>OY288289.1:39948623-44748623 GCA_958450335.1 Hibiscus tridactylites | reverse complement strand
AGCATTTCTCACTAAGCATACGTGCTTACGCTCTCTCTTTCTTGAACCAATAATGCAGGGGCCTGAAATGGCCTTAGCGTTTCGGAACAGGGGCCTGAAATGGCCTTAGCGTTTCGGAACGGGTGATACCGTTTCGGAACAGGGGCCTGAAATGGCCTTAGCGTTTCGAAACGGGTAAAGACGTTATGAAACGTTTTTGCCACTGCCAAGCCTTGTTTCGGAACAGGTTGCAAAACGGTCCCGCATTTCGGAACGGTCTTTCCATGTTTCGGAACACTCGACCGTTGGGCACTGAATCTTATGGTTATATGTTTTGAAATTCTCACGTTTTGGTCCCAATTTTTGTATGTGCAATTGCTTGAGTTTGGAATGCCCGTTTAAGATGAAATTTGGTAGAGAAGCATGAAACATGATTAATTTCATATTGGTAGCTTAAAAGTTGGCAAGGTCCTCCTAATTTCCAGAATTTACAAATTGGTCCCTAAATTCATATGTTGTGCAATTGAGTCCCTTCATGTTTTCTAATTGCTGTGATTTTTGAGTATGCTTATCTCAAGAGTACACTTAGGGTTAATATGCATATAGACAAGGTTAAAAAGAAAGAAAAAAGGTCGTTAATCAAGGTTGACTTTCGGGTTTACTTTGGTTTTCCCCATGTAATCTTCGTAGTTCGGGTCAACCGTCTAGGCCGGGCTAAGGGGGTTACATTTGGTGGTATCAAAGCCAGGTTCTCGAGTATTTGGGAACGGTTATGTGGGTGTTAAGTGTATGATTGCTTTGTATGCTTGTTGAATGAGAGTATGATGTATGAATTGTAAGCATGTTGCAATTGTGGTGTATGCTGTGGTGAAGCATGTTAGAGGGACCCATTACCATATCAAGCTAATGAAATGATTTGTTTTTAATTGGAAATGAGCTTGAGTACTTGGATTGCTTACCTTGTTGAGCCTGACTATTTTATTGCATTTGTGATTGCTTTGTTCGTAAATGGGACCTCGTAGAGAGACGAGGATTAATACGCGAGTTATGGCTCAAAATGAGAATGAAGAGAATGCTGAAAATGTGGTGGATTTACCTCCTCCACCCGGTGGTGGTGGTGCTGGGGGTGAGGGAGCTGGTGCTGGTGCTGGGGTCGCTCGACCTGAAGCTGGGCAGGGGCAGGCTGCTCCTGACATGACAATGCTGATTCAGGCTATTGCTGGAGCCTTTCAGGCGGCGGTAGCTAGAGCTCATGGAGCTGGGCATCAGGGAGATGCTAATGTTAGACTACCTCTGGAACGCTTGCGAAGTCTGGGAGGGATTGAGTTCAGGGGTTTGTCTGCTGAAGGTTCTGAGTATTGGTTGGAAAGTACCAAGAGAATTTTGGGACAAATGAACTGCAGAAGCTGGGCTGTGTAATATCGCTGTTGCATGACGATGCGCATACCTGGTGGACAACCACTATCTCCGGAATGGAGGATGCTGATGTGACTTGGACGTTCTTTTTGAACGCGTTCAAGAGGAGGTATCTGGGTGTGCGGTACCTAGATGAAAAGAAAAGGGAATTCATGTCTCTTACTCAATGGAGCATGTCAGTGGTTGAGTACGAGGTTCAGTTTGTCCGACTCAGTCAGTATGCACCTGAGCTTGTCCCGGATGAGCAGGAGAGGTGTGAACGTTTTCGTTATGGTTTGGTGACGGAAGTGAAGACCTATATGTTAGCTGCTGAGTACACTGATTTTGATGTGCTGGTTGGTAGAGCAACAGATATTGAGTTGAATTTGGGTTTATCTTCTAGAGGTGTTGGTCCTAGTGCGGGCAAGCGAGCTGCTGAGTATAGTTCCGGTGGCGGACGGAACAAGAGAGGACGTGATCGGAAGTATCAGTCTTCAGCTAGACGTGGTGGTGGAGGGCAAGGTGCGCCTGTTCAGGGAGACAGGGCGAGAGCTTATCAGAACACATGTTGGGCATGTGGATCGCGTGGTCATCTGAGGCGTGATTGTCCTCGAGCAGCGAGAGAGGTACAGGCTCCTGTTTTGGTGACCGGTAATTCATGCTGGAACTGTGGTTCGGCGGATCACATGAGGAGAGAGTGTCCTCTGTTGGCCGGTGGTGGTCAGGGACGTGCTCCTGGAGTTGTTGCACCACAGAGAGGTCGTGGGCGCGGCCGTGGTAACTTCCAGCGCAGGGAGGATGGTGGAAGGAATGTGGCTCATGTGGTAGTTGTTCAGCCTGAGGGTGGTGGCCAGGCCAGAGTGTATACTCAGAGGGAAGGGATGAATGACACGGATGTGATCGCAGGTACTTTCACTTTGCAATCCTTGTCATTACTTTCCTTGATTGATTCTGGATCTACACACTCATACATATTGCGTGAACATGCTCAATTGCTTGGTTTGCCTGTTGAGTCTTTGGATGTTGGTATACGTGTAACTAGTTCTTTTGGTGAGACTGTTGTGATGCGAAAGCTTCATAGAAGATGTCCCTTGGTTGTGCAAGATCATGTTTTTCATGTTGATCTTATGGAACTGCCTTTCTATGGTTTCGATGTAATCCTTGGTATGGATTGGCTTGTTGAGCATCGAGCTGTAGTGGATTTTGAGAATAAGCGAATTTCGTTGAAACTGGCGGACGATTATGAGGTGGTGGTGGTTGGTGAGAATGTGAAGTTTCTTGCCAATGTGGTGTCTACATTGGAAGCGAGCCGGATGCTGAGGCAAGGTTGTGAAGCTTACTTAGCCTTTGTGATGAATCCTAGCTCTAAGGAGTTGCGTGTGCAGGATATCGGGACTGTGCGAGAGTTTCCTGGTGTGTTTCCGGAGGAGTTTCCTGGATTGCCTCCTAATCGCGAAGTGGAGTTTGGGATTGAGCTGTATGAAAACACAACTCCAGTGTCCATTACTCCTTATCGAATGGCACCTAAAGAGTTGAAAGAGCTGAAGACGCAACTTCAGGAGTTGCTTGATCGTGGTTTCATTCGGCCGAGTGTGTCACCTTGGGGTGCACCGGTCTTGTTTGTGAAGAAAAAGGATGGCACTCTGAGAATGTGTAGTGATTACCGTCAGCTTAACAAGTTGACTATCAAGAATCGATATCCATTGCCAAGAATTGATGATCTTTTTGATCAATTTCGAGGAGCGGCTGTGTTCTCTAAAATTGACTTAAGGTCGGGGTATTATCAGCTGAAGGTGAAGGATGTTGATGTACCTAAGACAGCCTTCAAAACGAGGTATGGGCATTATGAGTTTCTCGTGATGCCGTTTGGTTTGACGAATGCTCCTGCAGCTTTCATGGACATGATGAATAGAGTGTTCCATGAATACTTGGATAAATTTGTTGTGGTGTTCATTGATGATATTCTCGTGTACTCTCGTACTGAGGAGGAGCATGAAGGGCATTTGAGAATTGTGCTACAGGCTTTGTTGGAGAATCAGCTTTATGCCAAGCTGAGCAAGTGTGAGTTCTGGCTTAGAGAAGTTGTGTTTCTTGGTCATGTGGTTTCTGCTGAGGGGATACGTGTTGATTCTCAAAAGATTGAAGCAGTGATGAATTGGAAGCCTCCTAAGTCTATTCATGAAGTTCGTAGTTTCCTTGGTTTGGCAGGGTACTATCGGAGGTTCGTGGATGGGTTTTCAAAGATTGTTGCACCTTTGATGAAGTTGTTGCAGAAGGATGTTAAGTATGAGTGGACGGAAGCGAGACAGCAGGCTTTTGAGAAGCTTAAGGCAGCTTTGACGCAAGCTCCTATCTTGGTTCAACCTGAATCAGGGAAAGAGTTTGTGGTGTATAGTGATGCATCCTACGTTAGCTTGGGATGTGTGTTGATGCAAGAGGGTAAGGTGGTGGCTTATGCATCGCGTCAGTTGAAGGTGCATGAGCGCAATTATCCTACGCATGACATTGAGTTAGCTGCGGTGGTTTTTGCTTTGAAAATTTGGAGACATTATCTATATGGTGAGAAGTGTACTGTGTACACAGATCACAAGAGTTTGAAGTATTTGATGTCTCAGAAAGAGTTGAATCTTAGGCAACGACGTTGGGTGGAGTTGCTTAAGGATTACGATTTAATGATCGAGTACCATCCGGGTAAAGCTAATTTTGTAGCGGATGCCTTGAGTAGGAAGGTAGTTGTTGAGTTGAGGGCTATGTTTGCCAGTTTGAGCATTTCGCGTGATGGTGGTCTTGTGGCTGAGTTGCAAGTGAAACCATCCTTGATTCAGTTGATTAAGGAAAAGCAGTTGTTGGATGATTCCTTGGTGCCACATGTTCAGGATATTGCGGAGGATAGGCCATCGGATTTCTGCTTTAATGATGATGGAGTTTTATACTTTGGGAGTCGGATAGTAGTGCCCAATGATGCTGATTTGAGGCGTGCTATTCTGACTGAAGCTCATAGTAGTCTTTTTGCTATGCACCCTGGTAGTACTAAGATGTACCGTGATCTTAGTGATGAGTACTATTGGGTGGGTTTAAAGAAAGATGTAGCTGAGTTTGTAAGCAAGTGCATGGTATGTCAGTGAGTTAAGGCTGAGCATCAGTTTCCTTCATGGATGTTGCAACCGTTGAGGATTCCTGAGTGGAAGTGGGAAAGGATTACCATGGACTTTGTGTCTGGTTTGCCTTTGTCGCCATCGAAGAAGAATTCGGTGTGGGTGATTGTGGATCGCCTAACGAAGTGTGCGCATTTCATGCATGTGCATACCACGTACACTTCGGATAAGCTTGCGGAGCTGTACATTGCTGAGATTGTGCGGTTGCATGGTGTGCCAAAGTCGATTGTGTCGGATAGAGATCCGAGGTTTACATCGCGTTTCTGGCAGTGTTTGCATCAGGCTTTGGGTACACGGTTGAATTTCAGTACATCTTATCATCCGCAGTCGGATGGACAGTCTAAGCGTGTTATCCAGGTGTTGGAGGATATGTTGAGGTGCTGCGTGATTGAGTTTCAGGGTTCTTGGGAGAAACATTTGCCTTTGGTGGAGTTTGCCTATAATAATAGTTATCATGCAAGTATTCAAATGGCACCTTATGAAGCCTTGTACGGGAGGAAGTGTATGACTCCTCTTTGTTGGGCTGAAACGGGTCAGAAGTTGGTTTCGATGCCAGTTTTGTTGAAAGGAACCACCGAGAAAGTGAAGCTCATTTGTGAGCGATTGAAGGCAGCGTCGGATCGGCAAAAGTCTTACGCGGATTTGAAGCGTAAGGAGATTGAGTATGCGGTGGGTGACCATGTGTTTTTGAAAGTTTCGCCTTGGAAAAAGGTGATGAGGTTTGGCCGAAAGGGTAAGTTGAGCCCTAGGTACATTGGACCATACGAGGTGATTGAGCGTGTGGGTCCTATTGCGTACAAGTTGAGGTTATCGCAAGAGTTAGAAAAGATTCATGATGTGTTTCATGTTTCTATGCTTCGGAAGTATAGATCGGATCCTTCTCATGTGATGCATGTGGAAGAAGTGGAGTTGAATCCGGATTTGACCTATGATGAGGAACCGATGCAGATTCTGGATTCGGATAGTAAATTTCTTCGAGGCAAGACCATTGAGTTGGTAAAGGTGTTGTGGAGGCATCGTGGTGTTGAGGAAGCCACGTGGGAACGGAAGGATGACATGTTGAAGCAGTTTTCGTACCTTTTTCCTTCAGGTAAATTTCGAGGACGAAATTTCTTAAGGGGGGAGAGTTGTAACACCCCAATTTTGGGGTTGGAAGTTTAGGGTTAGAACCGGACTGGTTTAATTTACGGTTCGAATATAAAAGGTGGTTTTAGGGAAAGCCTAGTTCGGGATGCATTAAAAATATGGAAAAATATCTAAAAATCCTCTTTTATTATATATAAGAGAGTGGTGAAATAAATTTTACAAAATGGGGTTTGGAAATATGACATTTCAAGTTAGTGACTAAAATGTAATTTTTGAAAAGTCGGTGACTGTTTTAAAGGATCGAAACTTTGAATCTTTAAGGAGCTAATTTACCCAAGGGAGGGTTTCTCCAGATTTTTCTTAGATTTTAAAGATTTATTTAATGTTAATTAATAAAAATAAAAAGAGGGAAAAGAGATTTTAGTTTTATAACTAACTTTTGACAAAATTTTCCCATTTCATTTTCTCTCCATTTTCCCTCAGCCAAACACATTTCCACAGCCACTATTCCTTTGATTTTCACACCTAAAGTTGAGATTTCAATCTCTAAATGATTTCTAATCATTTCTACACCAAATCCTCATCATTTGCTTATTGAATTTTCAAGGATTTTGGCTCTAAACAAGGAGAAACTCACATTTAGAGGTATGAACGTCCTTCTCCTCTAAATACTCAGTTCTTTACTGAAATTCCCAAGTTCTCAATCCTTAAATTGAGTTTTATTAAAGGTTTTTATGTTGTGTTCTTGATCTTGGATTAAAATGCAAGATTTGGATTTAATCTTGAAGAAATTCGTAATAAATGATTGGGCTCTGTTTTGAGATGTCTTTTTGATGTATTTTGGATGTCTAAATAATGTGTAATTGAGGTTTAATCAATGCAATCCCGAATAGGTTGATTTTCCTAAGTTTTTACTTGAGTTAATGGTGGTTTTTGGGGTGATTTTGATGTTCTGCTATAGTTGGAGGTATAAGTACGTGATTAGGTCATTTTTGGATGTTAATTGATGTCTAAGAATGATTGGAATTGATGGATCTTGGCTGGGTAATGTTGTAGAGGTGTTTGGATGTGATTTCGATTGTGTTTGGTAGCCAAAATGTGAGTTTTGATGAGAGCAGCGAGTTTAGGTGTTGTGGCTGGAGATTTTCATGCATGATGATGCATTAATCCTCTGCTTTGATGTGTTTAAAATAGGGGAGACATCTTCGGATCCTTGTGGTGTTGATCCGGAGGCTTGCTCGGTGTTTCGGCAAACTTGCGATATGGAATCGGTGAGTGAAGTTTGGTTTTCAGCTTTGAAACCAATGTTTGAAGGTTATGGGAGCTTAGTTTAAGACTAAACAACTTAGCTAAGCTCAAGAGTAAGTTTTCGGAGAAACTCTCTCTTTGATGAACCATGAGATGGTTGGATGCAATGTGTTTTATTTGCATGTTTAAATTCTATTTTGAAAGCATATTTTAGCATGTTTAATGCTGGTTTTGTAAGCCATGTGTTGAAGGATGCTCAAGGTAAGAGATCCTTGTTTTGAACATTGATAAATGTTGTTTGATGCATTGTGATGCATGATTATTTAATGGCTTGGTTAAATGCTTTAAAACAGTGGATAGATGATGGTAAATGATGTATATTGGCAAGTGATGTGTTGGTTTTAAAGTACTTGAATCGGATATAGTTAGCCGGCTATAGGATTGGGTGCACCGTGAATAAAGTTGCCTTGGATGTTGAGGGGTTGTGATTGTACCGTAAACTCCATCCAAGTACACTAACGAGATGGTTAAGATCACAATGGTGGTTAAAAGTCCATGTGTGGATCTTGTGTTGTGTGTCCCGTGTTCTTGTTAGTGATGTTATACAACTACCAACTAGTGATGTGGAGGGGTTGTGATTGTACCGTAGACTCCATCACGGGTGTTGAGGGGTTGTGATTGTACCGGTAAACTCACCTTGAGTGTTGGTAGTGTGTATGAAGCGTATGGGACAACGCTTGTAATCTGTGTATCCGATTGTGTTTTGAGTTGAAAAATGGTCATGGATTATCACTTGAAAGCCAATATGACATGTTGTTGAATTGAATCATGAGATGCTTGGTTTGTATGCATAGATGCATGACAAATGTTGTTTTGAAATTAAAGGCCTTGGAAAGGTGTTTTTACAAGTGCATTATTGTGTTGTTTTATTAGAGCATTTCTCAGTAAGCTTACGTGCTTACGCTCTCTCTTTCTTGAACTAATAATGCAGAGCATTGAAGTGCTAAAAGGGCAGCAAGGAGGTCGAGGATCCAAGTGAAAGTCTAAGCTCATGTATTGTGACTATTTTCACAACACTATTAGCTTTTGATATTTGGCAATGGGAACCTAGATTGTGTTTTTGGGAGATGTTTTGGACTCCCCAAGTTTGGCATGATGCCTATGGTGTTTTGGATATGTAATTGGCCACTTTGGTGTTTGCTTTGATGACTTGATGTTTGGTTGGTGTTGAGTATTATGTTGCATGACTATAGTTTGAGGTTTTTCCTAATCGATGCTATGGATGTGTTTTGATGATGCTATTATGTTCCTTTAGTGTATAATGACTTGTTGGCATGGTTTGGGCGTCATAGGTATGCGTTTGATGCGTCGATTGCTTGTTAAACCAACAAATTTCTGCAATTCTAGGCAGGCCGTATTGGAACGGGTGCTACCGTTTCGGAACAGGGGCCTGAAATGGCCTTAGCGTTTCGAAACGGGTAGAGACGTTCCGAAACGTTTTTGCCACTGCCAAGCCCTGTTTCGGAACAGGTTGCGAAATGGTCCCGCGTTTCGGAACGGTCTTTCCCCGTTTCGGAACACTCGACCGTTGGGCACTGAATCTTATGGTTATATGTTTTGAAATTCTCACGTTTTGGTCCCGATTTTTGTATGTGCAATTGCTTGAGTTTGGAATGCCCGTTTAAGATGAAATTTGGCAGAGAAGCATGAAACATGATTAATTTCATATTGGTAACTTAAAAGTTGGCAAGGTCCTCCTAATTTCCAGAATTTACAAATTGGTCCCTAAATTCATATGTTGTGCAATTGAGTCCCTTCATGTTTTCTAATTGATGTGATTTTTGAGTATGCTTATCTCAAGAGTACACCTAGGGTTAATATGCATATAGACAAGGTTAAAAAGAAAAAAAAGGGGTCGTTAATCAAGGTTGACTTTTAGGTTGACTTTGGTTTTCCCCGTGTAATCTTCGTAGTTCGGGTCAACCGTCTAGGCCGGGCTAAGGGGGTTACAGGTTTCATCAATTGTGGTGGAATCAGGTTCGATGGTGGCATTATCGTGGCTGCATTGTATTGATCGCCATCCTTGGCAGCTATGGTGATGGTTCCAGCAGATTGACGATGATTGTGTTGTGTTGCCCTGCGTGTGTTTCAACCATATTTTCAGAGAAGCAAATGGCGTTGCGGATACATTGGCGAAAAGTGGAGTTGATAGGGGTAATTGGGTGTGGTTGTATACGCAGTGAGCTGATGTTTGTTCTTGGCACACACACATTGGCACTCTTTTCCTCTAATTAGGCTTAGAGAGGTTTTTAATGAGGCCGATGTGGGGTGTGGAATTTGTATGATTTTCTCATAATTAAAATCATACTTTGCTGTGCAAAAAAAACAAAACAAATTTCACAATTGGGGTTTACAAGAAATATAGAGATTTTTGCACAAATGCTTGACTTTGATGTTTGGATAAGACTTTAGAGATCAATAGTTGTTGCTGGAGCTTTTAGAGGTCCCTTTTATACCTTCTCATTGAATTCTAGCCGTTGGGGTTGTTGCATTCATCAATATAGCCGTTGGGATGTTATCTTCCCTCCATAAATGCAGTCTGCAACCACCCGTTTCAAAATGCTCGATCCTATTTCGAAACAGACCAAAATAGAAAGAGTCGTTGGGGTGTAATAAATAGACCGTACCGAAACGGGCACGATCGTTTCAATACGCTAAGAGCCCGTTTCGAAACTCGTTTCGAAACACTTTGCCACTATCAAAGCCTGTATCGAAATGGCTTAGAAGTGTTTTGATACGCCTTAACGACAATCTTAAAACCAGTTAAAAACTTCAACGGACATATTATTAAAACCAAGTTTGAATTCTGTTTCGAAACATTTGAGGTCGTTTCGATACTACCGTATCGAAATGGGTCAAAATGTTCTGATGTTCTTCATATGTTCCGAAACGCCCAAGGGCCGTTCCGAAACAGAGGTTAACAGTTTCAAAACTGTTCCGGAACGCCCAAAGGCCGTTCCGAAATGGTGACTCAAAAAATCACTGTTTTGGCTTCATAAACATTTGACAAGTTGATGTTTTGACTTAAATATTTTTCTTTAAATATATAGAGAGGTTTTGAGGACTTAATTTTTTTTCTTCTCTTTTTCAAGTTAGTTCATAAATTCTTTAGTTATATCAAAATCAATTTATTGGTTTCACAATCTCCCCCTTTTTGATATAACAAAACCGAGTTAGAATTTTTAAGAGTTTTGAATTTTTGAAGACGTTCTAACTCCCCCTCAATTTAAGATGGGTTTTTAAGTTTTTGAAAAGATTTAAAATTCAAGTTTTAAAACTCAAAACCAACTTAAAAAATTGTGGCTCTTATATTACTTCTCCCCTTTTTTGTTAGATCAAAAAGATTAATAAACAAGGCTCAACAAGAGAAGAAACAAGGTTAAAAGCAATAGACAACATAATATAGATTCATATAATTCAAATATTCAAACATAAAACTTCAACAATAAGGTTCAAAGCTCAATCCCAAACAAAATAATCAAAGCATTGGTTCATAAAACATAAATAAAATAGAGGTGCAAACTTAGTCCTAATATGATAATCTAATATGCGATGCAATAAAGACCCTAAGCCTTGTTATCATCACCATCAACATTCGAAGAATCATCATCGTTCTTAGCTTGAGAGCGACGAAAGGTCATCCATTGACAATAGAAGGTAAAGAATGACAAGTCCATTGATTGATGTTGATTCTCAAGTGCGGTGAGACGATCATCCACGGATTGCAAACGAGTATTGATAGCACCAAGAACCGACTCCATTGTGTTGAACTGCTCAGTGAGGAAGACCATAAGAGCTTCATTGTTAGGACCCGGAGCTTGAGGTTGTGGTTCAACTTGAGGTGGAGGGGCATGCCTATCAACTCGTTCCCATTGTCCAAGAGTGTAATGGAACCCGAACTTATGGAGAGAAGATTCACCAATCTTGTTCTTACGGGGTTCCGGAGAATCATATGAGCAATCAAAGTTGAGTATGCCAAAGATATAGCTCAAAACAGTCTCATAAGTGAAGGATTTAAGAGCATCAGTTTCACGAAGCTTCACATTATTGACCATTTTGGCGAACATAATCTTGACAAGATTTGGCCTTTCTCCTCGGTGAAAGCACTCAAGCCAGAAATAATCAACTTGACGAATATGAGAGAATTTACCTCCAGAAGGGCGGATAAACCATGAAATCATCAAGTGAAGGAAACGGTCATAAGCATCCAAAGAAAGCACAGAACCAGTGTGAGCACCAAAGTGGGTTTCATCCTTAATGCCTTGTTTCTTAAGCCCAAGAGCATTCTCTAAAAAGGATATGTTGATAACAAACCTCCTCCCCAAGAGATTTGACACAATACCAATGACTTCAGAGTGATCTTCATTATCAAGAAGTTGGGCATTTGAGTAGAAAATGAGAACCATGTGCTTGTAGATAATATCCGGTATGTTCAAGAAAGCCATGAAGTTCCATTCTTGCAAACACTCTAGATAGCTAAAAGCAAAACGCTCGGAATCAAGGAAAGGGACATCGACAACATGCTCACGACGAACGACAATATCCTTGACATAAGAGAAACGATCCTTCATCTCTGGAGTCCGAAGACTTTTGAGAAAAATTTGGGTGATATTAGGACGGTTCCTTCATCTTGACCAGCAGCTTCACTCGCTTGACCCGTCTTACGTTTCTTGTTAGCGTTTTCCATTGAAAAATCCTAAAAACATAAAGCAAGCAATTTTAAAATTGAAGTGTATGCATGAATATCCTCAATTTAATCCAATGACAAATCCCATTTAGGTTTAAAAGCATTTTTTTTAAATATTTAAGAGAAAACAACTTTTGAAAAACTGGAAAAAATAATATATGAGTAAAAATAATATAATCGAACCAAAAAAATTACGATTTTGAATTTTTTTTACAAGTTTTGAAAAACACAAGAGGCAAAAGATATAATCTATACAAAATTAAGATTTTCTAACCAAAAAATCGAATAAAATCGAAGGAAAAAGAAAAAGAAGAAAATATACCTTAGATGGGGATTTGGGATGAATGAATGGAAAATCTTGCACAAGATTGATAAGGCTTGCTTAGACTTGAGTTTGTGTGTAAAAGCCCTCAAGATTTGATGAAAAACAATGAGGTTTAGAGGGTTTTATAGGGAAAATTGGGTTAGGGTTTTTAGGATTTTTGAAGAGTTTTAATTAAAAGTGATTTTGTCATTAAAGAACCATTTTAAAGCTGTCTACATACCCGTTTCGAAACAGGCACGATCGTTCCGAAACGTGGGTACCGAAACGTTGACTGGCGTTTCGAGTCTAGTTGACCGTTCCGATACTGCTTTGACCGTATCGAATCCCACGTGTTGACCCGTATCGAAACTTATTTTGAAATACTTCTTGGTAGAGGCAAAATCGTTTTGAAACCCTTTTAAGGCATTTTGAAATACCCTACTCTTAGATTACTCTTTTAAGGCACCCGTATCGAAACAGTTGGACCCGTTTCAATACACCTAGGCCTAGAGGTGCAGATGAGGCTCTAATATTGCAGAAAAATGAATTTCATGAAGTTCTATATGCATAAATGACATGAATGAGCATATTAGACATGTATAAACAAAAACATACCCCCCTAACTATTAGCATGGATGAAATTAGGATTAGAAACACATAAACATGGAATTTTTCAAGAAATCAAGCAATTTAAGCACAAAAAGCTCCTAAAAGGTCAAGATAGGCTAGTTAGACCTAACTCTCTCCTAAGGGACCAAAAACGCTCCTTATCCAAAGGCTTGGTAAAAATGTCCGTTAGTTGGTTTAAGGTATCAACGAACTCTATAGCAACATCTTTCTTAAGGACATAATCTCTAATGAAATGATGTCTTATTTCTATATGTTTGGTTCTAGAGTGTTGGATGGGATTTTTAGTTAAGTATACGGCACTAGTGTTATCACACTTAAGGGGTATGGTTTCAACTTGAATACCATAATCTAAGAGTTATTGCTTCATCCAAAGGACTTGAGCACAACAACTCCCTAAGGATATGTACTCGGCTTCGGTGGTAGATAGAGCTACACTATTTTGTTTCTTAGAGAACCAAGATATGAGCATACTACCTAAGAATTGACATGTTCTTTAAGTACTCTTCCTATCGATTTTACACCCCTCATTATCCGCATCCGAATAAGCATGAAGGTTGAAGGTTGAGTCTCTAGGGTACCAAAGACCTAAATAAGGAGTATCTCTAAGGTACCTAAAGATTCACTTAACGGCTATAAGGTGAGACTCTCTAGGACTAGCTTGAAACCTAGCACACAAGCAAACACTAAACAAAATATCTGGTCTACTTGCGGTAAGGTAAAGCAAAGATCCAATCATAGAGCGGTAAAGCTTAGAGTCAACACACTTACCTCCTTCATCTTTGTCAAGCTTTGTAGATGAGCTCATTGGTGTGGATTGAGGCTTTGCATTCTTCAAGCCAAACTTCTTGAGCATATCCTTGATGTACTTTGCTTGATTGATAAAGGTGCCATCCTTCCTTTGCTTGATTTGGAGTCCCAAAAAGAATAAGAGCTCCCCCATCATGCTCATCTCGAATTCACCTTGCATTAACTTAGCAAACTCTTTGCAATGATACGCATTAGTAGTCCCAAAAATAATATCATCAACATATATTTGTACTACTAAGATGTCATTTTTATACCTTTTCATGAAAAGTGTATTGTCCACCTTACCTTTTTCAATCAAAAATTTTGAAAGTCTTTCATACCAAGCTCTAGGAGCTTGTTTTAAACCATAAAGTGCTTTGGTTAGTTTGAAAACATGATTTGGAAATCTTGAATCTTCAAAACCCCACGGTTGTTCCACATACACTTCCTCATTTATAATACCATTTAAAAAATGCTCTTTTAACTTCCATTTGAAAAGGCTTGAAATCATGATAACATGCATATGCAAGCAAAATCCTAATGGCTTCCATTCTAGCTACGGGTGCATAGGTTTCATCAAAATCAATTCTCTCTTCTTGAGTGTAACCTTGAGCAACTAATCTAGCTTTATTTCTCACAGTGTTACAACTCTCAGTTTATTCCTAAATACCCATTTAGTTCCTATAGTAGATTGATTACTAGGTCTTTCAACTAATGTCCATACATTACTTCTCTCAAATTGATTTAATTCTTCTTGCATAGCCATAACCCAAAAGTCATCTTGTTGAGTGGATCAATGGATTGATTAATGCCAAGAGGGGGTGAATTGGGCTTAAAAAATTGTTGAAGAAAAATGATAGCTAAAAATGAAGAACAAAGGGATTTAGAGTGGTTCAAGTTCCAAATGAACTCTACATCCACTACCTTAGCTACCACTAAGGATTTGCAACAATTCACTAATTTGTTCTTCCCCTTTTCAAGGCTTAGGAGGTAACCTTTACACAACCGGTCAAATTTTCTACCTAAAGTTTGACCAAACCCTCACAAGTGAAACAAAGAAGAAATTAGGCAAAAGGATATCTCTCAAATACAATATTGCCCCTTTCAGTACAAACACTCAACCCAAATTTGAGATAGGATAAGAGTTGAATGCATCACAATTTGTGGTTTACAAGAATATTGGAAAATAAGCACAATGAGGTTGAATTTTTGCTTGGATGTTTATCTTTGATACAATAGTTGTTGCTGGTCTTCAATGAGCTACAATTTATACCTTCTCTATCAATTCTAGCAGTTTGGGTGGTTAGGGTATTGATTGTAGCCGTTGGGACCCTCTCTTTCCACCATAAATGCACTTCTACAGCTATCTGTATCGGTACACGAGGACATGTATCGATACTTGTCTCAATATAGAAAGAGTCGTTGCACATAATAAAGAGGGCGTATCGAAACGCGTGTAAGCATATCGGTACAGGACATGGACCGTTTCGATACGGAAGAGACTGTATCGATACCTTTTTCTCAACTTAGCTCACTGGAAGTTTCCGTTTCGATACGGGGTACATCGTATCGATACGGGACAACTACCACTTTAAAAGTTAGTTACCTAACAACTAACACCAACGATCGAAAACATTTAAAAAACTTTGAATTAAAAATTCCGTTAAAACCGTATCGATACGGGTTGAACTGTAACGCCCCGGTTTTGGGCTTAGAAGTTTTGGGTTTGGACCGGTTCGGTCAAAGTGCTGTTCGAATATAAAGAGTGGAATTAGGAAAGCCTAGTTCGGGTTGCATTAAAAATATGGGAAAATGTTCTAAAATCCTCTTTTAATATGTATAAGTGAACTGTGAAATCAATTTTACAAAATGAGGTTTGGAAGGGTAACATTTAGGGTTAGTGACCAAAATGTAATTTTTGAAAACTGGGTGACTGTTTTAAAAAGGATTGAAACTTTGAATCTTTAAGGAGCTATTTACCCAAAAGGAGTTTCTCCAGATTTTTCTAAGATATTAAATGATTTATTTCTGATTTTTAAACCAAAGAAAAGTGGAGGGAAGATATCTTCCTATTTCTAACTAACTTTTCTCTCAAATCTTCTATTTTCCTTTTCTCTCATTTTCTCTCAAACCAAACACATTTCTCCAGATCTTTTCCTATGATTTTTGTCATCTAAATCACTCATTTTAATTCTCTTTTGATCTCTAATCATCTCATCAACAAAACCTCACCAATTGCTAATTGGATTTTCAAGATTTTGGTTCCAAAAAGGGAGAAACTCAAGTTTAGAGGTAAGAACGTCCTTCTCCTCTAAACTCTCAGTTCTTTACTGAATTTCCTAAGTTCTCAATCCTTAATTGATGATTTATAAGTGGTTTTAAAGTTGTGCAATGGATCTTGGCTTAAAATGCAAGATTTGCTCGATTTTGGTGAAATTTTGTGTGATCTGTTTGGGTGGTGTTTTGAGGTGTCAAATTGATGTTAAATGAATGTTAAATTGTTAAGGAATTGAGGTTTTATCAATGCAATCCCGAATAGGTTGAATTTCCTAAGTTTTGCTTGAGTTTTTGGTTGTTTTGGAGTGTTTTTGATGATCTGTTATAGCTGGAGGTATAAGGACGTGTTTGGGATCATTTTGGATGTTAATTGATGTTTAAAAATGGTTAGAAGTGATGGATCTTGGCTGGGTTAAGTTTTGGAAGTGTTTGGAGGTGATTTCGATTGTGTTTTGTAGCCGAATTGTTGGATTTGTGTAGAGCAGCGAGTTTAGTTGTGTTGCTGGTGTTTTTAATGCATAATGATGCATTAATCCTCTGTTATTGTGTTCTTGAAACAGGGGAGTTTGATCCGTGAGCATTAGAGGTGGTGCGGAAGGTTTCGGATGCTTGGAAGGCTTGTTGGTTAGCCTTGTTTTGTGTATCGGTGAGTGAAGTTGGGTTTTCAGCTTTTAAACCAAGGTTTGAAGGTTTTGGGAGCTTAGTTTAAGTCTAAACAACTTAGCTAAGCTCAAGAGTAAGTAAATGGATTTTTGCTCTTGGTTTGTGTTGTGAATTTGGCTTTAAAAGCAATTGTGATTGATGGTTGCAATGCATGTGATTTGCATGTTTTAAATTCTATTTTGAAAGCATAATTTAGCATGGTTTAATGCTAGTTTTGGAAGCCATGTGTGATGGATGCTCAAGGTAAGAGATTCATGGTTTTGTACATTGGAATTGTGGAATTGATGCATAGTGTTGCATGTTGTTTAATGGCTTTGTGTAATGCTTTAAAAACAGTGGATTGATGGTGGTAAATGATGGATTTTGCATTATGGTTATGCATGTGAATCATTGGACTAATGTGGTAAGATGGTTATATTGGCAAGTGATGTAAGTGGTTCTTGATTACTTTGATCGGATATAGTTAGCCGGCTATAGGATTGGGTGCACCGTGAATAAAGTCGCCTTGGATGTGGAGTGGTTAAGAGTGAACCGGTAAACTCCATCCAAGTATCCTAACGAGATGGTTAAGGTTATAATGGTGATTGGAATCCCATTCGAGGACCTTGGGTAAGCAAAGGTAATAATGGTGGTTAAAATTCCATTGGTGGACCTTGTGCTTGTTAAGATCACAATGGTGGTGTAAAGTCCATGTGTGGATCTTGTATAGGGTGTCCCGGATCTCGTTAGTGATGTTATACAACTACCAATCGGTGATGCTAAGGTTGTATGGTGTTTAAAAGTCCATACATGGGAACCTTGTGCATGTTAAGGTTATATGGTGTTTAAAAGTCCATACATGGGAACCTTGTGAAAGTTAAGGTTGTATGGTGGTTAAAAGTCCATACATGGGAACCTTGTGAAAGTTAAGGTTGTATGGTGGTTAAAAGTCCATACATGGGAACCTTGTGATTGGTAAGGTCAAATGGTGATTAAAAGTCCATTTGGGGACCTTGGATTGGTAGTGTGTATGAAGCGTAGGGACAACGCTTGTGATCCGCGTATCCGATTGGATGTTGAGTTGAAAAGTGGATTTGGATTATCACTTGAAAGCCAATATGATGTTCTTGTTTATAATGAAGCATGAGATGCTTGGAATGATGCATGGTTGCATGGGAAGTGTTTAATGTATTAAGAATGCATGCTTGCTTGTTAAGTTTGAACAAGTATTGATTAACTATTGAGAGTGATGCATGTGTGCATGAAATCTCTTTAGTGCATTGGAGTCTTGCTAAGACTTGTTTTTAAAGGCATTTGATGCAAATGTTGATGATGTGGTTCATATGTTGCATTTGTTTAATGCATGTGTTGGATTGATTGAGCAAATGGTTTTAAATGGTTTCTTGCTTGAAATGATAATCAAGTATGAGAAAGGTATGATGTGAAGTGGAAGTGTTTTCCAAGGTTTTGAATTTAACTTTGCATTTGGTGTTTATGCATTGAATGGTTAAATTGATGTTTTGCAAGTTGTGCTTTGAAAGGGTTTACTTAGCTTGCTAAGCTAAGGGTTGGTTTTCATGTTTGGACAACGCATGATTTTGAGATTGTTGTTGAAAAGGGTTTTCAAATATTGCTTTGGTTTAACAAATCAGGTTTGTTTTAAAAGTGGTTTTATGACCCGCTGCATTGATGGTGTTTTGGTTTTGAGCATTCCTCACTAAGCATTATGTGCTTACGCTCCTTTTTGTCCATCATTGCAGATAATTGAAGTTGGGACAGCAAGTAGCAAGGGATTCAAGGAAGACTCCACTTGAGATGTATGTCTCAGTTAATAGCTATAGTAAATAAAGGCAATGGGGGGAGAATCTCTTATGTTGATGTGTAACGAGATTGTGTATGTTGGATAAGTTTGGTATATGATGTTGAATCATGTGGATTAATGTTGCAACGTTTGGATCATCTTATGCTTAAGTTGATTTGCTATGCATCTTGTTTAAAAGCATGAATGACTTTTGAATGTGATTAACGTGTTGGTGCACCTAGGGGTGATCATGTATCTAGATTTTGATGCATATATGTTCCGTGTGTGTTGAATAACTTGCTGGTGTGGTTTGATTGCATTTGGAGCATGTTTGGTTGATCAATTGTGTGTTTTGGCAGCCAATCTTCTGCATTCTGTGCAGGCCGTATTGGAACGGGAGCTGCCGTTTCGGAACGGGTACCCTGTTATAGCCCAGGCGTCCGAAACGGGAGACACCGTTCCGAAACGGAAAGGCCTCTGCCAGCCCTCGTTTTGGAACAATTTGCGGAACGGCCCCGCGTTTCGAAACAGGTTCTCCCTGCTTCGGAACACCTGACCGTTGGGGGCTGACATTGGCAGTTTTATGTTTTGAAATGTTTGCAAATTGGTCCTGAATCTTGTATTAGCAATTGTTTGAGCTTGGGATGTCCGTTTGAGCTGAAATTTGGCAGTGAAGCATGTAATGTGACTAATTTCAAGTTGGTAACCTTAAATCGAGTTAAGTTCTTGTAATTATCAGAATTTACAATTTGGTCCCTAAGGTTGTAATTTGTTCAATTGGGTCCCTGTTTGATCTCTGATGTTTATGATCTTTGAGCATGCTGTTTGAATGATCATAACTAGGGTTAATGTGCATCTAGACAAGTTTAAAAAGGAAAAAAAAGGTCGTTAATCAAGGTTGACTTTCGGGTTGACTTTGGTTTTCCCCGTGTGACTTTCATAATTCGGGTCAACCGTCTAGGTCGGGTTAAGGGGGTTACATTTGGTGGTATCAGAGCTGAGATGCGAATGCTTGGGGAAAACGGTAAGTTGTTGTAGTTTTTGTTTGATGTCTATCCTGATGTATGGTTGAAAGCTGGTTGAAACACGTGTTTCTGAGTAAGTTGTTGATGTTTTCAAGCATGCTTTGTGGTTGTGAATCATCGTTGAGTTAATGTGGATTTGTGCTGATGTTGTGAGTTGATTTTATGTATAATGAAAGTGTTATGAGTATGATATGTTGATATTATGCTGTTGCAAGTGGATGCTGTTTGATGAAAGCATGATCGAAGTATGTTGTTTGATATGCTTGATGTGGTGATATCCACGTTTGTGTTGACTGTTATGTCATGTAAAAGGGGAGGATTCGGGATACTCATTGCCTTATTATTATAGCTATTGTGTTATTTTGGAGTTGGAGTTTGAATCCTTGCTTAAAGCTGGTCTAATTGTTTTATTGTTTTGTTGTGATTGCTTGTTGTTAATAGTATGGCGGAATCGATGAAAGAATGGCAGTTGGGTGAGATGGTTGCTGCTTTAGGGCAGGTTGTTAAGGCGTGGAATTCACCTGTTAGTGGAGGTGTTTCGTCTCAGTCTTCTGTGCCTGGAGTTGAGGTATTAGGGCAGGAGAAGGAAGCTGGTTCCGTGATGAAGAGTTCATCACCTATTGTTCAAGAGGTGTTGGGAACATCTCAGGTTGTGGTAAAAGTAAAGTCGGTAGATGTGCTGGCTGTGGGATGTGTGGGTTTGTCGAAGCAGCGTTTGCTTGATTTGGGTGCTGTGGAATATCATGGTTTGACACCTGAGATGTTTGAGGCTTGGTTAGCCAGTGTGGTTCTGATTTTGGATCAGGAAGGTTGTGATTATGCTTGTAAGCTGGGAAGTGTTGTCTCATTGATGTTGGAGGACGCATGTGCCTGGTGGACATCTGTGGCGGTGGCATCGCACATCCATGATATTGATTGGGACTTCTTTGTGTCTGCCTTTTATGAAAGGTATCTTGGGGAGAAATTTCCAAGGGTTAAGCAGTGTGGAGGTAGAGCAAATCTGGGGCAAGTGCTGCTTGAACAAGGAGTGGAAGCTCAGTTATCGGTGTGTGACCGTTGTGGAAGACGCCATGTTGGAGGTTGTTGGGGCGCAGGTGCTTGTTGGAACTGTGGTTCTAAGGAGCATGTGAAGCGAGATTGTCCTCTTGGGGTGAAGTCAACTTCAGTGGTAGCCAAAGGGTTTCTGAAGGGTCGTGGGCACGGCCGAGGCAAGGTTCGGAAGTGGCAGGAAGAGCAAAATGTTGTGAAGAGTTTGGGAAAAGAAATCTGTTGGAAATGTGGGTCTGCTGGACATAGGAGGCGTGATTGTTTGAAGTTGGCTCGGAACAGCCAAGGTTCTTTACCGCAAGGAGTTGGTGATGACCTTAGTGTGTTAGCTGATGCTGCAGCGGTGCGGCTGGAGGATGATGGTTCTGCGAGGAAGAGAGCTCGTCTGTTGGAGCTCCAGGGCAGTGAGGTGTTTGCAGGTAACCTTGTTAAGTAACCTTTGCTCTAGTTATCTTAGTTTGGTTTCGGTTGGTTTTCCTTGCGTAGTGAGTATGATCTTGTTGCTAGCATGTTGGGGGTAGTTGTTGTTTGAAAACAACTTTAGCGTGAAGTGGGCTTTAGTGAGTGTCTTGTGGATAATGAGTTGTTAGAATGGTAGAATTGGTCAAGTTAGAAGTGAGATAGGAGGTTGTTCTTAGACGGACTCTGAGGATGTTATTGGTGGGTGTGAACCGACATTCATGCACAGTTAAAATCATCTGTTATATACTATATCATATATGTACTGGTCCATGCATACATGTGGCATGACATTAGAGGTTTTGCATACATGTACATTAGGCATTAGTAGGGCATATTGGTGACCATGCATACGAATGTTCACACTCGCTAATAACTAATCGAATCTGTTAGTGTTGTGGTTGGGTTAGGTTGGATGATGGGTTTTTAGTGGTTGCGAGCTGTTGGTAATAGTGAGCGCGGTATAGTATGTGGTAGAAGGAAAGTGTTTGCTGCTTAAGGAGTTTAGTGGTTTGGTGGAAAGGAGTACCGGTTGAAGTCAGAATCGGTCAGGTGGTTTGATTAGTTAGTGGATGTGTTTCTAAAGTGCTGAGATAGCTTAGCATTAATGTTGTAGTAGAAGGGTTGTTTATGTAAGTGTTGGTTCTTAGCAGCCTTTGAGGAGTTGAGAAGATGGTATGTATGTTTAAGCTGGGCGATGTTCCAGTAAGGCAAATGTTGTGGTCGAAGCTTGAAGCGGAAAGGTAATGAAAGATCGAAGGCCATTGTTGGTTGGATGGGTTCTTGTGAGAAGTGGTTGGCTGGTTGTGAATAAGTGAATTCTTTTGAAGTCAGCTGGTGGTGTTGAGTTTGGGTGGAGTTGAGGAGAGAGTGTTCAGTGGTGGTTAAGTCTCCTGTGTTGCTTTGTGTGTTGCTTGAGAAGTTTGGTTGTGCTCTTTTTGCCAGTTGAATTTCGAGGACGAAATTTCCTAAGAGGGGGAGAGTTGTAACGCCCCGGTTTTGGGCTTAGAAGTTTTGGGTTTGGACCGGTTCGATCAAAGTGCTGTTCGAGTATAAAGAGTGGAATTAGGAAAGCCTAGTTCGGGTTGCATTAAAAATATGGAAAAATGTTCTAAAATCCTCTTTTAATATGTATAAGTGAACTGTGAAATCAATTTTACAAAATGAGGTTTGGAAGGGTGACATTTTGGGTTAGTGACCAAAATGTAATTTTTGAAAACTGGGTGACTGTTTTAAAAAGGGTTGAAACTTTGAATCTTTAAGGAGCTATTTACCCAAAAGGAGTTTCTCCAGATTTTTCTAAGATATTAAATGATTTATTTCTGATTTTTAAACCAAAGAAAAGTGGAGGGAAGATATCTTCCTATTTCTAACTAACTTTTCTCTCAAATCTTCTATTTTCCTTTTCTCTCATTTTCTCTCAAACCAAACACATTTCTCCAGATCTTTTCCTATGATTTTTGTCATCTAAATCACTCATTTCAATTCTCTTTTGATCTCTAATCATCTCATCAGCAAAACCTCACCAATTGCTAATTGGATTTTCAAGATTTTGGTTCCAAAAAGGGAGAAACTCAAGTTTGGAGGTAAGAACGTCCTTCTCCTCTAAAATCTCAGTTCTTTACTGAAATTCCTAAGTTCTCAATCCTTAATTGATGATTTATAAGTGGTTTTAAAGTTGTGTAATGGATCTTGGCTTAAAATGCAAGATTTGCTCGATTTTGGTGAAATTTCGTGTGATCTGTTTGGGCAGTGTTTTGAGGTGTCAAATTGATGTTAAATGAATGTTAAATTGTTAAGGAATTGAGGTTTTATCAATGCAATCCTGAATAGGTTGAATTTCCTAAGTTTTGCTTGAGTTTTTGGTTGTTTTTGGAGTGTTTTTTATGATCTGTTATAGCTGGAGGTATAAGGACGTGTTTGGGATCATTTTGGATGTTAATTGATGTTTAAAAATGGTTAAAAGTGATGGACCTTGGCTGGGTTAAGTTTTGGAAGTGTTTGGAGGTGATTTCGGTTGTGTTTTGTAGCCGAATTGTTGGATTTGTGTAGAGCAGCGAGTTTAGTTGTGTTGCTGGTGTTTTTAATGCATAATGATGCATTAATCCTCTGTTATTGTGTGCTTGAAACAGGGGAGTTTGATCCGTGAGCATTAGAGGTGGTGCGGAAGGTTTCGGATGCTTGGAAGGCTTGTTGGTTAGCCTTGTTTTGTGTATCAGTGAGTAAAGTTGGGTTTTCAGCTTTTAAACCAAGGTTTGAAGGTTTTGGGAGCTTAGTTTAAGTCTAAACAACTTAACTAAGCTCAAGAGTAAGTAAATGGATTTTTGCTCTTGGTTTGTGTTGTGAATTTGGCTTTAAAAGCAATTGTGATTGATGGTTGCAATGCATGTGATTTGCATGTTTTAAATTCTGTTTTGAAAGCATAATTTAGCATGGTTTAATGCTTGTTTTGGAAGCCATGTGTGATGGATGCTCAAGGTAAGAGATTCATGGTTTTGTACATTGGAATTGTGGAATTGATGCATAGTGTTGCATGTTGTTTAATGGCTTTGTGTAATGCTTTAAAAACAGTGGATTGATGGTGGTAAATGATGGTTTTTGCATTATGGTTATGCATGTGAATCATTGGACTAATGTGGTAAGATGGTTATATTGGCAAGTGATGTAAGTGGTTCTTGGTTACTTTGATCGGATATAGTTAGCCGGCTATAGGATTGGGTGCACCATGAATAAAGTCGCCTTGGATGTGGAGTGGTTAAGAGTGAACCGGTAAACTCCATCCAAGTATCCTAACGAGATGGTTAAGGTTATAATGGTGATTGGAATCCAATTCGAGGACCTTGGGTAAGCAAAGGTAATAATGGTGGTTAAAATTCCATTGGTGGACCTTGTGCTTGTTAAGATCACAATGGTGGTGTAAAGTCCATGTGTGGATCTTGTATAGGGTGTCCCGGATCTCGTTAGTGATGTTATACAACTACCAATCGGTGATGCTAAGGTTGTATGGTGTTTAAAAGTCCATACATGGGAACCTTGTGCATGTTAAGGTTATATGGTGTTTAAAAGTCCATACATGGGAACCTTGTGAAAGTTAAGGTTGTATGGTGGTTAAAAGTCCATACATGGGAACCTTGTGAAAGTTAAGGTTGTATGGTGGTTAAAAGTCCATACATGGGAACCTTGTGAAAGTTAAGGTTGTATGGTGGTTAAAAGTCCATACATGGGAACCTTGTGATTGGTAAGGTCAAATGGTGATTAAAAGTCCATTTGGGGACCTTGGATTGGTAGTGTGTATGAAGCGTAGGGACAACGCTTGTGATCCGCGTATCCGATTGGATGTTGAGTTGAAAAGTGGATTTGGATTATCACTTGAAAGCCAATATGATGTTCTTGTTTATAATGAAGCATGAGATGCTTGGAATGATGCATGGTTGCATGGGAAGTGTTTACTGTATTAAGAATGCATGCTTGCTTGTTAAGTTTGAACAAGTATTGATTAACTATTGAGAGTGATGCATGTGTGCATGAAATCTCTTTAGTGCATTGGAGTCTTGCTAAGACTTGTTTTTAAAGGCATTTGATGCAAATGTTGATGATGTGGTTCATATGTTGCATTTGTTTAATGCATGTGTTGGATTGATTGAGCAAATGGTTTTAAATGGTTTCTTGCTTGAAATGATAATCAAGTATGAGAAAGGTATGATGTGAAGTGGAAGTGTTTTCCAAGGTTTTGAATTTAACTTTGCATTTGGTGTTTATGCATTGAATGGTTAAATTGATGTTTTACAAGTTGTGCTTTGAAAGGGTTTACTTAGCTTGCTAAGCTAAGGGTTGGTTTTCATGTTTGGACAATGCATGATTTTGAGATTGTTGTTGAAAAGGGTTTTCA
Source organism: Hibiscus tridactylites (assembly GCA_958450335.1). NCBI lineage: Eukaryota > Viridiplantae > Streptophyta > Magnoliopsida > Malvales > Malvaceae > Hibiscus > Hibiscus tridactylites. The sequence continues at coordinate 44,724,153 of OY288289.1, read as the reverse complement.
AACATTGCTTTGGTTTAACAAATCGGGTTTGTTTTAAAAGTGGTTTTATGACCCGCTGCATTGATGGTGTTTTGGTTTTGAGCATTCCTCACTAAGCATTATGTGCTTACGCTCCTTTTTGTCCATCATTGCAGATAATTGAAGTTGGGACATCAAGTAGCAAGGGATTCAAGGAAGACTCCACTTGAGATGTATGTCTCGGTTAATAGCTATAGTAAATAAAGGCAATGGGGGGAGAATCTCTTATGTTGATGTGTAACGAGATTGTGTATGTTGGATAAGTTTGGTATATGATTTTGAATCATGTGGATTAATGTTGCAACGTTTGGATCATCTTATGCTTAAGTTGATTTGCTATGTTTCTTGTTTAAAAGCATGAATGACTTTTGAATGTGATTAACGTGTTGGTGCACCTAGGGGTGATCATGTATCTAGATTTTGATGCATATATGTTCCTTGTGTGTTGAATAACTTGCTGGTGTGGTTTGATTGCATTTGGAGCATGTTTGGTTGATCAATTGTGTGTTTTGGCAGCCAATCTTCTGCATTCTGTGCAGGCCGTATCGGAACGGGAGCTGCCGTTTCAGAACGGGTACCCTGTTGTAGCCCAGGCGTCCGAAACGGGAGACACCGTTCCGAAACGGAAAGGCCTCTGCCAGCCCTCGTTTCGAAACACGTTGCGGAACGGCCCCGCGTTTCGAAACAGGTTCTCCCTATTTCGGAACACCTGACCGTTGGGGGCTGACATTGGCAGTTTTATGTTTTGAAATGTTTGCAAATTGGTCCTGAATCTTGTATGAGCAATTGTTTGAGCTTGGGATATCCGTTTGAGCTGAAATTTGGCAGTGAAGCATGTAATGTGACTAATTTCAAGTTTGTAACCTTAAATCGAGTTAAGTCCTTGTAATTATCAGAATTTACAATTTGGTCCCTAAGGTTGTAATTTGTTCAATTGGGTCCCTGTTTGATCTCTGATGTTTATGATCTTTGAGCATGTTGTTTGAATGATCATAACTAGGGTTAATGTGCATCTAGACAAGTTTAAAAAGGAAAATAAAAAGGGTCGTTAATCAAGGTTGACTTTCAGGTTGACTTTGGTTTTCCCCGTGTGACTTTCTTAATTCGGGTCAACTGTCTAGGCCGGGTTAAGGGGGTTACATGAACCGTATCGGTACACCATTCAAAATCCTTCAGTTTAAAGTGTGACTTTGGCCTTGGAACACTTGGAAAAAATTTTGGAGTTTGAGTTTTTCAAATCAGTTTAAAGTGTTGGTGATTTATAAATCATTTAAGGGACTTAGAAATATATTTCAAGTTTTCAATTTAGTCCTTAATATACTTAGTTATATCAAAATCAAACATAGGTTTTACAATCTCCCCCTTTTTTATATAACAAAACCAAAACTTGAAATTTTTTATACTTTGAAAAACTTTGCAAAATAACTCCCCCTTAATATTAGCTAGGTAACTTTTAAGTTTGAAAATCAAAATTTTTAAGTGTTGTGAGCTTCCCGCTCCCCCTTTTTGTTAGATCAAAAAGAATTGAGACTTAATGTAAAGTGCATAAATGGGCAAAAGGTATAAATAAGCAAGCAACATAATATCATTAAGATCAAAATAAAAGAAAACATCAACTTAAAATCCAAAAAAAAGTCAAAGCATAGGTTTTAGAATAATTCAAACTTAATCCTAAAAACATAAATCAAAGGTGCATAAAATAAATATCCTAAATGATATGAATGGTATGCAAAGATAGGATACTATGCATCTCCATCGCCTTCTTCACCATCTTCATCATCTTCCTCAATTGGATCATCATTCATCATAGTTTGACGCCACTCATCATAGAAAGCGGTGAGAGAGATATTCATTGAGTTGTCACCGCCTTCAAGGGAAGTGAGTCGAGTCTCCACGTTCTTCATCCAATCTTCAAGGCTTGTAAACCTTGTATCAATAGCGGTAAATCCTGAATTCATAACTTGATCGATCGAAGCCATTCTCGTACGCAAACCCGTGAATTCCTCATTGAGATAAGTCATGAGAAAGTCCATAGAAGGTGGAGGAGGAGGAGCTTGAGGAACTTGTTCAACTTGAGGATTAGCAAATTTTTCTGCAGCCTCACTAGGCAGCTCGGATAGACGAAGCCAATTACCATTAAAGTAATGGAACTTACCACTTGCAAGAGATCTTTCATCGATAGGATCGGTGAGGGGAGTTGGGTAGTCATGCGAGCAATCAATCTTCTTTTGTTGGAAGAAGTAACTCAAAGTTGTACTATAGGTGAAAGAAGTGACAAGTGTGGTGTGGCGATGTTGCACGAGATAGACAATCTCCGCAATCATAATACGAGCAAGGTTCAGACATTTTCTCTCACGGAAGCAACGAATTCAAAAATCATCTATTTGGCGGATAGTGGAATACTTCCATCCCGAGGGCCTAAACCACCAAGAAACCATCAAATGAAGGATCCGATCCTGAGCATTTAAGGCGGTGACGGAACCACTTTGGACATGACCAAGGGCATTCTCATCATCATAGCCTTCATCCTCCAACTTAAATACATCACAAATAGATTGAACATCTATAGTGACTCTTTTTCCCATAGATAAGAATTAACGCCCGTAACAACACCATTTCGATTTGCACAACACTTGCCATTAACATAAAAGATCAAAACTAAAATGCGAAAGTAAAATTCGGGAATAGTGAGAAAATCCATAAACTTCCATTCTTGGAGCAAAGACAGATATTCAAATTTGAAGCGCTGCGAGTTAACAAAAGGAATAGAGATTACCCTCTCCGGACAGATCTTATAGTTTTGAAATTGGCGAAAATAGGAGAGTTCTCCGAGGGACTTAAAGGAGTGTTGATAGATATGAGTGAGATTCGGGCGAGCACCACCTCCGGTATTTGATCCTTCATCAGCTTCACTAACACGTGTTCTCTTTTTAGAAGGTGCCGTGAACTAGATAAAAGATTAAAATAGTGTATGCATTAAGTTTTCTTCATTCAACTCATTGAAAAACCAATAATCAAGGTTAAAAAATTGAAAAGAGATTTTGGTTTGAGAAGACAAAAAAAAGAGAATTTGAAACGAAAATTAAAAGAAAAAAATAAAAGAAAAAGAAAGAGTTTTACCTTGATATTGATTAGAGAGGAATGAGAGAAGAGCTTAACACCCAATTGATGATAAGCTTAAGAGCTTTGCTTGATTTTGAAAACCCTCTAGAGATTTTGAGTTGTGGTGTGAAAATATGAGGGAAAGAGAGGCTATTTATAGAGTGAAAACGCCTAGGGTTTCTAGGATTTTGAGAAAACTCAATTTTGGTAAAAGTTGAACTCTTAAATGCCAATTGATAGTTGTCTGCGCAATTGCGTATCGATACGCCTAAGGGTGTATCGATACGGGGGTAAAAGCGTAATTCCATTTAAATTGTCCCTTGAAGGATCGTATCGAAACGGATACAATCCATATCGAAACGATTGTTGCTCGTATCGAAACGAGTTTAACCGTATTGATACCTGTTTTAGGCAAAATGAAGTATGGGAAGCTAATACAGTACTCGTATCGAAACAGGTTTAACCGTATCGATACCCTATGCCTAGAAATACATTTTAGGCTTGAAGAACAACAAAAGGTTCGATTCTAACATCTTCTAAAAGAATGCAAATGATGAATGAGCAGTTCTAAGCATATTTTAATAGAATCATACTCCCCCTAGCTATAAGCATGGGTATTTTCAAGAGCTACAACACATTAACATGCAATTTCACAACATCAAGCAATTTTAACTTTAAAAAGGGTCCTAAATGGTCAATAAAGGCTAGATAGACCTAACTCTCTCCTAAGGGACCAAAAATGCTCTTTATCTAAAGGCTTTGTAAAGTTGTCAGCTAGTTGGTTTAAGGTGTTAACGTATTCTATAACAATATCTTCCTTAAGGACATGATCTCTAATGAAATGATGCCTTATCTATATATGTTTGGTTCTAGAGTGTTGGATGGGATTTTTAGTCAAGCATATGGAACTAGTGTTATCACACTTAAGGGGCATGGTTTCAACTTTAATACCATAGACTAAGAGTTGTTGCTTCATCCAAAGGACTTGAGCACAACAACTCCCTAAGGATATGTACTCGGCTTCGGTGGTAGAAAGAGCAACACTATTTTGTTTCTTAGAGAACCAAGATATGAGCATACTACCTAATAATTGACAAGTTCCCGAAGTACTTTTCCTATCGATTTTACATCCCCCATAATCCGCATCCGAATAAGCATGAAGGTTGAAGGTGGAGTCTCTAGGGTACCAAAGACCTAAATAAGGAGTATCTCTAAGGCACCTAAAGATTCTCTTAACGGCTATAAGGTGAGACTCTCTAGGACTAGCTTGAAACCTAGCACACAAGAAAACACTAAACAAGATATATGGTCTACTTGCGGTAAGGTAAAGCAATGATCCAATCATAGAACGGTAAACCTTAGGGTCAACACAATTACCTCCTTCATCTTTGTCAAGCATTGTAGATGAGCTAATAGGTGTGGCTTGAGGGTTTACATTCTTCAAGCCAAACTTCTTGAGCATATCCTTGATGTACTTTGCTTGATTGATGAAGGCGCCATCCTTCCTTTGCTTGATTTTGAATCCCAAAAAGAATGAGAGCTCCCCCATCATGCTCATCTCGAATTCTCCTTGCATTAACTTAGCAAACTCTTTGCAATGACATTCGTTAGTAGATCCAAAAATAATATCATCAACATAAATTTGTATTACTAAGATGTCATTTTTATACCTTTTTATGAAAAGTGTAGTGTCCACCTTTCCTTTTTCAAAACATTTTTCAATCAAAAAGTTTGAAAGTCTTTCATACCAAGCTCTAGGAGCTTGTTTTAAACCATAAAGAGCTTTAGTAAGTTTGAAAACATGATTTGGAAATTTTGAGTCTTCAAACCCGGTGGTTGTTCCACATACATTTCCTCATTTATAAAACTATTTAAAAATGCGCTTTTAACATCCATTTGAAAAAGCTTGAAATCATGATAACATGCATATGCAAGCAACATCCTAATGGCCTCCATTATAGCTATGGGGGCATAGGTTTCATCAAAATTTATTCCCTCTTCTTGAGTGTAACCTTGTGCTACTAATCTAGCTTTGTTTCTCACAATGTTACCACTCTCATCTAGTTTGTTCCTAAAGACCCATTTAGTTCCTATAGTAGATTGATTACTAGGCCTATCAACTAATGTCCAAACATTACTTCTCTCAAATTGATTTAATTCATCTTGCATAGCCATAATCCAAAAGTCATCTTTTAATGCTTCTTTTATATTCTTAGGCTCTATGCATGAGATAAATGAAACATGGTTCATAAGTTTAAGAGAAGATCTTGGGGTTACCTCCTTGGATGGATCACCCAAGATTTCACCACCTTTGACATAGTTGAACTCCCTTGGGTAGCTCACTTCCTTTTCCTCAAGATCCAAGTCCTTCAAGGCTTCAAGAGGTGGATCTTGTGTATCCTCGTCTTTTGTTGGAATCTCATCCTTCTTTGAAGTTTGTCCTCCATCAAAAGCATTTATGATTCCTACATAATCATCATCACAATAATCCTTCCTTGGAAGGAGGTTATCATCGAATACAGCATGTATATATTCTTCCACTACTAAAGTTCTCTAGTTAAATACACGATAGGCTTTAGAGGTTAAGGAATATCCTATGAAAATAGCTTCATCACTTTTTGCATCAAATTTACCTAAGTTTCCTTTTCCATTATTTAAAACAAAACACTTGCAACCAAATGGATAAAATAGCTAATGTTAGGCTTTTTAGATTTTAAAATCTCATATGGTGTTTTCTTTAAAAGTGGCCTAATCATTACTCGGTTTACAATGTAGCAAGCGGTGTTTGTGGCTTCCGCCCAAAAATATTTAGGTAAATTTTTTTCACAAAGCATGGTTCTAGCCATTTCTTGCAAAGTTCTATTTTTCCTCTCAACTACCCATTTTGTTGAGGAGTTCGAGGAGCCGAAAAATTGTGGCTAATACCATTTTCATTTAAAAACTCTTCAAACCCTAGATTTTGAAATTCGGTTCCATGATCACTTCTAATATGAGAAATTCAAAGTTCAAGATCATTTTGGGTTAATTTTGAAAATGTGATGATTTTTTCTAAAGCCTCATCTTTAGTACTTAAAATTAGAACTCGAGTAAATAAAAAAAATCACCAACAAGTACAAAAGCATAAGATTTACCACCCAAGCTCATAGTCCTAATAGGCCCAAATAAATCCATATGAATAAGTTGTAAACACCTACTAGTAGAAACATCATTAATGGATTTAAAGGATGACTTATGTTGTTTACCCTTAGAGCATGCATCACAATTTTTTTCATTTGAGAATTTCATTTTGGGTAAACCTCTAACTAGATCTAGGGAAACTAATTATTATAAAACACCAATGTTAGCATGTCCTAGTTTCCTATGTCATAGCCATACATCATTTTTATTTTGAGCTACTAAACATGCATGAGATGTATGTATGTCATCAAAATACACCATGTAAATGTTACCTATGCGATGACCTATGAGCATAATATTATTTGATTTAAAGTCAACAATTTTACACCCAATTTTATCGAATAAGACATTAAACCCTTTATCACATAATTGGCTTATGCTCAACAAATTATGTTTAAGACCATCGACAAACAAGACATTTTCAATAAGAATGGTAGAGTGATTACCTATGGAGCCAATACCTTTAATGTGGCCTTTGGAGTTGTCACCAAATGTCACTACTCCTCCACTTTTTGGCTTAAAGTCCATGAATCTACTCTTGTCTCCAGTCATATGCCTCTAGCATCCACTATCAAGGTACCAAGAATTTTGACTTTGAGCTTTCGCCTTGTAGCAATGCCCCCTATAAACAAAAATATTAAACTTTTGTTTATGGTACCCAAATCGTTTTGGGTCCACGTGTGTTAGCTCCGAAAAGCTTGGTTCCCTTAGGAATCCAAGGTGACATAGCTACAATATTATTAGATTTGACAAGTTCCTTAGGAACCCACACACTTCTAATCTTTTTAATTCTATTATGTCTAAGGAAGCTACTTTGTTTGTAGTTATTAGTCTTTTCCTAGGTTGGTTTGTTTTAGATGATTCACCTTTTTCATGCTTAACATTACTAACGTTTTTAAAAGACTCTTTGAGCTTGTTAAGCTCATTAACACCTTTTGGTGTTCACTATTGCATTGAGAAAGAAGATTATTTAGGTCTACATTTTCATCTTGGAAGAATTTAAGTTCATCTTTCAAACCTAAAATCTTTTTCTCAAATTTTAAGTTAGCTTGAGAAAGTGAGTCATTTTTATCATTTAATTCCGAAATAATTTTCTTATTCCTAATGACCGACTCTTTGTATTTCTCAACTAACTCATCATAAACCTCTTGCAACTCATCATATGCATCATGTAATTCATCAAATGTAATGTCAAAAGATGATGAGTTAGAGGTTACCATGGAGGAATCTTCCTCAAGTGCCATGAGGTAAAGGTTGGCCACTTCTTGTTCGTCATCCTCGGATGACTCCTCATCACTCCAAGTAGCAAGCTTGGCTTTGAGCTTCTTCTTCTTCTCAAAGCCCTTCTTCTTGAGTTGAGGGCACTCCGAACGAATGTGACCGGGCTTTTTGCACTTGTAGCAAATGATTTGATCCCTCTCTTATTTTTTGTTTTTACCCTTGAAGTCCATCTTTCTTTGAATCTTCCTTCCACAGTTGGACCTTATGAATCGTGAGAATCTTTTGGCTATTATAGCCAATTCTTCTAAATCATTCTCCTCACTAGAAGTGCTCTCCTCATGTAATGAAGCTTTGAGAGCCATTCCTAATTTCTTCTTCTTTTCTACCTCTAGCTTCTCCACTCTTTTCTCTTTCTTCTTCTTTTCATCTTCCTTTTCTTGCTTCATTATTTCATGAGTAAGGAGAGAACCCACTAGCTCATCAAGTTTTAGAGTCTTCAAGTTTTTGGCCTCGATGATGGCAGTTCTCTTCCCGTTCTAAGATTCGGGAAGTGAGTAGAGTAGCTTTCGGACAAGTTTGTCTTCCGGGATTTTATCTCCAAAGCTCTTAAGCTCGTTGACAATGGTTGAGAAGCGATCGAACATCTTGGACACTATTTCGTCGGGCTCCATCTTGAAATTCTCATAACTAAGATTGAGAATTCCAATCTTGGTCTCCTTCACATTATTGGTTCCTTCATAGGTGGTCTCTAAAGTATCCCACACTTCCTTGGCACTTTCAATGGAGGAGACTTTGGAGTAGATGTCGAGACCGAAAGAACAAAAGAGCATGTGAAGAGCTTTGTCATTTATTTGGATCTTCTTCCTCTCGTCTTGACTCATCTCAATCTTATTCTTTAGAACCAACTTTCCTTCACCATCTCTCTTCAAATGAATATAGGGATCATCTTCAATGACATCCCAAACAAGGTAATCGTTGGATTTGATGAAGAGGCGCATCTGGTTCTTCCAAAATTGATAGTTATCACCATTGAAGAATGGTGGTTTAGTGGTGGATTGAGACTCGTACATGCTTGAGTCGGAGGTAGATGCCATGGCTTGATTTTTGGATGATCACACTCTTCCTAGGAACTCCTCTTATGGTTCTTAATCCTTCAAAGAGGTAGGCTCTGATAACAATAGTTGAGTGGATTAATGGATTGATCAATGCCAAGAGGGGGTGAATTGGGCTTAAAAAATTTGTTGAAAAAAATGATAGATAAAAATGAAGAACAAAGGGATTTAGAGTGGTTCAAGTTCCAAATGAACTCTACATCCACTACCTTAGCTACCACTAAGGATTTGCAACAATTCACTAATTAGTTCTTCCCCTTTTCAAGGCTTAGGAGGTAACCTTTACACAACCGGTCAAATTTTCTACCTAAAATTTGACCAAACCTTCACAAGTGAAACAAAGAAGAAATTAGGCAAAAGGATATCTCTCAAATACAATATTGCCCCTTTCAGTACAAACACTCAAACCAAACTTGAGATAGGATAAGAATTGAATACAACACAATTTGGGGTTTACAAGAATATTAGAAAATAAGCACAATGAAGTTGAATTTTTGCTTGGATGTTTATCTTTGATGCAATAGTTGTTGATGGTCTTCAATGAGCTACAATTTATACATTCTCTCTCAATTCTAGCCGTTTGGGTGGTTAGGGTATTGATTGTAGCCGTTGAGACCCTCTCTTTCCACCATAAATGCACTTATGCGGCTATCCGTATCGGTACAGGAGGACCCGTATCGATACTTGTCTCAAAACAAAAAGAGCTGTTGCACATAATTAAGAGGGTGTATCGAAATGCGTGTAAGCGTATCAGTACGAGACAGGGACCATTTTGATACGAAAGAGATCGTATCGATACCTTTTTCTCAACTTAGCTCACTGGAAGTTTTCGTTTCGATACGGGGTACACCGTATCGATACGGGACAACTACCACTTTAAAAGTTAGTTACCTAACAACTAACACCAGTGGTCGAAAACATTTAAAGCACTTTGAATTAAAAATTATGTTAAAATCGTATCGATACGGGTTGAACCGTATCGGTACACCATTCAAAGTCCTTCAGTTTTTACAGAGGTGTGTATCGATGCAGATTGAATCTGTTTCAATACGGTTAAGTGCGTATCGAAACGCGTCTTTCTAGTAGCAAACTTTGTAAAAAAAGGTATCGATACGGTTGGAGGCATATCGATACACCTGGACGATTTTCAATACTTTGGCCTTGAACACTTAGAAAAAAATTGGAGTTTGAGTTTTTCAAATCAGTTTAAAGTGTTGGTGATTTATAAATCATTTAAGGGACTTAGAAATCTATTTCAAGTTTTCAATTTAGTCCTTAACATACTTAGTTATATCAAAATCAAACATAGGTTTTACACATCTTTTAATGCTTCTTTAATGTTCTTAGGCTCTATGCATGATATAAAAGCAACATGATTCACGAGTTTAAGAGAAGATCTAGTAGTTACCCCATTGGATGGATCACCTAAGATTTCACAACCTTTGACATAGTTGAACTCCATTGGGTAGCTCACCTCCTTTTCCTCAAGAGCCAAGTCCTTCAAGGCTTTAAGAGGTGGATCTTGTGTATCATCTTCTTTCTTTGGTATCTCATCCTGCTTTGAAGTTTGTCCTCCATCAATGGCATCAAGGATTCCTACATCATCATCATCACAAGAATCCTTCCTCGGAAGGAGGTTATCATCGAATACAACATGAATAGATTCTTCTACTAGTAAAGTTCTCTTATTAAATACACGATAGGCTTTAGAGTTTAAGGAATAACCTAAAAAATAGCTTCATCACTTTTAAGATCAAATTTATCTAAGTTATCTTTTTCATTGTTTAAAACAAAACACTTGCAACCAAATGGATGAAAATAGCTAATGTTAGGCTTTTTAGATTTTAAAATCGCATATGGTGTTTTCTTTAAAAGTGGCCTAATCATTACTCGGTTTACAATGTAGCAAGCGGTGTTTGTGGCTTCCGCCCAAAAATATTTAGGTAAATTGTTTTCACAAAGCATGGTTCTAACCATTTCTTGTAAAGTTCTATTTTTCCTCTCAACTACCCCATTTTTTTAGGAGTTCGAGGAGTCGAAAAATTGTGGCTAATACCATTTTCATTTAAAAACTCTTCAAAACCTAGATTTTGAAATTTGGTTCCATGATCACTTCTAATATGAGAAATTTTAAGTTCAAGATCATTTTGAGTTATTTTTGAAAATGTGATGAATATTTTAAAGTCTCATCTTTAGTACTTAAGAATAGAACCCAAGTAAATCTAGAATAGTCATCAACAAGTACAAATGCATATGATTTACCACCCAAGCTCATAGTTCTAATAGGCCCAAATAAATCCATGTGAATAAGTTGTAAACACCTACTTGTAGAAACATCATTAATGGATTTAAAGAATGATTTATGTTGTTTACCCTTAGAGCATGCATCACAAATTTTGTCATTTGAGAACTTAATTTTGGGCAAACCTCTAACTGGATCTAGGGAAACTAATTTTTCTAAAACACTAATGCTAGCATGTCCTAGTTTCATATGCCATAGCCATGCATCATTTTCATTTTGTGCAACAAAACATGCATAGGATGTATGAATGTCATCTAAATGCACCATGTATATATTACCTATGCGATGACCAATGAGCATTATATTATTTGATTTAATGTCAACACTTTTGCACTCGTTTTTTTTTTTTTTTGAAATAAGACATTAAACCTTTTGTCAAATAATTGACTAATGCTCAATAAATTACGTTTTAGACCATCGACATATAAAACATTTTCAATGAGAATAGTAGAGTGATTACATATGGATCCAATACCTTTGATGTGGCCTTTGGAGTTGTCACCAAATGTCACTACTCCTCCACTTTTTGGCTTTAAGTCCATGAATTGACTCTTGTCTCCGGTCATGTGCCTCGAGCATCCACTATCAAGGTACCAGGAGTTTTGACTTTGTGTTTTGGCCTTGTAGCAATGCTCCCCCTACAAACAAAGATATTAAGCTTTGATTTTTGGTACCCAAATCATTTTGGGTCCACGAGTGTTACCTCCCAAAAGCTTGGTTCCCTTAGGAATCCAATGTGACATAGCAACAATATTATTTGACTTGACGAGTTCCTTAGGAACCCATACACTTCTAACCCTTTTTGTCCTATTATGCCTATGGAAGCCACTTTGTTTGTAGTTATATGTCTTTCTCTTAGGTTGGTTAGTTTTAAATGATTCACCTATCTCATTTTTCATATTACCAACATTTTTGAAAGACTCTTTGAGCTTGTTATGCTCGTATAACACCCTTTGGTGTTCACTATTGCATTGAGAAATAAGATTGTTTAGGTCAACATTTTCATCTTGAAAGAATTTAAGTTCATCTTGTAAACCTAAGATCTTTTTCTCAAATTTTAAGTTAGCTTGAGAAAGTGAGTCATTTTTATCATTTAATTCTGAAATAATCTTTTTGTTTCTAATGACCGACTCTTTATACTTCTCAACTAACTCATCGTATACCTCTTGTAACTCATCATAAGCATCATGCAATTCATAAAATGCAAAATCAAAAAATGATGAATTAGAGGTTACCATGGAGGAATCCTGCTCAAGAGCCATGAGGTAAAGGTTGGCCACTTCGTGTTCCTCATCCTCGGATGACTCCTCGTCACTCAAAGTAGCAAGCTTGGCTTTGAGCTTCTTCTTCTTCTCAAAGCCCTTCTTCTTGAGTTGAGGGCACTCCAAACGAATGTGACCCAGTTTTTTGCACTCAAAACAAATGATTTAATCCCTCTATTCTTCTTTGTTTTTGGTTTTGAAATCCATTTTTCGTTGAATCTTCATTCCTTGGTTGGACCTTATAAACCGTGAGAACCTTTTGGCTATCATAGCCAATTCTTCTAAGTCTTCCTCCTCACTAGAAGTGTTCTCCTCATGTAGTGAAGCTTTGAGAGCCACTCCTATCTTCTTCTTCTTTTCTACCTCTAACTTATCCACTCTTTTCTCTTCTTTTTTCTTTTAATCTTCCCTTCCTTGCTTCATTATCTCATGAGTTAGGAGAGAACCCACTAGCTCATCAAGCTTGAGTGTCTTCAAATTTTTGGCTTTAATGATGGCAGTTCTCTTCCCATCCTAAGACTCGGGAAGTGAGTAGAGTAGCTTCCGGACTAGTTTTGCTTCCGTGATTATCTCTCCAAAACCTTTTAGCCCATTACGATTGTTGAGAAACGATCGAACATATTTGACACGATTTCGTCGGGCTCCATTTTGAAATTCTCATAGCTAAGATTGATAATTCCAATCTTTGTCTCCTTCAGATAACTTGTTCCTTCGTAAGTAGTCTCTAGTGTATCTCACACTTCTTTGGGACTTTCAATGGAGGAAACTTTGGAGTAGATGTCGGGACCGAAAGAGCAAAACAACATGTGAAAAGCTTTATCATTGATTTGAATTTTCTTTCTTTCTTCTTCACTCATCTCATTTTTCTTCTTTAGCACCAATCTTCCTTCGTCGTCTCTCTTCATCGGAATATAAGGACCATCTTCAAAGGCATCCCAAACTAGATAATCGTTTGATTTAATGAAGAGGCGCATCCGGTTCTTCCAAAAGAAGTAGTTATCACCGTTGAAGAATGACGGTTTGGTGGCTGATTGAGATTTGTACATGCTAGACCCGGAGGTAGATACTATGGCTTGAGTTGTGGTTGATCACACTCTTCCTAGGAACTCCTCTTGTGGTTGTTAATCCTTCAAAGAGGTAGGCTCTGATACCAATTGTTGAGTGGATCAATGAAACAATATAAGCCAAGAGGGGGTGAATTGGATTTTTAAAACTTTGGTGGTGGAATGGAAAAATAAAAATGATAGACAAGAGGATTTAGAGTGGTTCAAGTTCCAATCGAACTCTACATCCACTACCTTAGCTTCAATAAGGATTTCCAACAATTCACTAATTGTTCTTCCCCTTTTCTAGGCTAAGGAGGTAATTTGACCCAATCATCACTTGAAAAATACAAAGAAGATGAAGGCTAAAAATAGTATCTCTCAATACAAATATAGTCATTTTACAAGCACTCAACCCAATTGAATAGATAAGAATGGGAATTACGAATTTCATAATTGGGGTTTACAAGAAATATTGTGATTTTTGCACAAATGCTTGGCTTTGATGTTCGGATAAGACTTTAGCGATCAATAGTTGTTGTCGGAGCTTTTAGAGGTCCTTTTTATACCTTCTCATTGAATTCTAGCCGTTGGGGTTGTTGCATTCATCAATATAGCCGTTGGGATGTTATCTTCCCTCCATAAATGCAGTCTACAACCACTCCTTCCGAAACGCCCGATCCTGTTTTGAAACATGCCAAAATAGAAAGAGCTGTTGGGGTCAAACCGTACCAAAACGGGCACGATCGTTTCGATACTCTAAGAGCCCGTTTCAAAAAAATTGTTTCAAAACACTTTGCCACTATCAAAGCCTTTATCGAAATGGCTTAGAAGCGTTTCGATACGCCTTAACGACAATCTTAAAATCAGTTAAAAACTTCAACGTTCATATTATTAAAACCAAGTTTGAATTCCGTTTCGAAAAATTTGAGGTCGTTTCGATATTACCTTATCAAAACGGGTCAAACCGTTCAGTTGTTCTTCATCCGTTTTGAAACCCTTTCTGAAATAGAGATTAACAGTATCAAAACTGTTCCGGAACGCCCAAGGGCCGTTTCAAAACGGTGACTCGAAAATCACTGTTTTGGCTTGATAAACACTTAGAAAACATTTGAAAAGTTGAGGTTTTGACTTAAACATTTTTCTTTAAATATATAGAGAGGTTTTAGGACTTAAAAATTATTTTTCTCCTTTTCAATTTAGTCCATAAATTCTTTAGTTATATCAAAATCAATTTATCGGTTTCACAAAAGATTACTAAGTCACCTCGTAGGATCTCTAGATTAGCGATTGATCGTGATCATACCGGTTCTTATGAAATTGAGATCAAAGTCTATCTGAATGCCATGTGTTGTCATTTGTGACCTAATTTAAAATATCTTTTTAAAATTGTTATCAAAACCTTTTTTTAAAGTATGTCGTTAGTCTGAAAAGTTTGAGGACAAAATTTCTTTTAAGGGTGGGAGAGTTGTAACACCCCAAAAATTACGCCCAAATTATAAACCCTAGATTTGAAAAATCCCTAATTTAGAAACCTAATTTTAAAATCCCTAAACTCAAAACCCTAATTATTTGGGAATTTTAATTAAAGAACCCTAAATTTTTTTGAATGAACTAAAAAATAATTTTTATCAAACTTGAAAGTTAATATGAAATTTCATAAAAGTTTAAGGGCTGACTCTATAAATAACCCTTTATCAAATTGTAATTCAATTTGATTTGTGATTTCATTGTTTATTATTATTATTATTATTATTATTATTATTATTATTATTATTATTATTATTATTATATAGTTCTTTTATTTTAAATAAAATTCTAATCCACTCGTCTTCTTTTAATTATTTTATTTATTTTTATTCCTTTCTATCCTATATCACTTTCATTATTTTACTTAAATTAGGTTTACTCTCCATATATATACACACACATAGTTCAAATAAGATCACCCCAAGAACCCTATTTTTTTATATAGTTTCATGCCGCCAAAATCCCTTATTGATTTGTTAAATTTCTATGTAATAATCTCCACCACTCTATACCCATTCTTGTTCGTTAATCCCTTCAACACCATGTTTAGTCCGATACCGATACAGTTGGATCCAATACTTCTGATCATGGAAAATCACATCATTCTATAGGTTGAGCATAGCTTGGCTAAGGTGTGTTTTCTTCCGGTGCTATAATTAAATTATATACTATTTTCTATGTGTTGGTGTTTTACAGCTTGTGTGATTATTATATGTATTACGGCTTTTATGGTTGACATCATGTGCATACGATTTTCAAAACGTGTTTAAATTATGATTTATGAAACATCAGATTTACGGATATATGATTTATGGATTTATGGATTTATGGACTATGTTTTATGAAGTATGTTTATGGAATATCGAATTTATGAAACTTTTTTTATGAAATTTGATTTTTAATCATCATGTATGTATGAGCATGGGTTGGGATTTGTACAGAGGAAATTCAGTGGTTTCATCCTTCGGGTTGAATTCCACTTCGAATCAGTGGTTCCACCCTTCGGGCTGAGTTCCACTTTGGATGGTGACGATGTAGTGAGTGGTTCTGGGGAACCTTACTCTTCTTATGGCTGTTGTAGTTGGGTGCATTGCACTGCGCTTGTGATTTGTGTTATGGTTTAAAAGATTTCATTCAAAATAATATTATGTTTTATAATTATGGGTTTTCTTGCACTTTAGAGACACACTAAGCTCTTTACCTTACTCCCCCATAGTTTTCCTTTTTCAGATATCCTGGACTCTAGGCGACTTGGTACTCGGAGGATCTATATAAACATTATAATATTTATTATGATATTTATATTTTTTATTTACTATAAGATATTTATTAAATCACTGTTATTTTATTTTAAGTTAAAAGTATAATTTCCAAAATTGAATTTCTTGAGGGTTAAGTTTTTAAACGTGACTTCCTAAATTTGGTCTTTCCTTCTAGGTCGAGTTTATGGGGGTTACAGCACCTCCCCAAAAGAAATTTGCCATGAGCTTATTCAAACGATTAGAAACTAAAACCGACATACGAAATAATGAAAGAAAGTAAACAAGCAAGCTTGATAATACATATTTTAGGAGAATCAACATGCACCCCATAAAGAGAAGTTTTGGTTGCCACCCTTCTATTCTTTGCACAAATTTACTGATTATCGACTCCCATATACTAGCCGAGTTCATGTTGGCTCCAAGAAGAAGGCCAAGATAATTGGATGGGAAGCTTTCCACCGAGCAACCAACACCATCAACCCAAACTTTAAGAACATAATCCTCAATATTTATCCCAAGAAGTTTGCTTTTCTTGAGGTTGAGTTTAAGCCCCAAGGCAAGTTCGAAGACCATAAGAACTCTTTTAACATTTCTAACCCGAGTTTCTGAAGCTCCGCAAAAAATTAGAAGGTCATCTACGAACTGAAGATGAGAAACAACAACATTCTTGTCTCTTCTGCCGATCGTAAAGCCCGACAATAACCCAAGATTTACAGCCTTGTTTAACAGTAAATTTAAAGCCTCACCCACAATATTAAACAAAAGAGGGGACAAGGAACACCCTTGCCTAAGCCTTCTAGAGATAGAAAAAGCCTCTGTATAAGATCTATTGACTAGTACATAAATTTTGGCTGAAGAGATGCACTGGAGTATCCATATACACCACTTGTCTCTGAAACCATATTTTATAAGGACAAGATTTAGAAAATTCCAGCTCACATTATCATATGCTTTCTGAAAACCAATTTTGAAAGCAACCCCACTGAAGTCGACTTTAACAACAAAATCAATTGAATCATTAGCGATTAAGACACAATCTAGGATTTGCTGGCCTGAAATAAAAGCGAACTGCGACTCCCCAATAATTTGTCCAATACACGATTTAAGTCTGACAGTAAGAAATTTCGATAATAACTTGTATAATCCACCCACCAAGCTAATAGGGCGGAACTGTTCAAGTGACTCAGGGCATATAACCTTTGGAATGATAGTTAGAAAAGAATGGTTAATTACAGGTTCCCATTCGCATCCTTTATTAAAGTCCTCAAAAAACCTCATAATGTCAAACTTCAGAACAAACCAATTTTTTTTTGAAAAATCCTAGATTAAAACAGCCCGGCCCTGGAGCTCGATTGTTGCTAGCTGAAGAAAGGGCATCCCACACAAGTCCAAACTGTCAGTGTCTAAGGCCAGGTTCTCATTATATGCCTTGGAATAGAATTGAAAAACATGCTCTCTTATTAAACTTGGATCTGAAATTAAAGTTCCTTCATTTCTCAATTTATTAATATAGTTGGATCTCCTCCTAGTCGAAGCGGTAATATGAAAAAAGCGAGTCTTTCTATCACCTTCGCTGAACAACTTCAACCTAAACTTTTGTAACCAGGCACTTTCCTCCTTTCGATACAAATCCCACAACTTGGCTTCCAACCTCGAAAGTTTAGAAATTAGAGCTGAATCTGGAAGCCCAATTTAAAGCTTACTCTCCAAGGAAGAGATGTCTTTTTCTAAGCTGGTAATCTGATTACTAAAACCACCAGAAAATTTTCGAGACCAATTCTTCAACACTAATTTAGTCTTCTTAATAAGTTCACCAATCTTAATAAGGGGATTTTCCAGCTTAGCCTTACTTACAGATTGGATCACAAAATCTTCAAAACTCGTTTTTTCATACCAAAAATTAAAACACCTAAAAGGTTTGAGCCCCCAGTTTAGAGCTTTCTCGAATAGCAGAATAGCATTATGATCTAAAATTGATTTATCTAACAGACTTTGTATAACATCAGAAAATGCAATTTCAATCTCCACAAAAATAAGGAATCGATCCAGACGAACAAATGTGAGGCTCTCGATTTTTGCTCCAAGTGAAGCAGCCACCTTGTAAAGGAAGATCCTTAAGCCCCGAATCAAATAAGAATTGGTTGAAAAGCTCTACTAAAGACATATTAAGAGATAAGTATTTCTTCTCCTCTAGGCTCAAAAATAAATTGAAGTCCACCCCAATACATCAAGGAATCTGCCAGTTCTTCAGAAAATCCAGAAGACTTTTGATAAAATTCCCTTTTTCTGCGTCTAAAATCGGTCCATAAACATTAATACACCGGCACCTCAAATTCTTTGGAGAAATTGTACCTATCAGCACTATAAATCTGGGAAATATAAACTGATTCGACAAACTGAAGAAATCTGAATCCCACATACTTAGTAACCCTCCAGAAGCACTATTCGAAGGAGAAAACAAAAAATTGATATTATTACCAGGCCATGTTCTTCTAATAAGCCTACCATTTATATCCATTAACTTCGTTTCTTGAATAAACACCAACTTTGGTTTGACCTTTTTAATAACCCTTTTAACATCCCTGATTTTTTCTCTTCTTCTAATCCCTCTAACATTCCATGAAATCATTGAAACCTTCATCATCATTTAAACTAAGACCGAAACCTAAATCCCGCGAAATTTACGCCCGATTTTGAAGCTCTCTTTCGAGCTCACAGACCCTTTTAGTAACAACCTCTCTACCCCCTTTGAAGGAAACTCCAAGGAGATTACAAACCTCCCAAACCGTTTCTGCCTTTAACTCTTAAATTGACAAACAACTCTTAAGACTATGAAATGAATTTCCAGAAGAAAAGGAAATATCATCAAGAGAATCTCTGGCGACGAAGCACACGTATAATATTTGCCCGAAAGATTGTTGAAAAACAAGGTCCACTCGTCGTCTTGAGAAGCGCCTGTTGCTCCGCCATTTGGATTCGCCGCGGGAGACTTTGGCACACCAACAACCATTTTTTTTCTCTTAAATATTTTTAAGTTTACTTTAAAAATTTTATAGGTTCGTATCTAACTTAAAATCTTAAAATCTTACATAAATTTCTTGTGATGTTACTATAAAATCACAACCATACACATATCAATGATTAAAGAATAAACACAAAACATCCACCACAAGTTTATCTGGCAAAGCCGTCACCACCAGCCCGCTATAGACACCGTTTTGCCTAATTTAATAACAATTCAATTAATAATCAAAGAATATGACGTACGTATTTATATAATATAAAATAAGATAATGATTTTTATTTCATATTATTGAATTATTATCATATTATTATTGTTGGTGGTGGTGGTTTTGGGTTATATTGAAAGAATATTCCTTTTTAGAGAATTAATTAAAAAAGTATTTTTATTAATGGTTATTTAGAAAAAATACCCCCTTTTGGTCCACTTAAGACAAACTCGTTTTTGGCTAAACACGAGTTATGTATTGAGTGAGTAGGTAAGAAATAAAATAAATAAATTCACCATTTTTTTTACACAAAACTCGCTTTTAGCTAAGCGCGAGTTTAAAACTCGCTTTTTCCTTACGTGGATCGAAAGGAATATTTTTTTACATAACTATTAATGAGAATATTTTTCCAATTAATTTCCCAAAAAAGAATATTTCTTTAATATAGCATGCTTTTGAATTTTTAGTAATTGTGTGTATACCTTTTGTTTTCTAAGCAAAAAGTTCAGTGGGTTATGGAATAATAATGAAACAGAAAGCCATTGTTCTCATGTAGTAAATGTAAGTAAGGCTGTTGCAATAATTCTTTTGGTGAAAAGGAACCAAAGTAACTTTCTTCTTTCTTCCCTTGTTGCAACTTGGTGTTGTTTAGCTAGAAGAAAAACTATACCTTACAAATATAATATAATACTGTTTTGTTTTTAAAATGATCATGGCTTTAGAAGAAAACCGCACATTGACTTATGTTATTTTACAAGGGATTAAATTGATTAACTTAAATCTTCAAATTAAAATGCTATTTTAGTTTAAGTTTTTTTATTTGATTTAATGTTATATATTAATTTGAATCTAACGGTAAAATTTAAAAAAAAAATATAGGATACAATTAAACTTTTATATAAAAAATCACAGAATTTAAATTCTAAAATTTGAAATATCAATAAAATCTTTAATCATTGCTCTTTTATATTGTTCCCTATTTATACCCATCTTTTATAAACTAAAATAGGATGATTTTGTGATCATTAAAATATAAATTTGTCGTCTTTAAATTCAAACTTAAATCTTTTGTTTGAGAGTACAATTTACCCTGCCATTACAACCAACCCTCGTTATTTATAATCTAACATATTAATAATACATAAAAAGCATGAAATATTAGTTTGTTCTTAATAAGTAATTAAAGGTAGTAATAGGAATTGTATTCAAGAAAAGATGGCAACCGGTTTTCACGGAAACCTTACGCAAAACCCTACGGAAGTTTTTTCCATGGTGGCCCCGCCCCTTGTCCCGCCGGCAGTCCCTCCTGATCGGTCCGGTGGGAGTGATGGGAGTGTGCACTCTGTGGAGTTTCCCCCGTTGCTGGAACGGCCGGGTTCGCCGCTTATTGTGGAAGAGACGCGAGCGTCGAAGAAGGGTCGTCACGATCATGATAATCCGTTGTTTGAAGCAGACGGCACGGGAGAAGGCGACTCGGTTATGGCGGATGCTGGCGACGTTCCTGCTGGGGAAGAAGGCAAGACAGGTGATGTCCGAGGAGGCAGTCCCTCGTCCGTCCCGCGGCCGTCGTATGCAGGGGCAGTAAGGGGCACGGAGAAGAAAACAGGTGACTCAGCCCCACTGCCGGGACTAGATACTGTTGTGGTGGAAGACTCGGATGTGGTGGTCGATCACAGTGGTCCCTTTCCTTCGGTGACGTTTTCGGAGAGGGTGCATGATCAGATCGATCTCAGTATGAAACAGTCGGTTATCGTTCGGATGTTAGGGCGAACTATAGGATATCGGACGTTGCTGGGTAGGATTCGTACGCTATGGCAACTGCAGGGTCAATTCCAAGTTGTGGACTTGGACAATGAATATTTTCTGGTTATGTTCTCTTTGGAAGCAGATTACGTTCATGTCCTTACCGAGGGTCCCTGGACGATTTTTGGATGTTATCTTACAGTCCAGCCGTGGCATAGGAAATTCTCTACATCCGAGAGTCATCCTTCGAAGGTTGTGGTTTGGGTAAGGTTACCGGGACTCCCTTATCGGTATTATTCTAAGGCCCTTTTTCGTTATATTGCGAATCTTATTGGCAAAGTGATTAGGATTGACTATAGTACGCATGCCGGTGATAGGGGGAGGTTTGCTAGACTTGCGGTTTTGGTTGATTTGGGTAAACCATTGATTCCTTGCGTGCTAATTGATGGTGTCATGCAAAACCTTGAATACGAAGGTCTTCAAAATATATGTTTTAAGTGTGGGGTTTACGGCCATGTTAAAGAAGCATGTGAAATTTTTACCGGAAAACCGACTGGGGCAGCTTCGTCCTCGGCGGATATCGCTGCAGAAGGTGTTGGTCGGATGAGCAAGGACAGTGAGGAGGTGTATGATCCGTGGATGATTGCGGATAAGAGGCGTGGGCGTGTTCGTCGTGACAATGTTGGTCGTAGAAATATTAAAGGTTCGGATTCGGTAAGGGAGGGTGGTTCGCGGTTTGCTGTTCTTCAAGAGGCTAGTCCTGTAGCAGCGGACGAGATACCTGAGCCCGTGGTCTCCGTTCCAGTTGCGGGGGAGACAGTTGAACATGTGGAGAAGGTGGTCGCATCGGACGTTGTGTTGGACAGTTTACCGCAGGATGCTATGGATGTTCAGGCGGTTGATAACACGGTTGGGGGGGCTGCGTCGGATTCGCTACATGTTCCGGAAGAGGTCGAGGGAGGCGCTGGGATTATTGGGAACCAGCCTGCGAATATTGAGGTCGTGGCGTCCATGGCTACGGTAGTGCCTACTGTTGTGGCACACTCTGTGCCTCCAATGGGTGGTAAGCACGAGGCCATTTCTATCATTGAGGCAGCTAATGAGAAGCAAAGAGTTAAGGGAGTGCAAAAAGGGTTTAAAGGCTCCAAGACTTTGAGTTCGGGTGGTGTTCGCAAAGCCACTAACCCGAAAAAAGGCAAAGAAAATCGTTCTCCCCCTATTCGCCGTTTATCTGATTGGTTGCCGGTTTTCGCACCTGAACCGGCGCTAGATGGTGGTGGGGGGCGACAACCCGGTCCGAGCGGGACAGTGGCAGGTGCGAAGGTTTCAGCAAATAATGCGGGTGTAGGTGAGGGGAGAAGGAGTAGTGGGGTTCGCGGAAGCAAGCTCGCATCGGCTCCTCCATCGTCTCAGTGAGTTTTGTTGGTTTTACCCCTTTTTTTGCTTTTTCCGATGATTAGTTTTCTTTTCTGGAATTGTCAAGGGGCTGCTAGCCCTTGCTTTCGTGGTCATTTGAAGGATTTCTGTAGAATAAGTCGACCTCAGGTGCTTGCTATTTTTGAGCCACGGATTAGCGGTGGTACAGCTGATAGGGTCATTGCTCGTATGGGATTCCCTAATTCTTTCAGAGTAGAGGCGAGAGGTCTAAGTGGTGGCGTTTGGGTTCTTTGGCGTGATACGGTTCAGGTTGAGGTTGTTAGGGTTTCGAATCAGTTTGTCCATGGGCGAGTTCGTGATGTTAATTCTACCCGGTGGTTTTATTTCACGGCTGTATATGCTAGCCCAAATGTTTCTGTACGCAAGCTTTTGTGGCCTTTGTTGGCAAGTTTGAATCCGGGGGATGGTGTGCCTTGGTTATTGGGAGGCGATTTCAACACTATCTTGAGACGTGAGGAACGACTGGGGGGTTCCGCCAGAGGTAATGGTGTTTGCACTCTTTTCCGGGATTTCATTTTTGATTTGGGCTTAATCGAAGTAGACTATAAGGGTTGTGACTTTACTTGGAAGCGTGGTGATCTCCACAAGCGCTTGGATAGATGTCTTTATAATAATACATGGGCTAGTTTATTCCCGTCGGCGGTGGTTTCTCATCTTGACAGGGTTGGTTCGGATCATTGCCCTCTCTAGTTTCATACTCTTTCTCAGGATGGGCCACGAAGCAGGCGCCCTTTTCGTTTCATCGCGGCCTGGCAAGATCATCCGGAGTTTGAGGATTTTTTGCGGGGTAGTTGGGATGCATCGTTGGATGTGGGTGTCAACGTGGACAACTTCATGCGAAATGTTCAGGTTTGGAATGTGGATGTTTTCGGGCATATTGGTAAAAAGAAGAAGGAGCTTCTTGCGAGACTTTGTGGGATTGATAAAGCCCTTCGGGTGGCGCATTCTGAGTTCCTTGTCCAGCTTGATGCGTCACTACGTGCAGAACTTGATGCTGTGCTTCTTCAGGAGGAAAGTCTTTGGATTCAGAAGTCACGTGAGCAATGGGTTCATTTTGGGGATAAAAATTCCAAGTATTTTCACAATTGCACTATGCAGCGCCATCGTCAGAATTATGTACAAGCACTTAGGCTCCCTAACGGTAGATGGTGTTCCGATCAGAGTGATTTGCAGAGGTTGGCGGTGGATTTCTACAAAGATTTGTTCACTTCGTCGGGTAGTGTTGACGTGGCATCTGTAGGGAGGGGATGTTTTCCGTCGGTGGACGCGGGATTGCTCGGGAACTTGGCCCGTCCGGTAACGGATGAGGAAGTTCAGACAGTTGTTTTTGAAATGTCGCCGCTGAAGGCCCCTGGAGTGGACGGCGTTCACGCGCTGTTCTATCAGCGTAATTGGCATATCGTTGGTCCCTCGGTTTGTCGCTTTGTTCGGGAAGTTTTCACGGGTAGGCCGTTCGATCCCTCTTTGAACCGTACCCTCCTTGTCTTGCTACCTAAGGTACGTCACCCAGAGTCAATTTCTCAATTTCGCCCTATTGGATTGTGCTCTGTGTTATATAAGATCATCACGAAGACTATTGTTAATAGACTTAAGCCTCTTCTACCATACTGGGTTTCGGATAGTCAGACTGCTTTTGTTCCTGGGAGATCCATTACGGATAATATTATTATTGCGCAAGAAGTTATTCATTCGATGCGCTTGAAGAAAGGTAAGGTAGGTTCAATGGCGATCAAAATAGACCTTGAAAAAGCCTACGATAGACTGGAATGGGATTTTATCGCGGACACTCTTGTGGAGATTGGAATTCCGGATGAGTTGCGTAGCCTTATCATGAGGTGTGTTTCTTCGGTCTCTACACAAGTGCTTTGGAATGGGGCCGCATCGGATGCCTTTGTGCCGACAAGGGGTATTCGTCAGGGGGATCCATTATCGCCGTACTTGTTTGTTCTTTGCATGGAAAGGCTAGCTCACACTATCCGCGAGGAAGTAGCGCGGGGGCATGGAAGCCGGTTCGTTTGGTTCGTTCGGGGCCTTCGATCTCTCATTTCTTTGCGGATGATATGCTTTTGTTTAGTGAAGCATCATCATCTCAGGTTTCTACTATCGACGAAGTGTTGAATCGCTTTAGTGCGGCTTCGGGGCAGAAGGTTAGTATTGCCAAGACTTGTATTTTCTTTTCGAAGAATGTGGAGCATGACTTGCGCATAGCCATCAGTTCTCAGTTTGGCTTTTGTCGGGTATCGGACCTTGGCAAATACTTGGGTGTACCTCTACTACATAAGCGTGTGACTCGGGCATCTTATCAGTTTATTGTTCAACGTGTGAGGGATAAACTATCGGGGTGGATGGCTAAATCCCTCTCGCTTGCAGGGAGAATTACTCTTGCAAAATCGGTATTGTCCGCAATTCCTTACTACGCGATGCAGTCTTCTTTCCTCCCTAAAGGTACGTGTCGTGACATTGAAACTTTAATTCGTAACTTCATTTAGGGTAAGGATGAAGGGCGGGGTGGTGTACATCTTGTGAACTGGAAATTCGTTTGTTCACCCATCAAAGAGGGAGGCCTTGGTTTTAGGTCTATGACGGTTCAAAATGAAGCTTTTTTGATGAAGCTGGGTTTTAATTTAATTCGTCAAGCGGATCAGTTATGGGCGCAAGTGCTTCGCTCCAAATATAAGTGGGTAGGAATTGTCTCGGATACTTTATTTCGCCCTCGTTGTTCCCATCTTTGGAAAGGTATCAGTTTGGTTTGGGAGGAAGTTCGTTCCGGGCTTGTTTGGTCGGTTGGTGATGGGCGCGATATAGACTTTTGGTTTGATCCTTGGTTAAGTAATGTTGGAGTGCTTGCGGATTACGTGAGTGACGAGGCTGCTCGTGCGTGCCTTCCGCATGTTAGCGTTGCTAACATGGCTATACCCGGAGGAGGGTGGAATTGGGCGGCTATCGAACATTTGGTGCCGCGTGATATTGCCTTGCGCTTGGTGGCGACTTTCTCGCCTCAGCAAGTTGCGCAATCGGATGGTATAGGTTGGAAATGGACGGCGCAGCGGACCTTTTCTGTCGGGTCTGCATACCGTGCGCGTACAAGGGAAAGCGAGGAGAATTCGGGGATGTTGTGGCGTTGTATAGCGCGTTTTCGTGGGCTGCAGCGGATCAAAATTTTTTTATGGTTACTTGGTTGTGGCAAGCTTCTTACTAATGCCGAGAGAGCCTGAAGGCATATGACTGACATGTCTAGCTGTGGTGTTTGCGGATCGACGGTGAAATCCGTGGATCATTTATTCCGTTTATGTCCTACGGCAATGGCGTTTTGGGTTAGGATGGTTGTTCCTTCCAAACTCCCGGAATTTTTTAATTTGAGTATCCAAGATTGGTTGCGCATTAACTTATCGTCTCCGGATTACTTTGCGCGTGAGCCAAAGGATTGGGATCTCCGTTAAGGTACAGTGTTGTGGTCTCTATGGAAGTATCGGAATGCTTGTGTGTTTGATATTGATGCTGCTGGGGTTTTCGATATTGTGGCACATAGCAACTTTGTGTTCGATGAGAGTGTTCGCGCGTTGTCGTTGTCGAGTGCGCTGTCCTCTCCTTTGGCACGCCCCGGGCAGCAGGGTATGAATTGGGAGGCGCCTCCGAGTGGCTGGCTGAAGATCAATACCGACGGCGCAAAACCGGCTGCTTCCAGGTTGACGTCGTGCGGCGGCGTTGGGAGAGATGAGAGGGGTGATTGGATTTTTGGCTTCACGAAGACAATAGGGATTTGCTCCGTGTTAGAGGCGGAACTATGGGGCATATTTATTGGTTTATCGCAAGCATGGTCTAGGGGCTATCGGCAAGTCATTTTGGAAACGGATTGTAAAGAGGCAAGTTCATTAGTCCAAGCTTCTTCGGACAAGGGAGATTCTATTACGTTGTGTAGGCACATCCGGGAGTTGTTGCGGCGAGATTGGGAAGTCAAGATTCAGTTTGTGTGTCGGGAAAGGAATAAAGTGGCGGACTCGTTAGCTAAATTGGCCTCTTCGGATTCTTTGGATTGTCGGATACTTGAGTCTCCTCCCATGGTGATTGCTAGTTTGTTAGTTATGGATTTATTTCCTCTTGCATAAGTAGTTTATTTCTCTTATTTATCAAAAAAAAAAAAAATACATAAAACTATGCATTATCAATATATCAAATTCCATTTGTAAATTTAAAGGAAATGGTTTGTAATCGTTACACTCATGACTTGAATAAGAATAAAAATAAAAATAGCCGTTGTATAGCTAAGGGTGGGACCATGCAAACGAAGAAAATCGAAATCAAATGTGGATTGGACGGCTGAGAATAAATCTTAAAATAATCACATTACACAATCAATCTCCTTAATCATTATAACACTAATCCTCCCTTTTCCCCTTATATAACACAGTAACACTAATCCTCCCTCTCACATCTCTTCGTCCACACCTTAAATCTCTCCTTTTCTCCTCACAACTTTTCTTAGCAAAGGAAACATATGACTAAGGATATCGAGACGACGGCAGAGCAAGGCGGAGGGGAGTTCTCAGCCAAAGACTACCACGATCCGCCACCGGCACCACTGATTGACTTCGAGGAACTGACCAAATGGTCGTTCTACAGGGCGTGTATTGCCGAGTTCATTGCCACCCTTCTTTTTTTGTATGTCACGGTATTGACCGTGATAGGCCATAAAGTCCAAACCGACCCAACCAAGAATACCGTCGACCCGAACTGCGGTAGCGTTGGCATTCTCGGTATTGCTTGGGCTTTTGGTGGCATGATCTTTATCCTTGTTTACTGCACCGCCGGTATCTCAGGTGAGTGCATGCGTGTTAACTCTACTTCATATAGATGCAAACTCTATCAAGCGGGCCGGGTTTTGTTATCCTAACTAAAATAACGATCGGAAATTCTGAACTGTGAAACAACCTACAGGAGGACACATCAACCCGGCAGTGACGCTTGGACTTTTCGTGGGGCGCAAGTTATCGCTGATCCGAGCCATCATGTACATGGTGGCTCAGTGCTTGGGTGCAATCTGCGGCTGTGGGTTGGTAAAGGCTTTCCAAAAGACTTACTACAACAGCTACGGCGGTGGTGCCAACGAGCTCCAACCGGGGTTCAACAAGGGAACCGGCCTGGGCGCTGAAATCATCGGCACCTTCGTTCTTGTCTACACCGTCTTCTCGGCCACTGATCCCAAGAGGAACGCCAGGGACTCCCATGTTCCTGTATCTACTCTCTCAAACCTCTTTAATCCATTCATAATATATTATTTTATATAGACTTTACTAGTATTAGTTTTCCACTCTTCTTAGTCAAAAAAAGTTTGATGGCTAGGAATATAGGAGGGCATCTAATTTGTCATATTAAATTTATTTTTCTTACCTTTTTTCACTTGATAAAACTGGAATATTGAAGGTGTTGGCACCTCTACCTATTGGATTCGCCGTGTTCATGGTTCACCTTGCCACGATCCCCATCACCGGCACCGGTATCAACCCTGCAAGGAGCCTTGGAGCTGCTGTGATTTACAACAAAGAAAAGGCCTGGGATGATCAAGTAAACAATTCACTTTTCCTCCATTTTCGAACTGGAAAAAACAAAGAGTGCTCATACAAAATTAATGTTTTGTTTATTTTTTCAGTGGATATTCTGGGTCGGACCATTCATTGGAGCTGTCATTGCTGCCTTTTACCACCAATTCATCCTAAGAGCAGCAGCCATTAAAGCCCTTGGATCTTTCAGGAGCAATGCTTAAAATTCAACGCTTGGATCTTAAGGGGGGCCGTTGAACTGTAAATAATAAAGAAATATATTTATGGATAAGGCTGTCTTTTCAATCTTTGTATTTTTTATTTTTGTTGCTTTTAATGTATTTTGTAATGAACTTGTGTTGTCATCTTTGTTTATATCCTTATCATCTCCGGTTTCTTTTCAAAATTGTTAAGTCTCAACCACTATCTTTTTAATTAATTGTTCCTTTTGTCATCAACCCATTTGTATTGACATGCAAACCAAGCTAATCATGCTATAAAATATAACTTAGCAAACTGCTTTTCAAATTGAAATGACTAAAATCTCCCTTAAGCTTGATCGATTATGAGTTACCCGTTATCTTCCATATTTATTTCACGGTTAATGTTCGAAATTAGTGATCATCTCTCTTTATAATATTTATAGAATTTAAACTTAAATTCTTTCATAAAAAAGACTTAGGCTTCCTTTGTCATTGGAGTAGCCAACGGCCGTTAAAGTCAAACAGTCATTGTAAAAAACTAAAAAATTCAGCTGGCACCAAACCCCCACTTGAGAGCTAAAATTGGTGGGCAAACGCCCGTTGAGAACCATACCGATGATCGTTTGGCGAGCTGTTGGGGGTAAACTACCGTTGATATCACTTTCTTTTGTGTTTAAAGGAGTGTGTTAAGAAAGATGTTGAGTTAGCATTTTAGCTATAAATGTTAACACCATTAAGTTTTTGGACTACATACATGAATTGGTTTTTTTGAATCTAAGTACTATAGAGCGACCAAAACCATAATTTAACCTCAATTTATTCCTTATCTAAAAAGTTGATCGAGAAGCCTTCAATCATCCACTCAGTGCTAGGGATGCATCAATACATTGATGGGTATTAATCAAATGGGAGAAAATATTAGTAATATTTTTCTTAACCAGTAACCCTAAAACAATATTAATATTTAATACATGAATTGGTAATTTGACACTGACATCTTTAAAGAGATTAAATGAGTTGACTTCAGTGGAAGTGGTTCTTGGAAATAAAACGATGCATTTGATTATTTAATTATTAAATTTTTTTAATAGTACTAGGGTAATTATAAGATAGTATATGTTCGTATTTTTTATTAACTCTTTGAAAAGACACATATTCGAGACAAAGTTATTTGAACCCAAAATTTTTAAAATGAACATCATCCTCTTTTTTATTGGTACCACTCGCTGGGTTCTCTTTAACTATTAAATTAGCCCTATGATTATTTGCTAATGCCAAAGTGTTAGGTCGTATACGATTAGAGTTAGTGGATTAATATACATTATCTTGTCCTTAATTTATATATCCCTTTCGTCATTTTCAAGGGCAAAGTAGGTGAGTGTTTAGCTCTTTGATGACGAACAATTTGGCTATAAATTACAAAGACGTTAGATGAGATTTTGCTGTTGAAAATTACATATGAAAGTGAAATATTATTATATTGGAGCTATCCTTTGCTTTAGAAGGCAAGATTTCAAAATTTCAGTGATAAATCACAACTTGGAGCAAAAGCCTCTGTATTTTCAAAATATATAAAACTATTAATTAAGGTTTTCTAATAATGAAAAAATTTAGATCTATTTGTCGATTAATTCAAAATCAATATTACATAGATTTATTATAGGATGCTTTTCAACTCGATTTAATTCATTCACAACGTCGGAATTTGAATATTTCTGTTGACTAGTAAAGTGAACAACGCTCCTAGATGGTGGATGGATGGAGATTCTAATGACCATTGGGGGTGATTTCGATGTGCTCTGGTTTTGTTCTCCTCTCAAAGAGTGATCGCGCCCTTTCTCTTGTGTGGTCATTTATATTGATTTGGACATGTGTCAATAGAAGGTTGTCGTGGCGTTGTGATTGGACATCCTAAGAAATGACGCAATAGGCTGGTTTTGTCGTTAAATGAAAACATGTGCCGACACGCGATCGCTAATGGTCGTTCGCAGGATATGTTCGCGAGTCACGGGTAGCCGGCACGCGGTTGCTAATGGTCGTTGGCATGGGTTCGCAGATACCAACACGTGGTCGCTAATCGCAAAATATGTTTGCAAGTCGCGGATAGCTAACATGTGGTCGCTAATGGTCATTCGCATAGTGGAGGGTTTGCAGATACCAACAATTTCATTTTGTTTAAAAAACTTAGTGTCCCTGTTAGTTAATTGATAGTTGGTAAAATATTAATTCAAATTATAGCTTATTGGATCAGTTTTAGAAAATAAACACTTTTACGTAATATTTTGACTTTTAGAAAACCGAGTTTATTAAAAGATAAATAAAATTATATTTTTCTTAAAAATAGTTTTTTTGTGAAAAAAATTTAAAAAAAGTTTAGCTAAAACAATTTACTTAAGCGTTATGAAAGCTATAATCCTCATGAAGCAAATGAAGGATTCCAACAGGATGCGTGGTAAACAAAATTAAGTCCCAATTATCCAAGCTAGTTAGCTTTGCCAATTCGCGAACAAATTTATTCTCATTCTGATGAATATGTCTGAATTGAACGATCCAACTCCGTTGTAGCAAAAAATCGATATGAGCCAATATAGCGAGCTACACATTCCGACAAGAATCTTGTTGTAGCATCTTCAGAGGTTCTGTAGTATCAACCTCCAAAATGATTTTTGAGCTCTCAAATCCTATGCATTAAACTGCCCTAGAAATACACCCCATAATTCATCCTCCAAAACCGAGAAAATTTCAATGATCTTGGTAAACCCTATTTCCCTGTTGGTATTTTGATAGAGAAAAAAAGACTTAATTGATGAAAGAAAAATGAATATTATATTTTTATTCAACAACGTTCAAAATTTAAACAAATTAAAAGTAACAACAAACTAAAAATAGAAAGCATAATCAACAATCTTAAACACATCAACTAACACTCCTCTTTGCTTTAGGAACTGTAAACACCAAGTGTTGTGCTCAAAACTTTAAATTTACTTATTGGGAGCGGCTTGGTGAAGATATCGGCAAAATGCTCCTCTATTTTGCAATGAACTAATATAGCATTGCCTTTTTGCACTTCTCTAAAAAAAAGTTTAATGTTGAAATGTTAGTCTTCCCATGAAATATTGGATTGTGGGAAATTGCTATGGCAGATTGATTATCAACAAAAATCTTTGTTCCTTCTATTTGTTCAAGGTTAAGTTACTTAATCATTTTCTGAACCACAAAGCTTGATTAACAGTAGATGTTGCATCAATAAATTCTGCTTCAATAGTGGATTGATTCATTGTTTCTTGCTTCTTCGAGCTCCATCAAAACATACAATATCCAAAAGTAAAACAATAGCTTGAAGTACTTCTCATGTCATCAATGGAACCTCCCTAATCACTATCAGAGAAACGAACAAGCTTGAAATCCTTGTTTCTTGTGAATTTAACACTAAAATTACTCGTGTCTTTGATATAACAAACTACTCTCTTGGTAGCCCTAAGATACAATTCACCAGCACAATGCATTAATCGAGATTAAATGCTTACAACATTTAAAATATCAGGATGTGTTGTTATAAGATACATTAAGCAATCAATTAAGCTTCTAAAATATCCCTAATCAACTTTATCAACTCGACCTTTTTTATAAAGCTTCTCCTTTTGATTCATAGGAGTGTTCACTTCCTTGCATTCTTCAAGCTTGAACTTTTTCAAGATTGCTTTGTGTTGGACTCCCGAGAGAGCTTGGCAAAAGAGGTGAAAATACATTGGTGATGAATAAATAGTGCCAAGAAAGAGTTTTTTGTGTGCAAGTATACACCATATTCTAAGTAATACAACACTAAGTTGTGTTATCGATCCCACAAGGATTGGTCAAGAGTTTAATTGCTTACTCGTTTTACTTGTCAAAGAAAAGTTTGTTTGTTTTGAAGTTGGTTTTGAAATCAAGTTGAAAAGAAGGAAATAAAAGTCAACAACGTTGGCAAGAAGAGTTTTAAAATGAATGATGAGTGTTGAGAAGGGATGCCTGGTTTTCACGCTATTCATTCCATGCCAACTTTTAATAAATCATGTATTGACATTGTTTGGCGAGCATATTAGAAGGTGGCATTGCCTCTCTTGATGGCAATGCCCTGAATTAACTATGAAAAAACTTTTATATCTCTATAAAACAGCTTTTTCATAAATTAATTTGATTAAGTCCCAATCTTTTGCTCCTAAGGGGTAGATTTCACTCCCAAAGTAAGTTCATCTACTTGAACATCTTCTCTCGAAGCATCTCGCCTTAGAATCTAGCATTTGTTCATTGTTCCCTAAGTCGGTTAAAATATTAAGGTTAAATAAGCCAACAAAGCCAACTCTCACATGACATCGTATTTGTGAAAACAGTTAAGATCATGCCAGATAGGAAAAACAATGCCATTGCATTTCCAATTATTAAAAGCTAAAAATAGAAAATAGCGTTCAATGCAACCAACCCTCACCAGCTATTAAATTAGTTCATGGTGAGGGTTTCCAACCAAAAACCATAATCGTATCTCAATATCATCATCTTAAATAAAAAATAAAAATAACTTAAACGGAGAGAATGGGTGAGAAGGGTGTCTATCGATGCAACCTTTCAAAATCCAGGATCTCGGTCAATCTTCTTGATGCAGCCTCCTAAATTCAATCGTCAATCCCCCCTCAAATGTTTGATTGAGTTCCTTTCAATAGGCACACGAGGATGACCTAAGATAAGCTTTGAATTTGAGCAGTCAAGTACAAGGGATGTGCTCATCTTATCCCTCGTTTGAATCCTAGGGCTGACGTCATCATTGGTTCACCGTCCACTCGACCTGACATCAAACATATCTTCTCTACCAATCGGTGCTTCAACAATTTTTGGTCCTTCGCTGTCAACAACTACTAAAAATCTTATCGTCCTCTTCCTTCCTTATTCTGCTCGACTGTGCTTGCAATCATTCCAACAAACTACCCTTCACACTAGCATAGCCATATTCAAAACTCCTTATGAAAATGCATGCAATTAAAACCTAAATGCATCTAAATGTACTCTAAGACAAGCAAAGATAATGTAAAATAGGCATAAAAATCAGTACTTTTGAGGAGGTAACACTCCCCCAAACCTAAATCATTGCTTGTCCTCAAGTAATGCAAATAGGAAAAACAAAATTTGTGAAAATAGTACCTCGGTAAAATTTTGGTTGGAATGCCAACAAGTGATGGCAAGAAGAAGTTGACTATATTTCTGTCCTCAGGTATCCCAGTGCAATAATTCCAAGCATATGGGAAATTCAAGTGCAACAATATAACTCTAGTCTAAGGGCATGAAAAGCTCATGATGTGTAGGCAATATGCACCAAGTATCCTTTTACTCCCTTAGTCAATTTTACTACCTAAACTCAGAATTTTTCTTTTTTTATTCTTTCCAAGGGGTTTTGTTTGCATTAATTTAAGCTTGCTTGGTGACATTGTTTGGCGTTAGAAATAAGAGGGAGCATACCACGAACCCCTACGTTAATCGAAATATCACTAGGCTTTCTCTTCAACTCATACCTTAAAGTTTTGGACATGAGAACTAAGGGGGAGTAAACCACGAAGCCCCAAGTAACTTATTATCCCTAAGGTAGAGGAGAGTTCAATTTTTTTCTTGCCTTGGCAAAACATTGTTGCCTTATTTGTTTCTTTTTACCCTGGCATCAAATTTGTTTACTTTGAGCTTAGTTTAAAAAATTCTAAGTTTGTTTGGGAACTAGATGCATACTACGTGTTAAGTGAAAGTTCAATTCCCTAAACTAGAGATCAATTGCCAAGCTACTTGGCAGTACTATTCTACTGGCATAGGTGACTTAAAGATTAATTTCTTCATCGGAAAGACATCTAGTTCAAATTAAGCTTGCCAAACAAAGTGTTAACATTCTTCAAAAGTAAATCGAGGCAAAAAAAATTTCTTTTTTATATGGTTTAACATGCAAAGCTAATCTACATGGCATGACAACAGAAATGAAAACATGAAATGCATGGCATTACATAAATGTGAGGAAATCCACACCCCCAAACCCAAGATGTGCTTTGTTCTCAATGCATGAAAACAATACACATATACAATTAAAAAAGTATAAAATATATGAACATGAAAATGCAATGTAATGAAATGCAAAGGAGTTTAGGAAGAAGAGGACTCCCCCTCGGAGGTTTCCTCTCATGTGGCTTCCTTATATGTGACATGATTCTTTCTCTTAACAAAGCTTCCACGTTCAGGGGCTTTGCGTTTCACTCTCATCATGACTGGCTTCGAGGTGGCAATGGATGCATGGGTTTCGTTAACAATACGCACCGGCTCCGATATGGTAGAAGTGGCGACAGATTCAGCAGGGGCAACAGATTTCTTTTAGACATACTTAGTGAACTCTATGGTAGTGTCAATCTTGGCGGATTCAACTTGAACAGGGGAAACATGTTCGGTGGCATCAGACGATATGAGACTGTGAACTAGGCTATAGATTGGACTATGAACTAGGCCATGGAATGGACTGGCTGGCATGACACTGTCATCGGCAAAGAGCTCTTCTCAGGAAAGCAGTGAATGCGTGCATTACTCCTAGAGACATGGTCAGAAGAACCTCCTTGATGGCTACATCCCTTGCATGGGTGTAGTGGCATAGCTTTTTCCTCTAGTCCTCAGCCCTTTCTAATTTTTGGAGAATCAACTCCTGACGGTGGTAGATCTGGTTGAGCAATGTCATTGCGTCCGCTAGCATCAAAGCTCCAATCTCAACTTTGTGTGATTTAGTCTTAAGTGTCGTCGTGGTAGCCTTGCCTTTACTTTGTCCTTAGAGTTAATGGCAGTAAGGTTCTTCCAAGTGTCCGGTGTGATGGTGGTGCCTTTGACGATTAGGACTATGTCTGTATCGATCTTGGGCACGTTGTGCTGCATACAAATATTAAATATTAATAACGGAAAGAACAATCCACCAGTTGGCTTACGATCACACTTGTATGTTTCATTGATTAAAATCCTGCCAATGTTGATCTTTCACTCCATAAGATGGAGTCCAGTAGTGTCAGCCTCTCCTCGGACACCATCTCATTGTGTGTCATCAACATTATGTTTGCCTTAAGAAAATAATTCCAGCCCTTCGTCTGCGATGTGAGAGCCAATCTCTTGACGGTTCGGTGCCCTTTCGAGGACACAATCCACTCAGTGATCATCTCACAAAGATCTACTGACATTTTCTTTCTCTTGGCAGCGATCATGGTGGCAACAAATTTCTCATGCTCGTCTTCCTCCTCCAACTAGAACATAGTGTTGATTGACCCTTCATCAAACCTCACGCAAGCCCCTCAGATCATCAAGAATTGACTGGCCTTGGTCGCGATATGCGCGTAGAACTCTCAAACAATGTTGGGAAAGCTTCAATCTTTTGTTGGCAAAACAACTCCCACTTATGCTTGGTCACATCATCCATAAATTCTGGGGTAAAGTCTAGATTTTTCTCATTCTTGAAGTCGAAATTCTTCTCATGAACAAACGTCTTCGAAGCAAAGTGATCTTCATATTTCTTGCATATCTCATCGTTGAAGAATCTTTTAAAAGGGGTCGATGAAGAAGCTATGAAAGCTTGAAGGGATTTGTTCGACTATTGAAAAAGAAAGAGGGAAGATTGTGTTTCTTTGTTTCTTGCTTGGCTAAAGAAAGAAGAAAGTGAAGGGGTGATGAACGGCTAGGGTAGATGAAGTGAAGGTCGAGTGTGTTATGGGGTTTAATGAGTGTTTGAATTAAAGAGGATAATGACGGTAAGTAGCATGTTTGAGGGAAGATAAAAAGGTGATTTGATAAGGTGATAGGTGATACGAAAGGGTAAGAGAGATAAGGATGGAAAGTGATAAGGGATTAAGTTGAGTTTAAACTCAACTTATTCGGTCAATTAGGCGGCTAAGGTTTCACTCTCTTACTTAGGGAGCAAGCTAGGGTAAATCACTTCTTCCCAAATTACTTTCACCGCATACCAAGTTGGGCGCTGGTAGCAATTCTAGAACATAGAACTATCTTAACTCGCACTCGTGTCATGCTTCCTTCTGCTTTGGCATAATTCCTGAATCTGCTCACACTCAATGAAAACCTTTCAACACAGTGAAAGAAAAATTAAAAACTAAAAGGAAAAATAAACAAATAAAGAAAATGCTAAAAAAACTCTAATCCTAATATTTACCAAAAGAACTAAACCATGATGATGTTACGGTATCTCTGCCAAGAGGATAACCTCCTTGGCATTCTGCTGATTGTCTTCCCAATAGTGCTTTAAACGCTGACCGTTTACCTTGAAAATTTCTCCCGTCTTCAAATTTTTGATGTCCATAGCTCCATGAACATATGGTTTTACAACTTTGAATGAGCCTGACCATCTTGACTTAAGGTTACCTGAAATTAATTTAAGCCTCGAGTTAAACAACAAAACATGTTGGCCTA
Source organism: Hibiscus tridactylites (assembly GCA_958450335.1). Lineage (NCBI taxonomy): Eukaryota > Viridiplantae > Streptophyta > Magnoliopsida > Malvales > Malvaceae > Hibiscus > Hibiscus tridactylites. The sequence goes on along the minus strand of OY288289.1, from coordinate 44,687,520 downwards.
CTTCAAATTGTCTTGGCATGATTCTCCTGTCATGACAGTGTTTTGTTCTCTCCTTGTATAGTTTGGCATTCTCATAGGCTTGTGATCTGAACTCCTCCAACTCATTTAGGTATAGTAGCCTCTTTTCTCTAGCATCTTTCCAAGCCATATCAAGCGTTTTAATAGCCCAATATACACGGTTCTCCATCTCTATCGGAAGATGGCATGCTTTTCCAAACACAAGTTTAAAAGCTAAAGTTCCCAAGGGAGTTTTAAATTATGTTATGTAGGCCCACAAGGATTCATCTAGTATTAAAGACCAGTCTTTCCTTGATGGATTCATAGTTTTTTCAAGGATATTCCTTGATGGTATGGTGTGGCAATCCTTTGCTGAATTTCGTATCTGCACAAAGCTCTAGAGATTAGTTTACACTTCAAATGAGCACCCTCATCATGAATAATCATTCTAGGGGCACCAAATCAAGTAAAAATGTGTTTGTACAAAAATTTGGCAAAGACCTTGGCATCGTTTGTTGGCAATGCCACAACCGCAACCCATTTAGATACGTAATCCACAACTACAAGAATATACAGGTTACCAAATGATAGGGTAAATGGACCCATAACGTCTATCCCTCATACATCAAATAAATCAACAAGCATAATGTTTTGGAGTGGCAGTTGATGTCAGCCAGAGATGTTCCCCTTCTGTTGGCACCGGTCACATGCCTTGGCATAGTTGTGGGCGTCTTTTTATAGTGTAGGCCAAAAGAATCCAGACTATAGCACTTTGGCAGTAGTCTTCATTACGGCAAAATGTCCTCCTTAGGGAGCGGCGTGGCAAAAATACAAGATATTATACTGCTTCTCTTCTGGAACACATCGCCTTATGACTTGGTCAACACATTGATTGAATAGAATCAGCTCGTCCTAGTAATAATGCCTAACTTCTCGAAGAAATCTTTTCTTGGCATTGTATGCCAAGTATGGTGGCAGAATGTTACCTACCAAATAGTTCACTATGTCAGCATACCATGGCACGACATTGACTGCAAACAAATACTCATCTAGGAATTCATCTCTTACGGTAGTGGTCTTACCATCGTCAAGGTGATGCTCTAGGCATGATAGGTGGTCAGCTACCAAATTTTCACTGCCCTTCTTCTCTCGGATCTCGAGGTCAAATTCTTGTAGAAGAAGCGTCCACGGGAACAATCTGGATTTGGCATCATTCTTTTCCAAAAGGTACTTTAGTGCTGAGTGATTTGTATACACAACAACCTTATTACCAACTAGTTAAGATCTAAATATTATTCAAAAGCAAATACAACAACTAGAAATTCTATCTTTGTTGTGGTGTAATTGAGTTGTGCTTCACTCAAAGTTCGGTTGGCCTAGTGTATGGCATGAAAAACTTTGCCATGTAAAGAAAATTTGAAAATGCAGTTAAAAATGGAGAAGAGAGCTGAGGAGTAGAAAACGGTGAAACAATGTGGAGCGGACGTTAGCAGTGGATTGGTAGCAAAAAATGGTGGTCCTCTTCTCAACCAAACGGAAAGAGATTGGACGATTTTTGTTGACAACCTCAGTTTGAGAGTTCAAAGATCTGCGGAGAGAGGGACTACATATTGTTTCAGCCAAATGTTAGAGATAAGATCAAATTTAGAGAGGCATAATGTTAGAACGAGATAATTTAGAGAGAGGGGTTGAGGAGAGAGGGAGTGTGTTTCGGCCAAATGGCCGAGTTGGCCCAATAAAGCCCTTTTATGCGCGAGTTAACACGACATCGTTTTGATGCCGGGTATGAAGTAGGATCAGTGCGCTTTTGCATGAGTTTGAATACGGGTTCGCACTCCAACTCGGCCTCATTGGTCTTGGGTCGTTGTGTTTGGGCTTGGGTTGGACATGTTTTGGTTAAGTTCAATTTGTACCAGAATTTAACTTGGGCTCTCAGATTTACATTTCAATGCAACTTAGTCCCTTTTAATTGCCTAATTGTTTATTTTAATTGTCTTTAAATTATATGTCTGCACATTGTTTTAAAGGGCATGTAGTATATTTGTTTAGGAGATCAATTCATATAGTTTTAGATATTCGGAGCCTCAATATCTTAGCTGCTTTAATTAATTTGAAAATTTAAAATAGAAAGATAATTTTAGAAAATAAATGGAAACTTCATTGTTCTAAGTTTATTAGTGTCTCGTTGTAATGAGATGTTAATCAATGGAACATTTTAGTTAAATATTTAATATTTTATTTAAACTTAAAATATTGTAACCACACATAGTTAGTCCAATTAAAATAAATTAGGATTAGGTTTAAATAGTTAGAGTCATTAAATGATTAGAAATGTTATTAATTTAGGGCCTAGTATGGATAGTGCACAATTGTTTGGGTGTTATCACATAAACCTTAAACTTGATAATATTCATAGTTTTCTTAATTAATTAAAACAATCAGAGCCCTAATTGGGTTTGAACTTAGAATTGACAAGAAAATAAATGGACATGCATTAAAACCTTTTGTGTTGAGATACATTTTGAATAGAAGTTGAAGTACCCTAAAGTAACTGGATGTTTCAAAATTCATATTCGCTTTAAATATATTTTCTTGCAAAAGGATATCTCCATTCGGAACAAAATTCAGTTAACAATTAAGGATTTAATTAAATTTAAATTTTTGTTCGAAATGCCAACATGTCACATGAAATTAATAAGATACCGATAACGGGCGTTTGTGGGGTTGCTAATCCTTCCCCACACCTAACCGACTGTAGAGCCCAAATGTTGATAAAAAAGAATATTTGACTTGTTTTTATGGTGGCCGGTCTACCAAAGTGATCGGTGGTGACTCCAAGTTGATTTTCAAGAATAAAAAAAGAGAAACTCGATTTAAAATGAAAAAAACTAATTTTTTGAATTAAATAAATTAAAATGGATAAAATCTCTATTTTTAAAAAAGAATCAATTTCTGAGCTATTTTTACACACGGTTTTAAAAATGGTCGCGACAATAGGAGGTGAGGTAGTTTTTCTTACTCCTATACACATAGTTTTCTCTATTAAATTGAGTAAAAATAGGAAAGAAAAGTAAAAACTAGCATACTTCAATAATAAAATTATCAAATTAAATTTGAAAACTCTAAGTTTATTTTGAGCATATTTATTAATAATTTTAATAATTTCATCCAATATTTTTATTATGATTTAATTTTTATTCTATTTATTCTCTAATTTTTTTATCTAATCTAAAGTTACCCTAGTTGTTTCTAATTTTATTATTAAGTTCAACATTTTAATGTAATAATATTTGTGTTCACTTTAGTCCCTAAAATATTTTTTTATCCAGAATTGACCCCTATTTGTTTCTAATTATTATAATTTTATCTAGTATTTTACTGTGATTTTATTTTTATTCAATTTAATCCTTCAAATTTTATTTAATTTGGAATTGACCCCTATCTAATTCTATTTTACATTTTAGTCCAATATCCTATAATTGCAAACTTTACATTTTATTCGCTAATTTTATAATTGCAATAAAGAAAGGTTTGATTTCACTTTTTCAGAAATTGATCAATGCATTTTATTAATTTTTCACAATGGCCCATAAACTACTTATTTTTGCAATTAACACTTTATTTCAAATCCGATTTCAGTACGAATTTACCATTAGGTCTACTTGGAATTAATCTGAAATGACCTGAAATTGAGTTTTCAAATCTAAATCCAACTTACGAATTATTTACAATTTAGACAATAAACATCAGTTCGGTTAAATTTACTTCGATTTGATCTTCATTTTTAGCAAAATAGATGTATATGATGTTTCTACTTGTATTTAAGTTTTGAAAGTTTTTGGGGTTTAAATATTGTAACATTACCAAAATTCATTTTTGTTAAAAGATATATCGATCAACTGTTTTCGCTTTATTTTCATGTTGACTGTTTACATCTGTTAAGATATATGTTTTGATATAATAATTGAAAATTTGATTTGGACTAAATTGAAAAAGATTTCAAAATGCTTTGTAAGTCAAAACAACTTGAAAATATGTTTAAGGGTTTTTACAAGGCTTTGGAATAACATAAAATATTTTAAAGTAGCCAAAACCTATGATTTTAATGCTATAGTACCGATACAGTGTATACCGTATCGATACCACTTAGGGTTTCAGCTACAGGGAAATTCCAGTAGCCAAAACTCGTACCGATATGCCTTTTCCGTATCGATACGAGGAGGTTTAAAACCTCCCAACTGCTAGTCGCGTACCGATACAGTTGTATCGTGTACCGATATGCCTTAACCGCTCTCAAAAGTCATTTTCCTAATGGTTATTTGAAATGCAGGCCGTATCGATACCCTTTTAAGCTTATCGATACGTATAAGCTGAAACAGGCTCAACGACTAGTTTCCAAGAAGTCCGTATCGATACACTACTACGAGTATCGATACCCTACTGCCCAGAGCTGTATTTATGGAGGAAAATAAAGACCTCAATGGCTCCAATTCAATCCTAACGATCTACAACGGCTAGAAGCTCAATTTGAAGTATAAAAAGGACCTCCAAGCATCTATGGAAGACTAATGTTTAAATTTTCGACAACAATATGATGTCAAATTTGTCTTAGTGCTTTATTGTACATACTTTGTATAGACAACACTTGTGAGCCAACATTCTCATATTTGCTCAAGTGTTTAGGTTTGGGTGAGTGAGCTAAATTTTGAAAAATATCCACCTTGTGAGGGTTTTCAAGTTTGCTAGATTTTCTATTGCTTAAGAGTGTTCCTAAAGCTCGGGTTGTGAGCTTTGGTTGCTAGACTTAGGTTGAGTCTAGTATTGTAATGGTTGCCACTATAAAATGTGAAAAAATATCTAGTGGATATTGGTTGAAAATCCTTAGTGGGAGCTAAGGTAGTGGATGTAGGTGCTTGTTAGAAGGCCGAACCACTATAAATTCTTGTGTCTTTTGTCTATCATTTTGCTTCCACAAAATCACCCAAAACACAATCTTGTCTACATCTTCGCAAGCTAAATCTGTTGAAAGAAACCGAGTCTATCTAGCCTAACAAATAATATCAGATCAAGGCTCAATCGAGAAGGTTTAACCATCTATTAAGGTGATTCGAGAAGCTCTATACATCAATTCTATCAACCGGTCAAATGGTGCAATCCATCGACAAGCCACCTTTCTTTGACGAGACCAACTATGCTTCTCGGAAGACAAGAATGATGTTCTTCATCAAAACCAAAGATTACAAACTTTGGGACATAGTTGAGGATGGTCCGTTCGTGCCACAACGAAGCAAGGAGTTATTGAGTGCGGATGATCGCAAGAAGATGGAGCTAAATTGCAAGGCTTTGCACATTCTTTTTTGTGCATTTAGCCCCAACATCTATAAGAAGATATCTTCTTGTGAAGATGCCAAGGAGGTGTGGGACAAGCTTGAAGTCACATACGAAGGAACCAACGATGTAAAAGAGACCAAGATCGGTCTTCTCAACCTCAAGTATGAGAACTTCAAGAGGGAACCGAATGAAGACATCACGAAAATGTTCGATAGATTCTCCACCATCACAAATGAACTCAAAGGCTATGGAGAAATCATTCTAGAAGACAAGCTTGTTCGAAAGCTTCTATATTCTCTTCCTGAGTCACAAGACTCAAAGAAGACCGCCATCATCAAAGTCAAGAATCTGAAGACTTTAAAACTAGATGAACTCTTGGGGTCTTTTCTCACTCATGAAATCAAGAAGAAAGGAAAAGAAGAGGAGGAAAAGAAGGAAGAGATAAAGAAGATGGGGAAGAAGAAAATCATGGAGCTAGGCATTAACACGAATGTCGTTGCTCTCAATTCCTCCACATGTCCACACGTAGATTCAAGTGAGGAGGAAAGTGAAGAAGAAGAGATGGCCTATCTCTTCGAGAAGTATGCTTGATTCATGAAGACCAAAATGAAAGAATCCAAGCATGAATTGAGGAAGAAGAAGAGGGCAAGCTCTTAAATCCATAAGAAGAAGGCATATGTGGCTACTTGGAGTGATGATGACTCCACCGACAATGAACAAGTCAACCTTTGCCTTATTGCCATCCAAGAAGATTTAAGAGTAACTTCTAATTCGTCTACTTCAACTTCTTATTCTTTTGATGAATTACAAAGATGCCTAGATGATTTGGTTTTAGAGTTTAAAAATCACATTTTGAAAAATAAGAAATTGGTTTCAAACGTGAAAATTCAAAATGATTTGATTTCTAAAACCAAAGTTGAACCTGAAGCAAACTCAATGAGTTTGAGCAAAAATGTGTGGATTTACAAAAATTGCTTCATAAAGTTCAAGAAGAAAAAGATTTTATTTCCAAAGACCTTGAAAAGAAAACAAAATTTGGATAATCAAACTTTTAACAAAAACAATCTAGTGCCCCTAGATTTCTAAATGATAAATGTTTTAGAAGTATTTGGGTCCCAAAAGGACTAATTACTTCAACTAAAAAGGATGAAGTGTAAAATGGATTCCTAAGGGAACTAAATTATGTGCTACTAACGCTTATGGATCCAAAGCAATTTGGATACCAAAAATTAATTAATTTTCTTGTTTTAGGTGTGATGGAGACTGATCAATAAAGTAAAACATTGTGGGGGAGCTATATACACACAAAGAAGACCACTTGAAGAAGGAAGGCTTCACATCCTACCTTTGGTTCAAGTGAGGTAAAAATTAGTTGATTTTTTATTTTAATTTGTTTTATTTGTTTCAATTCAACTAGTTTATCATAATTATTTGACTAACCATTTGATGATGCTTTGAGTAAAGGCTTCACATCCTCCTATGTTATTTTGAACTTAAAGTCTTTTGAAGTCTTTTCGATATTACAAAAAGAAGGGGGAATGGTTAGAAAAATTGATTTTTCAAGTGAGAATAAGAGGGAGCTTCAAATTTTAAAAATTATGTCTCTTATTCAAAAATTATTTTACAAAGGGGAAGAATCACAAACAATTTTTCAAGATGTTTTATTATATCAAAAAAGGGAGATTGTTAAGATTTATGTTTTGATTTAATAATTGAAAATTTGATTTGGAGTAAATTGAAAAAGATTTCAAAATGTTTTGTAAGTCCAAACAACTTGAAAAAATGTTTAAGGGTTTTTACAAGGCTTTGGAATAACTTAGAATGTTTTAAAGTAGACAAAACCTATGATTTTAATATTACAATATCGATATTGTGTATATCGTATCGATACCCTTTAGGGTTTCAGCTACATGGAAATTCCAGTAGCCAAAAGCCCTACTGATACGCCTTCGCCATATCGATACAGAGATTTAAAATGCCCCAACGGCTAGTCCCATATCGATACGATTGTATCGCATACCGATACGCCTTAACCGCTCTGGACGGTCATTTTCCCAACGACTATTTGAAATGCAGACCGTACCGATACGCTCGTAAGCGTATCGATATGCATAAGTTGAAACAGGCTCAATGGCTAGTTTCCACGATGGATGTATCGATATAGTGACACGAGCATCGATACCCTACTACCCAGAACTGCATTTATGAAGGAAAATAAAGACACAAATGGCTCCAATTCAATCCCAACGATGTACAACGACTAGAAGCTCAATTGAGAGTATAAAAGGGACCTCCAAGCATCTGTGGAAGACTAATGCTTCAGTTGTCAACAACAATATAATGTAAAATTTGTCTTAGTGATTTGTTGCACATACTTTGTATAGACAACACTTGTGCGCCAAAATTATCATATTTGCTCAAGTGTTTAGGTTTGGGTGAGTGAGCTAAATAGTGCAAACTATCCACCTTGTGAGGGTTTTCAAGTTTGCTAGATTTTCTATTGCTTAAGAGTGTTCCCAAAGCTCGGGTTATGAGCTTTGGTTGCTAGACTTAGGTTGAGTCTAGGATTGTAAGGGTTTCCTCCTAAACTGGTAAAAAAGGCAGAATATCTAGTGGACATTGGCTGAAAATCCTTAGTGAGAGCTAAGGTAGTTGATAGCTATGCTTTTACCTCTATATTTATGCCTCTTTGCTATAGCAAATGCTTGTTTTCAAGTGCATTACATTGCATTTAGACTGCATTTTTAGTATATTATGGGTGCTTTTCAATTTATTGCTCGTGTGGAGTTGGTGCTGCGAAAAAGATGGTTTTTGGTTGTTTGTGTGCAGGATGACAGAACAGAATGCGAGGGAAGAAGCAATGAACAAAATGTTGTAGAAAAGGAGGAGAAAGAAGGCTAGCTAGCGTATGAAAGTACAAGCACGTGAAGTGCAAAAAAGGACGCCTGACACTGTCAGACACCTTTTATGCAGTAGTCGCACTCCATCTACAGGCCGTCCTTTTTATCCCCTAGTCAACAGAGCTTGTCGAAGCATATTCTTTGGGATTTCCAACGAGATACCAGGGCTCCAAAACCCTAGAAGACCAACCCCCCACTATATAAAGACTTCACCTCCTCATTAACAGGGGGAGGAGAGAGAAGGCTAAGGTGAAGAAATGGTGCAAAATTAGCATAACATAGGGGAGAAGCACTTCATCGTTGACCAGACTTGGTGTCCTTCATCGGGAAGCTCGAGGCGTGGCCTCACCGTTTTCTTCTGAGGTGGTGAGCCTAAGGCGGTCATGGCAGTCCACTTGCGAACTGAGAGTTTATCTTCCCTTATTGCTATAGCATTTATCTATTTGAAGGGTTGTATGAGAATGATACGTTTGAATATTGCCCAGCCATGAACTGTCTTAGATGGCTTGGGTTTTGCTGGATGATACTCTTTTTATTTTCTTATTCTCATGTTGATGTTTTATGTTCTCTCTTGAGCTTTGCTTTGTTTATGTTATGCTTAATTTGCTTGAAGTTGTAAGAGCTTAGGGTTGTAAATGCTTCGAAAGTTAGGCTCTACCTTAAGCGCCTTCGAGAGTTGGCCTTTCTTTAGGAACAACCCAGGGTTGTAAGAGATTAGGGATGTTAGCGCCTTGAAAGTTAGGCCATTCCTTTTGATGCCTTCGAAAGTTGGACGTTCCCTAGGTACAGATGAGGGTAGTGATTAAGAGAGTAAGCCTTAGCCAATAGTGACAGTTAGAGTAGTGTGTGACAACCTTCGAAAGAAAGTTATTGCTTTAACATTAGCTAGGGGGAGTGATCAAAAGAGCTAGCCTTAGATCATCATAAACAATGGAGTAACTACCAAGGGGAAGGACTTCAACCTGCCTTAGAGATAAGTGATAGGTTTAAACGGCTAAGAGGGATAGATATTAGGAGAGTAAGGTGTTGGAGTTAAGCCGAGAGGTATTGCTGTAGCATTTTAGCCTCCAAGCCTTCTTGTTAGAGATAGTTTATAAGCAGCCTAAGTAAATCCTACCGAGCATAGTGAGAGAACTAGGATTCGTTAGCAGTGTTAAGAGGCTTGAGTGGATTATCCTTTAGGAGCTAGCCAACCACTCCATAGAGAGCTTCATATCCAAGAGATGACCTATCTGCCACTGATCATCTCTTCTCTATTTGCTTGTTTTGCTACCGCATTTTCTCTCATTCATTCTGCATCAGCATACTCACATTACAATTTGGTTACTCTAGCAATTTGGAAACAGAACTGTGTTCACCTCCAATCCCTATAGAGACGATACTCATTCATCACTTTATTACTCGTTCGACGTGTATACTTGCACCATTTGCGTATTATTTATAGTCACTGCACGAATGCAACAAGTTTTTGGTGTCGTTACCGGGGATGTGCAATTGGTTGTCCATAGTTTTATTTTCATTTTGCTTTCTATTTCCACGTTTTAAATATTCACATGTTTTGTTGTTTTACTTTTTTTTCAGGTATTCATCTAGTTTATGACCTGGAGAAGCTAGAGTCATGGAACCAACACATGTTAATGCAGATGCTATGGCAAATGGCCATGGAGCGGAGGTTCGACCATGAACCATTAGGGATCATTTGGCTCCTAGTTTGGATGATCTTTATCCCGGAATTGTAGCTCCAGAAATTCAGGCAGCCCAGTTCGAACTTAAACCTGTCATGTTCAACATGTTGAACAACATTGGACAGTATGGTGGCCTGCCTCATAAAGATGCTAGACAACATATCTGTGCCTTCTTGGGTATTTGTGATTCTTTCAAGCAGCAAGGGGTGCATAAGGATTTGTTGAAATTAAAGATGTTTTCGTATTCACTAAGAGATCGTGCTAGAGCATGGCTAAGTAGGGTACCAGCCGGATCAATTCAAAGTTGGACCGATCTATGCAAGAACTTTCTGCTATGGCATAGTCCACCAGTGATGAACACCTAGTTGAGGAATGATATCGCTTCTTTTCGTCAGTCTGATGACGAATCTATATGTGAATGTTGGGACCGATTTAAGGGATTGCAGAGGAAATGCTTTCACCATGGGTATCATGAGTGGACTCAGGTGGTTATGTTCTATAATGGTGTCAATTCTACCACAAGGATGTTGATAGATGCTGCAGCAAATGTGACACTGTTGGACAAGTCACCAGAAGAAGCATTTGATATCCTCGACAAGGTAGCCAACAACGATTATCAGTTCCCAACAACAAGGCTTGGAACAGGGAGGAGAAGACAAGCTGCCAAGAAGAGTGAAGTTGACAACTTAATACTGAACCAGTTGGCCAACATCACAGATTTGCTCAAGAATCTCCAGCGTTCCAACGAGGTGAAGGAAGCTAAGGCAGTAAAGTCATACCTAAAATGCGATGGCAATCACAATCTTAATGATTGCCCTGATAATCCAGATTCTGCCAACTATGTCAGGAACTATAACCATAGCAACAACAGCCCAGGATGAAATCAACACCCAAACCTAAGTTGGGATAGTCAGGGGCACAACAACAATTCGGCCAATCAAATGCCACAGCAAAATCCACAAGAGGCACACCACTTCAGCCAGAATATGACATGGCAAAATTAGAAGGGAGCATCACCTTCAATGGAGTCTACTTTTAGGGAGTTCATGGCTATGACAAAGGATTTCATGTGAACCACTAAAGCTATGCTACATGATCAAGCAGCACACATCAAAAATCAGGGAGTCCTACAAAATCATAGCCCATCCTTACAAGCTTTAGCAACTCAAGTGGTTCATATCATTCAAACCTTGCATATGCGACAACAAGGAAGTCTGCCTAGTGACAATGAAGCCACTAAGCACCATAGCAAGGAGAAGTGCAGTGCACTCACACTATGAAGTAGCACGAATATTAACCAAAGTGATAAGTTTGAGGGTGAAAAGGACGAAGTCAAACCTAGCTTACTACAACAACAAGCTACAGCAGATCTGACCAAACCACCTCCACTATTCTCTCAAAAATTCAAAAAGCAAGAAGATCTTCAATTTGGAAGGAATATTGTTACAAAGAAGAGAAAGGTGGAAAAGCACGAGATGGTTGTTGTAGCAAAGGATTGCTACTACATTTGGAGAAAACGCCCACCAGAAAGAAAAGACCCATGCAACTTTGTTATCCCCTACTCTATCAGAGATAAGTTTGTTGGAAGGGCATTGTGTGATTTGGGATCGAGTGTGAACCTGATGCCTAACTCCATAATTCAGAAACTAGGGTTAAGGGATGTCAAGACTACTGAGGTTGCGATATAGCTCGCTGATCACTCTGAAGTCCGCCTAGAAGGAATAATTGAGAATATCATAGTAAAAGTTGATCATTTGGCTTTCCGGACTGATTTCTTGATCTTGGATTGTGAAGAAGACATCCATGCTCCTATTATTCTAGGAAGGCCATTTCTAGCTACATGTCGAGACTTGATTGACTATGAGAAGGGTGAAGTCACACTGAGAATGGGTAAAGAAACAGTTACCTTCAACATACATAACACCCTTCATAAGAGGTCGATGGAAGATAGGCACTGCAATACTATAGCATGGGATGAGCTATAGGAACTTTGATGTAGCATCAACATTCAGAAGAAAGCCTTTGTTGAACCAGTTCAAGAGAAAAAATTTAAAGACCTGACCAAGGAAGGAAACCCATATGCTGAAAATAACTCAAACAAAGTGGGGCTAGCTACGTCTCACCTCAGCCTTCCTAACCTTTGATAGTATGCCTCCTAACTTTTTTTTGCTTTAGCATTTTCAATAAACAGTAGTTGGTTTGTTTTTGTGTGTTTTTAGCTTTGCTCTTACCTTTTGTTTGTCTGTTCTTTTAATTTATTATTTTGCAAATTTCGTATCATAGTACATGTCCTCTGAAGTGTTGATCAGTCGTGCAGGTGGTACGTCAAAAAGGGATTTATTCTATTAGTTGATAAAGGAGATCAGAGTTTGTAGGGAACAAAATTTGTCTTGACTTGGGAGTTGAAGCGACATAGGATGAGGTGGGAAATAAAAAGGGCATTATAAAAGGGGGAATTACTAGAGAGAATAAACCCTAGCCACATATAACCTAGTTCTCTCTCCTACTTTTTCTTAAAACATTTAAGAACCCTTTTCTCTCTCCTGACAAAATTCGGCTCCCATCACCCTCAACCTTCTCTCCTCATTAAGAAGAGCCAGAGGTTAGCCGTTTCTCAAGGAAACTTCCCACACGTTCCCCCCCCCAACTCTCCTCTCCAACCGTCCTCATGCTTCATCTTCTTCACTTAACCTCAACCCATTCAACTCTTCTCTCTACTTTCTTCCCAACACAAACATTTGTTTCCTTAGAAAGACAAAAAAACCCACCTCCAAGCCTCCAACAACGGTCCGCTGCAAAAATGTCTCTGGTGCTGCCTTCAGTTCTCAAAACCCACCATCCGTCAAGATCAAACTCTTTTACGATGAAGCAGCCCATGAAAGATGGCTAAGTCTAAAAGATAGAAAGCTATTGCCGGAGCAAGGACTCTGATTCCCTGGAGAAAATGAGGAGAATTTCGAGTCAGCCTTGCTCGATGCCATAGCCACGCACAACTAGAGAAAGCTAGTTGAGCATCCCCATGGCATATGTGTCTCATTAGTGAAGGAGTTCTACGCGCACTTGACTAGCCCAACACAGTTAAGTGTCCACGTTAGAAGAGACCAAGTGAAATTCACTGCTGCAGCAGTAAATAAATTTTACGGCCTGAAAAATGTAGTGTATGAGCATGGCAGTTTCATTGGTGGGCTAGACGAAAAGGCGCAAGAAGAAATCGTAAAGGAAGTGTGTTTTCAAGGGACAAAACTCAATCGAAACACCATGACAGTGGAGAGGGGGAGGTTAAAGTCTGAAGCAAAATTATGGAATCATCTGATCCGAACGAGACTGATGCCCATGTTACATACAACCACGATGCATCTATCTCGGCTACTAATTATTCATTCCATAATTAATGGTCAACAAATTGATGTAGGAAATTTGGTGGTGGATGAAGTCTACGCTTGCCTTAAGAGGAGCAAAAGTCCTTTGATTTTCCTAAATCTGATAACCACCCTTTGTGGAAGGAAGGAAGCGTTTGAAAACCTAGCTAAGGACGAGCGCACGGAGGGTAAAAAGGGGTTGACGCCTGCCCAGATTCCTCATTTGAAGGGGTTTGATGAAGATTCTCCAAGCGGAACCCTAGAGGGAGGAGCCAAGAGCTTTGCTGCAGCAAGAACCGCAACATTGGTTGCTAAAGCAACCCACCTGGCCACAAAGCTTCACAATTTAAGGGTGCAACTGATCACCTATTTTAAATACGCCAACCAAAAGGATGTGGCTATCTCACAGTGCTTCTCTGAGGTCTTACCGGGAATCGCAATATCGTTTCCCCCATTTCCAAAGGAGCTCCTCGTCACTCCTGAACTGCAAGACCAGAATGCCGCAGCAAGTACGCCCCAACCAGCCCAGAAGAGAAAGTTGACAGCTCAGAAGAAAGTTAACCAACCGCTTGCCCCAGAGCCAACTACTAGAGACCCCTCTTCTAAAAAGTCACAACAAATCGATCATGCTTCCACACCCACCGGGAAGAGAACACGAAGCACAAAACTTGCTACAGCATCATCGCAGCCACCTGAATCGCAAAGGGAGCCAGCCACCTCTTTGAGTGACGATGATCAACCTATGGCTGAGGCTGCCCCTACAACTGGAACCAATCCCATTGTGCCTCCATCTGAGGGTGCTACAACATCCAAGCCAAAACGTTACGAACGCACAGCAGGACGCATTGTCAAACCAACTGATCCGACCTCTGCCCTCTCTAATGGCAGTGCAACCTCAATAGTTCCAATGGCGCACGACAACCAATCCATAGATGACACTAGTGACAATTGACCTCAGCACACAGGAGGTACATTTTTTAGTTTAGTTTTCGTTCTTTTTAGTTTATTTTTGCATCAGCATTTTGCATAACATTTTTTTCATGCATCGAGGACGACACATCTCCAAGTTTGGGGGTGTTTCGCCTTCGCTTAGTTTAGGACCATAGCATTTGCATCGTAAGAATAGACAAAAGTTTTGCTATGGCGTTCTGTTTAGCTAGGAAAAAATATGCAAATGTGTTGATGATGCTTAGTGATGATCATTTGAAAGGCCTGAACTGAAAATTTTAAAAAATTTACAACTGCATGAGACTTAAGGAACTATCTTAGGAGTGAGTTTGCTATAGAAAATAATTTTAGACACATATTGCTTTCTTTCTCTGCTTGGTAGATTTAGAAAAACCTTTTAGGAAGGACTTTAGTAATGCCTTGCATGAAATAAAATGAAAAGTGAGCTTAAAAGAAAAAGAAGACTCCCTTGTGCCTAAAAACCGACCATTGAATAAATGTTATAGCATAACTGTAGAAAGACACTCCGCTGTGCAGTCTTCAGACCTATTTCTGTCTCAAAAAAAGAAGAAGATAGAAAAAGAGACAAAATAAATAAGTGGCAATGAAAAGCACATGAGTGAATGAAAGTTGTCACGGGATGACTCTACCTACTAGCTCAGGGGTGAGAGGTATGCTCCCTTCTCATCTAGATTTAAGGACGGTAGGTGTGATGAGCTGACACCCTTCGCAACATTACCTCTTTCATTTTTGTAAAAGTCTGTAATACTTAAAAATCTCATTGCTAAGGCGTTATTATTGAGCTTCCTTGAAAAACATTTCTTCGCATATCATGCATAACTCGAAAGTAATCTTGCGCACACACTCACTAGCAGCTTGTTCTTAAGAGAAATTCTTGCCAGTCTCAAATAAATATTCTTGATATTGAATGCCCATATTTTTCTAAAAGCTGAAACGTTGTTGTAGTGTTAATTCCTCGTTAAAACTTTTCCATAACATCCCTTTTGTTTGTTTTTACTCATTGCTTGAGGACAAGCAATATCTTAAGTTTGGGGGGGGGGGTGATAGCTATGCTATTACCTCTATATTTATGCCTCTTTGCTATAGCAATTGCTTGTTTTCAAGTGCATTACGTTGCATGTAGACTGCATTTTTAGTATATTATGGGTTCTTTTCAATTTATTGCTCGTGTGGAGTTGGTGCTGCGGGAAAGGTGGTTTTTAGCTGTTTGTGTGTAGGATGATAGAACATAATGCGAGGGAAGAAGCAAGGAACCAAATGATGTAGCAAAAGAGGAGAAAGAAGGCTAGCTGGCGCATGAAAGTACAAGCACGTGAAGTGCAGGAAAGGACGCCTGACACTGTCAGACAGCTTTATGCAGCATCCGCACTCCTTCTACAGACCGTCCTTTTTGTCCCCTGGTCAACAGAGCTTGTCGAAGCATTTTCTTTGGGATCCCTAATGAGATACCAAGGCTCCAAAACCTTGGAAGACCAACCCCCCCATTATATAAAGACTTCACCTCGTCGTTAATAGGGGAGGAGAGAGAAGGCTTAGGTGAAGAAACGGTGCAAAGTAGCAAAACAGTTGGGTAGAGCACTTCATCGTTGACCAGACTTGGTGTCCTTCATCGGGAAGCTCGAGGCGTGGCCTCACCATCCTCTTCCGAGGCGGTGAGCCTAAGGCGGTCATGGCAGTCCACTGTCGAACTGGGAGTTTATCTTCCCTTATTACTATAGCATTTATCTATTTGGAGGGTTGTAAGAGAATGATACGTTTGAATATTGCCCAGCCATGAACTGTTTTAGATGGCTTGGGTTTTGCTGGATGATACTCTTTTTATTTTCTTAATCTCATGTTGATGTTTTCTGTTCTCTCTTGAGCTTTGCTTTGTTTATGTTATGCTTAATTTCCTTGAAGTTGTAAGAGCTTAGGGTTGTAAATGCATCGAAAGTTAGGCCCTACCTTAAGCGCCTTTGAGAGTTGGCCTTTCTTTAGGAACAACTCAGGGTTGTAAGAGATTAGGGATGTTAGCGCCTCGAAAGTTAGGCCATTCCTTATGATGCCTTCGAAAGTTGGTCGTTCCCTAGGTATAGATGGGGGTAGTGATTAAGAGAGTAAGCCTTAGCCAATAGTGACAGTTAGAGTAGTGTGCGACAACCTTCGAAAGAAGGTCATTGCTTTAGCATTAGCTAGGGAGAGTGATCAAAAGAGCTAGCCTTAGATCATCATAAACAATGGAGTAACCACCAAATGGAAGGTCTCCAACCTTCCTTAGAGATAAGTGATAGGTTTAAACGGCTAAAAGGGATAGAGATTAGGAGAGTAAGGTGTTGGAGTTAAACCGAGAGGTATTGCTGTAGCATTTTAGCCTCCCAGCCTTCTTGCTAGAGATAGTTTAGAAGCAGCCTAAGTAAATCCCGTCGAGCATAGTGAGAGAACTAGGATTCGTTAGTAGTGTTAAGAGGTTTGAGAGGATTATCCTTCAGGAGCTAGCCAACCATAAGTTTAGCCATCATTTTAAAGCATTAAACATCCACAAATCCATATTATTTAATAAGCATTATAAATTAGCTTACAAAACAGGAGGTCCAAGTTTAAACACCGTAAATCAAAATAACATTGCATTAGAGTTTACAGACTCAATAACTTGTAATGTTCCATGAATGCATAAGCCCAAAACTAAATACTAAGCATTGTACTCTGAAGCAAAACAGTGTTGGGAAATCCCTTCTTGATGTGCTCCTAGACCACGAACAACCTACTAACCAGAAAACGGAAATAATGATTTCGAGCGTTGAGCTTACAAAGCTCAGTAACACATTTCTACTCTACCATAATTCGTTATTATCATAAAATAAACATGCAAGATAAATACAGTTTAGAGAGCATATATAAGGCTTTACTATCTATGAGTTATTATCTACCATACTCTAGCTAGAGTTCTTTACCATACTCGAGGTCACATAGCCTACCGAGTTACCCGAGCTCACTCAACCCTTTGAGTTACTTCATACCGTACCCTGATCACTCAACCATCGGGTACGTAAGCTATAATGAATAGCATCCACACAACATACATAAATACATCATCTACGTAATGATCAATGAAGCTCTACTTTACCCGTGCTCACATATCTATCGAGTTACCCGTGCTCACATAGCAGTCGGGTTACCCGTGCTCACATATCTATTGGGTTACCCGTGCTCACATAGCAGTCGGGTTACCCGTGCTCACACAGTCGTCGAGTTAAAATGATTGTATTTGAATCACCATAGCCAGAGATACGTCCTAGACGTTCTTGGATCACATTAGCCACATGTAGTCTTTACTTGAGGACACTCAGCCTATCAAGTTACTCGAGCTCACTCAGTCTATCGAGTTTATTACCTTATCCGGATCACCATAGCCACAGATAGGTTTCTAACCGCGCCCAGATCACTCGGCCCGTGGGTACGTCATATGTACTTGTTCACTCAGCCTGAAGTACACATGCCCTTATATAAGTATCATAGTGTTGAATCTATGACATCTGGATTCCTTTACCATAACATAAAGTAAGACATGCTCCCCAAGCATTCATACATCTCATCAAGAGGTAAGTGGCACCAAGCAAAGCCATCACAAATGCCTCAAGGCATAACACTAACCATCATAGTTATTTCAATTCATCACATCAAGCTATTACATGATACATTCGTCCAAGAGGGTTAAATCTTGGTTTCTCAGTTTTAGAATTCATTTTTATCACTTTAGAAGCCCATTGAGTCATAACCCTCGAATTATCAACCCCTCGAGCTCAATTTCAACATTTACGGGCAGATTGCCCAGTGAGTATCAATACTATCAACTCCCTTTGGGTATCGATACCATTATTTGCTACTGAAATTTTAATGGAACAGGGGGTACCGATACCAAACCCAGAAATGGCTTCCAAGGCTCAGGAAATCACTTCCCAAGCCCCCAAAACAAAACCTTAACCCCTCAACTCGATCCTACATCTTATGGGAGTTAGTTAGTGTGGTTTTCTACCATTTTTACACCTTATTATTGATTAATCCAGATTTCACATTAAAAGGGTTTTAACCTACCAAAATACCCAACTAGCAATCTTAAGCCATATCACTAAGAAAAGCAATCACTTTATGATCTTCAATAACAGTAGGAGTCAGACATGTACTGACTTTTAAGCAACTAACCAGGATTTGCTTCACACACTCACAAACCTAAACTTCGTCTCTTTGGCTCAAACTTGAATAAACCCCCCAAACACTTCGTTTTTACCTCACAACAAAAAAAAAACGAATCAAGACTTCAATAAACCTTTTAGGGAAAATTCTAACTACGAATTTATACTTTAAATTGAAAGGAAAAGACCACATTCCAAAACCCATAAATACAACTCTTGCCTATCCACCAGAAAATTGTGCTTTTCATGAAGCTCAAGAATAGGGGATTAACATATCTGAATCTTGAAACCCGAAATGAAGAAATGATTTGTAAAGTTTGGACCTTTAAAGCTAGAAACAAGCTTGAAGGAAGAGAGAAACGAGGGTGTGTGGGAGAAGGTAAAAGGTAAAGAAGATGATATCATCTTGCCCTCCACCCCTTCTTAATCAAGTGACATACCAAGGGAAATGTTGGTATTCAACCAACCTTTTGAATAAAGGTACAATCACATCATAAAACCCTCAAGTTCCATCCTTTCTACAAAAAGGTCCCTTTTCAAACCCACAAAGCTCAATACTCATCCAAATAAGCCTAAACTTGGCCCAATAGGTCCAATTACTCAAGCCAACCCAAGGTTCATGACTCGGCTTATGTAACCCCCTCGACCAAACCTAGCCGCCAGACCGCATCGAATGGGTTACACAGGGAAAACCGAAGCGAAACCCGTTAAGGCTCCACTCTGATTTAACAACCCTAGAAAATTTCTTTTAGAGATTATCTTGTCTAGATGTTTAGTTATATCCTATGTGAGATGACACGCAGCGGAAAACACACATGGATACAAAACGTGCAAAACAGACAATTAAACAACCCTTTTTAACTTTTACAACAGGTCGTATCAATACGCTAGAAGACCATATCGATACGCTACAAGACCGTATCGATACACCTAGACTTGGCCAACACCCCAAAGTCAACCTAGGAATACCGTATCGATACGCTAAAAGACCGTATCGATACGCTAGAAGACCGTATCGATACACCCTCAATTGTCAACTTTTCAAGGTCAAACTACAAAGACCATACTGATACCCTCAGGACTCGTACCGATACGCCAAAATCTCGTCAATTTCTTAGATTTCCAGAGAGCTGTTGGCGTATCAATACACCCCCAATGTACCAGTACGCATAGCCTAAAACATGATTCAAGGCAGGGGACCGTATCGATACAGCCCTTGAGCGTATCGATACGCCCTGCACTGCAAACCTTATTTTGGCTGCTAAAAACATAAGGACTCGACTCTATAGGCATTTAAACGACTAATCAAGCAACATACAAGCACTCATACAATATAAAGCATCTATGGACAAACATACGAAGCAATTTAAACATTCAACGAAGCAACATTCATCATGATAAGATCCTTAGGTGAAACATGCATATAAGGCATTCACCCACATAGCCAAAAGTTAAACTAAGACATAGTTCAACATGGTATAAGGCAATACAAGCCCAAAACGCCTAAGCAAACTTGTCTAAGAAAAAGAACATGCCATCAACATAACAAAAGACAAAGGTCCTATCTAATTGCTTAAATAATAATTATCGAAGTCTAAACCATACTTGAGCAAACTAAATTCCCTTAGAATCTCCCTTGTTCCCCGAGCTGCTCCGAATGTCTAAGGGCATGTATTGTTTGAAAAGAGAGCGTAAGCGTTTAAGCTTAGTGAGCGTTGCTAAAAAACTAGCTACAACAATGCATTTTTAAAACGGAAGTTTGCTTGAAACCAAAACCATTTCCAAATCATTTACATAATGCTTGCACACACAATGTCATGCTTTTACCTTCACGTGCATTTACCGAATGCAACCACAAGCCCTAGGCTTACCATATGCTCATTCTCATAACACAAGCAAAGTAAACAACAATGCATAAACATAAGAATAAATAGATAGAATCATCAACATGCTTACCATGAGAATTAAAGCATTCAAGGGTATATTGACAATCAACGTTTTACTCCGATATGCAAATAACTTTCTCAAACCCACTAGACACTTCCGGTGGAATCTCACATCACCGTACTCCTCCTTAGTCGAATCTAACATCACTAAGCCCACACACGAATTTTACCTTGAGTTCACTCTAATCCTATTGATCGACCAATTATATTCGGTAACAACCAACACATGTCAATATAATCAAACACAACCACAAGCATTACCGATGCTTGTACCACTTACCAAGTCCAACTTCCATGCAAGGAATGTACTCACATTGCAAGTATAACACAAGTCTCACATCTCAGCATGCATAACAAATGTAATTCAACACATATCAACATAGCATGTTTATCTCACATTCAAGAAACCGTAAAACACAATTTAATTACATAGACCTTGAAAACTTACTCTCGAGCTTGGATTGGCCTTTCAAGCTCAATCCAAACTCCCAAAACACTGCCTTAACCATGTTAAGGCTTTTAAAATCGATCCACTCACCGATGAAACCCAACACAAGTTGAAATGTCGATCAAGCCTCCAAGTTTCCCGGAATCGAGTCCGAAGCTTCTCCAACGTTTTCCCTTGCTTCTAATCAAACCAAAAACAGTGCATTACACATCAAAACATCCACAAAATCACTGCCACAAATCAGCGTACAACCCTAGACAAATTTTGCTACATTTCCAAAACTAATAACTAACCCAACCTCTTCATTTTCGGACTCGGACACAACCCAACAGTTACTCATCAATTTTATCATTCAAACCATCACTAAACATGTCCAAAACAGCCTCCAAGTGTAACCATACCATCAGCCCAACTTTCCCCTCCCATAACTACTTTAACACTCAAGATTTTTACTTCTAAACTCACCCACTAATACCCATTTCGAGATTTCATTAAAACTACACAATTTTAACATATGTTAAGCTTAAAAGCAAGTTTATAAAATGTATGAACTTTACAAATTAAGAACTCAACGAAAAACCAACAAAGTTTCCATCTTTACTTTAAAACTTGAACACTTGAAACAACTCAAAAATGGGTTTTATGGAAATCCAAGACCATGAAAATGTTGAGGATGAAGAGGAGAAGTCAAAAACGTTATTAACTTGATAAAATCTCTTGAAATCGTTGAGAGAGATGATGGAACGGTAGAAATGGGGTTTTGGGAGGTTTTTGAACGTGACGTTCAAATGGGGAAGAAGATAGCCTTTTGAGAAACATTTTTGGAATTACAAAATACCTTTTTTGCCCCTTTACCCTTTAAAACTCCTTTTTGGTGTATTAAAATAGTTTGTTTCCAATTTAATTTAACCCATCCCGGTTTTGCTAACCCGATATCTCCTGGCCCTAAACTCGGGGCGTTACAAATCTCCCCCACTTAAGGAATTTCGTCCCCAAAATTTACCTTGTGGAAAGAGATGCGGAAACTTATTTCGCATGTCATCCTTCCTCTCCCAAGTGGCTTCTTCTACCCCTCGGTGACGCCACTTAACCTTAACCAACTCAATGGTCCTTCCTTGCAACACTTTGTTGTCCGAAGCCAAAATCTCAACTGGTTCTTCAACGTAGGTCAAATATGGATTCAATTCTATCTCCTCAACTAGCATAACATGCGACGGATCTGATCTATACCTCCGAAGCATCGAGACCTGAAACACATCATGAATTTTCTCTAGTTCGGCCGGAAGCCTCAATCTAAAGGCAACGAGACCAACTCTCTCAACTATCTCATATGGCTCAATGAACCTTGGGCTCAACTTGCCTTTCCAACCAAACCTCATCACCTTCTTCCAAGGTGAGACTTTCAAGAACACTTTTTCGCCCACGGCATACTCTATTTCTCTTCTTTTCAAATCCGCATAAGATTTCTTTCTATCCAAAGCTATCTTCAAAGGGTTACAAATCAACTGAACTTTCTCGGTAGTACCCTTAAGCATATCAGGCAAAGGTATCAATTTATGTCCCGCTTCGGCCCAACAAACATGTGTTCTACATTTTCTACCATAATTATAGATGCTTCTTCCACGAACCCTGAAATTCAATAATGCAACATCTCAACATATCTTCCAACACTTGTATGACTCTCTCTTACTGATCATCGGTCTGAGGATGATATTAAGTGCTGAAATTTAGTCGAGTACCCAAAGCACTATGCAAACTCTCCCAAAATCTAGCCGTGAACCTTAGATCTCTGTCTCACACTATAGATTTTGGTACACCATGCAATCTCATTATTTCACTAATACACAAATCGGCCAACTTATCTAGAGTATAAGTGGTGTGAAGGCCTAAAAAGTGCGCACACTTCGTAAGACGATCAACTATTACCCAAACCGAATTCTTCTTAGAAGGTGTCAACGAAAAACCCGATACGAAATCCATGGTAATTCTCTCCCACTTCCACTCGGGAATTCTCAACGGTTGTAACAAACCTGAAGGAAATCGGTGCTCGACTTTAACTCGCTAACAGACCACGCACTTACTCACAAACTCGACAACATATTTCTTCAAACCAACACAAAAATACTCATTTTTTAAATCACGGTACATTTTTGTGCTTCCCGAATGGATAGCAAACGAACTACTGTGAGCTTTAGTCATGATGGTGCGTCTCAAGTCTACATATTCTGAAACGACTACTCTACTCTTGAAACACAAAACTTCATCACCACTGAAACAAAAATCTGTCGGTTTACCTTCCGCTATGTCTTGCACATATTCTAGAACGACTACTCTACTCTTGAAACACAAAACTTCATCACCACTGAATTAAAAATCTGTCGGTTTACCTTCCGCTATGTCTTGCACATGAGATGCGAATGATCTATCTTGCAATTGCTTCTCTCTAACCAACTGAAGCAATCAAGGTTTAACTTGTAGCTCGGCCACTAAACCACCATATTGAGACAAACTCAATCTAGCAAACATAGCTCGCAATTCCACTGCTACCTTTCTACTCAAAGCACAAACCACTAAATTGGCTTTACCTGGATGGTACTCAATCGTGAGATCGTAGGCTTTAAGCAACTCTAGCAACCTACGATGTCTAAGATTCAATTCTCTTTGTGTCATTATATACTTCAGACTCCCGTGATCCGTATACGTTGTGCATTTCTCACCATACAATTAATGTCTCCAAACTTTCAAAGCGAAGACCACTGCAGCCAATTCTATATCATGCGTAGGGTAATTACACTCATGAGTCTTCAACTGTCTAGACGCATAGGCCACAATTCTTCCCTCTTCCTTAAGCACACAACCTGTAACACCCCAAAAATTTTACCCAAATTATAAACCCTAGATTCGAAAAATCCCTAATTTTTGAAATTTCAAATTCTTGAAACCATAATGATCTGAGAATTTAATTAAAAACCCTATTTGAGTTTGAGGGTTAAGTTGAGAAAAATCTAGATTTATGATTATTAATATAGAAATTGGGGGTTAATTTGTAAATCATGAAAAGCTTAGGTACTCGTTTGCAAACCCTATTTAATTCAATGGCTTCCCTTGTGATTAACCCTTTCATCAATTTTAATTTTAATTTCCTTTGGTTTCTGTCACCCGTCTCTTTTTTTCTTAATTGTTTAATTTATTTTTTAAACCTTTTTAATTCAAATTGAATTCTAATTTTTTATGACTAAATTGACTCTCCTTTTCAACTTAAATTCTTGTTTTATTATTATTATTATTATTATTATTATTATTATTATTATTATTATTATTATTATTATTATTATTATTATTATTATTATTATTATTATTATTATTATTATTATTCGAATAATTTGTTTAGATTACCAACTCTCAACTCTCTCTATATATTGTCATAGTTATTACGTACAGAAATAAACTTAAGCCTTAAGTTTTAAAGTGTTGTCGCTCTTAGTTATTTCCATATTTTATAAATTCTTCTCGAATTGACATTGTCATCACCTTACATCGAAGTCGCAACCTCCCTTTGTTTGTCGTTAGAGCTATTGCCGCTTAAGGTGTGTTTCTTCTGGTGCTGAAATAAGCTATTTTTGTGTGTTCTCTTTCCGTGCTACATATTTTGTTTTGTGACTGTGATTTTACGCTTGAATGGTATTCAGTGTGTTGTGATTTTACATTATGTTTTTCGTGCATAATATTTCCAGACTGTGAATAAAATTGTGATTTAAAATATATAAGTTGTGAATCTTAGATTTATTATCGGACTGTGTTGAGACTGAAAACTATGATATCTTTTTTTTTTGTGTTATCATGGGTTTGGATTGTACGGAGGAAGTTCAGTGGTTTATACCACTTGCGTTGGTGACTATGTAGCGAGAGGTTCTGGGGAACCTTCTTTTTTTGGTGACTATGGAATATGGGTGTGTTGCATTGTGTTTTTATAAAATCGTGTTTAAACGTGCTTTGTGTCTTTTAAATATTTATGTGAAAAAATTATTATTGTGAAACTTAGTTTTGTGATTGTCTGCACTTTAGAGACACACTGAGCTTAATAGTTGACTCCCCTTAGCTTCTATTTCAGATTCTTAGACATTGTCTTTCGGTACTTGGAGGACCACAATTTATCATATTTATTTCAATATTTAGTATGGACATTTTAGATTTACATAATTATTTTATTTTAGTTAATATTTTGGGATTTATGTAATTTTGGTTACTTATACATTTATTTGGGATTTTTAACTGTTTTAGCATGCATGAGAATTTTTATTTGGATATTTGAATAAATTATTATATGATGTTTTTGTTTATACGACCGTGATTTAAAAAAAAAGAACTTATTGTGAAACGACACCTTTTCAATAAATAACCTAAATATTGGATTTTCTAAACCTAATAATCTTACTTGAGGGGTTGGGTTGGGTTTAGGGGTTACACAACCCAAGCCAACATACGACGTATCACTGAAGACCACAAACTTTTTCCCTGACACGAGCTGAACTAAAACAGGAGCTTTGGCTAAGGCTTCTTTCAATTTCTCAAATACTTGTTGTCTTGCATCAGTCCACTCAAACCGAACGTCCTTATGTAGCAATTTATTCAAAGGAGCTGCAACCTTTGAGAAACCCAAAACAAATCATCTAACTACAAACTTCAATCACTGTCTTCGATGGTTTCCAATTCACAACTACCTCAACTTTCTTAGGATCCACTCGGATTCCCTCGGCTGATACAATATGGCCTAAGAAGACTACTTCCCTAATCCAAAATTCACATTTGCTCAACTTGGCATGCAACTGATTGTCTAACAATTTCTTCAACACCAAACACAAATGTCGATCATGATCTTCCTCGGTACGAGAGTACACTAGAATATCATCGATGAACACAACTACAAACTGATCTAAGTACTCATGAAGCACTCTATTCATCATGTCCATAAATCTTCCAATGCATTTGTTAAACCAAAGGGCATCACTAAGAATTCATAGTGCCCATAACGAGTGCGGAAAGCTGTTTTCGGTACATCTTGATCTCTTACCCTCAACTGATAATAACCGGATCTCCAATCTATCTTCGAGAACACTGAAGTACCTCTCAACTGATCAAACAAATCATCAAATCTTGGCAACGGAATTTTGTTCTTCACTGTCAACTTATTCAATTGTCGGCAATCGATACACATTCTCAAACTACCATCTTTCTTTTTCACAAACAACACCGGTGCACCCACAGCTGAAGTACTCAGAATAAGTCATCAATTCCTGAAGTTGTGTCTTCAACTCTTTCATTTCTTTAGGAGCCATTCGATACAGTGCTATCGACACTGGAGCTGAATCAGAATAAGTCGCAATAGAAAACTCTACATCTCTATCTAGAGGCAAACCATGCAATTCTTCTGGGAACACACTCAGAAAGTCACAAACTGTCCTAATGTCTCGTGGTCGTGCCTTATCCATATTCGGATTCATAACATAGGCTAGGTACGCCTGACAACCCACATCTATCAACTTCTGAGCCTCTAAAGCTGAAACTACATTGGACAAGAACTTAACATTTTCGCCCATTATCACTACCTCATGATCCTCTGAAAGTCTCAAGAACACACACTTTGTCTCAAAATCTACTCTAGCACTATGTTCTACAAGCCAGTCCATGCCTAGTATTACATCAAAACCATAAAACGACAACTCCATCATATCCACAGGAAAGACATGACCCTGAACCATCAAAGGACATGTTCTGTACATCTTTCTAACTACAACTATCTCACCAAAGGAACTAGTGACATTCATACCCACATCTAATATCTCAACCGGAATATCTAACAATCTTGCATGCTTGCTCAATATGTACGAATGCGTAGAACCAGAATCAATCAAGGAAAGCAAAGTCAAAGATTGTAACGAGAAATTACCTGCAATCACATCTATGTCATTCCTGTCCTCACGGTGTGCATACACCCTAGCTGGCCCACCTCCTTCGGGCTGAACTGCTACAACATGAGCTACATTCCTCTGACTGTCATTTCTAGGCTGAAAGTTACCTCAACCGCGCCCACAACCTCTTTGATGGTTGATAGCTTGTGTAGGAGCTTGTCCATCCCTAGATGGATGTGGACAATCGCGCTTCAAATGCGCCTTAGATCCGCAGTTCCAACAAGAACCATAAGTGACCCAACACTCACCGAAATGACGTCTGCCACACTTGTTGCACTTGAGAAGTACGATTCTCAGTCCCTTGGCCGTGATGGCCTCTCCCTGGATTACCACCTCCACGTCTATGGTCATGATGAGGTTTCCTATCCTTATGCCTCTTGGCACGATCTCTGTCCTAATCAGCATTCCTCTTTCTGGAACTAGATCCACCCTTGCGATCCGCAAGTCCCAAAGATTGTTCGATGTCCCTGGCCCTAGCGACCAACACATCAAAATTTGCATAGTCGAAAGCCAACATGTAGGTCTTCACATCATGAACCAAACGATAATGGAAACGTTCATATCGTTCCGCCTCAGTGGGAACTAACTCAGAAGCAAACTACTCAGTCGTACAAACTGCACCTCATAGTCGAACACAATCAAGCTACCCTGAACTAGAGCCATGAACTCTCTCTTCTTCTCATCTAGGTATCGAGGACCTAAGAACTTCTTACGGAAAGCATTCCTGAAGAACTCCCAAGTAACCTCGGCCTCTGGCATACTTGTAGTGATAGTAGTCCACCAAGTGTAGGCACCTCCCTGAAGCAAAGAGACAATGCAACCCAACTTATGTGCCTCAGAGCACTCCATCTGACTCAAGATACGAAATGTGCTCTCAAACCATGCTTCGGAACCCTCGGGTTACAACCCACGAAACTCAACCATGCCCAAGCTACGGAGTCGCTATAACGGTATACCAGAACCTACACCTTGAGGCGGTGCTGCAACCCAAACACCCGCTAAAGCTGTCTGTATAGCCCCGGCTAAAGCCTAAATCAACAGATTCACATCAATACCTGCCTGCCCCTGACCAGCCTGGGGTCCAACACCTTCCGCATTCGCTCCACCACCTAGAGGTAGAGGAGGAAGAGGCAAGTTCTCTCCTCGCACATCCTCGACATTCTCAATCCGCTCAACCCTCGGCCTTCCCCTCGGTCTCACCATGCTAACAGATGCAAGGTTAAACAACAAAAACAACAAGTGAAATGATTTGGGGTCAGCAAGGAACAAGGTTCAAGGTGCTTAAGTCCTTAAACTTAAAACCACTTACTATAATAGTATACTAGCAATGGGTGCCTTTAACTATTTCTCAACCAACACAAGATAGCCACAAGCATGCTTACAATCATCGTGCAATCACAATAAGCAAGCTTACACAATAAAACTTACCTCACTTACCATTCGGCTTGCGAAAAACTCAACGAACCTAGGCAGGACATAGGCTTTGATACCAACAAATGTAACTCCCTCGACCCGGCCTAGCCGCCAGACCGCATAGAATGGGTTATACGGGAAAAACCTAAGCGAAACCCGTTAAGACTCTGCTCCGATAAAAAATCCTAGAAAATTTCTTTTATAGATTATCTTGTCTAGATGTTTAGTTATATCTTATGTGAGAGGACATGCAGCGAAAAACACACATGGATACAAAACGTGCAAAACAGACAATTTAAACAACTCTTTTTAACTTTTACAACAGGCCGTATCGATACGCTAGAAGATCGTATCGATACGCCTAGACTTGATCAACACCCCAAAGTCAACCTAGGAAGACCTTATCGATACGATAGAAGACTGCATTGATACTCCCTCAATGGTTAACTTTTCAAGGTCAAACTACAAAGATGGTATTGATACTCTCAGGACTCGTACCAATACGCCAAAATCTCGTCAATTTCTCAGATTTCCAGAGAGCTTTTGGCGTATCGATACACCCGCGTACCGGTACGCATAGCCTAAAACAAGGTTCAAGGCAGTGGGCGTATCAATACAACCCTTGAGCATATCGATACGCCCTGCACCACAAACCTTATTTTGGCTGCTAAAAACACAAGGACTCGACTCTAGAGGCATTTAAACGACTAGACAAGAAACATACAAGCACTCATACAATATAAAGCATCCATGGACAAACATACGAATCAATTTAAACATTCAATGAAGCATCATTCATCATGAGAAGATCCTTAGGTGAAACATGCATATAAGGCATTCACCCACATAGCCAAAAGTTAAACTAATACATACTTCAACATGGTATAAGGCAATACAAGCCCAAAACACCTAAGCAAACTTTTCTAAGCAAAGAACGTGCCATCAACATCACAAAACACAAAGGTCTTATCCCATTTCTTAAATACTAATTATCGAAGTCTAAATCATACTTGAGCAAACTAAATTCCCTTGGAATCTCCCTTGTTCCTTGAGCTGCTCCTAAGGTCTATGGGTCTGCAATGTTGGAAAAGAGAGCGTAAGTGTTTAAGCTTAGTGAGTGGTGCTAAAAAAAAGTAGCTACAACAATGCACTTTTAAAACAGAAGTTTTCTTGAAACCAAAACCATTTCCAAATCATTTCCACAATGCTTGCACACACAATGTCATGCTTTTGCCTTCACGTGTATTTACCGAATGCAACCACATGCCCTAGGCTTACCATATGCTCATTCTCATAACACAAGCAAAGTAAACAACAATGCATAAACATAAGCATAACTAGATAGAATCATCAACATGCTTAACATGAGAATTAAAGCATTCGAGGGTATATTGACATTCAACGTTTTACTCGGATATGCGGATAACTTTCTCAAACCCACTAGACACTTCTGGTGGAATCTCACATCACTGTACTCACTCGTCTTGTAAAAACATCATTTCCGGTGGAATCTCACATCACTGTACTCCTCCTTAGGGGAATCTAACATCACTAAGGCCACGCGTGAATTTTACCTCGAGTGCACTCTAATCCTATTAATCGATCAATTATATCCGGTAACAACCAACACATGTCAATATACTCAAACACAACCACAAGCATTACCGATGCTTGGACCACTTACCAAGTCCAACTTCCATGCAAGGCATGTACTCACAATGCAAGTACAACACAAGTCTCACATCTCAACATGCATAACAAATGAAATTCAACACATATCAACATAGCATGTTCATCTCGCATTCAAGAAACCATAAAACACAATTTAATTGCGTAAACCTTTAAAACTTATTCTCGAGCTTTGATTGGCCTTTCAATCTCAATCCAAACTCCCAAAACATTGTCTTAACCACATTAAGGCTTTTAAAATCGATCCATTCACCGATGAAACCTAACACAAGCCAAAATGTCGATCAAGCCTCCAAGTTTCCCGGAATCGAGTCTGAAGCTTCTCCAACGTTTTCCCTTGCTTCTAATCAACCAAAAACAGTGCATTACACATCAAAACAATCACAAAATCACTGCCACAAATCAGATTACAACCCAAGACAAATTTCGCTACATTTCCAAACCAAGAACTAACACAACCTCTTCATTTTCGGACTTGGACACAAGCCAGCAGTTACTCATCAATTTCATCATCCAAACTATCACTAAACATGTCCAAAAAAGCCCCCAAGTGTAACCATACCATCATACCAACTTTCCCCTCACATAACTACCTCAACACTCAAGATTTTTACTTCTAAACTCACTCACTAATACCCATTTCAGGATTTCATTAAAACTCCTCCATTTTAACACATGTTAAGCTTAAAAGCAAGTTTATAACATATATGGACTTTACAAATTAAGAACTCAACGAAAAACCAACAAAGTTTCCATCTTTACTTTAAAACTTGAACACTTGAAACAACTCAAAAATGAGTTTTATGGAAATCCAAGACCATGAAAATGTTGAGGATGAAGAGGAGAAGACAAAAACATTATTACATTGATAAAATCTCTTGAAATCGTTGAGGGAGATGATGGAACAGTAGAAAGGGGGTTTTAGGAGGTTTTTGAACATGAAGTTCAAATGGGGGAGAAGATAGCCTTTTGAGAAACCTTTTTGGAATTACAAAATACCTTCCTTTCCCCTTTACCCTTTAAAACTCCTTTTTGTTGTATTAAAATAGTTTGTTTCTAATTTAATTTAACCCATCCCGGTTTAGCTAACCTGATATCTCCCTACCGTAAACTTTGGGCATTACTGCTCAACGCCCAACGTTAACTCGAAAATTTGTGTCGCTACGCACACTTACCACAAATTTGCCAACATGGATTATCTAAGTAAGGATTACATAACATGTCACGTTATATTTCAATAAATCAAAGACAAATGCAATTCAGGACGATGCCATCTAATCTTGAGACTTTAAACTACACTCACCGACACATTCAAAGCTAAGATTGCTCCTGGATCATTATCCCTTGATTTGCTAGGCTTGGCTTTTCCTTGTGGAATTGATGATCCTTCAATAATGAATTGATCTAAGCAGGGATTCAACATAGGATTCATCAATTCATATAACAAAGATTCAAGGAATTCTTAGCACACAAATGGCATGAACCCTAATCCTTAAAGAATTAGGCTATGACATTTCTAAACCCAAAGAAATTATAAGAAAACTACCATGAACTCTAAATTCAAATTAATTTCAATGAGAAATTTCCAAACATGAAAAATCTTGATTTCTAGAGTTCATGATCAAGAACATACTTACTCATTTCTTAACAAAAATAGTACCGAAAGGGAACTAAGAGCATGGGCTTATCAAAGATGAAATTAATTTATACAGATGATGGCTATATTGCTTATAATTTAAAATTCAAATACTAGGGTTATAAGCATTCATCGGTGGGGATGGAGCATCGAGGAAGATGAAAGCATTTTCTCTCTCCCTTAATTTTCTCTTAGCCAAATGCTTGTCTTGCAAGGGCAAAAAATCCTCCTGCTTTATCACTTTTTTTTTAGTATCACATGTATTGATGTGAACTAGGCACCTAGACGGGATGACTAATCTCTTCAAAGATTAAGGGATAACGTTAGGCTTAATCATCCAAATTTGCACTCTTTACACATTAGTCGCTTATCTTTCTTTGTACTTAAAACTTCACATTTCACATTTTTTTCAAATTAATCATAATTTCTTAAGACCCCAAATTAAATTTAATAGATTTAAAATTAATCGAATTTGATAGTTGAGGCTTAGATTTAATTATCGGAAAGTAAATTTTGATTTCCGAAAATACGGTTAACTACAAAACCGATTTTAGAGGTGTTACAAATGAGTTCATTGAATCTCTAAATCTACTAAAAGATTCACTTGTAAATTTTGTAAATCATACAAAAAAAAATAGATGAAGTCTTAATCGATCGAAATGAGTGGTTTTTTTCAAAAAGAATAAAGTCTTAGAAAACATACCATCCCATTTCTGATGTGTTGTTAGGCTTTCAAAACTCAAAAGTTATGTCATAGCTAAAACATGTGAAGCCTTGAAAACCCATCGATTCTAAAACATGATTCTTGTGGAAATGTAAAATGTGTCACTTGACAGCCACAAACCAAACATTACAATCAAGCAAACCATGACTGGTTACATGGTTTAAATGTGGCATGTCGGGAAGATGACTGCATTGATTTCAGAAGTTTGAGATTAAATCGTGCAAAATCCTAATCACATATGATATGTGCTGTAGACGTGTTGAATCAACTGTGTCGATCGTGTTGAAATAATATTATCTATATAAAAATTTATATGTATAGACCATATTTTCTTATTATATTTTAAATCATCAGATTACCCCTCCCACAATATTAGTAAAGGTGACATAAGTAATTATTATTAGCATCATATATGTTTTTTTAGGCCCTTTGATAATCCTTCAAGCTAAGTAAAACCCTCCACCAGTACCCTTTATGTATACAATAAATATATGATAAGAAAGTCATTTAGAACATTGTAGGGTTCATTCATTTGATAGATTAGGGAGGGTATGATTTTCTTCTCATTTGAGTAGGCAAGTTAGTGGATGATCAATTATAAGGATGTGATAGAAACTTAGCTTTGAGAGCACGCCTATGGAAAACAAATAAACTGCTGAGTAAATAGAGATTAAAAAATAGAAAATCATGGCAATCAACAACCACTTTAAAAGGCCGTATAAAAGCCATTGTTACCCAAAGATTTTTAACTCAAGCAATGAGTGAAAAGAAAAAAACCAT
The DNA here is from genome assembly GCA_958450335.1 of Hibiscus tridactylites. Taxonomy (NCBI): domain Eukaryota; kingdom Viridiplantae; phylum Streptophyta; class Magnoliopsida; order Malvales; family Malvaceae; genus Hibiscus; species Hibiscus tridactylites. The sequence goes on along the minus strand of OY288289.1, from coordinate 44,654,505 downwards.
GAATCCATTTGCTTCTTTCTTGCTTATCTTATCTTCTCTAGCTTTAGTTTCCCTGGCCATGACTCAAGAAAGAGCTCCCCATGGCATTGAATACGAGAGCCCCATGGCCTTCTTGCCCTCAGCGTACAACTTTTTCCATCCCGAAACCCGACACCCGAACACCGAAAACCCTTGCTCGGCTTTCAACTGCTCACCGTTGCCCATTGCAGCTCAAGTTGACGGTTCCAAAGCACTTGCAGGCAAGATATCGTCGAAACTGGATAAATCAGGCCACGGAATGGGAGATGGCGGGGTTGCTGTTGCCATTGTTTTCGGTTTGACATTTGCAGTGCTTTTGGCAATGGTTGTTTACCATGTGCTGAACAACCGTCGAGCTAATGCTAATCGAGCGAACATTGTTCAACGGCCTGATGCCTAAATCATTTGCTTGTTATAGTACAAAATTAAGAAGAAGAATTAAAGGGGATAGGGAGAATAGAAAGAGCAAAGGAAGACACAGAATAGAGAATTTGGGAGAAAGACAGAATAATTTTCATTTCATTTCTTGGATAACTTGCAACAAACCAAAAGTAGGGCTTTAACACCCTAAATACATAAAACGACATAGTTTCAACAAAAGTCTAACACAATAAAACACCCCGTTTTATTTACGTATAATTAGGCTTGCATCAAAACTCCCCTCCTCGAAAAATCCTTGTCCTCAAGGATTAAAATTAGAACCCATAGTTCCAACTTAGAAGAACGACCCACCATGCTTTTCTTCCTATGATTTGACCAAACATGTCCCCATGCTCTCTTAGCCTTGATTGAAAGTGAAGTATGAAACCACAGTTCCTCAACGTCGACAATGGTTAAAAACTAAAAATCAACCAACAATATAGTTTCCATGTCGATGCTGGCAAGCTTAATACCTCCGGAATCAAAAACGTCTCTAATTGGTTCACCATGAAAGAACTGAAAAGTTGATCCAAATTGAAACAATTGAACCGATTTGGATGGAATAGTGTGTCTCTTTTGGTTAATTTCATCCACGTTCCAGCTTTGTCCCAAAAACAAATACTCAACAAAAGAACAACCAACTAAGTTTTTCTTCACTGTAGACGTTACTATAGAACTTCCTCTTAGGTCAAAAGTTCTAGCATTTATCTCGCCTAGGCAATCAACAAGAGCAGAAATTACGTGTGCATTGATGTAGTTAACCTCCTCGGGCGACACACCAACATCTTCAAGACCCCTCTCAATGCATGAAGACATCAAAATCATCAATTCTCAGATCAGTCATAAGATGAGAATCACAATTAACAGCTCCACCTAAGTACTCAACAAGAATTGGTGCACCTCTTTTCATTGCATGTTCCAAGCTTCCCATTATCAATACTCCAGCACCTTCATCCATTTTAAAACCATCTTGATCTTTGCCCCATGACCTTGATGCAATTCGAGGATCATCATTTCTTTGAGACAATGTTTCGCGGGTAACGCAACCTCCCAACCCAATCGGAATAATTGCAGCCTCAGTTTCACCTGCAAACACCAATTCACCCTCACCTCGACGGATGTGGTTCGCAGCAGTAGAGAAAAGGTTTCTCACTCTTCGAACTCCAACACCAGTACAAGAAAAAAATAGTACCCAAACCTCTCCAGCACGTATACCTTTTTGTAATGTCTTAAGCATCTTACTTTCATCAAACCTGTCAACTTTGATTAATGCTTTAACATATTCAGAAAGTGCAGAACATGTAGAAAGTAATGATAGTTGACTTTCAAACAGGTTGATCACTGCCTTAGGATCATTTTTATGGTAAGGTTTTGTCAAGTGAGCAATTTCACTAGCTTCATATGCACCTCGGATCCTGCGAACTAAATTACCTACATAGCTTGCCTTAAACCTTTGTTGATATCTCAAAAATCTGTTACCATAAAGATGAGTTCTGCCGAATCGAAATTCTCCCAACTCAACAATGTTCCGAGCAAGGCATAACACCCCGTTACCACACATCTCAAGCTCGTTACCTTCAGAATAAATGGTTCTTTCAAGATACTCAGTGTTTCTTATTCCATGTATTGAAAAGATTAGTCCATTGACTACCACCATTTTGTTCCCCATCAATAAGAGCCGAAATTTATAGGGGTCATTCAGTTCAACAAACACATTGGAGTAAATTAACCATGTCGGACAAATTCGTTCAAACTTCCTAAGTTGATCCTTCTCAAGCTTATAACTACAGTCTTTCCAAAGTTTACCATTAATAGTACTAGTCACATTCGACATTCTCCTAATTAGAATAGCACCAAAGTCAATCTCATTTGGACTGCTCCCCATCATACTATAAGTTTTTGAAGTTTCTCTAATCGGGTCAAGCTCAAGAGCTTCACTAATTGAGTAAACATTATATGCAAAATTCAGCTCTGAAATTTCTTTATTCATGTCAACATCCGTAACAATTCTATTTGAGTAAACATCAAGGATTACCTGCTTTGGGTTAAAGCTGCCTACATCGCCATGAGTTGTAACCCTCGAAGGGCCAAATGGATCCTCATAATCTTGAATTACATATATTCTTGCAGGCATTTCATCGAACACCTTCTCCGCAGGCATAACCTCTTTTTCCAAGCTAATTTTCGGTGCAGTAGCCTCTGTCAGTGTTGTTGCAGCTGAATCCCATTCCACCCGTTCAGTCTGCTCAAGAGTCGCCCCATCCGTTGGCGACACACCCAAAATTCTATTCGAGCTGCTCGATTGGCCCAACACTGCTTCCAGCAAAGCTTTCATTTCCATCACCTCTTGACGAACGCTAGTAACCTCCAACCTAATCTCTTGAACCATTTCAGTAATAGTGTTATCGATCTTGTCTTCTAATTTTTTCTCCAACTCGTGAAATTCAGCTTGAAGCTTCACAATGTCCTGTTGCGAGCGCGTCAACACCCCGTCAACCATGGCCGGGAACGATGGCCTCTGATACCTTTGTTATAGTACAAAATTAAGAAGAAGAATTAAAGGGGATAGGGAGAATAGAAAGAGCAAAGGAAGACACAGAAGAGAGAATTTGGGAGAAAGACAGAATAATTTTCATTTCATTTCTTGGATAACTTGCAACAAACCAAAAGTAGGGCTTTAACACCCTAAATACATAAAACGACGTAGTTTCAACAAAAGTCTAACACAATAAAACGCCCCGTTTTATTTACGTATAATTGGGCTTGCATCATTGCTCTTCAAACATATCCAATTCTCAATGTACAACAATATAGACACAATAGCATGACAGTTTTTCCCATAACTGTTTGAGATTATGTTGTCATTGAAGGCTATGGCAGACACAGAAACTGAAGATGAGACATTAATCTTAAAAAACCATGAAAACGCAAAATAATGTAATTCATAATTAGTAGTGAACAAACTTAGAAAGAAGATTGTTATCTTTTTCTAATTAGGTTACAGCCTTTATAAGATGATCTAAGTACAAATAAGGTAATAATTTCCTAGAAATCACTAACTTCCTAAGAATTAGAGACTAATATTATATCCTACTATACAAGGTAATTACAAGGACTAAGCCAAGAATTATGTCCTTAATTTTAGGGATTCTAACACTCCCCCTCAAGCTGAGTGTAGATATTTATCAAACCCAGCTTGCCAATGAGTTCCTCGAACATGTTCTTGCTCAAGCTTTTAGTTAGCATGTCTGCAACTTGTTGCCTGGTAGGTAGGTAGGTAATGCACACTTCTCCTGAGTCAATTCTTTCTTTGATGAAGTGGCGATCTATTTCCACATGTTTGGTGCGATCGTGGTGAACAAGATTATGAGCTATGCTGACAGCAGCTTGGTTGTCACAATACATCTTTATAGGTCTAGTGTATAGTACTTTTAGTTCTCCCATTAGTCGTTGCAACCAGATTCTTTCACATATGCCATGGGATAGTGCTCGATACTCTGCTTCTGCGCTGCTGCGTGCTACAACAGGCTGTTTTTTGCTTCTCCACGTCACAAGATTGCCTCACACATAGCTGCAGTAACCACTTGTAGAACGTCTGTCATTAACAGACCCAGCCCAGTCTGCATCAGTGTAAATTTCCACACTTCAGTTGGCAGTTTTCTTGAAGTGTAGGCCTTTACCAGGGGTCCCCTTTAGATACCTTAAAATTCTGTAAGCAGCTTCCAAGTGCTTCTCTCTTGGGGCATGCATGTATTGGCTGATAACACTCACACCAAAGGCTATGTCCGGACGGGTGTGAGATAGGTAGATAAGTCTTCCTACCAGTCGTTGATATCTCCCCCTATCAACTTCTTCTCCATCTTTATCAGTTCCCAATTTAAGATTAGATTCCATGGGAGTTTTGGCTGGTTTACACCCCAACATACCAACTTCAGATAATAAATCAAGAATATACTTCCTTTGGGAGATGGAAATATCTATTTTAGACCTTGCTACTTCCATTCCAAGGAAGTACTTAAGGTTTCCCAAGTCCTTAAGTTCAAATTTAGCACTAAGAAATTCTTTTAGACTTTCAATTTCACTTGAATCATCCCCAGTTAATATTATATCATCCACGTAAACAATGAGAGTGTAGCATTTCCCACCTTTTGAATGCTTGTAAAACATGGTATGATTTGCTTGCCCTTGGATATAGCTCCTACTGATCATAGCCTTGGCAAATCGGCTGAACAACGCCCTTGGAGACTGCTTCAGACCATACAAGGATTTCTTCAACTTGCATACTTGGCCCTTGCTTTCTTCAAACCCGGGTGGGAAATCCATGTACACTTCCTCGTTTAACTCTCCATTGAGGAATGCATTTTTTACATCCAATTGAGTCAAAGGCCAATCCATGTTGACAGCTAAGGATAGAAGAACTCGAATGGTGTTTAGCTTGGCAACCGGTGCAAACGTCTCGTTGTAGTCTAGGCCATAGGTTTGGGTGAAACCCTTAGCAATGAGCCGAGCCTTGTGTCTGTTAATACTGCCATCAGGATTAAACTTTGTGGTGAAGATCCATTTGCATCCTATTGTCTTCTTCCCACTAGGTAGATGCACGACTTCCCAAGTTTCATTTGCCTTGAGAGCCCTCATTTCTTCAATCACAGCTTTCCTCCACTCAGCTGATTCAAGAGCCTCTTCTATATTTTTTGGTGTTTCTACAGAATCAACATTAGACACAAAAGCTCTATAAGACTTAGATAAATTTCCATAGGACACAAACCGGGAAATAGGGTGTTGAGTGCAGCTTCTTGTGCCCTTTCGAACAACAATTGGAAGGTAGATGGATAACGATAGAGGTGAGACTTCTGATTCGGAACAGTCCTCGGCTGGGGATGAATTTGGCACTGCTGTCTCAGTTTCAGGTGGATGCTTTCTTCGAGAATAAACCAGCAGTTCTGATTCTGGAGCTTGTTCTTGCTGTTTTTCTGGATTAGGTGGTTGCTGCTCATTTATCGAGCTTTTTTCTTGCTGCACAGGAGAACTAATGTCTAAATCTGGAACAATAACATCCTGATTTGTGGGCTTGGTAATGATGGTAGGATCATGAGGCATAGGATCGGTTGGTATCATAAGGAGTGTGTTAAGAGTCTCATCTTCATTGAAAATCTCCCCCTAAAGATGAGCTACAGTAAAGTAAGATTCATGTTAAAAAAAGTGACATCCCGAGAGATAAATATTCGGCGAAAGGTAGGCGAATAACACTTATACCCTTTTTGTGTTGGAGAATAGCCAATGAAAGCACAAGTGTGGGCTTGAGGATCAAGTTTGGACTGCTTTGGTTGGTGATTGTGGACAAAAGCTTTGCAACCGAAGATTTTGGCTGGAAGGTTGAGAGCATGAAATAATGGAAAAGCCTTTTGAAGGATAGTTATAGGTGACTGGAAATTTAGGACCTTTGATGGTAGTCGGTTTATGAGATAACAGGCTGTGAGGATAGCTTCTCCCCATAGGTATTTTGGAACTCCCATGGTGAACATTAGTGCTCGAGCTATAGCAAGGAGATGACGATTTTTTCTTTCGGAGATCCCATTTTGTTGAGGGGTGTCAGGACAAGAACTTTGGTGTATGATGCCCTGTTCAGCTAGGTAAGGACTTAGGACAAAATTAAAGTATTCTCTCCCATTGTCAGTTCGGAGAGTATGAATGGTTGAGTTAAATTGGGTTCGAATCATTGAATGGAAGTTTTGGAAAACTTTACGTGTTTCTGATTTTTCTTTGAGAAGGTAGACCCAACAGACCCTAGTGTGGTCATCAATGAAAGTTATGAACCACCTAGCTCCTGTAATGTTTTTCGCTCGGCTGGCTCCCCATAAGTCACTATGAATTAAAGAGAATGGTCGAGACTGGTTATAGGATTTTACTGGTATGGTACTCGGGTGTGTTTGGATAATTGACAGATTTCACACTTCAAGGAATCAATATTTTTAATTCTAAATAACAGTGGAAGGTGTTTTTTTAAGTACAAGAAGTTTGGATGTCCTAGTCTACGGTGCCATAACATGATTGTGGCTTCCTTGGAAGTAGATAGAGCCAGCCCTTCTTGTCCACTGTCTTTATTCCAAACATAGAGACCATCATCAACTTTAGCAGTGCCAATCATCCTCCCCGATTTCTGTTTCTGTACCACACAACCATTTGCAGAAAATTCAGCAAGAACACTTTCATCCTTAGTTAGTTTACTGATTGAAAGTAAATTGCAGGAAAAGTTTGGAACATGTAACACTTCATCAAGAGAAAAATTCTTTGTTAATTGAATTTTCCCAATACCAGCTACAGGTGAGTAAGAACCATCAGCAATACGGATTCGAGATTGATTATGACATGGTGTGTAGGTGTGAAACAAGGTGGAGTTACCTGTCATTTGATCAGAGGCACCCGAATCGAGTATCCAAGAGGATTGGTTGTTAGGTTCAAAAATACTGTTGAGAGCAATACCTTGAGTGGCTAAGGATCCATGAGTAGTGGTAGTGCCTAGTATCTTATGAAGAGCCTCAAGTTGATTTTTGGTTAGGCGAACATCAAGGACTTCATCTACAGCAGTGGAGCTGTTAGAGGACACTAGTGCAACCTTATTTTCCTTCGAATTTTTTCCAGGATAACCATGTAGTTTGAAGCATTTTTCCTTTGTATGTCCTACACGGTTGCAGTGGCTGCACCATGGCCTGGTCGAGCCTGAATCATTCCCAGCACGGGGCCTTTGTGGTTGAGGGCCTCTGTAGATAAGAGCTGAGTTTTCATTGGGACGGTAACCATCAGTTGTCACAGGTTTAGGTTCCTTTAAATCTCCCATCATGACAAGTTGGCGCTTTTCTTCTCTTCTAACTTCTGCAAATGCTTCACTAATGGTTGGCAGGGAGGTTCTGCCCAGAATTCTACCACGTACCTCATCAAGCTCTCGGTTCAGCCCTGCCAGAAACTCATAGAGACGTTCTTTGTTGAGATGAGTCATAAACTTGGTATGTTCCTTGCCTTCTCCCTAGTCTGCCTCATAGTACATGTCCAGTTCCTACCACAAAATTTTCAGATTATTGTAATACTGAGTTACTTCAAGTATTCCTTGTCGGATATCCTTCAACTTGAGTTTGATCTCAAATACTTGGGAGGCATTTCCAAGATCTGAGTAGTTTTCTTTGATAGCATCCCACATATCTTTTGCAGTTTTGAAGAAGAGGTAGGTGCGACTTGTTAAGTTGTGAGGGGCTCGATTCGATCAACCAATATTGCTCACCAAGTGGTGGAGAGGTGGATTTTTGGGTGGAAGGGTTTAGGAAGCTAAAAAGATAATTACACAATGATTTACAGTGGTTCAACCTTCTAACCAAGGTCTACATCCACTACTTTAGCTCCCCACTAAGGATTTCACAATCAATCCACTATTGATTCGTCCCCTTTTCTAGGATTAGGAGGAAACCCTTACAACCGATCAAGCTTCTACCCAAAGCCTTGATCAAAACCCTCTTTACAAAGAGATAAACAAAGCAAACTTAAAACCCTCTAATAGGTGTTTGTTTGCACAATGAAGCACTCACCCAAAACCTAAAACACTTGAGCAAATTTGACAATTTATGCTCACTAGTGTTTGTCTATACAAGAAATGACAAATTAAGCACTAAGACAATTTCTTGATCATTTGATGTTTGACAATATGAGCATTAGCCTTCTCTTGATGCTTGGAGGTCCCTTTTATACTCCCAAATGAGTTTGTAAACCGTTACTAGCCGTTAGGGATGAATTGGAGCCGTTGAGGACATTATTTCCTTTCATAAATGTTGTTCTGCAACTACCAGTATCGATACGCGTGGAACGGTATCGATACGACCTTCATAGGAACTAGCCGTTGGGCTCTTGCCAGCATAGGCGTATCGATACGCTTGAGGGCGTATCGGTACGGGTCCATATTTGAATGGCCATTGGGAAATAGCCGTTGGGGTGGTTGAACTAGGATCGGTACGCTTACTTGGCGTATCGAAACGACCTCGATCCGTATCGATACACTAAACCCTCGTATCGATACGGGTTTTGACAGTGGCCAAACTGGGGCAAAAAGGTATCGGTACGGGTACAACCGTATCGATACTGGTAACGTGAAATCACAAGTTTGGCTATTGAAAACATGAAAAATCTTTGCCAAAAACCTTTCAAAATGCCTCAAACATAAATTCAAGTTGTTTGGACTTAAAAACAAGTTTTAAATTCTTCTCAAATTAGTCCAAAACATTTTTCAATTATTATATCAAAACATTGGTTCTACAATCTACCCTTTTTGATATAATAAAACTAACTTGAAAAATTGTTTGGGATTCTCCCCCTTTAACTTCAAAAATGTGAATAAGAGATTAAAGTTTTGAAATCAAATAAAGCTCCCCCTTATTCATTTGAGAAATCAATTTTTCAAACCATTTCTCCCCTTTTTGTTATATCAAAAAGAATTTAAAACATTAAGTTCAAAATAACTATAGAGGAAAAATTTGACAAAAATAAGAATTTGGTTTTAAAATGGCTCCCCCTTACTCAAAGCATCAATAAAAAGTTAGTTCAACATTTATGATCATCTAGTTGAATTAAATAAAAATTAAAACAAATAAATGCAAAAACAACTAGATTTTTACCAACACTTGAACCCAAAGGGAGGATGTGAAGCCTTCCTTCTTCAAGTGTTCTTCCTTGTGTGCATGGAGCTCCCCCTCAATGTTTAACTTGTTGAACACCTCCATCACACCTAGAAAAAGACAATCAAGTAATTTTTGGTATCCAAATTGCTTTGGATCCATGAACATTAGTAGCACAAATTTTAGTCCCCTTTGGAATCCATTTTTTAATGTCATCCTTTTTAGTTGAAGTGGTTAGTCCTTTTGAGACCCAAACACTTCTAAAACATTTACCATTCATAAATCTAGGGGCACTAGATTGTCTAACATAAAAATTTGATTTTCCAAAATTGTTTTTCTTTTCAAGTTCTTTGGAAATCAAATCTTTTTCTTCTTGAACATTTTGAAGCAATTTTTGCAAATCAAAACATTTTAATTCAAACTCTTCAAGTTTTGCTTCAAGTTCAAGTTTGGTTTTAGAAAGCAAATCATTTTGAATTTTCAACTTTGAAATCAATTTATTGTTTTTCAAAATGTGGCTTTTAAAATCTAAAACCAAATCATCGTAGGCATCTTGTAATTCATCAAAAGAGTAAGAACATGAAGTAGATGAATTAGAAGTTACCCTTGAATCTTTTTCGATGGCCATAAGGCAAAGGTTGGCTTGTTCATTGTCGGTGGAGTCATCATCACTCCAAGTAGCCACATGTGTCTTCTTCTTACGGCTTGAAGTGCTTGCCCTCTTTTTTCTCTTAGGTTCTCGTTCAAGCTCTCTCAAAGCTTTCTTCATGAACAGGGCACACTTCTTGAAGAGATGAACTATCTCTTCATCTTCATCCTCCTCTTCACTTGAGTAGACATGATGTCAAGTGGAGGATTTGAGAGCTATGGCACTTGCATTGATGCCAAGCCCTTTGATTTTCTTCTCTCCCATAGCTCTAATTTCTTCCCTCTTCTTCTCATCCTCTTTGTTCTTCTTCATGATTTGATGAGTAAGGAGTGACCCCATAAGTTCATCAAGCTTCAAAGCCTTCAATTTTTTGGCTTCGATGATGGCGGTCCTCTTTGAGTCCCAAGACTCGGGAAGTGAGTAGATGAGCTTTCGAACAAGCTTCTCTTCCGGGATGGCTTCTTCATAGCCTTTGAGACCGTTGGTGATGGTGGAGAACCTATCAAACATCTTCTCGATGTTCTCTTCCGGATCCATTTTGAAGTTCTCATACTCTAAGGTTAGGAGCCCAATCTTGGTCTCCTTGACTTCATCGGTTCCCTCGTATGTGACTTCAAGCTTGTCCCATACCTCATTGGCACTCTCACAAGAAGACATCTTCTCATTGATGGATGGACCAAATGCACAAAATAGAATGTGCAAGGCTTTGCAATTTAGCTCCATCTTCTTGCGATCGTCGGCACTCCACTCCGCTTTACATCTTTGAGGTACGAACGAACCATCTTCAACTACATCTCATATCTTGTAATCTTTCGATTTGATGAAGAACTTCATCTTCGTCTTTCAATGAGCATAGTGAGTTCCGTTAAAGAAAGGCGGTTTGTCGATTGATTGTGCCATTTGAGCCGGTTTATGAAATAGAGATCGAGCTTGTCGGATCTTCTCAATAGGATGTTAATCCTCTTCGATTGAACCAAGCTCTGATACCAATTGTTGAGTTGTGAGGGGCTCGATTCGATCAACCAATATTGCTCACCAAGTGGTGGAGAGGTGGATTTTTGGGTGGAAGGGTTTAGGAAGCTAAAAAGATAATGACACAATGATTTATAGTGGTTCAACCTTCTAACCAAGGTCTACATCCACTACCTTAGCTCCCCACTAAGGATTTCACAATCAATCCACTATTGATTCGTCCCCTTTTCTAGGATTAGGAGGAAACCCTTACAACCGATCAAGCTTCTACCCAAAGCCTTGATCTAAACCCTCTTTACAAAGAGATAAACAAAGCAAACTTAAAGCCCTCTAATAGGTGTTTGTTTGCACAATGAAGCACTCACCCAAAACCTAAAACACTTGAGCAAATTTGACAATTTAGGCTCACTAGTGTTTGTCTGTACAAGAAATGACAAATTAAGCACTAAGACAATTTCTTGATCATTTGATGTTTGACAATATGAGCATTAGCCTTCTCTTGATGCTTGGAGGTCCCTTTTATACTCCCAAATGAGTTTGTAAACTGTTACTAGCCGTTAAGGATGAATTGGAGCCGTTGAGGACTTTATTTCCCTTCATAAATGTTGTTCTGCAGCTACCAGTATCGATACTCGTGGAACGGTATCGATACGGCCTTCATAGGAACTAGCCGTTGGGCTATTGCCAGCATAGGCGTATCGATACGCTTGAGGGCGTATCGATACGCTTGAGGGCGTATCGGTACGGGTCCATATTTGAATGGCCATTGGGAAATAGCCGTTGGGGTGGTTGAACTAGGATCGGTATGCTTACCTGGCGTATCGAAACGACCCCGATCCGTATCGATACACTAAACCCTCGTATCGATACGGGTTTTGACAGTGGCCAAACTGGGGCAAAAAGGTATCGGTACGGGTACAACCGTATCGATACTGGTAACGTGAAATCACAAGTTTGGCTATTGAAAACATGAAAAATCTTTGCCAAAAACCTTTCAAAATGCCTCAAACATAAATTCAAGTTGTTTGGACTTAAAAACAAGTTTTAAATTCTTCTCAAATTAGTCCAAAACATTTTTCAATTATTATATCAAAACATTGGTTCTACAATCTCCCTTTTTTGATATAATAAAACTAACTTGAAAAATTGTTTGGGATTCTCCCCCTTTAACTTCAAAAATGTGAATAAGAGATTAAAGTTTTGAAATCAAATAAAGCTCCTCCTTATTCATTTGAGAATTCAATTTTTCAAACCATTTCTCCCCCTTTTTGTTATATCAAAAAGAATTTAAAACATTAAGTTCAAAATAACTATAGAGGAAAAATTTGACAAAAATAAGAATTTGGTTTTAAAATCGCTCCCCCTTACTCAAAGCATCAATAAAAAGTTAGTTCAACATTTATGATCATCTAGTTGAATTAAATAAAAATTAAAACAAATAAATGCAAAAACAACTAGATTTTTACCAACACTTGAACCCAAAGGGAGGATGTGAAGCCTTCCTTCTTCAAGTGTTCTTCCTTGTGTGCATGGAGCTCCCCCTCAATGTTTGACTTGTTGAACACCTCCATCACACCTAGCAAAAAAACAATCAAGTAATTTTTGGTATCCAAATTGCTTTGGATCCATGAACATTAGTAGCACAAATTTTAGTCCCCTTTGGAATCCATTTTTTAATGCCATCCTTTTTAGTTGAAGTGGTTAGTCCTTTTGAGACCCAAACACTTCTAAAACATTTACCATTCATAAATCTAGGGGCACTAGATTGTCTAACATAAAAATTTGATTTTCCAAAATTGTTTTTCTTTTCAAGTTCTTTGGAAATCAAATCTTTTTCTTCTTGAACATTTTGAAGCAATTTTTGTAAATCAAAACATTTTAATTCAAACTCTTCAAGTTTTGCTTTAAGTTCAAGTTTGGTTTTAGAAAGCAAATCATTTTGAATTTTTAACTTTGAAATCAATTTATTGTTTTTCAAAATGTGGCTTTTAAAATCTAAAACCAAATCATCGTAGGCAGATGTAATTCATCAAAAGAGTAAGAACATGAAGTAGATGAATTAGAAGTTACCCTTGAATCTTTTTCGATGGCCATAAGGCAAAGGTTGGCTTGTTCATTGTCGGTGGAGTCCTCATCACTCCAAGTAGCCACATGTGCCTTCTTCTTATGGCTTGAAGTGCTTGCCCTCTCCTTTCTCTTAGGTTCTCGTTCAAGCTCTCTCAAAGCTTTCTTCATGAACGGGGCACACTTCTTGAAGAGATGAACTATCTCTTCATCTTCATCCTCCTCTTCACTTGAGTAGACATGATGACAAGTGGAGGATTTGAGAGCTATGGCACTTGCATTGATGACAAGCCCTTTGATTTTCTTCTCTCCCATAGCTCTAATTTCTTCCCTCTTCTTCTCATCCTCTTTGTTCTTCTTCATGATTTGATGAGTAAGGAGTGACCCCATAAGTTCATCAAGCTTCAAAGCCTTCAAATTTTTGGCTTCGATGATGGCGGTCCTCTTTGAGTCCCAAGACTCGGGAAGTGGGTAGATGAGCTTTCGAACAAGCTTCTCTTCCGGGATGGCTTCTCCATAGCCTTTGAGACCGTTGGTGATGGTGGAGAACCTATCAAACATCTTCTCGATGTTCTCTTCCGGATCCATTTTGAAGTTCTCATACTCTAAGGTTAGGAGCCCAATCTTGGTCTCCTTGACTTCATCGGTTCCCTAGTATGTGACTTCAAGCTTGTCCCATACCTCTTTGGCACTCTCACAAGAAGACATCTTCTCATAGATGGATTGACCAAATGCACAAAATAGAATGTGCAAGGCTTTGCAATTTAGCTCCATCTTCTTACGATCGTCGGCACTCCACTCTGCTTTACATCTTTGAGGCACGAACGGACCATCTTCAACTACATCTCATATCTTGTAATCTTTCGATTTGATGAAGAACTTCATCTTCGACTTTCAATGGGCATAGTGAGTTCCGTCAAAGAAAGGCGGTTTGTCGATTGATTGTGCCATTTGAGCCAGTTGATGAAATAGAGATCGAGCTTGTCGGATCTTCTCAATAGGATGTTAATCCTCTTCGATTGAACCAAGCTCTGATACCAATTGTTGAGTTGTGAGAGGCTCGATTCGATCAACCAATATTGCTCACCAAGTGGTGGAGAAGTGGATTTTTGGGTGGAAGGGTTTAGGAAGCTAAAAAGATAATGACACAATGATTTATAGTGGTTCAACCTTCTAACCAAGGTCTACATCCACTACCTTAGCTCCCCACTAAGGATTTCACAATCAATCCACTATTGATTCGTCCTCTTTTCCAGGATTAGGAGGAAACCCTTACAACCGATCAGGCTTCTACCCAAAGCCTTGATCAAAACCCTTTTTACAAAGAGATAAACAAAGCAAACTTAAAACCCTCTAATAGGTGTTTGTTTGCACAATGAAGCACTCACCCAAAACCTAAAACACTTGAGCAAATTTGACAATTTAGGCTCACTAGTGTTTGTCTATACAAGAAATGACAAATTAAGCACTAAGACAATTTCTTGATCATTTGATGTTTGACAATATGAGCATTAGCTTTCTCTTGATGCTTGGAGGTCCCTTTTATACTCCCAAATGAGTTTGTAGCCGTTACTAGCCGTTAGGGATGAATTGGAGCCGTTGAGGACTTTATTTCCCTTCATAAATGTTGTTCTGCAGCTACCAATATCGATACGCGTGGAACGGTATCGATACGGCCTTCATAGGAACTAGCCGTTGGGCTCTTGCCAGCATTGGCGTATCGATACGCTCGAGGGCGTATCGGTACGGGTCCATATTTGAATGGCCGTTGGGAAATAGCCGTTGGGGTGGTTGAACTAGGATCGGTACGCTTACCTGGCGTATCGAAACGACCCCGATCCGTATCGATACACTAAACCCTCGTATCGATACGAGTTTTGACAGTGGCCAAACTGGGGCAAAAAGGTATCGGTACGGGTACAACCGTATCGATACTAGTAACGTGAAATCACAAGTTTGGCTATTGAAAACATGAAAAATCTTTGCCAAAAACCTTTCAAAATGCCTCAAACATAAATTCAAGTTGTTTGGACTTAAAAACAAGTTTTAAATTCTTCTCAAATTAGTCCAAAACATTTTTAAAGTATTATATCAAAACATTGGTTCTACACGACTAATATGGCCTTCCTTTGAATTAATTAACCAAGCCATTACGATCGAGTTGTTGAGTTCCCACGTTTCATAAGTTGGATCTGTTGTGGCTGGTCGTGGAATATCTCCATTGATATATCCTAGTTTTCCACGACCACGGATCACCATAATGACCGATTGGGACCACTGTAGGAAATTTTTTCCATCTAGCCGATGGTTGGTGATTATAAGGGAGGAATTAAGATCCCCTTGAGAAGTTCCTTGATTGCTGTTTGGAACCATTTGTGAGGTTTCAATCTCAGACAAAGTTTCAACAGTGTCACCCATAGGAAGGAATAAAATAGAAGGAAAGAGAGATTAAGAGAAGGGATGTTTGGGACGAGAGATTAGAGATGACAGGATCAAAAATCCTAAAGCTCTGATGCCATGAACAAACTTAGAAAGAAGATTGTTATCTTTTTCTAATTAGGTTACAACCTTTATAAGATGATCTAAGTACAAATAAGGTAATAATTTCCTAGAAATCACTAACTTCCTAAGAATTAGAGATTAATATTATATCCTACTATACAAGGTAATTACAAGGACTAAGCCAAGAATTATGTCCTTAATTTTAGGGATTCTAACAAGTAGCTTAATATTTCTTTCAGAGCTGGTTTAAGAATAAATCACTGCCAGGCTAAAACTATAAGCTCGAGAGGTGTGACAAATCTACTCAATTGACAGTTATAACTTATGCCCCATGGTAGATGTGGCCGACTACTTTTGAAAATTAATGGGACTAAGGCCTAATGTTGTAAAAACAAGTCAGAACCTGAAAATCTGCCTGAAATTTGTTCGAGTCAGAACTTGATTTGACCCGAGAATTTAATGACCCAAACCCGAACTGTAACCGATTGTTGCTGACCCGAACCCGAGTTGAACATGTTACTGTAGCAACCGAACCTGATCTGCGCCCGACTGAAAACGAACAGAACCTGAATCTGACCTGTTAATTTTGACCTAAAACTCGACCTGCATCCGACTGAAACGAACCCAAACCCGAGACCGACTTGGCAAATTACCTGATATTATCCGACTGAATCGACCCGAAATCCGATTTTACCCGACCTGTTTTGAACCTGAACTGTTGTTACTTGTTGACATGAACTATTGTAGACCTGGCTAAAAATGTTAAATAATTTAAAGTGTTAACTGTTCATTATAAACTTAATAATTTTTTAATAGATTATGTTAAATTCATTATACTTAGAAAATTTTTATCTTACATTATACTTAGAAATTTGTCTTAATTTGTTAACTTCATTATGATTATTAAATTAAAAAATTATTTTATTAAAATTTTTAATTATAATTATTAAATTAAAAATTCTTTAGCTTTTAGTTTAGGGGGAATTTTTTTAAATTGGTGGGGGAAATTTAATAGGAAAAAAATTAAATTGGCGCCAAATCCAAATGACTTTGGGGGGAATTTAATTGAAAAGAGGGGGAAAGCAAATGGCTTTCATGAATCTCTATGTCTCTATCTCAACGGGACTCTTTACCATGTGAAAAAGAAGTGGTGAATGAACTAAATTACCAGACATATTACTTCGCTACACGGTTCTGATTACATCGACCAATAATTTAGGTACATATTTTAACCAAAAATTATATTTTAAGTACTTATTTTGACCAAAAAGTATACTTTAAATACTTATTTGACCAAAAAAATACTTTAAATTCCTAAATAAAAAGGTTGATATATTGATACTTATTTGTAATATAAACCTTTAAAATAAGTCAAGTTTGTGATTAGTCAAGAAATTAGTTAGATTCCAGTGAAAATTACTTCAATGGAATTAATAATGTTGTCCACAGTTAACGCAATTGAAAAATGGAAAACGATGTCGTGGAACGAACTGTTGTCTTCCTATGTGATATACATATACTAGATAAGGTTGAGAGATTCGACTCGAATTTAAAAATCGATTCAGTAATTACTAAAAAACCGAGTCTCATTTTATAACTCAAGCTTTATTTAAAACTTTCTCAAGTCCAGCCGAACTTATGAAATACAATTCGAGTAAATTCAGCTCAAGTTTTTCACATAAAATCGAGTAAAAGAATAAATTTTTTAGTCAAATTTTACTATGAGGTTTAAAATAGGCTTATATCACACATAAATACCTAATATATACTAACTTTTTTATTTAGGTACCTAAAATATATTTTTTGGTTAAAATAAGTACCTAAAATATACTTTTTTGTGAAATTAAGTACCTAAAGTATATATTTTTTGGTCAAAATAGGCACCTAAAGTATTTTTTTGTTAAAGTAGGTACTTAAAGTATACTTTTTGTCAAATTAGGTACCTAAAGCATATTTTTTAGTCAAAATAGATATCTAATGTATTTTTTGATCAATGTCACATAACAATGTACTTTAAGCACCTATTTTATCCAAAAAATATTGTAGGTACCTAAATAAAAAAAATTGATATACTTTAAGTACTTATTTGTAAGGTTCAAATGAAAAATAAGTGCCGAAACTATATTTTTTTAAACTTTAGGTGGCTAAAGTATTTTTTTTGGTAAAAATAGGTGCTTAAAGTTTCAACCGTTACAATTTTAAGTGCTCGATCATTTCAAAAAATTGTTACCCAATATGAATGTGACACGTGTCATTTTTTACTATTATATTAAAAAAATTTAAAAAGAATATAATTTAAAAAAAACCCTCAAAATTCTTAAAAATATCTAAAATCCCTAATACTCAAAACCACAAATTCTCTAAATTTCGCAGATGCTACAACCGTTGCCGCCATCGGACACCACCACTGCCGTCATCGGAGGCTACCATACAATTTCTCAACCACCCATCATCGGTAACTGCCAGAAAGAATGTCAATTGGACGTCGATCGACTAGAATCATCCGTATTTGTCGTCCGGTTGACACGGTTCCCGTCGATTATCAGAGATGGGAGGTTGGGGGAAATGAGCGGCAGCCTTCTGGCGACTGTAGTGGTGGTGTCTGGCGACGGCAGCAGCAGTAATTTGGAGAAATTATAGTTTTAGGTATTAGAGATTTGGAGTTTTTGAGAATTTTGAGTTATTTTAAAAAAATTATATTTTTTATTTTTAAAATTATAATAAAAAACATACCACATGTTACGTTCTTATGGGATAATAAGTTTTTTAATGGTCAAACACTTAAAATTATAATGGTTGAAACTTTAAACGTAAGTTTTTTTAGAAATATAGTTTAAACAGCTATTTTTTATTAAGATTATTTGTAATATAAACCTTTAAAAATAAGGCAAGTCTGTGATTAGTCAGATTCCAGCGAAAATTACTTCAATGGAATTAATAATGCTGTCCGCAGTTAAGGCAACTGAAAACTGAAAAACGGAGCCGTTGAACGAACTGTTGACTTTGTTTTGCTCAGTTTGAGTTCCCCTTCATTTCCTTCCACACTATAAACCCAAATCTCCGATTCATATCTCTTTTCCATTCTCAGTGTCTCGAAAATCTCCGATCTATCCTAAAAACTCCAAATCGCGCCATCAAAATGGCGTCGTTTCGGCCCTTTATAGCATTCTCTCTCGTTTCTCTCATCCTCTTTGCAAATCTCACTCCTTCGATCTCCAAGACAGCCAAAAACGACGACGTCGAGGACGATGAGGATCTCCGTTTCCTCGAAGAAACGGAAGGCAAAAGCGACGCCGCTTCTCCTCACTCTCACTTCAATGGGGAAGACGAGGACGACGAATACGGTGACTTAGACGACGATGACTTCGGGAACTTCAATAATTTCGACGACTCCGACTCGGATCCGTACAAGGAACCCGAAGTTGACGACAAAAACGTCGTCGTTTTAAAGCAAGGGAACTTCACTGATTTCATCGAGAATAACAAGTTCGTGATGGTTGAGTTCTACGCGCCTTGGTGTGGGCACTGCCAGGCGTTGGCTCCCGAGTACGCTGCGGCGGCCACGGAGTTGAAAGGGGAGGAGGTGGTGTTGGCCAAGGTGGACGCCACGGAGGAGAATGAGCTGGCTCAAGAGTACGACGTGCAGGGTTTCCCCACTGTTTATTTCTTTGTTGATGGGGAGCATAAGCCGTATCCTGGTGCTAGAAACAAGTAAGTTTTGAATACAAAATAAAAGATCTGGGATTAGAATTTAACTGTCTTTGTTTAATGGAAGACTTTGTTTTTTTATTACTATTTGATAATTCAGGGAGGCCATAGTGACCTGGATTAAGAAGAAGATTGGACCTGGTGTGTACAACGTTACTACCATCGAAGAAGCTGAACGCATCTTGACTTCTGAATCTAAAGCTGCCTTGGGTTACTTGAACTCTTTGGTGGTATGATTAACCTTTCTCTCATTATATTTTTATAGTGAATTAGGGTGACATGCTGATCAATCAACATCTTCGGAATTGCAATTCCAACTTTTGAGTCTAATAAGGTTATTGGTTCTTTGCATCATCATCTATTTGACCCATCTCCATACATTAAAAAAAAAACCCTTTCTTAGATGATGTCATTTGAATTTGGCATGTTATAACGATAACAGGGTCCTGAGAGTGAGGAGTTTGCTGCAGCTTCACGTCTCCAAGATGATGTCAGCTTCTATCAAACTGTGAATCCTGATGTTGCAAAGCTTTTCCACTTAGACCCTCAAGTTAAACGCCCGGCTTTGGTCTTAATAAAAAAGGAGGCTGAAAAAATAAGCCACTTTGGTCAGTTTCTAGACAGATGCAAGATTGATTGGAATCTTGATCCGACTACTTAGGGGAAGTTTTATATTCAATTGCTTTATCTTGCAGATGGTCAGTTTGTCAAGACTGCAATATCTGAGTTTGTTTTTTCGAGCAAGCTTCCCTTGATTACAGTATTTACTAGGGAAAGTGCTCCTTCAATTTTTGAAAGCGATATTAAGAAACAGGTATGCATTTTATAACATTTCCTTCTATTTGTGAATTCCTGGACCATACGACCGGTGGGTGTAGCATTTCCTATTGACACTTAAAAATCATTTTTCCTTAAGGTGTTGTTGTTCGCCGCATCAAACATTTCTGAGAAGTATATCCCATCATTCCAAGAAGCAGCGAAAATCTTCAAGGGAAAGGTAACTAACAACAGTAAACCATCTAGGGTAAATTAAAGTACTCTTTAGTATTGTGTATTCTGATTTAATAAACGATTGAAGTGTGTGATTTCCGAAAAATTCATTTATTTCTTTTGTACTGTTGATGATTACTTGGTAACATGTTATAAATTCTTGTCTTGCATGCCCATTTTCAGCTTATCTTTGTTTATGTGCAAGTGGATAATGAAGATTTTGGAAGACCTGTTGCAGATTATTTTGGTGTCACTGGAGATGGTCCCAAAGTACGTTTCCCTTGTCCTTTCTGATCCTTTCCTCCCCAGATTTTGTTTTTGAATGGAAGATGTGGGTGGCAGGGGTGAAGATTGTTGTATACTCTATCTGCAATGAATTTGATGTTCACTGTGGTGTTATTTGATTATCATGCAGATCCTTGCATACACTGGAAATGAAGATAGTAGAAAGTTTTTCTTTGATGGAGATGTGACAGTGGACAAAATTAAGGTTGTCACTCTCTCTATGTCTACCTATACTTAGCCTCCTTAATGTGATTGGCAGACAATATTTACTCTTCCAATCAACTTTTAAGAAGTTAGGTGTTCTACCATTCTGTAGGCTTTTGGGGAAGATTTTTTAGAAGACAAACTTAAACCTTTCTATAAGTCCGACCCAATTCCTGAAACCGTAAGTATCATTTTCCCATTATCAACTTTGTCATCATTGATTGTAATCTTAAGTTACATTTCACTTTTTAGGTTTCTTTGTTAATTTTTTTTAACCTGAACTTCTATTTGAAGCAGAATGATGGGGATGTGAAAATAGTTGTTGGCAATAACTTTGATGAAATTGTTTTAGATGAGTCAAAGGATGTCCTTCTTGAGGTATTGCTGGAACCATATATGGAAAAAGAAAAGCCTTACCTTTATCTTTCTTTAAATGTGCTTATTCCATTGAGTGCTCTGAATACCAGATCTATGCACCTTGGTGTGGCCATTGCCAAGCCCTAGAGCCAACATACAACAAGCTTGCTAAACATCTACGTGGAATTGACTCTCTGATTATTGCTAAAATGGACGGGACAACAAACGAACATCCAAGGGCAAAGGTAGAATGAACATAAATCCGCACTTCCACTTCTCAAGCTTGTAAATCTGCCATTTGAATTCCTATTTTGCACTTAAGCTTGAGTGGAACTTCATTTCTTTTTGGCAGTCCGATGGGTTCCCGACAATTCTGTTCTTCCCAGCAGGGAACAAGAGTTTTGAGCCTGTAAGTAGTAGTATATTCTGCATACATCAACCATATGCCCATTAAATATTATTATTCTCCTTGTAAAAAAGATTGAATGAAAATGTCTGGAATACGCAGATCACTGTGGACACTGATCGAACTGTGGTGGCGTTTTATAAGTTCCTCAAGAAACATGCTTCAATCCCTTTCAAGCTCCAAAAACCAGCTTCAGCACCCAAAGGGGAACCAGAAACTAAGACAGATGAATCCAAGGAAAGCGTTACTGAGTTGAAAGACGAGTTGTAAGTTACAACATGATGATGACATGAGAGGAGAGAGCAGTAGGAGGGATTTAGTTTTTGATGACATCCCAAGTTTAATTGTCTTCTATACTATGTGGTTATATATTTCTCCAGATTGAAGAATATAGTTGGGTGGGAAGGAGGAATCCGAAAACTGTAATGGGTCACAAGCGTCTTTAATTTACTTCTGTTTCCAGTTGAACCCGTTACTGCTAGTGCACTGGCAGCTTGCCCCCATGCCCCCTACTTCTAATCATCTAATTTACTTTTTTTAATTCAATTATTTTATGTTAAGTATTAAAACAACAAAAGCTTAATTATTGCATGAGTTTTTAAAATAGTTTGACTTAATTATCCTGTTGGTATATGAATTATATCTAATTCTTAGTTTTTTTTTATCAAATAATTCTTAGTTTCATATGTAAGGTTTTAAAATTTTCAATTTCACCTGTTTTTTTGCCGCTATTGGATTTGCTCATTTTAAGGAATTTGATGTGGACTCCTTAGGCTAATAAAAAATTGACACATGATTTTAAATTCTCTATTTAATAACAATATTAGTCTTTAATGTTATAAAAATTATTTACCCTTAATTTTTTTTAAAAAAAATAAATATTTATTTTTAAAAAATATAAAAATATATTAAGACCATTCTAACGGTCAATGCTTGAGGCCAACGTGACAAGTCTGCATGACATGGGGAGATGACGTGATATTTTTAAGTTTTTTAAATATTTTTAACCAATCGTCACATCAGCAAAGTGCCACGTGGTAGTGCCAGGTCATCTCCACATGCCCTGCAGACATGCCACGTCAGCCTCAGGCGTTGATTGTTAGTTGACTAACAGTTTTCATCCAACAATGGTGAAATCTGAACAAAAAAAGACGTTAGGTGGTTATTTGCACAAAAAAAATATGGCTAAAATGACCAAAAGGTGAAACGTTGGGAGCTATTTTTTACCTTTTGCCTATTAGAAAATACTGTTTAGTTTTTTTTTTCCAAAATAACTTTTCATTTTTTTAATTATTCTTTTTAGGGTAAACTACACAAATGGTCCCCTGACTATGCTCTAATTATCTTTTGCATCCCCTGACTATTAGAAGTTACAAATTGATCCACATACTTAAAAAAGTAACATATTGGTCCAACGCCGTTAAATTTTTAACGGCTGATGACATGGTAATTAATATAAATTGATATAATTACATAATTAGCACTCAAGTTCTACACTTATTTTAGTTTGACCCTAATTCTAAAAAATTAACCCACATAATTTAAATAATCTATTAATTTAGTCCCATTTCACCCTCAAGCTGTGAAAATTAAAGGATAAACTACATAAATGGTCCCCGACTATCAGAAGCTTGGAATTGAAAAACAAAAACATGTGAATCTTCATTGTCTATGTTTTATTACTTATTATGGATCCAAATACCTCAAAAAGGGCCTTTCCTTCCTTTAACTCGCCTTTAATCATGGGCAAAGGCAGTGGTTGTGTCCCGAGCAAGAAGGAACATTCCTTCTCCGCCGAGGACGCCTCTCGCCGTCGTCGGTCCTACGCTACAACCACCACCAACTCACCCATCGTCGCCTCCGATGAAGATATCTATGAGATCCCTATCGCAATGGTGAATTTAACAAAAACCCAATCGACTCTGAAACTGTTCATTGTTTTCTACTCTATGTACGGTCACATGGAGAAGTTGGCGAAGTAGATGAAGAAAGGAGTCGACGGGGTGGAAGGTGTTGAGGCAATTCTTTTTCGGGTTCCCGAGATACTTCTAGCTGATGTGTTGGAGCTCATGAAGGTGCTGCCTAAAGACCTAGAGATTTCGGCGACGAAATTGGCGGAGGCGGATGGGTTCCTGTTCAGGTTTTCGACGAGGTGTGGATGTATGGTGGCTTAGATGAAGGCATTTTTTGACTCCACAGGTCAGCTTTGGAAGGAGAAGACGTTGGCTGAAACGCCGGCTGGGTTCTTTGTTAGTATCAAAACTCAATGAGGTGGCCAAGAAACCACAACGTAAGTTAGAATTTGGATTTAATCTTTCTACTATTGTTGGAATGATGCTTTACGAGTGCAATGAGAACTCAATTTTTTAGAGAAATTTTGAGTAACAATTTTGATTCTTTCTTGAGGGTGAAATGAGACTAAATTGATAGATTATTAAAATTATGTGGGTTAATTTTTTAGAATTAAGGTCAAATTTGCCATAAGTGTATTACTTGAGGGCTAATTATATAATTATATCAATTTATATTAACTGCCATGTCATCAACTGTTAAATTTTTAACGACGTTGGGCCAGTTTGTTCTTTTTTTTAAGTCAATGGACCAATTTGTAGCTTCTGATAGTCGGGGGATGCAAAAGATATTTGGAGCATAGTCGGGGACCATTTATGTAGTTTAACCTTCTTTTTATTTCTCACATGATTTTTTTTATCTTTTTAATTGACCACTCTCGGTCTTTATTCATCTCTTTCATCAAATACTCACCAACGATTTTGTCTCATTCTTCGCCATCAACGACTAGTAATTTGTGACGGAAAATGAGGCATGAGGTATGCAATTGAAGCCATAAGAGTATACAGTTGGAATGGTGCAAATGATGGCAAGGCATGTTTTGAACTTTGGTACCTATTTCGAATTGTTTTTTGTGAACGACGCGACACATGTAACCCCCTTAACCCGGGCTAGACGGTTGACCCGAATTAAGAAAGTCACACGGGGAAAACCAAAGTCAACCCGAAAGTCAACCTTGATTAACGACCCTTTTTTTTTTCTTTTTAAACTTGTCTAGATGCATATTAGCCCTAATGGTGATCACTCATCAACATATTCAAAGATCACAAACATCAGAGATCAAATAGGGACCCAATTGAACAAATTACATCTTTAGGGACCAAATTGTAATTTCTAATAATTAGGAGGACTTAACCCAAATTAAAGTTACCAACTTAAAATTAGTCATATTTCATGCTTCTCTGTGAAATTTCAGCTCAAAAGGACTTCCCGAACTCAGACAATTGCACAAACAAGATTTAGGACCAAAACGCAAACAATTCAAAACATTTAACTGCCAATGTCAGCCCCCAACGGTCACCCGTTCCGAAACAGGCAGAACCCGTTTCGAAACACGGGCCGTTCCGCAACGCGTACCGGAACACGGGCTGGCAGTAGCCAAACCGTTCCGGAACGGTCTCTCCCGTTTCGGACGCCTGGGTTTGCTTAAGGCACCCGTTCCGAAACGGTAGGTACAGTTCCGAAACGCCCTGCATAGAATGCAGCGTAAAGCTCACTTAAACATGCAATCGATCATTCAAACATGCTCCAAATGCTACCAAACTTTACCAGCATGCAATTCAACATATATGAGACTTATATGTAACAACAAATCAACAAAATTACACCATATGCAAAAAGCCCCAAATCTATAGGCATGCTTCCTACACAAGCAAACCATTCAAGCATAAACTTCCAATTCAAGCATGTAAAGGCCAAACACAAAATCCAGCATTCTCAACAACATATAACATACTTAGGGAGTTCAAAACCTCTCCCAAAACATACACATAGGTCCCCCATTGCCAAATTACCAAAAGCTAAAAATGTACTTATGAAACCTTCCATACTTTGAGCTTTACTTTCACTTGAATGCTTGCCCTCCTTGCTGCCCTCAAAGTACTCTAATGTTCTGCATTATTGATTTAAGAAAACGAAAGAGAGCGTAAGCAAAAGCTTAGTGAGGAATGCTCAATAAAACCATTCAATAATGCATTTATAAAACATTTATAAATCATGCTTCAAATCATCAATTGCACATGCTCAAAAGCATACTTAAAACAAGCATCTCATGCTTCATATCATATATGTCATATTGGCCACAAGTGATAAGTTCCATTTCTTTAAAAACAAGTTCATCAACTTTCACCCCAAGGACTTTTAAACACCTTGGCCCCAAGGACTTTTAAACACCTTGGCCATGGACTTTTAAACACCATGAAAGAGGATCACACAAGGACTTTTAACCACCTTTGTGTCCACATCAAATTTCACCCCAAGGACTTTTAAACACCTTGGCCCCATGGACTTTTAAACACCATGGCCCCATGGACTTTTAAAAACCATGGAAAGGATCACACAAGGACTTTTAACCACCTTTGTGTCCGTAGCAAGAATCATCCAAGGAATTTTAACCACCTTGATGTTCTTAAGGAACAAGGCTCACTCAAGGACTTTTAACCACCTTAGTGACCTTAACCTTTTCAAAACATCACTTGCCAATATACATCATTTTCATCATTTAATCCACTGTTTTAAAGCATTAAACCAAGCCATATTCATCATGCATTTAAAAGCATCAAACCACATTTTATCAATGTACAAAAACAAGGAACTCTTACCTTGAGCTTCCTTCAACATATGGCTTACAAAAACAGCAAATACCATGCTAAATCATGCTTTCAAAACAGTATTTAAAACATGCAATTAACCACATTGCATCACAACAAAATCATGGCCACCACTAGAGAGTACTTCCGAAAACTTACACTTGAGCTTAGCAAAGTTGTTTAGACTTAAACTAAGGTCCCAAGACATTGGTTTCAAAGCCGAAAACCCAATTTCACTCACCGATTCCACTTCGCCTCTTGCCGAAGCACCAAAATCAAGCTTCCGGATCAACAACTCTTGGATCCAAAGATGCCTCCCCTGTTTTAACACATCAAAGAAGAGGATTAATGCATCATCATGCATTAATTGCTTCAATGAAAGCACCTAAACTCGCTGCTCTCATCCAACCTCCATTTTCGGCCACCAAACACAACCGAAAATGCATCCAAACCACTTCTCAACAAAGCCCAGCCATAAACCATCAAAACCAAACATCTATTAACATCATTTAACATCTAAAAAGAACCTATCAACATCCTTATACCTCCAGCAACATCAGATCCACAAGATCACCTCAAAAACAATCAAGAATCACAAGCTAAACTTAGGAAACTCAACCTATCCGGGATTTCATTAATCAAAACTCAATTCCTTATCAATTTAGAGTTCATATAACATCAAAAACACATCTCAAATCACAGATTAATCAGATCTAACGAAAATCATCAAAAATCACAAAATCTTGCATTATAAGCCAAGATCCATTTCACAACTCAAAAGCCTTTAATAAAACATCAATTAAGGATTGAAAACTTAGGAATTTCAGTAAAGAACTGATAGTTTAGAGGAGAAGGACGTTCTTACCTCCAAACTTGAGTTTCTCCTCTTTTTGGAATCAAAAACCTTGATGAATCAAGTAGCAAATGAAGAGGTTTTGTAGATACTATGATTAGGAATCAAAAGAGAGTTGAAAGGAGGGATTTAGGTGAGAAAATCAGATCAAATTCTCTGGAGAGAAAGTGTTTGGGTTGAGAGAAAATGAGAGAAAGAAAATGGAAAGTTAGTTATCCAAAATAGCCAAAATGGCTTTCCCTCCACTTTTAATATGTTTTAAATCAGAATATAGCTTAAAATATCTTAGAAAAATCTGGAAAAACTACTTTTGGAATAATAGCTCCTTAAAGATTCAAAGTTTCAACCCTTTATAAAACAGTCACCAAACTTTCGAAAATTACATTTTGGTCACTAGCCAAAATGTCACACTTCCAAAACTCTTTTTCCAAAATTGATTTCACAGTTCACTTAATTATATTAAAAGATGATTTTAGAACATTTTTCCATATTTTTAATGCAACCCGAACTAGGCTTTCCTAATTTCACCTTTTAGATTCGAACAGCACTTTGACCAAACCGGTCAACGCCCAAAACTCCTAAGCCCAAAACCGGGGCGTTACAACACAGTTTGGTATGAATATGGGTATCGTTTTTTTACTGTTGGCATTTCTTCCACCGCTGCTTTCCTTATTAACGTTTTACAATTAATCGATCAACTCATAACCCAAAAAATCTGGGTTCTAATCCTTTTGATTAAACAATAGTAATGATCGAAGACCTGGACCAACTCCATCGTGTAGTAAAGTGTCATGACCATGGCTGAAGATTTAGGGATTTCAAAGGAAGAAAAGGGATTAGGGCTCAAGAATGCAATTGAGAATTAATCCATTGAGAAGAATGGTTCAGATAACGACAAAGAAGGGAGAGGAGCAAAACGCAACGTTAAGATGAATAATAGAAGCTAGTTTAAACACATTATGGCAGGTAAAAACGTTATTGGACCAAGGTGGACTCGGGACCCACTATTGCAGATAATCATGACGAGCCCAAAGACGAGCTAATAAAAGAATGAAGATGAGAATGAATTTGACAGCTGTCAGCTAGATATTAGCTAGTGCAATCTTTATATGTAAAGAATTCTTGTACTGAAAACCCTATCAAAATGTTTAATAAAATTTCTATATTCTCTTTCTTCTTCAATCTTCTGAAATCCTTTCTTCTTCTTTTTTCTTAACCTAAATTCTATTTCGGGTCATTACAATTGGTATCGAGAGCTCGATTTTTTAACATCCATCTTCCATCAAATGGCTTACAATAATGGTTTACAAGAGAAGTTAAATCGCCTTGAAGCGAAGTGCAATGAAGATCCAGGCTACATACAAAGGATTTTGAAACTTACAAATGAGCAGAAACATAAGTTGAAGACGCTGCTTACAAAATGGGAGGAAGATAAACTTAATCGACGACAACGAAGTCAGAATCAAAGCTTCAGAGGGGTTCCAAAAGTTGAGAAGATAGTGGAGCAGAAGCAAAGTTTTCCTGAACCACCATCAGCCTAAGATTTATCACCGATAATCCATGGAGTGGGAATCAGTTACATGGAGGATAAAGAGGTGAATTCAGGTGATGCACAGATGTTCGATAAATTGCCCAGAAAAACATATAATGAAGTTAAAGACAGTGATGTAGTTGATGATATTACAATAATGAGTAATATAGTAGATGAAAATTGTATCAGTGAAGAGAAAGTAGCAGAAGATGGTTCCAATCAACGTTTCAATGCACTTGATGATCTACCGAAGAGTGTGGTAAGAATTTCGAATCATTGTTCATTTTCAATGAATACACAATTGCATCATGTTCAACAGACTCTAGTTCTACTTGGTTTCAATGTTAGAGACATATCATTATGGAAAATTTGCTCTTGGGAGAGGCTGGTTTCGAAGAATGTAAGAGTTGGGAATTTTAGTGCTTGTCCAATACCACTTTTAGTAAAAGATCTTGATGTCTTTAGAAATGCTATAATTGAGATTTATGACCCTTATATGTTTAGGCTTTTAGTCATGATATATTTCAATCTTAACTGGAGTTTTGGTGCTATTGATCACATTGTTATTCAAGTTGACTCGACATTTCTAAAACTTGCAGAGAAGCTGAACTTGCATGCTGAGTATATTGATGGTTGTCAAATTTTTAATATATATTTTCTAAGTGTACTCTTAATGTCTTCTTTGTTTGATCCTTGAGGACAAGGATCGGTTGAAGGAGGGAGGAATGTCATAACATGGATGGAAGCCAACAATAGAGACAATAGAGATGGGCACGAGTGAAAGAGCAGGGAGACCATGAGATAATTTTGCATGGAGGACAAGGGAACCATTGTTTAAGGTTACATTCAAAAGACAAGATGCAGACATTAGCCAGCATGGATTCAAAAATGTTAAGGTGGTTGTATTTTCTAAATGCAGAATCCATGGAAGCTAAAATTCCAGTGAATAACAAATCTCCTGTTACAGTGGTGACCACTCTACTTGATGAATTAACAAGGGCTTCTTATTTTTCTAGAAGATTCAATCAATTTTTAAAAAGGAGTTATGTCAGTAAACACATACTAGATGAGCCTAATGTCAAAGCTAATGTTCCTTTATGTGGTTATGAAGCTGAATCTGAATTTCTTGCTATAGCTATAGGGTTGCTTATTATCAAAGGGTTGCAAATTGGGGACCACAATCATGTATCTAATGACTTCAATAAGCAATTAACTTCTTTTATCACTAGTAAAGAAGAGAAGGAAGCAGGGTGCACATAGATTATGAAAATGTAAACAATGATGCAGCAGAGGCAAAAAATACACAAAGTGTTACATGAATGTTTTTTGCAAATCCCGCAGATATTGAAGAAATACACAAATAAGAAACAATCTGCGAGAAAAATTCAAGTGAGAAACGATAATTACCTAAAGTTACAACAGTGCCATCACAAATCAATTACCTTCGAGAACCACTTGAAGCTTACAACTTGCTTCCATGGCACCTACAACATTACCAACAAAATTCAGATAATGGTTTCTGGATGGGAGTTGTAGCCTAACTAAAAAATTCACCCTAAATATCACAAGAGCCTTCAAAGGAAAAATTTAGGTGACAAATTCACGAGAGCCTTATACTCACATGGGTTGGATACTGATGACCAGTTGTGTGTTTCTCTTGCAAGAATATTTGATAAATGTATTGTCAAGAGTAATAAAGTGACCGTAATTCACTTGTGGCTCTAGTGGTCCGATCTTAGAGATAAAGGTGTACTTGGGGAAACACTCACGGTATTATCGACTCTACTCTCTGAATTTTATCCTTGGGGACAAGGATCTACTGTTGCGGAGGGTATTATCATTAATTTATCAGATATTATCATTACTTTATCAGAGGAATTGGAGAGGGAAGGGAGAAAAGAAAGGGAAACAAGGATTGAAACAATTGAAGAAGTGCAAGTGGAAAAACTATCTCAAATTATGAAGCTAGTCATTAGATTTTATGTGAGCAGTGCATGGAAGTTGAGAACTCAATTATGGCAGACCTTGCATGACTTTCCACTAAAAGGTCATTTTGGCATTCAAGATGTATATCAGAGACTGAGATTCTACTTCTACTGGTCAACATTACTAGTTACTAAATACTACATAGATCAGATTTCTACATTAACTGATCTATCCCATATTTACATTTTAGACAGAGGGTTGCTTAAAATTAAAAGGGAAAGGAAGATGAGTACCTCTCAGGATCTTCTTGAGTTAGAAGGTGACGATCAACCCTATCAACAGTCATCTGTAGCACTTCACAGGAATCTGAAACTCACAGCCTGGTATTTTTCTCCCTACAAGATCATCTACAAGTTTAATTTAGTTGCTTATAAATTGGAATTATTCTCAACATCAAGAATTTACCCGATATTTCATATTACTCTATTGATGAAAAAAATTGGCGATAGAGTTACATACACACAAGAACCACCAAAGATGGCTGCTGTAAATCAACTTAAAAGATACTGTGCAGAAATGTTGGACAAACATATGCTCAAAAGGAAAAATCAAGCTCTAACTCAACTATTGAGACTTTGGTCTAACTTGAAAGTGGAGAGTGCAACCGGAGAAGATTTGACAGTATCGACTGTTCAGTTTCTCGATTTTGATCCTTGAGGTCAAGGATCCTCTGCAACGGGGGGTATTGTCATGACCATGGTTGAATATTTAGGGATTTCAAAGGAAGAAAAGGGATTAGGGCTAAAAAATGCATTGGGAAATTATTCTATTGAGAAGAATGGTTCAAATAACAATAAATAAGGGAGAGGAGCAAAACGGAGCATTAAGATGAATAATAGAGGCTGGTTTAAACACATTATGGCAGGTAAAAACGTTATTGGACCAAGGTGGACTCGGGGCTCACTATTGTAGATAATCATGATGAGCCCAAAGATGAGCCCTTAAAAAATAAATATGAGAATGAATTTTACAGCTGTCAGCTAGATATTAGCTAGTGCAATCTTTAGATGTAAAGAATTCTTGTACTGAAAACCCTATCGAAATGTTTAAAGAAAATTCTATATTCTCATTCTTCTTCAATCTTCCGAAATCCTTTCTTCTTCTTCTTTCTTAACCTAAATTCTATCTCAGGTCATTACATAAAGCTCAAACCTTCTTTCGTTCTTGTAATCACCTATTTTGTCTAGGGTGTTAACCCGTTTTCTTTTTTAAATAATAGGCTTTGTTACATATATCGTATGATATAAAAAAGAAGCAAACAATATATATATTATTACTATTATTAATGTTGTATTTGTTATATTTATTATTACTATTATTACCGTTTATTATTATATATTATCACCAATGTTATTATCATATACTAATTATTATTATTATTATTATTATTATTATTATTATTATTATATTATCCATTATTAATATTATTATTATATTTGCTATTACTGTTATTATAATTATTATTAGTGTTATATTTATTAATATTATTATTATTATTATTATTATTATTATTATTATTATCACAATACATGCCCGATATACATATTAATAAAAGCCCAATCTAAAATAAAACTAATCCCAATTTATTTATAGTCCACTTACATATATTAAACCCAAAATATTACATATTAATATAAGCATAAGGCCCGTGTGGCCCAAATAACTAAAAGCCCTAATCTGATAATAAGGAAAACCATAATCCTATGTTGTGTCTTGCGCAGCCGTTTCTCGACCGTTAGATCTAGGAAAGATCTAACGGTCCACGATCGAGGAAAAAAGTCTCCAGAACCTCCACGCGCCGCACGCGCGGCTTCCTAGCTCCATCACGCGCGCGTGTAGATCACACACGACGCTCCAACTCCCTCACGCGCGCCGTTTCGAATGCCGCACAACCTTCCAGATCTTTCCTCAACGGCTGCGATCGCTCCGCGTCGTCTGGCTAGCCACACTCGTCCCTTGGTTCGTCCTCTGGTCCCCCCTCCCCTCGTACGATGGATTTTCAGAGATGAATCCGGCCAAAAAAAACAGAGGCAACTAATAGCATATTTTAACAATTACATGTAATTCAAAAAAAATGTAAATTTTTTGACTATAAAAGCCGAAACCAACCATTGTAACCCTAAGTTGCATTCGGAGAAAATTTCAGAGTAATACAAAGCAAAAATGGACTCAAGCTTTTTGAGGTATACCATTTCTATCTTTCATTTCGAAGTAAAAAAATGAACGAAAGGGTTAGGGTTATTTTTTACCTTTGCGACAATTCGTCGTCCCTGCGCCTACTCGTCTTCCTCGCCGATGACAAGCCTCATGGTCTCTTCCGAGACCATGCATGGTAAATCGGTGGGCAAGTATGCTTTGAATTTTTTTTTTGAAAACTGTTTTTGGGTTTCAGTCTTAAAAAAATCAAAGAAAGGGGGTTTTTTCGGTTCCGATTTCGTGAAGTAAAGGTTTTTCAGTTTTGGGTTTCGAAAGGTCGGAAAAAGAGGGGCAGAAGGTTTTTTTAGATCTCTGGCGCCGATTAACGGAGACCGGAGCGACGTTGGGTATTTTTGGACGAGAGAAGAGGGAGAGTGTCGGAGTTCAGGTCTAGGTTTTGTAAAAAAGAGGCTTAAAACGTTTTAGAATAGGTTTTATAGTGTTTTAAAATATTAAAATTGGTTTAATTACGTTTTAAACCCCTCCTCGTCTTTCTTATTGTGCGAGGGAGGGTTTCCGTGTTTTTAAACTCCTTCCGTAGTCCCTCCCGTTTCTCGAGAGCTTTTAATTTCGTCCCTATTTTAGTTTTAATTGAAATTTGAATGGTAAAATCCCCTTCTTGGTCCTTTCAGGTTTCATCGTCCTTTTAATTTGGCACTTGATTTTGCAATTTAATCCCTTCTTGATGGTTTTATTACCGTCGTGGTCCTTGTCTTTTTTATTTTGTTATTGTGCTTTATTTTTTGTTATATTATATATTTATGCTTCTTTATGCATTTTTTCATTTTATTAAATACATGTTTATGTTATATGTATGAGATTGCCATGTTGATATATATTTGTTTGGTTATCTTTTTATATATATAGTTTCTTAAATGATATATAGTTTTAGTATGTTGTATGCTCGGTTTTTTTATGTGTGCATAGTTAGTTTGTATGTTATTCGAATATGTATTTTTGGCATGCATTGTTAAATGTCATTCACATGATCTTAGAAATTCCTCGAATGTGTGATAATTAATTTATAATTATAGAAAGGAGATACTTATTAATTCACATATTCGGGTCGAAATATCCTAGCTTATTGGATATTCCTCGAATATTTGGATTAATTCGCATCGTCTAAAGGTAAAATTCGTAATTAAAACGAACAAGGCCATGACACCATATTTTATATGCTTGCACCATACATAAAGGTGACATACGGGATCCGAACCCTAAACTAACACGGCAGTCAGACTTATATGATGCCGGTTTAGTCTTTGGTCCGGTGTACCGTCATCCTTTTTAATTAAATGTCTAATTAATTTGAAACCGCCAATTTGATAAAGCTCGTCCGATTAAATTTTAATTTTCAATTAAGAACCCTTAATTAAACTTTTTTTAAAATTTTAAACAATTTCCACCAATTAAAAGCAACAATTGTTTTGGTACTGATTTCCGGGCGTGATGGGGGTGCTAACTCTTCCCCACACGTAACCAACTCCCGAACCCTTTCAAATGAGTCTCCGGTTTTGTTTTTTTACGGTGTCCGACCTACCTTAGTGGCTGGTGGCGACTCCAAAAGATTTTTAAGGTTTTTCCGTAACTTGGAATTTTCAAAAAGAAGTCTCCCCTTTTTAATCAAATTTTCTAAAAAATGTGGGATACTTCAAGGTTTGTCCTTCCTTTCGACAAAAAAACCTTATCACAACGTGGCGACTCTGCTGGGGGACTAATTTTGTTTTACAAAACAAAAAGAGAGTAAAGCCAAGAAATGGCAATTGTTGCTTTTAATGATGGAAATTTTTGAAATTTAGTTTAATTTTAATGAGGCGGTTCTTCTTTAAAAATGGGACTTTAATTACACGAGCTTTAATAATTGGTAGCCTTCGGATTAATTTCTCATTTAATTTCTAAGGAAATCACCGACATGTATTGCATCACGATCATTAAGTTCTAAACCCGAGCTTTGCCCCTTAATTGGGAGTGAAACACCCATACCCACGTGAGTATCCCTCCACGGGTCGGTAATTCACTTCCGGAATCCATGCCTTTGACACGTGAGCAGCTCTCCACGTCACTAGGTCGTGCTTTCCCTCGAACCAAAACCAATTCGCAAGCTTGTAATGGGCCATAATTGGGGCTTTTGTTACCTTAGTAGTGTTGGAGTACGCCCAAAGACCAATCATATGACAATTGAATAGACATACTATTTTACTAGATTTATCAAGTAATGGCATTGCCATTATTATCATTTGGTATGTTTTTGTGCATCAAACTAACCATTGGATAATAATGTCCATACAATAATACGATTATTGTTAAATAGAATCCTTAGCCGAATATTATTACGAGTATGGACAGTGATAATATATAAAGACTAAAATGTGGTTGATTGATAACAAGTGTTGTCATTGACACAGAGATGTCAAAATCAACACATAAGTATTTGTTAGAGAACAACATACTGGATTGACCTGCTATGAGCATGTTTCTTGGGTAATTATGTGACAGTCACAACATTGCTCATGATAAACATATGTATGATCCTCAGACTTGAGATCAACATGATTTCAACATAAAGATTTACGTATTTTGATATAGTCAATGTAACACCCCAATTTTGGGCTTAGAAGTTTTGGGTTTGGACCGGACCGGTCGGGTTTGCGGTTCGAATATAAAAGGTGATTTTTAGGAAAACCTAGTTCGGGATGCATTAAAAATATGGAAAATATCTTAAAATCCTCTTTTATTATATATAAGAGAGTGATGAAATCAATTTTACAAAATGAGGTTTCGAAGTGTGATTTTCGAGTTAGTGACTAAAATGTAATTTTTGAAAAGTTGGTGACTGTTTTAAAAGGATTGAAACTTTGAATCTTTAAGGAGCTAAATTACCCAAGAAGAGTTTCTCCAGATTTTTCTTAATAATAAAGATTTAATTAATGGTTTTAATTAAGGGAAAAAGGGAGGGAAATATATATTTTGTGATCATAACTAACTTTTCTCAAAATTTTCCATTTCTTTTCTCTCAACTTTTCTCTCAAGCCAAACACTTTTCTCCAGCCTTTTTCCCTCTGATTTTGACATCTAAAAATGAGATTTCAATCTCCAATTGATCTCTAATCTTTCCTACATCAAAACCTTAGCATTTGCCTATTGAATTTTGAAGAATCTTGGCTTTAAACAAGGAGAAACTCACATTTAGAGGTATGAACGTCCTTCTCCTCTAAATACTCAGTTCTTTACTGAAATTCCCAAGTTCTCAATCCTTGATTTGAGTTTTATTAAAGGTTTTAATGATTTGTTCTTGATCTTGGCTTGAAAATGCAAGATTTGGTTTAATTTTGATGAAATTCGTATGAAATGTTTGGGCACTGTTTTGAGGTGTCTTTTTGATGTAAATTAGATGTATTATTGGTGTGAAATTGAGGTTTAATCAATGCATTCCCGAATATGTTGATTTTCCTAAGTTTTTGATGGTGCTAGTGATGGTTTTTGGGGTGATCTTGATGATCTGCTATAGCTGGAGGTATAAGGACGTGATTAGATCATTTTTGGATGTTAATTGATGTGTAAGAATGTTTGGAGTTGATGGATCTTGGCTGGGTAGTGTTGTGGAGGTGTTTGGATGTGATTTCGGTTGTGTTTGGTAGCCGAAATGTGAGTGTTGATGTGAGCAGCGAGTTTAGGTGTTTTGGTTGAAGATATTAATGCATGATGATGCATTAATCCTCTGCTTTGATGTGTTTAAAACAGAGGGGACATCTTCGGATCCTTGTGGTGTTGATCCGGAAGCTTGATTGGTGTTTCGGCAAGCTTGCGAAACGGAATCGGTGAGTGAAGTTTAGTTTTCAGCTTTGAAACCAATGTTTTGAAGGTTTGGGAGCTTAGTTAAAGTCTAAACAACTTAGCTAAGCTCAAGAGTAAGTTTTCAGAAAAACTCTCTTGTTGATGAGCCATGTGTTGGTTGAATGCAAAGTGATTTGTTTGCATGTTTTAATTCTGTTTTTGAAAGCATATTTTAGCATGTTTATTGCTGGTTTTATAAGCCATGTGTTGAAGGATGCTCAAGGTAAGAGATCCTTGGTTTTACATTGATAAATGTGATTTCAATGCGTAGTGATGCATGTGGATTTAATGGCTTTGTTAAATGCTTTAAAACAGTGAATAATTGATGTTTAATGATGTATATTGGCAAGTGATGTGTTGGTTTTAAAAGTACTTGAATCGGATATAGTTAGCCGGCTATAGGAATGGGTGCACCGTGAATAAAGTCGCCTTGGATGTTGAGAGGTTGTGATTGTACCGTAAACTCCATCCAAGTACACTAACGAGATGGTTATGATCACCATGGTGGTTAAAAGTCCATGGGTTGATCTTGTGTTAAGGTCACAATGGTGGTTAAAAGTCCATGTGTGGACCTTGTGTATTGTTAAGGTCACAATGGTGGTTAAAAGTCCATGTGTGGACCTTGTGTATTGTTAAGGTCACAATGGTGGTTAAAAGTCCATGTGTGAGCCTTGTGTATTGTAAGATCACAATGGTGGTTAAAAGTCCATGTGTGGATCTTGTGTTGTATGTCCCGTGATCTCGTTAGTGATGTTATACAACTACCAATGAGTGATGTGGAGGGGTTGTGATTGTACCATGCTCCACCTTGATATTGGTAGTGTGTATCAAGCGTATGGGACAACGCTTGTATTCCGCGTATCCGATTGTTGATTGTCGATTGTGTTTGAGTATGAAAATGTTAAGGATTATCACTTGTAAGCCAATATAACATGCTGATGATTTGAAGCATGAAATGCTTGGTTTATATGCATATGTGCATGATTAAATGTTGTTTTGAACTAAGGTTTTGAAAAAGGTGTTTTGCAAATGCATTATTGTGATGTTTTAAATGAGCATTCCTCACTAAGCTATGTGCTTACGCTCTCTCTTTTTCATAAACCAATAATGCAGAGCATTGAAGTTCTTTAAGGGCAGCAAGGAGGTCAAAGATCCAAGAGAAAGACTAAGCTCATGTATGGTGAATGTTTTCCTAACACTATTAGCTTTTGGCATTTGGCAATGGGAACTTATGTTGTTGTTTTGGGAGATGTTTTGGACTCCCTAAGTTGGTTTTGTGCTTATGGTGATGCTGGAACTTGTAAATGGCCATTGGTGTTTGGTTTTGGTGAATTGATGGTTTCATGGTTTGCTATATAGGATGCATGCCTATAGAATTGGGTTTTTCTTAAATCGGGGCTATGATTGAAATTGGTTGATGCTAATATGTTCTTTGAGTGTTGAATGACTTGCTGGTATGATTTGGTTGTCTTTGGAATGCGTTTGATGGGTCAATTGTGAATTAAACCAGCAAAATTCTGCAATGCTGGGCAGCCTGTATCGGAACGGGTGCTACCGTTTCGGAACATGAGGGCCTGAAATGGCCTTGGCGTTTCGAAACGGGTAGAGTCGTTCCGGAACGGTTTTGCCACTGCCAAGCCCTGTTCCGAAACCTGTTTCGGAACGGTCCCGCGTTTCGAAACGGATCATCCCCGTTTTGGAACACTCGACCGTTGGGCACTGAAATTGACAGTTTTATGTTTTGAAATCCTTGCATTTTGGTCCCAATGTTGGTATATGCAATTGGTTGAGTTTGTGATGTCCGTTTGAGTTGAAATTTGGCAGAGAAGCATGAAACATGACTAATTTCATATTGGTAACCTTAAAGTTGGCTAAGTCCTTCTAATTTCTAGAATTTAC
The DNA here is from genome assembly GCA_958450335.1 of Hibiscus tridactylites. NCBI lineage: Eukaryota > Viridiplantae > Streptophyta > Magnoliopsida > Malvales > Malvaceae > Hibiscus > Hibiscus tridactylites. The sequence continues at coordinate 44,616,319 of OY288289.1, read as the reverse complement.
ATTTTGGTCCCTAAATCTGTATGTTGTGCAATCGAGTCCCTGTTCGTTGTCCGATTGCTGTGGTTTTCGAGTATGCTTTCCTTGAGTGTTTGATTAGGGTTAATATGCATTTAGATAAGATTAAAAAAAGGGGTCGTTAATCAAGGTTGACTTTCGCGTTGACTTTGGTTTTCCCCGTGTAAACTTCTTAATTCGGGTCAACCTCCTAGCCTGGGTTAAGGGGGTTACATTTGTTGGTATCAGAGCTGAGTTCTCGAATATTTGGGAACGGTTAAGTGGGTGATATGTGTATGATTGTTTTGTATGCTTGTTGAGTGAAAGCATGTTGTGTGAATTGTAAGTATGTTGCTATTGTGATGTATGCTGTGGTGAAGCATGTTAGAGGGACCCATTGCCAAATCAAAGCTAATGAAATGATTTGTTTTAATTGGAAATGAGCTTGAGTACTTGGATTATTTACCTTGCGGAGCCTGATTTTGTTATTGCATTGTGATTGCATTGTTTAGTATGGCACCTCGTAGAGAGACGAGGATTAATACGCGAGCTATGGCTCAAAATGAGAATGAGGAGAACGCTGAAAATGTGGTGGATTTACCTCCTCCACCTGGTGGTGGTGGTGCTGGAGGTGAAGGAGCTGATGTTGCGGCTGGTGCTGGGGCTGCTAGACCTGAAGCTGGTCAGGGGTAAGCTGTTCCTGACATGACAATGCTGATACAAGCTATTGCTGGAGCTTTTCGAGCAGCGGTAGCTGGAGCTCAAGGAGCTGGGCATCAGGGAGATGCTAATGTAAGACTACCTTTGGAACGTTTGCACAGTCTGGGAGGGACTGAGTTCAGGGGTTTTTCTGCTGAAGGTTCTGAGTCTTGGCTGGAAAGTACCAAGAGAATCTTGGGTCAAATGAATTGTAATGATGTGCAGAAGCTGGGCTGTGTGGTATCATTGCTGCACGATGATGCGTATACCTAGTGGACGACCTCTATCTCTGGAATGGAGGAAGCTGATGTAACTTGGACGTTCTTTCTGAATGCGTTCAAGAAGAGGTATCTGGGTGTGCGATACCTGGATAAGAAGAAAAGGGAATTCATGTCTCTTACTCAGGGGAGCATGTTTGTAGCTGAGTAGGAGGTTCAGTTTGTCCGGCTTAGTCAGTATGCACCTGAGCTTGTTCCTGATGAGCGAGAAAGGTGTGAACGTTTCCGTTATGGTTTGGTGACGGAGGTGAAGACCTACATGCTGGCTGCTGAGTATACTGACTTTGATGTGCTGGTTGGTAGAGCAAAGAACATTGAGTTGAATTTGAGTTTATCTTCTAGAGGTGCTGGTCCTAGTGTGGGCAAGCGAGCTGCTAAGTATAGTTCCGGTGGCGGAAGGAACAAGAGAGGACGTGAACGAAAGTATGAGTCTTCAGCTAGGCGAGGTGGTGGAGGCCAAGGTGCGCTTGTTCAGGGAGACAAGACGAGAGCTGAGCCGAACACATGTTAGACATGTGGGTCGTGTGGACACTTGAAGCGTGATTGTCCTCGAGCAGTGAGGGAGGTGCAGGCTCCTATTGTGGTGGCTGGTAACTCGTGCTGGAACTGTGGATCAGCGGATCACATGAGGAGGGAGTGTCCTCTATTGGCCGGTGGTGGCCAAGGACGTGCACCTGGAGTTGTTGCACCACATAGAGGTCGTGGGCGCGGCCGTGGTAACTTCCAGCGTAGAGAGGATGGTGGAAGGAATGTGGCTCATGTTGTAGCTGTTCAGCCTGAGGGTGGTGGTCAGGCCAGAGTGTATGCTCAGAGGGAGGGGAGAAATGACACAGATGTGATCGCAGGTACTTTTACTTTGCAATCCTTGTCATTACTTTCCTTGATTGATTCTGGATCTACACACTCATACATTTTGCGTGAGCATGCTGAATTGCTTGGTTTGCCTGTTGAGTCTTTGGATGTTGGTATGCGTGTCACTAGTTCTTTTGGTGAGACTGTTGTGACTCGAAAGCTTTATAGAAGATGTCCTTTGGTTGTGCAAGATCATGTTTTCCATGTTGATCTTATGGAGTTACCTTTATATGGTTTTGATGTAATCCTTGGTATGGATTGGCTTGTTGAGCATCGAGCTGTAGTAGATTGTGAGAATAAGCGAGTTTCGTTGAAGCTTGCGGATGATTATGAGGTAGTGGTGGTTGGTGAGAATGTGAAGTTTCTTGCCAATGTGGTGTCTACATTGGAAGCGTGCCAGATGCTGAGGCAAGGTTGTGAAGCTTACCTAGCTTTTGTGATGAATCCTACCTCTAAGGAGTTGCGTGTGCAAGATATCAGGACTGTGCGAGAGTTTCCTGGTGTGTTTCCGGAGGAGTTGCCTGGATTGCCTCCTAATCGTGAAGTGGAGTTTGAGATTGAGCTGTATGAAAACACAACTCCAGTGTCCATTACCCCTTATAGAATGGCACCTAAAGAGTTGAAGGAGCTGAAGACGCAACTTCAGGAGTTGCTTGATCGTGGTTTCATTCGGCCGCGTGTGTCACCTTGGGGTGCACCGGTCTTGTTTGTGAAGAAGAAGGATGGCACTATGAGAATGTGCATTGATTACCGTCGTCTTAACAAGTTGACTATCAAGAATCGGTATCCATTGCCGAGAATTGATGATCTTTTTGATCAATTTCGGGGAGCGTATGTGTTCTCTAAAATTGACTTAAGGTTAGGGTATTATCAGTTGAAGGTGAAGGATGTGGATGTGCCAAAGACAGCTTTCAGAACGAGGTATGGGCATTATGAGTTCCTTGTGATGCCGTTTGGTTTGACGAATGCTCCTGCAACTTTCATGGACATGATGAATCGAGTATTTCATGAATATCTGGATAAGTTTGTTGTGGTGTTCATTAATGATATCCTCGTGTACTCTCGTACTGAGGAAGAGCATGAAGGGCATTTGAGAATTGTGTTGCAAGCTTTGTTGGAGAATCAGCTTTATGCCAAGCTGAGCAAGTGTGAGTTCTGGCTTAGAGAAGTGGTGTTTCTTGGTCATGTGGTTTCTGCTGAGGGGATTCGTGTTGATTCTCAGAAGATTGAGGCGGTGATGAATTGGAAGCCTCCTAAGTCTGTTCATGAAGTCCGTAGTTTCCTTGGTTTGGCGGGATACTATCGGAGATTCGTGGATGGGTTTTCAAAGATTGCTGCACCTTTGACGAAGTTGTTGCAAAAGGATGTTAAGTATGAGTGGACGGAAGCGAGACAGCAGGCTTTTGAGAAGCTTAAGACAGCTTTAACGCAAGCTCCTATCTTGGTTCAACCTGAATCAGGGAAAGAGTTTGTGGTGTATAGTGATGCGTCCTACGTTGGTTTGGGATGTGTGTTGATGCAAGAGGGTAAGGTGGTGGCTTATGCGTCACGACAGCTGAAGGTGCATGAGCGCAATTATCCTACGCATGACATTGAGTTGGCTGCGGTGGTTTTTGCTTTGAAAATATAGAGACATTACCTGTATGGTGAGAAGTGTACCGTGTACACGGACCACAAGAGTTTGAAGTATCTGATGTCCCAGAAAGAGTTGAATCTTAGGCAACGACGTTGGGTGGAGTTGCTCAAGGATTATGATTTGACGATCGAGTACCATCCGGGTAAAGCTAATGTTGTAGCGGATGCCTTGAGTAGGAAGGTAGCTATTGAGTTGAGGGCTATGTTTGCCAGTTTGAGTATTTCGCGTGATGGTGGTCTTGTGGCTGAGTTGCAAGTGAAACCATCATTGGTTCAGTTGATTAAGGAAAAACAGTTGTTGGATGATTCTTTGGTGCCGCATGTTCAAGATATCGCGGAGGATAGGCCTTCAGATTTTTGCTTTAATGATGATGGAGTGTTATGCTTTGGGAGTCGGATAGTAGTGCCCAATGATGCTGAGTTGAGGCGTGCTATTCTGACTGAAGGTCATAGTAGTCCTTTTGCTATGCACCCTGGTAGTACTAAGATGTATCGTGATCTTCGTGATGAGTACTATTGGGTGGGTTTAAAGAAAGATGTTGCTGAGTTTGTAAGCAAGTGCATGGTGTGTCAGCGAGTTAAGGCTGAGCATCAGTTTCCTTCAGGGTTGTTGCAACCGTTGAGAATTCCTGAGTGGAAGTGGGAAAGGATTACCATGGATTTTGTGTCTGGTTTACCTTTGTCGCCATCGAAGAAGAATTCGGTGTGGGTGATTGTGGATCGCCTGACGAAGTGTGGGCATTTCTTGCCTGTGCATACTACGTATACTTTGGATAAGCTTGCAGAGCTGTACATTGCTGAGATTGTGCGGTTGCATGGTGTGCCTAAGTCGATTGTGTCGGATAGGGATCCGAGGTTTACATCGCGTTTTTGGCAGTGTTTGCATCAGGCTTTGGGTACACGGTTGAATTTCAGTACTTCTTATCATCCACAGTCGGATGGACAGTCCGAGCGTGTTATCCAGGTTTTGGAGGATATGTTGAGGTGCTGCGTGATTGAGTTCCAGGGCTCTTGGGAGAAACATTTGCCTTTGGTAGAGTTTGCCTATAATAATAGTTATCAGGCAAGTATTCAAATGGCACCTTATGAAGCTTTGTACGAGAGGAAGTGTAGGATTCCTCTGTGTTGGGCTGAAACGGGTCAGAAGTTGGTTTCGATGCCAGTTTTGTTAAAGGGAACCACCGAGAAGGTGAAGCTCATTTGCGAGCGTTTGAAGGCAGCTTCTGATCGGCAAAAGTCTTACGCAGATTTGAAGCGTAAGGAGATTGAGTATGCGGTGGGTGACCGTGTGTTTTTGAAGGTTTCGCCTTGGAAAAAGGTGATGAGGTTTGGCCGAAAGGGTAAGTTGAGCCCTAGGTACATTGGACCATACGAGGTGATTGAGCGTGTGGGTCCTGTTGCGTACAAGTTGAGGTTACCGCAGGAGTTGGAAAAGATTCATGATGTGTTTCATGTTTTTATGCTTCGGAAGTATAGATCGGATCCTTCGCATGTGATGCCTGTGGAGGAAGTGGAATTGAATCCGGATTTGACCTATGATGAGGAACCGGTGAGAATTCTGGATTCGGATAGTAAGGTTCTTTGAGGCAAGATCATTGAGTTGGTAAAGGTGTTGTGGAAGCATCGTGGTGTTGAAGAAGCCACATGGGAACGAAAGGATGACATGTTGAAGCAGTTTCCGTATCTCTTTCCTTCAGGTAAATTTCGAGGACCAAATTTCTTAAGGGGGGGGGGGGGGGAGAGTTGTAACACCCCAATTTTGGGCTTAGAAGTTTTGGGTTTGGACCGGACCGGTCGGGTTTGCGGTTCGAATATAAAAGGTGATTTTTAGGAAAACCTAGTTTGGGATGCATTAAAAATATGTAAAAATATCCTAAAATCCTCTTTTATTATATATAAGAGAGTGGTGAAATCAATTTTACAAAATGAGGTTTTGAAGTGTGATTTTCGAGTTAGTGACTAAAATGTAATTTTTGAAAAGTTGGTGACTGTTTTAAAAGGATTGAAACTTTGAATCTTTAAGGAGCTAAATTACCCAAGAAGAGTTTCTCCAGATTTTTCTTAATAATAAAGATTTAATTAATGGTTTTAATTAAGGGAAAAAGGAAGGGAAATAGATATTTTGTGATCATAACTAACTTTTCTCAAAATTTTCCATTTCTTTTCTCTCAAGCCAAACACTTTTCTCCAGCCTTTTTCCCTCTGATTTTGACATCTAAAAATGAGATTTCAATCTCCAATTGATCTCTAATCTTTCCTACATCAAAACCTTAGCATTTGCCTATTGAATTTTGAAGAATCTTGGCTTTAAACAAGGAGAAACTCACATTTAGAGGTATGAACGTCCTTCTCCTCTAAATACTCAGTTCTTTACTGAAATTCCCAAGTTCTCAATCCTTGATTTGAGTTTTATTAAAGGTTTTAATGATTTGTTCTTGATCTTGGCTTGAAAATGCAAGATTTGGTTTAATTTTGATGAAATTCGTATGAAATGTTTGGGCACTGTTTTGAGGTGTCTTTTTGATGTAAATTGGATGTATTATTGGTGTGAAATTGAGGTTTAATCAATGCATTCCCGAATAGGTTGATTTTCCTAAGTTTTTGATGGTGCTAGTGATGGTTTTTGGGGTGATCTTGATGATCTGCTATAGCTGGAGGTATAAGGACGTGATTAGATCCTTTTTGGATGTTAATTGATGTGTAAGAATGTTTGGAGTTGATGGATCTTGGCTGGGTAGTGTTGTGGAGGTGTTTGGATGTGATTTCGGTTGTGTTTGGCAGCCGAAATATGAGTGTTGATGTGAGCAGCGAGTTTAGGTGTTTTGGTTGAAGATATTAATGCATGATGATGCATTAATCCTCTGCTTTGATGTGTTTAAAACAGAGGGGACATCTTCGGATCCTTGTGGTGTTGATCCGGAAACTTGATTGGTGTTTTGGCAAGCTTGCGAAACGGAATCGGTGAGTGAAGTTTAGTTTTCAGCTTTGAAACCAATGTTTTGAAGGTTTGGGAGCTTAGTTAAAGTCTAAACAACTTAGCTAAGCTCAAGAGTAAGTTTTCGGAAAAACTCTCTTGTTGATGAGCCATGTGTTGGTTGAATGCAAAGTGATTTGTTTGCATGTTTTAATTCTGTTTTTGAAAGCATATTTTAGCATGTTTATTGCTGGTTTTATAAGCCATGTGTTGAAGGATGCTCAAGGTAAGAGATCCTTGGTTTTACATTGATAAATGTGATTTCAATGCGTAGTGATGCATGTGGATTTAATGGCTTTGTTAAATGCTTTAAAACAATGAATAAATGATGTTTAATGATGTATATTGGCAAGTGATGTGTTGGTTTTAAAAGTACTTGAATCGGATATAGTTAGCCGGCTATAGGAATGGGTGCACCGTGAATAAAGTCGCCTTGGATGTTGAGAGGTTGTGATTGTACCGTAAACTCCATCCAAGTACACTAACGAGATGGTTATGATCACCATGGTGGTTAAAAGTCCATGGGTTGATCTTGTGTTAAGGTCACAATGGTGGTTAAAAGTCCATGTGTGGACCTTGTGTATTGTTAAGGTCACAATGGTGGTTAAAAGTCCATGTGTGGACCTTGTGTATTGTTAAGGTCACAATGGTGGTTAAAAGTCCATGTGTGAGCCTTGTGTATTGTAAGATCACAATGGTGGTTAAAAGTCCATGTGTGGATCTTGTGTTGTATGTCCCGTGATCTCGTTAGTGATGTTATACAACTACCAATGAGTGATGTGGAGGGGTTGTGATTGTACCATGCTCCACCTTGATATTGGTAGTGTGTATCAAGCGTATGGGACAACGCTTGTATTCCGCGTATCCGATTGTTGATTGTCGATTGTGTTTGAGTATGAAAATGTTAAGGATTATCACTTGTAAGCCAATATAACATGCTGATGATTTGAAGCATGAAATGCTTGGTTTATATGCATATGTGCATGATTAAATGTTGTTTTGAACTAAGGTTTTGAAAAAGGTGTTTTGCAAATGCATTATTGTGATGTTTTAAATGAGCATTCCTCACTAAGCTATGTGCTTACGCTCTCTCTTTTTCCTAAACCAATAATGCAGAGCATTGAAGTTCTTTAAGGGCAGCAAGGAGGTCAAAGATCCAAGAGAAAGACTAAGCTCATGTATGGTGAATGTTTTCCTAACACTATTAGCTTTTGGCATTTGGCAATGGGAACTTATGTTGTTGTTTTGGGAGATGTTTTGGACTCCCTAAGTTGGTTTTGTGCTTATGGTGATGCTGGAACTTGTAAATGGCCATTGGTGTTTGGTTTTGGTGAATTGATGGTTTCATGGTTTGCTATATAGGATGCATGCCTATAGAATTGGGTTTTTCTTAAATCAGGGCTATGATTGAAATTGGTCGATGCTAATATGTTCTTTGAGTGTTGAATGACTTGCTGGTATGATTTGGTTGTCTTTGGAATGCGTTTGATGGGTCAATTGTGAATTAAACCAGCAAAATTCTGCAATTCTGGGCAGCCTGTATCGGAACGGGTGCTATCGTTTCGGAACATGAGGGCCTGAAATGGCCTTGGCGTTTCGAAACGGGTAGAGCCGTTCCGGAACGGTTTTGCCACTGCCAAGCCCTGTTTCGAAACCTGTTTCAGAACGGTCCCGCGTTTCGGAACGGATCATCCCTGTTTCGGAACACTCGACCGTTGGGCACTGAAATTGACGGTTTTATGTTTTGAAATCCTTGCGTTTTGGTCCCAATGTTGGTATATGAAATTGGTTGAGTTTGTGAAGTCCGTTTGAGTTGAAATTTGACAGAGAAGCATGAAACATGACTAATTTCATATTGGTAACCTTAAAGTTGGCTATGTCCTTCTAATTTCTAGAATTTACATTTTGGTCCCTAAATCTGTATATTGTGCAATCGAGTCCCTGTTCGTTGTCCGATTACTGTGGTTTTCGAGTATGCTTTCTGTGAAACAAATATTTTAATTTTGATATAACTAAAAACCTAAGGACTAAATCGAAAAAGTCAAAACGAATTTTAAAGTCCTCAAAATATCCCCATATAATTTTAGTATTATGCCCAAGTTAAAAACATACTATTTCAAATATTTTTTCTAAGTGTTTCAAGCCAAAACAGTGTTTTTCAAGTACCCGTTTCGAAATGGCCCTAAGGCGTTTCGAAACATTTTCACCACTGTCGACCACCGTTCCGAAACGTGTATCGAAACACTTGAAAACGTTTCGAAACGGAACAACTCGTTTCGAAACTGTTCTTCATATACGATTTAAAAAGGGTCAATTTATTTCAAATATTTTAGATTTTTAAATATAAAAGGGGTGTTTCGAAACGGATCAAGCCCGTTCCGAAACGACCCTTTGACAGTAGCCACTCCGTTTCGAAACGGATCAATCCCGTTCCAAAACAAGGGCTAGATTTTATTTTGAATAATATGACTGTTGAGTGGATCGAAAGATCGATATTTACCAAGAGGGGGGGTGAATTGGAAATTTAAAGGATTTTAGTGGAAATTGGCAAATAAAAATTGAAGAACAAGGGATTTAGAGTGGTTCAAGTTCCAAATGAACTCTACATCCACTACCTTAGTCTCACTAAGGATTTGCAACAATTTCACTAAATTGATCTTCCCCTTTTCTAGGACAAGGAGGCAACCCTTTACAATATCGGTTGATTTTTCTACCCAAAAATCAACCCAACTCTCACCCAATAGAACAAAGAAATTTGAAGGCTAATTAGGTATCTCTCAATACAAATGATAGCCCCAATACAAGCACTCAACCCAATTTTACAAAATATGAATGAAGAACACAAATTGGGATTTTACACAAATTTGGGATTTTTGCTCAAATGCTTGAATTTGATGTTTGGATGTTTGCTTGAAGTTCAATAGTTATTGCTGATGCTTTTGGATGTCCCTTTTATACCTTCTCATTGATTTCTAGCCGTTTGGGTGGTTGGGAACATAAATGGAGCCGTTGGAACCCTCTCTTGCCACCATTAATGCTATCTGCACCAACCCGTTTCGGAACACGGGAAACCTGTTTCGGAACGGACTAAAATAGAAAGAGCCGTTGGGGTGCATTTAAGAGCCCGTTTCGAAACGCCTTAGGGCCGTTTCGGAACGGTTTTGCCACTATAAAAGGGTCGTTTCGGAATGATTCTAGCCCGTTTCGAAACGCCTTAACGGTTTTGATAAAATCAGTTAAAACATACAACGATCACATTTTCAAAATAAAACCTAGCCTCTGTTTCGGAACGGTAGTGATCCGTTTTGAAACGGAATGGCTACTGTCAAAGGGTCGTTTCGGAACGGGCTTCATCCGTTTCGAAACACCCCTTATATGTTTGAAAATATGAAATATTTGAAATAAAATAACCCATTTTAAATCCTTCATGAAGAACAGTTTCGAAACGATTGGATCCGTTTCGAAACGCTTTCAAGTGTTTCGATACACGTATCGGAATGGTGGTCGACAGTGGTGAAAGTGTTTCGAAACGCCTTAGGGCCGTTTCGAAACGGGTACGTGAAAAACACTGCTTTGGCTTGAAACACTTAGAAAAATTATTTGAAAGTGTATGTTTTTAACTTGGGCATAATACTAAAATTATATGGGGATATTTTAAGGACTTAAAATTCGTTTTGACTTTTTCGATTTAGTCCTTAGGTTTTTAGTTATATCAAAATTAAAATATTTGTTTCACAATCTCCCCCTTTTTGATATAACAAAACCAAAGTTAGAATTTTTTGGAATTTTGAAGATTTTGAAAAAATATTCTAACTCCCCCTTAATTTAAGATAGGTTTTTAACAAACATTTTGATTTGAAGTTTAAGTTTAAAAACCTTTTAAAATTTAAAAACGAATTTTAGTGTTGTGGCTCTTAAATTTCTTCTCCCCCTTTTTGTTAGATCAAAAATAACAACATAAGCTCATAGAGAAGATAAAAGATTAGTACCAATAAGCAATAATAAGCAACGACATTATAAATTCATAACCAAAATATCCAAAACATAAATCAAAACATTAAGTTCAACATAATTCAAACAATAAAATCCCAAAATAAAATAGTCATAAGCATAGGTCCTAAAACATGAGAAAACAAAAAGATGCAACCTTAGTCCTAAAAATGCATAGATAATATGATATGATATGAGATAAATATCCTAAGCCTCGTTATCATCATCCTCATCATCATCATCATCATCATCCTTGGCTTGAGAACGTTGAAACTTCGTCCATTGCCCATAGAGAGTGGAGAAGGAAAGATCCAAGTTGGAATGAGAAGTTTCAAGAGAGTGAAGACGATCCTCGACATTCTTCAACCGATTGCCCATAGTCTCAAAGCCCGAGGCAATGCTAGTGTCCAAAGCATTCATCCGAGTGTCCAAGGCATTGAACCGCTCGGTAAGAAAAGTTGTGAGAGCTTCATTGTTTGCCATTTGAACTTGCGGTGGAGGAGCAACGGGAGGAGGAACCGCTTCTCTATCAATTCGTTCCCAAAGACCATTCACATACGTGAACCCGGACTTGCGAAGGGATGACTCATCAATAGTGGTCTTGCGAGGTTCCGGAGAGTCGTAGGTACAATCGATACCAAGATGGTGAAATAAGGCGCTCAAGACAATGCCATAAGTAAAGGATTTCAACTCATTTGTGTCAATAAGTTTGATATTATTGACTATCTCGGCAAAGATTATCTTAGGGACATTTGGGCGCTCACCCCTACGGAAACACTCTAGCCAAAAGTGATCGGTTTGACGGATGTGGGAATATTTACCGCCGGAAGGGCGAATAAACCAAGAGACCATTAAGTGAAGAACACGATCATGCACATCCAAATTAAGTGCTTTACCGGTGAAAGTGCCAAAATGGCGTTCATCCTCAAGACCCATATTCTTAAGATTAAAAGCAGATTCCAAAAGAGCAACATTGATAACAATCTTTTTTCCTAGCAAGGATGACTCAATTCCTATGATCTCGGTTCTGGACTCATCATAAAGAAAACGAGCATTGGAGTAAAAGATGAGTACCATATTTTTGTAGCAAACATCCGGAAGTCTCAAGAAATCCATGAGATTCCAGTCATCCAAACGAGGGAGATAACGAAAAAGGAATCGCTCGGAATTGAGAAACTCAAGATCAATGACTCGTTCCTTACGAACGGTGAAATCTTTGACATAAGCAAAGCGAGCACGTGCCTCCGAAGTTTTGAAGGATTTCTGAAAAAGCAAAGAGAGATTCGGACGAATGCTCGATTCACCGGATTGAACGGCCTTGCGCTTTTTGTTCGATTGATCCGCCATCTAAAAACATTAAGCAAGTGTTTTAAAAGTAAGTGTATGCATTGATAATTAAAATCAATCCAATAATAAATCCCACTTAGGTTTTTGAAAAACAAAATTAAAATAAAAACAGTTAAAAAAATACGATTGAAAAAATTTATATTCGAATCAAAAAATTTGAGATTTGAAAAAAATTTTACAAGATTTTGAAAACCCACAACCAAAAACATATAATTTATACAAAAATAAAATTTTATAACCTAAGATTCGAACATTAATTGAAAAAAAGAAAAAAATTGAAAAATTACCTTAGTTTGGGATTTTGGATGATGTTGAAGAAATCCTTGCACAAGATTGATGAAACTTGCTTAGACTTGAGTTGAAGAGTAAAACCCCTCACAATTTTGTGAAAATCAAAGAGTTTTAGAGGGTATTTATAAAGAGGGAGGCGGTTTAGGGTTTTAGGTTTTGATAAAAAAGTGAAATTATGTCATTAAAAGCCCTAAATAAAGCATTCCGCGATGCCGTTTCGGAATGGTCAAGACCATTTTGGAACGGGCGGCTAGGGTTTTGACCATTTTAAAACCATAAACATAACGTTTCGATACGCTGTTGACCGTATCGAAACACCCTTTGACCCGTATCGGAACGCGTTCCGATACACTCCCTTGGCAGAATCAAAAACGTTTCGGAACGCTTTGAGGCGTTTCGAAATGCCCTTCTCTCAGAGCTGGATTTAAGGTATCCGTATCGAAACAGGTTCACCCGTTTCGAAACACCTGGGCCTGGAAGTGCAGATGAGGCTCTAAAAATGCAGAAAAATGATCTTTTAAGAGGCCTAACATGCATAAATGTCATGAATGAGCAGGCAAAACATATTTAAGCATAAACATACTCCCCCTAACTATAAGCATGGATAAAATTAGGAGTTTAAACACATCAACATGGCATTTCACAGAAACAAGCATATTTAAGCACAAAATAGGTCCTAAAAGATCAAGATAGGCTAGCTAGACCTAACTCTCTCCTAAGGGACCAAAAACGCTCTTTGTCTAAGGGTTTTGTAAAAATGTCCGCTAATTGATTCAAGGTGTCCACATACTCTATAACCACATCTTCCTTAAGAACATGATCTCTAATGAAATGATGCCTTATTTCTATATGTTTGGTTCTAGAGTGTTGGATGGGATTTTTAGTTAAGCATATTGCACTAGTGTTGTCACATTTTAGGGGTGTGGTTCCAACTTTAATACCATAATCTAAGAGTTGTTGCTTCATCCAAAGGACTTGAGCACAACAACTCCCTAAGGATATGTACTCGGCTTCGGTGGTAGATAAGGCTACACTATTCTGTTTCTTAGAGAACCAAGATATGAGCATACTACCTAAGAATTGGCAAGTTCCCGAAGTACTTTTCCTATCAATTTTACAACCCCCATAATCCGCATCCGAGTAAGCATGTAGGTTGAAGGTAGAGCCTCTAGGATACCAAAGGCCTAAACAAGGAGTGTCTCTAAGGTATCTAAAGATTCTCTTAACGGCTATAAGGTGAGACTCTCTAGGACCAGCTTGAAACCTAGCACATAAGCAAACACTAAACAAGATATCCGGTCTACTTGCGGTAAGGTAAAGCAAAGATCCAATCATAGAACGATAAAGCTTAGAGTCAACACACTTACCTCCTTCATCTTTGTCAAGCTTTGTAGATGAGCTCATAGGAGTGGCTTGAGGCTTTGCATTCTCCAAGCCAAACTTCTTGAGCATATCCTTTATGTATTTTGCTTGGTTGATGAAGGTGTCATCCTTCTTTTGCTTGATTTGGAGTCCCAAAAAGAATGAGAGCTCCCCCATCATGCTCATCTCAAATTCACCTTGCATTATCTTAGAAAACTCTTGACAATGACATTCATTAGTAGAACCAAAAATAATATCATCAACATAAATTTGAACTACTAAGATGTCATTTTTATACATTTTTATGAAAAGTGTAGTGTCCACCTTACCTTTTTCAAATCCTTTTTCAATCAAAAAATTTGAAAGCCTTTCATACCAAGCTCTAGGAGCTTGTTTTAAACCATAAAGAGCTTTGGTACGTTTGAAAACATGATTTGGAAATTTTGAATCTTCAAAACCCGGTGGTTGTTCCACATACACTTCTTCATTTATAAAACCATTTAAAAATGCGCTTTTAACATCCATTTGAAAAAGCTTGAAATCATGATAACATGCATATGCAAGCAACATCCTAATGGCTTCCATCCTAGCTACGGGTGCATAGGTTTCATCAAAATCTATTCCCTCTTCTTGAGTGTAACCTTGTGCTACAAGTCTAGCTTTATTTCTCACAATGTTACCACTCTCATCTAGTTTGTTCCTAAAGACCCATTTAGTTCCTATTGTAGATTGATTACTAGGCCTATCAACTAATGTCCATACATTACTTCTCTCAAATTGATTTAACTCTTCTTGCATAGCCATAATCCAAAAGTCATCTTTCAATGCTTCTTTTATGTTTTTAGGCTCTATGCATGAGATAAATGCAACATGGTTCATTAATCTAAGAGAAGAATGAGTGGTTACCCCCTTGGATGGATCACCCAAGATTTCACCATCTTTGACATAGTTCAACTCCCTTGGGTAGCTCACTTCCTTTTCCTCAATAGCCAAGTCCTTCAAGGCTTCAAGAGGTGGATCTTGTGTATCTTCTTCTTTTGGTTGAATCTCATCCTCCTTTGAAGTTTGACCTCCATCAAAGGCATTTATGATTCCTACATCATCATCATCACAAGAATCCTTCCTAGGAAGGAGGTTATCATCGAATACAACATGAATAGATTCTTCTACTACTAAAGTTCTTTTGTTAAATACTCGATAGGCTTTAGAGGTTAAAGAGTAACCTATAAAAATAGCTTCATCACTTTTTGCATCAAATTTACCTAAGTTATCTTTTCCATTATTTAAAACAAAACACTTACACCCAAAAGGGTGAAAATAGCTAATGTTAGGCTTTTTAGATTTTAAAATCTCATAAGGTGTTTTCTTTAAAATTGGCCTAATCATTACTCGATTTACAATATAACAAGCGGTGTTTGTGGCTTCCGCCCAAAAATATTTAGGTAAATTATTTTCACAAAGCATAGTTCTAGCCATTTCTTGTAAAGTTCTATTTTTCCTCTCAACTACCCCATTTTGTTGAGGAGTTCGAGGAGCCGAAAAATTATGGCTAATACCATTTTCATTCAAAAATTCTTCAAACCCTAAATTTTGAAACTCGGTTCCATGATCACTTCTAATGTGTGAAATTCTAAGTTCAAGATCATTTTGGGTTAATTTTGAAAATGTGATGAATTTTTCCAAAGCCTCATCTTTAGTACTTAAAAAGAGAACCCAAGTAAATCTAGAAAAATCATCAACTAACACAAATGCATAAGATTTACCACCCAAGCTCATAGTCCTAATTGGCCCAAATAAATCCATGTGAATTAATTGTAAGCATCTACTAGTAGAAACATCATTAATGGATTTAAAGGAAGACTTATGTTGTTTACCCTTAGAGCATGCATCACAAATTTTGTCATTTGAAAATTTAATTTTGGGCAAACCTCTAACTAGATTTAGAGAGACTAGTTTTTCCAAAACACTAATGCTAGCATGTCCTAGCTTCCTATGCCACAACCATGCATCATTTTCATTTTGAGCAACTAAACATGCATGAGATGTATGTATGTCATCTAAATGCACCATGTATATGTTTCCTATGCGATGACCTATGAGCATAATATTATTAGATTTAATGTCAACAATTTTGCATCCATTTTTATCAAATAAAACATTAAATCCTTTATCACACAATTGACTTATGCTCAATAAATTATGTTTAAGACCATCGACATATAAGACATTTTCAATGAGAATGGTAGAGTGATTACCTATGGAGCCAATACCTTTAATGTGGCCTTTGGAGTTGTCACCAAATGTTACTACTCCTCCACTTTTTGGCTTTAAATCCATAAATCGACTCTTGTCTCCGGTCATGTGTCTCGAGCATCCACTATCAAGGTACCATGAGTTTTGACTTTGTGCTTTGGCCTTGTAGCAATGCTCCCACAAGGAGGAATCTTCCTCAAGTGCCATGAGACAAAGGTTAGCCACTTCTTGTTCGTCATCCTCCAATGACTCCTCATCACTCCAAGTAGCAAGCTTGGCTTTGAGCTTCTTCTTCTTCTCAAAGCCCTTCTTCTTGAGTTGAGGGCATTCCGAACGGATGTGACCGGATTGTTTGCACTCATAGCAAATGATGGGATCCTTCCCTTCTTCTTTGTTCCTTCCTTTGAAGTCCATCTTTCTTTGGATTTTTCTTCCCCGGTTGGACCTCATGAAGCGTGAGAATCGTTTGGCTATCATAGCCAATTCTTCTAGTTCATCCTCCTCACAAGATGAGCTCTCATCATGTTGTGAAGCTTTTGCCTTGAGAGCTATTCCCATCTTCTTCTTTTCAACTTCAAGCTTCTCTACTCTTTTCTCTTCTTTCTTTTTCTCATCTTCCCTTCCTTGCTTCATGATTTCATGAGTAAGGAGAGAACCCACAAGCTCATCAAGCTTTAATGTCTTCAAGTTCTTTGCTTCGATGATGGCGGTTCTCTTCCCATCCCAAGCTTCGGGAAGTGAATAGAGTAGCTTCCGGACAAGCTTGTCTTCCGGTATGATTTCTCCATAGCCCTTTAGCCCGTTGACAATTGTGGAGAATCGATCAAACATCTTTGACACCGTCTCATCGGGCTCCATCTTGAAATTTTCATAACTAAGATTGAGAAGTCCAATCTTAGTTTCTTTGACATCATTGGTGCCTTCATAAGTGGTCTCAAGTGTGTCCCACACTTCTTTGGCATTTTCAATGGAAGAGACCTTTGAATAGATGTCCGGACCGAAAGCACAAAAAAGCATGTGGAGAGCTTTATCGTTGACTTGAATCTTCTTCCTCTCCTCTTCACTCATTTCGGCTTTCTTCTTCAACACCATCTTGCCTTCACCATCTTGCTTCAATGGAATGTATGGCCCATCCTCAATGACATCCCATACAAGATAGTCACTTGACTTGATGAATAGCCTCATTTTGTTCTTCCAAAAGGAGTAGTTGTCACCATTGAAGAAAGGAGGCTTGGTGGTTGATTGTGACTCGTACATGCCGGAACCGGAGGTTGAAGCCATCTCTTGATATTTTGATGATCACACTCTTCCAAGTATCTCCTCTTGTGGTTGTTAATCCTCAAAGAGTTAAGCTCTGATACCAATTGTTGAGTGGATCGAAAGATCGATATTTACCAAGAGGGGGGTGAATTGGAAATTTAAAGGATTTTAGTGGAAATTGGCAAATAAAAATTGAAGAACAAGGGATTTAGAGTGGTTCAAGTTCCAAATGAACTCTACATCCACTACCTTAGTCTCACTAAGGATTTGCAACAATTTCACTAAATTGATCTTCCCCTTTTCTAGGACAAGGAGGCAACCCTTTACAATATCGGTTGATTTTTCTACCCAAAAATCAACCCAACTCTCACTCAATAGAACAAAGAAATTTGAAGGCTAATTAGGTATCTCTCAATACAAATGATAGCCCCAATACAAGCACTCAACCCAATTTTACAAAATATGAATGAAGAACACAAATTGGGATTTTACACAAATTTGGGATTTTTGCTCAAATGCTTGAATTTGATGTTTGGATGTTTACTTGAAGTTCAATAGTTATTGCTGATGCTTTTGGATGTCCCTTTTATACCTTCTCATTGATTTCTAGCCGTTTGGGTGGTTGGGAACATAAATGGAGCCGTTGGAACCCTCTCTTGCCACCATTAATGCTGTCTGCACCAACCCGTTTCGGAACACGGGAAACCTGTTTCGGAACGGACTAAAATAGAAAGAGTCGTTGGGGTGCATTTAAGAGCCCGTTTCGAAACGCCTTAGGGCCGTTTCGGAACGGTTTTGCCACTGTAAAAGGGTCGTTTCGGAACGGTTCTAGCCCGTTTCGAAACGCCTTAACAGTTTTGATAAAATCAGTTAAAACATACAACGGTCACATTTTCAAAATAAAACCTAGCCTCTGTTTCGGAACGGTAGTGATCCGTTTCGAAACGGAATGGCTACTGTCAAAGGGTCGTTTCGGAACGGGCTTCATCCGTTTCGAAACACCCCTTATATGTTTGAAAATATGAAATATTTGAAATAAAATAACCCATTTTAAATCCTTCATGAAGAACAGTTTCGAAACGATTGGATCCGTTTCGAAACGCTTTCAAGTGTTTCGATACACGTATCGGAACGGTGGTCGACAGTGGTGAAAGTGTTTCGAAACGCCTTAGGGCCGTTTCGAAACGGGTACGTGAAAAACACTGCTTTGGCTTGAAACACTTAGAAAAATTATTTGAAAGTGTATGTTTTTAACTTGGGCATAATACTAAAATTATATGGGGATATTTTAAGGACTTAAAATTCGTTTTGACTTTTTCGATTTAGTCCTTAGGTTTTTAGTTATATCAAAATTAAAATATTTGTTTCACAATGACCGTTGTATGTTTTAACTGATTTTTTGAAAGTCGTTAAGGCGTTTCGAAACGGGCTAGGACCGTTCCGAAACGACCCTTGACAGTGGAAAAATCGTTCCAAAACGGCCCTAAGGCGTTTCGAAACGGGCTCTTAAATGCACCCAACGGCTCTTTCTATTTTAGTCCGTTCCGAAACAGGTTCCCCGTGTTCCGAAACGGGTTGGTGCAGACAGCATTAATGGTGGCAAGAGAGGGTTCCAACGGCTCCATTTATGTTCCCAACCACCCAAACGGCTAGAATTCAATGAGAAGGTATAAAAGAGACATCCAAAAGCATCAGCAACAACTATTGATCCAAAAAGCAAACATCCAAACATCAAATTCAAGCAATTGAGCAAAAATCCCATTTTGTGTAAAATCCCAATTTGTGTTCTTCATTCATATTTTGTAAAATTGGGTTGAGTGCTTGTATTGGGGCTATCATTTGTATTGAGAGATACTTAATTAGCCTACAAATTTCTTTGTTCTCTTGTGTGAGGGTTGGGTTGATTTTTGGGTAGAAAAATCAACCGATATTGTAAAGGGTTGCCTCCTTGTCCTAGAAAAGGGGAAGATCAATTTAGTGAAATTGTTGCAAATCCTTAGTGAGACTAAGGTAGTGGATGTAGAGTTCATTTGGAACTTGAACCACTCTAAATCCCTTGTTCTTCAATTTTTATTTGTCAATTTCCACTACAATCCTTTAAATTTCCAATTCACCCCCCTCTTGGTAAATATCGATCTTTCGATCCACTCAACAATTGGTATCAGAGCTTAACTCTTTGAGGATTAACAACCACAAGAGGAGATCCTTGGAAGAGTGCGATCATCAAAATATCAAGAGATGGCTTCAACCTCCGGTTCCGGCATGTACGAGTCACAATCGACCACAAAGCCTCCGTTCTTCAATGGTGACAACTATTCTTTTTGGAAGAATAAAATGAGGCTATTCATCAAGTCTAGTGACTATCTTGTATGGGATGTCATTGAAGATGGGCCATACATTCCATTGAAGCAAGATGGTGAAGGCAAGATGGTGTTGAAGAAGAAAGTCGAAATGAGTGAAGAGGAGAGGAAAAAGATTCAAGTCAATGATAAAGCTCTCCATATGTTATTTTGTGCTTTCGGTCCGGATATCTACTCAAAGGTCTCATCCATTGAGAGTGCCAAAGAAGTGTGGGACACTCTTGAAACCACTTATGAAGGCACCAATGATGTCAAAGAAACTAAGATTGGACTTCTCAATCTTAGTTATGAAAACTTCAAGATGGAGCCCGATGAGACGGTGTCAAAGATGTTTGATCGATTCTCCACAATTGTCAACGGTCTAAAGGGATATGGAGAGATCATACCGGAAGACAAGCTTGTCCGGAAGCTACTCTATTCACTTCCCGAATCTTGGGATGGAAAGAGAACCGCTATCATCGAATCAAAGAACTTGAAGACATTGAAGCTTGATGAGCTTGTGGGTTCTCTCCTTACTCATGAGATCATGAAGCAAGGAATGGAAGATGAGAAGAAGAAAGAAGAAAAAAGGGTAGAGAAGCTTGAGGTTGAGAAGAAGAAGAAGATGGGAATAGCTCTCAAGGCTAAAGCTTCACAACATGATGAGAGCTCATCTTGTGAGGAGGATGAACTTGAAGAATTGGCTATGATAGCCAAACGATTCTCACGCTTTATGAGGTCCAACCGGGGAAGAAAAATCCAAAGGAAGATGGACTTCAAAAGCAAGAACAAGGAAGATGGAAAGGATCCAATCATTTGCTTTGAGTGCAAACAACCTGGCCACATACGTTCGGAGTGCCCTCGACTCAAGAAGAAGGGCTTTGAGAAGAAGAAAAAGCTCAAAGCCAAACTTGCTACTTGGAGTGATGAGGAGTCATCGGAGGATGACGAACAAGAAGTGGCTAACCTTTGTCTCATGGCACTTGAGGAAGATTCCTCCTTGGTAACCTCTAACTCATCTACTTTAGATTTTTCATATGAAGAATTAAATGATGCATATGATGAGTTACAAGAGGTATATGATGAATTAGTTGAGAAGTTTAAAGAGTCGGTCATTAAAAACAAGAAAATCATTTTAGAGCTAAATGAGAAAAATGACTCACTCACTCAAGCTAATTCTAAATTTGAGAAAAAGATTTTAGGATTAAAAGATGAACTTAAATTTTTTCAAGATGAAAATGTTGATCTTAATAATCTTTTATCTCAATGCAATAGTGAACACCAAAAGGTGTTGGGTGAGCTAAATGAGCTCAATAAGTCTTTAAAAAATGTTGGTAGTGCTAAGCATGAAGTAGGAGAATCATCTAGATCACACCAACCTAAGAAAAAGACTAATTACTACAAACAAGGTAGCTACCCTAGACATAGTAGAGCTAAAAGAATTAGAAGTGTATGGGTTCCTAAAGAACTTGTAAACTCTAATAATATTATTGCTATGTCATCTTGGATTCCTAAGGGAACCAAGGTTTTGGGAGCTAACACTCATGGACCCAAAATGATTTGGGTACCAAAAACCAAGGTTTAATATCTTTGTTTGTAGGGGGAGCATTGCTACAAGGCCAAGGCACAAAGTCAAAACTCATGGTACCTTGATAGTGGATGCTCGAGGCACATGACCGGAGACAAGAGTCGATTCATGGATTTAAAGCCAAAAAGTGGAGGAGTAGTAACATTTGGTGACAACTCCAAAGGCCACATTAAAGGTATTGGCTCCATAGGTAATCACTCTACCATTCTCATTGAAAATGTCTTATATGTCGATGGTCTTAAACATAATTTATTGAGCATAAGTCAGTTGTGTGATAAAGGATTTAATGTTTTATTTGATAAAAATGGTTGCAAAATTGTTGACATTAAATCTAATAATATTATGCTCATAGGTCATCGCATAGGAAACATATACATGGTGCATTTATATGACATACATACATCTCATGCATGTTTAGTTGCTCAAAATGAAAATGATGCATGGTTGTGGCATAGGAAGCTAGGACATGCTAGCATTAGTGTTTTGGAAAAACTAGTCTCTCTAAATCTAGTTAGAGGTTTGCCCAAAATTAAATTTTCAAATGATAAAATTTGTGATGCATGCTCAAAGGGTAAACAACATAAGTCTTCCTTTAAATCCATTAATGATGTTTCTACTAGTAGATGCTTACAATTAATTCATATGGATTTGTTTGGGCCAATTAGGACTATGAGCTTGGGTGGTAAATCTTATGCATTTGTGTTAGTTGATGATTTTTCTAGATTTACTTGGGTTCTCTTTTTAAGTACTAAAGATGAGGCTTTGGAAAAATTCATCACATTTTCAAAATTAACCCAAAATGATCTTGAACTTAGAATTTCACACATTAGAAGTGATCATGGAATCGAGTTTCAAAATTTAGGGTTTGAAGAATTTTTGAATGAAAATGGTATTAGCCATAATTTTTCGGCTCCTCGAACTCCTCAACAAAATGGGGTAGTTGAGAGGAAAAATAGAACTTTACAAGAAATGGCTAGAACTATGCTTTGTGAAAATAATTTACCTAAATATTTTTTGGCGGAAGCCACAAACACCGCTTGTTATATTGTAAATCGAGTAATGATTAGGCCAATTTTAAAGAAAACACCTTATGAGATTTTAAAATCTAAGAAGCCTAACATTAGCTATTTTCACCCTTTTGGGTGCAAGTGTTTTGTTTTAAATAATGGAAAAGATAACTTAGGTAAATTTGATGCAAAAAGTGATGAAGCTATTTTTATAGGTTACTCTTTAACCTCTAAAGCCTATCGAGTATTTAACAAAAGAACTTTAGTAGTAGAAGAATCTATTCATGTTGTATTCGATGATAACCTCCTTCCTAGGAAGGATTCTTGTGATGATGATGATGTAGGAATCATAAATGCCTTTGGTGGAGGTCAAACTTCAAAGGAGAATGAGATTCCAACAAAAGAAGAAGACACACAAGAACCACCTCTTGAAGCCTTGAAGGACTTGGCTATTGAGGAAAAGGAAGTGAGCTACCCAAGGGAGTTGAACTATGTCAAAGATGGTGAAATCTTGGGTGATCCATCCAAGGGGGTAACCACTCGTTCTTCTCTTAAATTAATGAACCATGTTGTATTTATCTCATGCATAGAGCCTAAAAATATAAAAGAAGCTTTGAAAGATGATTTTTGGATTATGGCTATGCAAGAAGAGTTAAATCAATTTGAGAGAAGTAATGTATGGACATTAGTTGATAGGCCTAGTAATCAATCTACAATAGGAACTAAATGGGTCTTTAGGAACAAACTAGATGAGAGTGGTAACATTGTGAGAAATAAAGCTAGACTTGTAGCACAAGGTTACACTCAAGAAGAGGGAATAGATTTTGATGAAACCTATGCATCCGTAGCTAGGATGGAAGCCATTAGGATGTTGCTTGCATATGCATGTTATCATAATTTCAAGCTTTTTCAAATGGATGTTAAAAGTGCATTTTTAAATGGTTTTATAAATGAAGAAGTGTATGTGGAACAACCACCGGGTTTTGACGATTCAAAATTTCCAAATCATGTTTTCAAACTTACCAAAGCTCTTTATGGTTTAAAACAAGCTCCTAGAGCTTGGTATGAAAGGCTTTCAAATTTTTTAATTGAAAAAGGATTTGAAAAAGGTAAGGTGGACACTACACTTTTCATAAAAATGTATAAAAATGACATCTTAGTAGTTCAAATTTATGTTGATGATATTATTTTTGGTTCTACTAATGAATGTCATTGTCAAGAGTTTGCTAAGCTAATGCAAGGTGAATTTGAGATGAGCATGATGGGGGAGCTCTCATTCTTTTTGGGACTCCAAATCAAGCAAAAGAAGGATGGCACCTTCATCAACCAAGCAAAATACATAAAGGATATGCTCAAGAAGTTTGGCTTGGAGAATGCAAAGCCTCAAGCCACTCCTATGAGCTCATCTACAAAGCTTGACAAAGATGAAGGAGGTAAGTGTGTTGACTCTAAGCTTTATCGTTCTATGATTGGATCTTTGCTTTACCTTACCGCAAGTAGACCAGATATCTTGTTTAGTGTTTGCTTGTGTGCTAGGTTTCAAGCTAGTCCTAGAGAGTCTCACCTTATAGCCGTTAAGAGAATCTTTAGATACCTTAGAGACACTCCTTGTTTAGGCCTTTGGTATCCTAGAGACTCTACCTTCAACCTACATGCTTACTCGGATGCGGATTATGGGGGTTGTAAAATTGATAGGAAAAGTACTTCGGGAACTTGCCAATTCTTAGGTAGTATGCTCATATCTTGGTTCTCTAAGAAACAAAATAGTGTAGCCTTATCTACCACCAAAGCCGAGTACATATCCTTAGGGAGTTGTTGTGCTCAAGTCCTTTGGATGAAGCAACAACTCTTAGATTATGGTATTAAAGTTGGAACCATACCCCTAAAATGTGACAACACTAGTGCAATATGCTTAACTAAAAATCCCATCCAACACTCTAGAACCAAACATATAGAAATAAGGCATCATTTCATTAGAGATCATGTCCTTAAGGAAGATGTGGTTATAGAGTATGTAGACACCTTGAATCAATTAGCGGACATTTTTACAAAACTCTTAGACAAAGAGCGTTTTTGGTCCCTTAGGAGAGAGTTAGGTCTAGCTAACCTATCTTGATCTTTTTGGACCTATTTTGTGCTTAAATATGCTTGATCTTGTGAAATGCCATGTTTGTGTGTTTAAACTCCTAATTTCATCCATGCTTATAGTTAGGGGGAGTATGTTTATGCCTAAATATGTTTTGCCTGCTCATTCATTACATTTATGCATGATAGGCCTCTTAAAATTTCATTTTTCTGCATTTTTAGAGCCTCTTCTGCACTTCCAGGCCCAGGTGTATCGAAACGGGTGAACCTGTTTCGATACGGATACCTTAAATCCAGCTCTGAGAGAAGGGCGTTTCGAAACGCCTCCAAGGCGTTCCGAAACGATTTTGAGTCTGCCAAGGGGTGTATCGGAACGCGTTCCGATACGAGTCAAAGGGAGTTTCGATACAGTCAACACCGTATCGAAACGATATGTTTATGGTTTTAAAATGGTCAAAACCCTAGCCGCCCGTTCCGAAACGGTCTTGACCGTTCCGAAACGGCATCGCGGACTGCTTTAAATTAGGGCTTTTAATGATACAAATTCACTTTTTATCAAACACTAAAACCCTAAACCGCCTCCCTCTCTATAAATACCCTCTCAAACTCTTTGATTTTCACAAAATTGTGAGGGGTTTTACTCTACAACTCAAGTCTAAGCAAGTTTCATCAATCTTGTGCAAGGATTTTTCTCAAATCATCCAAAATCCCAAACTAAGGTAATTTTTCTACTTTTCTTTTTTCTTTCAATTTATGTTCGAATCTTAGGTTAGAAAATTTTATTTTTGTATAAATTATATGTTTTTGTTGTGGGTTTTCAAAATCTTGTAAATTTTTTTTCAAATCTCAAAATTTTTTATTTGAATATAAAAATTTTCAATCGTATTTTTTTAAACTGTTTTTTATTTTAATTTTGTTTTCAAAAACCTAAGTGGGATTTATTATTGGATTGATTTTAATTATCAATGCATACACTCAATTTTAAAACACTTGCTTAATATTTTTAGATGGCGGATCAATCGAACAAAAAGCGCAAGGTCGTTCAATCCGGTGATTCGAGCATTCGTCCGAATATCACGATGCTTTTTCAGAAATCTCTTAAGACTCCGGACGCGCGTGCTCGCTTTACTTATGTCAAGGAATTCGCGGTTCGTAAGGAACGTGTCATTGATCTTGAATTCCTCAATTTCGAGCGCTTCCTTTTCCGTTATCTCGGTCGTTTGGATGAGTGGAATCTCATGTATTTCTTGAGCATTCCGGATGTTTGCTACAAAAACATGGTACTCCTCTTTTACTCCAATGCTCGTTTTCTTTATGATGAGTCCAAAACCGAGATCATAGGAATTGAGTCATCCTTGCTAGGCAAAAAGGTTGTCATAAATGTTGATCTTTTAGAATCTGCTCTTAAACTTGAGGATGAACGCCATTTTGGTACTTTCACCGGTAAAGCACTTAATTTGGATGTGCATGATCGTGTTCTTCATTTGATGGTCTCTTGGTTTATTCGCCCTTCCGGTGGTAAATATTCCCACATCTGTCAAACCGATCACTTTTGGCTAGAGTGTTTCCGTAAGGGTGAGCGCCCAAATATGCCTAAGATTATTTTTGCCGAGATTGTCAATAATATCAAGCTTATTGACACGAATGAGTTAAAGTCTTTTACTTATGGCATTGTCTTGAGCGCCCTATTTCATCATCTTGAAATTGATTGTACCTATGACTCTCCGGAACCTCGCAAGACCAAGATTGGTGAGTCATCCCTTCGCAAGTCCGGGTTCCAATATGTGAATGGTATTTGGGAAAGAGTTGATAGAGAAGCGGATCCTCCTCTCGTTGCTCCTCCACCGCAAGTTCAAGCCGCAAACAATGATGCCCTCACGGCTTTCCTTACCGAGCGATTCAATACCTTGGACTCTCGGTTCGATGCTTTGGACACTCGCATTACTTCGGGCTTTGAATCTATGGGCAATCGGTTGAAGAATGTCGAGGATCGTCTTCATTCTCTTGAGACTTCCCACTCCAACTTGGACCTATCCTTCTCCACTCTTTATGGGCAATGGACGAAGTTTCACCGTTCTCAAGCCAAGAGCGATGATGATACTTCGGATGATGAGGATGAGGCTTAGGATATTTATCTCATATCACATCATATTATCTATGCATTTTAGGATTAAGGTTGCATCTTTATGCTTTCTCATGTTTTAGGACCTATGCTTATAGCTATTTTATTTTGGGATTCTATGTTTGAACTTAATGTTTGAATTATGTTTTGAATATTTTGATTATGAATTTATAATATGGTTGCTTATTATTGCTTTGGTACTAATCCTTTATCTTCTCTATGAGCTTCTATTGTACTTTTTGATCTAACAAAAAGGGGGAGAAGAAATTTAAGAGCCACACTTTTAACTAAAATTCGTTTTTAAATCTTAAAAGGTTTTAAAGGTTTACTTGGATTTCAAATCAAATTCCTTTTCTAAACTTTAAACACCTATCTTAAATTAAGGGGGAGTTAGAATATTTTCAAAACTTTCAAATTCCCAAAAATTCTAACTTTGGTTTTGTTATATCAAAAAGGGGGAGATTGTGAAACAAATATTTTAATTTTGATATAACTAAAAACCTAAGGACTAAATCGAAAAAGTCAAAACGAATTTTAAAGTCCTCAAAATATCCCCATATAATTTTAGTATTATGCCCAAGTTAAAAACATACTATTTCAAATATTTTTTCTAAGTGTTTCAAGCCAAAACAGTGTTTTTCAAGTACCCGTTTCGAAACGGCCCTAAGGCGTTTCGAAACATTTTCACCACTGTCGACCACCGTTCCGAAACGTGTATCGAAACACTTGAAAACGTTTCGAAACGGAACAACTCGTTTCGAAACTGTTCTTTATATACGATTTAAAAAGGGTCAATTTATTTCAAATATTTCAGATTTTTAAATATAAAAGGGGTGTTTCGAAACGGATCAAGCCCGTTCCGAAACGACCCTTTGACAGTAGCCACTCCGTTTCGAAACGGATCAATCCTGTTCCGAAACAAGGGCTAGATTTTATTTTGAATAATATGACCGTTGTATGTTTTAACTGATTTTTTGAAAGCCGTTAAGGCGTTTCGAAACGGGCTAGGACCGTACCGAAACGACCCTTGACAGTGGCAAAATCGTTCCGAAACGGCCCTAAGGCATTTCAAAACAGGCTCTTAAATGCACCCCAACAGCTCTTTCTATTTTAGTCCGTTCCGAAACAGGTTCCCCGTGTTCCGAAACGGGTTGGTGCAGACAACATTAATGGTGGCAAGAGAGGGTTCCAACGGCTCCATTTATGTTCCCAACCACCCAAACGGCTAGAATTCAATGAGAAGGTATAAAAGAGACATCCAAAAGCATCAGCAACAACTATTGATCCAAAAAGCAAACATCCAAACATCAAATTCAAGCAATTGAGCAAAAATCCCATTTTGTGTAAAATCCCAATTTGTGTTCTTCATTCATATTTTGTAAAATTGGGTTGAGTGCTTGTATTGGGGCTATCATTTGTATTGAGAGATACTTAATTAGCCTACAAATTTCTTTGTTCTCTTGTGTGAGGGTTGGGTTGATTTTTGGGTAGAAAAATCAACCGATATTGTAAAGGGTTGCCTCCTTGTCCTAGAAAAGGGGAAGATCAATTTAGTGAAATTGTTGCAAATCCTTAGTGAGACTAAGGTAGTGGATGTAGAGTTCATTTGGAACTTGAACCACTCTAAATCCCTTGTTCTTCAATTTTTATTTGCCAATTTCCACTACAATCCTTTAAATTTCCAATTCACCCCCCTCTTGGTAAATATCGATCTTTCGATCCACTCAACACTTTCCTTGAGTGTTTGATTAGGGTTAATATGCATTTAGATAAGATTAAAAAGAAAAAAAAGGTCATTAATCAAGGTTGACTTTGGTTTTCCCCGTGTAAACTTCTTAATTCAGGTCAACCGTCTAGCCCGGGTTAAGGGGGTTACATCAAACGTGTGTCGTAACTGACTACATTATAAATACTGATGATTGGATACATGATGATCTATGTAGTGAAATATGGTTGATCAAGAAAGGATTTGTCCCTCCTACATAATGGGAGAAATATCTTTGGCCACTTGATTGAGTGAGATTAGAAAATGCATGGCCATGCTCGAATATTATAGTATGAGATATCATAGAGATTTGTTTATAATAATCTACTCAAGACATCAAGAAACACTAGACGGACAACGCAAGTGTGACTAACCCATGACTTGTGTTCATCTAAGATATAAAGGACAAAAGGATAAAATACATAAAGAAAGTTTATTCAGGAATTAGGAAAGTCAAACCATGACTTCATGCAACTTAGGTAGCAATGATGTATTGCTAGATGCCACTCATTGTTTGTAAAATTAGAACAGTTCTAATTTTGCTGCTAACGTTGCATGAACCTACAAGGGTCACACCCTTCGAATGAAACGAACAAAAATGGAAACCATACTCCCTATTTTAGGGAGGTTGTCAAAAATCCCCTATGGGATAGGGGAAATCGGCAACTCCCTTAAAAAGCGATAATATTCAATAAATAATATATTTATCAGATATTATTTAGAGTATGGAAAATATTTAGAGACTTAAATAATATAGAATAAGATTCTATAAATTTAAATATATATTTGGAATTTATATAATGTATATTTAATTCCAAGTTTATGTAGAATTAAATTCTACATAATTAAAAATATATATTTAAATATATTTAAATCCAAGTAAAGATAGAATGAGATTCTTTATAATAAAATATATATATATATATTATATATAATGTATATTTAAATCCATGTTTTATGTAGAATAAGATTCTACATAATTAAATATATATATATTTCATTTAATATTATTAAATATAATGTATATTTAATATAAACCAATTTCAAGTAGAAATAGATTCTATGAATTTTGGTTGAACTTGGATTAAAGGAATTCAACTAGAATTAAGTCTCTAAATATATTTAAAGGGACAAGGGCTAGCAACCAAATCATCTCTCTTCCTCCTCTTGAAGATTTCGACAACACCCCTAGAGATTCCCCACTGGAATTCGACATATCCCAGAAAGCTCTCTGAGAAGCTGTTCGATATTTTTCTGGTGTTCTACTTGCCCCCTGGCAAATCCCTGAAGGTTCTCTTGCTCGATTGCAAGTCCCGGTTGAACTCCTGGTCGATTTCAGGTTCCCTCAGGAATCCCTTGAGGGATTTGGACTTCTCCCTGGAAGGTGTTCAAACCTGTCGAAATTTATCCCGAAGTGTAAGGGAGGCGGAAACTTTGTTCGTTTTGTTCGGGTGGACTCTGTAGAGGTCGTTGCGAACCTGTGACGATTCCGGTTTTACTTGACGTGGTTATTCCGACATACCGTTGGTTTTTCAGTTTCTAGAGTTTTAAAAGGTAACTTTTCATCTCTTCACCCCGTATTCGTTCCTGTACATGGATCCTGGCTGTATTACGTCGGATTAATTTTTCCGTTGCGCCACGGAGCGACCGACGTAACCCAACAGTGGTATCAGAGCCACTTGTATCATACGAATTCGAACTTAAATTCTTGTGTGATGTTTATGTATGAGATGCATGCTGTTTGATTCGATTTAGATATTTATCGTTTATCGTATCACACCTAATAAAGACTTATTTCGATTATCACTGAATGATTAAGAGTTAATCATAACTATGTTAGGTTGCTTCAATGTTAAATGTTAACATGTTGAGACTAATAGTTAGTCTAGAGAACAAGTAGTTGTTCGTAGTTTCATAGATTTATGAAATCTCTGAAAGAGCTTCTAATTTGATAAAAGTTATCAAACTATCTTTCACGGTGGATCCAGAAGAGTTGTGGTTATACGTTATGAAAAATGCATGTCTAGGATTGGCATCATCAAAGACCAGGTTTTTAAGTGTGCCTAGTGCGCCACCTCTCTTTCATGTTGACTTACCTGGTGCATTTGTTCGTTAACGCAAATGGTTTATGAAACCTCGTGATCCTTCTTTGGCCCATTAACCGCAACATAGGGATAATCAGTTTAAAACTCCATAAACACGTTGTTACTTTGTTCGTACGATGTTTGAAATGCATGTTAGATTGCACGGTGTTTTTTTGCATGGTTATAGCCCATAGCCTTTATAGTTTTGGTTTTTATAAATACGGCCTGCGTGTCGTGCCTTTCTCTATTTTCTGTTGTACTTCTCTTCTCATCTCACTCCCTCGCATGTAACGCGAGTTTCTAAAAATTGTAAATACTCATGGAGATAA
Organism: Hibiscus tridactylites; assembly: GCA_958450335.1. Classification (NCBI taxonomy): domain Eukaryota; kingdom Viridiplantae; phylum Streptophyta; class Magnoliopsida; order Malvales; family Malvaceae; genus Hibiscus; species Hibiscus tridactylites. The sequence continues at coordinate 44,586,065 of OY288289.1, read as the reverse complement.
AGCAAGGACCAACATAGCAGCATGGTGGGCCTTCCCTGGTGGACCAGGCGTTTCAGAAGCATATTCTATCTTCAGTAGAATGGTCCTCCCATTGGCTTGGGACGGGTCGCCTTAGGTTAAGAAGGGCTATAATCATTGCATATTTATTTACCGCTTATATTTACCTTGTCTGTGATGAAATGGATGTTTTATAAGCATGATTAAACATAGTTCTATTGATAGGATCAATGTTAAAATGATGAGATAATTAAGTAAATCCCTCACTGTAATTCTAAGTCTGTTTTAACCATCCAATATTTACCCTCGTTAAAGCTTCGATCGATATAATGCGAGCTTTGCCAAAGCAATGTCACATTTATCTATCTTAGTTAAACACGAAGAATAAACTAGTGATATTCGCCGGTTGAGATATTGGTATTGACTTAGCTGGGTTGTTCTAATAGGATTAGAAAACCTAGTGGTTAAAAGTTTTGGTTAATCATAAGATGATTTAAAGAACACGAGTTGTTCGCCAAAAGATGAGGAATTACATGAGATGTAATTAGTAAGGTGTTACTTACCTAAATAACCATTTCCTAAAAGACTGGCCAAAGCTGATTTAGGAATGGTGAAATACGGATCCTCACTCACTAGAAAAACTATCGAAAGGTTTTTCTGAAATTAAAACTAGAGGGTTTTTAATTTTGAAGAAAATAGTGGGAGTAAAACTTATAGTTAAGACCTATTATAAGTTTAAAATTTAGTAAAACTTATGTAGCATATTTTCGTTGTTGTAGAATTAATGGCAAATAATACTCTATCTCTGCGATCTATCCTTGAGAAGGATAAGCTCAATGGCATAAACTTCCTTGACTGGTTCCGCAATTTGAGAATTGTTCTCAAACAGGAAAAGAAGGAATATGTCATTGAAGAACCTGTTCCTGATGAACCGGTTGTCACTACTTCCAGAGCTGACAAAGACAAGTTTAAGAAACACATGGACGACATGCTGGATGTCGGTTGTCTTATGCTTGTCTCCATGACCCCTGAGCTTCAGAAGCAACATGAAGACATGGTAGCTTACGATATGATTCAAAATCTCAAGGAGATTTATGAAGGGCAAGCTCGTCAAGAGAAGTACGAGACCTCTAAAGCTCTGTTTCAATGCAAGATGAGTGAGGGATCTCCCGTAGGAGCTCACATCATCAAAATGATGGGCTACATCCAAATGTTGGAGAAGCTCGGCTTTCCGCTGGAAGACGAATTAGCTACTGATGTCATCCTACAATCGTTGCCGGATAGTTTCAATAAGTTCATCCCTAATTTCAACATGAATGAAATTAACAAGACGCTGCCACAGTTGCTCAACATGTTGAGAACTGCTGAAATCAACCTGAAGAAGGTAGGACCTAAACCTGTTCTGATGGTCCGCAAGGGCAAGAAGAAAGGTAAATCGGCAGCAAAGTCTAAAGGTGATGGTAAGACCAAAACCGATGGAAAGGAGACATTGAAACCTAAGAAGGGAATCAAGAAGGATAAAAAATGTTTCCATTGCGGCAAGACCGGACATTGGAAGAGAAACTGCCCCACACACCTACAAGAAGTCAAGAAAGCAAAAACGAGTGAGGCATCAACCTCAGAGGCTTCTAAAAAAGAAGGCATCAGAATAGACATGGACCTGCGAATGGAAATAAAGCAAGAGTTGCTACATCATCCATTAGGACATGTGTTTTTTCTTAAATAGATTTGTTTTAGTTTTTAAGATTATTATTTTGTGCCTAAGTTTTAGTTATCTTGTAAGGACAAGATATTTTAATTTTGAGATTATTTAAATAAATGTTATTCCTTTTAATCTCTTATGGCACAACAAATCAATGTTCTTTAAACTAATCAAATCAATAATATTTATAAGATAAATAAAACAAATGACTAATCTCAAACTCATAAAAAGTATTAAGGTAATTTGATGAGATCAAATTCAAGAATACTTAAAGTTTGATGAACTTTCAAAGAATATGGGATTATCTCATAATTAAATCCCACAAGTGGAACGAAAAGTCTTTGAAAGAGAATCAAATATGTTAGACATGTTTTGATTCAGAACAAGTCATTTTCGACTTCTTTACACAATAGAAAAACAACTCTCATACTTAATCGTTTTTTTAAACTTGGTTCGAAACGCCATATAAGATATGGACTAAGATTTGTTCTAGAATACCTTTGAAGTTTTATGGTTACTTACATGTTAAAATGTTTACAAAGTTAGAACCTTAAAAACTCCATTTGTTGTTTATCCTAACGAGAACAAAGCGTTTGTTTCTCAAACGAGAGCTTATCTTAAAAGAGATTAATTCTCACAAAGGGATATTATTTCTTCAACTTTAACGAGAACAAAATATTTGTTGCTCAAACGATAATTTATCTCGAAAGAGAATACTTATCACTAAGGGATTTCATTTTTCAACGAGAACAAAATGTTTGTTCCTCAAACGAGAGTTTCTCTCGAAAGAGATTACCTCTCACAAAAAGGAAAAATGGAATTTGGAATGTGAAGAAATTTTAGACAACAAATTTATGAACCAAAGATTGAGAATGTTCCACAAATGATCAAGGAACATTGGAACAAAACACAACCATTGTGTTGATCCTTAAGAGAATACCATCTACTTGAGAAATATGAATTTCTCTCTATCCGTACATGGAAACACTATTCTTTTCGGATCAAGATGAAGACTAGGTCTTATCAGAAAGCAATGGTGAGCCCAAAATTTGAGAAATGGCTAAGAGCCATGAGAGATAAGATGAAATCCATGTCTAAAACCAAGTATAGACTTTGGTTACCTAAAAGGGTAAAACCTAAGAGATATGGATGAGTTTTTCAAAAAGGAAAAACCGACATGGATGATAAAACATACAAAGGATGATTCGTCGCTAAAAGTTTTCGACAAACTTCATAGTATAGACTATGATAAAGCATCTTTCTTGTAGCTATGTTTAATCCATCTTAATCTCACTTGCAAGTAGTTACATACGATGATTACGAAATAGAATAAAGGAATGTTAAAACCACTTTCCTAAGGGAAAACTTGAAACAGATGTGTACACGACACATCTAGAAGGTTTTGTCACTCCAGTAAACACTTGGAAGGTATGTAAGCTACAAAGGTCTATCCGTAGACTAAGGCAAGCTTCTCAAAGTTGGGATATTCGTTTCAGAAGATACAATCAAAAGGTTTGATTTATCTAGAAACAAAGGGGAGTTTTGTTTCAAAAGAGCTAGTGGGAGCATTGTTACTTTCCTAAGTATTGTATGTAGATGACATACTCATCATAAGGAACTAAAGATCGCAATTTGTTTTGCATTAATAAAAGATACTGCGAGTTAGCAACATGAGACAATATCTAACTCTACAACATAGGCTGAATGTATTACAGTCGACATAGCAATAAAGAAGGATGTTTGGATCTAAAGGGTTCACTTTTGAACTAAGGGTTGTTCCCAGCATATTAGATGCTACATAACTCTGTTATGATGGAACCTTTGCATAAGCAAATAAAACCCAGATCTCATCAATAAATCCAAACATATTCTAAAGTGCTTACATCTTGGAGATGTGAAAGTATGCAACATACGCACAAAGTTGATAACTTTGTCAACTCCCTGACAAAGCTTTTTAACACAGCATAAGCATGTCAGTTACACTAAGCCATATCGTATTAGATACGAGAATGATTGGTCTTAGTGCTAGTGGGAGATTGTTGGAGTATGCCCAAAGACCAATCATATGATGATTGAATAGACATACTATTTTACTAGATTTATCAAGTAATGACATTGCCATTATTATCATTTGGTATGTTTTTGTGCATCAAACTAACCATTGGATAATAATGTCCATACAATAATACGATTATTGTTAAATAGAATCCTTAGTCGAATATTATTACGGGTATGGACAATGATAATATATAAAGACTAATATGTGGTTGATTGATAACAAGTGTTGTCATTGACACAGAGATGTCAAAATCGACACATAAGTATTTGTTAGAGAACAACATACTGGATTGACCCGCTATTAGCGTGTTTCTTGGGTAATTATGTGACAGTCACAACATTGCTCATGATAAACATATGTATGATCCTTAGACTTGAGATCAACATGATTTCAACATAAAAATTTACGTATTTTGACATAGTCAAACATGTGTCGTAACTGAATACATTATAAATACTGATGATTGGATACATGATGACCTATGTAGTGAAATATGGTTAATCAAGAAAGGATTTGTCCCTCCTACATAATGGGAGAAATATCTTCGGCCACTTGATTGAGTGAGATTAGAAAATGCATGGCCATGCTCGAATATTATGATATGAGATATCATAGAGATTCGTTTATAATAATCTACTCAAGACATCAAGAAACACTAGATGGACAATGCAAGTGTGACTAACCCATGACTTGTGTTCATCTAAGATATAAAGGACAAAAGGATAAAATACATAAAGAAAGTTTATTCAGGAATTAGGAAAGTCAAACCATTACTTCATGCAACTTAGGTAGCAATGATGTATTGCTAGATGCCATTCATTGTTTGTAAAATTAGAACATTTCTAATTTTGCTGCTAACGTTGCATGAACCTACAAGGGTCACACCCTTCGAATGAAACGAACAAAAATGGAAACCATACTCCCTATTTTAGGGAGGTTGCCGAAAATCCCCTATGGGATAGGGGAAATCGGCAAGTCCTTTAAAAAAGGATAATATTCGATAAATAATGTATTTATCAGATATTATTTAGAGTATGGAAAATATTTAGAGACTTAAATATTATAGAATAAGATTCTAGAAATTTAAATATATATTTAGAATATATATAATGTATATTTAATTCTAAGTTTATGTAGAATTAGATTCTACATAATTAAAAATATATATTTAAATATATTTAAATCCAAGTAAAGATAGAATGAGATTCTATATAATAAAATATATATATTTGGATTAAATATAATATATATTTAAATCCATGTTTGATGTAGAATAAGATTCTACATAATTAAATATATATATTTCATTTAATATTATTAAATATAATGTATATTTAATATAAACCAATTTCAAGTAGAATTAGATTCTATGAACTTTGGTTGAACTTGGATTAAAGGAATTCAACTAAAATTAAGTCTCTGAATACTATTTAAAGGGACAAGGGCTAGCAACCAAATCATCCCTCTTCCTTCTCTTGAAGATTTCGACAACACCCCTAGGGATTCCCCACTAGAATTCGACATATCCCAGAAAGCTCTCTGAGAAGTTGTTCGATATTTTTCTAGTGTTCTACTTGACCCCTGGCAAATCCCTGAAGGTTCCCTTGCTCGATTGCAAGTCCCGGTTGAACTCTTGGTCGATTTCAGACTCCCTCAGGAATCCCTGGAGGGATTTCGACTTCTACCTGGAAGGTGTTCAAACATGTCGAAATTTATCCCTAAGTGTTAGGGAGGCGGAAACTTTGTTCGTTTTGTTTGGGTGGACTCTGTTGAGGTCATTGCGAACCTGTGACGATTTCGGTTTTACTTGACGTGGTTATTCCGACATACCGTCGGTTTTCTAGTTTCCAAAGTTTTAAAAGGTAACTCTTCATCTTTTCACCCCGGATTCGTTCTTGTACATGGATCCTGGTTGTATTACGTCGGATTAATTTTTTCGCTGCGCCACGGGGCGTGCCGACGTAACCCAACAAGTAGGTGATAAGATAGGTTCGGGTACCCTCATTAGAACCGAACCCACATGTGTGAGAATTTAAGAAGCCTACCCCATTAGAGCCATGCAGATAACCGTAGAATTAGAATTCGTGCTCGTAGGTCTTACATTATTAATATGCTTTGGCGTGTTTTCATTTGTTTGTTGTATTCAATATTCATTATTGTTGTTACTAATCTAGTTGCCTGTTTTGTTTTGTTTTGCTTAATTATTTGTGCATATTCATCGCATTTTCATACGAAGTGTTGATTCGATAATAGTCTAAAATTGAAAACCGCCATAACGGGAGAAAGAGTCTATGGCAACGGAGTTTCCAGAACGCGCTAAGGGGACGAGCAAGACATATTGAAAATCGTACCCTATGTATTTAATTTCTTGCCTCATTGTAACAAGACTTGATCTCCATTATGAAAGTTGTTTGATGAGGATGTTCTTCGAATCAACACTTCTTTGCATTCGATTTTGTTTTTAATTTATTACCTTTAATCATCTGATGGGATTAATTGTTTGGGATCATGGAAGTATTCGTGACTATCGAAGATTCCGCATCTACACTTTACCCGCCATCAAAGGAAGCAAATGGAAGAGAGTTTTGCTAAGTTGGAAGCTGATTTAAGTGGTCAGTTGGAGTGAGCTCAACAAGAATTTAGGGACACCATCATCAAGTCCCAATAAGATATGATGAAAGAGATATCTCAATTGCTACAAGCCAATCTAAGAGGAAAGGGTGTTGTTGGAAACCCTAGTCAAGAGAGGGCAGACCCCTCATTTTCCCCTGGTTTTTTCACCGATACCCCTAAGCCCTCGCAAGGAGCGGCTACTCAAGGAGATGGGGGAAACATCGCATCAGGCGGGCGCCTCAGCCCTTGCTCCATCATGTATGTTTTTTAATCATGTGGAGAATGTGGAAGATAGTGTCCCAGACTTGGATGAAATTGAGAATTTCAACAAGGTCAAGGCGGAGTTCTCAAAACAACTAGAAGAGATCCGAAAGGACCTCGAGGAGAAATTTTGGACAAAGGAGTAAGAAGAAGGGACATATGGGATAAATGCTAGAGATCTCAGTTTGATTCCAGACTTGGTGATTCCGCCCAAGTTCAAGAAGCAAGATTTTGAGAAGTTTGACGAGACAACTTGCTCTACTGCCTACATAACCATGTTCTGTAGGAAGATGACGGGTTTCATCGACAATGAGAAATTGCTAATTCAATGCTTTCAAGACAGCTTAGCGGGGCCCACGGTGAGGTGGTACAATCAGTTATCCCGTGCTCAAATTAGGTCATGGAAGGATCTGGCCAAGTCTTTCACAGATCAGTATAGGCACATAACCGAATGGTCTCAAACCGACTCATGCTACAAGGTATGGAGCAAAGGCACAATGAGAGCCTCCGTGAATACGCTCAACGTTGGCGAGATGTGGCAGCACAGGTCTAACCCCCACTTCGCGAGAATGAGATCTCTCCTATGTTTGTTGATACTTTGAATGGAACCCTCTATGACCGCATGATAAGCAACCCTATCAGTAATTTCTCATATATGGTTATGATCGGTGAACATATCGAGGCAGCTATCAAGAGTGGTAGAATCGAGGGAGGAGAAAATGCTCGGAAGCAATTCAAGAAGAAAGATCATGAGGTGAACAACACCAGTACCTACGAGGCTCCTAAGCACCTCACAATCTCACCGCCTCGAGTCGCAATCGGGAATGCGCAAAGCTCAAACTGAAGAGAGAGTAGGGCTCCCAAGAAGGAACAAGAGAAGATGTCCTTCACCCCTCTACCCATGCCATACAAGGAAGTGTACAAGCACCTATACGAGGCCGATCTGGTCCGTCCATATCTTGTTACTCCCTTCCAGCTGCCTTACCCTCCATGGTATGACGAGAAAGCACATTGTGAGTACGACGGTGGAGTACCGGGGCACACGATAGAAAATTGCACAGCGTTCAAGAAGCTCGTGCAAAACATGATCAACACTGGGGTCCTCGAGTTAGAGGGGCCCAATGTGGCGGCCAACCCACTTCCGAACCATGGATGACGAGGCGTGAATGCCCTTGAAGAGGTAGACGCGAAGAAATTAAGGAGAGATCTGTCAGAAATCAGGTCCCCTCTGAGTTGAGTGTTCGAACAGCTGCGCACGACGTAATTGATTGAGAGTGGTACGAATGGAGTATACGATGGCCCTGAATCATTTTGTGAGTACCATCAGACTGCGGGTCATGAGATTCAGAATTGTCCAGAATTTAAGCAGTTGGTTTAGGAACTAATGGACAATAAGGAGATTGAGTTCCTCGAGGAAGCTTAGGGGTTTTGATGGGTGGTCGGTCTAGCGGTGGTTGAGAGTCTTAATGCATCAAAGTTTTCTTGTTTTCATTTCATTGCATTTTAATATTTTTCTTGAAGTAATGTGTGGAATCAACTTTGCTACCCTTTGCCCGAAGGTAGCAAAGATCTTTTTGTAAGGGCCTAAGATTGCATATTTTTAAAGTTTCAATGAAAGGATGCATTGTGTTTTGTGTTTCAATTATCTCTTCAGTTTGTGTAAATATATTTGTCTATTGAGTCCCCGTATATCAATTGCACAAGGGACATTGACCTTGACCCAAAGGTTGATTTCGAGAAGCCTTTGTCTAGTGGAAATTGAAAGCTGTGAAGATGATGAATATGTGGCTTACACTCCGAGTTAATTTGGTCATCTATTGAGTACACATAGCATTAGGGCCTTCGGGAGAACAACTGGAAATTTTTCGTGCTTAAAAAAAGAAAAAAAAAGAAGAAAAAGAAAAAGAAAAAGAAAGCGAAGAAAGAAAAAGAGAAGAAAAAGGAAAAAGAGAAGAAAAAGAAAAAAAAGAAGAAGAAAGAAAGAAAAGAGGAAATAGAAAAAAATCGAGAATAATAAAAGCATAACAAAAGCACTCCAATGTTCGAAGCCTGATAATAGGCGTTTTCGGATACGAGTGTGGAATTTTTGTGGCACTCTGCTGTAGCAAAAAGACCAATAAGGTTGCTATGCACCATTCGAATCAAGAATTTTTGCTTCATGAGTGATGATAATATTTTCTAATCATGACAATACTGAGTAGCTCGGGGTTTTTTTGTTTGCTCCATCATTTATTTCGAGCCAAAGGAATGTGATGAGTTGACTTCCCCAAAATCATAAAGAATTGAGACAAAAGGGTAAAGGCGAAGCCTATAGAATTTAAGTCTAATTGATTAAAAAGCTGAAATAGCTCGAAGAGTATTTCACATCTTCAGACATCAGCTCAGTTTTCGAGGTCTCCTAGACACATGATGCTTGAGGCAATACTTGATATTCGGGGTATTTAATCTTGCTTGATATATTCATAATTTAAAAAGAAAGTCTAGTTTTCGAAAATGCATCTCACTTTGAAGTCAGAAGATGTCATCTAAATTTTTAGTGCACACAAATTTTTTTCCTCTCATTGCTTCAAGGATAAAGTTTAGAATGCAAGGACATGAATGCTTATGATAGCTCATCAAGTGGCCATAGTGAGGTCGGTAGTAAGTTTCTACAAACTACAGTTTAGGGACCCGAATTGAGTTTCTGCTTTGATTGCTTCAGAAAATGAAAATGGACCTTAATGAACTTAGGAGAAAAGTCCAGGAACTTGGGGGCATGTACCTTCCCCTAATGTTGTGGCGTTGAGTTAGGACGAAGAGAATAGTTGATCACCCAGTTTGAAAAGGGGGCAATGTTTTGAGAACGAACATTACGAGAAGTGTTGTCTATTTTGACCAGTGGAAGTTAGCAGTCATCTCTCAAGAAGAGACCAGGGATGGAGATTTGGCAAGGATGAGAAAGCCAAAAGATATTAAGAAGAAGAAAAAGTCGGGACTGACCAATCCGGAGAGTGAAATCATCCGAACAATTTTGATGTCATAATTCATGCATCACTTGTAGTTAGGCATCCCTAGGATTAGGGGTATGCTAACTCACATCATCATATCTTTTCTGCCTATTTTGATAGGTATATTAAAGCTTTTCCCGTAAAAGGAACCCACCTATCCGTTCGGGCGTTTTGAGAATGGAACCTGCCTATTCGTTTGAGCGTTTTGAGAATGGAAACCCGCCTCTCCATTCGTACATGAGGAGAATGGAACTTTTATCTTTCAGAACCTGCCTATCCGTTCGGGCATGAGGAGAATGGAACCCGCCTATCCGTTCGAGTATGAGGAAAATGGAACCCGCCTATCCGTTTGGGCATGAAGAGAATGGAATACGCCTATCCGTTCGGGCATGAGGAGAATGGAACCCGCCTATCCATTCAGGCATGAGGAGAATGGAACCCGCCTATCTGTTTGGGCATGAGGAGAATGGAATCTGCCTATCCGTTCGGACAATTTGAGAATGGAGACCTACCTATCCGTTTAGGCATAAGGAGAATGGAAACCCGCCTATCCGTTCAAGCATGAGGAGAATGGAACCTGCCTATCCGTTCGGGCATGAGGAGAATGGAACCCGCCTATCCGTTCGGGCATTTTGAGAATGGAATCCGCTTATCCGTTTGAGCATTTTGAGAATGGAGACCCGCCTATCCGTTCAGGCATAAAGAGAATGGAAACCCGCCTATCCATTTAGGCATGAGGAGAATGGAACCCGCCTATCCGTTCAGGCATGGGGAGAATGGAATCCGCCTATCCGTTTGGGCACTTTGAGAATGGAGCTTTTATTTTTCACTAATTGTCTATATGTTCGGACCTCGAAGGGTTGAAGAATGTTGAAATGAGACGTACAACTTCAAGCCTCCGCGACCATTACATTTTCTCGTACCGACTTCCAAACCACCAGTAGTTCAAGTGCATGGTGACTCGGGATCCAAACAGGGAAGTTGGATAAAATTGGTGCATATGGCCTTTGCTTTATTCTTGTTCCACAAGTATAAGCAAAGGGGGGCAACTGTAATCACTTATTTTGTCCGGGGTGTTAACCCGTTTTCTTTTTTTAAATAATGGGCTTTGTTACATATATCGTATGATAAAAAAGAAAGAAAGAAAGAAACAATATATATTATTACTATTATTAATGTTGTATTTGTTATATTTATTATTACTATTATTACCGTTTATTATTATCACCAATGTTATTATCATATACTAATTATTATCTATTATTATTATTATATTTGCTATTATTGTTATTATTATTAATACAATTATTATTAGTGTTATATTTATTAATATTATTATCATTATTAATATTATTACATTAGTCATATTATTATCACAATACATGGCCAATATACATATTAATAAAAGCCCAATATAAAATAGAAATAAGCCCACTTTATTTACAGTCCACTTACATATATTAAACCCAAAATATTACATATTAATATAAGCATAAGGCCCGTGTGGCCCAAAAAACTAAAAGCCCTAATATGATAATAAGGAAAAAACCCTAATCCTATGTTGTGTCTTGCGCAACAATTTCTCGATCGTTAGATCTAGGAAAGATCTAACAGTCCACGATCGAGAAAAAAGTCTCCAGAACCTCCATGCCCCGCACGCGGGGCTTCCCAGCTCCCCCACGCGCGCGTGTAGATCACACACGACGCTCCAGCTCCCTCACGCGTGCCTTTTTTAATGCCGCTATACTATCCAGATCTTTCACCAACGGCTGGGATCGCTCCGCGTCGTCCGGCCAGCCACACTCGTCCCTTGGTTCGTCCTCTGGTCTCCCTCCCCCTCGTACGAGCCGTCACATGCAAACAAGTGAAGAAAAAAGCAGAATGTCAGAATACGCAACAAATTCCAGAAAATACAACAGATTTTCAGAGATGAATCCAGCCAAAAAATCAAAGGCAACCAATAACATATTTTGATAATTACATGTAATTCAAAAAATGTAATTTTTCGGGCTATAAAAGCCGAAACCAACCATTGTAACCCTAAGTTGCATTCCGAAAAAATTTCAGAGTAATACAAAGCAAAAACGACCTCAAGCTTTCCGAGGTATACGATTTCTATCTTTCATTTCGAAGTAAAAAAATAAAAGAAAGGGTTAGGGTTTTTTTTTACCTTTGCGACGATTCGTCGTCCCTGCATCTACTCGTCTTCCTCGCCGGTGACAAGCCTCCTGGTCTCTTCCGAGACCATGCATGGTGAATCGGGAGGGAAGTAGGCTTTGAAAAGTTTTTTTTTTTGAAAATTGTTTTTGGGTTTCGGTCTTAAAAAATCAAAGAAAGGGGGTTTTTTGGGTTCCAATTTCGTGAAGTAAAGGTTTTTCAGTTTTGGGTTTCGAAAGGTCAGAAAAAAGAGGGGCAAAAGGTTTTTTTAGATCTCCGGCGCAGATTAACGACGACCGGAGCGGCGTTGGGTGTTTTGGGACGAGAGAAGTGGGGGTGTCTGAGTTTAGGTCTAGGTTTTGTAAAAAAGAGGCTTAAATATTTTAGAATACGTTTTCTAGTGTTTTAAAATATTAAAATTGGTTTGATTACGTTTTAAACCCATCCTCGTCTCCCTTATTGCGCGAGGGAGGGTTTTCGTGTTTTTAAACTCCCTCCGCAGTCCCTCCTGTTTCTCGAGAGCTTTCAATTTCGTCCATGTTTTGGTTTTAATTGAAATTCGAATGGTAAAATCCCCCTCTTGGTTCTTTCAGGTTTCAACATCCTTTTAATTTGGCCCTTGATTTTGCAATTTAATCTCTTCTTGGTGGTATTATTACCGCCGCAGTCCTTGTCTTTTTTATTTTGTTATTGTGCTTTATTTTTTGTTATATTATATATTTTTGTTTTCTATGCATTTTGTCATTTTATTAAATACATGTTTATGTTATATGTATGAGATTGCCATATTGATATATATATTTTTTGGTTATCTTTTTTTATATATAGTTTCTTAAATGATATATAGTTTTAGTATGTTGTATGCTCGGTTTTTTTATGTGTGCATAGTTAGTTTGTATGTTATTCGAATATGTATTTTTGGCATGCATCGTTAAATGTCATTCATACGATCTTAGAAATTCCTCGAATATGTGATAATTAATTTATAATTATAGAAATGAGATACTTATTAATTCATGTATTCAAGTCGAAATATCTTAGCTTATTGGATATTCCTTGAATATTTGGATTAATTCGCATCGTCTAAAGGTAAAATTCGTAATTAAAACGATCAAGGCCATGACACCATATTTTATCTGCTTGCATCATGCATAAAGGTGACGTACGGGATCCGAACCCTAAACTAACACGACAGTCAGACTTATATGATGTCGGTTCAGTCTTTAGTCTGGTGTACCGTCATCCTTTTTAATTAAATGTCTAATTAATTTGAAACCGCCAGTTTGATAAAGCTCGTCCGATTAAAGTTTAATTTTCAATTAAGAACCCCTAATTAAACTCTTTTTAAATTTTAAACAATTTCCATCAATTAAAAGCAACAATTGTTTTGGTACCGATTTCCGGGCGTGATGGGGTGCTAACCCTTCCCCACACGTAACCAACTCCCGAACCCTTTCAAACGAATTTCTAGTTTTGTTTTTACGGTGTCCGACCTACCTTAGTGGCCAGTGGTGACTCCAAAAGATTTTTAAGGTTTTTCTGAAACTTGGAATTTTCAAAAAGAAGTTTCCCCTTTTTAATTGAATTTTCTAAAAAAAATGTGGGACACTTCAAGGTTTGTCCTTCCTTTCGACAAAAAACCTTATCACAGTTCTGTTCAACACTGATTGATTCTACACCGACGATGCTCTGAGCTTGAAGTTCTCCCCTTCGATTAGAACTCAAAAATAGGAGAATCCATTTTTGTAAAGCAAAATCCATGCTTTATTTTTAAAACTCACTCCAAAATAGGGTTTTTGGGTGATTGAAACCAAATTGTAAATCAGAGAAACAACACTTAGAGTAATCATATGGTGTATAGACTGTTGAAAAGTTGGACAACAATATGGGACATCGAAGGATGGATTCTTGGAGAAGAAGGATAAGAAAACACGAAAGATTTTGGGGGAAAAAAGGTTAGTACCCGAAGATAATATTTTGGTCCCTTGGCACTTACGTTTTAGGTTTGTTCTATTTTGATCATCCGAATTTAGAAAAGATCATTTTAGCCACTTAAGTTTTGAATCGTGTTTGTTTTGGTCCCTTGTTCGTTAGTCTCCGTTACTTAAAAAAAATAGTTTCTAATTTAACTGCAAAACTTTCAAAACTTTATTTTTCACCATCTTCCCCAAAAATTATAAAACTAAAACACTAGAAGATAAAATCAAATTTAAATATCAGATGGTACAAGCATGGTCTCACGAATTTGAAAATCCATCTCCATAAATTGTTAAATAATGACTAAACATTTCAGATTCGTGAATCCTCATGAGTTTTAATCAGTAGATAAATTGTCGGCAATTGGTAGTTTCTTGCCCCACCGGGCCTTGATGCATCAATGAACCCATGGACGTTTCTGATTGTATGATGGTAATTGAAACGTGAGACTATGAATGTACCATCCGATAACCTTAGTTGAATAGAAGTTGCTGGCAATGATGAATCCACAACCAGCCCCAAAGATGGGCCTGGTGCAGTGGTGTTACTACCGTCAGCACCAGTTGGTTCAAAGGGAGTGGGGATTGTGGAACGCCCCAATTTTGGGCCTAGATGTTTTAGAGTTCGAATCAGATCGGTCGAGAACGATTCGAGTCTTAAAGGGAGATTTAGGGAACACCTAGTTCGAGATGCTTTAAAAATATGGGAAAATACCTAAAAATCCCCATTTATTATATGAATGTTTATGGTGAAAACAATTTTACAAAATAAGGTTTGGAAATACTACATTTCGGTGTAATGAGCAAATCGTAGTTTTTGCAAAAGTTAAATAGTGACTGTTTTGTAAAGGATTGAAACTTTGAATCTTTAAGGAGCTAATTTTACCAAAATGTTTTTAATCAGATTTCTCCTTATTTTGGGTGAATTTAATAATGTTTTAATTAAGGGAAATAAAGATAATTAAAAGGAAAACCCATATATGACTTTTCATAACTACCTTACGTCAATTTTCTCTCATTTCATTTTTTCTCAATTTCTTTTCAGCCAAACACATTTCCTCCATCAATTAGCTTCTGATTTCCATTCCTTTTGATGAGATTTCAATCTCCTTTTGATTCCTAATCTTTTCCTCACCAAGTCCTCTTGTTTTCACATTGGATTTTCAAGAAAACTTGCCCAAATCAAGGAGAAATCAGCCATTAGAGGTAAGCTTCGTCCTTCTCCTCTAATGACCAGTTCTTTACTGAAATTCCCAAGTTACCAATCCTTTGTTGATGATTTTTTTAGTTGCTTTAAAGTTGGAAACAAGAAATTGTATAAAAACTCAAGGTTCTTGGAGAGATCTTGATGATTTTCGTGGTTGTTGGTTAGGCTCTGTTTTGAGGTTGTTTTCTAATGTATTTTGGATGGTAATTGATGTTATAAATGAGGTTGTATCAAATAAATCCCGAATAGGTTTGGATTCCAAAGTTTTACATGCTAGAATGGTGGTTTTTGGGGGTGGTTTTGGTGTTATGTTATAGCTGGAGGTATAAGGACGAGTTTGTGGTGGTTTTTGATGTTGATTGATGTTTAGAAATGACTAGAAGTGATAGATCTTGGCTGGGCTTTGTTTTGGGAGAGTTTGGATTTGATTTTGGTTGTTTTTGGTAGCCAAAATGAGGTTCTTGAGTAGAGCAGCGAGTTTAGGTGTGTGGCTGATGATTTCAATGCATGATGATGAATTAATCCTCTGCTCTTATGTGTTATAAACAGGGGAGACATCTTCGGACGCCTTTGGTGTTGATCCGGGAGCTTAGATAGCGTTTCAGCGAGCAAGCGGAACATAATCAGTGAGTGTGAATGGTTTAGAAGTCCTTGAGGGACAAAGAAACAAGGTTTGGGGATTTAGGAAAGGTTTGAAACACCTTCCTAAGTCCGGAAGTAAGTATTGGCTAGATTGCTCTCGTATATATGGTGGTTTCCCTTAAAATGCTTTTACATGCTCATGTATTGAGATATATAAATTCCTACTGTTTTTATGCATGATTTGTAGCATGAGATGATGCTTGAAAAGATTTCATGAAATAACATGTTGCATTGATGAGTTTTATGCTTTTGTTTTAATGCAAGGCAAATGTTATGATTTTGAATGAGATGAGAAAGCTTTGAGAAATGTTGCATTAAAAACAATAGGTGAGATGATGTTTTGACATAATATAATGGCATAGAAGATGAGATACTTACCGGATATAATTGATCGATCAATAGGATGAGAGTGCACTATAAACTAAAAACTCGTACGTGCTCTTTGGATTTAATCCAAAGGGAGAGACCGATGATGGGCATTCCATTGGGTAGGACTTGGTGAAATACACAAGCTTTGTGGCGATGAGAGATTCCACCATGTGAGTACGGAGATGTGAGATTCCATCAAAAATTATGTTTACTAGACGAGTGAGGACGATGATTGAGATTCCACCAGAAATGTCTAGTGGGTTTGAGAATGTTGTTCGCATATCCGAGTAATAATGAGATGTGAAATGCCAATATAATATATGAAAATGCTTTTGATTCACATGTACCTGTTGATGAGATGATTTATGCTATGAGAAATGCATATGAGATTTGTATATGAAATGCTTTAGTTTTCACAAGCATGTGTATGGCCTTGCCATGAGGTTTGCATTGCTTTAAATGCATGAGATAGAATTGAGGTACATGTGTTTTCAATGGAGATTTGCTTTGAAATTGTTTTCAAGCATGAGATAGAATGAGCATATTGTAGAAAAGGCTTTTGAGAAAGTGTTTTGAATAATGCATTGTTGTGTTGGTTTTCTTTGGAGCTTGCCTCACTAAGCAAATGTGCTTACGCTCTCTTTTACCAACAATGCAGATAATTGAAGTGTTTTTGGGCAGCAAGAAGGTTAAGAATATCCAAGGAAGTGCAAAGCTCATGTATGGTGATGTTTTACATACTTTAGTATTGATAATTGGAAATGGGGTTTCATGGTTGTAGTTGGGAGATGTGTTTTGGAACTCCCTATGGTTGCAATAAGTTTGGTGTGGCTTTTGGAGGTTGTACATGGTTTTGTTTATGTGATTTGAGGTTTGAAAGCTTATATTTGGAATTGTGGTTGGGAAGCATGCATATAGATAGAATGTTCATGTGTTCGATGCCATGCTCTAGCTTAAGTCTCTTAATTATGATCTTTAATGTCTAGACAAGTTGCTGGTATGATATGGTATGCTTTGAAGCATGTTTGAGTGAGTTAAGAGGTGAAAAACCAGCATTTTCTGCTGTTGCAGGGCAGGGTGTATCGAAACACCCTTAACTATTTCGAAACGGGGGCCTGTAATGGCCATAGTGTTTCGGAACGGTTGAAGGTGTTTCAGAACATTTTGGCTACTGGAGAGGCCTGTTTCTATACCGTTCTCGGAACGCACCCGAGTACCGAAACGATCAACACCATTTCGATACGGACGTTTTGGTACGAAGGCCTGTGTTCCGAAACGGATGACCGTTGGATGATGTTTTTGAATTGTTTTAAGTTTCATGTTTTTCATTTCAGTCCTGAATGTTGTGGATGCAATTGCTTAAGCTTGGAATGTTCTTTTAATCTGAAATTTGACAGAGGAGCATGTAATGTCACTAATACCATTTTGGTAAACTTAAAATCTGCAATGTCTTTATATTTTCTAAAAATTGCATTTTGGTCCCTAAAAGTGTAATTCATGAAATTGAATCCCTAAATGATTTCCATCGCTGTGCCCTTCTCTCATATGATTCTTGAGTATTCACATAGGCTTAATGTGCATCTAGAAAAGATTAACAAGAAAAAAGTGTCGTTAATCAAGGTTGACTTTTGTATTGACTTTGGTTTTCCCCGTGTAATATTTGTAGTTCGGATCAAGTATCTAGGTCGGGCTAAAGGGTGTTACATGTGTTGGTATCAGAGCCAGGTTAACGAATATTTGGGGCTTCGTAAGTGGTTAATGTATGTGGTTAGGTATGTTTGTGACTTTTCGGTGAAAGTGTGATATATGAATATTGATGTATGATTCAATTGAGATGAATTTGTGATGCTATGTTGTGTTCGGAGTATAGTTGGGGATCCCATTACCATATCATTACTAATGAGAAGAATTGTTTTAAAAAATGAGCTTGAGTTCTTGGATTACTTACCTTACTATGCCTAATTGAGTTTGTTGTATTTTGTCAGTGCATTGTTTTATTATGGGGCCACGTAGAGAGCTTAGAATCAATACTCGAGCTATGGCTGAGAATGAGAATGTAGAAAATGCTAAGGATCTACCTCCTCCTCCCCCTGGTGGACCACCTGGTGGTGGTGGAGCTGGGGTTGGTGCTGCTGGGGTTGCTGGACCCGAGGGAGTCCAGGGGCAAGCTGCTCTTGATATGACCGTGTTGATACAAGCTATTGCTGGAGCTTTCCAGGCAGCAGTAGCTGGAGCCCAGGGAGCTGCACCACAGGATGGTGCTAACGTAAGATTGCCGTTGGAGCGTCTTCGCAGTGTGGGAGGGACTGAGTTTAGGGGGTTGACCCCGGAAGGTTCCGAGTCTTGGTTAGAGAGTACCAAGAGGATACTTTGACAACTGAACTGCAACAATGTTCAGAAGCTGGGATGCATTGTGTCACTATTGCATGGTGATGGATATACGTGGTGGACGACCACTATTGCGAGAATGGAGGATTATGAAGTGACTTGGACATTCTTTTTGAATGCGTTCAAGCAGAAATATTTGGGAGTTCGCTACCTCGACGAGAAAAAGAGGGAGTTTATGTCCCTTGCTCAAGGGAGCATGACGGTGGTAGAATATGAGATTCAGTTTGTTCGCCTTAGCCAATATGCACTTGAGCTGATTTCTAGTGAGTGAGAAAGATGTGAACGATTTCGTTATGGGCTGATGGCGGACGTGAAAACCTATATGCTCGCGGCCGATTATATTGATTTCGATGTCTTGGTCACTAGAGCCAAGGACATTGAGTTGAATCTTGGTTTGGTGAGCCGAGCATGAGGATCTAGCTCGGGGAAGCGAGCTGCAGAACGTGATTTTGGTAGAGATCGCAATAAGAGGCATAAGGATAGAAGGTCGCCTTTTGATGCTAGACGCGGGGGTGGTAACCCTGGAAGAGGTCAGCAAGGACCAAATGCTTTCTTGAGGACTCCTAAGTGTAACCGGTGTGGTAGGAGACATGCTGGTGAGTGTTGGGGTAACCTCGGTACATGCTGGAACTTTGGAAATCGGTGGCATATGAAGAAAGATTGTCCTCAGCCATTGAGAGAGGGACATGCTCCGGTGAGATCTGTTGAGCCACAGAGAGGTCGTGGGCGCGGCCGTGGTAATTTCCAGCGCAGAGATGAGGGTGGAAGGAATGTGGCGCATGTAGTGGCTGTCCAACCTGAGGGTGTCGAATAGGCTCGAGTGTATGCCCATCGTGAGGGAAGGAATGACACGGACGTGATCGCAAGTACCTTTACTTTGCAATCCTTGTCATTATTTTCTTTGATTGAATCTGGATCTACACACTCGTACATATTGCGTGAACATGCTCAAATGCTTGGTTTGCATGTTGAGTCTTTGGATGTTGGTATGCGTGTGACTAGTTCCTTTGGTGAGACGGTTGTAACAAGAAAGTTGTATAGAAGATGCCCCTTATAGGTGCAAGATCATGTGTTTCTTGTTGAACTTATGGAATTTCCATTCTATGGTTTTGATGTAATTCTTGGCATGGATTGGCTTGTTGAGCATAGAGCCGTGGTGGATTTCGAAAGCAAGCGAGTTTCGTTGAAACTTGCAGATGATTATATGGTTGTGGTGGTGGGAGAAAATGTGAATTTTCTGTCTAATGTGGTGTCGACGCTTGAAGCAAGCCGGATGTTGCGTCAAGGATGCGAGGCTTACCTAGCCTTTGTTATGAATCCCAGTTCAAAGGAGGTGCACGTACAAGATATAATAACTGTGTGTGAGTTCCCTAGAGTGTTTCCAGAGGAATTACTTGGTTTTTCGCTTAGTCGAGAGGTTGAAATTGGAATTGAATTGTATGAGAACACAACTCCGGTATCCATTGCTCCCTATCGCATGGCACCCAAAGAGTTGAAAGAGTTGAAGATGCAACTTCAGGAGTTGCTTGACCGTGGCTTTATTCGGCCTAGTGTGTTACCTTGGGGTGCACCGGTCTTGTTTGTTAAAAAGAAAGATGGCACGATGAGGATGTGTATTGATTATCGTCAGCTGAATAAGTTGACCGTCAAGAACAAGTATCCTTTGCCGAGGATTGATGATCTTTTTGATCAGTTTCGGGGAGCGGCTGTGTTTTCAAAGATTGATTTGAGGTCAGGGTACTATCAGTTAAAGGTGAAGGATGTGGATGTGCCGAAAATAGCCTTTCGAACGAGGTATGGGCATTATGAGTTCCTTGTGATGTCGTTTGGGTTGACAAATGCTCCTGCTGCTTTCATGGATATGATGAATAGGGTGTTCCATGAATTCTTGGACAAGTTCGTTGTGGTGTTCATCGACGATATCCTTGTGTACTCTCGTACTAAAGAGGAGCATGAAGGTCATTTGAGGATTGTTTTGCAAGCGCTGTTGGAAAATCAGCTTTATGCTAAGCTGAGCAAATGTGAGTTTCGGCTAAAGGAAGTTGTTTTCCTTGGTCATGTGGTTTCGGCGGAAGGGATTCGAGTTGATCCCAGAAGGTTGAGGCGGTGATGAATTGGAAGCTTCCTAAGTCCGTTCATGAAGTCCATAGTTTCCTTGGGTTGGTAGGATACTACCGGAGGTTTGTGGATGGATTTTCTAAGATTGTTGCCCCTTTGACGAAGTTGTTGCAAAAAGATGTTAAATATGAGTGGACGGAAGCGAGACAGCAAGCTTTTGAGAAGCTAAAAGCAGCTTTGACGCAAGCTCCTATCTTGGTTCAACCTGAATCTAGGAGAGAGTTTACTGTGTAAAGTGACGCATCCTTTGTTGGTTTGGGGTGTGTGTTAATGCAAGAGGGTAAGGTGGTGGCTTATGCATCGCGACAGTTGAAAGTGCATGAGCGCAATTATCCTACGCATGATATTGAGTTGGCTGCAGTGGTTTTTTCTCTAAAGATCTGGAGACATTATCTCTATGGTGATAAGTGTACTGTGTATACGGATCACAAAAGTTTGAAGTATATGATGTCTTAGAAGGAGTTCAATCTTAGGCAACGACGTTGGGTGGAGTTGCTTAAGGATTTCAATCTAACGATCGAGTATCATCCGGAGAAGGCCAATGTTGTGGCTGATGCTTTGAGCAGGAAAGTGGCGGTGGAGTTATGAGCGATTTTTGCTAGCTTGAGCATATCTCGAGATGGTGGTCTTGTTGCTGAATTGCAAGTGAAACCATCTCTAATCCAGTTAATAAAGGATAAACAACTGTTGGATGATTCTTTGGTCCCACATGTTCAGGATATTACTGAAGATAGGCCATCGGATTTCTGTTTTAATGATGATGGTGTTTTATGTTTTGGAAGTCGGATAGTGGTGCCGAATGATGTTGAGTTGAGGCGCATTATTTTGACCGAAGCTCATAGTAGTCCTTTTGCTATGCACCCTGGTAGTACAAAGATGTATCGTAATCTGAAGGATGAGTACTATTGGGTGGGTTTGAAGAAAGATGTCGCTGAGTATGTTAGCAAATGTATGGTTTGTCAGCGGGTTAAGGCTGAACATCAGTTTCCTTCAGGGTTGTTGCAGCCGTTAAGGATTCCTGAATGGAAATGGGAGAGGATCACCATGGACTTTGTGTTTGGTTTGCCTTTATCGCCATCAAAGAAGAATTTTGTTTGGGTGATTGTGGATCGCCTTACGAAGTGTGCGCATTTCTTGCCTGTGCATACTACATACACCTTGGATAAGCTTGCGGAGTTGTACATTGCTGAGATTGTATGTTTGCATGGCGTACCAAAATCTATAGTGTCAGATAGAGATCCGAGGTTCACCACAAGGTTTTGGGAGTGTTTGCATCAAGAATTGGGTACGCGGCTGAATTTCAGTACTTCTTATCATCCGCAAACAGATGGGCAGTCGGAGCGTGTTATCCAAGTGCTTGAGGATATGTTCAGATGATGTGTTATTGAGTTCCAATGCTCTTGGGAGAAGCACTTGCCTTTAGTGGAGTTTGCTTATAATAACAGTTACCGGGCGAGTATTCAAATGGAACCCTATGAAGCTTTGTACGGGAGGAAGTGCAGAACTCCTCTTTATTGGGCTGAAACAGGACAAAAGTTGGTTTCGATGCCAGCTTTGTTAAAAGAAACCACCGAGAAGGTGAAGCTCATTTGTGAGCAGTTGAAGGCAGCATCGGATCGGCAAAAGTCTTACGCGGATTAGAAGCGTAAGGAGATAGAATTTGCTGTGGGTGATCGTGTGTTTCTGAAAGTTTCACCTTGGAAGAAGGTGATGAGGTTTGGTCGGAAGGGCAAGTTGAGCCCAAGGTAAATTGGACTATACAAGGTGATAGAACGTGTGGGTCATGTTGCTGAGATTCTTGATGAGGAACTTGTTGAGATTCTTGATTCGGATAGTAAGGTTCTTCGTGGTAAGACCATTGAGCTGGTCAAAGTGTTGTGGAGACATCATGGTGCTGAGGAAGCCACGTGGGAAAGGAAGGAAGACATGAAGAAGCAATTTCCTTACCTTTTTCCTCTAGGTAAATTTCAAGGACGAAATTTCTTAAGAGGGGGAGAGTTGTAACGCCCCAATTTTGGGCCTAGATGTTTTAGAGTTCGAATCGGTCGAGAATGGTTCGAGTCTTAAAGGGAGATTTAGGGAGCACCTAGTTCGGGATGCTTTAAAAATATGGGAAAATACCTAAAAATCTTCATTTCTTATATGAATGATTATGGTGAAAACAATTTTACAAAATAAGGTTTGGAAATACTACATTTCAGTGTAGTGACCAAATCTTAGTTTTTGCAAAAGTTAAATAGTGACTGTTTTGTAAAGGATTGAAACTTTGAATCTTTAAGGAGCTAATTTTACCAAAATGTTTTTAATAAGATTTCTCCTTATTTTGGGTGATTTTAATAATGTTTTAATTAAGGGAAATAAAGATAATTAAAAGGAAAAACCATATTTGACTTTTCATAACTACCTTACGTCAAGTTTCTCTCATTTCAATTTCTCTCAATTTCTTCTCAGCCAAACACATTTCCTCCATCAATTAGCCTCTGATTTTCATTCCTTTTGATGAGATTTCAATCTCCTTTTGATTCCTAATCTTTTCCTCACCAAGTCCTCTTGTTTTCACATTAGGTTTTCAAGAAAACTTGCCCAAATCAAGGAGAAATTAGCCACTAGAGGTAAGCTTCGTCCTTCTCCTCTAATGACCAGTTCTTTACTGAAATTCCCAAGTTATCAATCCTTTGATGATGATTTTTTTTTAGATGCTTTAATGTTAGAAACAAGAAATTGTATAAAAACTCAAGGTTCTTGGAGAGATCTTGATGATTTTCGTGGTTGTTTGTTAGGCTCTGTTTTGAGGTTGTTTTCTAATGTATTTTGGATGGTAATTGATGTTATAAATGAGGTTTTATCAAACAAATCCTGAATAGGTTTGGATTCCTAAGTTTTGCATGCTAGAATGGTGGTTTTTGGGGTGGTTTTGGAGTTCTGTTATAGCTGGAGGTATAAGGACGAGTTTGTGGTGGTTTTTTATGTTGATTGATGTTTAGAAATGACTAGAAGTGATAGGTCTTGGATGGGATTTGTTTTGGGAGAGTTTGGAGATGATTTCGATTGTTTTTTGTAGCTGAAATGAGGTTCTTGAGTAGAGCAGCGAGTTTAGCTGTGTGGCTGATGATTTCAATGCATAATGATGCATTAATCCTCTGCTCTTATGTGTTATAAACAGGGGAGACATCTTCGGACGCCTTTGGTGTTGATTCGGGAGCTTAGATAGCGTTTCGGCGAGCAAGCGAAACGAAATCGGTGAGTGCGAATGGTTTAGAAGTCGTTGAGGAACAAAGAAACAAGGTTTGGGGATTTAGGAAAGGTTTGAAACACCGTCCTAAGTCCAGAATTAAGTATTGGCTAGATTGCTCTCGTATATATGGTGGTTGCCCTTAAAATGCTTTTACATGCTCATGTTTTGAGATAGATAAATTCCTACTATTTTTATGCATAATTTGTAGCATGAGATGATGCTTGAAAATATTTTATGAAATAACATGTTGCATTGATGAGTTTTAAGCTTTTGTTTTAAAGCAAGGCAAATGTTATGATTTTGAATGAGATGAGAAAGCTTTGAGAAATGTTGCATTAAATACAATAGCTGAGATGATGTTTTGACTTAATATATTGGCATAGAAGATGAGATACTTACAGGATATAATTGATCGATCAATAGAATGAGAGTGCACTATAAACTAAAAACTCGTACGTGCTCTTTGGATTCAATCCAAAGGGAGAGACCGATTATGGGCATTCCATCGGGTAGGACTTGGTGAAATACCCAAGCTTTGTGGCGATGAGAGATTCCGCCATGTGAGTACGGTGATGTGAGATTCCACCGAAAATTATGTTTACTAGACGAGTGAGTACGGTGATGTGAGATTCCATCGGGAGTGTCTAGTGGATTTGAGAATGTTGTTCGCATATTCGAGTAATAATGAGATGTTAAATGCCAATATAATATAAGAAAATGCTTTTGATTCACATGTACCTATTGATGAGATGATTTATGCTATGAGAAATGCATATGAGATTTGTATATGAAATGATTTAGTTTTCACAAGCATGTGTATGGCCTTGCCATGAGGTTTGCATTGGTTTAAATGCATGAGATAGAATTGAGGTACATGTGTTTTCATTGGAGATTTGCTTTGAAATGGTTTTCAAGCATGAGATAGAATGGGCACCTTGTAGAAAAGGCTTTTGAGAAAGTGTTTTGAATAATGCATTGTTGTGTTGGTTTTCTTTGGAGCTTGCCTCACTAAGCAAATGTGCTTACGCTCTCTTTTACCAACAATGCAGATAATTGAAGTGATTTTGGGCAGCAAGAAGGTTAAGAATATCCAAGGAAGTGCAAAGCTCATGTATGGTGATGTTTTACATACATTAGTATTGATAATTGGCAATGGGGTTTCATGGTTGTAGTTGGGAAATGTGTTTTTGGAACTCCCTATGGTTGCAATAAGTTTGGTGTGGCTTTTGGAGGTTGTACATGGTTTTGTTTATGTGATTTGAGGTTTGAAAGCTTATATTTGGAATTGTGGTTGGGAAGCATGCATCTAGATCGAATGCTCATGTGTTCGATGCCATGCTCTAGCTTAAGTCTCCTAATTATGATCTTTAATGTCTAGACAAGTTGATGGTATGATATGGTATGCTTTGAAGCATGTTTGAGTGAATTAAGAGGTGAAAAACCAGCATTTTCTGTTGTTGCAGGGCAGGGTGTATCGAAACACCCTTAACTGTTTCGAAACAGGGGCCTATAATGGCCATAGTGTTTCGTAACGGTTGAAGGTGTTTCGGAACATTTTGGCTACTGGAGAGGCCTGTTTCGATACCGGTCTTGGAACGCACCCAAGTACCGAAACGGTCAACACCGTTTCGATACGGGCGTTTCGGTACGAAGGCATGTGTTCCGAAACGGATGACCGTTGGATGATGTTTTTGAATTGTTTTAAGTTTCATTTTTTTTCATTTCAGTCCTGAATGTTGTGGATGCAATTGCTTGAGCTTGGAATGTCCTTTTAATCTGAAATTTGACAGAGAAGCATCTAATGTGACTTATAACATATTGGTAAACTTAAAATCTGCATTGTCCTTATATTTTTAAAAAATTATATTTTGGTCCCTAAAAGTGTAATTCATGCAATTGAATCCCTAAATGATTTTCGATCGATGTGCCTTGCTCTCATATGATTCTTGAGTATTCACATAGGCTTAATGTGCATCTAGAAATGATTAAAAAGAAAAAAGGGTCGTTAATCAAGGTTGACTTTCGGGTTAACTTTGGTTTTCCCTGTGTAATCTTCGTAGTTCGGATCAAGCGTCTAGGCCGGGCTAAGGGGGTTACAGCTTGAGCTGCTACTGCCTAGAGTTCTTTCAACACCCCGATACACACTTTGACGTTTCTTTATAATCATTGTGGTTGGATCAAATTAAATTCGTTGTTAAATATAGTTTGTTTAATCCGCCACCTTCATTGTCTGCAATGATTATTAATAAGTACAAAATGAGGGGAAATATTAGGAGTTTTAATATTGAGGGAATGGGTTGTAGGTTGGGGTTATAGCCATTGATTTAAGGGTAATCTTCACTGATGGTCACTTTCGTTTTGGGTTTGTTTTACTTTAGTCACCGGAATTCAAAATACATCAAACTCACCACGTACGTTTCAAATCGTTACTGTTTTGGCC
Organism: Hibiscus tridactylites; assembly: GCA_958450335.1. Taxonomy (NCBI): domain Eukaryota; kingdom Viridiplantae; phylum Streptophyta; class Magnoliopsida; order Malvales; family Malvaceae; genus Hibiscus; species Hibiscus tridactylites. The sequence continues at coordinate 44,559,914 of OY288289.1, read as the reverse complement.
ACTGGACCGTTAACCCTCCGTTAATTAAAAATAAAAGTTTCTAATTTGACCCCCAAACTTTCAAAACTTCATTTTTTACCATCTTCCCCAAACGTTTAGCATAACTACGAGATCAAAGGTTAAGTGGAATAAAAAATACCTCTCTGGTGAAAGTAACACCAACAGTAATATCTCCACAATAACGATTTTCAGCATTAACTACACTTTGTTTAGCAGGATGAATTTCTGCATTCCCTTTCTCTGCTCCAATAGCCAACAAATCCTTCACATATATTCTGCAAACATGCCCATGTTATTTTGAGAGGGTAACGGCTGAGGTGTCGAAAACAGGTGAAGATGCTGCCATTGATGATGCAATTAGAGAAGCATATTTAGCCACGGATATAGATTTGCTCAAAGAAGATGTGGGTGGTGGTACTTGCTGTGTCACGACAATGATTCGTAAAGGCGATCTTTTCGTATCGAATGCAGGCGATTGTCGTGCTGTTTTGAGCCAAAACGGTGTAGCGGAGGCCTTGACATCTGATCATCAACCTTCGAGGCAAGACGAGCGAGATAGAATTGAAGCTTTGGTAAACAAACAATTTCACTTGGTTCATCTTTTAGCTCAAATCCAATACAATGAAAAGATTAAAAAGAAAAAAAAAATGATAATTTGATGTTTAATTCTGTAGGGTGGTTATGTGGATTGTTGCCATGGTGTTTGGAGAATTCAAGGTTCTTTAGCTGTTTCAAGAGCAATTGGAGATAAACATCTTAAGCAATGGGTAATCGCTGAACCAGAGACGAAAATGTTAAAAATTAACTCCGAATCCGAGTTTTTGATCCTTGCTTCTGATGGTCTTTGGAATAAGGTAATATCCTAGATCGAAATTGTTCTCGAACCCCATTGTTATGATGTTGAATTGAACTTTATTTTTCTTCGTTGCCTTTCAGGTTACTAATCAAGAGGCGGTCGATTTGGTCCGTCCATTCTGCGTAGGACTGGATATGCCTAAGCCGTTCTCCGCTTGCGAAAAGCTGGCTGAATTATCGTCATGGAGAGGTTCATTCGATGACATTAGTGTGATGATAATCCAGCTGCAACACTTTGTTTCATGACTCTCGTCGAGGAGAAAAAGAATCCATTTATATTAGATCGTCCGAAATCGAATCTCTCGCTGTTATTAAAAAGCTAGAAGAGGCCTCTTAGATCAGTTACACTTTAAAATTTGGTTCATCCATTCATCCAGTAGCTTTGACATGGAATCGGTTCCCACTGCCATGAAATCGGCCGGAGTTTGTGGTTACCTTTTGGCAGATAGTGGAGCACTTGTAGCAGTTGCTGATGGTCATTGGTCAACCCTACAAGTTGACCTTTTTTTTCTTCTTCTGGTGGCTTCTGCTTTCAATTGTGCCATGGCCAATAGGAATGGGGTTCTGTATTACTGGAAAGAACAGAATGGGTCACATTTGGCAGCTGGCTTTTTGAACTTCTCCAAAAGAATGGGTGAACTGTTTCTCACTGCTTTTTATGTTTTAGTAAATTATATGATGACGGGATTAATGTAATTCATGTGGCCTGTCTTTTATGTATTAAAAAAATGAAGTTTTGGGGAAGATGGTAAAAAATGAAGTTTTGAAAGTTTGGGGGTCAAATTAGAAACTTTTATTTTTAATTAACGGAGGGTTAACGGTCCAGTGACCAAAACAGTAACGATTTGAAACGTACGTGGTGAGTTTGATGTATTTTGAATTCCGGTGACTAAAGTAAAACAAACCCAAAACGAAAGTGACCATCAGTGAAGATTACCCTTGATTTAATTATTTTGGGGTTTTAGTTTTATAATTTTTGAGGAAAATGGTGAAAATAAAATTTTGAAAGTTTGGGGGTTAAATTAGAAACTAATTATTTTATGTAACGGAGACTAACGACCAAGGGACCAAAATAGTCATGATTCAAAACTTAAGAGGCTAGAACGATCCTTTTTTAATTCGGGTGACCAAAATAGAACAAACCCCAAACAAAAAGGACCGCAAGTGAAGATTACCCTTTTTTGAATTTTTAATTTTAAACTTTCAATACGAAATTAAAAAATTAAAAATATAAAGGATTAATCTTGTTATTACGCGTTAAGTAAATGGAGATTTTTTCTTTCGGTAACCAAACCATCTTATGACGCAACCTTGATGGGTATTGGGACGGGAGGTGCTGCTACGCAGACTGATATTAATAATATAGATGCTATTAATTTACGAGAGGAAGATGTCACAACATAATTGGTAAATGAGTTGTCGGCAATCTAGTTATCGGATAGGGCTCGCAAGTTGATGGAGGCTAGTATAGTGAACACAATTGTATTGAAGCTCTTAGGCCGAATATTGGCTTGCAAGCACTATCGAATCGGACACATGCTTTGTGAAAGCCGAAAAAGCCGTTTCAATTGATAGATTTAGAGAACATATACTTTTTGGCTAAATTGTAGTTCATAAATGACTATGAACGTGTTCTTTCGGAGGGTCTTTGGTTGGTATATGGTTGGTATTTAACCGTCTAACCTTGGACTAAGGAGTTTGGTACGTCACACTCATATTCGGAGATTGTGATTGCTAGGATTCAACCTCCTGATTTTTCAGAGGTAATGTACAAAAAAAGGTACTATGAAGTACTGGTAGTCTCATAGGGAAGGTTATCAAACTTACTACCATACGGACCAGGGTACGAGAGGAAGATTAGCTAGGATGGCTATTTATGTCGACCTTTCCAAACCCCTTATCTCTAAAGTTATGGTTGAATAACGAGTACAAATCGTGGAGTATGAGAATTTACCATTTGTTTGCTTTTCGTGTGGATGCTTAGGTCACTTGAAGGACTCTTGCCCGTTGGCTGCGAATATAGTTGAGGTCCCCCCACTTACAATTGAGGATGAATCCCAACCTATTCTTTTGAAACCCACATCGGCTACTTTGAATATGCAAGATGTTGTTGACATCGTTGTGGTGCCCGAGGAGGCCTTTGAGCCGTGTGTAGCGACATTTAAAAAAATTAGGGTAAAGTTTACAAATAGTCACTAAACTTTAGTAAATTGTTCAATTTGGTAATCAAACTTCTAATTGAGTCAAAATGGACATTAAACTTTTAGTTTTGCTTCAAATTGGTCACTGAGCCGTTAACGGTGTTAAAAAAGCGATGTGGAAGTTAACAAAATTTGTTTTATAACACATTTAGTCCTCCAAATTTATACATTCAAACAATTTAGTCATAATTCAAAAAAATAAATTTAACTCTCATTATTTACACATTCATTCAATTTAGTCATATTTTTAATTAAAAATAATTTAATAATTCTACTAAAATGAAAAATGATTTATTTCCCCATAATTATGAACATAACAATAAAAATTAATATCACATTCCCCTATAGCACCCTCATCATCATTGATGTAACACCCTTGACCTGGCCTAGCCGATTGATCGAACCGAACGGGTCACACGGGGAATATTGAAGCAAACCGAGAAGTTTACCTCAATAAACGACCCTTTAATGATTCGAACAACCAATTACCGGTTCCACCGGCTCAACTCGACTAAGAAAACACCTAGGCCCAAAATCCGGGCGTTACAACTCTCCCCCACTTAGGAAATTTCGTCCTCGAAATATTACCTGAAGGAAAAAGATGCGAAAACTGCCTCAACAAGTCTGCCTTGCTTTCCCACGTAGCCTTCTCAACTCTTCGGTGTCGCCACAATACCTTCACAAGTTCGATCGTCTTTCGACAAAGAACTTTTCTACTCGAATCCAAGATTCTCACCAGTTCTTCATCATAGGATAAATCCGGATTCAACTCAATTTCCTCAACTGGAATCACATGAGATGGATTCGATCTATACCTCCGCAACATAGAAACATGAAACACATCATGGATCCTTTCCAACTCGAGAGGCAACCTCAACCGATAAGCCACAGGACCAACTCGCTCCACAACTTCATAAGGTCCAATAAACCTCGAACTGAGCTTTCCCTTACGTTCAAACCTCACCACCTTCTTCCAAGGTGATACCTTAAGGAACACATGATCTCCAACCACAAACTCAATTTCCCTACGCTTGAAATGCGCGTAAGATTTCTAACGATCCAATGTAGCCTTCAACCGCTCACATATGAGCTTCACTTTCTCAGTTGTTCCTTTAAGCATATTCGGTATGGAAACCAACTTTTGCCCCGCCTCAGCCCAACAAAGAGGCGTTCTACACTTCCTCCCAAACAAGGCCTCATACGGAGAAATTTGTATACTTGCCTGAAAACTGTTATTATAGGAAAACTAAACTAAAGGCATATGCTTTTCCCAAGAACTGTAACACCCCAATTTTGGGCTTAGAAGTTTAGGGTCTGAACCGGACCGGTCTGAGAAACGGTTCGAATATAAAAGGGAGTTTTAGGGAAAGCCTAGTTCGGGATGCTTTAAAAATATAGAAAAATATCTAAAAATCCTCATTTAATATATATAAGAGAGTGGTGAAATCAATTTTACAAAATAAGGTTTGGAAATACTACATTTCGGTGTAGTGACCAAATTGTGATTTTTGCAAAGTTTAGTAGTGACTGTTTTGTAAAGGATTGAAACTTTGAATCTTTAAGGAGCTAATTTACCCAAAATGTTTTCTCCAGATTTTTCCTTAATTTGGGTGATTTAATTAAATAAAAGAAAGGTGAAAAACTACTTTTTGACTTTCATAACTACTTTTCTCTAATTTTCTCTCATTCCATTTTCTCTCAAAATCCTATCATCCAAACACTTTTTCTCTAGCAAAATTCACTTTGATTTTTACTTCAATTGATGAGATTTCCATCACTCATTGATTCCTAATCAGTCTTGCAACAAATCCTTTGATTTCTACATTGTATTTTCATGGAAATTTGCCCAAATCAAGGAGAAATCATCTTTTAGAGGTAAAATTGTTCTTCTCCTCTAAATACTCAGTTCTTTACTGAAATTCCCAAGTTGTCAATCCTTTATTAAAGATTTATGAATGGTTTTAATGTTAGAAACAAGATTTTGGCTTAAAACTTAAGATTTGGAAGAGATCTTGAGGATTTTCGTTGTAATTGATTGGGCTCTGTTTTGAGATAGTTTTCTAATGTATTTTGGATGTTAAATGATGTTAGAAATGAGGTTTTATCAATCCAATCCCGAATAGGTTGTGTTTCCTAAGATTTTGCTTATGATAATGGTGGTTTTTGAGGTGTTTTTGGTGTTCTGTTATAGCTGGAGGTATAAGGACGAGTTTAGGTTTTTTAGATGTTAATTGATGTTTAGAAATGTTTGGAAGTGATGGATCTTGGCTGGGTTAAGTTTTGGAAGAGTTTGGAGGTGATTTCGGTTGTGTTTGGTAGCCGAAATGTTGGGTTTAGGTAGAGCAGCGAGTTTTGGGGTGTTGGCTGAAGATTTCAATGCATGATGATGCATTAATCCTCTGCTTTTATGTGTCCAAAACAGGGGAGACATCTTCAGACACTTTTGGAGTTGATCCGGAAGCTTAATTGGCGTTTTGGCAAGCAAACGAAACGAAATCGGTGAGTGCGATTGGGTTAGAAGTCCATGAGGACAAAAATACAAGGTTTGGGGATTTAGGAGAGGTTTGAAACACTTTCCTAAATCCGGAAGTAAGTATGGTTTGATTTGGTCTCTCTAATGTGGAGTTTGCCCCTATAATGATTTTACATGCTCATGGTTTGAGATTGATTAATTCCTACTGTTTTTATGCATGATTTAGAGCATGAGATTATGCTTGTAGAGATGTCATGAGATGGCATGTTGCATTGAATAGATTTGAGCTTTTGGTTTGAAGCAAAGTATGATTTATGATTTGAAATGTGGTGAGAAAACCTTTGAATTATATTGCATGAAAAACAGTAGGTGTGATGATGTTTTAACATATTATATTGGCATAGATGTTGAGAAACTTACCGGATATAATTGATCGATCAATAGGATGAGAGTGCACTATAAACTAAAAATTTGTATGTGCTCTTTGGTTAAGCCAAAGGGAGATATTCTGATGATGGGCATTCCATCGGGTAGGACTTGGTGAAATACCCAAGCTTGTGGCGATGAGAGATTCCGCCATGTGAGTACGGTGATGAGAGATTCCACCGGAAGCTATGTTGCTAGACAAGTGAGTACGGTGATGCGAGATTCCACCGGAAGAGTCTAGTGTAGAAATGTGTCCGCATATCCGAGTATTAATGAGATGCTAAATGCCAATATAAATGATGAAATGGTTTTTGTTACACATGTACCTATGATGAGATGATTTATGCTATGAGTTATGCATATGAGATTGATTTAGAAATGCTTTGACAATACAAGCATGTGAATGGCCTTGCCATGAGTTTTGCATTGGTTTTAATGCATGAGATAGAATGAAGGTACATGTGGTTTCAATGAGTGTTTCTTTGAAAGTTTTCCAAGCATGAGAAAATGATGAGCATGTGTTTTAAAAGCTTTAGAGGAAAGTGTTTTCTAAATGTGCATTATTGTGTTGGTTTCTTTAGAGCATGCCTCACTAAGCATTTGTGCTTACGCTCTCTTTTACCAATAATACAGATAATTGAGGTGTTCTCGGGCATCAAGGAAGCTAAGTTCATCCAAGGAAATCCAAGCTCACGTATGGTGAAGTTTTCATACACTATTAGTTTTGATAAATTGGCAATGGGAAACCAAGATTTGTTTTGGGAGATGTGTTAAACTCCCTAAGGTTGTGGCATGTTTGCCTTGGTTGGTTTGAATTGTAAATGGCCTTAAATGCTTGATTTGAAGTTTGATTGCCTATTTGGTTTTGATAATAGGAAGCATGCCTCTAGACTTGTGAGATTTCATGTTTGATGATATGAATGTGTTTAGAAGTTCTAAATATGTACCCTACATGTTTGTTGACTTGTTGGTATGGTTGGAGAGTCTTTGGCATGTGTTTGAATGTGTATATGCATGAAAAACCAGCAATTGCTGCAGTTTCTGGGCAAACCGTATCGAAACACCCTATGGCGTTTCGAAACGGGGGCTTGTAATGGCCTTCGTGTTTGGAACGATTGAAGGCTGTTTCGAAACGTTTTGGCTACTGGAGAGCCGTGTTTCGGAACACGTTTTGAAATGAGAGAGTGTTTTGCTCTAGCGTTTTGATACAATAGGTAGGTGTTTCGAAACAGGTGACCGTTTGTCACATATTCTAATTGTTCTGAAGTTTGCATGTTTTACATTTTAGTCCCAAATGTTGAGATTGCAATTGTATGAGCTTGAGGTGTCCAATTAAAGTGAAATTTGGCAGGGAAGCATGTAACATGACTAATTTCATATTGGTAACTTTAAAATCAATAAGGATCTTCTAATTTACAGAAATTACAATTTAGTCCCCAAATTTGTATATTGTGCAATCGAGTCCCTTTATGTTACCCAATTGCTGAGCCTTTCTCTATCGTATCTCATGAGTACTCACTTAGGGTTAACAAGCATCTAGACAAGATTAAAAAGAAAAAAAGGGTCGTGAATCAAGGTTGACTTTCGGGTTGACTTTGGTTTTCCCCGTGTAACCTTCGTAGTTCAGGTTAACCGTCTAGGTCGGGCGAAATGGGTTACAAGAACCTTGGAAATCAATCACACAACATCACAATATGTCCTCCAGTACCTGGATAACTTGCTCAGACTGTCCATCCCACTGAGGATGATATGAAGTGCTGAAATTCAAACGTGTACCCAACGTCTGATGTAAACATTCCCAAAACCTTGATGTAAACCTCAGATCCCTATCCGACACTATGGATTTAGGCACATCATGCAAACACAAAATCTCAACAATATACAACTCGGAAAGCTTGTCCAATGTATACGTAATATGCACATGCAAGAAATGTGCACACTTTGTAAGACGATCCACAATCACCCATACGGAGTTCTTCTTAGATGGTGACAAAGGCAGACCGGATAAAAAATCCATCGTAATCCTTTCCCATTTCCACTATGGTATCCTCAAAGGCTGTAACAGACCAGAAGGAAACTGATGCCCAGCTTTCACACGCTGTCAAACGATACACTTGCTTACAAAATCAGCAACATCCTTTTTTCAACCCCACCCAATAGTACTCATCCTTCAAACCACGATACATTTCAGTACTACCAGGGTGCATAGCAAAAGGACTGCTATGAGCCTCAGTCAGAATAATGCGCCTCAACTCAACATCTTCCGGCACAACTATTCGACTTTTGAAACATAGAACTCCATCATCGTTGAAATAGAAGTCCGTTGCATTACCAACAGCTATATCCTAAACATGAGGCACCACATTGGCCTCAACCCACCATCACACGATAAAATCAACTGAGCAAACATCACTCTCAGCTCAACAGGTACCTTCCTACTCAAAGCATCGGCCACCACATTGGCCTTTCCAGGATGATACTCAATTGTCAAATCATAATCCTTAAGCAACTCCAACCACCTTCGTTGCTTAAGATTCAACTCATTTTGGGACGTAAGACACTTCAAACTCTTATGGTCAGTGTAAACCACACACTTCTCACCATAAAGATAGTGCCTCCAAATCTTCAATGCAAACACCACCGCAGCTAGCTCTAGATCATGAGTAGGATAGATGCACTCATGCACCTTCAACTGCCTAGACGCATAGGCTACAACCTTCCCTCCTTCCATCAACACGCAACCCAAACTAACATATGAAGCATCACTATAGACTACAAACTCCTTACCCGATTCTAGTTGAATCAAAACAGGAGCTTGCGTCAAAGCTTCCTTCAACTTCTCGAAAGCTTGTTGCCTAACATCCGTCCACTCAAAGCAAACATTCTTTTGCAACAACTTGGTCAAAAGAGCAGCAATATTGGAAAAACCCTCGACAAACCTCCTGTAATAACCAGCCAAACCAAGGAAACTTCACACCTCCGTCACTGACTTAGGCGTTTTCCAACTTATCACTGCCTCAACCTTGTGTGGATCAACCTGAATACCTTCAGCTGACACAACATGTGCAAGAAAAACCACCTCCCTGAGCAAAAACTCACACTTGCTCAGCTTAGCATAAAGCTGATTCTCCATCAGCACTTGTAACAAAATTCTCAAATGCTTATCATGATCCTCTTCGGTACGCGAGTACACGCGAATGTCATCGATAAACACTACCACGAACTGATCCAGAAACTCATGGAACACCCTATTCATCATATCCATGAATGCATTCGGTGCATTTTTCAACCCAAACGGCATCATCAAGAACTTATAATGGTCATACCTAGTCCGAAAAGCTCTTTTAGGTACATCAACATCCTTAAACTTTAATTGGTAATACCTTGACCTCAAATCAATCTTCGAAAACACTGAAGCACCACGAAACTGGTCAATCAAATCATCGATCCTCGGCAAAGGGTACTTGATCTTAATCGTCAACTTGTTCAATTGTCAATAATCTATGCACATACGCATTGTACCATCCTTTTTCTTCACAAACAAGACTGGCGCACCCCAAGGTAAAATACTTGGCCTAATGAACCCTTGGTCAAGCAACTTCTGAAGTTGTGTCTTCAACTCCTTCGGTGCCATGCGATAATGAGCAATGGACACGAGAGTCGTATTCTCATACAACTCCTATGGAAAAACACTCGGGAACTCACATATTGTTCGTATGTTTTGCACATGTACTTCCTTCATAACAGGATTCTTCACATATGCCAAGAAAGCTTCACAACCCAACTCCATCGTCCTGCTCACTTCAAGAGCCAAAATTGCATTGGACAAGAACTTCACGTTCTCGCCTATGATTACCACCTCGTAATCATCCGCAAGCTTGAAGGTGACTCGCTTATCATCAAAATAAACCACAGCTTGATGCTCAACCAACCAGTCCATTCCAAGAATCACATCAAAACCATAAAAAGGTAATTCCATAAAATCAACAAAAACACATGGCCTTGAACAGATAATGGACATCTCCTATACAATTTTCTTGTAACAACAGTTTCACCAAAAGAGCTTGTCACTTGCATTCCTACGTCTAGTATCTCAACAGGTACATCAAGCAAATGTGCATGCTCACTCAAGATGTATGAATGCATAGATCCAGAATCAATCGATGCTAACAAAGATAAGGATTGCAAGGTGAAGGTACCTGCAATCACGTCGATGTCGTTTTGTCCCTTGCGATGTGCATACACCCTCGAAGGACCACCTCCCTCTAGTTGAACCGCAACGATATGAGCCATACCTCTTTTTCCATCCTCTCTCCTCTGAAAGTTTCCACGGCCGCACCCACGACCTCTCTATGGTGCAGCAACCGGTGTACGACCTTGACTACCTTTCACCAATAAGAAACACTCTCATCTCACGTGGTTAGCCAATCCGCAGTTCCAGCAAGAATTTGCCCTAACCTTCGGAGCCTTCATCTTACAAGCCACACGAGGGAAATCTCGCCTCAAGTGCTCACGTGAACCACATGACTAACATGTGTTCTGCTCAAACCTCGGCATGTTACCCTGAGCTGGCGCACCTCGCCCAAAGTTACCTAGGCTTGTTGCCCTGAGCTGGCGCACCTCGCCTAGCCACAGGCCGATATCTACGGTCACGATTCCTCTTGTTCTGCCCACCACTAGGGCCAGCATCAGCAGCTCTCTTGCCTGAGCTAGATCCACCCATGCGAGATGAAAAACCCAAGCTCTGTTCTATGTCCTTAGCTCGCGTCACAAGCACATCAAAATCTGTATAATCAGGCGCAAGCATAAACGTCTTCACGTCCTGCACCAGGCCTACCAAAAGCAGTCAAAGTGATGCCTATCGCTCGGCAACAACTCTGAAGCGTATTGGCTCAATCGTACAAACTGGACCTCATACTCAGCCACTGTCATATTCCCTTGCACTAGGGACATGAACTATCGCTTCTTATCATCCAGGTATCTAACTCCAAGATACTTTCTCTTGAAGGCAGACTGAAAGAAAGTCCAATCTATCTCTTCTGGCTCCAAGACCGCAATCGCAGTCGTCCACCAAGTATATGCATCACCGTGCAACAATGACACTGCACAGCCCAGCTTTCGTGCATCGCAACACCCCATCTGATCCAAGATCCAAATCGTACTGGCCATCCAAGCTTCGGATGCCTTAGGAGATAAACCACATAATTCTACTCCTTCTAAACTTCTCAAGAGCTCCAATGGCAACCTCGATTGCCCAGCAACAGGCGCTTGTACATGCAATCCAACAAAAACAGCCTGGAATGCTCTCGTCATCGCCTGTACCAAAGGCGTTAAATCTCCTAACACCGGATCGGAATGTCCTTGTTGTTCCTGCTCCTCACCCTGTAACCCCCTTAACCCGGCCTAGACGGTTGACCCGAATTAAGAAAGTCACACGGGGAAAACCAAAGTCAACCCGAAAGTCAACCTTGATTAACGACCCTTTTTTTTCTTTTTAATCTTGTCTAGATGCACATTAACCCTAATTGTGATCACCCAACAACATATTCAAAGATCACAAGCATCAGAGATCAAACAGGGACCCAATTGAACAAATTACAACTTTAGGGACCAAATTGTAATTTCTGATAATTAGAAGGACTAAACCCAAATTAAAGTTACCAACCTGAAATTAGTCAGGTTTCATGCTTCTCTGTGAAATTTCAGCTCAAAAGGACTTCCCGAACTCATACAATTGCTCAAACAAGATTCAGGACTAAAACGCAAACAATTAAAAACATATAACTGCCAATGTCAGCCCCCAACGGTCACCCGTTCCGGAACAAGCAGACCCCGTTTCGAAACACGGGCCGTTCCGCAACGCGTACCGGAACACGGGCTGGCAGTAGCCAAACCGTTTCGAAACGGTGCCTACCGTTTCGGACGCTTGGGTTCATTCAAGGCACCCGTTCCGGAACGGTGTGCACTGTTCCGAAACGCCCTGCACAGATTGCAGCAAAAAGCACACTTAAACATGCAATTAACCATCCAAACATGCTCCAATTAACACCAAACTTTACCAGCATGCAATTCAACATATATGAGACTTATAAGCATCAACAAATCAACAAATTAACTTCGTATGCAAAAAGCCCCAAATCTATAGGCATGCTTCCTACACAAGCAAACCATTCAAGCACAAACTTCCAATTCAAGCATGTAAAGGCCAAACACAAAATCCAGCATTCTCAACAACATTTAACATACTTAGGGAGTTCAAACCTCTCCCAAAACATACACATAGGTCCCCCATTGCCAAATTACCAAAAGCTAAAATGTGCTTATTAAAACCTCCATACTTTGAGCTTTTCTTTCACTTGAATACTTGCCCTCCTTGCTGCCCTCAAAGCACTCTATTGTTCTGCATTATTGATTTAAGAAAACGAAAGAGAGCGTAAGCCAAAGCTTAGTGAGGAATGCTCATAAAACCATTCAATAATGCATATATAAACATTTATAAATCATGCTTCAAATCATCAAATGCACATGCTCAAAAGCATACTTAAAACAAGCATCTCATGCTTCATGTCACATATGTCATATTGGCCACAAGTGATAAGTTCCGTTTCTTTAAAAACAAGTTCATCAACTTTCACCCCCAAGGACTTTTAAACATCTTGGCCCCAAGGACTTTTAAACACCTTGGCCATGGACTTTTAAACACCATGAATGAGGACCACACAAGGACTTTTAACCACCTTTGTGTCCGTAGCAAGTTTCACCCCAAGGACTTTTAAACACCTTGGCCCCAAGGACTTTTAAACACCTTGGCCCCATGGACTTTTAAACACCATGGCCCCATGGACTTTTAAACACCATGGAAAGGATCACACAAGGACTTTTAACCACCTTGGTGTCCACAACAAGAACCATCCAAGGACTTTTAACCACCTTGATGTTCTTAAGTAAACAAGGCTCACTCAAGGACTTTTAACCACCTTAGTGACCTTAACCTTTTCAAAACATCACTTGCCAATATACATCATTTTCATCATTTAATCCACTGTTTTAAAGCATTAAACCAAGCCATATTCATCATGCATTTAAAAGCATCAAACCACATTTTATCAATGTACAAAAACAAGGAACTCTTACCTTGAGCTTCCTTCAACATATGGCTTACAAAAACAGCAAATACCATGCTATATCATGCTTTCAAAACAGTATTTAAAATATGCAATAAACCACATTGCATCACAACAAAGTCATGGCCACCACTAGAGAATATTTCCGAAAACTTACACTTGAGCTTAGCAAAGTTGTTTAGACTTAAACTAAGCTCCCAAGACATTGGTTTCAAAGCCGAAAACCCAATTTCACTCACCGATTCCACTTCGCCTCTTGCCGAAGCACCAAATCAAACTTCCGGATCAACAACTCTTGGATCCAAAGATGCCTCCCCTGTTTTAACACAACAAAGCAGAGGATTAATGCATCATCATGCATTAATTGCTTCAATGAAAGCACCTAAACTCGCTGCTCTCATCCAACCTCCATTTTCGGCCACCAAACACAACCGAAAATGCATCCAAACCACTTCTCAACCAAGCCCAGACACAAACCATCAAAACCAAACATCTATTAACATCATTTAACATCTAAAAAACACCTATTAACATCCTTATACCTCCAGCAACATCAGATCCACAAGATCACCTCAAAAACAATCAAGAATCACAAGCTAAACTTAGGAAACTCAACCTATCCGGGATTGCATTAATCAAAACTCAATTCCTTATCAATTTAGAGTTCATTTAACATCAAAAACACATCTCAAATCACAGATTAATCAGATCTAACAAAAATCATCAAAAATCACCAAATCTTGCATTATAAGCCAAGATCCATTTCACAACTCAAAAGCCTTTAATAAAACATCAATTAAGGATTGAAAACTTAGGAATTTCAGTAAAGAACTGATAGTTTAGAGGAGAAGGACGTTCTTACCTCCAAACTTGAGTTTCACCTCTTTTTGGAATCAAAAACCTTGATGAATCAAGTAGCAAATGAAGAGGTTTTGTAGATATGTTGATTAGGAATCAAAAGAGAGTTGAAAGGAGGAATTTAGGTGAGAAAATCAGATCAAATTCTCTGGAGAGAAAGTGTTTGGGTTGAGAGAAAATGAGAGAAAGGAAAATTGAGAAAATAGGAAGTTAGTTGCAAAAATATCTAAAATGATTTTCCCTCCTCTTTTCTATATCTTTAAAATCAGAATTAAGTCTTAAAATATCTTAGAAAAATCTGGAGAAACCCTCTTTGGGTAAATAGCTCATTAAAGATTCAAAGTTTCAACCCTTTATAAAACAACCACAAAACTTTCGAAAATTACATTTTGGTCACTAGCCAAAATGTCACCCTTCCAAAACTCATATTCCAAAATTGATTTCACAGTTCACTTAATTATATTAAAAGATGATTTTAGAACATTTTTCCATATTTTTAATGCAACCCGAACTAGGCTTTCCTAATTTCACCTTTTTAGATTCGAACAGCACTTTGACCAACCGGTCAACGCCCAAAACTCCTAAGCCCAAAACCGGGGCGTTACACACCCCCAGGTGGCGGTGGCGGTGGATGAGGTAAATTCTTACCAGGAAGAACCTCGTTCTCTGGATTACATTGCTCATCAACATAAGCAATTGTCCTAGAACGTAACTCTCGTCTCTGTCCCATTGTGCTAGTAACATTAAGGCATGAATATAAAACAAACAAAATATCAGGCCAGCTTCTAACAAGGATCCAAGACTTCAAATCCAATCCAAAAACATTTAACTAGGTAATAAGGCAATGGGCATTCCAATTCCCCCCCCCCCCAGTATAGCATAAAGCATACGAAATGCATGTCTCAATCATCATGTATCACAAGCATTAAAATTCAGCCCATTCCAACATCATTTATATCAGCTCACATTCACAATTAATCACCATATATAACATCACCATCACATACTTAAAATTTTCATACTTGAAACATTCACTAGACAAAGCAATCATCACCAAAAACACAATCACATCAAACTCACTTACCAACAACTTACCATCAGCCCAAGCTTTCGTAACCTGGCTCTGATACCACCAAATGTAACCCCCTCGACTCGTCCTAGCCGATTGACCGAACCGAACGTGTCACATGGGGGAATATTGAAGCAAACCGGGAAAGTTTACCTCAATAAATGACCCTTTAATAATTCGAACAACCAATTACCGCTTCCACCGGCTCAACCCGATTCGCAAAACACCTAGGCACAAAACCGAGGCATTACAATTGAATAAACGACTCTACCTTTTTTGTTCAAAATATAACTGTTATTAACCATTTCCCCAAGAATAACATTCAAACTCAAATTGTTTTGAATGATATACATGAGCTTTTTCGCCTAATTCGATAACACCCAAATGAGCATAAGAAGAAATCACACTAATCATAACTGTCTCATTAGCTTTAACCCATTTTTCCTTTAGAACCTGCAACAATTCAACAACATTATCAGAGAAATTATTCTTAGCATACTCACTAATCATCGTACTCCAAGAAACCAAGTTCCTCTTAGGCATTTTATCGAACAGTTCGCGGGGCACTTTGACATCACCAATTTTATTAAACACAACGATCATTGAAGTCCATGAAACCACATTCGAACAAACCATTCGTTGAAACACTTCATTTGTAGCCTTTACATCCCCACAAGTTGAATACATCTAAACGAAGGAATTCTGCACATAAACATCATTTTCAAACCCATGTTTTGCCTATAAGCTTGAACCCCCCATAACATTAGCTTCCAACTGGGAACACGCCTTTACCAAAAACGAGAAGTTGAGATTAACGGGGCCAGTTCGACACGTAACAAGTCGAAACAAAAATGGAAAGACTTGATTGTGTCTTCACTCGAAAACCCTTTGATAAGAGCATTGCAAATGAAGAGATTTGGGATTTTAATTTAGGAAAATACATTGTGAGCGTAATCTAATGAAAATGTTCCAAAGGAAGGGTATGCACAAAGGGAAATCAAACAACTGACGGAAAAAATGTCAAAGATGATAAGGGTTATGTTGAGTTAATCAATCGATTGCAAATGGCCAAGAGGGGGGTGAATTGGCGATTAAAATTTGAAGGGAGAAAATGAATGAATGAAAAATTGGATACAAGGCAATTTAGAGTGGTTCAAGTTCCTAAATGAACTCTACCTCCACTACCTTAGCTCCCACTAAGGATTTTCAATCAATCCACTGATTGATTTTTCCCCTTTTCTTGGATGAAAAGGAAATCTTACAAGACTGATTAAGCTTTCTACCCAAAGCTTAATCCAACTCACTCTTTACAAAGAAGAAATTTGGTAAACCTTACAATTACCTCTCAAAGGTTGATGTTTACCCAAATACAAATAATCACACCCCAAGCTCTCAATAAAAATTAAAATGAAAGACTCAATTGAGTTGGGTACAAAGATTTGATTCTAAGATGCTCAAGATTTGGATTTGAATGCTTTGATGTTTCTTGAAGGCTCAATAGTTGTTGTTGTAGCTTTAGAGACTTCTTTTTATACATTCTCATTGATTTCTAGCCGTTTGGGTTGTTGAGGTCATTAATAGAGCTATTGGGGCTCTCTCTTCCTTCCATAAATGTAGTTTTGCAACTACATGTATCGAAACACGATACCCTTGTATCGAATCGGACACTCAAAAAAGAAAGAGTTGTTATGTGTAAAATGGGCCAGTATCGAAACAGTTATAGGTCGTACCAAAACAGTAAGTGCAAAAAGAAGGTCGTATCGAAACGGATAAGGGCAGTATCAAAACGTTTTGAAACTATAAATTGGTGTTTCGAAACTGCTTTGGGGTGTATCTAAACACATAACCAAATCTTTAAAAATCAGTTTCTAACAAGTAACGGCTAGTTTATTTAATGCCCAATTTTAAAATTACTTGACCCCTGTATCGAAACAGGTGGGAACCATTTTGAAACAATACTCAAAAATCAAAAGCCCAGATGAATGTCGTATCAAAACGAGTGTGAGTCGTTTTGAAATAGATGTTTCCAATGGCAAACATATCAAAACATTTTGAGGATGTTTCGAAACGCCTGGGAAATTTTGTATGTTTTGGATTTGAAACACTTAGAAAAATTTATGGGGTTTAAGTTTTGACTTCAAAACATTTTAAGTATAAATTATATGTAACACCCCCTTCCCAGCTTAGTAGAGAACCGGGTCGGAGCGTGTTACCGATGCACGTTACGGTGATCGAATGATAAAATTTCAACTTAACAACATCACCTAATACATAATAGACATAAAAATATTACCAATGTACTTACTAGTCCAATTTAATTAGGTGAGGACCACAAATAACCATTTAGGGCCATTTTGCAACCTTAACAAATATTAAGGACTAATTTGTAATTTTGAAAAACTAGAGGTCTTTCGATATGAATGACTTTACCGATATGAAATACATTACTCAAAGGTCAGGTCTACAAGATTTCATTCAATTCGGGGATTATTAACACAATCAATTTATCTTTACAAAATTCAGTGACCAAATTGCAACATTAGAAATCTATCTATTGAGCCTTTAACTAACTTACCTAACCTCGTATCAAATCACTCTAGGCTGTTTCAAAACAGGTGCATGAGAGTCAACACTTGTTGACCTTCCTTTTAGACCATTTCGATACAGGTTTGACACGTATCGAAACGTATTGAGCACCTTTGACTTTGACTCGTTTCGGTACGCTATGAACTCGTACCGAAACGTTGGTCTCCAGTGACAAAATGTTCCGAAACGGCATTATTCCGTTTCGGTGTGCCCATACTCTCAGGTTCAATATTATACACTCGTACCTAAATGTCATTACCCGTTTCGATACGGCCTGGCCTGTAATGACGGATTTTTGCTGGTTTTTATTCGTTTTAGCCTATCGAACGATGTCCAAATGCAACGAAACTTTACGCACAACATTTCAATAGTATAAACTACCAGCATGCCAAGTTTCATGACCATATGAATACGTTTACCATGTTTTCACCTTTTTGAGCTGTGTATGCAATTTCCATCCATTTTAAACTTCACCGAAAGGCCATTTTAAGCTATATAACTTATTACAACTTAGGCAATACACCAACATATCAAAATAGGCTTAAATGACTAGTTCGACTACTTTGCCACCTTCCTAGGGGTTTATAAGACAAAAACACATTACTTGGGGCTAGTAGTGACTTGTCTTGCTTGCCGATCTGATCTTTCGACGCACAAACCTTCTGAACATGAAAATGCATGAGATGAGACATGTTAGGCATACTTTGCCTAGTGAGGTAGTCACAAACAATGTAAGTAACAATAATTCCATGGTTATACTTAAACATAATCTCATGCCAACGATGTCGATGCTATGCAATAATATACAATGAATAAACATGTTTCAACTTCATTCTTAATCCTTGGATTGAATCAAGATCATGGATACGCGAATTCCTACGCCTCTCCAAATCAATAAATGGTCTAGTCCCTCCGCCTCACCAATGTGACCAATAGAAACACATCACTTCTCCTCACCAAATCAATATAGGTCGTAGCCTTAGGACCGTAGTCCACCTGTACACTTAGCTCATGAATTCTATGGCATGCCAATTGTATCCAAAGTCCATTCCAATCCAAGGTTTCAATATTCATATTTATTTCAATAATCAATGATATACCAATGTCCGGTGAATTCAATATCGTCGATGACCAATATATGTATCTCATCATCAATAACTCATAGTTTGATATCAATATCAATGTCCGATGATTTCTATGCAAATAATCCAATGATAATGCATATATCAATGACAATACACAATGATAATATCAATGACAATAACCAATGTTCAATAACAACTTACCGACATTTACCAAAGTGTCCGATTAACCATCCAATGCAATTTCTTCAATAACAATGTTAGCGATGTAATCTAAAATATCAAATAATGATCTAGGAAGGCCTTTCGCCTAAACTCGAGACTTCGACTACACTCACTTTGAGACTCTGAAGCTTTCAAGGCTCTCAGATGAAAATCCACTTATTCCTAGCTTTAGATGGAGACAATGGATGCTTCTTATCGATGTCTTGTGCTAGGAAATCAATAGGAAGATTGTTAAGGTTGACATTTCGATATCAAAATCAATATAACAATATCAAGATCGATAACCGATTTCAACAGAGATGACAACGATGAGATATCCATGGATAGTCAAAACCCTAGCTTAGATTACACTCAATATATCCATGGAATCCAATAACCGATTGAGGAATATAGCTTACTCGATCGATAGAAACGATTCGATATCAATAAAATGAAGAAATAACAAAGCTTGAAATTCCTCCAATGGAGGTGTGTGCTTAGTTGAAGAACATGATGAAGATGAGAGGTGCTAGCTTAAGAGTTTTCTCGGGTAAGCTCTCTCCTTCTGTTGTTTCTATATTTTATCACCAAGCTTTCCTTCAATTGAAGGAAAGTCATCAGATCACTCCACGTAAGTGGGGATTTTAATTAAAGAGGGCCAATCGCAAGGTTAGCCCCTCACTTCTCACTACATTATGATTTTTGCCTTTCAAATTACAGTTTCTTCAATTTAGTCACCAAAAGGAAAATTCTACAACGGGCGACGAACACCGCTGAACACCATTAAATTTTTTTAGAAAAACTAAAAATCACAAGGACTAAAATTATAATAACATTATTTTTGAAAAAATAAAAATTAAATTTAATAAGTTTTTTATATTTTTATAGTATTAAAAATTGATATGTTTGAATTAAATAATACCCAAATTTCCCAATATCATCAACCCTAATATCCCGACCCTTTGAATTACTGTTGTCGCCGTCGCCTCCTCCGCCGCTGTGATCCGGCCGACTTGTCTCGCCGGCGTTCATCCAGGCCGCTCTGTCGTTCCGCCGCTCGCCGCCTACTGTGTGCATTGTTTCAGCCGTGAAAAGGTAAGTTCTTTCCCTTTCTTTTATCGTCGATATTGGTCGGCCATCCCAGCCGTCACCGACTGTTTTCGGCCTTCGTCCGTCGTCCCCGGCGAACTCAACCCCATCATCGGCAGCCCCCAAATCCCAAATCAGAAACCCTATTTTTTAATTTCCCCAACTTCGTAAACCTAATTAGAAACCCTAATTTTAAAATTAGGAACCCTAATTCAAAATTTTAAAACTTTAATTGTGAAATTTAGAACCCTAATTCAGAAATTAAAAACTTTAATTGTGAAATTTGGAACCCTATTTCTAAAATTTTCCAAATAACCCAATTCTAGAATTATTCAAAATAAGAATCCTAATTACAAATTCTCCAATTACGTTGAAGATTGTGCATTCTTGAACTCCTTGTGATCAGAATTCAATTATTAAAAGGGTAGTTAGAATTAGTTTATATGAAACTGAATTGTATCAACTTTAAATTTGTTCTTTCAAATTAGTTTAAATTGTAATCAAAAGAGGAGGGAAAAATGGACTGCAAACAGATCCAACTATGATACAACAAAAAATTGCAATTCTTACGTTTTGATCAAGCTTGAAATATCAAAAACTCACTAACTTGGTGTAGTTTTTTTTATATAATTTGGTGACCTCATTAAAAACCCCCCTCATATTAATCAACGATCCTAAACGGAACATCGATCAACAGCGGAAGGAGGAAAAGAGTGTCACATTGATTTTATAGATCCAAATGAAACATTACAACAAAGAACAATGTATCAAGCACCCATACAAAGATATCCCGGAGTATTCTATAGCCGTCTCCCCAATTACCCAACAATACAATATTTTAACCAATCACGTTCTTCGCTAAGCTATCCGCCTCTAAGTTCCCTAATCGACTAATCTTCCTGAAAATACAGTTTCTTTTAGCCCCTAAATCTACAATCTCACGTACTAATTCCGCAAACATACCTGAGTAATTTTCCGGGTTCTTGATCCACTTAATAAGTGTACAACTGTCACTCTCCACAATTAATCGAGAATTATTGCATCGATCATCATCATATACTATTGAGATACCAATTTTTGCTACAAGAAGCTCCGCGAGGATCGGGGGTCCTGGGCCAACAGAATCAGAGAAAGAAAATAATACATGACTCCTGTCGTTTCGAACAAAGCCACCAATTCCCCCGGCACTGCGGTCCTGACGCATAGCTCCGTCGATGTTCAATTTTAAAAAACCCGGCGGTGGAGGTTTCCAATTCATTGAAGAAGATATGCGCCCATTATTTGAATTCCCACGGTCAGCAAAGGTAGGATTCAAAATGATATCATCAATGGATATAGTAGACGACTGATATTTGGCTATATACCACGATGCTAGCCTGAATTTAGATATAAATACCAGTTGTCTAAAATCACAAACATACTCATGAAAGACAACCTCATTTCTAGTTAGCCATAATGACCAGATGATTACTGCCAGGACGAATTTCCATATAGACATGTCACACAGATTAGGGCACAATTGGTTCCATATCACTAACATCTCACCAACATTCTTAGGAATCACAAAAGAGATCTCCAATAACGATGCAAACATCATCCATAATGCCCAAGCATATTGACTATGAAGAAAAAGGTGCGAAGTAGTTTTCGGAGCTAACTTGCAAAGTGGGCAACAAATGTCCGAATGAACTTCTACTCCTCTTTTACTTAGATCAAACCTAACAGGGGTTTTTTCCATAACCACTTGCCATAAAAAACCTCAACTCTCGGGGAGCCAAACCCGTCCATATCAATTTTTCCAATCATAAGTCAAAATAAAAGATGAATTCATAGTCATAATGCAAGATTTAACTTGGTGTAGTTAGTCGTCTCCAAATTCTATATTTTTAGACTTTTCAGTAAGAAGTAAGTAGAATCCTTGTTTTGAACTTGAGGGAATCGTACAATGGTGTATAAGTTCAAATAGGATATTTCGATGCTAGAAAATTTATTGGCAGATTGTTCTAAAGAAACATGGGGCCTTAGGGACTGCTTGGTTAGAAATTGGAGGTTACAACTTGTTATTAATGCTTGGTTAAATTGTTTGATATAATTAGATAAATAAGGAGATGATCTAAAGAAGCATAAAGTATATCATGTGGTGGAAAGGCAAAAAGGAATTGCGATTCGCGATCATAATTAGCTTGGATGGTGATATGTTATGCAAATGTTTGCTTAGTTTGAGAGTAACTGTATAATTTATGGCTTATCCTTTGCAAGTTCGAATGAATGAAGAAATTGCTATATATTATGGAAAACTTGATAATTGGGATTAAGATACTTATGTGTGACTTTGTACAATGGCTGATTGATTAAGTATGTGATTAATTTTACCCCAAGCTAAAGCTCACTTCTTCGATTCAATGGATGGAAAGATTTATTTCTTGAACTTGGTTGCTCTTTTGTGGATTTACTTTTTTTTTTCTGCCTTGTTTCACTGGACTGGTCTTGGTGGCATTCCATGAGTGGTTGACATTTTGTTTGGTTAAAAACTAGAAGGACGATCCCCTAGAAATTATAGAGTTTACTTGAGTTGCTAGAATTTCATGTAATTGGTCATAGATGGGGTTGGACAGTATTTATATTAGATTCATTTGCAGGGGCCTACTCTAATGTATTCGGCTTGGACTTGGTGCTCCATTTAGGTGTAGGGAGGTTTTTTAACGAGGATCGCATCTTTGCTTATATAGTATTGTAGGATTTCCATGAATAAAGTCATACAATGTTTTTGCCTTTAACAAAAAATCATTACACGAAATAAACATTGTATACAAATAATAAGGAAACGCAATGTAAGATTTGTTCTATTTGTTTTTCAATAATTTTCAAGTCTCTATTACTGTTAGTTGTTTGTTCAATTTGTTGCTGTCCCATTTGTTGTTCTTGCTGGCAGTCACAAATTATTTGTTCATGGCAGTGGCAAAAGAACAAACATTGTAAATATGATTGGTAAAGGAACATGAAACACTTGTATTAATAGCTTGCCTGACCTCCAAACATCTAGATATTTTACTGCAATAATAAGTAAACCATTAGTTTCCTGCTTCAACTTAGATTACAATTTTGTGAACTTATTTGTGCCTCTATAATGGTAGGAATTTTTGTTTTTACATGGTGCAATAATAAAATATTATTTTTAAATGCATGCAGTCTTAGATTTTATCTTTTTAACGTAGATGAAGGATTTAAACTTAACTCCTTCAAAACAAGTTAAGATGGAGTGTAAGCGTCGTATCAACATGAATTCGGAGAAGGCAAAGAACGAGATACATTCATTATAAATAACTAAAATTTTAATAATAATGTTGAATTTCTTTTTGTCGATATATTTTATTTAAGATTATTGTTCAATTTTTTATTTATTTTATGTACATATAGGAAAAGGCTGAAGTTGTACATGAAGAAAATATAAGAATTCTTTATCAGAGTGATCATAAGTTTGAGGCACTCATTCATTCGGTGCAAAATATTGAAAAAGAATTTGTTAAAATGAATGGTCAACTTGAAACATTAAATGGTCACTTTGAAAAATTAAATGGGCAATTTGAAAAATTAGTGACCATATTAACACCAAGCAATGTGAAAAGTTCAATACAAGATGGTGATTCATTAAAAGGAGAAGGTATATATAGTCGAAAGGAGGATGTTTTAAATGATAGATCAGAAGATAGTAGTTTACATAGCGGTCCATTGAAAGATGAGAGTTTAGAAAATAAATCTCACAAGAAAGAAGGATTAAGTGTTGCATCACTGAAGGAAGAAACCGAGAGTGGTTTTAAAAAATCGAGTTTGTCTCCATTTATGAATTGTGATCCTGATTATTTGTCTCCCTCATTAGAACCTATTGGTAAAAGAAAACTTGAAGTTAATTTTGAAGACAACATCAAAGATGGCACTGATGGTCTCCCAAAAATTCCTAGCGAGATTTTTAACTTTCAATTTGGTCAGCACCGATTTCCTAGTCAATTAGTTACGTTGAAGGAAAGTCCAATAATTAAAAAATGCCGCCTAAAATGTCAAAGGCTTTGTCAAAGAGTAAAGACTCTAAACAGAAAAAGAGTGTGAGTTCGACTGCACGTTTTGATTTTACTGATGATCTGAAGTCGAAATATGTGACATCGAAGAAAAGAGATCGAACTTCTAAAGTGAATACAATATTATGTATAAATCATTCTTTATTGGTTATATTTTATCTTATACTTTAATATTATCTGTTTGCTTAAAACTAATTTTTGCCATATGTAGATACAAGAAAATTTCACAAATTTTCATTTGAGTTGAATATATGATCAATTACTTTTTGATTGTACAGGTTGAAAAAGAAAACAAGCTTTGTAATTTTGATATTGAACTAGGATTGAAAGATTTATTCGCAGAAGCTCAAATCAAATGTAAAACAAAAAAGGTGTAAACTAGAAACACATTTTTTGTAATATTTACATTTAATTTTCATGTTATTATCATTTTCAAGAGTTAAATATTTTTTACGCAGGATAAATATGAGGCATGTGATTTGTTATCAGAAAAGTCCAAAGAAGTTGGTATGATAATTGATGCGTACAAGCATTATTTGGAATACCTAACACCTGAAGAACGCACAATTTGTACGAATGTTGCTACTTGGAATAATACATCCAACACTCTTTACATGGCCAAAAATGATTTTTTGGACGTTGCCAATGCTCGTACTGTTTTTCCAGGAAAATGGTTATCTGACTGGGTATTATAGATTAAATTATTAAATCTTTTACATGCTCTATATTTGTTCTTTTATCTGTTATTAATACAAGTGTTTTTATTATTTTGAAATATTTAATAGTTTATCGATAGCTATGTGTACGATTTGCACTTGAGACAAGAGCCTATGCCGAAGAAGTTATATTTGCCTCTGTCCTTTCAGGTAAAAAATAATTTTTTGGTTAGAGATCATATTGTTTGTTTATGATTTTATGACATTTTCACATTTAATGTTTGTCTCAGAGTATCATTATCGAATATTTCACACATGCTCAGAAGGCAGGGGAAATGACTAACATTTTCAAAATTTATTCCCGATGGATAGAGGATTTTATACCTATTGATAGTAGTGATGTGGAACATGTATATTTATAATTTGTTGTTTGCTTTATGTAGTTGACATTGATTTTTAACTCAATTGATTTAGCAGGTATATGTGCCTTTACATGATGCAAAAGGCAAACATTGGTTTTTATTAGTTGTTGATGTTGTGGAGGGACATAATTACGTTTTGGACTCTCTTGGAGTCAATGAAGTGCGTAAAAACATTGCAAAATATTTAGTAAGTTCTTTATTCATTTGTGAGAACTAATAGAATTGGTATAGTTTTTAATTATCATTTTTCTAATTTTGTTTTGACTTATTATAATAGTTAAGTAAAGCTTCACTTATGTATGGGTCTCATGCTCATTTGGGTAGATTATTTGAAGATGCTGCAAAATTTTCAATCTCTTTTCTTGACTTACCAAAGCAGCCAAATTTGTACGTAATTTAAATTTAAAATAAAAAATTATTTATTATGTCTGTGAATTTTTTAATAAATTAATTTATTTTATATTGGATTCATAGATGATTGTGGCATGTACATATTGAAGTATATAGAATCCGATAAAAAAAGTGATTGGTCAAAGATTATTTTCACGAAAATATACCTTGTAGCTTCGTTTAGTTATTGTATGATATTGATAACATAATATATTTATTGTGTAGACGCAACAAATGGGAGTTGAACGGCTGAAAATTTTGGCAAAACTTGTTACAAGCAACCACAATGAAGTTGACCTTTTCAATCCTCGTGAATTGACCATACAAGATGCAGAAGTTGAGGAAAGGAACGGTGTAAAGAGAGCTAAAGTAGCAGATGGCAGTTTTCAATAATTGGCTAAAATTTCTAGTTAAATCATATTTTTTTTCTTTTTTACTTTACAATTATATCATACTATGATCTAAAGAAATTTTAAGCAGGCAAGCTCAGTGATGCAAGCTATGAATTGTTTCGCACTTGCTTTGTCGTTTTAGAGTTTTTGCTTTTAAAATTTTGCTAACCACTGCATTCCATTAGGAAATATTTGAAAATTAGGAAATATCCAAATGGAATTCACATGTAACTAATCTCATAGGAATATTTTTATATTTAAAATTTTGTCGTTTCAGTTTTATAAGCTCAATCACTTTTGGTGTTTCGAGACAATCCATAGCTTGCATCAATTAGTTCGTACATTAATTTTTGGGTTTGTTCGTGCCTTGAAAGCAAACAAGCAATTTGCTTTGCTTTGTTCGATTAAAATCTTGAAAGAAAAAAAATAATTATGGAGATACTGTCAATCTTGGAAGAAGGGGAAGCCATGCTAGTTTGATTAGGTTATATAAAATAATTAGTGTTAACTTACAAACTAAAAGCATTGGTCTGGTGGTTAAGCATTAAGCCTTTCACCCATTAGACTTGGGTTCAAACCTTAGACCCCTCATTTCATAATTTTAATTAGGATAAACTACATACGTGACTGTTAATGAAAATTTGTATAACTATACATTTGATCTCTTTTAGTTACCTATTCTATCAATTCGATATTAATTTCAATCTGTCATTCAAACGTTAGGCGATATTTTTGATTTTATGCCTGAAATGAATATAAAAGGAAATCAAAAAGAAAAAACTATCATCTCAAACAATTTGAACTCATATAAAATGAGACAACATAAACACCCTTGATCATTCAATCAATTAGTCTTGTTCAAGGGTGTTCAGTAAGCGAGTTGATCACAAGTTGAACAATGCTTGACTGGACTCGAAACTTGATAAGCTCCATAATTTTTTAACTTTTAAATTTTAAAGTAAGCGAGTTGATCATTGTTAATTTTAAAGTTAGGTAATTTAATTTCTCTTGTTCAAGTGTGTTCAGTAAGCGAGTTGATCACAAGTTGAACAATGCTCGACCGGACTCGAAACTATTTAAATTAACAATAATAAACCGTACAAAAACTAAACATATATATACATACGGCGGCACATAAAGTATACCACATCATAAATAAAGCTAAACATATGCAAAGCATACAATACACTAAAAAGCAAGAACAATGCATGGGGTAAACACATACACATGCAATACTACAAACAAATATATACAAAGTATATATGCACATAAGATCCATGCTATACAAGAAAACCAAATCATTAAAACCAAATCACACCATGCATCACGTAAAAACAAAAAAAAAACAGTGTGGCATGAACATATACATACATACGAATTGCACATATATACGTTGGCACGAATATGAAAGAAAACAAATAAATAGATGGTTTAATAATTTGGCACGAATATAAAACCAACTTCATACAATCTAAAAATTAAAACTTAACAATATTTCCTGCATATAACTAGTATTTCCTGTATGTATAACTAGAATAAAATAACTAAACTAAATCTCTCAATAGACACAGAAAGGAGGGAAAACCGCGACCATCATCCATCATGCGGTAATTACTTCAAATTTTGATATGTTATCGAGGCACGCTCAGACCTAGTCCTATTCATCATAAGAGGGAAAAATCGTAGAAATTAACATTAGCAATCACAACAACAAACAAAACTAAAACATATTTTAAAATCAATGAATCAATAATAAATTAATTCTCAACTTACAAGATCAAAGCCCATAATTTTTGGACAAGACTGCACACTACCAATCCTTATTTGGTTGTCAATCCAAAACAGTTGGATCTTTTTCCATATTTTTCAATTCATTAGTATATGCAGCCTGCAAAAAAAATATTATCAATATGCATAACAACAAAGAATAATTATTATTATATTTCATATTTAATTACCTTAGATATGTTGTCTTTTTTGCATGTGTCGGGCATGTATTCAGCTTATTTTGATATTTGAAGTGCATCAATATGTCTTGTATCCTGATCAGAAGGCTTGTTCGGAGAAGGTTCAGTGGTTTTATGCAAGTCCAAAATGACATCGTCATCATATCAAACATGTGTTTGGTTGGACGATGAAGCTTGACGCTTATTTTTCTTGGGTTTTCCTCTTCCTAATTCAAGAACTATAGGATCACCAATTCCAAGAAGTTCTCCACTTTTAGTGGCTCTCTTTTTACATCCCACTTTCACCGCTTGCAATTTGAGGGTCATTTTTGCAAATTGATCTTAAACCTCATTGAAAGTTTTAAATGTTTGTGATGCACGGTGACATATAGTCATACAATAAGAGGCTAGAGTAGAATACCTGGCTTTAATTGTTGTTGGATTATTATCTTCGACATCTGCATTCTTCTTTTGTAATCCAACATCTTTCTTCGCATAAATAGTCCATCTTTTCATTATACATCCTTGAGGTATTTCTTTTGCCTTTTCATACTTCAACACGGCAAACATATGACGACATGGAAATCTAACGGACTCTAACTTCATACAACAACAATACATAGTATCATGTGTTGTATTTTTAAGTACAAGGTACAACTTCTCCTTTTCAACATGCTTTAACCAATAACACATGAACTCATTTTGTACTTCCCTATTTTTGACCAAGTAATAACCCTCATAGGACATTTCTTTGCACAATGTAGCAAAAGCATTTCTTGTATATACTTGGGTTGCATTACGTTTTAAAGTTGCCAACACACCGTCACAATACGGTAGTTCATCCATTCTTTTGTAGTCCTGAAAACTTTCCTCCCATCTTAAAGATTGCAGTTGTCTATGATAGTTGTCAACAAATCGATACAACATTACCTTTTTGTCCAACCAAGTTTTAAGTGTTCTATTCATTGACTCACACCGTTGAGTAGTCCTCATTGCTGCACACCAAAATGTTTAATAATTTGGTTAAATGTAGTAAATAAATATAATATTAAATACAATTAAAGTGTATATGATGTTACCTGTATAAAAATATCCTTGCAAATATGCTTCTGCTCATTTCTCTTTATCTTCATACAATTCTTGTACCCACCTCCTTCCTTCAACTTTGTGTTTGTCCACTAATTTTTTCCAAGCTCTTTCAAAATCTGATGGCGTTCTACACTTGTCAACGCATCTCATAAGCCCATCGAGAAATTTGTGTTCAGGATTA
Organism: Hibiscus tridactylites; assembly: GCA_958450335.1. NCBI lineage: Eukaryota > Viridiplantae > Streptophyta > Magnoliopsida > Malvales > Malvaceae > Hibiscus > Hibiscus tridactylites. The sequence goes on along the minus strand of OY288289.1, from coordinate 44,530,798 downwards.
TACTGCACGTTACTCATGATATGTCATAAACAGAATCTATGTTTTGCCTCGGGAAGTACTTGCGAAATGGCAATTGTCATGGCTTTATCGCTATCAGTAATAACAGTAAGTGGTTTGTAGCCATCTCCCACTTCAATCAATTGTTGTAACACCCACACATAGGTATCTTGTTTGTCATTCACAACCAATGCACATCCAAATGGCACTGTGTTTCGATGATGATTGACACCAACCAAAACAACAAACGGCTTGTTGTATGCGTTACACTTGTAAGTTGTATCAAATGCAAGTACATGACTGAATTCTTTATAGTCAGCGCGTGATATACCATCGCACCAGAACAACTTCTCTAAGTTTCCGAATTCATCTCTTGTGTGCCTCACAAAAAAAAAGGGATCAGATTCTTGTTTTCCATATAAATATGTCATCACCGTTTCAGCATCACCATCTTGCACTTCTTCTCGTTTGATTCTATATAGATAGTTGTACAAATCCTTTTGTAAAAATCCAACATTCTCAATTGAACCGGCTTCATTCACAAAATTTCGCATAATTTTACTTGGAGCAATTCCAGAGTTATGCATGCTTTTAATCTTAATTTCGTCTAACTCACTGATTTTTCGGAATGATCTACAAAATAGATCATTAAATTCTATATAGATAGTTGTACAAATCCTTTTGTAAAAATCTAACTCACTTATTGATGAATTACATACCTGATGTAAGCAACTTGTGTTGGCTAAACCATTTCATGGTTATGTTCTGCGCGAAATTTAGCAACTTTCCAATGTTGATATCGTTCGTCCAATTTGAATTTAATAAGTGCTCCACATCCAACTCTGTTGACTGGTCTTTGTTCACGTTTTCGGTTTGGCAAGTTAATCCATCTTTCCTCTCTATATCCCTCCTTACGGCACAACAATTTTTTTGAAATTATGTGACCGCCATTTCGACTTGTCACTGACTGGCTCATTCGAACTCCAAAACCTTTCACTTTTGCATAGGTAAAATAAAACTCAATGCAATTATCTAAAGTCTTCCACTTCAGCATATTCATATCGTTCTTATCGTAATCTTCTAATTTTTTCCCAATCTTATCCCATATACTCTCGTCAATGAAGTAGTCAATTGTCTTCTCATCATCTATATGTTTCTCATCATCAACATTATATTCAATTTGTTCCTCTTCAGCATAAGTTTCACAATCTGATTCACCGTTGTAGCCATCTTCATCATGATTATAGACCCCTTGATTATGATTATAACACTCTAACTCTAATCTTCAGTTTTGGCATTTTGATTATCTACCATCTCTGACAATTATGTTATTTACAGAAAAATTTAAAAAAACATACAACATTATTACAATGTGGAAGGTGTGGTAGTTGATTAAAAATAAACGTGGGTCAATGTTGGAAAACGTAATGCATTTTAACTTACCTGAAACGTGGCTTTGCTTTTCACTTGAGGATATAGTCTCACGTTTGTTCACTGCAAAACATGGGTATAATGAGTAAGAAAATAATATTCAAACCACTACCACTTTAAAACTACTTTAATACGTTTAGGAGAGAAAAAGTAAAATACGACAAGTATGTGAAGAGATGGAAACATGGGCCACCAAAGCTCTACTTAGTGTTATCAACCCTTTGATTCAAATGAAAAGCTGAGCAGTCGTGCTTATTGACATATGTAATTATTTCATTATTATTGAAGATAATTTACATGCTTTCATGTTCTAAAACTTTCATACCTTAAACTAATTTGAAGTTTTAGTCAAGACAACTTACACGCAAAATGTTGAAGGAGAGTGACTTGCAGCTTCTAGAAAGACACGATTCGACAGCAACTAAGTTGGATTTCCTAAAAAGACATACACATGAACTAATTACGCCTTTTTGGCTTGGTGAGGTAGCAAAGTCATACATCTGACACATAACAGCAAAGCTTATTTTCAGGACAAAACAAATCATAGACAAAGGAATCGTTTCATTCGAAAATAAGGGAGAACTATTGTCATTGTATCATGCAAAAGTTTACTCGCTAACAAAACATAAGCAAAGTGTGTATATTGATAAATGTCATTTGAATACACCATAGCATAACTAGGTAGCTATCTATCATTATTCTTATAAGAACATAATCCAAACTCGATTCCTTTTCAATCACACATCATATGCTGGTCCATAACTACCATAATCGATTAAAGTATCCTCAGACTTGGAATACAAGTAAACAACGAAGAATATAACACAACAACTTATTATCTAAGCAAATATTCGATCAAACCTCAACAAAACTTGACATTAACAAACTATTTTAAACTCAGTATTTTACAACCAAGCTACTCATTTGTATGGTGGCCACATTATGTCATAACATAACCACCAAGCTAACCTTACACATTTAATCATCAAACCCAACAAAACCCACCAACCAGAATAAGATTTAATTCATTACATATATCAAAAGTGCTTAACCAAATTATATACAACCATAAAAAATATATGCTAAAATGCACAATGCAACTAGCAAACATATGCCACCTATCAGGAGTTATGAAATAAAAAGAGGACAAAACATACTTCTAGTAGCCTTGTGATCGTGCCCAAGTTTCACGGATCAACAAAAAGTAGCTCGACCTGAAGGATGGAAATAAATAAATAAGTACAAGTACTTAGTAACGTATAACAAAAGAGCAACCAAGTTCAAGAAATAAATCTTTCCATCCATTGAATCGAACAAGTGAGCTTTAGCTTGGGGTAAAATTAATCACATACTTAATCAATCAGCCACTGTACAAAGTCACACATAAGTATCTTAATCCCAATTATCAAGTTTTCCATAATATATAGCAATTTCTTCTTTCATTCGAACTTGCAAAGATTAAGCCATAAATTATACAGTTACTCTCAAAATAAGCAAACATTTGCATAACATATCACCATCCAAGCTAATTATGATCGCGAATCGCAATTCCTTTTTGCCTTTCCACCACATGATATACTTTATGCTTCTTTAGATCATCCCCTTATTTATCTAATTATATCAAACAATTTAACCAAGCATTAGTAACAAGCTGTAACCTCTAATTTCTTACCAAACAATCCCTAAGGCCCCATGTATCTTTAGAACAATCTGCCAATAAATTTTCTAGCATCGAAATATCCTATTTGAACTTATACACCATTGTACGATTCCCTCAAGTTCAAAACAAGGATTCTACTTACTTCTTAATGAAAAGTCTAAAAATATAGAATTTGGAGACTGCTAACTACACCAGGTTAGTGAGTTTTTTATATTTCAAGCTTGATCAAAACTTAGGAATTACAATTTTTTGTTGTATCATAGTTGGATCTGTTTGCAGTCCATTTTTTCCTCCTCTTTTGATTACTATAGCTACATTGAAGAACTCATGGTTGGACTGTACTTAAAATTTAATAGAAATTGCTTCTCAAACTAGAACCTACCGAACAACTAGCTAAGACTAATTTAATTCTATTACAAACCGTTACTATCCCACTAGATCAACCATCTACTGCAGTCACCCTAAATTAGGTTTATGAAATTGAAGAAATTAAAATATTAAGAAACAACAGTAAATAACTAAAAGAAAAATAGAATCATAACAACAACTTATTATCTACCGAAAAACTAAACCAGATAATTAAAATAGAATCATAACAACAAGAAAAAAAACACTAGCGCTATCTACTAGTGAAACAAGAAATATACAGCTTCTAAAAAAACATACACGTCAAGTTTATGGCAAGAAACTAAAAGAAAAAAAAGTTCCCCAATTAGCTATAATTAAAAAGGACTCGAGCATTATATAGCCGAGCTTAAAGATAAAAGGAAATTTTTAAATAATAGAAACACAACTCATAGCTGGTAAATGACCAAAAGAAAGTTCATGTCTACCTCTTCGTATTCTTTTTGACTAGTAAAGAAATGGGATTTCTCCCACCTTTACCTTGAGAGAATATAAAAATAAATGTGCATCAAATATAAAAATTATTGAATCGTTTAATACAGATTATTTGATCTTTTATACTCACTTCTCGTCATCGATGACATTTGCTTAACATCTTTAATTAAAGCTTTTCAATATGGTTTTATTTCAAAGGCTAAAGCATATAATAAAGATAGCAAGGCCATAAGTAAATAAAATTACATGGACCGCAATGTGAATATGTCAACCAAAACAAAATGACTAAAGTGTAAGAAAAATACATAACAAAGAATCAAATACTGCGAAAAAGGACTTATAACCATTACAATCAACTTAATAATTATGAGGATCGGCAAAAAGAGAACTTCCTAATTCTATAATTATAAGGATTAAATATTGTTTTTATTTCTTTCACATTTACTAGAATGTTCTATAAAGTTTACGCATTGTCTTGCCTATATCCTTGATCCTGCCAACCCATTTGTACAATGAGCATAATTTAAAAAGAAAATATTTGAAAGAACAAATTTAAAGTTGATACAATTCAGATTCCTATAAACTAATTCTAACTACCCTTTTAATCATTGAATTTTGATCACAAGGAGTTCAAGAATGCACAATCTTCAACGTAATTGGAGAATTTGTAATTAGGATTCTTATTTTGAATAATTCTAGAATTGGGTTATTTAGAAAATTTTAGAAATAGGGTTCCAAATTTCACGATTAAAGTTTTTAATTTCTGAATTAGGGTTCTAAATTTCACAATTAAAGTTTTAAATTTCTGAATTAGGGTTCCTAATTTCAAAATTAAGGTTTCTAATTAGGTTTACGAAGTTGGAGAAATTAAAAAATTAGGGTTTCTGATTTGGAATTTGGGGCTGCCAATGATGGGGTTTAGTTCGTCGGGGCTAGGCCGGGGACGACGAACGAAGGCCGAAAACAGCCAGCGACGGCTGGGATGGCCGACTAATATCGACGATAAAAGAAAGGGAAAGAATTTACCTTTTCACGGCTAAAACAATGCACACAGTAGGCGGCGAGCGGCGAAACGACAGAGCGGCCTGGATAAACGCCGGCGAGACAAGTCGGCCGGATCACAGCGACGAAGGAGGCGACGCTGACAACAGCAATTCAAAGGGTCGGGATATTAGGGTTGATGATATTGGGAAATTTGGGTATATTTAATTCAAACATATCAATTTTTAGTACTATAAAAAATATAACAAATTTATTAAATTTAATTTTTATTTTTAAAAAAAATAATGTTATTATAATTTTAGTCCTTGTGATTTTTAGTTTTTTTTTAAATTAATGATGTTCAGCGGTGTTCATCGTTAGTGGTGTTCAGCGGTGTTCGTCGCACGTGGTAAACTCATCCAAAAATATATAATAAATATCACATAGTAAAACAAGAATGTGCATGTAAAAGAACAAGGTGGAAAAGTAAAATGTAACCGGGGAAAGGACCAAAATGCACAAACATTAAATGGTGGAGAATAAAACAAAAATTAGCCCACTGAATTGAAAAGACACTGTCATTTTAAAATAGTTTAAGAAACTAAAAAAGGAAAACAAAAAGCTGCTCTTTTCATTTCCATATTGAGATGCAGTAAACCAAAATTACAACCAGATGCATTCTTTCATTTTCCCTCTCACAATGCACTCAAACAGACCTGCCTCTCTCTACACACCGTTCACCGGCGGTGTACCTCAGGTCGTCGTCAAAACACGGTGAATATCACCGGTAGAAGGCAACCCACGACCTAAATAAAACCCTGAAACAACAGTCTACACAAAAGCCCCTCTTTGGAGCAAAGAACCTAAGATCTATGGGTTCACGAAGCTACCTTCAAGTAACTCCGATAAGCGATGGAGGGGATGAACTCCAAAAAAGACTCTTAAGGGTAAGACTTGTCTCTCTCCCTCAAATTTTTCTTTTATTTTTTTTATAGAATGCTCTCTTTCTTAGACTAAGAATGTGACCCAAAGGTCACGAATGAAGGAAGCCGGGAGGCTAAAAAATGCCTTGGTGCGGCGCAAGAGAAAAGAAGGGTAACTAGGGCTTCTTCCAACGGGATGATATATGGATTATTAGATCTACCTTGGATCCGATGGATGCCCTTAACTTCATAGACACAAACCAAAAGTAGATTAGGGTTTAATTGGTATGAGCTCATAATAGGTCAAGTATGTATTAGACTAATATATATCTAATTAACCTTTGTGCTTCCTTTTTTTATTTAATTAATATTAGAACATATATTGTTTTTTCTATTTAATTTATAATATAACATGTAAATAATATAATAATAAAAGCACTAAAAGTAAATAACTGAATAAAATAAAAAAAAATGAGTTATTAACCCGAAAAAAATTGTGATTAAACCATGGATGGTGGTTGAGGAAAGGGCGAGACGTATTCCGAAAGTTGCGTTGTCAAATGGTCCTAGCAAGGAAGCTGTTTCCATCATTGCTAGTAAATTGGCAGCACCTAAGGCTGGTAGTCTTGATCATAAATATATCTCTTGTCGCAAGGTGAGTGACGCACAACATGGTCGACGTTCAGGGTTGGTCAGTAAGGATAATGTCTATAACACCAACCATCCGGTTCGGAAGAATCAAACCCGAGCAACGGATGTCACGTTGATTCACCGAAGTGAATTCGATCTGAACATACAAAGTTACGGGTATTTTTCAATCTCTCTTGCATTCTAGATGCATTATATAGTCCTATATGATTTAGTTAGGTTATCGTTTAAGTTTCATGCCAAACAGATTACAATTACCCATTTAATTAAGCACCTCTTAAAAATAAGAACTAAACTGTAAATCTGTAAGATTATAGGGACTAACACATTTTTAGAAGCATCCTACAACAACTAGATACATTATAAGCATGCTTGCAAAATCTTAGGTCAAACGAACAACATTTATTAATTCAATTGATGCATGAACATATAAAATTGCCAAAATACAAAGCATCTGATCTTGGTAAAGCCCAATAACTAAATAAACTACCCTCGTACAGGTACACAAGATCCCGTACCTATACTAGGGTTTGTTCCCAAAAACCAATACCACGAATTGGTATTGATGCATTCCATCGTACTAGTACGCTAGGGTCTGTACCGATCCCTATAGTAGGGTGTACAAGTACGTCCTGGCCTAATTTGCACAAATTTTAATGCGAGTACCAGTATGCATTGCTCCGTATTGCATTTTCGAATATGCAATACGAGCCTGAATCATCCAAAAGTACCCCTAAACATCATGAACATTAGGGGTGTTTATTTTCGGATATCGGTTCGATTCGAAAAATTGGATATTCGAAAATTTTAGATCGGTAAAATTGTGATGTGTATTCGATCCAGAAAAAAATTGGATATTTAGATATCCGAATATATAATTTAATTTAAGAATTTTTTCAAATTTGATGATCGTATTTATGAAAATTTTAAAATTTCGAATATTACAAGCAACTAATTGCTAAATATAAAAAAGATTTGCATCTATAAAAATTTCGATTTTTTGAATTTTTGGATATAATAAGCATCAAATTGTTAAATATAATAAGATTAATATTCATGAAATTTTGAATTTTTGGATATTCGGATAATCTGAAACTTGAAATATTGCGATTAGTTTTCGATCAAAAAAACCTAAAAATCGGATCAGATATTTGATCTGAAAATAAAAATCGAATCAAATATCCGAATTTTTGGATTGAATTAACGGATAGTCGAATCAGACCGATCGGATCTGATATTTTTGCACACCCCTACTGAACATGCTTATAAGATTAAACCAACATAAAATAAATTTGATCGAGCACTTGCAAAACAATTTTCAACTCTTATTACGATGGAACGAAGAATCTAAAGACATGCTTCTTAATAATATAATGCAATATTCAATATGCACCAAAAGATCAAGACCCAAACAAAGGCTATAAAACGAATAAAACTAGAGACATATGGTCATTTTAAACACCAGGGAATTAAACAATCCATCCAAATATTATCTAAAGCATTTTTATACATTAGATCATGACCATCAAATATACTTGGCATTAAAATATAATCAATCTCATAAACATTATACAATGCCATCATCTAAAATATAAATTTAACCAATTTATCAAGTATTTCAGGGTTATTTAGATATATTTTGGATGTTCTCTATTGATTTTGATCTAACAAAAAGAGAAAAAGTGTAAGTGATAAAAAAAATTCAAATCTTATAACTTTTTAGTTAAAAAGAAAGGGAGGAACTTAATGATTTATTTAGTTTTGTATATCAGAAAGGGGGAAATTGTTAAACATATGTTTTCATTTTGATATAACAAGAATTTTTAAGCAAATAAATAAATTTTAAGCTATTTAAAATTACTCACATAATGACAAGTATGCAAATAAAATTGACTCTATTTAAAGATAAAATTATTTCTTAGTATATCCTTTCAAGTACAAATATTTTTCTAAGTGTTTTTGGTACTCAAAGAGACTATTTTGGTCAGTGAGTACCAGTACAACCCTATGCATATCAATAAAACTTTTCAACACTATTTTTTAAAATGGTTAAAGACTATCAGTACGTTCCTTAGCGTATCGAAATGAACCTTCGAATTTTAATTACGAATATCTTATTAGTACCAGTACGATGCACTCTGTACCGATACACCTTGGAGTCTTTAAATTCCTTTAACATAGTGAGTACCGATACAGTGAACCTCATATTGATATAGTCTGCTTGAATTGTATATAAAATATACATTGTGTACTAGTACGGCCTCGAGCGTACCTATACCCAGAGCTCCACCAAAATTTCGATGAGCAAGTTTAGTACCGATACGACCTTGAGCGTACCAGTACCCCTTACTCTGTATCGATACACGACCTTGCGTTCTGTTACGCCATGTAATACTAATGGTTATTTATTCTTTAGACAGGTACCGATACAGACTTTCATGTACCGATACCCAGAGTTGTTAGACATAATTTATTACGAGAGAAACTCTTCCCAACGAATGTATTTAATATCGCAACTACCCAAATGGTTGAAAATCAATTAGATGGTGTAAAAACAAGTCTCCAAAGCTTCTTCAACAACCAGACAACTATCCAAAAAGCATTTAAGAAATATCTAAAGTATATTAGTGTTTAATTTCATATTTTATTCGTAAACACTTGAGTGTTCTTATTGTATTCATTTATTATCAAGATTTTGAGGTTTGAGAGATGACTTAGTTATTGCAAACCCCTGTCTAGTGAAGTTTCTTGAGTTTGCTTGTTTGTTTGTAATTTTGAGAAATGGTCTCACAAGATTTTAGGTATAAATCTTTGTGAGTGTTGTAAGATTATTTCTTGTCCTCAAAAGAAAGACAAATTGAATGAATTTTTAAAATTCTTAGTGTGGTAGCTAAGATAATGAATGTAGACTCTATTAAGGGAGTTGAATCACTTTAAATCTTTCTTGCAATTTTTTATTTTTGTAATTTCCTTCTAATTTTCTTAAAATTTTTAATTTACACTCTCTTAGCCAATTTCGATTGTTCAATCAACTCAACATATCCCACGTTCTCATGCAATATGTGTGATTTTTGTTTAGAAGGGTGTCCATTCATGATTATGTCTTCAATTTGTGCACGAAAGAAGTCAATGAAGCAATTTATAGTTTTGTCATTCCTATACTACCTGGTGATAAATTCTGGCCAAAAATAAACTTGGGGCCTCTCGAGTTGGGGTGAACAAAATTTGACTAAAAAAATTAAATTTTTTGAATTTTTTCAACGTAAAAAAACTCGACTCTTTTTTACTCGATTCGAAATTTCATAAACTCGACTCGACATGAAATACTTCAAATAAAGTTTGAGTCGTAAAATAAAAATTTGAATAACTCCAATAACTTAAAATTTTTAGTAATTAGTGGATCGATTTTAAGTTTGAGTCGAGTAACTCAATTATACCTGATATATGTATACCGCATATGAAAAATATGAAGAAATATATAAGTGTATTGTATATTGATATAAAAAGTTGTCTAAATTGGAATCAGCATGTATTATAATATTGTAAATAATTACAATTATATTTATGCAGGAACTCAAAAAATAGACTCGAATTTCATAAATTCTAATAGAAAAAAATTCAAATAAAATTTGAGTTGTAAAATATGACTCGTAAACTCGTCTGACTCGAAATTTTTTGACTGGACTTGACTCGATCAAACGCTCACCCCTAGACTCAAGCCACCTATAGAGCAGAAAATGTCTAGTAGACCAAAAAATAGAAGAAAAGAAAAATGTGAAAGTAGTTGTGGAACAAGACTTTCTCGAAGAGGCACCGAGTTGAGGTGTACGATATATTATAAACAAGGTCATAACTTTAAAAAATGTCCAAGTAAACAACAACCACAACGAAATGTAAGTTTATTTTTCCTTTTAATTTTGTTAATTGCTCTAGTTGACTTTTAGTTATTGAATATTCGGTTTTATTTGTTGAATGCCAACTACATGTTCAAAATGAGACATTCCGGTCAATCTAAATGTGAACCAAGTTCCTAAACCATCTACTACTCCACTAAACCCACAGAAGAAGCCAAAACCAAATGTAAGTGAAGTTATAATTTTCTTTCGTTTTTAAAATTTAGTGTTTTACATGGATGTATTTTTAAAAATGTAGGTCCAAATTTGTAAACCATTTGCTACTCCACTGAATCCACATAAGAGGCCAAAACCAAATGTAAGTATAATTTCCTTATATTTTTAAATTTCAGTTAGTTAACGTTTTACATGAATATATTTTTTAAATGCATTAGCTCCAAGTTACTCCACCATAAAGTACTCCAACAAGTCCCCGGGTGGTGATAAGAGTTCAATTTAATTTAGTACTTTCAAACGTTAACAATAGACATATTCAACATCAAATTGCAGAGAAGTTAAAAGGAAAAGTGCTCGAATTGCTAGTCTTTCACCAACTGAAAAACTATCAAGCCATCTGCCTCTAAAAATTTAAAATTTATTATAACAAAGCTCAGCCAAGATGTATTTACACAAAGATCAGCACTAGTTGCATGTTCAACCAAAGCCAAACCACTAAATGTCCAAGGCAAGGGAAAACATAAATTTTTTGCATCAAAAACACTTCAACCAAAAACAAAGCAATCTAGAATTGAACCGTCTAGGATTGAACGTATTAATCATAAAAGAAAAATAGATGACGTTCATGCAAGAAACTACATACATCCTTATGAAAACATATAACAAATAATTCCTTTCTCGAAATAAATTAACCCATTTAGATCAACATTTCAAAAAGAAATAAACAAACTCATTTGTCATAGACAACCTTAGGCAACCAAAGAATCTTTGACCTTGGGTTGTTTTTTACAGTAAATTTCAGCCGTTGGATTACCTCTTCTTGAGTTTAAAGAAAACGATGCTGTTAAATCCCTAGATTTCTTCTTGTTTTTAACTTAGTGAAAAAAGGGAAGAGTTTAACAGTATTTTACTGTTTTTAATTTACACGTGGAAAAGAAAAAAGAAAAAAGAGGTTATTTTTTAAAAAAACTTGCCACATGTAAAAATATGTATAGTGAAGCTTGTACACATCAGCTTCCGCGACGAAAAATAGTTGATGGTAAAAAACTAAATGTATGAAACTAAAAATGTGGTATAGTTCATGTATGAATGGGGTAATTAACCAAAAATATATATAATAAACATAAAGCAACCCAAATTAATCTTAATCTAAGTCTAAAATAACTTAAATTAAACATTAGTTTACAATTACAAGTAATGAGAAGTGGATATTGGGTGGAATTTAGGAAGGCTGAACTTGAACATGGAGATTCTAAGTCCACCAAGGACTTTCCTTTTGAATTGTCCTTAATATCAAACCTCAAAATTTTTGCTTATAATATATTCATTTACATTCAGATGAATCCAACCATTGAAAACGTACAATAATTGAATTTAATCTACACATCAAATATGAGATCATGTCATTTTCAACTAGTCGCTAGAGAAGAAGGCCCAAGGGTCTTGGCCCAAGAGTATCATGAGAGCATTGTGAGATTATACATTTACTTAATATCGAGAGAGTTAAGTATACGAAATGAATAAGTACGAGTTCTCTAGTTTATGGTTGAACTATCTCGGACCTAGGGATAGGACGAGGTTAAGTGGCTAAGGAAGAATTCAACAACATCGGTGTTCATCCTTCGATTCACGCCGAGAGGTATCATCTAAGACGTGTTCATTGACAGACTTGGACCTAGGGATAGGACAAGTCACAGCATGGATTCTTGCCAAGCTTGAAGTACAGAGTTGTGTGATCGCTGCCGCGACAACAACAGACCGATGTCGCCACAGGTGCTGCCGCGACAGAAGCGGCAACAGAACAAGAAGTTCTATACAGTGCAACACCTGCACTACTGAGCAAATCAATACCGGCCTATTTCCTTACCTTGAATATTTTAATCTTTTTCTTTAGTATTCTTCAATATTCCTCTACAAACAATTGAACTTTCTTCTTTCTCTTTTGTGCAGCAATACAAGGATAGAGCTATTTCCAGTCCCTGTGGATTCGACATCTGATACTTCGTGTATTACTTTACTACTTGCGTAGTGTACACTTGCACTCTATTGCGATAGACTCTTTTACACGCAACAATTTTTTAGCGCCGTTGCCGGGGACTGGCAACATATCTTTACCCTACTTTTACTGCACATTTTTTTAATTTTTTTGTTTTTTATTTGGATTGTTCACCCTGTGCTTTTCACAAGGTTTTTCATTTGCTTATGCGCAGATCGAGACGAGGCAAGGAACCTGAATATCAACTAGATCCTGAAATCGAACGCTCGTGCAATCTTAGGAACCGAGTCTGTCTTTTGATAGCCAGAAACGATTATCTTGAGGAACAGTTAGAAGCCATGAATAACGGGAGGAACAACCAAAGGAATCCCGAAGATCCTATCAGAGATGAAGGAAACGGACAACCCGCCGCTGCCGTGGCTGCACGCCGGTCATGTCGTGATTACATGATAAATGATCATGTGGAACTGGAGACCACCCTGCCAGACGTGGAAGCTAAAAATTTCGAGCTGAAACTTGTCATGTTCAGCATGATTAATTCCACTGGCCAGTTTAGTGGTGCTGCTACAGAGGATGCCAGAGAACATCTGAAAATGTTCCAAGAAATCTGTGGATCATTTAGACTACCATGAGTAAATCTGGAGATACTGAGGTTTCGGTTATTTGCTCATTCATTGAGGGATAGAGCGAAAACTTGGTGGAACAAACTAACGCCGGGTTTAATACGAACTTGGGCGGATCTAACTCGTGAATTTTTATCTCGTTTTAATCCTTCCCATTTATCTGAGCGATTACGTAACGAAATTGCTACTTTTCAATAGGAAGATGACGAGCCAATGCACGAGGCATGGGACAGGTTTACCACTCTTCTGAGGAATTGCACGATGCACGGATTCCCTGTTTGGAATCAAATCATCAAATTTTACAATGCTGCCAACATACATACTCGAATGAGAATAGATTCAGCAGCCAATGGATTTTTGTTGGATAAAGATCCAGACGAAGCCATGGTAGTGTTGAAAAATCTGGCAAAGAATGAAGAACAGTTCCCCACAGTGAGGAGAGGTAAACGAGTACTAGCTGTGAAGGATTATGAAGCCGACAATTCCCTAAAGACACAAATTGTGTACCTCACAAAGGCAGTAGAGAATTTGCTAAGGAAAGATTCACAACCGGTCTATGTTGTAGAAGAGGTATATGGTACTTGCAGTGGGAATCACAGTTCGGAAGACTGCCCGCTACAACTAGAGGAAAGGATATCCGTTGGAAACTATAACAAGCCGAGAAACTATGACTCCAACAATTACAATCCCAACTGGAGGAAAGACCCCAAGTTCTCCTGGAGTAACCCAAACAACGCCCTGAATCCTCAAGTACAGAACACTCAAAATCATGGGGCACCTAGAATTCTAACATGGCAGCAACCGCAACAGCAGCCGCAACAGCCGCCGACAACCACAACTAGTATACTAGAGCAGACCTTGGCCACATTTATGTCACAGACAGGAACTTACATAACAAAGATGGATCACTTCATCAAGAAGACTGAGTCGTTCATGGATAAAACAAAGATGAGAATGACTAACCATGAAGCTACTCTGAAATCACTGGAGACACAGATGGGTCAGGTCTCCCAGCATATTAAGCGAAGACAAAATAGAGGATTCCCTAACGATACTGAAGTCGTTAGACAATCCACACATGAGCAGTGCAAAGCCTTTACAACAAGGAGTGGGAAGCAATTACCAGGGCCATAGAAGAAAGCTGAACTAGTTAAGGAACCAGCCCTAGAATCGACTGTCGCGAACGCTGCCTCGACAGACGATAAACAGCCTGCTGCCGCCACACCTGTCACGATAGCAAAAGGGACAGAGGAGAAGGATGAAGAACCTAAGCCTCCTCTGATCCGAATACCATGGGATTGACGAATTGAAGATTACCGTCCTCCACCTCCTTTTCCACATCAGCTACAAAAGCAGAAAGAAGAGTACCAACTCAAAAAGATCTATGATATTTTTAAGCAGGTTCACATCAATATTCCGTTGTTAGATGCTATCAAGGAGATGCTCCGTTATGCCAAATTTCTCAAGGATGCTATGTCGAAGAGATACATACTTGGGGAATTTGAAACGGTTAAAATGACAGAAGGATGCATGACTATTCTGCACAAGCATCCACCCCAGAAAAAGAAGGATCCTGGGAGCTTCATCATACCGTGCATAATTGGTGATAAATTCATGGGTAAGGCAGTTTGTGATCTAGGTGCTAGTATTAATTTAATGCCAAAATCTGTATTTCAGAAATTAGGTATTGGACGAGCACGACCCATGACAGTTATGTTGCAGCTAGCAGACCGCTCTTACGTGCAACCAAAAGGGAAGATTGAAGATATTCTGGTAAGAGTGGATAAGTTTATTTTTCCTGCTAACTTTCTTGTTTTAGATTGTGAAGCACATGAGAATGCACAAATCATCCTGGGGCAACCCTTCTTAGCCACATGCAGATCACTGATTGATGTAGAAAAAGGAGAACTCACAATGAGAGTGAATGATCAAGAGATCAAGCTAAATGTTCTCAAAGAAATAAAACATGGTAATGCAGAAGAAGAATGCAAGGCTATCACTGAAGTAATCCTTGATCAACCTTGCATCAGGTCGTGCTGCCATGACATCAAGTTTGGTCACTGCCACAACATCCATCTAGAAGACTGTCACGGCATCAACGATGACAACAGCTCCTCATATTCTGACATATTTGACACTGAAGGTCATGAGGAGGTAAACTGGATAGGCAATCGTCCAGGTAAGTTATTCGAGCCCTTAAACTATACCTCGAATGAACACATCATCCAAAAGCCCTCAACTGTAGAACCACCAGTTCTAGACCTTAAGCCCCTGCCAGGGAAGCTCAAATATGTTTTTTTTTGGATTAAATGATACGTTGCCCGTAATCATCTCTTCCAAGTTGATGCAGGAACATGAACAACAGTTGATAGGGATGCTGCAGCAGCATAAAAAGGCTATTGGATGGACGATAGCTGATATCCAAGGCATCAGTCCGGCATTATGCATGCATAAAATTCTCTTAGAGGATGATCATAAGCCGACCATTGATGCCCAGAGACGCTTGAATGACACTATGCGAGAAGTGGTTTGAAAAGAAATTATCAAATGGCTAGACGCTGGGATAATTTATGCCATCTCGGATAGTAAGTGGGTGAGCCCAGTGCAATGCATTCCTAAGAAGGGAGGAATAACCGTGGTGACCAATGAAGAAAATGAATTAATCCCAACCAGGACTTTGATCGGTTGGAGGGTTTGTATGGACTACCAGAAACTTAACAAAGGTACTCAGAAGGACCATTTCCCCTTCCTTTTATTGATCAAATGCTTGATAGATTAGCGGGAAAGCCTTATTATTGTTTTCTTGATGGTTACTCAGGTTATAATCAAATAGCCATCACACTAGAGGATCAAGAGAAAACGACTTTCACTTGCCCATACGGTACTTACACTTTTTGGAGAATGCCATTTGGACTCTGCAATGCACCAGCAACCTTCCAGAGGTGTATGATGGAGATATTCTCCGACATGGTGGAGGATTTCCTGGAGTTATTTATGGATGCTTTTTCTGTCTTTGGAGACAATTTTGAAAGCTGGTTAGGCAACCTACAGAAGGTGCTGGAAAGATGTGAGAAAGCGAACTTGGTATTAAACTGGGAGAAATGTCACTTCATGGTGGATGAGGGGATAGTCCTAGGCCATAAGGTAAGCTTCTGCGGCATAGAAGTCGACAAAGCCAAAATAGAAGTGATTGAAAATCTACCACCACCCACCACAGTCAAGGGAATTAGCAGTTTCTTAGGGCATGCTGGGTTTTATCAAATGTTTATAGCAAATTTTTCGAAGATCACCAAGTCTTTGTGCCACCTACTAGAGCAGAATCGACCCTTTGACTTCAATACTGAATGTACTGAGGCATTCAGAATCTTGAAAGAGAAGCTAGTAACAGCCCCAATTGTACAACCACCAGACTGGAGTTTACCATTTGAAATTATGTGTGATGCCATTGGTTACGCTGTAGGGGCAGCACTTGGGCTGAGGAATGACAAGCTGTTCCACGTAATTTATTACGCCAGAAAAACACTAAACGACGCCCAAGTAAATTACACCACAACAGAAAAGGAACTGTTAGCAGTGGTGTTTTCAATTGACAAGTTCTGTTCATACATACTTGGAACGAATGTAATGGTTCACACAGACCACTCTGCACTGAAGTATCTATTCGCTAAAAAGACGCAAAGCCTAGACTGATACGTTAGATTCTGCTGCTGCAAGAGTTCAACATTGAAATCAAGGATAAAAAGGGGACAAAGAACCAAGTTGCAGATCACTTGTCAAGATTAGAGAGGGGAAAGAGTCTTCCAACTGACAAGACACACATACTGGGGACCTTCCCTGACGAGCAACTATTTGCTGCCACGAGCACTGTCGCGACAGCCAAGGCGACATGTACGTTTTCTGAACTCCCCTGGTAAGCTGATTTCGTTAATTATATAGTTAACAGAATATTTCCTCCTGAACTCAATTATCAAGCCAGGAAGAGGTTCCAAAATGATGTTAAGTATTATTATTGGGACGAACGTCTTCTTTTCAAACATTGTGCAGATCAGATCATCAAGAGGTGTGTACCATAGGACGAGTAGGAAGCTGTGCTACATCACTACCATGCTTCACTATATGGAGGATACTTAGGTGGTAACAAAACCGCTGCCAAGGTTTTTCAGTCTGGTTTTTATTGGCCCTCACTGTTCAAGGATGCTCAAGCATACTACAAGAGCTGTGACAAGTGTCAACGGACTGGAAACATCTCAAGGAGACATGAGATGCCGCTGCAAAACATCCTAGAAGTTGAAATCTTCGACGTTTGGGGGATTGATTTCATGGGACCATTCCCAACATCATGTGGGAATCTATATATCCTCCTGGCAGTGGACTATGTATCTAAATGGGTTGAAGCAATCGCCACACAGAAAAATGATGCCAAGAGTGTTCAGAGATTTCTGCACAAAAAACATTTTTTTTTCAGATTTGGCATACCTAAGGCGATCATTAGTGATGAAGGGAGACATTTTGACAATAGGATAATAGCTGATGCCTTAAGAAAATATGGTGTAAAGCATCGGATCGCAACAGCTTATCACCCTCAGACCAATGGACAAGCCGAAATATCCAATAAAGAGGTAAAGAACATTCTTGAGAAGATGGTTAAACCGACTCGAAAGGACTGGTCCTTACACCTCAATGATGCACTCTGGGCCTATAGAACAACATTTAAGACTCCATTGGGAATGTCACCCTACCGGCTGATATATGGAAAAACATGCCATTTACCTGTTGAGATAGAGCACAGAGCTTACTGGGCCATCAAAGCAGTAAACATGGACTTAGACAAGGTAAGACAGAAAAGGTTATTTGACTTAAATGAAATAGAAGAAATTCGAGCAATGGCCTACGACAACACAAGGATTTACAAGGACAAGACAAAGAGGTGGCATGACAAGAAACTGCTGCCACGACAGTTCTGCCCAGGGCAGCTTGTGTTGTTATTCAACTCTAGGTTGAAACTCTTCCCAGGGATGCTGAAATCTAGATGGTCCGGCCCATTCCAAGTTGTGCAAGTTTTTCCTCATGGTGCAATCACGATCAAATCCTTAAAAGACGGACACCAATTTAAAGTCAACGGACAAAGACTGAAGCATTATCAGGGGACTGAAGCCCAAAAATTGTAGGAAGTGGTTACTTTAGAAGATGCCCCTCAAGGAATTCCTAATTTAACTTAATTTTATTACTATTATTATTACTATATTTATTTATTAGGAAATTAGAATTATTTTATTTTTAAGGACTAAGTTTTTATTTTAATTATTTTTAGGAAATAAGGGAAACAAGGAGAGGAGAAGAAGTGAACCAGCCCACCAGCAGCCCAAAAAGCCCAAAGGAGGAGTCTGTCGTCATAGCTTGTCAACAGATGTCGCGACAGACGCGGAGAAGGCAGCCTATCACCACGCTATCGCGGCAAACACGCAAAAGCGTAACAGACGCGCAGCAGACACGAAAACGCGTGGTAGACGCGTCAGAAACCGCGTAATAGTTGGCCCCGTTATTCGCACCTGCCGTTACAGCTCCAACGGGCAGCAACCCCTACATCTATATAAACCCCATTTTACTATTCATTTTTCACCTCACTTTTACTCTCTCAACTTGCTTTCTCTCTAGATCTCAGATTTTCTTTCATTTTTTACAGTCTTGCAACTATGAGTACCAGACAAACAAGACGAAGAGCTGCCTCCAGCTCTGCCGCAACAGCAAGCACACCCAACCACAACAGACTCCCCAACCGCTTTGCCACCTCCGACTCCGTCGACCACTACTACACCTCCTTCCAAAACAGGGAGATGTTGGAAGATAGAGGGTTCTTCTACGCCAACCGCACGAAAAATTTCGAGCTTGAACCATTCATAGCTCGGAAGATTAAAGCCCTCAAATGGCAGATGTTTGCTGCCTAGCCCAAGGAGATGAATGTCATCGTGGTCCGAGAATTCTACGTTGCCATCGACAACAAGTACACGCAGACCGTGATAGTGCGAGGTAAGGAAGTCACCTTCGAACCAGAATACATCAATACCCTTTACGACATCTACGTTGGCACGAAGGAAGACGGGCACAAGAGGTTCGTGGAATGTCTGTCGCTGGCAGACTATGATGTTGTCATGGCAGAATTAACTGAAGAAGGATAGAGTGGAATGCTGATCCCAAGCACCATTGGACAGTAAAACGCACTCAACTCACTCTAGAGGCAAAGATTTGGAACCACTTTGTCAAGAAGAGGATTATGCCTTCTTCACACAACAACACGATCGAGAGACCTAGGTTAGCTCTCGTCCACTCCATTCTAAATGAGAGACCTATTCATGTCGGCCGGTATATACAAGAAGGAATTTTGTAGTGTGCCCTTAAGCCATCAGGACCCCTTCACTTCCCATACCTCATCACCGAGATCTGCCGCGGGCACAACGTTCTCGAAATCCCTGAGGATTACAAGGTCCAAGGGAAAGGATGGATAGAATGCAACATATTCAGTCTGATGGAGCTGAAAGCTGCCACACCTATCTCCTTCTTCAACCCGTCTGTCGCGGCAGAGGAACCAGCAGATCCCACTCAGACAGAACCTGCCGCCGCAGAGCAGCAACAGCCAACAACAGCAGCTCCTCTAGCAGACTCCTCCACTCAAATCCTAGCCACCCTGTAGAAGATAGAGGAATGACATTTGGGTCTGATGAGTTTTGTCAGAGACTTCACAGTAGCAACAGTACATTTTATTCAAAGCAATTTAAATTTTGCAAATGTACAGTTTCCTATTTTTCCCGAGCACTATTTTGCTGCCTCTACACATGCCCATGCCCCTACCCTTGCTGCCACACCAAAAAAACCCTATGTTGCATCCACTCCAACCCCGGCCGCAACAGTTGAAGGTATCAGCCACACCGCCAGTGTCTCTGCCATAGGAGAGAAGCGAAAGGAGCCGCTGACCGCCCTTGATGATTTTATTGCCGGGTTCTCCTCCTCCTCCATCTGGGAGGAATATGATGGAGAGCCCTCTGTCAAGAGGAACCTTTCAAAGGAGTTCACTCTAATGAAAAGGCAGAAGCCCAACACCGGTGAAGGACCATCTGGTCAAGGCAAGTCTAGCAGCAGCAGCTCTTCTGAAGAAGTACAAGTGCTGAAGAAGACTGCCTCCGCCTCTCCGATCATTCTGCCAGCACCCACAATGAAAGTTACTACCCGCCGGAAGCTAGAGATCAGCACCAGCAGCAGTGAGGACAATACCTAAATTTAAGTCTCTATCTTATTTTTGCTATCTACTGCTTTATTATAATTGTGATGTTTTTATTTTCTGTTTTTTTATTTTGTCATCATGCATTGAGGGCAATGCAACCCTTGAGTTTAGGGGTGGCATCCCTCCAGTAATGAAGTGTCTATTATGTTTAAAAATTGTGTCTAAGTGTTTAGTTTATTTTTGCTTAAAAAATGAAAATTTGGCTTAAGTCTTTGAACTTAACTTACCTATCGCGACATATGCTGTCGTGACAATGCCTTTAGGAAACTTGAGGATATGTTTAGAGCCTTACTATGATTCTAATCTGTACAACACTCTTTGTGACTCTTATGCTTTCTAGATTACTTTAGTACACTGGAATAGGAGTGTTTACCCACTTGAAACTGCCCCTAGAGGTGTCTATCACCAGCTCTAGGAAAACACTAAAAGAAAGAAAAATAGTCAGACTCAATTACATGCAAAATTGCCTTGCACTTATTTTAGGAGATTTCTTTTTGATCTATGTTAGAAAAAACTAAAGGAGCCTAAGAATTGCCTCCAGAAAAGATGATGTTAATTCAAGAGTCAGAAAAAAACTAAAGGAGCCTAAGAATTACCTCCAGAAAAAATTGAATTGGCATGACCTCAAGTTTGTAAGCATAACTATTCTGATATATTAAGGTAGTCTAGATGCATAAGTGTTCACAAAACCTGCACACAGTACACAACAATTATAGCATGGTTCCGATTGAATCCAGAATATAAGTTGTAGGTAATGTAGGGTTCACCGATTTAAGCCAAAACAAAAAAAATATTTCATTTTAGTTAGGTAATATTTGCTTGAGGGCAAGCAAGAACTTGAGTTTGGGGGTGTGTTGAGTGAGTAAAAGTTCTATATTCTACCCCCTATTTAACCCATATTTCTGCTGCATTCAAGCATAATTCATTGCATTTAGGATAGATTTCATTTATACATCACAATTATATAAACTGGCACAGTTGCTACTGATTTTGGTTACTTTTGCAGGTAGCTGTTGTAGCATACTCAGGGCAGTGGAGAAGCAGAGCTGGAACACAAGACTGCAGTCGAGAAGAATGATGCTGCTATGGCCTCTGCCGTGGCAGCCAATGACGACAGCAATATTGAAGGGAAAAAGTGAAGTGGAGTTCGACAGAAATAGGAAATTAAGCCGGTCTGTCGTGTGTCACTCTTATATTTTTCTGAGCCCTAGATCAGAATGAAGGCAAAGCCCAAAGTTCAAGGGAGAAACCCAAAGCAAGAAAAGAGGACGAATTAAAGGGCATCTACTATGAAGATTTAGTCTTTAATAGAGTTGTACTTTAATTTAAACTTGTATTCTTGCCATATTAGAAAACTTGAACCCAAGACCTATATAAAGGCATGTAATTCGACCTAGGGAATGACATCTTATTCTCTAGTTGTCTTACCCTAAACCCTAGTCGTTTTCCCCCTTCTCATCATGTTCTAAACTTCCCCTAGGGCTAAGGGTTGATTCTGTAAAGTAGTCGCAAGGATTGTATTGTTTTAGGATTTTTCTGTTCAATAAAATAGACTTCAAGTTTGCTTATTATGGTTTTCAACATCTTGCAAGAGTATCGGGAGAGCATTGTGAGATTATACATTTACTTAATATCGGGAGAGTTAAGTATATGAAAGGAATAAGTACGGGTTCTCCAGTTTATGGTTGAACTATCTCGGACCTAGGGATAGGACGAGGTTAAGTGGCTAAGGAATAATTCAACAACATCGATGTTCATCCTTCAATTCATGCCGAGAGGTATCATCTAAGACGTGTTCATCGACAGACTTTGACCTAGGGATAGGACAAGGCACAACATGGATTCTTGTCAAGCTTGAAGTATAGAGTGGTGTGATCGCTGCCGCGACAACAACAGACCGCTGCCGCCGCAGGTGCTGCCGCGACAGAAGCAACAATAGAACAAGAAGTTCTATACAGTGCAACACATGCACTACTGAGCAAATCAATACCGACCTATTTCTTTACCCTGAATATTTTAATCTTTTATCTTCATTATTTTTCAATAGTCCTCTACAAACAATTGAACTTCCTTCTTTCTCTTTTGTGTAGCAATTCAAGGATAGAGCTATTTCCAGTCCCTGTGGATTCAACATCTGATACTTCGTGTATCACTTTACTACTTGCGTCATGTACACTTGCACTCAATTGCGATAAACTCTTTTACACGCAACAATTATTTTCATGGTAGTGCCATAGGGAGTCACTTTGGAGTCCATGCTATCACAAGAAGAATGGCTGGGTATTTTACTAGAAGAGTATGAGGAGAAAGGAGAAGATTGGGGTGAGATAGTGTGGTATTTTTCAAAAGAATAAGGATGATCTTCAGCATCCTAGAGGATTATTACAACCCCTAACCATACCTGAATCTTCCAGGTCTTTTATAAGAATGAACTTTATTGAGGAACTGCCCAATTCGAGAAGGAAAATATGGTTTTAGTTGTGATTGATCAATTGACTAAATACTGCCACTTTATTGTTGTGGCTCATCCTTTTTCACTAAAAGAAGTAGCTTAGACCTTTTTGGAGAATGTATTCAAGCTTCATGGATTTCTCAATAATATTGTGTGTGGTAGAGATAAGGTCTTCATGAGTGTATTTTGGAGGGAGTTATTTCAGAAATTGGGGGTAACCATAAAACCTTCAACAACGTACCACCTTGAATCTAATGGTCAAACTGAGGGACTCAATAAGTTTATGAAAGGAAACTATTAGAATCGATATTTCGATATCAAAATCAATACAACGAAATCAAAATCGATATCCGACTTCAATATAAACACTAACGATGAAATGTCCATGGATGGTCAAAATCCTAACTTGAGATTAAACCCAATATATCCATGGAATCCAATAATCGATTGTCGATTATTACTTACCCGATCGATAGTAATGATTCAATATCGATAAAACGAAGAAAAAAGTGAAGCTCAAAACTCTCTCCAATGGACATGTGTGCTTTAGGGATGAAGAAGATGAAGGTGTTTGCTTCAATTCTTGGGTAAGTCCTCTCTTTAATTACTCTTTTTCCTTTTTGTTTGTATATCACTTATGCTATTTAGCTTTCCTTCAATTGAAGGAAAGCTCTCCTAATAACCCACGTAGACATCATTTATTTGAGGAGGGGCTAATCGCAAGTGTTGCGTGTAAATAGTATATCGCAATTGCAGTGCAAGTGTACACGTCGCAAGTAATAAAGTGATACGAAGTATCGGATATCGTCTCCACAGGGATTGGGCTAATGACTTCACCTTGATTTACTGCACGAAGTAAAAGAAATATTTTAGAGAATTGTTACGAATAATAAAGTAAAACGTAAATAAAAAGATAGAAATATCTAGAGAGAGAGAATGGGCCGGTATTGAATTGTTCGGTAGTGTAGGTATTGAATTGCTTAGGATCTCCAGTTCTGTCGTCGCTCCCGTCGCCGACAGCACCTGTCGCGACGTCTGTCCGTTAGTTGTCGCGGCAGCAGACACTAACTCAGTACTTCAAGCTTGGCAAGAATCCCAGATCTGCCTTGCCCTATCCCTAGGCACAAGTCTGTCGATGAACACGTCTTTGATGATACCTCCCGGCGTGAATCGAAGGATGAACACCGATGTGTATGAATTCTTCCTTAGCCACTTAACCTCGCCTTATCCCTAAGCACGAGATGGTTCAACTATAAACTAGAGAACACGCTTTTATCTCTTTCGTATACTTAACTCTCCCGATGCTAAGTAAATAGATAACCTCACAATGCTCTCCCGATGCTCTTGCAAGATATTAAAACCAAGATAAAAGAACTTGAAGTTTATTTTATTGAAACTGAAAAATCCTAAAACAAAGCAACCCTTGCAACTACTTTACAAAACAACCCGTAACCCTAGGGGGAAATTAGAACATGTCGGAGACAGGTTAACGGCAGGGTTTGGTTTCGGTTATGGGGGTAGTCGGCTATGCCCTAGGTTTAATCTATGCCCTTTATATAAACTTTGGGCTCAAGTTATCTAAGGTAACAAGGATTACAACTTTAATTAAAAGTAAGATTCTAATAAAGATTAAATCTCTAAGGTATCCTACTTTCTAGCCGCCTCCTTGCTTTTAGGAATTTCCTCTCTTTTGAGCTTTGGCTTGACATATCTTTTGATCCGGGGCTTGGAAAATTATTTTGCTGCCACACGACAGACGAGCAGATTTTTCTCTATCTATCGATATCCACTTCATTTTTCCTCTTCAATAATCTGCTGTCACCATGCTGTCGTGACGGGTTCATGACAGGTTCGTCTCCTTCAGCTGCTTGTTCAGTTCCGCCTTCCTGCTTATCTGCCCTTCGCCTGCCTTCATCGTCAACCTTGGCAGCTACCTGCAAAATACACCATATTTTAGTAGAATCCGTGCCTTTTATATAATTGTGATATTTAATTGAAAACTATCCTAAATGCAATGAAATGATGCTTGAATGCAGCAGAAATATGGGTTAAAAGGGTGTAAATAATAGAACTTTTACACACTCAACACACCCCCAAACTCAAGTCTTTGCTTGCCCTCAAGCAATTAAACCTAAAGAAAAATAAAAGATTTTTGTGTTGGCCTTCAAACAGTGAACTGTCCCTTACCCGTCGCTCATTCTCTATGGCGGCAGCAACCTGTCGGAGAGACTAGGATCTGTCCGGAATCTCCCTATAGCTCTCGTGCAGTGTGTGCATGCTTGTGAACAGTTATATGCTAAGATTCTCTTAGTTTCACTAGAATATTCAACTTCTTAACTCGAATTTTTATGCCAAAGTTTTTTTTTTTTTTTTTTTTTAGAAGGCACATTTTCATGCTTCTTTTTCTTCTATTTTCAAGCTAAAATTTTTCTAGAGCCAGTTTTGGGCACCTCTAGTTAGCTTCCTAGAGCCGGTTTTCGGGCACCTCTAGGTTTTTGATTTTCTTTTACTAACTTCTTTCCTAGAGCCAGTGTTAGGCACCTCTAGGGGCTATCCAAGTTTTAAGCTTCCTATTCTAGTTTGGCTAAAAGAAATCTAAGCAATATAACAGTCACAAAAGTGTTTAAGTTTTTCAGAACTATAGAAAGGCTCTAAACTTTTCCTTAACCTGTCCTAAAGATGCTGCCACGACAGAGCCGTCATGACAGGTAGGCTAACTTCACAGTTTTAAGCCAACAGTTTAATTTTTTTTTTTTAAAGAATAAAATAAAAGCAATTAAAAAGACATGACAGTTAAATAAAAGATGTGCTAAGGATGCCATTAAATATGGAGGGTTGCCACCCCCAAACTCAAGGGTTGCATTGCCCTCAATGCAAAACAACATAAAAACAATTAAAGAAAAAGAAAAAAAAAAACGAAAAGTACATCACAATTATAAAGGGCAGGCAGCAATAAGAAGAGATAAAAGAAATGAAAACTTAAATTTATGCGCTGTCTTCGCTGCTGCTGCTGACGCGGATCTGATGGTAGCGTCTGCGTTGAGGAGGTGGCTGGGCAGGTTCTGGGGCAGGTTGATCGACAGCTTCGGCAGCCTGTGGATCTTCCTCCGGTTGGGGGACAGGGTCGTCAGCATGTGGAAGGGCAGTTGTCTCCACTAGTCTGACATCAGAACTGCTGCTGCTGCTGCTGCTGCTGTCCCAGCTGGTGGACATGATGGCCTTGGACAGCTTTCTCTTGTCTGCCACATGCTTGATACGCTTCACCCGTGTGAAGGCGCTGTCCAAGTTCCTCCGGACAAGGGGGCTATCGTCAGTGGCAGCTCTCTTTGTTCCTCTAGGGGAGGTGTCTGCCGGTGGGCTGCCGGCTGCCGTTGGGGACGGTGTGGAGGAGGCAGATTCTCCATGGGGAGAGACAGGTGGTGTGGGAGTAGGGGATGGGATGTTGAAATAATGGGCGGGGAAGGTTGGGAAAGAAACATCCGAAAAATTCAAAGTGTTGGTAATGAAGTTTACCGTAGCATTGGAGAAGTCTCGGATGAATGTCATTAAACCCATCTGGCGTTCCTCGATCCGCAGAACGGCAGCAAGGATGTGGGCGGTCTGATCAGCCGGAGCGGTGTTGGTGGCAGCTTCTGGGGCAGGCTCAGTGGCAGGCTCGTTGGCAGGCTCATCATCAGACTCAGCAGGAGGGGCGTTGGGATCGAAGACGTTGAGGGGCGATACAACGACCAGCTCCATGAGGCTGGAGATGTTGTTGTCTGTCCAGCCGCTGCCCTTCTTGATGTTGTCTGAGGCTTCCTCTGGTACGGCAGCGCAGCGGCAGAGGGCGGTTATGGTGCAGGGCAGGCAGAGCCGTGAGTCTGAGCGGAATGCGCAATCTAGAATGCTGTCCCTCATGTACCTGCCCACATTGATGGGCCTGTTGTGCATGATAGAGTGGATGAGGGCCAACCTCTGCCTGTTGACTGTCGTGTGGTGGGACGAGGGCAGGATGCGCTTTTTAATAAAAGCGTTCCATAACTTTGCCTCTGGTAGGAGCTGCCCTCTGTTGACAGAATGAGGGTTCTTCTTACTTGTGCTCCACGTTGTGCCCGCTTCTGTCAATTCCCTCATAACAGCATCATGGCCGGCAGCGTCTAGGGTGTCCCAAAACTGTTGATGGGCATCATCGTTGGGGCCGAAGAAGAGGCCGAAGACATGGTTGATGCTGCTGGCGGTAAAGGGTACTGTCACTCCCCTGACGGTGACAGATGTTGCCGTCTTGCTCTCGATCGCCGCGTAGAACTCCCTGACTAAGGTGTCGTTAAGTTCTGTCGGCTGCTCAGCGAAATCTTCCCACATTTGAGCGGTTATGGCCTGCATGATGAACGGCCGGAGTCCCAACAGAGGGGCATCTCTGTTGTAAATGAAGCTTCGTTCCTCCCAAAGTTCCTTCTTAGCGAACGGAGATGCTGCTGCGGAAGAGGTAGCGGCAGCAGTGTTCTGTCGGGTTTGTCTGGAAGACATGTTTGGTTGCAAGGGCTGAAAATGAAAGAAAAGAGATCAAAGTAGAAGAGAATAGCAAGAGAGAAAATCTGAAGTGAGGAAAAATGAAAAATAGAAGGGGTTTATATAGCTGTCGGGGGCTGCCCATTTAATGCCGCAACGGCAGGCGGAAATAACGGGGCGGCAGATTCAATGTTGCGTCTGACACGTCTGACGGACATTAATGCTGCGTCTGCCGCACGATTCTTCGTCTGCTGTGCGTCTGTTGACAGCCTGTCAACTCCGTCTGCGCCGGCAGCCGAAACGACAGGTTATAAATGGACTTTATTTTGGGCTGATGAATGGGCGGTGGGCTTGGGCCACTTCTTCTTTCTCACTTGCCTTCTTTATTTCCTAAAAACTGAAATTAAAAACATTATTAAAATAAATCTAATTCCTAATCAATAATAATAAAAATTAAAAATAAAAATAAAAGAGTTAGGTTAAATTAGGGATGCCTTGTGGGGCATCACCTAAAGTAACCACTTCCTGTATTCCTGGGGCTTCAGTCCCTTGATAGTGCTTGAGGCGTTGTCCATTGACTTTGAATTGGTGCCCGTCCTTTAGTGATTGAATTGTAATGGCACCATGGGGAAAAACTTGAACTACTTGGAATGGGCCAGACCATCTAGATTTGAGCTTCCCTGGAAAGAGTTTCAATCTAGAATTGAACAACAACACAAGCTGCCCTGGGCAGAACTGTCGTGGCAGCAATTTCTTGTCATGCCACTTTTTAGTTTTTTCCTTGTAAATCCTTGCATTGTCGTAGGCCATTGTCCGTATTTCATCAATCTCATTTAAATCTAACAGCCTTTTCTGGCCTGCCTTGTCCAAGTCCATGTTTACTGCCTTGATTGCCCAATATGCCTTGTGTTCTATCTCGACAGGCAGATGACAGGTTTTCCCATAGATCAAACGGAATGGAGACATACCCAATGGAGTCTTGAAAGCTGTTCTGTATGCCCATAATGCGTCATTCAGAAGCAAAGACCAATTTTTCCTAGTTGGTTTAACCATTTTTTCAAGAATGTTCTTTACTTCCCTATTGGATATCTCAGCCTGTCCATTGGTCTGTGGGTGGTATGCTGTCGCGATCCTGTGCTTGACACCATATTTTCTCAAGGCGGCAGCAATTACCTTGTTGTCAAAATGTCTCCCTTCATCACTGATAATCGCTCTAGGGATGCCGAATCGAGAAAAGATATTTTTGTGCAAAAATCTTTGGACTGTTTTGGCATCATTCCGTTGAGTTGCGATTGCTTCTACCCACTTGGAGACATAATCCACTGCTAGGAGGATGTAAAGATTTCCACAAGAAGATGGAAAAGGTCCCATAAAATCAATCCCCCAAACGTCGAAGATTTCGACTTCTAAAATATTCTGCAGTGGCATCTCGTTTCTCCTCGAGATGTTACCTGTCCGCTGGCACCTGTCACAGTTTTTATAAAATTCCTGTGCATCCCTGTACAGTGTCGGCCAGTAGAACCCTGACTGCAGCACCTTGGCAGCAGTTTTATTGCCTCCTAAGTGTCCTCCATATTGTGAAGCATGACAGTGATGGAGAATGTCTTCTTGTTCTTCTTGTGGTATGCATCTCCTTATAATCTGATCTGCGCACAGTTTGAAAAGAAGAGGTTCGTCCCAATAATAATGTTTAACATCATTTTGAAACCTCTTCCTGGCTTGGTAAGTAAGATCAGCAGGTAATATTCCGCTAACTATAAAATTAACGAAATCAGCATACCAGGGAAGGTTAGAAGACTTACCTGCCGCCATGGCTGTCGCGACAGCTAGTGCGGCAGCAAAGAGCTGCTCATCTGGGAAGGTCTCCAATATGTGTGTCTCATCTGGCGGTAGACTCTGTCCCGTTTCCAACCTCGACAAGTGATCTGCCACCTGGTTTTCTGTCCCCTTTTTATCTTTTATCTCAAGGTCGAACTCTTGTAATAGTAATATCCATCGTATCAACCTAGGTTTAGCATCTTTTTTTGCGAATAGATATTTGAGGGCAGAGTGGTCGATGTGGATTATAACCTTCGTTCCAAGTATGTAAGAACGAAACTTGTCGATGGAAAACACCACGGCTAACAGCTCCTTTTCCGTGGTGGTATAATTCACTTGGGCATCATTCAATGTTTTGCTGGCGTAATATATGACATGGAATAGCCTGTCCTTGCGCTGCCCAAGTGCTGCCCCGACAGCATAGTCACTAGCATCACACATGATTTCAAACGGTTGCGTCCAGTCTGGTGGCTGTACTATGGGGGCTGTCACTAACTTTTCCTTCAGAACCTTGAATGCTTCAGTACATTCTTCATTAAAGTCAAAGGGTCGGTTCTGCTCTAGGAGATGACATAAGGGTTTCGTGATTTTTGAGAAATTGGCAATAAATCTCCTATAAAAACCAGCATGCCCTAAAAAACTCCTAATGCCCTTGACTGTTGTTGGCGGCGGCAGCTTCTCTATGACTTCTATTTTTGCCCTGTCAACTTCTATCCCACGGCAGCTAATCTTATGGCCTAAAACTATCCCTTCATCTACCATAAAATGACATTTTTCCCAATTAAGAACAAGATTAGCTTTTTCACATCTTTCAAGTACCTTTTGAAGGTTGCCGAGGCAGCTCTCAAAATCGTCTCCAAAGACGGAAAAATCATCCATGAAGATCTCAAGGAAGTCTTCTACCATGTCGGAGAATATTGCCATCATGCACCTTTGGAAGGTAGCAGGTGCGTTACAGAGGCCGAATGGCATCCTCCTGAATGCAAATGTTCCGTAGGGGCATGTGAAAGTCGTTTTCTCTTGGTCCTCCGGTGCAATAGCAATCTGGTTATAACCTGAATAACCATCAAGAAAACAATAGTAAGATTTACCCGCTAATCTATCAAGCATTTGATCAATAAAGGGTAAAGGAAAGTGGTCTTTTCGGGTAGCTTTGTTAAGCTTCCGATAGTCCATACAAACCCTCCAACCGGTCACAGTCCTGGTTGGGATTAATTCATTGTTTTCGTTGGTTATTACTGTCATGCCTCCTTTCTTGGGAACACATTGCACCGGGCTTACCCATTTGCTGTCGGAGATGGCGTAAATAATACCAGCATCTAACCATTTAATTATTTCTTTACGCACTACCTCCTTCATCGCAAGGTTTAGCCGCCTTTGGGCATCAATAGTCGGCTTATGGTCTTCCTCTAAGAGGATTTTGTGCATACAGATTGCCGGACTAATGCCCTGGATGTCTGCTATCGTCCATCCTATCGCCCTTTTATGCTGCCTTAACATGTCGACCAGCTGTCGTTCCTGTTCCTGCGGCAGCTTAGCAGAGATGATTACAGGCAGTGTGTTATCACAACCAAGATAAGCATATTTAAGCTGCCCTGGCAGGGGATTAAGTTCTAAGACAGGTGGTTCTACAGTGGAGGGCTTTTGGATTAAATGGTTATCCGAAGTGTAATTTAAGGGTTCGAATAACTTACCTGGACGATGATCTAACCAGTTTACCTCCTCATGACCTTCAGTATCAGATGTATCGGATTTAGAGGGGTCACTGTCGTCTGTGCTGCCGTCGTTGCTGTCGTCGTCACTGTCGTGACAGGTTGGCAGATGGCTGTCGCAGCAGTGACCAAATTTAATATCTCGGCAGCCTGTCCTGATGCAGGGGTAATCAAAGGTCACCTCGATGATGGCTTTGCATTCCTCGTCCACATCGGCATGTTTCATTGCTTGGAGAACATTCAACTTAATTTCTTGATCGTTAACGCGCATGGTGAGTTCTCCTTTTTCCACATCAATCAACGATCTTCCCGTGGCTAGGAAAGGTCGCCCGAGGATGACTGGTGCGTTCTCATCTGCCTCACAATCTAAAATAAGAAAGTCAGCAGGAAAGATAAGTTTATCCACTCTTACCAAAATATCTTCAATTTTTCCCTCGGGGTGAACGTAAGAGCGGTCGGCTAGCTGTAGGGTAACTGTCGTGGGTCGCGCCTTGCCAATACCTAGTTTCTGAAAAACAGATTTGGGCATTAGATTTACACTAGCACCAAGATCACAAAGTGCCTTACCCACAAATTTATTGCCAATTACGCAAGGTATGAGGAAGCTCCCTGGATCCTTCTTTTTCTGGGGTGGTTGTCGATGAAGAATACTCATGCAACCCTCTTGCATCCTTACCGTTTCAAATTCCCCAAGTTTAGATTTTTTAGACATTACATCCTTGAGAAATTTAGCATAACCTGGCATTTCCCTAACAGCATCTAACAACGGAATATTAATATGAACCTGTTTAAAAATATCATAAATTTTTTTGAGTTGAGATTCATTCTTAGCTTGTTGTATCCGTTGGGGAAAAGGTGGTGGAGGACGATAATCAGCAATGCGTCCTTCCCACTGCATGCGAATCTGAGGACGATAATCTTCCTTTTTCTCCTCTGTCGCTTCTGCTGTCGTGACAGGCGCATCGGCAGCAGTCTGTTTGTCACCTGTCGGGGCAGCTTCCTCGGCAGGTTTGTTCAAAGCAGGGTCCTTTTCTGTATCAACTTCTTTTTCCGGCCCTGGTAACTTTTTCCCACTCCTAGTAGTAATTGCCTTACATTGCTCATGAGGGGGTGGTCTAGCGTTTTCGGTATTGCTAGGGAAACCTCCATTCTGCCTCGGTTTGATATGCTGCGATACTTGACCCATTTGTGTCTCTAGAGATTTCAAGGTGGCCTCATGGTTTGTCATTCTCATCTTAGTTTCGTCCATAAAGTTTTCCGTCTTTTTGACGAACTGATTAATATTTTCCATATATGTGCCAGTCTGAGACATAAAGGTGGCCAAAGTCTGCTCCAATACACTACTCGTGGCAGGTGGTGGCTGCTGTTGTTGCTGAGGCGGCAGGTTCTGCGGCAGGTTCTACGGCTGCAGTTGCTGTCGCGTCAACAATCTAGGACCCCCCTGATTCTGATTATATGCTTGCGGATTCAGGGCATTGTTAGGATTACTCCAGGAAAATTTGGGATCCTTTCTCCAATTAGGGTTGTAATTGTTGGAATTGTAGTTTGGCTTGTAATTTCCAACATATTTCCCTTCTTCTATGTTTATAGGGCACTCATCCCTACTATGATTTCCCTCACAAGTGGCACAAATTTCCTCGACAGCAAACCCTCGTACTTCCTCTTCACTCAATAAGTGTTTCATGGCTTTAGTGAGGAATGCTACCTGTGATTTCATAGTGCTGTCGGCCTCATAGTCCTTGACAGCAAGTACCCGTTTACCCCCTCTTCTAGCTGTCGGAAACTGCTCCTCATTCTTAGCTAGATTCTTCAGAACTTGTAGTGCCTCGTCTGGGTCTTTATCCAATAACAGTCCATTTGCTGCAGAATCAATGCGAATGCGAGTTTGTAAGTTAGCAGCATTATAAAACTTAGTTACCTGATTCCAGACGGGGAATCCATGCATTGGGCAGTTCCGTAGAAGAGTAGTAAATCTGTCCCAGGCCTCGTGCATCGGCTCGTCATCTTCCTGTTGAAAAGTAGCAATTTCGTTACGTAATCGCTCAGATAAATGTGAAGGATTAAAACGAGATAAGAATTCACGAGTTAGATCTGCCCAAGTCATAATAGAACCCGGTGTAAGTTTATTCCACCAAGTTTTAGCTCTATCCCTTAATGAATGAGGGAATAACCGAAGCCTCAGTATCTCCGGACTAACTCCTGGTAGCCTAAACGAACCACAGATCTCCTGGAATGTTTTGAGATGCTCCCTAGCATCTTCTGTCGCAGAACCACTAAACTGTCCGGCGTTGTTGATCATACTAAACATGACAGGTTTAAGTTCAAAGTTATCAACATCAATATCCGGCAGCGTGGTCTCCAGTTCTACATGGTCATTCAGCATGTAGTCACGACATGACCGTCGTCCACCTGCCCCAAGCGGATCGCCGACAGGCGGCACGCCTCCTCCAGCAGGTTGGTTATGGGCCATCTGCTCAAGCTGTTCTTCAAGGTATTCGTTTCTGTCCAAAAGATGGCGAATCTGTTTCTTGAGATTGAATGATCGTTCGATTTCCGGATCTAATTTATACTCAGGATCCTCGCCTCTTTTCGATCTGCGCATAAACAAGAAAGCCTTGTGAAAAGCAAGAGTTTTAAACACAAAATAAAAATTAAAGAAAAACTAAAAACGAAAAAAAACAAAAATAAAAATAAAAACAAAAAGTGCAATAAAATAGAGATGTAGTTATGTTGCCAATCCTCGGCAACGGCGCCAAAAACTTGTTGCGTGTAAATAGTATATCGCAATTGCAGTGCAAGTGTACACGTCGCAAGTAATAAAGTGATACGAAGTATCGGATATCGTCTCCACAGGGATTGGGCTAATGACTTCACCTTGATTTACTGCACGAAGTAAAAGAAATATTTTAGAGAATTGTTACGAATAATAAAGTAAAACGTAAATAAAAAGATAGAAATATCTAGAGAGAGAGAATGGGCCGGTATTGAATTGTTCGGTAGTGTAGGTATTGAATTGCTTAGGATCTCCAGTTCTGTCGTCGCTCCCGTCGCCGACAGCACCTGTCGCGACGTCTGTCCGTTAGTTGTCGCGGCAGCAGACACTAACTCAGTACTTCAAGCTTGGCAAGAATCCCAGATCTGCCTTGCCCTATCCCTAGGCACAAGTCTGTCGATGAACACGTCTTTGATGATACCTCCCGGCGTGAATCGAAGGATGAACACCGATGTGTATGAATTCTTCCTTAGCCACTTAACCTCGCCTTATCCCTAAGCACGAGATGGTTCAACTATAAACTAGAGAACACGCTTTTATCTCTTTCGTATACTTAACTCTCCCGATGCTAAGTAAATAGATAACCTCACAATGCTCTCCCGATGCTCTTGCAAGATATTAAAACCAAGATAAAAGAACTTGAAGTTTATTTTATTGAAACTGAAAAATCCTAAAACAAAGCAACCCTTGCAACTACTTTACAAAACAACCCGTAACCCTAGGGGGAAATTAGAACATGTCGGAGACAGGTTAACGGCAGGGTTTGGTTTCGGTTATGGGGGTAGTCGGCTATGCCCTAGGTTTAATCTATGCCCTTTATATAAGCTTTGGGCTCAAGTTATCTAAGGTAACAAGGATTACAACTTTAATTAAAAGTAAGATTCTAATAAAGATTAAATCTCTAAGGTATCCTACTTTCTAGCCGCCTCCTTGCTTTTAGGAATTTCCTCTCTTTTGAGCTTTGGCTTGACATATCTTTTGATCCGGGGCTTGGAAAATTATTTTGCTGCCACACGACAGACGAGCAGATTTTTCTCTATCTATCGATATCCACTTCATTTTTCCTCTTCAATAATCTGCTGTCACCATGCTGTCGTGACGGGTTCATGACAGGTTCGTCTCCTTCAGCTGCTTGTTCAGTTCCGCCTTCCTGCTTATCTGCCCTTCGCCTGCCTTCATCGTCAACCTTGGCAGCTACCTGCAAAATACACCATATTTTAGTAGAATCCGTGCCTTTTATATAATTGTGATATTTAATTGAAAACTATCCTAAATGCAATGAAATGATGCTTGAATGCAGCAGAAATATGGGTTAAAAGGGTGTAAATAATAGAACTTTTACACACTCAACAGCAAGATTAGTCCCTCAATTCACACCATTCTATGATTTTACTCCTTAACTTGCATTACTCCAATTTAGTCACTATATAAGTTTAAAATGTTTCGATAGGGTCCGATGACAATATTTTTAACTCAATTTATGATCTGATATCGATAATTAACTAGCCGATACATTATTTAAACTTCATCAATGTAGGATTTCCGATCATCAGAACTTAATTCCGACTAGACCGGATTTCGGGGTGTTACAACTGCCCCCCTTAAGAGAAAATTTGTCCTTGAATTTTACCTGCATCGAAGAGATGCATATACTGTTGTTTCATGGACTCTTCAGGTTCCCAAGTGGCTTCCTCAATGGTGTGGCTCCTCCATAGAACTTTAACAAACGATATTGTTTTGTTGCGAAGTCTCTTGACTTCCCTAGCAAGAATCTGAACCATTTCCTACTCGTATGACATATTTGGTCGAAGTTCCACAGATTCAGGTTCCAAAATGTGTAAAGGATCAGAAAGATTATTCTAGAGCATTGATACATGAAAAACATCATGAATCTTACTTAATTCTGAGGGTAACAATAGTCGATATGCTACGGGGCCAACTCTTTCGATAACTTCAAAGGGTCCAATGAATCAGGGACTCAATTTTCCCTTTTTGCCAAATCTTAAGACTTTCTTCCACGGTGATACTTTGAGGAAGGCTTTCTCACCAACTTCATACTTAATGTCTCTTCTTTTGAGGTCAGCGTAAGCCTTTTGTCGATTAAAGGCAGCCCTTAAACGATCATGAATTATAGTGACTCGCTCTTCAGTCTCTCGAAGCAAGTCAGGGCCTAACATCTTGCCCTCACCAAGCTCCGACCAACACAATGGAGTTCTGCATCGCCTACCATAAAATGCTTCATACGAAGCCATTTGAATTGATGCTTGGTAACTATTGTTGTAGGCAAATTCGACGAGGGGTAGAGACTTTTCCCAAGTTCCACCAAAGTCAATAATGCATGCTCGAAGCATGTCTTCTAAGATCTGTATAGAGAGGTTTAGTGACATTGCACGTTTCTAGGATTTTCAATGGATGGATTTTTTGATGATTTACCTGGATTACCCTTTCTGACTGGTCGTCTGATTGAAGGTGAAAAGCTGTGATAAGATTAACTCTGGGGCCAAGAGCTCCTTGTAAGATCCTCCAAAATCAAGATGCAAATTGAGGATCTCGATCGGAGATGATAGACAGAGGTACTTCGTGGAGTCGGGTTATTTCCTTGATATACAAATCAGCTAGCCTAGGGAGACCGTAGTCCATTCTAATCGGTATAAAATGAGCTAACTTTGTGAAACGATCTATAATGACCCATATAGCATCATGCTTTGCAGGGGTTAACGGTAGACCACTAACAAAGTTCATAGTTATCTTTTCCTATTTCCATTTCTGTGGATCGATAGGCTGTAATAGTCCACTAGGAGCACAATGTTCTGCCTTAACACGTTGGCACGTGAGGCATTTGGAAATGAAATCAACTATGGCATGTTTCATGCCCAGCCACCAATAGAGTTCGCGTAGGTCTTTATACATCTTTACAGACCCAGGGCGAACAGAGAAAGAACTCAAATGGGCTTCTAAAAGGATATCGGTGCGAAAAGATTCATCATTAGGTACAAAAACTCGGTCATGGAAACATTTGAGTCATTCAGAGTTTACTCCAAAGTTAGGGTTATCTGATGGCTTAGAGCAATGGTTTGAAGCTTAGGATCTTGCTCTTGCGGATCCTTGATCCGCGAAACGATGGTAGACTGAACTTGGAGTTCAGCTACAAGACAACGATGTTTATAAAGTTAGAAATGAACGTTAATTGCTCGAGGGGCTACAATATAGCAATATTACGATGAGTTAATATACTACACAACACATATAACTCCAAAATTTATTGCCAATGCTTACCATGAGAAGGTTTGCGGCTGAGTGCATCAGCTACAACGTTGGCCTTGCCCAGATGGTCATCGATGACTAGATCGTAATCTTTAAGGAGTTCCATCCACCTCCGTTGTCAAAGGTTCAACTTCTTTAGAGTCAACAAATACTTGAGGCTTTTATGGTCGGTGAAAAGATAGCATTTCTCTCCATAGAGATAATGTCTCCATATTTTCAATGCGAAGACAACTGCAGCCAATTCAAGGTCATGAGTAGGATAATTCATCTCATATGGCTTGAGTTGTCTCGAAGCATAAGCAATAACCTTACCTTCTAGCATCAATATACATCCAAACCTTAGATGCGATGCATCACTATAAACTGTGTAGTCCTTTCTAGACTTGGGTTGGGTTAAGACGAATGCATGAGTCAATGCTTGCTTCAACTGACCGAAACTTCGGTGTTGAACCTTGGTCCAAACAAAAGGAGCCTATTTCCTCAATAATTTGGTTAAAGGAGCGACTATCATAGAAAATCCTTTTACGAATCTAAGATAATAGCTAGCAAGCCCAAGGAAGCTTCTGACTTTACCAATGTTCTTCGGTGGATGCCAATCTACAATGGCTTGGATTTTCTTCCGGTCCACTAGAATATCTGAAGCCGACACGATATGCCCAGAAAGGCAACTTTGGCGAGCCAGAACTTGCACTTATAGAACTTCGTGTACAATTGTTTCTCTCTCAAGGTCTGATGCACTATACGGAGATGATCTCGATGCTCTACTTCGTTCTTGGAGTAGATCAATATGTCATCTATAAACACCACTACAAACTTGTCAAGATAGGGCCAAAAGACCCGATTCATCAAATCTATAAAAGTTGTCGGTGCATTGGTTAGCCCAAAGGGAATCACCAAGAATTCGTAGTGCCCATATCTTGTATGGAAGGCAGTCTTTGGCACATCACACTCTTTAACCCTCATTTGATAGTATCCCAACCTTAACTCGATCTTAGAAAACATATAGGCATCTTTTAGTTGATTGAAGAGGTCGTCTATTCTTGGCAATGGATATTTATTCTTGATGGTTACTTTATTCAACTGTCTGTAGTCGATGCACAATCGCATAGAACCATCCTTCTTCTTAACAAAGAGAACCGAACCTCCCCAGGGTGAAGAGCTTAGTTGAATGAAACCTTTTGTCAATAGGTCTTGGATCTATGTCTTT
Organism: Hibiscus tridactylites; assembly: GCA_958450335.1. NCBI lineage: Eukaryota > Viridiplantae > Streptophyta > Magnoliopsida > Malvales > Malvaceae > Hibiscus > Hibiscus tridactylites. The sequence continues at coordinate 44,492,639 of OY288289.1, read as the reverse complement.
AATTCTTTCAAATCCACAGCTGCCATGCGATATGGTGCAATGGAAATGGGAGCAGTCCAGGTTGCACCTCGATACCAAACTCTACTTCACGGGTTGAGGGCAATCCCAGAAGTTCTTCAAGGAAGACATCAGGAAATTCACATATAGTGTCAATGTCTTGCAGTTGTGGTTCGCCTTTGGTTTCTAATGTCAAAGCATACAATGATGGATTCCTCGCATTCATCAATACGATACTTTCTTTACGCAAACCCTAAAGGTACAATTTTCTCTTACAACAATCTATCCAGGCTTGGAGCTCACTAAGCCAATCTAAGCATAGGATGACATCAAATTCGTGAATTGGTAGAACCAAAAATTGGCTTGAAAAGGAATCCGTTGAATCATTAAGGGACAGTTCTTGCACACTACCCTTACGGTGACACAATCTTCTAGAGGATTGGTTACAGAAATTCTTGATGCTATTGGTTCAGAAGACGTGTTATACTTCCTAACTACAATGGTGCTTGTAAAAGAATGAGTAGAACCAGGGTCAATCAATGCATATAAAGGATGTGAATATAACTCAATGGTACCTGCAATAACATCAGGTTCATCATCTTCTTCCCTGCTCCTCACATGATACATTTGGGCTGGAGCCTTTGAGTCTTGTTTATTAAAGGGTTTCCTCGGTCCACTCGATCGTCCATATGTTTCCGTTGATCATTGCTTCGATCCTTTACCATAAAAGGATTGAGCATGAGAAGCAGCAGTGGTCGGTGTGATGATAGATTTGGTTGCATTCATAGAACAGGCACGAATAAAGTGACCCTGCTCACCATAATACTAACAGGCTCTAGTCTGCTTACGGCATTGACCCGCTGAGTGCCTATTCTGAAAATAATTGTAGAGAGGGTGTTGGTTACCTCGATTCGTACCTCTAGTGCTGTCAATGGATGCGGCTTTAGCAAAAGACTGTATCACAGACCGAGTTCTCTAAATGTTCCAAAATCGGGATGGCTATGAATAGATATTCTGTTTGGGGCCTTGATATCTCCACTTCTTGTTCCGTCTCGGAGGTCAAGAATCATCACTGAACCTCTTCTCTGATTTTCCAAACCCACCAGCTCGTTGAGCTCTCTAGGCAGCTTCAGTGGCCTTGACTCGGTTCACCAGATCTTGGAAGTTGGTGATACCAAGGGCCGTAAACATGGGTCGTAGCTCATTGCTAAGGCCGGCTATAAACATTCTGCACTTGTCTTCCTCTTTCTTTATAAATTCTGCTCCATATCGGCAACATTTGCAGAAATCATGGATATATTGCTCGATAGGTCGCCCACCCTGCCTTAGATGGAGAAAGGTGTTCCGCCTTTCCGCAAGATAATATTCACTAGTGTACTTACTCTAGAACTCTCAGAGAAAGAACTCCTAAGTAATTGATTCTTCATGAGCTTTGAAAATAGTGGTTTCCCACCACACGAGAGCTTCATCAGTCAATAACGCAATAGCACACTCCAACTTGTGTTCATCTAAACACTGCAGTTGCTTGTTCAAGATACGCAACGTGTTATCCAGCCAGTATTTAGCAAATTCAGGATTATCATCATCTTGTTCGGTAAAGGAATAGGCTCGGAGTGAAGTTAACTTGTCCACAGGGGCACAAACATACTAGAAAACATGAGGGGTAGGCTGAACATATGGTGTTGCTTGCATCGCAACCATAAAATGTTTGAACGTATTAGCTATATTCTGGTAACATTCAGCCTGAGCAGTAGGTGATGCAGACTCAGTACCCTGAACGGAAGGGTCTTGTGGTTGCGGTGGGTTCTGAGGATTTCCTTCTCTAATCTCCTCACCATGTTTTGAGGAGCCAGTAGCGAGCTCGTCTATATGAGCTTCGTTCATCTCAAACATATCTATATGAAAGATCAGATTAGTCGACAAGTCATAATATATGCAATTTAAAACTCCTAGGTGGCAAAGTAACACAATAGCAATGCAACAAGCTTTGTTTTAGTCCTAGAATCGACTAAAATCTAGCTCTGATACCACAAATGTAACACCCCTTCCCGGTCTGGTCTAGAACCGTATCGGAAGGTGAAACTAATGATCAATACAGAAAGTAGTGCAATAAAATTTCGTTTTATTATTAAAAGTTTCAACATCATACAATGAATCATTCCCATCACATAACTCAGTTTAATTTATCCATACAAGCAATGATTAGTCGATCACGGGCTAAATTGCAATTATTACAAGTTTTAGGGACCAATTTGTAATTTTCACAAACTAGGGTCCTTCAATGCAATTGATCTTACCACTTTAAAATTAAATACTTTAATGACATGTCTACAAAATTTCATTTGATTTTGAGATCATTAACTCATTCAATTTAACCTTACAATGTTAAGTGACTAAATTGAGAAATTAGAAATATGTTCAATGAGCCTTTAACTAACTTACCTAACCCCGTATCGAAACACCCTAGAGTTGTTTCAAAATGGGTGAATGATGGTCAACTCTTGTTGAACTACACTTAACACCGTACTGATACGGGAATACCTTGTATCGAAACTGGTTGACCTCCTTTGACTTTGACTTGACCCGTTCCGATACGCTATGAACCCGTATCGAAACGAGGGATTCCAGAGACAAAATGTTTCTAGATACCGTTGGATGCTTTGTACAATGGTTGTTTTGCCATGATTGGTTGATATCATGATCTTTTGCTATGTTGTTATCGTTGGTTGGAAGTTGTTAAACAACCAATTTCTAGGTATTATTGCAAGAAAATGGTTTTGGACCCTTGCCCTTGCTGACCCAAAACCTTTGCTTGTTATTGTTGTTCTGATTGTTAGATTGCTTTTGTCTATTACAATGCGAGACCCCGAGGTAGGCCTAGAGTCATTCGTCAGGAACCACAGGCTGTAGCTCAGGCTGTTGAGGATCATGTTGAGGCTCATGCTGAGGAGCCAGTTGTTGAGAAGGAGTTACCCCCACCTCTTCCTAGAGGAGGCAAGGCCGGAGTTGAGGGTGTTGTACCACCAGTTGGCCAAGGTCGGGCCGAGATTGATTTAAGTCGGTTAGTTCAGACTATTACCGGTAGCTTTCAGGCAGCTGTAACTAGTATACGAGCTATTGCACCACCTTAGGGTGCGGGGACTAGTTTGCCCCTAAAGGGACTCTATAGTCTGGGCGGACTTGAGTTTTGTGGATTGTCTCCTGAGCGGTCAGAGGCGTGCCTAGAGAGTACCATGCGTATATTGGGTAAGATAGAGTGCTCAAACGCTAGGAAGCTTGGTTGTAATGTTTCTCTACTTTAGGGAGATGCATATGTCTGGTGGACTACGACTACATTTGGGATGCCTGAGGGTGAGATCACTTTGGAGTTCTTCAGATCTGCTTTTCGTAAGAAATACTTGGGTCTACGGTTCTTGGATGAGAAGAAGAGGGAGTTTATGGTTCTCATTTAAGGCAATATGTATGTATATGATTATGAGATACAATTTGTACGATTGAGTCAGTATGCTCCTGAGTTAGTGCCTAATGAGAAAGAAAGATATGAGCGCTTTCGTTATGGGCTGGTAAAGGATGTGAAGACTTACATGTTAGCTTTCGACTACGTGGATTTTGATATTTTGGTCAGCCGTGCCAAAGACGTCGAGAAAAACTTGGGTTTGTCTTCTCGTGCTAGTGGTTCTAGCTCAGGGAAGAGGCACAACCAGTGGGACAGAGGTGATGCCAAGAGGCACAAGGATAATAGGCATCACTATGATCATAGGTTTGGGGGTGGTAACCCAAGCCGTGGCCATCAGGTCCAAGGAGTTTTTGCTCGTACTCCAGAGTGTGCTAGATGCGAGAGGCATCATACGAGTGAGTGTTAGGGTGTACCTGGTACATGCTGGAATTGTGGATCTCGCGATCATTTGAGGCGTAACTATCCTCAGCCAGTTAAAGCAGTTGACTGTCAGAGAAGGCGTGGGCGTGGTCGAGGTAACTTCCAGCCAAGGATTGAGGCTCCGAGGAATGTAGATCATGTTGTTGAAGTGCAGCCAGAGGGCGGTGGACCAGCTAGGGTGTATGCACACAAAGAGGCCGAGAACGACACATATGTTATTGCAGGTAATTTCATGTTACAGTCTATGTCATTGCTTTCCTTGGTTGATTTTGGTTCTACACATTCATATATTCTAAGTGAGCATGTGAAATTGTTGGAGATTCCTGTTGAGATATTAGATGTAGGAATGCATGTGACTAGCTCTTTTGGTGAGACTGTTGTGGTTAGACGGATGTATATGAGGTGTCTGTTGGTGATTCAAAGTCATGTATTTTCGGTTGATATGATGGAGCTATCGTTCTATGGTTTTGATATTATTCTGGGTATGGATTGACTTCTTGAGCATAGAGCTAGCGTGGACTTTGAGACAAAAAGGGTCACATTGATGCTTGCGGATGACTATGAGGTAGTTGTAGTAGGCGAGAACATTAAGTTCTTGTCGAATGTTGTTTCAGCTCTAGAGTCTCATAGGTTGATGAACTTTGGTTGTCAGGCATATTTGGCCTATGTAATGAATCCTAACATGAGTAAGGTAAGACCAAAGGACATTAGGACAATTTGTGATTTTCCATAGGTTTTTCTGGAAGAATTGTCAGGTTTGCCTCCTGATAGAGAGGTAGAGTTTGCTATTGAGACTATCTCCGATTCTATTTCGATGTCGATTACTCCGTATGGCATGGCCCCAAAAGAATTGAAAGATTTGAAGAATCGGCTTTAGGAGTTGTTAGACCGTGGTTTCATTAGGCCTAGTATTTCGTTGTGGGGTGCTCCAGTGTTGTTTGTAAAGAAAAAGGATGGAAGTATTAGGATGTGCATCGACTATAGGCAACCAAATCAGCTAATAGTAAAGAACAAGTACCCTTTGATGCATATTGATGATTTATTTGATCAGTTGAGAAGGGCATCAATATTTTTGATAATTTATTTGAGATTAGGGTATTATTAGTTGAAGGTAAAAGACGTTGATGTGCCGAAGACAGCTTTCAGGACTAGGTATGGACATTATGAATTTCTGGTAATGACGTTTGGGTTAACTAATGCACCAACAACTTTCATGGATATGATGAATAAGGTGTTTCATGATTACTTCGATCGGTTTGTAGTGGTGTTTATTGATGACATTCTTGTGTATTCAAAGTCCGAGGAAGAAAACAATGAGCATTTACGGTTAGTGCTACAGACGTTGTTGAGTAATTAGCTTTATGCCAAGTTGAGCAAATGTGAATATTGGACCAGGGAAGTTTTATTTCTTGGCCATGTTGTGTCAGCCGAAGGGTTTAGAATTGATCCTAATAAAATAGAAGCTATTGTGGAATGGAAGTAACCGAAGATCGTAACTGAAATTCGAAGTATCATAGGTTTAGCTGGTTATTATAGGAGATTTGTAGATGGTTTCTCTAGGGTGGACGCCTTGTTGACAAAATTGTTGCAAAAGGGTGTTAGATTTGAGTAGACAGATTCAAGACAACAAGCCTTTGAGAAATTGAAAGAAGCTTTGACTAATGCTCCAGTTTTAGTTCAGCCAGTGTCAGGGAAAGTGTTTGTAATCTACAACGATGTTTCGTATGTTGGCTTAGGTTGTATCCTGATGCAAGAAAGAAGAGTTGTTGCCTATGCTTCTAGACAACTAAAGTTGCATGAGAAGAACTACCCTACGCATGACATAGAGTTGGTCGTAGTTGTGTTTGCATTGAGGATTTGGCGACATTATTTGTATGGTGAGAAGTGCATAGTTTACATAGATCATAAGAGCTTGAAGTATTTGTTGACTTGGAAAGAATTGAATTTGAGACAACGAAGGTGGGTGGAATTACTTAAAGAATATGACCTTACCATTGAGTACCATCCAAGTAAAGCAAATGTGGTAATCGATGCTTTGAGCATAAAAGTGGCAGTTGAATTGCGAGTTATGTTTGCTAGATTAAGTGTGGCAGAGGATGGTGGCTTAGTGACTGAATTGCAAGTGATGCCTTCTTTAATTCAATTGATTCGTGAGAAACAGTTGCAAGACAAATCTTTGGCTACTCATGTACAAGACATTGCGGAAGGTAAACCGGCTGATTTTTGTTTTCAGTGATGATGGGATTTTATGTTTCAAGAGCAAGGTAGTTGTTCCAAAAGATAGTGAGTTGAGATGCACCATTCTGACTAAAGCACATTGTAGCCCGTTTACTATGCATCCAGGTAGTACAAAGATGTATCGCGATTTGAAGAATGTGTATTTTTTGGATTGGTTTGAAGAAGGACGTGGCTGAATTTGTAAGCAAGTGTATGGTATGTCAGAGAGTGAAAGCGGAACATCAGGTTCCATCAGGTTTTTTGCAACCGTTGAGGATTCGTGAATGGAAGTGGGGAAGAATCACCATGGACTTTGTATTAGGTTTGCCGTTATCACCATCTAAGAAGAATTCAGTTTTGGTGATAGTTAATCAATTTACAAAATGTGCTCATTTCTTGCATGTTCATACTACATACTCTTTAGATAAATTGGTTGAACTGTATATTTGTGAAATTGTGAGATTGCATGGTGTTCCGAAGTCGATTGTGTCTGATAGAGATCCAAGGTTTACAATTATATTTTGGGAGTGTTTTCATAATGATTTGGATTCTCATTTGAATTTCTCCACATCTTATCATCCTCAATCGGATGGTCAGTTAGAACGGGTGATTCAGATTTTGGAAGACATGTTAAGATGTTGTATCATTGATTTTCAGGGCTCATGGGAGAAACATCTACCATTACTGGAGTTTGCATATAATAACAATTATCAGTCGAGTATTCAGATGGCTCCTTATGAGGCTTTGTATGGTAGGAGATTATGAGCACATGTATGTTGGGCTGAAGCCGGTCAGAGATTGGTAGCGGTGCCGGATATTTTGAAGGGTACTACTGAGAAAGTGAAACTGATTTGTGATCGTTTGAAGGCAACTGCGGATAGACAGAAATATTACGCTGACTTGAAAAGAAAAGAGGTTGAGTATGCGGTGGTAGATAGAGTATTCTTGAAAGTTTCACCATGGAAGAAAGTGGTGAGGTTTGGTAGAAAAGGGAAATTGAGTCTGAGCTTTATCAGTTCGTATGAGATAGCTGAGAGGATTGGACCAATTGCTTATAAATTGAGGTTTCCTTTTGAACTTTAGAAGATTCATGATGTGTTCCATGTTTCTATGTTTCGAAAGTATCGGCCAGATCCGTCGCACGTTATGCCAGTAGAAGAGGTTAAGGTAAAGTAGCTACACCGTGGTGTTAAGGAAGGCAGTTGAGATCCTCGCTTTTGACAGCAAAGTGTTATGTGGTAGAGCTATTGATCTCGTTAAGGTAAAGTAGCTACACCGTTGTGTTAAGGAAGGCACTTAGGAGAGAATGGATGACATGAAGAAACAATTTTCACATCTTTTCTCGTAAGGTAAATTTAGGGGACGAAATTTCTTAAGTGGGGGAGAGTTGTCACACCCCAATTTTGGGGCTAGACGTTGCGGATGTGGATTTTGAGATTTGATAAGTTAGTTTGGCTTTTGGGGTTAGACCAGGTAAAACCTTCTTAGGATATTCCTAAAAGATGGGATTAATTTCTAAAATTACTATCTATTATATGTAAGAGTTGTGTGAAATCAATTTTGGAAAATAAATTCATAAAGGTTGAGATTTCCGTCTAGTGACCAAATCGCAAGTTTTCAAAAGTTGGTGGCCATTTTGCAAAATCAGACAACAATGTGGTTTTAGTTTTTAATTAAACCCAAACCTATTTTAAAAGGGTTTCATAACAAAAAGAATGACTTTTGAATCAGCCCCATTTCCTTTTTCACGTTAGTTTCTTAAAACCAAGCCACCATTGAAGCATTTTCAATCCAAGGGATTAACCATCAAGGTTTTTGGGAGGTAAACTTGATTCCATCTTACTTTTCTTTAATTAAACTTGTTATTGTTAGTTTTCTATCAATATCAAATGGTTTACCTCTCTTGATTTAAATGTTCAAGATTGAAATAAAATGGGTTTTTTGAAGATTTTAAATGGTGTTTAGGTGTTTAAATGATGTTTATATGAAAGAAGGATCATGTAACCCCCTTAACCCGGCCTAGACGGTTGACCCGAATTAAGAAAGTCACACGGGGAAAACCAAAGTCAACCCGAAAGTCAACCTTGATTAACGACCCTTTTTTTTCTTTTTAAACTTGTCTAGATGCACATTAACCCTAGATATGATCATACAAACAGCATACTCAAAGATCATAACCATCAGAGAACATTCAGGGACCCAATTGCACAAAATAGAACTTTAGGGACCAAATTGTAATTCTGTAAATTATAAGGACTTAAACAAATTTAAAGTTACCATCTTGAAATTTATCATCTTTCATGCTTCTCTGTCAAATTTCAGCTCAAACGGACATCTCAAACTCATACAATTGCACAAACAAGTTTCAGGACCAAAATGTAAACATTTCAAAACATATAACCAACAATTTCAGTGCCCAACGGTCGAGTGTTTCGGAACAGGGAAGACCCGTTCCGAAATGTGGGACCGTTCCGCAATAGGTTCCGAAACAGTGCCTGGCAGTGGCATATCCGTTCCGGAACAGTGCCTCTCGTTTCGGAACGCCCAGGCCATTTCAGGCCCCCGTTCCGATACGGTAGCACCTGTTCCGAAACAGGTTGCCCAGATTGCAGAAAATTTGATGGTTTATCATGCAATTGACCTATCAAACATGCTCCAAACGCAACCAAACTTTACCAGCAAGACATTCAACATACAAGGAACATAATTGCACCAATCAAACATCAACATGGCATCAAACATGAAAATCCCCAATTCTATAGGCATGCATCCTACTTTTCAAACCATTCAAGCATCAAAATACTAAATCCACTTCACAAAAGCCAATTACATGTTCCAACATTATTAACAACATATATCCAACTTAGGGAGTCCAAAACATCTCTCAAAACATCCACATAGGCCCCCCATTGCCAAATGCCAAAAGCTAATAGTGTTTAAGAACCCTTCACCATACTTGAGCTTAGTTGTCCACTTGGTTGCTTGCCCTCCTTGCTGCCCTCAATGCACTTTAATGCTCTGCATTATTGGTTTAAGAAAAGAGAGAGAGCGTAAGCAAAAGCTTAGTGAGGAATGCTCATTTAAAACCACACAATAATGCATTTATAAAACTCATTTATAAACTGTTCTTCAAGCAACATTTATACATGCTCTTAAACATTTAAAACAAGCATCTCATGCTTCACTTTCATTACATGTCATATTGGCAACAAGTGATACATTCCACATAAGATCCACACATGGACTTTTAAACACCATTGTGATCTTATACTTTCCAAGGACCACACATGGACTTTTAAACACCATCGTGTCCTTAACCCCATGGGCTTTTAAACACCATGGCAAGGACCACACAAGGACTTTTAAACACCTTTGTGTCCTTAACAAGAATCTCCCAAGGACTTTTAAACACCTTGGAGTTCTTAAGTAACAAGGCTTACACAAGGAATTTTAACCACCTTGAGCCTTAACCAAGAACCAACCATGGACTTTTAAACACCATGTTGTTCTTAAAATTTACAAGATTTACACAAGGACTTTTAACCACCTTTGTGATCTTAACCAAGAACAATCCAAGGACTTTTAACCACCTTGATGTTCTTAAATATACAAGGCTCAAACAAGGACTTTTAACCACCTTTGTGACCTTAACCATCACTTGCCAATATGCATCATTAACATCAATATTCCACTGTTTTAAAGCATTTAAACAAGCCATAAACATCATGCATTTTTAAGCATAAAACCACATTAAAACAATGTTCAAAAACAAGGAACTCTTACCTTGAGCTTCCTTCAACTCATGGCTTATAATCTCATCAAATAAACATGCTAGATATGCTTTCAAAACAGATTTAAAATCATGCAAACAAACACATTGCATACAACCAAATCCATGGCCATCACCAGGAGAGTTTTTCCGAAAACTTACTCTTGAGCTTAGCTAAGTTGCTTAGACTTAAACTAAGCTCCCAAATCTTCAAAACACTGGTTTCAAAGCCGAAAACCAAAATCCACTCACCGATTCCGTTTCGCCTCTTGCCGAAACACAAATCAAGCTTCCGGATCACCACCACTTGGATCCAAAGAAGACTCCCCTGTTTTAAACACATCAAAGCAGAGGATTAAGCATCATCATGCATTAATATCTTCAATGAAAGCATCTAAACTCGCTGCTCTCATCCACACTCCATTTTCGGCTACCAAACACAACCGAAAATGCATCCAAACAACTCCACAACATTGCCCAGCCAAGATCCATCAAATCTAAACATCCCTAAACATCATTTAACATCCAAAAAGGATCTAACATCATCCTTATACCTCCAGCTATAACAGATCCACAAGATCGCTCCAAAAACAACCAAGAACACAAGCTAAACTTAGGAAATTCAACCTATCCGGGATTGCATTAATTAAAACTCAATTTCTCATCAATTTAACATTCATTTAACATCAAATTGACACCTCAAAACACTGCCCAATCAGATCATACGAAATTTCATCAAAAATCACCAAATCTTGCATTTAAAAGCCAAGATCAATAACTCAACTTTAAAACCATTTATAAAACACAATTTAAAGATTGAGAACTTAGGAATTTCAGTAAAGAACTGAGAGTTTAGAGGAGAAGGACGTTCTTACCTCCAAACTTGAGTTTCTCCCTTTTTAGAATCAAAAAGCTTGAAGATCCAATTAACAAATGCAAAGGATTTAATGAAGAAATGATTGAAGATCAAAAGGGAAATGAAATGACTGATTTAGATGAAAAAACCAGAGGGAAAAGTTCTGGAAAAAGATATTTGGTTTGAGAGAAAAGATGAGAGAAAATTGAAAATGGAAAATATGGAAAGTTAGTTGGAAATTCCAAAATATCTTCCCTCCTTTTAGTTTTATTCAAAAACCTTTAATTAATCATTTAATTATCTTAGAAAAATCTGGAGAAACTCCCATTGGGTAAATAGCTCCTTAAAGATTCAAAGTTTCAATCCTTTTAAAAATAGTCTCACAGTTTTCAAAAATTACATTTTGGTCACTAGCCCAAAATGTCACCCTTCCAAACCTCATTTTGCAAAATTGATTTCACCTTACACTTATATATAATAAAAGAGGATTTTAGAACATTTTTCCATATTTTTAATGCAACCCGAACTAGGCTTTCCTAAATTCACTCTTTTATATTCGAACCGCACTTTGACCGAACCGGTCCGAGCCCAAAACTTCTAAGCCCAAAACCGGGGCGTTACAACTCTCCCCCTTAAGAAATTTCGTCCTCGAAATTTACCTGAAGGAAAGAGATAAGGAAACTGCTTCAGCATGTCATCCTTCCGTTCCCACGTGGCTTCCTCAACACCACGTTGCTTCCACAACACCTTTACCAACTCAATGGTCTTGCCACGAACAACCTTGCTATCCGAATCCAGAATCTTCACCGGTTCCTCATCATAGGTCAAATCCGGATTCAATTCCACTTCTTCCCCAGGCATCACATGCGAAGGATCTGATCTATACTTCCGAAGCATAGAAACATGAAACACATCATGAATCTTCTCCAACTCCTGAGGTAGCCTCAACCTGTACGCAACAGGACCCACACGCTCAATCACCTCGTATGGTCCAATGTACCTAGGGCTTAACTTACCCTTACGACCAAACCTCATCACCTTTTTCCAAGGCGAAACCTTCAAAAACACACAGTCACCCACCGCATACTCAATCTCCTTACGCTTCAAATCCGCGTAAGACTTTTGCCGATCAGAAACTGCCTTCAACCGCTCACAGATGAGCTTCACCTTCTCGGTGGTTCCTTTCAACAAAGCTGGCATCGAAACCAACTTTTGACCCGTTTCAGCCCAACAAAGAGGAGTCCTACACTTCCTCCCGTACAAAGCCTCATAAGGTGCCATTTGAATACTTGCCTGATAACTATTATTATAAGCAAACTCCACCAAAGGCAAATGCTTCTCCCAAGAGCCTTGGAACTCAATCACGCAGCACCTCAACATATCCTCCAAAATCTGGATAACACGCTCTGACTGACCATCCGACTGAGGATGATAAGATGTACTGAAATTCAACCGTGTACCCAAAGCTTGATGCAAACACTGCCAGAAACACGATGTAAACCTCGGATCCCTATCCGACACAATCGACTTAGGACACCATGCAGCCGCACAATCTCAACAATGTACAGCTCCGCAAGCTTATCCAAAGAAAACGTAGTATGCACAGGCAAGAAATGCGCACACTTCGTCAGGCGATCCACAATCACCCACACCGAATTCTTCTTTGATGGTGACAAAGGTAAACCAGATACAAAATCCATGGTAATCCTTTCCCACTTCCACTCAGGGATTTTCAACGGTTGCAACAAACCTGAAGGAACCTGATGCTCAGCCTTAACTCGCTGACACACCATGCACTTGCTCACAAACTCAGCAACATCCTTCTTCAAACCCACCCAATAGTACTCATCACGAAGATCACGATACATCTTAGTACTACCAGGGTGCATAGCAAAAGGACTACTATGACCTTCAGTCAGAATAGCATGCCTCAACTCAGCATCACTGGGCACTACTATCCGACTCCCAAAACACAACACACCATCATCATTAAAGCAGAAATCCGAAGGCCTACCCTCCGCAATATCCTGAACATGCGGCACCAAGGAATCATCCAACAACTGCTTTTCCTTGATCAACTGAACCCAAGATGGTTTCACTTGCAACTCAGCCACAAGACCACCATCACGCGAAATACTCAAACTGGCAAACATAGCCCTCAGCTCAACAGCTACCTTCCTACTCAAGGCATCCGCTACAACATTAGCTTTTCCAGGATGGTACTCAATCGTCAAATCATAATCCTTGAGCAACTCCACCCAACGCCGCTGCCTAAGATTCAAATCCTTCTGAGACATCAGATACTTCAAAATCTTGTGATCCGTGTACACAGTACACTTCTCACCATACAGATAATGTCTCCAGATCTTCAAAGCAAAAACCACCACAGCCAACTCAATGTCATGCGTAGGATAATTGCGCTCATGCACCTTCAACTGCCGCGATGCATAAGCCACCACCTTACCCTCTTGCATCAACACACATCCCAAACCAACATAGGACGCATCACTATAGACCACAAACTCTTTCCCTGATTCAGGTTGAACCAAGATAGGAGCTTGCGTCAAAGCTGCCTTAAGCTTCTCAAAAGCCTGTTGTCTCGCTTCCGTCCATTCATACTTAACATCCTTTTGCAACAACTTTGTCAAAGGTGCAGCAATCTTAGAAAACCCGACCACAAACCTCCGGTAGTATCCCGCCAAACCAAGGAAACTACAAACCTCATGAACAGACTTAGGAACCTTCCAATTCATCACCGCCTCAATCTTCTGAGGATCAACACGAATCCCCTCAGCAGAAACCACATGCCCAAGAAACACTACCTCCTTAAGCCAGAACTCACACTTGCTCAGCTTAGCATAAAGCTGATTCTCCAACAAAGCCTGCAGCACAATCCTCAAATGCTCTTCATGCTCCTCCTCAGTACGCGAGTACACGAGGATATCATCAATGAACACCACTACAAACTTATCCAGGTATTCATGAAACACACGGTTCATCATGTCCATGAAAGCAGCAGGAGCATTTGTCAAACCAAACGACATCACAAGGAACTCATAATGCCCATACCTTGTCCTGAAAGCTGTCTTAGGCACATCCACATCCTTTACCTTCAACTTGTAATACCCTGACCTCAAGTCAATCTTAGAGAACACAGCTGCTCCCCGAAATTGATCAAAGAGATCATCAATTCTTGGCAAAGGATACCGATTCTTGATAGTCAACTTTTTCAACTGACGATAATCAATGCACATTCTCATAGTGCCATCCTTCTTCTTCACAAACAAGACCGGTGCACCCCAAGGCGACACACTCGGCCGAATGAACCCACGATCAAGCAACTCTTGCAACTGCGTCTTCAGCTCCTTCAACTCTTTAGGTGCCATTCTATAAGGGGTAATGGAGAGAGGAGTTGTATTTTCATACAGCTCAATTCTAAACTCCACCTCGCGATTAGGAGGTAATCCAGGTAACTCCTCAGGAAACACACCAGAAAACTCTTTCACGATCCTGATATCTTGCACACGCAACTCCTTAGAGCTAGGATTCATCACAAAAGCTAGATAAGCTTCACAACCTTGCCTCAGCATCCGACTTGCCTCCAACGTAGACACCACATTGGCAAGAAACTTCACATTCTCACCAACCACAACCACCTCATAATCATCCGCAAGCTTCAGCGAAACTCGCTTATTCTCACAATCCACAACAGCACGATGCTCAGCAAGCCAATCCATACCAAGGATTACATCAAAACCATAGAAAGGCAACTCCATAAGATCAACATGAAAAACATGTTCTTGAACAACCAAAGGACATCTCCTATAAAGCTTTCGAGTCACAACAGTCTCACCAAAAGAACTAGTGACACGCACACCAACATCCAAAGACTCAACATGCAAACCAAGCAATTCAGCATGCTCACGCAAAATGTATGAGTGCGTAGATCCAGAATCAATCAAGGAAAGTAATGACAAGGATTGCAGAGTAAAAGTACCTTAGATCACATCCGCATCATGAGCCACACCCCGACCACCTTCCTCTCTCCGCTGGAAGTTACCACGGCCGCGCCCAAGACCTCTCTGCGGTGCAGCAACAACAGGAGCACGCACTTGGCCACCAGCCAACAAAGGACACTCTCGCCTCATGTGATCCGTAGATCCACAATTCCAGCACCCGTTACCAGCTGCCGCAACAGTAGCTTGCACCTCCCTCACAGCACGAGGACAATCACGCTTCATATGGCCACGCGAACCACATATCCAACATGCACTCGGATCAACTCTCGCGTTGCCTCCCCGAGCAGGTGCACCACCACCTCGCTTAGCTGAGGACCGATACTTCTGATCACGTCCCCTCTTGTTTCGTCCACCACCGGAACTATACTCAGCTGATCGCTTACCAGCACTTGACCCAGCACTTCTAGCAGATAAACCCAAGTTCATCTCAATATCCTTTGCTCGGCCCACCAGCACATCAAAATCATCATACTCGGTAGCCAGCACATACATCTTAACTTCCGTCACTAAACCATAACGGAACCTTTCACACCTTTCCCGCTCATCCGGAACAAGCTCAGGTTCATATTGACTGAGTCGGACAAACTGGACCTCATACTCAGCCACGGACATGCTTTCTTGGGTAAGAGACATGAACTCCCTCTTCTTTTCATCTAGGTACCTCACACCTAGATACCTTCTCTTGAACGCATTCTGGAAAAACGTCCAAGTTACACCAGCTTCCGCCATCCCAGCAATAGTGGTTGTCCACCATGTATAAACATCATCCTGTAGCAAGGATACTACACAGCCCAGCTTTTGCACATCAGTGCAATTCATCTGACCCAAGATTCTCTTGGTACCCTCTAACCAAGATTCCGAACCTTCAGCCGACAAACCCCTGAACTCAGTCCCTCCTAGACTGCGCAAACGTTCCAAGGGTAGTCTAACTCCAGCATCTCCCTGATGCCCAGCTCCTTGAGCTCCAGCTACCGCCGCTTGAAAAGCTCCAGCAATAGCTTGTATCAACACCGCCATGTCAGGAACAGCTTGCCCCTGACCAGCCTCAGGTCCAGCGACCCCAGCACCAGCTGCAGCTTCAGCTCCTTCACCCCCAGCACCACCACCACCAGGTGGAGGAGGTAAATCCACCGCACTCTCAACATTCTCTTCATTCTCATTCTCATTCTGAGCCGTAGCTCGCACATTACTCCTCAACTCTCTACGAGGTGCCATACTCTAACAATGCAATCACAATGCAATTAAACAAAGTCAGGCCCAGCAAGGTAAGCAAAGTCACACAGCTCTGATACCACCAAATGTAACCCCCTTAACCCGGCCTAGACGGTTGACCCGAATTAAGAAAGTCACACAGGGAAAACCAAAGTCAACCCGAAAGTCAACCTTGATTAACGACCTTTTTTTTCTTTTTAAACTTGTCTAGATGCACATTAACCCTAGATATGATCATACAAACATCATACTCAAAGATCATAACCATCAGAGAACATTCAGGGACCCTATTGCACAAAATAGAACTTTAGGGATCAAATTGTAAATTATGTAAATTATAAGGACTTAAACCAATTTAAAGTTACCATCTTGAAATTTATCATCTTTCATGCTTCTCTGTCAAATTTCAGCTCAAACGGACATCTCAAACTCATACAATTGCACAAATAAGTTTCAGGACCCAACTGTAACATTTCAAAACATATAACCAACAATTTCAGTGCCCAACGGTCGAGTGTTTCGGAACAGGGAAGACCCGTTCCGAAACGCGGGACCGTTCCGCAACAGGTTCCGAAACGCGGGACCGTTCCGCAACAGGTTCCGAAACAGTGCCTGGCAGTGGCATATCCGTTCCGGAACAGTGCCTCTCGTTTCGGAACGCCCAGGCAATTTCAGGCCCCCGTTCCGATACGGTAGCACCTGTTCCGAAACAGGTTGCCCAGATTGTAGAAAATTTGCTGGTTTATCATGCAATTGACCTATCAAACATGCTCCAAACGCAACCAAACTTTACCAGCAAGACATTCAACATACAAGGAACATAATTGCACCAATCAAACATCAATATGGCATCAAACATGAAAATCCCCAATTCTATAGGCATGCATCCTACTTTTCAAACCATTCAAGCATCAAAATACTAAATCCACTTCACAAAAGCCAATTACATGTTCCAACATTATTAACAACATATATCCAACTTAGGGAGTCCAAAACATCTCCCAAAACATCCACATAGGTCCCCCATTGCCAAATGCCAAAAGCTAATAGTGTTTAAGAACCCTTCACCATACTTGAGCTTAGTTGTCCACTTGGTTGCTTGCCCTCCTTGCTGCCCTCAATGCACTTTAATGCTCTGCATTATTGGTTTAAGAAAAGAGAGAGAGCATAAGCAAAAGCTTAGTGAGGAATGCTCATTTAAAACCACACAATAATGCATTTATAAAACTCATTTATAAACCCTTCTTCAAGCAACATTTATACACGCTCTTAAACATTTAAAAAAAGCATCTCATGCTTCACTTTCATTACATGTCATATTGGCAACAAGTGATACATTCCACATAAGATCTACACATGGAATTTTAAACACCATTGTGATCTTATACTTTCCAAGGACCACACATGGACTTTTAAACACCATTGTGTCCTTAACCCCATGGACTTTTAAACACCATGGCAAGGACCACACAAGGACTTTTAAACACCTTTGTGTCCTTAACAAGAATCTCCCAAGGACTTTTAAACACCTTGGAGTTCTTGAGTAACAAGGCTTACATAAGGAATTTTAACCACCTTGAGCCTTAACCAAGAACCAACCATGGACTTTTAAACACCATGTTGTTCTTAAAATTTACAAGATTCACACAAGGACTTTTAACCACCTTTGTGATCTTAACCAAGAACCATCCAAGGACTTTTAACCACCTTGATGTTCTTAAATATACAAGGCTCACACAAGGACTTTTAACCACCTTTGTGACCTTAACCATCACTTGCCAATATGCATCATTAACATCAATATTCCACTGTTTTAAAGCATTTAAACAAGCCATAAACATCATGCATTTTTAAGCATCAAACCACATTAAAACAATGTTAAAAAACAAGGAACTCTTACCTTGATCTTCCTTCAACTCATGGCTTATAATCTCAACAAATAAACATGGTAGATATGCTTTCAAAACAGATTTAAAATCATGCAAACAAACACATTGCATACAACCAAATCCATGGCCATCACCAAGAGAGTTTTTCCGAAAACTTACTCTTGAGCTTAGCTAAGTTGCTTAGACTTAAACTAAGCTCCCAAACCTTCAAAACACTGGTTTCAAAGCCGAAAACCAAAATCCACTCACCGATTCCGTTTGCCTCTTGCCGAAACACAAATCAAGGATCACCACCACTTGGATCCAAAGAAGACTCCCCTGTTTTAAACACATCAAAGCAGAGGATTAATGCATCATCATGCATTAATATCTTCAATGAAAGCATCTAAACTCGCTGCTCTCATCCACACTCCATTTTCGGCTACCAAACACAACCGAAAATGCATCCAAACAACTCCACAACATTTCCCAGTCAAGATCCATCAAATCTAAACATCCCTAAACATCATTTAACATCCAAAAAGGATCTAACATCATCCTTATACCTCCAGCTATAACAGATCCACAAGATCGCTCCAAAAACAACCAAGAACACAAGCTAAACTTAGGAAATTCAACCTATCCGGGATTGCATTAATTAAAACTCAATTTCTCATCAATTTAACATTCATTTAACATCAAATTGACACCTCAAAACACTGCCCAATCAGATCATACGAAATTTCATCAAAAATCACCAAATATTGCATTTAAAAGCCAAGATCAATAACACAACTTTAAAACCATTTACAAAACACAATTTAAAGATTGAGAACTTAGGAATTTCAGTAAAGAACTGAGAGTTTAGAGGAGAAGGACGTTCTTACCTCCAAACTTGAGTTTCTCCCTTTTTAGAATCAAAAAGCTTGAAGATCCAATTAACAAATGCAAAGGATTTAATGAAGAAATGATTGAAGATCAAAAGGGAAATGAAATGAGTGATTTAGATGACAAAACCAGAGGGAAAAGTTCTGGAAAAATATGTTTGGTTTGAGAGAAAAGTGAAAATGGAAAATATGGAAAGTTAGTTGGAAATTCCAAAATATCTTCCCTCCTTTTAGTTTTATTCAAAAACCTTTAATTAATCATTTAATTATCTTAGAAAAATCTGGAGAAACTCCCATTGGGTAAATAGCTCCTTAAAGATTTAAAGTTTCAATCCTTTTTAAAACAATCTCACAGTTTTCAAAAATTACATTTTGGTCACTAGCCCAAAATGTCACCCTTCCAAACCTCATTTTTCAAAATTGATTTCACCTTACTCTTATATATAATAAAAGAGGATTTTAGAACATTTTTCCATATTTTTAATGCAACCCGAACTAGGCTTTCCTAAATTCACTCTTTTATATTCGAACCGCACTTTGACCGAACCGGTCCGAGCCCAAAACTTCTAAGCCCAAAACCGGGGCGTTACAGATCATAAGGAAACTTAAACTTGAGGTTTGAGTGGAGTTTGGTATGAAAAATCTTGAGTTTAAGCTTGATTTCGGGTTTTTAATGACATCAATTGTTTTGGCATGTTTAAGTTGTTGATTTTGATGTTAATAGTTGAGTTTTAGATGGTTGAAATGTTGGGTAATGACTGGGTTTGTGTTTTGGGTGTTTTAGAAGTGATTTCGATGATTTTCGGTATTGGATTGTTGGGTATTTGAGAGTAATTGTTGAATTTCAGTTTTGCTGCAAGTTTGGAGTCTTGTTTGGGTGTTAATACTCTTTTTTCCTTGATAGAAACAAGGGATTCTAGTTTGGAAGCAAATCCGGGTGATCCTTAGTTATTTGTGGGTTTCAGCTTTTCGAAACGAGTTTATCGGTGAGTGGAATTATTTTAAAGCATTTGGAAATGTTCAAAGATGATTTTGGGGGTTTAGATTGGGCTTGATAAGCCAATCTAAATTCAAGAGTAAGTGGTTTTACATTTCACCATGTTTTTGATATTGTGTGTTGTCCTATAAAATTTCGGTGAGACTCGTGTTTATTGCCTATTGTTTTTCCTACATTTGTTGCCTATGTTATGTTGTGAGCATGCTTATGTTGTTGTCGTAAGATTGTAAGACATATGTGCTGGTAAAGGCATGCTTGGTATGAAAATGTTGGTAAGAGTAAGATGTGGTAAGATGGGCTTGATAGTCATGTATGTTTTGGTAAGTTTGACCCTTGTTAGAGTATTGACATAAATTAGAATCTTTACCAGATATAGTTGATCGATCAACTAGGATTAATGTGCACATGTAAGACTTGTAAGACAAAACTCGCATGCGTGTATGACAAAATTCGTACGTGTAAGAAAATGCGGCCGTGTAAGAAAAATTCGTACGTGTAAGATTAGCTTGGGCGTGGTGGTTGAGTTTACTCTCATCGACGTCCTGTAAGACTTGTAAGATTGTAAGAAATCCATATATCCGGGTATTGTTGTTAATTATGCCAATATGCTATTTTCTCCTTTGTACGACCTTTGTTATATTGTGGTAAGATGGTTAAGGTTTGGTAAGGCCTTGTAAGAGTAAGTTATGTTTTGTAAAAATGGTTGAATGGCGAGATGATCTTGTTGGTCATTATGTTGTTGTATGATGTTGTATGTACTCTTGGTTTGGTAAAGGTTTTGGTTTTCAAAGACCAAATTGTTTTCAAAACTACATTGTTGTTGTTTGGTTCGAGCTTTGCTCACTAAGCTTAAATGCGTACGCTCTCTTTTTTAGCAATGCAGACCGTTAGAGTTTCGGGTAGCAAGCAAGCAAGGAGAGCGAGGCCTTTTTCCACTTTAGCTCAAGTATGATTTTAGAGTTTGTAATAATACTACTAGCAATGGGGATGCTATGTTTTAGGTTTGGAGACTTGGTGTTTTGTGGATGTATGGTTTGAGACAAGTTTGTTATGACCCTTTAATGTTGTCTGAAGTTTGGTTTTGTTATTTTCATGCTTATCTTGTGTTTTGACCTTTTATGCAAATGTGGATCATCTTATGTTTTGTTCATGTTTAATCCAAGTGGTGAGATGCTCTTGTTTGTTGTTGATAAGTTTCTTTGCCTGTAAAATACATGCTTATGTTGTTTCCTTGTTGTGTGTGTGTTGTTGGGTCAATATTAGCAAGCTTGGAGGTGTCTAAAATGTGTTTTTAAACCAGTTTACTGGTAAGTGTTTCAAAACGTGCACCAGCATTTCGAAACGCCCTTGCATTTTTACGTTAGCGTTGCAAAATGGGCTTCCCTGTTTTGAAACGTTTGCTCACTGGAAAATCCTGGTGAAGACCCATTCCGAAACAGGCTCTTTGGTTTCGAAACGGTGGTCGTTATTTTCGGTTAAAGGTATCTCCTAAGTTTTTTTTCTTGCGTTTTGGTCCTCAATTGATATGTTATCAATCAGAGGTGGTTGGGTTGTTGTTTTGAGCTTCATTTCATCATGTGAGCATGAAATTGACTTAATATCAAAGTTGTAACCTTAATTTCATATTAGGTCCCCTGTTTATACTAGATTTACTTTTTGGTCCCTGTATGCTTATTTGTCTGTTCAAAGTTTGTTTCTTCGTGTTTTTATCCGCTACGTGTGATCCTCACCTAAGTTATAAATGAGCATCTAGAAAAGATAATTTTAAAACCTTGTTCCTCTTTTAGGGTTACTATTTGAAGAGAAATCTTCGGGTCTTTCATCGGTTAGTCTCGTGTGACCACCTCGGGTCGGTCTAGTGGCTAGGTCGGGCCGAGGGGGTTACATAACGACAACATAGGCAAGTCAAAAAAGATTTAATAGACTTATACATAAACCTTGCCACTAACTAGGAGTTTAAAAGGGTCAATATACATTACTTAGAGATTGATTGTGACTTGTGAAACGCTTCAGCTTCTCCGATCTTGATCCCAAAACTTGACTAACATGAAATGGATGCAATGGAATGCGTTAGGCATACTTTGCCTAGTGAGGCAGTCACAAATACAATGAATGAACTGTAACCCCCGTAGCCCGGCCTAGACGCTTGACCCGAACTACGAAAATTACACGTGGAAAACCAAAGTCAACCCGAAAGTCAACCTTGATTAACGACCCTTTTTTCATTTTAATATTGTCTAAAAACATGTTAACCCTAAGTGAATACTCACGAGTCACGATTTAGAAAGAAACAACGATCGGATAACATTTAAGGACTCAATTGCACTTTCACAAGATTAGGGACCAAATTGTAAATTCTGAAATTTAGAGGGACTTCATAGATTTTAGGATTACCAATATGAAATTAACCATGTTATATGATTCTCTACCAAATTTCAGCCTAAAATGACATCTCAAACTCAAGAAATTGCAAACACAACATTTAGGACTAAAATGTAAAGCATGCAAACATCACAACATTTCAAAATTGTGTCCAACGGTCACTCGTTTCGGAACACCTACCTACCGTACTGAAACGATGTATCAAAACGGTTTTGACCGTTTCGGTACGCGGGTATGTTCCTAGACCAATTCCGAAACATGTCATTCCAGTAGCCAAAATGTATCAAAACAACCCCTTACGTTTCTAAACGCCAATCCCATTTCAGCCCCCCGTTCCGAAACACCATAGGGTGTTTCGATACACTCTGCCCAGAAACAGCAGCAAATGCTTGTTTTTCACTCAACAACATACTCAAACATGCCCCAAAGACTCCAAAATCATACCCTCAAGTCATCATACATATAAGGAACATATTTGGGATATCCTAACACAAACATAGCATCAAACATAAATTCTCATTAATCTAGAGGCATGCTTCCTAATCTCAAAACCAAAATAAGCAATCCAACCTCAAATCAAACAATTAAGGTCATTTACAACTCAAACAAGCTAAAGCAAACATGTCACAACCTTAGGGAGTTCAACATATCTCCCAAATACAATTCTTGGTTTCCCATTGCCAATATATCAAAACTAAAGTGTGTGAAAACTTCACCATACATGAGCTTGGACTTCCTTAGATGAACTTAACTTCCTTGATGCCCGAAAACACCTCAATTATCTGCATTATTGGTAAAAGAGAGCGTAAGCACAAATGCTTAGTGAGGCATGCTCTAAAGAAAACCAACACAATAATGCACATCTTGAAAACACTTTCTCAAAAGCTTTTGAACAACATGCTCATTCTATCTCATGCTTGAAAAACCCATTCAAAGCAACTTCTCATTGAAAACACATGTACCTTCATTCTATCTCATGCATTTAAACCAATGCAAAACTTATGGCAGAGCAATACTCATGCTTGTACTCTAAAGCATTTCACAACAAATCACATATGCATTTCTCATAGCATAAACCATTTCATCAAAGGTACATGTGTATCAAAACTATTACATATTTTATATTGGCATTTCACATCTCTTTAGTACTCGGATATGCGGACATCACACTAGACACTTCCGGTAGCATCTCTCATCATCGTACTCACTCGTCTAGCAACATAGTTTCCGGTAGAATCTCACATCACCGTACTCACATGGCGGAATCTATCATCGCCACAAAGCTTGGGTATTTCATCAAGTCCTACCCGATGGAATGCCCATCATCGGTTCTCTCCCTTTGGCTTAACCAAAGAGCACGTAGGAATTTTTAGTTTATAGTGCACTCTCATCCTATTGATCGATCAATTATATCCGGTAAGTATTTCAACATCTATGCCAATATATTATGTCAAATCATCATCTTTCCTACTGTTTTTCGTGCATTAAATCTCAACATTCTCATCCCATTTCAAAATCAGAACATTTGATATGCTTTAACATAATAGCTCAAATCTCAACTATGCAACATGTTACTTTATGAAATCATTTCAAGCATCATCTCATGCTATAATTCATGCATAAAAACAATAGGAATTTATCAATCTAAAACCATGAGCATGTAAATGCATTTTAGGGGAAATCACTGCATTCAAGAGAGAAATCTAGCCAATACTTAATTCCAGACTTAGGAAGGTGTTTCAAACCTTTCCTAAATCCCCAAACCTTGTTTCTTTGTCCTTCAAGAACTTCTAAAACCATACGCACTCACCGATTACGTTTCGCTTGCTCGCTGAAACGCTATATATGCTTCCGGATCAACTCCAAAAGTGTCTGAAGATGTCTCCCCTATTTTAAACACATAAGAGCAGAGAATTAATGCATCATCATGCATTGAAATCATCAGCCACACACCTAAACTCGCTGCTCTACACAAAAACCACATTTCGGCTACCAAACACTAACGAAATAACCTCCAAACTCTTCTAAAACCAAACCCAGCCAAGATCCATCACTTCTAATCATTTCTAAACATCAATTAACATCAAAAACCAACACAACCACGTCCTTATACCTCCAGCTATAACAGAACACCAAAATCACCCTAAAACCATCATTCTAAAAGGCAAAACTTAGGAAAAACAAACCTATTCGGGATTGGATTGATAAAACCTCATTTATAACATCATTTAACATCCAAAATACATTAGAAAACCATCTCAAAACAGAGCCCAATCAATCACCACGAAAATCTTCAAGATCTCTTCCAAAATCTTGAGTTTTAAGACAATTTCTTGTTTCTAACATTAAAACCACTTAAAATTCATTAATAAAGGATTGATAACTTGGGAATTTCAGTAAAGAACTGATCATTAGAGGAGAATGACGAAGCTTACCTCTAATGGATGATTTCTCCTTGATTTGAGCAAGTTTTCTTGAAAATTCAATGTAGAAATCAAGTGGATTTGATGAGGAATTGATTAGGAATCAAAGAGTGATTGAAATATCATCAAATGAAGTGGAAATCAAAGTGTATTTGCTGGAAAAAATGTGTTTGGTTGAAAGGAATTTGAGAGAAAATGAAATGAGGGAAAATTTGTGAAAAGTAGTTATGAAAAGTCAAAGGTGGTTTTCTAATTTAATCACCTTCATGCATGAAAAACAGTAGGGAAAATTTGCAGCGAGTTTAGGAGTGTTGGCTGAAGATTTCAATGCATGATGATGCATTAATCCTCTACTTTTATGTGTCTAAAACAGGGGTGACGTATTCGGACGCTTTTGGAGTTGATCTGGAAGCTTAATTGGCGTTTCGGCAAGCAAGCAAAACGTAAATCGGTGAGTGCGATTGGGTTAGAAGTCCATGAGGACAAAAATACAAGGTTTGGGGATTTAGGAGAGGTTTGAAACACCTTCCTAAATCCGGAAGTAAGTATGGTTTGAATTGCTCTCTTTAAAGTGGTGTTTGCCCCTAAAATGTTTTTACATGCTCGCAGTTTGAGAATGATAAATTCCTACTGTTTTTATGCATGATTTATAGCATGAGATTATGCTTGTAGAGATGTCATCAGATGGCATGTTGCATTGAAGAGTTATGAGATTTTTGTTTGAAGCAAAGTATGATTTATGTTTTGAAATGTGTTGAGGAAACCTTTGGGTAATATTGCATGAAAAACAATAGGTGTGATGATGTTTTAACACATTATATTGGCATAGATGTTGAGAAACTTACCGGATATAATTGATCGATCAATAGGATGAGAGTGCACTATAAACTAAAAATTCGTATGTGCTCTTTGGTTAATCCAAAGGGAGATATTCCGATGATGGGCATTGCATCGGGTAGGACTTGGTGAAATACCCAAGCTTTGTGGCGATGAGAGATTCCACCGGAAGCCATGTTGCTAGACAAGTGAGTACGGTGATGCGAGATTCCACCGGAAGAGTCTAGTGTAGAGATGTGTCAGCATATCCTAGTATTAATGAGATGTTAAATGCCAATATAAATGATGAAATGGTTTTTGTTACACATGTACCTTTGATGAAATGATTTATGCTATGAGTTATGCATATGAGATTTGTTTAGAAATGCTTTGACGATACAAGCATGTGCATTGCCTTGCCATGAGTTTTGCATTGGTAAATGCATGAGATAGAATTGAGGTACATGTGGTATCAATGAGAAGTTGCTTTGGAAGGTTTTCAAGCATGTGTTAGAATGAGCATGTTTTTCAAAAGCTTTTGATGGAAGTGTTTTCAAATGTGCATTATTGTGTTGGTTTTCTTTAGAGCATGCCTCACTAAGCATTTGTGCTTACTGTCACAACCCACCTATTTTCTCCCTTAAATCCAAACTGAGGTTCAAAGCATCCCTTGGGCCATTTTGACGCCAACTAGCACCAAGGAGGATGTCACAAAGGTCATGGACGGCCAAGCCTTTAAGGAAGCATGCCACAACGTTCTAGAAAGGTCAGAGACGTTCTTTCCAAGTCTAGACAAACCCGGGAGGCACCAGAATGCCCTAGAAGGCTCAAGAAAGCTCGGGAAAGCTCGGGACAACTCCGGAAGACCCTGGAGCTCTCTAGAACATCTTGGATACTTGTAGATATGTATAGACATGTGTAGATACATGTAGAACATTCTAGAATGGTGTAGATATATGCTAGATATTTTTTGAGGCGAAACCGTGACCGTCGAATCAAATCGAGGCTTGCTAACGTCACACGAATCAGTTTGTGAGAAGAAGTCTGTGACAATTGGTATTAGAGCGTGTTTTGAGACCCAGGATATGGCAAAGTCAGGCAAGAATCAAGTGATTAGCTTGACCGAGGAAGATGTCACCCAAGAATAACGAGGGCGAGAGGAGGTGGCCGACCCTAGCGCGACTAGGCCAAGGGCCAAGTTAAGGGATGTGCTCTCTAGCTTTGAGACCCGTCTAACTCGCGTGAAGGAAAATGTGGGGGCGTGAGTGCTAGTGTGGACGACCTTCAGCAACGGGTAGAAGGCCTAGAGGCCGAGGATGCCGAGATCCACCCCGTCATGAGGGCCATGAGGGTGAAGCTAGAGGAGACCCTACGCGCGGAGTTACGGGGATTCCGTGATTTCCTCATGGGAGAACTCTCGAAGGTTCGCGAGTCTTGCCAACAAGAGCTTGACAACATGCGTGCCAAGCTTGAGGAGCTACAAGGCGACCTTGTATTATGCAAGCGAGCCATGGTTGTCGGGCCAAGCACCACTGTTGAAGCACGAAGGGTCGAGGTGCCTAAACCTAGGACCTTCGTAGGGTTGCGCAACGCCAAAGAAGTTGATAACTTCTTGTATGACCTAGAGCAATAGCTCTCCACCATCGGTATAGTGGAGGAGACATCCAAGATACAAACCGCAACGTTGTATCTAACCAACACCACCATGTTGTGGTGGAGGAGAAGGTGCAACGACATTGAGAAAGGTACGTGCATCATCTCTTCCTTCGATGATTTTAAGAAGGAACTCAAGAAGCAATTCTATCCCGAGAATGCCGAGGATGAAGCTAGGGCACGATTGCGAAGATTAAAGCAATCAGGGAGCATTCGGGATTATGTTAAAGAATTCACTAACTTGGTGCTTGAGATCCCTGATCTCTCCGACAAAGATGCACTCTTCAACTTTATGGATGAACTCCAAACGTGGGCTAAGACAGAACTAAGGCGTCGTGGGGTACAAAACCTTGTGGATGCCATAGCCGTGGCCGAGAGCCTCATTGATTATACTAGCAATAGGGAGTCCAACACGAAGTCGAAGGATAAGAAGAATCAAGCCAAAGGTGGGAGAGACAAAAGTCCACGTAAGGAGAGTCACCAAGAGGAACACACCTCCAAGCACAAGGATTCCTCCTCTTGGAAGGGTAAGCACAAGGCCAAGTCCAAAGACTCTCGAGGCACGAAGAAGCCCTCATCCAACAAGTGCTTCATCTGTGATGGAGACCATTGGGCTCGAGAGTGTCCGTAAAGACGAGCCCTTAATGCACTATTAGCCAAGCACCAAACTAGTGATGTAGCCAACAACGATGGTGAAGGTGCACACATGGGGCCAATACAATTACTCAATGTCATTTAATCCGCCCCTAAGACCGAAGCCAAGGGATTGCTATATGTGGACATTACCATCAATGGAAAGGCATCTAGAGCCATGATCGATATAGGTGCGTCCCACAACTTTATTTCTCTCGAAGAGGCAAAAAGGCTTGGTCTTAAGGCCATGGGAGAAGGCGGATCCATCAAGGCAGTTAACTCTGCCGCAAAGCCAATCCATGGCATTGCTCGTGGGGTCAAGACCAACATCGGGGCATGGTATGGCCATCTAGACTACTCAGTAGTGCCGATAGATGATTTCAAGCTTGTCTTGGGGCTTGAGTTCCTAGATCGGGTCAGGGCTATCTCGATCTCTTTCGCTAATAGCATGTGTATTGTGAACAACGATCGAGCTTGCATGGTGCCAACATCTAGGGCCACCAAGCAAGAAACTAAAGTCCTCTACGCACTTCAATTCAAGAAGGGCATCATGAGGAATGAGGAAAGCTACCTAGCCATCCTCAACGAATATGATGACGAGGAGGCGAGGCCCGAGGAAGACATCCCTAAGGAAGTAGCTCAAGTCTTGGAGGAGTTTGAGGATGTAGCACCCCCAGAGCTACCACCAAGGTTTCCACCAAGAAGGGAGGTTGATCACAGGATCGAGCTAGAGCCAGGCACCAAGCCACCAACTATGAGTGCCTATCGTATGGCACCCCCTGAATTGGAGTAACTACAAAAGAAACTCAGGGAGTTACTTGATGCAGGGTTCATCCGACCCTCCAAGGCACTATTCGAGGCACCCGTTCTGTTTCAGAAGAAGAAGGACAGATCGTTGCGCATGTGCATCAATTATCGGGCGCTCAATAAGATCACCATCAAGAATAAATATCCCATCCCTTTGATCTCCGATCTCTTTGACCAACTCGGTCATGCCCGCTACTTCTCCAAGCTAGACCTTCACTCGGGGTACTATCAAGTACGTATTGCGGAAGGTGATGAACCCAAGACAACATATGTCACGAGGTATGGCTCATATGAATTCTTAGTCATGCCTTTTGGATTAACAAATGCCCCAGCCACATTCTGGACATTGATGAATAAGCTATTCCATCCATACCTTGATCAATTTGTGGTCGTCTACCTTGACGACATAGTGGTGCATAGCGAGACCTTAGAGGAGCATGTGAAGCATCTAAGGGAAGTATTCAAGGTTCTACGAGAGAACCAACTTTACATCAAGAAGGAAAAGTGTTACTTCGCTAAGCCCGAAGTCATGTTCTTAGGGCATAAGATCAAGGATGGAAAGCTTATGATGGAGGATGGAAAGATACGAGCCATCCATGAGTGGGAGCCTCCCACCAAGGTGCACGAACTAAGATCCTTCCTTGGGTTGGTGAACTACTATCGTCGCTTCATCCAAGGCTACTCCACAAGGGCTACGCCACTCATCGAGCTCCTAAAGAAGAATAAGACGTGGGCATGGACACCCAAGTGCCAAGAGGCCTTTGAAGATTTGAAGAAGGCCGTAAGCGAGGAGCCAGTACTTAGCCTACCCGACCATACAAAGCTTTATGAAGTGCACATCGATGCCTCGGACTTCGCTATTGGAGGAGTACTCATGCAAGAGGGGCATCCGATTGCGTACGAGAATCGGAAGCTTAACGACACCGAAAGGCGCTACACAGTCCAAGAAAAGGAGATGACAGCCATCATCCATTGCTTGAGAGTGTGGCGACACTATCTTCTTGGGTCCAAGTTCTTGATCTTAACTGACAACATCGCTACAAGCTACTTCCAGACCCAGAAGAAGCTAAGTCCAAAGCAAGCTCGGTGGCAAGACTTTTTGGTCGAGTTCGACTTTGTAATGCAATACAAGTCGGGCAAGGCAAACATGGTCACCGACGCATTGAGTCGCAAGGCGGAGCTTGCATCCTTAAGTCAAGTCACCAGCCCTATCCTCGAGAGGATTAAGGAAGGCCTCCAACACGAGCCTCTTGCCCAAAGCAATATTGCATTGGTGAACGAAGGCAAGACCCAACGATTTTGGATGAGTGATGGCCTACTTTACACAAGGGGCAACAAGCTCTACGTGCCCAAGTGGGGCAACATGCGCAAAGAGCTCATCAAGGAGTGCCATGACTCATTGTGGGCAGGACACCCAGGTATGCGACGTACCTTAGCACTCCTTCAGTCCACCTACTATTGGCATTGCATGCAAGATGCTATAGAGGAGTATGTGAGGACTTGTCTTGTGTGCCAACAAGACAAGGTGGTTCAACATCAACCAGGTGGACTCTTAGACCCTTTGCCCATACCCGAGAGACCTTGGGAAAGTATCTCAATGGCCTTCATTACTTGTCTACCCAAGTCCGAGGGGTTTGGAAGTATCATGGCCGTGGTGGATCGTTTAAGCAAATATGCAACTTTCATTGCCGCCCCAGCTGATTGCACCGTCGAGGAAGCAGCCAAGCTTTTCCTATGCAATATAGTCAAGCTTTGGGGCGTACCAACAAGTATTGTAAGTGATTGCGACCCTCGATTCACAGGAAGGTTCTGGACAGAGTTATTAAAAATGCTTGGGTCCGATCTGAATTTCTCCACCAGCTTCGACCCTCAGAATGATGGGCAAATCGAGAGGGTCAATGCACTTCTAGAATTATACTTAAGGCACTATGTAAGTGCTAACCAAAAGGATTGGGCCAAACTCCTAGACGTGGCACAATTCTCTTACAACTTACAAAAGAGTGAGGCCACCCACCAAAGTCCTTTTAAGGTTGTCTTAGGACAACAATCGTCCCCTCCGCTCTCTCTTGCCACGCGCTATGAAGGGAAGAGTCGTGCTGCCTTTAAGTTTGCCAAATCTTGGCACGAACAGAACGAGTTAGCCCGAGCCACACTCTACAAGGCTAGCAAGAGAATGAAGAAGTGGGCTGACTCCAAAAGAAGGCATTTGGAGTTCAAAGAGGGTGATCTAGTCATGCTCAAGCTCTTGCCCCAACAATTCAAGGTCTTTCGAAAGGTGCATAAGGGACTTGTCCGCAAGTACGAGGGACCCTTCCAAGTAATCAAGCGAGTGGGAAAGGTTGTCATACAAGCTCCAATTGCCTCTGAGGCTCAAGATCCATCCCGTCTTCCATGTCAGTTTACTCAAGCCTTGTCACGAGGACATGGAAGACCCAGCACGAGGGGTGTCTAACCGAGCACCCACAGCCGTGGTCACTTCCTTTGATAAGGAAGTTGAAGAAGTCCTAGTCGATCGAGTTGTTCGAATGAGGGGTGTTCCAAGTTACAAAGAATATTTCATCAAGTGGAAGGGACTACCCATTGCTGAACCAAGTTGGGAAACCGAAGAAGCGCTTTGGCAATTCAAGGACCAACTCGATCAATTCAACAAAGGCGCGACGAGGGCGTCGCGAGCTTAGGTGGGGGAGGATGTCACAACCCACTTTTTTCTCCCTTAAATCCAAACTGAGGTTCAAAGCATCCCTTGGGCCATTTTGACGCCAACTAGCACCAAGGAGGATGTCACAAAGGTCATGGACGGACAAGCCTTTAAGGAAGCATGCCACAACGTTCTAGAAAGGTCTGGGACGTTCTTTCCAAGTCTAGACAAACCCGAAAGGCACCGGAAGGTCCTAGAAGGCTCGGGAAAGCTTGGGAAAACTCTGGAAGACCCTGGAGCTCTCTAGAACATCTTGGATACTTGTAGATATGTATAGACATGTATAGATACATGTAGAACATTCTAGAATGGTGTAGATATAGGATAGATATTTTGGAGGCGAAACTGTGACCGTCGGATCAAATCGATCCTAGCCGTCCATTAAGGAGGAGGGTGCCTATAAATAGAGTCATCCCCTCATTTTGTACTCAACTCAGAAATCAAGCATTGTAAGCATTCAAGCTCTCTTGTAAGCTTCCTACTTAGCTTAATACAAGTCCTTTACTTGTAAGCTCTCTTGTGTTCTTTTCTTAGTCATCGTGTTGCGTAAGAGTTCAAGGCTGGTTAGTATCATCGATGCTTGCTAACGTCGCACAGATCGGTTTGTGAGAATAAGTATCTGACATTACGCTCTGTTTTACCAATAATGCAAATAATTGAGGTGTTTTCGAGCATCAAGGAAGCTAAGTCCATCCAAGGAAATCCAAGCTCACGTATGGTGAAGTTTTCATACACTTTAGTTTTGATAAATTGGCAATGGGAAACCAAGTTTTGTATTTGGGAGATATGTTAAACTCCCTAAGGTTGTGGCATATTGTTTTGGGCTTGTTGGTTTGTAAATGGTCTTGATTGCTGGTTTTTGAGGTTGGATTGCCTATTTGTGTTCTTGATATTAGGAAGGATGCCTCTAGACTAATGAGATTTTATGTTTGATGCTATGATTGTGTTTGTGTGTTCCAAATATGTACCTTATATGTATGTTGACTTGTTGGTATGATTAGAGAGTCCTTGGGATGTGTTAGATTAGGTTTTTGAGTAAAAAAACAGTCCTTGCTGCAGATTCTGGGTAAACCGTATCGAAGCACCCTCTAGTGTTTCGAAACGGGGGCCTGTAATGGCCTTCGTGTTTCGAAACAATGGAGGTTGTTTCGAAACGTTTTGGCTACTGGAATGCCATGTTTCAGAACGGGTCTCGAAACGGGTGGGTGTCTCGATCCAGCGTTTCGATGCGGCAGGTAGGTGTTTCGAAATAGGTGACCGTTGAACGCAGATTTGAATTGTTCTGATGTTTGCATATTTTACATTTTAGTCCTAAATGTTGAGATTGCAATTGCTTGAGCTTGAGATGTCCAATTAAGATGAAATTTGGCAGAGAAGCATGTAACATGACTAATTTCATATTAGTAACCTTAAAATCAATAAGACCTTCTAATTTATAGAAATTACAATTTGGTCCCTAAACTCGTATAAAGTGCAATTGAGTCCCTATATGTTATCTGATCAATGTGCCTTTCTCAATGGTATTTTATGAGTACTCACTTAAGGTTAACAAGCATCTAGATAAGATTAAAAAGAAAAAAAGGGTCGTGAATCAAGGTTAACTTTCGGGTTGACTTTGGTTTTCCCCGTGTAATCTTCGTAGTTCGGGCCAATTGTCTAGGCCGGGCTAATGGGGTTACACTCCCAAAACCTTACCGTGAACCTCGGATCTCTATCCGACACTATAGATTTTAGTACGCCATGCAAACATACAATCTCAGCAATGTACAGCTCTGCAAGCTTATCTAAGGTATACGTAGTATGCACAGGTAAGAAATGTGCACACTTCGTAAGGCGATCCACAATCACCCACACAGAATTCTTCTTTGATGGTGTCAAAGGAAAACCAGACACAAAGTCCAAGGTGATCCTCTCCCGTTTCCATTCAGGGATCCTCAACGGTTGCAACAACCCCGAAGGAAACTGATGCTCAGCCTTAACCCGCTAACAAACTATGCACTTGCTCACATATTCCTCAACATCTTTCTTCAACCCCACCCAATAGTATTCATCCTTCAGATCATGATACATCTTTGTACTACCAGGATGCATAGCAAAAGAACTACTATGAGCTTCGGTCAAAATAGTACGCCTCAACTCCACATCATTTGGCACTACTATCCGACTTCCAAAACATAAAACTCCATCATCATTAAAACAAAAATCTGATGGTCTATCCTCAGCAATATCCTGAACATGTGGCACCAAAGAATCATCCAACAACTGCTTATCCTTTATCATATGAACCAGAGATGGTTTCACTTGCAATTCAGCAACAAGACCCCAATCTCGTGATATGCTCAAGCTAGCAAACATCGCCCTTAACTCCACCGCGACTTTTCTGCTCAAGGCGTCAGCCACAACATTAGCTTTTCCCGGGTGATACTCGATCGTTAGATCGTAATCCTTAAGCAACTCCACCCATCGACGTTGCCTAAGATTCAACTCTTTCTGAGACATCAAATACTTCAAACTCTTGTGATCCTTGTACACAGTACACTTCTCACCATAAAGATAATGTCTCCAGATTTTCAAAGCAAAACCACCGCAACTAGCTCAATATCATGCGTAGGATAATTGCGCTCATGCACCTTCAACTGTCGTGATGCGTAAGCCACCACCTTACCCTCTTGCATTAGCACAATCCCCAAACCAATGTAGGATGCATCACTATACACCACAAACTCTTTTCCTGATTCCGGTTGAACCAAGATAGGAGCTTGCGTCAAAGCTGCCTTAAGCTTCTCAAAAGCTTGCTGTCTCGCTTCCGTCCACTCATACTTAACATCTTTTTGCAACAACTTCCTTAAAGGAGCAACAATCTTAGAAAATCCATCCACAAACCTCTGGTAATATCCTGCCAACCCAAGGAAACTACGGACTTCCTGAACAGACTTAGGAGGCTTCCAATTCATCACCGCCTCAACCTTCTGAGATTCAACACGATTCCCTTCAGCCGAAACCACATGACCAAGGAACACAACTTCTTTTAGCCAAAACTCACACTTGCTCAGCTTAGCATAAAGCTGATTTTCCAAAAGCGCTTGCAAAACAACTCTCAAATGACCTTCATGCTCCTCCTCCGTACGAGAGTACACAAGGATATCATCGATGAACACCACAGCAAACTTGTCCAAGTATTCATGGAACACTCTATTCATCATGTCCATGAAAGCAGTAGGAGAATTCGTCAAGCCAAATGGCATTACAAGGAACTCATAATGCCCATACCTCGTTCTAAAGGCTGTTTTCAGCACATCCACATCTTTCACCTTAAGCTGACAGTACCCTGACCTCAAGTCAATCTTTGAAAACATAGCCGCTCCCTGAAACTGATCGAAAAGATCATCAATCATCGGCAAAGGATACATGTTTTTGATGGTCAACTTATTCAGCTGACGATAATCGATGCACATTCACATCGTGTCATCCTTCTTTTTCACAAACAAGACCGGTGCACCCCAAGGTGACAGACTAGACCGAATGAAACCACGGTCAAGAAACTCCTGAAGTTGTGTCTTCAACTCCTTCAGCTTTTCGGGTGCCATGCAATAGGGAGCAATGGACACCGGAGTTGTGTTCTCATACAACTCAATCCCAAACTCCACCTCTCGACTAGGCGGCAATCCAGGTAACTCCTCCAGAAACACTCCAGAGAACTCACATATAGTTCTTATATCCTGAACTCGCAACTCCTTTGAACTGGGATTCATAACAAAGGCTAGCTAAGCCTCGCAACCTTGTCGCAACATTCGACTTGCTTCCAATGTAGACACCACATTGGCAAGAAATTTCACATTCTCGCCAACTACCAATACCTCATAATCATCCGCAAGTTTCAAAGAAACTCGCTTGCTTTCGAAATCCACCACAGCTTTATGTTCAACAAGCCAATCCATGCCAAGGATTACATCAAAGCCATAGAATGGAAATTCCATGAGATCAACAGGAAAAACATTATTTTGCACTTTCAAGGGACATCTCCTATACAACTTCCGCATTAAAACTGTCTCACCAAAGGAGCTAGTCACACGCATACCAACATCCAAAGACTCAACATGTAAACCAAGCATTTGAGCATGTTCACGCAATATGTATGAGTGTGTAGATCCAGAATCAATCAAAGAAAGTAATGACAAGGATTGCAAAGTAAAGGTACTTGCGATCACATCTGTATCATTCCTTCGCTCACGTTGAGCATACACTCGAGCCTGACCGCCACCCTCAGGTTGAACGGCCACAACATGTGCTACATTCCTACCACCATCCTCCATGCACTGAAAATTACCACGGCCGCGCCCACGACCCCTCTGTGGCTCAGCTGCTCTCACCGAAGCATGTCCCTCTCTCAGAGGCTAAGGACAATCTTTCTTCAAATGCCCTCGGTTCCCACAATTCCAGCATGTCCCAAGGTTACCCCAACACTCGCCACCATGCCTTCTACCACAACGGTTACACTCAGGAGTCCTCATAACATCATTAGGTCCTTGCTGACCTCTACCAGGGTTACCATCCCTACGTCTAGCATCATAATGCGACTTCCTATCCTTATGCCTCTTGTTGCGGTCTCTACCATAATCGCGTTCAGCCGCTCGCTTCCCAGAGCTAGATCCACCAGCTCGACTTGTCAAACCAAGATTCAATTCAATGTCCTTTGCTCTAGTGACCAAGACATCGAAATCCATATAGTCAGCCGCAAGCATATAAGTCTTGACATCCGCTACTAGCCCATAACGGAATCGTTCGCACCTCTCCTACTCACTAGGGATTAGCTCAGGCGCATACTGACTGAGGCGAACAAAATGAATTTCATATTCAGATACAAACATGTTGCCTTGCACGAGAGACATAAACTCTCTTTTCTTCTCATGGAGGTAACGTACTCCTAGATACTTCCGCTTGAACGCATTAAAGAAGAACGTCCAAGTCACCTCATCATCCTCCATCCCGGAGATAGTGGTCGTCCACCACGTATAAGCATCACCATGCAGCAGTGACACAATACAACCCAGCTTCTGCACATTGTTGTAGTTCATCTGACCCAGAATCCGCTTGGTGCTCTCCAACCAAGACTCAGATCATTTCGAAGATAAGCCTCTGAACTCAGCCCCTCCTAGACTGCGAAGATGTTCCAAAGGCAACCTCAGATTAGCATCATCCTGATGCGTAGCTCCATGAGATCCAGCTACTGCTTCCTGGAAAGCTCCAGCAATAGCCTGAATCAACATGGTCATGTCAGGAGCAGCTTGCCCCTGCACACCCTCGGGTCCAGCAACCCCAGCACCAGCACCAATATTACCAGCTCCAACACCATCACCATCGGGTGGTCCACCACTAGGGGGAGGAGGAGGTAAATCTTCAGCATTCTCGACATTCTCATTATCAGCCATTGATCTAGTATTGATTCTCAGCTCTCTACGTGGCCCATTATAAAGAAAATAATGCACTAACAAGAATGCAATAAACACAAATAGGCACAATAAGGTAACTAATCCAAGTACTCAAGCTCATTTTCGAAAACAATTCTTCTCATTAGATTTGATATGGCAATGGGATCCCCAACCACACTCCAAACATAGAATAGCATCACAAAATCATCTCAATTGAATCATACACCACTAATCCCGCATCATTCTTTCACCAAGAAGACACATCATGCATAAACACATACATCACCCACATATCAAACCCTAATTATTCGATAACCAAGCTCTGATACCAACAAATGTGACCCCCTTAGCCCGGCCTAGACGCTTGACCCGAACTACGAAGATTACATAGGGAAAACCAAAGTCTACCCGAAAGTCAACCTTGATTAACGACCTTTTTTTCATTTTAATCTTGTCTAAAAACATGTTAACCCTAAGTGAATACTCATGAGTCACAATTTAGAAAGACACAGCGATCGGATAACATTTAGGGACTCAATTGCACTTTTCACAAGATTAGGGCCAAATTGTAAATTCTGAAAATTAGAAGGACTTCATAGATTTTAGGATTACCAATATGAAATTAACCATGTTATATGCTTCTCTGCCAAATTTCAGCCTAAAAAGACATCTCAAACTCAAGCAATTGCAAACACAATATATATGACTAAAATGTAAAGCATGCAAACAACACAACATTTCAAAACTGTGTCCAACGGTCACTCGTTTCAGAACACCTACCTACCGTACTGAAACGCTGTATCGAAACGGTGTTGACCGTTTCGGTACGTGGGTATGTTCCGAGACCAGTTCCGAAACATGTCATTCTAGTAGCCAAAATGTATCGAAAAGGCCCCTTATGTTTCGAAACGCCAAGGCCATTTCAAGCCTCGTTCCGAAACACCATACGGTGTTTCGATACACCATGCCCAGAAACAACAGCAAATGCTGGTTTTTCACTCAACAACATACTCAAACATGCCCTAAAGACTCCCAAATCATACCCTCAAGTCATTATACATATAAGGAAAATATTTGGGACATCCTAACACAAACATAGCATCAAACATAAATTTTCATTAGTCTAGAGGCATGCTTCCTAATCTCAAAACCAAAATAAGCAATCCAACCTCAAATCAAACAATTAAGGCCATTTACAACTCAAACAAGCTAAAGCAAACATGCCACAACCTTAGGGAGTTCAACATATCTCCCAAATACAATTCTTGGTTTCTCATTGCCAATATATCAAAACTAAAGTGTGTGAAAACTTCACCATACATGAGCTTGGACTTCCTTGGATGAACTTAACTTCCTTGATGCCCGAAAACAACTCAATTATCTACATTATTGGTAAAAGAGAGAGCGTAAGCACAAATGCTTAGTGAGGCATGCTCAAAAGAAAACCAACACAATAATGCACATCTTGAAAACACTTTCTCAAAAGCTTTTCAACAACATGCTCAATCTATCTCATGCTTGAAAAACCCATTCAAAGCAACCTCTCATTGAAAACACATATACCTTCATTCTATCTCATGCATTTAAACCAATGCAAAACTCATGGCAAAGCCATACTCATGCTTGTACTCTAAAGCATTTCACAACAAATCACATATGCATTTCTCATAGCATAAACCATTTCATCAAAGGTACATGTGTATCAAAACCATTACATATCTTATATTGGCATTTCACATCTCATTATTACTCGGATATGCGGACATCACACTAAACACTTTCGGTGGCATCTCTCATCACCGTACTCACTCGTCTACCAACATAGTTTCTGGTAGAATCTCACATCACTGTACTCACATGGCGAAATCTCTCATCGCCACAAAGCTTGGGTATTTCACCAAGTCCTACCCGATGGAATTCCCATCATCGGTTCTCTCCCTTTGGCTTAACCAAAGAGCACGTACGAATTTTTAGTTTATAGTGCACTCTCATCCTATTGATCGATCAATTATATCCGATAAGTATCTCAACATCTATGCCAATATATTATGTCAAATCATCATCTCAGCTATTGTTTTTCATGCATTAAATCTCAACATTCTCATCCCATTTCAAAATCATAACATTTGCTATGCTTTAACATAAAAGCTCAAATCTCAACTATGCAACACGTTACTTTATGAAATCATTTCAAGCATCATCTCATGCTATAATTCATGCAAAAAAAAAACAGTAGGAATTTATCAATCTAAAACCATGAGCATGTAAAAGCATTTTAGGGGAAATCACCACATTCAAGAGAGCAATCTAGCCAATACTTACTTCCAGACTTAGGAAGGTGTTTCAAACCTTTCCTAAATCCTCAAACCTTTTTTCTTTGTCCCTCAAGGACTTCTAAAACCATACACACTCACCGATTACGTTTCGCTTGCTCGCCAAAACGCTATCTAAGCTTCCGGATCAACTCCAAAGGTGTCCAAAGATGTCTCCCCTGTTTTAAACACATAAGAGCAGAGGATTAATGCATCATCATGCATTGAAATCATCAGCCACACACCTAAACTCGCTACTCTACACAAAAACCACATTTCGGCTACCAAACGCTACCGAAATCCCCTCCAAACTCTTCCAAAACCAAACCCAGTCAAGATCCATCACTTCTAATCATTTCTAAACATCAATTAACATCAAAAACCAACACAACCACGTCATTATACCTCCAGCTATAACAGAACACCAAAATCACCCCAAAAACCATCATTCTAACAAGCAAAACTTAGGAAAAACAAACATATTCGGGATTGGATTGATAAAACATCATTTATAACATCACTTAACATCCAAAATACATTAGAAAACCATCTCAAAACAGATCCCAATCAATCACCACGAAAGTCTTCAAGATCTCTTCCAAAATCTTGAGTTTTAAGACAATTTCTTGTTTCTAACATTAAAACCACTTAAAAATATTTAATAAAGGATTGATAACTTGGGAATTTCAGTAAAGAACTGATCATTAGAGGAGAAGGACGAAGCTTACCTCTAATGGATGATTTCTCCTTGATTTGGGCAAGTTTTCTTGAAAATTCAATGTAGAAATCAAGTGGATTTGATGAGGAATTGATTAGGAATCAAATAGTGATTGAAATTTCATCAAATGAAGTGGAAATCAAAGTGTATTTGCTGGAGAAAATGTGTTTGGTTGAAATGAATTTGAGAGAAAATGAAATGAGGGAAAATTTGTGAAAAGTAGTTATGAAAAGTCAAAGGTGGTTTTCTAATTTAATCACCTTCATTTTCTTTAATTAAAACATTAATTAAATCACCCAAATTAAGGAAAAATCTGATGAACACATTTTGGTAAAATTAGCTCCTTAAATATTCAAAGTTTCGATCCTTTACAAAACAATCACTACTTAACTTTGCAAAAACTGCGATTTGATCACTACACCGAAATGTAGTATTTCCAAACCTTATTTTGTAAAATTGATTTCACGATTCTCTTTTATATATTAAATGAGGATTTTTTATATATTTTTCTATATTTTTAAATCATCCTGAACTAGGTGTTCCCTAAAACTCCCTTTTAGATTCGAACTGTTTTCCAGACCGATCTGGTTCAGACTCTAAACATCTAGGCCCAAATTTGGGGTGTTACATGAACATAGTATGCCAAATGACATGCTTCAATCATAATACTAATTATGCAATAAACATATCATGCTCCTTATTTAATAATAGAAACATACTTTCATGTCATCAATGGCAACATTATGAGTTCATAAAAATTAATATCAATATCAATAATTCCCTTGGATCGATTCATGGTATTTGGATACATGAATTCCACCTCCTCGCCAAATCAATAAATGGTCATCCTGCCGACATCTGCCAATAAGACCAATACAAAATACATCCCTCTGCCTTGCCAAATCAATATAGGTCGTAGCCCTACGATCGTAATCCACCCCTACACTGAGCTCATGAATTCTATGGCATGACAATTGTATCCAATACTTCGAATCCAAGGTCCATTAATCAATAGTTCAATATCCATGATTCCTTAACAATATTTCCTTATCAATATCAATAACAATACTTCGATGGCAATAGTTTCATATCAATAAATCAACAAGTGTACTTTCCATGTCAATAAACAATAGCAATAACTCGTGTTAATGATTCTACATGTCAATGCTTCAATGACTTCCATGACAATGATAGCAATGCTATGGACAATGAATCGATGCAATACATACCAAAACTTACCAACATGGCTTACAATAATGATTCATGCTAATCCCTTAAAATCAATGGTTAGTAACTCAATAAACAGTAATTCGAGATGGCACCTAGCCACTCTCGGGACTCCGACTACACTCACCTTGACAAATCTAAAGCTTCTAAGGCTCTCGGATGGCGATACCCTTATTCCTAGCTTTCGATGGAGGCGATGGGTTGGTCTTTTCCACTTCTTGAGCTAGGAAGAGCAATAAGGAGTCATTAGGAACAATATAAAAATATTGATACTTGAATAGCCATTAGCTATAGACAAAGCTTATCTTTAAGCTTGAAATTGATCATTCAATAATCAAGAGAATCGATGGCTAACTTAGGGCTTTCACTTACCCGATCGATAGCTATAACTTGATGTTCTTAAATCAAGGAAAGCCTAAGCTTGATGTTCACAATAGAGAGGTGTGTGCTTGAGCTTGGTAGAGAAGATGACAATGGTGGTGCTTGCTTATTATCTTTGAACAAAAGATGGATGTTTGTCTCGGTGAAACTTAAAAAGACTAAGGGCTTTTCTCATTATTCATTTATAAAGAGCTAAAGCCTATTGATTACTCCACCTCCCACTTAACCAATAAAAATATTTCCTCCTAGCAAGGGTTTGCTAAATCCAATGTTTGTCTCTTCAAGACAAAGGATGAGAATTGGTTTTGGTAAAGCTCAAACAAAAGATGAGATCCTTTTTCAATTTCCTTTATTTATTCTGACTTCAATCATTTCCCTACCTCCCTTGCAACCAATGAAAATGTTTCCCTTGGCAAAAGGAAAGCTTAAAATATTACTTATCTAGTTTATATCTTATCAATACTAAAATATGGCTGCAAGTCATCCTCTCAGACTACTTTCATGTGGGGAAGGACAACAATAAGCAGGTGAGTCATCAACTCTTCACTTCCTTTCATCTTTATCCTTCAAACATATTCAAAACAGAGGACCCATTTCGAAACGCGAGGAACCGTATCGAAACGGTTGAGAAAAAGTCCAAGAGTTAGTTAATATCGTTATAGAATGTCTATAAACGTTTCGAAAAGCCTTACCTAGGTTGTTTCGGTACATGTCTGATTGTATCGAAACATCTAGCTTAAGAACACTAATTTGAGCATTCTTAAAAAATCTTAACTAAGAATTTGGTTTATTTAAGGTCCTATGACAACATAGCAATATTATCTATGGCGAAGAGTCGACTTTTCAATATTTTATTATCGATACTCCGATCATCGGAATCCAATTCCAACTAGACCGATTTTTGAGGTTTTACAAGATGCACCATCTCGACGAACATGATTCGGCAAAGATTTGGTACACGTTCCTCACGAAAGCAACAAATCCAAAATTCTTCGACATGGCGGATGTGGGAGAACTTTCCTCCGGATGGACGAAACCACCAAAAGACCATGAGATGAAGGATGTGATCATGATCATCAAGGACTTTAACGGAGCCACCAAGAGTATGTCTCAAAGAGTTTTCATCTGAAATACCCTCATCTTCAAACCCAAAAACATTGACCAAAGTTTGAGGATCAATCTGAAACTTATTCCCCATGATGTAGGATTCAATGGTAATCACTTGAGAACGATTGGCATTGGAAATACATCGGGCAATGGCATAAAAAAGAACATGTTACAGTACAAAGTATCAGGTAAGCTAAAAAAGGCAAGAAACAAAAATGCCTCAATAAAAGAAGATAACGAAATTTAAAACGTTCAGAATCCAAAAAGGGTATAGAAGTAACACGCTCACGTCAGATTGAATGATCTTGAAAGAGTTTGAAGTTGTTATGGTCGAATACTCTTTTGATAGAGTAGAGTGAGGTTGGGACGAGGGGATTCATCATCATTGTTTGTACTTACCCAGCCACATCAGTTCGTACTCTCTTTCTAGAACCCATATTCGAAATCTGAAAACAAATCAAGATACAAAACACATGTATGCGTAAATAAGCCAAATTCGATCCAATAGTTAAGGTATTGATAAAAATCTATACAATATAGTTTAAAACCCTATATAAATATGAAACAAATTTTTGGTAAAAAGAATTTTGTGAAAAAGAAAAGAAAAATATATGATATAAATTTTATATTCGAACAAAATATTTCGAATTTTAAATATTTTTTGCAAAAACTTCAAAATCCATACTATAAGTATATATTCTATACAAAAATTGAGTAAAAACATTGAAGAAATTCAAACAAAAATTTTAAAAAAAAAGGTTTATACTTTGATATAGGAAATTGGATGAATGAAGGATGATTAATGCACCAAATTGCTTGCAAAGCTTTAGCCTTGTTGTGTAGATTGAAAACCCTCAAAAGATTTTAGGTTTTAGTGTGAAAAATCAAGAAATTTGAGGAGTTTATATAGGGGTTTTCGGCTAGGTTTTGAAAGAAAAAGAGAGATTGAGTTTTAATTAAAGTTTGATACTCATTTAAGGCTT
This sequence comes from Hibiscus tridactylites, assembly GCA_958450335.1. NCBI lineage: Eukaryota > Viridiplantae > Streptophyta > Magnoliopsida > Malvales > Malvaceae > Hibiscus > Hibiscus tridactylites. The sequence continues at coordinate 44,449,371 of OY288289.1, read as the reverse complement.
ATTTAAACAATTTGCGCAAACGCGTATCGATATGCCACTTGGCGTATCGAAATGGGGGGGGGTCGAAACACCTCCGAGCCGTTTCTTTACAAGACTTGTTTCGATACAACTAAAGGCCATTTCGAAACAACATCGTGAACCCGTATCGAAACGCAAAGAGCATGTTTCGATACGCAACTTTATAGTAACCAACTTATTTTAGGAAGTGAGAGCCCGTATCGAAACAGATGCACCTGTTTCGACATACAGTTGCCAAAAATGCATTTTTGGCATTTTTAAGGCCAAAAAGCCAACTTAGATCGAGCCTAAATGCTTGTAAATGATATATGAGCATGTTATTTGGACTAGAAATGTTGAATACTCCCCCAAACAACAAGCTTAGATGCAAAAGGAGGCAAATCAATACAAGCATGATCATCAAATAGTTTCAAGCACATTTTTGGTCATTTGGGACCTAAAAGGGTCAAGGAAGGCTAGTTAAACCTAACTCTCTCCTAAGGGTCCAAAAACGTTCTTTATCTAAAGGTTTGGTAAATATGTCCACTAATTGGTTCAAGGTGTCAACATATTCTAGAACTACATCATTTTTCAAGACATGATCTCTAATGTAGTGATGTCTAATTTCTATATGTTTGGTTCAAGAGTGTTGGATGGGATTCTTAGTGAGACAAATGGCACTAGTGTTATCTCACTTAAGGGGTATGGTATCCACTTCAACACCATAGTCTAAGAGTTCTTGCTTCATCCAAAGAACTTGAGCACAATAACTCCCTAAGGATACGTACTATGTTTCATTAGTAGATAAGGCTACACTATTTTGTTTCTTAGATAACCAAGATACGAGCATACTACCTAAGAATTGACATGTTCTGGAGGTACTTTTCCTATCTAGCTTACATCCCTCGTAATCTGCATCAAAGAAAGTATGAAGGTCAATGAGGAATCCCTATGATACCAAAGACCTAATTTAGGTGTATCTCTAAGGTATCTAAAAATTATCCTAATGACAACTAGGTGTGATTCTCTAGAGCTAGATTGAAACCTAGCACACAAGCAAACACTAAACATAATATCTAGTCTACTTGTGGTAAGGTAAATCAAAGAACCAATCATAGATCTATAAAGTTTAGAATCGATACACATACATCCCTCATCTTTGTCAAGCTTGATTGATGAGCTCATTGGAGTGGCTTGAGGCTTTACGTTCTCCAAGCCAAACTTCTTGAGCATGTCTTTTATGTATTTTGCTTGATTGTTAAAGGTACCATCTTTCCTTTGCTTGATTTGGAGCCCCCGAAAAGAATGAGAGCTCACCCATCATGCTCATCTCAAATTCACCTTGCATTAGCTTAGAAAATTCTTGGCAATAAGATTCATTAGTAGAGCCAAAAATAATATCATCAACATATATTTGAACTACTAAGATGTCATTGCCATATCTTTTAATGAAAAGTGTTGTATCCACCTTGCCTTTTTTAAAACCTTTTTGAATTAAAAAGTTTGAAAGCCTTTCATATCAAGCTATATGAGCTTATTTTATACCATAAAGAGCTTTAGTTAGTTTGAAAACATGATTTGGAAATTGTAGATCTTCAAAACCCAGTGGTTGTTCAACATACACTTCTTCATTTATAAAACCATTTAGAAAAGCACTTTTCACATCCATTTGAAAAATCTTGAAATCATGACAGCATGTAAATGCAAGAAGCATCCTAATAGCTTACATTCTAGCTATGGGTGCATATGTTTCATTAAAATCATTTCTCTCTTCTTGAGTGTAACCTTGAGCAACAAGCCTAGCCTTGTTCCTCATTATGTTACCACTCTCATCTAGTTTGTTTCTAAATACTCACTTAGTTTCTATAGTAGATTGATTACTAGGCCTATCAACTAATGTTCATACTCTACTTCTCTCGAATTGATTAAGTTCCTCTTGCATAGCCAATATCCAAAAATCATCTTTTAATGCTTCTTTGATATTTTTAGGCTCTATGCATGAGATGAATGCAACATGATTCATAAGTTTGAGAGAGGATCTAGTAGTTACCCCCTTGTGTGGATCACTCAAGATTTCACCACCTTTGACATAGTTGAACTTCCTTGGGTATGTCACCTCCTTTTCCTCAAGACCTAAGTCTTTCAAGGCTTCAAGATGTGGATCTTGTGCTTCCTCTTTTTTAGTTGGTATCTCATTCACCTTTGATGTTTGTCCTCCATCAATAGCTTCAATGATCCCTACTTATCATCATCACAAGATTCCTTCCTCGGAAGGAGGTTATCATTGAAAACAACATGTATAGACTCTTCAACAACAAAAGTTCTTTTATTAAATACCCGGTAGGCTTTAGAGTTTAAAGAATAACCCAAAAATATTGTTTCATCACTTTTAGCATCAAATTTACCTTGGTTGTCTTTTCCATTATTTGAAACAAAACATTTACAACCAAAAGGATGGAAATAGCTAAGGTTAGGCTTTTTGGATTTCAAAATCTCATAAGATGTTTTCTTTAAAATAGGCCTAATCATTACTCTACTAATAATATAACAAGCCGTATTAGTGGCTTCCGCCCAAAAATACTTAGGTTAATTGTTTTCACAAAGCATGGTCATAGCCATCTCTTCTAAAGTTCTACTTTTCGTCTCAACTACCTCATTTTGTTGAGGAGTGCGAGGAGCCAAAAAAATTATGGCTAATACCATTTTTATTACAAAAATCTTCAGAACTCGTATTTTGAAACTCGGTTCCACGATCACTTCTAATATGTGAGATTTTAAGATCAAGATCATTCTGGTTATTTTTGTAAATGTGATGAGATTTTCTAAAGCCTCAACCTTAGTACTTAAGAAAAGAACCCAAGTGTATCTAGAAAAGTCCTCTACCAATACAAATTCATATGACTTACCACCCTAGCTCATAGTTCTAATAGGCCCAAATAAATCCACGTGGATTAATTGTAACACCTTACTAGTTGAAACATCATTAATAGATTTAAATGAGGTTCTCTTTTGTTTACCCTTATCACAAGCATCGCATATTTATCTAACGAAAATTTTAGTTTGGGTAAACCTCTAACTAGATTTTGGGAAACCAATTTTTCTAAAACACTTATGCTAGAATGCCTAGTTTCCTATGCCACAACCATGCATCATTCTCATCATGTGCAACTAAACAAGCATAGAATGAATGTATGTCATCTAAATGCACCATATAAATGTTTCTTATGCGATGACCAATAAGCATTATTTTATTTGTTTTAATGTTCACAATTGTACACCCATTTTTATCAAAATGAACATCAAAACCTTTGTCACAAAGTTGACTAATGCTCAATAGATTATGTTTTAGACCATTGACATATAAAATATATTCAATAAATGTAGATGAGATATTACCAATGGAGCCTATGCCTTCAATTTGGCCTTTGGAGTTGTCACCAAATATCATAATTTCTCCACTTTTTGGTTTAAGCTCCAAGAATCTACTTTTGTCTCTGGTCATGTGCCTCGAGCAACAACTATCAAGGTACCACGTATTTTTACTTGAATCTTTCACCTTGAATCATTGCTCCCCCTACAAACAAAGAGATTAACCTTTGATTTTTGGTACCCAAAATTATTTGGGTCCATGAAAGTTAGCTTCTAAAAGCTTGGTCCCCTTAGGAATCCAATAAGCAATTGCATTTACATTATTAGAAACAATGAGTTCCTTAGGAACCCATACACTCCTAATTCTTTTAACTTTATGTAACGCCCCCAGTTTTGGGCCTAGGTGTTTTGCGAGTCAGGTTGGGCTGGTGTAACCGGTAACCGGTTGTTCGAATCATTAAAGGGTGGTTTATGGAAATCAAGGTTCATGATGGGATAAAAATTCCTAAAATCCTTTAAAATGATATTTAAGAGGTTGGTTAAATCAATTTTGCAAAACGGGCTTTTGAAAGTATACATTTTAGGCAGTGACCAAAATGCAAAGTTTTAAAGTTGAGGGAAAAGTGTGTTCTTCAAAAAGAGTCAAAGTCTTAGAATCTTTAGGGAGCTAATTAGAAATTAAGCATTTTCTCTAATTTGACATGTGTTTTAAATGGTTTATTACATATTAAAATGGCATTAATTAAATTAATTAATGAGTTAGTTATTTTGGTTAAAAGATTTTTGACGATCTTTTCATTCTCTCTTTTTCACTTCAGCCAAACACACTTATTTTGCTCTCAAATTCCAAATTTTCTTCACTCTTGATTTCCAACTTCATCTTTGTGATTTCTCTCAATTTCCTTCAAGATTCTTTGAAGCTAAACTTGCCAAATTAGAAGAGAAGCAAGGATTGGCGGTAAATTTCGCGCTAGCCCTCTAATCAAGGTTCTTTAATGAAATTCCAAAGATATTTGACTCTTTATTCATGTTTTTAATTGAGGTTTTGTCATTTGTTTAATAAAATGGTGAAATCTTGTTAGAAAATATGGTTTTAATGTGGTTTTCGAAGGATTCTTGTTTTGATCTATTTGAGATGGTTTCTAAATGGGTTTTGAAAGGTTTATAATGTTGAGATAGAGTCTTTATCATGTTAATCCCGAAATCCTTGAGATCCTTGGTTTTTAAGGTGTTTATAGTTTGGTTTTGGGGTGTAGTGTGGAATTCGAGTTGCTGGAGGTATACGGATGGTTTTAGGTTGATTTTGGATGTTGGTTGATGCTTTAAATGTGTTGGATGTGCTGGTAGATGGCTGGGCTAGGTTTAGAGATTAATCGATTAAGTTTTCAGTTGTTTCAATTTGGTAAATTGATGCTTTAGAGCCGGGTTGCGGGTTTCCTTTTGTGTGCTGGTGTTTTGGATGCATTTTAATGCATTGAACCTCTATTTTAATGTGTTGAGAATAGATGATAGTGTTCCAGAATCAAACGAAGTGATTTTGGAGGCTTTGGACGGGTGATTGTTGCGTCGGTAAGTGTGGTTTCGCAATTCGGTGAGTGAAACTTGGTTTTCCAATGTGGAAGCGTTTTAGAAAAGGTTTTGGGAACTTAGTAAGAGCTTGAAATGCTTTACTAAGTTCGTAAGTAAGTAAAGCGAATTTCTCTCCCGGATTGTGCTAGTTTGAGCCTTTGGTTGCACTTAATTTTAATTGCATTTACCTACTGTTTTAAAGCATGTTCTTGAGTATATAAATGTGTTTTGATGATGCCATGCAGTTTAAAGATGCACTAGGTAAGTGATCCTTGTATGCATGTGTTGATGCATGAGTTTTGAAGCATGGTTTAATGCTTGAGTTATAGCTTATCATGAATGTTTTGTAAAAACGGTGAGGTATGCATGAAATATGGATTATATTGGCAAGTGATGTTGAATAAAGTATTTTGTAAATGAAATTGGATATAGTTAGCTGGCTATAGGATTGAGTGCACTGTAAACAAGTCGCCTTGGATGTTGAGGGTTGTGTTTGTACTGAAAACTCCATCCAAGTACCCCTAACGATTGAGGATTGTTTAAGGTTGCAACGGTTGAGGGTAGCTCTAGGGTGCAAACCTTGTGTGTGTCCCGTCTCTCGTTAGTGGGCCATACATCTACCGATGAGTGGTATTGAGGGGTTGTAATTGTACCGAATATTCCACCACGGGTGTCACAACGATGGAGGGTTGCTCTTGTGTATTAGCCTTGAGGTGCGAGTAGAGTGTATAAAGGGTTTGGGGACAACCCTTGGCAATCTGTGTATTCGATATGTTTTTGAGAATGTTGTTTATCACTTGTGAGCCAATATAATGGAACGAGATGTTATGGAAAATGTTGTTGATGCATATTACGAAAAATGCTTGTTTTACTTTAAGCTTAGCATAATGGTGTTTATGCTTGCAAGGCTTGATATTTGTGTAGCAATGGATTAATTTTTGGAAAATATGTGGTTCATGTTGCATGAAGATTAGCATGCTGGTTTTGATGATAAAGTGCATGGTTTTTCAAAGGACACATGATGGTTTTGAAAGAGTGAAAAATGGTTTTGTGTATTGATGATGTTTTTGGTTTTGAGCAATCCTCACTAAGCTTGTATGCTTATGCTCTCTTTGTTCATCAATGCAGATAATTAGGAGTTTAAAGGCAACAACAACAAGGGACCCTTACAAGAGACTTCTTTAAAAGTATGTTGAGGTTTTGAACTAGTGTAATAAAGGCAATGGGGGTGTCCAAAGCTATGAATGTTGATTGTTTGGTATTTTCTGGTTTGGTGAAAGTTTGATTTGCGTTTTTGGTTGTGTAAATGGCCTTTAAGTTTTGGTTTATTCTTGGAATTGAGATTTGACCTTTAAGTTTTTATTTCTCTTAGGAAGCATGCCTTTAGTTCTCTTTGATATTGATGATGATTCTAATTATGATATTTTTGCCATGAATCTTTGAATGTTGAAATGTATTTGAGTTGCAAGCATGTTTAGCCATGTGACGGATTAGTTTTGGACGATTAAAATCGAGTTAAACCAGCAAATTTAAGCATTTTAGGCCTAGGTGTTTCGAAACGCCCTCGATTGTTTCAAAACGGGGACTTGAAAATGCTTTGGTGTTTCAAAACGGTGAGGCATGTTTCGATACATTTTGCCTCTATGAAACCTTGTTCAAAAACGAGTTTAAAATGGTTTCAAAACAATCATACGTTTCAAAACGGGTATCAATATTTCGATACGCTCGTTCCGATACGGGGCACACTGTTCCAAAACGAGTAGCTGTTAATTCAATTTTTGGAATATTCTTAGTTTCTATTTCTATGCATTTTTGTCCATGTTTGTCATGTATGCAATTAGATGAGTTCCAAAGGTAGTCTTGAGATGAGTTTTTGCAGAGAAGCATGTAATGAATCTAATTAAAGGTTGGTAATTCTAATTTGGTAAAAACCCTTACTAATTGTCAAATTTTTTAAATGGTCCCTAAACCCAAAATTGGTATTAATCGTTGAGCGTTCGTGTTGTCGTTTTATCCGCTGCTTTGATTGAACACATAGGAACCTAACTTGCATCTAGACAAGATAAAAACAAAAAATGATCATTTATTGAGGTAAACTTTCCTGGTTTGCTTTAATATTCCCCGTGTGACCCGTTCGGTTTGGTCTATCGGGTAGGCCGGGTCAAGGGGGTTACACTTTAGATTGCTTTTCAAAAACTCTTTGTTTGGGGTAAAATGGTTTTCTCTTAACATATTGAGTTTTTGAAGAATTTCCCTTTTCAAGAGAATGTTTCCCAATAGTAAGAGAATTTTTTAGATTATTCACTTCCTTTGTGTGATAATCTTGGAAATTGGAAAGAAGTTTTTCTTGGTCTATGTTTTTCTTTTTAAGTTCATTATAAAGATTTACCAAGTATAAAACCTTCTTTTCCAATTCAGAATTGGTTTTAGAAAAAGATTCATTTTGAAGTTTTAAATCAGAAAAGATTTTCTTATTTTTCAAAATGGACTCCTTGTATTTTTTAACCAATTCATCGTAAACATTTTGTAATTCATCATATTCATCATATAATTCATCATAAGTAAGAGATGAGTTAGTGTTTGCCATATGATCCTCCTCAAAGGCCATGAGGCAAAGATTGGCCACTTCCTCCTCTTCCTCGGAAGACTCTTCGTCACTCTAAGTTTCCATTTGAACTTTGAGCTTGTTCTTCTTCCCAAAGCTCTTCTTCCTCAATGAGAACAATCGGTTCGGATATGGATGGGCTTCTTGCACTCATAACAAGTGATTTGGTCTTTTTCTTCCTCTTTTCCTCTATTCTTGAAGTCCCCTCTTCTATTGAATTTTCTTACTCGATTGGACTTCATGAATCGAGTGAATCGTTTGGCCAACATGACCATCTCTTCGTCGTTCTCCTCACTAGATTCGCTTTCGTTGAATGAAGTTTTTAGTGCGATTCCTAGCTTCTTCTTTTCAACTTCTTTCTTCTCTACGTTCTTCGCTTCTTTCTTCTTTTCTCTCTTGCTTCATGATCTCATGAGTGAGTAGAGATCCAACAAGGGTGTCCAGCTTGAGAGTCTTCAAATCTCGAACTTCGATGATGGTCGTCTTCTTGCCATCCCAAAACTCCGGAAGAGAATATAGTAGCCTTCGGACTAGCTTTTCTTCAGGAATAACTTCACCGAAGCCCTTTAGTTCGTTGACAATGACTGAGAACCGATCAAACATCTTGGAGACACTTTTGTTGGCTTCCATTTTGAAGTTTTCATAACTCAAATTCAGCAACCCAATCTTCGTCTCTTTGACATCACTTGTTCCTTCATATGTAGTCTCTAGGGTGTCCCACACTTCTTTGGAACTTTTGATTGAAGACACATTTGAGTATATGTCGGGACTTTGAGCATAAAATATCATGTGCAAGGCTTTGTCGTTGACTTGCAAACATCTTCTATCTTCTTCGGTCATTTTGGCTTTGGTCTTTGGAACAAGCCTTCCTTTATCATCTCTCTTCATCGGAAAAGAAGGAACGTCTTCTACCACGTCCCAAACCATGTAGTCGTTTGATCTAATGAAGAGCCGCATCTGGTTCTTTCAATAGGGATAGTTATCCCCATTGAAGAGTGGTGGTTTGGTAATAGATAGAGACTCGTAGAGGTTTTGGCCGGAGGTGGATGCCATAACACAATGTTTATTGTAGTGTGATTAATCAAACTCTTCCAAGATCTACTCAAGGGGATGTTAGTCCTTCCAATAAGTGTAGCTCTGATACCAATTGTTGAGTTGATCTAATAATGGCTAAACACCAAGAGGGGTGAATTGGTAGAATAAAAATTAAAGGGTGCAAGTAGGAAATTTAAAAGATGAAGAAAACACGATTTAGAGTGGTTCAAGCTTCGAACAAGCTCTACATCCACTACCTCAACACCCTATTGAGGAGGAAACCTTACAAAGCGGTCAATCTTTCTACCCAAAGATTGACCCAAGAACACTCTTTACAAGAGAAAGATATGCAAACTTTAAAAATACCTCTCAAAGGCTAATCGTTTACCCAATTACAAATAAAAACTCCCCAAACTCTAAAAAGATTTACAATGAAGAACTCCAAATGATTTGGGTACAAGAATTTAACTCTTATGTTCAAGGGTTTGGATTTGATTGCTTGGATGTTGCTTTTAGGTTCAATAATTGTTGTTGGTGCTTTTGATACTTGCTTTTATACCTTCTCATTGATTTCTAGCCGTTTGGGTGGTTGAGATCATTAATAGAGTCGTTGGGGCTCTCTCTCTTCCTTCCATAAATGCAGTTTTGCAACTACCCATATCGGAACACGTGTCCCTGTATCAAAATAGCCTCAAAAAAGAAAGAGTCAGTATGTGTAAAAAGGGGGACTGTATCGAAACACGGGAAGGCATTTCGAAACGTGAAAGGGTCGTATCAAAACGGCCATAGGCCGTATCGAAACGGTTTTGTACACATTTGAAACTATAAAATGCCATTTCAAAACACCATAAGGGTGTATCGAAACAATTAAACAAATTTTAAAAATTCCGTTTTGACAAGTAACGGCTAATTCATTTAATGCTCAATTTTAAAAATATTGAACCCCTGTATCGAAATGGTTATGAGCCATTTTGAAACACTGTTTAAAAAATTAAAGCCCATATGAAGGTTGTATGGAAACAGGCAATCCCGTTTTGAAACCCTAGTCTCGAAACAGGGAAGTTCGTATCAAAATGACACTTTCCAGTAAGCTCCTAAAATCAATCTATATTGAAACACCTTGGGGTGTTTCGAAATGCCTGAACGATTTTGAGTAATTTGGCTTTGAAACACTTAGAAAAGTTTATGGGGTTTAAGTTTTAACTTTAAAACATATTAAGTCTAAAATATACTTGTCAAATGTGAGTCTTTTGCGTACTTAAAATTTTATTTGCTTTGCAATTTGGTGCTTAGATTATTTGCTATATCAAAATCAAACATTGGTTTTACATGGTACAGGTATGAACACCTCGCGTATATGTACTCGGACCCATAAATTACATTCTACAGCTCGAGAGTCAACCTAACTTCGCTCTAAACACATCCAACCTGCTCCAAATAATTATTTAAGCTTTCTAAGGTATTTTATGGGTTTAAAGGAGTAGTTTTACCACCTAACCAACATCAAAATCACTACTTTAATCTTTAGAACGAGCTCAACCCATCCAATACCCACAAACACTATAAATCCAAGCAAAACATCAATTTATTATCTTTAAGAATATATTAGAGTCAGAGATGTACTGACCTGTAGCAAAAATCCCAGATTTTGCTCACCCACTTACTTTTCTCAAGCTTTCCCCTTTGCCTCAAGCTTGAAGAAGCTCTTCAACCCCTTTCACATGCCACACAAACATGATATTCGAACCAAAGATTAGACTAGCATTATGGAGAGGATTAACTACGAAAATACAACCTTTAAATCAAAAGAAAATCTCTAAAAGCTTAACTTCCTCAAAAACACATAAATGAAGAACTCACCTTTTTACTAAAAGAATATACTTTTCTTGAAACCCTTGAAGAGGAGATTAAGAGTCCATACATCTTAAATCTTGGATTATAAAAATTAGGTAGAAAGCTTTAATCTTTAAGCTTGGTGGCTATGGCATCTTGGAGGAAAAGGTGAAGAAAGAAAGAAGAAAAATGGGTGGGGAAAGCGGTGATATCACTTTGTCCCCAAACCCCACGTGAAAGACAAACAATAAATGGGGGGAAATCAGCCTTTTTTCTTTTAAAAAAGGTATATTCACCACCTAAAGCCCTCAACTTTCATCCCTCTCCGAAAATGGCCATTTCGCAAGCTTATATGGTCCAATCTCAACCAATAAGGTCGAAACATAGCCTGTTGGGTCCGATTACCCAATCTAACATAAAGGTCCACAACCCATGTTAACAACCAACGGTTGACTCAGAAATTCAAGTCGCTACAACTCTCCCCTCCTAAAAAGAAATTTCTTCCTCGAAATTAAATGAAGGAGGGGGTGCAACCAATGCAGATCCAACTTTTCTTCATCTCATACACGTCCACCTCGACTCTAAGGCCCATTTACCACACTTACCTGGTTGAAGCTCTTAACACTAAATTTCTCAATTCTTCTCTCGAGAACCTTTAACGATTCGTTCCCATCAATCAAAACAATACTCACATCGATCTTTAATTAGAGACAACATAAGATGAACCTAGATGGTACCATCCAAGCATTGACACAAAGAACTCATTTCAAATGAGTTTCATCTAAGGTATAAATACTTAATAGTAAGTCACCCGTCCAATCCTCTCTACTCCCATCCGCGGTTCGAACATTTGAACTCAAATCTCATCTATGACCGAAACGCAACACCTCTTAACGGTGTTCTATAAAAGAACTTCAACGACCACTACTTAGTCGATGTACACACGTCTCAAATACATGCAAAACCTCTGGTGATCGAACACTAACACCAATCTATTTTGTTTTACCAACACTTTCTCTTTGACTAGGTTGCCCAAGGCGAAACTCAACACTACACTTTACTCGAATTCAGCCCACTTCTACGAATCCAAACAGATGGCCATACACCTTATAAACTGTGCCACTTTGATTCCAGTAAAAAACTGTTGTCGTATACGAACTCTATTAGCAAACAAATTCATCCAATACTCTTGAGATTTAAACATTTCCTTCCAAAATAACTGTGATATTTCAATAAATAGTTGTGCTGAAGTTTCAACAAGTCCCCACGGACTCAACCCATTCTTCCAACAAGGTCTGACCCAACACAAGGATCCTAGTTCTATACAATCATAGCCGATAAACCATGCTTTTGTTGCGCTACTCTGATAATATTCACATTGTTTTACCATATATGTTGACAATCTATCTAAAGACTCAGTAGAGCAAACACTCAATTTATCAAGCTCATGATTATGTCAATACACACATGAGCCCGATCCACCCCATGAATTTTCCTTAGAGTCTAATCATAATATCAATACAATCTTTATCACGACTTCTCTTTAACCTTCGACTTACGATACGCAAGTTCTAAACGATCATACAAAAACCTCCAAACTCGTCAACTGATTACAAGGTCAACGACCTCAAGAAATGGGCAATGGTCATGCATCATTACTCATCGGCTCACAACAGTCAATGCCAACATTATACGTTATGCCACTATTGACAATGACACAGGCACATCCCAAGGTGAACCACTTGGCGACGACACTCATAGTCACCCCACTTTTACAATGAGTTCTCACTCTAGAAGTTCAGTCGGTGCCATATCATAGGGTGATGGACACCAACATCGAACTCAACATTACCTCTATCATGGGTTCAAACCACGAGCAATAGGTAAGCTCGATCATTTCTTAATCAACACATCAACGACTCCTTAAACATCCATAAGCTCTAAACCTCATACTCTCTCTAAACCCTTGTATCTACTACATGTGCTAAGAATGTCTCGCAACTTACAAAATCATTCTTGAACTAACATCACAAAACTAAGATACTCACGCTAGAAAGGTGATGGTTCCTCTCGTCTATTACCAACAAATTGGTTCATTTTGAACCCTGAAGCTTCGATAATCTCGCTCAAAAACCAAGGCATACTTTACGCTCAATCAACCAACCTATACTCAAGGTAACATCCACTAACTAGGGAGAGAGTAAATCTAACAAGTTAATGGGGGAAAGTTACTCTCAACCCTCACTCGCCATCCACAATAAAAATCTCACCTACTAGCACTTATAAATATGACAAATTAATCAATCTGATTTGCATCAATGCAGCGAATGAAACCAAAATGAAATATACTAACATATCATCAGTGACAAAGTTGTCAATATTGGCCTAGACAGTAAACTGTCTAGCACCGGCTTGAGCTTCGAATCTGGTGGCGGATCTCATAATACCTCTACCATGGTATCCAAACAACACTTCTAGCGAAACTCTGACCATGCTGAAAAGGAATCAACCTTTGAGACTGAAGTGGAGTAGCACCATCCATGATCGGGCAATCTTTTTCCAAGTGACCGGGTACTCGGCACTTGTAGCAAACCCTACATAGCAATAAGCACACTCCAAGATATTGTCAACTACAATGCTCACAAACTGGTGGAAGCAAGGCTCTAGTTGATGTAACGCCCCGGTTTTGGGCTCAGAAGTTTTGGGCGTTGACCGGTTCGGTCAAAGTGCTGATCGAATATATAAGAGTGAATTTAGGAAAGCCTAGTTCGGGTTGCATTAAAAATATGGAAAAATGTTCTAAAATCATCTTTTAATATATATATGTGAACTGTGAAACCAATTTTGGAAAATGAGGTTCGGAAGGGTGACATTTTGGCTAGTGACCAAAATGTAATTTTTGAAAGTTCGGTGACAGTTTTATAAAGGATTGAAACTTTGAATCTTTAAGGAGCTATTATTCCAAAAAGAGTTTCTCCAGATTTTTCTAAGATATTTTGAGGTATTATTCTGATTTTTAAACATAAAGAAAGAGGAGGGAAAGCCATTTTTGACTATTTCATAACTAACTTTCCATTTTCTCTCAATTTTCCTTTTCTCTCAACCCAAACACATTTCTCCAGATTTTCTCATCAGATTTTTGTCACTCAAATCACTCATTTCAACTCTCTTTTGATTCCTAAACATCACATCAACAAAACCTCTCAATTTGATAGTTGATTCTTCAAGCTTTTTGGTTCCAAAAAGGGAGAAACTCAAGTTTGGAGGTAAGAACGTCCTTCTCCTCTAAACTCTCAGTTCTTTACTGAAATTCCTAAGTTCTCAATCCTTGTTTTGTGATTTGTTAAAGGCTTTTCAATTGAAATCTTGATTTTGGCTTAAAATGCAAGATTTGGTGATTTTGGTGGAATTTTCATGTGATCTGTTTGGGCAGTGTTTTGAAGTGTCAAATTGATGTTAAATGAATGCTAAATTGATTAGAAGTTGAGGTTTAATTAATGCAATCCCGGATAGGTTGAATTTCCTAAGTTTGGCTTGAGTTTTTGGTTGTTTTTGGAGTGTTTTTGGTGATCTGTTATACCTGGAGGTATAAGGACATGTTTGTGATCATTTTGGATGTTATTTGATGTTTAAAAATGGTTAGAAGTGATGGATCTTGGCTGGGTTAAGTTTTGGAAGTGTTTGGAGGTGATTTCGGTTGTGTTTGGTAGCCGAAATGTTGATTTTGTGATGAGCAGCGAGTTTGGTTGTGTTGCTGCTGTTCTTAATGCATAATGATGCATTAATCCTCTGTTGTTATGTGCTTGAAACAGGGGAGTTTGATCCGCGAGCTTTAGAGGTGGTGCGGAAGGTTTCGGATACTTGGAAGGCTTGTTGGCTAGCCTTGTTTTGTGTATCGGTGAGTGAAGTTGGGTTTTCAGCTTTTAAACCAAGGTTTGAAGGTTTTGGGAGCTTAGTTTAAGTCTAAACAACTTTGCTAAGCTCAAGAGTAAGTAAATGGATTTCTTTCTTGGTTTGTGTTATGAAATGGCTTTTTAGGCAATTGAGGTTGAAGTTTGAAATGCAAGGGTTTTGCATGATTTAAATTCTGTTTTGAAAGCATATTTTAGCATGGTTTAATGATGGTTTTGAAAGCCATATGTGAAGGATGCTCAAGGTAAGAGATCCTTGGTTTTATACATTGAAAATGTGGTTTTGATGCATGGTGTTGCATGATGTTTAATGGCTATGTGTAATGCTTTAAAACAGTGAATTAATGATGGTAAATGATGGTTTTTGCATTATGGTTATGCATGTGAATCATTGGACTAATGTGGTAAGGTGGTTATATTGGCAAGTGATGTAAGTGGTTCTTGGTTCTTTGATCGGATATAGTTACCCGGCTATAGGATTGGGTGCACCGTGAATAAAGTCGCCTTGGAGGTGGAGTGGTTAAGAGTGAACCGGTAAACTCCCTTCAAGTATCCTAACGAGATGGTTAAGGTCATAATGGAGGTTGAATGCCCATTCGAGGACCTTGGTTAAGCAAAGGTTATATGGTGGTTAAAACTCCATATATGGGAACCTTGTGCTTGTTGAGATCACAATGGCGGAGTTAAGTCCATGTGTGGATCTTGTGTGGGGTGTCCCGGATCTCGTTAGTGATGTTATACAACTACCAATCGGTGAATGCAAAGGTTGTATGGTGTTTAAAAGTCCATACATGGGAACCTTGTGCATGTCAAGGTTGTATGGTGTTTGAAAGTCCATACATGGGAACCTTGGGAAAAGTCAAGGTTGTATGGTGTTTAAAAGTCCATACATGGGAACCTTGGGAAAAGTGGAGGTTGTATGGTGTTTGAAAGTCCATACATGGGAACCTCGGGAAAGCTAAGGTTGTATGGTGTTTAAAAGTCCATACATAGGAACCTTGAGGTCAAATGGTGTTTAAAAGTCCATTGGAGACCTTGGATTGGTAGTGTGTATGAAGCGTGGGGGACAACGCTTGTGATCCGCGTATCCGATTGGATGTTGAGTTGAAAAGTGAATGTGGTTGATCACTCGAAAGCCAATATGATGTTCTTGATTATGCATAATTGCATGAGAAGCATGAGATGCTTGAAAAGATGCATGGTTGCATGGGATGTGTATAATGCTTGTGAATGCATGTTACTTGTTAAGTTGAACAAGTGTTGATTATCATTTGGTAAATGATGCATGTGTGCATGAAATCTCTTAAATGCATTGGAGTCTTGTAAGACTTGTTTTAAAAGGCATGTGATGATGATGTTGTGGTTCATATTTTGGAATCCCTAATTTAAAACACTAAGATTTGTGAACTAAAATTTGAAACCCTAATTGAATATTTGGGAACAGGTTTCTTCTAAATCGATTTTAGTGAC
Source organism: Hibiscus tridactylites (assembly GCA_958450335.1). NCBI lineage: Eukaryota > Viridiplantae > Streptophyta > Magnoliopsida > Malvales > Malvaceae > Hibiscus > Hibiscus tridactylites. The sequence goes on along the minus strand of OY288289.1, from coordinate 44,433,582 downwards.
TAATTTGAGAGAGGAACTGAAATTTTTGTGACCATTTAGTAACGCGGATGAAGTGGGGACCCATAAATAGTGATTTACCCTTTTTATAAGAGTTTATAACCTTCTTTTAGCCCTAAAGGCTTTTCATCTTCCTTTTGATTTAGCAGTCGCACCCCTCTTTCTCTCTTACATTGAAATAAACTAATCACCATTTGCCCTTTTTTGGCAAAACTCCAGTTAGCCACCATTTGTTGGCTGTGTCACACACTGCCAGTACCACCTTGTTTGACATTAGTTTCTAAGTTAACCCCAACCCTCAAGTTTCCCTAATCGCACATCTTTTGTGAAATATTGAGGAGAGAACCCTCGAGTTCTCATGCGCCATCACCGTTTGATCTGTGTAACCCCTTCGACGCGACATAGGCGATAGACCAAACCGAACGGGTCACATGAGGAATATTGAAGTAAACCGATAAGTTTTACCTCAATAAACAGCCTATTTTTTTAACTTGTCTAGATGATCGTTAGAAACCTAAGTGTTTATTTTCGCAGTGGAACATACACAACATCAAACGAACATTGATAAAAACTCAATTGCTTTCAAATACAATTTTAGGGACCATTTTGTAAACTTATGAAATTCAAGGGGTTCCTCCAATTTTAGATTACCATCTTTAAATTAATCATATTAGATGCATCTCTGTCAAAACTCAGCTTAAAACAAACATTTATGCTCACTTAATTGCATCCACAACATTCAGGGACTAAAATGTAAGAAGACTGAACATACGAATATGCTTTCAACTACCTTAACGACCACCGTATCGATACCCTTATTGAGGGTATCGATACACCCTCGATAGGTTCAAGACTCAGACTCGACAAAATAGGGATTGTACTGGTACCCTTTGGGCCCGTATCTGTACGCCCAAAACCAGTATCCAATTTCAGTATCGATGTACCCCTGCGTATCGGTACCCCCTTACAATTTTGCAAGCCCGTATCGATACCCTCTATAGGGTATGGATATCCTATGACTTCAAAGGTCCCAAATTGTTGCTTTTACACTTCCAAAACCATACCAAAACAATCCAGCAAACTTCCAACGTGCATACATTATATTTAAACATCTATCCCTAAGCATACATGGCCTTAATAACAACAAAGCATGGCAAGAATCATCAAAGGGTACTATAGGCATGCTTCCTATGAAAATTAAGCCATCAAAAAACCAAAACATAATTCAAAGCATAAACCAAACATGAAAGGCCATTTACAAACCATTAAGGGCATTACAAACATGCCTCAAAACAAGGAGTTCCAAAATACAAACTCCCACACATAGCATCCACCCATTGCCAACTATTATTACTAATAAGCAAGTATAAAATCATACTTGAGCTTAGTCCAATTCCTTGGAAACCTTCTTGCCTCTATGCTGCCCACATAAGCTAATTCTCACCATTGTTGGAAAAAGAGAGCATAAGCACAATTGCTTAGTGAGGGTTGCTCAAAACATACAACCACAACAATGCATTTTAAAACCAACTCTCTTTAGAAATCTCTATCTCATTATGCTCTTTCTATCTCATGCTTGAAATCATTTTCATAGAAAAACCACATCATTTACATTACATGTACCATCTATCTCATGCATTTTAACAAATGCAAAGTCTCAAGGAATAGCCTTACATGCTCAAATCGCAAAAAGCATTTCTCAAATCATATTCTCCAATGCAAAGTATCATGCATAAAATCAATTACAACAAGGCACATGTGAATCTCATAATCAATCTTATATATTGGCATTTTAACAACATTACTCGGATATGCGGATAGCTTGACTAAAGGTCAAGTCCTAACCCGGTGGAATCTCACATCACCAGACTCTCATGGTGGCATCTCTCATCGCCACAAAGCTTGGGTGTTTCACCAAGACCAACTCTGATGGAATCTCACATCACCGGACTCTCACTTTAGAACGAGATGGCACTACCCCCATTTCCCGAACAAAAGAGCACGTGCGAATTTTGTATTTTATAGTGCATTTCTCATCTTATTGGTCGGCCAATTATATTTGGTAACAATAATCTCATTTCATGTCATCATTACCTACTGTTTTTCAATGCATCAATCCAAAACATTCTCATCCCATTTCAAAAGCATGTACAAGGCATAGCATTTTCTCAAATAGTTCAAAACCAGTTTCGAAACTTTTTGACACTGTAAGACCTCGTATCGAAATACCTAGGGTGTTTCAAAACACCTGGAAGGTTTTGTTTAATTTGGCTTTGAAAACATGTAAAATCTTTTAAAACATCCCCTAAACATAGTTTCAAGTTTTTTGGACTTTAAAAATAGTTTTGAATTCTTTTTAACTTTGTCCAAAAACATTTTTCAATTATTATATCAAAAAATTAGTTCTGCACTTGCTTCAAGAGTCGAAACAATATTAGATAAGAATTTCACATTCTCACCTACAACTACCGCCTCATAATCATCAGTAAGTTTCAACGAAACTCGCTTGGTCTCAAAATCAACCACAGCTCTATGCTCGGTTAACCAATCCATACCAAGAATTACATTGAAACCATAGAAAGGTAATTCCATAAGATCAACCTCAAACACATGACCTTGAACCATCAAAGGAAATCTTTTATACAACTTTCTTGTAACAATTGTTTCCTGGTTACATGCATACCAACATTTAATAACTCAAAAGGCAAACCAAGCACTTAAGCATGCTCACGCAAAATGTATGAATGGGTAGAACCAAAATCAATCAAAAAAAGTAATGACAAGGATTGCAAAGTAAAGGTACATGTGATCACATCTGTGTCATTCCTTTCCTCACGGTGCGCACACACTCTAGCTTGTCCACCTCTCACAAGCTGAACAGCAACCACATGTGCAACATTCCTCTGACCATCATCCATGCGCTGAAAATTGCCACGGGCGCGCCCACGGCCTCTCTATGCCTCAGCAGCTCTCAACGGAGCTTATCCATCTCTAACGGGCTGTGGACAATCATGCTTCAGGTGTTCATGTGATCAACAATTCCACCACATACCCAAATTACCCCAACACTCTCCCGTGTGCCTCTTATCGCACCGGTTACTATCTGGAGTATGAATGAAAGTGTTCTGGACTTGATGACCTCGACCAGGGTTACCATCAACCCTCCTAGGATCCAGTTGATACATATGATCCTTATACTTCTTATAATGATCCTTTCCACCATCATACTCAGCAACCCTCTTTCCGGAGCTAGAACCACCCGAACGAGTAGCCAGACCCAAATTTTGTTCGATGTCCTTAGCTCGAGTGAAAAAGACATCAAATTCAATGTAATTCGAAGCCAACATGTAAGTCTTAACATCCTTCACTAGCCCATATCAAAAACGATAACATCTCTTCTGTTCATCGGGAACCAGCTCATGAGCATACTAGCTCAACCGAACAAAATGAATTTCGTACTCGGAAACAGTCATATTTCCTTGCACCAAGGACATAAATTCTCTTTTCTTCTCGTCCAGATAACGGACACCTAAATTCTTCGTCTTGAGAGAATTTACAAAGAATGCCCAAGTAACCTCGATAGGTTCCACACCAGCAGTGGTGGTCATCCACCATGTATAAGCATCTTCGTGAAGCAAGGAGACAACACAACCCAACTTCTATGCATCATTGCAACTCATCTGACCCAGAATCCTCTTGGTACTCTCAAACCAAGCCTCAGAGCTTTCAGGAGAACGGCCTCTAAACTCAGTTCCACTCAAACTACGCAAAAGTTCCAAAGGTCACATGTATTCCTGCTATCTCTGCCTGAAAGGCCCCAAATATAGCATGAATTAACGATGTCATATCAGCAGCAGCTTGCCCTTGTGCTGCCTGAGGTCCAACATCAGCTCTCACTCCAGCTCCACCACCACTAGAAGGAGGCGGAAAATTCTCAACATTCTCATCCATCTCATCTCGACCACGTTACGTACATTGCCTCTCAGCTCTCGTCTCGGTCCCATTATCAAAACAGTATAGCTAAAAAGAATGCAACATTAAAAATAGTCAGGCAAACCAAAGCAAGAATCCAATGTGCTCAAGTTTTTACTTTTCAAAAAAATTCTCTTTATATTAGTAATAATATGGCAATGGGTATCCTTAATTCCTTTCTCAACAGCATACAACAATCACATTTCATGTTATCAAACATTGTGCATCTCACACAAGTCAAACAATGATAAAAACATTGCATAACCAATCATCGTGCATAACATTCATCAAGAATTCAACCAAACAACAATATCAAATTAATATTACCTCCCAATTCTTTAGAAACCTGGCTTTGATACCACCAAATGTAACCCCCTTGACCTGGCCTAGGCGATAGACCGAACCGAACGGGTCACATGGGGAATATTGAAGTAAACCGTGAAGGTTTACCTCAATAAACAACCCATTTTTTTAACTTGTCTAGATGCTCATTAGAAACCTAAGTGTTTATCTTCGCAGCGAAACATACACAACATCAAACGAACAATGATAAAAACTCAATTGCTTTCAAATACGATTTTATAGACCATTTTTTAAACTTATGAAATTAAGGGCATTACTCCAATTTTAGATTACCATCTTTAAATTAATCATGTCACATGCATCTATATCAAAACTCAGCTCAAAACAAGCATTCATGCTCACTTAATTGCATCCACTACATTTGGGGACTAAAACATAAGAAAACAGAAGATACGAATATGCTTTCAACTACCTTAATGACTATCGTACCGATACCCTTATTGAGTGTATCGAAACACCCTCGACAGGTTCAACACTCAGACTCGATAAAACAGGGAACATATCGATATCCTTCGGGCCCGTATCGGTTCGCCCAAAACCAGTAGGAAATTTTGGTATCGATACGCCCCCGCGTATCGGTACCCCCTTACAATTTTGCAAGCTCGTATCGATACCCTCCATAGGGTATCGATATCCTGTGACCTGAAAGGTCCCAAATTGTAGATTTTACACTTCCAAAACCATACCAAAAATATCCAGCAAACTTCCAACGTGCATACATTATATTTAAACATCAATACCTAAGCATACATGGCCTTATTAAAAACAAAGCATGGTAAGAATCATCAACGGGTACTATAGGCATGCTTCCTATGAAAAATAAGACATCAAAAAGCCAAAACACAATTCAAATCATAAACCAAACATGAAAGGCCATTTACAAACCATTAAGGGCATTACAAACATGCCTCAAAACAGGGAGTTCCAAAATACAAACTCCCAATACATAGCATCCACCCATTTCCAACTATTATTACTAATACGTAAATATAAAATCATACTTGAGCTTAGTCCAATTCCTTGGAAACCTTCTTGCCTCTATGTTGCCCACACAAGCTAATTCTCGACATTGTTGGAAAAAGAGTGCGTAAACACAATTGCTTAACGAGGGTTGCTCAAAACATACAACCACAACAATGCATTTTAAAACCAATTCTCTTTAGAAATCTCTATCTCACCATGCTCTTTCTATCTCATGCTTGAATTCATTTTCATAGCAAAACCACATCATTTACATCACATGTACCATCTATCTCATGCATTTTAACAAATACAAAGTCTTAAGGTATAGCCTTACATGCTCAAATCTCAAAAAGCATTTCTCAAATCATATTCTCCAATGCAAAGTGTCATGCCTAAAATCATTTACAACAAGGTACATGTGAATCTCATAATCAATCTCATATATTGGCATTTTAACAATATTACTCAAATATGCAGATAGTTTGACTAAATGGCAAGTCCTACCTCAGTGGAATCTCACATCACCGGACTCTCGTGGCGGCATCTCTCATCGCCTAAAGGCTTGGGTGTTTCACCAAGACCTACACCGATAGAATCTTAAATCATCGGACTCTCACTTTGGAATGGGATGGCACTACCCCCATTTTCCGAACAAAAGAGCATGTGTGAATTTTGTATTTTATAGTGCATTTCTCATCCTATTGGTCGACCAATTATATCCAGTAACTATAATCTCATTTCATGCCAATATATACATTTTAAACACCATTACCTACTATTTTTCAATGCATCAATCCAAAACATTCTCATCCCATTTCAAAAGATTTACAAAGCATAGCATTTTCTCAAATAGTTCAAACTCATTGAAACATCAAATCGATCTCTTGGGATCTAAAAAGTTATCATTTCACATCTCAAAACATGCATAAAATAATAGGTATAATCTATCTTCAAAAACAAGAGCATGATCATAAATCAATGGGACAATATCCGAGAAACGAGAGCATAATATCTCAAACTTACTTTTGGGCTTAGATTAGTGTTTCAAACTCAATTCCACACACCGACTCGTGAAACCAAGATTCGCTGACGCGAAATTAAGCGTTTGAAGCCCCCAGAACTTCATTGTTTGCTTTCGATGTATTCTCCATTGTTTATACCACACAAGAACGGAGGATTAATGCATCATAATGCATTAAATCACCAACAACTTAAACAACCCCGATGCTTTGCTAAAAACACCAAAACACCGATCCGAAAACAACCGAAATCATCATTGATTGCTCTCTAAACTCAGCCCATCCATAATCTAACACTTCGACACAAATTTAATCATCAGTCAATATCTAAAAACAATCTAACAACATCCTTATACCTCCAACAACTCAGATCTCACACTTTCACCTCAAAAAACTCAAAATCTAACAATCTAATTGTAGAACTAGTGTTTTGATATAATAATTGAAAAATGTTTTGGACTAATTTGAAAAGAAATTAAAACTTGGTTTTAAGTCCAAACAACTTGAATTTATGTTTGAGGTATTTTAAACGGTTTTTGGAAAGATTTTTCATGCTTTAAAACAACCAAACTTGTGTTTTCAAAGTGCTTGTACCGACACGGTCCAACCCGTATCGATACCTTTTTTTCCCAGTTTGGTCACTACCAAAACTTGTATCGAAACAGGCTTAGCCATTTCGATACGGTGAGGGGTCGTTTCGATACGCCTGGTAAGCATACTGATCCCCATTTAACAACCCCAACGGTCATATTTCCCAACGGTCTTTTAAACGTCATATTGTACCGATACACCCTCAAGCGTATCGATACGCCTAGGCTGGCAAGATCCCAACAACTAGTTTCTGATGAAGGCCGTACCGATACAGGTCCATGCGTATCGATACGGAAGGCTGCAGAACAGTGTTAATGAAGGGAAATAAAGTCCTCAACGGCTCCAATTCATCCCCAGCGGCTAATAACGGCTACAAACTCATTAAGGAGTATAAAAGGGACCTCTAAACATCAAGTAATGGAAAATGCTTCAATTTTCAATCAACAAATGATCAAGAATTGTCTTTGTACTTAAATTGTCATTTCTTTGTATAGACAAACACTAGTGAGCCAAAATTGTCAAATTTGCTCAAGTGTTTTAGGTTTTGGGTGAGAGCTTATTTGTGCAAACAAACACCTATTAGAGGGATTTGTGTTTGCTTATCTTTTCTCTTTGTAAAGAGGGTTTGATCAAGGCTTTGGGTAGAAAGCTTGATCGGTGTATAAGGGTTTCCTCCTAAGCCTAGAAAAGGGGACAAGTCAATAGTGGATTGATTGGAAATCCTTAGTGGGAAGTTAATGTAGTGGATGTAGACCTTGGTTAGAAGGTTGAACCACTCTAAAATCATTGTGTCATTTATATTTTAGCTTTCACGCCACATCCACCCAAAAGTCCACCTCTCCACCACTTGGTGAGAAAGATCGGTTGAAGGAATCGAGCACCTTAAAACTCAACAATTGGTATCAAATCTTGGCTCAATCGAAGAGGATTAACATTCTATTGAGAAGATCCGGCAAGCTCAATCATCATTTCACACAACCGGCTCAAATGGCGCAACCCATCGACAAACCACTTTTCTTTGACGGAACTCACTATGCCCATTGGAAGACCAAGATGAAGTTTTTCATAAAGTCAAGAGACTACAAACTATGGGACATAGTTGAAGATGGTATGTTCGTGCCTTAACGAAGCAAAGCGGAGTGAAGTGCCGATGATCGCAAGAAGATGGAGCTAAATTGCAAAGCCTTGCACATCCTCTTTTGTGCATTTGGCCTAACCATCTTTGAGAAGTGTCTTCTTGTGAGAGTGCCAAGGAGGTATGGAACAAGCTTGAAGTCACATACGAGGGAACCGATGAAGTTAAGGAGACCAAGATTGGGCTCCTCACCTTAGAGTATGAGAACTTCAAAATGGATCCGGAAGAGAACATCGAGAAGATGTTTGATAGGTTCTCCACTATCACCAATGGTCTCAAAGGCTATGGAGAAACCATCCCGGAAGAAAAGCTTGTTCGAAAGCTCATCTACTCACTTCCCGAGTCATGGGACTCAAAGAGAACTGCTATCATCGAAGCCAAGAATTTGAAGACCTTGAAGCTTGATGAACTCATGGGGTCACTCCTTACTCATCAAATCATGAAGAAGAACAAAGAGGATGGGAAGAAGAGGGAAGAAATTAGAGTTATGGGAGAGAAGAAGCTCAAGGGGCTTGGCATCAACACCAATGCCATTGCTCTCAAATCCTCCACATGCCATCATATTGATTCAAGTGAAGAGGAGGATGAAGAAGAAGAGATAGTTCATCTCTTTAAGAAGTGTGCCTCGTTCATGAAGAAAGCCTTGAGAGAGCTTGAACGAGAATCCATGAAAAAGGAGAGGGCAAGCACTTCAAGCCATAAGAAGAAGGCATATGTGGCTAATTGGAGTGATGAGGACTCCACCGACGATGAGCAAGCCAACCTTTGCCTTATGGCCATCGAAGAAGATTCAAGGGTAACTTATAATTCATCTACTTCATGTTCATACTCTTTTGATGAATTACAAGATGCCTACGATGATTTGGTTTTAGAGTTTAAAAATCACATTTTGAAAAACAATAAATTGATTTCAAAGTTAAAAATTCAAATTGACTTGATTACTAAAACCAAACTTGAACTTGAAGCAAAACTCGAAGAGTTTGAACAAAGATGTTTTGATTTACAAAATTTGCTTCTTAAAGTTCAAAAAGAAAAGGATTTGATTTTCAAAGAGCTTGAAAAGAAAAATAGTTTTGGAAAATCAAATTTTTATGTAAGACAATCTAGTGCCCCTAGATTTGTAAACGGTAAATGTTTTAGAAGTGTTTGGGTCCCAAAAGGACTAACCAATTCAACTAAAAAGGATGACATTGAAAAATGGATTCCTAAGGGGACTAAGTTTTGTGCCACTAACGTTTATGGATCCAAAGTAATTTGGATACCAAAAATCATTTGATTGTCTTTTGCTAGGTGTGATGGAGAGTGATCAACAAGTCAAATTAATGAGGGGGAGCTCTATGCACACAAAGGAAGAACACTTGAAGAAGGAAGGATTCACATCCTCCCTTGGGTTCAAGTGTTGGTAAAAATCTAGTTGTTTTCGATTTTATTTGATTTATTTATTTTTATTTCAACTAGATGATCATATATGTTGGACTAACATTCTTTTGATACTTTGAGTAAGGGGGCCATTTTAAAAACCAAACTCTTAATTTTGTCAATTTTTTTTCTATTGTTATTTTGAACTTAAAGTGTTTAAATTTGTTTTGATATAATAAAAAGGGGGAGAAATGTGGTTTGAAAAATTGAATTTTCAAATGAATAAGAGGGAGCTTTAATTGATTTCAAAATCTTAATCTCTTATTCACATTTTTAAACTTAAAGAGGGAGTCCCAAAAAAATCAAGTTGGTTTTATTATATCAAAAAGGGGAGATTATAGAACTAGTGTTTTGATATAATAATTGAAAAATGTTTTGGACTAATTTGAAAAGAATTTAAAACTTGGTTTTAAGTCCAAACAACTTGAATTTATGTTTGAAGTATTTTAAAAGGTTTTTGGAAAGATTTTTCATGCTTTAAAACAGCCAAACTTGTGCTTTCAAAGTGCTCGTACCGATACGGTCCAACCTGTATCGATACCTTTTTTGCCCAGTTTGGTCACAGCCAAAACCCGTAACGAAACAAGCTTGGCCGTTTTGATACGGTGAGGGGTCGTTTTGATACGCCTGGTAAGCGTACTGATCCCCATTTAACAACCCCAACGGTTATATTTCCCAACGGTCTTTTAAACGCCATAGCATATCGATACGCCCTCAAGCGTATCGATACGCCTAGGCTGGAAAGAGCCAACGGCTAGTTTCTGATGAAGGTCGCACCGATACGGGTCCATGCGTATCGATACGGAAGGCTGCAGAATAGCGTTAATGAAGGGAAATAATGTCTTCAACGGCTCCAATTCATCCCCAATGGCTAGTAACGGCTAAAAACTTATTAAGGAGTATAAAAGGGACCTCCAAGCATCAAGTAATGGAAAATGCTTCAGTTGTCAATCAACAAATGATCAAGAATTGTCTTTGTACTTAAATTGTCATTTCTTTGTATAGACAAACACTAGTGAGCCAAAATTGTCATATTTGCTCAAGTGTTTTAGGTTTTGGGTGAGAGCTTATTTGTGCAAACAAACACATATTAGAGGGATTTGTGTTTGCTTATCTTTTCTCTTTGTAAAGAGGGTTTGGTCAAGGCTTTGGGTAGAAAGCTTGATCGGTGAATAAGGGTTTCCTCCTAAGCCTAGAAAAGTGGACGAATCATTAGTGGATTGATTGGAAATCCTTAGTGGGAAGCTAAGGTAGTGGATGTAGACCTTGGTTAGAAGGTTGAACCACTCTAAAATTATTATGTCATTTATATTTTAGCTTCCACACCACATCCACCCAAAATTTCACCTCTCCACCACTTGATGGGCAAGATCGGTTGAAAGAATCTAGCACCTTAAAACTCAACACTAATAATCAGGGATTCATTCTATTTCGGGATTATTATTACAAAACCTTTATTCTCACATCCTTTAACATCCAAAACAAGTTTAAAACCATTCTCAAATCAATCAAAACAGTGCCCAAACGAAATACTTAGAAAATCATCAATTAAAGCTATTTTAATCAATTTTTCATTAATCAAATCATAAAACTCAATTAATAACTAAATTTAGGAAGCACAAGACTTGGGAATTTCATTAAAGAACCTTGATTAGAGGGTTGATCAGCTCTTACCTCCAATCTTAGCTTTTTTCCTTAATTGACAAAGATTTTTGCAAGAAAACATCAAAGCTCCATTAGTTAAATTGGTAGATCACTTTTAGAAAATCAAAAGGAAGAGAAAAAGGTGATGGGATCTGAGATCTTTGAGAGAGAAAAGGTGTTTGGCTATTTAGAAAGTCAAGAAATGAAAGTTACGTAAAATCCTTTTGATCTCAAAAATCATTTTTAATTAAAAGTTTTTTCCTTTTTATTTCTTTTTAATAATGCTATTTTAAAATTGGTCAAATTAAGGGAAATACTTTTAAACACATGTAAGCTCCCTAAATATTCTAAGTCTTGTCCCATTTTCCAATTAGTCCCTAAAAACCAATATTGCACTTTTTAAAAAATGGTCACTTTCCGAAATCTTGACTTTCCGAGACTCATTTTTCAAAATTGATTTTACCAACCTTCAATATATATTTTAAAAGATTTTATCAATTTTTCTCATAATTTTATCCCATCCCGAACTACGTTTTCCCTGAACCGCTTCTAAAGGCTCGGATCTCTAATTCTAGGTTCGACTAACCTAAATCGATGCCTAAAATATCTAGGCTCAAAACCGGGGCGTTAAAATCTGACTATTTGTAAAGCTGTGACCACCATTCGTCTCCTCATTGTCGTCTAATCATAACCCGCTAATCTCTTCACCCTAGTTGTTGATTGTTGCTCAGAAATGGCGTGTAACCGTTTGAAACACCCTTCGGTTTTTCAGTCGAAGCCTTGTGTTGATGTCGTCTCTGCCTTGTGTGGTTGTTGGTAAACCATTTCTGACCTCCCATTTGTTTAAGCTTTGTGTTGGTTGAGATCTTGACTCTTGAAACCTTTGAATCTTTATTTCAGTCATACTTGCACCATCGTCGTTCGTCTTCAACCACCGTTGTTGTTCATCTTCCGCCATCGTTCTCCTCTATTCGTAGAGTTAGTCGTGTTGTCATGTTTGTCTGATTTTGTAGTCGTCGTTGTCGTCTTTTGTCATCTTTGCCACCATCAAGAAAGGGTTTGTAAACCTTAGCTTTAATTTGAATCAATGTGTTTAGGGTTGTGCTTGTGTGCGTGTGTTATTGGTGGAGCCCAATTTGTGTGGACTGTTTTGTGTGACTTGTGGAGCCCAAGTGCCACATATGTTGGTATTTTTCTTGTGGCCATTTCAGTTGAGCCTAAATTTCTTGTGAACCGGACCAAGTTGTGAACCGAACATGATCTAAATTTGAGAACCTAAATTGAACCTTGTAACCTGAACTGGACTGGTAGAGTTGAACCAAACCGCAACCAGAACCGAATCGGATCTTGACTATTGATTGAACCGAGTTTGACCTTGACCAAATATGACATTTAACCAGTAGTTGACCAGTTTTGACCTTGGACCGTTTGACTTGTTGACTTTGACTAGGGTTGACTTTGACCATTGATCTAAGTTGACTTTTTCGGACGACCTTCATCTTGACCTTTTTCGACGTCCTGAGTCCGAATTCGTTGTCTGTTTAGTCAAATTTGAACCCAAAATCATGGTTTACTATCTACAATTATTTTGTACTTAGTATTTGAAGAGTTGAGAATTATGGAATTTAATTCGGAATATTCTTGTGTTCAGGTATCGCCTTTAAGGCCGATGGGTTACCTCCAGTTGTTCTGACTGACTGTGTACGTTCCTCGAGATCTTCACATATGTAAGCTTTTTAGATTAGCCTTATGTTTATAGTGGTGGCTTGGTGATATGTTAGATGCTAATAAAGAGTTTTACCTAGTAGGTCTTGATTCAATTAGACCAAGTGATACGTTTTAACGTGAGGCGTTCTTCTCGGAGATAGAGCTACTGACCGCTAAAGGTGTGTCTCTTCTTGTGCCATAAATTCATGTTTTCTTTGGTGATATAAATGAATGTTTGTATACGTTTTGTGTGCATTATTCTATTGTGATTGGTGAAAGTTTTCAAAATCATGCATAACATGTCATACTATGATTTAACTGAAAAAATAGATTTATCAAACTATGAGATATTAGATTTTCAAAATTATGAAACTTCGGATTTATCAAATTGTAAAACATCATATTTATAGATTTGTGCAACTTAAATTTTTAACAATTCGAGTTTCGGATAAGACTCGGATTTTAAAATTAGCATCATATCATTTTGAGTGGATGGATTGGGATTTGTTCGGGGAAGTTCAGTGGTTTCATCCTTCGGGTTGAATTCTGCTTTGGATCAGTGGTTCACCCTTCAGGTTGAGTTCCACTTCGGATGTGACGATGGAGAGAGTAGGTTATGGGGAACCTTACTCTTCGGGTAGTGTATCAAAGTTTAGGTATTGAGTCTTCATGAGCATCAGACATCATATCATTATGATTCAGTTTTGTTGTGTTTTCAAAAATTTATCAGAAAAAAAAATAATATTTTGCTTTATGATTGCTTGCACTTTAGAGACACACTAAGCTCTTTAGCTTACACTCCCATAGTCTTTGTCTTTCAGATACATATACTCAGATTCTTTAGGCAACTTGATACTTGGAGCATCTCACATTTTACTCGGATATTTAATAATAATTATGAAATATTTTAATTAGTCTTTCAAAATTATTCATTATGTTATTTGGGACAATTATGTAATTTTGGACATTAGGACTGTTACAATTTGGGAACTATTTGATGCATGCATTTATGAATTTATTTTCAGATATTTATTAATTATCGGAACATTGATTCAAACGTTGGGTTTTATAATAATTGGAATATTTATTAAGTTTTACTTATTTAATCAATTATCTTAAATTATAAATTATTTTAACCTAAAATTGTTTCTTGAGGGACGCATTTTCAAACGAGACTTCCTAGATTCGGTCATTTCTTTTGGGTCGGGTTTAGGGGGTTACACGGTGTCATATCTTGAAGTCATTCAAGCACTTTCGCACTAGTAGCTAATTCCAAGAATGTCCTCAAGTGGACCCACTGTCACATGCATCTCAAGGTCAATCATTAATCCTTGTCTAAATCTCTTACACCTCAACTCCTTGGTGGCAACCAACTCTGGGGAATATTTGCTTAACCATAGAAATTCAAATATTGATTTGTCTCCCTGAACAAGGTGCCTGAACTGATCTCTCATCTCATCCGTATGAACTTCACTCATGTAGTTCTTCTTGAACTCATACAAGAAGATATCCCAGGTTGGAAGGGCGAGTTCCAGTCTCAACTCAATGACCTTCCAACACTTATGGGCATTTCCCTTAAGGAGGATGACATGCAATCAAGGTCATCCTTCAGACTACCCCTCATTTGTCTCAAAATCCTTTGAGTGTCCCTCAACTATTGGCCAGCTTTGATCGGGTCATCCTCAGCCAAACCTTCAAAGTCTTTTGGTCCATATCGGCTAAGTCTCTCCACAAGAGTCTTGTGAGGCGTGTCAGAAGACCTCGAAATAGCTTGCACAACTTGCGAGAGTGAGGAGGTAAGGTCATGGAGGTGGTTTGCCCCTTTGCTTCTGGTGTCTCCCGGAAGGCTTGTGTCCCCAACATCTGGGACTCACTCTATACTGGTGTTTTTTTCTCGAGAGACATGGCTCTCCTCATGACTTTCCAAGTAGTGTTTGGCCTCACCAACCATCAAATCTAAAATCATAAGGAAACAAGGTAGCGCCATCATGATTCCCAGTCTTGGAAGAGTACAACTTAAACTTAAGGGCTTGTATTCACTAGACAGCTTACTACGACCTCTATACCGCCTCGGGTTTTCCTAGAATCAGCTAAACCTAGGCTCTAATACAACTAAATGTAACACCTCGGTCTTGATTTGGAACTGAAGCGCTACATTCGGGCCACCCAAAATTTGACCCAACAAAATTTCCATTTTCAAACCATAGATTTAGCAATCATTTTAAAAACATTAAACCATTCGTAATCCGTGTAAATAAATAATAAGCATAAATCGTGTTACAAAATGGGAACTCCGAGTTAAACACCATATATCAAAATAGTATTTCAAAAACAGAGTTACAGATTCAATAGTTATAAGGTCCTATGAATACATCAGCCCAAGACTAAATACTAAGCATTATACTCTAAAACGATGCGGTGCTGTGAAATCTCTCCATGATGCGCTCCTCAATCACGATAGACCTATCAATCTGCGAACGAAAACAACAATTCCGAATGTTAAGATTACAAAGCTTAGTGGTACATTTCTACTCTACCATAATTAGTGATTATCATAAAATAAGCATGGGAGATAAATATAGTCTAGAGAGCATAGATAAGGCTTCACTATCTATGAGTCAGCATCTAGCCTACACAAGCTAGAATTCTTAGATTACCTATCTCAAGGCATAATTAAGTCTACAAGAAGTCTTACATGTTCCCAATGCTTCATAACACTCAAGATCACTCAGCCTATCGAGAACTTTACATTGATAACAGCATACATAATTTAAATTCATACATCACTATATATTGGCCTACGAAGCTATACTTTACCCGTGCTCACACAGTCGTCGGGTTGAATGGACCATATCCGGATCATCATAGCCACGGATACGTCTTGAACGTACTTGGATCACATTAGCCACAAGACGTCCTTACCTTAGGTCACTCAGCCATCAGGTTACTCGAGCTCACTCAGCCTATCGAGTAGATTTCTAACTGCACTCGGATCACTCAGCCATCAGGTACATCGGATATACTTGATCGCACAGCACTGAGTACACATTCGCTTATATAAATGCACCCAGATCACATAGCCCTTGAGTACGTTGGATGTACTTTATCACACAACCCTGACTACAATCCCCTTGATTAAGTATCATAGTACTGACTCTAGGACATCCAGATTTCCTTTACAACAAAAATAAGATAAGACATGTTATCTGAGCATTCATACACCTCACCAAGAGGTAAGTGGCAACAAGCCAAGCTATCAAGCAAATGCCCCAAGGAATGATACTAACCCACATGGATTATCTCACGATTTATCATTTCCTAGCCTATGATATATTATGGAAGATATTAATCATTACATCAACTCATTTGAGTTTCTCTAAGAAAATCAAGCAAGCATTTATCTTATCATGATCGCACATGGGGGGGTAAAATCTCGATTTCTCATTTTTATATGTTCTATTATCTCAATAGAAGCCTATTGGGCCATAACTCACAATTTTACAGCCCCTCAGGCTGACGTTTTTGGGTAAATTACCTAGTTAGTACCGGTACTGAGATACGCGTATTGGTACGACACCGCCAAGTATTGGTACTCACTCATGTACCGATATCAAAACTGCTCACTGGAATCCCTTAAAGGTTATTGGTACCGATAATGGATCAACATAACGATACACGAGCCTCGGGTATCGATACTTACAAAGCGTATCGGTACCGAAACTTGTTACTGGAATTTTTTTTTGAATAAGTGTTACTAGAATTTTATAAGCCTTTGTGTACCGGAACGGATCGACCCATACTGATATTGTCCTGAATCATGTATCGGTACTAGTTGAACACCGTACCGATACTCATCTCACATTTTATCATTGTTCCTCATTTCCAACAAGGGGTACCGGTACGGACACCTCGCGTACCGATACTCGAGCCCATAAATTACATTCTACAGCTCGGGAGTCAACCTAACTTGGCTCTAAACACATCCAACTTACTCCAAATAATTATTTAAGCTTTCTAAGGTAATTTATGGGTTTAAAGGAATCGTTTTACCACCTAACCAACATCAAACTCACTACTTTAATCTTTAGAACGAGCTCAATCCATCAAATACCCACAAACACTATAAATCTAAGTAAAACATCAATCTATGATCTTTAAGAATATGTAGGAGTCAGAGATGTACTGACCTTTAGCAAAAATCTCAATTTTGCTCACACACTTACTTTTCTCAAGCTTTCCCCTTTGACTCAAGCTTGAAGAAGCTCTTCAACCCCTTCCACATGCCACACAAACTTGATATTCGAACCAAAGCTTAGACTAACATTATGAAAAAGATTAACTACGAAAATGCAACCTTTAAACCAAAGGAAAATATCTAAAAGCTTAACTTCCTCAAACCCATAAATGAAGAACTCGCCTTATTTATCGAAAGAATATACTTTTTTTGAAACTCTTGAATAAGAGACTAAGAATCCATAAATCTTAAATCTTGGATGGTAAGAATGAGGTAGAAAGCTTTAATCTTTAAGTTTGGTGGTTATGGTGTATTGGAGAGAAAATGTGAATAAAGAAGGAAGAGAAAATGAGTGGGGAAAGTGGTGATATCACGTTGTCCCCAAACCCCACGTGAAAGACAAACAATGAACAGGGGATCAGCCTTTTTCTTTTAAAAATGGTATATTCACCACCTAAAGCTCTCAACTTTCATCCTTCTCTCAAAATGGTCACTTCCCAAGCTTATATGGTCCAATTCTCATCCAAGAAGGCCTAAACTTGGCCCGTTGGGTCCGACTATCCAATCCAACACGAAAGTCCACAACTCTTGTCAACACCCAACTATTGACTCGAAAATTTTGATCGTTACATTCTTTAGATTAGCTTTTTGGTATAAAAGATATTTCATGCGAAATAATTGAAAAAGAAACACTATAATGAACATTTTGATAAATTCTTTTCGAATTTTAATAAAATTCGGTAATATAAGAACTAATGGATGTCTGAATTTCCAACATCGAAATTGTTTTTATGGGAGACTTATGAGCATTTTTAGAGTTAATTTAGATTATTAAATAGTGCCTTTTTAGATAAAACTTGTGTATTTGTTTCGATACAAATTGAAACTTCACGGTGTCAATTTCCACTATGAAACTTCATGTGAATAGACACTAGCTTAGTGTTAAATATGTTGCTTTTCAAAGTTTGGTTGTGGGTTCAATTTCCTCTAGGTATCATGTTCACTTATTTTAATTTTCGAACAATAAAATGGTGATATGTGTTATTATTTTATCGGTAGAAAATAATATATTAAATAAAAATGATAATTTATAAAATAATGTTAGATTAAATTATAAAAATTATAAATGAATAGATTCAATTTTAAATTAAGTAAATATTTTTGGGTTTAAAATGAGAAAAAATAATATTTGACAGACTTAACATTCAATTTACTCTTTTTAATTAAAAATTACATATTTTTTTAGTCAAACCTGCCGCATAGCACATTCTGATACACTTTAGAGGTCAGCCATACCATTAAACTTTATTATTATTATTATTGGTGAATAAAAATTATCTACCCTTTTTAATGCCACTTATTTATGTCCCAACATTAAAAATTAGGTCTAAGTTTAAGGTTTAAAAAATTTAGAGTATGGTATATTTTTAAGGTATAAAATTTAAAATTTAAAATTTAAAATTAAAAGTTCAAATTTAATATTTTTATATTTGGCGTAGAAAATGACATCGAATAAGAATATAGAGTTTTTATCCCTAACACATACTAGTGTTCAAAAGTTGCATAAATAAAATTATATCTAAAATCAGATTTAATAGACTCATAAACGGAATAAGACTTTTCTAACATTATTATTTACATCAACAATACTTAAATTTCGAAAGAAAAAAAATTCACTCAATTCTTATTTGGATTTTTTTTATCAAAATAACTTCCATTCATTTAAAGGAAAAGGGTTACAAGCAAGAACACTGAAACAGATCCCACGTGGGGAAAAACAGAAAGGCCCACACCGTAGGGGGCAAGAAAACTAGCAAAACAAAAAATACTAGACAACCTAAACACAACCGAAATAAGAGAACAACAAACAATGTCGCCAACCACGTAACCCATGCAAGGGTTGCAAAGACAGCCATAACCAACAGAAAAACTGAAGGTTCTCTTGGCAAAAACACAAAGCCGGACGGAGCAATTACTTGGGCCAGAAAATAACATCTTCGAATCCGCAGGAGGATCATTCACCGGAGCAGCGCCTGAGAGCTCTATCCAGAGGCAGGCTTCCGATCTACGTAGAACGGTCCTTATCAAGGCACTTACCTCAGTGAACCACCGACAGAAACGATTTGATGTAACAAAACCCAAAACCTTCCATGGCTGATGCGCAAGACCAGACAAAACCGAAGGGAAATTACTAAACGACAGAAACTTGCAACGCGAATGCAACAGGATAACCGACCAGTACCAATCAGGAGAAAAATATGAGCCTCCCAGGTCCCAACCAAAGCTACAAATCATAATATCATGTGCCTTAAACACCATCCAAACTCCATCAAAAAACCCTCTCTCATATCCTGGGCCCGAATCCCAATTAATTCTTATAGGAGTCGAGTACTATAATCCACCAAGACTCCAAAACGTAGTGTTTTCTGTAACACCAAACTCCACAGGATACAAAGTTAAAAGGAAGCTTAAAACCAAACTTCGGGCCCCACAAAAGTTGACTCCAAGCTTTGATATCCAGAAGGTAGCCCGAAGGTGAATAATCTCTTTCGTAGAGATTAGTACAATTTTGTCAAGGCTCGCTTCTCTAATTTCCAGCAAAGTCTCTGTATAATAGCCTAAAAAGGTAATTTCTTGAGACAAAAATCTCCTAAAGAACAGACCACCAAGCTTGAATTTTGTGCCGAAACACCAGAATGCAGAAAGGACAGAATTATGGTCCAGCCGATAAGCCTGCTGTGTCTCATGAAACCTGTGAAATTTTGCAGCTTCTCTGATAGCCTCAGTTCCGGCGCCTTCCTTAAAAGTTAAGAAAACCTTTAAAATGCACGCCTCCCAAAACAAGTGAAAGGACCCATCATAAAGAATAAACTTGGCATGCCAAATTTTCTCATACACCGAACCTAAACTCTTGGACCCAGTGCCAGAGGTCAACCCATCACAGGAAACCAATCCTAAATTCATACGACAAGCCTGCAAGATCACGGGATTTAAGGGATTTTTACCAACTGGTCTGAGTGCCTCGACTTCCGTGCCGTATTTGTCTGTTTTCCCGACTGATACATATCTTTTTTTCCGAATTTCTCACCGGATTAAACTCGGTCGCCGAGGTACTTTGAGCTATACCTTCCACATAGGTCGTCGGCAGGGCCGAAACTTGAGGCGCACAAACACTGCACTCCGACACTACATGATCGAAGCCTGAAAAATAAGGCCCTCGTAGCTGCGCCGTCGATGGACACTCGGTCGTCTTCCCCAAGAGGCTGCTGATGGTAAGCCGAACCTGAAGTGGCTCCTCAACTAAACGCCAGAAATGGCGACGTTCTCGCCATAGCCTAAAAAACAGGGATCTAGCAACAAAGTGAAAATTGTTCATGTACACCAACGGTAACGGCCGAGGACGACTGCTCTTTTTGAGCCAAAGCGACAACCTGAACCTGAGGCCTGAACGAGATCCCCATCGAGGCAGGGGAAAAAGAATCTTGTCCACCGCCTGTTATTTGTTACCCACGGCGCAGACCGCCAGAGCCTCCCTCCTAAACACTGGATCAAGCCACCAGTCGACGTCGTCCACCACAACACTGGCAACCGTCGAGCTATGAAAGGGGAATACCGCCTTCGCACGGCAACGATCGAGTAAACCGGGACGGTCAGATCACAGCACCGTCTGAGGGTCGCGAGCTTCGGGAGGGCATGAACCCCGGAAGGCGCGTAGAGCGCGTTCATTCAAGGAATTGAAGTTTTTAACTTTAAAAAAAATATAATTCTTATTTGGATTTATGTTACACTTTGCCATGCCTCAAATTTGGACAAATTACTAAACAAATGTTGAGTTCCAAAGTAACGAAATTGATTCAGCTGCCACCACCGGTAGGTTCTGCACTTTGCTGGTTTTCGTTATGAGGACTAGTCCGATGCGAACCGTGCTGCTCCAACCTAGCCCACTGTCGTCTTCTTCTGCATCGTAGGATCTCAACTACGAAGGAACTCCCGCTCATTGTGACACCGAATCCGGAAAACGTTGCGAGGAGAATCGATAGAATTGCTTGTATTTTCACCTGCATGCATGGATTTTATTCAAGCATGTTTAAAATGTTCCATTTCGGTACAAGAATGAAGCAAAAAAGCCAAAAATGTTAACATTCACAGATTGAATCCTAACATTTGAAACATGAGCAAGGATAGACTCTTACAGTGGAATAAAATACATGAGCAAAGGCAATCACCAAAACAAATTGAATTGATGCGTAAAGCCACACAAATCTCCGCGACACTGAAAACAAAAGATTCAAGCAGTTTTAAATCCAGAAAATCTGAAGGTAACAGTTTGCGGGAATTGCTTATCAATCTCGGAGTTGCAATTGCTTATCAATCTCAGGTATTTATAAGCTAAAGTGTGAAAGCCTACCCATTGTTGTCGAAACCATGGATGAAAGAAGGCCTAGCACACAAGAGAATGGAAGAGATATAGCAATTGCACCGATGCCCATTTCTCCAGCCTGCAAGCAAATGAATCATATATCGAGGATATAAAGTAGTAAAACTGGGGAAATATATGAATGAGGGACTGCTCGTCCTACCAGAAGTTGCTCAAGAAAACAAAAATACGAAAGCATGCTGATGAAAACAAGAATAGGGTTCCAAACCCTGCAAACATCAAACCGAAATTGTTACTTCCCCCATTTTCATGTATATAGATAGAAATATGTTGCAACAACGGGCAGACGAGGGTTGGATTGACACCCTTCCAAAGTTTCAAATTTTACAATGATGTTCATAACTTCCAATGAATCTAGACAAGTATCCTGAAAATCATATGTATATAACACCATCTGTGAGGAGAAAGTCCAGTGAGTTGGTAACTAATTGATTATTTACCTGTATCCGTGAGCATCAGGCTGAAGACCTCTAATAGGCATAGCTGCTGCATTTCGTGCTCGAGTACTTTGGATTCGTAAAAGAGTGACAGGTAGGTTCTGGACCTCTTGCTTACACGCATCACAGGTCTTGCTCCCTTTGATGGTAAACCATTTCACAGCACAGTCTTTGTGGGCCAAAGCAAGTTCACCTTTGCAGCTGCACTCCAACTTAAGCGTGTCACCTCCTTCACATAGTTCAACCATACAAATTCGACAAACAGCCTCTTCTTCGGGTATGTCCTCACTATCACTGTCTTCTGTAAAACGAGATATTAAGACATGGTCTTGTACGATAGAATAAATGTAAAATGCTAATAAAATGATGGCCTCAGACAACTTTGCAAACTTGAACTTATGCATACACATGCATAAATGCATAGACAAAGACGATAAAGTACCAGCATCTGGTCCCACAGAAGAATTCGAACTTATTTCTCCTTCCTTTACTTGTGGAATCGAGGGAACTACTCGAAAAAACGAATCCATTGTCCTTAAGTTTCCTTCTTTGCGGGGTATAGGAACCGAAAGTGAGCGAGAAATCTGTCCTATGCTTCCCTTTCTCTGCAAAGGAACTAACAACTCTAAATAACAAACATTCAAAATCCGTAATTAAATTCGGAAGGAGAAATCCGGGAAATAATTTATGAACAAGTTTTACTTCACATTAATACATATAGTTTCATATGCTATTCATTTAACATAAAGAATTCATATCCAATAAAATAAACTAGTCACAATCATGACATCACAAAAATTTACACTGGAATTTACAGGGTCACTTAGGCTTCCAATGCCTCCGGACTCCGAGTTCGAATGTGCAATACGAGTTACAGGCAACGACGACATCCTTTTCATCCGGGGACTTTTAAATATCTTTGAAAGTGACAACGTCCATGCAATGGAGGGTTTCTCCCTTTGTGAAGATGCTGGAGCAAAGATTGCAGCCTTTTCGACATCCAAATCAGGATTTCTATTCTTGAAGCTTAGTTTTGGTAAGAGACTCTTCAAGGACGATTTGCCTCTCGACGAGGAAGGACCCGAGGATCCCGCAATTCTGGCGTCGGACGGACTAGATGTCAAGAGGAAATTCACTTTCCTGGGAGTCAAACAAGATGTTGGGGGCATCTTTATGGTGAAAGATTCTGGGAAGGGGCCTTCCATAGTTCTTGAGGGAATCTGTAGAATGAGATTGCTTGGCTTTCGATTATGAGCATGAATCGTTTCCTCCGTCATTCCTAATGAATCTTCAACCTGAAAAAACAAATAATCATCATGCAAGAAAATATAAAAAGAAGACAACACTTAATATTTGATAGATACTTAGTAACTATAAGATCACTGGCTAATTAAATATGTGTATATGTATGCAAAAGAAGTGCAGATTTTAATGCAAGGGAGACTGAAGATTACTCTGCAATTTACACATAGACTGGTTCTAGCTCCGAGGTATGGTCCAAGAGATATTTACTACTCCATGTAAGACCAAAGATGAACAGAGCTTAACTGACATAGAAACAGACACAAAAACATCCAGAACCAAAATTCAAAGGTTGTCTGAAGGGATGCAGGGAACAAGAACAACCCCTTGTTTTTTCTCAACAAGAAAATGAAATAGAAAATTGAGAAACAGCCAAATCATAGTTGAAGGTGGCCATGTCCAAGGTCTAAATGCAGACGCAGTAGTAGTACTGCTCAACCAAAAAACGAAGAAACATACTCAAGTCAAAGCTGAAACAAAATAAACTGGAAATTACCTGAGGAACATTATGTTCCTTCTCCATAGCTGTCCCCGTTTCTTAATCCAAGAAAAAAAACCCACAAGAACTAAACAAGAATATGCAGATTTATTTGAAGTCAAAAGGGAAAATGGAGTAAACAAATGAAGATAAAAAGGTAGGGTTCTTTTGAAAAAGTCCGGGAGGTGGATCAAGTTTCAAGTAATAAAGGAGCTTTGGAACAATGTTTTCTCATTTAAGGCAAAAGCTGGTGGGGAATGTGGATACCGACACTCTCCTCCTCAAGAGTAAAAATCTCCTGCCTCCTAACCATGCCTCCTTCTATGCCCTATGCTTAAAAATACTTAAAAATTAAATCTTGCCTCATAACCCTAATTTTCATATCCTAAAATCCAAACCCCAAACCCTAAAAAGATACACCCTACCTCTAATTCCCTACACCCTAACCCTAAGCCACAACCTTAAACTCTAAACCCTAAACCTACTATTTTAAAGTGGGGGCACAAATGGGGGCATACTTTGGGGGCAGATGATTTCCGTCCCCTCCTCAAACTGATGTCATAAATTAACACCTCTTATTTGAGTGTTTTTTTTCTTCAGTTTTTTACATTTTATATTCGTAATACTCTAGAATTTGGAAGGGTAATTCGGCAAAATATTTTTTTTAGAATTTTATTGAGAAAAATATCCCTTTTAAATAAAATTTGGAAAGATACTTCATTCACGACACGTAGTGCGAATTCTCGTTTTACAAAACGCGAGTTTGAAACTCTCTTTTTACAAAAGCGAGTTTTGTGTTGAGTAGATAGTTAATAAGAAAAAGTTAATTTATTAAGATTTTATTATACAGAACTCTCGTTTTGCAAAACGCGAATTTGTTTTGTGTGGTCTGAATGGAGAGTATTTTTCCAAAAGTTATTTAAAGGGTGTTTGTCTTAATAAAATCTTAAAAGGAAATAATCAACCAAATGTGCCTATTACATGTATGTACATATTTTTTATTCAAAGTAAATGTTTAATATTTTATTTTATTGTTATTTTAAAATCAATTTGTCGATTTTCATGCCGCACACTTAAAATGTGACATATTACATACGGTCAAAAAATGTGACATATTATTTATTTTTAATTTTTTTAAACTCAAGTCACCAATTCACAAATACTTAACCCTAATCTCAAATTCAAATCTCATTTCTCGTCTTCAATTCAACAATCGGTGTATCGTTGAACCCCAGATCAACCGTCATGTCACTCTTCGTCATCATTCAATCGCCATTCATCTAGTCGTCGTTTATCTTGTACAGCTGGCTCACCCATTGTTGTCTCAATGGTAAAGGATGATATAATTTATCCAAGTGACCCTAGTTCGAGCACCAATTATGCATAGTGTGTGTCTTATTAAAAAAGACTAAGAAAGTTAAACGGATGATACTCTTATATCACACCAGCATATATTAAAAAAAACTTGTACATTTGTTTAAATTGAATCAATGAATTTATTGTCAGAACTTGTAACACCCTGAAAATTTAGAACTTGTAACACCCTGAAAAACGGTATAGTCGAAATTAGGTTCCGACGATCTAAAATCCTACACCGAAAAGCTTAAGTATTGCATTTACATTAAGTTTTATGATTTCTTTTATTGATGAGGGACTTTAGTGAGTCCAAACTTTTGATTTGGAACCCTTTAGAATGCCTAAATGATGTTTTTGAGCTAGGTGTTTCGATACAGTAAGACATGTACCGAAACGGCCTAGGTAAGGCGTTTTGAAACAACTATAGAGTGTTTTATTATTGTTCTAACGGTTTTAACTAACTTTTGGACTTTTGCTTAGCTATATCCATACAGCCCTGCGTGTATTGATACGGGTCCCTGCAGAAATGATTTCTAGTAATCAATTTGCAAAAAAATGACACATGGTGATGACTCACCTGTTTGAGTTTGTCTTTCTCACGTGGAAGCTGATTAGAAAGGATCGCTAATAGTCATTATTTTCTTGAATTGATAAAAAGTTAGAAAGGATAAAAAAATATGGATATTAATATATTAAGCTTTCTCTTTGCTAAGGGAAACCTTTTTATTGGTCTTTGGTGAGGTAGGGTATGATTAAGGTTATAGCTTCCGTGAAAAGCAATAAAAAAAAAGTCATCATCTTTATTTTGCGTATTACCGAAACCAAATCTCATCCCTTGTCTTGAAAACAAGCTCACACCTCCATTGTCATCCTTTCCACCAATCTCAAGCATACACCTCTCAATTTGTGACCCATAAGCTTAGGCTTTCTTTGATTTAAGAGCATCAATTCATAGCTATCGATCGGGTAAGTGGGATCCCTAAATCAATTATCAATTATCTTGATCATTGAATGCCTAATTTCAAGTTAAAAGTTTTAAGATAAGCTTTTGTCTAAATAGCTAATAACTATTCCAAGTATCGATATTGTCATATTGATTCTAATAATCTCATATTGATCTTCCTAGTTCAAGGTTTGGAGGAAGCTAACACATCGTCTCCAAAACAAGCTAGGAATAAAGGAATCAACATCCGAGAGCCTTAGGAGCTTTAGATTATCGAGGTGAGTGTAGTCGGAGTCTCGAGAGTGGCTAGGTGTCATCTCGAATTATTGATTATTGATTTACTAACTATTGAATTGAAAGGGTTTTGCACAAAACAATATTAAAAGCTATATTGGTAAGTCTTGGTAAGTATTGCATCGAATTATTGTCCGTAGGACTGTTACTGTTGTCATTGAAATCATTGAAGCATTGTTATATAGAATCATTGATTATTTAATATTGAAGAGGGCATTAGAACATCGATTATGTATTGTTGTCATTGGATATTATGTTGAATCATTGCTATTGTTATTGATATATTGCTATTGAAATATGGTAATTGGAATATTGATTATTGAGCCTTGGATTCGAGAGTATTGAATACAATTGGCATGTTATAGAATTCATGAGCTCATTGGTACGGGTATTGGGCTTCGGCCATTGGTGCGGCGGAGGGATGTGTTGTGTATTGGTCAATTTGTGCAGCGGAATGAATATGATACGACCATTATTACTATTGTTAGTGTTGTGGTAGAATTCTTGTATCCAAATACGATTGAATCGATCCAAGAAAAATATTGTTACTGCTATTGATCATTGTTGCCTTGATATTGATTATTGATGTCATGACATTTATTGTTGTTAATGAGCATAGAAATAATGTTTATGTTCATGACATAGTGTCATTGGTGATATTGAAACATATTACATTACATGATATGTTCATCCATTGTTCATGGCTATCTCAATTAGACTATGTAAGCCTAATGCATTCATCTTTTACATTTCAGGTTAAGAGTTTATCGTTTCAAGATCGAAGCTAGCTGGTGGAGCGGCAAGTCACCTCGGGCCTAAAGTAAAGTATTTTGTCCCTATGAACTCCTAGGAAGGTGGCAAAGTAGTTGAACTAGTCCTTTGTACCTATTTTGTTATGTCTATTATGTGTATAAGTTGAAAAGATGTTAAAGTCCTAATTATGACTTTTGGTTTGGTTAAAAGTTGGTAAAAATGGCATATTAGGATCACGTAGGTGAAAACCTAGTAAACGTATTCAAATGATTACAAAATTTGGCATGCCATTAGTTTATAGCATTAAAATATTGTGTGTAAAATTTCATTGCATTTGGACATCGTTTAGTATGCCAATTTGATTAAAAACCAGTAAAAATCTGTCATTACAGGTCAGGCCATATCGATACGGGGTAATGGCATATCGATGCGGTTAAGCATAATTGAACCCAAAAAATAGGGCGTATTGATAAGGTTTAAAGTTGTATCGAAACATTTTGCTACTTGAATCCCTTGTTTCGATACAGGTCTAACCTGTATCGAAACATGTCAAAGTCAAAGAAAGTTAACCCTCACCGATACAGTGCTTGCCCGTATCGATACGGGGTATTAGGCAAAATCAATTCAGGTTGACCATCGTACACCCATATCGAAACATCGTAAAGGTGTATCGATACAAGGTTAGTTAAGTTGGTTAGAAGGCTGAACTTGAAAGTCTGCAATGTTCACAGATTGGTCACTGAATTTAGGACGGGTCAATTGGATGAGTAAATGAACTTTAAATTGCATGAAAATTTACATAGTTGTTGTTATTGTAATGAATTTCATTATGGCATAAACAATTGCATCGAAAGACTTCTAAATGATCAGATTTACTGTTTTATCCCTGAAATAATAGCATGAAAATCAAAAAGCTATCAGCTATCAATTAATTTTACCAAACATTTTTATACAATCAGCTAATGTAAACCTCTAGTCAAATCAGCTAATGCAATCAGCTATCCGTTATCAACTAATACAATTCGCTATCTGTTATCAGATATCTGCTAATTGCCAAACAGGGCTTTAATATTTTTTCAAAAACTATGGAGTTATTTTTATAAAAAAAATTAAGATTTTTTAAATTGAAAAATTAAATGATATTATAAAAAAAGCATGTTACATAACAAGAAAAAAAATAAGTGACTAATTTTTTTGTGGTCGTTGACGGTTCGACCTTAAAATGATTACAAAATGAAATGTTAGATACTTATTTTGTCTAAGAAAATTTTGGACAAAAATTATATGCCCCTGTAATAACGGGAGTCGCCACCAACCTTTTTATTTAGGTGAGATTGGATACCCTGAAAATCCGGCCATTTTAATAAAACTTGTTTTTTTTCGTTTTCATTAAAACAACGAGTTTTGGTCTGCAAAAACCAGAAAAAATAGGTTCGGGAGTCGGTTACGTGTGGGGAAGGGTGAGCACCCCACAACGCCCAAAATTGGTACCTAGTCTATTATATGTTGTTTTAATGATGGAAATTATAAATTCGAATTTAATTTAGAAATTATGATCCCTAAAAGCATGAATTTTATCGTAAAATGTATCTAAAATAATACTCTTTTATACGGGACTAACGAGAAACTTACGCCCCTTTAAGTTCTAGACATAATTTTCACAAGACCCCCAATTAAAGGAATACCATTTTAAATATTATGACTTAGGATTACAAAGAAAAAATTTATATTAGAGATTAACGAGTAAATGACACCCCTTTAAGTTCAAGGCACGTTTTCCCCGAGAATCCCTAATAAAGAAAAGTATATATTAATTTAAAATTTGATTAAAAATCGAATGAATGTAGAAAATATACACAGATATATATAGCAATACATACGTTAATAATAATAATAATAATAATAATAATAATAATAATAATAATAATAATAATAATGATGATGATAATAATAATAATGATAATAACATAATTTATAATAATACTAATTGATAATATTTTGTATTATATAATATAATAGTAACTACAGTATAATAATAATAATAACATAATATATACTAATACTAATTAATAATATAATAGTAATAACAGTATTATGAATAATAATAATAAAGTGATTAATTGTTAAGAACAGAAACTTAAAATACAGAAAAAGGACGAAACCGCAAGGAAAGATAAATTAAAGGCAAATATATGAAGGATACAGAAGTGGAATGGCCGAAAGCGCAATTTCCCCATCCTTTGGAACACGCGGATCCTAGGTTGGGTCGGGTCTAATGCGTGGGTTACACCGGGGGCAAAACGACGTCCACGGTAGCCAAAGGGGATGAAAATTCACCAACGAACCTGGGTAAGCCTCCTGAACTTGATTTTCTAGTCGATTTTATCCTAAAGTCTCCTTATTTTGTTAGATATAGAGAAAATCGAAAGGTTCTCAAGATTTTTTTACCTTTTTAATTTGTATTTTTTGTCGTTGTTTTTTATCCGAATCCAGATGATGATGGTAAACTTGATAAACCAAAAAAGCTTTTTTTTAATCCCTCTTTTTTATTTCTAGTGGAATTTTTTGTATTTGTATTTCGAATATGGGAAAAAAGTGACGATTACATTGTTTCTTCTGGGTTTTTATAACCCATTTGATACATAAAAAAAATACATAACTCTCCCCTTTTTATCTTTATGTTTGCAGATTTGAAGTGATCTTGGGCGGTGGAGCAAAGGTGCAGGGAGGTGGAGCATAAGGATGGCAGACAGGTACAGTTTCGCGGATTCCGCACCGCACCCGCCCCAGTTGGGGTGGGGATGGGTATGAGTTAGGTGGGTAGTGAGCGGATGTGGATGTAAAAATTCATACCCGCCGTGGGTAGTGGGTAGGTGGTGGATTTAAGACCTTACTCGCCCCGCACCCGCCTGCCCCACACTCGTCTTCCCCGTATGCTACCCGCCATATTATATGGCTTTGAAGATATCTGATTCAATATAAAATTTGTTTTCTTTATTCAAATTTCAAGTTCATTGTTTTAGTTCTTTGCACTGACTTACTCTCAGATTTCTCATATAATAACTAACTTACACCGGTGTAAATTAGTCATAGTTAGTTAGCTATAGTTCAGTAGAACTTATACTGGTGTAAGTCAGTTATACCACATCACAAGTTAACAATGTTAGGGTCGAGGGCGTTTTAAATGACGGAAGAAAACTTCAAAGGGGAAATTAAACGCATCCAAAGTTCAGGCACCACATTGAACTTTCCGTCAAAGTACAGGGGCATTAGTGTCATTATCCCTTCATGTTTTATGTGATATGGTTGTTGCCAGGCGGGCGGATACAGGCGAGTATAGGCGGGTACGAGATGGATAATGGGTATCCAATTGGGTGGTGTGTGTGGGGATGGATTTAAGAATATACCCACGTAGGCGAGTGTGGATTTGAAAATTATACCCGCTATAGGTGGTGGGAGGTGGTGGATATGAAAATTTTAGGTGGGTATGGGGATGGGGGAGGGGGTATCCACACCCGCCCCACCCATTTTCCATCCCTAATGGAGCAGGCATAGGCGACTGAAGTGACCGATGGTAGCGCATTATCTTTTTTTGGGTGGCGGCTTTTAAGGGATAAACATTTAGAGTTTAGATTATCTTTTTTTGAGTAATTAGGGTTTCTTGGTTATTTGGTTTAATTGGATATTGGGTCTTTTTGGGGTATTAATATTGGGTCGGCTAAGTTTGTAATGGGATATTAGTTTAGGCCCTGACAAAATGGGCATCTACAACTGCCCCTCTTTACTCGTTGTTGTGCAACGACAATGGAGAAAAGACAAAAAGAGGGAATTTTTTGTCCGATCAGGTCAGGGCTCTTTTCTCTAGCCATCGCTTCTTCTTGAACTTCACTTGATCTGCTCGACCGCTCTTTTAGGCAATATCTTCAAAATTAGGTGATTTGTTGGGGAGATAAAAATCTTCAAACTAAGGTGATCCGTTGGGATAGAAAAATGAGTTCGGCTTGCTATAACTCTAACGACAACGCAATCCATGGAGAAAAATTGACTTAGTTGCCACACTGACGAGGAGGCAAGGTTTGCAAAACCTGATCTAGCTGCAACACTAACGAAGAGACAAGATCGAAGGATGAAGGTTCAGATGCTTGATCTAGCTACTACACTGACGAAGAGATAGGATTATGTAGAATTTAACTGATCCACTCCTCCATGTATTTGAGAAATATAGCTCGTCTATTGATCTGCTACTCCATCGACGAAGAGGCATGGTCTTGTTGACTCATCCCCATTGTCCTTCTATTTGGAAGACAGAATCAATAAAAGTAAAAGAAAAATTGTGTCAGACTGGGTATCCACCTTTTATTTCAAACTGTAAAATTAAAAGGTTTAATCTAAATTATATTTTTGAGAGTTAGTTCATCAACTCCGCCAGTCTTGGAGAAGTAGAATCTGCAAATTGGGATGATCTGCTCCACAACTGACGGGGAGGTGGAATTTGAAAGAAGTTGATTTGCTACATGTAGAGCGTTGGGGTGTTCTCTAAATATGAGCGCAAGTGCACACTCTTGTCAAGTTATAATATAAAAGATATCGTCTCCCACGAGGATTGGACAGCTAGTTTGAATGTAAATTTCTGCACATAAAATATTAAATGCACAAGTTAATTTCAGTTTGTAAAATATTCTAAATTAAAGAAACACAAGTAAATAATAGAAGAGATCAGATTGATGGAATGGGTCAGGTTATGTTTGCTCTGTAGTGTGAAACTATGTTGAATATGTTAAGTTGTATTGCGTTGCAAGACTTTGCTGCCTCGACGGAAAATGGCAGATTGGTGCTTCGACGCTTTCGCTGCCTCGACAGGTGGAATGGA
The DNA here is from genome assembly GCA_958450335.1 of Hibiscus tridactylites. NCBI lineage: Eukaryota > Viridiplantae > Streptophyta > Magnoliopsida > Malvales > Malvaceae > Hibiscus > Hibiscus tridactylites. The sequence continues at coordinate 44,401,667 of OY288289.1, read as the reverse complement.
CGATTGGCTCAGCGGCAAACTCGGCAGACCTTCTGTAACCCCCTAGACTCGCCTATGCATTAGCAAAGATCCTAGGAAGTCTCACATTAGGGTCACCAGAGCGACCCACATTCAAATTTCATGTAAAACAAATTGTCAAATCATTTGAAACCATAAATCAAGTTTAAAAATTAAAATACAATTTCATAAATCATTTAGATGATAAGACAAAAACTGTAATACAAGTTACCAATACAAGTTTCAGACTCAATATGAAACAAGACGAGACATACATGCCCCCTAATTACATAGGTACCGTATTTCACAAGCAAAGTCGAAGAAACTCCCATACCGACATTGACTGCTGCGACATGGTCGATCTTCTTACATGTGATGGTAAAAACAATGTGAGCTTTGAAAAGCTCAGTAATACAGACTACCAAGGGATGTTAAAAGCACAAGCAAGTATGTGGCAAGCTTAACATTGTCATGATGAACTGGGCAACAATAAGCTCAAATTACGATTCAATATTTTAGTGGAGCATTATACCAGAAGGTAGCATAGTTGTTCTTTATTTGATCACCCGAACCTTGAGAGATGAGTCTAAAGCCAGAGATTCAAAGAGATTCAGATTTTAAAAGTTGAATCAAGGAGTTTAGAGTGGTTCATAAAACGTGAATTGTAAGTTTATAGAGAGTTCAACTTTGATACATAAATTTAGTAGGGTATGTTTCAGAAGAGGTCAGAAAGTTTTATTAATTTACTTAACTACCCTCCAACCGAACTCTAAAATGCAATTTCCCCTGAGCTGCATACAGAAGGTCTTACCCTAGGCCTGAGGCGTAGGAGCCTACCTAAGAGAACGCCTTAGGTCCAGAAAGACTTACCCTATGCATGTGGGTGTAGGAGCTTAACAGAAAGGCTTACCCTAGGCCCATTGGGCGTAGGAGCTTAGGTCCAGAAGAACTTACCAGCGTTGAGCCTACAGATCTTTATTCATATCCCAAATAATATATCCCAAATGATTTCAGTTTATATTCAAAAGACAATATTACAGAAAATAGATATCAGATCTACTTTTATGCCATAAGACAAATGTCAAATTTATCTAGGTGTGACTTGTTTGGTGTTAATCCTAGCTGGGTAACCTTGTTTATATGAATAACACACTTAAAAGATTGAATGAGTAAATTATAGGAACTGTCTCATTAAGTACATATTGTACTTATCACTCTTTTGTTTCCTTCTTCCAAATAGCAGGTCTCTGATATCCGAAAGCTATCTATTTTGATCCAGGAGTAATCACAAGCCAAGACTCAAGTATGATATAGCTTTGCTTAGACTCCTAGATGGTGGCATAGTTATATGTGTTAGAGTTATGTCACATGCATTTTAGAACCATATATATGATAGTTTGGGTTTGTATATAAGTTATGAGTAACTATGTTATGTTGGGTTGAACAAAAGTGTTTGAAGTATGTTAGCTATGTTTTGGAGATGTATATATATAAGGTTGATGTGTGATCAAGACTTTGATATGAATCTTACATATGCTATGTGATATTAATGTGTTTTGCTAAATGATAGATTGATATTGAATATGATTGAAAGGTTGAATGATATGTAACTTGTATCTAGATCTTACCTTGGTGTACATGTATGTATTTGAATGATTTATAATATAGAAGATTGTATATGTTAACGATTCAAGACTACAGGTATGCATATTACATCTAGAGGTTTAATTTGAAATGAAATTCATTGTGGATTGCTTGGTTTAATTCGAATGCCCTAGGTTGTTCATAAATCCATTCAAAACTAATCCTTATATACTTTAGGTTGATTCGAATGTGGTATTTGGCATATATACGTGTTTGATTTGGATAAGATATGTATAGTAGTAGTTTTATTATTTGATAATGTAATGGTAACATGAAAATGAGTTAAGTTTTGTTCTTGCCATGTATTATATGTTAGTTTGAATATGACATAGGGATCATGTAGATTGTTTTGTTCTTATATGGTGTTAGAATAAAGAAGCATGATTAGAGGTGTATACAAGATAATAGAATGTTAAAATAAGTTACAAGTATATTAGTTTGGAAAGTTTTTGTTGGCTCACATGTATGTGTTTGTACGTGTTTTGTATGTTATAGAATGTTATATGAGTTATAAGCTGCGCGACTCTGATTGTTTGATGTTATATGATTGATTCTATGTTTACATGTTATGATCACTTTGTTATATGTGTTTTGTTTGTGTAACGCCTCTCGCTCCTAACTCGGGCGTGGGGTGTACAAGGTCGATTCGAACCGTTTTACTTACCCAAAATAAATTGACCGTTAGAAGGTCACCGAAGTCACCTTTGGCATCGATTCTATCGAATTTCGAAAGCCCATTAGTACCACAGTTCAACCAAGCCTATACATCGTAAAAATAATCCGAAATATAATTGAAACTTACCCAAAATAGAAAAAAGCCGGTCAAAACTTACGTTCCTCTGACGAGACCTCTATTGGTGTTGATCTGTCGATTAGCCAGCTAGGTTCTACTCGTCTCAGTACCACAAGCATGATGGTGGTTATGGTGTCTCGATCGGACGGGGAAGGCCGCCGGAAAAGTAAAAAGCCGAAGGGTTTTTCGCCGGGCCTTCAACTGGGTTTTCACAATAACTGATGCTGCTACACTGCGAGTCAAGGCTATGGACGTGCTTGGCATGCAACGATGGTGTCATTGACGACGGCGGTGACAGCCACGGTAGTGCAGTGAGGGAGATCAGACGGTGAGCACATGTTGGCATGTAGAGGAAGAGTTTGGAACTCTTTCTCTAGTTCGAATCTCGAAGCAGGATACCAAAAATAAGGGTAGTTGAAAGGTCTTTTTGATATATTTAATTTGGGTCAGAGCCCCATATTTTTACTTCAAGGTGTTTTCCCTTCTAATACTTGACAGATATGAGTGCTTGGCTCAAATGGTTAAGGCACGGGGTAACATGAGCAAGGTTACAGGTTCAACACCCCATGTCAGCGCATATATCATCTTCATTTCATATTTTTTTTAACATGCCAAACTCAGGGTGTTACACCTTCAAAGCTCGGCAGAACATTTCGATAATGATTCAGCTTATGTCTAAGTCTGAATACTATTGATGCCCACTGCAGATAATACTCATCGACATGAATCTTGCAATGAATAGCAACCTTTGGTTCGTCCTCTTTTAGCCGCCTTAAACCCTAACCTATGTCTAGGCTGGATTGATCAACACCTGATATTGATGAGATCATGCTTACTTCTTTCGTGAGTTTGACTCTCTCGATGCCAAACAAATAGATTGCTCACAATCGATCTCTCGACTCAATTGAAAACAATGAAGAACATGAAATAAACAAACATTGAATTTATTGAAAAAACAAACTTAAACCTAAACACCGTTCTCACAACTACTTTACAACACAACCCAAACCCTAGAGAATTTAGAACATAGTGGCAGCAAGAAAACACAAGAGAAACCTAAGCTATGCCGACTATGAGTTGTCTAAAATACAAGATATGATCGGGTATATATAGGGTATGGCCTAGGGTTAGTCTTCCTTGGAGTAGAAGTCTTCTTTATGATAAGGTAGCTTTTGCATTGAATACATCCTTTAAATCTGACTTCTTTGACTTGAAATTGGACTCCTTGTGCTACAAGTAAGCTTAATCCACCTTAGACATTCTCTCCTTTGGCAGCTATATCCACTGTTTCCGGCATCAATAAATTGCGTGGATGGGCTCATTGGACTCAGAAAATTATGATATTCCAATCACACTCCAATTTACCAAATCCTCAAGTTGATGCCCTGGGCAGTAGACATGGCGACGACATCTACTCGGCATTATTTATCTTTGTGTTGAGCTGCTTCAGTACAACTCCTTGGCTTGCTGCCTCAGCATCATCTCCTCAGCTCCTCTCTCCACCTGACGGCTTCTAGCACCTGAAACTAAAACTAAACTAAAACAATATCTTTTCTCGCCAAATCAAAGATATTCAACAAGAATAAGGCAAAGCAAAGAATACTGTAAATAATGCATGCATGCACCTAAATATGCCTAAAATGCACTTAAGAATAGCAATAATATGAGATGAAATGTGCATAAAATATAGGACTTATGAGCACTTTACACACCCCCAAACTCGAACTATTGCTTGTCCTCAAGCAATGCAATCCTAAACATACTTGCCCTTGCACTAATCAGAAAGAAGAACATATTTTAAACTTGATTTAGCATCTCAAGGTCATGACACCTATCATTAGATTAGTGAGAGGAGAATAACATGAATTATCTCAAAATTAAACTATAATGCCAGTGCAGTGTGTGCAGAAACTGTGTACAGGCCGAATCTGAAGAATATTCTAAGTAAACAAAGATGATGTCAAGGTAATATAAGGTTGCTGCTGAGGCAGCATAATTAAGCATAGTTTATAATCATGGCAGTAAGGGATTCAGCTCATCACAACTACTCTTTAGGTCTGAAATTAAGATAGGAGCAAACTAGAAAACCTTGAACCCATTGAGTAGGGTCATCCCGTGAAGACTTTCATTCACTCATTCTAATTTGTCCGTCACTTCAAAAAAAATTCAGATGCATGGACTTTGATAGCAGCGGAGTGTCCTTGCGCATGATTCTTCCTAGAGCCGGTTTTAGACATTTTTAGAGGAAAATAACATATATTTTTTTCTTCCCTACCGTGGTAGTGCTTTTCCTTTTTTTCTGTTTGTTGCCTGTCACGGCAGCTTCCTGCAACCATGTTAGAATTTTGCAAATAATTCAAGCAGACAATGTTTATAAAAAATTCAATCAAATTCAGCAAGTAGTAGTAGCGTTTTTTATTTTTGGTATTTATAGAAAAATTCTAAGTTTACTTCATGCTTTCCCCAAAATTAAGTTCTTTTTAATTGGTGCAAAAAATTTTAAATCGGCTATCCTATCATAGGCACAAGTTCTAACAAATTTTTCTTTTGATTAATTTTAGAGGCAAGTACATTATGCAACCTATATGCTCTAAGTATGCCTAAACAATGATGAGTGCTAATCCCCCCCAAATTCGAGATGGGTATTGCCCTCAATGCACAAAATAAATAAAAAACAGAGAAATAAAAGACAAGAAAAATATTTAAAACATAAAAACAAGTAATAAAAAGAAAGAAAATAAACAACGTTAGAAGTTGTCAGATGGTTGAGACGATGCTGGAGTCTTTGAGGCAGAGAAGGAGGAGAATGATTGGATGACTAGACGACGGCTGGCAGAGGTCCTAGCAGTAGGCTTGGCAGGTGAAGTTTTTGTCGTGCGCGGCGGCTGGACTCTCTTGGGAGTGGGGCGAGGAGTTTCACTATTGTTCGGTTCAGATTCTGATTCCTCTTCTTCTAGCACTGGTTCGGCCGAGATTATATGCCACTTCCTTTTCCTGCTTGGCTTTGCCATGGGTGCAACCGATGGCTCTGCTATTGTCGTTGGTTCCCTTGTTTCTACCGTCGGCTGCCCAGTATCGTTAGACGGGGAGGTGTCTGCCACTATTTCTGTTGTATCGTGTCGGCCACCGTATGAGAGGAGGAGGTGGCAGATTAGGATGGGTATCGTGTTGGAGAGGGCATCTGGCGGCGGAAGGCGGCGTAGCGGGCAGCTGCTTCTGGTGGTGTAGTCTCTTTGGGTTCAGCTATGGCGGCCAAATCATCTGGGAATCTGGGTAGGGAGGGGCCGTCATTTGGGAACTTTTGCAGCAAATAGGCCACATATGCCTCTTGGACTTCCCCCGCGTACTTCATGAAGGTCAGCTGCTACCTCTCTATTCTCTTGTTGCTATCGATTAATGTGTTAAGCAGCTGGATAACTTTAGAGTTTTGGGCAGCCTCAGTACTGTCGGGGCAGCGGTGTTGTCGGCTGACGGCTGAGAGGGTGTGATCGATTCTGTCTTAGGCGCCTGCATCATCTGAAGCCTGACCTTCCTTTTCCAGCCATCCCTTGGTGGTGTTAGCACGTCTTTGGGGTCAAAGGGAACGTTGAAGTTCGCGCAAAGCCCGATGATGAGGGAGGGGAAGTAGAGTCTGCCCTTGGATTTCCGGTAGCAGCTGTGAATTTCCTTGCAAATTATGTCGCCCACGTTGATCGGCCGGTTGTTCATGATGGAATGGATCAAGGCGAGACGGGGCCGGTCAACTATTGTGTTATGGGAGGTGGGCAACAAGCGTCTCTTGATGAATGTGTTCCACAGCATTGCATTCGGCAGCAGACGACATTGTTGAACAAAACCGCTATGTTTTCTCGCCAGCCACGGGGTGTTTGGTTCACACAGCTTGTCCTTCATCATGTCGTAGTCGGCTGATGTCAGTGTCTTCCGCCATTCCTCAAGGGGGTTGTCGTCCATCTCAAGCCCATAAAATCTGTTGATGGTGGCAGCTTAGAGTTTCACTACCTCTCTTTCGACAAAGACGAATGGTACTTATGGGCGGGGTTGGTGGGTGTAAAACTCTCGGACGAGGGTGATGTTGGCTACCTCCGGCTGCTTTGCAAAAATCTCCCACTTGGCTGTGAATTTTCTCGAAGAGGGTGGGCTCGAGACCTAAGTCTCATGTCTGCTGCTAGTAGTGAAACCTTTGCTCCTCCCAAACTGCCATGTTGGCAAATTGCGTTCTGTGCCTTTTATGGTCTAGCTCGGAGAAGAATTTCTGGAAGGTGGGTTTGGATTGTTATGTTGTCATAATAGTGAGACGGTTGTAATCTGAGAGTGACTGAAAATAGAAAATATTTGAGAAAGCAAGTGGGCGTAGAAGAAGTTAAACGAGAAGATGAAGCGAAGAAAATGAATGAAATAGTAAGGTATATATAGGGGTTTCCAAGAGATGTCATGGCGGCATTAAATTCCAACGGGCAGATTTTTGTAGCGCGTGTTATGAGATTAAATGCCTGTTACGCTGTAGCCGTTGGCAGCTAGCCGTTACGCGTTTTTTTCGGTGGGCTGCCTTCAGCTGTCTCGACGACATGGTGGGCGGGCTCCTTGTTGGGCCTTCTTCTTGGTCCGGCTTTATTCCTAAACCTAAAAATAAAAATGATTAACTAAATAGTTAAATTTGAAGAAAAATAAAAATGCAGAAAATAAATTGCAAAAAAAATTAAAATCTAATCCTAAAACATAAAAAAAAGAATGCTATTAAAAATAAATTAAGTTATGTTAGGAGTGCATCTCCCAAACATAACCACTTCTTGAGCTAGTTGTGTTTTGCTTTTTGTCCAGGAGGGTCATCTTGCTCCTTGGGGTTCTTGTTGCTCTGATTTCTGTCCTGGCAGCTGCTGCCTTGCTCTGCTTCTTGGCTGACCTTAGAGGCATGTTTTTCTGGGCGTACTTCTTTTTCTTTGCCTACTTTTATAGACTGTAAAACATGTATCTTTATGTTCTGACTATCCACCCTCATTATGAGTTTCCCATTCTCTACATCTATCAATGTTCTGCATGTGGCTAAGAATCGTCGCCCAAGAATAATGTGGGCGTTCTTGTCGGCCTCACAATCCAGGATGTGGAAGCCAGTTGGGAAAATGAAGTTGCCCACTTATACAAGGATATCTTCAACTTTTTCCCTCCAGTTACACAAAGGAATGGTCAACAAGTTGGAGCATGATGGAGGTTGGCTTTGCTTGTCCAATTCCTAATTTGTTGAAGACAGCATTGGGCATCAAATTAATGTTTGCTCCTAGGTCGTATAGAGCTCTCATGTCATGGTTGTTGCCTATCTTACATGGAAAGATAAAGTTGTATGGATCTGTCCTCTTGGGCGGCACCTTGTTATGAATGTAACACCCCCTTCCCGTCCTGGTCGAGAGCTGGGTCGGAGCGTGCTACCGATGAACGATACGGTGATCGGTGCGATAAAATTTTATTTCAATTTCAACACTTAAACAATATTACACAAACAAAACTTTACCGTATATAAATATTAGTCCCATTCACTCATTGGAAAACTTTAATTAATCAATTAGGACCAAATTTATAACTTTTACAAGTTTTAGGGACTAATATGTAAAACTGAAAAATTAAAGGTCCTTTGATACAATAGATTATACCATAACGAAATTCAATGCAATATTAACTAGCCTGTAAAATTTCATACAATTTGAATACCATTAACTCATTCAATTTAATCTTTCAAAACACAGTGACCAAATTGTAAACAATGCAAACCTTCAGATTATGCCCTTTTTAACCAAATTAACTAACCCTGTATCGAAACACTCAATCTTGTTTCAATACGGGTGGACTATGGTCAACCCCTATTGAATTTTCCCCTTTGACCGTATCGATACGGGCAAGCCTTGTATCGGTACGGGTTGACTTCTTTTGACTTTGACCCGTTTCGATACGCTATGAACCCGTATCGAAACGATTGGTTCATGTGACAAAATTTTTCGGTGCGGCCCTAATCTGTTTCGGTACGCCCTATTTTCTTAGGTTCAATTATGCTTACACATATCGAAACGCCATCACCCGTTTCGATACGGCCTGACCTGCAATGACAGATTCTTGTTGGTTTTTATTCGAACTAACCTACCAAACGATGTCTAAATGCAATAAAACTTTATACACATTATTTCAATGCTATAAACTATTATCATGCCAAGTTTCATCTTCATTCGAATATGTTTACCTTATTTTCACCTTTTAGAGCCAAGTGTGCATTTTAGGCCATTTTCAAGCAAACATAACAAGTCATTTAGAGCACTTTAACCACATATAACACAGAGCCTTTATACATATAAACAAAACATCATCATCAACTACTTTAACTACTTTGCCACCATTCTAGGAGTTCAAAGGGACAAAAGTACTTTACATTAAGTCCGTGGTGACTTGTCGAACTTCTCATTAATCCCGATCTTGGTTCGATACTTTCTTTATCCTGAAATGTATGGGCAATGAATGCATTAGACTTATATAGTATAAGTGAGGTAGCCAAGAACAATAAATGTACTTGGTGTACTATCATGATTTAATGACAATCATAACACCAACTATACAATGATCATGGCATATTCTTTAATCATGTTGAAACATAGTATCAATATTCAATTCACCAATAATAATATATCATTATCAAGACGATGCAATATCAATAATCATATCATCAATGACAATATCAATAATCAACATTCTCCCTTGGATCGATTTCAAGCGTATTTGGATACATGAATTCCACCACTACACCAACAATCAATATGGTCCAATATTCTCCACTACACCAATTTTGACCAAAACAAATCACATCCCTCCACTACATCGTATAAACTTTGCACCACTGAGCTCATGAATTCTATGGCATGTCAATTGTATTCAATACTTCGATCCCAAGGTTTGATAACAATAGCTCAATATCAATGGTTCAATGACAATAATTCAATATCAATGATTCAATGTCAATAGTTTGATATTAATGATTCAATGACAATATCTCATCAATCATATAGCCATAACAATAGGCAATATCAATAAACTCATGTCAATGATTCAATGATTTCCATGACAATAATAGCAATGCTATGGACGATGAATCAATGCAATACTCACCAAACTTACCAATATAGTTTTCAATGATGCTTTATGCAAAAACCCTTTAACTCAATGGTTAGTAAATCATACGAAATCAATGATGATAAATTCAGAAAGGCTCCTCGCCCAATTTTGAGACTCCGACTACACTTACCACGATAATCTAAAGCTCCTACAGCTCTCGGATGACTATCCCTTTATTCCTAGCTTTTGATGGAGACGATGGATTAATCTTTTCCACTTCTTGAACCAGGAAGAATGATAAAGGATTATTAGAATCTTTTCCACTAAAAAATTTTGTATTTGTATTTCAAATATGAAAAAAAAACGATTACATTGTTTCTTATGGGTTTTTATAACCCATTTGATACATAAAAAAAATACATAACTCTCTCCTTTTTATCCTTATTTTTAGAGATTTGAAGTTATCTTGGACCGTGGAACAGAGGTGCAGGGCGGTGGAGCAGGCATGGGCAGCTAAAGTGGCCAATGGTGGCACGCATGGCGACCACGGGGCAATGAGGCGCCGTGCGTGGCGACCACGCGCGAGGAAGTTGAACAGTCAAGGATAGCGGGTGCTGAGGGATAAACATTTAGGGTTTAGGTTATCTTTTTTAGGGTTTTTTGATTATTTGGTTTAATTGGATATTGGGTCTTTGTTGGGTATTAATTTTGGGTCGGTTGAGTTTGTAATGGGATATGAGTTTAGGCTCGGACAAAATGGGCATCTATAGCCCCTTTTGGTGCCTCTTTCCATGTCTCAACATTAAAAAATTAAATTCTAAGCCAGAACCCTAAATTCTAAATCATAAACCCTAAAAATATACATTACCTCTAATTCCATAAACCCTAGCCTTAAACATTAACCTTAAACCCCTAAACTTAATTTTTAATGTGGGGCATAAATAGACACCAAAAAGGAGCAGAGAATTTCTATTCGAAAATTTTAAGAAATAGTAGTTTAAATACTTATTTTGTAGTTGGAAGGTTTATTATATGTCATATTCTTCATTTCACCCTTGTATTATGAAAAACTAGTGGATTTAGTACATCTACTTTAATTTGTTTAAATTTAATACCTCCGTAAAAAAGTAATCCTCCATTTATTTATTTTTTTCCTGTTAACTCTGGTAAAAGTGGGCGTTTCATGTGTCTCCACCATATAGTGACGCATGTTGCCAATTAATTGTAACGTTGTTAATTATAGGGGAAATATGTTAGTTGGGTGCAGTGGAGAAGCGTTAGGTTCAATTTTGACGAACATGGTTTGAATAATCCCTGCTCCCATTCTCATATTATTTGTTTCATTTTTTCACGAATCATGCGGCACACTTACTTTTAACGGAGTTAACAAAAAAAAATGAGGACTAGATTTAACATTTTAAAAATATATATGTAATAAATTTGAGCAAATTAGAGGCAGTAAATCCACAAATTTTGTATAGTATAAGGGTGATGCAGAATTTGATCATTATTATATTAATGCAATTACTAGCCTGGTGTCACGCCCCACCAAAGAGTACTAAGGCCAACCGAGACCAAATGAAGTGCATTGGGCATTTTAAGGACAAGCATGAACCAAAGAAGGTTCTAGAATGGCCTAGAAAGGGCTACAATCATCTCAAAACGTTTTCACATGATTCTAGGAGGTTCCAGAAAGTCCTACACACATCTAGATAAATTCGGAAGACCTTAAAAGGTTCAGAAAGACCCTGGAAGGATCGTGATAACTCTGGAAGTCTCTGAAACTTTCTAAAAGCTTTTAGATAACTAGAGATATAATTAGATATAACTAGACACATATAGAGTTCTCTAGAATACTCTAGGCATGTACTTATACTAGTGTAATCTATAATATTGTCTTAGGGAGGGGAGGCCTATAAATAGGACCATCCACCCTTATTTATAACCATCCCCTAAAATCACTTAAATCCCACCAAATCCCACAACTCAACTAAGAGTTGAAGCTCTCAAGCATTGTAAAGCTTTGTAAGCTCTCTCAAGTTCAATACAAGTCCTTTCTTCTTAAACTCACTTGCCTTCTCTACTTTGTATTTGTTTGCCATAACGTTTGTGTGAAGACAAAGCTTGTTAGCATTGAGTTACGAGTGCTAACGCCGCACAGATTAGCTCGAAGAAAATTAAGTCCGTGACACTAGGCCATCTATGGTAATCGGGTAAAAGAAACAAACGTAGCCGAGGGTAAAAAATGATGACAATGGTGAGGACGATTTTCCTTGCTGAAAAAAATTATTAGAACCATGATGTGTGTCCAATATTATGTAAGGTTGGTTGACAAACTAGCAAAATTTTGAGTAGAATAGTAGATAATACAACATGATCATACTTATGTTTTCCTCTAAGAAATGTGTAATAGAAAAATTAATTAAATACCAAAGCTAACAAATTGTCTCAATCAAAATGAGAAGATCTAAGTTCAAGCAGCTTTGTCTGTATATGTGCAGTAGTGTTAAAGATTAGGTTGGGCTAAGAGTATATTCATTTTTTGTTGGAAGTAGAATAATTTGTCCAAAAGAATAAGTCTTTTTTTGTCAACCTCTTCCTTATAGAATTCTTCAATTTAAATCCCTAACAACCACTACTGTTTCATACTCATCCCTAACCTTTTAGCACTAATCCAATTCAACTTTTTTTTCAGACTAGTGGTGGAACACTGCACTCAAATAAGGAAAAAGAGACCCCAACAAGACTTTTGATATCTTAATGACTGCTAAATGTTATAAAGAATCAAAGTACCCGTGGATAATAAAATAACTCACCACCACAATAAAGCATTAAAACTTTTATGGTACCACAAAATAAACCTAACAAAACTAATTGCTCTTTATATTTAACTGACGAGATTCAAATCAAAATAAAAAAGAACTTTGAGCTTCAAATTTTTGTCAATCAACTCTAGACATAATCTTATGCATTATATATTCAAGTTTGACTTGAGAGAGTTATATATAATCACCAACGAGCGTATGCCATACTATCGCTCCAACAACATTACCATTTCACAGTGTGGAGTATGTGGGAAAAGATCAACAGCCATGGCTTTTACAGGTTGGAAAGGCTCTGAAATAGGCATCGACTTGGCTCTGTGCCGTGCTAAACCAGCACTGCTCATGTTCCTCCAGCCCCGATTATCTTTCTTCCCTTTCTCAACTTTCTCGGGAGATGGTGTGCAGAGCTCAATGGCATTTGCCACTAAGCTTTCAGGATTGCAAGAAATATAACTACAAAAACAGAGAGAGAGTTGAATTTAGGTTGAAAAGGGAATGGAACAACCAAACCATGAACATAAGAAGCTAGCAATGGAAACTTACACAAGCCTGCGTAATCGAGCATGAGTTCGTAAAGCTTTGAGCACCTGAATTTTCAGAAAACAATAAATGAGGAAGACCTAAAAGAAGATGGATCCGTATCTGATGAAACTTTTTTTTAAAATTATTTTTATTTTTATTTTCTTGCAAACCTATACTTTTTACACAAATAAAATAGAGATGTAAGAACAATGTCTAAAACTAAAGACACCTAGTTTTCAAAGAGAATTTCAAATTATCTACAAAATAACTGCTACTTGACATGGATCAAATGCAGCAATGAAGTGCATGTCATAATCTTAGAGCTTAAAAGGAATTGGAACACAAAAAACTGCTGGTAGATCAAGAGGGCAATAATACTTACAGTGGGATGAAGTCCCATACGCGGAGGATCAACAATAGCAACAACATTTTTGAATTGCTGCACCAAAGAATTTCCATCTGTTGATGGGGAACTTTCCTGAAGTTGATTTTGGAGCTCTTTTCTATCATTATCTGAACGGTTTTCAGGCTCTTGACATGAGCTCTCTCCATCATTATGTACATTGGTTGTGGAAGAATCTTTCTCTTCACAGCCTAATGTTTCTTTCTCACTACTTTCTACGACACTTGAAAGTTGACCTTGTGTTTCAGAAACATTTAGGTACTCCTTCAACAGAGACCCTATTACATCCTCAGCCTGTTGCTCATAGAGAACACACAAGTAAATAACGGTACAAATAAATGCAGTTTGACAATTGTCCGCCCCTAACTTTTTCCCTCTAAAACGAATATATCAACCATTGAAAAATCAAACCTTTGAACAGATGAATCTACAATTTTTTATCCCATTAATCTCGGCATTCTTATAAGCATCTTGAACTGCAGAAGAATTCATTTCAATCCCAATAACCTGCAGATTTTAATGCCCAGAAAGTTCAATTACAAGAAAAAGGAGAATCTTCCATGCATATACAGATTAACTAAAATCATAATCGACTAGTTTAATACTTCACAATAACAACATTAACAAGCCTACAGCAGTCATTATTTACATTGATATACAATATGGAGCTCAATCTACGTCATATGATTCAGAGATGTAGATGCTGAAACACGTACAATGAAGGATGGGAAATGGATAGTGTTATTACCATACCAACGCGATGCGCTAACGTGAGTCCAATTGTTCCAGTCCCACAGCATACATCAAACAGCAAGGTATCAGGACCCAAACCAGCCCACTCACCAGCAAGTGAATATAATTTCTCTGCAGCAAGAGTATTGACCTGAAATACACAGTTTCCATTGCAAATTATCGAGAATTACCATGAATGTTTCAACCAGGAAAGACAGAAATTGAGGCTCAAGGTCTTAACCTGAAAAAAAGCCGTTGGAGATATTGAGAACCGGAGGTTGCTTATACAATCATGAATCCTTGCTTCTACAACATTATTGGCTGTCTCCGGCCCAAGACTGTTTTCTGTTTTCAGGATGGGTATTGAACGCAATGGAGCATCAGTTGGTGCCACATTTGATATTCCTTGATGATCCTGGGTGAAAACAATGACCTAGCTCAAGCAACTGCAAACTTGCAAGGGTAAAGAAAAGAATAATGATGGAACAAGTACCTGAACAACAAAAGCTGTTAGAGGCAGAGGAGGAGAATTTGCGGCAGCACCTGCAGCAAATGCTTGAGCAAGTCTCTCAAACTCACTGGTTATTTGTGCATCATCAATCCCAACTGAACAAATCTATGCAATCAGCATATGACAAACAAGTTAGCATATACGTGGTATATTAGTCATTTTAAACCCATCCATGAAGAAAAACTGTCTACCCAAACAACTGAATATATAACGGCAGGTTGAGGCAAAAGCATTTTCCCCTTTCATCCTTAATCAGCATTCCCATGCTTCTTTTCCTTTATAGAAACATACGGCTAAAAATATAACCTGAAAGATGAGAATAGAGCTTTCAGAATAGACACAAACCTGAACAATGAGCATGACCTCTGAAATATTGGCCTCAAAATTTTCATCTGCAACCTTCCCAGCAGATCTTCCTTCTCTGACCTTGTGGATTGAAATAGAATTTGAACATATGATTAAACAGACTTCACCAGCAATTTGATTTAAGAGCATTGGAATAAAATGCAGCAATAATACTGGTACTAGCACTAGATCAGTGAATATTTTATGCTCAAAGCCATTGCACAGAAGAACATACAGTTAACTGACGCCAAAATCCTGTATTTTTAAATCTGTTCCAAATTGGTAAGCTTGAATGTTGCAAAAATTCCTGCAAGATCGAAGCATATTTGCAAGCAATTTTTGAAACATTTGGGCAGTCCACAGGTTCTTCAACAGCTGTCACACCCTCCCTGAAAGGATTCTTGTCTTTAGAGGCACAACTCCAGTTCAAAAGTTCCCAAGAAGGTTAAAAGTCTTTACCTAAAATTTCCCAGCATGAACCCCACAGTCGGTTTACCATGCTGAGAATATCCAACAGAAAACTCACACTTGTTGCGGTATCCATGTACAACTGGAGATTCAATTATACCTTCTAGTTCACATGGAAGACCACCTATACAAATGGAGGTTTTAAAAAAACAACCATTAGAAGAAATGACCATATACCATCTAATTGCAAATTCAAATTATTATACTTTACATTTAAGTTCAATGAGAGGATTAGTTTTCAATGGGTAGGTGAAAGCAAACCTCTTTCCCTAGCTTTAAGAAACCATTCAGGAAGTGAAACACCATTAGGACAAGCTTTACGTGCATTTCTAGTCTGCCAAATAATAACAGTTAGTCGAATATAATTAATAATGAAAATCATCATAGGTAAAAACAGAACAAATGAAAAATTGTTTCTAACAAGTTTTTTGAGCATTTGCATGACAGAATTCTTCTTGTGCTCCAGCTGATCACCGTAAGGCATATGAGCAAGAGGAGTGACTGCATCGCGTGCGCTTTTCACCTTTGAGGTTGAATCATCAAGTGCAGAACTGTCATCATTTGGCACACCATCTTCAACCTCATTTGAAGCGTTTGAAACACTTGCATTCACCTTAACTGATTCACTAGTCTGTTGGGAGCTCAGAGGTGCAGCCATTGCCGATTTCACTTTCCTCTCGAATGATCGAGGAATGACGTCTGCAACCTTTAAACTCTTGTTTCCAAAAGACTTTCCTTCCAGTTCCTTTCACAGTGAATAGATATTTGTATACCAGTCAGAAAATTTATAGCATATTTATGGATCACAGGGTTTCTATATAACTGAAATATGGGATACCTCAACTGCACTTTTCAACTGTTCAGCACTTTCAAAACTGACGAAACCAACCACCATGCCTTTCTTTTTCTTTGCAGATTTAAAAGTAATTCCCTAGAAGAAGAAAACAATTCATATGAGATACAAAGCAAAAAGAAACTCAGGGTGATTTACATTATAGATCATTGAACTTTAACATCAAAGCTCATGTAAGTCACAACTATCTGATTTCGTCAAATTATATCACTAAACTCTTATTATTAAGATGTAACAAATTAGATCACGTATGGTAATAATTTAAAGTAAAAAAAATATCTAATTTAATTTCTAGAAGTAATGAACTTTGTGATTTCGTGCAGAGTGACGTGCAACATTTGTGGTGAGAATTACTCAACAGAATTAGCATAAATGACTTAATTTGTTAAGAATGAAGTTCAGTGATGAAATTTAATAAAGTTTAAGATTTGCGACATATATGAAAAAGCCAATGCTTACCCAAGGAAATTCAAAATAATTCATATGAAGAAGACTTACCTGTTCACTAAGAAACTTCCTCAAACTATCCGCATGCCATTTCCTTGGCAAATGCACCAAGCATTTACTCAATTGAGGGTCTCCACACTCTTCACCATCTTCCCCATCCATGACCATTTCCGTCATTATAACCTCCTGCTCCTCTTCTTGCTTCGCTGCCAACTTCTCCCCATTCTCCCCTTTCATTGCCTTCTTTGCTCGCTCTGAAGTCGGATCCCACGTGTTATCGGGCCGTGGGCGGAGCTCCTCCTCGCCGTGGGCGTACTTACACGTGCTTCCATGGCTGCAGGTCCCATCTTGACGCCTGAAGTAAGAGCAAAGGGTGGTTTTCCACATAGGGTGGGTCGACAAGTTCTGGTTCGGGTCCTGGTCCTCCCGCTTGCGTTTCTCTCCAGGATTGGCGTCGGCCGTTGATTGGGGATCGGACGGCGGGATTGCTTCGTGTAGATGTTGGGGGTCTTTGTGGTTTGAATCTTGGCCGTTGGATTGGGGGATTGGGGTGGCGGAGTCTAGGGTTTTAGTTGCGAAAAGTGCGTTATTTGGAGAAGCCGCCATGGGAGTTATCGCACTACTTTTACAATTAGGTAAGTTCAGTTTTATGAAGTGACGAACGTGTGCTTTTATGCTTGCCCTCAGTTCAGTTTAATCTTGTGGATTTTTTTTTCTTTCAGAAGACTTCTTTTTTATTTTTCGAATTAATATTTTAAGGGTAAAGTATATTAGTAGTCACCAAATTTTTAGGCCGTATTTATTTTAATCACTAAACTTTTAAAACTTTTATTGAGGTCACCCAATTTTTAATAATTTTTATTTTGATCTCTCCCGTTAACTTCGGTTAAATGCCTTACATGGCATGTTATCTTCTTTTTCAACATCTTCCTCTTTCTCCTCTGTTTTTCTTACAAAAAGAAAGAAAACCTTTTATCTACCGATTTTCTTTCATTTATTCATATTAATTCAGTGAGGTTAAGAACGGCAACCGAATAGAAGTGGGTTAAAAAAGATAAGAACACAAGATCAAGAGGCAATCTGTGATATGTCATTTGTTAGAGCAGACAATGCTCCAGAGCAGAGTTGTTTATACCTTCCTTGATGACCATATGGGACTTGGAGCAATAAAATTAAACCCAATGTTGATGCCACATGATTACCATTTACCAGTGGAATAAGAACTAGGAACTAGGTCATTCTACATTGATTTTCACCATGGGTATGAAATTAAGAAAGACGAGCTTCTGCAATATAGGGTTGTGCTGAGAAGATGGATCTAAGACTAAATCCCTAAAAAACACTAAAAGGAGAGCGAGGTTTGACCAAAAACATGGAATTCCATGAACACCAAGAATAAAAAAGGATTTTTATTGTTTCATGCCAAAGGTTTAAAGATTTTAATAGACATGATGCTAGAAGGTTTGAACTTGAAAATTTCTAGATGAAAAGCTGTGGAAGAGAGGAAAACTCATTCTTTGTATAGATTAGATCATGAAATATTCACAACAGAAACTCTTAAAATGACTCCACAGGATTTGTAATAAACAAACATATTCATATGAAAATAAAATGGAAATGAATTGTTTTGTAAATCTTTTTCAACCTCTTCCAAAACATCTAAGATTGTTCTTCAACCTCGCTCAATTAATTTTCAACCACTCTGAACACCTTAACATTTTCCAAAACATATAAGAGAAGAAGATTAAATGAAGAAAATCAGTAGATAAAAGGTCATATTTTTGTAAGTTTTTATTTTCATGGAGGAAAAGATAGAGGGGAGAGAGGAAGATGTTGAAGAAGAAAACAACGTGCCACATCATCGCTTTTAATGGAAGTTAACGGGAGGGACCAAAATGAAAAAGAACTAAAAGTTAGGTGACTCTAATGAAAATTTTAAAAGTTCGATGACCAAAATGAACGCGCCTTAAAAGTTCGGTGACCATTGGTGTACTTTACCCTATTAAATATTAATTCTTAGGGTAAATGTAGAAATATATGTTTTTGATATAATAATTGAAAAATGTTTTGGACTTAATTGAAAAGAATTTAAAATATTCTCTAAGTCAAAAACAACTTGAAAATAAGTTTGAGGATGTTTAAAAAGGTTTTGACAATGTTTGAAATGTTTTTAAGTAGCCAAACCAGTGTTTTTAAGGTACATGTTTCGACACATGCATAATGCGTATCGATACATGGGTTACCTATTTCGATACAGATAGGTGTGATTTCGAAACACCCTTTGGTGTTTGGATACGCCTACGTGGCATACTCCCTAACGGCTATAACCCCAACGGCTATTTCCCAACGACTATTTGAACTCCAAGCTGTTTCGATATGACACTAGGTGTTTCGATACTGGTGTTCCGATACGACCCAAGATGTTTCGATACGGCCTCTTCAATGCACATAACGACTCTTTCTGTTTTAGTCGTGTTTTGAAACAGGCAGGTACCGTTTCGATACAAGTAGTTGCAGAACTGCATTTATGGTGGGAAATAAAGTCTCCAACGGCTCCAATTCAACCCCAACGGTCCTCGACAACTATAAACTCAATTGAGAGTATAAATGGGACCTCCAAACATCAAGGGAAGACCAATGCTTCAATTGTCAACAACCATATGATCTCAAATTATCTTTAGAGCATAATTTATCCATTCTTTGTATATACAACACTTGTGAGCCTAAATTGTCAAATTTGCTCAAGTGTTTAGGTTTGGGTGAGTGCTTTAGTGTGCAAACATCAACCTTGTAAGAGGGATTTTAGTTTGTTTATCTTTATCTCTTGTAGAGAGGGCTTGATCAAGCTTTGGGCTAGAAAGTTTTGATTGTTGTAAGGGTTTCCTCCTAATCCTAGAAAATGGGACGAACCAATTAGTGGATTGATTGTGAAATCTTTAGTGGGAAGCTAAGGTAGTGGATGTAGGTGCTTGTTAGAAGGCCGAACCACTCTAAATTATCGTGTCTTTTTAACTTTTAGCTTCCACGCCTCAATCATCCAAAAATCCAACTTCTCCAACACTTGGCAATCCATAACAGTTGAAGGAAATCGAGCTTATCAAGCCTAACAGTAAACCACGTAAATTATTACTGAATTTTACTCTCAAACTTATTTTGGTAATTAAAGTTTTAAAATATTTAATTTACTCGTTAAAGTTTAGACATTGAATATTTTTTGTTACTCTTCCGTTATTTTTTTTACAACGTCCATCTACCAACGAATAAAATAATTTCTCCAAGATTTGAATAGTGAACAACTTCATCGGCACGAGAGAAGCAACATACAGAGACGACGGATGAGGGAGATCAACGAAAGAGAAAACTAGAAAATTTTGGTTGATTCGTGAGATTTTGAACACTTTCCGGCAAAATGGAGGCCGAATTCAGACTTATGGGGCAAGACGAAATGACTGGTAAACGAACGACCACCATCTATGATTGTTTGAGGTTTAAAAGCGATAAAAATCGTTCAATGTTTAAACTTTAGTGACAAAAAACGTTCAATGTCTAAACTTTAGTGAGTAAATTAAACGTTTTAAAACTCTAGTGACAAAAAAGAGCTTAATAATAAAATTTAGTGATGATTTACGTAATTAACTCTAACTTTTACTAAATATCAATTCAAGAGAAAATTATTTTTAAAATGCTTTTTAAATAGATTTTTCATACTTGCTTCAATCGTTTGATATTATAATTATACTTTCAATTATAATTTATCATAATTTTAAATATATGTTTACATTTTTTTAGTTTCATAAAATTAAATGCATATATAAATTTAGGTTTAATGTCAAAATAAGTGCTCAAATTATCTTATTTTTTCATTTAAGTGCCTAAACTATTTTTTGTCCCCTTTAGGTGTCCAAACTATCATATTTTCCCTTTTAAGGTGCCTAATTTTTTTTCTCCTTTTTAGGTGCCAAAACTATCATTTTTGGGCTAAAGTATGTGCCTAAACTACCATTTTTAGGCCAAAGTAGGTGCCCAAACTATCATTTTTGGTCAAAGTAGATGCTTCAGTTTGACCTTAAAAGGGACAAAATATAATAGTTTGGGCACCTAAAAAGGGTAAAAAAAAGTTAAGCACCTAAAAGGGAAAAATGGATAGTTTGGGCACCTAAAAGACAAAAAATAGTTTAAGCACCTAAAAGAGGAAAACGTGATAGCTTGTGCACTTATTTTAGTATTAAGCCATAAATTTATTTGTAATATCTCATATATAATTAGGATATCAATTGGGTGGGCCGGGTGTGTAGGGTGTTTTTTTTCGCACTCATTCCTGTCAAGAATTTTCATCCTTATTTACGCCTCACGACCCGTTGCGAATACAAAATATAGAACCATACATGCCCAGTAACCCGCAAGACAAAAACTATCTCCGCCCCCACCACCCACGTGGTTCCTGAGACCCGCCTAATCTCCTCTTTACCGGCTTCATGACCCACTTCATATAATATATTTCTAAGTATTAGTTAAATAAATATAAAATAATTTTGTTATGAAAAAAGTATGAAATACCTATCATCCGGACTCTCACCATATATATGACATTATTCCAACTGTCACCCTAAAAGGAAGGCTTGACGACAACAATAAAAAAAAATCAAGAAACCTGGCTGATGTTTTTAAAAATATTTGTATATTTGATCTGATCAATCTCAAATCCAATTATATATATATATATATATTGAATCATAGTCAAATATTAAGGATTAATATCATATACACTGACGGTGGAAACTGAAAGTTTCCACAAGCGCCTTAGTTTTAGGATATAGGGAGTTAGTTTAGGGTATAAGGTTTAGGGGTTTAGGTGTAGGGGTTTAGAATTTAGGGATAGTTGTTTTAATTTAAGGTTTAGGGTTACAATTTAGGGTTTATATGTTAGGGTTTAGTTTTTAGGGTAATATGACACTTTTACTTAACATATTTTTCACAAATCATGATCAAATAATGTTTAATTGATAATTTTAATATTTTTATAGGAATTTTCTAAAACATTTCATTTAAATAAATTCAAAGAAAAATAACTAAATTTCCTATTAATCCTAACAAAAATATTTAAATTTTCAATAGAATATTATTTATTGATGATGCGAAAAATATGTTGATTAAAAGTGTCAATTTCAATTTTTTCATTAAATTTATTTGATTGTATCAATAGAAGTGACTTAATTTATAAATAATAAAAGTTGAATGATGTAATTTGATCAAATTAAAAGTTTGTAATGTAAATGAAAGTAGATGTTAAGTTTAGTGATCTAAAATGTAAACTATTATATATATTTTTAATTAATCATAATGATTAAATCAAGATTTGCTTTTTAAAATTTATTGTTATCTTGGTAAAAGCTTGACCTTAATACGCTCTTAAATTGAAAATCATTTTAATAAATGAAAAGATATCTTCTGAATTATTGAGTAATTTTTATAAATTGAAAACTCTTTAAATTTATGGTATCAAATATATTAGTATTTAAAAAAATCGATTTATAACATTTTTTAAAGTTGTATGCGTAAGAATTTTCTTAAATTTGCATATGTTCTCATTGACATTCTCTATGTATACTATTGATATCACGATCTTTGTTTTATCTTAAATATCTATTGATATCATTTCTCAAACATCATTTATTTCAACAATTGGTATGTAATGTGTTTTTATTTTTCAAAATTATTTTTATTGTGATGTTTTAGTGAGGGAAAGTTCTAAGAAAAGTATGTTAATAGATTTGTATCTTGTTTGGTTTTATGTTTTTGTGAAAAAATATATTTTACGAAATATATGTCATATTGAACCTAATAAATAGTATTAGTAGAAAAACGTACGACACTCATTCTAGGAGACTAGGGTTCAGTCACTTTGTTTGCAAGGTGTATGTACATTGTCAAAAGGTTAATAATATGTATGAACATATACTACATTGTAATTACCTTGAATATACGTCATATTGAATGGTTGAATAATAGTTCATTTGAATCTCAATTAATAGTTTTTTTTGTTATATGCATGTCTGTCTTACGGTTCATGTTCGAGGTGCGAGATTGCCCCTCCCAACAATATCGTTTCCAAGGTTCAAACACCAAACACTTGTTGGTTTATAAATTCGTTTGAATCTTCATCAATAGGTTTTAAATCGTTAAATCTTAATATGTTGATCAACAAGTTTTATGTTTTATAAATAATTAGTTTGAGTCTATTTTAATACACAACAATTATGCATGCGAGATTCAAAATATTATTTCTACTTATTGCATAAAGTCTAAATAATCTTGGATTTATTGAATTTTATGTTTTCTTAAATTATCATTCGTCTAGATTGAAATTCAATATTATTTTCTCGAGTGTCAAAGTTTTTAAACTAATTAAAATCATTAAGAGTGATTTTATCTTTCAAGGTTTCATGTACTTCAACTTTTTATTTTCTAATTTATTCTCCATTGCTATTTTACACTATTAAAGTTCAAAAAGGAAGAAGTAAAATTTTTAATTAAAAAAAGCTTAAATATTTTATAATAATTTAATTTTTCAAAATAATATTGTTCAATAATTATATTTTTCAAAATAATTTTCAAAAATTTTGTTATATAAAATACACGAGATTGTTAAAGTTTGAATATAAGTATTTTGATATAACAAATATTTGTAAAATATTTTTAGATTTAATCAAATATTTCAACTTAGTTATAAAAGTTAATTTTTTTGTAAGTAATGTAATAAGGGACAGTCTGCCGAAACGGACTATCCTCGTTTGTTATTGATCTAGGAATGTTGTAGGCACGTTCCTGCAATAAAAATGACAAGGAAACAATAAAAATTATACAGTATATTTATGTTAAATAGGAACTCAAAGATGAACAAAAACAAAAATAATAATAATATAGGGTAAGATGATAATTTTGGCGTTTTGGAAAGACTTCAAACGATGGTGAAGAAGGCTTCAAAAACGACTGATGTTGGAAACGCTAAACTCGAAAAAACTTGCACAATTTATTGAGCAAACCCGAATCGTATTTATTTAACGTCGAAAGACTTAGACCCGCTAAATAGCAATTTAGGAACTCGAAATATCAATGACAAATAAACAAATTTGAGTGTCAAATAATTCTAAAAAGAACTAAAAAAAATTCTCTCAAATGTAATTTTTATTTCAAAATTGATAACCTTTTTACATGTAATTTCGGTCTACTTAAATAGGGAGAAAGGTATTTGACAAGTGGCGGCAATGCACATTTAACATGTGCATAAAAAGTATTTGAAATGCAAACAACAATATGCTTGTTCTTATCTCCTGGACTTTGCCGCACTAAAAGAGTGAAAACTGGTTGCATTGAGATTTGAAGGAGCACGTGGCTGCACTTAAATGTAAGGGTAAACTACATAAATGACCACTATATTATTAGAAAAGTCACAATTTGACTATTTTTTTTTTCGAACAATTAAACCATCATATTATTAAATTGGATGCAATGTGACCACCAACCGTTAGAGGTTAACGATAGGGTGACGTGGCAGTTAAAAAAATAGGGGTATATTACACATTTGGTCCTCGTTACTATTTACTCTATCAATTTGGTCCTAATTTTAATTTAATAAAATAAATTAATTACTTAATTAGGTTGTGACACGTGTCGACATCTTATTGGAGGACTTTAATTATTTTTATTTAATTTATTTAATTAATTTTCCACCTCCAATCAGGTGGTGACACGTGTCACCAGATTGGAGGAAGAAAATAAAAGCAAGAAACATACTGCTGCTAAAAGGATTCGAACCAGGGTTAGCTTGGATGAAAAGCAGTATGCTTACCACTAAGCCAAGTGAATTTTTATGATGTATGGTACAAAATTTAATCTTTAACAGATAAAAGACTCCAATGTAAAATATATGCGATTTTCTACCTCGAAGCAACACCTGCAACCATCATAACTAGATCATCATCCTTAACACCCAATGCTTCCCTTCCATTAAACAATAGTTGCTGCTGCTGCAATGGCACCCTAGTCTGCCAATAAACCGAAACAAGCTTCAACCAATCAACATAAACATAGTTCCACAGTCAACTCTAAAAAATGAAAGAAAACTTCATTGTGGGGATTAAAAAGCACTAAAATAGCACTCGAAATTAACTGGAAACTTGCGAAAATAAGAGGGGATTAAAACCAATAAAAAAAACAAAGCATAAACGGTCAAGGCAAACCCCTAATTCAAAGACAAAACAAAAATCAAGCTCCGATTGGGGATTAAAAAGCACTAAAATAGCACTCGAAATTAACTGGAAACTTGCAAAAATAAAATGGGATCAAAACGAATAAAAAACAAAGCATAAACGGTCCTAATTCAAAGACAAAGCAAAAATCAAGCTCCAAATCGGAAAGCAAAAGGCAAGAAATGAGGCAAAGTCAATCGAAGCAAAGACTAGAATTCCCAAATCAGTGCCATAGCAAAAATCAAGCAATCAGATGGAAAGAAATCGAGGATTGGTTGAAGCTTGTTTCCGTTTATTGGCAGACTAGGGTGCCATTGCAGCAGCAACAACTGTTGTTTAATGGAAGGGAAATGAATAACTCTGAGAAATTGAGTGCATTGGGTGTTAAGGATGATGATCTAGTTATGATGGTTGCGGGTGCTGCTTGGAGGTAGAAAATTGCATATATTTTACATTGGAGTCTTTTATTTGTTAAAGATTATATTTTGTATCATACTTCACAAAAATCCACTTGGCTTAGTGGTAAGCATATTGTTTTTCATCCAAGCCAACCCTGGTTCGAATCCTTCCAGTAGCAGGATTTTTTTTGCTTTTATTTTCTTCCTCCAATCTGGTGACACGTGTCACCACTTGATTGGAGGTGGAAAATAATTAAATAAAAATAATTAAAGTCCTCCAATAAGATGGCGACATGTGTCACAACCTAATTAAATAATTAATTTATTTTATTAAATTAAAATTAAGACTAAATTGATAGAGATAATAAGTAACGAGGACCAAATGTGTAATTATACCCCTATTTTTTTAACTGCCACGTCACCCTACCGTTAACCTCTAACGGCTAGTGGTCACATTGCATCCAATTTAATAGTATGATGGTTTAATTGCTTCGAAAAAAAGTAATGTGATCAAATCGCGACTTTTCTAATAATATGGTGGTCATTTATGTAGTTTACCCTAAATGTAAAGCACATGCAAAATTATGCATGCATTTAAACTTCAAAGATGGAAGCTGCTTGTTGATTCATGCATGGCTGCTTGATTCTTTGATGTACGAACGTGCATGGCTAACGCATGGGCTGCTGCACACATATGCAAAACATTATTATAAGTTACATTATCAAATTATTCCAAACATATATATAATTATTCTAAACATATGTATCATATTATATACGTATTTAAATATACCTAATAAGTAGTATAACCTAAACACGTCATATCTCAATATGCAATACATTAAAAGGCTTACTATCTAAGGCACATACATTATCAAATGATTCAGAAATATTAGCACAAGTAAGAAAAAAAGCTTCCCTGAAACGTTGCGCCCTAGATCGCGTAATTGGTCTTAACGGTAAGACTTCCAGATCAACATCAAGTGCAGGTGAAGATGTGCTCACATCATAATGGCTATTTTACATCCCAACGGTCATAAACAACTAAAATCTCATTCCACAGTATATAAGAACCACAATAATATTTGAAGAAGGTTACTACATTTATTTAAGCTAAAAGATCAAGAGAAAAAGAGTTTAACTTTTCTTTCTTCCATTTCTCTTGTAAACAATGTAGTTCAAAGGTGTAAGAGTCATGTGCAATTTATTAAATTGAAGCTCTCAATTAAAAAAATAAATGTTTGGTTGATTTTTTGTGCAAGTGATAGGCTAACTTTTGAATATAAAAATTAGTATAGCAAGACTCAATATATATAGGGATAGGATCCAGTTACACAGTGTAAAACTCTCTAAGTTTTACATGTTGTAAAACCGAAATTGATTTTGATATAACACATAAACTTAAGGACCAATTTGCAAAACAATAAATTTTTAAGTACTCTTTAAAGTCTCACAATTGACAAGTATTTTTGAACAAAATAATATTTAAAGACCTGCTCTTAAATCATATATATTTCCCTAAGTCTTTTCTTATGCTTTTCAAGCCTAAGTATGCAAAAACGCCCAGACGCATCGATACCCTCAGCGTATCGATACCCTATTTTGCCACTGGAATTTTATTGAACTTACCGTACCGATACGCCCTGCAACCGTATCGATACGATACAAATCTGGGCAAATGTTTTCATGAAACCGTACCGATACGCCTAGCAACCGTATCGATACGATATTCATCTGGGCAAGTGTTTTCATGACACCGTACCGATACACCTAGCTACCGTATCGATACGATAAGCATATCTTTGAAAAATCCGAGCATTTAATTATTTGACCGTTACTTGTCAGTTGGTTGGTTTCCCAATTTTCAAAAGGTCGTTATACCGTACCGATACGCTTGGTATGCGTATCGATACACTTTTTATACAAACATAGCTTGGGATTCTAGTAACTTTGGACCGTATCGATACTGACCTCCGTATCGATACGCCCCTTAAAACCGTACCGGTACGCCTTCTATGCGTATCGATACGCTATGTTTTCAGGTACAACGGCTCTTTCCTCTTTGATGCAGGTATCGATACGCCCTTCCCGAGTACCGATACGGTAGGTTGCAGAGCTGCATTTAATGCGGGAAAAATGTCCACAACGGCTCTATTGATGATCCCAACTACCCAAACGGCTAGAAATCAATGCAAGGATATAAAAACAAGCTTCTATTGACCAAGCAACAACTATTGAACATTCAAGCATCATCAAAGCAAAAAATCCAAACCCTTGAGCTATTCAAAGTCAAATCTTTGTACCCAACTCTAGTGTATTTCAAATTGTCAATTTGTATTGTGAGTTTGGGATTGTTTAAATTGTATTTGGGTAGACAATCATCCTTTGAGAGGAAACATTTGAGTTTACCAAAATATTTCTTTGTATTTGAGTGGATTAAGCTTTGGGTAGAAAGCTTAATCGAAATTGTAAGGTTTCCTCCTCATCCAAGAAAAGGGGACGAATTCAATTAGTGAATTGTTTAAAAATCCTTAGTGGGAGCTAAGGTAGTGGATGTAGAGTTCATTTGGAGAACTTGAACCACTATAACCCCTTGTGTCATTTTTATTTTCAATCTTTCTCTTCACCAAAATTTTAATCGCCAATTCACCCCCTCTTGGCCATTTGCAAGTGTTCGATCAACTCAACAATTGGTATCAGAGCTACACTCATTGGAAGGATTACAACCCTCTTGAGTCGATTCTTGGAGAGTTTGATCAACAACAAGTCAAGCAATGGCATCCACCTCCAACTATGAGTCCCAATCCACCACCAAGCCACCATTCTTCAATGGGGATAACTATCCTTATTGGAAGAATATGATGAGGCTCTTCATCAAGTCTACCGACTATATGGTGTGGGATGTAGTTGAAGAAGGTCCATACATTCCCATTAGGAGAGATAGAGAAAGGCTCGTCCCAAAGATCAAAGCCGAAATGACCGATGATGAAAGAAGAAGGATGCAAGTGAATGACAAAGCTCTTCATGTAATATTTTGTGCAGTTGGTCCGGATATCTACTCCAAGGTGTCTTCAATCGAAAATGCCAAGGAGGTTTGGGACACCCTCGAGACAACATACGAGGGAACTAGTGATGTCAAAGAGACAAAGATTGGGCTACTCAATCTAAGCTATGAGAACTTCAAGATGGATCCTGAAGAAAGTGTCTCCAAGATGTTTGATCGGTTCTCGGTCATTGTCAACGGTTTGAAGGGTTTCGGTGAAATCATTCCCGAAGACAAGATAGTGAGAAAGTTGTTGTATTCTCTTCTGGAGTCATGGGATGGCAAGAGAACGACCATTATTGAAGCTAGAGATTTGAAGACTCTCAAGCTAGATGCTCTTGTTGGATCTCTACTCACACACGAGATTATGAGGAAGGGAAGAGAACAAGAGAAGAAGATAGTGGAGAAGAAAGAAGTTGAGAAGAAGAAAGTGGGAATCGCACTAAAGGCTTCACAACAAGAAAGCGATTCTAGTGAGGATGAAGATGAGGAGATGGCTATGTTGGCCAAACGTTTTACTCGGTTTATGAAGTCAAATCGTGGAAGAAAATTCATTAGAAAGGGAGACTTCAAGAGTAAAAGCAAGGAAGAGGAGAAAGACCAAATTACTTGTTATGAATGAAAGAAACCGGGTCACATCCGTTCCGAGTGTCCTCAATTGAAAAAGAAAAGCTTTGGGAAGAATAACAAGCTCAAAGCAAAAATTGCAACTTGGAGTGACGATGAGTCTTTCGAGGAAGAGGAGGAAGTGGCCAACCTATGTCTCATGACCATCGATGATGAGCCTAAGGTAAACTCTCACTCATCCAATTTTGATTTTACTATTGAGGAACTTCAAGATGCTTATGATGAATTGCAAGAGGTGTATGATGAGTTAGCAAGAAAATACGAAGAGTCCATTTTGAAAAACAAGAAAACAATTTCCGATTTAAAAACTCAAAATGAGACATTTTCAAAAGCTAACTCCGAATTGGAAAATAAGGTTTTGTTTTTAGTTAATCTTTCAAATGATCTTAAAACTAAAAATCTTGAACTTGAAAAACTTCTTTCCAATTTTCAAGATTATCACACAAAGGAAGTGGATAATCTTAAAACATCTATTGCTATTGGGAAAAATAATTTTGAAAGAGGAAATCATTCTAAATCCCAATATGTAAAAAGAAAACCTTTTGTACCTAAACAAAGAAATTTTAATAAGCAAGTTAGAGGTCATAGAGTTAGGAGTGTTTGGGTTCCTAAAGAACTCATTATTTCTAATGATTTGAATGCTATTGCTTCTTGGATTCCTAAGGGAACCAAATTGTTGAAGGCTAACACTCATGGACCCAAAATGATTTGGGTACCAAAAACCAAGACCTAATTTCTTTGTTTGTAGGGGGAGCATTGCTACAAGGCTAAAGCTTCAAGCAAAAATTCTTGGTACCTTGATAGTGGATGCTCAAGACACATGGCCGGTGACAAGAGTAGATTTGTGGAACTAAAGCCTAAGAGTGGTGGAGTAGTAACTTTCGGTGACAACTCCAAAGGCCACATTGAAGGAATAGGCTCCATTGGTAATCACTCTTCTATTTTCACTGAAAATGTTTTGTATGTCAACGGTCTTAAACATAATTTGTTGAGCATTAGTCAATTATGTGATAGGGGTTTTAATGTTTTATTTGATAAAAGTGGTTGCAAAATTGTAAACATTAAAACAAATCAAATTATGCTCATAGGACATAGAATAGGAAATATTTACATGGTGCATCTAGACGACATTCATTCATCTCATACATTCTTAGTTGCACATGATGAACATGACTCATGGCTTTGGCATAGAAAATTAGGACATGCTAGTATGAGTGTCTTAGAAAAATTAATTTCCCTTAATCTAGTTAGAGGTTTACCCAAACTTAAATTTTCTAATGATAAAATTTGTGATGCATGCTCAAAGGGTAAACAACATAGAAGTTTTTTTTAAATCCATAAATAATGTCTCTACTAGTAGATGTTTACAATTGATTCATATGGATCTTTTTGGGCCAATTAGAACAATGAGCTTGGGTGGAAAATCATATGCTTTTGTGCTTGTAGATGACTATTCTAGGTATACTTGGGTTCTATTCTTAAGTACAAAGGATGAGGCTTTAGAAAAATTCATCACATTTTCTAAAATAACTCAAAATGATCTTGAACTTAAAATTTCTCACATTAGAAGTGATCATGGAACCGAATTTCAAAATCTAGGTTTCGATGAGTTTTTAAATGAAAATGGGATTAGCCACAATTTTTCCGCACCTCGCACTCCTCAACAAAATGGGGTAGTTGAGAGGAAAAATCGAACTTTAGAAGAAATGGCTAGAACCATGCTTTGCGAAAATAATTTACCTAAGTATTTTTGGGCGGAAGCTACAAATACCGCTTGCTATATTATAAATCGAGTAATGATTAGGCCAATTTTAAAGAAAACACCTTATGAGATTTTAAAATCTAAAAAGCCTAACATTAGCTATTGTCACCCTTTTGGTTGCAAGTGTTTTGTTTTAAATAATGGTAAAGAAAACTTAGGTAAATTTGATGCTAAAAGTGATGAAGCTATTTTCTTAGGGTATTCTTCAAATTCTAAAGCCTATCGTGTATTTAATAAAAGAACTCTAGTTGTTGAAGAGTCAATGCATGTTGTTTTCGATGATAACCTCCTTCCGAGGAAGGAATCTTGTGATGATGATGATGTAGGAATCATTGATGTCATTGATGGAGGACAAACGTCAAAGGTGGATGAGATTCCAACTAAAGAAGAGGATTCACAAGATCCACCTCTTGAAGCCTTGAAGGACTTGGCTCTTGAGGAAAGGGAGGTGTCTTACCCAAGGGAGTTAAACTATGTCAAAGGTGGTGAAATCTTGGGTGATCCATCCAAGGGGGTAACTACTAGATCCTCTCTCAAATTAATGAATCATGTTGCATTTCTCTCATGTATTGAGCCTAAGAACATTAAAGAAGCTTTAAAAGATGATTATTTGGATTTTGGCCATGCAAGAGGAATTAAATCAATTTGAGAGGAGTAAAGTTTGGACATTAGTTGAAAGGCCTAATGATCAATCTACTATAGGAACAAAATGGGTTTTTAGGAATAAATTAGATGAAAGTGGTAATATAGTGAGAAACAAGGCTAGGCTTGTTGCTCAAGGCTATACACAAGAAGAGGGAATTGATTTTGATGAAACTTATGCACCCGTAGCTAGGATGGAAGCTATTAGGATGTTACTTGCATTTTCATGTTATCATGATTTCAAGCCTTTTCAAATGGATGTGAAAAATGCCTTTTTAAATGGTTTTATAAATGAAGAGGTGTATGTTGAACAACCACCGGGTTTTGAGGATTCATAATTTCCAAATCATGTGTTTAAACTCACAAAAGCTCTCTATGGTTTAAAACAAGCTCCTAGAGCTTGGTATGAGAGACTTTCAAATTTCTTAATTGAAAAGGGTTTTGAAAAAGGAAAGGTGGATACAACACTCTTCATAAAAAGATATAACAATGACATCTTAGTAGTTCAAATTTATGTTGATGATATTATTTTTGGTTCTACTAATGAGTGTTATTGTAAGGAGTTTTCTAAGCTAATGCAAGGTGAGTTCGAGATGAGCATGATGGGGGAGCTCTCATTCTTTTTGGGACTCCAAATCAAACAAAGGAAGGATGACACCTTCATAAATCAAGCTAAGTACGTGAATGATATGCTTAAGAAGTTTGGCTTGGAGAATGCAAAACCTCAAGCCACTCCTATGAGTTCTTCCATAAAGCTTGACAAAGATGAAGGAGGTAAGTGTGTTGATTCTAAGCTTTATAGATCCATGATAGGTTCTTTGCTTTACCTTATCGCAAGTAGACCGGATATTATGTTTAGTGTTTGCTTGTGTGCTAGGTTTCAAGCTAGTCATAGAGAATCACACTTAGTTGTCATTAAGAGAATTTTTAGATACCTTAGAGACACACCTACTTTAGGCCTTTGGTATCCTAAGGATTCTTCCTTTAGCCTTCATGCTTTTTTGGATGCGGATTATGGGGGATGTAAGATAGATAGGAAAAGTACTTTCGGGACATGCCAATTCTTAGGTAGTATGCTTGTATCTTGGTTCTCTAAGAAACAAAATAGCGTAGCCTTATCTACCACCGAAGCGGAGTACATATCCTTAGGGAGTTGTTGTGCTCAAGTTCTTTGGATGAAGCAACAACTCTTAGATTATGGTGTTAAAATAGAAACCATACCCCTTAGGTGTGACAACACTAGTGCCATTTGTCTCACTAAGAATCCCATCCAACACTCTAGAACTAAACACATAAAAATTAGACATCATTTCATTAGAGATCATGTTTTGAAAAATGATGTTGTTATAGAATTTGTTGACACCTTAAACCAATTAGCGGATATATTTACAAAATCTTTAGATAAAAAGCGCTTTTGGACCCTTAGGAGAGAGTTAGGTTTAACAAGCCTTTCTTGACCCTTTTTAGGTCCCAAAATGTCAAAATTTGCTTGAAATTGTTTGTGATTAATGCTTGTGTTAATTTTGTTCCTTTTGCTTCTATGCATGTTGCTAGAGAGAGTATATATTAAGTTTAGCCATTAAAACTTGGTCATATGACATGTACATGCATTTAGGGACGTTTCAAATTGGATTTTTGCACTTATATCTGTCAAATCTGCACAATCTGGTAAAGGTGTATCGATACGGCTAACATGTATCGATATGAGTTGATTTCTGGGAATTCTTGAGGATGAACAAGTATCGATACGACCCCTCGTATCGATACGGTACAAGTCAAGGGAAATAGTCAAAGCCAAGCGTACTGATACGACACCGCGTATCGATACGGTAGTAATGACGAATATAAAATTAGGGTTAAAGGGTATCGATACGCGTGTATAGCGTATCGATACGGCCTCAACAGAGAGGCTATTTAGAGCTGTATGCGCTAAATCTATTTAAAACACAAAAAACCCTTTTTCTCTCAAAAACCCTAGCCGCGAAACCCTATATAAACCCACTCAATACTTCAAATTTTACCATCAATCTTCAAAATTTCTTGAGGGTTTTTACTCTACACATCAAGGCAAAGCTTTGGCATCAAATCTTGTGCATTCACATCCCCTCTTTCATCCATTCTAAGATTCAAGGTATAAAATTTCTCTTTTTTTTTTTTAATTTTCGCTTGTTTTTAATTGTTGTTTCAACTAATTTTTTGTACAAACCTTGTTTGATTGTTATGGGTTTCACCCTTTTCACAAAAAGTTTTCAAAAATTAATTTTTTTCATTCGAATATATTTTATATTCGATATATTTTTTTAAACTGTTTTTTGTTTGTTTGTGAATATCTCTTTAAAATTAAAATTCTTTTTAACAAATTACCTTAAATTATTAGAATTTATTGGATCAAATAGGATGTTAATTGCATACATATTCGAATCCTTTTTGATGTATTTTCAGGATTATGGCACCGAAAAAGGGAACTAAGCGTCATCGTTCTACTTCCAATCCTATTGAGGATGTCGAGGGTAATCCTACACCTAATCTTCCTTATATTATCCAATTAAGTTTTCCCGAGGCTAGTGATAGGGAACAATATAAACTTTTTCAAGGAATGAACCTTAGGGAAGAGCGAGTTGTGTCTATCCCTTTTTTAAATTCTGCCCGTTTCAAGTTTCAATACCTACCTTTGATTAAGCAATGAAAATTCTTAACCTTTTTGAATATTCCTCCTATCCTATATAGGAACCTAGTCATTGTATTCTTTTCTAATGCCGTATGCATTCATGATGAACCTAGGGAGCATGTCATTGCTATTGAATCTTCTATTATGGGCAAAACTATTCAAATTGATCAAAAGGTTTTATGCAATGTATTTGGTTTTGAAGATGTTGGTATTGATGATGAACATTCCTTGGGTACGGGTTATTTAGGTCCCGCAAAAGTTTTAAATGCTCATGACCGTATCCTTCACCTTCTTATTTCTTGGTTTATTCGTCCATCGGGTGGGAAATATTCAACTATTCGTCAAACGGATGATTTTTGGCTTAAGTGTTTTAGAGAAGGTAAACGTCCAAATTTGTGTCAAATTATGTTTTCCGACCTTGTCTTCTTAGATCAAAACCGTCACACCAAACTAGTCTCATCTTTTTACTACTCCACGGCTTTGAGTTGTTTATTTCATTCCCTTGGCATTGATTGTTCACATGATTTTCCCGAAACCCTTGGCCTACCCATCGATGAGCGTTCCCTAGCTCGTTCCGGTTTCACTTATGTTGATAATGAGTGGGTTCGCAATGCTCAAGATCCTCCGCCCGTTGCTCCGGTCGATACCTCTCATGCTTCTTCGATTTCTCACCGTGCTCCTCTTGATTCCTCCTCCATGGATACTCTCATGACCTTCCTAAATGAGAAGTTCACTGCGATGGATAGTCGTTTCACATCCTTAGAGGATCGCATCCAAGGCATGGACAAGAAGATAGATACCATGGCTGCTCGCCAAAACTCCATGGATATCTCTCTTACCGCCTTCCATGGTGCTTGGATCAATCAAACTCGAAGGAATCAACCCTCTCAAGAAGATGAAGAAGAAGATGACGAGGACGATCATGATGATGAAGGGGACGAGTAGATCATGTATCTCATCTTAGGCCATTTAGTCTTTTATTATTGTTATTGCACTTTCGTTTTTTTAATTTGAAGTTTATGCCTATTATCTATGTTTTTTAGGATTTTAAGAGTTTGGATTATGATGGTTGCTTTGACATTTATACATTTGAACCTTTATGTTTATTTTGAAGTTTATGAATTTGAACTCTTATGCTTGCTTTAAGTTTAATGAATTATTGTTGCTTTATATTGCTATTATCCTTGTATTCTATTTTGATCTTGTAACCCCCTCATCCCGGTCTGGCCGGATGACCGGTCCGAGTGGGCCACACGGGGAAAACCGAGTGAAAACCCCTTAAGGATTCCCCCTCGGTTAGCAACCCTATATTTTTTTCCATTTTAAATCTTGTCTAGAGGAGTATTAGATCCTATGTGATCATACAACGAAACAACATTGTAACCCCCTTAACCCGGCCTAGACGGTTGACCCGAATTAAGAAAGTCACACGGGGAAAACCAAAGTCAACCCGAAAGTCAACCTTGATTAACGACCCTTTTTTTTTTTAACTTGTCTAGATGCACATTAACCATCCAATCATGCTCCATTTAACACCAAACTTTACCAGCATGCAATTCAACATATATGAGACTTATATGTAACAACAAATCAACAAAATAACACCATATGCAAAAAGCCCCAAATCTAAAGGCATGCTTCCTACACAAGCAAACCATTCAAGCATAAACTTCCAATTCAAGCATGTAAAGGCCAAACACAAAATCCAGCATTCTCAACAACATTCAACATACTTAGGGAGTTCAAAACCTCTCCCAAAACATACACATAGGTCCCCCATTGCCAAATTACCAAAAGCTAAAAATGTACTTATGAAACCTTCCATACTTTGAGCTTTACTTTCACTTGAATGCTTGCCCTCCTTGCTGCCCTCTAAGCACTCTAGTTCTCTGCATTATTGATTTAAGAAAACGAAAGAGAGCGTAAGCAAAAGCTTAGTGAGGAATGCTCAATAAAACCATTCAATAATGCATTTATAAAACATTTATAAATCATGCTTCAAACCATCAATTGCACATGCTCAAAAGCAAACTTAAAACAAGCATCTCATGCTTCATATCATATATGTCATATTGGCCACAAGTGATAAGTTCCATTTCTTTTAAAACAAGTTCATCAACTTTCACCCCAAGGACTTTTAAACACCTTGGCCCCAAGGACTTTTAAACACCTTGGACATGGACTTTTAAACACCATGAAAGAGGACCACACAAGGACTTTTAACCACCTTTGTGTCCACATCAAGTTTCACCCCAAGGACTTTTAAACACCTTGGCCCCAAGGACTTTTAAACACTTTGGCCCCATGGACTTTTAAACACCATGGAAAGGATCACACAAGGAATTTTAACCACCTTTGTGTCCGTAGCAAGAATCATCCAAGGACTTTTAACCACCTTGATGTTCTTAAGTAAACAAGGCTCACTCAAGGACTTTTAACCACCTTAGTGACCTTAACCTTTTCAAAACATCACTTGCCAATATACATCATTTTCATCATTTAATCCACTGTTTTAAAGCATTAAACCAAGCATATTCATCATGCATTTAAAAGCATCAAACCACATTTTATCAATGTACAAAAACAAGGAACTCTTACCTTGAGCTTCCTTCAACATATGGCTTACAAAAACAGCAAATACCATGCTAAATCATGCTTTCAAAACAGTATTTAAATCATGCAATAAACCACATTGCATCAAAATCAAATCATGGCCACCACTAGAGAGTACTTCCGAAAACTTACACTTGAGCTTAGCAAAGTTGTTTAGACTTAAACTAAGCTCCCAAGACATTGGTTTCAAAGCCGAAAACCCAATTTCACTCACCGATTCCACTTCGCCTCTTGCCGAAGCACCAAATCAAACTTCCGGATCAACAACTCTTGGATCCAAAGATGCCTCCCCTGTTTTAACACATCAAAGCAGAGGATTAATGCATCATCATGCATTAATTGCTTCAATGAAAGCACCTAAACTTGCTGCTCTCATCCAACCTCCATTTTCGGCCACCAAACACAACCGAAAATGCATCCAAACCACCTCTCAACAAAGCCCAGCCACAAACCATCAAAACCAAACATCTATTAACATCATTCAACATCTAAAAAGAACCTATTAACATCCTTATACCTCCAGCAACATCAGATCCACAAGATCACCTCAAAAACAAACAAGAATCACAAGCTAAACTTAGGAAATTCAACCTATCTGGGATTGCATTAATCAAAGCTCAATTCCTTATCAATTTAGAGTTCATTTAACATCAAAAACACATCTCAAACCACAGATTAATCAGATCTAACGAAAATCATCAAAAATCACCAAATCTTGCATTATAAGCCAAGATCCATTTCACAACTCAAAAGCCTTTAATAAAACATCAATTAAGGATTGAAAACTTAGGAATTTCAGTAAAGAACTGATAGTTTAGAGGAGAAGGACGTTCTTACCTCCAAACTTGAGTTTCTCCTCTTTTTGGAATCAAAAACCTTGATGAATCAAGTAGCAAATGATGAGGTTTTGTAGATACTATGATTAGGAATCAAAAGAGAGTTGAAAGGAGGAATTTAGGTGAGAAAATCAGATCAAATTCTCTGGAGAGAAAGTGTTTGGGTTGAGAGAAAATGAGAGAAAGAAAATGGAAAGTTAGTTATCCAAAATAGCCAAAATGGCTTTCCCTCCTCTTCTAATATGTTTAAAATCAGAATATAGCTTAAAATATCATAGAAAAATCTGGAGAAACTACTTTTGGAATAATAGCTCCTTAAAGATTCAAAGTTTCAACCTTTTATAAAACAGTCACCAAACTTTCAAAAATTACATTTTGGTCACTAGCCAAAATGTCACCCTTCCAAAACTCATTTTCCAAAATTGATTTCGCAGTTCACTTAATTATATTAAAAGATGATTTTAGAACATTTTTACATATTTTTAATGCAACCCGAACTAGGCTTTCCTAATTTCACCTTTTTAGATTCGACCCGTACTTTGACCAACCGGTCAACGCCCAAAACTCCTAAGCCCAAAACCGGGGCGTTACAACTCTCCCCCCTTAAGAAATTTCGTCCTTGAAATTTACCTGAAGGAAAGAGATAAGGAAACTGCTTCAGCATGTCTTCCTTCCGCTCCCACGTGGCTTCCTCAACACCTCGATGCTTCCACAGCACCTTCACCAATTCAATGGTCTTGCCACGAAGAACCTTGCTATCCGAATCCAGAACCTTCACCGGTTCCTCATCATAGGTCAAATCCGAATTCAAAACCACTTCCTCCACAGGCATCACATGCGAAGGATCAGATCTATACTTCTGGAGCATAGAAACATGGAACACATCATGAATCTTCTCCAACTCTTGAGGTAACCTCAACCGGTACGCAACAGGACCCACACGCTCAACCACCTCATATGGTCCAATGTACCTAGGGCTCAACTTACCCTTTCGGCCAAACCTCATCACCTTCTTCCAAGGCGAAACCTTCAAGAACACACGGTCTCCCACCGCATACTCTATCTCCTTACGCTTCAAATCCGCGTAAGACTTTTGCCGATCAGAGGCAGCCTTCAACCGCTCACAAATGAGCTTCACCTTCTCGGTGGTCCCTTTCAACAAAGCCGGCATCGAAACCAACTTTTGACCAGTTTTAGCCCAACAAAGAGGAGTCCTACACTTCCTCCCGTACAAAGCCTCATAAGGTGCCATCTGTATACTCGCCTGATAACTATTGTTATAAGCGAACTCAACCAAAGGCAGATGCTTCTCCCAAGAACCTTGGAACTCAATCACGCAACACCTCAACATATCCTCCAAAATCTGGATAACCCGCTCAGACTGACCATCCGACTGAGGATGATAGGATGTACTGAAATGCAACCTTGTACCTAGAGCTTGATGCAAACACTGCCAGAAACGCGATGTGAACCTCGGATCCCTATCCGACACAATCGACTTAGACACACCATGCAGCCGCACAATCTCAGCAATGTACAGCTCTGCCAGCTTATCCAAAGAAAACGTAGTATGCACAGGCAAGAAATGCGCACACTTCGTCAGGCGATCCACAATCACCCAAACAGAATTCTTCTTCGAAGAAGACAAAGGTAAACCAGATACAAAATCCATGGTAACCCTTTCCCACTTCCATTCAGGGATTTTCAACGGTTGCAACAACCCAGAAGGAACCTGATGTTCAGCCTTAACTCGCTGACACACCAAACACTTGCTCACAAACTCTGCAACATCCTTCTTCAAACCCACCCAATAGTACTCATCACGAAGATCACGATACATCTTAGTACTACCAGGGTGCATAGCAAAAGGACTACTATGACCTTCAGTCAGAATAGCACACCTCAACTCAGCATCTGCAGGCACTACTACCCGACTCCCAAAACACAACACACCATCATCATTAAAGCAAAAATCCGAAGGTCTACCCTCCGCGATATCCTGAACATGAGACACCAAGGAATCATCCAGCAACTGCTTTTCCTTGATCAACTGAACCAAAGATGGCTTCACTTGCAACTCAGCAACAAGACCACCATCTCGCGATAAGCTCAAGCTAGCAAACATAGCCCTCAGCTCAACAACTACCTTCCTACTCAAGGCATCCGCAACAACATTAGCTTTTCCAGGATGATACTCAATCGTCAAATCATAATCCTTGAGCAACTCCAACCAACGCCGCTGCCTAAGATTCAACTCCTTCTGAGACATCAGATACCTCAAACTCTTGTGATCCGTGTACACAGTACACTTCTCACCATACAGATAATGTCTCCAGATCTTCAGAGCAAAAACCACTGCAGCCAGCTCAATATCATGCGTAGGGTAATTGCGCTCATGCACTTTCAACTGCCGCGATGCATAAGCCACAACCTTACCCTCTTGCATCAGCACACATCCCAAACCAACATAGGATGCATCACTATAGACCACAAACTCTTTCCCTGATTCAGGCTGAACCAAGATAGGAGCTTGCGTCAAAGCTGCCTTCAGCTTCTCAAAAGCCTGCTGTCTCGCTTCCGTCCATTCATACTTAACATCCTTTTGCAACAGCTTCGTCAAAGGAGCAGCAATCTTGGAAAAACCATCCACAAACCTTCGGTAGTATCCCGCCAAACCAAGGAAACTACGGACCTCATGAACAGACTTAGGAACTTTCCAGTTCATCACCGCCTCAATCTTCTGAGGATAAACTCGAATCCCCTCAGCTGAGACCACATGCCCAAGAAACACCACCTCCTTAAGCCAGAACTCACACTTGCTCAGCTTAGCATAAAGCTGATTCTCCAACAAGGCTTGCAAAACAATCCTCAAATGCTCTTCGTGCTCCTCCTCAGTACGCGAGTACACGAGGATATCATCAATGAACACCACCACGAACTTGTCCAGGTATTCATGAAACACACGGTTCATCATGTCCATGAAAGCAGCAGGAGCATTTGTTAAACCAAACGGCATCACAAGGAACTCATAATGCCCGTACCTTGTCCTGAAAGCTGTCTTAGGCACATCCACATCCTTCACCTTCAACTGATAATACCCTGACCTCAAGTCAATCTTAGAGAACACAGCCGCTCCCCGAAATTGATCAAAAAGATCATCAATCCTCGGTAAAGGATACCGATTCTTGATAGTCAACTTGTTCAGCTGACGGTAATCAATGCACATCCTCATAGTTCCATCCTTCTTCTTCACAAACAAGACCGGTGCTCCCCAAGGTGACACACTCGGCCGGATGAAACCACGATCAAGCAACTCTTGCAACTGCGTCTTCAGCTCCTTCAGCTCCTTAGGTGCCATTCTATAGGGAGTAATGGACACAGGAGTTGTATTCTCATACAGCTCAATTCCAAACTCCACCTTGCGATTAGGAGGTAAACCAGGCAACTCCTCAGGAAAAACACCAGGAAACTCCTTCACAACCCTGATATCTTGCACCCTCAACTCCTTAAAGCTAGGATTCACCACAAAAGCTAGATAAGCTTCTCAACCTTGCCTCAGCATCCTACTCGCCTCCAATGTAGACACCACATTGGCAAGAAACTTCACATTCTCACCAACCACAACAACTTCATAATCATCCGCAAGCTTAAGCGAAACCCTCTTATTTTCACAATCCACAACAGCACGATGCTCAGCAAGCCAATCCATACCAAGGATCACATCAAAACCATAGAAGGGCAACTCCATAAGATCAACATGGAAAACATGTTCTTGAACAACCAAGGGACACCTTCTATAAAGCTTTCGAGTCACAACAGTTTCACCAAAAGAACTAGTGACACGAACACCAACATCCAAAGACTCAACAGGCAAACCAAGCAATTCAGCATGCTCACGCAAAATGTATGAATGCGTAGATCCAGAATCAATCAAAGAAAGCAATGACAAGGATTGCAAAGTAAAGGTACCTGCAATCACATCCACATCATTCCTTCCCTCACGCTGAGCATACACCCTCGCTTGGCCTCCACCTTCAGGCTGAATAGCCACAACATGAGCTACTCCACGACCTCCTTCCTCTCACCTCTGGAAATTACCACGGCCGCGCCCACGACCTTTCTGCGGTGCAGCAACAACAGGAGCACGCACCTGATCACCAGCCAATCTAGGACAATCTCGCCTCAAGTGGTCTTCAGAACCACAATTCCAGCATCCATTCCCAGCTGCCGCAACATGAGCTTGCACCTCTCTCACAGCACGAGGACAGTCACGCTTCATGTGACCACGTGAACCACAGATCCAACAAGCACTAGGATCAGCTCTAGCGTTGCCTCCTCTAGCAGGTGCATCACCACCTCTCTTAGCTGAGGACTGATACTTCTGATCACGTCCCCTCTTGTTCCGTCCACCTCCGGAACTAAACTCAGCAGCTCTCTTGCCAGAACTTGCTCCAGCACCTTTCGCAGATAAACCCAAGTTCATCTCAATGTCCTTGGCTCGGCCCACCAACACATCAAAATCGTCATATTCAGTGGCCAGCACATACATTTTCACATCCGTCACAAGACCATAACGGAACCTCTCGCACCTTGCCCGCTCATCAGGTATCAGCTCAGGTGCATACTGACTGAGTCGCACAAACTGCACCTCATACTCAGCCACACTCATGCTCCCCTGGGTAAGAGACATGAATTCACGCTTCTTCTCATCAAGATATCTCACTCCCAGATATCTCCTCTTGAACACATTCTGAAAGAATGTCCAAGTCACATCAGCTTCAACCATTCCAGCTATAGTGGTCATCCACCACGTATACGCATCGTCCTGCAGCAAGGACACAACACATCCCAGCTTTTGCACATCCGTGCAGCTCATCTGACCCAAGATACGCTTGGTACTCTCTAACCAAGCTTCAGAACTCTCAGCTGACATACCCCTGAACTCAGTCCCACCAAGACTGCGCAGACGCTCCAAAGGTAGTCTAACTCCAGCATCTCCCTGATGCCCAGCTTCTTGAGCTCCAGCTACTGCTGCTCGAAAAGCACCCGCAATAGCTTGTACCAACATAGACATATCAGGCATAGCTTGCCCCTGACCAACCTCAGGTCCAGC
This sequence comes from Hibiscus tridactylites, assembly GCA_958450335.1. NCBI lineage: Eukaryota > Viridiplantae > Streptophyta > Magnoliopsida > Malvales > Malvaceae > Hibiscus > Hibiscus tridactylites. Next base: position 44,359,090 of record OY288289.1, on the reverse strand, counting down.
AGTTCCAGCACCAGCTGCAGCTTCAGCTCTCTCACCTCCAGCACCACCACCAGGTGGAGGAGGGGGTAACACCGCACTACCCGTGTTCTCTTCGTTCTCATTCTCATTAGGAGCCGTAGCTCGCACACTACCTCGTAACTCTCTACGTGGTGCCATACTTTTACCATGCAATCACAATGCAAATAAAAACAAAATCAGGCCCAGCAAGGTAAGCAATCCAAGTATTCAAGCTCAATTTCATTCAAAATCAACAACATTTCATTAGCTTCGATTTGGCAATGGGTACCCACATCATGCTACATCACAGCATACAACTCAATTGCATCCAAATCACAAGCCACTAAACATGCTTTCGATCAACAAGCATACAAGGCAATCATACTTCAATCATGGATACATTCATTCCCAATTACTCGAGAACTCAGCTCTGATACCACCAAATGTAACCCCCTTAACCCGACCTAGACGGTTGACCCGAATTAAGAAAGTCACATGGGGAAAACCAAAGTCAACCCGAAAGTCAACCTTGATTAACGACCATTTTTTTTCTTTTTAAACTTGTCTAGATGCACATTAACCATCCAATCATGCTCCATTTAACACCAAACTTTACCAGCATGCAATTCAACATATATGAGACTTATATGTAACAACAAATCAACAAAATAACACCATATGCAAAAAGCCCCAAATCTAAAGGCATGCTTCCTACACAAGCAAACCATTCAAGCATAAACTTCCAATTCAAGCATGTAAAGGCCAAACACAAAATCCAGCATTCTCAACAACATTCAACATACTTAGGGAGTTCAAAACCTCTCCCAAAACATACACATAGGTCCCCCATTGCCAAATTACCAAAAGCTAAAAATGTACTTATGAAACCTTCCATACTTTGAGCTTTACTTTCACTTGAATGCTTGCCCTCCTTGCTGCCCTCTAAGCACTCTAGTTCTCTGCATTATTGATTTAAGAAAACGAAAGAGAGCGTAAGCAAAAGCTTAGTGAGGAATGCTCAATAAAACCATTCAATAATGCATTAATAAAACATTTATAAATCATGCTTCAAACCATCAATTGCACATGCTCAAAAGCAAACTTAAAACAAGCATCTCATGCTTCATATCATGTATGTCATATTGGCCACAAGTGATAAGTTCCATTTCTTTTAAAACAAGTTCATCAACTTTCACCCCAAGGACTTTTAAACACCTTGGCCATGGACTTTTAAACACCATGAAAGAGGACCACACAAGGACTTTTAACCACCTTTGTGTCCACATCAAGTTTCACCCCAAGGACTTTTAAACACCTTGGCCCCAAGGACTTTTAAACACCTTGGCCCCATGGACTTTTAAACACCATGGAAAGGATCACACAAGGACTTTTAACCACCTTTGTGTCCGTAGCAAGAATCATCCAAGGACTTTTAACCACCTTGATGTTCTTAAGTAAACAAGGCTCACTCAAGGACTTTTAACCACCTTAGTGACCTTAACCTTTTCAAAACATCACTTGCCAATATACATCATTTTCATCATTTAATCCACTGTTTTAAAGCATTAAACCAAGCCATATTCATCATGCATTTAAAAGCATCAAACCACATTTTATCAATGTACAAAAACAAGGAACTCTTACCTTGAGCTTCCTTCAACATATGGCTTACAAAAACAGCAAATACCATGCTAAATCATGCTTTCAAAACAGTATTTAAATCATGCAATAAACCACATTGCATCAAAATCAAATCATGGCCACCACTAGAGAGTACTTCCGAAAACTTACACTTGAGCTTAGCAAAGTTGTTTAGACTTAAACTAAGCTCCCAAGAATTGGTTTCAAAGCCGAAAACCCAATTTCACTCACCGATTCCACTTCGCCTCTTGCCGAAGCACCAAATCAAACTTCCGGATCAACAACTCTTGGATCCAAAGATGCCTCCCCTGTTTTAACACATCAAAGCAGAGGATTAATGCATCATCATGCATTAATTGCTTCAATGAAAGCACCTAAACTCGCTGCTCTCATCCAACCTCCATTTTCGGCCACCAAACACAACCGAAAATGCATCCAAACCACCTCTCAACAAAGCCCAGCCACAAACCATCAAAACCAAACATCTATTAACATCATTCAACATCTAAAAAGAACATATTAACATCCTTATACCTCCAGCAACATCAGATCCACAAGATCACCTCAAAAACAAACAAGAATCACAAGCTAAACTTAGGAAATTCAACCTATCCGGGATTGCATTAATCAAAGCTCAATTCCTTATCAATTTAGAGTTCATTTAACATCAAAAACACATCTCAAATCACAGATTAATCAGATCTAACGAAAATCATCAAAAATCACCAAATCTTGCATTATAAGCCAAGATCCATTTCACAACTCAAAAGCCTTTAATAAAACATCAATTAAGGATTGAAAACTTAGGAATTTCAGTAAAGAACTGATAGTTTAGAGGAGAAGGACGTTCTTACCTCCAAACTTGAGTTTCTCCTCTTTTTGGAATCAAAAACCTTGATGAATCAAGTAGCAAATGATGAGGTTTTGTAGATACTATGATTAGGAATCAAAAGAGAGTTGAAAGGAGGAATGTTGGTGAGAAAATCAGATCAAATTCTCTGGAGAGAAAGTGTTTGGGTTGAGAGAAAATGAGAGAAAGAAAATGGAAAGTTAGTTATCCAAAATAGCCAAAATGGCTTTCCCTCCTCTTCTAATATGTTTAAAATCAGAATATAGCTTAAAATATCTTAGAAAAATCTGCAGAAACTACTTTTGGAATAATAGCTCCTTAAAGATTCAAAGTTTCAACCCTTTATAAAACAGTCACCAAACTTTCGAAAATTACATTTTGGTCACTAGCCAAAATGTCACCCTTCCAAAACTCATTTTCCAAAATTGATTTCGCAGTTCACTTAATTATATTAAAAGATGATTTTAGAACATTTTTCCATATTTTTAATGCAACCCGAACTAGGCTTTCCTAATTTCACCTTTTTAGATTCGACCCGCACTTTGACCAACCGGTCAACGCCCAAAACTCCTAAGCCCAAAACCGGGGCGTTACAAACATTCACAAGACAAACAAACGAACTCAACCCAACATTTTACAGCCCAATTTTAAACTTAAACTGCAGGCGGTATCGATACCCTTAAGGGGTGTATCGATACCCCTTGACTAGGTTTAAGCTTTAACTGTAGGCGGTATCGATACCCTTAAGGGGTGTATCGATACCCCCTTGACTAGGTCAACTGGTCAAAGTCAACCCGTAGAGACCGTATCGATACACCCAAGGAGTGTATCGATACCCTCCCCAACGGTTGACTTCCCACGGTCAACGCTAAGATAACGGTATCGATACACCAGAGGCCGGTATCGATACCGAAATGGACAGTAGCTCCAGTGACCAAAATGGTATCGATACACCCCTCAAGTGTATCGATACATGAGGTCTGAAACAAGAAGGTGATATCGATACCGTACCAACCGTATCGATACCCCTACTACGAACTTGCAGGTTTGAGCTGATTTAAGACACAAGGAGGCCCTTAAATCCCTCTAAAACCCCAACCAACACACTAACATCAATCCTAAGGCAAATCAAACATAAAAGCATGCTTTAACTTGAAATCAAAGGCACAATCCAACACAAGATGATACACAAACCATACAAGCAACATAAGCTTTCAAGCATGACATTCCAACAAAAGTCATATCAACATTTAAGGTCATACAAGGAACTCAAAGCCATGAAGGCACAAGATAAGCATATAAGAGGTTTGCACCATAACAAGGCAACCTAAACATCTAAAGACATGCCACCACACACAAGCATACATCATAGCGTAACATGTTTTACAAACTGAGGCCAAATCAAATCATCAACATACACCCAAACTCAAACAACAATACCTATCCCATTACTTAACTATTACATTCTATCACTTAAAATTCATACATTGAGCTCACCAAATCAACACTTGGAGACCCTTCCTTGCCCATGCCACCCACAAGCTACTTATCTGCATTGTCGAATAAAAGAGAGCGTAAGCATAAAAGCTTAGTGAGGGTAAGCTCATAAAACAAACCTTCGACAATGCAGGGTCCAAGCACGAGCTACAACCAAGATAAAATGCATGATCTTACCTCCGATCTACACGAGCCATAATTATAAATGATGCATGAACATATATTCAATATCATGTGATGCTCAACATGTTTAAATCCACAACATATGAAATCACATATATTAAACCATGTTAGCAACACATCCCAAATCACATTGGCTCACGATTAATCACATATTGGCAACATACACCACAATTCGTATTGGCACCTAGCTATGACTCGAATACGTGGATAACCGTTGGAACTCACATCCAACAACACAACCATTACCTGACGGTGGGATTACACTCATCACCGTTCACGCGGAGGGGATTCCACTCATCCTCACGCCCCGTCGATGGGATTCCACTCATCATCGACTAATGTAAATACAATTTTCCGGGCGTATCCGTACTCCTCCTTGGTGACTCAACGCCACCAAGGCCACGCGCGAATTTAGACTCATGTGTGCATACTAACATCCTAATGATCGATCATTTGTACCCAAGCATACTAGTGCCAATACTACACATTTCAATAATCTTTCACAATATCATTTCAAAATAACTTCCGTGCTTAGCACGTACTCACCATGACTCACCGTCATGCACAAGCCACATTTCCATGCCTAGCATGTACTCACCATGATCTCAGATCATACAAACACCTCATAATATCATTTCACACGTCAACACCACATGTACATCATTAACAACCATATCACATCATATTTTACACATGTGTATAACCATATCATATCTATCATCCACATGCATATAACAATGCATCAAACATGCCTCAACATACATGTACACAACATATACATAATCAACACCATCACAATTTAACACGAGGCACATACAACCATTAAAGAGTGCAACCAAAGTCTCTAATCAAAGCTTGGGATTAGGCTACCACTCTAATCGCAACTCTAGGTGGGTTTACCAAGCCCATCCTAGGTTCACATGCTTGAACCAAATACTCAAAACCATTTTAAAAACATTTAACCACTCACCTAAGCTTCCAAGCTCCAAGCTCCAAGCCAAGCAAGCAACCTCCCTCAAATTTCCGGATTTCTTCCCGAAGCCTCTCCAACAAAAATTCTCGCTTCTAAACAACCTCAAACACATTTCAAACAATTCCAAATCAGCCCAACATCAAAAGACCAATCGAGAACACAATTCAAATTCAACGTTGCAAGCCATGAACAAACCCCAATATTTGCAATCTCGGACAGCCCCAAAACCATGTTCAAAAACCATGTTTCCAACATCCATTGCACCCACAAATGATCCCAAATCAACCCCCAACCATAGTACTACCAATAGCCTATCAATTCTCACCTAAAACAACCCCCAAAACTCACCCAAAACCCTCCAAAAACCCCATTTATACTCAAATTCGGGAATCTCAATAAAACACTTTAAAAATCATTTATGTTGGACCTTATGGTTCATAGACAACATATCTAACATAAATAAACCGAAAGCCTTGATAAAAACTCATAAAGTCACAACCTTTAACCAAAACTTTGAAAAACCCAAATTCTAAAACATTGATGAAAATGAAATCTGTTTGTACTTTCAAGTAGAGGAGGATGAGAGCAAGATGGGAATGTGTTTATCTTTCAAAACCAAGCCAAAATGAGGGAGGGAGGAGATGGAATAGTGAAAGCCATGGAAAGGGAGAAGTTGTCGTTGAATTTGAAGTGTGGGGAAGAAGATGGGATTTTTGTTTACTTGAATAGTAGGGAATTAAAATTAAAATGGGTTTTAGTTGGAAGACCAACTATTTACTAAAATACCATTAATGAATGGCCAACCCACATCTCTTAAAGCCCATGAATTTGGACTTAAGAGGTAGGCCCAACATAGCCTTAAACATTTTGGAATCCCGAGGCCCATAAAAATATTTTATTATTTACATTGCAAAACCGAACCCGAAATAATATTAAAATATTATTTTCACCCGACCCCTAAACCCTGGTGTTACAGATCTAACAAAAAGGGGGAGAAGGGTTATAGAGTCAAATATTTTTGTTTTGAAAATCTATCTTAAAGTAAGGGGGAGAAAGCTTTTCAAAGTTTCAAAAACTTAAAAATTTATTTATGGTTTTGTTATATCAAAAAGGGGGAGATTGTAAAACCGAAATTGATTTTGATATAACACATAAACTTAAGGACCAATTTACAAAACAATAAATTTTTAAGTACTCTTTAAAGTCTCACAATTGACAAGTATTTTTGAACAAAATAATATTTAAAGACCTGCTCTTAAATCATATATATTTCCCTAAGTCTTTTCTTATGCTTTTCAAGCCTAAGTATGCAAAAACGCCCAGGCGTATCGATACCCTCAGCGTATCGATACCCTATTTTGCCACTGGAATTTTATTGAACTTACCGTACCGATACGCCCTGCAATCGTATCGATACAATATAAATCTGGGCAAATGTTTTCATGAAACCGTACCGATACGCCTAGAAACCGTATCGATACGATATTCATCTAGGCAAGTGTTTTCATGACACCGTACCGATACGCCTAGCTACCGTATCGATACGATAAGCACATCTTTGAAAAATCTAAGCATTTAATTATTTGACCGTTACTTGTCAGTTGGTTGGTTTCCCAATTTTCAAAAGGTCGTTATACCTTATCGATACGCTTGGTATGCGTATCGATACACTTTTTATACAAACATAGCTTGGGATTCCAGTAACTTTGGACCGTATCGATACTGACCTCCGTATCGATACGCCCCTTAAAACCGTACCGGTACGCCTTCTATGCGTATCGATACGCTCTGTTTTGAGGCACAACGGCTCTTTCCTCTTTGATGCAGGTATCGATACGCCCTTCTCGAATACCGATACGTAGGCTGCAGAGCTGCATTTAATGCGGGAAAAATGTCCACAACGGCTCTATTGATGATCCCAACTACCCAAACGGCTAGAAATCAATGCAAGGATATAAAAACAAGCTTCTATTGACCAAGCAACAACTATTGAATATTCAAGCATCATCAAAGCAAAAAATCCAAACCCTTGAGCTATTCAAAGTCAAATCTTTGTACCCAACTCTAGTGTATTTCAAATTATCAATTTGTATTGTGAGTTTGAGATTGTTTAAATTGTATTTGGGTAGACAATCATCCTTTTGAGAGGAAACATTTGAGTTTACCAAAATCTTTCTTTGTATTTGAATGGATTAAGCTTTGGGTAGAAAGCTTAATCGAAATTGTAAGGTTTCCTCCTCATCCAAGAAAAGGGGACGAATTCAATTAGTGAATTGTTTGAAAATCCTTAGTGGGAGCTAAGGTAGTGGATGTAGAGTTCATTTGGAGAACTTGAACCACTATAACCCCTTGTGTCATTTTTATTTTCAATCTTTCTCTTCACCAAAATTTTAATCGCCAATTCACCCCCCTCTTGGCCATTTGCAAGTGTTCGATCAACTCAACAGATATTTTTTTGGATCATTGGATGGGTGAAACGGATGGATGAGATTAACAATAGAATATGTGAAGATTATCACTTGGGAAAAAAAGTAAGAAGTTAATCTCAACCATCCATTTCTCCCATCCAATGATCCAAAAAACGTGTAAAACTTAAAGAGTTTTACACTGTGTAAGTTGATCACGGCCTATATATATATATACATATATATATATATGAATTACAACAAAATTTTGTTTTCTCAATGTGTTTTACCACTAATACATAACTAATCTTATGTTTTCCTTGTAAACATTTAACTTAACTCATTTTGGGACCCTCCGTTTTTTGAGAGCCTTGTGCGATCGCTCCTATTGCACATGTCCATAACCACCCTTGCTTGTAAATATTTGTAGAGTGCTTTCTTTATTGTATATATATTTTGTGTTGTTTTTTTACGAGCTTAAACTTGTAAACACCCACCTAGAGAGGTATATATTGTTTACATAAATGAAATCTTGTAAAATTGGGAGGTTCTAGTTTAATCTTAGAAAACTAGAGTGGTTTTATATTATCCATTGTAAAAGATATGAGGTTTCTATCTAAGATGATAATAGTTAATTGTGAATTCTTAAGTGGTGAAAGATTCATTGAGGAAGTTGAACGATTATAAAGTAAATTTTGTCAATTCAGCTGCCCATCACAAAGGAGTGAATTGATGAGAAGAATGGATGGGTAACTCAAGAGTCAACCCTTTTTGTCGAGAACGAAGGTTCCAGTTCAGATTGAAGGCTTTCGCTGCCGCCTAGGGTTCTCAGTTTTTGTGGATAATATCAACAATAGGATTCACCACTAGACTTTATATGAGGCGTTCCAGATGTATGGAAGAGTAGTTGATGTTTATATCACTTACAAAAATTTGAAGAGAAGAAATAGATCTACTACCTTCTCTTTCGCGAGGTTTAGCAATGAAGAAGAGGCAATGGCAAAATCATGGATGGACATCACATTATGGTATTCATCGCTAATCAACCGTCTTGTTCAGCTCCACAAAGAAAGCCAACCACATCCTTTAAACATCAACAACCATAAACAAATCTCACGAGTCTCTTAAAGATTCCAGAACCTATCTCGAAGCTCTCTTGGGACATGGTCGCAACAGAGAAGATATATCTCTTCAGGAAGCTCAGACTCGGACTAAGCTTAACTAGGAATGCGATGACAGTGTAATTGTGGTCCGGGTAGAGAATTGCCATGCTATGAAAGGGGTGATCACTAGGGCAGAATCTAAAAATTGTATCCCTATCCCTAATGTGGAAATGGAATAGAGAAGATGCTGCCTCGTGGGCCAAATTAAGAGAATGTACAATCTTGACGTCACTCAGGACGGTCTAAATTCTAATGGGTTTAAGACTATTGTGTGGCCCTGGTATGGCCTTTTAGTGGTATTACATTTTGGCAGTAAAGAAGAAAAGGAGAGATGATGGGCCAGAAGAAAAGAAATGCATGAGTTATTGTTACCTCTCCAAAAGTATTGTTTTTGATGCCAATTTTTCGATGCTCTTGCTTGTTTTTAGGTACATTTAGTTGCATTAGGTTGTCAGAATCATGCATTTTCATAAGGAGTTTATTTTTCTGTCTATGCCAAGGTGAAGGGTTGCTTTGTGGTTATTATGCAAGTTTGGCATATGATTCGGCACCGGAATGCAACACAGTTAGGTTTGCCAAGAAGAACGCCAAGAGTTGCTGGCACAAAAGGACCAGATAGTGCCAAGCACTTGTTGGCAGAGAAGTGCACTTGATGCCATGCCAATAGTGTAATGCCCTGGTTTTGGGCCTAGGAGTTTTAAAGACGGTTTAGGGCCCGTAGAACCTAGACTAGAGATCCGGCTTAGTTCGGGAGTGGTTCAGGGAAACTATGGTTTGGGATGTGATAAAATTATGCGAAAAATTACTAAAATCCTATTTAAATATATATTAAGGAAAGGTGAATCCAATTTTGGAAAATGATTTTTGGAAGGCCGACATTTTGGTTTAGTGACTAAAATGTAAAAATGGAAAACTATTTTAAAGGATTGTTTTGAAAGAGGGCCAATGCTTAGAATCTTAAAGGAGCTATGTTTTAAGTAATCAACCTTTTCCTTTAATTGAACACATTTTAATTGTGGTTTATTAAAAATATTAAAAAGCATTTTATTAAAAGGGAATTTAGTTTCACAAATTCATTTTTGACGTAACTTTCATTTTCTCTCTTTTCTCTTGAGCCCAACATCTCTTTTCTCTCGAAACTTCTAGAGATTTTCATCTTTCCAATTCTTTTTGATCTGCAAATGATTTCCTTGGTGATTCCTCCATTTATCTCAAAGGATCTTTGAAGGTTTTCAACCAAATCTTGCTAATTGAAGAAATAGTCAAGGATTAGAGGTAATTTTCGTTCAACTCCTTTAATCAAGGTTCTTTATTGAAATTCCCAAGTATTTGACTTAACAAGGTTCCATGTTTAATTTGATGAAAAATTGTTAAATCAAACTTAAATAGTGATTTTGAATGATTTTCGTATTGGATCTAATTTGACTGGGTTATGATTGATTTTAATAATATTTTGGATGTTAAATAATGTTAAAAGAAAGGTTTGATCATATTAATCCCGAAACAAGATGGATATCTAGTTGTTAGGTTGTTAAATTTTGGGTTTTGTGGTGTTAGTGTGAAATCTGAGTTGCTGGAGCTATAAGGATGCAATTAGGTTGATTTTGGATGTTAATTGATGTTTAAAAAAGGATGGAAGTGATAAGTTTTGGCTGGTCTAAGTTTGTAGTGTAATCGAATGTGTTTTTGGTTGTTTCGAATAGGTGTTTTGGTGATTTTGGGCAGAGCAGCGGGGTAGCTTTGTTTGTTGGAGATTTTAATGCATAGAGATGCATTAATCATCTATTTTTATGTGGTATAAACATGGGAGAATGTACCAGAAGCAATCAATGGAGTTTCATGAGCTTCAGATGCTTGTTTTCGTGTCAGCTAGTCAAGGTTTCGCGTGTCGGTGAGTGAGAATGTGGATTTCAATTTTGTAATGCTTTTAAAGACGATTTGGGGAATTAGTGGTAAGCTTGAAATGCTTAACTAAGTTCAGAAATAAGTGAAAGGAATTTCTCTCTCGGATTGTGCTATTATGTGTTGTTTCATGCACGTTTTGGTTTAATGGTCTTACCTATTGTTAAAGCATGTTTCAAGGATGTGTTAACTGTTTTAATGATGTGGTGTTGAAGGATGCACATGGTAAGTGATCCTTGTAAGTATATGCCTTATACTTGTGTTTTTAAGCATGCTTTAATGCTTGGAAAAGTGATTTATTGATGATGCTTTGAAAACATGGAGGTATGTGTTAAAATGTGAATTATATTGGCAAGTGATGTTATAAAAGTGGTTTGTAAATAACATCGGATATAGTTAGCCGTGTATATGATTGAGTGTACTATAAAAAATCACCTTGGATGTCGAGGGGTTGGTGTCCCGTATCTCCGTCCAAGTACCCTAACGATTGAAGAGGTTGGTGTCCCGTCTCTCGTTAGTGGTTAAGCATCTAACCGATGATAGGGTTGGAGTCCCTATGGGTTGTGATTTTACCCGGTTGATAGAGTACCTTTGGTTGTGTATGTACCAATTCCGGTTAAGATGGCTTGAAGTTTCGAGTAGACACTTGTTGTAATTCGTGTATCCGATATGTGGTTTTGAGTTGTGAACTTGTTTAATGATCACTTGTAAGCCAATATAATTGATGATGTATCATGGAATGGTTTATGTTGCATAATGTGGTTTATGCATGTTTTACTCTTTAAGATTTGCATATGGTAGCTATGCATGGGAAGGCTTAAATCAAGTGTGGTTTGGAACTTGACGTTGATTCATGATGCATGTGGTTTGATGTTTAACATGCTGATTTTGGTTAAGGAAAGTGCATGGTTTTAAAAAGGGCATGATGGTTTTCAAGTGATGCTTTAGAAAATTGAAATGAGATTTCTATGTGGACATGAAAAATGGTTTTGATGTATTGATGGTGTTTTGCTTATGAGCCTCTTCCCTAAGCCTTCTGTGCTTACGCTCTCATTTGTCCATCAATGTAGATAATTGAGGTTTTGGAGGCAACAAGTGACAAGGGATTCCAAGAGACTTCGCTTAAGAATGTACGCTTCGGTTTAGACTAAAGTAATAAGGGCAATGGGTTGAATTGTTAGGAGATTTATGTAAACTCCCTTTGTGCAAGTTTGGTTTGCTATTTTAGACTTGTAAATGGCCATTGGTATTTGGTTTATGCTTTTCTTTGCATTTTGGTATATTGCTTAGTTTGATAATAGGTTGCATGCCTATAGTTTACATTTGATGCAAATGCTCATGTTATGATGATGAATATGCCATGGATGCCTGATTATTGATGCTTATATATGTTGGAAGCATGTTGGAATGTTTATGAATGGATTAAAGTGTGAAAAACCAGCAAAAAGTGTCATTACAGGCCAAGGTGTTTCGATACACTCGAGCCTATACCAAAATAGGGTTCCTGAAATTGCTTTGGTGTTTCAAAACAGGGAGGGGCATTTTGGTATGTTTTGTTACTAGAAGGTTATGTTCCGAAACAGGTTTTAGGTTGTATCGAATCAGCCTCGTGTACCGAAACAAACAATTCTATTTTGAAATAGGCGTTTCGTTACAGGGCAACTAAATGGGCTTGGATGATTGTTTTGAGTTGTGTTTTGACAGAGAAGCATGTAATGCGACTAATTAAAGGTTGGTAACTTAAAAATGAAATAAGTCCCTATATTTTGGTAAAATTACAAAATGGTCCCTAAAATATGTTTGCATGCAATTAAGTCCTTAATTGTTGTCTGATCAAGTTGTAAATCGTTCTGTTGCGTTGTTTATCACATAGGATGTTTAAGAGCATTTAGAAAAGATAAAATAAAAGGGTCATTTATTAAGGTAAACTTCCCTGTTTACTTCAATATTCCCTGTGTAACCCATTCGATTCGGTCATTCGGCCAAACCGGCTCGAAGGGGTTACATTTGATGGTATCAGAGCCAAAATTTTGAAAGAATGAGATGATGGCAAGTCATTGGTAAGTTGATATGATGTGATTCCAAGTGAATGATGGTGTTTTCTTTGTACGATGATTGTTATAATCATGTTGTTGATGAACAAATGATATTGATGCCATGCATGATGGTTGTGACGTATGTGTAAATTGTTATATACATGGTGATGTTATGGGTTGAATCTGATTGATTACTATGTACGATGCTTGTGATAAGTATGTTGTATGCCTTATGCTATGCTTGGGGGAAATTGAGATACCTGTTCCCTTATTACTATAGTTGGAAGTCTTGGATCCTTGCTTGAAGCTGACCTGATTTCTTTGTTCTTTTTTTATTATCATGCCTTAATTATAATAGCACAATGGGACCGAGGAGAGAATTACGTTCGAGTACGATTGCTGATGCTGGTGAGCAGGGAAATCAGGAGAATGAGGTTCTTCTTGGTGGGAATTTACCTCTTCTACCGCCTCCACCTAGGGGGTGAGGAGCAAGGACAGCGTGAGCAAGCTGGTCCTATGTTGGGTGATTTGACGCCTCTAGTTCAGACAATGACTTGAGCATTCCAGGTTGTTGTTGCCGAAGTGCAAGTGCAAGCACCTGCTGCTGGGAAAACAAGGTTTCCATTAGTATGCTTGCGTAGTTTGGGCGGAGTTGAGCATCATGGATTGTCGCCCGAGGCATCCAAGGCTTGGAGGGCTAGTACGATCCAGATTTTGGACCAAATGGGGTGCAATGATGCACGTAAGCTGGGACGTAATGTTTCATTGTTGCAAGGTGATGATTACAGTTGGTGGACGACTGTAACGGCGGCTATGGATCCTAATGAGGTGGATTGGGAGTTCTTCCAAGCTGCCTTTAAGAAGAAGTATCTAGGAGTTAGATACTTGGATGATAAGAAACGCGAGTTTATGTCTTTGGTTCACGGTAGCATGTATGTGGCTGAGTATGAGGTTCAGTTTGTCCGTTTGTGCCAGTATGCCCTTGAGTTGGTGCCAAGTGATAGGCATCGTTGCGACCGTTTCCATTATGGATTGGTGCAAGAGGTGAAGACTTTATGTTGGCCTCTAATTACACGAATTTTGATGTGCTAGTGGAGCGAGCCAAGGATATCAATGCGAGTCTGGGTTTGACTTCTCGTGTGGATGGTTCTAGCTCGGGTAAAAGAGCTGCTGATTTTGGTCCTAGAGGTGGACAAAATAGGAGGCCCCATGATAAGAAGTTTCGCTCTAACGCGAAGTGAGGTGGAGGAAGGCTTGGACGTGGAGCTTATGGTCAGGGTGCCCAGGCTAGATCGACTTTTAATTCTTGTTGGGTATGTGTATCTCATGAGAATATGAGGCGATATTGTCCTTGTTTGGCTCGAGAGGCGCATGCTCTGTAGGGTGTGCAGGTGTTCCCTTTTTGTAAGAGTGCAAGTGCACACTCTTGTCAAGTTATAATATAAAAGATGTAAAATCCCACGAGGATTGGACAAATTGTTTCGGATTGTCGTTCCTGCACAAGGGGAAGTAAATTGCACAAGTAAAGTGATTGTTGAGAAGAAAAGTAAATTAAAACACAAATAATAAAAGAAGTGATCAGGTTGAGAGAGCGGGAATGGTTATGCTGCTCCTTAGTGTGAAACTGCATTGTATAGGCTAAGTTGTTTTGGGCTGCCATGATATGCTACCTCGACGAGTACTGGCAGATTAAGGTTGCGACCCTCTCGCTACTGCAACAGGTCTCTGTTCCTACAACTTTCGCTGTCTCGACAGGTGGAATGGAAAAAAAGTCCTGGCGGCAAGTCTAGCAGATACTCCAACTTTGGCAGAGCAATTCTTAAGTGATCCCTCCTATGTATAGGCAAGAATTCTGTCACCACGTGATGTAGGCAATACCTAGAAATCTCAGCGTAAACCTAACACAGGCAGTCGACGTTTGGTTGCTCATTTTAGTCGCTGAAACTCGAACTTATGTCTAAGCCGAATTAGTCAATACCTCGACATGATGAGACCGTACTTAATTCTTTCGTGAGTTTGACACTCTCATGTCCAACAAATGGATTTCTTCAGCTGAACTTTTCGAACTAATTGAAGAAGTGAAGAACATGAATTAAGCAAACTTGTAATACTTTATTGAAAACAACTCAAAAACCTAATACAACCGTTTACACAACTATATTACAACATAACTCCAAACCCTAGGGAAGTTTAGAACATGACGACATCAGAAAACCCTAGCTAAGCCTAGAGAAACCCCCCGATGATTTAAACTAGGAATACAATGAGTATTTATAGACAATTAGCTAGGTCTAGTCCTTCTTGAAGTAGAAGTCCTCAAAAGTAGCTTTTCACATTTAATGTAACTTTAAACTCTGACTTCTTTGAGTTGAATGTGGACTTTATCACGTTGCCTTAGCCCGCGAGTAATCTTGAGATTTCACTTCGACAGCTCTGCCCGCTGCTACAGACGTCGGAAAATCAAGTGGTCGACATCGATTGAATTAGGATTTTTGGCTCTACAGATCGCACTCCGATTCTCCAACTCCACAGTTTGCTACTGTAGGCAGCAAGGTCGGCGACGACAACACTCGACAGCTACTGTCTTCAGCTGGAACTGCTTCAGTACAACTCCATGGTTCGCTGTCTCAACATTGCATCCTCAGCTCCTCTTTTCTTCTGTCAGTCGTTAGTACCTAAAACCAAAAATACACTAAAATAGTATCTTCCTCACCAAATAAAAGATAATCTTATAGAAACAAGGTAAAGCGAAGAAATACTGTAAAATGCTATGCATGATACTATTTATGCCTAAGATGTGCTCAAAAACAACAATAATATGAGGTGGAATGTGTATGAAATATAGGACTTGTGGACACTTTACACACCCCCAAACGCAAACTGTTTCTTGTCCTCAAGCAATGCAACCTAACATATTTGCTCTAATAATAATCAGAAAGAATAACATGTGTTCAACTTGATTTTATGCCTCAAGGCCGTGACACCTATATTAATTTAGTGATGGGAAATTAGTAAGAAGATAACTCAGAATTTAATTTCTCATGCCAGTGCAGTGTGTGCATGTCTTTGTACAGACTGAATATGCAGAATAAATACATAAACAAAGATGTTGTTACAATTTAAAGGTTGCTGCTAAGGTAGCACAATTAAGCACAATATTTTAATCATGGTAGTTAGGACTTAAGCTTATCACAACTACTCTTCTAGGTCTGAAGTTAAGATAGTAGCAAACTACAAAACCCTGAACCCTTGGAGTAGAGTCATCCCGTGAAGACTTTCATTCACTCATGCTAATTTGTCCGTCATTTCAAAGCTTTCAGATTCATGGACTTTGATAGCATCAGAGTGTCCTCGCACATGATTCTTTCTAGAGCATGTTGCGGGCACCTCTAGGGTAAAACATCATAATTTCCTTGTTTTTGCTTCTGCTACCGTGGCAATGCTGTATTTTTCTGTTTCTTTTGCCTGCCTCGGTGGCTATCTACAATCATTGTTAGAATTTTGCAAAGAATTCTAAAAATAAGCAGGCAGTGTTCATCAGATATTCTAACACATTCAACAAGTAACATAGATGTTTGATAATTTTGGCAAAAAGAAAAAATCTAAGTAATTTTTCATGTTTTTCCCAAAATTAAGTTTAAATTTAATTGGGTGCGAAAATAAATTAACCGGCTATCCTATTATAGGCACAATTATATAACAAAATTTTCTTTTCCGATTATCACTAAGCCAAGTACAATGCAACCTATATGCAATTAAGTATGCCTAGATAAAAGATGCGAGAGCTATCCCCCCAAACTCGGGATGAGCATTGCCTTCAATGCACAAAATAAAAAATAAAAGAAAATAAATACAAGAGATAAATAAAAGAAAGCAGAAAAAGAAAAAGTAAAAAAAAAAGATAAGGAAAAGAAAATAAAGAACTAAAAGTTGGTTGAGGGTTGAGAGGGGGCTTGAGTCTTTTCTGCTGAGGTGGAGGAAGAGGTGTGGATGACGAAGCGGCGACCGACAGATGTCTTGGCGGCAGCCTTAGCCGATGAAGTTTTTGCTTTCCGCGGTGGCTGGACTCTTTTTGGCATATGCTGAGGCTCTTCTTGAGGTTCAATAGAGGGATCGGTAGAAGGTGCTTCGCTCTCTTCTGACTCCATCTCGAAGTCCACAGGCTCGACGACTATGATGTGCCACTTCCTCTTCCTAGTGTCTTCCTCCGTGGGTGCTGCCGGAGGGACAATCGCCATGGGGATGGCTGCTGCTGCTGCTACCACCGCTGTTCCTGGCTCTGGCGGCTACTGCTCAATCTCTTCTAATGAGGAAGTGTTTGCCACTATCGCTACTGTGCATGTCGGTGAATGGTGTTGCTGATGCCTCTCGGGGGTGTCTGCCACTATATCGGATGCGATAGTGGCTGAGTAAGTTTGGTAGTGCGTCGGAGAGGGCACCTGGCGATGGTAGGGCAGGTGGCGATGGCTTTTGGCGTTTCTTGTGCTGGGGCTGCTGCTGCAAGCTCTGCAGGGTATAGAGGCATGATGGGTTCGTCATTAGGGAATTTATGCAGGAGATAAGCCATAAAGGCTTCTCGGACTTCCCCCACAAATCTCATAAAGGTCAACTACTGCTGCTCTATGCGCTTTGTGCTATCTATAAGTGTGTGCAACAGTGTGAGGACTTCATTTTCTGGGGCAGCTTCAGTACTGCTGGGGGCGGCTGGTGTGTCAAGATTAGCGGTAGAAGGCTGGATGGGCGTTATGGGTTCTATCTTCGAGGCCTACATCATCTGCAGGCGGACTTGTCTTGTCCACCCTTCTTTGGCAGTCGTCAACTCATCTTTAGGATCTATTGGGACACTAAAGTTGGCGCAAAGGCCGGTGATGAGGGACGGGAAGTACAACCCGCCCTTCGTCTTTTTGAAGCAATTGTGGATCTCCATGCATATGATTTCCCCAACGTTTATTGGCTCTTTCACCAGAATGCTATGAATCAAAGCGAGGCACGGTTGATCAACGTTAGAGTTGTGGGAAGTGGGCAGTAGGCGCCTTTTTACAAAAGTGTTCCACAATATAGCCTCGGGCAGCAGATGGCGGCGCTTGACAGATCCTACATGCTTACCTGCTAACCACGACGTGTTGGGTCTGCAGAGTTTGGCCTTGATCTTCTCATAGTCAGAAGCCGTCAGTGACTGCCTCCACTCCTCGTGAGGGTTGTCGTGCATATCCATGCCATAGTATCTGTTGATGACGACATCATTCAGCTTAACTGGCTCCCCGCGGACATAGACAAATGGCTGCTCTGGGCAAGGGTGGTGGGAGTAGAATTTCTTGACCATGGTGATGTTGGCTATCTCTAGCTTCTAAGCGAACATCTCCCATCTTTTGCTGTGGATGGTTTCGAACAAGGCAGGCTCTAAATCAAGGTCTTCTATTTGCTTTCTGAAATGGAAACACTGCTCCTCCCATATTGCCTGCTTTAGAGAACTGTTCTTTGTATCTCTCCTTGTCCGCCTTGGAGCAAAACCTCTTGTAGTTGGGTTTGGGCTGTTATGCGAATGCCAAGTGAAACGGTTAAAGTGAATGGAAATCTGAAAGAAAAATAATTAGAGATCTGTGGAAGCAAGAAGGAGATAGCAAGGAAATTAAAGTGAAGTAAATGAATTGAGTGAGAGGGGTTTAAATAGAGGTTGTCGAGAGGTATCGTGGCAGCAATAAATGCCCAATAGTTAAGTTGTCTGGCGCACGTTACGGGATTTCTACCTGTCATTTTCAGAGCCGTTGGCAGCTAGTCGTTGGAGGCCAACTAGCCATTACGTGTTGCTGCGTTGGGCTGCCCTGGGCTGTCTCGGCGTCATGATGGGCGGGCTCCTTGCTGGGCCTTCTTCTTGATATGGCTCTTTTATTCCGAAACCTGAAATAAGAGTAAAGACAAAAACAAAAGTAATTAAATAACTTCTAAAAAATAAAAATCTGAAAACAATTCTAATCCTAAAAAAATTAAACACGAATCCTAATGCATAAAAATAAAAATAAAATGAAAATTAGGTTATGTTGGGAGGTGCATCTCCCAAACATAACCACTTTCTGAGGGTTTTGTGTTTGGCTTTTCATCCAAGTATGTCCTTCCTATCTTCAGATGGGTCCTATTGTTCCTTTAGGTCTATGCTGCTGGTTTCTTCAGCCTGCTTAGAGAATTGTCACGACAGCTGCTACCTTGGCCTATTTCTATGCTAATGATGGCAGCTCTTGCATCTGGGCATCATTCCTTTCCTTTTTCTGAGGGTTGTAGGACGTTTATCTTGATACTCTAGTCGTCTACCCTCATGGTAAGCTCCCCAAGTTCCACATCTATTAGCGTTCTGCCCGTGGCCAAGTGTAACCCCCTTAGCCCAGCATAGACGCCCGACCCGAACTAAGAAGATTACACGAGGAAAACCGAAGCCAACTCGTTAAAGCCAACTTCAATTAACGAACCTTATTTTCTTTTTATCCTCTCTAGATGCACATTAAGATCCTAAGTGAACAACAACACACTTAGAAGAAAACGGCACAGCAATCGGAGATCGATTAGGGGTTTAATTGCTTAAAATACACATTAGGGGACTAAACTGTAATTTCCATAAAATACAGGGACTAAGCCAATTTTAGGATTACCAAACCTTAATTAGTCATGTAACATGCCATCATGTCAAATTTCATCACAAACAAGTCATTCAAAGTTATCTAGTTGATCCTACAACAATAAGGGACCAAAATGTAACATTTCAGGACTTCAAAAGATACTTTTAACTGAAAATAATGAACCGGTGTAACCCTCTTAACCCGGCCTAGACGGTTGACCCGAATTAAGAAAGTCACACGAGGAAAACCAAAGTCAACCTGAAAGTCAACCTTGATTAACGACCCTTTTTTTTCTTTTTAAACTTGTCTAGATGCACATTAACCCTAGCCAAAATGTCACCCTTCCAAACCTCATTTTGTAAAATTGATTTCACAGTTCACTTATATATATTAAAAGAAGATTTTAGAACATTTTTCCATATTTTTAATGCAACCCGAACTAGGCTTTCCTAATTTCACCTTTTTATATTCGAACAGCACTTTGACCGAACCGGTCCAAGCCTAAAACTTCTAAGCCCAAAACCGGGGCGTTACAACTCTCCCCCTTAAGAAATTTCGTCCCCAAAATTTACCTGAAGGAAAAAGATAAGGAAACTACTTCAGCATGTCATCCTTCCGTTCCCACGTGGCTTCCTCAACACCACGATGCTTCCACAACACCTTGACCAACTCAATGGTCTTGCCACGAAGAACCTTGCTATCCGATTCCAGAACCCTCACCGGTTCCTCATCATAGGTCAAATCCGGATTCAATTCCACTTCCTCCATAGGCATCACATGCGAAGGATCAGATCTATACTTCCGGAGCATAGAAACATGAAACACATCATGAATCTTCTCCAACTCTTGAGGTAACCTCAACCTGTACGCAACAGGACCCACACGCTCAACCACCTCGTATGGTCCAATGTACCTAGGGCTCAGCTTACCCTTTGGACCAAACCTCATCACCTTTTTCCAAGGCGAAACCTTCAAAAACACACGGTCACCCACCGCATACTCAATCTCCTTACGCTTCAAATCCTCGTAAGACTTTTGCCGATCAGAAGCTACCTTCAACCGCTCACAAATGAGCTTCACCTTCTCGGTGGTGCCATTTGAATACTCGCCTGATAACTATTGTTATAAGCAAACTCTACCAAAGGCAAATGCTTCTCCCAAGAGCCCTGAAACTCAATCACGCAGCACCTCAACATATCCTCCAAAATCTGGATAACACGCTCTGACTGACCATCCGACTAAGGATGATAAGATGTACTGAAATTCAACCTTGTACCCAAAGCTTGATGCAAACACTGCCAGAAACACGATGTGAACCTCGGATCCCTATCTGACACAATCGACTTAGGCACACCATGCAGCCGCAAAACCTCAGCAATGTACAGCTCTGCAAGCTTATCCAAAGAAAACGTAGTATGCACAGGCAAGAAATGCGCACACTTCGTCAGGCGATCCACAACCACCCACACAGAATTCTTCTTCGATGGTGACAAAGGTAAACCAGATACAAAATCCATGGTAACCCTTTCCCACTTCCACTCAGAGATTCTCAACGGTTGCAACAACCCTGAAGGAACCTGATGCTCAGCCTTACTCGCTGACACACCAAACACTTGCTCACAAACTCCGCAACATCTTTCTTCAAACCCACCCAATAGTACTCATCACGAAGATCACGATACATCTTAGTACTACCAGGGTGCATAGCAAAAGGACTACTATGACCTTCAGTCAGAATAGCACGCCTCAACTCAACATCACTAGGCACTACTATCTGACTCCCAAAACACAACACACCATCATCATTAAAGCAGAAATCCGTAGGTCTACCCTCCGCGATATCCTGAACATGCGGTACCAAGGAATCATCCAGCAACTGCTTTTCCTTGATCAACTGAACCAAAGATGGCTTCACTTGCAACTCAGCCACAAGACCACCATCACGCGAAATACTCAAACTGGCAAACATAGCCCTTAGCTCAACAGCTACCTTCCTACTCAAGGCATCCGCTACAACATTAGCCTTTCCAGGATGGTACTCAATCGTCAGATCATAATCCTTGAGCAACTCCAACCAACGCCGCTGCCTAAGATTCAACTCCTTCTGAGACATCAGATACCTCAAATTCTTGTGATCCGTGTACACAGTACACTTCTCACCATACAGATAATGTCTCCAGATCTTCAAAGCAAAAACCACTGCAGCCAACTCAATGTCATGCGTAGGATAATTGCGCTCATGCACCTTCAACTGCCGCGATGCATAAGCCACCACCTTACCCTCTTGCATCAACACACATCCCAAACCAACATAGGACGCATCACTGTAGACCAGAAACTCTTTCCCTGATTCAGGCTGAACCAAGATAGGAGCTTGCGTCAAAGCCGCCTTAAGCTTCTCAAAAGCCTGCTGTCTCGCTTCTGTCCACTCATACGTCCTTTTGCAACAACTTCGTCAAAGGTGCAGCAATCTTAGAAAATCCATCCACAAACCTCCAGTAGTATCCTGCCAAACCAAGGAAACTACGAACCTCATGCACAGACTTAGGGACCTTCCAATTCATCACCGCCTCAATCTTCTAAGGATCAACACGAATCCCCTCAGCAGAAACTACATGCCCAAGAAACACCACCTCACTCAACCAGAACTCGCACTTGCTCAGCTTAGCATAAAGCTGATTCTCCAACAAAGCTTGCAGCACAATCCTCAATTGCTCTTCATGCTCCTCCTCAGTACGCGAGTACACGAGGATATCATCAATGAACACCACAACGAACTTGTCCAGGTATTCATGAAACACACGGTTCATCATGTCCATGAAAGTAGCAGGAGCATTTGTCAAACCAAACGGCATCACAAGGAACTCATAATGCCCATACCTTGTCCTGAAAGCTGTCTTAGGCACATCCACATCCTTCACCTTCAACTGGTAATACCCTGACCTCAAGTCAATCTTAGAGAACACAGCAGCTCCCCGAAATTGATCAAAGAGATCATCAGTTCTTGGCAAAGGATACCGATTCTTGATAGTCAACTTGTTCAACTGACGGTAATCAATGCAAATTCTCATAGTGCCATCCTTCTTCTTCACAAACAAGACCGGTGCACCCCAAGGTGACACACTCGGCCGAATGAACCCATGATCAAGCAACTCTTGCAACTGCGTCTTCAGCTCTTTCAGCTCCTTAGGTGCCATTCTATAAGGGGTAATGGACACAGGAGTTGTATTCTCATACAGCTCAATTCCAAACTCCACCTCGCGATTAGGAGGTAACCCAGGCAACTCCTCAGGAAACACACCAGGAAACTCTCGCACAACCCTGATATCTTGCACACGCAACTCCTTAGAGCTCGGATTCATCACGAAAGCTAGGTAAGCTTCACAACCTTGCCTCAGCATCCGGCTCGCCTCCAACGTAGACACCACATTGGCAAGAAACTTCACATTCTCACCAACCACAACCACCTCATAATCATCCGCAAGCTTCAGCGAAACTCGCTTATTTTCACAATCCACAACAGCACGATGCTCAGCTAGCCAATCCATACCAAGGATTACATCAAAACCATAGAAAGGTAACTTCATAAGGTCAACATGAAAAACATGATCTTGAACAACCAAAGGACACCTTCTATACAGCTTTCGAGTCACAACAGTCTCACCAAAAGAACTAGTGACACGAACACCAACATCCAAAGACTCAACAGGCAAACCAAGCAATTCAGCATGCTCACGCAAAATTTATGACTGCGTAGATCCAGAATCAATCAAGGAAAGTAATGACAAGGATTGCAAAGTAAAAGTACCTGCAATCACATCCGCGTCATTCCTCCCCTCCCGCTGAGCATACACCCTAGCTTGACCTCCACCCTCAGGCTGAATAGCCACAACATGGGCCACTCCTCGACCACCTTCCTCTCTCCGTTGGAAATTACCACGGCCGCGCCCACGACCTCTCTGCGGTGCAACAGCAACAGCAGCACGCACTTGGCCACCAGCCAACATAGGACACTCCCTCCTCATGTGATCCGTAGATCCACAATTCCAGCACCCGTTACCAGCTGCCGCAACAGGAGCTTGCACCTCCCTCACAGCACGAGGACAATCACGCTTCATATGACCACGTGACCCACAAATCCAACAAGCACTCGGATCAGCTCTAGCGTTGCCTCCCCGAGCAGACGCACCATCACCTCTCTTGGCCGAGGACTGATACTTCTGATCACGTCCCCTTTTGTTCCGTCCACCACTGGAACTATATTCAACTGGCCGCTTACCAACACTTGCTCCAGCACCTCTAGCAGATAAACCCAAGTTCATCTCAATATCCGTTGCTCGGCCCACCAGCACATCAAAATCATCATACTCGGTAGCTAGCACATACATCTTCACATCCGTCACTAAACCATAACGGAATCTTTCGCACCTCGCCCGCTCATCAGGGACTAACTCAGGCGCATACTGACTGAGTCGAACAAACTGCACTTCATACTCAGCCACAGACATGCTCCCTTGGGTAAGAGACATGAACTCTCGCTCCTTTTCATCCAGGTACCTCACACCAAGATACCTTCTCTTGAACACATTCTGGAAGAATGTCCAAGTTATGTCAGCTTCCGCCATCCCAGCTATAGTGGTCGTCAACCACGTATAAGCATCATCCTGTAGCAAGGATACAACACACCCCAGCTTCTGCACATCAGTGCAACCCATCTGACCCAAGATCCTCTTGGTACTCTCCATCCAAGATTCAGAACCTTCCGCAGACAGACCCCTGAACTCAGTCCCACCTAGACTGCGTAAGCGCTCCAAGGGTAGTCTAACACCAGCATCTCCCTGATGCCCAGCTCCTTGAGCTCCAGCTACTGTCGCTCGAAAAGCACCAGCAATAGCTTGCACCAACATCGTCATATCAGGCATAGCTTGCCCCTGACCAGCTTCAGGTCCAGCGACCCCAGCACTAGCTGCAGCTCCAGCTCCTTCACCCCCAGCATCACCACCACCAGGTGGAGGAGGTAAAACCGCACTCTCAAGGTTCTCCTCATTCTCATTCTCGTTCTGAGCCGTAGCTCACACATTACTCCTTAACTCTCTACGAGGTGCCATATTCTAACAATGCAATCACAATGCAAATAAACAAAGTCAGGCCCATCAAGGTAAGCAATCCAAGTACTCAAGCTCATTTTCCCTTAAAATCAACATCACTACATTAGCTTTGATTTGGCAATGGGTACCCACAACATGCTTCACCACAGCATACATCACAATTGCATCATATTCACAAACCACTCAACATGCTTTCACCCAATCAAGCATACATAGCATACATACTTCAATCATGCACACAATCATTCCCAATTACTCGAGAAATCAGCTCTGATACCACCAAATGTAACCCCCTTAACCCGGCCTAGACGGTTGACCCGAATTAAGAAAGTCACACGGGGAAAACCAAAGTCAACCCGAAAGTCAACCTTGATTAACGACCCTTTTTTTCTTTTTAAACTTGTCTAGATGCACATTAACCCTAGATATGATCATACAACAGCATGCTCAAAGATCATAACCATCAGAGATTAAATAGGGACCCAATTGCACAAAATAGAACTTTAGGGACCAAATTGTAAATTCTGCCAATTATAAGGACTTAACTCAAATTAAAGTTACCAACTTGTAATTAGTCAGGTTTCATGCTTCTCTGTCAAATTTCAGCTCAAACGGACATCCCAAACTCATACAATTGCAAAAACATGTTTCAGGACCAAAATGCAAACATCTCAAAACATATAACCGCCCATGTCAGCCCCCAACGGTCAGGTGTTCCGAAACAGGAAGAACCTGTTTCGAAACGTGGGACCGTTCCGCAACGTGTTTCGAAACGAGGCCTGACAGAGGCATTTCCGTTTCGGAACGGTACCTTCCGTTTCGGACGCCTGGGCCACTACAGGGCACCCGTTCCGAAACGGTAGCTCCCGTTCCGATACGGCCTGCACATAATGTAGTAAATTGGCTACTAAAACACACAATTGACTTGCCATACATGCTCCAAATGCCACCAAACTTTACCAGCAAGACATACAACAAGCAAGGAACATAATTGTATCAACCAATCATCACCATGGCATCAAATATGAAAAGCCCCAAATCTAATGGCATGCTTCCTACTAAGCAAACCATTCAAGCATTAAAACTCCAAACCAATCACATAAAGGCCAATTACATGTTCCAGCATTATTAACAACATTTAACAAACTTAGGGAGTTCAAAACATCTCCCAAAACATCCACATAGGTCCCCCATTGCCAAATGCCAAAAGCCAAAAGTGTTTAAGAAAACCTTCCCATACTTGAGCTTAATTCCCACTTGATTGCTTGCCCTCCTTGCTGCCCTCAATGCACCTTAACGCTCTGCATTATTGGTTTAAGAAAAGAGAGAGAGCGTAAGCAAAAGCTTAGTGAGGAATGCTCATTTAAAACCATACAATAATGCATTTATAAAACTCATTTATAAATCATTCTTCAAGCAACATTACACATGCTCTTTAACCTTTAAAACAAGCAATACATGCTTCCATTTCATTACATGTCATATTGGCAACAAGTGATACATTTCACATAAGATTCACACATGGACTTTTAAACACCATTGTGATCTTACAACAACCAAGGACCACACATGGACTTTTAAACACCATTGTGTCCTTAACCCCATGGACTTTTAAACACCATGGACCCATGGACTTTTAAACACCATGGCAAGGACCACACAAGGACTTTTAAACACCTTTGTGTCCTTAACAAGAACCATCCAAGGACTTTTAAACACCTTGATGTTCTTAAGTAACCAAGGCTTACACAAGGAATTTTAACCACCTTGAGCCTTAACCAAGAACCAACCATGGACTTTTAAACACCATGTTGTTCTTAAAATTCACAAGACTCATCCAAGGAATTTTAACCACCTTGATGATCTTAACCAAGAACCATCCAAGGACTTTTAACCACCTTGATGTTCTTTAAATAACAAGGCTCACACAAGGACTTTTAACCACCTTTGTGACCTTAACCATCACTTGCCAATATGCATCAATATCACCAATAACTCACTGTTTTAAAGCATTTTACAAAGCCATAAACATCATGCATCTTTAAGCATCAAACCACATTTAAACAATGTTCAAAAACAATGAACTCTTACCTTGAGCTTCCTTCAACACATGGCTTATAATCACAACAAATATACAATGCTAGATATGCTTTCAAAACATATTTAAAATCATGCAAACAACCACATTGTATTCAACCAAAACCATGGCCATCACCAAGAGAGTTTATCCGAAAACTTACTCTTGAGCTTAGCTAAGTTTCTTAGACTTAAACTAAGCTCCCAAACCTCTAAAACACTGGTTTCAAAGCTGAAAACCAAAAGTCCACTCACCGATTCCGTTTCGCTTCTTGCCGAAACACCAAAACAAGCTTCCGGATCACCACCACTTGGATCCAAAGATGACTCCCCTGTTTTAAACACATCAAAGCAGAGGATTAATGTATCATCATGCATTAATAGCTTCAATGAAAGCACCTAAACTCGTTGCTCTCATCCACACTCCATTTTCGGCTACCAAACACAACCGAAAATGCATCCAAACAACTCCTCAACAATGCCCAACCAAGATCCATCAAAACTAAACATCCTTTAACATCATTAAACATCTAAAAAGGACCTAACAACATCCTTATACCTCCAGCAACAACAGATCTACAAGATCACTCCAAAACAACCAAGAATCACAAGCTAAACTTAGGAAATTCAACCTATCTGGGATTGCATTAATTAAAACTCAATTCCTTATCAATTTAACATTCATTTAACATCAAATTAACACCTTAAAACACAGCCCAATCAGATCAAACGAAAATCCATCAAAAATCACCAAATCTTGCATTTAAAGCCAAGATCCATAATACAACTTTAAAACCACTTATAAATCATCAATTAAGGATTGAGAACTTAGGAATTTCAGTAAAGAACTGAGAGTTTAGAGGAGAAGGACGTTCTTACCTCCAAACTTGAGTTTCTCCCTTTTTAGAACCAAAATCTTGAAAATCCAATTAGCAAATGGTGAGGTTTTGTTGATGAGATGATTAACAATCAAAAGAGAATTGAAAAGAGGTATTTAGGTGACAAAATCAGAGGAAAAACTCTGGAGAAAGATGTTTGGTTTGAGAGAAAATGAGGGAAAATTGGAAAAGTTAGTTGAAAATAGGAAAATAACTTCCCTCCACTTTTCTTTTGTTTAAAAATCAGAATTAAATCATTAAATATCTTAGAAAAATCTGGAGAAACTCCCTTTGGGTAAATAGCTCCTTAAAGATTCAAAGTTTCAATCCTTTCTAAAATAGTCACGCAGTTTTCAAAAATTACATTTTGGTCACTAGCCAAAATGTCACCCTTCCAAACCTCATTTTGTAAAATGGATTTCACAGTTCACTTATATATATTAAAAGAAGATTTTAGAACATTTTTCCATATTTTTAATGCAACCCGAACTAGGCTTTCCTAATTTCACCTTTTTATATTCGAACAGCACTTTGACCGAACCGGTCCAAGCCCAAAACTTCTAAGCCCAAAACCGGGGCGTTACAACCGGTATCGGTACGCTTGTGCCCGTATCGATACGCGAGATGGCAGTAGCCAAACTTGGGAAAAGCATATCGATACGCTTCCCTGCGTATCGGTACGGCCTTCAAACCTTTGCCTAAGCGTATCGATACACGGGCAACTCGTATCGATACCCCTGTACCGGTTTGCCTAAAATTTGCTTTAGTGTATCGATACTCAACCTTGAGTATCGATACGCATACCAGAAAATCACATTTTACAGCCCTCAAATCACATTTAATAACATCTAAACATGTCCAAAACATTCACATATGCTATACCCAACATTCTAATCATTTATGTAACTACATCCACTCACAAGTCAAGCATCAAGCATGGTAATTCATGAAGAGATATTTAACTACTCAAGCATGCTTTTAAACACAACCATAGCATAGCCAAACACCAAATATAGGACCAAAAACCAAATAAAGACCATTTACAAGTCCAAAAACACAAACCAAACATGCTCAAGGTGTTTAACATCACCAAACAAATCCATGAGAAGAAATCCCTCCCATTGCCTGTTATTACACTAAAGTGAAAGCACATACATCGCTTAGCTAAAATTACTTGGATTTCGCTTGCTCTCTTGCTGCCAAAGATGCTCAATTCTCTGCATTGATAAAACAAATGAGCGTAAGCATAAAGCTTAGTGAGGACAACTAACAACAAAACATTCATCAATGCGTTTTATGAAACCAAATCGCCATTCTTTGTAAACATATGCCTTTCTTTAACATATGCACTTTAAAACATCATTTCCACTTTCAAAAACCACATGCTCACATCGTCATTAATCACAACAGCAAAAAACCTTTGCTCATGCTTAATTCAAGCATCATATGCATTCAAGCATCTCATGTTTTCTCAAATGAATGTTCAACATTAACTCATTATATCAACATCATTATATTGGCTCGCAAGAGATCAATAACAACTCATATCAAAACCAACACAATTGACACAATCATGTACGCGAATTACAAGCGTTGTCCCACACGCTTCATAAATATTACCGGATTACACAAGGTGGAGTTAAATGGCACAATCACAACCCCTCAACACCCGTGATGGAGATTAATGGCACAATCACAACCCCTCAACATCACTCATCGGTAGTTGTATAATTCCACTAACGAGAGCACGAGACACAAACCACAAGATTCACACACGGGATTAAACCATCCACCATTGTGATCTTAGCCTCAATCGTTAGGGTACTTGGATATAGTTTACGGAACAATCACAACCCCTCAATATCCAAGGCGACTTTATTCACGGTGCACCCAATCCTATAGCCGGCTAACTATATCCGATTAAAGTAACCAAAAACCATTTCCATCACTTGCCAATATAATCATTTATAATCATCATTTCACCGTTTTACAAGCATAAACCACAATGCCATTTTCACAAGCATTAACATGCTTAAACCAAATGCATAAATCATATAAACCCAAGGATCACTTACCATGTGCATCCTTAACAAAATGGCATTAAAAACCAACATCATTAATGCTCAAATCATGTTTTAAAACAGTAATCAAACCACATTCAAATCTAGTGCATTTTAAACCAAAACATAGCACATTCCGAGAGAGACTTTCGATTTACTTACTATTGAGGTTAGCTAAGTGTTTCAAACTTACACTAACCTCCCAAAATCACGTTCAAAGTGTTTCAAAGCTAGAAAATCATTTTCCACTCACCGATACGCGAAACTTCGCTTGCCAACGCGAAGATAACTTGCCCGAAGCCTCCAAAAATGCTTCGCTTGCTTCCGAATCAAGATCCCCTGTTTTTAGAACATCAAAACAGAGATCTAAATGCATTAAAATGCATTTCAACACCAGCAACTAAACACAAACTCGTTGCCCAGCAAAACTACACCAATTTACCCATCCAAAATAACCGAAAACTCAATCGATTGCTTCCTAAACCAAGCCCAGCCAACATACATCACTTCCAACCATTAATAAACATCAAAACACATCTAAAAACAACATAAACCCTTCCTAATACCTCCAGCAAACATATCACCATCAAACTCTTCAAAAACTCAACTAAAACTACCAAGAAACTCAAGGATCTCAAGGATTTCGGGATCTATATCATCAAAACACTTTTCAACAACATAATCATCTCAAAACTCAATTAGAATCAATCTAAAACAGAGCTCATCAACAACACTCCGAAAATTAAAATTTAAACCATCATTTTGCAAGATTTTGATCTTAAATCAAAACTATAATTAAAAACTAGTTAAAAACAACAATTAGGAGCCAATAATCTTGGGAATTTCAATAAAGAACCTAGATTAGAGGTTGAGAATGGGATTTACCTCCAATCCTTGCTTTCCTTAAAGATTGACAAGTTTTTGCTTCACAAACCTTGAAGAACTTGAAGAGAATTCTTGGAAAAATGTGAGAACTAAAGAGAGATTGTTTGGGAGAAAAGACGTCTGGAGAAAAGGTTTGAGAAAATGGGTTTACTGAAAATGAGAATTTAAAGTTAATTACATGAAATAAAACCTCCCTATTTACCATTTTATTAATTAAAATAAAATCCCTTTTAAATCAATTATATTAAAACTCTTTTAAAACACATGCCAATTTAAGGAAAGGCGTAATTGCACAAAAGCTCCCTAAAGATTCTAAGATTTTGACTCCTCTTCTGAAATTGCATTTTTCCACAGTTTTAAAACTTTACATTTTGGTCACTACCCAAAATGTACCACTTCCAAAACTTATTTTGTAAAATTGATTTGACCAACCTCTTAAACATGATTTTAGAGGATTTTGGCAATTTTTTTCATATTTTTATCCACTCACGATCCTTGATTTCCCTAAACCACCTAATACGATTCGAACCGTATCCGACCAGCCCGATTCGATGTCTAAAACATCTAGGCCCAGAAGCAGGGCATTACAACTCTCCCCCACTTAGGAATATTTCGTCCTCGAAATTTTTACCTGAAGGAAAAAGGTCCGAAAACTGCTTCAGCATGTCCGCCTTGCTTTCCCAAGTGGCCTCCTAACTCCTCGATGTCGCCACAACACCTTCACAAGCTCTATCGTCTTGCCACAAAGAACTTTGCTGCTCGAATCCAGGATCTTCATCGGTTCCTCGCCAGAAGACAAATTCAGATTCAACTCTATCTCCTCAACAGGCATCACATGCGAATGATCCGATCTGTACCTCCGCAACATCGAAACATGAAACACATCATGAATCTTTTCCAATTCGGGAGGCAACCTCAACCGATATGCCATGGGACCCACTCGCTCCACAAACTCATAAGGTCTAATAAACCTTGTGCTAAGCTTACCCTTACGCCCAAATCTCATCACCTTCTTCCAAGGCGATACTTTCAAGAACACACGCTCGCCAACCGCAAACTCAATCTCTTTACGCTTCAGATCCGCATAAGACTTTTACTGATCCGATGCTGCCTTTAAGCGCTCACCAATGAGCCTTACCTTCTCAGTGGTTCCTTTCAACATAACCGGCATCGAAATCAACTTTTTCCCTTTTTCTGCCCAACAAAAAGATGTTTTGCACTCTCTCCCATACAAAGCCTCGTATGGAGCCATTCTAAAACTCGCCTGGTAACTATTGTTGTAAGCAAACTCAACCAAAGGCAAGTGCTTCTCCCAAGAACCCTGGAAATCAATAACACATCACCTCAACATATCCTCAAGCACTTGGATAACACGCTTCGACTGCCCATCCGTCTGACGATTTTAGAAGTACTAAAATTCAACCGTGTACCCAAGGCTTGATACAAACATTCCTAAAACCTTGATGTGAACCTCGGATCTCTATCCGGCACTATATTGGCACACCGTGCAACCGCACAATCTCAGCAATATACAGCTCTGCCAGCTTATCCAAGGTATACGTAGTATGCACAGGCAAGAAATGTGCACACTTCGTAAGGTGATCAACAATCACCCAAACAGAATTCTTCT
Source organism: Hibiscus tridactylites (assembly GCA_958450335.1). Classification (NCBI taxonomy): domain Eukaryota; kingdom Viridiplantae; phylum Streptophyta; class Magnoliopsida; order Malvales; family Malvaceae; genus Hibiscus; species Hibiscus tridactylites. The sequence goes on along the minus strand of OY288289.1, from coordinate 44,327,198 downwards.
CCGATGGTGACAAAGACAAACTAGACACGAAATTTATGGTAATCCTTTCCCACTTCAATTTTGGGATTTTCAAAGGTTACAACAACCCAGAAGGAACCTGATGTTCAACCTTCAATCGCTGACAAACCATGCATTTGCTAATGAACTCGGCAACATCATTCTTCAATCCCACCCAATAGTACTCATCCTTCAAACCACGATATATTTTCGTACTACCTGGGTGCATAACGAAAGGACTGCTATGAGCTTCAGTTAGAATAGTGCGCCTCAACTCAGCATCATTCGGCACCACTATCTGACTCCCAAAACTTAAAACACCATCATCATTGAAATAGAAATCCGAAGGCTTACCCTCTGCAATATCCTGAACATGAGGAACAAGGGAATAATCAAGCAACTGATTATTCTTGATCATCTGAATCAAAGATGGTTTCACTTGCAATTCAGCAACAAGACCACCATCTCGTGATATGCTCAAGCGAGCAAACATCACCCTCAACTCCACAACCACCTTCTTGCTCAAAGCATCAGCCACAACATTGGCCTTTCCAAGATGATACTCGATGAAACGGTCTAGGAAGTCTTTACACAGCTCTATCCACGTGTTGAACGATCCTAGTAGCTGGTTGTTTAGCCATTGTTTTGCCCTATCCCTCAGTGAATAGGGAAATAATCTCAGCCTCAAGACGTCTTGATGGACCCCGTGTATCTTGAATGCTCTGCAGATATCCAGGAATCCTCTCAAATGCTGCCGATCATCTTCTGTGGCAGTCCCTCCAAAGTGCCCTAATGTGTTTATCATGTTAAACATGACAGGCTTTAGCTCGAAATGGTCCGCCTCAATATAAGGTTCTATCACTGTCGGATCGAACCCTCTGAAATCATGTTCAAGATAATTCCTTGTGGTTCGAACGTATTATGGCTGCCTGGGCAGAATAAGGGGTTCCTGCCTTGGTGGATCTTGTTGTTCTCTACGCGACAAGTCTTGCTTCCCATCCCTGCCATTCGCAACATTGTTGGCAGAGTTGTTGTTTTCCATGTTTACCTTTTCTTTTTCCTTTTCTTCCTTGCTTTTCCCTAGGATTACTCTGATCTCCTTCTTTAGTTCTCTTTCTCTTCATTCAATATCATCGTAGAAGAGAAGTTCTCCCTTTGGATTTGCCTTGGTCATACACTAGCAAAGGAAACTGTAAAATTCTTTTTTTTCGATTAGGAATAAGAATAAAATAAAAAGTAAAGAAAAAGTGCAGAAATTGAAAACGAAATTCGTTGTTACCAATCCCCAGCAACGGCGCCAAAAAATTATAGAGCGTTTTAGGTGTACTCTATTTATGAGCGCAAATGCACACTCTTGTCAAGTTATAGTATATAAGATATTGTCTCCTACAGGGATTGGACAGCTTGGTTCGAATTGTAGTTCCTACACAAGTAAAGAAAATGCACAAGTAAGATAGTTGTTTGAGATGAAAAGTAAATAGAAACATAAGTAAAAGAAGAACTAATCAGATTTATAGATAGGGTAAGGTTATGTTGCTGCCTAGTGTGAAACTACGTTGAAAAGGCCATGTCATTTTGCATTGCCACGATATGTTGCCTCGGCGGGTAATGGCGGATTGAGGCTGCGGCAACTTTTGCTACCATGACGAAATTCTGCTCTTGCAACTCTCGCTGTCTCGGAAGGTGGAATGGAGAGAAGTCCTGATGACAAGTCTGGCAGATACTCCAAGTTCGGTAGAGCAATTCTGAAGTGATCCTTCCTATGTCTAGGCAAGGATTCTGTCACCACGTGATGTAGGCAATACTTAGAAATCTCAGCCTAAACCTAACACAAGCAGTCAACGTTTGATTGCTCCTTTTAGCCGCTAAAATTCTAACTTATGTTTAAGCTGAATTAGTCAACACCTCGACATAATGAGACCGTACTTAATTTTTTGTGAGTTTGACACTCTCGTACCCAACAAATGGATTTCTTCAATTGGACTTTTGGAACTAATTGAAGAAGTGAAGAACATGAATTAAGTAAACTTGGAATACTTTATTGCAAAAACAAAACTTGAAAAACCTAAACAACCGTTCTCACAACTAATTTACAACATAATCCCAAACCCAAGAGAAGTTTAGAACATGCCAGCGGCAAGAAAACCTAAGATGATTTGAATTAGAATTACAATGAGTATTTATAGACAATAGCTAGGTCTAGTCCTTCTTGAAGTAGAAGTCTTCAAAAGTAGCTTTCCACATTTAATGCGACTTTAAACTCTGACTTCTTTGAGTTGAATGTGGACTTTATCACGTTGCCTTGTCCCGCAAGCAATCTTGAGATTTTGCTTTGGCGGCTTTGCTCCCTGCGATAGACTTCGGAAAATCGAGTGGATGGCATCGATAGAATTGGGGTTTATAGCTCTACAAATCGCACTCCGGTTCTCCAACTCCATAGTTTGCTGCCTTGGGCAGCAAGGTCGGCGGCGGCAGCACTCAGCAGCTGTTGTTTCTATCTGGAACTGCTTCAGTACAGCTCTCTAGTTCGCTGCCTCAGCATCACTTCCTCAGCTCCTCTTTCCCTCTATCAGCCTCTAGTGCCTAAAGCCAAAAATACACTAAAACTATACCTTTTCTTCACCAAATAAAAGATAAACTATAAAAGCAAGGTAAAGTAAAGAAATATTGTAAAATACAGTGCATGATCCTAATTATGCCTAAGATGTACTCAAAAACAACAATAATATGAGATGGAATGTGCATAAAATATAGGACTTGTGGACACTTTACAACTTCAAATTCTCAACTCTCGTATCTACCATATAGGTTACGAATATCTAACCATCAGTAATCTAACATCACCAAAATACGATAATTACGCTAGAAAGGCAATGGTCCCTTATGTCCACTACCAACAAATTTGTTCATTATGAACCCCGAAGCTTCGACACTCTCGCTCGAAAACTAGGGCATACTTCGCGTCAAAATGATCAACCTATACCCAAGGTAACATCCACTAACTAGGGAGAGAGTAAATCTAACAAGCCCGCGAGGACAATCACTCTCAATCCTCACCCTTCATCTACGGTAAAAAACTCACCTTCTAGCAATTATAAATCTAACGAATTAATCAATCTGACATCAACCTATAGGTTTTACCACAACACTTATTCGACGAGAATTAATACCATTGAATGAACAAGAAATCCAACTTTTATCAATGCAACAAATGAAGCTACAACGAAATAAACATACCTAATGTAACGCCCCAATTTTGGGCTTAGGAGTTTTGGGTTTCGGACCGGTTCGGTCGGAGTACGGTTCGAATATATAAAAGTGAATTTAGGAAAGCCTAGTTCGAGTTGCATTAAAAATATGGAAAAATGTCTTAAAATCCTCTTTTATTATATATAAGATAATGGTGAAATCAATTTTACAAAATGAGGTTTGGCAGTGTGACATTTTGGCTAGTGACCAAAATGTAATTTTCGAAAACTGTGAGACTGTTTTAAAAAGGATTGAAACTTTGAATCTTTAAGGAGCTATTTACCCAATGGGAGTTTCTCCAGATTTTTATAAGTATTAAATGATTAATTAATGGTTTTTAAATAAAAGAAAAGTGGAGGGAAGATATTTTGGCCATAACTAACTTTTCTCTCAAATCTTCCATTTTCATTTTCTCTCATCTTTTCTCTCAAACCAAACACCTTTTCTCCAGAGCTTTTCCCTCTGATTTTGTCACCTAAATAACTCATTTCAATCCTCTTTTGATCTTCGATCATCTCTTCAACAAAACCTTTGCATTTGCTAAGTGGATTTTCAAGAATTTGGTTCCAAAAAGGGAGAAAACTCAAGTTTGGAGGTAAGAACGTCCTTCTCCTCTAAACTCTCAGTTCTTTACTGAAATTCCCAAGTTCTCAATCCTTAATTTGTGTTTTATAAATGGTTTTAAGGTTGTGTTCTTGATCTTGGCTTTTAAATGCGAGATTTGGTTGATTTTGGTTAAAATTCGTGTGATCTGTTTGGGCAGTGTTTTAAGGTGTCTTTTTGATGTTAAATGAATGTTAAATTGATGAGAAGTTGAGGTTTAATTAATGCAATCCCGGATAGGTTGATTTTCCTAAGTTTAGCTTGAGTTATTGGTTGTTTTTGGAGTGATCTTGATGATCTGTTATAGCTGGAGGTATAAGGGTGATGTTAGATCCTTTTTGGATGTTAATTGATGTGTAAAGATGATTAGATTTGATGGATTATGGCTGGGTAGTGTTGTGTTTGGTGGCCGAAAATGGAGTGTGGATGAGAGCAGCGAGTTTAGGTGCTTTCATTGAAGTTATTAATGCATGATGATGCATTAATCCTCTGCTTTGATGTGTTTAAAACAGGGGAGTCATCTTTGGATCCTAGTGGTGGTGATCCGGAAGCTTGATTGGTGTTTCGGCAAGTGGCAAAACGGAATCGGTGAGTGGATTTTGGTTTTCAGCTTTGAAACCAGTGTTTTGAAGGTTTGGGAGCTTAGTTTAAGTCTAAGCAACTTAGCTAAGCTCAAGAGTAAGTTTTCGGAAAAACTCTCTTGGTGATGAACCATGGATTGGTTGTATGCAATGTGGTTTGTTTGCATGTTTTAAATCCTGTTTTGAAAGCATATTTAGCATGTTTATTTGCTGAGATTATAAGCCATGTGTTGAAGGATGCTCAAGGTAAGAGATCCTTGTTTTTGAACATTGTTATAATGTGGTTTGATGCTTAAAGATGCATGATGTTATGGCTTTGTTAAATGCTTTAAAACAATGGAATATTGTGGTTAATGTTGCATATTGGCAAGTGATGGTTAAGGTCACAAAGGTGGTTAAAAGTCCTTGTGTGAGCCTTGTTTATTTAAGAACAACATGGTGGTTAAAAGTCCATGGTTGGTTCTTGGTTAAGATCACCAAGGTGGTTAAAATTCCTTGTGTGAGGCTTGTTTATTTAAGAACAACATGGTGTTTAAAAGTCCATGGTTGGTTCTTGGTTAAGGTTACAAAGGTGGTTAAAATTCCTTGTGTAAGCCTTGTTTACTTAAGAACTCCAAGGTGTTTAAAAGTCCTTGGGAGATTCTTGTTAAGGACACAAAGGTGTTTAAAAGTCCTTGTGTGGTCCTTGTCATGGTGTTTAAAAGTCCATGGATGATGTTAAGGACACAATGGTGTTTAAAAGTCCATGTGTGGTCCTTGGAAATTGTAAGATCACAATGGTGTTTAAAAGTCCATGTGCGGATCTTATGTTGGATGTATCACTTGTTGCCAATATGACATGATATGAACTTGAAGCATGAATTGCTTGTTTTAAATGCTTATGAGCATGTACAAATGATGTTGAACTAAGGTTTATAAATGAATTTTATAAATGCATTATTGTGTGGTTTTAAATGAGCATTCCTCACTAAGCTTTTGCTTACGCTCTCTCTTTTCTTAAACCAATAATGCAGAGCATTAAAGTGTATTGAGGGCAGCAAGGAGGGAAAGAATCCAAGTGGTGAACTAAGCTCAAGTATGGTGAAGGTTTCTTAAACACTATTAGCTTTTGGCATTTGGCAATGGGGAACCTATGTTGTTGTTTTGGGAGATGTTTTGGACTCCCTAAGTTGGATTTATGATGTTGATATTGTTTGACATTGTAATTGGCCTTTGTGATGTGGTTTTGATAAATTGATGCTTGAATGGTTTTCTAAGTAGGATGCATGCCTATAGAATTGGGGATTTTTATAATTGATGCCATGTTGATGTTTGGTTGATGCAATTATGTTCCTTGTATGTTGAATGACTTGCTGGTAAAATTTGGTGGCTTTTGGAGCATGTTAGATAGGTCAATTATGTGTTAAACCAACAACTTTTCTGCAATTTGGGCAGCCTGTTTCGGAACAGGTGCTACCATATCGGAACGGGGGCCTGAAATGGCCTTGGCGTTCCAAAACGGAAGGAACTATTCCGGAACGGTTTGGCCTCTGCCAGGCCCTGTTTCGGTACCAGTTTCGGAACGGTCCCGCGTTTCGGAACGGGTCTTCCCTGTTCCGAAACACTCGACCGTTGGGCACTGAAATTGTTGGTTATATGTTCTGAAATGTTTGCATTTTAGTCCTGAACCTTGTTATTGCAATTAAATGAGTTTGAGATGTCCGTTTGAGCTGAAATTTGACAGAGAGGCATGAAATATGATTAATTATATATTGGTAACTTTAAATTGGGTTAAGTCCTTATAATTTTCAGAATTTTCATTTTGGTCCCTAAAGTTGTAATTTGTGCAATTGGGCCCCTGAATGATCTCTGATGGTTATGATCTTTGAGTATGCTGATTGTATGATCATATCTAGGGATAATGTGCATCTAGACAAGTTTAAAAAGAAAAAAAGGGTCATTAATCAAGGTTGACTTTCGGGTTGACTTTAGTTTTCCCCGTGTAAACTTCTTAATTCGGTTCATCCGTCTGGGCCGGGTTAAGGGGGTTACATTTGGTGGTATCAGAGCTGAGTTCTCGAGTAATTGGGAATGATTATGTGAATTATTAAAGTATGTATGCTTTGTATGCTTGTTGAGTGGAAGCATGTTGAGTGAATTGTGAATGTGTTGCAATTGAGGTGTATGCTGTGGTGAAGCATGTTTTGGGTACCCATTGCCAAATCAAAGCTAATGTAATGATGTTGTTTTTAAGTGAAAATGAGCTTGAGTACTTGGATTTCTTACCTTGCTGAGCCTGACTTTGTTTTATTGTATTGTGATTGCATTGTTAGAGTATGGCACCTCGTAGAGAGTTGAGGAGTAATGTGCGAGCTACGGCTCAAAATGAGAATGAGAATGAAGAGAATGTTGAGAGTGCGGTGGATTTACCTCCTCCACCTGGTGGTGGTGATGCTGGGGGTGAAGGAGCTGGTGCTGGGGTCGCTGGACCTGAAGCTGGTCAGGGGCAAGCTATTCCTGACATGACGGTGTTGATACAAGCTATTGCTGGAGCTTTTCAAGCAGCAGTAGCTGGAGCTCAAGGAGCTGTGCATCAGGGAGATGCTGGAGTTAGACTACCCTTGGAGCGTTTGCGCAATCTAGGAGGGACTGAGTTCAGGGGTTTGTCTGCTGAAGGTTCGGAGTCTTGGTTAGAGGGTACCAAGAGAATCTTGGGTCAGATGAGTTGCACTGATGTGCAGAAGCTGGGCTGTGTAGTATCATTGTTGCAAGATGATGCTTACACTTGGTGGACTACCTCTATCGCTGGGATGGCGGAAGCTGATGTAACTTGGACGTTCTTTCAGAACGCGTTCAAGAGAAGGTATCTAGGTGTGAGGTACCTAGATGAAAAGAAGAGGGAGTTTATGTCTCTTACCCAGGGGAGCATGTCTGTGGCTGAGTATGAGGTCCAGTTTGTTCGACTCAGCCAGTACGCACCTGAGCTTGTTCCGGATGAGCGGGAGAGGTGTGAAAGGCTCCGTTATGGTTTAGTGACGGAAGTTAAGATGTATGTGCTGGCTACCGAGTATGATGATTTTGATGTGCTGGTGGGCCGAGCCAAGGATATTGAGATGAACTTGGGTTTATCTGTTAGAAGTGCTGGGTCAAGTGCTGGTAAGCGAGCAGTCGAATATAGTTCCAGTGGTGGACGGAACAAGAGGGGACGCGATCAGAAGTATCAGTCCTCAGCTAAGCGAGGTGGTGGTGCGCTTGCTCGGGGAGGCAATGCTAGAGTTGATCCGAGTGCATGTTGGATATGTGGTTTGCGTGGCCATATGAAACGTGATTGTCCTCGTGCTGTGAAGGAGGTGCAAGCTCCTATTGTGGCAGCTAGTAATGCGTGCTGGAACTGTGGATCTATGGATCACATGAGGAGAGAGTGTCCTATGTTGGCTGGTGGCCAAGTGCGTGCTCCTGTTGTTGCTGGACCACAGAGAGGTCGTGGGCGCGGCCGTGGTAACTTCCAGCGGAGGGAGGAAGGTGGTCGGGGTGTGGCTCATGTTGTGGCTATTCAGCCTGAGGGTGACGGCCAAGCCAGGGTGTATGCTCAGCGGGAGGGAAGGAATGACGCGGATGTGATCGCATGTACTTTTACTTTGCAATCCTTGTCATTACTTTCCTTGATTGATTCTGGATCTACGCACTCATACATATTGCGTGAGCATGTTGAATTGCTTGGTTTGCCTGTTGAGTCTTTGGATGTTGGTGTGCGTGTCACTAGTTCTTTTGGTGAGACTGTTGTGACTCGAAAGCTTTATAGAAGATGTCCTTTGGTTGTTCAAGATCATGTTTTCCATGTTGACCTTATGGAGTTGCCTTTCTATGGTTTTAATGTAATCCTTGGTATGGATTGGCTTGCTGAGCATCGAGCTGTTGTGGATTGTGAGAATAAGCGAGTTTCGTTGAAGCTTGCGGATGATTATGAGGTCGTTGTGGTTGGTGAGAATGTGAAGTTTCTTGCCAATGTGGTGTCTACATTGGAGGCGAGCCGGATGCTGAGGAAAGGTTGTGAAGCTTACCTAGCTTTTGTGATGAATCCTAGCTCTAAGGAGTTGCGTGTGCAAGATATCAGGATTGTGCGATAGTTTCCTGGTGTGTTTCCTGAGGAGTTGCCTGGATTACCTCCTAATCGCGAGGTGGAGTTTGGGATTGAGCTGTATGAGAATACAACTCCTGTGTCCATTACCCCTTATAGAATGGCACCCAAAGAGTTGAAGGAGCTGAAGACGCAGTTGCAAGAGTTGCTTGATCGTGGGTTCATTCGGCCGAGTGTGTCACCTTGGGGTGCACCGGTCTTGTTTGTGAAGAAGAAGGATGGCACAATGAGAATGTGCATTGATTATCGTCAGCTGAACAAGTTGACTATCAAGAATCGGTATCCTTTACCGAGAATTGATGATCTCTTTGATCAATTTCAGGGAGCAGCTGTGTTCTCTAAGATTGACTTGAGGTCAGGGTATTACCAGTTGAAGGTAAAGGATGTGGATGTGCCTAAGACAGCTTTCAGGACAAGGTATGGGCATTATGAGTTCCTTGTGATGCCGTTTGGTTTGACAAATGCTCATGCTGCTTTCATGGACATGATGAATCGTGTGTTTCATGAATACCTGGATAAGTTTGTTGTGGTGTTCATTGATGATATCCTCGTGTACTTGCGTACTGAGGAGGAGCATGAAGAGCATTTGAGGATTGTGTTGCAAGCTTTGTTGGAGAATCAGCTTTATGCCAAGCTGAGCAAGTGCGAGTTTTGGTTAAGTGAAGTGGTGTTTCTTGGGCATGTGGTTTCTGCTGAAGGGATTCGTGTTGATCCTCAGAAGATTGAGGCGGTGATGAATTGGAAGGTTCCTAAGTCTGTTCATGAGGTTCGTTGTTTCCTTGGTTTGGCGGGATACTACCGGAGGTTTGTGGATGGGTTTTCGAAGATTGCTGCACCTTTGACAAAGTTGTTGCAGAAGGATGTTAAGTATGAATGGACGGAGGCGAGACAACAGGCTTTTGAGAAGCTTAAGGCAACATTGACGCAAGCTCCTATCTTGGTTCAACCTGAATCAGGGAAAGAGTTTGTGGTGTATAGTTATGCGTCCTATGTTGGTTTGGGATGTGTCTTGATGCAAGAGGGTAAGGTGGTGGCTTATGCATCGCGGCAGTTGAAGGTGCATGAGCGCAATTATCCTACGCATGACATTGAGTTGGCTGCGGTGGTTTTTGCTTTAAAGATCTGGAGACATTACCTGTATGGTGAGAAGTGTATTGTGTACACGGATCACAAGAGTTTGAAGTATCTGATGTCTCAGAAGGAGTTGAATCTTAGGCAGCGACGTTGGGTGGAGTTGCTCAAGGATTATGATTTGACAATTGAGTATCACCCTGGAAAAGCTAATGTTGTGGCGGATGCCTTGAGTAGGAAGGTAGTTGTTGAGCTGAGGGCTATGTTTGCCAGTTTGAGTATTTCGCGTGATGGTGGTCTTGTGGCTGAGTTGCAAGTGAAACCATCTTTGGTTCAGTTGATCAAGGAAAAGCAGCTGTTGGATGATTCCTTGGTACCGCATGTTCAGGATATCGCGGAGGATAGGCCTTCGGATTTCTGTTTTAATGATGATGGAGTGTTGTGTTTTGGGAGTCGGATAGTAGTGCCCAATGATGCTGAGTTAAGGCGTGCTATTCTGATTGAAGGTCATAGTAGTCCTTTCGCTATGCACCCTGGTAGTACTAAGATGTATCGTGATCTTCGTGATGAGTACTATTGGGTGGGTTTGAAGAAGGATGTTGCTGAGTTTGTGAGCAAGTGCATGGTGTGTCAGCGAGGTAAGGCTGAGCATCAGGTTCCTTCAGGGTTGTTGCAACCGTTGAGAATCCCTGAATGGAAGTGGGAAAGGATTACCATGGATTTTGTATCCGGTTTACCCTTGTCGCCATCGAAGAAGAATTTGGTGTGGGTGATTGTGGATCGCCTGACGAAGTGTGCGCATTTCTTGCCTGTGCATACTACGTATTCTTTGGATAAGCTTGTGGAGTTGTACATTGCTGAGATTGTGCGGCTTCATGGTGTGCCAAAGTCGATTGTGTCGGATAGGGATCCGAGGTTTACATCGCGTTTTTGGCAGTGTTTGCATCAAGCTTTGGGTACTCGGTTGAATTTCAGGGCTCTTGGGAGAAACATTTGCCTTTGGTGGAGTTTGCTTATAACAATAGTTATCAAGCAAGTATTCAAATGGCACCTTATGAAGCTTTGTACGAGAGGAAGTGTAGGACTCCTCTTTGTTGGGCTGAAACGGGTCAGAAGATGGTTTCGATGCCAGCTTTGTTGAAGGGAACCACCAAGAAGGTGAAGCTCATTTGTGAGCGTTTGAAGGCGGCTTCTGATCGGCAAAAGTCTTACGCGGATTTGAAACGTAAGGAGATTGAGTATGCGGTGGGTGACCGTGTGTTTTTGAAGGTTTCGCCTTGGAAAAAGGTGATGAGGTTTGGCCGTAAGGGTAAGTTGAGCCCTAGGTACATTGGACCATACGAGGTGATTGAGCGTGTGGGTCCTGTTGCGTACAAGTTGAGGCTACCTCAAGAGTTCGAAAAGATTCATGATGTGTTTCATGTTTCTATGCTTCGGAAATATAGATCGGATCCTTCGCATGTGATGCCTGTGGAAGAAGTGGAATTGAATCCGGATTTGACCTATGATGAGGAACCGGTGAAGATTCTGGATTCGGATAGCAAGGTTCTTCGTGGCAAGACCATTGAGTTGGTAAAGGTGTTGTGGAAGCATCGTGGTGTTGAGGAAGCCACGTGGGAACGGAAGGATGACATGCTGAAGCAGTTTCCTTATCTCTTTCCTTCAAGTAAATTTCGAGGACGAAATTTCTTAAGGGGGGAGAGTTGTAACGCCCCAATTTTGGGCTTAGGAGTTTTGGGTTTCGGACCGGTTCGGTCGGAGTACGGTTCGAATATATAAAAGTGAATTTAGGAAAGCCTAGTTCGGGTTGCATTAAAAATATGGAAAAATGTCTTAAAATCCTCTTTTATTATATATAAGAGAATGGTGAAATCAATTTTACAAAATGAGGTTTGGCAGTGTGACATTTTGGCTAGTGACCAAAATGTAATTTTCGAAAACTGTGAGACTGTTTTAAAAAGGATTGAAACTTTGAATCTTTAAGGCGCTATTTACCCAATGGGAGTTTCTCCAGATTTTTCTAAGTATTAAATGATTAATTAATGGTTTTTAAATAAAAGAAAAGTGGAGGGAAGATATTTTGGCCATAACTAACTTTTCTCTCAAATCTTCCATTTTCATTTTCTCTCATCTTTTCTCTCAAACCAAACACCTTTTCTCCAGAGCTTTTCCCTCTGATTTTGTCACCTAAATAACTCATTTCAATCCTCTTTTGATCTTCAATCATCTCTTCAACAAAACCTTTGCATTTGCTAAGTGGATTTTCAAGAATTTGGTTCCAAAAAGGGAGAAAACTCAAGTTTGGAGGTAAGAACATCCTTCACCTATAAACTCTCAGTTCTTTACTGAAATTCCCAAGTTCTCAATCCTTAATTTGTGTTTTATAAATGGTTTTAAGGTTGTGTTCTAGATCTTGGCTTTTAAATGCGAGATTTGGTTGATTTTGGTTAAAATTCGTGTGATCTGTTTGGGTAGTGTTTTGAGGTGTCTTTTTGATGTTATGTAACCACCTTAACCCGGCCTAGACGGTTGACCCGAATTAAGAAGTTTACACGGGGAAAACCAAAGTCAACCTGAAAGTCAACCTTGATTAACGACCCTTTTTTTCTTTTTAATCTTGTCTAGATGCACATTATCTTTAGATATGATCATACAAACAGCATACTCAAAGATCATAACCATCAGAGAACATTCAGGGACCCAATTGCACAAATTAAGACTTTAGGGACCAAATTGTAAATTCTGAGAATTATAAAGACTTAACCCAAATTAAAGTTACCAACTTGTAATTAACCATATTTCATGCTTCTCTGTCAAATTTCAGCTCAAACGGACATCTCAAACTCATTTAATTGCAACAACAAAGTTTAGGACTAAAATGCAAACATTTCAAAACATATAACCAACAATTTCAGTGCCCAACGGTCGAGTGTTTCGGAACAGGGAAGACCCGTTCCGAAACGCGGGATCGTTCCGCAACTGGTACCGAAACAAGGCCTGGCAGAGGCCAAACCGTTTCGGAACAGTTCCTTCCGTTTCGGAACGCCCAGGCCAATTCAGGCCCTCGTTCCGATACGGTAGCACCTGTTCCGAAATAGGTTGCCCAGATTGCAGAAAAGTTGCTGGTTTAATACATAATTGACCTATCTAACATGCTCCAAAAGACACCAAATTTTACCAGCAAGTTATTCAACATACAAGGAACATAATTGCATCAACCAAACATCAACATGGCCTCAATTATGAAAATCCCCAATTCTATAGGCATGCATCCTACTTAGAAAAATCATTCAAGAATCAATAAACCAAAACCATATCACAAAGGCCAATTACAATCTCAAACATTATCAACATCATAAATCCAACTTAGGGAGTCCAAAACATCTCCCAAAACAACAACATAGGTTCCCCATTGCCAAATGCCAAAAGCTAATAGTGTTTAAGAAACCTTCACCATACTTGAGCTTAGTTCACCACTTGGATTCTTGCCCTCCTTGCTGCCCTCAATGCACTTTAATGCTCTGCATTATTGGTTTAAGAAAGGAGAGAGCGTAAGCAAAAGCTTAGTGAGGAATGCTCATTTAAAACCACACAATAATGCATTTATAAAACATCTTTATAAACCTTAAATCAATCATCCTTTGCACATGCACTAAAGCATTTAAAACAAGCAATTCATGCTTTAAGTTCATATCATGTCATATTGGCAACAAGTGATACATCAACATAAGATCCACACATGGACTTTTAAACACCATTGTGATCTTATAAGTTCCAAGGACCACACATGGACTTTTAAACACCATTGTGTCCTTAACATCATCCATGGACTTTTAAACACCATGACAAGGACCACACAAGGACTTTTAAACACCTTTGTGTCCTTAACAAGAATCTCCCAAGGACTTTTAAACACCTTGGAGTTCTTAAGTAAACAAGGCTTACACAAGGAATTTTAACCACCTTTGTAACCTTAACCAAGAACCAACCATGGACTTTTAAACACCATGTTGTTCTTAAAATTCACAAGATTCACACAAGGACTTTTAACCACCTTTGAGATCTTAACCAAGAGCCAACCATGGACTTTTAACCACCATGTTGCTCTTAAATAAACAAGGCTCACACAAGGACTTTTAACCACCTTTGTGACCTTAACCATCACTTGCCAATATGCATCATTAACCACAATATTCCACTGTTTTAAAGCATTTAACAAAGCCATAAACATCATGCATCTTTAAGCATCAAACCACATTAAAACAATGTTCAAAAACAAGGATCTCTTACCTTGAGCATCCTTCAACACATGGCTTATAATCTCAGCAAATAAACATGCTAAATATGCTTTCAAAACAGGATTTAAAACATGCAAACAAACCACATTGCATACAACCAATCCATGGTTCATCACCAAGAGAGTTTTTTCCGAAAACTTACTCTTGAGCTTAGCTAAGTTGCTCAGACTTAAACTAAGCTCCCAAACCTTCAAAACATTGGTTTCAAAGCTGAAAACCAAAATCCACTCACCGATTCCGTTTCGCCACTTGCCGAAACACCAATCAAGCTTCCGGATCACCACCACTAGGATCCAAAGATGACTCCCATGTTTTAAACACATCAAAGCAGAGGATTAATGCATCATCATGCATTAATAACTTCAATGAAAGCACCTAAACTCGCTGCTCTCATCCACACTCCATTTCCGGCCACCAAACACAACCGAAAATGCATCCAAACAACTCCACAACACTACCCAGCCAAGATCCATCAAATCTAATCATCTTTACACATCAATTAACATCCAAAAAGGATCTAACATCACCCTTATACCTCCAGCTATAACAGATCATCAAGATCACTCCAAAAACAACCAAGAACTCAAGCTAAACTTAGGAAAATCAACCTATTCGGGATTGCATTGATTAAACCTCAATTTCTCATCAATTTAACATTCATTTAACATCAAAAAGACACCTCAATTCACTGCCCAAACAGATCATAAGAATTTTAACCAAAATCAACCAAATCTTGCATTTAATAGCCAAGATCAAGAACACAACCTTAAAACCATTTATAAAACACAAATTAAGGATTGAGAACTTGGGAATTTCAGTAAAGAACTGAGAGTTTAGAGGAGAAGGACGTTCTTACCTCCAAACTTGAGTTTTCTCCCTTTTTGGAACCAAATTCTTGAAAATCCACTTAGCAAATGCAAAGGTTTTGTTGAAGAGATGATTGAAGATCAAAAGGGAATTGAAATGAGTTATTTAGGTGACAAAATCAGAGGAAAAAGCTCTGGAGAAAAGGTGTTTGGTTTGAGAGAAAAGATGAGAGAAAATGAAAAATGGAAATTTGGGAAATTAGTTAGAAAATGCCAAAATATCTTCCCTCCACTTTTCTTTTATTTAAAAACCATTAATTAATCATTTAATACTTTAGAAAAATCTGGAGAAACTCCCATTGGGTAAATAGCTCCTTAAAGATTCAAAGTTTCAATCCATTTTAAAACAGTCTCACAGTTTTCAAAAATTACATTTTGGTCACTAACCAAAATGTCACACTTCCAAACCTCATTTTGTAAAATTGATTTCACCATACTCTTATATATAATAAAAGAGGATTTTAAGACATTTTTCCCATATTTTTAATGCAACCTGAACTAGGCTTTCCTAAATTCACTTTTACATATTCGAACCGGTCCGAATCCCAAAACTCCTAAGCCCAAAACCGGGGCGTTACAACTCTCCCCCCTTAAGAAATTTCGTCCTCGAAATTTACCTGAAGGAAAGAGGTAAGGAAACTGCTTCAGCATATCATCCTTTTGTTCCCACGTGGCTTCTTCAACACCACGATGCTTCCACAACACCTTTACCAACTCAATGGTCTTGCCACGAAGAACCTTGCTATCCGAATCCAGAATCCTCACCGGTTCCTCATCATAGGTCAAATCCGGATTCAATTCCACTTCTTCCACAGGCATCACATGCGAAGGATCCGATCTATACTTCCGAAGCATAGAAACATGAAACACATCATGAATCTTCTCCAACTCTTGAGGTAACCTCAACTTGTACGCAACAGGACCCACACGCTCAACCACCTCATATGGTCCAATGTACCTAGGGCTCAACTTACCCTTACGGCCAAACCTCATCACCTTTTCCCAAGGCGAAACCTTCAAAAACACACGGTCACCCACCGCATACTCAATCTCCTTACGCTTCAAATCCGCGTAAGACTTTTGCCGATCAGAAGCTGCTTTCAAGCGCTCACAAATGAGCTTCACCTTCTCGGTGGTTCCTTTCAACAAAGCCGGCATCGAAACCAACTTCTGACCCGTTTCAGCCCAACAAAGAGGAGTCCTACACTTCCTCCCGTACAAAGCTTCATAAGGTGCCATTTGAATACTTGCCTGATAACTATTGTTATAAGCAAACTCCACCAAAGGCAAATGTTTCTCCCAAGAGCCCTAGAACTCAATCACGCAGCACCTCAACATATCCTCCAAAATCTGGATAACACGCTCGGACTGACCATTCGACTGAGGATGATAAGATGTACTGAAATTCAACCGTGTACCCAAAGCTTGATGCAAACACTGCCAAAAACGCGACGTAAACCTCGGATCCCTATCCGACACAATCGAATTTGGCACACCATGCAGCCGCACAATCTCAGCAATGTACAACTCCACAAGCTTATCCAAAGAATACGTAGTATGCACAGGCAAGAAATGCGCACACTTCGTCAGGCGATCCACAATCACCCACACCGAATTCTTCTTCGATGGTGACAAGGGTAAACCAGATACAAAATCCATGGTAATCCTTTCCCACTTCCATTCAGGGATTCTCAACGGTTGCAACAACCCTGAAAGAAACCTGATGCTCGGCCTTAACTCCCTGACACACCATGCACTTGCTGACAAACTCAGCAACATCCTTCTTCAAACCCACCCAATAGTACTCATCACGAAGATCACGATACATCTTAGTACTACCATGGTGCATAGCAAAAGGACTACTATGACCTTCAGTCAGAATAGCACGCCTCAACTCAGCATCATTGGGCACTACTATCCGACTCCCAAAACACAACACTCTATCATCATTAAAGCAGAAATCTGAAGGCCTATCCTCCGCGATATCCTGAACATGCGGCACCAAGGAATCATCCAACAACTGCTTTTCCTTGATCAACTGAACCAAAGATGGTTTCACTTGCAACTCAGCCACAAGACCACCATCACGCGAAATACTCAAACTGGCAAACATCGCCCTCAACTCAACAGCTACCTTCCTACTCAAGGCATCCGCCACAACATTAGCCTTCCCAGGGTGATACTCAATCGTCAAATCATAATCCTTAAGCAACTCCACCCAACGTTGCTGCCTAAGATTCAACTCCTTCTGGGACATCAGATACTTCAAACTCTTGTGATCCGTGTACACAGTACACTTCTCACCATACAGGTAATGTCTCCATATCTTCAAAGCAAAAACCACCGCAGCCAACTCAATGTCATGCGTAGGATAATTGCGCTCATGCACTTTCAACTGCCGCGATGCATAAGCCACCACCTTACCCTCTTGCATCAACACACATCCCAAACCAACATAGGACGCATCGCTATACACCACAAACTCTTTCCCTGATTCAGGTTGAACCAAGATAGGAGCTTGCGTCAATGCTGCCTTAAGCTTCTCAAAAGCCTGCTATCTCGCTTCCGTCCATTCATACTTAACATCCTTCTACAACAACTTTGTCAAAGGTGCAGCAATCTTAGAAAACCCATCCACAAACCTTCGATAGTATCCCGCCAAACCAAGGAAACTACGAACCTCATGAACAGACTTAGGAACCTTCCAATTCATCATCGCCTCAATCTTCTGAGGATCAACACGAATCCCTTCAGCAGAAACCACATGCCCAAGAAACACCACTTCACTTAACCAAAACTCGCACTTGCTCAGCTTGGGATAAAGCTGATTCTCCAACAAAGCTTGCAACACAATCCTCAAATGCTCTTCATGCTCCTCCTCAGTACGCGAGTACACAAGGATATCATCAATGAACACCACTACAAACTTATCCAGGTATTCATGAAACACACGATTCATCATGTCCATGAAAGCCGCAGGAGCATTTGTCAAACCAAACGGCATCACAAGGAACTCATAATGCCCATACCTTGTCCTGAAAGCTGTCTTAGGCACATCCACATCCTTTACTTTCAACTGGTAATACACTGACCTCAAGTCAATCTTAGAGAACACAGCTGCTCCCCGAAATTGATCAAAGAGATCATCAATTCTCGACAAAGGATACCGATTCTTGATAGTCAACTTGTTCAGCTGACGATAATCAATGCACATTCTCATAGTGCCATCCTTCTTCTTCACAAACAAGACCGATGCACCCCAAGGCGACACACTCGGCCGAATGAACCCACGATCAAGCAACTCTTGCAACTGCGTCTTCAGCTCCTTCAACTCTTTGGGTGCCATTCTATAAGGGGTAATGGACACAGGAGTTGTATTCTCATACAGCTCAATCCCAAACTCCACCTCGCGATTAGGAGGTAACCCAGGCAACTCCTCAGGAAACACACCAGAAAACTCTCGCACAGTCCTGATATCTTGCACACGCAACTCCTTAGAGCTAGGATTCATCACAAAAGCTAGATAAGCTTCACAACCTTGCCTCAGCATCCGGCTCGCCTCCAATGTAGACACCACATTGGCAAGAAACTTCACATTCTCACCAACCACCACTACCTCATAATCATCCGCAAGCTTCAACGAAACTCGCTTATTCTCACAATCCACAACAGCTCGATGCTCAGCAAGCCAATCCATACCAAGGATTACATCGAATCCATAAAAAGGCAACTCCATAAGGTCAACATGAAAAACATGATCTTGAACAACCAAAGGACATCTTCTATAAAGCTTTCGAGTCACAACAGTCTCTCCAAAAGAACTAGTGACATGCACACCAACATCCAAAGACTCAACAGGCAAACCAAGCAATTCAGCATGCTCACGCAATATGTACGAGTGCGTAGATCCAGAATCAATCAAGGAAAGTAATGACAAGGATTGCAAAGTAAAAGTACCTGCGATCACATCCGCGTCATTCCTTCCCTCCCGCTGAGCATACACCCTGGCTTGGCCACCACCCTCAGGCTGAATAGCCACAACATGAGCCACACCCCGACCACCTTCCTCTCTCCGCTGGAAGTTACCACGGTCGCGCCTACGACCTCTCTGCGGTGCAGCAACAACAGGAGCACGTACTTGGCCACCAGCCAACATAGGACACTCTCTCCTCATGTGATCCGTAGATCCACAGTTCCAGCACGCATTACCAGCTGCCACAACCAGAGCTTGCACCTCCCTCACAGCACGAGGACAATCACGCTTCATATGGCCACGCGATCCATATATCCAACATGCACTCGGATCAACTCTAGCATTACCTCCCCGAGCAGGCGCACCACCACCACGCTTAGCTGAGGACTGATACTTCTGATCGCGTCCCCTCTTGTTCCGTCCACCACCAGAACTATATTCAGCAGCTCGCTTACCAGCACTTGACCCAGCACTTCTAGCACGTAAACCCAAGTTCATCTCAATATCCTTTGCTCGGCCCACCAGCACATCAAAATCATCATACTCGGTAGCCAGCACATACATCTTAACTTCCGTCACTAAACCATAGCGGAACCTTTCACACCTCTCCCGCTCATCCGGAACAAGCTCAGGTGCGTACTGACTGAGTCGAACAAACTGGACCTCATACTTAGCCACAGACATGCTCCCTTGGGTAAGAGACATGAACTCCCTCTTCTTTTCATCTAGGTACCTCACACCTAGATACCTTCTCTTGAACGCGTTCTGAAAGAACGTCCAAGTTACGCCAGCTTCCGCCATCCCAGCGATAGTGGTTGTCCACCACGTATAAGCATCATCTTGTAGCAAGGATACTACACAGCCCAGCTTTTGCACATCAGTCCAACTCATCTGACCCAAGATTCTCTTGGTACCCTCTAACCAATACTCCGAACCTTCAGCTGACAAACCCCTGAACTCAGTCCCTCCTAGACTGCGCAAACGTTCCAAGGGTAGTCTAACTCCAGCATCTCCCTGATGCACAGCTCCTTGAGCTCCAGCTACTGCTGCTTGAAAAGCTTCAGCAATAGCTTGAATCAACACTGTCATGTCAAGAACAGCTTGCCCCTGACCAGCCTCAGGTCTAGCGACCCCAGCACCAGCTCCAGCTCCTTCACCCCCAGCATCACCACCACCAGGTGGAGGAGGTAAATCCACCGCACTTTCAACATTCTCCTCATTCTCATTCTCATTTTGAGCCGTAGCTCGCACATTACTCCTCAACTCTCTACGAGGTGCCATACTCTAACAATGCAATCACAATGCAAATAAACAAAGTCAGGCCCAGCAAGGTAAGCAATCCAAGTACTCAAGCTCATTTTCACTTAAAAACAATATCATTACATTAGCTTTGATTTGGCAATGGGTACCCACAACATGCTTCACCATAGCATACACCTCAATTGCAACACATTTACAATTCACTCAACATGCTTTCACTCAACAAGCATACAAAGCATACATACTTTAATCATGCACATAACCATTCCAAATTACTCGAGAACTCAGCTCTGATACCACCAAATGTAACCCCCTTAACCCGGCCTAGACGGTTGACCCGAATTAAGAAGTTTACACGGGGAAAACCAAAGTCAACCCGAAAGTCAACCTTGATTAACGACACTTTTTTTCTTTTTAATCTTGTCTACATGCACATTATCCCTAGATATGATCATACAAACAGCATACTCAAAGATCATAACCATCAGAGAACATTCAGGGACCCAATTGCACAAATTAAGACTTTAGGGACCAAATGGTAAATTTTGAGAATTATAAGGACTTAACCCAAATTAAAGTTGCCAACTTGTAATTAATCATATTTCATGCTTCTCTGTCAAATTTCAGCTCAAACGGACATCTCAAACTCATTTAATTGTAGCAACAAAGTTTAGGACTAAAATGCAAACATTTCAAAACATATAACCAACAATTTCAGTGCCCAACGGTCGAGTGTTTCGGAACAGAGAAGACCCGTTCCGAAACGCAGGACTGTTCCGCAACTGGTACCAAAACTGGGCCTGGCAGAGGCCAAACCGTTTCGGAACAGTTCCTTCCGTTTCGGAACGCCCAGGCCAATTCAGGCCCCCGTTCCGATACGGTAGCACCTGTTCCGAAACAGGTTGCCCAGATTACAGAAAAGTTGCTGGTTTAATACATAATTGACCTATCTAACATGCTCCAAAAGCCACCAAATTTTACCAGCAAGTTATTCAACATACAAGGAACATAATTGCATCAACCAAACATCAACATGGCCTCAATTATGAAAATCCCCAATTCTATAGGCATGCATCCTACTTAGAAAAACCATTCAAGCATCAATAAACCAAAACCATATCAGAAAGGCCGATTACAAGCTCAAACATTATCAACATCATAAATCCAACTTAGGGAGTCCAAAACATCTCCCAAAACAACAACATAGGTTCCCCATTGCCAAATGCCAAAGGCTAATAGTGTTTAAGAAACCTTCACCATACTTGAGCTTAGTTCACCACTTGGATTCTTGCCCTCCTTGCTGCCCTCAATGCATTTTAATGCTCTGCATTATTGGTTTAATAAAAGAGAGAGCGTAAGCAAAAGCTTAGTGAGGAATGCTCATTTAAAACCACACAATAATGCATTTATAAAACATCTTTATAAACCTTAAATCAATCATCCTTTGCACATGCACTAAAGCATTTAAAACAAGCAATTCATGCTTCAAGTTCATATCATGTCATATTGGCAACAAGTGATACATCAACATAAGATCCACACATGGACTTTTAAACACCATTGTGTCCTTAACATCATCCATGGACTTTTAAACACCATGACAAGGACCACACAAGGACTTTTAAACACCTTTGTGTCCTTAACAAGAATCTCCCAAGGACTTTTAAACACCTTGGAGTTCTTAAGTAAACAAGGCTTACACAAGGAATTTTAACCACCTTTGTAACCTTAACCAAGAACCAACCATGGACTTTTAAACACCATGTTGTTCTTAAAATTCACAAGATTCACACAAGGACTTTTAACCACCTTTGTGATCTTAACCAAGAGCCAACCATGGACTTTTAACCACCATGTTGCTCTTAAATAAACAAGGCTCACACAAGGACTTTTAACCACCTTTGTGACCTTAACCATCACTTGCCAATATGCATCATTAACCACAATATTCCACTGTTTTAAAGCATTTAACAAAGCCATAAACATCATGCATCTTTAAGCATCAAACCACATTAAAACAATGTTCAAAAACAAGGATCTCTTACCTTGAGCATCCTTCAACACATGGCTTATAATCTCAGCAAATAAACATGCTAAATATGCTTTCAAAACAGGATTTAAAACATGCAAACAAACCACATTGCATACAACCAATCCATGGTTCATCACCAAGAGAGTTTTTTCCGAAAACTTACTCTTGAGCTTAGCTAAGTTGCTCAGACTTAAACTAAGCTCCCAAACCTTCAAAACATTGGTTTCAAAGCTGAAAACCAAAATCCACTCACCGATTCCGTTTCGCCACTTGTCGAAACACCAATCAAGCTTCCGGATCACCACCACTAGGATCCAAATATGACTCCCCTGTTTTAAACACATCAAAGCAGAGGATTAATGCATCATCATGCATTAATAACTTCAATGAAAGCACCTAAACTCGCTGCTCTCATCCACACTCCATTTCTGGCCACCAAACACAACCGAAAATGCATCCAAACAACTCCACAACACTACCCAGCCAAGATCCATCAAATCTAATCATCTTTACACATCAATTAACATCCAAAAAGGATCTAACATCACCCTTATACCTCCAGCTATAACAGATCATCAAGATCACTCCAAAAACAACCAAGAACTCAAGCTAAACTTAGGAAAATCAACCTATCCGGGATTGCATTGATTAAACCTCAATTTCTCATCAATTTAACATTCATTTAACATCAAAAAGACACCTCAATTCACTGCCCAAATAGATCATACGAATTTTAACCAAAATCAACCAAATCTTGCATTTAATAGCCAAGATCAAGAACACAACCTTAAAACCATTTATAAAACACAAATTAAGGATTGAGAACTTGGGAATTTTAGTAAAGAACTGAGAGTTTAGAGGAGAAGGACGTTCTTACCTCCAAACTTGAGTTTTCTCCCTTTTTGGAACCAAATTCTTGAAAATCCACTTAGCAAATGCAAAGGTTTTGTTGAAGAGATGATTGAAGATCAGAAGGGAATTGAAATGAGTTATTTAGGTGACAAAATCAGAGGAAAAATCTCTGGAGAAAAGGTGTTTGGTTTGAGAGAAAAGATGATAGAAAATGAAAAATGGAAATTTGGGAAATTAGTTAGAAAATGCCAAAATATCTTCCCTCCACTTTTCTTTTATTTAAAAACCATTAATTAATCATTTAATACTTTAGAAAAATCTGGAGAAACTCCCATTGGGTAAATAGCTCCTTAAAGATTCAAAGTTTCAATCCTTTTTAAAACAGTCTCACAGTTTTCAAAAATTACATTTTGGTCACTAACCAAAATGTCACACTTCCAAACCTCATTTTGTAAAATTGATTTCACCATACTCTTATATATAATAAAAGAGGATTTTAAGACATTTTTCCATATTTTTAATGCAACCCGAACTAGGCTTTCCTAAATTCACTTTTACATATTCAAACCGCACTCCGACCGAACCGGTCCGAATCCCAAAACTCCTAAGCCCAAAACCGGGGCGTTACATGTTAAATGAATGTTAAATTTATGAGAAGTTGGGGTTTAATTAATGCAATCCCGGATAGGTTGATTTTCCTAAGTTTAGCTTGAGTTATTGGTTGTTTTTGGAGTGATCTTGATGATCTGTTATAGCTGGAGGTATAAGGGTGATGTTAGATCCTTTTTGGATGTTAATTGATGTGTAAAGATGATTAGATTTGATGGATTATGGCTGGGTAGTGTTGTGTTTGGTGGCCGAAAATGGAGTGTGGATGAGAGCAGCGAGTTTAGGTGCTTTCATTGAAGTTATTAATGCATGATGATGCATTAATCCTCTGCTTTGATGTGTTTAAAACAGGGGAGTCATCTTTGGATCCTAGTGGTGGTGATCCGGAAGCTTGATTGGTGTTTCGGCAAGTGGCAAAACAGAATCGGTGAGTGGATTTTGGTTTTCAGCTTTGAAACCAGTGTTTTGAAGGTTTGGGAGCTTAGTTTAAGTCTAAGCAACTTAGCTAAGCTCAAGAGTAAGTTTTCGGAAAAACTCTATTGGTGATGAACCATGGATTGGTTGTATGCAATGTGGTTTGTTTGCATGTTTTAAATCCTGTTTTGAAAGCATATTTAGCATGTTTATTTGCTGAGATTATAAGCCATGTGTTGAAGGATGCTCAAGGTAAGAGATCCTTGTTTTTGAACATTGTTATAATGTGGTTTGATGCTTAAAGATGCATGATGTTATGGCTTTGTTAAATGCTTTAAAACAGTGGAATATTGTGGTTAATGTTGCATATTGGCAAGTGATGGTTAAGGTCACAAAGGTGGTTAAAAGTCCTTGTGTGAGCCTTGTTTATTTAAGAACAACATGGTGGTTAAAAGTCCATGGTTGGTTCTTGGTTAAGATCACCAAGGTGGTTAAAATTCCTTGTGTGAGGCTTGTTTATTTAAGAACAACATGGTGTTTAAAAGTCCATGGTTGGTTCTTGGTTAAGGTTACAAAGGTGGTTAAAATTCCTTGTGTAAGCCTTGTTTACTTAAGAACTCCAAGGTGTTTAAAAGTCCTTGGGAGATTCTTGTTAAGGACACAAAGGTGTTTAAAAGTCCTTGTGTGGTCCTTGTCATGGTGTTTAAAAGTCCATGGATGATGTTAAGGAGACAATGGTGTTTAAAAGTCCATGTGTGGTCCTTGGAAATTGTAAGATCACAATGGTGTTTAAAAGTCCATGTGTGGATCTTATGTTGGATGTATCACTTGTTGCCAATATGACATGATATGAACTTGAAGCATGAATTGCTTGTTTTAAATGCTTATGAGCATGTACAAATGATGTTGAACTAAGGTTTATAAATGAATTTTATAAATGCATTATTGTGTGGTTTTAAATGAGCATTCCTCACTAAGCTTTTGCTTACGCTCTCTCTTTTCTTAAACCAATAATGCAGAGCATTAAAGTGCATTGAAGGCAGCAAGGAGGGCAAGAATCCAAGTGGTGAACTAAGCTCAAGTATGGTGAAGGTTTCTTAAACACTATTAGCTTTTGGCATTTGGCAATGGGGAACCTATGTTGTTGTTTTGGGAGATGTTTTGGACTCCCTAAGTTGGATTTATGATGTTGATATTGTTTGAGATTGTAATTGGCCTTTGTGATGTGGTTTTGGTAAATTGATGCTTGAATGGTTTTCTAAGTAGGATGCATGCCTATAGAATTGGGGATTTTTATAATTGATGCCATGTTGATGTTTGGTTGATGCAATTATGTTCCTTGTATGTTGAATGACTTGCTGGTAAAATTTGGTGGCTTTTGGAGCATGTTAGATAGGTCAATTATGTGTTAAACCAGCAATTTTTCTGCAATCTGGGCAGCCTGTTTCGGAACAGGTGCTACCGTATCGGAACGGGGGCCTGAAATGACCTGGGCGTTCCGAAACGGAAGGAACTGTTCCGGAACGGTTTGGCCTCTGCCAGGACCTGTTTCGGTACCAGTTTCGGAATGTTCCCGCGTTTCGGAACGGGTCTTCCCTGTTCCGAAACACTCGACCGTTGGGCAGTGAAATTGTTGGTTATATGTTCTGAAATGTTTGCATTTTAGTCCTGAACCTTGTTATTGCAATTAAATGAGTTTGAGATGTCCGTTTGAGCTGAAATTTGACAGAGAGGCATGAAATATGATTAATTATATATTGGTAACTTTAAATTGGGTTAAGTCCTTATAATTTTCAGAATTTGCATTTTGGTCCCTAAAGTTGTAATTTGTGCAATTGGGCCCCTGAATGATCTCTGATGGTTATGATCTTTGATTATGCTGATTGTATGATCATATCTAGGGATAATGTGCATCTAGACAAGTTTAAAAAGAAAAAAAAGGGTCGTTAATCAAGGTTGACTTTCGGGTTGACTTTGGTTTTCCCCGTGTAAATTTCTTAATTCGGTTCATCCGTCTGGGCCGGGTTAAGGGGGTTACACCTAACATATCATCAGCGACAAAGTTGTCATCTCTAGCATGAACGACAAATTTTCTAGCAACGGCTCGAGCATTGACTTTAACGGTGGATCTCAAAATACCTCTACCATGGTATCTAGACGATACTCGAGCACTGCCTCTAGCAAAACTCTGACCATGTTGAGAAGCAGTCAACCTCTAAGACTGAACTAGAGTATCATCGTCTATGATCATGTAGTCTTTCGCCAAATGACCTGGTGCCTAGTACCTGTAGCAAACCCTACATAGAAAGAAGTACACTCCAAAATGGTGTTGGTTACAATGCTCACAAACTGATGGAAGCAATGCTCTAGTTGAGCCATCAGTATTCCCCTCAGGAGTAGAAGTTAAAGGATCCCCACGAAACCTTGATCTAGAACCATGAGCGGCCTTCTACGACTGCTCTGAAGCAACTCTCTTTGAACCCCCTCGAAACATGAAACCTCATAGATGGAGTCTGAAAAGGACTCATGATATACTGGGTTCTCAAAGTCTAGCCAAAAGGGTCCTTATTCTTACTCGTGTCAAACTCTAAAGTCGTCTCAACGCTTTCACACTAGTAGCTAATTTTGAGAAGGTCTCAAGTGAACATGTTGTCACATGCATATGAATGTCAATCTTTAATCCCTGTCTAAATCTTTTACACCTCATCTCCTTGGTGGCAACCAACTCTATGGCATATCTGCTCAGCCATAGAAAATCTTTTTCATATTCAAATATTGAACGGTCTCCTTGGACTAGGTACATGAATTGATCTATAATCCCATCCATGTGAAATTCGCTAATGTACTTCTTCTTGAACTCGTCCCAGAAGATATCCTAGGTTGGAAGTGTAGGTTGCAGTCCCAACTCGATAGTCTCCCACCACTCATGGCATCTCCCTTAAGGAGGCGACAATGCAATCGAGGTCATCCTCTGTACTACCCCTTATCTATCTCAAAATCTTCTGGGTGTCTCTCAACCACTAGTCGGTCTTGATCGAGTCATCCTTACCCAAACCTTCAAAATCCTTAGGTTCATATCAGCCAAGTCTCTCTATCGGATTCTTGTGAGGCGTGTCAGAAGGCCTCAAAATAGCTTGCACAACTTGCGAAAGAGCAAAGTTTAGGTTATGGGAGTACTTCATCCCACTGCCACTAACTTCTCTAGGTTTGCTCGTGTCCCCAACATCCGGGACATACTCCTTACCTAAGTCTTTCTTATAAGAGACATAACTCTCTTCAAGAATCTCTTGGTTTGTCCTACATCACCTGCCATATCAGATTTTGAAATCACGAGGAAACAAGGTAAAGACATCATGATTCCCAGTCTTGAAAGAGTACAACTTAAATTTTGGGCTTGTATTCACTAGACACCTTACTACTACACCTATACCACCCTAGAGTTTCCTAAAACTAGCTAAACCTAGACTCTGATACCACTAAATGTAAGACTCTAATTCCGATCCAAAGTACTACATTCGGGGCACCCAAATCTGACCCGACAATTTTCCATTTTAAAACCAGATATTTAGCCATCATATAAAACATTAAACCATTCACAATCTCATATATTAAATTAAACAATAAAATCACTTTACAAAATAGGAGCTCCAAGTTTAAAACACCTTAGTTAAAATGATAGTATTTCAAAATAGAGTTACATACATAACACTTGTAAGGTCCTATGAATACAATAGCCCAAAACTAAACATCAAGTACTATATTATGAAGCGAAGCAATGCTGGGAAATCCCTCAATGATGTGCTCCTCGGTCACGACCAACCTAGCAACCTACGAACATAAACAACGATTTCAAACGCTGAGCTTACAAAGCTCAGTAGTACATTTCTACTCTACCATAGTTCGTGATTATCATAAGCATGCGAGATAAATATAGTCTTGAGAGCATAGATAAGGCTTCACTATTTATGAGTCATCATCTAGCCTACACAAGCTAGAGTTCTTAAATCACATATCCCAAGGCATCATTAAGTCCAAGAAGTCTTACATGTTCCACAATGCTTCGCCATACTTGTGATCACTCAACCTACCGAGTTAATACATCCATAAGCTATCATCTATAGCATACATAACAACATACATATATTAAATCCATATGTCACTATATACAAGCCAACGAATCCCTACTTTACTCGTGCTCACACAACCGTTGGGTTACCCGTGCTCACGTAGTCGTCAGGTTGAATGGACCATATCCAGATCACCATAGCCAAGGATACGTCCTGAACGTACTTTGACCACATTAGCCACAAGTCATCCTTACCTGAGGTCACTTAGCCATCAGGTTACTCAAGCTCACTCAACCGTCGAGTTACCTAAGCTCACATAGTCGTTAGGTTGAATAATGTATCTGGATCGCCATAGCCACGAAAAGGTTCCTAACAACACCCATATCAAATAGCCCTTGAGTACGTCGAATGTACTTGTTCACATAGCCCTAACTACACATCCCCTTATATAACTGTGCCTAGATCACATAGCCCTTGAGTATGTCAGATGTACTCCCTCACATAGCCCTAAGCACACATCCCCTTAAATAAGTACAGTAGTACTGACTATAGGATATATGAATTCCTTTACAACAACCATACGATAAGACATGCTCCTCTAGCATCCGTACACCTCACCAAGAGGTAAGTAGCTCTAGGCTAAACTATCAAGCAAATTCCCCCGAAGTATGACACTGACCATCAAGGTTTATCTTTTGATTCATAATTAACAACCTCACAATCGCCCACCCGACACACAATGACAACATCATCACAATTACCAACCTCTATGGTTACTATCATAAATAAGTCACCCAATTAAGTTTACTGAGTTGTTATTCATTATGTATGTATAAAGGGATAAAATCTAGATTCTCAATTTTATAGTTCATATTATCTTATTAGAAGTCCATTGGATCATATTCCATAATTTTTTAGCCCTATTGGCTCAATTTCCACATTTTTGGGCAGAATGCTCAGTTGGTACCGGTACTGGCCCTCATGTGCTGGTACGGTACCCTAGGTATCAGTACTCACACACGTATTGATACCAATTTAGCTCACTAGAATTTTCTAGGCCTTTGCAAACCAATACAGGTTGACCCATACCGATACTATTCTGTGTGGCGTACTACTACAAGTTGCACATTGTACCGGTACTAAAGCCCATAAATGGCTTTCTTAGGCTCAGTAATCATCCCCAAAGCTCCCAAATTGCAACCAACCCCTTAACTTGATCCTACATCTTATGGGAGTTATTTAGGGTGATTTACTACCATTTTTACGCACTATTAACACCAATACCGAGTTTAGATCATTAAGAGGACCTCTACCACTGAAACACCCAAAAGCAACCCTAAGCCATAAAATTAAACAAGGCAATTATTTTATGATCTTCAAGAAGTATAGGAGTCAGAGATGTACTGACCTTAAACAACACATCTTGAATTTAGCTCACCCACAAGTTCCTTTAAACCTTTCTTTTTGTCTCAAGCTTGAAGAAGCTACCCAAACACTTTCTCTTGCTAAATAAACATGAAATTTCATGAATACATGAGCCAAGGATGTAGGAAGGTTTCTTTACAAATTTCAAACCTCAAATATCAAAGGAAAGCCTCAAAAACCCATAAAGTTCTAAACTTTCCAAAAAAACCAAAAAGTTTCTTACCTCATCACCAAATGATTTTGATCTCTTTAGAAAGCTCTTCAAATGTATATCAACATACTTGATTCTTGAATCTTAGACGATAAAAAATGAATAGAAAAGTTCACTTCTTTAATAAAGGGGGGAAATGACAATCTCACCCAAAACCCCTTTCTCCCATATAACCCCACTTGAAGACAAACTCAATAAAGGGGGAGATTAGCCTTTTATTTTAAAATGGGTAAAATTGTATTATAAAACCTCCATTTTTCCCTTATTACAAAATGGTCACTTTTCCACCATATATATCCCAAATTCTCATCCAAAAGGTTACTCAATCTAACACAAGGGTCCATAACCTGGATCATCACCAACACACTTTGACTTAGAAATTTGGGTTGTTACAGACATTATGATTGTATTGATACTTTTGGTTTGAGATATTATCTTATTTTTCATAAAAAAATAATATAAAC
Source organism: Hibiscus tridactylites (assembly GCA_958450335.1). Classification (NCBI taxonomy): domain Eukaryota; kingdom Viridiplantae; phylum Streptophyta; class Magnoliopsida; order Malvales; family Malvaceae; genus Hibiscus; species Hibiscus tridactylites. The sequence goes on along the minus strand of OY288289.1, from coordinate 44,297,109 downwards.
AAATACTAATGAAAATATAACCATACAAAAAATAGTTAAAAAACTTAACTAAATAACTTTTAAAAAATAAAAGGTACAAACAAGCACCACGTGATGAAGGATAAATATCATTACCATTAAAATAATAATAGAAATAAGTTGACAATTAACTTTTTCATGGCTCAAACACAACGTATTTAGGGTGATTTTGAACACTTGTAGTATGAGAGAATCAACCTGAAGGTCCAAAGAAGAAGTAGATCAATAAGGTAATCAAATAATTTCTAGTGGAAGAAACAACAACAAATCCAACTTGAAGAGAAAAAAAAAACTTACAAAAATAAGACATGAACAAAATAGAAAAATATCCATCATTTTATAAGAAAATGAGAAAACATATTAAATATAAAAAATCAGGGTTTCAAAATAAAATATAAAGAGACGAGAAAGAGAAAAGGAAGAAGAGAAGGTGGGGGAAGAAATATGAAGAGATGAGAGGACCGACATATGATCTTCAAGCTGTCCTCGACTAAATTTATAAGATTTAACTAATAAAAAGTTTCAGATTACTATTGTGTTAAATTTTAGAAATATATATAATTAGATTATTTTAGAGAAAGTCTCTACGAAAAACGCTAACCCTAGCATCATGTCATTAAAACTGCATTATGAAAACCCGGTCGGCCGACCATCGAAGGGTGTGCTTCAAAACTCCATGTTTCCATTGTTGGTGCGTACCGGTCCTAAGGTACCGTTGGTCAACTCTGGTCTTGGGGATGAGCATATGAATGAATAAATATGTTGGATGAAAACCCTATTGATGCAACAACCCTAGTGAATAGAGATGATACTGGTGAGGGTCTGTTGGATGATTCTCATCGTAGGACAATACGGTTTGAGTTTCCACCGGTATCGGAACGTCTGGGATCTCCGATCCCAGTGGAAGATTAACATGTAAATAAGAAAGGTAAAAATAAAGAGGATAGGTTGTGCATGGCCAAAGATGATAAGCTTTCAACCCTGGAAAAGGCAGAACTTGCCACAGAAGTACCATCAGAGATGATGGAAATAGATGAAATGCCAATATCGATCGATAACATGAAGGCAAAAGGTGGTGCAATTCCTAGTCACCCGAAAATTTCCTATGCTGGAGCTGTGGCAGGCAGTACAACTACACCCTCGACAAATCATCTAAGATAGTGGTGGAGGAAATAGTTGTGAATGCGGAAGATGTTAAAATTGATCTGAATGGGATAGTGCCTTCGATTAAATTTTCTGAGCATATTCATGACTTGATCGATGCAAGGATGAAAACTTCAGTTATTGTTAGACTACTTGGCAAGAATATTAAATATAGAGCTCTCTTTGCCAGAATTCCGACACTATGGTCCTTTGATGGAAATTTCCAACTAGTTGACTTAGACAACGATTACTTTTTAGTTAAACTTGATAATTGGGAGGACTATACATGAGTTTTAATGGGCGGTTAATGGAAAATATATGGTAGCTATCTTACTCTTGAACCATGGAGCTGGTCTTTTTTTACATCTGAAAAACATCCTTCACAAGTTATCATTTGGGTTCGTCTACCAGGATTGTCATTTCGATAGATTGATAACCTGATTGGAAATATGGTCAGAGTGAATTATAATACGAATACCAGGGTAAGATGTCATTTCGCATGCCTGACAATGATTTTTCATCTTAACAAACCTTTAATTCCTAGTTTAAATATTGACGGTTTCAACCAGAAATTAGAATACGAAGGTTTGAGTCTGATTTGCTTTAAGTGTGATCTTTATGGCCATACCATTGATTGGTGCGAGAAACCGGTTGCACAAGACGAATCTATTACTGCTTCTAAAGAACCGGTTGCTGGTAATGCGGAGGTAGAAGTTTTTGGTCCATGAATGATTGCTACAAATAAATCACAGCGGCCAAGGAAGGAATCTGCCCTTAAAAAATTATATGTGAGTAGTTTGGGTCCCTCAAGTGCCTCCCAATTTCAGGTCCTGCAAGATCTAGAGGAAGAATATGATATCAGGGATATGAGTAAGGCAAAGGAGAAAGAACTCGTAAGCAAACCTAAGGTGGTGAATAAAGAGAACCACACAGTGAAAGGAAAATCAACAAGAATGTTGGTACACAATCGAGTACTGTGTTAGCTGCAGGGGCAGGATCGAGCAAGGACCATAGCATGGAGAATTTACAAGAAAAAGCTATACTGACTGACTGTTCATGGCAGTGTGATTCAAAAAGTGTTAGTACGTCCAGTTTTGCAAGAGGGTAACCATACGTCTACATTAATAGTAGATGAGGGCCATGAGATTTAGATACAAGAAAGTGGTGCCATTGTGACCACCATAGGAAAGTGTCAGCTCGTTTGAAGTGGATTGCACAAGGCGACAGGAATAAGCGTTTTTCCACGCGTGTGCTACGAGTCATAAAAAGCGCAACTTCATTGCCGGCTTTAAACTCTTAGATGGAAATTGGTGTACATACCAAGACATGCTTCGAAGTGTTGCGATTTCATTCTTCCAGCAACTGTTTTCTGGTAGTTCAACTGCGTTACCAACATTCCCTATCGTGGGTCATTTTCGGCAGCTTACTTCTCTAGAGAAACAAGGTTTATCATCACCGGTTTCTTGTGAGGAAAGTAACCATGTGATTTTTTCGATGGATCCTTTTAAAGCCCCCAAGGAAGATGGACTCCGTGTCGTTTTCTATCAAAGGAATTGGTCTATTATCGGTAATAGTGTGTGTAATCTTATCATAAAGATTTTTGCCTCCGATGAACTAGATTCATCTCTAAACCGCACACTACTAGTTCTCATACCAAAGGTTGATAGTCCGAAAAACATCTCTCGATTCAGAACCATAATTCTTTGTAGAGTCCTATACAAAACAGTGACAAAGATTATTCTTAACCATTTGAAACCTTTCTTACCCGCATGGATCTCTGATAATCATACAAGTTTTGTCCCTACACGATCAATCATTGATAATATAAGCATAGCACATGAAGCGATTCACTCAATGCAGAAGAAGAAAGGTACGTTGGGTTGGATGGCATTAAAGATTGACATGGAGAAGGCTTATGACAGACTTGACTGGGGTTTCATACACGATATGCTTTTTTATTTTGGCATTCTAGATGATTTACAGTCTTTGATCATGACATGCGTTACAACGGTCTCAACACAAATTTTGTGGAATAGAGTTGTTTTTGATTCTTTCACTCAATCTCGTGGTATTCGTCAAGGTGATCCTCTCTCACCCTATATTTTCGTGCTTTGTATGAAAAGATGCCAGACCGAACCTAGCGCGTTACATTAGGTTTGCCAAAACAAACTCGTGAAAGATAACTCAAATTACGACCATTTTTTATTTTTTATCTTGTCCAGATGCAATTAATTAACCTAAAGTGAGCATACTAGCAGCGTGTGAAATCTTTGTCAAATCGGTTGTCGAATCAACATCCATTTGCGCGAATTTGCAATTTAAGGACTAAATTGGAAATTTGAAAAATTACAAGGGCTTTCTTGATTTTAAGTTTACCAATCCTCAATTAATCCAATTACATGCTTGCTCAACAAATTTTAGCTCGAAATAACCATCCAATCTCATACAATTGCAATCACAAGATTTAGGGACCAAAACATAAGAAATCAAAAATCTTTAATCAACAAAATAACCAACATAACGATCAGGCGTACAGATACGGTCCTTAGGCGTACAGATACGGTCCTTAGGTGTACAGATACGTGGGGGCGTATCGATACGGATCCTAGGCGTATCGATATGCGGGTTACAAATCAAATTCCAGTAGCACAAAACCGTATCGATACTCCTGGCCAAAATACACTTACATGTATCGATATACCTCTACCTGTATAGATACACCTGGCCAAAATACGCTTACCAGTATCGATACACATGGACCTAAAATGTCCAATTTTGATGGATTTTCACACATTCAAGGATCTTAACATGCTTCTATGGCACATAAACATAAACACCAACAATCTAGAGACTATTCTAAGCCAAAACATAAAAAAAACATGATCATAACATGGCAACATGCTTCAAACAAGAATCTAGCGACATACATCCTAAAAACCATCCAACCAAAACCTCAAAAAATTAATCCATCACCAAACAAAGTATATAGCAGCAATATAAACTTGTTCAAACATGGAGTTTAACAAAACATCTCCCAAAACACAATGAAAATCCCATTGCCTTTGTTACTACTAGTTTACTTTGGAAACTATACTTTCAAATCTCAAGTCCTTGGATTTCACCCTTGCTTGCTCGCTGCCTTCGCCCTTTAAATTCACTGCATTGATGGACAAAGAGAGCGTAAGCACACTAGGCTTAGATAAGAGTGCTCAAAAACAACATACCATCAATGCTTTTAAAACAGGTTAGCAAAACCACTTTGAAATCCCATTTGAAAACATCATTATCTCTTAAAACATTATCATGCCTTTCAAACCACACACTTAATCATTTCCAAAATTAACATACTAAACCATATGCAACATGTATCATGTACCAATAGTAAAATCTCATTTGCTACACTCAATTTAAGCTTTCCCATGCATAACAAACCATATGCAAGGCTTAAAGAGTAAACATGTATAAATTCACATTATACAACATATTCCATCAACATGATACATAAATAATTATATTGACTTTCGAGTGATCATAAACCAAGTTCCACTTTACAAAATATTACATTGGATACACAGATTCAACAAGTGTTCACACAACACTTCATACATTCTCACCAGCAACACACAAGGTTCACACACGGGAGTTTTCGGTACACATAAACCCATCCACCGTTGTGACACTCGTGGTGGAGTATTTGGTAAACCGTACAAACCCCTCAACGCCATTCACCGGTAGATGTATAACCCACTAACAGGAGTTTCTAGTACCCATAAACCCCTCTACCGTTAGGGTACTTGGATAGAGTATTCGGTACGCCATATAAACCTCATCCACATCCAAGACGACTTTTTATAGTGCACTAACAATTCTATGGCCAGCCAATTATATCCGATATTATTTTAAATCATATCAGTTGCCAATATAATTCATTAAAACCATGTACCTCATTGTTTTTATATGCATCAACACAAAACCATTTTCTCATAGCAACATACCATGCTTTTAAACAAGTATAAAACACATACTTACATGGATCACTTACCACGTGCATCCATCACCATTTTATGAATAAAAATAGTATATCACATACTTAAAAGATGCATAAACAGTAGGTAAATCCATGTAATAAAAAAACAAGTGTATAAATCATTTCGTAAAAGCACGACCGAGAGAGAAAACCACTTGATACTTACCTCCAAACTTAGACAAGAGTTTTGAGCTCAAATCTAAGTTCCCAAACCACCTTCAAACCCTTTAAAAGCTGTAGGTTTCATTCTCACTCACCGACAGCGCAAAGCCTCGCTTGCCGATACAAAATTAGCCTTTTGACGCCTCTAGAACAAAGCCGCAAGCTTGAGGATCGATCTCCTCTATTTTATCAACACAAAACAGAGGTTCCAATGCATCAAAAATGCATTCATAAACCCATCAACATCAATCCTCAACAATCCTCTTCAAACACTAGCCGATACTTTACCAAAACCACTAAAAACAACATCTAACGCCCTCCAAACATAACCCAACCAAAACCTACTAATTTAAACCATCAAATTACATCAATTAACATCCAAAAACCATTCAATATCAACATTATACCTCTAGCATTCAATCAACCTCCACAACACCTTAAAAACACATTACTAACAACATAGAAAATTAGATATTTACCTAGTTTTGGGATTCCAATGTTAAAACCAACTTATTAACATTATAAAACATCAATATCATGTTCTATTCTGATCAAGAACCCAAGAAAATAGATCCAAAACGAATTTTAAACAATTTCACCTATTAAATCTCAATTAAATCAAATTTCCACAATTATATCATTAAAACCCATTAGAAAACATATATAAAGGATCGAGAACTTGAGAATTTCAGTAAAGAATGTTACAGTAGAGGAGAAGAACAAACCTTACCTCTAATGTATGAGTTTCCCCTTAATTGGATGTTTTCCTCTTAAAAATCAAAGAGATTCAATAAGATTTTTGAAAAACAAATTGAAGAATCATTTAGGAAATCAAAGAGTTAAGAAATCAAGATCATTACCTTAATTTTTTTGATGAAAAGAATGTGTTTGGTTAAAGATAATTTGAGAGAAAATCTTGAGAAAAGAAAGTTACGTCAAATTGTGATTTTAGGAAATAATCATATTTCTTAATTAAATCCTTTTTAATTCTTGTAATTAAAACACATTTAAAATAATCCTAATTAAGGGAAAACTCAGATTAGACCAAATGGTATAATAGCTCTTTAAAGATTCAAAGTTTTGACCATTTTATAAAACAGTCACTAAAATAGTTTTACACTTTTACATTTTGGTCACTAGTCCCAAAATGTCAAATCTCCAAAATGCATTTTACAAAATTGATTTCACCAAAATCATTAGTATATTAAATGAGGATTTTAGAACATTTTCTCATATTTTTATCACTCTAAAAATATTCATTCCAATTTAAATCCTGAAATTAACTCGAATCAACTAACCTGATTCTTCCGAACCATATAACCTTCTCGGTTAACATCTAGGCTCAAAATTAGGGCGTTACAGATCTCTGATAATCGGATAAGTTTTGTCCCTTGACGATCAATCATTGATAATATAATCATAGCCCTAGAAGCGATTCACTTAATGTAGAAGAAGAAATGTGCTTTGGGTTGGATGGCACTAAAGATTGACATGGAGAAAGCTTATGACAGACTTGACTGGGGTTTCATACATGATACACTTTTTGATCTTGGCATTCCGGATGATTTACGGTCTTTGATCATGACACGCGTTACAATGGTCTCAACACAAATTTTGTGGAATGAAGCTATTTCTGATTCTTTCAGTCAATCTCGTGGTATTCGTCAAGGTGATCCTCTCTCACCCTATATTTTCATGCTTTGTATAGAAAGACTTACGCATATGATTCAAATTGAAATTGGTGAGGGAGCTTGGAGACCGATCCGACTCTCTTGCAATGGCCCTGGATTGTCTTATTTATTCTTTGTCGATGATCTAGTATTATTTGTTGATACATCACCGGACCAAGTCAAGGTTGTTCGCAAGGTACTTGAGGTTTTCTGCTCTAGCTCTGGACATAAGGTTAGCAATTATAAATCCCATATCTTTTTTTTTCAAGCAATGTATCAACTACATCTAGAAGAGCCATATGTCAAACTTTGGATTTTGAGGAAGTCAATGATTTGGGTATGTATTTGGGAGTTCCTCTACTGCATAAAAGAGTGACAAATACTACGCATGGATACATTATCCAAAAATTTCGACACAAATTAATGGGTTGGAAGGCGAAATATCTTTCTTTGGCTAGGTGAATAACCCTTGTCAAATCCATTCTTTCATCTATTCCGGCTTATACGATGCAACTCGGGTTAAATGTTTTTTGTGGCTTGTTTATTGGGATAAGATCCTTACCAATCAAGAAAGAGTGTGGCGACATATTGCTAACAATGCGGACTGTGCATGCTGTGGCGCCGGCTGTGGAGGACACACTCCATGTTATTCGTGACTGCCCATCAGCTACCGCGATTTGGTAGAATTTAATCAAACTTAGTTTTCAAAGTGATTTCTTTTCATTACCGCTTCGCGCGTGGATTGGTTCGGATTTAAGTGCTGATTGTCGTTTTCCTATTAATGCTACCCATTGGGACCTCATGTTCGGATATGTTATATGGTCGTTGTGGACAAGACGTAACACACAGATTTTTAATCCTGATCGGAGTTACCAGAAACTACTCCTTGTACACTATCATAACAATCTGATGAAAGCTATGGCAAGCCGAGCAAAAGAGCTTACTGCAGCAGCCGTGCAGGATGTAGGAAGACAACAGCCTGACATAAAAAGATGGTTCCATCCCCTGAAGGATGGGTAACGAGCAACTTGGATGGATCCATCTGTGCTGCAAATGGAGGTGCTACATGTGGTGGTGTACTTCGTAATTACAATGGGGATTGGATTGTTGGTTATGCTAAGAGTATAATCATGTGTTCAATGCTTGAGGCTGAGTTATGGGGATATATGAATGTCTCTGTCTAGCATGGGAATTAGGCATTAGCCACCTCCGTGTGGAGTTTGATAACTCTCAAGAAATCTGAATCTTGAAAAAGTGTGAAGATGAGAAGCTTCGACCGTCAATTGTCGAAACATATTATGGCCCTTCTTGATAAAAATTGGGAGATTAAATTAGTAGTAGTTTGTTGCGAAAACAACAAGGTGGCAGATGTCTTAGCCCATTTCGCTTGAAAGCTTCCATTGGGAAGTCATAAGTTTACTGAGCCGCTCACGTCAGTTATTAGTTTGGTTAATGTGGACTATCCATGTTAATTTCTTTGCATTTTATAGTGGAGGTTTTCTTGTTTGTTTGTAAAGTAAACCAATGACACTCTTTTTCCTCCATTTATGTTTAGAGAGATTTTTTTCTCATTAATAATCAAAAAATTTTAAAAATATATTTTTACACAAAACATTTTTATTTTTAATGTATATCATTAAAATTTATGATTGAGTTTAATGTCATTTAATTCGGTTATACCAACTCAGTGAGAAAAGTATGAAAAACTCTTATTATAAAATAAAAGAAATATATTTATAAGATTAAAATTGTAAATTCATTTTATTTGTACTAATAAATAACTTTCATATTAATTTGAGATTACTTATGACTTAGTATTTTATTTATTTAAAATTTTTATGAAACACAGTTTAATTATTCAATCTCAATTAAAACAAATATATTTGATTTGATATTGTCTTTATTTATTTAAAATGTTTTTTCAAAATATTTTAATTACTTTTACACATACTCCACATTTCTTATATTATTTATACATATTATATTTTATTTAAAAAACAATTATCGTTCACACTCGTACATTATTAAATTTGGGCTATTTCTAATATAAGGTCCTATTATAACGAACGGATCCGACCCGACCTTAAAAGCTTTTACTCTAGGGTTTTTGATGTGACCCATCCTACAGAATCCATCTTTCCAAACCGCATCTTTTTCCTACTTCCACTCCAATTGTATTTCGTCTCCGAATTTCTTACTTTGCTAGCTCAGGTGTGTAAATAGTAAATAACTACCCTGGCAACAGTAGTTTATCTCTCGATACTATAAAACAAGCAAACGCAAAGCAGACATACATGCCTTTGTTGGCTTTCCCTTTGAAGTTTTGAACCCTCACTCCTCACTTTGGCAAACTTCCTTGGTCTCTATCTGCAACTGTCCATCTTTCTCAAACTTCCCAAAAAAAACCCCACTTTTAATCAAAACACTTCACTGTTAACAGCCCACCCAACACCTTGATCTTAAATAAAAACACTTCCTTTTAGTGAATCTTTTTTTCTTCATTTTTGGGTTAGCACGAATTGAATTGATTTTACTGACTTTGGGTTCTTTTTTTTGTTGTGGTTGTTTTGATTTGTTGGAGGTTTTGGTGTCTGGTTGCTGGTGGGTGGTGATAGAGATTATTATGGTAATGGCTGATAATGAGGCAGGGGATGGTCTTAACGAGGTCAAGTCACCATGGAAGACTCCCGTAATTGATGGGGAGAACGTTGCTGATGCTCCTGTTATGGGTACCCAATCTTGGCCTGACCTTAGTGGGACACAGCAAGCACCTGAAAATCCTCAGGTTGCTGCTGATGAGTGTGCTCCTGCAGCTCCACACCCATCAATTGAGCAGGTTAGTCATTGCTCTTTCTGTTATGGGGTTTTCTTTAGTTGCTGATTGGTCACTTTTATGAGTGTAAAATTTCGATGGATTTGATAATATCTTTAGATGTAATTTTGAGTTTGTTTTGGTGAACTAAGTGGCATCTGTAGTACCATTAGTTGTAAATGTGGTTTAGCTAAAAAACCATTTCAAATGGACACTTTGGTTATTGGTTTATTTTTAAATGGTGATCAATCACTTGTTTGAGTGTAAATTTTGGATAAATTTGAAAATCCTGCAATTTAAGTTTGTATTGTAAACTAAGTGTGACGTGTGAATTATTAGTTGTAATGTGGTTTCAGTAAAAAACCATTTCACTAGACAAGGCTTTTAACCTTCTTTGACTTCTAAGTTTGCTTCAATATCAGTTAATGTCCCAAGCGATGTTTTTATTTCCTTCAATTATATGCTGAGAGAACTGATATAAATGACATTGCTCAGTGTGCAGTAACCTGGTCTTCGATAATTTTATGCCTACTAAACCTTTGTGGAATATAACTTCTATGTGAAGAAATCTCCACATCATTTAGCTATCTTTGACTCTCAGTCAGTCTGGTTGTCCGTGTTTGCTTCTTTTTTGCATTTGCTGTTACCTTTATTTATGATTCTATTGCAGGTCATCATACTAAGTGGGGCATGGTTTATTTAGTTGTTGCCGATATACTTTTTGTTTTAGTATTAAGAAGAAAAATTGTATTCTTGTCTTGGTGTATCTTAATTTATTTTTTTGGGTCTTTCAGAGACCAGCTGGGCAGCCGAAATCAAATGGATCTGGAAACAACAATTCTTCGTACAAGAATTCATCTGCACGTCATCAGAAGTCAGACTCTAAACACAACCCTAATGCCGGACCTCCTTTTCCTGTACCTCTACCTTATTATCAACCAGTTCCAGCTGTTTTCCATCCTATGGTACCTCCACAACACATTGCAGTTCCTGGACCTGGGTATGCTTACCACCCTGTCCCTGGACCATTTCCTGGTATTGAGCCTCAGTTGGTAAAATCCGGATCTGAGTCAACAATGCAAGTCTTTGGTCCCCCAGTTCAAGGTCTTGATGCCAGCAGAAATATGCAGCTTCCTCCCCGAGGAGAATCCAATGCTCATCCCACCAATTTCTCTAATAGGAGACCCAACATGCAAGAACCTGGTGGCCATTTTAATCCTGGCTGGAACCATCAACGAGCCTTTAATCCTAGAGAACCCATTCCCATGCAGCCGGGCATTGGACCAAGATCTTTTGCTAGACCTCCATTCTTTGGTCCAGGTCCAGGGTTCATGATTGGTCCAAGTTACCCTGGTAATAACTCAATCCACATGCCTTCATTTAAAAGACTACAACATGTTTTCTTACTTCTTATATGTTAAGCTTCATTGCTACTTATATCTGCCAGCAAGGTAAGGCCTACATTTCAGCCTCTCAGGTGATGCTGCCTTTTGTTCTTGTTTGAACTGTTGCTTTATACTGTACCTTTCGTAGAATAAAGCCTTTTCAATTACAACTTCCAGGAGCTGTATGCTATGTGCCTATTGCTACTCCAGGCTCTGTAAGGGGACCCCATCCTCCACGCTTTGTTCCATACCCTATAAATCCAGAGACTAATATGCTCCCTCCAGAGATGGCGACTTTGAGAGCTAATATAGTGAAACAAATTGAGTATTATTTCAGGTGAGGAAGGCCTCTTTGCCTCGTATTTAATCATTTAATATTTTTTGTCTGTATGGTATTTTGTTCTTTTGTAGCTGGGTACCACAGTCTAGAATTGTTTCTAAATTCTTCCACTTCCAGGTCTATCGATGCCATTATCAATGTTGGTATTTGTACTTTCAACTTTCAAGTCTGGTTGTGTGTACACATGCTATTTATTCGGCCATTGAAGAACTAAAACTCTTGTAAAAAAACTGTTGGTGTGGTATCCATTTTAGACAATTTTTAACCTGCGACCTCATATCAATTATCTTTTATATGTCTGGAGTTTTTGGCATAGCAATTATATTCTTGGATATCTACCATAAGTTTCGTGCACTGTGTAATTGGCCCAAGTTGAGAGGCCAAAATATGGACTTTGATTTTTTTTTTCATTATGACTGCCATAAATTTAAGTGTATTTGCAGTGATATATAATGTGCATATGTTTGTATTACTTGTATATTCATTTATTTTATTTTATTGTTTATTTATTTTTTGCAGTGATGAAAATCTTCGACACGACCATTACCTTATTTCCTTGATGGATGATCAAGGATGGGTTCCAATCTCCACAATTGCAGACTTCAAAAGGGTATGTTAACTCACTACTACTTGGGTTTTATGACATAGATTATATGCAACTGCTGGTTTTATGTTTTTGGAGTTTTCTGTCTTATTCATGGTTATTTTATTAACTGATTGAATTAGATTTTCTAATAGTTTTTGTCTCTTTTCTCCCTATCCTAAGAATTGTTAGTTTAATGCTTTTGAGTAGTTTTCACTTTCTGAGTCACAGGTTAAGCGAATGAGTACAGACATACAATTTATCATTGATGCGCTTCAGAGTTCTAGTACTGTAGAAGTGCAGGTTAGACTTTTGTTTTCTTCTGGGTTTACTAACACCTTTTTGAAATTTTAATTTTTTACTAATGCATAATAGTTGGGATCAGGCAACATGTTTAATTTTTGAGCTCTGAATTGATATACTTTTATCTTCTTCACATGGTTAGATTTAATTTACCTTAAGGTTTAAAGTGGGGGGCTATGATTATAAACTAATGGTGGTGTTAGTGCTGGTATTCATACATTAAGATTTGAAGTGTGTGTTATCTCATGTGTTTCAAGTGAATTTGAGGGGGCAGATTTGTGTTGACAGTCTGTGATTGTTGTGTGGGTACATTGGCAAGTGGTACTGCTTTTTGATGCTATTCTTCGCCTCAATGGCCTTGTCTCTACTTGGTAATTGATATTATAGGGCGGCAAGATACGAAGATGTGATGAATGGTCCAAGTGGAGCCCGACTAGTTCAACAACAGTGTCATCTGAAGCTCAGGCTACTCAGTACCAATCAAAAGAGAATACTGATTCCTGCGGAAATGGTAATGTGAATGAAGATAATTCAAGGGATACCTGTGAAGAAAATGTTAAATTTCCTTTGGATAGTGAGGGCTTCAATCATGCATCACCTGAGGGAAATCCTGCAGAAGTAATGTATAAAAGTAACAGAAAACATGCAGCTGTGCAAGTGCAATTGGACGGTGAGAAACAAGCATTTTCTGGTCGAAATTGTAACTTGAACCGGAAATTAACTGTTGATTCCTTCATTAAATTCTCAGATATTGATCAGTCGCAAGGAATTGACCCCAGAAGGTTCAATGACCACAAAACTGAAAGTCTGGAATTATCATCAGATGTAACAATACAAAATGTTTCTGACCTATCAAATGATTTCACACATACATTTATGCTGGATGAAGAACTAGAGCTTGAGCAAAAAACAATGAAGACTCTTTCAGCATTGAACAGGTATTCTTTTGTATTTAAGTGGCATATCTCCTTTATTGTTGAGCCAGGGAAATTTCTAGTTCTGTATAAAGGCATGTTTCAATGCTTCTAGATGGTAGTAATAATGATCCCTTGAATATCTCAATGGCATTTTTGTTTAGAATGGATGATGAAGAAGATGAGATGGTCAATGATCAAGATGTTCAGAGACTAGTGATTGTTACCCAGGTATTGTGGCACAGCTTCGCATGAGTTCTTATTCAACCTTACTATTATATTAAATGTTTTTACTATTGTGACCTTTTGATAGTAACATATTGATTGTTTTATGTCATTAGAAAAGATAAGAATGTCTAACTTAACTTAGCTATCATTGGAAATGCAATTCAAAAGAATATACAGAAAAAATGACCCTTCTAAATCAGTTTTTTCACAGGCATTTAACTTTTGAAGCATATACATGAATAATGTAATGCTTCCGTTTGTGAAGTCAAAGCATTTTGAACTTGATTCAAGAGGGACATTGTTCTTTCTCAGGTGAAATTGATGGATGACATTTTTTTTCCACATCAACAATGATTTAGAATTTAGAGAGTTTATGAGTGGATGGGACTTTACTCCTCTTGCATCCCTTTCCACCCAATTTCTTCCTCATATTTTATTTCTTAATTGAGATTGGTATGTCCTCTCTGATTGAAGTTATGCCTGTAAGCATGCATTTTCTTCAGTAATATCTTACTCTTATTAAACGGTAGAATGGTTTTGGTTCCGTCTCGATGGAACATATCCTTTCTTCTGATGTGCAGAATACTGGGACAGCTGAAGGATCAAAAGCTGGTCCAAAGGATTCAAAGTCCATATCCAGTGAGCTTGCTGCTGTGATAAATGATGGCCTTTACTTCTATGAACAGGTTCAGGCACTATCTTTTCTAATTTATTTCAAATTTTGTTATGGTATATATGAATAAATTTCTCCTTTGGTGTTTCATTGCTAGCAGGAGCTGAAAACTAAACGATCTAGTCGTAGAAAGAATAATTCTACATATGAGAATAAAGATGGAAATCCAAGGTCTCCAAGGGGTGCATTGGGAGTATCAAATCTTAAGACGGTTGAAAATGCTGCTGGGAGCAGTAGTACTCTTGAAGAATCTGGAGGACCAAGTTCTCGAAGGAAGCAAAATAAAGGCTTCTCCAAGCAACAATCATTCCATAAGCAGAGATTTTTCTCCAGCAATACAAAGAATCATGGAACTAGCCGTAGTTCTATTGCAATAATATCAGAAAGTCCACCAAGTAATTCAGTTGGATATTTCTTTGGTTCAACTCCTCCAGATAGTCATGGGTTAGTTCTAAATGACCATTTTGTCATTTTAAATTTCACAATTCACAACGACCATAAGTTCTTTTCACTCAGTTTCAATTGTAACTTTTATTGCTTTTGAGTTTTAGAATATGAGATAGTTACCACAGTTTTCCTGAGCTAATGGATGTCTAAGTTTCAATTTTTACAGCCCTAGGCAGCCTTCGAAGTTGAGCTGTTCACCTCATGGGGCTCTTTCCAGCAGTCCACCAGTTGGTTCCTTGCCAAAGTCATTCCCACCTTTTCAACATCCAAGTCATCAGCTATTAGAAGAAAATGGTTTTAAACAACAGAAGTAAGAAATGTTGTATCCCCCCCCAGTATGTATGTATTTGTGTATACTTTCTCTGTTTTGGACTGTTCCACATATAGCATCGTACTTTGAGATTTTTGTTGCTCGAAAAAATACTGTGGTTTGTGCTTGAGCCCCTCTGTGCCCTTGTGCTTAACCCTAAACTTGTGAAGAAATTGGCTAATTCAGTTGTTTATACATTCAGGTACCTAAAGTTTCACAAGCGCTGCCTGACTGACAGGAAGAAGTTGGGAATTGGTTGCAGTGAGGTCAACTTCATATCTGAACTGCCTTAGCTACTATAACTGTTTTACCTTAAATGAATAACTACTGTTGCCATCTTCTACTGTTTAATTGATTAACATGTGTAAGTATCCCAGTTACAAAGAACCGGGTTGTTTGGTTTGTTTCCATTTTTACCTTACTATGACCATTGGTCATAGAAGAAAATTGAATCACTGTGCTTGAACATTTTATTGTTCATGTTGCTTTTATCTTCTTAGATATATATGTACCTAATATACTGAATGATATTTTAATGCTTCATACCTGTTTGCACATGTTTCTTTCTTATTTCTCCAGGTTAGAAATATAACTTTTCCAATGTTTTTACACGCAGGAAATGAATTCACTATACAGGTTTTGGTCATATTTCCTTAGGGACATGTTTGTCCCTTCCATGTATAATGAGTTCCGGAAACTTGCTCTTGAAGATGCAGCTGCAAATTACAATTACGGAATAGAGTGCCTTTTCAGATTTTATAGGTAACCTTGATGTCTAAAAAAGGAAAAAATATCCCTGCTTTTTGGCTGTTTGAAGCTGCATTTCTGAAGTTTTGTTTCATTTTCGGTTGTTTTCTTTACTGTGCTTCTTTCTTTTCGACATGCGTACTGATTAAGTTCTTCATTTTTTCAGTTACGGTTTGGAGAAGCAATATCAAGATGATCTTTATAAGGATTTTGAGCAACTTACCCTTGATTTCTATCATAAGGGCAATCTTTATGGCCTCGAAAAATACTGGTAATTTCCTTTTTCCCTGAACACTTAATTGGCTGCTTTGAAAATAAACCATAAGTTACCTCTATTTATTTTCTTTGTAGAATTAAGTTAACTTAGATAGGTGGAGATAAAAGAATTTTTTATTCTTTTGATGAAAGAAAATTATAATTCTTTGTTACAAATCTGAGGCTGCTTTTTGAACTAGTATTTCCACTTCATCTATCTAAATTTAGAATTGTCAATATATTGACAGGGCATTCCATCACTTTAGAGACCAGAAAGAACCTATAAAGAAACATCCCGAACTGGATAGGTTACTGAGGGAAGAATATCGGCGGTTGGAGGATTTCCGTGCCAAAGAGAAGCATACTAGCACGAGAGAGGACCGCCATTAACTGAGTGATGTCCTTGCTCCCTAGTGTCCATTGAACCCAAATTTTGACGATTTACCCTGATGACCGTATCAGAGAGGTAGGAAGGAGTTCATGGTCTATGAAATTATCATTGTGCTTTTGAATGCCAAGGAAAGATGGGTTTTGTCTATTGTACATTTGGAAGGGGTTGTACACTTGGTCGTCGTCGGTGCGGCTGCCGATTCCCGAGGCTATCAATTTTTGTTTTTCGTGATATTCGTGTAGGCTTTGTGGCCTGAGGGTATATCTTCCTTTTTTTTTCTGGAGTGATCTGCAAGCTTGCAGAGATGCCATGGCATGCCTGTGTTTTTCTTTGATCATTAACTTCCCCCCTAAACATTATTGTTGTACATAAGGGAAACTGAACAAGTTTCATGTTTTAAGCCAAACAAAAAAAGTTGGTAGAAACATTGTGAAAATTGAACAATAAGAGATTTAGTTTTTAATCATACACTTTAATTCATTTGCTTCATCTCATGTTAAACTTATGCTAAAGGTGTATTTTTTCCCTTGAGTTCGACTCAAAAAATCAATTTTGCCCATCGTCGAAAACCGCATTCAATGTGGGCCCTCAATTTGCGAAATCGATTAAATTAACTATTTGACTGACGTTGACTATTACGGTGTTGGTGTGGTAGTTAACGGTGATGATGTGGTGGTCCATGATGCTGATGTGGTAGTCCACGATATTGACATGACAATACACGTGGGATGATAACGTGACAAAAAGGCCGAATTAATTGAATTCGAGGGCATAATTGATTTTTTTGCTGAGTTTAGGGGCATAATTGATTTTAATTAAAAGTTTGATAATTTATTTAATATTTAAGTTTACAAATAAAAATTTATGAAATTATTAAAATTTTAAAATTATTAAAATTGGATAAATAATTTTATTAAGTGGAGATAATTTAAAAAAAAGGTAAACTACATAAATGACCACCATACTATTGCAAAAGTCGCGATTTGACCACCTTACTTTTTTTCGAAGCAATTAAACCATCATACTATTAAATTGGGTGCAATTTGGCCACCAGCCGTTAAAAGTTAACGGCAGAGTGACGTGTCAGTTAAAAAATATTAAAGTATAATTACACATTTGGTTCTTATTACTTATATATTCTTTCAATTTAGTCCTAATTAAAGGAAGAAAATGAAAAAATCACAAATACAAGTAAAGGGGTTCAAACTTGCATCTACTAGCAAGCAAGAGTGATGGCATACCACCACACCAAATGTTATATTGTGATGTAATTCCTGCAATATATATTATATTTAAATAAACATCAAAAACTGAAAATTTTCATCATCCTTTTTCATTGCCTTGAGCTTCTCCAAATCCCCAGAAATAAGAAAGCAAAATTATATCACAACATTTCTGCAATGATGCTTGCATCAGGTTGACTAGGAATCCAATCCCAAGCTGGGTCAATCGCCTTGCTAGAATTGGTAAGGCTAAGAATTATTTCCAATCCAATTTTGATGTTTTAACTTTAAGTTTTCATGAAAACTGTTTTTTTGGTCGGAATTATAATGGTTGAAAGTGTCAACAATGAAAGAATTGAGTTAATACATTAGTTAGTTTTATGTTATTCGGATTCAGATTAAATGACATCTATAAGAATAGTTTTGAAACACAAGTACCTTCCGAAGATCATATTCTATACCAGAATATGTTCCGATATGAATAGTTTTAGAGAAAATTAAAAAATTTGTATAACATTCCTCCATTTTATTGAATTTGATTCCTCAATGTGGTGATGTTGTAGGGTTCTTCTGCAACTGTGTTCTTCCTGTAACTTTAAATGCAACCAAAGTGAGGATCACAGAATCGAAGACAAATCCTGTGAAGGAGAAAAAAAAATTAACAAACGATTCCAACAGATTCACATCGTCTTCGACCTCTTCTTCGAACTCATCGCCTTCGATCAATCAATCTCAAACTCGGGGTAGAAGCCGAAGCAGACGCTCACTTCCCCCTTCTTCACCATTGATTCTTGGCCCTTCATCATCTTGATTGATTTTTCATTTTCTTTTCAAAACAGATCATCTTGATTGGTGATGATCAATGTTGGGGGACAGTTCTATTGAACCAAATCCTCAAAACAGAGGCAAAAAAGCAAAGCAAATCATTGGTTTTCTTACTTTCCCTTTGCATTAATTTTCTTGGTTTTGCAGGCATGAAATCTGTTTGAGATTAATTTTCTTCATCATCTTAATTTTGCAGGCATGAAATCTGTACATTTGTAAGATATATCATCTTTTGTTAATGGTTTTTTCATGCTTCTTTTGGTATTTGAAACTGTTTGAGATTATGGCCAAAATTAAGAGTTTTCATCAGAATCATAAATCAACAAGGTCTTTATTAATGTATTGTAATGCTTGATTTAGTGATGGATGGTCATTTTTTTAGAGTAATAAAATACGATCATTGTAGTAAATCGATGTAACAATTAAGGCAAAATGTTTTTAGAAAGGGATAAGATTCGAGATTCGATTTCTTTCCTTACAACTTTTAATATATACAACCAAAATACAGGGTTGTTAACTTGTTATGATAAAAGAAAAAGTCCACCCTATGTCAAAGTTCAAGTCAATAAATTCAACGTTTAGTTCTTTTAGATATATTCCCCGTAAGCATCGACGGATTCAAGATGTGACTCAAGGCAATGGAAAACAATGATGGAATATTTCAGTTTTTGATGTTTATTTACATATAATGTATTACAAGAAATATATCACAATATAACATATGGTGTGGTGGTAAGCCATCACTCTTGCTTGCTAGAAGATGCAGGTTCAAATCCCTCTACTTGCATTTGTGATTATTCCATAATTAAATAAATTTATTTAATAAAATATAAATAATTAAATCTCTCCAATAAGGTAATGACACGTGTCATCACATAATTAAATAATTAATTTATTTTATTAAATTAAAATTAGGACTAAATTGAAAGAATGTATAAGTAGTAAGGACCAAATGTGTAATTATACCCTTATTTTTTTAACTGGCACGTCACCCTGCCGTCACCCTTTAATGGCTGGTGGTCAAATTGCACCCAATTTAATAGTATGATAGTTTAATTCCTTCGAAAAAAAGTAAGGTGGTCAAATCACGACTTTTGCAATAGTATGGTGGTCATTTATGTAGTTTACCATTTAAAAAAAGGCAAAGTGAATACTCTTAAAAAAATATTGTTTAATTTTTTTATTAAAATTCATAGAGTTAGTAAAAATAAATAAAACATTTTAAAAATGAGTGAAAATAAATTTAATGTAAAAAAATTAATAAATAAGAAAGTATTTATAAAGTAATAAAAATTGAACACTTTCATCGAAAAAATCTTTGACTTCATCAGTCTGAGTATTAACATTCCTTAAAAAAATTAGTGGAATCAACATTGTATTAGAGTAACAATAAAAGTCAAATTTTCTTTCGTTTTTCTACATTAAATTGATGTATAAAATGAAAGAAAATTTTGGTTTTATTACTACTCTAATACAATGATGTTTCAATTGAAAATATGTTCAAGGAACATTAGTAGGCTTAGCATAACGAGAACAATTGAAAGGTTTTTTAATGGTTTATAAATATTTGAAATGTTTTGAATATTAAAAACTAGTTTTAAGGACTTAATTGTAAATTTTTTTCAAGGACTTATTTATAAAAGAAAATTACACTATTAGTTCCGGGTTAGATTTTTTCCACCCTAAACCAGAACCTGACCCGAACCCGAATTTTCTATGAAAAAATGCGACTCGATCGGGCCAGATCAGAGAGTCGGGTAAAATACCCATCCCTAGTAGGTATTTGAAAAATCGCGATAAATCCTTCAAATTACTTAAACATTGAAAATTTCTATAATTTTTCAATAAAAACTCCATGATGTTTTAAATAAAAACATACTTGATCTTATTTTTTTATATAGAAAATTCATTTAATTCATAATTTGTTATGAATATTTATTTATGTGGATGTCTATCATGATAAGGACTTTATCAATGAGATTTGACTTATTTTATTATTAGGAATATTATCTAATTAATTGGAGTTTAATGTTTTATGCATTTCTTATGCCTATAAATAGATGATTTATTGAAGGTATTGTATACAAGTCTATATTTGAGAATAATACAAATTCCTCTTCTCTTATCTCTTTGTTCTTTTATTCTTGTTATCGCTCTTCTTTATTTTATTTACAACACGTTATCAGCATGAGTTCGCTCGAAATATTTTGGTGCTCATTGTTCGAGTCCCAAAGGAGTTATCGAAAAAAATTCAATTCTACATTAAACCAAAGATAAGTTATTTTTCCTATTTTTATTTAGTTATTGCTAGTCTTTCGCTTTAAATTTTAATTTTTGCGAAATTATACAGACATATTTGATTTTATTTAAACATTGGGTAGCAATGGATTTGTGGTTTCTCACAAATTAAAGGATGAATTGACAAAGATGGAGATGTGTTTGATTGTATTTAACCAATATTGCGGGGATACAAACAAAAGTTAGATTTGGTTTTTCTTTTAATAATTCTAAATTTATAATAGCAAACTTGCAAAGCAACCACCTTCCCCGCTGGTGGCCTTGAAGATGTTTGTTGCGACCGAAATAGTTGGGTTGAGTTTTAGCGATGATTTTCTATTGTTGCGTCCATCATTATTGCCACAATCATGAACATTTTGGTATGTTTTGGTTAATCATCTTTAGTTGTTTCTTTAGATCAATATTTTATTTTTTTTATGAGAATTTATATTTTTAACCGTATTTTGAGTTTTACATGTATTTAAATGATTTAGAAAGAGACGTGATAGAAAGGGATTGTGAGAAGCTGTCTCGGTCATTTGCTATGTTTTCATTGTCTTCGAGAAAAAAATTATTATCGGTAAAATCTATCGTTTCCCCTTAAACTATAATTTTAAAGTGTGATAAATTATGACGATTTTAAATATACAAAAAGACTATTATAAAGTTTATATTTACTCGAAAGCAATAATTCTCATGTGTCGAAAAACTCAACTATTGACTTCTTCCAAATTCAAATTACGAAAATTCGTCTTGATCCAAAAAGTTTTATGGGAGACATTTCCTGAATTGAATGCAAGCATTATGTTTATTCCATGCGATTATTGGATCTGTTTCATTCCTTGAAGTGAATGCAAACATGATAAATCACTATTCAATTGGTAACATAACTTCGATATAATCCAAGTATATTGGCTGGACATCCCGTTCTACGAGGCTACTGGTCTCAAATGAGGTTTTTAAAGGACCTTGTGAACTGGTTTAACAATACCGCGTACATGGATTAAATCTTTGTTCTCTATGATAAGGATATGTTAATAAAAATATACTTCACTTTTCACGACAAATAATGCTGCCCTCAGACACAATATCGTGAAAATATTTTAAAGGCCTACTGGCTCTACTCCATTCCCTGAAGTGAATGTGAGATTATATTATGGAAAGAATAAAAGTCACATTAGAAGTTGTGGTCGTAGTCGAGGTTAAGAATATATACATGAAAAATATGGTCATTTTAAGAATACTTCTACCCACCGGTAGTGAGGTTATAAGGATGACAAGAGTGATACAGATCATTCTAAGAAAATGAAATCTTTTTTATTACGAATGTGATGCTATAAACCATTGGTCTCGTACTTATCATACGCTGGAAAAATCAACAATCTTTGAATGATAAAGGAAAAAAAATAGAAGCAAATTTTGTTTCCAAAAAATGAAGAAGATGATATTAGTCCAATTTATTTGGACATTGTTGGTCCAACTCATTTGAATGTTGTTGATTTCCTTATAACCCTCGAATGCAATAAACCATAATCTATTTATTCTTATAACCTTGAAGAGAATTATATATCTTTTTATTTATTTACTTTATGTTTATTTACTTCACACATTAATTATTTACGTTTATATTTATTTATATATTACAATATTTATTTATTTTGTTTCATATGATTACTTATCAAATACAATCCATGATGATGATTTATGCTTAACAGAAGTATAAGATATATTTTTCCATTTAAATGCAAGGGATAATCTGAGTACTATATCTAAAAGTACTGAAAATATTGATGCTCTAAAAGAGCAATAAGTTATTGAGAAAAAACACATTATGAAAAGTGCAACATTGTGCATATTATAATAATTACCGCTGAGTGTCTCCAAGAATTTTGATCGGTTCTCGGTCATCGTGTAACCCCCTCGACCCGACCTAGGCGATTGACCGAACCAAACGTGTCATACGGGGAATATTGTAGTAAACCGGGAAGTTTACTCCAATAAACTACACTATTTTTTTTCTTTTTATCTTTTCTAGATGCTGGTTAAAATCCTAAGTGTTTATCATCGCAACGGAACATACACAACATCAATCGGACAACGATTAGGACTCAATTGCTTTCAATTATGATTTTAGTGACCATTTTGTAAACCTGGCAAAATATGAGGGATTCTTCCAAATTTTAACTTACCATTTTTAAATTAATCATGTTACATGTATCTCTGTCAAAACTCAGCTCAAAATAATTATTCATGCTCATTTAATTGCATCCACAACAATCAGGGACCAAAACGCAAAGAAACAGAACTTTAGAATATTGTATCAACTAACTTAGCAGCCTGCTGTTTCGGTACAGGCTAGCCCTATATCGAAAAAAGTGTATCAAAACAGGTCCTCACGGCTCGGAGCATGGGCCCGTGTTGAAACACCCTTGAGCTGTTTCGAAACTAAATTTTCTAGTAGCAAAACGTACTGGAACATACCTCCCCTATTTCGAAACCCTTAGGTCATTTCAGGCTCACTGTTTCGATACAGACTCAAGTGTACCGAAATACATGGGCCTGTAATGACACTTTTTTCTAGTTTTCACACTTAAACCATCCTAAACCAATCCAGCATGCTTCCAACATTCATACATCATATTAAACACCAATCCTCAAGCATTCATGACATAATCAACATCAAATCATGGCATAATGCATCAAGGATAAAATATAGGCATGAAACCTATCAAATAAGCTACTCAAGAGTCAAAACTCAAACCAATGCACAATCCATCAAATAAAGGCCTTTTACAAGTATAAAACCATAAAGCAAACATGCTTAAAAAGGGTGTTCATACACATCACCTAAATAAACCATGGAACCCCTTATTGCCTTTATTACTCTAGTCCATAAATGAAACATACATTCAAGCGAAGTCTCTTACGATCCCCTTGTTGCTTCCTCCAAATACTTAGTTATCTACATTGATGGACAATAGAGAACGTAAGCATACAAGCTTAGTGAGGAGTGCTCAAAAACCAAAACACCATCAATACATTAAAACCACTTTCCATCATTTGAAATCAACTATGCCCTTTTAAAACCATGCACTTCCCTTAACAAATCAACATGTTAAACATCATAAACCAAATGATATAACTCAATGGCGAATCTTTCGCTAACACTCAACTTAAACCTTCCATGCATAGCTACCATATGCAAGCTTAAAGAGTAAACCATGTATTTACATCACATGCATCATTAATTATTTCATAACACTTTATCAATTATATTGGCTCACAAGTGATTATCAACATGTTCATTTCTCAAAACCACATCAGATACACAGATTCTAAGGTGTTGTCCCAACACTTCATACATTCTCACCGGCATCTCAAAGTTCACACACGGGAGCTACCCTCCATCATTGTGACACCCGTGGTGGAGTATTCGGTACCTTACAACCCCTCAACACCACTCATGTAACGTCCTGGTTTTGGGCCTAGATGTTTTAGACGTTGAATCGGGCCGGTCGGGAACGGTTCGAACTTTTGAGGTTGGTTTAGGGAAAACCTAGTTCGGGATGTTTTAAAAAATATCTAAAAATCCTCATTTATTATATAAATGATTATGGTAAAAACAGTTTTAAAAAATGAACTTTGGAAATATTACATTTTGGTATAGTGACAAAAATGCAATTTTTGCAAAAGTTGGCTAGTGACTGTTTTGTAAAGGATTGAAACTTTGAATCTTTAAGGAGATAATTTTACCATTTGTTTTCATCAAATTCCTCTTTAATTTGGGAGCTCTTAATAATGATTTTATTAAAGAAATAAAAGGGGATTAAAAGAAAATCAAAGGTTGACTTTTCATAACCAACTTTACAATATTTTTCTCTCTTTTTATTTTCTCTCAACTTCCAATCAGCCAAACACTTTTCTCTCATCAAAGAACCTTTGATTTTCATCTCTTTTTTTTTCCTGAGATTTCATCTCCCAAAATATTTCCTAACTTTGTTTCATCAATCCTTTTTGATTTTGCTTTGGATTTTCAAGGAAACTTGCCCAAATTAAGAAGATATCAACCATCAGAGGTAAACTTCATTCTTCTCCTCTAATGATCGGTTCTTTACTGAAATTCCCAAGTTATCAATCCTTTGTTAATGGTTTTTGAGTTGTTTTAATGCTATAAACATGAAATAGTTGTTAAATTCAAGATTCTTGATGAGATCTTGGTAATTTTCGTATTTCTATGTTAAGATCTGATTTGAGGTTGATTTCTAACATATTTTGGATGTTATTTGTTGTTGAGAATGAGGTTTTAATAAATTAGTTCCGAATAGGTTTGAGTTCCTAAGTTTTAGATGCTAGATTTGTGGTTTTTGGGGTGTTTTTGGTGATCTACTTTTGTTGGTGGTATAAGGTCGTGTTTATGTTGATTTTTTATGTTGATTGAGGGTTAGAAAAGGTTAGAATTGATAGATCTTGGCTGGGCTTTGATTTGAGAAAGTTTGGAAGTGATTTTGGTTATTTCGGTTAGCCGAAATGCTAGTTTTGAGTAGAGCAGCGAGTTAGAATGAGTGGCTGGTGATTTTAATGCATGATGATGCATTAATCCTCTACTCTTATGTGTAATAAACATGAGAGACTTCATCGGACGCGTTTGGTGTTGATTTGGAAGTGCCGAAAGCCTAGAAATCGTTTCGGCAAGCAAACAAAACGATATCGGTGATTGAAAATTGTTTTAGAAGTCCTTGAGGGACAAGGAAACAAGTTTTGGAAATTTAGGATTGGTTTGAAACACCATCCTAAGTCCGAAAGTAAGTATATTTAGATTTGCTCTCGAAATGTGGATGATGCCCCTAAATGTTTTGACATGCTCTTGATTTTAGATAGACAAATTGCTATTTTTTTATGCATGATTTATGACATGAGAAGATGTTTTATATTGATCCCATGAGATAGAACAACATTGCAAAGAGTTTTGAGATTTTGATTAAATGCTATGCATGAATTGTGGTTTTGAAATGGGATGAGAATGATTTGGAAATGTTGCAACAAAACAGTAGGTGAGATGATGATTTAATGTATTATATTGACATAAATGATGAGATGATTACCATATATAATTGGTCGACCAATAGGATGTAAAGTGCACTCTAAACTAAAATTTGTACGTGCTCTTTGGAGTCGGGCAATAAGGGTAGTGCCATCCCGATCCAAAGTGAGAGTCCGATGATGAGAGATTCCATCGGGGTAGGTCTTGGTGAAACACCCAAGCTTTGTAGCGAAGATAGATAGCGCCATGAGAGTCCGGTGATGCGAGATTCCACCGGGGTAGGACTTGACTTATGTTAAGCTAATCCGTATATCCGATAAAGATAGAATATGAAATGCCAATATATGAGAATGAACCTTGATTCACATGTACCAATGTTGAAATGATTTTATGCTATGAGAAATGCATATGTGATTTTGAGATTATGAAATTCTTTTGAATATCGAGCATGTGTGGCTTTGCCATGAGATTTGCATTGGTTGAATGCATGAGGTAGATAAATATATGGTACATGTTATTTTCAAATGGTGTTTTGCTTTGAGGTGGTCTTCAAGCATGAGATAGAAAGAGCATGGTTTTAGAAATGGTTTTTCAAGATAGAGTTTTAATGCTTGCATTGTTGTGTTGGTGTTTCTAGAGCATGCCTCACTAAGCTATTGTGCTTACGCTCTCTTTTATCAACAATGCATATAATTGACACATTTTGGGCAGCAAGGAGGCTTAAAGGAATTTTAAGGATTGTTAAGCTCAAGTATGATGTTATACTTTTACTTTAGTAATGATATATGTCAATGGGATTTTATTGGTTTGTTTTGGGGAGATGTGTTTTGGACTCCCTAATGTTGATGCAAGTTATATGTGTCCTATTTGGTATGTGGAAGGCCTTTATAATGGTTTTGATGTTTTACCTTGCCTTTTGGTATGCTGATGGTTTATGGTTTAAGCATGCTCTATTATATGCCTTGCTATTCTTGTGATGATCTATCAAATGTTTACCATGTGCTTAGAATTGCATGCTTATATGATAGAGTGGATGCCAAAAAAATGTCCATATGATTTGGCGATGATTTGTTGAAGTTTGATACGAATTTTGGGGCTGTTTGTGGGACATTTCTGGTATGTGTATCGATACACATAAGCCAAACTTGTGCCTTTTTGTACATGGGTATCGGTACGAATGGTAAGAGTATCAATACGGGTAGGCCAAGTTTGAAGGGTGTATCGATACACGAGAGTGCGTATCGATACCTTTTCTGTGAGTTTGGTCACTGCCTCCCCGCGTATCGATACGGTCCCTAGGTGTACCGATACGTGACCGTTAACATCAGTTATAAGCATCTTTTAAGGCTTTAAAATGTTGCATTTTAGTCCCTGGTCTTCATGTATGCAATTGGATGTGTTTGATTGGTCGGATTGGGATGAAATTTGACAAAGAAGCATGAAATGTGACTAATTGAATAATGGTAACTTTAAAATCAGAAAAATCAATGTAATTCGTAGAAATTACATTTTGGTCTCTAAATGTCCAATTTTTGTAATTAAACCCCTAAACGAATTCCAATCGTTGCACCGTTTCTTCATCTACTCTTTGGCGATCACATAAGATTTAATTTACATCTAGAAAAGATAAAAAGAAAAAAAGGGTCGTCAATCGAAGTCGGCTTTAACGAGTTGACTTCAGTTTTCCCCGTGTAATCACCTCAGTTCGGGTTAACCGTCTAGACTAGGCTAAGGGGGTTACAACTCATCAGTAGATGTATAACCCCACTAACGAGAGACAGGACACAACTCAATTACCTCAATCGTTAGGGTACTTGGATGGAGTATTCGGTACACTCACAACTCCTCAACATCCAAGGTGACTTGTTTATAGTACACTCAATTCTATAGCCGGCTAACTATATCCAATTTTCATTTATAAACCATTTTCCACAACATCATTTGCCAATATAATCTCATTTAGCACAAACCTCACTATTTTCAAAGCATTACCAATAAGCCACATTTCCAATCATCAAATCATGCTTCATTAAACATGTATAAAAATATACATACAAGGATCACTTACCATGTACATCCTTCATCGATAGATGTTGAGTGTGTAAAAGTACTATTATTTACACCCTTTTTAACCCATATTTCTGCTGCATTCAAGCATCATTTCATTGCATTTAGGTTAGTTTACAGCAAAACATCACAAATATATAAAGGCACAGATTCTACTAAAAATGGCTGTTTTTGGCAGGTTGCCGCCGTCGTAGACGGTGAAGGCGGGCGCAGGGCA
The DNA here is from genome assembly GCA_958450335.1 of Hibiscus tridactylites. Classification (NCBI taxonomy): domain Eukaryota; kingdom Viridiplantae; phylum Streptophyta; class Magnoliopsida; order Malvales; family Malvaceae; genus Hibiscus; species Hibiscus tridactylites. The sequence continues at coordinate 44,269,051 of OY288289.1, read as the reverse complement.
GATAAGCAGAAGAGCTGAATTGGACACGCAGATGATGAGGACGATGCTGCCATGGATCTGCCGTGACAACAGAGGATGACAGCAAGTTAGTGGAGAAAAAGCAAAGTGGACCTCGATAGATAGAGAAAATTATGCTCGTCTGTCGTGTGAAAACCAAATATTTTTCCAAGCCCCGGATCAAAAGATATGTCAAGCCAAAGCTCAAGAAGAGGAAATCCCAAGAAACGAGGAGGACGGCTGAAAAGTAGGATACTTGAAGATTAAGTCTTTATTAGAATCATACTTTTAATTAAAGTTGTAATCCTTGTTAACTTAGAATACTTGAGCCCAAAGCTTATATAAGGGCATGTATTTTAACCTAGAAAATATCCCATAACCCATAGCCGAAAATACCCCATAACCGATAACCAAACCCCTCCGCCGTTTACCCGCCGCCGACATGTTCTAAAAACCCCCTAGGGCCACGTGTTAATTTGTAAAGTAGTTGCAAGGGTTGTTTTGTTTTAGGTATTTTCAGTTCAATAAAATAAACTTCAAGTTCTCTTATTTTGGTTATTAATATCTTGCGAGAGCATCGGGAGAGCATTGTGAGGTTATCTATTTACTTAGCATCGGGAGAGTTAAGTATACGAAAGAAATAAGAGCAAGTTCTCTAGTTTATAGTTGAACTATCTCGTGCCTAGGGATAGGGCGAGGTTAAGTGGCTAAAGAAGAATTTATACACATCGGTGTTCATCCTTCGATTCACGCCGGGAGGTATCATCAAAGACGTGATCATCGACAGACTTGGACCTAGGGATAGGCCAAGGCAGATTTCGGATTCTTGCCAAACTTGAAGTATTGAGTTGGTGTGTTTGCTGCCGCGACGATCAACGGACTGCTGCCGCGACAGGTGCTGTCCGCGACAGACGCGACGACAGAACTGGATTTTCTAAAATCTGCAATACCTGCACTAGTAAGCAATTCAATACTAGCCCATTCTCTCTATCTTGATTTCTTTAATCTTATTTTCAAGTATTCTTTATTATTTTCGTGACAATATCTTAATCTATTCTTTTCTTCTTGTGCAGATAGCGAAGGAAAGGGTTAGCCCAGTCCCTGTGGAGACGATATCCGATACTCTAGTATCACTTTATTACTTGCGACGTGTACACTTGCACTAAATTGCGAGAGAGACTTTTACATGCAACAATAGACATTAAAAACAGTAAATCACTTTCAATTCATGCTTTAAAACCGTAGGTAACATGCATTTAAAATCAAGTGCATCAACAATCCATAATAGCACAATCCGAGGGAGAAAATCCTTTACTTACTTCTGAACTTAGTAAAACATTTCAAGCTTACACTAAGTTCCCAAAACCACCTTTTAAGTGTTTCAAAGCTGAAAAACACGTTCTCAGTCACCAACTTGTGAAACTACAATTCGCCGACGTGAATTTAAGCATCTGAAGCCCTCGATCTGCATTGATTGCTTCCAATATATTCTCCCCTGTTTATACCACACAAGAAAAGAGGATTAATGCATCATAATGAATTAAAATCACCAGCAACTTAATCAATCTCGTAGCTCTGCCCTAAAGCACAAAAATACTCATATGAAACAAGCGAAATTACCTTCGATTACTCTCTAAACTCAGCTCAGTCATAATCTAACACTTCCATCCTTTTTAACCATCAATTAACATCCAAAAACAGCCTAATTTCATCCTTATACCTTCGGCAACTCAGATTTCACATTAACACCTCAAAAACTCAAAAGGTAAAAATCTAACAATTAGAGATCCATCCTATTTCGGGATTATTATTACAAAATCATTATTCTCACATCATTTAACATCCAAATCAAGTTTAAGACAATTATCAAATCAATCAAAACAGTGCCCAAACAAAATTCTTAGAAATTCACTAAGAAAAGCTAGATTAATAAATTTTCCATTAATCAAAACATGAAACTTAGTTAATAAACATATTTAGGAAGCCAAAGACGAGAATTTCATTAAAAAACCTTGATTAGAGAAGTTGAACGAAATCTTACCTCTAACCTTGCCTCTTCCCCTCAAATGACAAGTTTTTGTAGAAGTCCTTCAAGATAGCTTTAGGAAATTGAAAGGAAACTCAAAGAAATCATTGGCTATCCAGAAAGATTTGAAAAAATAGAACTCTCTGAAATTTTATATAAAAAGAAACTTTTTTGGCTGATTGGTAAAATAAGAGAAGAGTTAGTTATGTGAAATCTCTTTTAACTATTAAAATTCCTTTTTATTTTAAAATCCCTTTTAAAATCCTTTTTAATTAAACCATTAAAATGGTCAATTTGATCGAAAAGGTTCAAAAAATAGATATATCTCCCTAAAGATTCTAAGCCTTGGCCTCTTTTGAATTTAGCCCCTAACACATAACTTTCGATTTTTACATTTTAGTCACCAAACCGAAACGTCGACTTTCCAAAAATTATTTTCCAACATTGGCTTCACTTTCCTTCAATACTTATTTAAAGAGGATTTTAGAAATTTTTCGCGCAATTTTATCACACCTCAAACTAAGATTTCCCTGAACTGACTCCAAACTAACCCAAATCTCTAATCTAGATTCATCGAACCCTAAACCACCCTTAAAACCTCTAGGCCCAAAACTAGGGCATTACACATCGTCAATGGACTAAAAGGCTTCAGTGAAGTTATTCCTGAAGAAAAGCTAGTCTAGAAGCTACTCTACTCTCTTTTGGAGTCTTGGGATGGCAAGAGGACGTCCATCATCGAAGCTCGAGATTTGAAGACTCTCAAGCTAGGCGCCCTTGTTGGATCTCTACTCTCCCATGAGATCATGAAGCAAGAGAGAGAAGAAGAGAAGAAGGTAGAGAAGAAAGATGTTGAAAAAAAGAAGCTAGGAATCACACTCAAAGCTTCATACAACAAAAAAGATTCTAGTGAGGAGGAGGAAGAAGAGATGGTCATGTTGGCCAAACGATTCACTCAATTCATGAAGTCCAATCGAGGAAGAAAATTCAATAGAAGAGGGGACTTCAAGAATATAGGAAAAGAGGAAGAAAATGATCGACTCACTTGTTATGAGTGTAAGAAGCTCGACCATATCCGAACCAATTATCCTCAATTGAGGAAGAAGAGCTTCGGGAAGAAGAACAAGCTCAAAATTCAAATGGCAACTTGGAGTGACGAGGAGTCATCCGAGGAAGAGGAGGAAGTGGCCAATCTTTGCCTCATGGCCTTTGAGGAGGATCATATGGTAACTCTAACTCATCTCTTACTTATGATGAAATATATGATGAATATGACGAGTTACAAAATGTTTATGATGAATTGGTTAAAAAATACAAGGAGTCCATTTTGAAAAATAAGAAAATCATTTTTGATTTAAAACTTCAAAATGAATCATTTTCTAAAACTAATCCTTAATTAGAAAATAAGGTTTTATACTTGGTAAATCTTTCTAATGAAATTAAAAATAAAAACATAGACCAAGAAAAACGTATTTCCGATTTCAAAGATTATCACACAAAGGAAGTGGGTAATCTAAAAAATTCTCTTACTATTGGGAAACATGCTCTTGAAAAGGGAAATTCTTCAAAAACCAATATGTTAAGAGAAAACCATTTTACCCCAAACAAAGAGGTTTTCAAAAGTAATCTAAAGTTAAAAGAATTAGGAGTGCATGGGTTCCTAAGGAACTCATTGTTTCTAATAATGTAAATGCAATTGCCTCTTGGATTCCTAAGGGGACCAAGCTTTTGGGAGCTAACTCTCATGGACCCAAATCATTTTGGGTACAAAACATCAAAGCTTAATCTCTTTGTTTGTAGGGGGAGAAATGCTTCAAGGTGAAAACTTCAAGTAAAAGCACGTGGTACCTTGATAGTGGTTGCTCGAGTCACATGACCGAAGACATGAGTAGATTCTTGGAGCTTAAACCAAAAAGTGGAGGAATTGTGACTTTTGGTGACAACTCTAAAGGCCACACTGATGGCATAAGCTCCATTGATAATCTCCCATCTACATTTATTGAAAATGTTTTATATGTCAATGGTCTAAAACATAATCTATGGAGAATTAGTCAAATTTGTGACAAAGGTTTTGATGTTCATTTTGATAAAAATGGGTGTAAAATTGGGAACATTAAAACAAATAAAATAATGCTCATTGGTCATCGCATAAGAAACATTTATATGGTGCATTTAGATGACATAAATGCATCCCATGAATATTTAGTTGCACATGATGAGAATGACGCATGATTGTGGCATAGGAAACTAGGGCATGCTAGCATAAGTGTTTTAGAAAAATTAGTTTCCCAAAATATAGTTAGAGGTTTACCCAAACTAAAATTTTCATTAGATAAAATATGTGATGCTTGTGCTAAGGGTAAACAAAAGAGAACCTCATTTAAACCCATTAATGATGTTTCGACTAGTAGGGTGTTACGATTAATCGACATGGATTTATTTGGGCATGTTAAAACTATGAGCTTGGGTGGTAAGTCATATGCATTTGTATTGGTAGATGACTTTTCTAGATACACTTGAGTTCTATTCTTAAGTACTAAGGATGATGCTTTAGCAAATTTCATCACATTTACAAAAAAATCCAAAATGATCTTGATCTTAAAATGTCACATATTAGAAGTGATCATGGAATCGAGTTTAAAAATATGGATTTTGAAGATTTTTGTAATGAAAATGGTATTAGCCATAATTTTTTGGCTCCTCGCACTCCTCAACAAAATGGCGTAGTTGAGAGGGAAAATATAACTTTAGAAGAGATGGCTAGGACCATGCTTTGTGAAAACAATTTACCTAAGTATTTTTGGGCGGAAGCCACTAATACGACTTGTTATATTATTAATAGAGTAATGATTAGGCCTATTTTAAAGAAAACATCTTATGAGATTTTGAAATAAAAAGCCTACATTAGTTGTTTCCACTGTAATGCCCCGATTTTGGGTTTAGATGTTTTGGCGAGTCGGGTTGGGCCAGTGGAACCGATGTCGGTTGTTCAATCCGTTAAAAGGTGGTTTAGGGAAATCAAGGTTCGAGATGGGATAAAAATATGATAAAAATTCCTAAAATCCTTTAAAATTATATTTAAGAGGTTGGTTAAATCAATTTTACAAAATGGGTTTTCGAAAGTATACATTTTTGGCAGTGGAGTCTTAAACATAGAGATCCCAAAATCCTTGAGTTCGTTGATTTTTGAGGTGTTTTTGGTATAGTTTTTGGGGTGTTCTTGAGGAATTTGAGTTGCTGGAGGTATAAGGATGGTTTTAAGTTGTTTTTGGATGTTGATTAATGCCTAAAATGTGTTGGATGAGTTGGGTAATGGCTAGGCTGAGGTTACAGTTGTTTTAGATGTGTGTTTTAATGCTTTAGAGCAGGGTTGCGGGATTTCTTGTGAGTGCTGGAGTTTTGGATGCATTTTAATGCATTGAACCTCTGCTTTGGTGTGTTGAAAACAAGAGATATTATTCCGGAAGAAATTGAAGTGGTTTTGGAGGCTTCAGATGATTGATAATTGCATCGACAAGCGTGGTTTCGCAAGTTGGTGAGTGTAACTTGGTTTTCCAGCGTGGAAACGTTTTAGAATTGGTTTTGAGAACTTAATGAGAGCTTGAAACGCTTTATTAAGTTTGGAAGTAAGTAAAGTAAAATTCTCTCTCTGATTGTGCTAGTTTTGAACCTTCGGTTGCACTTGATTTTAATTGAATTTACCTACTGTTTTAAAGATTATTTTGAATATATGAAATAAGGTTGATGATGCCATTTGGTTTAAGGATGCACTGGGTACGTGATTCTTGTATGCATGTGTTGATGTATGAGGTTTGAAGCATGGTTTAATGCTCGATATATGGCTTATCATGAATGCTTTGTAAAAACAATGAGGTATGCATGTGAAATGGATTATATTGGCAAGTGATGTTATATAAAGTGTTTTATAAATGAAATCAGATATAGTTAGCCGGCTATAGGATTGAGTGCACTATAAATAAGTCGCCTTGGATGTTGAGGGGTTGTGATTGTACCGAATACTCCATCCAAGTACCCTAATGATTGAGGATTGTTTAAGGTTGCAACGGTTGAGGGTAGCTCCCGGGTGCGAACCTTGTGTGTGTCCCGTCTCTCGTTAGTGGGTTATACATCTACCGATGAGTGGTGTTGAGGGGTTGTGATTGTACCGAATACTCCACCACGAGTGTCACAACGATGAAGGGTCGCTCTCGTGTGTGAGCCTTGTAATGCCGGTAGAGTGTATGAAGGGTCTAGGAAAACCCTTGGTAATTCGTGTAACTGATATATGTTTTAAATTTTTGCTTATCACTTCTAAGCCAATATAATGAAATGAGTTATTGTGGAAACTGATGTTAATGCATATTTTGAAATATGCATATTTTGATTAAAGCTTGGCATAATGGTGTTTATGCTTGGAAGGCTTTGAATACATGTAGCAATGGTCTAATTTCTGAATTTATATGAATCATGTTGCATGATGTTTAATACGACGAGATTGATGTTAAAATGCATGTTTTGTTAAGAAATGAATGATGGTTTTGAAAGAACGAAATATGGTTTTGTGCATTGACGATGCTTGTGGTTTTGAGAAATCCTCACTAAGCTTGTATGCTTATGCTCCCTTTGTTCATCAATGTAGATAATTAAGCTTTTGGAGGCAGCATATTCAAGGGAATCTTACCAAGACATTTTCTAAAATGTACGTTGTGTTCTTGAACTAGTGTAATAAAGGCAATGGGCGTGTCCAATGCAATGAATGATATTAGTTTGTTAATTTTGGTTTTTTGCATGTTTGAGATGCATATTTGGACTTGTAAATGGGCTTTGTGTTTTGATTTAGGCTTGTATTTGGATTTTAGCCTTTTGGTGTTTTTAACTCTTATGAAGCATGCCTCTAGTCTCATTGCTTTTGAGAATGATGCTATGTTGTTGCCTATGCTTTGTGTAAGTCGTCTTTGATGAGTATTTGTGTTGCCATCTTGGTTGGGCACGTGTCAGGATGGTTTTGGACGGTTTAAATCGAGTTTAAACAACATTTTGAAACATTGTAGGCCCAAGTGTTTCGAAACACCCTTGCCTGTTTCAAAACGGTTGCCTGAAATGGCCTTGGTGTTTCGACATGGTGAGGCCTATTTCAAAACATTTTCCATTTGTAAACTAATATTCTGAAACGAGCTTGAGGGGTTTCGAAACGAACCCGCGTATCGAAATGGTCAGCTTCGACTGTTTGTGCAGTTTTTGAATTGTTTTGAGTTTCTATTTCTTACATTTTGGTCCCCGTTTGCCTTGTATGCAATTGGATGGGTTCTAGAAGTCATTTTGAGCTGAGATTTCACCAAGAAGTATGTAATGAACCTAATTAAAGGTTGGTAATCTGAAAATGCTAATAACTCTTATATTTTATCAAATCTATGAAATAGTCCCTAAACATTAATTTAGTTCAAATCAAAGGGCGATTGTGTTATTGTTTAATCCCCTGCTTATATATGTACCCTTAGGAACCTAATTGCATTTAGACAACATCAAAGAATAAAAAAGAGGGTCATTTATTGAGGTAAACCTTCCCTGTTTACTTCAATATTCCCCGTGTGATCCATGGGCGCGACCGTGGCGATTTTTAGAGGAGAGAGGATGGTCAGAGGGGTGTGGCACATGTGGTTGTTGTTCAGTCGGAAGGAAGTGGTCCCACGAGGGTGTATGCACATCACAAGGGATGTAACGACACCAATGTGATTGCAAGTACCTTCTCCTTGTAATCCTTATCATTGTTAACATTGATTAATTCTAGATCCCGGTACGAAAGAAGTGTGTGTGCAAGACATAAGAACCGTAGGTGAGTTTTCGGGTGTCTTTTCAGAAGAGTTGCCTGGATTTCCACCCAATCGAGAGGTCGAGTTTGGTATCGAGTTGTATGAGAATACGACTCCAGTGTCCATTGCTCCTTATCGCATGGCACCTAAGGAGTTGAAGACACAACTTCAAGATTTGCTTGACCGGGGATTCATTATGCCGAGTATTTCACCGTGGGGTGCGCCGATCTTGTTTGTAAAGAAGAAGGATGGTACAATGTGTATGTGTATAGATTATCGGCAATTGAAAAAGTTGACGATTAAGAACAAGTACCCTTTACTGAGGATCGATGATTTGTTTGATCAGTTTCGTAGTGATTTGGTGTTTTAGAAGATAGATTTGAGGTCTGGGTACTACCAACTTAAGGTTAAGGATGTGGATGTACCTAAGACATCCTTTCGGACTAGGTACAACCATTATAAGTTCTTGGTGATGCTGTTTGGTTTGACAAACGCACTGACTGCATTCATGGATATGATGAATAGAGTGTTCCATGAGTTTCTAGATCAATTTGTGGTGGTGTTTATCGATGATATTCTTGTGTGCTCGCGTATCGAGGAGGATCATGATAGACACTTGAGAATTGTGTTGCAAATGTTGTTGGAAAATCAACTTTATACTAAGTTGAGCAAGTGTGAGTTTTGGCTCAAAGAAGTGGTTTTCCTTGGACATGTGGTGTCAGTTGAAGGTATCCGGGTTGATCCACACAAGATTGAGGCGGTGATAAGTTGGAAGACGCCAAAGTCAGTGACGGAAGTGCGTAGTTTCCTTGGGTTGGTTGGATACTACTTGAAGGTTTGTCGAAGGTTTCTTAAAGATTGCTGCACCTTTGACCAAGTTGTTGCAAAAGAATGTTCACTTTGAGTGGACTGATGTTAGGCAACAAGCTTTCGAGAAGTTGAAGGAAGCTTTGATGCAAGCTCCTGTCTTGATTCAACTAGAATCGGGTAAGGAGTTTGTGGTCTATAGCGATGCATCATATGTTGGTTTGGGTTGTGTATTGATGCAAGGTGGGAAGGTTGTGGCTTATGCATCTAGACAGTTGAAGGTGCATGAGCGCAACTACCTTACACATGATCTAGATCTCGCAACGGTGGTGTTTTCCTTGAAGATTTGGAGGCACTACCTTTATGGTGAAAGGTGTGTGGTTTATACTGACCATAAGAGTTTGAAGTATCTTATGTCTCAGAGGGAGTTGAATCCTAGGCATCAGAGATGGTTGGAGTTGCTTAAGGATTACGATTTGTCTACTGAGTATCATCCGGGAAAGGCCAATGTGGTGGTCGATGCTTTGAATAGGAAGATAGTTATTGAGCTGAGAGCTATGTTTGCTCGTTTGAGTATATCGCGTGGTGGTGGCTTGATAGCCAAGTTGCAGGTGAAACCTTCATTGATTTAGTTGATTAGGGAGAAGCATGTGTTAGATGATTCGTTGGTGCCTTATGTTCAGGATATAGTTTATGGTAAGGCTACAGACTTTTACTTTAATGATGATAAAGTTTTGTGTTTCAAAAGTCGGATAGTGGTGCCGGAATATGTTGAGTTGAGGCACACTATTTTGACTGAGGCTCATGGTAGTCCTTTTGCTATGCACCCTGGTAGTACTAAGATGTATCATAGTTTGAAGGATGAGTACTATTGGGTGGTTTTGAAAAGGGACGTGGCTGAATTTGTAAGCAAGTGTATGGTTTGCCATCGAGTGAAGGCTGAGCATCAGTTTCCTTCCGGTTTGTTACAGCCTTTGAGGATACCGGAGTGGAAATGGGAAAGGATTACGTTGGATTTCATATCCGGGTTGCCTTTGACACCATCAAAGAAGAACTTTGTGTGGGTGATTGTGGATCGTCTTACGAAGTGTGCACATTTCTTAGCTGCGCATACTACATATACATTGGGTAAGTTGGCAGAGTTGTATATTGTTGAGATTGTGCGTTCGCACGGTGTTTCCAAGTCCATAGTGTCAGATAGGGATTCGAGTTTCACAACGAGGTTTTGGGAATGTTTACATCAGGCGTTAGGTACGCGATTGAATTTTAGCACGTCATATCATCCTCAATCAGATGGGTAGTCGGAATGAGTTATCTAGGTGCTGGAGGATATGTTGCGATGTTGTGTAATTAATTTCCAAGGTTCTTGGGAAAAGCATTTGCCATTAGTTGAGTTTTCTTATAAAAACAGTTTACAAGCAAGTATACAGATGTCACCGTATGAGGCCCTATATGGGAGAAAGTGTAGAACACCTCTTTGTTTGGCTGAGGCGAGGCAGAAGTGTATTTCCTTGCTAGATATGTTAAAGGGAACAACTGAAAAGGTGAAGCTCATATGTGAGCGGTTGAAGGCTGCATCGGATCTTCGGAAGTCTTACGCGAATCTAAAGCATAAAGAGATTGAGTTTGCGGTTGAAGATCGCGTATTCCTTAAGGTATCGCCTTGGAAAAAGGTGATGAGGTTCGGGCGTAAGGGAAAGCTTAGTTCGAGGTTTATTGGACCTTATGAGGTTGTGGAGCGGGTTGGTCCTGTGGCTTATTGGTTGAGGTTGCCTCCCGCGTTGGAAAAGATTCATGATGTGTTTCATGTATCTATGTTATGAAGGTATAGATCGGATCCTCCGCATGTGATGCCAGTTGAGGAAGTTGAGTTGAATCTGCATTTATCCTATGATGAGGAACCAGTGAGAATTATGGGTACGAGTAGTAAAGTTTTTTGTGGCAAGACGATAGAGCTTGTGAAGGCGTTGTGGCGACACCGAGGTGTTGAGAAAGCCACGTGGGAAAGCAAGGCGGACATGTTGAGACAATTCCCGCATCTTTTTCCTTCAGGTAAAATTTCGAGGATGAAATTTCCTAAGTGGGGGAGAGTTGTAATGCCTCGGTTTTAGGCTTAGATGTTTTGACGAGTCGGGTTGGGCCGGTGGAACCGGTGTCGGTTGTTCGATCCATTAAAAGGATGTTTAGGGAAATCAAGGTTTGGGATGGGATAAAAATATGGTAAAAATTCATAAAATCCTTCAAATTATATTTAAGCGGTTGGTTAAATCAATTTTACAAAACGGGTTTTCGAAAGTATACATTTTGGGCAATGACCAAAATGTAAAGATTTAAAAGTTGGGAAAATTGCATTTTTCAAGAAGATTCAAAATCTTAGAATCTTTAGGGAGCTACTTGGAAATTATGCCTTTTCTGTAATTTGGCATGTGTTTTAAATGTTTATTAAATGATTAAAAAGAGTTTTAATTAATTAATTAAAAGAGAGTTACTTAATCGGTTAACAAAATTTTTGACGAGCTTTTCATTTCTCACTTTCACTTCTGCCAAACACTCTCCATTTTCTCTCAATTTTACAGAAATAATTTCTTTCAAATCCTCTTTTAATTTCCATCTTTTCTTGTTGATTTCTTCCATTTTTTACTTCAAGTTTCTTCAAGCTAATCTTGCTAAATTAGAGAAGAAGCAAGGATTGGAGGTAAATTTCGTGCTAACCCTCTAATCTAGGTTCTTTAATGAAATTCCAAAGATATTTGACTCTTTATTAGTGATTTTGATTGAGGTTTTGTTGTTGGTTTGATAAACTATTGAAATCTTTTTAGAAAAATGATTTTTAATGTGATTTTCGGATCTTGTTTGATTTGGCTGGTTTGAGGTTGTTTCCAAATGAGTTTTTAAAAGGTTTTTGGTGTTGAAGTGGAGTCTTAAACATAGTGATCCCGAAATCCTTGAGTTCCTTGATTTTCGAGGTGTTTTTAGTTGAGTTTTTTGGGTGTTCTTGAGGAATTCAAGTTGCTGGAGGTATAAGGATGGTTTTGGGTTGTTTTTGGATGTTGATTAATGCGTAAAATGTGATGGATGAGTTGGGTAATGGCTAGGCTGAGGTTAGAGGTCAATCGATTGGGTTTTTGGTTGTTTCATATGGGTGTTTTGATGCTTTAGAGCAGGATCGCGAGATTTCTTGTGAGTGCGGGTGTTTTGGATGGATTTTAATGCATTGGACCTATATTTTGGTGTGCTGAAAACCTGAGATGTTATTCTGGGAGCAAGCGAAGTGGTTTTGGAGGCTTTGAACGATTGATAATTGCGTCGGCAAGCGTGGATTCGCGAGTTGGTGAGTGGAACTTGGTTTTCCAGCGTAGAAACATTTTAGAAAATGTTTTGGGAACTTAATAAGAGCTTGAAACGCTTTATTAAGTTCAGAAGTAAGTAAAGTAAAATTCTCTCTCAGATTGTGCTAGTTTTGAACCTTTGGTTGCACTTGATTTTAATTGCATTTATGTAACACCCCAATTTTGGGTTTAGGAGTTTTGGGTTTGAACTGGACCGGTCGGATTTTCGGTTCGAATATAAAAGGTGGTTTTAAGGAAAGCCTAGTTCGGGATGCATTAAAAATATGGAAAAATATCTAAAAATCCTCTTTTATTATATATAAGAGAGTGGTGAAATCAATTTTGTGAAATGAGGTTTGGAAATGTGACATTTTGAGTTAGTGACTAAAATGTAATTTTTGAAAAGTTGGTGACTGTTTTAAAAGGATTGAAACTTTGAATCTTTAAGGAGCTAATTTACCCAAGAAGAGTTTTCTCCAGTTTTTTCTTAATATTAAAGATTTAATTAATGTTTTTTAATAAAAGAAAAAAGGGGGAAATAGATATTTTTGACTTCATAACTAACTTTTGTCAAAACTTTCCCATTTCTTTTTCTCTCATTTTTCTCTCAGCCAAACACATTTCCCCAGCCATTTTTCCTCTGATTTTAACATCTAAAGATGAGATTTCAATCTCCAATTGATCTCTAATCATTCCTACATCAAATCCTTATTATTTGCTTATTGAATTTTCAAGAATCTTGGCTTTAAACAAGGAGAAACTCACATTTAGAGGTATGAACGTCATTCTCCTCTAAATACTCAGTTCTTTACTGAAATTCCCAAGTTCTCAATCCTTGATTTGAGTTTTATTAAAGGTTTTGATGTTGTGATCTTGATTTTGGCTTAAAATGCAAGATCTGGATTTAATTTTGAAGAAATTCGTAATAATTGATTGGGCTCTGTTTTGAGATGTCTTTTTGATGTAATTTGGATGTCTAAATGATGTATAATTGAGGTTTGATCAATGCAATCCCGAATAGGTTGATTTTCCTAAGTTTTTACTTGTGAAAATGTGGTTTTTGGGGTGATCTTGGTGTTTTGTTAATGCTGGAGGTATAAGGACGTGTTTGGGATCATTTTGGATGTTAATTGATGTTTAAAAATGGTTAGAAGTGATGGATCTTGGCTGAGTTAAGTTTTGGAAGAGTTTGGAGGTGATTTCGGTTGTGTTTGGTAGCCGAAATGTTGGATTTGCAAAGAGCAACGAGTTTAGGTGTGTTGCTGGTGTTTTTAATGCATTATGATGTATTAATCCTCTGTTGTTATGTGCTTGAAACAGGAGAGAATGATCCGTGAGCAATAGAGGTGGCGTTGAAGGTTTCGGATGCTTGGAAGGCTTGTTGGCTAGCCTTGTTTTGTGTATCGGTGAGTGAAGTTGGGTTTTCAGCTTTAAAACCAAGGTTTGAAGGTTTTGGGAGCTTAGTTTAAGTCTAAACAACTTAGCTAAGCTCAAGAGTAAGTAAATGGAATTTCTCTCTTGGTTGTGTTATGAATTGGTTTTTAAAGCACTTGTGATTGTTGGATGCAATGCATGTGATTTGCATGTTCTAAATTCTGTTTTGAAAGCATATTTTAGCATGGTTTAATGCTGGTTTTGAAAGCCATGTGTGAAGGATGCTCAAGGTAAGAGATCCTTGGTTTTGTACATTGGAATTGTGGAATTGATGCATAGTGTTGCATGTTGTTTAATGGCTTTGTGTAATGCTTCAAAACAGTGGATTGATGATGGTAATTGGTGGTTTTGGCATTTTGGTTATGCTTGTAAAACAATGGATTAATGTGGTAAAATGGTTATATTGGTAAGTGATGTAAGTGGTTCTTGGTTACTTTAATCGGATATAGTTAGCCGGCTATAGGATTGGGTGCACCGTGAATAGAGTCGCCTTGGATGTCGAGGGGTTGTGATTGTACCGTAAACTCCATCCAAGATTCCTAGCGATTGAGGCAATTGGTGTCACCACGATGGAGGTTGGCTCTCGTGAGTGGGCTTGGTTTAGTGCCACTACGATGGAGGTTGGCTCTCGTGGGTGGGCTTGGTTTAGTGCCACCACGATGGAGGATGGCTCTCGTGGGTGAACCGTGTTAAAAGTCACCATGATGGAGGTTGGCTCTCATGGGTGGACTTTGTTAAGCGTCACAACGGTGGAGGGTTGCTCCCGTGTGTGAGCTTGGTTAAGGTGATTACAATGGTTGTGGTAGCTTCCATGTGTAATCCTTGTGATGTGTCCCGGCTCTCGCTAGTGTATTATACAACTTCCGATGAGTGATGTTGAGGGGTTGTGATTGTACCGTTAAACTCCATCACGGGTGTTGAGGGGTTGTGATTGTACCGGTAAACTCTACCTTGTGTTGTTCGGAAGTGTGTATGAAGCGTGTGGGACAACGCTTGTAATCCGCGTATCCGATTGTGTATTGGGTCTTGTGTATGGTTAAGGTCACAATGGTGGTTAAAAGTCCATGTGTGGATCTTGTGTATGGTTAAGATCACAATGGTGGTTAAAAGTCCATGTGTGGATCTTGTGTATGGTTAATATCACAATGATGGTTAAAAGTCCATGTGTGGATCTTGTGTATGGTTAAGATCACAATGGTGGTTAAAAGTCCATGTGTGGGTCTTGTGTAATGAAGCATGTGATGCTTGAAATGATGCAAGGTTGCATGGAAAGTGTGTAATGTACAAAGAATGCATGTATTGCTTGTTAAGCATGAACAAGTGTTTATTTTCTATTGAGAATGATGCATATGTGCATGGAATTTCTTTAATGCATTGAAGTCTTGTGAAGGCTTGTTTAAAAGGCATGTAATGCAAATGTTGAGTTTGTGGTTCATGTGTTGCATTTGTTTAATGCATATGATTAATTGAAGGAGTAAGTGGTTTTCAAGGGTTACTTGCTTTGAAATGATTTTCAAGTATGAGAAAAGTATAATGTGAAGTGGAAGTGTTTTCCAAGGATCTTGTATTTAACTTTGCATATGATGTTCATGCATGGAATGGTTAAATTGATGGTTTTGCAAGGTTGTGCTTTGAAGTGAATTACTTAGCTTTTCTAAGCTAAGGGTTGGTTTTCATGTTTGAGTAGTGCATGATTTAAAGCATGTTGTTTAAAAAGGGGTTTTCAAGCAATGCTTTGGTTTACCGAAATGTGTTTACGTTATAAGAGGTTTTATGACTCGCTGCATTGATGGTGTTTTGGTTTTGAGCATTCCTCACTAAGCATTATGTGCTTACGCTCCTTTTTGTCCATCAATGCAGATATTTGAAGTTGGGACAACAAGAAGCAAGGGATTCAAGGAGAGCTCCACTTGAGATGTATGTCTCGGTTAATAGCTATAGATAATAAAGGCAATGGGGGGAGAGTCTTCTATGTTGATGTTTAATGAGATTGTGTATGTTGGACAAGTTTGGTTTATGGTTTTGAACTATGTGGTTTAACGCTTGCAACGTTTGAATTTTCTTATTCTTAAGTCGTTATGCTATGCTTCTTGTTTTAAAAGCATGATTAAGTGTTGGATGTGTTGAATGAGTTGGTGCACCTAGGGGCTGTTTTGTATCTAGATTTTGATGCAAATTGGTAGGTATGATGCTTGGCACGTTGTTGATTTATTGTGGAATGGTTTGGAGCATGTTTGATGGGGTTTAAAGGTGTTAAAACAGGCCTATCTGCTGTTTCTGGGCAGGGTGTTTCGAAACACCCTTGCCTGTTTCGAAACAGGCCCTTGTTTTGGCATGGGTGTTCCTGAACGGCCTAGACCATTTCTGAACACTTTGGCTACTGCCAAGGGGTGTTCCTGAACGGCCTAGACCCGTTTCGGAACACTTGACCGTTGGGCATAAAATTTGAATGGTTTTGAGGTTTGCAAGCTTTACGTTTTAGTCCTGATTCTTGTATGTGCAATTGCTTGAGTTTGAGATGTCCGTTTGAGTTGAAATTTGGCAGTGAGGCATGAAACATGACTAATTTCATAATGGTAACTTAAAATTTAGCAAAGTCCTCTTAATTTTTAGAATTTACAAATTAGTCCCTAAATTCGTATTTTGTGCAATTAGGTCCCTTATTGTTTTTTGATTGCTGTGATTTTTGAGTATGCTTATCTCAAGAGTATGCATAGGTTTAATGTGCATCTAGACAAGTTTTAAAAGAAAAAAAGGGTCGTTAATCAAGGTTGACTTTCGGGTTGACTTTGGTTTTCCCCGTGTAATCTTCGTAGTTCGGGACTACCGTCTAGGCTGGGCTACGGGGGTTACATTTGGTGGTATCAGAGCTGAGTTGCGAATGCTTGGGGAAATGGTAAATTGTTGTAATAAGTGTTTAATGTTTATTCTGATGTGTGGTTGGAAGTCGGTTGAAATGTGTGTCTTTGAACGAATTGTTGATGATTTTTTCATGCTTTATGATTGTGAATCTTCATTGAGCCAATGTGGAATTGTGTTGATGATATGCTGGTGGTGTATGTTGATTTTATGAATGGTGAAAGTGTATTGGGTATGATATGTTGATATTATGCTGTTGCGAGTGAATGTTGTTTGATGAGAGCATGATCGAAATATGTTGATTGATATGCTCGATGTTGTGATATCCATGTTTTTATTGACTGTTATGTCATGTAAAAGGGGAGAATTCGGGATACCCATTGCCTTATTATTATAGCTATTGTGTTATTTTGGAGTTGGAGTTTTGAATCCTTGCTTAAAGCTGGTCTGATCGATTTGTTTGTTTTGTTATGATTGTTTGCTGTTAATAGCATGGTGAAATCGATGAGAGAATGGCAGTTAAGTGAGATGGTTGCTGCTTTAGAGCAGGTTGTTAAGGCGTGGAATTCACCTTTTAATAGAGGTGTTTCGCCTCAGTCTTCAGTGCCGGGAGTTGAGGTAGTGAGGCAGGAAGAGGACGTTGGTTCTGTGGTGAAGAGTTCATCACCTATTGTTCAAGAGGTGTTGGGAACCTCTCGGACTGTGGTGAAAGTGAGGCTTGTAGACATGTCGGTTGTAGGACACGCGGGTTTGTCGAAACAACGTTTGTATGATTTGGGAGCTGTGGAGTATCATGGTTCGACACCTGAGACG
Organism: Hibiscus tridactylites; assembly: GCA_958450335.1. Taxonomy (NCBI): domain Eukaryota; kingdom Viridiplantae; phylum Streptophyta; class Magnoliopsida; order Malvales; family Malvaceae; genus Hibiscus; species Hibiscus tridactylites. The sequence continues at coordinate 44,251,979 of OY288289.1, read as the reverse complement.
TTTGAGGCCTGGTTGGCCAGTGTAATTCTGATTTTGGATCGGGAAGGTTGTGATTATGCCTGTAAGCTGGGAAGTGTTGTCTCATTGATGTTGGAGGACGCTTGTGCCTGGTGGACATCTGTGGCGGTGGCATCGCACATCCACGATATAGATTGGGACTTCTTTGTGTCTGCCTTTTATGAAAGGTATCTTAGAGAGAGATTCCCAAGGGTTAAGCAACGTGAGGGTGTGGTTTCAGTTTATGAAGTTGATAAAAGTTTAAGCAAGAGAGTTGTGGGTACTGACCTCAGGAGTGGTCAGCGTAAGAGGCGACATGATAGAAGGTTTTGCTTGAATCGAAGCTTGGATGGTAGTGCAGATTTGGGGCAAGTGCTACTTGATCAAGGAGGGATAGCTCGGTTTCCGATGTGTAACCGATGTGGGAAGTGTCATGTTGGAGGTTGTTGGGGCGCAGGAGTTTGTTGGAACTGTGGTTCTAAAGAGCATGTGAAGCGGAATTGTCCTCATGTGGTGAGATCAACTTCAATGGTAGCAAAAGGGTCTCTGAAGGGTCGGGAGCGCGGCCGAGACAAAGTTCGAAGGTGGCAGGAAGGGCATAAAGGTGTGAGGAGCTTGGAGAATGAAACATGTTGGAATTGTGGGTCTGTTGGACATTTGAGACGTAATTGTTTGAAGTTGGCTTGGGGTATTCAGGGTTCTTTACCGCAGGGAGATGGTGATGACCTTAATGTGTTAGCTGATGCTGCAGCGGTGCGGCTGGAGAATGATGGTTCTACGAGGAAGAGAGGTCGTTTGTTGAAGCTCCGGGGCGGTGAGGTGTTTACAGATAACCTTGTTAAGTAACCTTTGCTCTAGTATCTTAGTTTGGTTTCAGTTGGTATTTCCTTGCGTAGTGGGTATGGTCTCGTTGCTAGCATGTTTCGGGTAGTAGTTGGTGTTGTTTTGAAAACAACTTTAGTGTGAAGAGGGCAGTAGTGGATATCTTGTGGATAATGGGTTGTTAGAATGATGAAGTTGGTCAAGTTAGAAGTGAGATAGGAGGTTGTTTTTAGGCGGATTCTGAGGATGTTATTGGTGGGTGTGAACCGACATACATGCACAGTTAAAATCATTTGTTATATGCTATATTATATATGTACTGGTCCATGCATACATGTGACATGACATTAGAGGTTTTGTATGCATGTACATCAGGCATTGATAGGGCATATTGGTGACCATGCATACGAATGTTCACCCTCGCTGATAGTTAATCGGGTCCGTTAGTGTTGTGATAGGGTTAGATTGGATGGGGGTTTTAAAAGTTGTGTTGGTGCTAGGAGAATGTTAGAAGTAATGGAGGGTATTAAGCGAGTTGTCAGTAATAGTGAGTGCGATATAGCATGTTGGTAGAAGGAAGGTGTTTGGCGCTTAATGAGTTTAGCGGTATGGTGGTGAGGAGATTACCGGTTGAAGTTAGAATCGGTTAGAGTGGTTGTGAATAGCTGGTAGAAGTGGTAGTTTCTTGGTGTTAAGTGATGTAGTAAGTTAGTGGATGTGTTCCAGAGTGCTGAGGTAACTTGGCATTGATGTAGCAGTAGAAGGGTTGTTTATGTAGGTGATGGTTTGTAGCAACCTTTGAGGAGTTGAGAAGAGGTTTTGTTGTGGGTTGTAGAAAAGGGTTAGCCTGGGAGAATAGAAGTTTCGTAACCTAAATATGTATGTATAGGTTGGGCGATGCTCTACTAAGGCAAGTGTTGTAGTCAAAACTTGAAGTGGAAAGACAATGTAAGATCAAAGGCCATTGTTGGTTGGACGGGTTCTTGTGAGAAGTGGTTGGCTGGTTGTGAATAAGTAAATTTCGTCCGAAGAAAGCTGGTGGTGTATGGAACGGCTGGCAGAGTCAAGGTTGGGGTTTTGTGATGTGTTTTTCGGATGTTAGGTGAGTAGTCCTGGTGAATCGTTATGGTAATGATGGCGGCGGATGTGAAGGAATGTCAGCAATACGTTGAGAAGTTTGGGTAAGCAGTTGATGCTTAAGAATTTTTGCTTGTTGTGGTAGTCTTTGAAAGAGGTTGAGTAGTTTTGCAAGGAGTTTTAGAAGCAGTGAAGGTTGTGGGTCACATGGTGGCTGAACTGGATTGGTTGGTGTCACTGTGTGAACAAGTTTTGGGAGTTATGAGTTAAGGTGGTGTATGCTGTAAAAGTTGGAGGTTCTTCAGGATGTTGTTGGGGCTATGTGCAGTCTGGAAGTGTGAAAGGTTAAGATGTGGTTAACATTTGAGTGTTCTGGAATTCGTGAACAGTATGTGGTGGTGTTGAGTTTGAGTGGAGTTTTGTGAGGAGAGTGTTCAGTGGTGGTTAAGTCTCCTATGTTGCCTTGTGTGTTGCTTTGAGAAGTTTGGTGGTTCTCTTTTCGTTGGTTGAAATTTCGAGGACAAAATATCCTAAGAGGGGGAGAGTTGTAACACCCCAATTTTGGGCTTAGGAGTTTTGGGTTTGAACTGGACCGGTCGGATTTTCGGTTCGAATATAAAAGGTGGTTTTAAGGAAAGCCTAGTTCGGGATGCATTAAAAATATGGAAAAATATCTAAAAATCCTCTTTTATTATATATAAGAGAGTGGTGAAATCAATTTTGTGAAATGAGGTTTGGAAATGTGACATTTCGAGTTAGTGACTAAAATGTAATTTTTGAAAAGTTCGTGACTGTTTTAAAAGGATTGAAACTTTGAATCTTTATGGAGCTAATTTACCCAAGAAGAGTTTTCTCCAGTTTTTTTCTTAATATTAAAGATTTAATTAATGATTTTTAATAAAAGGAAAAAGGGGGAAATAAATATTGTTGACTTCATAACTAACTTTTGTCAAAACTTTCCCATTTCTTTTTCTCTTATTTTTCTCTCAGCCAAACACATTTCCCCAGCCATTTTCCCTCTGATTTTAACATCTAAAGATGAGATTTCAATCTCCAATTGATCTCTAATCATTCCTACATCAAATCCTTATTATTTGCTTATTGAATTTTCAAGAATCTTGGCTTTAAACAAGGAGAAACTCACATTTAGAGGTATGAACGTCCTTCTCCTCTAAATACTCAGTTCTTTACTGAAATTCCCAAGTTCTCAATCCTTGATTTGAGTTTTATTAAAGGTTTTGATGTTGTGATCTTGATTTTGGCTTAAAATGCAAGATTTGGATTTAATTTTGAAGAAATTCGTAATAATTGATTGAGCTCTATTTTGAGATGTATTTTTGATGTAATTTGGATGTCTAAATGATGTATAATTGAGGTTTGACCAATGCAATCCTGAATAGGTTGATTTTCCTAAGTTTTTACTTGTGAAAATGGTGGTTTTGGGGGTGATCTTGGTGTTTTGTTAATGCTGGAGGTATAAGGACGTGTTTGGGATCATTTTGGATGTTAATTGATGTTTAAAAATGGTTAGAAGTGATGGATCTTGGCTGAGTTAAGTTTTGGAAGAGTTTGGAGGAGATTTCGGTTGTGTTTGGTAGCCGAAATGTTGGATTTGCAAAGAGCAGCGAGTTTAGGTGTGTTGCTGGTGTTTTTAATGCATTATGATGCATTAATCCTATGTTGTTATGTGCTTGAAATAGGGGAGAATGATCCGTGAGCAATAGAGGTGGCGTTGAAGGTTTCGGATGCTTGGAAGGCTTGTTGGCTAGCCTTGTTTTGTGTATCGGTGAGTGAAGTTGGGTTTTCAGCTTTAAAACCAAGATTTGAAGGTTTTGGGAGCTTAGTTTAAGTCTAAACAACTTAGCTAAGCTCAAGAGTAAGTAATTGGAATTTCTCTCTTGGTTGTGTTATGAATTGGTTTTTAAAGGACCTGTGATTGTTGGATGCAATGCATGTGATTTGCATGTTCTAAATTCTGTTTTGAAAGCATATTTTAGCATGGTTTAATGCTGGTTTTGAAAGCCATGTGTGAAGGATGCTCAAGGTAAGAGATCCTTGGTTTTGTACATTGGAATTGTGGAATTGATGCATAGTGTTGCATGTTGTTTAATGGCTTTGTGTAATGCTTCAAAACAGTGGATTGATGATGGTAATTGGTGGTTTTGGCATTTTGGTTATGCTTGTAAAACAATGGATTAATGTGGTAAAATGGTTATATTGGTAAGTGATGTAAGTGGTTCTTGGTTACTTTAATCGGATATAGTTAGCCGGCTATAGGATTGGGTGCACCGTGAATAGAGTCGCCTTGGATGTCGAGGGGTTGTGATTGTACCGTAAACTCCATCCAAGATTCCTAGCGATTGAGGCAATTGGTGTCACCACGATGGAGGTTGGCTCTCGTGAGTGGGCTTGGTTTAGTGCCACTACAATGGAGGTTGGCTCTCGTGGGTGGGCTTGGTTTAGTGCCACCACGATGGAGGATGGCTCTCGTGGGTGAACCGTGTTAAAAGTCACCATGATGGAGGTTGGCTCTCATGGGTGGACTTTTTTAAGCGTCACAACGGTGGAGGGTTGCTCCCGTGTGTGAGCTTGGTTAAGGTGATTACAATGGTTGTGGTAGCTTCCATGTGTAAGCCTTGTGATGTGTCCCGACTCTCGCTAGTGTATTATACAACTTCCGATGAGTGATGTTGAGGGGTTGTGATTGTACCGTTAAACTCCATCACGGGTGTTGAGGGGTTGTGATTGTACCGGTAAACTCCACCTTGTGTTGTTCAGAAGTGTGTATGAAGCGTGTGGGACAACGCTTGTAATCCGCGTATCCGATTGTGTATTGGGTCTTGTGTATGGTTAAGGTCACAATGGTGGTTAAAAGTCCATGTGTGGATCTTGTGTATGGTTAAGATCACAATGGTGGTTAAAAGTCCATGTGTGGATCTTGTGTATGGTTAATATCACAATGGTGGTTAAAAGTCCATGTGTGGATCTTGTGTATGGTTAAGATCACAATGGTGGTTAAAAGTCCATGTGTGGGTCTTGTGTAATGAAGCATGTGATGCTTGAAATGATGCAAGGTTGCATGGAAAGTGTGTAATGTACAAAGAATGCATGTATTGCTTGTTAAGCATGAACAAGTGTTTATTTTCTATTGAGAATGATGCATAGGTGCATGGAATTTCTTTAATGCATTGAAGTCTTGTGAAGGCTTGTTTAAAAGGCATGTAATGCAAATGTTGAGTTTGTGGTTCATGTGTTGCATTTGTTTAATGCATATGATTAATTGAAGGAGTAAGTGGTTTTCAAGGGTTTCTTGCTTTGAAATGATTTTCAAGTATGAGAAAAGTATAATGTGAAGTGGAAGTGTTTTCCAAGGATCTTGTATTTAACTTTGCATATGATGTTCATGCATGGAATGGTTAAATTGATGGTTTTGCAAGGTTGTGCTTTGAAGTGAATTACTTAGCTTTTCTAAGCTAAGGGTTGGTTTTCATGTTTGAGTAGTGCATGATTTAAAGCATGTTGTTTAAAAAGGGGTTTTCAAGCAATGCTTTGGTTTACCGAAATGTGTTTACGTTATAAGAGGTTTTATGACTCGCTGCATTGATGGTGTTTTGGTTTTGAGCATTCCTCACTAAGCATTATGTGCTTACGCTCCTTTTTGTCCATCAATGCAGATATTTGAAGTTGGGACAACAAGAAGCAAGGGATTCAAGGAGAGCTCCACTTGAGATGTATGTCTCGGTTAATAGCTATAGATAATAAAGGCAATGGGGGAGAGTCTTCTATGTTGATGTTTAATGAGATTGTGTATGTTGGACAAGTTTGGTTTATGGTTTTGAACTATGTGGTTTAACGCTTGCAACGTTTGAATCTTCTTATTCTTAAGTCGTTATGCTATGCTTTTTGTTTTAAAAGCATGATTAAGTGTTGGATGTGTTGAATGAGTTGGTGCACCTAAGGGTGATTTTGTATCTAGATTTTGATGCAAATTGGTAGGTATGATGCTTGGCACGTTGTTGATTTATTGTGGAATGGTTTGGAGCATGTTTGATGGGGTTTAAAGGTGTTAAAACAGGCCTATCTGCTGTTTCTGGGCAGGGTGTTTCGAAACACCCTTGCCTGTTTCGAAACAGGCCCTTGTTTTGGCATGGGTGTTCCTGAACGGCCTATACCGTTTCTGAACACTTTGGCTACTGCCAAGGGGTGTTCCTGAACAGCCTAGACCCGTTTCGGAACACTTGACCGTTGGGCATAAAATTTGAATGGTTTTGAGGTTTGCAAGCTTTACGTTTTAGTCCTGATTCTTGTATGTGCAATTGCTTGAGTTTGAGATGTCCGTTTGAGTTGAAATTTGGTAGTGAGGCATGAAACATGACTAATTTCATAATGGTAACTTAAAATTTAGCAAAGTCCTCTTAATTTTTAGAATTTACAAATTAGTCCCTAAAATCGTATTTTGTGCAATTGGGTCCCTTATTGTTTTCCGATTGCTGTGATTTTTGAGTATGCTTATCTCAAGAGTATGCCTAGGTTTAATGTGCATCTAGACAAGTTTTAAAAGAAAAAAAGGGTCGTTAATCAAGGTTAACTTTCGGGTTGACTTTGGTTTTCCCCGTGTAATCTTCGTAGTTCGGGACTACCGTCTAGGCCGGGCTACGGGGGTTACAATTTACCTATTGTTTTAAAGTATGTTTAGAATATATGAAATGAGGTTAATGATGCCATGTGGTTTAAGGATGCACTAAGTAAGTGATCCTTGTATGCATGTGTTGATGCATGAGGTTTGAAGCATGGTTTAATGCTCAATTTATAGTTTATCATGAATGCTTTGTAAAAACATTGAGGTATGCATGTGAAATGGGTTATATTGGCAAGTGATGCTATATAAAGTGTTTTATAAATGAAATTGGATATAGTTAGTCGGCTATAGGATTGAGTGCACTATAAATAAGTCGTCTTGGATGTTGAGTGGTTGTGATTGTACCGAATACTCCATTCAAGCACCCTAACGATTGAGGATTGTTTAAGGTTGCAGCAGTTGGGGGTAGCTCTCGAGTGTGAAACTTGTGTGTGTCATGTCTCTCGTTAGTGGGTTATACATCTACCGATGAGTGGTGTTGAGGGGTTGTGATTTTACTGAATACTCCACCACGAGTGTCACAATGATGGAGGGTCGCTCTCGTGTGTGAGCCTTGTAATGCCGGTCGAGTGTATGAAGGGTGTGGGACAACCCTTGGTAATTCGTGTATCCGATATATGTTTTGAATTGTTGCTTATCACTTGTGAGCCAATATAATGAAATGAGTTATTGTGGAAAATGATGTTAATGCATATTTTGAAAGAATCATATTTTGATTAAAGCTTGGCATAATGGTGTTTATGCTTGGAAGGCTTTGAATACATGTAGCAATGGTTTAATTGCTAAATTTAAATGAATCATGTTGCATGATGTTTAATATGATGAGATTGATGTTAAAGTGCATGTTTTGTCAAGAAAGGCATGATGGTTTTGGAAGAACGAAATATGGTTTTGTGCATTGACGATGCTTGTTGTTTGAGCAATCCTCACTAAGCTTGTATGCTTATGCTCTTTTTGTTTATCAATGTAGACAATTAAGCTTTTGGAGGCAGCATCTCCAAGGGAATCTTACCAAGACATTTTCTAAAATGTACGTTGTGTTCTTAAACTAGTGTAATAAAGGCAATGCGGGTGTCCAATGAAATGAATGTTATTGGTTTGTTAATTTCTGGTTTTGTGCATGTTTGAGATGCATATTTGGACTTGTAAATGGCCTTTGAGTTTTGGTTTATGTTTGCATTCGGATTTTAGCCTTTTTGTGTTCTTAACTCTTCGGAAGCATGCCTCCAGTCTCATTGCTTTTGAGAATGATGTTATGTTGTTGCCTATGCTTCGTGTACGTCGTCTTTGATGAGTATTTGAGTTGCCATCTTGTTTGGGCACGTGTTGGGATTGTTTCAGACGGTTTAAATCGACTTTAAACAACATTTTGAAACATTGCAGGCCCAGGTGTTTCGAAACACCCTTGCATGTTTCAAAATGATGGCCTGAAATGGCCATGGTGTTTCGAAACGGTGAGGCTTGATTGAGACATTTTACCTTTGTAAACCAGCGTTCTGAAACGATCTTGAGGGGTTTCAAAACGAACCCGCATATCAAAACGATCAGCTCTGTTTTGAAACGGTTGTTTCAATACGGTGCTCTCTGTTCCGAAACATTCGACCGTTAATGCAATTTTTGAATTGTTCTGAGTTTCTGTTTCTTACATTTTGGTCCCCGTTTGCCTTGTATGCAATTGGATGGGTTCTCGAAGTCGTTTTGAGCCTAGATTTCACAAAGAAGTATGCAATGAACCTAATTAAATATTGGTAATCTGAATTTGCTAATAACCCTTGTATTTTATCAAATTTACAAAATGGTCCCTAAAAATTAATTTAGTTGAAATCAACGGACGATTGTGTTGTTGTTTAATACGCTGCTTATATATGCACCCTTAGGAACCTAATTGTATTTAGACAAGATAAAAGAAAAAAAGAGGGTCATTTATTTAGGTAAACCTTCCCGGTTTACTTCAATATTCCCCGTGTGATCCGTTCTGTTTGGTCTATCGGCCAGGCCGGGTCGAGGGGGTTACATCTACCCTTTTGGCTGTAAATATTTTGTTTTAACAATGGAAAAATAAAATTAGGTAAATTTGATGTTAAAAGTGATGAAGCAATATTTTTAGGTTATTCCCTAAATTTTAAAGCCTACCGGGTATTTAATAAAAGATATTTGGTTGTTGAAGAGTCTATACATGTTGTTTTCGATGATAATCTCTTTCTGAGGAAAGAATCTTGTGATGATGATAATGTAGGGATCATTGAAGCCATTGATGGAGGACAAACATCAATGGTGGATGAGATTCCAACTAAAGAAGAGGAAGCACAAGATCCACCTCTTGAAGCCTTGAAGGACTTGGCTCTTGAGGAACATGAGGTGGCATACCCAAGGGAGTTCAACCATGTCAAAGGTGGTGAAATCTTGGGTGATCCATCCAAGGTGGTAACTACTAGATCCTCTCTCAAATTATGAATCATTTGCATTCATCTCATGCATAGAGCCTAAAAATATCAAAGAAACATTAAAATATGATTTTTGGATATTGGCTATGCAAGAGGAAATTAATAAATTTGAGAGAAGTAAAGTATGGACATTAATTGATAGGCCTAGTAATCAATCTACTATAGGAACTAAGTGGTTATTTAGAAACAAACTAGATGATAGTGGTAACATAGTGAGGAACAAGGCTAGGCTTGTTGCTCAAGGTTACACTCAAGAAGAGGAAAATGATTTTGATGAAACATATGCACTCATAGCTAGAATGGAAGCTATTAGGATGCTTCTTGCATTTGCATGCTATCATGATTTCAAGCTTTTTCAAATGGTGTGAAAAGTGCTTTTCTAAATGGGTTTATAAATGAATAAGTGTATGTTGAACAATCACCGGGGTTTGAAGATCCACAATTTCCAAATCATGTTTTCAAAATAACTAAAGCTCTTTATGGTTTAAAACAAGCTCTTATAGCTTAGTATGAAAGGCTTTCAAACTTTTTAATTCAAAACGGTTTTGAAAAAGGCAAGGTGGATACTACACTTTTCATTAAAAGATATGGAAATGACATCTTAGTAGTTCAAATATATGTTGATGATATTATTTTTGGTTCTACTAATGAATCTTTTTGACAAGAATTTTCTAAGTTAATGGAAGGTGAATTTGAGATGAGCATGATTGGAGAGCTCTCATTCTTTTTGGGGCTCCAAATCAAGAAAAGGAAAGATGACACCTCCATCAATCAAGAAAAATACATAAATGACATTCTCAAGAAGTTTGGCTTAGAGAACGTAAAGCCTCAAGCCACTCCAATGAGCTCATCAATCAAGCTTGACAAAGATGAAGTAAGTAAGTGTGTCGATTCTAAGCTTTATAGATCTATGGTTGGCCCTTTGCTTTACCTTATCGTAAGTAGATCGTGTAACCCCCTTAACCCGGACCAGACGGTTGAACCGAATTAAGAAGTTTACACGGGGAAAACCAAAGTCAACCCGAAAGTCAACCTTGATTAACGACCCTTTTTTTCTTTTAAAACTTTTCTAGATGCACATTAACCCTAGATATGTTCACAAGAACAACATACTCAAAGATCATAACAATCAGAGATCATTCAGGGACTTGATTGCACAAATTAAGAAAATAGGGACCAATTTGTAAATTCTGAAAATTATAAGAACTTAGCCCAATTAAAAGTTACCAATATAAAATTAATCATATTTCATGCTTTTCTGTCAAATTTCAGCTCAAACGGACATCTCAAACTCATTCAATTGCAATAACAAGGTTCAGGACTAAAACGCAAACATTTCAAAACACATAACCGCCAATTTCAGTGCCCAACGGTCGGGTGTTCCGAAACAGGGAGAACCTATTCCGAAACGCGGGACCGTTCCGAAACGAGTATCGAAACGGGGCTTGGCAGAAACATTTCCGTTTCGGAACGGTTCCTCCCGTTTCGAACGCCTGGGCCATTTCAGGCCCCCGTTCCGAAACGGTAGCACCCGTTCCGATACGGCCTGCCCAGATTTGCAGAATTTTGCTGATTAAACACATAATTGACCCATCAAACATGCATCAAATGCAACCAAATTATACCAGCAAGTCAATACATGCATAAGGAACATAATTGCATCAACCATTCACCAACATGGCATCAATTAGACAAATCCCCAATTCTATAGGCATGCATCCTACTTAGAAAACCATTCAAGCATCAATATACCAAAATCACCACACAAAGGCCAATTACATGTTCCAACAACAATAACAACATGAAACCAACTTAGGGAGTCCAAAACATCTCCCAAAACAATAACATAGGTCCCCCATTGCCAAATGCCCAAAAGCTAATAGTGTTAGAAAACATTCACCATACATGAGCTTAAAACTTCACTTGGATTCTTGGCTTCCTTGCTGCCCCAAATGCACTTCACTGCTCTGCATTATTGGTTTAAGAAAAGAGAGAGCGTAAGCAAATAGCTTAGTGAGGGATGCTCATTTAAAACTACACAATAATGCATTTATAAAACACCTTTATAAATCTTAGTTCAAATCATCATTTGTACATGCACATAAGCATTTAAAACAAGCAATTCATGCTTCAAGTTTATAACATGTCATATATGCCACAAGTGATACAATCAACATAAGATCCACACATGGACTTTTAAACACCATTGTGATCTTACAATCCACAAGGACCACACATGGACTTTTAAACACCATTGTGTCCTTAGCACAAGAATCATCCATGGACTTTTAAACACCATGATGTTCTTACAATTCACAAGGACCACACAAGGACTTTTAAACACCTTTGTGTCCTTAACAAGAATCACCCAAGGACTTTTAAACACCTTGGTGTTCTTAAATAAACAAGGCTCACACAAGGACTTTTAACCACCTTTGTGACCTTAACCAAGAACCAACCATGGACTTTTAACCACCATGTTGTTCTTAAATACACAAGATTCACACAAGGACTTTTAACCACCTTTGTGATCTTAACCAAGAACCAACCATGGACTTTTAACCACCATGTTGTTCTTAAAACAAGAACCACCTATGGACTTTTAACCACCATAGTGTTCTTAACCATCACTTGCCAATCTACATCATTTTACAACATTAATCCACTGTTTTAAAGCATTTATCAAAGCCATAAACAACATGCATCATTATGCACCAAAACCACATCTAACATTGTTCAAAAACAAGAATCTCTTATCTTGAGCATTCTTCAACACATGGCTTATAAAATCAGCAATTAAACATGCTAAATATGCTTTCAAAATAGGATTTAAAACATGCAAACCAATCACATTGCATACAACCAATTCATGGTTCATCATCAAGTGAGTTTTTCCGAAAACTTACTCTTGAGCTTAGCTAAGTTGCTTAGACTTAAACTAAGCTCCCAAACCTTCAAAACATTGGTTTCAAAGCTGAAAACCAAAATCCACTCACCGATTCCGTTTCGCCACTTGTCGAAACACCAATCAAGCTTCCGGATCACCACCTCAAGGATCCAAAGATGACTCCCCTATTTTTAACACATCAAAGCAGAGGATTAATGCATCATCATGCATTAATATCTTCAATGAAAGCACCTAAACTCGCTGCTCTCATCAACACTCCCATTTCGGCTACCAAACACAACCGAAATCACCTCCAAACAACTCCACAACACTACCCAGCCATGGTCCATCAATTCTAAACATCCTTAATCCTCAATTAACATCCAAAAAGGATCTAACCACGTCCTTATACCTCCAGCTATAACAGATCATCAAGATCACTCCAAAAACAACCAAGAACTCAAGCAAAACTTAGGAAATTTAACCTATCCAGGATTGCATTGATTAAACCTCAATTTCTCATCAATTAAACATTCAATTAACATCAAAAAGACACCTCAAAACACTGCCCAAACAGATCATACGAATTTTATCAAAAATCAACCAAATCTTGCATTTTAAAGCCAAGATCAAGAACACAATTACAAAACCTTTTATAAAACACAAATCAAGGATTGAGAACTTGGGAATTTCAGTAAAGAACTGAGAATTTAGAGGAGAAGGACGTTCATACCTCTAAACTTGAGTTTCTCCCTTTTTGGAACCAAGATTCTTGAAAATCCAATTAGCAAATGATAAGGTTTTGTTGAAGAGATGATTAGAGATCAAAAGAGAATTGAAATCTCATATTTGGATGTCAAAATCAGAGGGAAAATGTGCTGGAGAATGTGTTTGGTTTGAGAGAAAATATGAGAGAAAAGGAAAATGGGAATTTGGAAAAGTTAGTTGGAAAATGCTAAAATATCTTCCCTCCATTTTTCTTTTTATTTAAAATCATTAATTAAACCTTTAATATTTAAGAAAAATCTGGAGAAACTCCCTTTTGGGTAAATAGCTCCTTAAAGATTCAAAGTTTCAATCCTTTTTAAAACAGTCACACAGTTTTCAAAAATTACATTTTGGTCACTAACCAAAATGTCACACTTCCAAACCTCAATTTGTAAAATTGGTTTCACCATTCTCTTATATATAATAAAAGAGGATTTTAAGACATTTTTCCATATTTTTAATGCAACCCAAACTAGGCTTTCCTAAATCCACCTTTATACATTCGAACCGCACTCCGACCGAACCGGTCCAAGCCCAAAATTGGGGCGTCACAGATCGAATATTATGTTTAGTGTTTGCTTGTGTGCTAGGTTTCAAGCTAGCCCTAGAGAAACACACCTAGTTGCCATTAAGAGAATTTTTAGATACCTTAGAGATACACCTATTTTAGGTTTTTGGTATCCTAGGGTTTCCTCCTTTGACCTTCATGCTTTCTCCGATTTGGATTGTGGGGGATGTAAGATAGATAGGAAAATTACCTCTGGAACATGTCAATTGTTAGGCAATATTCTTGTATCTTGGTTTAAGTTCTTTGGACGAAGCAAAAACTCTTAGACTATGGTGTTCAAGTAGATACCATACCCCTTATGTGTGACAACACTAGTGCCATTTGTCTCACTAAGAATCTCATCCAACACTCTAGAACCAAACATATAGAAATTAGGCATCATTTCATTAGAGATCATGTCTTGAAAAATGGTGTAATTTTAGAATATGTTGATACCTTGAACCAATTAGAGGAAATATTTACCAAACTTTTAGATAAAGAACGTTTTTGGATCCTTATGAGAGAGTTAGGTTTAACCAGCCTTCCTTGACCCTTTTAGGTCCCAAATGACCAAAAATATGCTTGAAATTATGTGATGATCATGCTTGTGTTGATTTGCCTCATTATGCATCTATGCTTGTTGTTAGGGGTAGTATGCAATTGTTTTAGTCTATATAACATGCTCATATATCATTTACATGCATTTAGGCTCGATCTAAGTTGGCTTTTTGGACTTAAAACCATCCAAAATGCATTTTCTGGCAAAGGTGTATCGAAACAGGTGAATTTGTTTCGATACGGGCTCTCACTTCTCAAAATAAGTTGGTTACTGTAATTTGTCGTATCGAAACATGGTCCACGCGTTTCTATACACGGTGTTGTTCCGAGACATCTATTACCTGTATCAAAACAGGTCTTGTACCAAAACGACTCAGAAGAGTTTTGACCCCCCGGTTCTGATACGCCAAGTGGCGTATCGATACGCATTTGCGCATATTGTTTAAATAAGCCTTAAATGAGTTACACATACATCTGTTTTTGTATCTTGATTGTTTTAAAGTCAAAACTTAAACCCCATAAAATTTTCTAAGTGTTTCAAAGCCAAATTACTCAAAAATCACCCAGGTGTTTCGAAACAACCCCAATGATTTTTTGGTACGAACTGATTTTAGGAGCTTACTGGAAAAAACCCCCATTTTGATACGCAATTCCCTGTTTCGGGACTAGGGTTTCAAAACGGGCTTGCCCGTTTCGTTACAACCTTCATCTGGGATCTTTTTAAGTGTCTTTTTGAAACAGCTCATAACCGTTTCATTACATGGGTTAAGTATTTTCAAAATTGAGCATAAAATGAACTAGCCGTTACTTGTCACAACGGAATTTTTGAAAATTGGTTAACTATTTCGATACACCCCTTTTGTATTTTGAAATGGTGTTTTACAGTTTCAAATGGTTTCAATACGGCCTATAGTTGTTTCGATACAGTCCCTTTTTATATATAATGACTTTTTTAGGTTGTTCCGATATAGGGCCACGTGTTCCAATACGGGTAGTTGTAGAACTACATTTATGGAGGGAAGAGAGAGCCTCAACGACTCTATTGATGATCTCAACAACCCAAATGGCTAGAAATCAATTATAAGGTAATAAAAGCAAGCCTAAAAAGCACAAGTAACAACTATTGAACCAAAAAGCAACATCCAAGCAATCAAATCCAAACCCTTGAGCATAAGTGTCAAATTCTTGTACCCAACTCATTTGGAGTTCTTCATTGCAAATCTTTTTAGAGTTTGGGGAGTGTTTATTTGTAATTGGGTAAACACTTAGCCTTTGAGAAGTATTTTTAAAGTTGTCCTATCTTTCTCTCGTAAAGAGTGTTCTTGGGTCAATCTTTGGGTAGATAGTTTGACCGGTTTGTAAGGTTTCCTCCTAAGCCGAGAAAAGGGGACAAATTCAAGTTAGTAAATTGTTGAAATCCTCAGTATGGAGCTGAGGTAGTGGATGTAGAGCTTGTTTGAAGCTTGAACCATTCTAAATCGCATTGTCTTCAATTTTTATTCTACCAATTCACCCCCTCTTGGTGTTTAGACATTGTTTGATCAACTCAACAGCTGTGCATACATGAAATAGACTTGAGATAAACTTTAACTTTTCCAAGTGAACCATTCAAGCATCATGTATGATTCCTTGACTAGGAAGCAACCATCTGTAATGATAACACTTGGACATAGATGCTTGTTCGAATACTATGTATGCCTTACTTGACAAGTATGATAAATCTTGAATGTATCTTGTAAAGTGAAAGTTCTAAGTGTTAACTTAAGTAAAGAAAAATATGTATCTTCCTTGTATCATGTCAAAATTTGTTTGATCCTTTTATGCCTTGAGTGTGTTTGAATGCTTACATGTAAGACTGACTATGTTTACATCTCCTTGATTGATACTTGGAAACTTATGTTTATAATTGGTAATCTATAATGTTTTAAAAGCATGTTCTGTTGCTTGATCAAGTAGAATATTGTGCTTACTTGTTAGACAAGCAACTCATCCATTCGAAAATTTAAATTGGCTTATAGTCTTGTTTGTTTGATTAACCCTCCTTGGCCAGTTTGCTCCTAAGGTGGGTAAGGGGAGTTACAGTTATAGTGGAGAAGAGCAGTCTGTAGAAGAGGGAAGAAAGGAAGGAAGAAAAGTGGAAGGTTGAAAACAAAATAGATGATGAGAACATGGATCGGGTATGCTTCTGCGGAGCGCCTTTTACATTAACGATAAGGTGGAAAAATAATAATCCTGGTAGAAGGTTTTGGGACTATGGAAATTATGAAAAAATGCTTACACACTTGCATTTTTTTGTTCGGTACGATCCACGAGTATATAATCAATCAAGGGTTGTGATTGTCTGTCTTCTAAGGAAGATTTCGACTATGGAACATGAAAGAATGAAGAAGAGGGTTTTTTAGGATTTTACTTCTTTGTTTTGTGTTTCTTCTAGATTTAGGATTACAGAAATTATGTCTTATTTTTTTGTTACATTTTAGGACAAATTTAAATTTTTTAGGGTTTTTCTATGTATCTGGGTTGTCAGAGTTGTATGTTACGGTTTCTATTATTAATTGTCTGGTTGCTTATTGTAATTGAATGAATATTAATGACATATTGGATTTCGGTACGAATTTTTAAATTAAATAATTCATTAAACTTAGAAGGCAACACACAAAAATACATAATAGTTTCTTGAGTGATCCATAAAAAACATAAAATGTTTTTGACCATTACGTAAAACATGTATACTAAAAAAAATTAAATCATGATGTTTTTTTTTTGCATTTATAAAAAACATATAGGAACAAAAAACATTCATGTGATACCTATAATCACAACATAATGGTCAAATCCTTGCATTACATAAAAAATTCAAAACACTAGGCCTCCGAGTTTTTAGAAGGGTCAAATGCCAACAGAATCAAGGGTTATTCTTAGGTCTCTTTTGAATAGGAGCTTCTTGTGAAGATAATTAAGTGAGAGAACTCTGAGTCAAAAGAATGGTGGGGGATATACATCCATCTACAATATGAACTGGTGGTGGGGTTTTGACCTTGGATTGTTGCTTTGATGTTGCCTATCAGATTGACTTGGTGTTGGTGTTGGAGTAGGAGTCAAAAGAATGGTGGGGATAGACATCCATCTACAATATGGACTGATGATTGAGTAACATAACTATCCCGAGTCAAAGGAATTGTAAGTGTGTGCATCCATCTAAAAATATCTACAGTGGTATTAAATTTAATATTCAATGTTTAGCATTAGGATTTTTCTTCAACTTAGCTTCTGCAAAAGCATTTAAGATCCACTGAAATGTATATGTGGTCTCGTCCTCAAGGACATCAACAACAAACACAATTGTTTGATGGTGGTGATTTACACCAACAATGGGCATAAGAGGTCGAGCGTACGCATTTCCCTTGTAGGTGGTGTCAAATGCAATTACATCACTGAATATAGAGTAGTCAGCTCTCGAAGTTGAGTCAGCCCAAAATAGATTACGCAAAAAATTTAAATTATCAACTAAAAATTTCATGCAAAACTCAGGATCTGTCTCTTTCTTGTCGTCAAAGTAACCTAGTACTGCATTGATGTAATACCCCAAACTATGACTTAGAATTTTCTATATGATTCGTTGATGACTCAATTAGATTAAATTTTTTTGGAATAACTAATTAGAGGTTTAAGGATTCCTGTAACACCCGTGTTTTGGGGTTAGGACTTAGGCGGGTTAGTGGTCTGAGTCAGTAAAATTAAATTAAATCAATTAAACCTTAATTAGGATCTAATTGGGTTTTAAATAATAAAGGAGGGACCTTGATGGTGATTTAGCCAATTAAAATGGAAGACAACTTTTCAAATCAAAAAGAAAGGAAAAAGCTCTCATCTTTCCCCACTCTCTTTCCCCCCAACGTTAGAAACCCCAAAGCTCTCTAAAACTACCAAGTTACTATTCCATTGAATCTCATCTTCATTCCAAGGCCATTTTGAGAGGTACAAATATTTTCTAACTCTTCTCTTTATCCTCTATCTATTCATGGTCATAGATTTTAAAACTACCCACTTTTGAAAAGTTAGGGTTTGGTGAAACTTTGAGTTTTTATGAAGATTTTCAATTTGTTTTGAAATATAGAGTTGGGTTTTAGTTTATTCACATTAAAATGTACATTATATGTTAAAATGGTTAGGTTTGGGAACCCGAAATGTGTTCTTGAGACAATTTTTAAGGTGTCTAAAACTTGATTTTTGGTGGGTTTTAGGTTGAAATTAGAGGGCTGATGGTTTATGTATGTTAGGAGGATGTTTTGGGACCATTTGGATGATTGAAAATGGAATTTTCAGCTAGGGTTTGAGGGAGCACGAAAATGGGCATTTTTGGGGGATTTATTTGATTGGAAAATTTGTTGAAGTTGGTTTGAGCTCAAGAGTTGAGTGTTGACTGAATTTTAGCATTGATTGGGAATAATGAATGTGTTTTTGGTTGGCTAGAAGCAAGAGGAGACGACGAAGGAACATTGGGATCGAATCTGGGCTTGTAGGAGTCTTACTTTGGTTGCTAAGGAAGGGTGGTGAGTGACTTTAAACATGTTTTAAAGTTTGGTTCGAGGGTGTGTAGTGTGTGAGTTGAAATGTGCTTGGTAGGCCATTTCTATGTGAATTCAAGTTGTTAATTTAGCTATTGATTTCCATTAAATGCTATTGTGGTTGCCTATTTATGCTCTTGTGAAATGTGGGTTAATTTGTACATGTGTACCATGATATGTGCATGTGATGAGCATGAGATATGTGATGTGGTAAATGAAAATTGACACTAATTAACTTACCGGGTGTAAATGATTGATCATTAGGATTAGTGTGCACACAAATTGAGTCAAAACGTATGTGGCCTTGATGGCGTTAAGTCATCAAGGAGGAGTACGGTGATGTAATATTCCACCGGAAGCTTATATATATATTCTACGAGATGATGAGTGGAATCCCATCCATAGGGCATGCGATGATGAGTGGAATCCCGCCCATGCAAGGTCCGATGATGAGTGTAATCCCACCGATGTAATGTGAATGTTGAGATTAAATCCGCACATCCGGGTAATCTAATAGTGGCCAATTGAACTTGTTCTTATACTTGTGATGCATGCCAATGATATGTGATGTTTGAGCTTAGTATGATGTAAGATGCCATATTATGCCTCTTGAAAGACTAGCTAGGTCTACTTGTCATTTTACCTATTCATGATAGAAATGAGAATTAGGGAATACATGCTTGAACCCTACATTGTTGATGTTTTTGGTTTTAGAGCATCCTCACTAAGCTTATAGCTTATGCTTTTTTTTCAACAATGCAGATCATTAGCGTGGTGTTAGCTCGGAGCAAGGCAAGAAGGGCTTCCAAGTTTTGTTGCTCAAGTACGGTTATTAATTATGTAGTAGTTTAGCAATGTGGCAAGGGTGTGTTTGAAAGAGCTTTGTAAGACTCATATATGATTTTGATGTCTATGGCTTGACTTGGTTTGTAAGCATGATATAACTTGCCAAATGCTTGAATGATGTATGTCTTATGGATGCTTAAGATTGCTTGATGGCGTGTAAACCTATATGTGATGATTTGGTATCTTTTGTCTATTAAAGTCTTCAAGCGTGCTTTTTATGATATGGCTTTAATGTGTATTTGCCATGTATGAAAGATTGTTTAAATCCATGTCTTGTGGGTGTTTGAGTATGCTAAACCTAGGATGTATGCCTCTAGACTTTGTTTGTTGGTGTTGTGTTCCTTTAGGGGTCCTATGGGACCTTTAGACTTGTTGAAATTCCCCTAAATATGTCTTTTAAAGGTTGCAGGCAGCCCTCGTTTCGAAACGGGCTGGGTCGTTACGGAACGGGTAGGCTTCAGAGACCCCGGATCGGAACGCTTTTCGATACGGTTTGGCCTCTAAGAGCCCCTGTTCCGATACGGGTTTCGGAATGTTTTGGCTACTGGAATTTTGAGAAAATGACGAGATGAAGGCGTTTCGGAACAGTTGACCCCCGTTTCGATACGGCCCCCTTATAAGGGCTCTGGGGCAGTTAACCTAGTCAAGGCGTTTCGATATGCCTCAAGGCTGTTTCGAAACGGCCTGTTTAAAGGATTAAAAATTGGGCTGTTCAAATGTTGTTTTGGGTTCGAATGATTATCTCATGTATTTTATTCTGTTGTTTGATCACATAGGACTTAAATGAACTTTTAGATAGATTAAGTTAAAGAAAAAAATAGGGTTGCTAACCGAGGGGGAACCTTAACGGGTTTCTCTTCAGTTTTCCTCGTGTGGCCCACTCGGACCGGTCATCCGGCTAGACCGGGACGAGGGGGTTACATTTGTTGGTATCACAGCCTGAGGTTACCGAGACCTCGGGCCGGTAAGTGAGGTAAGCTTGATGTGCTAATTAATTGTATTACCTGATGTATGCTTGCCATGAAATCTTGGTGTTTGCATGTTCGCATGATGTTTTGAAGCATGGGTTGTCGTGTTCGGTGTACAGTGTGTGCCCATTGCTACTATTAGTTAATTTAAAAGATTTTATTGAAAAAGGAGTACTTGAGAAATGTTGGACCCTTGCTTTGGCTAACGTAATCCCTATTTGTTTGTTGTTGTAGTTATTACCTTGCTAGTTGTATCATGAGACCACGAGGGAGGCCTAGGATGGTTCGACTGGAACCACGGGAAGCGGCTCCAGGAGTTGAGCTAGTAGTTAGGGTTGAGGCTCAAGTGGGAGAGCTTGTGGTTGGAGTTGGAGCTCCTCCACCACCACCTCCTCCACTTGGAGTAGGAGGCGAGGCCGGGGCCGAAGGAGAGGGACCTCAGGGAGGCCAAGGACCGGCCGGAATAGACTTAGCTCCCTTGGTTCAGGCAATAGTCGGGGCATTTCAGGCTGCAGTAGCTGGGGTTAGGCAGCAGCAAACCATCAGGGTGAGAGCACTGGTTTGCCATTAGAGAGACTTCAGGGCCTAGGGGCCGAAGAGTTTAGAAGGTCTACTCTAGAGAGATCAGAGTTGTAGTTTGAGAAGACTGTTCGTATTCTCGCTCAGATGGGATGTACTGGCGAGCGCAAGTTAGGATGTGTTGAGTCCTTGCTTCAGGGTGATGCCTACACTTGGTGGGTCACCATTACTACGGGTATGGATGAGGCCGAGATTACTTGGGAGTTCTTTGAGTCAGCATTCCGTAAGAAGTATCTGAGTCTGCGATACCTCGATGAGAGGAAGAGGGAGTTTATGGCTTTACTTTAGGGGAGTATGTCCGTGACAGACTATGAGATTCGATTCGTCAGACTGAGTCAGTATGCACCTGAACTTGTTCCTACTGAGGTGGAACATTGTAACCGTTTTCGTTATGGGCTGAGTGAAGAGATCAAGACGTATACTCTAGCTTCAGACTACACTGATTTCGATGTCTTGGTCACGAGGGCCAAGTACTTAGAGCACAGTTTGAGCTTGACCAAGCGGTCTGGTGGATCTAGTTCGGGTAAGAGGTCCAATAACTCTGATAGAGGTGATGCCAAGAGGCATCGGGACAACATGCATCACTATGATCATAGACGTGGTGGTGGTAACCACGGGAGGGGCCAACAGAGCCAGAGAGCTGGTGGGAAGTTGCCCACATGTGCTACTTGCGGGAGGAACCACCAGTGAGTGTTGGGGAAATTTCCACTCCTGTTTGAGTTGTGGAGCTAGAGACCACATTAGGCGTGACTGTCCACATCTAGTGGGACATGCACCAGCTCAGGCTCCTGCTAGAACCAATGACTTTCAGAGAGGCCACGGGCGCGGTAGAGGTAACTTCCAGCCGAGGAACGATGGTCAGAGGAACATAGCACATGTAGCTGTAGTTCAGCAGGAGGGCGGAGGTCAGGCCAGAGTTTACGCTCAGCGTGGAGACCAGCATGACACTGATGTGATCGCATGTAACTTCTCGATACAGTCTTTGGGTTTGCTTTCTTTGATTGACTCTGGGTCTACACATTCCTACATATTGAGTGAGCATGCACAATCTTTGAATTTTCCTTGTGAAATGACAGAGGTAGGAGTTAGTGTTACTAGTTCCTTTGGGGACACGGTAGTAGTTAGAAAGATGTACCGAAGGTGTCCGTTGATGGTTCAGGGACATGTGTTTCCAGTGGATATGAGGGAGCTACCTTTCTATGGTTTTGATATGATTCTGGGTATCTACTGGCTCACGGAGCATAGAGCTAAGATAGATTTTGAAACTAAGAGGATTTCTTTGAGGCTCACAGACGACTATGAGATTGTAGTGGTGGGTGAGAACGTGAAGTTCTTGTCCAATTTAGTTTCAGTTTTAGAGGCTAAGAGGTTAGTTGAGTTGGGGTGTGAAGCATACTTGGCATATGTGATGAACCCTAACATGAGTGAGGTTAGACCTCAAGACATTCGGACCGTATGTGACTTTCCTAGTGTGTTTCCGGAAGAGTTGACAGGGCTACCACCGGACAGAGAGGTAGAGTTCACCATTGAGACTTATTCTGACTCAGCTCATGTTTTGATTGCTCCGTATCGCATAGCACCGAAAGAATTGAAAGAGTTGAAGAATCGGTTGCAAGAATTGACAGATAGAGGTTTCATTCGGCCTAGTTCTTCACCTTGGGGTGCACCAGTTTTGTTTGTGAAGAAGAAAGATGGAAGCATGAGAATGTGTATAGATTACAGACAGTTGAATCAGTTGACAATGAAGAATAAATATATGTTTCCTAGAATTGATGACTTGCTTGACCAGTTGAGAGGAGCATCAGTCTTTTCGAAGATTGACTTGAGATCAGGTTACTACCAGCTAAAGGTAAGAGAGGTTGATGTACCGAAGACGACCTTAAGGACTAGGTATGGTCACTTTGAGTTTTTAGTCATGCCTTTTGGGTTGACTAATGCACCGACTACTTTTATGGATATGATGAACATGATTTTTCATCAGTACCTAGATCAGTTTGTAGTTGTTTTTGTAGATGACATCTTGGTGTACTCGCGAACTGAAGAAGACCATGACCGACACTTGAGATTAGTTTTGAAGACTTTGCTAGATCATCAGTTGTATACGAAGCTAAGCAAGTGTGAATTCTGGATCCGAGAGGTAGTCTTCTTAAGACATGTGGTGTCAGCCGATGGGATTAGAGTTGATTCAAAGAAGATTGAGGCCATTGTTGAATGGAAGCAACTGAAGTTTGTAACAGAAGTACGTAGTTTCCTAGGCTTAGCCGGATACTATAGGAGATTTGAAGAAGGTTTCTCTAAGTTAGCCGCTCCATTGACACAGTTGCTTCAGAAGAGTGTTCAGTTTGAGTGGACAGATGCAAGACAGAGAGCCTTTGAGAAATTGAAAGAAGCCTTGACCCAAGCACCGATCTTGATTTAGTCAGAGTCTGGGAAGGACTATGTAGTTTACAGTGATGCTTCTTATGTAGGGCTAGGATGTGTTCTTATGCAAGACAAGAGAGTAGTGGCGTATGCTTCAAGACAGTTGAAGACCCATGAGCGCAACTATCCGACCCATGACATAGAGTCAGCTGCAGTTGTGTTTGCTCTGAAGATTTAGAGGCACTATCTGTACGGTGAGAGATGCACAGTGTACACCGATCACAAGAGTTTGAAATACATTATGACTCAGCGAGATTTGAATCTCAAACAGCGTAGGTGGTTAGAGTTGCTAAAAGACTATGATCTTACCATCGAGTACCATCCGGGTAAGGCCAATGTAGTGGTCGATGCATTGAGTAGGAAGATGGTCGTGGACTTGAGAGCCATGTTTTCTAGATTGAGTTTGTCAGGAGATGGTGGCTTGGTAGCCGAGCTTCAAGTTAGACCTACTCTAGATCAGTTGATTAGAGAAAAACAGCTCTTAGATAGATCTTTGGCACCTCACGTGCAAGATATACCCGAAGGTAGATCTTCAGACTACAGTTTCAGTACCGATGGGGTTTTGTGTTTCAAAGATAGAATAGTTGTGCCAGAGGACAGTGACTTGAGACATACGATATTGACTGAAGCCCACAATAGTTCGTTTTCTATGCATCCTAGAAGTACGAAGATGTAGCGTGATTTGAGGAATGAGTACTTTTGGGTTGGCTTGAAGAGAGATGTAGCCGACTTTGTGAGTAAGTGCTTAGTGTGTCAGAGAGTGAAGGCAGAACATCAGGTTCCCTCAGGTTTGTTACAGCCGTTGAGGATTCCATAATGGAAATGGGAGAACATCGCCATGGATTTTGTTTCGGGTTTGCCTTTGACTCCTACGAAGAAGAACTCAATGTGGGTTATTGTGGATTGTTTTACAAAGTGTGCTCACTTCCTGGCAGTCAATACTACTTACACTTTAGATAAATTGGCCGATTTGTACATTGGTGAGATTGTTAGACTGTATGGTGTGCCGAAGTCCATTGTGTCAGATAGAGATCTGCGATTTACTTCTCGATTTTGGGAGTGTCTGCATACAGCTTTGGGTACCCGTTTGAACTTCAGCATGTCTTATCATCCTCAGTCAGATGGTCAGTAAGAAAGAGTTATTCAGACCTTAGAGGATATGTTGCGTTGTTGCATCATTGACTTTCAGGCACATGAAAGAAGCATTTGTCTCTAGTTGAGTTTGCTTACAATAATAGCTTCTAGTCGAGCATCCAGATGGCTCTGTATGAGGCCTTGTATGGCCGAAAGTGTAGAACTGCAGTTTGTTGGGCCGAAGTGGGACAGAAGTTGTTACCTATGCCGGATCTGCTCAAGGGGACAACTGACAAGGTAAAATTGATTTGTGATCGTTTGAAGGCTGCTTCGGATAGGCAGAAGTCCTATGCTGTAACACCCCGGTTTTGGGCTTAGGAGTTTTGGGCGTTGACCGGTTGGTCAAAGTGTTGTCCGAATCTAAAGAGGTGAGATTAGGAAAGCCTAGTTCGGGTTGCATTAAAAATATGGAAAAATGTTCTAAAATCATCTTTTAATATAATTAAGTGAACTGTGAAATCAATTTTGGAAAATGAGTTTTGGAAGTGTGACATTTTGGCTAGTGACCAAAATGTAATTGTAACATCCGCATTTCCGTCCTAGAAGTTTTTGCCGTAGAATTTAATTATTTTTAATTATTCTTAGAAGCAATTGAGCCCGTGAACTTGTGAATTATACAAATTGGTCCCTAAAGTCCGCAATTGGGCAATTAGTGCACCAATTCGAAATAGAAAGGGAATTAGATCAAATTAATCGGTTTAGCCGATTGGTAAGCCAATGAAATCGAATTAGTGAAGTCTAGATTTAAAATGTAGAACTAAAAGAATACAAAGGAAATTAACGTAACAATGTACTCCTTAAAATGGGATAAAATTGATAAAGCTTAACTAAGCTTGTAACAAGGCAATTTAGGGATTAAATTAGAAGATTATTAAATAGTAAATAATGCATGTAAAAGATGATTTATCCTTGGGGATGCCCCTAGTAAATAAAGAGTAAATGAAGAAATGAAAAGGGTTTATAAGTAAAATACACAAGCCATCAAATCAAGTATATGATGAAAGCTTGTCATCTTTTTCCCATTTTTGCTCTTCTTTGCCGTGAAGAAAGGGAAGAATGGGGGAAGAGAGAAGCTCAAAAGTCAGCCATGTTTGAGAGCAAAATATATGAAATTTTCGGTTGCATGAAGAGGGCTTAAGCTAGTATATTGAAGAGTATAACTAAGGTGGTCAAGAGATTAAAGAAAGTAAGTCTCCTACACTTTGAAACTTTCGGTTGAGCTAAAAACATGCATGCAAACCTAAGTTTTATATGAACATGAAGATGCATGAGTCTTAAATGTAATAACAAGATAAAATATGGAAAAGTATGGAATCTATGCAAGAAAACAAGAAAGGAGTAAAAAGGGGACTGTTTTGAAGAAAAGAATAAAATCTTGAGCTTTGGAAAACTTGTTAAGAGTTAAAAATCTGAAAATGGTTATTAAGAGAAACTTGTTAAGGGATGAACATTTGGTTATAAAAGTTTAATGATTGCTGGAAAAATGAAGTAGGAAGATGGTATGATGATTAGAACTAAAAATGGTCATAAGATCGAATTTGTGAAGAATAGGGACTGTTTTGAAGAAATCAGTAATTTTGCATGTCTAAATGTTGAAATTAGAAACTTACATGGACTGTATAAATACCCTTGAAAAGGATATTAAGTTATACTATGAAAGAAATTTAGGTTCAAGTATGTAATTAAGTGTATGTTCGAGCTAATGTGTTAATTAAGAAATCTGTCCAGTGAAGTTCTATGTAAAAGCAGTGACTTTGGAAATTCACTAAAATTCGAATATAGGGTTTTTGGAGCTGAAATTTGTACAGTATAAATTTTAGTATGTCTAAAATCACTGAGAGAAAACGGAACTAGATTTCCATATATAATTTGAAAGATATGAATTTTTAAAGTCGGGCAGTGCATGCTGTCCAGAATTGCCGAATTGAGTATAAAGAAATAATAAACTGTATTAATCCGAATAAGATAAAAATATGAGGTTAATGTGACTGAAAAATTGGGTTTAATACCTTTCCAACGGTATATGATATGTTAATTTTGGATAAGTAATTAAAAAGTTATGATTAAAACGATAACTAGTCCTCGAACTAGTTTAGTGAAAAAGTCAGAATCGAAATTAGAAGTTCATGCTTGAATTGTAAATTAGTATGGTTGAATTGCTTCCTAATATAGTGTATTTGTTTAATGTCGAGAGTTAAGATCGTAATAGCGAAGAAGCTTCGGAGGAAGCTAGGATCGATCGTTCGAAAGGAAGAGGCAAAGGCATCTCAATTCGAGATCAAGCATAAGGATCGTGAGTGTAACTTTCGTGAGTGTAATCTTATCTTAGGGTTGGGACTAGTGTCCGAACCACTTTAATATTCTGTAATTTATATTTATTATGCATGAAATTGGACTAAATGCTATCCGGTAATATGTTTAGTAAGGGAAGAAGTTATAAAGGAATTTGAGTGCATGATTGCAATTTATGATGCATGATTGATCGAATGCGATTTGTGGACTGTTTTGCATGATGCTAAATGCCATGAGTTATATGTTAATGTGGATTTTAATGATTGATTGAGTATGTACAAATGTGGACTGCCCATGTAAATGTTGTATGGTAGAAAAAGCATGAAATGAATTTTGATCATAATTGATATGTTGATTATGTGGACTGCCCAATGACATGAATATGCTATGCTTGAAAATGCATATGTTATGTATGAATGATGTTGCTGCCATGTTATGAGCAAATGAGTATGCAATATGAATTCTGAAAAATACACACATGAAATGAATTAAAGGACTAATCACCTAACAAGATTCCGCCCTTGGTCGTTTGGACGTTCTAGATAAGAACGGCATGCCTAGAGTCTGAGCTCACCCTCCGATATTGCTTTGTGCAATCTTTGATAGTACTTTGTGTACTCTTGATAAGATGTGTGATCTTGATTGCTGTTCGAGACACACGATGCTATGGGCATCACCTTTGATTTTGCTTTGTGCAATCAATGACGTTGCCGCGGGCAACACTCCGATATGCGTTACATGTTACCCTTCCGATGGCTCGAATTTCTGTTACGACTAATCTACCATGGGCAAAATGTTAAATTAAATGTTTGTGTTATGGAATCATATTAAAGAATAATGTGACTTAATATGATATGCTATGATGTAAAATGCTATGCTATGTGGACATTGATCCTTTCTGAATATGCTATGATGTGAATTGCTATGCTATGTGGACATTGATCCTTTCCGAATATGCTATGATGTGAATTGCTATGTTATGTGGATATTGATCCCTTCCGAATATGTTATGAAGCGAAATGCTATGATATGTGGACTTTGATCCGATCCGATTATGATAAGAAGCATGAGAATGCTTACAAGTTCGATTATGAGAAATTGGGTAATAACCCCACTCGAATACAAGTGATATCGAAAAGAGAGATTCTGATTTTTGAATGACAAATTGAGATCATTCGAATGACATGCTTTGATGAATTTTGTGAATTTGTTTTGATAAGTTGGAAATGCTATGTATGGTTTAGCATGAAATCTTGATTTATTTAAATGTTAAAGCATGATATTGAGTATGCTATGAATGAAATGAAATATGCTATTGATCGAATCATGTATAAGCATGAAGTGAATTATTGTGATATGCTATGTGTTCAAGCATGTGTTATGAATGTTGAAATGACATGTATGCTGCCATATGTATGAATTTTGTGTGAGCTTAGTTGGGTGAATACCGAATTGCTAATAAACCTAGCTAAGTAACCTAAATGTTTGATCACGCTTAAGCTCAAGAACGAATTAGTATTAGCATTACCTCGCTAAGTACTTTTTGTACTTACCACTCCTCTGTTTTCTTCTTCCCAACCTTAGCAGGATAGCTCGGACCCTAAAGCTAGCTTTCGTTGGATCAAGGTTATCAAGTTCACAATTCCGAAATATGTACGATCTAAGTCTTATTTTTAGACTCCTAGATGGTGGCTTTGAAGTTTGTCTCAGGATCCGTTTTGTTTTATTTGGTCGAAACCTAAGTTTGAAATGGTGTTTGAAATTACATGCTCCGTAATGTTCGGTTAGGAGGCTAGAATCATGTTTTGTATCTAAGTAGTTAGCCTCATTATTTTTTTGTGTAAAAATGTAAGTCAAGCTATGGTTGTGTCGATCCTTTTTGTTGTCCATTGTCAATAGCTTGGCATGTTTAGGAGCATATAAGCTATGTCTTTTTGTAAGCCTTAAAAGAAAAGGAAATCAAATGCCATGATAGGAATTTGGAATCTATTATATGATGTATGAAATCGGTTGTTTAAATATTTGGTAATTTTTGGGGTTAATTCGAATTCACCTAGACCATTTAAGTAATGGTTTTCGATTAGCATGTAATTTGGTCGATTAAGTATTTGACATTATGGCTTAATTGCATTAGTAATATGTTAATAAAAATAAAAGTTTTAAATTGGTCCTAAAATTTGTAACGAGTTTAAATGAAAGTATGTGTAAGTTTTTGTTAGCCCATTTTCCGCGTGCGCATTAAAATGAAGTAATTATTAAAAAAAAAATATCACGTCATCAAAATGCTTCCGCAATTGTTTGTCTTGTTTCGTTTGTCCGCCTTTTCTGTTCCGTCCGACGCCCCTAACTTCCGACCCGGGTTGGGGGTGTCACATTTGTTTTGGCATCAGAGCTTTTTAGGTAATAGGTCCTATAAACTTTGAATGTGTTCTGTGTGCGTCATTAGTTGAGTCAAGCCACCTAGGGATCATACATATTGTTACTTGTGACTTGATCCTGACTTGAACTTTGTTTGATTTGAATTAGAATGAAAGAGACTCACTTAGCTCGAGACGATGAAAGTCCTCGAGAATCCTCAAGTGAAGGGGATAGTGTTCGTATGAAAGAAAACCCTCCGGAAAAGGAGAACCCTCCTGTACCAGATAACACTCGACAACAATCTCCTGTTCAGCCTCGGACGAACACTGACAATCCGACTGTTCAGAATGTTCAAAGAGATTGTCTTCTGAGCATGAAGGAAATGTTCGATCAGCTTTTGACGAACATGAGACATGAACAACCTGCTCCGGTAGCTGCTGCCCCTAGCAGAGCTCCTATCGAAAAGCTTGCTCAGCACCGAGCCTATACTTTTGCAGGCTCTATTGAAGAGAAGCCTGAAGAAGCTGAGTATTGGTTAGAAAGAACTACTCAGATATTGACTAAGCAACTTCAGTGCTCCGATGAGCATAAGCTCGAATGCGTTGTAGCCTTACTTGCTGATGAAGCCTTGAATTGGTGGGAAACTACAACACTAACTGCTCCAGTTGAATCTGTGAACTGGAAATTCTTTGTAGACGAATTCAAGAAGAAATACATCAGTGAATAGTACCTGGCCGATCGAAGAAAGCGTTTCTTGCATCTGAAGCAAGCGGGACGCCCAATAGAGCAGTATGTGGCTGATTTCTGTAAGTATTGCAAGTATGGTTCTGAGTACATCAAGTCAGAGAAAGAAAAGTGTCGTATGTTCATTGACGGCCTGAATGATGAGCTGAGTCCGATGTTTACCACCCTGGATATCACGGACTTCCAAATCCTCGTAAATCGAGCTATTGCTACGGAATCCAAGTTTCGGACCGCAGAAAAGAGGAAGAGCGGTTTCCGTCATGATAAGAAGCGTAAGAGTGATGACAAGTCTCACTGGAAATCCAAGAAGTCTAAAAGCTACAAAGAAGGTACCTCCTCGTATAACCCAGCACTTCTCCCTGGGGTGCTCCTGTTCTTTTTGTGAAAAAGAAAGACGGGACGATGCGACTTTGCATTGATTACCGGCAATTGAACAGAGTCACTATCAAGAACAAGTATCCATTGCCCCGAATTGAAGATCTGTTTGATCAGCTGAAAGATGCTGGTGTATTCTCTAAAATTGACCTTCGATCTGGATATTATCAGATGAGGGTGAAAGATGAAGATATACCCAAAACTGCTTTTAGAACTCGTTATAGTCATTACGAATTTCTGGTGATGCCATTCGGGTTAACAAATGCCCCTGCTGCATTCATGGATTTGATGAATCGGGTATTCAAGCCTCATCTTGACAAGTTTGTTGTCGTATTCATAGATGATATTCTGGTCTATTCCCGTAATAGAGAGGAACATGCTCAACATCTTTGGATTGTACTCCAGACACTCCGAGAAAATCAACTATTCGCTAAGTTCACTAAATGTGAATTCTGGCTTTCAGAAGTGTCCTTCCTCGGACATGTTATCTCAGCTGAAGGAATCAAAGTTGACTCTAAGAAAATTCAGTCAATTCTTGAATGGCGACCTCCGAGCAATGTAAGCGAGGTCCGCAGTTTCCTTGGTTTAGCTGGATATTATCGAAGATTTGTGAAAGGATTTTCGGTAATTGCTGCACCGCTAACCAAATTGCTTAGAAAGAGTGAACCATTTAAGTGGTCAGAAGGACAACAAAGAAGTTTTGATCAGCTTAAACAAGCCTTGACTTGTGCTCCTGTTCTCATTCAGCCTGAGTCCGGAAAAGAATTTGTTGTTTACAGTGATGCTTCACATTCCGGCCTTGGATGCGTCTTGATGCAGGAAGGTAATGTGATTGCATACGCTTCCCGACAACTTAAGCCTCACGAGCTAAACTATCCAACTCATGACCTTGAATTAGCAGCCATTGTTTTTGCACTGAAAATTTGGCGGCATTACTTGTACGGTGAGAAGTGTAAGCTATTCACCGATCACAAAAGTCTGAAGTACTTGCTTACTCAGAAAGATCTGAATCTTAGACAAAGAAGGTGGTTGGAATTACTCAAGGATTATGATCTGACCATCGACTACCATCCTGGAAAAGCTAATGTGGTTGCCGATGCTCTGAGTCGGAAACCGAACCTCGGTACATCTTTCGAAATTCTCAAAATCTAAAATTGTTCAATCTTGAAAATTCCCTAAACCATTCGAACAATGTCTTGCTTTCCAAGTAATATCTTGATTTGTTTGTTCATAGCTTCTTTGGCCATCAATGCTCATTTTCGTCTATGTAAAACTCGGAATTATCTGAACGAATTCCAAATCCAATCTGTTCTGATTTCTAGAGTCAAAGAACTCCAGCAAGTTGATCCAGAACTTCAGAGAATCTTGTCTAAGCTTGAATCTAATCCTGACTTTTCTGTCAAGTCAAATGGTCTTCTATATTTCAAGGATCGAATTTGTGTTCCTAATAATAAGAAATTGCAAGCTGAAATTCTGAAAGAAGCGCATCAAAGTTCCTTTTCAATCCACCCTGGATCTGTTAAGATGTACAAGGATCTCAAGCCCTTGTATTGGTGGTCTGGAATGAAATCGGCTATCAACGACTTTGTATCGAGATGTCTGAATTGTCAGCGAATCAAAGCTGAACATCGTGCTCCTACTGGATTACTTCAGCCTCTTGAATTTCCGCAATGGAAATGGGAACGGATTACGATGGATTTTGTAACTGGTCTTCCTGACTCTCCCAGGAAGTGTGATGCTGTCTGGGTAATCGTTGATCGTTTCACTAAGTCAGCACATTTCATTCCGGTGCGAATGAATTATAGTCTTGAGACCTTAGCAGAACTGTATGTTCGAGAAGTTATCCGTTTACATGGAGTTCCAACTTCTATTGTTTCAGATCGAGACCCTCGATTTACAGCTCGATTTTGGAAAGCTCTACATAAGGCTCTTGGAACTAAGCTGAATGTTAGCACAGCATTTCATCCTCAAAGTGACGGACAATCTGAACGAGTAATTCAAATTCTTGAAGATATGCTTAGAGCTTGTATCATCGATTTCGGTAAGAATTGGGAGAAATCTCTGCCATTAATCGAGTTCGCTTATAATAATAGCTATCAGTCTTCTATTCAGATGGCTCCATTTGAAGCACTGTATGGAAGAAAATGTCGAACTCCCTTGTGTTGGTCTGAACTCGGAGACAATAAGGTTTTAGGACCTCAACTACTTCAGGAAACTGAAGAACAAGTTCAAATCATTCATTCCCGTTTGAAACAAGCTTTTGATAGGCAGAAGTCATACGCTGATCTGAAGCGTAGGGACATCCAATATGAGATCGGAGATAAGGTATTTCTCAAAGTTTCTCCGTGGAAGAAGGTCTTCCGTTTCGGCAAGAAAGGAAAACTTAGTCCGCGTTTCATTGGACCGTTTGAAGTAATTGAGAGAATTGGTCCTGTAGCTTATCGCCTTGTACTACCTCCTGAATTCGATAAGATTCATAATGTCTTTCACGTTTCTATGTTAAGGCGTTATCGATCTGATCCGTCTCACATTCTCGAACCAGAAGAAGTTGAACTTAATCCTGACCTCTCCTATGAAGAAGAACCTGTTCAGATTCTCGATCGAGAAATTAAAAGGCTTCGTAACAAGAGTGTCCCTCTTGTTAAAATTCTCTGGAAGAATCATAACGTTACAGAAGCAACTTGGGAACCCGAGGATACGATGCGAAAGCAATATCCTCATTTATTCAGTTCAGGTAAGAATTCGAGGGCGAATTCTTTCTTTAAGGAGGAGGGAATTGTAACATCCGCATTTCCGTCCTAGAAGTTTTTGCCGTAGAATTTAATTATTTTTAATTATTCTTAGAAGCAATTGAGCCCGTGAACTTGTGAATTATACAAATTGGTCCCTAAAGTCCGCAATTGGGCAATTAGTGCACCAATTCGAAATAGAAAGGGAATTAGATCAAATTAATCGGTTTAGCCGATTGGTAAGCCAATGAAATCGAATTAGTGAAGTCTAGATTTAAAATGTAGAACTAAAAGAATACGAAGGAAATTAACGTAACAATGTACTCCTTAAAATGGGATAAAATTGATAAAGCTTAACTAAGCTTGTAACAAGGCAATTTAGGGATTAAATTAGAAGATTATTAAATAGTAAATAATGCATGTAAAAGATGATTTATCCTTGGGGATGCCCCTAGTAAATAAAGAGTAAATGAAGAAATGAAAAGGGTTTATAAGTAAAATACACAAGCCATCAAATCAAGTATATGATGAAAGCTTGTCATCTTTTTCCCATTTTTGCTCTTCTTTGCTGTGAAGAAAGGGAAGAATGGGGGAAGAGAGAAGCTCAAATGTCAGCCATGTTTGAGAGCAAAATACATGAAATTTTCGGTTGCATGAAGAGGGCTTAAGCTAGTATATTGAAGAGTATAACTAAGGTGGTCAAGAGATTAAAGAAAGTAAGTCTCCTACACTTTGAAACTTTCGGTTGAGCTAAAAACATGCATGCAAACCTAAGTTTTATATGAACATGAAGATGCATGAGTCTTAAATGTAATAACAAGATAAAATATGAAAAAGTATGGAATCTATGCAAGAAAACAAGAAAGGAGTAAAAAGGGGACTGTTTTGAAGAAAAGAATAAAATCTTGAGCTTTGGAAAACTTGTTAAGAGTTA
Source organism: Hibiscus tridactylites (assembly GCA_958450335.1). Classification (NCBI taxonomy): domain Eukaryota; kingdom Viridiplantae; phylum Streptophyta; class Magnoliopsida; order Malvales; family Malvaceae; genus Hibiscus; species Hibiscus tridactylites. The sequence continues at coordinate 44,218,292 of OY288289.1, read as the reverse complement.
AAAATCTGAAAATGGTTATTAAGAGAAACTTGTTAAGGGATGAACATTTGGTTATAAAAGTTTAATGATTGCTGGAAAAATGAAGTAGGAAGATGGTATGATGATTAGAACTAAAAATGGTCATAAGATCGAATTTGTGAAGAATAGGGACTGTTTTGAAGAAATCAGTAATTTTGCATGTCTAAATGTTGAAATTAGAAACTTACATGGACTGTAAAAATACCCTTGAAAAGGATATTAAGTTATACTATGAAAGAAATTTAGGTTCAAGTATGTAATTAAGTGTATGTTCGAGCTAATGTGTTAATTAAGAAATCTGTCCAGTGAAGTTCTATGTAAAAGCAGTGACTTTGGAAATTCACTAAAAATCGAATATAGGGTTTTTGGAGCTGAAATTTGTACAGTATAAATTTTAGTATGTCTAAAATCACTGAGAGAAAACGGAACTAGATTTCCATATATAATTTGAAAGATATGAATTTTTAAAGTCGGGCAGTGCATGCTGTCCAGAATTGCCGAATTGAGTATAAAGAAATAATAAACTGTATTAATCCGAATAAGATAAAAATATGAGGTTAATGTGACTGAAAAATTGGGTTTAATACCTTTCCAACGGTATATGATATGTTAATTTTGGATAAGTAATTAAAAAGTTATGATTAAAACGATAACTCGTCCTCGAACTAGTTTAGTGAAAAAGTCAGAATCGAAATTAGAAGTTCATGCTTGAATTGTAAATTAGTATGGTTGAATTGCTTCCTAATATAGTGTATTTGTTTAATGTCAAGAGTTAAGATCGTAATAGCGAAGAAGCTTCGGAGGAAGCTAGGATCGATCGTTCGAAAGGAAGAGGCAAAGGCATCTCAATTCGAGATCAAGCATAAGGATCGTGAGTGTAACTTTCGTGAGTGTAATCTTATCTTAGGGTTGGGACTAGTGTCCGAACCACCTTAATATTCTGTAATTTATATTTATTATGCATGAAATTGGACTAAATGCTATCCGGTAATATGTTTAGTAAGGGAAGAAGTTATAAAGGAATTTGAGTGCATGATTGCAATTTATGATGCATGATTGATCGAATGCGATTTGTGGACTGTTTTGCATGATGCTAAATGCCATGAGTTATATGTTAATGTGGATTTTAATGATTGATTGAGTATGTACAAATGTGGACTGCCCATGTAAATGTTGTATGGTAGAAAAAGCATGAAATGAATTTTGATCATAATTGATATGTTGATTATGTGGACTGCCCAATGACATGAATATGCTATGCTTGAAAATGCATATGTTATGTATGAATGATGTTGCTGCCATGTTATGAGCAAATGAGTATGCAATATGAATTCTGAAAAATACACACATGAAATGAATTAAAGGACTAATCACCTAACAAGATTCCGCCCTTGGTCGTTTGGACGTTCTAGATAAGAACGGCATGCCTAGAGTCTGAGCTCACCCTCCGATATTGCTTTGTGCAATCTTTGATAGTACTTTGTGTACTCTTGATAAGATGTGTGATCTTGATTGCTGTTCGAGACACACGATGCTATGGGCATCACCTTTGATTTTGCTTTGTGCAATCAATGACATTGCCGCGGGCAACACTCCGATATGCGTTACATGTTACCCTTCCGATGGCTCGAATTTCTGTTACGACTAATCTACCATGGGCAAAATGTTAAATTAAATGTTTGTGTTATGGAATCATATTAAATAATAATGTGACTTAATATGATATGCTATGATGTAAAATGCTATGCTATGTGGACATTGATCCTTTCTGAATATGCTATGATGTGAATTGCTATGCTATGTGGACATTGATCCTTTCCGAATATGCTATGATGTGAATTGCTATGTTATGTGGATATTGATCCCTTCCGAATATGTTATGAAGCGAAATGCTATGATATGTGGACTTTGATCCGATCCGATTATGATAAGAAGCATGAGAATGCTTACAAGTTCGATTATGAGAAATTGGGTAATAACCCCACTCGAATACAAGTGATATCGAAAAGAGAGATTCTGATTTTTGAATGACAAATTGAGATCATTCGAATGACATGCTTTGATGAATTTTGTGAATTTGTTTTGATAAGTTGGAAATGCTATGTATGGTTTAGCATGAAATCTTGATTTATTTAAATGTTAAAGCATGATATTGAGTATGCTATGAATGAAATGAAATATGCTATTGATCGAATCATGTATAAGCATGAAGTGAATTATTGTGATATGCTATGTGTTCAAGCATGTGTTATGAATGTTGAAATGACATGTATGCTGCCATATGTATGAATTTTGTGTGAGCTTAGTTGGGTGAATGCCGAATTGCTAATAAACCTAGCTAAGTAACCTAAATGTTTGATCACGCTTAAGCTCAAGAACGAATTAGTATTAGCATTACCTCGCTAAGTACTTTTTGTACTTACCACTCCTCTGTTTTCTTCTTCCCAACCTTAGCAGGATAGCTCGGACCCTAAAGCTAGCTTTCGTTGGATCAAGGTTATCAAGTTCACAATTCCGAAATATGTACGATCTAAGTCTTATTTTTAGACTCCTAGATGGTGGCTTTGAAGTTTGTCTCAGGATTCGTTTTGTTTTATTTGGTCGAAACCTAAGTTTGAAATGGTGTTTGAAATTACATGCTCCGTAATGTTCGGTTAGGAGGCTAGAATCATGTTTTGTATCTAAGTAGTTAGCCTCATTATTTTTTTGTGTAAAAATGTAAGTCAAGCTATGGTTGTGTCGATCCTTTTTGTTGTCCATAGTCGATAGCTTGGCATGTTTAGGAGCATATAAGCTATGTCTTTTTGTAAGCCTTAAAAGAAAAGGAAATCAAATGCCACGATAGGAATTTGGAATCTATTATATGATGTATGAAATTGGTTGTTTAAATATTTGGTAATTTTTGGGGTTAATTCGAATTCACCTAGACCATTTAAGTAATGGTTTTCGATTAGCATGTAATTTGGTCGATTAAGTATTTGACATTATGGCTTAATTGCATTAGTAATATGTTAATAAAAATAAAAGTTTTAAATTGGTCCTAAAATTTGTAACGAGTTTAAATGAAAGTATGTGTAAGTTTTTGTTAGCCCATTTTCCGCGTGCGCATTAAAATGAAGTAATTATTAAAAAAAATATCACGTCATCAAAATGCTTCCGCAATTGTTTGTCTTGTTTCGTTTGTCCGCCTTTTCTGTTCCGTCCGATGCCCCTAACTCCCGACCCGGGTTGGGGGTGTCACAGTAATTTTCGCAAGTTTGGTGGCTGTTTTATAAAGGGTTGAAACTTTGAATCTTTAAGGAGCTATTTACCCAAAGGGAGTTTCTCCAGATTTTTCCAAGATATTTTAAGTCTAAAATCTGATTTTAAAGGTTATTAAAATTGGAGGGAAGCCATTTAGCTATTTTCTTAACTAACTTTCCAATTTTCTTTCTCTCATTTTCTCTCAACCCAAACACTACTTTTCCAGAGAATTTGCTCTGATTTCTTCACCTAAATCCCTCCTTTCAACTCTCATTTGATTGCTAATCATTGTATCTTCAAAACCTCTTCAATTGCTAAGTGTTTCATCAAGGATTTTGATTGCAAAAAGAGGAGAAACTCAAGTTTGGAGGTAAGAACGTCCTTCTCCTCTAAACTATCAGTTCTTTACTGAAATTCATAAGTTTTCAATCCTTAATTGATGTTTAATTAAAGGTTTTTAAGTGTTGAAATGGATCTTGGCTTATTATGCAAGATTTTGATGATTTTTGATGATTTTCGTTAGATCTGAGTAATCTGTGATTTGAGAGGTGTTTTTGATGTTAAATGATCTCTAAATTGATAAGGAATTGAGTTTTGATTGATGCAATCCCGGATAGGTTGAGTTTCCTAAGTTTAGCTTATGTTTCAAGGTAGTTTTTGAGGTGATCTTGGTGATCTGATGTTGCTGGAGGTATAAGGTTGTTAATAGGTTGTTTTTAGATGTTATATGATGTTAATGGAAGTGAGGTTTTGCTGGTTTATGGCTGGGCTTTGTTTAGAAGTGGTTTGGATGCATTTTCGGTTGTGTTTGGTGGCCGAAAATGGAGGTTGGATGAGAGCAGCGAGTTTAGGTGCTTTCATTGAAGCAATTAATGCATGATGATGCATTAATCCTCTGCTTTGATGTGTTGAAACAGGGGAGGAATCTTTGGATCCAAGAGTGGTTGATCTGGAAGCTTGATTTTGTGCTTTGGCTTGAAGCAAAGTGGAAATCGGTGAGTGCATTTGTGGAAAATGGATTTTCAGCTTTAAAACCAAGGTTTGAAGGTTTTGGGAGCTTAGTTTAAGTCTAATCAACTTTGCTAAGCTCAAGTGTAAGTTTTCGGATTTTCTCTCTAGTGGTGGCCATGTTTTTGTTGTGATGCAAGATAATGATTTGCATGTTTTTAATTACTGTTTTGAAAGCATGTTTTAGCATGGATTTTGCTGATGATGTAAGCCATATGTTGAAGGTAACTCTAGGTAGGAGTACCTTGCTTTTATACATTGAAATAATGTGGTTTGATGCTTTGAAATGCATGATGAAAATGGCTTGGTTTAATGCTTTAAAACAGTGGATTGAATGATGAAAATGATGTATATTGGCAAGTGATGTTTTGAAAAGATTAAGGTCACTAAGGTGGTTAAAAGTCCTTGAGTGAGCCTTGTTACTTAAGATCATCAAGGTGGTTAAAAGTCCTTGGATGAGTCTTGTTGCGGACACTAAGGTGGTTAAAAGTCCTTAGGTGATCCTTCCATGGTGTTTAAAAGTCCATGGGGCCAAGGTGTTTAAAAGTCCTTGGGGCCAAGGTGTTTAAAAGTCCTTGGGGTGATTCAAGCATTGGACACAAAGGTGGTTAAAAGTCCTTGTGTGGTCCTTATTCATGGTGCTTAAAAGTCCATGGCCAAGGTGTTTAAAAGTCCTTGGGGCCAAGGTGTTTAAAAGTCCTTGGGAAAGTTGTTGAACTTGTTTTAATGAAATGGAAATTATCACTTGAGCCAATATGACATGTTAAGAATATTGTGAAGCATGAGGTGCTTGTTTTAATGTTTATGTTGAAGCATGAGATTGCTTGTTTAAAGTATGCTTTTGAGCATGTGCAAAGGTTGATTTAAAGCATGTTTTGTAAATGTTTTGAATTGCATTATTGAATGGTTTTTAAGAGCTTTCCTCACTAAGCCTTTGCTTACACTCTCTTCGTTTTCTTAATTCAATAATGCAGAGCATTAGAGTATCTTGAAGGGCAGCAAGAGAGGCAAGAGTTCAAGTACAAGTAAAGCTCAATGTATGGAAGGTTTTTGTTAAACATTTAGCTTTTGGGTAATTTGGCAATGGGGGACCAATGTGTATGTTTTGGGAGGTGTTTGAGACTCCCTAAGTATGTGGAATGATGTTTTGAATGCTGGTTTTTGGATTGGATCATTGCATGCTTGTTTTGGAAGTTTGGTGTTTTGAATAGCTAGCTTGTGTAGAAAGCATGCCTATTGAATTGGGGCTTTTTGCATATGATGTTGGTTTGTTGATTTGGTGATGCCTACAAGTCATATATATGTTTGATTGCATGCTGGTAAAGTTTGGTGACATTTGGAGCATGTTTGAATGATCTATTGCATGTTTTGGAATGCTTGTTTGCTGCAATCTGTGCAGGCGTTTCGGAACAGTGTGCACCGTTTCGGAACGGGTGCCTTACATGAACCCAGGCGTCCGAAACGGTATGCACCGTTTCGAAACGGTTTGGTCTCTGCCAAGGCCATGTTTCGGAACCCGTTTCGGAACGGCCCGTGTTTCGGAACAGGGTCTACCTGTTTCGGAACGGTCGACCGTTGGGGGCTGACATTGGCAGTTATATGTTTTGAATTGTTTACGTTTTGGTCCTGAATCTTGTTTGTTCAATTGTATGAGCTTGGGAAGTCCTTTTGAGCTGAAATTTCACAGAGAAGCATGAAACCTGATTAATTTCAAGTTGGTAACTTTAATTTGGGTTAAGTCCTCTTAACTATCAGAAATTACAATTTGGTCCCTAAAGTTGTAATTTGTTCAATTAGGTCCCTGTTTGATCTCTGATGTTTGTGATCTTTGAGTATGATGTTTGTGTGATCACAATTAGGATTAATGTGCATCTAGACAAGATTAAAAAGAAAAAAAAAGGTCGTTAATCAAGGTTGACTTTCGGGTTGACTTTGGTTTTCCCCGTGTGACTTTCTTAATTCGGGTCAACCGTCTAGGCCGGGTTAAGGGGGTTACATATGCCGACTTGAAGAGGAAGGAAGTTGAGTTCTCAGTGGGTGAGAAGGTGTTCTTGAAAGTGTCTCCGTGGAAGAAAGTAATGAGGTTTTGCCGAAAAGGGAAGTTGAGTCCGAGGTACATAGAACCGTATGAGATTGTGAAGAGGGTTAGTCCGGTTGCATATCAGTTGCGTTTGCCATCTGAGCTAGAGAAGATACACGATGTATTCCAAGTTTCGATGCTCCGTAAGTACAAGTCTGATCCATCGCATGTTATGCCCGTAGAGGAGATTGAATTGAATCCGGATTTGACTTATGAAGAGGAACAAATTGAGATTCTAGCTTCTGACAGTAAGGTGTTGCGGGGTAGATCGATTGAGTTAGTAAAGGTGCGGTGGCAACGTCGAGGTGTGGACGAGGCCACTTGGGAGAGGAAGGAGGATATGGAAAGGCAGTTTCCGTATCTCTTTCAGTCAGGTAATTTCGAGGACGAAATTCCTTAAGTGGGAGAGAGTTGTAACACCTGTGTTTTGGGGTTAGGAGTTAGTCGGGTTAGTGGTTCGAGTCAGTAAAATTAAATTAAATCAATTCAACCTTAATTAGGATCTAATTGAGTTTTAAATAATAAAGGAGGGACCTTGTTGGTGATTTAGCCAATTAAAATGGAAGACAACTTTTCAAATCAAAAAGAAAGGAAAAAGCTCTCATCTTTCCCCACTCTCTTTCCCCCCAAAGTTAGAAACCCCAAAGCTCTCTAAAACTACAAAGTTACTATTCCATTGAATCTCATCTTCATTCCAACGTCATTTTGAGAGGTAAAAACATTTTCTAACTATTCTCTTCATACTCTATCTATTCATGGTCATAGATTTTAAAACTACCAAGTTACTATTCCATTGAATCTCTCTAAAACATTTTCTAAATCTCAGATTTAGGGTTTGGTGAAACTTTGAGTTTTTATGAAGATTTTCAATTTGTTTTTAAATTTAGAGTTGGGTTTTTATTTATTCACATTAAAATGTACATTATATGTTAAAATGGTTAGGTTTGGGTGAAAACCCGAAATGGGTTCTTGAGACAATTTATTAAGGTGTCTAAAACTTGATTCTTGGTGGGTTTTAGGTTGAAATTAGAGGGCTGATGGTTTATGTATGTTAGAAGGATGTTTTGGGACCATTTGGGGGTCATTTGGATGATTGAAAATGGAATTTTCAGTTAGGGTTTGAGGGAGCACGAAAATGGGCATTTTTGGGGGTTTTATTTGATTGGAAAATTTGTTGAAGTTGGTTTGAGCTCAAGAGTTGAGTGTTGACTGAATTTTAGCATTGATTGGGAATAATGGATGTGTTTTTGGTTGGCTAGAAGCAAGAGGAGACGATGAAGGAACATTGGGATCGAATCCGGGCTTGTAGGAGTCTTACTTTGGTTGCTAAGGAAGGGTGGTGAGTGACTTTAAACATGTTTTAAAGTTCGGTTCGAGTGTGTGTAGTGTGTGAGTTGAAATGTGCTTGGTAGGCCATTTCTATGTGAATTCAAGTTGTTAATTTAGCTATTGATTTCCATTAAATGCTATTGTGGTTGCCTATTTATGCTCTTGTGAAATGTGGGTTAATTTGTACATGTGTACCATGATATGTGTATGTGATGAGCATGAGATATGATGGATGGATATGTGATGTGGTAAATAAAAATTGACACTAATTAACTTATTGGGTGTAAATGATTGATCATTAGGATTAGTGTGCACACAAATTGAGTCAAAACGTACGTGGCCTTGATGGCGTTAAGTCATCAAGGAGGAGTACGGTGATGTAATATTCCAACGGAAGCTTTGATATATATTCTACGGGATGATGAGTGGAATCTCATCGGTAAGGCATGTGGTGAGGAGTGGAATCCCGACCATGCAAGGTCCGGTGATGAGTGTAATCCCACCGAGGTAATGTGAATGTTGAGATTAAATCCGCACATCCGGGTAATCTAATAGTGGCCAATTGAACTTGTTCTTATACTTGTGATGCATGACAATGATATGTGATGTTTGAGCTTAGTATGATGTAAGATGCCATATTATGCCTCTTGAAAGACTAGCTAGGTCTACTTGTCATTTTACCTATACATGATAGAAATGAGAATTAGGGAATACATGCTTGAACCCTGCATTGTTGATGTTTTCGGTTTTAGAGCATCCTCACTAAGCTTATAGCTTATGCTTTTTTTTCAACAATGCAGATCATTAGCGTGGTGTTAGCTCGGAGCAAGGCAAGAAGGGCTTCCAAGTTTTGTTGCTCAAGTACGGTTATTAATTATGTAGTAGTTTAGCAATGTGGCAAGGGTGTGTTTGAATGAGCTTTGTAAGACTCATATATGATTTTGATGTCTATGGCTTGACTTGGTTTGTAAGCATGATATAACTTGCCAAATGCTTGAATGGTGTATGTCTTATGGATGTTTAAGATTGCTTGATGGCGTGTAAACCTATATGTGATGATTTGGTATCTTTTGTCTATTAAAGTCTTCAAGCATGCTTTTTATGATATGTCTTTAATGTGTATTTGCCATGTATGAAAGATTGTTTAAATCCATGTCTTGTGGGTGTTTGAGTATGCTAAACCTAGGATGTATGCCTCTAGACATTGTTTGTTGGTGTTGTGTGCCTTTCGGGGTCCTATGGGACCTTTCGACTTGTTGAAATTCCCTTAAATCTGTCTTTCAAAGGTTGCAGGCAGCCCGCGTTTCGAAACGGGCTGGGTCGTTTCGGAACGGGTAGGCTTCAGGGACCCCGAATCGGAACGTGTTTCGATACGGTTTGGCCTCTGAGAGCCCATGTTCCGATACATGTTTTGGAACGTTTTGGCTACTGGAATTATGAGAAAATGACGAGATAAAGGCGTTTCGAAACGGGTTCGAGGGTTTCGAAACGGTCAAAATCTCCTTGACCACGAGAAGTTGACCGTTGACGGCGTTTCGCAATGGTTGACCCCCGTTTCGATACGGACCCCTTATAATGTCTCTGGGGCAATTGACCTGGTCAAGGCGTTTCGATACGCCTCAAGGGTGTTTCGAAACGGCCTGTTTAAAGCATTAAAAATTGGGTTGTTCAAATGTTGTTTTGGGTTCGAATGATTATCTCATGTATTTTATTCCGTTGTTTGATCACATAGGACTTAAATGAACTTTTAGAAAGATTAAGTTAAAGAAGAAAAATAGGGTTGCTAACCGAGGGGGAACCTTAACGGGTTTCGCTTCGGTTGTCCCCATGTAGCCCACTCGGACCGGTCATCCGGCCAGACCGGGACGAGGGGTTACAATTCAATAGAAGTTATCACCAATTAGAGAGCAAAATTCTAAGGACAAAAATAACCTATTATAAGGTATAGAGTTTTGCATGTAAAAATCTTAAATTATGAAGGGCATGCACACATGTCATGTAATGTAGTTGGCATGTGTGAGGGGAGAGTGGAATTGGACGGGCATTTTGAGTGAAGGAGAGAAAAAAAAATCCCAAAATCCAATCTCCTTCCTCCTTCCTCCATAGACAAACCCGAGAGAAAAGAGAGTGAGAAAGCTTAGTTAGGACTGTTTTAGCTCACATTGGTGAAATTTAAGCTCACACATTCTCGATAGGAAAGGTAACCATCTCGAATCTTTGTTTTATATGTGAAATTATGATTGATGAATTGATGTGTATATCATAGATGAGATATGGATTGATTCCTTGTTAGAGTGATTGCATCTAGTGTATATTTAGGGAAGAACTGTTAATATCAAGATTTCGATAAATCGTTCGAATGAAAATAGTAACAAATTCATATGCCATGTAATATTGAACTATGACTCAATTTGATGATGCCGCCCTTGGTGAAATTGCAGCTAGTTGTGTGGAAAGAGTTTGAAAGTAGCTTTAATTGGAAGTGTTGTGTACATATATTAATCCAAAACTGTTTTGTGATAAAATAAGAACAAGGGAAATTATGTTTTACCGATTAGGGGACTGTTTTGAGTGAGAACAAGCATGTTAGAACTGTTGTGAAATAGGTAAATTGTGCTAGAATGAATCATGGCAGAATTCACAAATTTAGGGACCTTAAGGGACTGTTTAAAGTCGAAAAATTGAATAATAATGAGAAAATGACTGTTTTGCACCTATACAAAAATAATCGGACTGTTTTAGTGATCTAAAACAGGGATTTTCTTCTTTGATATAGAAAGTACATGGGCTGTTGTTCAAACGCTGTTTTGGGGCAAATATGTGAATATATCGGACTGATTTACAAACTAAAATATAAATACTGTCTGTAAAATGATTAAGGACTGTTTTCTAGATATAAGGGGCAGTTAAGATGACAAAGTGAATTGTTTTTATATGTAAGTTTGTATAAGTGCTTAGCTGCCCTGTTTTATGTTTACACAAAGATGTATGGACTGTTAATACATATATTTTTAGTATACTTGTGAATTTGGACTGTTTTGTATACATGTAAATGCTAGAAGGCTGTTTTGTACATGATTATGAATATATAAAGAGGTTAGGGGCTGTTTAGATGAAAATAAGTATGTGTATAATTATAGGGCTGTTTTGCAAAGTTAGGGCTGTTTGTACTTACAATTTAAGGACTATTTTAATGATTTCCATAGATTGAATCGGTTGTGCATATATGAGTGCAATTTGGGGCCGTTTTAGTGTATAGGAAAGTATGAATTTGTTTACAACCCAATGGAATGAATTTTAATGTGTTTTATCCTTCTTGTTATATTGGACTATGAATTAGGTGATGGTGCAAGGACAAGTCTGGTAACATTGTGAGAAAAGAAAAAAGGAATCGTGATTCAGGAACGCTTAACTTGGAATAATATGTGAGTGTAGTTTAAGCTTCGGGATGGTCTGATGACCTTCCCAAGTATTTCCTTTATGTTATGACTGCTTTAATTTGCTTGGTTAATTATGTGAATTTGCAAGCTTGGATGCAAGGTATGTGTTTAAACAAAAGAAGTGCCCTATGACATGCAATTTTGCTTAATAGCATGACTACGATTTGAGTTGTATAAATGTGTGAGTTGTTTGGATAATTTGATTGATATACATGAATAGATGTGATTGCTTGCGAGGAATAAAGAATGAACATTGAGCATAGAGATGCTTGTATAATTCCAACTATACTCATGAATAGACATGGTTACTTGTGAAATGGAAATTGAATATCAAGCAGACAAATTTTTTATGTCACCTTTGATATATTGAATACATTGATAGTTACGAATGAATTAACAAATAAAATGTTGGCAATATGGCCTTTTGAATAAGTGATATGAGGCATGGAAATCACATGGGGTGATGATGCATAAATGTGAATCCTTATTGAAGGGAGGATGAAATCCTTGAGAGGATATATATATATATACATCATTGTGGAGCTATGCTCATCTTGTTTAAGAAGTGAAATGAATACGTTAAAGCCTTGGTTTCGAGTCAGTCTTAGGTATAGTTGGCATGCCATACAGTTCATAGAGCTCAGTGTCAGGGTGGACTAGGGTTTGGGATAGTCAAGTTGTTTGGACTTTGGAAATGTTTTAAATACTTTTTAAATCAGTTCAAAACATTTTTCAATTATTATATCAAAACATTAGTTCTAAAATCTCCCCCTTTTTGATATAATAAAACTCACTTGAAAAATTGTTTGGGATTCTCCCCCTTTAACTTTAAAAATGTGAATAAAAGATTGAAGATATGAAATGAAATAAAGCTCCCCCTTATTCATTTGAAAATTCAATTTTTTAAACCATTTATCCCTTTTTTGTTATATCAAAAAGAATTTAAAACATTAAGTTCAAAATAACAATAGAGGTAAAAGTTTTGACAAAAATAAGAGTTTGGTTTCAAAATGGCTCCCCCTTACTCAAAGCATCATCAAAAATGTTAGTCCAACATATATGATCATCTAGTTGAATTTAAACTAAAATAAACAAATGAAATCAAAACAACTAGATTTTTTACCAACACTTGAACCCCAGGGAGGATGTAAAGCCTTTCTTCTTCAAGTGTTCTTCCTTGTGTGCATGGAGCTCTCCCTCAATATTTGACTTGTTGAACATCTCCATCACCCCTATTAAAAGACAATCAAGTAATTTTTGGTATCCAAATTGCTTTGGATCCATGAACATTAGTAGCACAAATTTTAGTCCCCTTAGGAATCCATTTTTCAATGTCATCCTTTTTAATTGAAGTGGTTAGTCCTTTTGGGACCCAAACACTTCTAAATCATTTTCCTTTTACAAATCTAGGGGCACTAGATTGTCTTACATAAAAATTTGATTTTCCAACATTGTTTTTCTTTTCAATCTCTTTGGAAATCAAATCCTTTTCTTCTTGAACTTGTTGAAGCAAGTTTTGCAAATCAAAACATTTTTGTTCAAACTCCTTGAGTTTTGCTTCAAGTTCAAGTGTGGTTTTAGAAATCAAATCATTTTGAATTTACAACTTTGAAATCACTTTATTGTTTTTCAAAATGTGATTTTTAAAGTCTAAAACCAAATCGTCAAAGGCATCTTGTAATTCATCAAAAGAGTAAGAACATGAAGTAGATGAATTAGAAGTTACCCTTGAATCTTCTTCGATGGCCATAAGGCAAAGGTTGGCTTGTTCATCGTCGGTGGAGTCCTTATCACTCCAAGTAGCCACATGTGCCTTCTTCTTATGGCTTAAAGTGCTTGCTCTCTTTTTTTTCTTGGAATCTCGTTCAAGCTCTCTCAAAGCTTTCTTCACGAACGGGGCACACTTTTTGAAGAGATAGACTATCTCTTCTTCTTCTTCATCCTCCTCTTCACTTGAATCAACGTGATGGCAAGTGGATGATTTGAGAGCCATGGAACTTGCATTGATGCCAAGCCTTTTGATTTTCTTCTCTCCCATAACTCTAATTTCTTCCCCCTTCTTCTCACCTTCTTTGTTTTTCTTCATGATTTGATGAGTAAGGAGTGACCCCATGAGTTCATCAAGCTTCAAAGTCTTCAAATTTTTGGCTTCGATGATGGCGGTCCTCTTTGAGTCCCAAGACTCGGGAAGTGAGTAGATGAGCTTTCGAACAAGCTTTTCTTCCGAGATGGCTTCTCCATAGCCTTTGAGACCATTTGTGATAGTGGAGAACCTATCAAACATCTTCTCGATGTTTTCTTCCGGATCCATTTTGAAGTTTTCATACTCTAAGGTTAGGAGCCCAATCTTGGTCTCCTTGACTTCATCGGTCCCCTCATATGTGACTTCAAGCTTGTCCCATACCTCCTTGGCACTCTCACAATAAGACATCTTCTCATAGATGGTTGGGCCAAAAGCACAAAACAAGATGTGCAAGGCTTTGCAATTAAGCTTCATCTTCTTGCGATCGTCGGCACTCCACTCCGCTTTGCTTCTTTGAGGCACGAACGTACCATCTTCAACTATATCTCATAGCTTGTAATCTCTTGATTTGATGAAGAACTTCATCTTTGTCTTCCAATGGGCATAGTGGGTTCCGTCAAAGAAAGGCGGTTTGTCGATTGATTGTGTCATTTGAGCCGGTTGATGAAATAGTGATCTTGCTTGCCGGATCTTCTCAATAGGATGTGAATCCTCTTTGATTGAGCCAAGCTCTGATACCAATTGTTGAGTTGTGTGGGGCTCGATTCGTTCAACCGATATGGCTCACCAAGTGGTGGAGAGGTGGATTTTTGGGTGGAAGGGTTATGGAAGCTAAAATAAAGATTGACACATTGATTTATAGTGGTTCAACCTTCTAACCAAGGTCTACATCCACTACCTTAGCTCCCCACTAAGGATTTCCAATCAATCCACTATTGATTCGTCCCCTTTTCTAGGCTTAGGAGGTAACCCTTATACACAATCAAGCTTTCTACCCAAAGCCTTGATTGAAACCCTCTCTTACAAAGAGAAACAAGAAGCAAACTTAAAACCTTCTAATAGGTGTTTGTTTGCACAATTAAGCACTCACCCAAAACCTAAAACACTTGAGCAAATTTGACAATTTATCCTCACTAGTGTTTGTCTATACAATAAATGACAATTTAAGCTCTAAGACAATTCTAGATCATTTGATGTTTGACAATATGAGAATTAGCCTTTACTTGATGCTTGGAGGTCCCTTTTATACTCCTTGATGAGTTTATAGCCGTTGCTAGCCGTTGGGATTGAATTGGAGTCATTGAGGATTTTAATTCCCACCATAAATGCAGTTCTGCAACTCTCCGTTTCGAAACGCTCGAACCCGTTTCGAAACACCCTTTAAGTAGAAAGAGTCATTGCAGTCTAACAAGGTACCCGTTTCGGAACTCCCCTGGCCGTTTCAGAACTCGTATCGAAACACCCTAGACCCGTATCGAAACGCCCTGCATTTAAATTTTAGTTGGGAAATAGCCGTTGGGTTTATGACCGTTGTGGTCGAAGCCACGTAGGCGTATCGAAACATAATAGCCCGTTTCGAAACGCTGGGCAAAAATCTCATCTAGGGAATGCCTGTTTCGATACGAGTATCGAAATGTTTTTGCTACTGGAATTACCGTATCGAAACGCCCTAAGGTGTTTCGAAATGCCTGGACAGTTTTGTGAAGTTTGGCTTTGAAAAACATGTAAAAGCCCTTATAAAAACTTGCCTAAACATAATTTCAAGTTCTTTGGACTTTGGAAATGTTTTAAATACTTTTTAAATCAGTCCAAAACATTTTTCAATTATTATATCAAAGTATTAGTTCTACACATATGCTTGTGTCATTACACACATCTTTGCAAAAAATGATGTCCATTTTTCTTTTGACCCACTTATCACTTTAAAGAAAAATATTGACATTCATTCGGCCCGCAAATTTGAATTTCGAAAAAATCGTTCCATTTTTTCTCAATTTGCAGAGATTCGCAAGGGAATGGCCTCCCTTCATCAAGGATTCAGTACCCGCAAGCCAGATGACTAGACTTTTAATATAGTGACATTTGAAGTTGTTAATATTTAATGGAATTTGATGCATATGAATTGCATGGATGATGGGTTTCATTTTATTTTATTTGAGCTGCATTTCTGCAAATTTAAAACTGCATTGCTTTTTATTTTATTTTGGTTGCCAAAATTATACATTGTTCTTATAATCCTCTCCACTTCCATCTTTGCACAGTTCAATGTCAACTGTTTCAGTTTTCCTTCGACGATGTCTACTAGAAGTTCTAAACAACGTGTTGAATGAAACATTGTTCATTGTTATTGTAGATTGCAATCACCTGTTTGCAGTTCTGTGTCACAGAGCAAAGGGAAGAGATTTTATGGATGTGCTAGAGGCCCCAAGGTATTAAGTAATAAGTTGGGTTTACTGTTCTAGTGATTCGATTAATGCGTTATTCTAAATTTCTTTTGCACATTTGTAGATTCATGCGATTTCCTTAAATGGATTGACAATGATGGAAACTCGATCGATGTTGAAGAATTGAGAAATCAAGTTCAAATGTTGTTGGATGAAAACATAGAAATTCAAATTTAGAATGTCGAATTGTAGAAATTGGTGAAAATGGTTGAAGTACTAAGGTTGGACAAAAATCTGGACAAATTTGAAGGTTGAAATAAAAAACTTGAAAAAACAATGTGATGTTCTACATGTCGATTTTGATTATTTCATGTCTATGTTATGTTGCAATAAAAAATTTCATCTACAGGTATGGACAAGATTCAAGTTACCTTCTACCAAACAAACAATGCTAGAATACGTTTGGAAAATAAAAATTGGTTGCTTATCGTTAATCTACCAAGCTCACAAGTAGTAAGAAATAAAAAACTATCGTTAAAGCAACTTGTGTGGTTGTACATTAAAGGAATCAAAGTTGTACTCCGACGTGACTCATGTCAGAAATCTCTTACGTACGTCGATGACACGTCATCATATATCAGGATTCTCTACTGTGCTTTCCTGACACATATTCTCTTGCTAGGATTCTTAGCTGTAACAGAACTAAGAGTTTTGATTCTACCCAAATCCTTAAACGAAGCAGGTTTTATGTCTTGCATATTGAGACTTCATGTACATTTTCGATACTAATCGTGTACAGTGTTCAGGTTCATGTATACTAACATGTTCAAATTTTATTGGTCATATCAAAACTTATGGAAGAGATTTGATGTTTACACTGAGAACTGACACCATAAATGTTATCGAATCCTATAAGATTATAGGTTTATATTCAAGCATATAGAAACTCGGTGGTCAATATCGATACTACTCGTTAAACATGTGAGAGCAATGGTGTTTTCAAATATGGGAGACGGGTTGGTTGCACCGGAAGCATACACTGTCGAACCGATGTGTGAGAAATATGATGACCAACACAAAAAAAATTAGATTCAAAAGTACGATCTGAAATTTGATACATTGTTCATTGATACTAAGCTTAGTTAAAATGAATGGAAGAGAAGTGTATTTCCATGTTGTCTTAGTCCATACATATATCAGATGTGAAGTTCAAATCCTCAATTATTTGTTCTTTCACATGTTGTCTCCTAGAATTAAGTACAGAAGCAGCGTCTTCGTCTGCGGATGGTGGAACACCTCCTACGATTTTCGATGAACTATCTCCTTCATCAAATTTTACATACAACTCGATGTTGGTAACCCTTACACGCTTGTATCACCTAAACATCTTGTGAAGGTCGCTTGTAGTACATATCGTAAGCATGTAATGCGTTTCAAGGACGGACTCGTCAATGAGGATTTTAGCTTCCATTAAAGAGAATTTGTTCCTTGTTGATTTGCTAACCTCGTAGAAATCAACTCAAAGAAATCACCATTTTTGATGTTGGTGTTGAATGAAGTGTATAGGTAAGTTCCTAAAAAGAAAACGGTTGCAGAAAATCTTGTCATAATTTTGTAATAATGATTAAGCTTAAACCCTAAAATGCTACAAAATAAGGAAGAAGTGTAGAAGAATTTATAGACGATTTGTAAGGGTAAAATTTGGGTTCGACACCTAAAATGTTACCGAAAATCAGTTTGGGGGTTAGACCCTAAAATGTTAATGAAATTATGTGTTAAGTGGATCAATCAAATCGAAAAAGGCCAAGAGGGGATGATTTGGCTTTTTAAAATTGAAAGGAGCAAATTAAAAGATTGGAAATTGAAGACAAGGAAATTTATAGTGGTTCAATCTTAGAACAAGCTCTACATCCACTGCCTTAGCTCTCTCAAAGGATTTTCAACCAATTTCACTAGAAATTCGTCCCCTTTTCTCGGATTAGGAGAAAACCTTACAAACCGATTAATCTTTCTACCCAAAGATTAACCAAGACTCTCTCAAATACAAAGATTGATGGAAAATGAAAAATAAACCTCACAAGGTAGGATATTTGCCCCAAATTACAAGTTCTCTCAACCCAAATTGATAAAAGATGAATACAATAAAAATCACTCAATTGGGTACAAGAGTTTGACTCTATTTTGCTCAAATTGGATTGGATTTTTGCTTGAATGTGCTTGACTTGATGAATAGTTGTAGCTGTAACTTTAATGGCTTACTTTTATACCACTTCATTGAATTCTAACCGTTTAGATTGTTGGCATCATTAATAGAGCCGTTGGGCTCTATTTTTCCCACCATAAATGTTGTTCTGCAACCTACCATACCGGTACTCGCGTCACCGTATTGGTACCTATCAAAAAGAGAAAGAGTCATTGTATACAAATAGCGTATCAATATGTGAAGAGGCATATCGGTACGTAAACCATATTATATATAGGGGATCGGTACATCATAGTGCGTACTGGTACTGATTTTGCTCATTGGAATCTAGAGAATTGGAAACCAAAAAGTGTATCGGTATGGTGGTTAGGCGTATCGGTACTATTAACCAACTTTCAAAATGTTTGGTTCCAATAATCTGACAAGGAAACGATCAAAAATTAAATGTCAATATTTTCAAATCTTACAAACTCGTATCGGAACATAAAGGAGCATATCGATACGGTAAGTAGTTTTTTGTATATTCCATGTTTACATTGAGTCTGAAAACCGTATCGGTACGACAAGGTGCGTATCAGTACACATTTCTTGACTTGTTTCCAATAGCCAAAAACCGTATCGGTAGGCCTGGATTGAATTTTAAAAATAAAGTTCGAAAATACTTAGAAAATATTTTGGATACTTGACTTTTGATTTAGGAATACTTAAAGTTCGAATCCTTGTCATTTGTGAGTCTTTTGAGTATTTAAAAATTTATTTCATTTTAAAATTATGACCTTGAAAAATGTTATTATATCAAAAATAAATTTTGGTTTTACTTTATGTTTGGGGTTCGACACTTGAAATGTAACCGAAAACAAGTTTGGGTTTCGAGATCTATAATGTTATTGAATATTAGTTTGGGGTTCATAACTTAAAATTTTACCAGAAATCATTTTGGGCTTCAAACCCTAAAATGTTACCTAAATTCAGTTTTGGCGTTTGACGACACTTATTCCCTTTTCATACTTCTTTAAGTTCAACTTACGGTCATGCTTAAGTTTTTCTAACACTAAAGATGCTTCCTTAACAAATTGAGTGGAGGGGCTAGCATTTGACGACCTTTCTTGAAATGTGTTGTCGTTGACCCTTTCTGCTCTCCATTCATCGTATCTCGCCATAGCTCCTAGGTCTTGATATGGTTGGACTCTTCTCGGCTTTTCCCATGCTCTTGTAGTCTGAACTACTGCCCCCTTGTAGTCATTCGTCTTGTGAGCATACTCGAACTTTGCCATGCCTACAATAGCTAGTATAAACTGTCTTGAACCAAATTGTCTAGATACTAGCAAAGGGCAGTAAGTCGTTCCGCTCCAAGTTTCTGGCAATGGGACCCAATCTCTGTCTCCACATCGATATAAGAAAGTTGTTCCCCTATTTAACCATGGAGCCTTCCATACAGCATATGCATTTTTCATGTCATTGAATAATTCCTCCTAGTGTCTTTCACTCTTTTTCTCTAAGGGGCAGCTAGCTAGGTGTTCTTCTATCAGTGAATACGTATTAAATTACCTAATTCCATTATAAGAGGTGTCCCACATGTGACCTCTAAACTAGATTTCCACAAACTGTGTGCATCCCTAAAACCTTCCTTCTCCTAATTTCTAACAGGCAGACAACGATCTGTAAGTTTCTGTTAGGGTAGTAGGCACTGGGTTAACTCATTTCTCTAATCGCTCAAATAATCCCACAGTTGACGGGTCGACATGCCCATGTGTCCTTGGAAATAAGACCAGCCTGTACTTGTTTTTTCATGCTCCACTCTCTACATACAACACTCCTTCATAACCTGCAAGTTTCTCCTTTAGATCATGAACAACATTGTCTAGAGCTGTTACCTTTTTCTATAGCCCTTCATTCTTTATTTCCACCTGAACTTTTTCCTCATTGTGGTACTTCATGATTAGTTGTTCTAGCTGCGTTACTTGACTTATCATATCAAAGTTCCTAGCTTGTTCCTCTTCTAGCTTCTTTTTCGATTTACTGCTTGATTCTTTTCTTGACATAAACTTCTTTTCATACATCCTTTTACAATCATCTCTTTCCTTCGTCATAGCATCCGGTTTTTTTACAAACTCTTCACCACTTTGCTCGTTCCCCCTTTTTGTTTTGCCTTGTACCCATCATACAGTTCTTACAACTTCTTCAAATCACGACTAGTCTTTTGATTATGTTCTATCAACTCTTTTTCTTTTCCTTCATGCATGCTTACATGCAGCTTCGCTATAGTTAACTCTTCGGTGAGATCACTTATTCCCTTTTCATAGTTCTTTAAATTCAACTCGCAATCATGCTTAATTTTTTCTAACACTGAAGTTGCTTCCTTAACAAACTGAGTGAAGGGGCTAGCATTTGATGGCCTTTCTTGAAATGTGTTGTCGTTGACCTTTTGTGCCCTCCATTCATCGTATCTCACCATCAATCCCATTTCTTGATATGGTTGGACCCTTCTCGGATTTTCCCATGCCCTTGCAGTCTAAACTATTGTCCCCTTGTAGTCATTCGTCTTGTGAGCGTACTCGAACTTTGCCATGCCTACAGTCGTCGGTATAAACTCTCTTGAACCAAACTGTCTAGATACTAGCAAAGGGAAGAAAGCCGTTCTTCCTCAAATTCCTGGCAATGGGACCCAATATTTGTCTTCACATCGATATAAGAAAGTTGTTCCCCTATTCAACCATGGAGCCTTCCATACCATATTAGTGTCTTTCATGTCCTTAAAGTATTCCTCCTAGTGTCTTTCACTCTTTTTCTCTAAGGGGCAGCTAGCTAGGTGTTCTTCTATCAGTGAATACGTATCGAGATACCTAATTCCATTATAAGAGGTGTCCCACATGTGACCTCTAAACTATATTTCCAGTAACTGTGTGCATCCCCAAAACCTTCCTTCTCCTAATTTCATGTAGGCAGACAACGATCTGTAAGTTTCTGTTAGGGTAATAGGCACTGGGTTAACTCCTTTCTCGAATCGCTCAAATAGTCCCACAGTTGACTGGTCGACATGCCTCGGAGTCCTTGGAAATAAGACCAGCCCGTAAATACACAAGGCGAATAGGCTTCTCGTCCTGACTGGTTCATCATTACTTTCCAGTATCAATTCTTTAAGGATCCTCGGTTGATTCGTTGTCTATCTTAATTTTTGTCAGTGCCGCCATTATTAGCCATCTTTATATCCAACCATGCTTTTGTCTTTCCGGTTAATGATATTAATTTCTTCATGAAGCTTGAATTTTTACTTGGTCTGATATAAATCTTATCACTTTTAATTCTTGGACAGTTTATTAGTATCTCATATTCCTCAAGTGTAGGTGTCATGTCTACTTGTCCAAAGGTAAAACAATTGTACGTTGGGTTCCAGAACTATGTCATGGCTCTAAGCAACTCTTGATCAATCTTTACACTTAATAACAAAGCTATGTCTGCAAATTCTTTTCTAAAATGTTCCTTTATTTCATTATCCCACTGATCCCACATCTCTTTGAATTCTGGTAAAAAAGGTATTTTGGTTAGTGTTTATCTTTACCCGACCCTTCATCTTGGACACATCACCTTTACCGAGGTTGTCCCCCTTCTCGTGTTGAGTTTGCTCTGACGAGGTCCAGACCGTTGTATTATCTTCTCCTATATTAAACTCACGATACATATCGAATACTTCCAAATTGATTTACTCCCAATTTGATGCAAAAACGAATGCAATTTATGACAGGATTTATTCAAAACAAAAAAACTCGTGTTAGTATTGTGAATTAACATGAAAAGAAAGTAAAAAATTATCAATTCAAAGGAGCACATAATATGAAGCAAGGAAAATAACTAGATAAATGTATTTAAATCGGCAGCACCTGTCGTAGGTCCCTGTCTGGGTCTAGCAGTGTAGGCTTCGAAAAACATGATGTAGGCTTTGTTCTAGACTCTCGGTTCTCGAACTACCGTTACCATCTATTGCGACAGTAAGACATCGATTCGGTAGTATAGTTCCCTTATAACAGAGGCATGGGCCACACGGTGCATAAGATTAGTACACTGGAAGAAGACAAAAATACGCACTCGGAGCTGGAGAGCATCACGTCGGATATCGTCTTACTCCCACTTAAGGTTGAAAAACTTGGGTTGAGGGTTTATGCATGAATGACAGATATATCATACACAAAAGCTACCCCCATTTTTCATGAAAATCCATCCAACAATTCTCTTAGTAAAAATTAAATTCAGATTAGTGTTCGAAATGTCAAAATGCCATGTGGAATTAATTAATGGGCCTGACTCTCAATCCCTCCGCAACGTAGTCGCCATGTTGTCGCGACCGTTTTTAAAACCGTTTATGAAAACAACATAAAGATTAGAGTTTTTGAAAATATGGGTTTTTTCTGTTTTAATTTGATCTATAAATTAGGTTTTTCCATATTAAATCAAATTTCTTTTATTTATTCCTTAAAATCGTTTTGAGTCACCGGCGGTCACTTTGGTAGACCGAACACCATAAAAACGAACCAGAGATTCTTTTAATAGAGTTCAGGTTCGGGAGTCGATTTACGTGTTGGGAAGGGTTAGCACCCCTACAATGCCCGTTATCAGTACCTTATCAATTATATGTGGCATTTCGAACATTAATCTTTATTTAATTAAATCTTTAATCATTGAATGGATTCCATTTCGAATGAGAATATTCTTTTGTAAGAAAATACATTTGGGACGAATATAAGTTTTGAAACGTCCAAATACATTAGGACACTTCAATTTATATTCAAAATGCATCTCAACACAAAAGGTTTAATGCATGTTCAATTATTGTCTTGTCATTTTTAAGTAAAAAACCTAATTGGGGCTCCATTGATTTAATTAATTAAAATCTATGAATATTGTCAAGTTTAGGACTTATGTGATGACACCCAAGAAATTTGGGCACTACCCATACTTGCCCTAAATTAACAATATTCCTATCATTAATGTCTCTAATTATTTAATTCCTAATTCCAATTTCATTTAAACTAACTACAAGTGATTTCCATTTTCTATGTTCAAATGAAATATTGAATTTCTTACTTAAATACCCCCCTTGATTAACATCACATTGCAATGGGATACTAATCAACTTAGGGTATTTAAGCTTTTATTCAATATCCATTTATTTTCTATAATGTCCCCTCTTAGTAAGTTAATTGAATTTAATTAAAGAACTTAATTCTAAAAGGCTCTAATTCTATTATACTAAGTGATTTAAATTTTCCTAGACAAGTATACTACATGCATATTTAAAAAAACACGCACACAAGATAAATTAAACAAATAAATTTAAATTAGTAAACAAGAGCAATTGAACTGATTTCAGGACTAAATTCCATTAAATTGAAAACTAGGTGATCAAATTACAAGTTTCTAATGACTAAAGTGGAAGAAATTGAAAACTAAAGAGTCCAACTAAAAAACGGCTAAATGATCTAACCCAAACCCATTTACTCTCGGCCCAAACCCTTTAGACGTGGCCCGAACTTGACCAACCCAAATCCTAACCAGACCCTTGGGTTGGATCGCGGCCCCGTACCCAAACCCGTTTCGAATTGCGCGGATCCCTTCTTAACCCACTCCCAAAATGACATAGCGCCACACTCATTATAAGAAGGTGATGTGTCACCTTTACCGAGGTTGTCCCCCATCTTGTGCTGAGATTGCTCTGACCAGGTCCAGACTGTTGTATTATCTTCTCCTATCTTAAACTCTCGAGACATGTCGAATACTTCAAAATTGACTAACTCCCAATTCGATGCCAAAACGAATGCAATTTATGACATAGTACTGGGACACAAGGTTCTTGAAAAATGTACAGAGGCCAACCTTGTATTAAACTGGGAAAAATACCACTTTATGGTG
Source organism: Hibiscus tridactylites (assembly GCA_958450335.1). Taxonomy (NCBI): domain Eukaryota; kingdom Viridiplantae; phylum Streptophyta; class Magnoliopsida; order Malvales; family Malvaceae; genus Hibiscus; species Hibiscus tridactylites. The sequence goes on along the minus strand of OY288289.1, from coordinate 44,194,660 downwards.
GATGAGGGCATAGTATTGGGACACAAGGTCTCCTGCCGCGACATAGAAGTGGATAGAGCAAAAATAGAAGTTATTGAAAAACTATCGCCACCTACAACAGTAAAGGGCATTAGAAGTTTCTTAGGACACGCAGTGTTTTATCGTAGATTTATTGACAATTTCTCTAAAACTACTAAGCCCTTGTGTCTCTTGTTAGAACAGAATAGGGCCATTGATTTCAACACTTAATGTACTGAAGCATTCAACACACTGAAAGAGAATCTGGTAACAGCCCCAATAGTACAGCCACCAGACTGGAGTTTACCGTTTGAGATCATGTGTGACGCCAGTGACTATGCTATTGGGGCATCATTAGGGCAGCAGAATGAGAAACTCTTTCGTATTATATACTATGCCAACAAAACCTTAAATGATGCCCAAATAAACTACACCACAACAGAGAGGAGTTGCTAGCAGTGGTGTTTGCAATTGACAAGTTTCGACCATACATACTTGGAACAAAAGTGGTGGTCCATACGGATCACTCAGCACTTAAATACATGTTCACCAAGAAGGATGCTAAACCAAGCTTGATACGTTGGATTTTGTTGCTGCAAGAATTTGATATTGACATCAAGGACAAGAAGGGAACATAAAACCAAGTAGCAGATCACTTGTCCAGACTGATGATTGGAAAGGACCAAACTAAAGACAAGATTAACATACAAGAAAACCTTCCCAGACGAGCAGTTATTCACTGCCACTAGCTTTGCCGCGACAGCCATGGCGGCAGGTAAGCTTCATGAAATCCCTTGGTATGCTCACATAGTAAATTACATTGCAGTGGTTTATTACCTCCTGAACTCAATTACCAAGCAAGGAAGAGGTTCCAAAATGATGCAAAACATTATTATTGGGACGAACTTCTTCTACTTAAGCACTGTGCAGATCAGATCATCAGGAGATGCATACCACATGAAGAAAAGGAAGAAGTGCTCCACCACTGCCATGTTGCTCCTTATGGGGGAAACTTTGGAGGAAACAAAACTGCTGCCAAAGTTCTGTAGTCTGGTTTCTTTTAGCCCACAATGTTCAAGGATGCACAAGCCTTTTACAAGAACTGTGACAAATGCCAAAGGACTGTAAACATTTCTAAAAGGCATGAGATGCCCCTGCGGAACATTCTCGAAGTTGAAATTTTTGATGTTTGGGGAATCGACTTCATGGAACCATTCCCAGCCTCTTGTGGGAATTTATACATACTGTTGGCAGTAGACTACGTGTCCAAGTGGGTAGAGGTTATCGCCACGCAAAAGAATGATGCCAAGATCGTGCAGAGATTTCTCCACAAACATATATTCTCAAGGTTTGGCATCCCAAGGGTGATCATTAATGATGAGGGTAGGCATTTTGACAATAGGGTAATTGCTGGTGCGCTGAAGAAATATAGAGTTACGCACAAGATCGCAACAGCATATCACCCTCAAACCAATGGGCAAGCTGAAATCTCAAAAAGAGAAGTGAAGAACAATCTGGAAAAAATGGTTAAACCAACTAGAAAGGATTAGTCTCTTCACCTAAATGATGCACTATGGGCTTACAGGACTGCATTTAAGACACCATTGGGAATGTCGCCCTACCGCCTCATCTAAGGAAAAACCTGCCACCTACCTGTCGAGATAGAACATAGAGCATACTGGGCTATCAAGACAGTTAACATGGACTGGAACAAAGCAGGGCAGAAAAGGCTGTTGGACTTGAATGAAATTGAAGAAATTTGAGGCATGGCCTATGACAACGCCAGGATTCATAAGGACAAAAAAAAAGAAGTGGCACGACAGAAAACTGCTCCCACGACAGTTTAGCCCATGGCAGAAGGTATTGTTATTCAACTCTAGGTTAAAGCTTTTCCCATGAAAGCTAAAATCTAGACGGTCTGGACCCTTCCAAGTAGTCCACGTTTTTCCTCATGGTGCCATCACAATCAGATCAATTAAGGATGAGCACCAATTCAAATTCAATGGACAAAGGCTTAATCACTATCATGGGACTAAAGCCCCAAAAGAGCAAGAAGTAGTTACTTTAGGAGATACCCCTCAAGGCATCCCTAATTTAACTTAATTTTATTTTATTTTATTTTATTTTATATTTATTGTTTTAGGAAATAAGAATTTAATATTTTATTATTTTAGTTTTCAGGTAAATAAAGGAAGCCGAGTAAAGAGAAAGAGTGAACCAGCCCACCACATTCACAACAGCCCAATAAGCCCAATAGTAACAAGGCTATTGTGACAGCCGGTCACCAGCTGCCGTGGCAGACGCGCAAAAAAATAGCCTATCACCACGTTGTCACGACAGACACGGAAACACGTAACAGACGCGTCAGACAAACGCATGACAGCTGGATCCGTTTTTCACGCCACCTGTTACAGCTTTCAACTGGCAGAACCCCGTTCTATATAAACCACCAACTCCATTTCATTTTTCACTCATTATTTTCTCTCTACTATGTTTTCAAGCATTTTATCTTTTCAATTATTTCCTTTCAATTCTACAGTTCCATACAATGACAACAATATCAACCAGAACGAGTGTTGTCTTCTCATCTGTCGTGGTAGTCTGTACTCCTAGCTACAGCAGAATCCATAGGAGGTTTGCCTCGGCAGATTCAGAAAAGAGATACTATAATTCTTTTCAGAAACGGGAGATGTGGGAAGAGAGAGGTTTCACCTACACGAAGAAAACGGGTAAGGAAATTTCTCTTGAGCCAGCCTACATCAATACACTCTATGGCAGATGTGGCAGCACAACCAGAGGAGATGAACGTTACACTCGTACGCAAGTTTTATGATGCCGTCACATCCAAGGATGCCACGACAGTAACTGTTAAGGGTAAGGAAATTTCTCTTGAGCCAGCCTACATCAATACACTCTATGACATATATGTGGGTAGAAAGGAGGATGCATATAGCAGATTTGTCAGCAGTCTGTTGTCGGCAGACTATGACTGCATCATGGAAGACTTGACGGAAGAGGGCACCAACTGGAACGATGATCCTAAACAGAGATGGACAGTGCGAAGAATCCAACTCACACCTGCTACAAAGCTCTAGAACCACTTTGTAAAGAGGCGTCTCATGCCGACATCGCACAATACAACAGTGGACCGACAGAAGCTTGCCCTCGTACACTCCATCATTAACGAGAGGCAAATCAACGTAGGTAAATACATCATCGATGGCAGCCATGAGTGTGCACTAAGAGGAATGGGTCCCCTCTTCTTCCCCTACCTCATCTCATCTTTCTACCGAGCCCACAATGTGCCAGAGATTGATGAAGACGTGAAGATCCAAGGCAAAGGGTGGACGCAGCAAAACATCTACAGCTTGATGGAGTTGAAAGTAGCCACCTCAATGGCGTATATAGATCCCTCTACTGCGACAGAGCCGACGACAGAGCTAGACTCCATAGAACCTGTCGCGACAGAGCCCGAGACGACAGAACCTGCACACCCAAAAGCCACCCACTCCAACCAGTTGAATTACCCAAACGTGCAATTTCCCTTTTTTCCATAAACTCTTCTTGCCACCCTCCACATACTGCCAGCCCTAAGACGCCCATACCGACAACTGCCTCTACTACACCCTCTGCCACGACCAGAGCCAACTGTTGAGTTGATCACACAATTGCAAATGGCCAATAGGGGGGTTAATTGGCAATTAAAAATTTGGTGGGAGGAATGAGTGAAAAATAAAAGATGACACAAGTAGTTAGAGTGGTTCAAGTTCTCCAAATAAACTCTACATCCACTACCTTAGTTCCCACTAATGATTTTCAACCAATTCACTACTTGAATTCTTCCCCTTTTCATGGATGAGGAGGAAACCTTACAAATTGATTTAGCTTTCTACCCAAAGCTTAATCCACTCAATTTACAAAGAGAAGGATTTGGTAAACTCAAATAATTCCTCACAAAGGATAAATGTTTACCCAAATACAATTTCAAACACCCCAAACTCACAATACAAGATAACAATAAAATCACTAGAGTTGGGTACAAGAATTTGACTTTGAAGAGCACTAGGGTTTGGATTTTTTCTTTGATGTTGCTTGTAGGTTCAATAGTTGTTGCTTGGTCAATTGAAGCTTGTTTTTATACCCTTGCATTGATTTCTAGCCGTTTGGGTAGTTGGGATCATCAATAGAGCCGTTGTGAGCATTTTCCTGCAATAAATGCAGCTCTGCAGCCTAACGTATCGGTACTCGGGAAGGGCGTATCGATACCTGCATCAAAGAGGAAAGAGTCGTTGTGCCTAAAGACAGAGCGTATCGATACGCATAGAAGGCGTACCGGTACGGTTTTAAGGGGCGTATCGATACGGAAGGCCGTATCAATACTGGCTTTGCTCACTGGAATCCCAAGCTATGTTTACATAAAAAGCGTATCGATACGCATACCAAGCATATCGGTACGGTATAACGGTCTTTTAAAAATTGGGAAACCAACCAACTGAAAAGTAATGGTCGAATAATTAAATGCTCAGATTTTTCAAAGATATGCTTATCGTATCGATACAGTTGCAAGGCGTATCGGTACAGTTTCATGAAAACAGTTGCCCAGATGAATATCGTATCGATACGGTTGCAAGGGGTATCGGTATGGTAAGTCCAATAAAATTCCAGTTGCAAAAGAGGGTATCGATACGCTAGGGGTATCGATACACCTGAGCGATTTTGTGAACTTTGGGTTGAAAATTAAATTCCAGTAGCCAAAGAGGGTATCGATACGCATAAGGGTATCGATATGCCTAGGCGTTTTTGCATAGTTAGGCTTGAAAATATAGGAAAAGACTTAGAGAATTTTATATAATTAAGAGCATGTCTTTAGATATTATTTTGTTTAAAAATACTTGTCAATTGTGAGACTTTAAAGGGTACTTAAAAAATTTATTGTTTTGCAAATTGGTCCTTAAGTTTATGTGTTATATCAAAATCAATTTTAGTTTCACAATCTCCCCCTTTTTGATATAACAAAACCATAAATAAAATTTTAAGTTTTTGAAACTTTGAAAAGCTTTCTTCCCCTTACTTTAAGATAGATTTTCAAAAATAAGACATTGACTCTATGATCTTTCTCCCCCTTTTTGTTAGATCAAATATAATACAAGGATAATAGCAACAATAATTCATTAAACTTAATGCAATCATAAGAGCTCAAATGCATAAACTTCAAAGCAATCATCATAATCCAAACTTTAAAATCTTAAAAACATAGATAATAGGCATAAACTTCAAATCTTAAAAACAAGAGTGCAATAACATATATAAAAGACTAAATGCCCTAAGATGAGATGCATGAACTACTCGTCCCCTTCTTCATCATCATCTTCCTCGTCATCTTCTTCTTCATCTTCTTGAGAGGGTTGATTCCTTCGGTTTTGATTGATCCAAGCACCATGGAAGGCGGTAAGAGAAATATCCATGGAGTTTTGGCGAGAAGCCATGGTATCTATCTTCTTTTTCGTGCCTTGGACGCGATCTTCTAAGGATGTGAAACGATTATCCATCGCGGTGAACTTCTCATTTAGGAAAGTCATGAGAGTATTCATGGAGGAGGAATCAAATAGAGCATGGTGAGAGCTCGAAGAAGCACGAGCGGCATTGACCGGAGCATCTTGTGGAGGATCTTGAGCATTGCGAACCCAATCATTATCAACATAAGTGAAACCGGAGCGAGCAAGAGAACGCTCATCTATGGGTAGGCCAAGGGTTTCAGGAAAGTTATGTGAACAATCAATGCCAAGGGATTGAAGGAGATGACTCAAAGCCGTTGAGTAGTAAAAGGATGAGACTTGTTTGGTGTCACGGTGTTGAACTAAAAAGACAAGGTCGACAAACATAATTTGACAAAGATTTGGACGATGACCTTCTCTAAACACCTAAGCCAAAAATCATCTGTTTGACGAATAGTTGAATATTTCCCACCCGATGGACGTAGGAACCAAGAGACAAGAAGATGAAGGATACGGTCATGAGCATTTAAAACTTTTGCTGAGCCTAAAGGACTCGTACCCAAGGATTGTTCATCATCAATACCAACATTTTCAAAACCAAAAACATTACATAAAATTTTTGATCAATTTGAAAGGTTTTGCTCATAACAGAAGATTCAATGGAAATGACATTCTCCCTAGCTTCATCATGAACACATACAGCATTAGAAAAGAATACGATGACTAGGTTCCTATATAGGATAAGAGGAATGCTCAAAAAATGTAAAAACTTACATTGCTTAATCAAAGGTAGGTATTGAAATTTAAAACAGGGAGAACTTAAGAATGTGATTGACACAACACGTTCTTCCCTAAGGTTCATACCTTGAATATGTTTATATCGTTCTATATCACCATCATCGGGAAAACTTAATTGGATAATATAAGGGAGGTTAGGTGTAGGATTACCCTCGACATCCTCATGAGGATTGGAAGTAGAACGATGACGCTTAGTTCCCTTTTTAGGTGCCATAACCCTGAAAACACATCAAAAACGATTTGAAAATGTATGCAATTAACATCCTATTCAATCCAATAAACTTTAATAATTCAAGGTAATTGTAAAAAGAATTTTAATTTGTAAAAAGACATTTACAATTAAAAAAATTTAAAAGAAAACAATTTTTTTTTAAAAAAAATCGAATAGAAAATATATTCGAATGAAATATTTTGATTTTTGAAAAAAAAATTATGAAAAAGTTGAAACCCATAACAAACAAACATGTTTTGTACAAAAATTCAATTGAAACAATAATAAAAATCAAACGAAAATCAAAGAAAATAGAAAAGAGGAGTTTTATACCTTGAATCTTAGATTGGATGAAAGAGGTGATGTGAATGCACAAGAATTGATGACAAAGCTTAGCCTTGATGTGTAGAGTAAAAACCCTCAAAGAATTTTTAAGAGTGATGGTAAAATTTGAAGGATTGAGGGGGTTTTTATAGGGTTTCGTGGCTAGGGTTTGTGGAGAGAAAAGGGGTTTTGTGTTTTAAAGCCTTTTAACAATTGCAGCCCAAAATAGCCTCTCCATCGAGGCCATATCGATACGCTATACACGCGTATAGATACCTTTAAACCTTAATTTTATATTCGTCGTTACTATCGTATCGATATGCGGTGACGTATCGGTACGCATTGGCTTTGACTTTTTCCCTTGACTTGTACCGTATCAATACGCAGGGTCGTATCGATACTTGTTCATCTTCAAAGATTCCCAATTATCAACCCGTATCGATACGCTTTAGCCGTATCGATACCCTTTTACCAGATTAGGCATTTTTGACATCTTTAAGTGCAAAAATTCAATTTGAAACGTCCCTAAATGCATGTACATGTCCTATGAACAAGTTTTCATGGCTAAACTTAATGCATACTCCCCCTAGCAACATGCACAGAAGAAAAAAGAACAAAATTAACACAAGCATGAATCACAAACAATTTCAAGAAAATTTTTGACATTTTAGGGGGTCAAGAAAGGCTAGTTAAACCTAACTCTCTCCTAAGGGTCCAAAAGCTCTCTTTATCTAAAGGTTTTGTAAATATATCCGCTAATTGGTTCAAGGTGTCAACAAACTCTATAACAACATCATTTTTCAAAACATGATCTCTAATGAAATGATGTCTAATTTCTATGTGTTTAGTTCTAGAGTGTTGGATGAGATTCTTAGTGAGACAAATGGCACTAGTGTTGTCACACCTAAGGGGTATGGTTTCTATTTCAACACCATAATCTAAGAGTTGTTGCTTCACCCAAAGGACTTGAGCACAACAACTCTCTAAGGATATGTACTCCGCTTCGGTGGTAGATAAGGCTACAATATTTTGTTTCTTAGATAACCAAGATACGAGCATACTACCTAAGAATTGGCATGTCCCGGAAGTACTTTTCCTATCTATCTTACATCCCCCATAATCCGCATCCGAATAAGCATGAAGACTAAAGGAAGAATCTTTAGGATACCAAAGGCCTAAGGTAGGTGTGTCTCTAAGGTATCTAAAAATTCTCTTAATGGCAACTAAGTGTGATTCTCTAGGACTAGCTTAAAACCTAGCACACAAGCAAACACTAAACATAATATATGTTCTACTTGCAGTAAGGTAAAGCAAAGAACCTAGCATGGATCTATAAAGCTTAGAATCAACACACTTACCTCCTTCATCTTTGTCAAGCTTTATGGAAGAACTCATAGGTGTTGCTTGAGGTTTTGCATTCTTCAAGCCGAACTTTTTGAGCATACCATTCACGTACTTAGCTTGATTTATGAAGGTGCCATCTTTCCTTTGTTTAATTTGGAGTCCCAAAAAGAATGAGAGCTCCCCCATCATGCTCATCTCGAACTCACCTTGCATTAGCTTAGAAAATTCTTTACAATAACACTCATTAGTAGAACCAAAAATGATATCATCAACATAGATTTGTACTACTAAGATGTCATTGTTATATCTTTTTATGAAGAGTGTAGTATCCACCTTTCCTTTTTCAAAACCCTTTTCAATTAAGAAATTTGAAAGCCTCTCATACCAAGCTCTAGGAGCTTGTTTTAAAACCATAGAGAGCTTTTGTTAGTTTAAACACATGGTTTGGAAATTTTGAATCCTCAAAACCCGGTGGTTGTTCAACATACACTTCTTCATTTATAAAACCATTTAAAAAGGCACTTTTCACATCCATTTGAAAAAGCTTGAAATTATTATAACATGCAAATGCTAAAAGCATCCTAATGGCTTCCATCCTAGCTACGGGTGCATATGTCTCATCAAAATCAATTCCTCTTCTTGGGTATAACCTTGAGCAACAAGCCTAGCCTTGTTTCTCACTATATTACCACTTTCATCTAATTTATTCCTAAATACCCATTTAGTTCCTATAGTAGATTGATTACTAGGCCTTTCAACTAATGTCCAAACTTTACTTCTTTCAAATTGATTTAATTCATCTTGCATGGTCAAAATCCAAAAATAATCTTTTAAAGCTTATTTAATATTTTTAGGCTCAATGCATGAAAGAAATGCAATATGGTTCATTAATTTGAGAGAGGATCTAGTCGTTACCCCCTTGGATGGATCACCCAAGATTTCACCACCTTTGACATAGTTGAACTCCCTTGGGTAAGACACCTCATTTTCCTCAAGAGCCAAGTCCTTCAAGGCTTCAAGAGGTGGATCTTGTGTATCCTCATCTTTAGTTGGAACTTCATCCACCTTTGACGTTTGTCCTCCATCAATGGCATCAAGGATTCCTACATCATCATCATCACAAGATTCCTTCCTCGGAAGGAGGTTATCATCGAAAACAACATGTATAGACTCTTCAACTACTAGAGTTCTTTTATTAAATACACGATAGGCTTTGGAGTTTAAAGAGTACCCTAATAAAATAGCTTAATCACTTTTAGCATCAAATTTACCTAAGTTTTCTTTACCATTAATCAAAACAAAACACTTGCAACCAAAAGGATGAAAATAGCTAATTTTAGGCTTCTTAGATTTTAAAATCTCATAAGGTGTTTTCTTCAAAATCGGCCTATTCATTACTCAATTTATAACATAGCAAGCGGTATTTGTGGCTTCCGCCCAAAAATATTTAGGTAAATTATTTTCGCAAAGCATGGTTCTAGCTATTTCTTCTAAAGTTCGATTTTTTCTCTCAATTACCCCATTTTGTTGAGGAGTGCAAGTTAGGAAAAATTGTGGCTAATCTCATTTTCATTTAAAAACTCATCGAAACCTAGATTTTGAAATTCGGTTCCATGATCACTTCTAATGTGAGAAATTTTAAGTTCAAGATCATTTTGAGTTATTTTAGAAAATGTGATGAATTTTTCTAAAGCCTCATCCTTTGTACTTAAGAATAGAACCCAAGTAAACCTAGAATAGTCATCTACAAGCACAAAAGCATATGATTTTCCACCCGAGCTCATTGTTCTAATAGGCCCAAAGAGATCCATATGAATTAATTGTAAACATCTACTAGTAGAGACATCATTAATGGATTTAAATGAAGTTCTATGTTGTTTACCCTTTGAACATGCATCACAAATTTTATCATTAGAAAATTTAAGTTTGGGTAAACCTCTAACTAGATTAAGGGAGATTAATTTCTCTAAGACACTCATGCTAGAATGTCCTAATTTTCTATGCCAAAGCCATGAGTCGTGTTCATCATGTGCAACTAAGCATGTATGGGATGAATGAATGTCATCTAAATGCACCATGTATATTTTGTCTATTCTATGTCCTATGAGCATTAGTTGATTTGTTTCAATGTTTACAATTTTGCAACCATTTTTATCAAATAGAACATTAAAACCCTTATCACATAATTGACTAATGCTCAATAAATTATGTTTAAGACCATTGACATACAAAACATTTTCAATGAAAATAGAAGAATGATTACCAATGGAGCCTATTCCTTCAATGTGGTATTTGGAGTTGTCACCGAAAGTTACCACTCCACCACTCTTTGGCTTTAGTTCCACAAATCTACTCTTGTCACTGGTCATATGTCTTGAGCATCCACTATCAAGGTACCAAGAATTTTGGCTTGAAGTTTTAGCCTTGTAGCAATGCTCCCCCTACAAACAAAGAAATTAGGCCTTGATTTTTGGTACCCAAATCATTTTGGGTCCATGAGTGTTAGCCTTCAAAATTTTGGTTCCCTTAGGAATCCAAGAAGCAATAGCATTCATATTATTAGAAATAATGAGTTCCTTAGGAACCCACACACTCCTAACTCTTTGACCTCTAGATTGCTTATTAAAATTTCTTTGTTTAGGAATAAAGGGTTTTCTTTTTACATATTTGGATTTAGAATGATTTCCTTTTTCAAAATTGATTTTCCCAATAGCAATTGGTTTTTAAGATTATCCACTTCCTTTGTGTGATAATCTTGAAAATCGGAAAGAAGTTTTTCAAGTTCAAGATTTTTTTGTTTTAAGGTCATTTGAAAGATTTACTAAAAACAAAACTTTCTTTTCCAATTCGGAGTTAGTTTTTGAAAATGTCTCATTTTGATTTTTCAAATCGGAAATGGTTTCTTGTTTTTCAAAATGGATTCTTTATATTTTCCTACCAACTCATCGTAAACCTCTTGCAATTCATCATAAGAATCTTGAAGCTCATCAAAAGTAAAATCAAAATTAGATAAATTAGAATTTACCTTTGGTTCATCATCAATTGCCATGAGACAAAGATTGGCCACTTCTTCCTCTTCCTCAGATGACTCATCGTCACTCCAAGTTGCTATTTGAGATTTGAGCTTGTTCTTCTTCCCAAAGCTCTTCCTCTTCAATTGAGGACATTCGGAACGGATGTGACCGGGCTTTTTACATTCATAGCAAGTGATTTGGTCCTTCTCTTCTTCCTTACTCTTGCTCTTGAAGTCTCCATTTCTAATAAACTTTCTCCCACGATTGGACTTCATGAAGCGAGTGAACCGTTTGGCCAACATAGCCATCTCCTCATCTTCATCTTCACTTGAATCGCTTTCTTGACATGAAGCTTTAAGAGCAATTCCAACCTTCTTCTTCTCAACATCCTTCTTCTCAACCATTTTATTCTCTTCTTCTATTCCCTTCCTCATGATCTCATGGGTGAGTAGAGACCCAACAAGAGCATCAAGCTTGAGAGTTTTCAAATCTCGAGCTTCAATAATAGCCGTTATCTTGTCATCCCATGACTCCGAAAGAGAGTACAACAATTTCCTCACTAGTTTGTCTTCAGGGATGATCTCGCAGAACCCCTTCAATCCGTTGACAATGACCAAGAATCGATCAAACATCTTGGAGACACTTTCATCGGGATCCATCTTGAAATTTTCATAGCTTAGATTGAGTAGCCCAATCTTTGTCTCCTTGACATCACTAGTTCCCTCATATGTTGTCTCGAGGGTATCCCAAACCTCCTTGGCATTTTCGATTGAAGACACCTTGGAGTAGATGTCTGGACCAAGTGCACAAAATATCACACGGAGAGCTTTGTCATTCGCTTGCATCCTTCTTCTTTCATCATCCGTCATTTCGGCTTTTACTTTTAGGACAAGTCTTGCATCTCCATCTCTCTTCATAGGAATGTATGGACATTCTTCAACCACATCCCACACCATGTAGTCGGTAGACTTGATGAAGAGCCTTATTCTATTCTTCCAATATGGGTAGTTATCCCCATTGAAGAATGGTGACTTGGTTGTAGATTAGGACTCATAGAGGTTGGAGTTCGAGGTGGATACCATTGCTTGACTAGTTGTTGATCAAACTCACCTAAAATCGACTCAAGAGGGTTGTAATCCTTCTAATGAGTGTAGCTCTGATACCAATTGTTGAGTTGATCACACAATTGCAAATGGCCAAGAGGGGGTGAATTGGCAATTAAATATTTGGTGGGAGGAATGAGTGAAAAATAAATGATGACACAAGTAGTTAGAGTGGTTCAAGTTCTCCAAATGAACTCTACATCCAGTACCTTAGTTCCCACTAAGGATTTTCATCCAATTCACTACTTAAATTCTTCCCCTTTTCTTGGATGAGGGGGAAACCTTACAAATTGATTAAGCTTTCTACCCAAAGCTTAATCCACTCAATTTACAAAGAGAAGGATTTGGTAAACTCAAATAATTCCTCACAAAGGATAAATGTTTACCCAAATACAATTTCAAACACCCCAAACTCACAATACAAGATAACAATAAAATCACTAGAGTTGGGTACAAGAATTTGACTTTGAAGAGCACTAGGGTTTGGATTTTTGCTTTGATGTTGCTTGTAGGTTCAATAGTTGTTGCTTGGTCAATTGAAGCTTGTTTTTATACCCTTGCATTGATTTCTAGCCGTTTGGGTAGTTGGAATCATCAATAGAGCCGTTGTGAGCATTTTTATTGCAATAAATGCAGCTCTGCAGCCTACCGTATCGGTACTCGAGAAGGGCGTATCGATACCTGCATCAAAGAGGAAAGAACCGTTGTGCCTGAAAACAGAGCGTATCGATACGCATAGAAGGCGTACCGGTACGGTTTTAAGGGGCGTATCGATACGGAAGGTCGTATCGATACTGACTTTGCTCACTGGAATCCCAAGCTATGTTTACATAAAAAGCGTATCGATACGCATACCAAACGTATCGGTACGGTATAATGGTCTTTTAAAAATTGGGAAATCAACCAACTGACAAGTAACAGTGGAATAATTAAATGCTCAGATTTTTCAAAGATATGCTTATCGTATCGATACTGTTGCAAGGTGTATCGGTACGGTTTCATGAAAACAGTTGCCTAGATGAATATCGTATCGATACGGTTGCAAGGCGTATCTGTACGGTAAGTCCAATAAAATTCTAGTGGCAAAAGAGGGTATCGATACGCTAAGGGTATCGATACGCGTGAGTAATTTTGTGAACTTTGGGTTGAAAATAAAATTCCAGTAGCCAAAGAGGGTATCGATACGCATAAGGGTATCGATACGCGTGGGCGTTTTTGCATAGTTAGGCTTGAAAAACATAGGAAAAGACTTAGAGAATTTTATATAATTAAGAGCATGTCTTTAGATATTATTTTGTTTAAAAATACTTGTCAATTGTGAGACTTTAAAGGGTACTTAAAAAATTTATTGTTTTGCAAATTGGTCCTTAAGTTTATGTGTTATATCAAAATCAATTTTAGTTTCACACCAACGATAGACGTTCTGCTACCCCTCGAGGAACCAAATGGAATGAACCACTGGCAGAAATAAATCCCAAGTATTTGAAAGGTTTCTTCTCCTCCTCAGTCTGGCAGGATGACTCCTATTCTGAGCCCTCTGTCGTCTGGGAGATAGTCAAGGAGTTCCCTCCCATGAAAAAGAAAAAGCTTGTTATAGATATTGAAGGACCCTTCCGTGACAGAGAAGACAACATCAGTAGTGATAGCGAACTCGAGGTCTTGGACAAGGCCCCAAAAATATCACCTACTAAAGTCCAGCCACCTCGAGAGGCCAAGAAGAAGGTAGCCTCATCATCTTCAACTCCAAAGCCAACCTCTACCACCAAGGTAACTGCTCGCAGGTAGCTCCGCATCGACAGCAGCAGCGACAACAACTCTTCAACTTAAGTTCTTTTACTCTTTTGTCGTCCTGTTTTTATTTGATAATTGTGATGCTTTTATTTTCTTTGTTTGTGTCATGCATTGAGGACAATGCAACCCTCGAGTTTGGGGGTAGGCAGTCCTCATTTAATTAATAAACTTATTTTAATTTGTGTCTCAATTCGAGTTAATTTTTGTGTCAAAAAAATATATGGCTTAAGTCTTTCAACTGCACTTACCTGCCACGACAGTCTCTATCTTGACAGTGTCTTTAGGGTGTTAGGAATTATTTAGAGCCTTACTATAGTTCTGAACTTTAAAAACACCTTTGTGACTTATATGATGTCTAGACTACTGTTAGTAAACTAAGAATAGGAAGCTTAACCACTTGAAAAAAAAAACTTAGACTCAGTTGCCCCTAGAGGTGTCTAACACTGGCTCTAGGAAGAAAGCTAGAGGTGCCCAAAACCGGCTCTAGTAGAAATAAGAACTTTGTCTAAGTTAGAAAAAACTAAATGAGCTTAAGAATTGCCTCCAATTAAAAATTAGTTTGAAATAAAACAGAAGTGAGTAGCCTAATTGTTCTAGTTACTAAGTAGTCTAGGCACACATATATGTTCACAAAACTTGCACACACTTGCACGAGAATTATAACATTGCTCCGGATAAGTCCATAACCACCCAAGAAGGTACTGCTCTTGATAGTGAAGGTGTTGTAGGTAATGGTAGTTCACTGAGTTAAGCCAAGCCAAAAAGTTTCATTCCTAGTTAGGTTGCATTTGCTTGAGGACAAGAAATAACTTGAGTTTGGGGGTGTGTTGAATTCATAAATGTTCTATATTTTAACCCTCATTTACCCATATTATTGAAGCACTCAAGCATGTTTAGTCGCATTTTAGGATAGATCTCACATAAACATCACAATTGGATAATATTGCATAGATGCTGCTGATTTTGGTTTATTCTTGCAGATACCTGCCATGGAAGCAATCCAAGGTAGTAGAGGATCAGAAGTTAGCTACAGAGTTGGAGCAATGGAGTGAAGGGGACTGTCATTCACAACAATGTCATCACATCTGTCGTGATAGAAGAGACGACATTGAAGACCAATGGTGAAGGAAAATGCAAAGTGGAGTTTGATCGACATAGAATTTAAAGCATGGTTTTTTATGGACCACTTGCATAACTGTCAAAGCCCAGAAGCACAAGGAAGGCCTGGTCCTAAGTTTGAGGAAAAAGTCAAAGCAAGAAGATAGGGCAAATTAAAAGACATCTATCTACTCAGAGATTTAGTCTTTAATAGAGTTGTACTTTAATTCAAACTTGTATTCTTGGCTATTAAGAAAACTCAAGACCAATGCCTATATATATCCTTGTAATTCGACAAGGCAAAGGATATCTAGCTCCTAGCCGTCTTCCCCCCAAACCCTAGTCGTTTCTCTCTCTCCACCATGTTCTAAACTCCCCCTATGGCAAAAGGTTGATCTTGTAACGTAGTTGTACGGGTTGTACTATTTTTAGGATTTTTCTGTTCAAATCAATAAAAGCTTCAAGTTTATTTACTATGGTTTCAACATCTCATAAGAGCTTCGGGAGAGCATTGTGAGGTTATCCATTTACTTAATATCGGGGGAGTTAAGTATAAGAAAGGAGTAAATACGAGTTTTCCAGTTTATGGTTAAACCATCTTGGCCTAGGGATAGGTACAAGGTTAAGCAGCTAAGAATGAATTCACAAACATCGGTGTTCATCCATCGATTCACGCAGGGAGGTATCATCAAAGATGTGTTCATCGATAGAACTTGGGCCTAGGGATAGGACAAGTCACACCATGGATTCTTGCTGGACTTGAAGTACAGAGTTGTTGATCGTTGCCGCAACAACATCAGACCTCTACCGCGGCAGGTGCTGCCGCGACAGGCCCGACGACAGTCGCAACAGAAAGCCTTTGAGTAGTGCAATACCTGCATTACTGAGCAAATCAATACCAACCTATTTTATCAAACTGAATTCCTCTTTTATTTTAGTTTATTCTCAAGATTACTCAAAACATTGTATTAAACGTATTTCTTTTGTTGTGCGAAGGTTCAACGATAAAAGTATTTCCAGTCCCTGTGGAGACGATATCTGATACTTAGTATCACTTTATTACTTGCAACGTGTACACTTGCACCTATTTGCAATGGACTATTTTACACGCAACAAAATCAATTTTACAAAAAGAGTTTCAGAAGTGGTACATTTTGGTAGTGACCAAAATATAAAGTTTCAAAACTATGGAAAATGTGATTTTTAAAGGAGAAGCAAAAATCTTAGAATCCTTAGGGAGCTTTATGGCAGTTTAGAATTTCCTTAATATGACATGTGTTTAAAATGGTTTTAATTAAATAGTTTTTAATTGGCTTTTATTTTATTTAATTAATTAGGTAGTTAATTAGTGAGATTCCATCACGTAACTACCTTTCTCTTCCCATTTTCCGCCAAACACCATTTTCACTCATTTTCTCCAGATTTCTTTTCTCAAACACTCTCTTCTTGATTTCTTACTCATTTCAAAGAATTCTTCCTAAATTATTCAAGTTTTATGAAGCAAAAACTTGTCATTCATTGAGAAAAGCAAGAGTTGGAGGTAAATCTCGTTCTCAACCTCTAATCAAGGTTCTTTATTGAAATTCCTAAGATCTTTGGCTTCTAATTAATGTTTTTGGTTGAGTTTTCAATATAGTTTTGATTTGAGATCAAAATCTTGCAAAAATATGATTAAAATATTGATTTTCGGATTTGTTTTGTTAAGCTCTATTTTGGATTGATTTTAATTGAGTTTCAAGTTTGTTATTATGTTGAAATAAGGTTTTGTTAATATAGATCCCGAAATCCTTGAGATCCTTGAGTTTCTTGATAGTTTTAAGTGAGTTTTGAGGTGAATGGTGGAATTATGCTTGTTGGAGGTATAAGGATGGGTTTAGGTTTTTTTAAGATGTGTTTTGATGTTTATAAATGGTTGAAAGTGAAGTATGTTGGCTGGGCATTGTTTAGAAAGCAATCGATTGAGTTTTCGGTTGTTTCATATGGGTAACTTGGTGTTGTTTGGGCGAGCTGCGAGTTTGTGTTAGTTGCTGGTGTTGAAATGCATTTTAATGCATTTATATCTCTGTTTTCATGATGTGAAAATAGGGGATCTTGATCTGGGAGCAAACGAGGTGATTTTGGAGGCTCTGGAAGGGTGACTTTCACGTCAACAAACGAGGTTTCGTGTATCGGTGAGTGGAAATTGATTTTCTATCTTTGTAACGCTTTGAGTGTGGTCTTGGGAGCTTAGTGTAAGTTTGAAACACTTAGCTAAGCTCAAGAGTAAGTGGTTCGAAAGTCTCTCTAGGAAATGTGCTATGTATTGTTGAAAATGCACTTGAGTTGAATGTGATTTATTTACTGTTTTAAAGCATGTTTTAGAGCATTGAGGCTGCTAGTTTTTAATGACATTTTGTTAAGGATGCACATGGTAAGTGATCCTTGAATTTATGTGATTTGTACATATAATATTAAGCACGTTTATGCTTGTGAAAAAATGGCATTATGTTTATGCTTGTAAAACAGTGGAATGTTGTGTTAAACGATTATATTAGCAATTAATGAAAATGGTTTTTGGTTACTTTAATCGGATATAGTTAACCGGCTATAGGACTGGGTGCACTGTGAATAAAATCACCTTGGATGTCGAGGGGTGTTGATTGTACCATATACTCCATCCAAGTACCCTAACGATTGAGGTTAAGATCACAACGGTGGATGTTAATCTCGTGTGTGGATCTTGTGTTATGTGTCTCGTGCTCTCGTTAGTGGAATTATACAACTACCGATGAGTGGTGTTAAGGGGTTGTGATTGTACCGTTATACTCCACAATGGGTGTCACAATGATGGAGGGTTGCTCTCGTGTGTGAGCCTTGTGTAGTCCAATAGTGTGTATGAAGCGTGTGGGACAACGCTTGTAATTCGCGTATATGATTGTATCAATTGTGTTGGTTTTGGTACCATTGGGAATGGATCACTTCCAAGCCAATATAATGTTGTTGATTAATGATTTAAGCATGAGATGCTTGAGGTTTATGCTAGAATACATGTGATGCTTGGTTTTAGCATGAGCAAAGATTATTTGTTGTTATTTTATAATGATGTTAAAAGCATGTGGTTTGAAAAGTGCATTGATGCTTAGAAGAGCATGTTTAAGAAAAGGTATGAGTTGCAAATGATGATGCATTGGTTTTGTGAAATGCATTGATGAATGTTGCTTTTAGCGATCCTCGTTAAGCTTTATGCTTACGCTCATTTGTTTCATCAACGCAGAGAATTGAGCATTCAAGGCAACCCGATAGCAAGTGGAATCCAAGATTTTGAATAAGCAAAGTATGTAGTTTCATCTTGGTGTAATAAGAGGGAATGGGAGGGATTTATACTCTGGTTAGTGTTTGGTGATGTTAAACACCTTAAGCATGTTTGGTTTGCTCATTTTGGTTTGTAAATGGCCATTGATGATTGATTTGTGCTTGGATGTGGTTTTTAGTTCTTGTATGGGTTTGAAGACTAGGAAGCATGCCTATAGTTCTAATGCTTGCAGGAATGATGCTATGTTTTCGTGTGTGCTTCATGATGTCGGTCGTTGATGCTTATACATGTTGTATGTATGATGTGGTATGTATTGGAGTGATTTTGGAGGTGTATGCTTGAGAAAAACCAGCATTTTGAGAAGTTGCAGGGGAAGGCGTTTTGGAACGCCCTTAATTGTTTCGGAACAGTGGCCTGGAATGGTCATGGGGTTCCGGAATGGGTGAGAATGTTTCGAAACATTTTGCTACTAGAATGCATGGTTTCGAAACGGGTTTCGGAACACACCCGCGTATCGAAACGGTCAACCTGGTTTCGAAACAGTCGTTCCGATACGGGATCTTGTGTTTTAAAACACCTGACCGTTGGATTTGAATTTGAATTGTATCAGGTTTTTGTTTACTTACTTTATGGTCCCTGAATGTTGAATGTTTAATTAAATGAGTTAGGATGATCTGTTTAAGATGCAGTTTGACATGCTGGCATGTAATATGGTTAATTTTTTATTGGTAACTTTAAAACATGTTTAGTCCCTAAAGTACGTTTGTATACAATTAGACCCCTGATTGAGTTCCGTCCGTTGTGTGGTTTTTGCTAAACCAAATTGCTAATCATATAGGATAATAATGTGCATCTAGAAAAGATAAAAAGAAAAAAAGGGTTGTTAATCAAGGTTGACTTTAACTAGTTGACTTTGGTTTTCCCCATGTAATCTTCTCAGTTCGGGTTAGGCGTCTAGGCCGAGCTAAGGGGGTTACAATGGGACTTGGCGATCATATCATCCACGTACACCTCAACTTCTTTATGCATCATGTCATGAAACAAAGTAACCATTGCTCGTTGATAAGTTGCCCTGGCATTCTTTAATCCAAAAGGCATCACTTTGTAACAATATGTACCCCATAAAGTTATGAATTTTGTTTTGAACATATCTTCTGGATTCATCTTTATCTAGTTATACCCCGAGAAACCATCCATGAAGGAAAACCATGAATGTCCTGACGTGTTATCGACCAGAATATCTATATGTGTCAAAGGAAAATTATCCTTCGTAGGTCTATGTAATCCACACACATGTGTACCTTTCCATCTTTCTTCGGTACAGGGACTACATTGGCCACCCATTCCGGATATTGAGGTACCACAAGAAAACCAGCATCAATCAGCTTTTGTACCTCTTTTTTATCTTTAGTACCATTTCCAATCTCAATCTTCTAAGCTTTTGCTGAACTGGTTTACATTTTGGCCTTATGGGAAACTTGTGTACCACTATGTCAGTATTCAATCCTGGCATGTCTTGGTAAGACCAGGCGAAGACATCTTTGAATTCTTGTAGCAGATGAATCAGCTTTTGCTTTTCCTTTGACGAGAATGTTGTTCCTATCTCTTCCTCTCTCCTGACTTCTTATGTTCCCAAGTTGAGAACTTCCAACTCATCTTTATGAGGTAAGATCTACTTGTCTTCCTTTTCCACCAAACTTAGTAATTCTTCTAGGATTTCACATTCTGTTTCATCCTCGTCTTCATTGACTTCCATTAGACACACTGGCCGCTCAGAATCTACTTCAGGATTAGGTTTAGGATCATTCATGCAGTCGATAGTTGAAGACCTGCAAAGGGAATAATAATATATTTCGGAAAGGATGCGAAAAAAATCAAGAAAAATGTTTTCCATTTGTGAATTTAGCATGAAAGTATCTTTATTAAAATGGACAAGTATAATGGCCCTTTACAGATAACCTCTTATACTCGCAGGCAAAAGTATAAGGGTGTTCCTGGTATTTACATTGTCGTATTCTTAGCTACTAGAGGAAGGTCTTCGATTGTCCAGTTGTTCAGTACTTCACCTGGGAAGCATGAGCGAATCTTTTCCATAAATTCTCTAGGTCGAGCTTCTTAAAAATTTCCTCTGATGAAGAGCCCATCCAGATCATTGGCGAAGATTTCTTTTTCATGCAGCTTCGCGGTTTCTTGATTGACTTCTTCAAGCTACTTCTCGACATTCTCAAACCCCTGTGACTTAAAGATCTTTGTTATATCAAATGAGGTTACCAGTCTAGAAGGAGCTTCAATTCCCAGTAAGCAGGCCTTCCTTTTCTTTTCTCTTCTTTTCAATTCTTTCAGCCGATCCTACACACTTGGCTTGAATCCTAGTCCGAAATGATCCTTCTTCATGATGACAGGTTTCAAACGTAAGCGCCCTTGCAAATGTTTCCCTAGTCCCTTTCCAGTCTTTGCGCCCCTTCCTAGTGTCTCTTGCACAGTCATCTTAGTGCAATTTAATAAACTTGGTCGTGGGAACGACTTGCCCTCAGCAAAAAAGGTTGTGTTGACAATTCTAAATCCTGGAAAGAGCACTCAAGGGTGTTTTCATCTGCTTCGATATACGAGGCATTAGTGGTTATTGAGGTGATAATGTCTTCCTCTGCACCAACACATACCAACTTCCCCTCTATCACAAATTTGAGTTTTTGGTGTAGGGACGGCGCGATTGCTCCAGCTGAGTGAATTTAGGGTCTACCCAACAATCAATTGTATGTAGGCTTAATATCCATCACCACAAAGTCTATATTGTAAATTGTCATCCCAATCAACAATGGTACCTCGATCTTTCCCAACACATCTCGAGTTGTTACATCAAAAGCCCTTACTATATTATGGTATGTCTTCATGTGTGAGTCATCAATGGGCAACCTTTGCAGAGTTGCCATTGGTATAACATTCAAGGCTGGCCCATTATCTATTAGGACCCCTGGTAACACATAACCTTTACAGTGTGTGGTGATGTTCAAAGCCTTCACAGACCCCACTCCTCCTACGAGAATTTCATCATCGGTGAATGTGATGTAGTTATCAGCAGTAATATGGTTCACAATTCTGTCTAATTTGTTCACTGATATATCATTTGGTACAAATGTCTGATTGAGCACCTTCACTAAAGCATTGTGGTGCCCTTCGGAACTTTTTTTTCATTGTGATTCAAAAACGTCAAGAACTTTTGTTTTCACTATATTGTTTGGTACAAATGTCTGCTCGACTATATTGTTTTCACTGTGCTTCAAAAACGTCAATGTGCTTGTTCTTCTATTACAGGCTCATTTATTTTTGGAGTAGGATCCTCTCTTAAAATATTTTCAAGTACTACCGCAACCTTTCCTTTAATCTTCTCCGCTTCTTTAGATACTCCAAGAGAAGAATAACATCTACCATTGCGGGTAAAGTGTCCCACCTCATTTATTGTTTCTGTGTCGGGTTGTTTATCCTTCTTTTCTTCATTCACTTCTTTCGTTTCATCTGTTGACTTTTTCTCCTCTTGCGGTTTTCCTTTTTCAGGCGTGGTCACATTGGCTGCATAATTCCAGGGAACCTTATGAGTACTTTTGAAGGCAAATGTAGAGCGTTTGGGTGTTCTCCATTTATGAGCGCAAGTGCACACTCTGTCAAGTTATAGTATAAAAGATATCGTCTCCCACAGGGATTACATCAGCTCTTATAAATGGTTTCCTGCACAAAGATTTAGTAAATGTGCCATTAAATCTCATGATGTGGAAATATAAAAACACAAGTAAAAATAAAGATAGTGATGAGAGAGAGATGATAGGGAGAGCTTGGGGCGATAAGCTGGGTAAGACTGGTGCAGCTCAGTAGCGTGTGGACTGCATTTTAAAGTCTGAGTATGTTTTGCGCTGTCATGAGATGCTGCCTCGGCGGGATGGCGGACGGAAAACTACGACCCTGTCACGTGGCCGCAGCAGGTCACTGCCACGGTAGGAGTGTGTACTGTCTCGGCATGTGGAATGGAAAGAAGTCTTGGCGGCTCGTCTGGTAGACATTCTAAGTTCGGTAGGATAGTCGACAGTGATCCCTCCTATTTCTAGGTTAGGATGCTCGAGATTACTAACTTGAGGACTAGTGTAGAACAAAGTCAGTCAACATCAGTTAGTGATCTCTTTTAGCCGCTGAAACTTGTGGACTAGTGTGGAACCAAGTTAGTCACACCTTTGTGAGTTATGGCCGTGCTTAACCCTTTCGTGAGCCTTGCACTTTCGTGCCCGACAAATGAATTTTCTCTTCAACTGACTGGTGTAGACTAATTGAACGAACAAGGAACATGGATTAAGCAAACTCAGAATTTTATTGAAAACAAATTAAAGCTATACAATTGTTTCCCTCAAACTACTTTACATACACGCGGCTAAACCCTAGGAGAGTTGGGTCGCGACCCCCAACATCTCTAACCTATCTAGCTACATATCATTGTGCGCCTTCTTAGGCTCGCATCCCCTCACCCTCGTCCTCATTCCCCTATACCCTTACATACATTCGGTATATATAGGGCTCATGACCTAAGTTGAGTCCTTCTTAAAGTAGGAGTTCTAAAAGTGAATTGCATTAAATACAAACTCCTTTATACTTTAAATACATACACTTTAGA
The DNA here is from genome assembly GCA_958450335.1 of Hibiscus tridactylites. Lineage (NCBI taxonomy): Eukaryota > Viridiplantae > Streptophyta > Magnoliopsida > Malvales > Malvaceae > Hibiscus > Hibiscus tridactylites. The sequence continues at coordinate 44,171,539 of OY288289.1, read as the reverse complement.
CATTGCCTTCTTTCACAAGTAAGGATAAGTGCTCCTACTTATTGATCTTGAATCAGCTCTATTGGTCGTTACAGGCTTCATGAAATTGCAAGACTGGGCTCATTGGGCTTAGGAAATTGCTCTCTTGAAATCGCGACACATCTTGGCTAAGTCGGTGTAACTCCTGCCCGGGCAACACATGGCGGTAATGCTGCTTCGGTATCGTCCTTTGTGGCATCTTGAGCTGCTTCAGTACAGCTCCTTTAGTTCCAACTTTCTTGACCGGTCATGTCCTTTCCTCTCCTCTCCTAGCTATAGCACCTGAAAATATAAACTAAACTAAAACAATAACTTTTCTCAACCAAACATAAAATATTCAATAAATGCATGGTATAAGAGAAGATATTGTTATAATGCATGTAATGCACCTAAATATACCTAAATGAGCTTTAAGAACAACAATAATAAGGGCAGGAATGTGTACAAAATATAGAACTCATGAATACTATACACACCCCCAAACTCGAACTATTGCTTGTCCTTAAGCAATGCATCCTAACAAGTAAATCTGCCCTTAGCACAAAGTTAATAGAAACAATAGCCTACAACTTGATCTCTTACCTCAAGGTCGTGTCACCTATTTAATGTTAGTGATAGGGAATAGCATGAAATAACTTAGATTTAATTTTCTTAATGCTCGTGTAATGTGTGTAGGTCTGAGTTCATGCTAAATATGCTGAAATTACAGAGTTAACAAAGAATGCCTAAAATAATTAAATTACTGGAGAGGATACAAGGTTCTACCTTGGCAGCACAGTTGGGCACTTTTATTCTCTTTTTTCTGATCATAGCTTTAAGGGCTTCAGCTCATCACAACTATTCTTCGGCTCTGAAGCTAGGATAGGTGCACTCTACAAAACTCTGAACCCTTTGAATAGAGTCATCTCGTGAAGACTTTCATTCACTCTTGCTAATTTGTCCGTCACTTGGCTTAGATTTATGGACTTTTGATAGTAGCGGAGTGTCCCTGCTCAGAATCCTTCCTAGAGCATGTTTCGGGCACCTCTAGGTTTTTCATTATTTTTGTTGTGCTGCCATGGCTGCAAACCTGCATTCAATCAAGAAATTTTTATTAAGTAACGCAGGTAGTGTTAAACTCAAAACTCAAGCAAAGATTCAGCATTTAACAGACAAGTGTAAAGATAATTGGCAAAAGAAAAAATTTCTGAGTATTTTTCATGCTTCTTCCCATAGTTAGGTTAAAATTTTTAGAATGGTGCGAATATATGTAATCGGCTAAGCTATCATAGGCACAAGTTTTGAAATAAAGATTTCTATTTCATTAAGTGCTAGGGGCAGAATTTACAAATGCATCTAAATGCTATGAACCTAAAACAAAGAGGACTAATTCCCCCCAAACTCATGGTTGGCATTGTCCTCAATGCCTCTACAAAACAAAAATGAAAAAAAATATAAAAAAATAAAAAGAAAAATTAAAAATATAAAAGAATAAAAAGGGAATTAAAATAAAACATAAAAATTAAAAAGAAAAGAAAGAAAAATGGTGTTATAAGCTGCGGGAGTTCCCCTATGTTGCTATCGCGTCAAAGGAGGAATCTGAGGAGGCATGCAGAAGAAGATGGCGCGTAGCGAATGGTCTTTCTGCTGGGTTCTTCTTCGAGCCACGCGGCGGGTGGATGTGGCTAGGGGTGGCTTTCTTGGTTTTTCTTTCAGCTTATCCACCCTGGGGATCTGCTGCTGGCCGCTTTCTCTTTCTATCTACCTCTTCCGGCTCTTCATCCAAGGAGTCTAAAATATTCATGCCTGAGTAGTTCATGTCCTTGGCAGCGGTCATTTTGGCTACTCGGGAGGCAGCAATTGTTTCCTCCCCCTTCTCTGATTCTGACGAGGTGGTTAGTTCATATGATTGGATACGGGTTGGAGAGGTTCTTCTCTTGGTGCGGCGGTGCGGCCTCTTGCTTTCATCGTCGACAGGAGTAGTAACAGGTCTTGGAGTTATCTGGATTGGCTTGGATGCTGCTAGCTCCTTTGGAAAGGCGGGCAACTGTGGTCCGGCGTCCTAGTATTTGTCCAGCAGGTAGGCCACAAAGGCCTCCTACATGTTTGCTACGTATTTGGTGAAGATCACCTGCTTGTGCTCAATCCTCTAGCAGCTTTCCACTAGACTGCGAAGTAGGGGGATTGCGGCAGACGTAAGGGCAGCATCAGTACTGCCTGCTGCAGCTGGGGTGGTGGCAGCTTAGTATGACGGCTAGGCAGTGGAAGGTGTGTCTGACTCCGCATTATGCATCATTTGTTGGCGTACCCTTCTTGTCCATCCTTCCTTGGCAGGAAGAATTTTATCTTTTGGGTGCAACGACACGCCAAAATTGGCACACATGCCAGTGATGAGTGTAGGGAAGAAAATGGGACTTTTGGCATTGGGCTTTTCTGCGTGGGCATAAATCTCTTTTATTATTACGTCACCAATGTTTATCTGTCGCCCCTTCATTATGCTACAGATAAGGGCGAGTCGTGGCATGTTTACTGCCGATCCGTGCGAGATGGGCATCAGGTGGCACTGGACAAAGTAACTCCAAAGGGCTGCCTCTGGCAGCAAGTCTCTGCGGTTGACTGACACATTATTTTTTACTGTCATCCATTTGGTGTTTGGCTTACATAGTTCCTTCTTGATCTTGTTGTAGTCAGCCCCTGTCAGATATGATTCCCATTCTCCGTGTGGGTCGCCGCTGACCTCTACGCTGTAAAATTTGTTGATCATGTCGGCAGTGTACTTGACACCTTCTCCCCAGACGTAGACGAAAGGTCTTTCAGGGTTTGGCCGGTAGGCATAAAACTCTCGCACATGTTTGTTGTTCATTCCTTCTGGCTGTCGTGCGAATTGGCCCCAACCCATGTGGTGGATCCTTTCGAATAGGGAAGGTTCTAACCCAAAATCACCATCAGATTGGGTGTATTGGAAACCCATCTCCTCCCATAGTTTCCTTTCTCTATAGAACTTGTTTTAGATCTCCTCGATAGCAGGTTTCAAGAACCTTTTGTATGAAGTTTTGGAGGTGGCGGCGGGTTGCTGTGAAGAGGCCATAATTTGTGGGACGGTTGTTTATCCTAAAGAATGTGAAAGAAAGTAAAACAAAGAAATCTTGGATGCAAAGATTGCAGAAAGAATTTAGAGTAGAGGAGAAAGTAAAGTGAAGAACGGGGTGGGAGAATAGTTGGATTTATATAGTCGTTTCTCTCCACTGCCTTGGCGGGCACGCTGTCAACAGGCAGTAATTATTGCGGCGCGAATAACGGGGTTCTAGCCGTTACGCAAAAAAACCGTTCCGCTCGCTTGGGCAAAATATAGCCATTGCAGCTAGTCGTTATGAAGCCACTAGACGTTATGCTTATCTGCCTTGGCCGCTAGTTGGGCCTCTCCTTTGTTCTTTCATCTTTCTTGATCTTTCTTTCATTCCTAACCTGAAATAAATTAAATACAAAAAAATTAAAATTAAATCTAATGCTAATGCTAAAAAATAAATTAAAAATAAAACAAAAATTAGGTTATGATGGGTTGTGCTTTTCCCAAGCATAACCACTTCCTGAGGGTTTTTGTGTTTGGCTAGTCGTCTGGGCATGTCCTTCCCCTCCTTAGGTGGATGTTGTTGCCAACCTTGCTGCCCTGGCGGGACATACACTAAGAAAACAAATAGGATTTTTTTAACAAAAAATAAAAAGAGATTTAATGTGCAAAAACTAAATAGAAGTGAAGAAATTCAAGCATAGTTGTTGTTGCCAATTCTCGAAAACGGCGCCAAAAACTTGTAGAGTGTTTGGGTGTTCTCCATTTATGAGCGCAAGTGCACACTCTGTCAACTTATAGTATAAAAGATATCATCTCCCACAGGGATTGGAGCAGCTCCTATGAAAGGTTTCCTGCACAAAGATTTAGTAAATGCACCATTAAATCTCATGATGTGGAAATATAAAAACACAAGTAAAAATAGAGATAGTGATGAGAGGGAGATGATAGGGAGAGCTTTGGGCGATAAGCTTGGTAAGACTGGTGCAGCTCAGTAGCGTGTGGACTGCATTATAAAGTCTGAGTATGTTTTGCGCTGCCATGAGATGCTGCCTCGGCGGGTATGGCGGGCAGCAAACTATGACCCTGTCACGCAGCTGCAGCAGGTCACTACCACTGTAGGGGTGTGTACTCTCTCGGTAGGTGGAATGGAAGAAGTCATGGCGGCTCGTCTGGCAGACATTCTATATTCGACAGGATAGTCAACAATGATCCCTCCTATTTCTAGGTTAGGATGCTCGAGATTGCTAACTTGAGAACTAGTGTGGAACCAAGTCAGTCAATATCGGTGAGTGATTCCTTTTAGCTGCTGAAACTTGTGGACTAGTATGGAACCAAGTTAGTCACACCTTTGTGAGTTGTGACCGTGCTTAATCCTTTCGTGAGCCTTGCACTTTCGTGCCTGACAAATGGATTTTCTCTTAAACTGACTGGTGTAGACTAATTGAACGAACAAGGAGCATGGATTCAGCAAACTCAGAATTTTATTGAAAACAACTCAAAGCTATCCAACTGTTTCCCTCAAACTACTTCACATACATGCGGCTAAACCCTAGGAGAGTTGAGTCGCGACCCCCAACTTCTCCAACCTATCTAGCTACATCTCGTTGTGCGGCTGCTTAGGCTCGCATCCCCTCATCCTCGTCTTCATGCCCCTATACCCTTACATACATTGGGTATATATAGGGCTCATGACCTAAGTTGAGTCCTTCTTGAAGTAGGAGTTCTAAAAGTGAATTGCATTAAATACAGACTCCTTTATACTTTAAATACAGACTCTTTAGACATTGCCTTCTTCCGCAAGTAAGGATAAGTGCTCCAAGTTATCGATCTTGAATCAGCTCTATCGGCCGCTACATGCTTTAGGACATTGCAAGACTGGGCTCATTGGGCATTGGAAATTGCCCTCTTGAAATCGCGACCCATCTTGGCTAAGTCGGTGTAACTCCTGCCCAGGCGGTACTTGGCGGCAATGCTGCTTCGGCAGCATCCTTGGAGGCATCTTGAGTTGCTTAAGTATAGCTCTTTTAGTTCCAGCTTTCTTGTCCGGTCATGTCCTTTCCTCTCCTCTCCTAGCTATAGCACCTGAAAATGTAAACTAAACTAAAACAATATCTTTTCTCAACCAAACATAAAATATTCAATAAAAGCATGGTATAAGAGAAGATATTGTTATAATGTATGTAATGCACCTAAATATGCCTAAATGAGCTTTAAGAACAGCAATAATAAGGGCATCAATGTGTACAAAATATAGAACTCATGGACACTCTAAAGCGAACGACGCGGAAGACGATATTACAACCTTCAGAGTTACCACCGGCTTTGCATTCGACAAACTTAGAGCCTTAGGTCTAACAAAGACAACCAAAGGCTTGTGGACTCCATATTTAACTCAAGAACACTCGGAGGTGCACACCTCGACTTCCTTCTTCAGTTCTGCTTTCTCAAAGAATTCAATTTTCTTATTATCCATCATATTTTGAATCAAGCTCCTGAACTCTGGGCAATGTTGAATCTCATGGCCACATTCTTGGTGATACTCACAATACACCTCAGATTGTATCTCCATTTCAACTTTCATGCCTATTTCAATCTTCTTGGCATTATAGAATTATTCAAATACTCATTTCAACGGAGATCTGATTTTTGAAAAATCGGTTTTCAATCGTTTTACTTCATTGTCTTCTTCTATAGCATTCACTCCTTTCCCACCAAGATTCAGCAAAGGATTCGCTGCAATGCTTGGCTCGTCAAACTTCATGATTCCATTGTTGATCAGATTTTGTACCACCTTTTTTAATGGCGTGCATGTCTCAATCGAATGCCCCGATATCCCGGCGTGAAATTCGCAATGGGCATCAGATTTATACCATAGAGAGTAAGGATGTTGTAGGGGAGTCAGATAGTATGGCCTTACTAAATCTGCTTCATACAACTGGGGATACAATTCAACATATGTCATCAGAATGGGTGAGAAATTCATCCTATCATTTCTCAGACCATGAGTATCTTTTTTGTTTGAGTTTTGTGAATTTCCTGCTGTTGTACCACGTGAAGTAATGGTCACATTCTTCATAGCCTCATATGCACTCATATTGTTCACTTCATTATCCTTCCTCTTGTAATTCCTTTGAGAGCTCTCCCCAGTCTCAATTCGTCCACTTTTAATTGCAACTTCTATCAATTCTCCAGTCATTAGAATATCAGCAAAGTTCTGAGTAGAATTGCTGATCAGCTTCTCGAAAAGTGGCCCTCTTAAAGTTTGAACAAACATGTGGGAAACCTCACTTTCCATCAGAGAAGGTTGTACTTGAGCTGCTACATCTCTCTATCTTTGAGCATATTATCAGAGTGTTTTGTCACTTCTCTGCTCCATACTTTGCAACATAACTCGGCTAGGAATCATTTCTGTCACATGTTTATAATGTTCTACAAAGGCCCCTAAGAGATCCTTCCATGATCGAATATTCACATGGCTCAACTGTGTGTACCATCGGGCTTCTGAACCAGTTAAACTATCATTGAAGCAGTGTATCAGCAACTTCTCATCTTTCAAGTGAGCGACCCTCTTTCAACAGTACATTGTAAGGTGGGCCTTTGGGCAAGTAGTCATATCGTACTTTTCAAAATTCGGAGCTTTAAAATTTGGAGGAAGTATCAAATCAGGCACTAAACTCATTTCACCAGCATCTGGTCCCATCTCATTTACTTTATGTAACTCCAGCAAACGGCCCTCTAAGGCTTTGCAGTGCTCCTCGTACTTCATTTCAATCTCAGCACAAATCTTTTCTATCTCGTCCAAAGTGTTCAGATTTGGGACCTTTTCACCACTTCCTGTAACGCCCCGGTTTTGGGCTTGGAAGTTTTGGGCTTGGACCGGTTCGGTCAAAGTGCGGTTCGAATATAAAAAGGTGAAATTAGGAAAACCTAGTTCGGGTTGCATTAAAATATGGAAAAATGTTCTAAAATCCTCTTTTAATATATATAAGTGAACTGTAAAATCAATTTTACAAAATGAGGATTGGAAGGGTGACATTTTGGCTAGTGACCAAAATGTAATTTTTGAAAACTGCGTGACTGATTTAAAAAGGATTGAAACTTTGAATCTTTAAGGAGCTATTTACCCAAAGGGAGTTTCTCCAGATTTTTCTAAGATATTAAATGATTTATTTCTGGTTTTTAAACAAAAGAAAAGTGGAGGGAAGATATTTTCCTAATTCCAACTAACTTTTCCATTTTCCATTTTTCTCTCATTTTCTCTCAAACCAAACATCTTTCTCCAGAGCTTTTTCCTCTGATTTTGTCACCTAAATATCTCTTTTCAATTCTCTTTTGATTGCTAATCATCTCATCAACAAAACCTCACCATTTGCTAATTGGATCTTCAAGCTTTTTGATTCTAAAAAGGGAGAAACTCAAGTTTGGAGGTAAAAACGTCCTTCTCCTCTAAACTCTCAGTTCTTTACTGAAATTCCTAAGTTCTCAATCCTTAAATTGTGTTTTATAAATGGTTTTAAAGTTGTGTAATGGATCTTGGCTTTAAATGCAAGATTTGGTGATTTTTGATGAATTTTCGTATGATCTGTTTGGGCAGTGTTTTAAGGTGTTAATTTGATGTTAAATGAATGTTAAATTGATAAGGAATTGAGTTTTAATTAATGCAATCTCGGATAGGTTGAATTTCCTAAGTTTAGCTTGTGTTCTTGGTTGATTTTTGGAGTGATCTTGTGGATCTGTTGTTGGTGGAGGTATAAGGATGATGTTAGGTCCTTTTTAGATGTTAAATGATGTTTAAGGATGTTTAGTTTTGATGGATCTTGGCTGGGCAATGTTGAGGAGTTGTTTGGATGCATTTTCGGTTGTGTTTGGTAGCCGAAAATGGGGTGTGGATGAGAGCAGCGAGTTTAGGTTCTTTCATTGAAGATATTAATGCATGATGATGCATTAATCCTCTGCTTTGATGTGTTTAAAACAGGGGAGTCATCTTTGGATCCAAGTGGTGCTGATCCGGAAGCTTGATTGATGTTTCGGCAAGAGGCGAAACGGAATCGGTGAGTGGAATTTAGTTTTCGACTTTGAAACCAGTGTTTTGAAGGTTTGGGAGCTTAGTTTAAGTCTAAGCAACTTAGCTAAGCTCAAGAGTAAGTTTTCGGAAAAACTCTCTTGGTGATGGCCATGGATTTGGTTGTATGCAATGTGATTGTTTGCATGATTTTAAATATGTTTTGAAAGCATATCTAGCATGTTTATTTGCTGAGATTATAAGCCATGTGTTGAAGGAAGCTCAATGTAAGAGTTCCTTGTTTTTGAACATTGTTTTAATGTGGTTTGATGCTTAAAGATGCATGATGTTTATGGCTTTGTAAAATGCTTTAAAACATTGAGATATTGATGATATTGATGCATATTGGCAAGTGATGGTTAAGGTCACAAAGGTGTTTAAAAGTCCTTGTGTGAGCCTTGTTTATTTAAGAACAACATGGTGGTTAAAAGTCCATGATTGGTTCTTGCTTAAGATCATCAAGGTGGTTAAAATTCCTTGGATGAGTCTTGTATATTTTAAGAGCAACATGGTGTTTAAAAGTCCATAGTTGGCTCTTGGTTAAGGTTACAAAGGTGGTTAAAATTCCTTGTGTAAGCCTTGTTACTTAAGAACATCAAGGTGTTTAAAAGTCCTTGGATGATTCTTGTTAAGGACACAAAGGTGTTTAAAAGTCCTTGTGTGGTCCTTGACATGGTGTTTAAAAGTCCATGGGGCCATGGTGTTTAAAAGTCCATGGGGTTAAGGACACAATGGTGTTTAAAAGTCCATGTGTGGTCCTTGGTTGTTGTAAGATCACAATGGTGTTTAAAAGTCCATGTGTGCATCTTATGTGAAATGTATCACTTGTTGCCAATATGACATGTAATGAAAGTGAAGCATGAGATGCATGTTTTAAATGTTTAAGAGCATGTGTAATGTTGCTTGAAGAATGGTTTATAAATGTGTTTTACAAATGCATTATTGTATGGTTTTAAATGAGCATTCCTCACTAAGCTTTTGCTTACGCTCTCTCTCTTTTCTTAAACCAATAATGCAGAGCATTAAAGTGCATTGAGGGCAGCAAGGAAGGCAAGCAACCAAGTGGATAACTAAGCTCAAGTATGGGAAGGTTTCTTAAACACTTTTAGCTTTTGGCATTTGGCAATGGGGGACCTATATGGATGTTTTGGGAGATGTTTTGAACTCCCTAAGTTTGTTTAATGTTGTTAATAATGTTGGAACATGTAATTGGCCTTTGTGAAGTGGATTTGGTATTTTGATGCTTGAATGGTTTGAAAAGTAGGATGCATGCCTATAGAATTGGGGATTTTCATGTTTGATGCCATGATGATGATTGGTTGATGCAATTATGTTCCTTGCATGTTTAATGTCTTGCTGGTAAAGTTTGGTTGCGTTTGAAGCATGTTCGATAGGTCAATTGTGCCATAAACCAGCAAATTTTCTGCAATCTGGTTAGCCTGTTTCGAAACAGGTGCTACCGTATTGGAACGGGGGCCTGAAATGGTATGGGCGTTCCGAAACAGTAGGCACTGTTCCGGAACGGATATGCCACTGCCAGGCACTATTTCGGAACCTGTTGCGGAACGGTCCCGCGTTTCGGAACGGGTCTTCTCTGTTCCGAAACACTCGACCGTTGGGCACTGAAATTGTTGGTTATATGCTTTGAAATGTTCGCATTTTGGTCCTGAATCTTGTTATTGCAATTGTATGAGTTAGGGATGACCGTTTGAGCTGAATTTTGGTAGTAAAGCATGAAACCTGATTAATTACAAGTTGGTCACTTTAATTTGGGCTAAGTCTTTATAATTTACAGAATTTACAATTTGGTCCCTAAAGTTGTAACTTGTGCAATTGGGTCCCTGAATGTTCTCTGATGGTTATGATCTTTGAGTATGTTGTTTGTATGATCATATCTAGGGTTAATGTGCATCTAGACAAGTTTAAAAAGAAAAAAATGGCCGTTAATCAAGGTTGACTTTCGGGTTGACTTTGGTTTTCCTCGTGTGACTTTCTTAATTCGGGTCAACCGTCTAGGCCGGGTTAAGGGGGTTACATTTGGTGGTATCAGAGCTGAGTTCTCTAGTAAATGGGAATGATTGTGTGCATGATTGAAGTATGTATGCTATGTATGCTTGTTGAGTGAAAGCATGTTGAGTGGTTTGTTTATATATGGCAATTGAGATGTATGCTGTGGTGAAGCATGTAGTGGGTACCCATTGCCAAATCAAAGCTAATGTAATGATGTTGTTTTTAAGTGAAAAGAGCTTGAGTACTTGGATTGCTTACCTTGCTGGGCCTGACTTTGTTTATTTGCATTGTGATTGCATTGTTAGAGTATGACACCTCGTAGAGAGTTGAGGAGTATTGTGCGAGCTACGGCTCAAAATGAGAATGAGAATGAGGAGAACATTGAGAGTGCGGTTTTACCTCCTCCACCTGGTGGTGGTGGTGCTGGGGGTGAAGGAGCTGGAGCTGCAGCTGATGTTGGGGTCGCTGGACCTGAGGCTGGTCAGGGGCAAGCTATGCCTGATATGACAATGTTAGTGCAAGCTATTGCTGGTGCCTTTCGAGCGGCGGTAGCTGGGGCTCAAGGAGCTGGGCATCAGGGAGATGCTGGTGTTAGACTACCCTTGGAGCGCTTACGCGGTCTAGGCGGGACTGAGTTCAGGGGTTTGTCTGCGGAAGGTTTTGAATCTTGGATGGAGAGTACCAAGAGGATCTTGGGTCAGATGAGTTGCACTGATGTGCAAAAGCTAGGGTGTGTTGTATCCTTGCTACAGGATGACGCTTATACGTGGTGGACGACCACTATTGCTGGGATGGCGGAAGCTGACATAACTTGGACATTCTTTCAGAATGTGTTCAAGAGAAGGTATCTAGGTGTGAGGTACCTAGATGAAAAGAAGCGGGAGTTCATGTCTCTTACCCAGGGGAGCATGTCTGTGGCTGAGTATGAAGTGCAGTTTGATCGACTCAGTCAATATGCACCTGAGCTGGTCCCTGATGAGCGGGCGAGGTGCGAAAGATTCCGTTATGGTTTAGTGACGGATGTGAAGATGTATGTGCTGGCTACCGAGTATGATGATTTTGATGTGCTGGTGGGCCGAGCAAAGGATATTGAGATGAACTTGGGTTTATCTGTTAGAGGTGCTGGAGCAAGTGCTGGTAAGCGGGCAGCTGAATATAGTTCCGGTGGTGGACGGAACAAGAGGGGACGTGATCAGAAGTATCAGTCCTCGGCTAAGAGAGGTGGTGGTGCGCCTGCTCGGGGAGGCAACGCTAGAGTTGATCCGAGTGCGTGTTGGATTTGTGGTTCACGTGGTCATATGAAGCGTGATTGTCCTCGTGCTGTGAGGGAGGTGCAAGCTCCTGTTGCGGCATCTGGTAACGGGTGCTGGAACTGTGGATCTACGGATCACATGAGGAGGGAGTGTCCTATGTTGGCTGGTGGCCAAGTGCGTGCTCCTGCTGTTGCTGCACCGCAGAGAGGTCGTGGGCGCGGCCGTGGTAATTTTCAGCGTAGGAAGGAAGGTGGTCGAGGTGTGGCCCATGTAGTGGCTATTCAGCCTGAGGGTGGTGGTCAAGCTAGGGTGTATGCTCAGCGGGAGGGGAGGAATGACGCGGATGTGATTGCAGGTACTTTTACTTTGCAATCCTTGTCATTACTTTCCTTGATTGATTCTGGATCTACGCATTCATACATTTTGCGTGAGCATGCTGAATTGCTTGGTTTGCCTGTTGAGTCTTTGGATGTTGGTGTTCGTGTCACTAGTTCTTTTGGTGAGACTGTTGTGACTCGAAAGCTGTATAGAAGGTGTCCTTTGGTTGTTCAAGATCATGTTTTTCATGTTGACCTTATGGAGTTGCCTTTCTATGGTTTTGATGTAATCCTTGGTATGGATTGGCTTACTGAGCATCGTGTTGTTGTGGATTGTGAAAATAAGCGAGTTTCGTTGAAGCTTGCGGATGATTATGAGGTGGTTGTGGTTGGTGAGAATGTGAAGTTTCTTGCCAATATGGTGTCTACGTTGGAGGCAAGCCAGATGCTGAGGCAAGGATGTGAGGCTTACCTAGCTTTTGTGATGAATCCTAGCTCTAAGGAGTTGTGTGTGCAAGATATCAGGGTTGTGCAGGAGTTTTCTGGTGTGTTTCTTGAAGAGTTGCCTTGGTTACCTCCTAATCGTGAGGTGGAGTTTGGAATTGAGCTGTATGAAAATACAACTCCTGTGTCCATTACCCCTTATAGAATGGCACCTAAGGAGCTGAAGGAGCTGAAGACGCAGTTGCAAGAGTTGCTTGATCGTGGTTTCATTCGGCCGAGTGTGTCACCTTGGGGTGCATCGGTCTTGTTTGTGAAGAAGAAGGATGGCACTATGAGAATGTGCATTGATTACTGTCAGCTGAACAAGTTGACTATCAAGAATCGGTATCCTTTGCCGAGAATTGATGATCTCTTTGATCAATTTCGGGGAGCTACTGTGTTCTCTAAGATTGACTTGAGGTCAGGGTATTATCAGTTGAAGGTAAAGGATGTGGATGTGCCTAAGACAGCTTTTAGGACAAGGTATGGGCATTATGAGTTCCTGGTGATGCCGTTTGGTTTGACAAATGCTCCTGCTGCTTTCATGGACATGATGAATCGTGTGTTTCATGAATACCTGGATAAGTTCGTTGTGGTGTTCATTGATGATATCCTCGTGTACTCGCGTACTGAGGAGGAGCATGAAGAGCATTTGAGGATTGTGCTGCAGGCTTTGTTGGAGAATCAGCTTTATGCCAAGCTGAGCAAGTGTGAGTTCTGGCTTAAGGAGGTGGTGTTTCTTGGGCATGTGGTTTCTGCTGAGGGGATTCGTGTTGATCCTCAGAAGATTGAGGCGGTGATGAATTGGAAGGTTCCTAAGTCTGTTCATGAGGTTCGTAGTTTCCTTGGTTTGGCGGGATACTACCGTAGGTTTGTGGATGGGTTTTCTAAGATTGCTGCACCTTTGACGAAGTTGTTGCAAAAGGATGTTAAGTATGAATGGACGGAAGCGAGACAGCAGGCTTTTGAGAAGCTTAAGGCTGCTTTGACGCAAGCTCCTATCTTGGTTCAACCTGAATCGGGGAAAGAGTTTGTGGTCTATAGTGATGCGTCCTATGTTGGTTTGGGATGTGTGTTGATGCAAGAGGGTAAGGTGGTGGCTTATGCATCGCGGCAGTTGAAGGTGCATGAGCGCAATTATCCTACGCATGACATTGAGTTGGCTGCAGTGGCTTTTGCTTTGAAGATCTGGAGACATTATCTGTATGGTGAGAAGTGTACTGTTTACACGGATCACAAGAGTTTGAGGTATTTGATGTCTCAGAAGGAGTTGAATCTTAGGCAGCGACGTTGGGTGGAGTTGCTCAAGGATTATGATTTGAAAATTGAGTACCATCCTGGAAAAGCTAATGTTGTAGCGGATGCCTTGAGTAGGAAGGTAGCTGTTGAGCTGAAGGCTATGTTTGCCAGTTTGAGTATTTCGCGTGATGGTGGTCTTGTGGCTGAGTTGCAAGTGAAACCATCTTTGGTTCAGTTGATCAAGGAAAAGTAGTTGCTGGATGATTCCTTGGTACCGCATGTTCAGGATATCGCGGAGGGTAGGCCTTCGGATTTCTGTTTTAATGATGATGGTGTGTTGTGTTTTGGGAGTCGGATAGTAGTGCCCAGTGATGCTGAGTTGAGGCTTGCTATTCTGACTGAAGGTCATAGTAGTCCTTTTGTTATGCACCCTGGTAGTACTAAGATGTATCGTGATCTTCGTGATGAGTACTATTGGGTGGGTTTGAAGAAGGATGTTGCAGAGTTTGTGAGTAAGTGTATGGTGTGTCAGCGAGTTAAGGCTGAGCATCAGGTTCCTTCAGGGTTGTTGCAACCGTTGAGAATCCCTGAGTGGAAGTGGGAAAGGGTTACCATGGATTTCGTATCTGGTTTACCTTTGTCACCATCGAAGAAGAATTCGGTGTGGGTGATTGTGGATCGCCTGACGAAGTGTGCGCATTTCTTGCCTGTGCATACTACGTTTTCTTTGGATAAGCTTGCGGAGCTGTACATTGCTGAGATTGTGCGGCTGCATGGTGTGCCTAAGTCGATTGTGTCGGATAGGGATCCGAGGTTTACATCGCGTTTCTGGCAGTGTTTGCATCAAGCTTTGGGTACACGGTTGAATTTCAGTACATCTTATCATCCTCAGTCGGATGGTCAGTCAGAGCGTGTTATCCAGATTTTGGAGGATATGTTGAGGTGCTGCGTGATTGAGTTCCAAGGCTCTTGGGAGAAGCATTTGCCTTTGGTGGAGTTTGCTTATAACAATAGTTATCAGGCAAGTATTCAAATGGCACCTTATGAGGCTTTGTACGGGAGGAAGTGTAGGACTCCTCTTTGTTGGGCTGAAACGGGTCAGAAGTTGGTTTCGATGCCGGCTTTGTTGAATGGAACCACCGAGAAGGTGAAGCTCATTTGTGAGCGGTTGAAGGCAGCTTCTGATCGGCATAAGTCTTACGCGGATTTGAAGCGTAAGGAGATTGAGTATGCGGTGGGTGACCGTGTGTTTTTGAAGGTTTCGCCTTGGAAGAAGGTGATGAGGTTTGGTCGAAAGGGTAAGCTGAGCCCTAGGTACATTGGACCATACGAGGTGATTGAGCGTGTGGGTCCTGTTGCGTACAGGTTGAGGTTACCTCAAGAGTTGGAGAAGATTCATGATGTGTTTCATGTTTCTATGCTCCGGAAGTATAGATCTGATCCTTCGCATGTGATGCTTGTGGAGGAAGTGGAATTGAATCCGGATTTGACCTATGATGAGGAACCGGTGAAGGTTCTGGATTCGGATAGCAAGGTTCTTCGTGGCAAAACCATTGAGTTGGTAAAGGTGTTGTGGAAGCATCGTGGTGTTGAGGAAGCCACGTGGGAACGGAAGGATGACATGCTGAAGCAGTTTCCTTATCTCTTTCCTTCAGGTAAATTTCGGGGACGAAATTTCTTAAGGGGGGAGAGTTGTAACGCCCCGGTTTTGGGCTTGGACCGGTTCGGTCAAAGTGCGGTTCGAATATAAAAAGGTGAAATTAGGAAAACCTAGTTCGGGTTGCATTAAAAATATGGAAAAATGTTCTAAAATCCTCTTTTAATATATATAAGTGAACTGTGAAATCAATTTTACAAAATGAGGATTGGAAGGGTGACATTTTGGCTAGTGACCAAAATATAATTTTTGAAAACTGCGTGACTGTTTTAAAAAGGATTGAAACTTTGAATCTTTAAGGAGCTATTTACCCAAAGGGAGTTTCTCCAGATTTTTCTAAGATATTAAATGATTTATTTCTGGTTTTTAAACAAAAGAAAAGTGGAGGGAAGATATTTTCCTAATTCCAACTAACTTTTCCATTTTCCATTTTTCTCTCATTTTCTCTCAAACCAAACATCTTTCTCCAGAGCTTTTTCCTCTAATTTTGTCACCTAAATATCTCTTTTCAATTCTCTTTTGATTGCTAATCATCTCATCAACAAAACCTCACCATTTGCTAATTGGATCTTCAAGCTTTTTGATTCTAAAAAGGGAGAAACTCAAGTTTGGAGGTAAGAACGTCCTTCTCCTCTAAACTCTCAGTTCTTTACTGAAATTCCTAAGTTCTCACTCCTTAAATTGTGTTATATAAATGGTTTTAAAGTTGTGTAATGGATCTTGGCTTTAAATGCAAGATTTGGTGATTTTTGATGAATTTTCGTATGATCTGTTTGGGCAGTGTTTTAAGGTGTTAATTTGATGTTAAATGAATGTTAAATTGATAAGGAATTGAGTTTTAATTAATGCAATCCCGGATAGGTTGAATTTCCTAAGTTTAGCTTGTGTTCTTGGTTGATTTTTGGAGTGATCTTGTGGATCTGTTGTTGCTGGAGGTATAAGGATGATGTTAGGTCCTTTTTAGATGTTAAATGATGTTTAAGGATGTTTAGTTTTGATGGATCTTGGCTGGGCAATGTTGAGGAGTTGTTTGGATGCATTTTCGGTTGTGTTTGGTAGCCGAAAATGGGGTGTGGATGAGAGCAGCGAGTTTAGGTGCTTTCATTGAAGATATTAATGCATGATGATGCATTAATCCTCTGCTTTGATGTGTTTAAAACAGGGGAGTCATCTTTGGATCCAAGTGGTGGTGATCCGGAAGCTTGATTGATGTTTCGGAAAGAGGCGAAATGGAATCGGTGAGTGGAATTTGGTTTTCGGCTTTGAAACCAGTGTTTTGAAGGTTTGGGAGCTTAGTTTAAGTCTAAGCAACTTAGCTAAGCTCAAGAGTAAGTTTTCGGAAAAACTCTCTTGGTGATGGCCATGGATTTGGTTGTATGCAATGTGATTGTTTGCATGATTTTAAATCTGTTTTGAAAGCATATCTAGCATGTTTATTTGCTGAGATTATAAGCCATGTGTTGAAGGAAGCTCAAGGTAAGAGTTCCTTGTTTTTGAACATTGTTTTAATGTGGTTTGATGCTTAAAGATGCATGATGTTTATGGCTTTGTAAAATGCTTTAAAACAGTGAGATATTGATGATATTGATGCATATTGGCAAGTGATGGTTAAGGTCACAAAGGTGTTTAAACGTCCTTGTGTGAGCCTTGTTTATTTAAGAACAACATGGTGGTTAAAAGTCCATGGTTGGTTCTTGCTTAAGATCATCAAGGTGGTTAAAATTCCTTGGATGAGTCTTGTATATTTTAAGAGCAACATGGTGTTTAAAAGTCCATAGTTGGCTCTTGGTTAAGGTTACAAAGGTGGTTAAAATTCCTTGTGTAAGCCTTGTTACTTAAGAACATCAAGGTGTTTAAAAGTCCTTGGATGATTCTTGTTAAGGACACAAAGGTGTTTAAAAGTCCTTGTGTGGTCCTTGCCATGGTGTTTAAAAGTCCATGGGGCCATGGTGTTTAAAAGTCCATGGGGTTAAGGACACAATGGTGTTTAAAAGTCCATGTGTGGTCCTTGGTTGTTGTAAGATCACAATGGTGTTTAAAAGTCCATGTGTGCATCTTATGTGAAATGTATCACTTGTTGCCAATATGACATGTAATGAAAGTGAAGCAAGAGATGCATGTTTTAAATGTTTAAGAGCATGTGTAATGTTGCTTGAAGAATGGTTTATAAATGTGTTTTACAAATGCATTATTGTATGGTTTTAAATGAGCATTCCTCACTAAGCTTTTGCTTACGCTCTCTCTCTTTTCTTAAACCAATAATGCAGAGCATTAAAGTGCATTGAGGGCAGCAAGGAAGGCAAGCAACCAAGTGGATAACTAAGCTCAAGTATGGGAAGGTTTCTTAAACACTTTTAGCTTTTGGCATTTGGCAATGGGGGACCTATATGGATGTTTTGGGAGATGTTTTGAACTCCCTAAGTTTGTTTAATGTTGTTAATAATGTTGGAACATGTAATTGGCCTTTGTGAAGTGGATTTGGTATTTTGATGCTTGAATGGTTTGAAAAGTAGGATGCATGCCTATAGAATTGGGGATTTTCATGTTTGATGCCATGATGATGATTGGTTGATGCAATTATGTTCCTTGCATGTTTAATATCTTGCTGGTAAAGTTTGGTTGCGTTTGGAGCATGTTCGATAGGTCAATTGTGCCATAAACCAGCAAATTTTCTGCAATCTGGGCAGCCTGTTTCGAAACAGGTGCTACCGTATTGGAACGGGGGCCTGAAATGGCATGGGCGTTCCGAAACGGTAGGCACTGTTCCGGAATGGATATGCCACTGCCAGGCACTGTTTCGGAACCTGTTGCAGAATGGTCCCGCGTTTCGGAACGGGTCTTCCCTGTTCCGAAACACTCGACCGTTGGCACTGAAATTGTTGGTTATATGCTTTGAAATGTTCGCATTTTGGTCCTGAATCTTGTTATTGCAATTGTATGAGTTAGGGATGACCGTTTGAGCTGAATTTTGGCAGTAAAGCATGAAACCTGATTAATTACAAGTTGGTAACTTTAATTTGGGCTAAGTCCTTATAATTTACAGAATTTACAATTTGGTCCCTAAAGTTGTAACTTGTGCAATTGGGTCCCTGAATGTTCTCTGATGGTTATGATCTTTGAGTATGCTGTTTGTATGATCATATCTAGGGTTAATGTGCATCTAGACAAGTTTAAAAAGAAAAAAAAGGGTCGTTAATCAAGGTTGACTTTCGGGTTGACTTTGGTTTTCCCCGTGTGACTTTCTTAATTCGGGTCAACCGTCTAGGCCGGGTTAAGGGGGTTACACTTCCAAAATTAGCCCCAACATGCACTGGGTGACTAGGCGTCGGGCTGCATTCTGATGTGAGATGTAGTTTCTGCCTGGTCATTCATATCATTGGAAGCACCTTCAGGCATTTTAGCTTTTCCAGACTCCTTTGTCCCAACAGGACAGTCAGCTGATTGATAATCTCTATCTTTGTTAGGGTAAAATAGTCTTTGATAGTTTTCTCTATTCTATCAAATCAGTTCTGTGTCTCCACCCGGTCATTCTCCAGACTGACAATTTTATCCTTAACAGTCATGGATTTAGAGCGTAGACAAGTCTCGTATGAATGTGGTATGATTGCGGCTTAAAAGCAAACTGCCATTAAACATTTCTTTATTAAATTCCTTATTTTATGGATTATAATATGATGTTTTAAATGCGTGAATGTGTGAATGTATGCATAAATGCATGAATGCAAAAAAAGGCATCGAATTTAGGAACTAGTCTTTTAGAAACATTCATTCGTCTGAAAGTTCAACTACAAAGAAAAGATAAACTTCCTACAAAAAGCGACTAGCCCTAATCCCCAAGTTGACCAACTCGTGCAGCAAGCGAGTAATGACTTCTCCATGTTCCAGCTCAACGTTGGGTTGCTCCAACAAACTCGTAGCTTGCCTTGACAATATATGTACATACGAGGCAACACTTCTGACCTATTTCTTGAAATTCACCAATTCATCGTTCTAGCTCTGAATCGTGTGTTTTGCTGCTTCGTACTTGTTTTTCCATGCTCCACTCTCTATATACAACGCTTCTTCATAACCTGAAAGTTTCTTCTTTAGATCTTGTACAACATTCTCTAGCTCTGTTACCTTTTTTCTATAGCTTTTCATTCTTTATTTCCACCTAAACTTCATCCTCATTGTGGTACTTCGTGATTAGTTTCTCTAGTTGCGTTACTTGACTTGTCAGATCAAAGTTCCTAGCTTGTTTCTCTTCCAGCTTCTTTTTTGCTTTACTGCTTAATTTTTTGCTTGACCTAGACTTCTTTTCATACATCCTTTTATAATAATCTCTTTCCTTCGTCATAGCATCTAGTTTTTCTGACAAACTCTTCACCACTTTGCTCGTTCCCCCTTTTTGTTTTGCCTTGTACCCATCATACAGTTCTTGCAGCTCCTTCAAATCACGACTAGTCTTTTGATTTTGTTCTATCAACTCTTTTTCTTTTCCTTCATGCATGCTTACCTGCAGCTCCGCCATAGTTAACTCTTTGATGAGATCACTTATTCCCTTTTCATACTTCTTTAAATTCAACTCACGGTCATGCTTAAGTTTTTTAACGTTGAAGTTGCTTGCTTAACAAACTGAGTGGAGGTGCTAGCATTTGACGACCTTTCTTCAAATGTGTTGTCGTTGACCCTTTGTGCTCTCCATTCATCGTATCTCGCCATCACTCCCAAGTCTTGATGTAGTTGGACCCTTCTCATCTTTTACCATCCTCTTGCAGTCTGAAGTATTGTCCCTTGTAGTCATTCGTCTTGTGAGAGTACTCAAACTTTGCCATGCCTACAGTAGCTGGTATAAACTGTCTTGAACCAAATTTTCTAGATACTAACAAAGGGCAGTAAGCCGTTCCTCCCCAAAATCATGGCAATGGGACCCAATCTCTATCTCCACATCGATATAAGAAATTTGTTCCCCTATTCAACCATGGAGCCTTCCATACCACATATGTGTCTTTCATGTCCTTGATGTATTCCTCCTAGTGTTTTGTAAGATTTAATTATACGTGGCATTTTGGCATTTCAAACATTAATCTTTATTTAATTAAATCTTTAATCATTGAATGGATTCCATTTCAAATGAGAATATCCTTTTGTAAGAAAATACATTTTGGACAAATATAAGTTTTGAAACGTCCAAATACATTAGGACACTTTAATTTATATTCAAAATGCATCTCAACAGAAAAGGTTTAATGCATGTTCAATTATTGTCTTGTCATTTTTAAGTAAAAAACCTAATTGGGGCTCCATTGATTTAATTAATTAAAATCTATGAATATTGTCAAGTTTAGGACTTATGTGATAAGACCCAAGAAATTTGGGCACTACCCATACTTGCCCTAAATTAACAATATTCCTATCATTAATGTCTCTAATTATTTAATTCCTAATTCTAATTTCATTTAAACTAACTACAAGTGATTTCCATTTTCTATGTTCAAATGAAATATTGAATTTCTTACTTAAATACCCCTTGATTAGCATCACATTGCAATGGGATACTGATCAACTTAGGGTATTTAAGCTTTTATACAATATCCATTTATTTTCTATAATGTCCCTTCTTAGCAAGTTAATTGAATTTAATTAAAGAACTTAATTCTAAAAGGCTCTAATTCTATTATACTAAGTGATTTAAATTTTCCTGGACAAGTATACTACATGCATAATTAAAAAGCATGCACACAAGATAAATTAAACAAATAAATTAAAATTAGTAAATGAGAGCAATTGAACTGATTTCAGGACTAAATTCCATTAAATTGAAAACTAGGTGATCAAATTACAAGTTTCTAATGACTAAAGTGGAAGAAATTGAAAACTAAAGAGTCCAACTAAAAAAACAGCTAAATGATCTAACCCATACCCATTTACTCTCGGCCCAAACCCTTTAGACGTGGCCCAAACTCGACTAGCCCAAATCCTAACCGGACCCTTGGGTTGGACCGCGGCCCCGCACCCAAACCCTTTTCGAATTGCGCGGATCCATTCCTAACCCACTCCCAAAATGACATAGCGCCACACTCAGTATAGGAAGGGGAAACTGAGCCAACTCGGTCATAACCTTAGAAATTTTCTCTCTCTTCAGCCCTCTCTCTCTCTAAATTCTCTCGACTGCAACACCAAAATTCTAGATTTCTTCCCCATTTTCGATCAAACATGTCTATTTCACCCTTGTTCTTCCCATGTTCTTCATTTTTCGCGTTTTGATCGATCACAAACACCAAAACACTTTCATTTCATGTTTCCTTCAGATCAAAACTCATTTTTGGCCGCTTGTTTTTACTTAGTTCCTCTTTTTTCCATTTTTAATCAGCCACGAACATCTAAACTTCCTCATTTCTTGTTTCCCTTCAATCAAATCCTTCATTTTCTCAAGAACACTCACCATGTTCTTACATTTTCTCCATTTGATCCTCAACCACCACGAAACCCTAGCTCTATTCTGTTTCCATGCCGCCGTAGGCAACCCTGACTATCAGTCGTCGTCTCAGGTCATCCCTGACCTTTTCTCGATCACTGAAACTTTTCTGATCACCTTCTTCGACCAAACCCTACAACTTCCGGTCATCTCTGTAACTTCTGGCCACTGTGCTCCGCTACCAGAGCGATTTCCGGCCACCGTCTGTCGCCGCACTGGAACCCTAAAACCCTCATTTTTTCCGAGTGTTCCTCCTAAATCTACTCACGGATTCAACAGAATCCACCCCCTTCTCCCACTTTCTAGGCTAACTACCCAAAAATTGAAGCCTATTTCCTATCATTTTCAACGCCTCTTTGAATCCTAGACCTCTCACACTCGGAAAAACACTCCGGCAACACTCGAACTGTCTCTATTTTCAGATAAGTTACCAGAATCCCTTTGTAAACATTGATTTCATTTCGGTTTTAGATCTAGGGTTTACTAATATTTGAGACATTGTTTCTTTAATTTTTAGAGCCTAGGTCTAACTTGTTTTAGTGTTTTAATGCAGGAAATGAAAAGAGGGAAAGAAGAGCTACCTTCTGGCGAGCTCAGGTGATGGCACGGTGGCTCCGACTGTCGTCGATGGCGTCTGATTTAGCTTCCGACGTCTCCTCAGCTTTTGGTGAGACTCTTCAGATTCCTCTCTCTCCTCTCTCTTCAATTATCTCTAATAATTGTGCAATCATTCTCCCTTAGTTACTCTCTCTCTCCTCTATTTATAGTGTGCACACGACTGACATCAGCAGAGACGAGAATTCGTGTAAAAAGGATTTTGACTAATTGCAGCATGCCACGTGGCCGTTTTGGCAGGCTGAGAAAACACAATTGGGCCACTTGTGTTTCTTGGGGCAGATTCTCATGTAATTTGGGCAATAAGAGTGTTTTGTATTGGGCTTTAAGATTTGTAAATGGGCTTTATTATTATCTTTATATATTATCTTTATATATTTGGCTTTATTTATATCGAATTATTAATATATACATGTACTCGGACAAAATACGGGTATTACACCTTAGAATTTAGCTTCTTTCACATTTAGATCATTGTTTGCATGTCTTTGTAATAAACTTATCATGTAATTAATTTATGTTTTTAATTGAGTCTTATTTCACTAAGTTGATTAATAATTAAACCTTTTAATTCATTTTAAATCTAGTTTGGTCCTTGAATTAAGATTTGGTAATTATTGGTTTTAATGTTTGATTAGTTTTTGAATTGACTTCTAATTAAAATTGATTTAATTAGGTGCATTGTCGACATCATTTTTGTTCGGGCTAAAATTTGATCGGGCCTTCAAAGCCTCGTCAAGGTTTGGAGTCGAAATCAGTCGTTTTGGGTTGAGTACGACCAGAAACCTATAAAGATAATCTGCATCAACATCGAGATCGTTGTCGAGTTCGAGAGTCGGTTACGGGTGAGGGTTCATGTTGTCTCTAAAAAAGGTCTCTAAATGCAACTAATAGCACTATTAAATAAAAAATGTTGTGGAATGAAATATATGCGCGAGAATTAAATAATGTAAAAGCATGAAAAGAATGTAAACTAGTTCGGTCAATATAAAAGGGTCAATTTATTATAAAAGGACATGTAAAATAGTGACCTAAATGCAGAAGAAACTAAATTAAACGGCTCATCTAATAACTAATCAACCAATTATTAGGACCAAATTAAAATAAATCTAAATATGTATGCAAAGAAATCAATTAAACTAAATCAAAATAGGACTAAATCGCATTAAATAAAACATAATCATACAAAAAAGACTTAAATAAAAGGTATGAAAATGCAATTGGACATGAACGCAAATAATCCTTAAAACTAAATAGCAAAGGACGCGAGCCACAAGTGAGTTAGCCGAAGTTTGCAAACGAGTCGTTCAGGTTGAATTTAGATCATTTCAGTTCGAGTCATTTCGAGTCTGACTATATTCGATTTCAGTTTGGGTCTGATCAGTTTTAGTTCTAGTCTATCGTGATTTGGGTCATATCAGGTCATTTAATTTTCGGTTCGGTTAATATTGGGTCGGTTAATTTCTGTTCGGGTCAATACCTTGTCAACCTTTGAATCAGTCGGTTTCAGTCGAGTTTTCAGGTTCGTTCAATTTCGGGTTGCTTTCGGTTCTTTTAATATTTTTTATTTCGGGTTGCATTCGGTTCAGATCTATTCAGTTCGATTAAAAACCAGTTTGAGTCTATTTGGGTTCAACTAAATTTGGATTCGATTTCGTTTTGATTCGATTTCGTTTTGATTCGATTTATTTCAGATTTCAAATCAAATTCGGATATCATTTTCGAGTCGATATTAAATTTTAAATCAGATAAATTAATTCGAGTCTTAAATCAAGTTTACCGAGTCTGATGCCTAATGGGTAATGACTAATATGTGAAACATGCTTTATTCCTTTTATTATCATTTGTTATTTTTTTTTCTTTTTCTTAAAGAGAAGAGTATCTCTCACTCTCTCTCTGCAGTGGTTTGGAACAATGTGTGTGGAGGTGGAGGTATGGCCGAGGAGCCTTAGTTTGCTCTTCTATTTTCGTCCGCTGATTGTTGCCAATTGTAGCCCCACTTTCCTCCTCCGTAGCAAATCGTGACCCTCGCTAAATCGTGGCCTCTTTTTCTCAAAAGATGTGGTTATTTCTTTTTAGATTTCTTTCGTCATTCTAAATAGGTTAAAAAGTAAAATTTAGTGACCAAATTGATCGTTTTGAAAGTTTAGTGACTAAAATAGGCCAGAGAGCAAAGTTAAGTGATAATTTCAATATTTTACTCAGAAAATTAAAGAGATAGTTGGTAGTTCTTGGTTAACCGGTCAAGAAGGTGAATGTTGAAGGAAGTTAAAATGAGCCTCGCTGAGTGATTTAGTTTGTTTGGGTTTTACACCTAATATGTGGACCTGATATTAATTTATTTGATTAAGTTCGATTTAATTTTTTTAAGAATTGATTTAATTTTATTTGATTGAATTAGTTAACACATTTTCACGCTACATTTTTTAGCATGTTTTTATTATGTATTTTTTATAGAACAATATTTTATTTGCTAGTTATGTTAATTATATTTGGAGGCCTTTGTTTAGAGAAAATATAAACCCATAGGTACCAATTTATGGGGTAGTGGGGTGTTTTAATTTTTCTCGTAACTCTTTTTTATATTCAACAATGATCTCGGTGTTGACGCAAACTAGTCTTTTAGGTTTTCAGTCATATCCAACCCAAAATACCAATGGCAACTTCAATTCATAACAAGACTATGAAGGTTCAAACAAATTTAGTTCCGAACGAAAATGACATCGACAATACTAAAGAATAAAATTGACAAAAAATGATTTATTAAGAACATAGTTGGCATTTGTTTATCAACGTGAGAATCTTAGAGCTAAATAAAACCTAAATCTCAAAGTTGGTTTTTAATTTTTTTTTTCATTTTCGTCATTCGAAAAAGGATAAATATTTTATACACATGCGGCGGAAAATAAAAATTTTCACAAGTGCCTTAGTTTTAAGGTATAAAGGGTTAGTTCAAGGTATAGGGTTTAAGGGTTAAAATTTAAGGATAGTTGTTTCAATTTAAGGTTTAGGTTTATAATTTAAGATTTATAGGTTAAAACCTAAATCCTCACCATATTACCCTAAAAACTAAACCCTAACTTATAAACCCTAAATTATAACCTTAAACCTTAAATTGAAACAACTATACTTGAATTCTAAACTCCTACACCTAAACCCCTTATACCTTATACCCTAAACTAACTCATTATACCCTAAAATTAAGGCGCTTGTAAAACTTTTAATTTCCATCATCAGTGTATAGAATATTAATCCAAAAATGATATTAATCCTTCGAAAAAAATGTATGATTAAAATAATTAATTAGAACTCACCATGTATGTCTGGCGAGTTCCAATTAAATATTTGAATTAATACTCAATTAAATAATAATATTCCAAAAAACATTTTTTAATGAACTCACCATGCAAGTTTAGTGAGTTCAATTTTTTTTGTAAACTAGTAAAGCATGCATGACGAATTCACTATAAAGGTGTTAAGTGCTATTTTTGTGATTGTGCCTACATTCTAGAGATGCACTTCTGTACGAACAAATGTATGCCTTCCAAAGCAAATGAATTGGTCTGCCATGCAGGGCAATATCCAACGGCTAGTGCCCAGTGACATTCAATTGCTAACATTCTAAAAAGGTGAAAACAGACCCTAAAGAACCAGTTTATTTACTAGTATAAATAAAGACCCTCAAGAAACAAAAACTTAAAATCAGTAACACTAAATAGATTATTTGAAAAGGAATTTAATCATATGAGGCGACAGCAAGTGCTACCCGAAGATCATTTGAGGTTCCACATGTATACATCCGATATGTTTCTACTTCATGTTCATTGGCCCTAGGACTGCTGCTTGCGTAGTGACTGTCACTGGCGTTATCGAACATTGTAAAGATTACCTCCCTGAGGATCGGTTCATGGCCGTTAAGATGATTGCCCATGCTCAAAACTTTCCTCCACGACTGATTAGCGGTGGGCGGAGTGAACATATTCGACACAACTTCTCTCTCATCCTGCCTTAGTTGCAGCTTCATGTCAAATTCCTAAGCAACAGAAATGTTTGAAGAGAAATTAGAGTCAAAACTTTCCTCCACGACTGATTAGGGTTTATAGGGAATTTTCTAGGAAAAGGATGGGCAAAATTTTCACTAAAAAAATCAAAGTGGGTTTTCAAATTCAAGTTCAAACAAGACAGTAGAAAACTGAGGACTATTAGCGACTTTTTTCGTTTTGATTTCATTTCGAAGCATATAACTGAAATTAAATGGCCTTTCTAACCAAATAGTCCACTGAAAATACATCCATCTAGAACAGTGATTCACTCATACCATGAAAACAGAGGGTTTAATCAAGCTAGAATACTAAAACTGAGGAGATTCACGGCATAGAGGCTATTTACCTTCTCATTAACTACACCCACTAAGCCTATTCCCATGGTTGGAAGCAAAAAGTTGTAGAAGTCACTGAAAATGGCTTCGCGGATGCGTGGTTCTTGTCTAAATTTACGATGAAGAGAAGCTGCAAGTGTTATCAACTTCTCAACATGTTCAAAGACAACACAAAGCCGACGGAGGTCTTCAATAGTCTTACGGATGTTAGATGATAGGTTCACTGCAACGTACAGAAGAGTAAGAAATTTAAATGACCTCAATTTCACAATGAAAGCTTCTAAGAATGATGGACAATACCTTGCAAAGAACTTAACCTAGATGCCATAGTAAGGTAGAGTTGATCCATTTTCGTGTTCATCTGCTTCATGCTTCCAAAATTCGTCTGGTTTAGAATGCCAGCTGATGCTCTGAAGGCAGTACAAACCATCTGCTCAAGCAGCTGATTGGGTCGCAGAGTTTCCAGGTAATGGAGGATCTGTAGAGTTTAAGAAACCATAAGAGTCGAACATTATGCGCCAAAGAACTTTCAAAAAACAGTTATATCCAAATTACAATATTTTAGCAAAGTTTTAAGTCGGAATCTTGTTTACTATATAATCTAAAATCAAGTATATGAAATCACTTAAGAAATACCCATGCAAATGATACATTGGCACTACATTCATAAAATTTTAAAACAGCTCTGCATCAGCTCCAAATGACATCGTAGGAGCAGGAATTTTTGCAATTGGACAGCACTGTATGTGGACATCACAGTTGGCTGTGTTTTGCCTGTAAATTAATTAAATTGGAAACTGACAGAAGCAGGAGGAAATAAGCAGTTTTCTATAGTCAAAGTCAGATTTTTTTTCCAAAAAGGGGTTAAAAGCAAATTTGCAAAAAAGTACAAAACTGTGGCATTTGAATAAATAACAATCAGCCCTCGGAGGCTCTGCCTCTATAGGCAAAAGATAGTGCGAGTTCTTATAAAATCAATGGAGAAACCTTCTATGCTACAAGCAGAAATCAAAATCTGAAAAGATATTCATTCTTCCATGTTCAAACTGACCTTTTCTCCTTCTTGGTTTGGATCCAGCAGTGGTTTCTGCTCAAAAGCTGCCAAAATAGGAGCATCATCCCAAATCTTTCTCCAAAAGTTCCCATGGTCAGACATCCGTTGTGAAAGTCTTCCTCGAGGAGGCCATTCATCCATCACACCCTCTGTAAGATTTGTGGGTGGACCATCTGCCTCACTTTCATCATTCTCCCAATCTCCAGGTGAATACCACCGGATAAAATCTTCAAAAACAGCATCAGGATTTGCAGCTTTAAAAGCTGACATGTCTGTCAGTAAAGATGTGTTAACAAACATAGAGATGATGACATTAAGGGTGTATTTGAAATTTAGGCATCAAACTTGTTAGAGAAAGCTGAAATAAAGTCTAAAGAGAATCAAGAGACCATTTAACATCTAATGTATATAAACCTGAACATTATTGGCTCTATCTTATTTGCCCTCACATATATATAAAAAAAAACTTTAGCTTAATTGGGAGGGCAATTGAAGAATCAGTCTCCTAGTTCCACTCATACATCAAACTCAGCAATTGATTGGATCAAACCCTTTTATATGTGTGTCTGTATATATATATCCAAAATTTGATCAGATTCAATGACTTACAAAACTGGTGAACTGGGACTAAAAGTTCCACATGAAAATAGAAACAAACCTATATAACCTAAATCGATTTCAAAAAGCAGGATGAGATGGTCTTTGTTATCAATCAGCCTTATCAGAACAACCTAAGACATAATTCAACATGCTTCTGCATTTAAACAGGACTGCTTGTGCCAACTATTCAACAACGCTTTAACTCCATGTCAAAGGGCTTTATTGATGTTCAGCTTCCCAATGAAACATCAAAGACATTAGTGATCTCTTGAAAACACCTCTGCCACTGGCAATATTTAATGACTTAAAGTAGAACATGACAAAATATACACCAAAGAGGAAGAGCGTTGAACCATAGTTATTACCTGCAGATAATGTCTCTCTCTCCAACTGTGCAGAAAAGTTCTGTAATCAAATAGTAATAGCCATCTGAGCCACTAAATGATGAAGTTGTTCATTAGAACATGAAACACAACAAATCCTATCACCTTTATATCCATCATTATAAATGAAACATGGAACGGATAATGTATAAAGGTAAACATATTGCAAACTGAGATGAAGTGTTGCGGACAATCAATTTAATTTGCCAGATGAAGTGTTGCAGAAGAAATCCAACTTGTAAATTTCAAATATTTATAGTAGGTACAACAGCATGAAGCCGTGAACTGAAGGAAACTGCTAGAATCAATTTTGAGACACTTGATGTTAAAGCCATTCACATTATTGCAATCCTTAGGGCACACTGAATCTTATTTGGCTTGAGAGAGATAATAGTTTGGAGAGAAGCTTGAGGGACCACAAGACACAAAATGTCCATACCAAAAGGTACAAAACAAATTTAGATGCTCAACCTGGTACTTTGTCAAGAAAAATATAGATATCTTCCAGTTACTTTGAGTGGATGTTTTGTGGTCATTAAACAACCAAGTTTAAACTGTTTTCCACTAAGTCTTAAAACCATTAAGAGGGGTTAAAATAATGGCTACCCTGACTAATTCCACGTTCAGAACATAGACTCCAAGGTGATATGATTAAGATCCAATGCAACAAAAAGTTCAACAAACAGACACTCATAAACAAACAACTTGTAGAAGCTTTAGGCTTACAAATGAATCACCAAAGGCCTCAACAGCACGGAGTCTTTCTTCATGCATGTCTTCTGTCATGAGTGGTGCACTCTATAACAATTCAAAAAAAAAAAAAAAGACAACTGCTATGTTCAAAATATGTAGTATGATATTGTGAGAAAGGGGCCATGGTGGCCGAAGATGCAATGAATAATGGTGGTTTGTGTGTGATAGGTGGTTAGAGATTTGTTGTTTGGAGAAGATGAACAAGATATTTTCCAGAAAGAATAATGTGTTTCTCTGTATTTTCTTATTATTCTTAATTATTAAATGTATACAGAGTAAGCCTTTAAATAGGCTGATATAGAGTTCTAATATAACTAAAACTATACTTTTATCTCTAATTTAAATAATATTTGTCCCTAATTTAAATAAGACTTCTAGTAAATCTAAACTACTGACTTGGGAATAAACTCTAATTATAGATTAAATAAAACTCTACCACTTCTCGGATAACTTACACTCTCCCTCAAACTCTAACACTTCTCGGATAACTTACAGATATTATTCCGTGAGAAAAATTAAAAGAGAAAAAAATTAATAATGCAGAAATATAAGAGAAACCTGTGTAAATGGAGCATGCAAACTCTGGCACGATTTCAGAAGCTTCATAGAACCCACAGGACCAGATGATCCTCTCCTGATAGAATCTGAACAGATTTTATCAGCAGAATGCGCATCTTGAGAATTTGCATTAAACTTTGATACAGCTGCTTTAGATACGTTAAAATCTTCTGGAATAAAGAGACTGCAAAAAGGAAAAAAGGTTCTCATCATATTTTTATTATAATTCTAGTCCAAAGTGAAAATGCAGCAACATACTGCAGACTTTATTCATGAATTGGTAAATTCAACCTGTCATCTCAATTTTGAATCGTTAGAAGACTAAAATAACTTACTAATTAACATTCCGATTTAGGCTCCACAGCTAAATTGTAGCCATGCAATCAGCCCAGCTTACATATCTGCTGGAATAAAAATAACTGGCAAAGTTGAACTAAAGTATAACCAGCTTCTCACACATCGTTTATAGCAAAATGGACCACTTAGTCACTCAAAAAGGTGCATAGATTCGTCATTGATATCTTATTTACTAGCTCACTCATTCTTTCCATCGCAATTTTCAATACAAAAAACCAACTATGTCATAATTATGTAACCTGCATTTGTAGATGACTGTAACACTTTTTCTTATTCTATCACCTAAACTTGAAAGCATATTTTCCTATGGCTTATAAGCAATAGGTATCTTAATCTTACCAACTCTATGGGCAGAGATTCAATGCACTTTACTGGGTGCCTTCATAAGGATAAATTAAAACGGATCTACTAGTGGCCAAAAAAGAATTAATCTCTCTGAAAAGTCATTAAGAATATCAATTTTTTATGAAGAAACCAAAGAACTCTCACTTGCTTAGTTCACCTGTCACGTTTCCCATCAAATGCTGGACTCTTGGTATGAAAACTAGAAGACTCCTCCCCACTTTTAATGTGTTCCTGCATTTTCTGTCAAATGAAGATTTCAAGCCAGAAACAAGATAAAGAACAAAGTCCATATGGGAACAAGTTCAGCAGATCTCGTAAGAAAAGAGAGTGTTGAAAGCACGAGAAAATAAGGGCCAAGCCCCTTTTTCTTGCTTTCTACCTTTCCTTGCTCATTATCAGATACAAAAAGGCACAAGTAGCAGAAAGGAAAAAGACAAGACAAAAGGTGGTGATGACCTCCATATTTGCAGATGCATCGTCCTTACTTCCAACACAGTCTTGAACTTCCTCATTTTGTTTACGCTTCTTCTGAATGCATATTGCAAGCTGACCGGAAAAAGGTAAATAATCAATTGGCCATCATATTGGTTTAAGTAAAAGGAAACGGTGCAAATATTAAAAAACATCAGATTGCTGAAATAACATAAGATGCTTCAGGAACAAATGCCTTCAGAAGGAAAAAAAGAATGTACACGTAGATAAGGAATATACAAGTACTTGACAACAAAACAAGCAAGGTAATTTTCTCTAGGCTATGAATGAAGCACAAACACTCATTGCAGGGAGTTTCAGGGGTTGAATGTGGCTCTGACACAACAGAATAAGCAAACATGTGAGGGCATGTAAAAAAAGATAAAATAAAATTGGACATAGTGAAAACATGTTTGGATACACGATGAAGTTTTTTTGTTTCTTCTTTGGCATCTTTTTTTCTCCAATATGGAATCAACAATGAGAAAAAGCCTATATCCTAAGGAAGTGAAATGCTTGAAAACCATAATGTAAAACAAAAATTAGAGAGAGAATCAACAAGAATGAAGGGTAATGCAGGATAGTGTGGGAGTAGAAAGCAAAGTATCAATGTAAATATGTTCCAGGGACTGAGAATGAGAAAGTAAACAGACAGGAAAAAATGAGACAAGTATGAACGTAATTATCCTGTTGAATTATTCAGAATATGATGATTTAGGGCCTTCTGGCCTTGGAGTCTGAGCTATTTGGTCCTAATGGGAATTTTAGGTTCAAGTTTTTCATTCAAAACTAATCTAAAAATATTTAAAAGCTATTTGCATGTGAATGTTCTAATGAAAAGTATCAGTTTTATATTTTTAGTGTATTTTGTTATAATAGAAAAATATATCTTATTGCCCTGTCGCATCATACCCATTCTATGTGTCTGTGTAGGTGCTGCTTAGTCTGTAGATCTAAGCTAAGCCTGCACAATAGATCTGTAAATAACATGACAATTTCCCCCCACATGAAGTGACTAAGGCTCTCAAGATACGATAAAAACATGTTAGATCTCAAGGGATTTGAACTAGAAAAGTAGCAGATTAGTTACACAGCAAAGATAATTCAGAAATTTGCTAAGGGTTCATGAAATAATTGCATGGCAAAGCCAAATACAGCTATATTTTTATTCATTTTCCCATCCAACTTTAACAAATTGAATTAAGGGCACAAGATTTTAGAGCATGGGGTAAAGTCTTAAAAGTTAACAGTATAAAAGAATGTAAGAGAAAGGAATTAAAACGGGAGGAAGTTAGGAAAAAGCATTTAAAAGGCATCATCCAGACAGGAAGAGAAGCCAATGAGAAAAGATTGAAACATGTATTGGAAGGTCAGATCCATTAGAGGTCCTAGATTTCAACCAATTTTAACTGACTTCACTTTAAACATA
This sequence comes from Hibiscus tridactylites, assembly GCA_958450335.1. NCBI lineage: Eukaryota > Viridiplantae > Streptophyta > Magnoliopsida > Malvales > Malvaceae > Hibiscus > Hibiscus tridactylites. The sequence goes on along the minus strand of OY288289.1, from coordinate 44,139,051 downwards.
TTCAAAAGTTGTCCAACGATGATCACTGGATTTTATTACCATTTGTAGCTTCTGGTTGATCAAACAAGTTGCCAGGTCAATTGGACCATTGGCTGGAATTCTAGGCAATGACTGTGACTCTTCCCAATGCCAGCGAATTTCTCGAACAAACTCTATCCAGAACACAGCAATGGCTAAATAAAAAAGAACAATAACCAACATTTAGCAAAGGACAATGTTACAAGTTCAACTACAGGTAAATTACTCTTGAGACAACTTATCATGCATGGTTTTCATACATACCACGAATGTTACAATTGCCGAACCATAATGAGTGTAAACAAAAGTGTGTAAAAAGAGACCCAAGAGGTGACCCTTTAATAGCTTGAGAACTCTTATGTTCGTCTTTAGCAAAATTGGGAAATTGGAGGCCTGTACGTCAAGACAGAAATTAATACTCAGAGCAAAATGTAAACTAAGATAGTAAGGCATAAAACGCGATGCAAATCTTCTAAATAAGAAGCTACTTAAGCAAGTAAGTCAAGTGTGTGCGTGAACATGTGTATATATATATAAAGAGAGCATTAGACAGATTTTTAAGAGGTATGATGCATCAAAGTGCTTCGTAAAATGGGAAAAACTACCCTCAAGGAAGAGATCTTTAAGCACGTGGTCAAGGACAGGTTGTGGTGGTACAACCATAGAGGACTTCAAATTGTCTGAACCAGGAGTTTCAACTGCAAGATATAAATGCATGTTAGGAAAATTTTGCAAAATTTAAAATAGATCTTCTTGATAACTTCAACGGTCTGCATCATGATACATATGCCAATATGTGAATAAAGATATTGAGACCTGACACAAAATCTTCTATAAATTGAACTCGAAATGATATATCCAATGCATTGACCAAAAGCTGCAACTGAGAAGCAAATCCAATTCTGTCTCCTTTTGAACTATCACTTTCATATATAAATTAGTATAATCAGATATATCACATAACAAAAATATTAAAAAAATAATGGAACAAAGGGGCTATAAACACAAAAGTGGTTGAATTTTCAGAAGGATGCTCCTAATAGTTCAGAATGAAGAGAGAATCCATGGCATAAACTCCTTACAGATTTGGGGACAAATTTGGAGCTAGAATCCAGTTCTCAGCTTCATGGGGTGAAGCACTTTCCAGTTCAGCCATTTCCAAGGAGCTTTCGACTACCTTTTCTGACCAAGTGGCCACTAAATCAAATCCTACATGCGTTGAATCCAGTAAACAGTGTACGCCAGCAATGCATAAAGAAAAAAAGCAACACTCAGAAACATTGCAAGTCATCTAGGATGCATAATTTTCCATATCCATCTACTGAATAAATAAACATATAACAAAACATAGTTGTACGGGAGATTAAATCCCAGGTCTTCATGCCCATCTTGTTATGAGAACATTGTAAAGGAGATTAAATCCCAAGTGTTAGATAGGAATGTAATTTGCAGACTAGTTGTACGAAGCTCTAATTGCAAAGCTGATGAGTTAGCTAAAAAAGGGATTGGGTAAGTAGGAAATATGATAGCAAGTGGGGGGAATAGAATTTGTGGAAATTTGTATTGACTGTTGTAAAATGTGGTTTGATTTCAAGTAATAAAATTGGGGCACTCTTTTCCTCCTTCCGCTGGCCGGACGTTCCCTGACTCAGGGGTGCAGAAAGCTAAGAAGGGGGTTTTTAATGAGGCCTCCTATTCCTATAAAAAAAAAAAAAAAACATAGTCTTACCCTTCACCGGATCTTCTGCAAAATACCATTCATTCCAAGGGCAATCATCATCCCAACGCTTACTATTGAGATTATCACCACCTAGGCTTGTTTCGGAATCTGCATTTTCAGCATCAGCTTCTTGGATATCGTTGTCATTGTCATCGTCATTGGGAAGTGTTCGATAGGTGAGTTTCATTCTAAGATGTACTTTGAAAAGATGCATTGAATGGTCTGATGTGCAGTAAGCCTTCAAAAATAGATGGCAACTAGTATTACCTCATAACATAAAGGGCATAACGTCAATGTGGATGCAAAATATTACAAAATTGATGCAACACTTGATCAAACAAGGGGAAGGATAATTTTAGCATTACGACCATAACTGTCAAAAGTAGAGTAATTTTGTGTAAACTCTTGTATATTTCTACAAGATTAGTTACAAACTTATATACATATAGTATTCTTAACCTAGGAAACTCTTAAGTTAGGAAAGGAACAAATTCTAGGAAAGATAAAATCTCTTAAAGTTAGGGATTGCACCTACTAACAGGAATCTACAGAACCCTATCAATTTACACAAAATATCTCTAATTTATGAGTATATTTCCTGACACTCCCCCTCAAGCTGGGGAATGGATGTCCTCCATCTTCAGCTTGCTTGTTAACTTCAGAAAATACTTCCTAGGTAGCCCCTTGGTAAGTATATCTGCAACTTGATCTGCAGTGGATGCATAGGGAGTACAAATTAGTCCACTGTCAAGTTTTTCTTTTATGAAATGCCTATCCACTTCAACATGTTTTGTTTTGTCATGTTGAACCGGATTATGAGCAATATTGATTGTTGATTTATTATCACAATATAGCTTCATCGGACCTTCCCATTTAACTTTTAAATCCTCCAAAATAATATTTAGCCACAATAATTCACAAATCCCAAGTGCCATGGCTCTAAACTCGGCTTCTGCACTGGACCTAGCTACAACATTTTGTTTTTTGCTTCTCCAGGTCATTAAATTTCCTCCTAGCAAGGTGCAGTATCCTGATGTTGATCTTCTATCAACCAAGGACCCTGCATAATCTGCGTCTGTATAGGCTTTCAATGTTAAATTTCCTCCCTTTTTAAATAAAACTCATCTGTCTGGTGTGTCTTTTAAATACTGCAAAATTTGAGTCACTGCCCTTAGGTGTGATTCTTTAGGATTGTGCATGAATTGGTTCACAACCCCGACTGCGTAGGCAATGTCTGGTTTGGTGTGTGATAAGTAAATCAATTTTCCCACAAGTTTTTGATAGGAGCCTCTGTCCACTGTTGCATCCTCTGTTACATCTCCAAGCTTGTGATTAGCTTCTATTGGTATTTCTACTGGTCTGCACCCTAGTTGCCAGTTTCTTTCAACAAGTCTAGGGTGTATTTCTATTGAGATATGAAGATTCCTTGCTGTGAATATGCTACTTCAATACCAAGGAAGTATTTTAATCTTCTAAGATCTTTGACTTCAAACTCCTTGATCAAACACTTCTTTAAGTTATCAATTTCTTTCGAATCATCCCCTGTGACTATGATATCATCTACATAGACTAATAAAGCAGCAACTCCCCCTGAAGAAGAATGTTTCACAATTAATGTATGATCACCCTGACTTTGTCTGTAACCCAGTTTCAACATTACTTTGGTAAACCTTTCAAACCAGGCTCTTGGGGATTGTTTTAGTCCATTCAGGGCCTTTTTCAATTTGCAAATTGTTTGTCCCCAATTTGGACTAAATCCCGGTGGAATGTCCATGTAAACTTCCTCTTCAAGATCCCCATGCAAAAAGGCATTCTTGATGTCGTACTGTCGTAATTTCCAGTCTTGACTGGCAGCTAATGACAATTAAATTCTCACAGTATTCATCTTTGCAACAGGAGCAAAAGTCTCAAGGTAATCTATCACATAGGTTTGAGAGTACCCCTTAGCCACCAACCTTGCTTTGTATCTTTCTAAAGAGCCATCTGACTTATACTTCACTGTAAATACTCATCTACATCCCATTGTTTTCTTTCCTTCTAACAGCTTTACCAAGTCCCACGTTTTGTTCTTCTCCAATGCCTCCATTTCAACTTGCATAGCATTCTTCCAATTCTCATTCTCTAAAGCCTCGGACACAGTTTTAGGAATGGCAATGGTATTTAGGCTAGTAAGGAAGGCTTTGTGGTTGGGAGATAAGTTCTTGTAGGACATAAATAGATAAAGAGGGTTTTTTGTGGTACAAGTTCTTTTTCCTTTTCTAATTGCAATAGGAAATTCAAAATCCCTATAATCAGAATCAGGATTAGTATTCTCAATATTATTTGAATCAAAGATAGGTGCAGTAATTACCTCAGTTTGTGGAGGAGACAAGGGTGATGATTAAGCATGCACCGGTCTCCTTTTTCTCGAGTAAGTTTGTAAAGGAGTAGCAATATCTTGAATTCCAGTCTTAGGTGTGGTGGGTTCAGGTTGTTGCTGGTCAAAAGAAGGCTGAGGATCAAATTCACAAACAGATTGAGTAAAATCAGGCTAGGATTAGACAGGCTGGGCAAATTCAAAATCATTTTGGACAGATCCAGAATCATTTTGAACAGGCTGGGCAGATTCAGAACCCTTTTGGATAGGCAAGGTGAGAGGCTTAAGAAGGAAATAATATCTGTCCTTATATTCTCTGAACAAAATCTCCCCCTGAAGATAAGGCTGAGTAAAATAGTTTTCACTCTCAGCAAAGGTGACATCAACAGAAGTAAAATGTTTCCGTGTAGGTGGATGATAGCACTTATACCCTTTCTGAGTAGACGAGTACCCTACAAAAATGCATTTCAATGCCCTTGGATCCAACATACCCCTATTCTGAGAATGAATATGAACAAAGGCAACACAACCAAATACTTTAGGCTTAAGTTAAAGTGAAGGGCTAAAGTTAGGATAGAAATTGTTTAGGACTTGAATAAGACTCTGAGAATTAAGAACTTGAGTTGGTAATCTGTTGAGAATATAGGTAGCAGTTAACACAACTTCCCCGCAATATTGTTTAGGAACATTTTTTTGAAACAACAAGGCTCTTGTTATTTGAAGAACATGGTCATTCTTTCTCGGCTACACCATTCTGTTGAGGGGTGTTTACACAAGATGATTCACGTATGATTCCTTTTTCTTGGAAATAGGAAGATAGGACATGGTTAAAGTAGTCTTTAGCATTGTCTGACCTAAACCTTTTTATATCAGCCCCAAATTGAGTTTTGACCATGGTGTAAAAGGTTTTAAAAGTAGAACTGACATCAGATTTTTGTTTTAGAAGAAATATCCATGTCACCCGAGTGCAATCATCTATAAATGAAACAAACCACCTAGCCTCAGTTATATTTTGAATAGTGGATGGTCCCCAAACATCACTGTGAATGAGAGTAAAAGGTGTAGATGCCTTTTTATTACTTATGGGAAAAGAAGTACGTTTGTGTTTGGCAAGCTCACATATGTCACAATGAAACTCTTCATTATCTAAAGATTTGAACAATGAAGGAAACATAAACTTTAAAACTTTAAATAAAGGATGACCAAGGCGAAGGTGATGAAGCCATATATGGTCTTTCGTGGTTTTAGATTCTGACATAAGAGAAAAAAGATGGATGATTTGGATCATTGAGCGGTCCATTGGAGTTTTCAAGATAATACAATCCATTTTCTTCTTTAGCATGCCCAATCATCCTCCTCGTTCCCTGTTCCTGAAAAACACATTGGGTAGGATAAAAAACAACACAAGAGTTAGTGTCTTTGATGATTTTTTGGATAGACAGGAGATTAGTGAACAGTTTAGGCACATGAAGGACATTTTTAAGTGTCAGGGTATTACTTATGACAATATCTCCTTGACCAGCCACGGTTATCCTACTTCCATCTTCAACTGTTATCTTTTTATTACTAGGACATGGTTAATAATTGATAAAATGTAGAGAGGAATTGGTCATATGGTCAGCTGCTCCTGAGTCAATCACCCAGGAGCTTTGGGTAGGAAAATCCGAGACTTTAGATTTTTGAGAAGAGGATATACTTGAAAAAGCCAAACTACATGTACTTGAAGAGGAAGGTTAAGAGATCCAAGTAAACTTTTCAATTTCTCTATTTCTTCCCTGTTGAACTCAAAGGGTTGTTCTTGGGCATCTTCATTCATCTGCTTAGTGGTATATGCCTTTCCCTGTCCTCTTGATGATCCCTCTCTCTCAAAGAAACTTTTGTTTGTTGTTTGTGGCTTCCCATGAAACTTCCAACACTTCTCTTTTGTATGGCGAGACTTCTTGCAATAAGTGCACCATAAAGAGTCTTTGTGCATCATTTTTGATCCTTCTGATTTCTCTTTAAAGAACTATTGTTCCAGGTTTGGTTTTCTTTCAGCCGCACCTCTGGTGGCTAGAGCTGAACTCTCCACTTGATTGCTCTCAATCATAACCCCTCTTCTCCCTTCCTCGGCTCGAATGATTGCAATGGCTTCATTTAGGGAGGGTAGCTCTTCTTTTCCAAGAATCTGGACTCTCACCGCATCATTCTCAATATTTAATCCAACAAGAAAATCATAAATTCTTTCTTTCTCAACAAACCTTTTTAGGACTGTTGCATCTTCACTACACTTCCTTTGAATACATTGGTAGTGATCCATCTCTTGCCATAAATTTTGCAGCAAGTTGGAGTATTCTGTGATGGATCTGCCTCCTTGCTTAGTGGACGAGATTTTGGTCTTGATCGAATAGATTTGGGCAGCATCTTTAACCTTTGAGTAGGTTTGTTTTACAGCCTCCCATTTCTCTTGGGCTATATTGAGAAACATACATGTGTCACTTATTTCTGGTAGCAAGGAATTCCATAGCCAAGACATGACTAGTGAATCCTGCTCATCCCAAGCCTCAAATCGAGGGTCTCCCTCCTTAGGTCCAGTTCCAAGGAGATGACTTAGCTTTCCTCTAGCCTTCAAAAAGGTACGAACCAGCTGTGACCATTTAAGATAGTTTTTTTCCATTCAACCTGTAGGCTACCTGTATGCTTTGCAAGTCACTTATCTGACTCGAATGGCTCCCTTCACTCACTGTGACTCCTTGCACAGTCTCAATGTTGCTTACATCGCCTCCCTCAACCATAGTTTTGCTAGATTCACAGTGACACTTCACTGAACACTCAAAGGAAGGATTTTTAAGGGAATAATCAAGATTGGCAGAACTCAAAAAAGGATTAACAAAGCTCTGATACCATGTTAAACGTAGAGAAATTTACTGGAAAAACTCTCTTAATTTCTATACAAGAGGTTACATTCTTATATACAGCTTATGTCCTTAAGTTAGGTAACTCCTAAATTAGGAAAGAGACTATTCTAGGAAACTTAAAAATCCTTTAAAGTTAGCGATTGTAACTACAAACAAGGATCTACAGAATGTTGTCTAATTATACATAGAATCTCTAATTTATGCGCATATTTCCTGAAAATAAACAACCCCTATAGTTTGTGAGCCTGGAACAACATGCAGATTTTTAATAAAAATTGAACTTACAAATTTAGAAACAAACAGCTCATACAATCCTTCCAGATGCATGAACTTTATGGGAACTTGGCTACCAATACGATCTGCCTCAAACCTTCTTGTAAAAATTGTTCCCATATTTTGGATTCCAATATATGATTGCCTTGAAGGGTCATGGACAGGGACAAATGCTGGCCACAAACTGCATCGCCAGAATGTATACAAAAGTTTAGAATTCAAAGTTAATATATAAAGTTTTGGTAAAAAAAAAGAAGTTAACACAACAGATACATGCAAGATACAAATACGAATTACAAAACTAAAATAAATTGTTTCTGACAACATTTATTTATTTATCTATTATTATTATAATTTTGTGTGTGTGTGTGTTGGGGGAGGGATAAGCCCAAGTACTAAAAGAATCTTTAGAAGTTAATAACACTATATGTTGCTATGATAAAAGCTAGAAAATAAAAGAGGATCATGTGTGATAATGCTTCAAAAGTATTTCATAGTAACATTTACAGTCAGAACTTCAACCTTGAACAATTTGACAAAGCAATTGAAACTGCACTTAGAAGCTTGGTAGCTTCTGGCGCGTAAAGTACCACACCACTGGCACTCTGAGGTGAAATCACCTGTATATGGCATTTGTTAGGTGGAAAGGTAAAGAAAGAAGTGGATAGCATTATACAAAGGTGAAATTACTCTGCAAGTCTCTCTATTATAAGAACTGGTTCAAATTAGTCCCTGTACTGGTAAAAAAAATCAAATAAGGCCTAATTTTAGCAGAGTTAACATATACTATTTAAAAAGCAACATTAATTCTTTATTATTTTTAAAGCTTTAATGGGTTTGTAAATGAAAGCTTTTGTTTAGAGTTGAACTGCAAGTGAAAAAAAAAAAAATTTCATGACATTTTTTAAACAGTAAATGTTAACTATATTAAATTTTAGCCTTGTTTGAATCTTTCCACAGGTACAGGGACAAATTGTTCAAGGTACTTTCACCATTATATAAATCTGCAAAATATTATTATCAAGAAGACTATTGAAAGGAAAGGAAGAGACCGCACGGGATGTGAGCATACCAAGAATTCCTTTACTCCAAAGCACAGATGCAAATCATGCAAAGTGGAACTCCAATCAGCAATTTTGCCTGTGCCAATCAAAACACCGGTAAAGAAACATAAGTTCAAATCACGGTAGGAAATGATTAAGGGATAATATCACCCCTCCCCAAAATACCATTATTGCTGATTTCAAAGTAGTACTCCATGGAATAGACTTTCGCAGCATATTTCAGGTCGAATTTGACCTTATATATGTTATCAGATGAATCCAGATGATCTGCTCCCTTTTCCTACAACAAATTTACAGATAAATCTGCTTTAATTTAATGTGATCATGAGATTGGAAATAGAATCTTAATCTGCTTGAATAAAACAAGCTTTCAGAAATCAGAACAGGCGTACCAGCAATTTTTTTGGACCATCAGCTAGCCACTGCCGACAGGTAGCCTCTATTTCAGATATGAACCTAAAATTCGATAGTCAGTAATATCATATTTATAAAGCAGGAAAGGAAAAGAAATAAATGTAGACAATGAGGTGTTGAAATTGTTGTACTATCAAACACCTTTCCCATGAAGAAGCCAAAGTGAAATCATTGAAGTGTTCAATCTGCACAAATATCCAACAAACCTTACATTTTCAACAAAGAAAAGGAATCAAAATTGCTTTCTAATTTTCTAGCTCATGATAAATTTGAAATCTGGGGCAGGAAAAACAATAGTAAAGCTGTGAATTACGCACTTCCTCTTCTTCATCTTGTTCGACTACACCGGCTTGGCTTGAAGATGCCATGAAAGATCACGCGCTTCTCAAAATTTTGCTCCGACGGCAAATTGACGATGGCTACGGAAAATTCATCTAAAATCAATCGTCGAGAAAAGAAGGAATAACCGGCATTTGAATCAAAGAGAGAGATTTAAATCTCGGTTTGAATTTAATCAGCGGACATTGAGATGGAAAATAAATCATCTAAAGGTAAAGGAGAGCGATGGTGAAACGGAGAGATCTGGTTTTTATGAAAACGAAAAAGATGGGTGAATTATTGGGTTCTTCCAATGAAATGTCAGTCCCCAAAAGTCGAATGCGGAAGTTTGGTGAAATAAATTCCTTCAAAATAACATAAATTCTCGGGGTTTTAGTTAAAATTTTGATACTTGGCACTCAACATTGTCATCTCTGACAAATTTGCCATAATACTATATAGGATAATTTACATTTTACTCATTAAACTTCACATCAGTTTTCATATAAGTCACGGATCTTTAATTTCATCATATTATATAGTGAAACTTCTATTATTAACTAATTTTCCATAATATCATATAGGATAATTTACATTTTAGCCATTAACCTTCACATCAGTTTTCATATAAGTCATCGACTTTAATTTCATCAGATTATGACCCTTTTGGCAATTAGCGAATAGCGTAAAGATGATAGTGGATTACATTAGTTGATAGCTGATAGCATTAGTTGATTTGACTAACGAATTGCATTAACTAATTGTATTGTATAAAAGTGTTTGGTAAAATTAATTGACAGCTTATAGTTGTTTGGTCATTTGAATAAGCAAAATGACATATAAGGACATGATTATATTCAATATTTTTTTAAACAATATTACATTCAAATTTCAATACTTGTTTGAATAATTTATTGGTTATCAATATTTTTATCAATTGATATTAATTAGATTATGAAAATTATTTTTTAATATAACATTATAAGCATATTTGAAGGATGAATATATCAGTTATGAGATTATTTTTTAATATAATCTTATTAATTGTTAAACTTATATATATATTAATTTCTTATTATGAACTCATATTTTTAATATAATTTTATTAATTGTCAAATTTAGATGTACATATTAATTTTTTATTTATGAAATTATTTTTTAAATTTTATTAGTTATTCAAATTTAGGTTATTTAGATAATTTTTTGTTATTGTTAAGGAAAAAAGTCTTTACAACTCTTATATCAAATCATCTAACCCAAAAAGATTTTACAATTTGAGAGGTTTTACCCCAATCCACCATTACAATCTTTTGTTTACCAAACATCCAAAATAACAAATTTGACTAGTCAAACCTCTAAAATTAATTCAAACATTTAATTTTGACTCAAAAAATTGTTTACCAAACATGTCATATATCATGAAAATTCTATTATTAAAAATTAAGTCATTTATGCTTATAGTTTCATCATTAACTAATTTTAGTGTAAAAGTTACCTCACTATATACTATATAGATTACTTGATTTTTAAACATAATCAACTTTAGGATATCATGCTAAGTTACGGATGTATGTGTTAAAGTATGCCCAAAAAATCAATCATAAGATGATCGTAAATGATATATTTGTTTTATCTTGTTCATTAATACAGAGGCATTGTCATTATTATTTTTAGTTATTATTATGCGTGCATAAATAAACAGAACTATAATAAAGTCCTTAGAATAATATAGTTATTCTTAAATGTCCTTAGTTAAGTATTATTGTGGTCATGAATAACAATAATGCATTAAGACTAATATTTAGTTGATTAATGACAAAATATTGTCATTGACATGAAAATGTCAAAATCAATACATAAGTATGTGTTAGAGAACGACGTACTTGATTGACCCACTATGAGCATGTTTTTTTGGTTTATTATGTGAAATTCACAACATTGCTCATGGTGATAATTACATGTATGACCCTCAGACTTGATGTCATCATTATTTCAATATCGTGGGTCACATATTTTGATACAGTCAAATGTGTGTCGTAAATGACTACAATATAAAGACTAATATTGGATATGCATGTCACAATCTATGTAGTGGGATATGGTTGATCAAGATAGAATTTGTCTCTCCTACATAATAGGAGCAATATCTAAGAGGTCACTTGTAACCCTCTCGACCCGGCCTGGGCGAAAGACCGAACCGAACGAGTCACGTGGGGAATATTAAAGTAAACTGGAAAGATTTACCTCAATAAAGGGCCTTTTTTATCTTCTATAGATGCACATTGTTATCCTAAGTGTAAAGACTCGCAGCGAAACAATTAACATCTCATATAAACATCTATTAAGCACTCAATTGAATACAATCACGTTTTAGGGACCATTTTGTAATTTTATCCATTTATAAAGACTTCTTCTATTTTTAAGTTACCAATCATTAATTAGCCATATTACATTCCACTTTGCCAAAACTCAGCTCAAAACAAATATCCAAACTCATTTAATTGCATCCACAACATTAAGAACTAAAACGTAAGGAATCACAACTCTTAACAACTTGGTGTTTCGATACAGAAACACCCTGTTTCGGAACAAGTCCTAGTGTTTCGGAACACGAGCCTGTATCGAAACACCCTCTAAATCGTTTTGGCACATCAAATTCCAATAGCCAAACCTCACGAACCTATTCCGATACACCATGCCCTATTTCGAAACCTCGTGCCTATTTTGGAGACCCCGTTTCAATACAACCTTAGGCGTATCGAAACGCCTGACCTAAAATGTCACATTTTTGCTTGTTTTTCTCATTTTTAAGCAACCGGAAAACATCCAAGCATGCTTCTAACTTATACATAACATATCCATACATCAATCTTTAATCATTATAAGCATGATCAACATCATTCCATGGCAATTAGCAACATAAGTAAACTATATGCATGCAACCTAGAAAATAAGTCAAGCAAGATATCGAAATGCATAACAAAGCATAAATCAAATACCAAAGGCCATTTACAAGTCGACATAGACATCACAAACTTGCCAAAAAATAGGGAGTTTCAAAACGCACTCCTCAAAACTTTAAGGCATCATCATATTGTCAATTATTACTAATAGGTAAACGTAAAACCATACTTGAGCTATGTATCACTCCTTGAAATCCTTCTTGCCTCCTTCCTGCCCAAAATATGCTATTTCTCTACATTGTTGGAAAAAGAGAGCATCAACAATAATGCCTAGTGAGGGATGCTCAAAACAAACCAACCACAACAATGCATTGTAAACCATTTCTCAAGTGGAAAACACTATTTCATCATGCTCAATCTATCTCATGCTTGAAACCATTTTCAAAGCAAAAACCACATCATTAAAACCACATGTACCATCTATCTCATGCATTAACCATAATGCAAAATCTCAAGGCAAAGCTACTCATGCTTGTTTCTCATAAAGCATTTCTCAAATCATGACCTCATATGCAAACTCAATACATAAAATCATTTATAATCAAGTTACATGTAAATCTCATATATTGGCATTTTAGCAACATTACTCAGATAAGTTGATAGCTTGATGGAATCTCACATCATCAAGACTTACCGTGGTGGAATCTCTCATCACCGCACTCTCACTTCGGAGCGGGATGACACTACCCCCATTGCCCGAATCGAAGAGCACGTACGAATTTTGTATGTTATAGTGCACTTCTCATCCTATTGGTCGACCAATTATATCCGGTAATAATAATCTCATCTCATGCCAACATACACTTTTAAACATCATTTACCTACTGTTTTCAATGCATAAGCATAAACCATTTCTCATCCCATTTCAAAAGCATAAACAATGCATAGTATTTTCTCAACAAGTTCTATCTCTTTGAAATCATAAATCTATCTCATGGGATCACATAAATCATCAAATCGTATCTCAAAATATGCATAAAATAGTTAGCTTTTTCCACAAACATAATCTCAAAACCCAATAAAAACACTCATAAAAGACCAAATACTTGGAAATTTCAATAAAGAATTTATCATTAGAGGAGAAGAACGAAATTGCCTATAATGTTAGCTTTTTCCTCTAATTGAATAGATTTTCATGAGAAAATCAAAGATACAAACATAAGATTTTGATAGTAAATCGATAGGAAATCATTTAATATGAAAAGATAAATCAAATCAAATGCTTACCTTAAATCTTTGAAGAGGAAAACAATGATTGGCTTAAGAAAATTTGAGAGAAAATGATAGAGAGAAAGTTAGCTACATAAAATGTGTTTTTAGAAAATAAAGGCTATTTAGTCTTTTTCCAACTCTTTTTATTTATTAAAACCATCTTAAAATAAATCAATTAACAGGAAAAATGCTGAATTAGACCTTTGGTCAATTACTCCTTAAAGATTCAAAGTTATGGTCTTTTACAATTTAATCACTTGAAAAACAGTTTTCAAAAATCGCATTTTAGTCACCAAATATAAAATGTCTTTCTTCCAAAACTCATTTTCAAAAATTGGTTTCACCAAAATCATATATTTATAAAATAATAATTTTTAACCATTTCCTCATATATTTTATCTAGTTCAAAAACCATTTATTCAAAATTATTCCCGAAACTAGTCTAGATTATCAAAACCGGTTCAACCAAACCCTCTAGCCAAACCCGACTAACTTCTAGGCCCAAAATTGGGGCGTTACAACTCTCCCCCACATAAGAAATTCCGTCCTCAAAATTTACCTGGTGGAAAAAGATAAGGAAACTGCTTCTTCATGTCATCCTTCCTTTCCCATGTGGCTTCCTCTACACTACGATGTCGCCACAAGACCTTAACCAACTCAATGGTCTTACCACGGAGAACTTTGTTGTCCAAATCAAAGATCTCAACCGGTTCCTCGTCATAGGACAAATATGGATTCGACTCAATCTCCTCAACATGCATAACATGAGACGGATCCGACCTATACATTCGAAGCATGGATACATGGAAAACATCATGTATATTCTCTAACTTGGGAGGTAACCTTAACTTATAAGCAACAGATCCAACACGTTCAAGCACCTCATACGGTCCAATAAACCTTGGACTCAACTTGCCTTTTCGACCAAATCTCATCACCTTTTTCCAAGGTGAAAATCTTCGAAAACACCTTATCACCTACGGCATATTGAACTACCTTACGCTTCAAATCCGTGTAAGACTTTTTCTGATCCGAAGCCACTTTCAACCATTCACTAATAAGCTTCATTTTTTCCGTAGTGCCCTTTAACACATTAGGCAAAGAGACAAACTTCTGCCCCGTTTCCGCCCAACAAAGAGGTGTTCTACAGTTCCTTCCATACAAAGCCTCATAAGGAGCCATTTGAATGCTTGCTTGATAACTATTATTTTAAGAAAACTCCACCAAAGGTAAATGCTTCTCCCAAGAACCTTGAAAATCTATAACACAACACTGCAACATATCTTCAAGTACTTGGATAACTCGCTCAGACTAACCATCTGTCTGCGGATGATGCGAAGTACTAAAACTCAATCGCATACCCAACGCCCGATGTAAACACTCCCAAAACCTAGCTGTGAAACGTAGATCTCGATCTGAAACAATAGACTTAGGCACCTCATGTAACCTCACAATCTCAGAGATGTACAAATCCACCAACTTGTCCAACGTATACGTAGTATGCACTGCAGGAAATGTGCACACTTCGTAAAACGATCAACAATCACCCAAATAGAGTTCTTCTCGGATGGTGTCAAAGGCAAACCCGTCACAAAATCCATGGTGATTCTCTCCCATTTCGATTCCGAAATCCTCAACGGTAGCAACAATCCAGAAGGAAACTGATGCTCAACTTTAACACGCTAACAAACCATGCACTTACTAACAAAATCAGCCACATCTTTCTTTAAACCAACCCCAATAGTACTCATCCCTCAACCCATGATACATCTTAGTACTACCGAGATGCGTGGAAAATGGACTACTATGCACCTCAATCAAAATAGTGTGCCTCAACTCAACATCCTTCGGCACAACTATTCGACTCTTAAAGCATAAAACACCATCATCATTGAAACAAAAGTCCATCGTGTTTCCTTCTGCAATATCCTGCACATGCAGTACCAACGAATCATCCAAAAACTACTTCTCCTTGATCAACTCTACCAGCGAAGGTTTCACTTGTAACTCAGCCACCAAACCACCATCCCGCGATGTACTCAACCGAGCGAACATCGCTCTCAACTCTACAATCACCTTTCTACTCAAGGCATCGACTAAAACATTAGCCTTCTGCGGATGGTACTCAATCGTCAAGTCGTAATCTTTAAGCAACTCCAACCACCGTCGTTTCCTAAGATTCAACTCTTTTTGTGACATCAAGTACTTCAGACTATTATGGTCCGTGTAAACCATACACTTTTCACCATAAAGGTAATGCTTCCAACTTTACAAGGCAAACAACACCGCAGCTAACTCGATATCATGTGTAGGCTAATTACGATCATGCGCTTTCAACTCCCAATATGCATAAGCCACCACCCTACCCTTTTGCATCAACACACATCCCAACCCAACATAGGACGCATCACTATAAACCACAAACTCTTTACCCGATTCGAGTTGAATCAGGATAGGAGCTTGTGTCTACGCTTCCTTTAACTTCTCGAAATCTTGTTGCCTAACCTCCGTCCATTGAAACTTAACATTATTTTGCAATAACTTGGTCAAAGAAGCAACAATTTTTGAAAAACCATCCACAAACCTATGATAGTATCCCGCCAAACCAAGGAAACTATGCACCTCATGAACCAACTTAGGCGACTTTCAATTCATCACTGCCTCAACCTTTTGGGGATCGACCTGAATCCCTTCGGCCGACACCATATGTCCAAGGAAAACGACTTTCTTAAGCCAATACTTGCACTTGCTCAACTTGGCATACAATATTGTTCAATAACGCTTGCAATACACTCTGCAAGTGTTGATCGTGATCTTCTTCGATATGTGAATACACGAGAATGTCATCGATAAACACAACTACGAATTGGTCCGAAAACTCATGAAATACCTGGTTCATCATGTCCATAAATGTAGTAGGGGCATTAGTCAAACCAAACAGCATCGCCAAAAACTTGTAATGCCCATACCTCGTGTGAAAAACGATCTTAGGCACATCTACATCCTTTACCTTCAACTGGTAATATCCAGATCTTAGATCGATCTTGGAAAACACCGAAGCACCTTGAAACTGATCAAAAAGATCATCAATCCTTGGCAATGGATACTTATTCTTAATCGTTAACTTGTTCAATTGTCGATAACCTATACACATTCGCATCATGCCATCTTTCTTCTTCACAAACAAAACCGGTGCACCCCAAGGTGAAACACTAGGCCTAATGAATCATCGATCAAGCAACTCCTATAGTTGCGTCTTACACTCTTTCAGAACCATTCGATAGGGAGCAATAAACACTAGAGTCAGTTTTTCATACAACTCAATGCCAAACTCAATCTCTCTGTTCGGTGACAAACCAATCAACTCTTCTGAAAATACACCCAGAAACTCACATACCGTACTTATGCCCTACACACGCACTTCATTTGATCCTGGGTTCGTAACATAAGCTAAGAAAGCCTCGCAACCTACTTCCATCAAACAACTCGCTTTTAGAGCCGAAATAGCATTGGATAAGAATTTAACATTCTCGCCCACGATTACCACTTCGTAAACACCAAAAAGTTTCAAGGTAACTTGCTTGGTATTAAAATCAACCATGGCTCTACGTTCAGTCAACCAATCCAAACCAAGAATTACATCAAAACTGCAGAAAGGCAACTCCATAAGATCAACCTCAAACACATGACCTTGAACAGACAAAGGACATCTCCTATACAACTTCCTCGTAACAACCGTCTCACCAAAAGAACTGGTTACATGCATACCAACATCTAACAACTCAACAAGTAGTTCAAGCGCTTGTGCAATCTTACACAAAATATATGAATGAGTAGAACTGGAACCAATCAAAGAAAGTAATGACAAGGATTGCAAAGTAAAGGTACATGCGATCACATATGTGTCATTCCTCCCCTCTCGGTGTTCATACACCCTAGCCTGTCTACCTCTCTCAGGATGAACAACAACAACATGAACAACATTCCTCTGTCCATCCTCTCTATGCTGAAAATTACCACGACCATGCTCACGACCTCTCTGTGGCTCAGCAACTCGTACCGGAGCTTGTCCGTCTCTAACCGGTTGTAGACAACCACGCTTCATATGACTTTGTGACCCACAATTCCATCACGTATCCAGATTACCCCAACACTCTCCTGTGTGCCTTCTGTCGCACCGGTTACACTCTAGTGTACGAACAAAAGCATTCTAGCCCTACTGGCCACGGCTAGGGTTACTACCACCATGCCTTATATTCGATGGGTACCTCTTATCCTTATGCTTCTTGAAACGATTTTTACCCGTATCAAAATCAACCAACCTCTTTCCAGAACTAGAACCACCCGAATGAGTGACTATACCTAAATTCTGCTCAATGTCCTTAGCTCGAGTGACTAAGACATCAAAATCTATGTAATTCGAAGCCAACATATATGTCTTAACCTCATTCACAAGCCCGTAGCGAAAACAATCACATCTCTTTTATTCGTTGGGACCCAATTTAGGGGCATATTGGCTCAACCAAACAAACTGAACCTCATACTCTGAAACAGACACGTTTCCTTGTACCAAAGACATGAATTCTCGCTTTTTTTCATCAAGATAGAAAACACCGAAATACTTCCTCTTAAAAGCAGTTTTGAAGAACTCCCAAGTCACATCGGTAGGTTCTATACTCGTTGTGATGATCATCCACCACATATAAGCATCTACATACAACAAGGTGTAAAGTGCTCATTAGTCCTATATTTTATATGCATTACTTCTCATATTATTGTTATTCTTAAGTACATTTTAGGCATATTTAGGTTCATTCATTGCATATTTACATTATTCTTTACTTTCCCATGATTTTATTGATTATCTTTTATTTGGTAAGGAAAAGATGTTGTTTTAGTTTAGTTTACATTTCAGGGCTAAAAGTTGTTAGGAGGAGAACAAACCAGAGGAGAGGATGCAAAGGAAACAGACCAGTGAGTTGTACTGATGCAGTTCCAAACAGAGAAAGCTACTGCCAAGTATCTGCCACCGTTGTACTTGCTGCCCAAGCCAGCAAGCTGAGCAATTGGATAATTAGAGTGCGATCTGTAGAGCAGAAAATCCTAATTCTAACGATGCCATCCACTCAATTTTCTGACGCCTGGAGCAGCGAACAGAGCCGCCAAAGGAGGAAATCGAGATAACTTGCGGTGCAAGGCAACGAGAAGAAGTCCACATTCAACTCAAAGAATTCAGAATTCAAGGTTTCATTTAATGCAAAAGCTACTTTGAAGACTTCTACTCCAAGGAGGACTTGACCTAGCTAATGCCTATATATACTTGACATATTTTGTAATTAGAGACAACTTAGGTTTTCCTTTGGGCATAGTTTAGGTTTTCTTACCGCCATTATGTTCTAAATTTCTCTTGGGTTTGGGTTATGTTGTAAACTAGTGTGAGAATGCTTGTTTAGGAATTAAGTTTGTTTTTGCAATAAAACTTTAAGGTTTGCTTATTCCATGCTTTTCATAGTTTTCAATTAAGTTCGAAAGATTAGTTGTCAACTATCTATTTGTTCGGTATAGAGAGAGTCGAACTCACAAAAGGGATAAGTACGATCCTCATCCTAAACAGGCGTTGATCAATTCGGCCTAGACATAGGTGCAAGTTTAAGACGCCTAAAAGAGGACGAAACAAGGTTGCTGTCTTTGCAAGATTCACGTCGTGACAAGTATCATCTGTAGTGGGCAACAATAGTATTCTGACTTAGACATAAGCGAGATCAATATCAAAGCGTTCTGCCAAGCCTTGAAGATCTGCCGAGTTTGCCGCCGAGCTAGTCATTCGTTCCACTACCGAGGCAACGAAATCGTCGAAGTAGCCAATTTGCCATCCTCCGTCGAGGTAGCAAAATCTGGCAGCGCAAAGCATCTTAACCTATTCAACACAGTTTCACACTAGGGAGCAGCATAATCTGACCCATTCTATCACCCCGATCTCTTCTATTAATTACTTGTGTTTTTATTTACTTTTGATTCTTTTATAAACTAAAATTATTTGTCAATTTAATTTTCTTGTGCAGGAATTACAATTCGAGTAAGTTGTCCAATCCCTATGGGAGACGAT
The DNA here is from genome assembly GCA_958450335.1 of Hibiscus tridactylites. Lineage (NCBI taxonomy): Eukaryota > Viridiplantae > Streptophyta > Magnoliopsida > Malvales > Malvaceae > Hibiscus > Hibiscus tridactylites. The sequence goes on along the minus strand of OY288289.1, from coordinate 44,119,710 downwards.
ATCTTTTATACTATAACTTGACAAGAGTGTGCACTTGCGCTCATATTTAGAGAACACACAAACGCTCTACAAGTTTTTGGTGCTATTGCTGCGGATTGGCAACAATAAATTCGTTTTTATATTTCAACACTTTTATTTTTATTTGTATTTAATTTTTAGTTTTTTATTTTATTCAAAAAAAGAATTTTACAGTTTTCTTGTCTAGTGCATGACCAGGGCAAACCCAAAGGGAGAAATTGTTTTCTTTGACGATATCGAACGAAGAGCAAGAGAACTTAAGAAAGAAGTCAGGGAAGCCCTAAAGAAAGCTAAGGAAAATGGAAAAGCAAAAGCAACCATGCATAACGACCAAGAAGACAACCCTGCCATTGATGCTCAAAACGGCTGGGATGGGCAGCACGATCCGCCGCCCAAACAGCGATAACAAAATCCAGCAGAGGCAGTTCTTGCCCGGGCAGCAAGTGTTGCTGTTCATCTCCTGCCTGAAGCTGTTTCCCGGGAAACTTAAATCCAGATGGTCAGGACCGTTCGAAGTGGTCCAGGTTTTCCCACATGGTGCTGTGACAGTAACGCCAATGACTGGAGGGGCATAATTCAAGGTTAATGGGCAACGATTGAAGCATTATGCAGGAGATTCTGTTCTGAGAGAACAAGAAGTATTCACTTTGGGGGATTCCTACCCCACTGTGACATAATTTTTATCTTTCCACATCTTTATTATTTATCTATTTAGGAAGTAGATTTTTAGGACTAGAATTTATTTTTAATACGTTATTACTAGTCATTCCCGTCTCACAACTATTTTCCCCAGATTTAGACCCTGAAGAATCATGCCACTGTGCACAACTAAGGGCAGCACTGCCCAGCCAGCTGCCCAACCCTGCAATTAACGACATACAGAAAACTCCTACGGATCATCTCCACCATCTAACAGCAACTAAGTCTAAGTTTTCTTTCCATATCTCAAGTTTATTTTTCAGTTTCAGTCTAGTTTTATTTATTTTGTGCATTGAGGGCAATGCCCATCTCGAGTTTGGGGGGGGGTTAGCACTCATGTTGTTTAGGCATAACTAGTGCATAGTAGGTTGCATAATGTACTTGCCTTAAAAGATTAATCAAAAGAAAAATTTTGTTAGAACTTGTGCCTATGATAGGATAGCCGACTTTAAATTTTTGCACCAAATAAAAAGACTTTAATTTGGGGAAAGCATGAAGTAAACTTAGAATTTTACTATAAATGCCAAAAATTAAAAACAATATTGTTACTTGCTGAATTTGTTAGAGTTTCTGGTAAACATTGCCTGCTTGAATTATTTGTAAAATTCTAACACTGGTTGCAGGAAGCTGCCGCGGCAGGCAACAAACAGAAAAAGAAAAGCACTACCACGACAAGAAAGTAATTTTGATGTAAAACCATACTTGAGCTATGTATCACTCCTTGAAACCCTTCTTGCCTCCTTGCTTCCCAAAATATGCTATTTCTCTGCATTGTTGGAAAAAGAGAGCATAAGCAATAATTCCTAGTGAGGGATGCTCAAAACAAACCAACCACAACAATGCATTGTAAACCATTTTTAAAGTGGAAAAATGCTATTTCATCATGCTCAATATATCTCATGCTTGAAACCATTTCAAAGCAAAAACCACACCATTAAAACCACATGTACCATCTATCTCATGCATTAACCATAATGCAAAATCTCAAGGGAAAGCTACTAATGCTTGTTTCTCATAAAGCATTTCTCAAATCATGACCTCATATGCAAACTCAATACATAAAATCATTTATAATCAAGGTACATGTAAATCTCATATATTGGCATCTTAGCAACATTACTCGGATAAGTTGATAGCTTGATGGAATCTCACATCGTCAAGTCCTACCTCGGTGGAATCTCACATCACCAAACTCTCATGGAGGCATCTCTCATCGCCACAAAGCTTGGTGGAATCTCACATCATCAAGACCTACCATGGTGGAATCTCTCATCACCACACACTCACTTCGAAACGAGATGGCAATACACGCATTGCCCGAACCGAAGAGCACATATGAATTTTTAATATTATAGTGCACTTCTCATCCTATTGGTCGACCAATAATATCCGGTAATAATAATCTCATCTCATGCCAATATACACTTTTAAGCATCATTTACCTACTGTTTTTCAATGCATAAACATAAACCATTTCTCATCCCATTTCAAAAGCATAAACAATGCATAGTATTTTCTCAACAAGTTCTATCTCTTTGTAATCATAAATCTATATCATGGGATCGTATAAATAATCAAATCATATCTCAAAACATGCCTAAAACAATAAGTTTGTAACCCCATCGACTCGGCTTGGCCGATAGACCGAACGGATCACACGGGGAATATAGAAGTAAACCGGGAAAGTTTACCTCAATAAACGACCTTTTTTTTCTTTTTATCTTTCTAGATGCATCTTAGTGTCCTAGGTGTTCGCACACAAGCAGTGGATAAGACATCAACACAATTGCAAAGTAATTAGAACCAATTAAAGATTAAGGACCATTTTGTAAATTTGATAATTTAGAAGGGCTTTCACCAAATTCAACTTACCAATCTTCAATTAGGTTCATTACATACTTCCTAGTGAAATTTCAGCTCAAAAAGACATTTACAACTCATTCGATTGCAAGCAAGGAAAATAGGGACCAAAATTCAAGAAACAGAACTCAGTACAATTCAAATACAGATCCAACGGTCAAGTGTTTCTAAACAGAATGCCCCGTATCGGAAAGACCGTTTTGAAACATGGTTGACCGTTTTGATACGCGGGTTCATTTCGAAACCCCTAGAGACACGTTTTGGTATGATGGTTCATAGAGGCAAAATGTTTCGAAACGAGCCTCATTGTTCCGAAACACCAAGGCCATTACAGGCCACTGTTCCGAAACAGACAGGGGCGTTCCAAAATGCATGGGCCTGCAACTTTCCAAAAACCTGATTTTAATAAGTTTTTACCCTCTAAAATCATCCCGACAAATGCCCAAGCATACATACAACTTAAATACACATCAATGACAACTTATACGAAGCACAAGCATCATCATAGCATCATTCTCACAAGCTATGGCACTAAAGGCATACTTCCTAAAAGATAAAAGAACCAAAAGGCTAAAATCCAAAAGCAAACATATACCAAAATTCAAAGGCAATTTACAAGTCCAAAAATGCATCACAAGCTTGCTCAAAACCAGAAATCAACAAATCATTAACATTCAATGCATCGGACACCCCCATTGCCTTTATTACAGTAGTCCAAAACCCAAGCTTACCTTCAATCAAAGTCTTCCACCTATCCCCTTGCAAGTGCTTCCCCAAAGCTCAAATTGACTGCATTGATGAACAAAGAGAGCATAAGCATACAAGCTTAGTGAGGATTGCTCAAACTGAAAACACCATCAATGCACAAAACCATTTTCACTCTTTTCAAAACCATCAAGCTTCCTTTGACAAAACATGCACTTTAACCTCAAAACCATTGTAATGAACATCATGTAACATGATATGCATAAATCCAACAATTAAACCATCTCTACTCATAAAACAAGCCTTCCAAGCATAATCACCTTTATGCTAAACTTAAACCAAAACATGCATCTTTCAAATCATGCATTAACAACATTTTCCACAATTTTTCATTTCATTATATTGGCTCACAAGTGATAAACATCAATCTCAAAAACATATATCAGATACACAGATTACCAAGGGTTGTCCCACACTCTTCATACACTCTACCGGTATTACAAGGCTCACACACGAGAGCGACCCTCCATCGTTGTGACACCCATGGTGGATTATTCGGTACAATCATAACCCCTCAACACCACTCATCGGTAGATGTATAACCCACTAACGAGAGACGGGACAAAACACAAGGTTCGCACCCGGGAGCTACCCTCAACTGTTGCAACCTTAAACAATCCTCAATCGTTAGTGTACTTGGATAGAGTATTCGGTACAATCACAACCCCTCAACATCCAAGGTGACTTGTTTATAATGCACTCAATCCTATAGCCAGCTTGTAACCCCCTTAGCCCAGCCTAGACGCTTGACCCGAACTACGAAGATTTAACGGGGAAAACAAAAGTCAACCCGAAAGTCAACCTTGATTAACGACCCTTTTTTATTTTTTAATCTTTTCTAGATGCACATTAATCCTATGTGAATACTCAAGAATCATAAGATAGAAAGGCACATCAATCGAAAAACATTTAAGGACTCAATTGCGCGAAATACATTTATAGGGACCAAAATGTAATTTTTGGAAACTTAGAGGACTTAATAGATTTTAAGCTTACCAATATGTAATTAGTCATATTACATACTCCTCAGTTAAATTTCAACTAAAAAGGATCTTCCAAGCTCAAGCAATTGCATCCACAACATTCTGGACTAAAACGTAAAACATGGAAACTGAAATCAATTCAAATTCATCATCCAACGGTCATCCATTTCGGAACACCAACCTCCGTACCGAAACACTCATATCGAAACAGTGTTGACCGTTTCGGTACTCATGTGCGTTCTGAGACCAGTGTCGAAACAGGCCTCTCCAGTAGCCAAAGTGTTCCGAAAACCTTCAGCCGTTCCGAAACGCTATGGCCATTACAGGCCCCCGTATCGAAACAATTAAGGGTGTTTCAATACACCCTGCACTGTGACAACAGATATTGCTGCTTTTTCACCTTTTAAACCACTCAAACATGCTTCATTAAACATCATAACCTACCAGCAACCTATTATGACACTAAAGATCATATTTGAGGACCTTAAGCTAGAGCATGGCATCAAACACATAATCACCCAATCTATATGCATGCTTTGCACTTCCTTGGATGTTCTTAACCTTCTTGCTGCCCGAAAACACCTCAATTATCTGCAGTATTGGTAAAAGAGAGTGTAAGCATATTTGCTTAGTGAGGCATACTCTAAAGAAAACCAACACAATAATGTATTATTCAAAACACTTTCTCAAAAGGCTTTTTCTACAACATGCTCATTCTATCTCATGCTTGAAAACCATTTCAAAGCAACTTCTCATTGAAAACACATGTACCTCAATTCTATCTCATGCATTTAAACCAATGCAAATCTCATGGCAAGGTCATACACATGCTTGTAGAAACCAAAGCATTTCATACACAAATCTCATATGCATTTCTCATACCATAAATCATCTCATCAAGAGGTACATGTGAATCAAAAGCATTTTTCATATATTATATTGGCATTTCATATCTCATTATTACTCAGATATGCGGGCAATATTCTTAAAACACTAGACGCTTCCGGTGGAATCTCACATCACCATACTCACTTGTCTAGTAACATAATTTCCGGTGGAATCTCACATCACTGTACTCACATGGCGGAATCTCTCATCGCCACAAAGCTTGGGTATTTCACCAAGTCCTACCCGATGGAATGCCCATCATCGGTCTTTCCCTTTGGATTAAACCAAAGAGAATGTACAAATTTTTAGTTTATAGTGCACTCTCATCCTATTGATCGATCAATTATATCTGGTAAGTATCTCATCTTCAAAGCCAATATATTATGTCAAAACATCATCTCACCTACTGTTTTTCATGCAACATTTCTCACTTCTTTCTCATCACATTTCAAAACCATAACATTTGCCATGCTTTAAAACAAAAGCTCAAAACTCATCAATGCAACATGTTATTTCATGAAATCATTTCAAGCATCATCTCATGCTACAAATCATGCATAAAAATAGTAGGAATTTATCTATCTCAAACCATGAGCATGTAAAAGCATTTTATGGGCAATCACCACATATAAGAGAGCAATCTAGCCAATACTTACTTCCGGAGTTAGGAAGGTGTTTCAAACCTTTCCTAAATCCCCAAACCTTGTTTCTTTGTCCCTTAAGGACTTCTAAAATCATTCGCACTCACCGATTACGTTTCGCTTACCTGCTGAAACGCTATCAAAGCTCTAGGATCAACACCAAAGGCGTCCAAAGATGCCCCCCCTGTTTATAACACATAAGAGCAGAGGATTAATGCATCATCATGCATTGAAATCATCAGCCAGACACCTAAACTCGTTGCTCTACTCAAGAACCTCAATTCGGCTACCAAACACAACCAAAATCATCTCCAAACCCTTCCAAAACAAAGCCCAGCCAAGATATACCACTTCTAATCATTTCTAAACATCAATCATCGTCAAAAATCACAACAAACTCGTCCTTATACCTCCAGCTATGACAGAACACCAAAACCACCCCAAAAACCACCATTCTAGCATACAAAACTTAGGAATCCAAGCCTATTTGGGATTTGTTTGATAAAACCTCATTTATAACATTAATTAACATCCAAAATAAATTAGAAAACAACCTCAAAATAGAGCCTAACCTTCAACCACGAAAATCATCAAGATCTCTCCAAAAACCTTGAGTTTTAATACAATTTCTTGTTTCTAACATTAAAGCAAATCAAAAATCATTAACAAAGGATTGATAACTTAAGAATTTCAGTAAAGAAATGATCATTAGAGGAGACGGACGAAGCTTACCTCTAATGGCTGATTTCTCCTTGATTTAGGCAAGTTTTCTTGAAAGTCCAATGTAAAAACAATAGGATTTGGTGAGGAAAAGTTTAGGAATCAAAAGGAGATTGAAATCTCATCAAAAGTAATGAAAACCAAAGGTTAATTGATGGAGAAAATGTGTTTGACTGAAAAGAAAATGAGAGAAATGAAATGAGAGAAAATTGATGAAAGGTAGTTATGAAAAGTCAAAGATAGTTTTCCTTTTAGTTAATCTTTATTTCCTTTAATTAAACATTATTAAAATTACCCAAAATAAGGAGAAATCTGATTAAATTTTTTGGGTAAAATTAGCTCCTTAAAGATTCAAAGTTTCAATCCTTTACAAATCAGTCACTATTTAACTTTTCCTAAATTGCGATTTGGTCACTACACTAAAATGTAGTATTTCCAAACCTTATTTTGTAAAATTGATTTCACCATAATCATTCATATAATAAATGAGGATTTTTAGATATTTTCCATATTTTTAAAGCATCCCGAACTAGGTGTTCCCTAAATCCCCCTTTAAGATTCGAATCGTTCTCGACCGGCCCAATTCGAACTCTAAAACATCTAGGCCCAAAATCGGGGCGTTACAACTCCCCCCCCCTCTTAATAAATTTCGTCCTAGAAATTTACCTAGAGGAAAAAGGTAAGGAAATTGCTTCTTCATGTCTTCCTTCCTTTCCCACGTGGCTTCCTCAGCACCACGATGTCTCCACAACACTTTGACCAGCTCAATGGTCTTACCACGGAGAACCTTACTATCCGAATACATAATCTCAACAGGCTCCTCATCATATGTCAAATTTGGATTCAACTCAACTTCCTCCACAGGCATAACATGCGAAGGATCCAATCTATACCTCCGAAGCATGGATACATGAAACACATTATGTATCTTTTCTAACTCTTGAGGTAGTCTAAGCTTATAAGCAACATGAACCACACGTTCTATCACCTCGTATGGTCCAATGAATCTTGGGCTCAACTTGCCTTTCTAGCCAAATCTCATCACCTTCTTCCAAGGTGAAACTTTCAAAAACACACAATCACCCACCACAAATTCTATCTACTTACGCTTCAAATCCGCGTAAGACTTTTGCCGATCCGATGCTGCCTTCAACCGCTCACAAATGAGCTTCACCTTCTCGGTGGTTCCTTTTAACAAAGTCGACATCGAGACCAACTTTTTCCCCGTTTCAGCCCAACAAAGAGGAGTTCTGCACTTCCTCCCGTACAAAGCGTCATAAGGTGCCATTTCAATACTCGCCTGGTAACTGTTATTATAAGCAAACTTCACCAAAGGCAAGTGTTTCTCCCAAGATCCTTGAAATTCAATGACACAGCACCTCAATATATCCTCAAGCACTTGGATAACACGCTCCGACTGTCCATCCGTTTGCGGATGATAAGAAGTACTGAAATTCAACCGCGTAACCAAAGCTTGATGCAAACACTCCCAAAACCTTGCAGTGAACCTCGGATCTCTATCCGACACTATAGATTTTGGTACACCATGCAAACGTATAATCTCAGCAATGTACAACTCCGCAAGCTTATCCAAGGTGTATGTAGTATGCACATGCAAGAAATGCGCACACTTCGTAAGGCGATCCACAATCACCCAAACAGAATTCTTCTTTGACGGCGATAAAGGAAAACCAGACACAAAGTCTATGGTGATCCTCTCCCATTTCTATTCAGGGATCCTTAACGGCTGCAACAATCCTGAAGGGAACTGGTGTTCAGCCTTAACCCGCTGACAAACCATACACTTGCTCACATACTCAGCGACATCTTTCTTCAATCCCACCCAATAGTACTCATCCTTTAGATCACGATACATCATTGTACTACCATGGTGCATAGCAAACGGACTACTATGAGCTTCGGTCAGAATAGTGCGCCTTAACTCAACATCACTCGGCACCACTATCCGACTCCCAAAACATAAAACACCATCATCATTAAAACAGAAATCCGATGGACTATCTTCAGCAATATCCTGAACATGTGGCACCAAGGAATCATCCAACAACTGTTTATCCTTTATCAACTGGACTAGAGATGGTTTCACTTGCAATTCAGCAACAAGACCACCATCTCGCGACATGCTCAAGCTAGAAAACATCGCCCTTAATTCCACCGCCACCTTCCTGCTCAAAGCATCAACCACAACATTGGCTTTCCCCGGATGATACTCGATCGTTAGATCGTAATCCTTAAGTAACTCCACCCATCGCCGTTGCCTAAGATTCAAATCTTTCTGAGACATCAGATACTTCAAACTTTTGTGATCCGTGTACACAGTACACTTTTCACCATAGAGATAATGTCTCCAGATCTTAAGAGAAAAAACCACTGCAACCAACTCAATGTCATGCGTAGGATAATTGCGCTCATGCACTTTCAACTATCGCAAGGCATAAGTCACCACCTTACCCTATTGCATTAACACATACCCCAAACCAACATAGGATGCGTCACTATACACCACAAACTCTTTCCCTGATTCAGGTTGAACCAAGATAGAAGCTTGCATCAAAGCTGCTTTTAGCTTCTCAAAAGCTTGTTGTCTCGCTTCCGTCCACTCATGTTTCACATCCTTTTGCAACAACTTCATCAAAGGGGCATCAATCTTTGAAAATCCATCCACAAACCTCTAGTAGTATCCTGCCAACCCAAGAAAACTACGGACCTCATGAACGGACTTAGGAGGCTTCCAATTCATCACCGCCTCAACCTTCTAGGGATCAACTCGAATCCCTTCAGTCGAAACCACATAACCAAGGAAAACAACTTCCTTTAGCCAAAACTCACATTTGCTCAGCTTAGTATAAAGCTGATTTTCCAACAGCGCTTGTAAAAAAATCCTCAAATGACCTTCATGCTCCTCCTCGGTACGAGAGTACACAAGGATATCATTGATGAACACCACAACAAACTTGTCCAAGAATTCATGGAACACCCTATTCATCATGTCCATGAATGCAACAAGAGCAATCGTCAAACCAAATGACATCACTAGGAACTTATAATGCTCATATCTTGTTCTAAAGGCTATTTTTGGCACATCCACATCCTTCACCTTTAACTGATAATATCCTGACCTCAGATCAATCTTTGAAAACAGAACTGCTCCACGAAATTGATCAAAGAGATCATCAATCCTCGGCAAAGGATACATTTTCTTAACGGTCAACTTATTCAGCTGAAGATAATCGATGCACATCCTCATCGTGCCATCTTTCTTTTTCACAAAAAAAGACCGGTGCACCCCAAGGTGACACACTAGGCCGAATAAAGCTACGGTCAAGAAACTCCTGAAGTTGCGTCTTCAACTCTTTCAACTCTTTGGGTGCCATGCGATAGGGAGCAATGGACAACGGAGTTGTGTTCTCATACAACTCAATTCCAAACTAAACCTCTCGACTAGGCGGAAAACCAGGTAATTCCTCTAGAAACACTCCAGGGAACTCACACGCAGTTCTTATATCCTGTACACGAACCTCCTTCGAACTGGGATTCATAACAAAGGCTAGGTAAGCCTCAAATCCTTGTCGCAACATCCGACTTGCCTCCAATGTAGACACCACATTAGCTAGAAACTTCACATTTTCTCCCACCACCACCACCTCATAATCATCCGCAAGTCTCAACGAAACTCGCTTGCTTTCGAAATCCACAACGGCTCTATGCTCAACAAGCCAATCCATGCCAAGGATTACAGCAAAACCATAGAATGGCAATTCCATAAGATCAACAAGAAACACATGATATTGCACCTTTAAGGGGCATCTCCTATACAACTTCCTTGTTACAACCGTCTCACCAAAGGAACTAGTCACACGCATACCAACATCCAAAGACTCAACATGAAAACCAAGCATTTGAGCATGTTCACGCAATATGTACGAGTGTGTAGATCCAAAATCAATCAAAGAAAGTAATGACAAGGATTGCAAAGTAAAGGTACCTGCGATGACGTTCGTGTCATTCCTTCCCTCACGGTGGGCATACACTCGAGCTTGACCACCACCCTCATGTCGGACAGCCACCACATGTGCCACATTCCTTCCACCCTCATCTCTACGCTGAAAATTACCATGACCAGGCCCACAACCTCTCTGTGGCTTAGCTGCTCTCACCGGAGCCTGTCCCTCTCTCAGCGGCTGAGGACAATCCTTCTTCATATGCCCACGGTTACCACAGTTCCACCATGTCCCAAGTTTACCCCAACACTCACCAGCGTGTCTCCTACCACAACAGCTACACTCTGGAGTCCTCAAGAAGGCATTTGGTCCTTGCTGACCTCTTGAAGGGTTACCACCCCCGCGTCTAGCATCATAATGTGGCTTTCTATCGTTATGGCTCTGGTTGCGATCTCTACAATCGCGTTCTGCAGCTCGCTTTCCCAAGCTAGATCCACCTGCTCAGCTCGCCAAACCAAGATTCAATTCAATGTCCTTGGCTCTAGTGACCAAGACATCGAAATTAGTGTAATCGGCTGCGAGCATATAGGTTTTCACGTCTGCTACTAGCCCATAATGGAACCGTTCACACCTTTCCTTTTCATTAGGAATTAGCTCAGGTGCATATTGGCTAAGGCGAACAAACTGAATCTCAAATTCAGCCACATACATGCTCCCTTGCACAAGAGACATAAACTCCATCTTCTTCTCGTCGAGGTAGCGAACTCCCAGGTATTTCCGCTTGAACGCACTCAAAAAGAATGTCCAAGTCACCTCATCATCCTCCATTCCAGCAATAGTTGTCGTCCACCACGTATATGCATCACCATGCAGCAGTGACACAATGCATCCCAGCTTCTGAACATTATTGCAGTTCAGCTGTCCAAGAATCCTCTTGGTGCTCTCCAACCAAGACTCAAAACCTTCCGGTGTCAAACCTCTAAACTCAGTCCTTCCCAGACTACGGAGACGCTCCAGTGGCAATCTAACATTAGCACCATCCTGAGGTGTAGCTCCATGAGCTCCAGCTACTGCTGCCTGGAAAGCTCAAGCAATAGCTTGTATCAGCACGATCTTATCAGGAGCAGCTTGCCCCTGAACACCCTCGGGTCCAGCAACCCAAGCACCAACTCCAGCAGCACTTGCCCCAGCTCCACCACTACCAGGTGGTCCTCCAAGGGGAGGAGGAGGTAAATCCTCAGTATTCTCTACATTCTCATTCTCAACCAGAGATCTAGTAATGATTCTTTGCTCTCTACGTGGCCCCATAATAAAAACAATGCAACTCAATTAGGCATAATAAGGTAAGTAATCCAAGTACTCAAGCTCATTTTCGAAAACAATTCTTCTCATTAGTATTGATATGGCAATGGGATCCCCAACTATACCCAAAACACAGCATAGCATCACAAATTCATCTCAATTGATTCATTCATCAATATTCATACATCATACCTTCACCGAAAAGTCACAATCATACATAACAACATACAATAACCACATACAAAGCCCCAATTATTCGATAACGTGGCTCTGATACCAACAAATGTAACCCCCTTAGCCCGACCTAGATGCTTGACCCGAACTAAGAAGATTACACGGGGAAAACCAAAGTCAACCCGAAAGTCAACCTTGATTAACGACCTTTGTTTTTCTTTTTTAATGTTTTCTATATGCACATTAATACTATGTGAATACTCAAGAATCATAAGATAGAAAGGCACATCGATCGGAAAAATATTTAGGGACTCAATTGCGCGAAATACATTTATAGGGACCAAAATGTAATTTTTGGAAAATTAGAGGACTTAATAGATTTTAAGCTTACCAATATGTAATAAGTCATATTACATACTCCTTTGTTAAATTTCAACTAAAAAGAACCTTCCAAGCCCAAGCAATATCATCCACAACATTCCGGACTAAAACGTAAAACATGGAAAGTGAAAACAATTCAAATTCATCATCTAACGGTCATCCGTTTCGGAACACCAACCTCCATACCGAAACACTTGTATCGAGACGGTGTTGACCGTTTCGGTACTCATGTGCATTCTGAGACTAGTATCGAAACATGCCTCTCCAGTAGCGAAGGTGTTCCGAAACACCTTCACTCGTTCCGAAACGCTATAGCCATTACAGGCCCCCGTTTCGAAACAGTTAAGGGTGTTTCGATACACCCTACACTGTGAAAGCAGAAATTGCTAGTTTTTCACCTTTTAAACCACTCAAACATGCTTCATTAAACATCATAACCTACCAATAACCTATTATGACACTAAAGATCATATTTGAAGACCTTAAGCTAGAGCATGGCATCAAACACATAATCACCCAATCTATATGCATGCTTCCTAGCCACAAAACCATTATAAGCTATCAAACCTCAAACCAAACCTTTAGGACCATTTACAATCCACAAAATCCATCACAAACATGCTACTAACTTAGGGAGTTCAAACACATCTCCAAAATACAACCTTGGTGTCCCATTGCCAAACATCAAAACTAAAGTGTATAAAAACATCACCATGCACGAGCTTTGCACTTCCTTGGATGTTCTTAACCTTCTTGTTGCCCGAAAACACCTCAATTATCTGCATTATTGGTAAAAGAGAGCGTAAGCACATTTGCTTAGTGATGCATGCTCTAAAGAAAACCAACACAATAATGCATTATTCAAAACACTTTCTCAAAAGGCTTTTTCTACAACATGCCCATTCTATCTCATGCTTGAAAACCATTTCAAAGCAACTTCTCATTGAAAACACATGTACCTCAATTCTATCTCATGCATTTAAACCAATGCAGATCTCATGGCAAGGTCATACATATGCTTGTAGAAACCAAAGCATTTCATACACAAATCTCATATGCATTTCTCATAGCATAAATCATCTCATCAAGAGGTATATGTGAATCAAAAGCATTTTGCATATATTATATTGGCATTTCATATCTCATTATTACTCGGATATGCGAACAATATTCTCAAACCACTAGACGCTTCCGGTGGAATCTCACATCACCATACTCACTTGTCTAGTAACATAATTTCTGGTGGAATCTCACATCACTGTACTCACATGGCGGAATCTCCCATCGCCACAAAGGTTGGGTATTCAACCAAGTCCTACCCGATGGAATGCCCATCATCGGTCTCTCCCTTTGGATTAAACCAAAGAGCACATACGGATTTTTAGTTTATAGTGCACTCTCATCCTATTGATCGATCAATTATATCCGGTAAGTACCTCATATTCATTGCCAATATATTATGTCAAAACATCATCTCACCTACTGTTTTTCATGCAACATTTCTCAATTCTTTCTCATCACATTTCAAAACCATAACATTTGCCATGCTTTAAAACAAAAGCTCAAAACTCATCAATGCAACATGTTATTTCATGAAATCATTTCAAGCATCATCTCATGCTACAAATCATGTATAAAAAACAGTAGAAATTTATCTATCTCAAACCATGAGCATGTAAAAGCATTTTAGGGGCAACCACCTCATATAAGAGAGCAATCTAGCCAATACTTACTTCCGGACTTAGGAAGGTGTTTCAAACGTTTCCTAACTCCCCAAACCTTGTTTCTTTGTCCCTCAAGGACTTCTAAAACCATTCACACTCACCGATTACGTTTCGCTTGCTCGCCGAAACGCTATCTAAGCTCTTGGATCAACACCAAAGGCGTCCGAAGATGTCTCCCCTGTTTATAACACATAAGAGCAGAGGATTAATGCATCATCATGCATTGAAATCATCAGCCACACACCTAAACTTGCTGCTCTACTCAAGAACCTCATTTCGACTACCAAACACAACCGAAATAATCTCCAAACCCTTCCAAAACAAATCCTAACCAAGATCTATCACTTCTAATCATTTCTAAACATCAATCAACATCAAAAATCACCACAAACTCGTCCTTATATCTCCAGCTATGACAGAACACCAAAACCACCCCGAAAACCACCATTCTAGCATACAAAACTTAGGAATCCAAGCCTATTCGGGATTTGTTTGATAAAACCTCAATTATAACATTAATTAACATCCAAAATACATTAGAAGACCACCTCAAAACAGAACCTAACCATCAACCACGAAAATCATCAAGATCTCTCCAAAAACCTTGAGTTTTAATACAATTTCTTGTTTCTAACATTAAAGAAACTCAAAAATCATTATCAAAGGATTGATAACTTGAGAATTTCAGTAAAGAACTGATCATTAGAGGAGAAGGACGAAGCTTACCTCTAATGGCTGATTTCTCCTTGATTTAGGCAAGTTTTCTTGAAAATCCAATGTAAAAACAATAGGATTTGGTGAGGAAAAGTTTAGGAATCAAAATGAGATTGAAATATCATCAAAAGCAATGAAAACCAAAGGATAATTGAAGGAGAAAATGTGTTTGGCTGAAAAGAAATTGAGAGAAAATGAAATGAGAGAAAATTGATGAAAGGTAGTTATGAAAAATCAAAAATAGTTTTCCTTTTAGTTAATCTTTATTTCCTTTAATTAAACATTATTAAAATCACCCAAAATAAGGAGAAATCTGATTAAAAACATTTTGGTAAAATTAGCTCCTTAAAGATTCAAAGTTTCAATCCTTTACAAAACAATCACTATTTAACTTTTGCAAAAATTGCGATTTGGTCACTACACCGAAATGTAGTATTTCCAAACCTTATTTTGTAAAATTGATTTCACCATAATCATTCATATAATAAATGAGGATTTTTAGATATTTTTCCATATTTTTAATGCATCCCGAACTAGGTGTTCCCTAAATCCCCTTTAAGATTCGAACCGTTCTCGATCGGCCCAATACGAACTCTAAAACATTTAGACCCAAAATCAAGCCTCTAATCCTTGCTTCTCCTCTAATTTGACAAGATTTGCTTGAAGAAACTTGAAGGAAAATAGAAGAAATTAATGGAGAAAAGAAAGAAATCAAGAGAGGATTTGAAAGAAAAGAAAATCTGGAGATTTGAGAGAAAATGTGAAGTGTTTGGCTAAAGTGAAAGAGAGGAATGAAAATGATCGTGAAAAAAAAACTTTTTAATCGATTAACAAACTTTTTAATTAAACCAAATTAAAGGCTTTTTTTAATTTTGATAACATTTAAAACACATGCCAAATTAAAGAAAAGACATAATTGCCAAGTAGCTCCCTAAAGATACTAAGATTTTGACTCTTCTTGAAAAACACATTTTTTCAACTTTTAAATCTTTACATTTTGGTCACTACCCAAAATGTACACTTTAGAAATCTGTTTTGTAAAATTGATTTGTCCAACCTCTTAAACATCATCTTAGAGGATTTTAGGAATTTTTATCATATTTTTATCATATCCTGAACCTTGATCTCCCTAAACCACCTTTTAACGGTTCGAACAACCGACACCAGTTCCACCGGCCTAACTCGACTCGCCAAAGCATCTATGCCCAAAACCGAGGCGTTACAAAGTTTAATTCTATCTTCAAAATATGAGCATGATCACATAAAACAATGGGATAAAACCAAGAAACGAGAGCGAAACATCTCATACTTACTTCCGAGCATAGATTAGCGTTTCAAGCTTAATCTAAACCCCTAACCTTGCTTTCAAACCTTTGAAAAGCTTTTAAACCAATTCCACTCACCGAAAACACCTCGCTTGTTATGCCGAAGCGTAATCAAGCTTCTGGATCAACCGAAACTCCTTTCGAAGCTAACGAAACATCATCCCCTGCTTCCAACCAAAGCAAAACAGAGAATTAGTGCACCACATTGCACCAAAATCCCCAGCAACACAACATCTCAACTTCTATCCACAATCACAAAGCAATTGGCATCCGAAAACATCAACGAAACCTCTCTAATAAATCTCCAGCCATTACCCAGCGAGATTAGCATCTAAACCACATCAATTTACATCTAAAAATATCATATCAATACCAAAGAACCTCTAGCTATCAATTAACCACACAAACATCCCATAATCTCAAAGATTTCAATCAAGAAATCAAGCAATCTAACTAGTTTCGGGTTTCCATTTCTAAAATCATTAAATCAACATTCTAACACATCATAATCATGATTAAATCTCATTATAAACTCATCAAAATCAATTCGAAACAAAAATCTCTTTATTAAACCCATCAAACATCAATTAAATCCATTTTCCACAAACATAATCTCAAAACCCAATAGAAAACACTCATAAAAGACCAAAAACTTGGGAATTTCAATAAAGAATTTATCATTAGAGGAGAAGAACGAAATTACCTCTAATGTTAGCTTTTTCCTCCAATTGAATAGATTTTCATGTGAAAATCAAAGATACAAACATAAGATTTTGATAGTAAATCGATAGGAAATCATTTAATATGAAAAGATAAATCAAATCCAATGTTAACCTTAAATCTTTGAAGAGGAAAATAGTGTTTGGCTAAAGAGAATTTGAGAGAAAATTATAGAGAGAAAGTTAGTTACATAAAATGTATTTTTAGAAAATAAAGGCTAATTTAGCCTTTTCTTCAACTCTTTTTATTTATTAAAACCATCTTAAAATAAATCAATTAAGAGGAAAAAGGTTGAGCTAGACCTTTGGTCAATTACCCCTTAAAGATTCAAATTTATGGTCTTTTACAATTTAGTCACTTGAAAAACGGTTTTAAAATATCGCATTTTAGTCACCAAATCTAAAATGTCTTTCTTCCAAAACTCATTTTAAAAAATTGGTTCCACAAAAATCATATATTTATAAAATAATGATATTTAATCATTTCCCCATATATTTTATCTCATTTAAAAACCATTTATTCCAAATTATTCCCAAAACTAGTCTAGCTTATCAAAATCGGTTCAACAGAACCCTCTAGCCAAACTCGACTAACTTTTAGGCCCAAAATCAGGGCGTTACATAACTTGATTGATTAAGACTAAAAATGCATGGCCATGCTAGAATAAGCTGATATGAGATATCATAAATTATTCATTACAATAGTCTACTCAAGATATTAAGAAATATTAGATGGACTATATAAGTGTGATTATTTCATGACTTGTGTCCATCTAGATATAAAGGAAAAGGATGTAATACATGAAAACAGTTGATCACGAAGAGGTTATGTCGAATCATGACTTCTTGTAACTTAGGTGACACTAACACATTGCTAGATGTCACCCATTGTTTGTAATGTTAGAGTTGTTCCAATATTTACTACTAACATTACAAGAACCTACAAGGTCATACCTATGGTTAAAACGAGTAGATATTAAACAGATTATATATGTAAAAATTTGTTGTACATGAATTCAGTTAAATTAATATATATATATATAATTTAACTATTAGATGAATATTAAAAGAAAAATAATTATTATAATTGTAACTCTTTTAATATATAAATAATATAATTCAATTTATTTTTGGATAATTTGTGAAGTTCCATTATCTAAAAAGCACAAAGTGCTACAAATTACAAAAAGAATAAGGGGGAAATCAAAGGATGATTCCCCAATCCCTGCACAACTGGTCGTTTATATTATCACTATCAAATATACCTTTTCCCTCTAATCTGTCTTTAACAATATTCTTTACAATGTCAAAAATTTCTAACTCAATACGAGCATCACCCTTAAAAGTTTTCCAAATTCTTTCTTTCCAGATAGTGTAGACATATGCACTCCATGCAATTTTAAGCATAATGACAATTAGTGATTTTCCTTTGAAGGCAAAGCATCCCAAAAAAGTTCATGGTTCCAGTCTTGCATGTTTCCGGTAATCATGCACAGCATGAATAACCTAGTCCAAATATTTCTAAAAAAGGAGCAAGAGACAAAAATATGTTCCATGGCCTCTTCATGCAACCCACATAACACGCTTTTGTTGTTAGTAACAATACCAAATCTTACTAACCGATCCCTTGTAGTAACAATATATAGATATTGGAATCCTAATTAAGTTGAATTGAGATTATATATATGTATATTAATATATAAGATCCTCTTACACTATGTAAAAAACTTTTTTTGGACTATTATATGAAGGTAAATGGATGGTTGAGATTAACACTAGAAAAATGTGAATATTATCATTGAAAAAATATGTAAAGAAATAATCTTTCCATTTATTATCGTCATCCAACAGTCCAAAAAATGTGTAAAAGTAATTGAGTTTTACATTGTGTAACTGGATCCTAACTCATGAAATCCTAATTAAAGTTGAATTAAGATTACTTATATTAGCAAATATATATTGAAATCCTAATCATGTTAAATTAGGGTTATATATATTAATGTATATTGAATTCCTAATATGAGTTGAATTAGGATTACAAATGATATATAAAGACATGACAAATTTAGTAGTGATGAATGCTTTTTCGAAAAACCCTCTAAATAGTTTAAAGAGTTTTATTTGCTCGTTCCAACTGGGTGAACTAAGTAGAGGTTAGAGCATTATCGTTGTGGCTTAGGAATCAACATCGTGGAATCGTGATTGGATCTTTATCTTCTCCAATTTCAGAATTTCAGATTTTAAATAGGTAATTCTTCACTCTTATTCACCCCGATTCATTCCTCGTACATGGATCTCTAGAAGTGATCACCGAATAATTTTTTCATTGTGCCATGAGGTGTATCGACGTATCCCTACAGTGGTATGAGAGCCACTTGTACGATACAGATTCAAGTTTTAATTATTTGGGTGATTCAATTATATGAGATACATGTTATTTTTGATTTATTTGGCAACCATATGATATTTATATGAACAAATTGATTCAATCACGATTAACACTAATTATTAAGTGTTAACCATTAGGATCATTGTCATTAGGGTTTGAAATATTATGTGTTAATTGTTAACATATTTAATATGAAGTTTTAGGGTTGATACCATTTTGTACAAGAACAAAAGTTGTTCCAAACGAAAAAACCTTAGGGATTAAAAATCCCAAATACACGAATCTGTTGATTAAACTTGCCAAATCGTGAGGTTTTCCCATAAGAACTATAAGTGCAATTTTATGTTTTTCCCTTCAAACCTAGATAGGCAACAAAGGTCATAGGCACATATCGATAATTTTTAATAATCAAGATAAAACTTGTGTATATTATGTTTGATGTGCACTGTGTTTGAAATGCATGGTTATATCCCAAATAGCCCATTTAGTTTGATTACAGGATTTTCTAAATACAACACGTGTGTCGTGCCTCTCTCTACTTCTGTTGAGATGATCAAACAATGGAAAATTAACCAAGAGGGGGTGAATTGGATATTTAAAAAGAAATGAAAAAAATTTGTAAAATAAAATGAAGACAAGACAATTTAGAGTGGTTCAAGCATAGAAACGATCTGCATTTAAATGTTAGTTGGGAAATAGACGTTGGGGTTTATGACCGTTGTGGTCGATGCCACGTAGGCGTATCGAAACGACATAGCCCGTATTGAAATGCTAGGAAAAAATCCTCTTCCAGGAAGGACCCTTTCGAAACCCGTATCGAAATGACTTGACACTGGAAGATCCCATATCGAAACACCTAGGGGTGTTTCGAAATGCCTG
This sequence comes from Hibiscus tridactylites, assembly GCA_958450335.1. Classification (NCBI taxonomy): domain Eukaryota; kingdom Viridiplantae; phylum Streptophyta; class Magnoliopsida; order Malvales; family Malvaceae; genus Hibiscus; species Hibiscus tridactylites. The sequence goes on along the minus strand of OY288289.1, from coordinate 44,099,567 downwards.
GAAGGTTTTGTTTAGTTTGGCTTTGAAAACATGTGAAAACCTTTAAAAACATCTTTAAACATAGTTTCAAGTTGTTTGGATTTTAGAAATAGTTTTGAATTCTTTTTAACTTAGTCCAAAACATTTTTCAATTATTATATCAAAACATTAGTTCTACATGTTCAATAGTTGTTATTTTAGCTTTAATGGCTTGCTTTTATACCCCTTCATTGAATTCTAGCCGTTTGGGTGGTTGAAATCATCAATAAAGCCATTGGGCTCTCTCTTTCCCACCATAAATACAGTTCTACAACACCCCATATCGGTACTCTCGGGCCCGTATCGATACTTGTTTGAAAATAGAAAGAACCGTTGTGTGTAATAAAGGGGCCGTATCGAAATGCTAGATGGCATATCGAAATGATTAGGAGCCGTATCGAAACGAATATAGGCCGTATTGAAATGGTGTTCCTCACATTTGAATCTGCCAAATTGCGTATCGAAACACTTAAGGGGTGTATCGAAACATGTAACAAACTTTCAAATATTTCAGATTCAAAAAAACTGATAAGTAACGACTAATGCTCAGATTTGAAAATTTTAACCCCGTATCGATACGCTGAAGGCCGTATTGAAACGCTATTTAAAAACTAAATGCCCAGATGAAGGCCGTATCGAAACGGGTGAAGCCGTATCGAAACGTTAATATTGAAATAGGACTTTTCGTATCAAAATGGAAAGTTCCAGTAAGCTCTTAAGTTCAAGCCGTATAAAAACCCAAAAACATTAACCAAAACTTGAGGTTCAATCTAAATCTTCTTCCAATTTATGTAGGATTCTATAGCAATCACTTGAGAGCGATCGACATTGGAAATGCACTGGGTATTGACATAAAAGAGAAGGACCATGTTGTGGTACAAAATCCAAGGTAAGCTAAAAAAGGTCATGAAATTCCAACGCTTTAAAAAATAGAGATATCAGAATTTAAAATGTTCAGAATCTAAAAAGGGTATAGAAGTGACACGCTCACGTAGGATTTGATGATCTTGGAAAAGTTTGAAGTTGTTGTGGGCGTCATTAGTTCTAAGACTCTTTTGAAAAAGGAGGGTGAGGTTAGGACGAGCTTCTTCTTCATTGATGTTTGAACTTTCCCCAGCCTCATCAGTTTTTGCCCTCTTTCTAGGACCCATATTCAAAATCTAAAAACAAATCAAGGTACAAAATACATGTATGCATAAATCAACCGAATTCAATTCAATAGAAAATCCAATATTCAAGGTACTAATAAAAAAGCTATACAATATAGTTTTAAAACATATACAAATATAAAAAGATTTTTTTTTGTAATTTTTTTAAAAACAATGTAGAAAAATATACGATATATTTTATATTCGAATAAAAAAATTTCCGTTTTGAAAGAATTTTTGCAAAATCTTCAAAACCCATACTATATGTATATTGTATATACAAAAATTACTTAAAAACAATATAAAATTTGAAACAAAATTGAAAAGAAAAAGAAAAGAGTTTTATACCTTGAGATGTGATTATGGATGAATGGATGGATGATAATGCACCAAATTGATGAACTTGCTAAGACTTGATTTGATAATCAAAAGCCCTCAAAGATTTGTGTGAAAAACAAAGGGATTTGATGGGTATTTTTAGGAGAAAATTCTAGGGTTAGGGTTTTTGAAAGAGTTTGAATTTAATGAAAAGTTATTTTAATTTGGAAACCCTTTTAATGACTCATTTAAGTTGTCGCAACTATGTGTTTTGATACGCTTCAAAATCATATCGAAAACGAGTCCGTATCGGTACAAGTATAAACCGTACAGAAACATGATCGATGCCCGTATCAAAACGCTTCCTAGCCGTTTCGATACAGATTTTGCCAGAAACAAGTTTGGGTATCTTTCCAAGAGCCCGTATCGAAACGCCTTTACCCGTTTCGATACACATGTTCCAAAAAATGCATTTTAGGCAACAAGGAGCTTAAAAATTTGATTTCAATCAAATCTAAATGTAACACCCCAATTTTGGGCTTAGAAGTTTTGGGTTTGGACCGGGCTGGTCAGAGTGCGGTTCGAATATAAAAGGTGCTTTTTAGGAAAACCTAGTTCGGGTTGCAATAAAAATATGGAAAATGTCTTAAAATCCTCTTTTATTATATATAAGAGAATGGTGAAATCAATTTTACAAAATGAGGTTTGGAAGTGTGACATTTTGGGTTAGTGATCAAAATGTAATTTTTGGAAACTGGGTGACTGTTTTAAAAAGGATTGAAACTTTGAATCTTTAAGGAGATATTTACCCAAAAGAGTTTCTCCAGATTTTTCTTAATAATAATCAATTAATTAATGGTTTTAAATTAAAGGTAAAAGGGAGGGAAGGATATTTTGTCATTTTTAACTAACTTTTCCCAAATTTCCATTTTCCTTTTCTCTCAACCCAAACACATTTCTCCAGCACAATTCCCTCTGATTTTGACAACTAAAGATGAGATTTCAATCCTCATTTAATCTCTAATCAATTCTACAACAAAACCTTGGCATTAGCTTATTGAATTTTCAAGAATCTTGGTTCCAAAAAGGGAGAAACTCAAGTTTAGAGGTATGAACGTCCTTCTCCTCTAAATTCTCAGTTCTTTACTGAAATTCCCAAGTTCTCAATCCTTGATTTGAGTTTTATTAAAGGTTTTGATGTTGAGATCTTGATTTTGGCTTAAAATGCAAGATTTGGATTTAATTTTGAAGAAATTCGTAATAATTGATTGGGCTCTGTTTTGAGATGTCTTTTTGATGTAATTTGGATGTCTAAATGATGAATAATTGAGGTTTGATCAATGCAATCCCGAATAGGTTGATTTTCCTAAGTTTTTACTTGTGAAAATGGTAGTTTTTGGGGTGATCTTGGTGTTTTGTTAATGCTGGAGGTATATGAACGAGTTTGGGATCATTTTGGATGTTAATTGATGTTTAAAAATGGTTAGAAGTGATGGATCTTGGCTGGGTTATGTTTTGGAAGAGTTTGGAGGTGATTTTGGTTGTGTTTGGTAGTCGAAATGTTGGATTTGTGTAGAGCAGCGAGTTGAGTTGTGTGGCTGGTGTTTTTAATGCATAATGATGCATTAATCCTCTGTTGTTATGTGCTTGAAACAGGGGAGAATGATCCGTGAGCAATAGAGGTGGCATTGAAGGTTTCAGATGCTTGGAAGGCTTGTTGGCTAGCCTTGTTTTGTGTATCGGTGAGTGAAGTTGGGTTTTCGGCTTTAAAACCAAGGTTTGAAGGTTTTGGGAGCTTAGTTTAAGTCTAAACAACTTAGCTAAGCTCAAGAGTAAGTAAATGGAATTTCTCTCTTGGCTTGTGTTATGAATTGGTTTTTAAAGCACTTGTGATTGTTGGATGCAATGCATGTGATTTGCATGTTTTAAATTCTGTTTTGAAAGTATATTTTAGCATGGTTTAATGCTGGTTTTGAAAGCCATGTGTGAAGGATGCTCAAGGTAAGAGATCCTTGGTTTTGTACTTTGGAATTGTGGAATTGATGCATAGTGTTGCATGTTGTTTAATGGCTTTGTGTAATGCTTCAAAAACAATGGATTGATGATGGTAATTGGTGGTTTTGGCATTTTGGTTATGCTTATAAAACAATGGATTAATGTGGTAAGATGGTTATATTGGCAAGTGATGTAAGTGGTTCTTGGTTACTTTAATCGGATATAGTTAGCCGGCTATAGGATTGGGTGCACCGTGAATAAAGTCGCCTTGGATGTGGAGTGGTTGTGATTGAACCGGTAACTCCATCCAAGTACACTAACGAGATGGTTAAGAACACCATGGTGGTTAAAATTCCATGGGTGGGTCTTGTGTTAAGGTCATAATGGTGGTTAAAATTCCATTTGAGGACCTTGTGTAAGCAAAGGTCATAATGGTGGTTAAAATTCCATTTGAGGACCTTGTGCTTGTTAAGATCACAATGGTGGTGTAAAGTCCATGTGTGGATCTTGTGTAGTATGTCCCGGATCTCGTTAGTGATGTTATACAACTACCAATGGGTGATGTTATGGTCATATGGTGGTTAAAATTCTATATGAGGACCTTGTGAATGTTAAGGTCATATGGTGGTTAAAATTCCATATGAGGACCTTGTGAATGTTAAGGTCATATGGTGGTTAAAATTCCATATGAGGACCTTGTGTATGGTAAGGTCAAAATGGTGGTTAAAATTCCATTTGGGGACCTTGAGATTGGTAGTGTGTATGAAGCGTAGGGACAACGCTTGTGATCCGCGTATCCGATTGGATGTTGAGTTGAAAAGTGGATATGGTTTATCACTTGGAAGCCAATATAATGTTCTTGAGTGTAATGAAACATGAGATGCTTGAGATGATGCATGGTTGCATGAGAAGTGTGTAATGTACCAAGAATGCATGTATTACTTGTTAGCTTGAACAAGTGTTTATTTTCTATTGAGAATGGTGCATGTGTGCATGAAATCTCTTAAGTGCATTGAAGTCTTGCGAAGACTTGTTTTTACAGGCATGTAATGCAAATATTGATTTTGTGGTTCATATGTTGCATTTGTTTAATGCATGAGATAGATTGAATGAGTAAGTGGTTATTAAAGGTTTCTTGCTTTGAAATGATTTTCAATGTATGAGAAAAGTATGATGTGAAGTGGAAGTGTTTTCCAAGGATCTTGTATTTAACTTTGCATATGATATTCATGCATGGAATGGTTAAATTGATGGTTTTGCAAGGTTGTGCTTTGAAGTGAATTACTTAGCTTTTCTAAGCTAAGGGTTGGTTTTCATGTTTGAGCAATGCATGATTTAAAGCATGTTGTTAAAAAGGGTTTTCAAACATTGCTTTGGTTTATCGAATTGTGTTGCTTTTAAAAGAGGTTTTATGACTCGCTGCATTGATGGTGTTTTGGTTTTGAGCATTCCTCACTAAGCATTATGTGCTTACGCTCCTTTTTGTCCATCAATGCAGATATTTGAAGTTGGGACAGCGAGAAGCAAGGGATTCAAGAAGAGCTCCACTTGAGATGTATGTCTCGGTTAATAGCTATAGATGATAAAGGCAATGGGGGAGAATCTCTTATGTTGATGTTTAATGAGATTGTGTATGTTGGACAAGTTTGGTTTATGATTTTGAACTATGTGGTTTAACGCTTGCAACGTTTGAGTATTCTTATTCTTAAGTCGTTATGCTATGCTTCTTGTTTAAAAAGCATGTTTGAGTGTTGGATGTGTTGAATGAGTTGGTGCACCTAGGGGTGGTTTTGTATCTAGATTTTGATGCAAATTGGTAGGTATGATGCTTGGCATGTTGTTGATTTAATGTGGGGTGGTTTGGAGCATGTTTGATGGGGTTTAAAGGTGTTTAAAAAGGCCTATATGCTGTTTCTGGGCAGGGTGTTTTGAAACACCCTTGCCTGTTTCGAAACAGGCCCTTGAATTGGCTAGGGTGTTCCTGAACGGCCTAGACCCGTTTCTGAACACTTTGGCTACTGCCAAGGGGTGTTCCTGAATGGGCTAGACCCGTTTCGGAACACTTGACCGTTGGGCATAAAATTTGAATGGTTTTGAGGTTTGCAAGCTTTACGTTTTAGTCCTGATTCTTGTATGTGCAATTGCTTGAGTTTGAGATGTCCGTTTGAGATGAAATTTGGCAGAGAGGCATGAAACATGACTAATTTCATAATGGTAACTTAAAAATTGGTAAAGTCCTCTTAATTTTCAGAATTTACAAATTGGTCCCTAAATTTGTATTTTGTGCAATTGGGTCCCTTATTGTTTTCCGATTGCTATGATTTTTGAGTAAGCTTATCTCAAGAGTATGCCTAGGTTAAATGTGCATCTAGACAAGTTTAAAAAGAAAAAAAGGGTCGTTAATCAAGGTTGACTTTCGAGTTGACTTTGGTTTTCCCCGTGTAATCTTCGTAGTTCGGGTAAACCGTCTAGGCCGGGCTACGAGGGTTACACTAAATGCATGCGTAAGATGTATGAGCAACATGTATGGACTAAAGACAGACACATACTCCCCCTAGAAACAAGCATAGATGCATCAAGGAGCAAAACCACATAAGCATGACAATCACATAAATTCAAGCAAAATTTTGACCTTAAGAGGCACTAAAGGGTCAAGGAAGGCTGGTTAGACCTAACTCTCTCCTAAGAGTCCAAAAATGCTCTTTCTCTAGAGGTTTTGTAAAGATGTCTGCTAATTGGTTCAAGGTGTCAACATACTCTAGAACTACATCTTTCTTCAAGACATGATCCCCAATGAAATGATATCTTATCTCTATGTGCTTGGTTCTAGAATGTTGGATGGGATTCTTAGTGAGATAAATGGCACTAGTATTATCACACTTAAGGGGTATGGTACCTAATTCAACTCCATAATCAAGAAGTTGTTTCTTTATCCAAAGGAGTTGAGCACAACAACTTTCGGTCGATCTGTACTCCGCTTCGGTGGTAGATAAGGCTACACTATTTTGTTTCTTAGAGAACCAAGATATTATCATACTACAATGGAATTGACAAGTTTCGGAGGTACACTTTCTATATATCTTACATCCCCTATAATCCGTATCCGAGAAGGCATGTAAGTCAAAGGATGAGTCCCTCGGATACCATAGATCTAGACAAGGTGTGTCCCTAAGGTATCTAAAGATTCTCTTTACGGCTATAAGGTGTGATTCTCTTGGACTAGCTTGGAACCTAGCGCACAAGCAAACACTAAACATAATGTTCGGTCTACTTGCGGTAAGGAAAAGAAAATAGCAAATCATAGAACGATAAAGCTTTAAATAAACACACTTACCTCCTTCATCTTTGTGAATCTTAATAGAAGAGCTCATTGGAGTGGCTTGAGGCTTCACATTCTCCACCCAAACTTTTTGAGCATGTCCTTGATGTACTTGGCTTGATTGATGAAGATGCCATCCTTCCTTTATTTTATTTGGAGTCCCAAAAAGAATGAGAGCTCTTCCATCATGCTCATCTCAAACTCACCTTGCATTAACTTAGCAAACTCTGGGCAAAATAACTCATTAGTAGAACCAAAGAGAATATCATCAACATAAATTTGAATTACTAAGATGTCTTTTCCATTTCATTTAATGAAAAGTGTAGTGTCCACCTTGCACTTTTCAACCAAAAGTTTGAAAGCCTTTTGTTGAATGCATAGATGTTATATATTTTAGCCCTCATTTATCCATATTGTTGATGCACTCAAGCATGTTTAGTTGCATTTTAGGAGATTTTGCATAAACATCACAAATGGATAATTGTGCATAGATACTACTGATTTTGGTTAATTCTTGCAGGTACCTGTCGTGGTAGCATCTAGGGCAGTAGAGGAACATAAGATAACGGCAGAGCTGGAGTGACGGGTTGAAGAAAACTGCCTCATACATCACTGTAGTCACAATTGCAGTGATAGAAGTGGCGACAATGAAGAAGAAGAGATGGAAAATGCGAAGTGGAGTTCAACTGATAGAGGATTTCAAGCCTGATTTTTGTAGACCACTCGCATAGCTTTTGGAGCCCAGAAGCACAAGGAAGGCCTTGCCCAAAGCTTGAGGAAATAGTCAAAGCAAGAAGATAGGGCGAATTAAAGGACGTCTACTCAAAGATTTAGTCTTGAAATAAATTGTACTTAAATTCAAACTAGTATTCTTGGCCATTAAGAAAGCTTACACCCAAGGCCTATATATATGCTTGTAACGCCCCGGTTTTGGGCTCAGAAGTTTTGGGCGTTGACCGGTTCGGTCAAAGTGCTGATCGAATATATAAGAGTGAATTTAGGAAAGCCTAGTTCGGGTTGCATTAAAAATATGGAAAAATGTTCTAAAATCATCTTTTAATATATAAAAGTGAACTGTGAAATCAATTTTGAAAAATGAGGTTCGGAAGGGTGACATTTTGGCTAGTGACCAAAATGTAATTTTTGAAAGTTGCGTGACTGTTTTATAAAGGATTGAAACTTTGAATCTTTAAGGAGCTATTATTCCAAAAGGAGTTTCTCTAGATTTTTCTAAGATATTTTAATGTGAAATTCTGATTTTTAAAGCTAAGAAAAGTGGAGGGAAATCATTTTGCTATTTTATAACTAACTTTCCATTTTCTTCCAATTTTCATTTTCTCTCATTTTTCTCTCAACCCAAACACTTTCTCTCCAGATTTTCTCCTCTGATTTTGTCATCTAAATCACTCATTTCAATTCTCTTTGGATTCCTAATCATCTCTACAACAAAACCTCACCATTTGCAAGTTGTTTCATCAAGCTTTTTGGTTCTATAAAGGAGAAATTCAAGTTTGGAGGTAAGAACGTCCTTCTCCTCTAAACTATCAGTTCTTTACTGAAATTCCTAAGTTCTCAATCCTTGATTTGTGATTTATTAAAGGCTTTTCAATTGGAATCTTGATTTTGGCTTAAAATGCAAGATTTGGTGATTTTTGTGGAATTTTCGTATGATCTGTTAAAGCAGGGTTTTGCGGTGTGTTTTTGATGTTAAATGAATGCTAAATTGATTAGAAGTTGAGGTTTAATCAATGCAATCCCGGATAGGTTGAATTTCCTAAGTTTGGCTTGAGTTTTTGGTCGTTTTTGGAGTGTTTTTGATGATCTGTTATACCTGGAGGTATAAGGATGTGTTTGTGATCATTTTGGATGTTAATTGATGTTTTAAAATGGTTAGAAGTGATGGATCTTGGCTGGGTTAAGTTTTAGAAGTGTTTGGAGGGGATTTCGGTTGTGTTTGGTAGCAGAAATGTTGGATTTGTGATGAGCATCGAGTTTGATTGTGTTGCTGGTGTTTTTAATGCATAATGATGCATTAATCCTCTGTTTTTGTGTGCTTGAAACAAGGGAGTTTGATCCGTGAGCTTTAGAGGCATTGCGGATGGTTTCGGATGCTTGGAAGGCTTGTTGGCTAGCCTTGTTTTGTGTATCGGTGAGTGAAGTTGGGTTTTCAGCTTTTAAACCAAGGTTTGAAGGTTTTGGGAGCTTAGTTTAAGTCTAAACAACTTTTCTAAGCTCAAGAGTAAGTAAATGGTTTTTCGCTCTTGGTTGTGTTGTGAATTGGCTTTAAAAGCAATTGTGTTTGATGGTTGCAATGCATGTGATTTGCATGGTTTATATTCTGTTTTGAAAGCATATTTTAAGCATGGTTTAATGCTGGTTTTGAAGGCCATATGTGAAGGATGCTCAAGGTAAGAGATCCTTGGTTTGTACATTGAAAATGTGGTTTTGATGCATGGTGTTGCATGATGTTTCATGGCTTGTGTAATGCTTTAAAACAGTGGATTGATAATGGTAAATGATGGTTTTTGCATATTGGTTATGCGTGTGAATCATTGGACTAATGTGGTAAGATGGTTATATTGGCAAGTGATGTAAGTGGTTCTTGGTTCTTTGATCGGATATAGTTAGCCGGCTATAGGATTTGGTGCACCGTGAATAAAGTCGCCTTGGAGGTGGAGTGGTTAAGAGTGAACCGGTAAACTCCCTTCAAGTATCCTAACGAGATGGTTAAGGTCATAATGGAGGTTGAATGCCCATTCGAGGAACTTGGTTAAGCAAAGGTTATATGGTGGTTAAAAGTCCATATATGGGAACCTTGTGCTTGTTAAGATCACAATGGTGGTGTAAAGTCCATGTGTGGATCTTGTGTAGGGTGTTCCGGATCTCGTTAGTGATGTTATACAACTACCAATCGGTGAATGCAAAGGTTGTATGGTGGTTAAAAGTCCATACATGGGAACCTTGGGAAAAGTTAAGGTTGTATAGTGTTTGAAAGTCCATACATGGGAACCTTGTAAAGAGCTAAGGTTGTATGGTGTTTAAAAGTCCATACATGGGAACCTTAGGATGGTGAGGTCGAATGGTGTTTAAAAGTCCATTTGGAGACCTTGGATTGGTAGTGTGTATGGAGCGTGGGGGACAACGCTTGTGATCCGCGTATCCGATTGGATGTTGAGTTGAAAAGTGAAAGTGGTTGATCACTTGGAGGCCAATATAATGTTCTTGATTATAAAGAAGCATGAGATGCTTGAAAAGATGCATGGTTGCATGAAAAGTGTTAAATGCTTGTGAATGCATGTTTACTTGTTAAGTTGAACAAGTGTTGATTATCATTTGGTAAATGATGCATTTGTGCATGAAATCTCTTAAATGCATTGGAGTCTTGTTAAGACTTGATTTAAAAGGCATGTGAAGATGATGTTGTGGTTCATATATTGCCTTGGTTTAATGCATGTGTTGGATTGTTTGAATAATGGTTTTAAAGGGTTTCTTGCTTGGAATGGCTTTCAAGTATAGGAAGGGTATGTTGTGAAATGGAAGTGTTTTCCAAGGTTTGAATTTAACTTTGCATATGGTGTTTATGCATGGAATGGTTAAATGGATGATTTTGCAAATTGAGCTTTGAAATGTTTTCTTAGCTTGCTAAGCTAAGGGTTGGTTTTCATGTTTGAGCAATGCATGGTTAAAGCATGTTGTTGAAAAGGGGCTTTCAAACTTTGCTTGGTAAACAAATCGAGTTGCTTTTCAAAGAGGTTTTATGACTCGCTGCATTGATGGTGTTTTGGTTTTGAGCATTCCTCACTAAGCATTATGTGCTTACGCTCCTTTTTGTCCATCAATGCAGATTCTTGAAGTTTGGACAGCGAGAATCAAGGGATTCAAGGAGGACTCCATTTGAGATGTATGTCTCGGTGAATAGCTATAGTTAATAAAGGCAATGGGGTAGAATCTCTTGGGGTTGATGTTTATGTGTTCGTATATGTTCGGACAAGGATGGTTTTATGTTGTTGGAACATGTTTTGGCTTATATGAGATGGATTTGGAGATTTTGTGTTTAAATGGTTGCTTGTGTAGGAAGCATGCTTATAGAATTGGGGATTTTCATATATGTTGTTATATTGATGTATTGTTGATGCAAGTATGTCTCCTATATGTTGAATTGCATGTTGGTAAAGTTCGGTGGCTTTTGGAGCATGTTTGGATGATCAATTGTGTGTTTAAGTATGCATCTTGAGGCAATCTGTGCAGGGTGTTTCGGAACAGTGCCTACCGTTTCGGAACGGGTGCCCTAAACCAGCCCAGGCGTCCGAAACGGGAGAGACCGTTCCGAAACGGAAAGGCTACTGCCAGTCCCCCGTTGCGGTACGCGTTGCGGAACGGCCCCGCGTTTCGAAACGGGCTCTGCCTGTTTCGGAACACGTGATCGTTGGGGGCTGACATAGGCGGTTAAATGTTTTGGAATGTTTGCATTTTGGTCCTGAAACTTGTTTGTGCAATTGTATGAGTTTGGGATGTCCGTTTGAGCTGAAATTTGGCAGAGAAGCATGAAACCTGATTAATTTTAAGTTGGTAACTTAAAATCTGGTTAAGTTCTTAAAGTTTTCAGAATTTACAATTTGGTTCCTAAAGTTGTAAATTGTTCAATTGGGTCCCTGTTTGATCTCTGATGTTTATGATCTTTGAGTATACTGTTTGTATGATCACATCTAAGGTTAACGTGCATCTAGACAAGCTTAAAAAGAAAAAAAGGGTCGTTAATCAAGGTTGACTTTCGGGTTGACTTTGGTTTTCCCCGTGTGACTTTCTTAATTCGGGTTAACCGTCTGGGCCGGGTTAAGGGGGTTACATTTGGTGGTATCAGAGCTGAGTTGCGAATGCTTGGGGAAAACGGTAAGTTGTTGTAGTATGTGTTTGATGTTTGTTCTGATGTGTGGTTGAAAGCTGGTTGAAACACGTGTTTCTGAGCAAGTTGTTGATGTTTTCAAGCATGCTTTATGGTTATGAATCTTGGTTGAGCTTATGTGGATTTGTGTTGATGTTGTGAGCTGGTGTCATGCATGATGAACGTGTAATGAGTATGTTATGTTGCTAATATGCTGTTGCAAGTGGATGCTGTTTGGTGTAAGCATGATCGAATATGTTGTTTGATATGCTTGCTGTTGTGATATCCCTGTTGTGTTGACTGTTATGTCATGTAAAAGGGGAGGGTTCGGGATACCCATTGCCTTATTATTATAGCTATTGTGTTATTTTGGAGTTGCAGTTTGAATCCTTGCTTAAAGCTGGTCTAACTGGTTTGTTGGTTTTGTTGTGATGTTTGTTGTTGTTGTAGTATGGCGAAGTCGGTGAAGGAATGGCAGTTGGGTGAGATGGTTGCTGCCTTAGGGCAGGTTGTTAAGGCATGGAATTCACCCTTTTGTAGAGGTGTTTTGTCTCAGTCTTCTGTGCCTGGAGTTGAGGTGGTAAGGCAGGAGAAAGAAGCTGGTTCTGTGATGAAGAGTTCATCACCAGTTGCTCAAGAGGTGTTGGGAACATCTCAGGCTGTAGCAAAGGTAAGGTCAGTGGATGTGCTGGCTGTGGGATCTGAGGGTTTGCCGAAGCAGCGTTTGTTGGATTTGGGTGCTGTGGAGTATCATGGATCGTCACCTGAGATGTTTGAGGCCTGGTTGGCCAGTGTGATTCTGATTTTGGATCAGGAAGGCTGTGATTATGCTTGTAAGCTGGGAAGTGTTGTTTCTTTGATGTTGGAGGACGCATGTGTTTGGTGGACATCTGTGGCGGTGGCGTCACATATCCCTGATATTGACTGGGATTTCTTTGTATCTGCCTTTTGTGAAAGGTATCTTGGAGAGAAGTTTCCAAGGGTTAAGCAATGTGAAGGTAGTGCTGTTGTGGAGCAAGTGTTGCTTGAGCAAGGAGTGGAAGCTCAGCCACCGGTATGTGACCATTGTGAAAGGCGTCATGTTGGAGGTTGTTGGGGCGCGGGTGCTTGCTGGAACTGTGGTTCTAAAGTGCATGTTAAGCGCGATTGTCCTCTTGGGGTGAAGTCAGCTTTAGTGGTAGCCAAAGGGTCTCTGAAAGGTCGTGGGCACGACCGAAGCAAGGTTCAGAGGTGGCAGAAAGAGTAGAAGGTTGTGAAGAGTTTGGGAAATGAGAATTGCTGGAAATGTGGGTCTGCTGGGCATAGGAGGCGTGATTGTTTGATGTTGGCTCGGAATAGCCAGGGTTCTTTACCGCAGGGAGATGGTGATGACCCTAAAGTGTTAGCTGGTGCTGCAGCGGTGCGGCATGAGGATGATGGTTCCGCGAGGAAGAGAGCTTGTCTGATGAAGCTTCAGGGTGGTGATGTGTTTTCAGGTAACCTTGTTAAGTAATCTTTGCTCTAGTTACCTTGGTTTGGTTTCTGTTGGTTTTCCTTGAGTGGTAAGTTTAGTCTTGTTGCTAGCATGTTGGGGGTAATAGTTGTGGTTTGGAAACATCTTTTGTGAAGAAGGCTTTAGTGAGTATCTTGTGGTTAATGGTTGTTGGTACGATGGAGTTAGATAAGTTAGAAGTGAGTTAGGAGGTTGTTCTTAGACGGATTCTGAGGATGTTATTGGAGGGTGTGAACTGGCATTCATGCACAGTTAAAATCATTGTTATATGCTATATTATATATGTGCTGGTCCATGCATACATGTGACATGACATTAGAGGTTTTGCATACATGTACATCATGCATTGATAGGGCATGTAGGTGATCATGCATACGACGTTCACACTCGCTAGTAACTAATCGAATCTGTTAGTGTGGTGGTTGGGATAGGTTGGATAATGGGTTTTTAGAGGTTGTTTTGGTGCTGGGTGAGAGTTAGTAGCAATGGAGTATATTAAGTTAGTTGCTAGTAATAGTGAGAGTGGTATAGTCTGTTGGTAGAAGGAAAGTGTCTGATGCTTAAAGAGTTTAGTGGTTTGGTGGTGAGGAGTACCGGTTGAAGTTAGAATCGGTCAAGTGGTTTGAATAGCTAAGTGGAAGTGGTAGTTCCTTGGTGCTAAGTGATGTTGCAGTTTAGTGGTTGTGTTTCCAAGTGCTGAAGTAGCTTAGCATTTAAGTTGTTGTGGAAGGGTTGTGGTTGTAAGTGTTGGTTCTTAGCAACCTTTGAGGAGTTGAGAAGTTGATATGTATGTTTAGGTTGGACGAAGTTCTGGTAAGGCAGGTGTTGTGGTCAAAGTTTGAAGTGAAAAAGCAATGAAAGGTCGAAGGCCAGTGTGGTTTGAAAGGATTCTTTTGAGAAGTGGTTGGCCGGTTGTGAGTATGTGAACTTCTTTTGTGGTCAGCTGGTGGTGTATGAAATGACTGGCAGAGTTGAATTGGGGTTGTGATGTAAATTTTGGATTGTGGGTGAGTAGTCCTGGTGAGTCGTTATGGTAATGTAGCGGCAGATGTGAAGGATTATCAGCAATCGTTGAGGAGTTTGGGTAAACAGTTGATGTTTAAGAATTTTTGCTTGTTTGGAAAATCCTTGGAAGAGGTTTGGGAGTTTGCAAGAGTTTTAGAAGCAGAGAAGTTTGCATGGTGGCTGAATGGGTTTGGTTAGTGTCACTGTGTAAACAAGTCTTGGTAGTTGTGTGTTACAGTGATGTGTGTTGTAAAAGTTGAAGTTCATCAGGTTGATGTTGGGGCAGTGTCCAGTCCGGATATGTGAAAGGTTAAGTTGTGGCTATCTTTGAGTGTTCTGGATTTTGTGAACAGTATGTGGTGGTGTTGAGTTGGTGGAGTTTTGTGTGAAATGTGTTCAGTGGTGGTTGAGGCTTTTGTGTTGCCTTGTGTGTTGCTTTGGGAAGGTTGTGGTTCCCTTTTCGTCGGTTGAAATTTCGAGGACGAAATTTCCTAAGGGGGGAGAGTTGTAACGCCCCAGTTTTGGGCTCAGAAGTTTTGGGCGTTGACCGGTTCGGTCAAAGTGCTGATCGAATATATAAGAGTGAATTTAGGAAAGCCTAGTTCGGGTTGCATTAAAAATATGGAAAAATGTTCTAAAATCATCTTTTAATATATAAAAGTGAACTGTGAAATCAATTTTGAAAAATGAGGTTCGGAAGGGTGACATTTTGGCTAGTGACCAAAATGTAATTTTTGAAAGTTGCGTGACTGTTTTATAAAGGATTGAAACTTTGAATCTTTAAGGAGCTATTATTCCAAAAGGAGTTTCTCCAGATTTTTCTAAGATATTTTAATGTGAAATTCTGATTTTTAAAGCTAAGAAAAGTGGAGGGAAATCATTTTGCTATTTTATAACTAACTTTCCATTTTCTTCCAATTTTCATTTTCTCTCATTTTTCTCTCAACCCAAACACTTTCTCTCCAGATTTTCTCCTCTGATTTTGTCATCTAAATCACTCATTTCAATTCTCTTTGGATTCCTAATCATCTCTACAACAAAACATCACCATTTGCAAGTTGTTTCTTCAAGCTTTTTGGTTCTAAAAAGGAGAAATTCAAGTTTGGAGGTAAGAACGTCCTTCTCCTCTAAACTATCAGTTCTTTACTGAAATTCCTAAGTTCTCAATCCTTGATTTGTGATTTATTAAAGGCTTTTCAATTGGAATCTTGATTTTGGCTTAAAATGCAAGATTTGGTGATTTTTGTGGAATTTTCGTATGATCTATTAAAGCAGGGTTTTGAGGTGTGTTTTTGATGTTAAATGAATGCTAAATTGATTAGAAGTTGAGGTTTAATCAATGCAATCCCGGATAGGTTGAATTTCCTAAGTTTGGCTTGAGTTTTTGGTTGTTTTCGGAGTGTTTTTGATGATCTGTTATACTTGGAGGTATAAGGATGTGTTTGGGATCATTTTGGATGTTAATTGATGTTTAAAAATGGTTAGAAGTGATGGATCTTAGCTGGGTTAAGTTTTGGAAGTGTTTGGAGGTGATTTCGGTTGTGTTTGGTAGCCGAAATGTTGGATTTGTGATGAGCAGCGAGTTTGGTTGTGTTGCTGGTGTTTCTAATGCATAATGATGCATTAATCCTCTGTTTTTGTGTGCTTGAAATAGGGGAGTTTGATCCGTGAGCTTTAGAGGCATTGCGGAAGGTTTCAGATGCTTGGAAGGCTTGTTGGCTAGCCTTGTTTTGTGTATCGGTGAGTGAAGTTGGGTTTTCAGCTTTTAAACCAAGGTTTGAAGGTTTTGGGAGCTTAGTTTAAGTCTAAACAACTTTGCTAAGCTCAAGAGTAAGTAAATGGTTTTTCGCTCTTGGTTGTGTTGTGAATTGGCTTTAAAAGCAATTGTGTTTGATGGTTGCAATGCATGTGATTTGCATGGTTTATATTCTGTTTTGAAAGCATATTTTAAGCATGGTTTAATGCTGGTTTTGAAGGCCATATGTGAAGGATGCTCAAGGTAAGAGATCCTTGGTTTGTACATTGAAAATGTGGTTTTGATGCATGGTGTTGCATGATATTTCATGGCTTGTGTAATGCTTTAGAACAGTGGATTGATAATGGTAAATGATGGTTTTTGCATATTGGTTATGCGTGTGAATCATTGGACTAATGTGGTAAGATGGTTATATTAGCAAGTGATGTAAGTGGTTCTTGGTTCTTTGATCGGATATAGTTAGCCGGCTATAGGATTGGGTGCACCGTGAATAAAGTCGCCTTGGAGGTGGAGTGGTTAAGAGTGAACCGGTAAACTCCCTTCAAGTATCCTAACGAGATGGTTAAGGTCATAATGGAGGTTGAATGCCCATTCGAGGACCTTGGTTAAGCAAAGGTTATATGGTGGTTAAAAGTCCATATATGGGAACCTTGTGCTTGTTAAGATCACAATGGTGGTGTAAAGTCCATGTGTGGATCTTGTGTAGGGTGTCCCGGATCTCGTTAGTGATGTTATACAACTACCAATCGGTGAATGCAAAGGTTGTGTGGTGGTTAAAAGTCCATACATGGGAACCTTGGGAAAAGTTAAGGTTGTATGGTGTTTGAAAGTCCATACATGGGAACCTTGTAAAGAGCTAAGGTTGTATGGTGTTTAAAAGTCCATACATGGGAACCTTAGGATGGTGAGGTCGAATGGTGTTTAAAAGTCCATTTGGAGACCTTGGATTGGTAGTGTGTATGGAGCGTGGGGGACAACGCTTGTGATCCGCGTATCCGATTGGATGTTGAGTTGAAAAGTGAAAGTGGTTGATCACTTGGAGGCCAATATAATGTTCTTGATTATAAAGAAGCATGAGATGCTTGAAAAGATGCATGGTTGCATGAAAAGTGTTAAATGCTTGTGAATGCATGTTTACTTGTTAAGTTGAACGAGTGTTGATTATCATTTGGTAAATGATGCATTTGTGCATGAAATCTCTTAAATGCATTGGAGTCTTGTTAAGACTTGATTTAAAAGGCATGTGAAGATGATGTTGTGGTTCATATATTGCCTTGGTTTAATGCATGTGTTCGATTGTTTGAATAATGGTTTTAAAGGGTTTCTTGCTTGGAATGGCTTTCAAGTATAGGAAGGGTATGTTGTGAAATGGAAGTGTTTTCCAAGGTTTGAATTTAACTTTGCATATGGTGTTTATGCATGGAATGGTTAAATGGATGATTTTGCAAATTGAGCTTTGAAATGGTTTTCTTAGCTTGCTAAGCTAAGGGTTGGTTTTCATGTTTGAGCAATGCATGGTTAAAGCATGTTGTTGAAAAGGGGTTTTCAAACTTTTCTTGGTAAACAAATCGACTTGCTTTTCAAAGAGGTTTTATGACTCGCTGCATTGATGGTGTTTTGGTTTTGAGCATTCCTCACTAAGCATTATGTGCTTACGCTCCTTTTTGTCCATCAATGCAGATTCTTGATGTTTGGACAGCGAGAAGCAAGGGATTCAAGGAGGACTCCATTTGAGATGTATGTCTCGGTGAATAGCTATAGTTAATAAAGGCAATGGGGTAGAATCTCTTGGGGTTGATGTTTATGTGTTCGTATATGTTCAGACAAGGATGGTTTTATGTTGTTGATGTTGTTGGAACATGTTTTGGCTTATATGAGATGGATTTGGAGATTTTGTGTTTAAATGGTTGCTTGTGTAGGAAGCATGCTTATAGAATTGGGGCTTTTCATATATGTTGTTATATTGATGTATTGTTGATGCAAGTATGTCTCCTATATGTTGAATTGCATGTTGGTAAAGTTCGGTGGCTTTTGGAGCGTGTTTGGATGATCAATTGTGTGTTTAAGTATGCATCTTGAGGCAATCTGTGCAGGGTGTTTCGGAACAGTGCCTACCGTTTCGGAACGGGTGCCCTAAACCAGCCCAGGCGTCCGAAACGGGAGAGACCGTTCCGAAACGGAAAGGCTATTGCCAGTCCCCCGTTGCGGAACGGCCCCGCGTTTCGAAACGGGCTCTGCCTGTTTCGGAACACGTGACCGTTGGGGGCTGACATAGGCGGTTAAATGTTTTGGAATGTTTGCATTTTGGTCCTGAAACTTGTTTGTGCAATTGTATGAGTTTGGGATGCCCGTTTGAGCTGAAATTTGCCAGAGAAGCATGAAACCTGATTAATTTTAAGTTGGTAACTTAAAATCTGGTTAAGTTATTAAAGTTTTCAGAATTTACAATTTGGTTCCTAAAGTTGTAAATTGTTCAATTGGGTCCCTGTTTGATCTCTGATGTTTATGATCTTTGAGTATACTGTTTGTATGATCACATCTAAGGTTAACGTGCATCTAGACAAGGTTAAAAAGAAAAAAAAAGGGTCGTTAATCAAGGTTGACTTTCGGGTTGACTTTGGTTTTCCCCGTGTGACTTTCTTAATTCGGGTCAACCGTCTGGGCCGGGTTAAGGGGGTTACAATGCTTGTATTTCGACCTAGAGAAGGACAACCTTGTTCCTAGCCCTCTTCCATCATAAACCCTAGCTTTTCCCTTCTCTAGTATGTTCTAAACTTCCCCTATGGGTAAGGGTTGATCTTGTAAATTAGTTGTAAGGGTTAAACTGTTTCTTAGGATTTTTTGTTCAATCAATAAAACATCAAGTTTATTTACTCTGGTTTCAACATCTCATACGAGTATCAAGAGAGCATTGTGAGGTTATCTATTTACTTAATATCAGGAGAGTTAAGTATACGAAAGGAGTAAATACAAGTTTTCCAGTTTATGGTTAAACTATCTTTGCCTAGGGATAGGTACAAGGTTAAGCGGATAAAGAAGAATTCACAAACATCGATGTTCATCCTTCGATTAACACCGGGAGGTATCATCCAAAACATGTTCATCGACATAATTTGGACCTAGGGATAGGACAAGTCACAACAGGGGTTCTTTCCGGTCTTGAAGTAACAGAGTTGTTGTTCGCTACCGCGACATCAACATACCCCTACCGCGACAGGTGCTGCCGCGACAGGCTCGACGACATACACAACAGAAGCCCTATGAACAATGCAACACCTGCACTACTAAACAAATCAATACCAGCCTACTTTCTCATTTTGATTTCTCCACCTATTTTAGTTTATCTTCAAGATTTCTCAAAACTCCTTATTAAATTTATCTCTTTTCTTGTGCATAGTTTTAAGGTTAGAGGTATTTCAAGCCTATGTGGAGAGGATATCCGATACTTTGCATCACTATATTACTTACGTCGTGAATACTTGCACTCAATTGCGATAGCCTTATTTACACGCAACAAGTTTTTTTTGTCAAGAAGACTAAAACTTTCATGGATAAGACAAAGATGAGAATGACAAACCATGAGGCTACTATGAAGTCTCTAGAGACACAGATGGGTCAGGTAGCCTAGTTCATCAACACCAGACAGAATGGAGGATTCCCTAGTGATACTGAGGTCAATAGAAAACCCACACACGAGCAGTGTAAAGCTATAAAAATGAGAAGTGGGAAACAATTACAAGGGCCAAAAATTAAAGAAACACCTAGTAAGGAACCGACCTTACAGACACCTGCAAACGACACTGCCCTGACAGACATGAAACAATCTGCCGTCGCCACCCCTTCCACGACAACAGAAGAATTGGAGGAGACGACAGAAGAAATTGAAGAATGTGAGCCTCCTCAGATCCAAATTCCATGTGAAGGACGTCTTGAAGATTGCTGTCCTCCACCTCCTTTTCCACATCGGTTGAAAAAATAGAAATAAGAGTACCAACTTAAGAAGATTTAAGATGTTTTTAAGCAAGTACATATCAATATTCCGTTGTTGGAGGCCATTAAGCAGATGCCTGGTTATGCAACGTTCCTTAAAGATGCAATGTCCAGGAGATCCAGACTTGGGGAGTTTGAAACTATAGTCATGATAGAAGGTTGCATGACAATCTTACATAACCGTACACCCCCAAAGAAGAAGGATCCTGGGAGTTTCATTATACCATGCATAATCGGTGATCAGTATGTGGGTAAGGCACTTTGTGATCTTGGAGCTAGTATTAATCTAATGCCCAAATTTGTTTTTCAGAAATTAGGTATTGGACAAGCAAGACCTACAAAAGTCATGCTGCAATTGGCAAACCGCTCTTACATGCATCCGGAAGGAAAAATTGAAGACATCATGGTAAGAGTGGATAAATTTATATTTCCCGCTGACTTCCTTGTTCTAGTTGTGAAGCAGACGAGAATGCACCGATCATCCTAGGGTGACCCTTCCTAGCCACAGGTAGAACAGTGATCGATGTAGAGAAGGGAGAACTGACTATGAGAGTCAACGACCAGCAAATAAAACTAAATTTTCTCTAGGCCTTGAAACAAGATGATGTACATGAATAATGTAAGTCAATATCAGAGGTAATTGTAGACCAACCCTGCATCAGATCAAGCTGTCACGACAGATAAATTGGTCACTGTCGCCACAACCACCTAGAAGACTGCCACGACAACACTGGTGACATCAACTCCTCGGACAATGACACCTCTGACACTGAAGGTCCTGAGGAGGTAAATTGGATAGGCATGGGTCCAGGTAAGTTCTTCGAACCTTTGAACTATACCTCTAACGAACATATGATTCAAAAGCCTTTCATAGATCAGCCACCTGCTTTAGATCTTAAACCCCCGCCAGGACAGCTTAAATATGTTTCTCTTGGTCTCAATGATACGTTGCCCGTAATCATCTCTTCTATGTTAATGCAGGAACAATAGCTGATCGGTATGCTACAGCAGCATAAGAAGGCAATTGGATGGACCATTGCCGATATCCAGGGCATCAGTCTAGTAATTTGCATGCATAAAATCCTCTTGGAGGACGATCATAAGCCAATGATAGATGCCCAGAGATGACTAAACAAAGCTATGCGAGAGGTGGTGCGAATAGAAATTATCAAGTGGCTTGACGCTAAAATTATTTATGTCATCTCAGATAGCAAGTGGGTGAGCCCCGTGCAATGCGTACCCAAGAAGGGAGGAATAACTGTCATAACCAACAAGGATAATGAGCTAATCCCAACCAGGACAATGACCGGTTAGAGAGTTTGTATGGACTACCGGAAGCTTAATAAAGCTACCCGGAAGGACCACTTCCCCTTACCTTTTATTGACCAAATGCTAGATAGGTTAGCGGGAAAAGCTTACTATTGTTTCCTTGATGGTTATTCAGGTTATAACCAAATAGCCATTGCACCAGAGGATCAGGAAAAGAAAACCTTCACATGCCCCTATGGAACATACGCCTTTAGGAGAATGCCATTTGGACAGTGTAATGCACCAACAACTTTTCAGCGGTGTATGATGGTAATATTCTCTAACATGGTGGAAGATTTCCTAGAGATCTTCATGGATGACTTTTCCGTCTTTGGAGATAGTTTCAACAACTACCTAGGCAATTTGAAGAAAGTACTTGAAAGATGTGAAGAGGCAAATCTTGTACTGAACTGAGAAAAATGCCATTTTATGGTAGATGAGGGCATAGTGCTGGGACACAAAGTCTCCTGTCGTGGCATAGAAGTGGACAGAGCCAAAATCGAAGTCATTGAAAAATTGTCGCCACCCACCACAATCAAGGGCATTAGGAGTTTCTTAGGACACATATGTTTTTATCGTAGGTTTATTGCTAATTTTTCTAAAATTACAAAATCGTTGTGTCTTTTGTTGGAACAAAATAAGGCCTTTGATTTCAATACCGAATGTACTGAAGCATTCAAGACACTGAAACAGAAGCTGGTAGCAGCCCAAATAGTATAGCCACCGGACTGAAGTTTACTGTTCGAGATAATGTGTGATGCCAGTGACTATGTTGTGGGGGTAACACTAGGGCAGCGGAAGAAGAAACTCTTCCATGTAATATATTATGCCAGCAAGACCTTAAACGATGCCCAGATAAACTACACCACAACCGAGAAGGAGTTGCTAGCTGTGGTATTCACCTTTGACAAGTTTAGACCATACATACTTGGAACAAAAGTGGTGGTTGACACGAATCATTTAGCAATAAAATACATGTTCACCAAAAAGGACGCACGGCCACGATTGATACGTTGGATTCTGCTGTTACAAGAGTTTGATATAGAAATCAAAGACAAAAAGGGAACATAAAACCAAGTAGCTAATCACTTGTCAAGACTGGAGATGGGAAAGGATCAAGATAAAAACAAGGTTAACATACATGAGACTTTCCCTGATGAGCAGTTATTCACTGCCACAAGCACTGCAACGACAGCCATGATGACATGTATGCTTTTTGAGGTTCCTTGGTATGCTGACATAGTAAACTACCTCGTTAGTGGTTTATTACCTCCCGAACATAACTATCAAGCAAGGAAGAGGTTCCAAAATGATGCAAAACATTATTATTGGGACGAACCTCTTCTATTCAAACATTTTGCAGATCAGATTATTATGAGATGCATACCGAAGGAAGAACATGAAGAAGTACTCCACCATTGCCATCCTGCTCCTTATGAAGGATACTTTGGAGGAAACAAAACTGATGCAAAGGTTCCGAAGTCCGGTTTATTTTGGCCTACACTGTTCAAAGATGCACAAGCCTTTTACAAGCGTTGTGATAAGTTCCAAAGAACAAGAAACATCTCTAGAAGGTATGAGATGCCCCTGCAGAACATTCTCGAAGTCGAAATTTTTGATGTTTGGGGAATCGAATTCATGGGACCATTCCCACACAAAAGAATGATGCCAAGTAGAGGAGGAATCCTTTGAAAGATCGACAACCCAGACACCCGCCACCCGGTAGTACTGAAGCTGCCGCCCTGCGCCTGCCGACAAGCACCACCTACCCATCCTACCGCCCAGCATCACTAGCTGCATCTACCGCTGCAACACCCTCAGCCACCCAATCCGCCTTAGCATCCGCTAAGGGAAGCAAGTATACTTGCCAGAGTAGGCTCATCCTCTACAACCACGAAGGCAGCACCCAAACTTCCCAAGATGAAAACCAAAGTAACTGCCTAGCTTAAGTTTTTGAGCTTCTCTTACCTGTCGCGGCCTTCACTGTCATGACAGTAGCTTTAGAAGGTTTTAGGAAGTATTTAGAGCCTTACTATAGTTCTGAACTCTTAAAACACTTTTGTGACTTATATGTTGTTAAGACTTCTATTAGTAAACTTAGAATAGGAAGCTTGGCCACTTGAGTTAGAAAAAAACTTAGACTCAGTTATTCCTAGAGGTGCCTAACACTGGCTCTAGGAAGATAACTAGCGGTACTCTTAGAGATGACTAACATTGGCTCTAGGAAGATAACTAGAGGTGCCCGAAACCGGCTCTAGTAGAAATAGAAAAACTTCAATCTAAGTTAGGAAGAAAACTAGAGGTGCCCGAAATTGGCTCTAGTTAAGAATTATTTATTTTGAAGTAAAACTCATGTGAGTTTAGTAACTATTCTGGTTGCTAAAGAGTCTAGGCTCATGTTTGCTCACAAAACCTGCACACACTCACACGAGAGTTATAGTATTGCTCCAATAAGTCCATGAACATCCAAAAAGGTATTGATCTTGATGGTGAAGGTGCTGTAGGTAATGGCTGTTCATTGAGTTAAGCCAAAGCCAAAAAGTTTCATTCTTAGTTAGATTGCATTTTCTTGAGGACAAGAAATAATTCGAGTTTGGGGGTGTGTTGAGTGCATAAATGTTCTATATTTTAGCCCTCATTTATCCATATTATTGATGCACTCAAGCATGTTTAGTTGCATTTTAGGATAGAATTTGCATAAACATCACATATGGATAATTTTGCACAGTTGCTGCTGATTTCGATCAACTCTTGCAGGTACCTGTCGTGGCAGAATCTAGGGTAGTAGAGGAATAGAAGATAACCGCAGAGCTAGAGTGAAAGGTGGAAGAAAACTGCCTTATAAATCATTGTCGTGACAGAAGTGGCGACAGTGAAGACAACATAGATGAAAAATACGA
Organism: Hibiscus tridactylites; assembly: GCA_958450335.1. Classification (NCBI taxonomy): domain Eukaryota; kingdom Viridiplantae; phylum Streptophyta; class Magnoliopsida; order Malvales; family Malvaceae; genus Hibiscus; species Hibiscus tridactylites. The sequence goes on along the minus strand of OY288289.1, from coordinate 44,075,436 downwards.
AGTGAAGTTCGATTGATAGATGATTTAAAGCCTGATTTTTGTAGACCACTTGCATAATTTTTGGAGCCCAGAAGCACAAGGATGGCCTTTCCCAAAGTTTGAGGAGAAAGTCAAAGCAAGAAGATAGGGCGAATTAAGGGACGTTTATTCAGAGATTTAGTCTTTAAATAAGTTGTACTTTAATTCAAACTAGTATATATGCTTGTGTTTCGATAAAGAAACCTAGCTCCTAGCCGTCTTCCATCATAAACCCTAGTTGTTCTCTTCTTCATCATGTTCTAAACCTTCCCCAGGGCTAAGGGTAGATCTTGTAAAGTAGTTGTAAGGGTTATATTGTTTCTTACATTTTTATGTTCAATCAATAAAACTTCAAGTTTATTTACTCTAGTTTCAACATCTCATAAGGGTATCGGGAGAGCATTGAGGGATTATCTATTTACTTAATATCGGGAGAGTTAAGTATGAGAAAGGAGTAAATACATTTTCCATTTTATGGTTAAATTATCTTGGCCTAGGGATAGGTACAAGGTTAAGCGGCTAAAGAAGAATTTACAAACATCGGTGTTCATCCTTCGATTCACGCTGGGTCATCGAAGACATGTTCGCCGACAGAACTTGGACCTAAGGATAGGACAAGTCACACCAGGGGCTCTTGCCGAACTTGAAGTAACAGAGTTGTTGATCGTTGTCGCGACAACCACAAACCTCTGCCGCGACAGGTTCCACGACATAAGCAACAAAAGTCCTCTGAACAGTGCAGTACCTGCACTACGGAACAAATCAATACCAGCCTAGTTTATCAATTTGATTTTCTCCTATATTTCCCTTGTCTACTTTAGTATTACTTAAATCCAACCAATTCTCAATTATTTGTGTTTTTATTTTTTTGAGTAGGAAAATTAATTATGAAGTTGTCACAATCCTTGTGGAGACGATATATTTTATACTATAACTTGACACGGGTGTACACTTGTGCTCCAATTTATTATGATTTTTTTACACACAACATATGTAAACCTTGCTTATTGGGGAAAATGACCAAAGCTCCTTCTAATGGTAAAAGTGAGTGAGCGAGCGTTTTATCGGGCTTGATACATAGTGGTGTATGTGGACAAATGAGCACACAAGCCAGATGAAGGTTTCAATACTTCAATACTTTCACTCATTACTTTAGTAGGTATAGGGCAGTTTTACCTAATGCGTCATAAATTTGAAACCATTGAAAAGTTCAAGAAATTTAAGAATGAAGTACATAACCAACTAGGAAAAAGAATTACGAATATTCGATCATATCAAGGGGGAGAATACTTAAGCTTAGGGTTTGATGAACTTCTAAAGGAATGTGAGATTATCGCACAACGTACACCTCATGGTACTCCACAATGGAATGGAATTATTGAAAGGAGAAATCGAACACTATTAGACATGGTTTGATCAATGATGACTCATGTAGATATTCTAGTTTCTTTTGGGAGACATGCACTAGAAACAACTACTTTCATGCTAAATTGTGTTTGTAACTGTAACACCCCAAAAATTACGACCAAATTGTAAACCCTATATTCTAAAAATCCCTAATTTTGAAATTTCTAATTCTTGAAACCCTAATGATTTGGGAATTTTTAATTAAAAACCCTAATTTTCTATGATGGACTAAATAAGAATTTTTATCAAACTTGGAAGTTAATATGAAATTTCTTGAAAATTTAAGGACTGGATTCATAAATAGCCCTTTTATCAAATTGATTTTCAATTTCCTTCAAAAGCTCACCGTCCCTTTTAAAAGAACTCACGTCTTTTTTTTTATTTTGTTTAATTTATTTTTTTTCAATCTTTTTAATTCAAATAGAATTCTAATTTTTTCATGACTAAATTGACTCTTCTTTTTCAACTTAAATTCTTGTTTTATTATTATTATTATTATTATTCTAAACCTAATTTGTTTAGATTACCAACTCTCAACTATCTCTATATATAGTCATAGTTATTATGTACAGAAATAAACCTAAGCCTTAAGTTTTAAAGTGTTGTCGCTTTTAGTTATTCCCTTGTTTTATGGATTCTTCTCGAATTGACGTTGTCATCACCTTACATCGAAGTCGCAACCTCCCTTTGTTCATCGTTAGAGATATTGCCGCTTAAGGTGTGTTTTTTTCCGGTGCTATAATTAAATTATATACTATTTTTCTATGTGTTGGTGTTTTATCTCTTTGTGATTATATATATGTATTATGGTTTGTGTGGTTGACATCATATGCATACGATTTCAGAATGTGTTTTAATTATGATTTATGGAATATTTGATTTATGAAACATTGGATTTTCAGAATTATGATTTATGAATTTATGGACTATGGTTTATAAAGTATGTTTACGGAATATCGGATTTATGGAACTGTGTTTATGGAATTTGTTTATTAAACATCATATGTGTATGAGCATGGGTTGGGATTTGTAAGGAGGAAGTTCAGTGGTTTCATCCTTCGGGCTGAATTCCACTTCGGATCAGTGGTTCCACCCTTCGGGTTGAGTTCCACTTCGGATTGGTGACGATGTAGAGAGTGGTTCTGGGGAACTTTACTCTTCGGACGGTGATGTAGTTGGGTGCATTGCATTGCATTGCACTTGTGATTTGTGTTATGCTTTAAAAGATTTTATTCAAAATAATATTATGTTTTATAATTATGGTTTTTCTTGCACTTTAGAGACACACTAAGCTCTTTAGCTTACTCCCCCATAGTTTCCTCTTACATATATCTTTGGGCTTTAGGCGTCGTGGTACTTGGAGGATCTTAGATTCTATTCGGTTATTTTATTATTCAGTACGAAACTATTTTAGTTATTCAAATTATTATTTATTATTTTCATGCTATTTATGTTTTTCGGATAATTTCAACATTCTTTTATTATGGTTTTATTTCATAGATTTTATTTAAACATTCGAATATTTATTATGATATTTATGTTTTATTTATTATAAGTTATTCATCAAATACTGTTATTTTTATTTTAAATTAAAGTATAACTTTTAAAATTGGATTTCTTGAGGGAAAAGTTTTCAAACGTAACTTCCTAAATTCGGTCTTTTCTCCTAGGCCGGATTTAGGGGGTTACAGTAAACCCCTTGACCCGACCTAGGCGTTAGGCTCAACAACGCGAGTTATATTAGGTTTGTCGTAGCAAACCTAAAGCGAATATCTCGAATTAGGTCCATTTTTCTTTTTATCTTGTCTAGATGCATCCATTTTAGGGACCAAATCACAAATTTGTAATATTATGAGGACTTACTTGAATTTGAGGTTACCATCCCTTAATTAGTAAGGTTGCATGCATACATATTTATTTTTAGCTAAAACGGAGCATTCGAACACGTTAAATTAGCAAACCAACAAAATATGGACTAAAATGGAAGAATCTCAAACCACAACATCACACCAACTGAAATAACGAACTGGGTATCGTTACACGATATATCATATTGACACTGGGCTTTAAACTCAAGGGATGTACCAGTACCAAAGCTCGTGTACCGATACACAAGCTATAATTCATAAGGCTTGTACCGATACGATTACTTGAGTATCAGTACCTAGGCTTAAATGGCCAAAATCCCAAATTCCAGAAGCAAATACTCGTACCAGTACACTTGCTCGTGTATCGATACGTATGCCAATTTTTCAAATCCCATAGCCTGATTTAGGCTTCACGTACCGATATGCTTGCATGTGTATCGGTTCCCAAAGACATGTAATACCCATTTTGTCTAGTTTTTAACTTCCAAAACAATACAGATTTGCCCCAAACATCATAGCATGCATACTAAAGACACTTAGCATAATAGGTATTCATCCACAATATACCAACCCATCAAATACACATTTTCAGATACAAACACGTAAACTATAGGCATGCTCCCTAAACATTTCAATCAACAAATTTGTAATAGAAACTAAACATAAATCCACCAATGCACATCATAAGTAAGCATAGCAATCCAACAACCAACAAGATACAATCCTTGGAATTAAGATCAATCAAATAAAAATTCCCAAACTTGGACAACACATTGTCTCATTACCAAAATCTTAAAGCCAAAACCATACTCGGTGTCAAATGATGCCTTAGGATCCCCTCACTCCAATGCTCCCACAATCCTTAATTTTCTGCAAAGAAGAATGAGAGCATAAGCAAAATATGCTTAGTGATGTCACTCTTCAACATTCAACAATGCATTAAACATGAGTGTAAAAGCCAACACATTTGAAACCCTTTTCAAAACATAGCATGTATAATAAGCATTTGAAAAATATAGTTTTCCTCTTGTTTCTCATATATTTCCAAATATAGTGACCGTTAGATTAATCTTTGTTTCTATATAAAACCACATCGGATACACAGATTTCCCGATAGACTCACCTTTACCAAACCATACCTCGACCTGAATAGGCTCACCTCTATCCTACCTCAAGGTACACCATCACTTATATATGATCTAATAATTAAATCAACCATTCTACCAATCACCCCATTCAAGAACTTAAATCTTAACTTAACCAATTAGATTAATTCCAAAATCAATTTCATAAAATTGATATTAGATTTCATCTAACCCATTAAAATAACTTTCAATCCAATTAGAACATCTTGATTTTATCTATCAAATTACAATCTATCCATCATCTAAGAAACCAAATAAATCAAAGTAAATTCATTTTAATTCATAAACTCCAAAACATCAATTACACATTTGAGTTCAAACCATCTTGACACAACATGTCACAAAACCAGTCTTCCCATTTATCTACGAAACATCTAATAAGACTTGATTCAACATACCATTACGAACTATTCTCTACAACCATCATCCATTGAGAAACGCCGAGAAACACTCAACCACCCATATGATATTAGTTTCTTCTTCTTCTCAATCCATACAAAACTTATCTAATTCTCATCCCGAAACAACGCCAAAATACCAAAAACCGCTTTTAGCTTGCACCAACCCTTTCTAATATCCAATCAGCCTCTCATAAACATGTCTTGGATCATACCCCCCGACGTGAACCGAAGTATGAACACCGATGTTTATGAATTCTTCATTAGCCGCTTAACCTCGTCCTATCCCTAGGTCCGAGATAGTTCAACCATAAACTGGAGAACCCGCACTTATTCCTTTCGTATACTTAACTCTCCCGATATTAAGTAAATGAATAATCTCACAATTCTCTCCCGATACTCTTGCAAGATGTTGAAAACCAGAATAAGCAAACTTGAAGTTTTATTTCATTGAACAGAAAAATCCTAAGAACAGAACAACCCTTACAACTACTTTACAATATCAACCCTTTGCCCTATGGGAGGTTTAGAACATAGTGAAGGAAGAGAAACGACTAGGGTTTTGAGATGAGAGGTATGTGATGTGATGATCTTTCTCTAGGTCGAATTAAAGTACAATTCATTAGAGACTAAATCTCTGAATAAACGTCCTTCAGTTCACCCTATCTTCTTGCTTTGACTTTCTCCGCAAACTTTGGGCAAGGCCTTTCTTGTGCTTTTGGGCTCCAAATATTATGCAAGTGGTTTCTAAAAATTAGGCTTGAAATTCTCTGTCAGTCGAACTCCACTTCGCATTTTCCATCTCTTCTTATTCACTAGCCCCACCTTTGTCATGACATATGTCACATCATCACTGTCACAGCATCACTGTTACGGCATCTCTGTCATAGCATCACTGTCACGGCATCTGCCACGGCATCTGTCACGACATCTGCCACGACATCTGTCACGACAGTGATGTATGAGGCAGTTTTCTTCACTCTAGCTCTTCTGTTCCTCTGCTGCCCTGGATGCTGCCACGACTGCTACCCTGGATGCTGCCACGACTGCTGCCCTGGATGCTGCCATGACTGCTGCCCTGGATGCTGCCAGGACTGGTGCCCTGGATGCTGCCACGGCATATACCTGCAAAAGTAACCAAATTTAACACTATCTACGCTTTTTTATCTAAATGTGATGTTAAGGAAAAACTTAACCTAAAATGCAGTTAAACATGCTTGAGTGCAGCAAAAGTAACCAGTATTTCAGGCACCTCTAGTTAACTATCTAGAGCCGGTGATAGGCACCTCTAGAAGTTTTTCTCAGGTTATTTTCCTAGAGCCAGTGATAGGCACCTCTAGGTTTCCTGAGTTTCTAGTCTCTTTCTACTCTAAGTTCTAAGTTTTCTATTCTAAGTATGCTAGAGAAAGTCTATTATCAAGTAAGTCACAAAGTGTTTCAGTTTTCAGAACTATACTAAGGCTCTACTTACTTCCTAAAATATTTTTAAGGGGCTGTCACGACAGAGATGGTAGCGACAGATAATAAAAGTTCAATAAATTAAGCCAATTTTTTTGCATAAAAATAAATGCGACAATATTAAAACTAAATGCAATATTATATTAATAATTAGGAGGACTGCCTACCCCCAAACTCAAGGGTTGCATTGTCGTCAATGCATGACACAAGACATAAAAATGAAAAACAGAAAATAAAAATGATAGAAAAGTGAAACATCACAAAAAGATAATATATACAACAGGCGGCAGAGAAATGTAAAAAGAAAACTTAAGTTGTGCGGCTGTCGTCGCTGTTGCTGGAGCTTTGGATGAGGAGTTGTCGGCGGGTGGTCTTCTTGAAATTTGTCGGAGGAGCTGTGGGTGCTGCCCTGAGAGTATGAGTGCTGCCGCAACAAGGGTGGAGGCAGAGCTTCCTTGGGTTGCTTGTATCGTCATTGCAAGGGTTTTCTCTGTTTACCTAATAACACAAACAAACTAAAAACTAATATCAAATTTCTAATTCATAAAACAATAAAGATAAAATAAGATAAAATTAAAATACAATAAAATAAAATAAGTTAAGTTAAATTAGGAGTGCCTTGAGGGGCATCTTCTAAAGTAACTACTCCATGTTCTATTGATGTTTGAGGGGTCGTTTCTGGTACTTCTTGAAGTCCATCCGTACCCTTCATCTGGTGATTATTCTCATGGTGGGGGCTCCTTTCTTTCTCTTCCCTTTGTAGTCCATGAAGTCCTCCATTTTTGGTAAAGTTTCTAAGGGCATGCATATATGATTAGTAAAAATTAAATTGATATTCGACCACAAACTTACCTTGTTTTCGTTGAATGTTTTTGTGGTGGAATGTAGCCTTTGCTGTCGTGCCTGCTACTGTGGCAGCTAGTTATTTTGACAGTCCATTGTCAGGTTACTTTGCAGGTCAATGGGACATTGGTAAGTGTCATCACTCTCTATATCAAATTTTGTTGACCACTCGTAGATCTCCATCAGTAGAGACTTTGATGATTCTGAGTCCACCGGTGTTGGTTCCTCTAATGCCTGCAATGGAATTGGTGAGTTTTTAAAGAATTCAACATGTTCGTTTATTACCTGCTCATATTCCATTGGCGAGGCATTGTCATTGGGTAGCTCTTCTAGGTGGTCGTGCGAGTGCCATGGCAGGGATGGATGTGTGCAATCTTGGTTGGGCATAACCAAGGTAGTGGGTTGAGAGTTTTCCTCGGATGTGGTTGCTGCCGTGACATTCTCTTAAATTTCACTCAGCGTTGTTGCGGTGTTGCTCCATTCTGTCTCCTCGATCATTTCCATGACAAGTTGTTGCTCAGACTCATCATGTGTTGGGTATTCCTTCACATGGGCATCCTTGTCACCTTGCCTCAGGATTTCAGGTTCATCTGTGGCATGAATGAGGACCAGTATGCTCAAGAGTGCATCCATCTTGGTGATACTTTTGTCCATAGAAGCCGACACTTCTTGAGTGAGTTCCATGAAGGCTTGTAGTGTGTCTTCTAAGGATTTTGACTGCTCTTGAGGATGATGACATTGCCAGGGCATGTCGGGTTCTGTAGCAAAACTATTATGGTATAAAAAAATTTGTGGGTTTTGATCATACCATAAATTTTTTTGCTGCTGCGGCATCAACATCTGTTGTCCATGTTGCTGTTGTGGCAGCATATCTTATTCTTGTTGGTTCCATCGTTGGTTGTCCATATATTCACCGAAAAAATTGGGATGACTTTCGAATGCATGATTACCTTTACGATAATTGCAAGAACTTTCCCACATCAGCTCTCGAATGGTTTTTCTTGGCATGTTGATGCTCTTGAACCTGTATTTTCACCTGAGTTTTTTTTTTGTTAGAAAAATAAAAAGAAAAGAAAAGTGCAGAAGCTAGGGTAAGAGTGTGTTGCCAGTTCCCGACAACGGAGCTAAAAACTTATTGCGTGTAAAATAGTCTATCGCAATTGAGTGCAAGTGTATAAGTCGTAAGTAATAAAGTGATACTAGAGTATCGGATATCGTCTCCACAGGGACTCGGCTAACCCTTTCCTTCGCTATCTGCACAAGGGGAAAAGAAGAGATTTAATAGATTGATTAAGTTGTCACGAAAATAATCAAGTAAAGAGGAGAATCGGGATAATAAAATAGGCAGGAATTGAATTGCTCAGTAGTGCAGGTATTGCACTGTTCAAGGACTTATGTTCTGTGTCTGGCTCCTGTCACGGCAGCACCTGTCGTGGCAGCGGTCTGTTGTTGTCGCGACAACGATAAGCAACTTAGTTTCTTCAAGTTTAGCAAGAATCCTTGGATTGAATTGTCATATCCCTAGGTCCAAGTTCTATCGATGAACACTGTAACCCCCTTAACCCGGCCTAGACGGTTGACCCGAATTATGAAAGTCACACGGGGAAACCAAAGTCAACCCGAAAGTCAACCTTGATTAACGACCCTTTTTTTTCTTTTTAAACTTGTCTAGATGCACATTAACCCTAATTGTGATCACTCAACAACATATTCAAAGATCACAAGCATCAGAGATCAAACAGGGACCCAATTGAACAAATTACAACTTTAGGGACCAAATTGTAATTTCTGATAATTAGGAGGACTTAACCCAAATTAAAGTTACCAACTTGAAATTAATCAGATTTCATGCTTCTCTGTGAAATTTCAGCTCAAAAGGACTTCCCGAACTCATACAATTGCATAAACAAGATTTAGGACTAAAACGCAAACAATTCAAAACATTTAACTGCCAATGTCAGCCCCCAACGGTCACCCGTTCCGAAACAGGCAGAACCCGTTTCGAAACACGGGCCGTTCCGCAACGCGTACCGGAACACAGGCTGGCAGTAGCCAAACCGTTTCGAAACGGTGCCTACCGTTTCGGATGCCTGGGTTCATTCAAGGCACCCGTTCCGGAATGGTGTGCACTGTTCCGAAACACCCTGCACAGATTGCAGCAAAAAGCTCACTTAAACATGCAATCGATCATTCAAACATGCTCCAAATGCTACCAAACATTACCAGCATGCAATTCAACATATATATGACTTACATGCATCAACAAATCGACCAAATAACATCATATGCAAAAAGCCCCAAATCTATAGGCATGCTTCCTACACAAGCAAACCATTCAAGCACAAACTTCCAATTCAAGCATGTAAAGGCCAAACACAAAATCCAGAATTCCCAACAACATTCAACATACTTAGGGAGTTCAAAACCTCTCCCAAAACGTACACATAGGTCCCCCATTGCCAAATTACCAAAGCTAAAATGTGCTTAATAAAACCTCCATACTTTGAGCTTTTCTTTCACTTGAATACTTGCCCCCCTTGCTGCCCTCAAAGCACTCTAGTGTTCTGCATTATTGATTTAAGAAAACGAAAGAGAGCGTAAGCCAAAGCTTTGTGAGGAATGCTTAATAAAACCATTCAATAATGCATTTATAAAACATTTATAAATCATGATTCAAATCATCAATTGCACATGCTCAAAAGCAAACTTAAAACAAGCATCTCATGCTTCATATAATATATGTCATATTGGCCACAAGTGATAAGTTCCATTTCTTTAAAAACAAGTTCATCAACTTTCACCCCAAGGACTTTTAAACACCTTGGCCCCAAGGACTTTTAAACACCTTGGCCATGGACTTTTAAACACCATGAATGAGGACCACACAAGGACTTTTAACCACCTTTGTGTCCGTAGCAAGTTTCACCCCAAGGACTTTTAAACACCTTGGCCCCAGGGACTTTTAAACACCTTGGCCCCATGGACTTTTAAACACCATGGAAAGGATCACATAAGGACTTTTAACCACCTTTGTGTCCGTAGGAAGAACCATCCAAGGACTTTTAACCACCTTGATGTTCTTAAGTAACAAGGCTCACTCAAGGACTTTTAACCACCTTAATGACCTTAACCTTTTTAAAACATCACTTGCCAATATACATCATTTTCATCATTTAATCCACTGTTTTAAAGCATTAAACCAAGCCATATTCTTCATGCATTAAAAAGCATCAAACCACATTTTATCAATGTACAAAAACAAGGAACTCCTACCTTGAGCTTCCTTCAACATATGGCTTACAAAAACAGCAAATACCATGCTAAATCATGCTTTCAAAACAGTATTTAAAACATGCAATTAACCACATTGCATCACAACAAAATCATGGCCACCACTAGAGAGTATTTCCGAAAACTTACACTTGAGCTTAGCAAAGTTGTTTAGACTTAAACTAAGCTCCCAAGACATTGGTTTCAAAGCCGAAAACCAAATTTCACTCACCGATTCCACTTCGCCTCTTGCCGAAGCACCAAAACAAGCTTTCGGATCAACAACTCTTGGATCCAAAGATGCCTCCCCTCCAAACTTGAGTTTCTCCTCTTTTAGGAATATAAAACCTTGATGAATCAAGTAGCAAATGATGAGGTTTTGTAGATACTATGATTAGGAATCAAAAGAGAGTTGAAAGGAGGAATTTAGGTGAGAAAATCAGATCAAATTCTCTGGAGAGAAAGTGTTTGGGTTGAGAGAAAATGAGAGAAAGAAAATGGAAAGTTAGTTATCCCAAAATAGCCAAAATGGCTTTCCCTCCACTTTTAATATGTTTAAAATCAGAATATAGCATAAAATATCTTAGAAAAATCTGGAGAAACTACTTTTGGAATAATAGCTCCTTAAAGATTCAAAGTTTCAACCCTTTATAAAACAGTCACCAAACTTTCGAAAATTACATTTTGGTCACTAGCCAAAATGTCACACTTCCAAAACTCTTTTTCCAAAATTGATTTCACAGTTCACTTAATTATATTAAAAGATGATTTTAGAACATTTTTCCATATTTTTAATGCAACCCGAACTAGGCTTTCCTAATTTCACCTTTTTAGATTCGAACAGCACTTTGACCAACCGGTCAACGCCCAAAACTCCTAAGCCCAAAACTGGGGCGTTACAACTCTCCCCCCTTAAGAAATTTCGTCCTCGAAATTTACCTGAAGGAAAGAGATAAGGAAACTGCTTCAGCATGTCTTCCTTCCGCTCCCACGTGGCTTCCTCAACACCTCGATGCTTCCACAGCACCTTCACCAACTCAATGGTCTTGCCACGAAGAACCTTGCTATCCGAATCCAGAACCTTCACCGGTTCCTCGTCATAGGTCAAATCCGGATTCAAAACCACTTCCTCCACAGGCATCACATGCGAAGGATCAGATCTATACTTCCGGAGCATAGAAACATGGAACACATCATGAATCTTCTCCAATTCTTGAGGTAACCTCAACCGATACGCAACAGGACCCACACGCTCAACCACCTCATATGGTCCAATGTACCTAGGGCTCAACTTACCCTTCCGGCCAAACCTCATCACTTTCTTCCAAGGCAAAACCTTCAAGAACACACAGTCACCCACCGCATACTCTATCTCCTTACGATTCAAATCCGCGTAAGACTTTTGCCGATCAGAGGCTGCCTTCAACCGCTCACAAATGAGCTTCACCTTCTCGGTGGTCCCTTTCAACAAAGCCGGCATCGAAACCAACTTTTGACCAGTTTCAGCCCAACAAAGAGGAGTCCTACACTTCCTCCCGTACAAAGCCTCATAAGGTGCCATCTGTATACTCGCCTGATAACTATTGTTATAAGCGAACTCAACCAAAGGCAGATGCTTCTCCCAAGAACCTTGAAACTCAATCACGCAGCACCTCAACATATCCTCCAAAATCTGGATAACCCGTTCAGACTGACCATCCGACTGAGGATGATAGGATGTACTGAAATGCAACCTTGTACCCAGAGCTTGATGCAAACACTGCCAAAAACGCGATGTGAACCTCGGATCCCTATCCGACACAATCGACTTAGGCACACCATGCAGCCTCACAATCTCAACAATGTACAGCTCTGCCAGCTTATCCAAAGAAAACGTAGTATGCACAGGCAAGAAATGCGCACACTTCGTCAAGCGATCAACAATCATCCAAACAGAATTCTTCTTCGAAGGAGACAAAGGTAAACCAGATACAAAATCCATGGTAACCCTTTCCCACTTCCATTTAGGGATTTTCAACGGTTGCAACAACCCAGAAGGAACCTGATGTTCAGCCTTAACTCGCTGACACACCAAACACCTGCTCACAAACTCTGCAACATCCTTCTTCAAACCCACCCAATAGTACTCATCACGCAGATCACGATACATCTTAGTACTACCAGGGTGCATAGCAAAAGGACTACTATGACCTTCAGTCAGAATAGCACGCCTCAACTCAGCATCAACAGGCACTACTATCCGACTCCCAAAACACAACACACCATCATCATTAAAGCAGAAATCCGAAGGCCTACCCTCCGTGATATCCTGAACATGAGACACCAAGGAATCATCCAGCAACTGCTTTTCCTTGATCAACTGAACCAAAGATGGTTTTACTTGCAACTCAGCAACAAGACCACCATCTCGCGATATGCTCAAGCTAGCAAACATAGCCCTCAGCTCAACAGCTACCTTCCTACTCAAGGCATCCGCAACAACATTAGCTTTTCCAGGATGATACTCAATCGTCAGATCATAATCCTTGAGCAACTCCAACCAACGCCGCTGCCTAAGATTCAACTCCTTCTGAGACACCAGATACCTCAAACTCTTGTGATCCGTGTACACAGTACACTTCTCACCATACAGATAATGTCTCCAGATCTTCAGAGCAAAAGCCACTGCAGCCAGCTCAATATCATGCGTAGGATAGTTGCGCTCATGCACTTTCAACTGCCGCGATGCATAAGCCACAACCTTACCCTCTTGCATCAGCACACATCCCAAACCAACATAGGATGCATCACTATAGACCACAAACTCTTTCCCTGATTCAGGCTGAACCAAGATAGGAGCTTGCGTCAAAGCCGCCTTAAGCTTCTCAAAAGCCTGTTGTCTCGCTTCCGTCCACTCATACTTAACATCCTTTTGCAACAGCTTCGTCAAAGGAGCAGCAATCTTGGAAAAACCATCCACAAACCTTCGTTAGTATCCCGCCAAACCAAGGAAACTACGGACCTCATGAACAGACTTAGGAACTTTCCAGTTCATCACCGCCTCAATCTTCTGAGGATCAACACGAATCCCCTCAGCTGAGACCACATGCCCAAGAAACACCACCTCCTTAAGCCAGAACTCACACTTGCTCAGCTTAGCATAAAGCTGATTCTCCAACAAAGCTTGCAAAACAATCCTCAAATGCTCTTCGTGCTCCTCCTCAATACGCGAGTACACGAGGATATCATCAATGAACACCACAACGAACTTGTCCAGGTATTCATGAAACACACGATTCATCATGTCCATGAAAGCAACAGGAGCATTTGTCAAACCAAACGGCATTACAAGGAACTCATAATGCCCATACCTTGTCCTGAAAGCTGTCTTAGGCACATCCATATCCTTCACTTTCAACTGATAATACCCTGACCTCAAGTCAATCTTAGAGAACACAGCAGCTCCCCGAAATTGATCAAAGAGATCATCAATCCTCGGCAAAGGATACCGATTCTTGATAGTCAACTTGTTCAGCTGACGGTAATCAATGCACATTCTCATAGTGCCATCTTTCTTCTTCACAAACAAGACCGGTGCTCCCCAAGGTGACACACTCGGCCGGATGAAACCACGATCAAGCAACTCTTGCAACTGCGTCTTCAGTTCCTTCAGCTCCTTAGGTGCCATTCTATAGGGAGTAATGGACACAGGAGTTGTATTCTCATATAGCTCAATTCCAAACTCCACCTCGTGATTAGGAGGTAAACCAGGCAACTCCTCAGGAAAAACACCAGGAAACTCCTTCACAACTCTGATATCTTGCACCCTCAACTCATTAGAGCTAGGATTCATCACAAAAGCTAAATAAGCTTCGCAACCTTGCCTCAGCATCCTACTCGCCTCCAAGGTAGACACCACATTGGCAAGAAACTTCACATTCTCACCAACCACAACAACTTCATAATCATCCGCAAGCTTCAGCGAAACTCGCTTATTTTCACAGTCTACCACAGCACGATGCTCAGCAAGCCAATCCATACCAAGGATCACATCAAAACCATAGAAGGGCAACTCCATAAGATCAACATGAAAAACATGTTCTTGAACAACCAATGGACACCTTCTATAAAGCTTTCGAGTCACAACAGTTTCACCAAAAGAACTAGTGACACGAACACCAACATCCAAAGACTCAACAGGCAAACCAAGCAATTAAGCATGTTCACGCAAAATGTATGAATGCGTAGATCCAGAATCAATCAAAGAAAGCAATGACAAGGATTGCAAAGTAAAGGTACCTGCAATCACATCCGCATCATTCCTTCCCTCACGCTGAGCATACACCCTAGCTTGGCCTCCACCTTCAGGCTGAATAGCCATAACATGAGCTATTCCACGACCTCCTTCCTCCCGCCTCTGGAAATTACCACGACCGCGCCCACGACCTCTCTGCGGTGCAGCAACAACAGGAGCATGCACCTGATCACCAGCCAACCTAGGACAATCTCGCCTCAAGTGGTCTGCGGAACCACAATTCCAGCATCCATTACCAGCTGTCGCAACAGGAGCTTGCACCTCCCTCACAGCACGAGGACAGTCACGCTTCATGTGACCACGTGAACCACAGATCCAACAAGCACTAGGATCAGCTCTAGCGTTGCCTCCTCTAGCAGGTGCACCACCACCTCTCTTGGCTGAGGACTGATACTTCTGATCACGCCCCCTCTTGTTCCGTCCACCTCCGGAACTATACTCAGCAGCTCTCTTGCCAGAACTCGCTCCAGCACCTTTCACAGATAAACCCAAGTTCATCTCAATGTCCTTGGCTCGGCCCACCAACACATCAAAATCATCATATTCAGTGGCCAGCACATACATTTTCACATCCGTCACAAGACCATAACGGAACCTCTCGCACCTTGCCCGCTCATCAGGTATCAGCTCCGGTGCATACTGACTGAGTCGCACAAACTGCACCTCATACTCAGCCACACTCATGCTCCCCTGGGTAAGAGACATGAATTCACGCTTCTTCTCATCAAGATATCTCACTCCCAGATATCTCCGCTTGAACACATTCTGAAAGAATGTCCAAGTAACATCAGCTTCAGCCATCCTAGCTATGGTGGTCGTCCACCACGTATACGCATCGTCCTGCAGCAAGGACACAACACAACCCAGCTTTTGCACATCCGTGCAGCTCATCTGACCCAAGATACGCTTGGTACTATCTAGCCAAGCTTCAGAACTCTCAGCTGACATACCCCTGAACTCAGTCCCACCCAGACTGCGCAGACGCTCCAAAAGTAGTCTAACTCCAGCATCTCCCTGATGCCCAGCTCCTTGAGCTCCAGCTACTCTGCTCGAAAAGCACCCGCAATAGCTTGTACCAGCACAGACATATCAGGCATAGCTTGCCCCTGACCAACCTCTGGTCCAGCAGCTCCAGAACCAGCTGCAACTTCAGCTCTTTCACCTCCAGCACCACCACCAGGTGGAGGAGGGGGTAACACCGCACTACCCGTGTTCTCTTCGTTCTCATTCTCATTAGGAGCCGTAGCTCGCACACTACCTCGTAACTCTCTACGTGGTGCCATACTATTACCATGCAATCACAATGCAAATAAAACAAAGTCAGGCCCAACAAGGTAAGCAATCCAAGTATTCAAGCTCAATTTCATTCAAAATCAACAACATTTCATTAGCTTCGATTTGGCAATGGGTACCCACATCATGCTACATCACAGCATACAAACTCAATTGCATCCAAATCACAAGCCACTAAACATGCTTTCGATCAACAAGCACACAAGGCAAACATACTTCAATCATGCATACATTCACTCCCAATTACTCGAGAACTCAGCTCTGATACCACCAAATGTAACCCCCTTAACCCGGCCTAGACGGTTGACCCAAATTAAGAAAGTCACACGGGGAAAACCAAAGTCAACCCGAAAGTCAACCTTGATTAACGACCCTTTTTTTTCTTTTTAAACTTTTCTAGATGCAAATTAACCCTAATTGTGATCACTCAACAACATATTCAAAGATCACAAGCATCAGAGATCAAACAGGGACCCAATTGAACAAATTACAACTTTAGGGACCAAATTGTAATTTCTGATAATTAGGAGGACTTAACCCAAATTAAAGTTACCAACTTGAAATTAATCAGATTTCATGCTTCTCTGTGAAATTTCAGCTCAAAAGGACTTCCCGAACTCATACAATTGCATAAACAAGATTTAGGACTAAAACGCAAACAATTCAAAACATTTAACTGCCAATGTCAGCCCCCAACGGTCACCCGTTCCGAAACAGGCAGAACCCGTTTCGAAACACGGGCCGTTCCGCAACGCGTACCGGAACACGGGCTGGCAGTAGCCAAACCGTTTCGAAACGGTGCCTACCGTTTCGGACGCCTTGGTTCATTCAAGGCACCCGTTCCGGAACGGTGTGCACTGTTCCGAAACACCCTGCACAGATTGCAGCAAAAAGCTCACTTAAACATGCAATCGATCATTCAAACATGCTCCAAATGCTACCAAACTTTACCAGCATGCAATTCAACATATATATGAATTACATGCATCAACAAATCGACCAAATAACATCATATGCAAAAAGCCCCAAATCTATAGGCATGCTTCCTACACAAGCAAACCATTCAAGCACAAACTTCCAATTCAAGCATGTAAAGGCCAAACACAAAATCCAGCATTCCCAACAACATTCAACATACTTAGGGAGTTCAAAACCTCTCCCAAAACGTACACATAGGTCCCCCATTGCCAAATTACCAAAGCTAAAATGTGCTTAATAAAACCTCCATACTTTGAGCTTTTCTTTCACTTGAATACTTGCCCTCCTTGCTGCCCTCAAAGCACTCTAGTGTTCTGCATTATTGATTTAAGAAAACGAAAGAGAGCGTAAGCCAAAGCTTAGTGAGGAATGCTCAATAAAACCATTCAATAATGCATTTATAAAACATTTATAAATCATGATTCAAATCATCAATTGCACATGCTTAAAAGCAAACTTAAAACAAGCATCTCATGCTTCATATCATTTATGTCATATTGGCCACAAGTGATAAGTTCCATTTCTTTAAAAACAAGTTCATCAACTTTCACCCCAAGGACTTTTAAACAACTTGGCCATGGACTTTTAAACACCATGAATGAGGACCACACAAGGAATTTTAACCACCTTTGTGTCCGTAGCAAGTTTCACCGCAAGGACTTTTAAACACCTTGGCCCCAAGGACTTTTAAACACCTTGG
This sequence comes from Hibiscus tridactylites, assembly GCA_958450335.1. Lineage (NCBI taxonomy): Eukaryota > Viridiplantae > Streptophyta > Magnoliopsida > Malvales > Malvaceae > Hibiscus > Hibiscus tridactylites. The sequence continues at coordinate 44,057,764 of OY288289.1, read as the reverse complement.
CCCCATGGACTTTTAAACACCATGGAAAGGATCACATAAGGACTTTTAACCACCTTTGTGTCCGTAGCAAGAACCATCCAAGGACTTTTAACCACCTTGATGTTCTTAAGTAACAAGGCTCACTCAAGGACTTTTAACCACCTTAGTGACCTTAACCTTTTTAAAACATCACTTGCCAATATACATCATTTTCATCATTTAATCCACTGTTTTAAAGCATTAAACCAAGCCATATTCTTCATGCATTAAAAAGCATCAAACCACATTTTATCAATGTACAAAAACAAGGAACTCTTACCTTGAGCTTCCTTCAACATATGGCTTACAAAAACAGCAAATACCATGCTAAATCATGCTTTCAAAACAGTATTTAAAACATGCAATTAACCACATTGCATCACAACAAAATCATGGCCACCACTAGAGAGTATTTCCGAAAACTTACACTTGAGCTTAGCAAAGTTGTTTAGACTTAAACTAAGCTGCCAAGACATTGGTTTCAAAGCCGAAAACCCAATTTCACTCACCGATTCCACTTCGCCTCTTGCCGAAGCACCAAAACAAGCTTTCGGATCAACAACTCTTGGATCCAAAGATGCCTCCCCTCCAAACTTGAGTTTCTCCTCTTTTTGGAATATAAAACCTTGATGAATCAAGTAGCAAATGATGAGGTTTTGTAGATACTATGATTAGGAATCAAAAGAGAGTTGAAAGGAGGAATTTAGGTGAGAAAATCAGATCAAATTCTCTGGAGAGAAAGTGTTTGGGTTGAGAGAAAATGAGAGAAAGAAAATGGAAAGTTAGTTATCCCAAAATAGCCAAAATGGCTTTCCCTCCACTTTTAATATGTTTAAAATCAGAATATAGCATAAAATATCTTAGAATAATCTGGAGAAACTACTTTTGGAATAATAGCTCCTTAAAGATTCAAAGTTTCAACCCTTTATAAAACAGTCACCAAACTTTCGAAAATTACATTTTGGTCACTAGCCAAAATGTCACACTTCCAAAACTCTTTTTCCAAAATTGATTTCACAGTTCACTTAATTATATTAAAAGATTATTTTAGAACATTTTTCCATATTTTTAATGCAACCCGAACTAGGCTTTCCTAATTTCACCTTTTTAGATTCGAACAGCACTTTGACCAACCTGTCAACGCCCAAAACTCCTAAGCCCAAACCGGGGCGTTACAAACACGTCTTGGATGATACCTCCCGTCGTGAATCAAAGTATGAACACCGATGTTTATGAATTCTTCCTTAGTCGCTTAACCTCGTCCTATCCATAGGTCCGAGATAGTTAAACCATAAGCTGGAGAACCCGTACTTATTCCTTTCGTATACTTAACTATCCCGATATTAAGTAAATGAATAATCTCATAATGCTCTCCCGATACTCTTGCAAGATTTTGAAAACTAGAATAAGCAAACTTGAAGTTTTATTTCATTGAACAGAAAAATCCTAAGAACATAACAACCCTTACAACTACTTTACAATATCAACCCTTTGCTTTAGGGAGGTTTAGAACATGGTGAAGGAAGAGAATCGACTAGGGTTTTGAGATGAGAGGTATGGGATGTGATGGTCTTTCTCTAGGTCCAATTACAAGCATATATATAGGCCTTGGGTACAAGTTTTCTTAATGGCCAAGAATACTAGTTCAAATTAAAGTACAATTCATTAAAAACTAAATCTCTGAATAAACGTCCTTTAGTTCGTCCTATCTTCTTGCTTTGACTTTCTCCTCAAACTTTGGGCAAGGCCTTTCTTGTGCTTCTGGGCTCCAAAATTATGCAAGTGGTTTCTAAAAATTAAGCTTGAAATCCTCTATCAGTCGACTCCACTTCGCATTTTCCATCTCTTCTTCTTCATTGTCGCCACCTCTGTCACGGCATATGTCATAGCATCACTGTCACGACATCACTGTTACGACATCTCTATCACAACATCACTGTCACGGCATCACTGTTACGACATCTGCCACTGCATATGTCACGGCATCTGCCACGACATCTGTCACGACAGTGATGTATGAGGCAGTTTTCTTCACTCCAGCTCTTTTGTTCCTCTGCTGCGCTGGATGGTGCCAGGACTGCTGCCCTGGATGCTGCTACGACTGTTGCCCTAGATGCTGCCACGACTGCTGCCCTATATGCTGCCACGACTGCTGCCCTGGATGCTGCCACGGTAGATACCAGCAAAAGTAACCAAATTTAGCAGTATCTGCGCAGTTTTATCTAAATGTAATGTTGATGCAAAACTTAACCTAAAATGCAGTTAAGCATGCTTGAGTGCAGCAAAAATAAGGATAAATGATGGCGCCAAAAACTTGTTGCGTGTAAAATAGTCTATCGAAATTGAGTGCAAGTGTACACGTCGCAAGTAATAAAGTGATACTTCAATATCATATATCGTCTCCATAGGGACTGTGCTAACCCTTTACTTCTTTATCTGCACAAGGGGAAAAGAAGAGATTTAATAGATTGATTAAGTTGTCACGAAAATAATCAAGTAACAGAGAAGAATCAAGATAATAAAATAGGAAGGAATTGAATTGCTCAGTAGTGCAGGTATTGCACTGTTCAAGGACTTATGTTCTGTGTCTGGCTCCTGTCACGGTAACACTTGTCGTGGCAGCGATCTGTAGTTGTCGCGGCAGCGATAAGCAACTCAGTTTCTTCAAGTTCGACAAAAATCCCTGGATTGACTTGTCCTATCCCTAGGTCCAAGTTCTATCGATGAACATGTCTTGGATGAAACCTCCTGACGTGAATCGAAGTATGAACACCGATGTTTATGAATTATTCCCTAGGTCCACTTCGCATTTTCCATCTCTTCTTCTTCACTTTCACCACCTCAGTCACGGCATATGTCACAGCATCACTGTCATGGCATCACTGTTACGGCATCACTGTTACGGCATCTGCCACGACATCTGCCACGACAGTGATTTATGAGGCAGTTTTCTTCACTCCAGCTCTTCTGTTCCTCTGCTGCCCTGGATGCTGCCGCGACTGCTGCCCTAGATGCTGCCACGACTGCTGCCCTAGATGCTACCACGACTGTTGCCCTAGATGCTGCCACGACTGCTGCCCTGGATGCTGCCACGGCAGATACCTGCAAAAGTAACCAAATTTAGCACTATCTGTGCAGTTTTATCTAAATGTGATGTTGAGGCAAAACTTAACCTAAAATGTAGTTAAACATGCTTTAGTGCAACAAAAGTAAGGATAAATGATCGGTAAAATATATATTTTTATTATTTTTTTCTTGGCTTAAGTCAGAGAACAATCCTTACTGATGTGAGCACACCTTCACCAACACATGTTGGCGATCCGGAGGTCATACCGTTAGGACCAATTACGCGATCTAGGGGGCAACGTTTCAGGGAAGCTCTTTTCCTTACTTGTGCTAATATTTCTAAGTCATTTTATTATACTTGTGCCTTAGAAGATAAGACTTTTCATGTGTTGCATGCTGATATGTAACATATTTCAATTTTTATTATTTATGCTGGTATGTAACATATTTCGATTTTATTATTTATTAGGTATATATATATATATTTATATTATGCTACGTGTGTTTGATAACTTTGATAAATATTCAATTGTTTTTGTGACAGGGTAAGACAAGGGACCAGCCGAATGCTTCTCAAATTCTCTCAAATTCTCACATGTGCGGCTAAGGAAATTTGCCTTTGAACTTCAAATGCCATGCACGTGAATTAATGCTGCAAGGAGCAGCAGCCGGGGTGCAAATTGTGTGCCTTTAATTTATAAAGAAACATGCAGCAGAATTCCTTTGTCCTCTCTCTCAATGTGCGGCAATTTGCAAGATAAGGACAAGGTTTTTGTTTGTTTGAAATTCAAACAAAATACACATGTTAAATGTGCAACACATGGCGCCTAGCATTCAAATGCATGGCTGCCAATCCATGCCGCCAAACACTAAGTTATTCATGTTTGAATTTCATTTTTTTCTTTAAATTATAGCCACAAATAATTCCGGCTAACTTCCCATGTACCTCTATATATATGTTTGTCAAACATTGTAAGAAGGTTAGACACTTGAATGAATAAATTATTTTGTGAGATTTTCTCTCAAATTTGGTTCTTTTTAGAACTTTTTCTTTGATACTTCAGGTTCTCAATTGTTCGATAATTGATGGGTCCAAGTCCGTATTCGAGCAAATTCAAGATAAGGTTCGGGTTCGTTCAACAGATTGTTCGAGTTCTTCCTTAGAGTTTGTTCATCTTTTCCGACTACGAAGAACAGATTCGATTCGGGTTTGCATAACATATTATGCAGGTTCTTTCGAGTTCATCATGTCAAATTCCAAGAACGTTGCTACCGTTGTTGAATGCTTGAAGAATTTCATCTTCGTCGTTCAAATTATCCTAAAATTTCTGCAACTTTCTTTTCTCCCAATTCTGAATTTTTTCTTTCATTTTTTTTACTATTTAAAATATCTAACTTCAAAATCATGATTGTTTCTATTGCAGAGAAATACTTGCTATTATCTAGATCCACGAATGAACGAGGAATGTTGTTTTCTTCAACAACACCCCTGTATCATATGGTAATCTGAGCTTTGGTCGGATTTTAGCAATTTCTGCACTACCAGACATCAAAAAAATATATATACAAAAGCCAAAAAAAATTTCGAAAAAAAAAATTCTGAAAAAAAGTCAAAATTCAAAGTTTGACCAAAAAAGTCAAAGTAAAAAAAATTCGAAAAAAAATCAGTTTCGAATATTTGGGGTATTTTGTGTTAATATGTGTTGTTTGGACGTGAAATGATGAAGGATATTCTTATCTTACCTTGAAATACCTTAAAATCACCCGAAATCAACTTTTCTTGTTTGTTCCGGAGATAGGATGGTGGTAAGCATTTCTACTGCGTAAGTTGCTAAATTCTTGTTCTTTTAGCATCCTTTCTTTCATTTCATATTGTTATCTTTTTTTTTCTTTAAGCCCAATTCTCAACTTTCATTTTTTTATTTCTTTTCTCCTAACCCTTATCTTTGTTCTAACAATATTCACCCGTCACCCGTTGTTTTCTTTCAATTTGACAACACTTGCAGAATCTGAACATCGGAATCAGTTCCTTTAAAGAACTAAGTACGAGAGATTGGGGGAAAAGGCAAACAGAGCGTGTGATAACAGAAGGGGAGACAAAAAGAGCCATTCGAGTATTCTCCTGAGTGAAACACAAGTGCTGAGTGTTAATTCCTTATTTTCTTGAGTGCAAATTCTTTGGAGTGACTAGTGAGGATTTTTGCTGTGTGATTGGTGAGGACTACTTTTTTTTTTCTAACCTTTAACCAGTTTGTTTGTGTATTTTTGTTGTTAATTATGGCAAGTTCCGATGATCACACGGTTGAACAGGATCCACTGATTCCTCAAATGCAAGCCTTAGAGAGTATGATGCAACGAGTAGTGGCTACCGCCTTAGAGCCATTACAGTCGAGGATGGATAGGTTCCGATAATTTGACTAACATTAAGATTGATATTCTTTCTTTTCAGGGACGCTCAGATCCTGATGCATACTTGGCTTGGGAAAGCAAAGTGGAGCACATTTTCGAGTGTTATAATTACTCGGAACATAAGAAGGTTCGATTAGCAGCAACAGAGTTTGTTGATTATGCCTTGATATGGTGGGACCAGTTACTGCTTAGTCGTAGACGTACTGGTGATGATCCAGTTGCAACATGGATCGAGATGAAGCGACTAATGCGTAAAAGGTTTGTTCCTATTCACTATCATCGTGATTTGTTTCAAAAGTTGCAAAATTTGAAACAGGGAAATAGGAGTGTTGAGGATTATTTCAAGGATATGGAAATGGCTATGATGCGTGCAAATATCGAGGAAGATCGAGAAGCTACCATGGCACGTTTTCTAGCAGGGTTGAACACCGAGATTGCCAATGCTGTTGAGTTACAGCATTATGTCGAGGTTGATGACATGGTGCAGATGGCAATAAAGATTGAACGATAGCAGTACAGGAAGTCTTCAAATCGAGGTAACCCTTCCTTTAAATCTTTTTCAAATCCATTATATACTCCTAACAATTTTAGGAAACAAGCACCACAAACGCCACTCCGGATTCGAGAGCAAGGTGAATCCAGCACACCAAAGCCTCCCGTTGCTGATAATGGGCGTGGAAAACATCAAGTGGTGGTAAAAGAACGATCGCGAGATATCCAGTGTTTCAAGTGCCTTGGAAGAGGACATGTTGCTAGTCAATGTCCTAACCGGAGGGTTATGTTGATGCGAGATGATGGTGAGATTGAGTCAGATTCCGAGGAGGAAGTGTGTGATCTCCCTACTGAAGAGGAAGATGAGGCCGACCTAGAGGTTCCTGAATCTAGTAAGGTAATGGAACTTTTGGTTATTAAAAGATGTCTCAATGTGCAACATGTACCAGATGATCTACAACGTGAGAATATCTTTCACACACGATGCAAGGTGCAAGACAAGGTATGTGTTGTGATTATTGATAGCGGTAGTTGTACTAATGTTGCCAGTTCAGTGATGGTTGACAGGTTAGGTTTGAAAACGACAAAGCATCCTCATCCATATAAGTTACAATGGTTGAATGATGGTGGCGAGCTTAAAGTGACCAGACAGGCTATGGTACCATTTTCAATTGGAAACTACAAGGACGAGGTCCTTTGTGATGTTGTGACAATGGATGCTACTCACCTTCTTTTGGGACGCCCTTGGCAGTATGACAAGAAGGTAATGCATGATGGTTATACAAATCGTTACTCTTTTATGCATGCATGTAAGAAGATCACATTGGCTCCTTTGACACCGAGTCAAGTGTTTGAAGATCAGGCAAGCTTGAAAAAGAGTAAAGAGACAACAAAAGAGAAGAAGAAGATGTCCGTGTATGCGAGCAATAGGGAAATCAGGAAATGTCTTTCCTCTCAACAATCTGTTCTTATTTTGATGTTTAAAGATTATTGTTTATTGACAGATTTTCCTACTGATCTACCGTCACCGATTTTGACACTTTTGCAGGAGTTTGAGGACGTGTTTCCAGCTGAAACACCGAAGGGATTGCCGCCTCTTCGTGGCATTGAGCACCAGATTGATTTCATTCCAGGTGCTACTATTCCGAACCGGCCAGCTTATCGAACCAACCCTGAAGAGACAAAAGAGCTTCAACGCCAAGTTACTGAGTTGATGGACAAGGGTTACATTCGAGAGAGCTTGAGTCCGTGTACTGTTCTGGAGCTATTGGTGCCGAAGAAAGATGGTTCTTGGAGGATGTGCGTAGATTGTCGAGCTATGAACCAAATCACAATTAAGTATCGACATCCCATTCCAAGACTTAATGACATGTTGGACGAGCTTTGCGGAGCCATCATTTTCTCCAAAATTGACTTAAGGAGCGGCTATCATCAGATTCGCATGCGAGAAGGCGATGAGTGGAAAACAACCTTCAAGACAAAGCTAGGTTTGTACGAATGGTTAATAATACCTTTTGGTTTAACTAATGCACCTAGTACTTTTATGCGTTTGATGAATCATGTTCTACGATCTTTCATTGGTAAATTATGTGTTGTATACTTTGATGATATCTTGATCTATAGCAAGTCTTTACAGGATCACGTAGGACATTTGCGAGCTGTTCTGCAAGTTTTGCGAGAAGAAAGATTGTTTGGTAACATGGAGAAGTGTGTATTTTGTACTGACAAAATCACATTTCTTGGTTACATTGTTAGTTCTCAGGGAGTTGAAGTTGATCCTGAGAAGATAAAGGCAATTCAGGAATGACCACGACCGACATCGATTACTCAGGTTAGATCATTTCATGATTTAGCGAGTTTTTATCGACGGTTTGTTCCTAATTTCAGTTCCATTACTGCTCCCTTAACTGGTATAATTAAGAAGAATTCTAGCTTCTTTTGGGGTAAGGAACAAGAAGATGCCTTTTTGAAAATTAAAGATTGTTTGACTAGAGCACCTGTGTTAGCATTACTCGATTTTGATAAAATGTTTGAAATTGAATGTGATGCTTATGGAATTGGTATAGGTGCTGTTTTGATGCAGGAAAAGAGGCCCATTGCTTACTTTAGTGAGAAATTGAGTGGTGCTACATTGAACTATCTGGTTTATGATAAAGAGATGTATGCATTGATTCGGGCATTGGAGACATGGCAGCATTATTTCTTGCCTAAGGAGTTTGTGATCCACACCGACCACGAGGCTTTACGTTACATCACAAGCCAGCATAAATTGAATAAACGACATGCTAAGTGGGTTGAATTCTTAGAATCTTTTCCTTATGTCATTCGTTACAAGAAAGGGAAAGAAAATGTTGTTGCTGATGCATTATCACGTAGGTATGCACTTTTGAGTCATCTTGATTCACATCTGATTGGTTTTGCATATATTCGTGATTTATACCCTGATGATCCTGATTTTAGAGATAAGTTTAATGCTTGTTCGAAAGGTGCAGATGGAAAGTTTTACAGGCATGATGTCTATCTTTTCAAAGAAAACCATATATGCATTCCACAGGGTTCGATGCGTGATATTCTGATACGTGAAGCACATGAAGGTGGATTGATGGGTCATTTTGGTGTCACTAAAACGTTATATACACTGAAAGAGCATCTGTTTTGGCCAAAGATGCGCAGAGACGTTGAAAGGTATTGTGAACGTTGTGTGACATGTAGGAAGGCAAAGTCGAAGGTTTCACCACATGGTATGTACTTACCTCTACCTATTCCTGATTCCCGTTGGACTGATATTTCGATGGATTTTGTTTTGGGATTGCCTCGAACTAGAAATGGTAGAGATAGTGTATTTGTTGTGGTTGATAGGTTCTCGAAAATGGCACATTTTATTGCTTGCCATAAGACTGATGATGTTGTTAATGTGGCTAACTTATTCTTTAGGGATGTTGTACGTTTACATGGTATTCCTAGGTCAATTGTTTCTGACAGGGATGTGAAGTTTTTGAGTCACTTCTGGAGGACTCTTTAGAGCAAATTAGGTACGAAACTCATGTTTTCTACTGCATGCCATCCCCAGACTGATGGACAAACTGAGGTTGTTAATAGGGTTTTATCTACTTTACTTCGTTCCATCATTAAAAAGAATATTAAGACTTGGGAAGACTGTTTGCCACATGTTGAGTTTGCTTATAATCATGTTGTACGTTCTGCTACTAAAATGTAACCTTTTGAGGTTGTTTAAGGTTTTAATCCTATTACGCCTCTAGATATGTTGCCTTTGCCACATGAACAGGTGACGAACAGAGACGGTCAAGCTAAAGCAGAATACGTAAAGAAGTTGCATCAACAGGTGAAGGAGAATCTTGAACGAAGGACTCAGCAGTACGAAAAGCAAGCAAACAAGGGAAGGAAGCGAGTCACCTTCGATGTTGGTGATTGGGTTTGGGTTCATTTCCAAAAGGAAAGATTTCCAACCCAAAGGCGGTCCAAGCTGTTACCGCGAGGAGATGGTCCTTTTCAGCTGTTGGAGAAAGTGAATGACAATGCCTACAAGTTGGATCTACCGGGTGAATATAAAGTAATTGCCACATTTAATGTTTCTAATTTAACCCCTTATGGTGATTCTACAGATTTGAGGACAAATCCTTTTCAAGAAGGGGGGATAATGTGAGCACACCTTCACTAACACATGTAGGCGATCCGGAGGTCATACCTTTAGGACCAATTACGCGATCTAGGGCGCAACGTTTTAGGGAAGCTCTTTTCCTTACTTGTGCTAATATTTCTAAGTCATTTTATGATACTTGTGCCTTAGAAGATAAGACTTTTCATGTGTTTCATGCTGATATGTAACATATTTCAATTTTTATTATTTATGCTGGTATGTAACATATTTCGATTTTATTATTTATTAGGTGTTTATATATATATATATATATATATATATATTTATATTATGCTACGTGTGTTTGATAACTTTGATAAATATTCAATTGTTTTTGTGACAGGGTAAGACAAGGGACCAGCCGAATGCTTCTCAAATTCTCTCAAATTCTCACATGTGCGGCTAAGGAAATTTGCCTTTGAACTTCAAATGCCATGCACGTGAATTAATGCCGCAAGGAGCCGCAGCCGGGGTGCAAATTGTGTGTCTTTAATTTATAAAGAAACATGCAGCAGAATTCCTTTGTCCTCTCTCTCAATGTGCGGCAATTTGCAAGATAAGGACAAGGTTTTTTTTTGTTTGAAATTCAAACAAAATGCACATGTTAAATGTGCAACACATGGCGCCTAGCATTCAAATGCATGGCTGCCAATCCATGCCGCCCAAACACTAAGTTATTGATGTTTGAATTTCATTTTTTTTCTTTAAATTATAGCCACAAATAATTCCGGCTAACTTCCCATGTACCTCTATATATATGTTTGTCAAACATTGTAAGAAGGTTAGACACTTGAATGAATAAATTATTTTGTGAGATTTTCTCTCAAATTTGGTTCTTTTTAGAACTTTTTCTTTGATACTTCGGGTTCTCAATTGTTCGATAATTGATGGGTCCAAGTCCGTATTCGAGCAAATTCAAGATAAGGTTCGGGTTCGTTCAACAGATTGTTCGAGTTCTTCCTTAGAGTTTGTTCATCTTTTCCGACTACGAAGAACAGATTTGATTCGGGTTTGCATGACAGATTATGCAGGTTCTTTCGAGTTCATCATGTCAAATTCCAAGAACGTTGCTACCGTTGTTGAATGCTTGAAGAATTTCATCTTCGTCGTTCAAATTATCCTAAAATTTCTGCAACTTTCTTCTCTCCCAATTCTGAATTTTTTTCTTTCATTTTTTTACTATTTGAAATATCTAACTTCAAAATCATGATTGTTTCTATTGCAGAGAAATACTTGCTATTATCCTAGATCCACGAATGAACGAGGAATGTTGTTTTCTTCAATAACACCCCTGTATCATTTACCCACAACACCATCCCTATCATGTTTAGCACCTGTTCAAATATTTAAGGATCTACTTAGAGCAAAAGTATAGTTCCCGTACATGTGTGTGCATTTATTGTGAACATACATGAATATAGACTTCCCTAGCAACTAGAATATTATACTTAGCTTGTTTAGAGTTTTCCTTCGAGACTTAATTCTTTTTTATTACAAGATCCAGTATCGGGCACCTCTAGTTGTTTTCCTTCTTTTTCTAAATTTTTCTCTTTTCTACTAGAGCCAGTATTTCAGGCACCTTTAGTTAACTTTCTAGAGCCGGTGATAGGTACCTCTAGGTTTCCTGAGTTTCTAGTCTCTTTCTACTCTAAGTTCTAAGTTTTCTATTCTAAGTATGCTAGAGAAAGTCTATTATCAAGTAAGTCACAAAGTGTTTCAGTTTTTCAGAACTATACTAAGGCTCTACTTACTTCCTAAAATATTTTTAAGGGGCTGTCACGACAGAGATGGCATCGGCAGATAATAAAAGTTTAATAAATTAAGCCAATTTTTTTCGCCAAAAGCTTATTGCGTTTTAATTCATCGAATAAATAAGGGCATGCTACAAATATGATATCATGATAAGATCAGCAATGGCGCTATCATAATCGTCTAAACACATAGCAAGCAAGGATGCATTATATCATGAAATACACATACATCATACCATCAAACATGGGGTGCGGCCCGGTGTCACACAACCTTGGGAACATACACTCATACTCAAAATATCTCATCGAGTATCATCGGATGAGGCTCAATGTCCCACATCCTTAGGAATGCATGTTGACTCGCGTGATTGTTGGGAAAGGGGTAGAAAACGTATTGGAAATGTAGTAAAAATGCAAAAGATTGAGTCTTTTGCGTGCAAGTATACACAGTCAACAAGTAATACAACAATAAGCTGAGTTATCGATCCCACAAGGATTGGTCAAGAGTTTAATTGCTTTTAATGTTTACTTGTTGAAGAAAAAGTTTATTTGAAAGTGGTTTTGAAAATAGTTTAAAAGAAAAGAAATGAAAATAAAACAGTGTTGGCAAGGAGAGTGTTTAAATGAGTGATGAGTGTTGGCAAGGGATGTCTGGTTTTCACGCTATTCATGCCATGCAAGCTTCTAATAATGTCATGCCTTGGCATTGTTTGCCGAGCACATTCAAATTGGCAAAGCCTCTCTCGATGGTCATTGCCCTAAATTGATTGTGTAAAAACCTCTATATCTCTATAGTGAATGTTTTTTTTTCAGAAACCAATTTGATTAAGATCCAATCTATACTCCTAAAGGGTATATTTCACTTCCAAAGTAAGTTCATCTACTTGAACATCTTCTCTTGAAGTGTAACCCCCTTAGCCCGGCCTAGACGGTTGACCCGAACTACGAAGATTACACGGGGAAAACCAAAGTCAACCCGAAAGTTAACCTTGATTAACGACCCTTTTTTTCTTTTTAATCTTATCTAGATGCTCATTAACCCTAAGCGTACTCTTGAGATAGGCATACTTGAAAATCACAGCGATCGGAAAGCAATAAGGGACTCAATTGCGCAACATACAAAGTTAAAGACCAAAATGTAAATTCTGGAAAGATAAGGGACTTAACCGATTTAAAAGTTACCATTATCAAATTAATCATATTACATGCTTCCCTGTCAAATTTCACCTTAAACGAACATCTCATACTCAAGCAATTGCATATACAAAATTGAGGACTAAAACGTAAAGCTTGCAAACCATAAACCATTCAAATCAGTGCCCAACGGTCAAGTGTTTCGGAACGGGGGTTGACCGTTCCAAAACGCGTGTTCATTTCGAGACCAGTTTCGAAACAGATCTTGGCAGTGGCAAAAGTGTTTCGGAACGACCCTATCCGTTTCGATACATGAAGGCCATTACAGTCCCCCGTTTCGAAACGTTAGTGCCCGTTCCGATACGGACTGCCCAGAAAGTGCAGATTTTGCTGGTTTAATTACATTTAATCGCTCAAACACATCCTAATGACTTCCTAATCATGCCAACAAGTCATCATACATATTAGGTACATGTTTGCATCATCCTAACACGATCAGGGCATCAATTAGGAAAATTCACAAGACTATAGGCATGCATCCTAATGTCCAAAGCAAACAACCATCAAAACATCAAAGCAAGCACCACAATGGCCAATTACATATCCAAAACATTTAAGGCTTCATGCCACAACTAGGGAGTCCATAAACATCTCCCAAAAACACAACCTAGGTTCCTATTGCCAAATATCAAAATCTAATAATGTTGTGAAAATAGTCACCATACATGAGCTTAGCTTTCCCTTGGATTCTTAGCCTCCTTGCTGCCCTCAAACACCTCAATTATCTGCATTATTGGTTCAAGAGAGAAATTGTAAGCACAAATGCTTAGTGAGGCATGCTCTAAAGAAACAACACAATAATTCATTTTATAAAAACACTTTCCATAAAGCCTTTATCACATAATCATCATTATCCATGCAACATTGCATTCACATCAAGCATCTCATGCTTCAATATCAATAACATGTCATATTGGCTTTCAAGTGATAATCCGTAACCATTTTCAACATAAAACACAATTGGATACGTGGATTACAAGCGTTGTCCTATACGCTTCATACACACTACCAAACACATAAGGTGGAGTTTACCGGTACAATCACAACCCCTCAACACCCGTGATGGAGTTTAACGGTACAATCACAACCCCTCCACATCACTCATTGATAGTTGTATAACATCACTAACGAGAAGATGGGACACACAACACAAGATCCACACATGGACTTTTAACCACCATTGTGATCTTAAACATCTCGTTTGTGTACTTGGATAGAGTTTACGGTACAATTACAACCCCTCAACATCCAAGGCAACTTCATTCACGGTGCACCCAATCCTATAGCCGGCTAACTATATCCGATTCAAGTACTTTAAAACCAATACATCACTTGCCGATATACATCAATTATCATCAATAATCCATAATTTTTAAGCATCATAAACAAAACCATGTACAATATGCATCAGTCCACATTTTTATCAAATCAAACCAAGTATCTCTTACCTTGAGCATCCTTCAACAAATGGCTTACATAACCAGCATTAACCATGCTAATTATGCTTTCAAAAACAGAATTTAAACATGCAATTTTCAACAAATGCATCAAACCAATCCATGGCTCATCCAAGAGAGTTTTTCCGAAAACCTACTCTTGAGCTTAGTTAAGTTGATTAGACTTAAACTAAGCCCCCAAACCTTCAATTATTCGAAACAAAGCTGGAAATCCAACTCCACTCACCAATTCTGTTTCGCATGCTTGCTGAAACGCCGATCAAGCCTCCGAATCAACACCACAAGGATCCGAAGATGTCTCCCCTATTTTAAACACATCCAAGCAGAGGATTAATGCATCATCATTCATTAAAATCTTCAACCTTAACACCTAAACTCGTTGCTCTTACCAAAACTAACATTTCAGCTACCAAACACAACTGAAATCACCTACAAACTCTTCCACAACATTACCCAGCCAAGATCCATCACTTCTAAACATCCTTAGACATCAATTAACATCCAAAAAGAACCTAAACTCGTCCTTATACCTCCAGCTATAACAGAACACCAAGATCACCCCAAAAACCACCATTTTCACAAGCAAAAACTTAGGAAAATCAACCTATTCGGGATTGCATTGATTAAACCTTAATTACACATCATTAAACATCCAAAATACAATTAAAAGCCATCTCAAAACAGAGCCCAAACAATCACCACGAATTTCTTTAAGATTTAATCCAAATCTTGAGTTTTAAGCCAAAATCAAGATCACAACATAAAAACCTTTAATAAAACTTAATTTAAGGATTGAGAACTTGGGAATTTCAGTAAAGAACTGAGTATTTAGAGGAGAAGAACATCCTTACCTCTAAATGTAGATTTCTTCTTGATTAGAGCCAAAATCCTTGAAAATTCAAAAAGCAAATGAAGAGGATTTGATGTAGAAAGGATTAAGAATCATTTGAGGATTGAAATCTCATCATTTGGTGTGAAAATCAAAAGAAAAGTTGTTGTAGAAATGTGTTTGGCTGAGAGAATTTTGAGAGAAAATGAGATGAGAAAATTTTAAAGAAAGTTAGTTATGAAATCTCAAAATTGGTTTTTCTCATTTCCCTTAATTAATTAAACATTAAAAATATCATTAAAATCTAAGAAAAATCTGGAGAAATCAATATTGGGTAATTAGCTCCTTAAAGTTTCAAAGTTTCAATCCTTACAAAACAGTCACCACTGAACTTTTCAAAATTTACATTTTAGTCACTAATTCGAAATGTCACACTTCCAAACATTATTTTGTAAAATTGATTTCACCACTCTCTTATATATATTAAAAGAGGTTTTTTAGATATTTTTCCATATTTTTAATGCAACCAGAACTAGGTTTTCCCTAAAACCACCTTTTATATTCGAACCAAAAATCAGACCGGTCCGGTTCAGACCCTAAACTTACAAGCCCAAAATTGGGATGTTACAACTCTCCCCCCTTAAGAAATTTCGGCCTCAAAATTTATCTGGAGGAAAAAGGTACGGAAACTGTTTCTTCATGTCATCCTTCCGTTCCCACGTGGCTTCCTCAACACCCTGATGCTTCCACAACACCTTTACAAAATCAATGGTCTTGCCTCGAAGAACTTCACTGTCTGAATCCAAAATTTCCACAGGTTCCTCATCATAGGTCAAGTCTAGATTAAATTCCACTTCCTCCACATGCATAACATGCGAAGGATCCGATCTATACCTCCGAAGCATAGAGACATGAAACACATCATGAATCTTTTCCAACTCCTGTGGCAATCTCAACTTGTATGCAACAGGACCCACACGCTCAATCACCTCGTATGGTCCAATGTACCTAGGGCTCAACTTACCCTTTCGACCAAACCTCATCACCTTTTTCCAAGGCGAAACTTTCAAAAACACACGGTCACCTACCGCATACCAATCTCCTTACGCTTCAAATCCGCGTAAGACTTCTGTCGATCAGAAGCTGCCTTCAATCGCTCACAAATGAGCTTCACCTTCTCGGTGGTCCCTTTCAACAAAGCTAGCATCGAAACCAACTTCTGACCTGTTTCAGCCCAACAAAGAGGAGTCCTACATTTCCTCCCGTACAAGGCTTCATAAGGTGCCATTTGAATACTTGCATGGCAGCTATTGTTATAAGCAAACTCCACCAAAGGCAAATGCTTCTCCCAAGAGCCTTGAAACTCAATCACACTGCACCTCAACATATCCTCCAGCACTTGGATAACACGCTCAGACTGTCCGTCCGACTATGGATGATAAGAAGTACTAAAATTCAGCTGTGTACCCAAAGCCTGATGTAAACACTCCCAAAAACGCGATGTAAACCTCGGATCTCGATCTGACACTATAGACTTTGGCACACCATGCAGCCGTACAATCTTAGCAATGTACAGCTCCGCAAGCTTGTCCAACGTATACGTAGTATGCACAGGTAAGAAATGCGCACACTTCGTAAGGCGATCCACAATCACCCACATCGAATTCTTCTTCGATGGTGACAAAGGCAAACCAGACACAAAGTCCATGGTAATCCTTTCCCACTTCCACTCAGGAATCCTCAACTTTAACTCGCTGACAAACCATGCACTTGCTCACATACTCAGCAACATCTTTCTTCAAACCCACCCAATAGTACTCATCTCTAAGATCACGATACATTTTAGTACTACCAAGGTGCATAGCAAAAGGACTACTATGAGCTTCAGCCAGAATAGCACGCCTCAACTCAGCATCATTGGGCACCACTATCCGACTCGCAAAACATAAAACTCCATCATCATTAAAGCAAAAATCTGATGGCCTATCCCCAGCAATATCCTGAACATGTGGCACCAAGGAATCATCCAACAGCTGCTTATCCTTTATCAACTGAACCAAGGATGGTTTCACTTGCAATTCAGCCACAAGACCGCCATCTCGCGAAATGCTCAAACTGGCAAACATAGCCCTTAACTCCACTGCCACCTTCCAACTCATGGCATCCGCTACAACATTAGCTTTTCCCGGATGGTACTCGATCGTCAGATCATAATCTTTAAGCAACTCCACCCAACGTCGTTGCCTAAGATTCAACTCTTTCTGAGACATCAGATACTTCAAACTCTTGTGATCCGTGTATATAGTACACTTCTCACCATACAGGTAATGTCTCCAAATTTTCAAAGCAAAAACCACCGCAGCTAACTCAATATCATGCGTAGGATAATTGCGCTCATGCACCTTCAACTGGCGCGATGCATAAGCCACCACCTTACCCTCTTGCATCAACACACACCCTAAACCAACGTAGGATGCGTCACTATACAGCACAAACTCTTTCCCTGATTCAGGTTGAACCAAGATAGGAGCTTGCGTCAAAGATCCCTTCAGCTTCTCAAAAGCTTGTTGTCCCACTTCCGTCCACTCATAACTAACATCCTTCTGCAACAACTTCGTCAAAGGTGCAGCAATCTTTGAAAATCCATGCACGAACATCCGATAGTATCCCGCCAAACCAAGGAAACTACGAACTTCATGAAAAGACTTAGGAGGCTTCCAATTCATCACTGCCTCAACCTTCTGATGATCAACACGAATCCCCTTAGCAGAAACCACATGACCAAGAAACACCACTTCCCTGAGCCAGAACTCACACTTACTCAACTTAGTATAAAGCTGATTCTCCAACAGAGCGTGCAACACAATCGTCAAATGCCCCTCATACTCTTCTTCAGTACCAGAGTACACGAGGATATCATCAATGAACACCACAACAAATTTATCCAAGTATTCATGGAACACTCTATTCATCGTGTCCATAAAAGCTGTAGGAGCATTCGTCAAACCAAACGACATCACAAGGAACTCATAATGCCCATATCTCATTCTGAAGGCCGTCTTTGGCACATCCACATCCTTCACCTTGAGCTGGTAATACCCTGACCTTAAGTCAATCTTAGAGAACACAACCGCTCCCCGAAATTGATCAAAAAAATCATCAATCCTCGGCAATGGATACCGATTCTTGATAGTCAACTTGTTCAGCTGACGGTAATCGATGCACATTCTCATAGTGCCATCCTTTTTCTTCACAAACAAGACCGGTGCACCCCAAGGTGACACACTCGGCCGAATGAAACCACGATCAAGCAAATCATGAAGTTGCGTCTTCAGCTCCTTCAACTCTTTAGGTGCCATTCGATAAGGAGTAATGGAAACTGGAGTTGTGTTTTCATACAGCTCAATTCCAAACTCCACTTCGCGATTAGGTGGCAATCCAGGTAACTCCTCCAGAAACACACCAGGAAACTCTCGCACCGTCCTGATATCTTGCACTCGCAACTCCTTAGAGCTAGGATTCATTACAAAGGCTAGGTAGGCTTAACAACCTTGCCTCAGCATTCGGCTCGCTTCCAAGGTCGATACCATATTAGCAAGAAACTTCACATTCTCACCAACCACCACTACTTCATAATCATCTGCAAGCTTCAACGAAACTCGCTTGTTCTCAAAATCCACCACAGCTCGATGTTCAACAAGCCAATCCATACCAAGGATTACATCAAAACCATAGAAAAGCAATTCCATGAGATTAACATGAAAAACATGGTTTTGCACAACCAAGGGACATCTTAATACAACTTCCGTGTCACAACGGTCTCACCAAAGGAACTAGTTACACGCATACCAACATCCAAAGACTCAATAGGCAAACCAAGCAATTGTGCATGTTCACGCAATATGTATGAGTGTGTAGACCCAGAATCAATCAAGGAAAGTAATGACATGGATTGCAAAGTGAAGGTACCTGCGATCACATTCGTGTCATTCCTCCCCTCTCGCTGAGCATACACTCGAGCATGGCCACCACCCTCAGCTTGGACAGCCACCACATGAGCCACGTTCCTTCCACCATCCTCTATGCGCTGGAAGTTACCACGGCCGCGCCCACGACCTCTTTGTGGTGCAACAACACCAGGAGCATGTCCTTGGCCACCACCAGCCAACAAAGGACACTCCCTCCTCATGTAGTCTGCCGAACCACAATTCCAGCACGAATTACCAGTCACTGGAACAGGAGCCTGCACCTTTCTCGTTGTTCGAGGACAATCACGCCTCAAGTGACCACGCGATCCACACCCCCAGCATGTGTTCTGACCAGCTCTCGCCATGTCTCCCTGAACAGGCGCACCATGCCCTCCACCACCACGCCTAGCAGAAGACTGATACCTCCTATCTCGTCCTCTCTTGTTCCGTCCACCACCGAAACTATACTCAGCAACTCTCTTGCCCGTGATAGAACCAGCACTCCTAGAGGACAAACTCAGATTCAACTCAATGTCCTTCGCCCTACTAACCATCACATCAAAATCAGTGTACTCAGCGGCAAGCATAAATGTCTTTACATCCGTCACCAAGCCATACCAGAAACGTTCACACCTTTCCCGCTCATCAGGAATAAGCTCAGGTGCGTATTGACTGAGACGGACAAACTAGATCTCGTACTCAGCCACCGTCATGCTTCCTTGAGTAAGAGACATGACGTCTGTTTTCTTTTCATCCAGGTATCGCACACCTAGATACTTCCACTTGAACGCGTTCAGAAAGAACGTCCAAGTTACATCAGCTTCCTCCATCCCGGAGACAGTGGTCGTCCACCAGGTATACGCATCATCGTGCAACAACGATACCACACATCCTAGCTTCTGCACATCATTGCAGTTCATCTATCCCAATATCCTCTTGGTGCTTTCCAACCAAGATTCGGAACCCTCAGCAGACAGACCTCTAAACTCAGTCCCTCCCAGACTGCGCAAATGTTCCAAGGGTAATCTCGCATTGGCATCACCCTGATGCCCAGCTCCATGAGCTCCAGCTACTGCTGCCTGAAAGGCTCCAGCAATAGCCTGAATCAAAATTGTCATGTCAGGAGCAGCTTGCCCATGCCCAGCTTCAGGTCCAGCGACCCCAACACCAGCACCAACACCAGCTCCATCACCTCCAGCACCACCACCACCGGGCGGTCCACCACCCATATGGTATCAGTTTCTTCTTCTTCTCAATCCATACAAAACTTATCTAATTCTCATCCCGAAACAACGCCAAAATACTAAAAACCGCTTTTAGCTTGCACCAACCCTTTCTAATATCCAATCAGCCTCTCATAAACAATTCTCAATTCACAAACCATCGTAAAAGTCATCAATAACTCTAAAAACTACAACCAACGTCAAAGGCTTCACTTAACCATACATCAATCTCAATCGATGAAGAATAACTATCTCGATTTAGTCACTTAAACTAATTTCGGAATCAAACTTGTAAAACCAATTTTAGAATTTTATCAACCAATAGGAAATCGTTAGTACCCAGTAGAAAATATTAGGTTTGAACAACATAACCATGATTTGTTCTTGAAACCGTTATAAAAAAATTGAAATCAATTAAATTCATTTTAATCACAAATGATAATAGAAATAATAGATTAAGGACACAAAGCGTGTGAAATGTTAATATGAAACCATAGCTCACCTTGCTTGATAGGAGTACAACAAAAATGAGCTTCCCCTTGTATTCTAACCTGAAAATCATTTTGACCAAAATCTACCAATTCACTCAGGTTTAAAAATCATTTGGATGAAAAATAGATTAGAAATAAGATCAGAATATCAATTGATCACTGAAAATATTTTAGGAATGTAGAAAATACGAAAATGATAGTTTTTAGTTAAAATAAAATTTAGAAAACCTATGTTTTAGATAAAATGTTAACCATCAGTAGTTTTTTTAAAGCAAAACAAAGAAAACAAGTTATTAAAATCCAAAGGATGAAATTGCTCCCTAAAAATTCTTAGCATGTGTTTACTTTCTATTTAATTCACAAAAAATTACTTTAAAACCAAATTGTCTCTCTCTCTCTTTTTAAAAGACTTCAAAAATACAATTCTTGTTATTTAAGAAACTAATTAAATAACCTTAAAAAATATTAGCCATGACCAATTCACCAAATTTATTTTAAAACACATTCGATTACTAACCCGAAACTAATTAACTAACTAATCCCAATCCACGATCCCGAATGGGATACATTAAACGTCCAAATCAATAGAACATCTTTTGCCATAACTTCGCAAATGGTGCAACAACCTCAAAAGATTCCTCAACAAACTTCGATAATAATCAACTGATTGCAAAAAAAATCACGTCCTACTAACACCAACCTTGGTTGCTTCAAATCTAGAACAATTTCAACTTCTGAGAATCAATCTAAAACACCTTATACAATTTATGAGACCTCAGAGAACCTTGTTGCTAAAGTTACTTACATCATATCCTCACTGGCCTCCAAAAAGTCACCCGTAAGCGTGAACATATGTATGCATGATTACTTATTTGCCCTCATAGATGTCTATATATATGTATGCAAACCTCTAATGTCATGCCCTAATGTATGCATGTATTGGCATATTTAACACACACACACACACACACACACACACACACACACACACACACACACACACACACACACACACACACACACACACACACACACACACACACACACACACACACACACACATATATATATATATATATATATATATATATAAGTGTTTGTAACACCCCCAACCCAGATGTCACAATTGGGCCTCAAGCCCAACCCATTTAATGTAAAATTTGCTACAAGATTTAGCCCAATAACCAACATTTCATAAAATCCAATAAGTTCAAATACTTCATATAACCAATAGTTAAAAACGTTACATAGGAGCTCCATTTATATAGAATTTAAAAGAATTCGACTCACATGTTTAAATCCAAAATGAGAGGTACAATACAACATAGGGTCCTACGAATACATATCCTAAATAAGTCTAAGTACTGTACTCGAACACGAGTCGGTGTTTAGGTCCTACTTCGATAATTCTTCAACGATGTACGCCAACCTACTAACTTACGAACGGAAATAACAATTTTGAATGCTGAGCTAAGAAAGCTTAGTGGATACTATTCCGTGTAAAATAGTCTATCGCAATTGAGTGCAAGTGTACACGTCACAAGTAATAAAGTGATACTAGAGTATCGGATATCGTCTCCACAGGGACTGGGCTAACCCTTTCCTTCGCTATCTACACAAGGGGAAAAGAAGAGATTTAATAGATTGATTAAATTATCACGAAAATAATCAAGTAGAAGAGGAGAATTAGGATAATAAAATAGGCAGGAATTGAATTGCTCAGTAGTGCAGGTATTGCTCTGTTCAAGGACTTATGTTCTGTGTCTGGCTCCTGTCACGACAGCACCTGTCGTGGAAGCGATCTGTTGTTGTCGCGTCAGCGATAAGCAACTCAGTTTCTTCAAGTTCGGCAAGAATCCCTGGATTGACTTGTCCTATCCCTAGGTCCAAGTTCTCTCGATGAATACGTCTTGGATGATACCTCCCGGAGTGAATCGAAGTATGAACACCGATGTTTATGAATTCTTCCTTAGCCGCTTAACCTCGTCCCATCCCTAGATCCGAGATAGTTCAACCATAAACTGGATAACCCGCACTTATTCCTTTCGTATACTTAACTCTCCCGATATTAAGTAAATGAATTATCTCACAATGCTCTCCCGATACTCTTGCAAGATGTTGAAAACCAGAATAAGCAAACTTGAAGTTTTATTTCATTGAATAGAAAAATCCTAAGAATAGAACAACCCTTACAACTACTTTACAATATCAACCCTTTGCCCTAGGGAGGTTTAGAACATGGTGAAGGAAGAGAAACGACTAGGGTTTTGAGATGAGAGGTATGTGATGTGATGATCTTTCCCTAGGTCGAATTACAAGCATATATATAGGCATTGGGTACAAGTTTTCTTACTGGCCAAGAATACTAGTTTGAATTAAAGTACAATTCATTAAAGACTAAATCTCTGAATAAACGTCCTTTAGTTCGACCTATCTTCTTGCTTTGACTTTCTTCTCAAACTTTGGGCAAGGCCTTTCTTGTGCTTTTGGGCTCCAAAAATTATGCAAGTGGTCTCTAAAAATTAGGCTTGAAATCCTCTATCATTCGAACTCCACTTCACATTTTCCATCTCTTCTTCTTCACTGTCTCCACCTCTGTCACGACATATGTCACAACATCACTGTCACGGCATCACTGTTACGACATCTCTGTCATAGCATCACTGTCACGACATCACAGCTATGACATCTGCCACGGCATCTGCCATGACATCTGTCACGACAGTAATGTATGAGGCAGTTTTCTTCACTCTAGCTCTTATGTTCCTCTGCTGCCCTGGATGCTGCCACGACTGCTACCCTGGATGCTGCCACGACTGCTGCCCTGGATGCTGCCATGACTGCTGCCCTGGATGCTGCCACGACTACTACCCTGGATGCTGCCACGACTGCTGCCCTGGATGCTGCCATGACTGCTGCCCTGGATGCTGCCACGACTACTGCCCTGGATGCTGCCACGACTGATACCTGCAAAAGTAACCAAATTTAGCAGTATCTGCACAATTTTATCTAAATGTGATGTTGAGGCAAAACTTAACCTAATATGCAGTTAAACATGCTTGAGTGCAGCAAAAGTAAGGATAAATGATGGGTAAAATATAGAACTTTTATGCACTGATCACACCCCCAAACTCGAATCTTTGCTTGTCCTCAAGAAAATGCAACCTAACTAACATGCATGCATACATACATATATATATTTATTATTTTTTTTCTTGGCTTAAGTCAGTGAACAATCCTTACCCACAACACCATCCCTATCATGTTTAGCACCTGTTCAAATATTTAAGGATCTACTTAGAGCAAAAGTATAGTTCTCGTGCATGTGTGTGCATTTATTGTGAACATACATGAATATAGACTTCCCTAGCAACTGGAATATTATACTTAGCTTGTTTAGAATTTTCCTTCGAGACTTAATTTTTTTATTACTAGAGCCAGTATCGAGCACCTCTAGTTGTTTTCCTTCTTTTTCTAAATTTTTCTCTTTTCTACTAGAGCCAGTATTTCAGGCACCTCTAATTAACTATCTAGAGCCAGTGATAGGCACCTCTAGAAGTTTTTCTCTGGTTATTTTCCTAGAGCCAGTGATAGGCACCTCTAGGTTTCCTGAGTTTCTAGAGAAAGTCTATTATCAAGTAAGTCACAAATTGTTTCAGTTTTCAAAACTATACTAAGGCTCTACTTACTTCCTAAAATATTTTTAATGGGCTGTCACGACAGAGATGGCAGCGGCAGATAATAAAAGTTCAATAAATTAAGCCAAGTTTTTTTTGCATAAAAATAAATGCCACACAATTAAAACTAAATGCAATATTATATTAATAATTAGGAGGGCTTCCTACCCCCAAACTCAAGGGTTGCATTGTCCTCAATGCATGACACGAGACATGAAAATGAGAAACAGAACATAAAAATGACAAAAAAGTATGAGTGTTGTGGGTGCTGCCCTGAGAGTATGAGTGATGCCGCGGCAGGGGTAGAGGCAGAGCTTCCTCGGGTTGCTTGTATCTTCATTGCAAGGCTTTTCTCTCTTTTCCTAATAAAACAAACAAACTAAAAACTAATTCAAATTTCTAATTCCTAAAACAATAAAGATAAAATAAGATAAAATTAAAATACAATAAAATAAGTTAAGTTAAATTAGGAGTGCCTTGAGGGGCATCTGCTAAAGTAACTGCTCCTTGTTCTATTGATGCTTGAGGGGTCGTTTCCAATACTTCTTGAAGTCCATCCGTACCCTCCATCTGGTGATTATTCTCATGGTGGGGGCTCCTTTCTTTCTCTTCCCTTTGTAGTCCATGAAGTCCTCCATTTTTGGTAAAGTTTCTAAGGGCATGAATATATGATTAGTAAAAATTAAATTGATATTCGACCACAAACTTACCTTGTTTTCGTTGAATGTTTCTGTGGTGGAATGTAGCCTTTGCTGTCGTGCCTGCTACTGCGGCAGCCAGTTCTTTTGACAGTCCGTTGTTAGGTTACTTTGCAGGTCAATGGGACATTGGTAAGTGTCATCACTCTCTATATCAAATTCTGTTGACCACTCGTAGATCTCCATCAGTAGAGACTTTGATGATTCTGAGTCCACCGATGTTAGTTCGTCTAATACCTGCAATGGAATTGGTGAGTTTTTAAAGAATTCAGCATGTTTGTTTATTACCTGCTCATATTCCATTGGCGAGGCATTGTCATTGGGTAGCTCTTCTAGGTGGTCGTGCGAGTTCCATGGCAGGGATGGATGTGTGCAATCTTGGTCGGGCATAACCGAGGTAGTGGGTTGAGAGTTTTCCTCGAATGTGGTTGCTGTCGTGACATTCTCTTGAATTTCACTCAGCGTTGTTGCGGTGTTGCTCCATTCCGGCTCCTCGATCGTTGCCATGACAAGTTGTTCCTCAGACTCATCATGTGTTGGGTATTCCTTCACATGGGCATCCTCGTCACCTTGCCTCAAGATTTCAGGTTCATCTGTGGCATGAATGAGGACCGGTCTGCTCAAGAGTGCATCCATCTTGGCGATACTTTTGTCCATAGAAGCCGACACTTCTTGAGTGATTGCCATGAAGGCTTGCAGTGTGTCTTCTAAGGATTTTGACTGCTCTTGAGGATGATGACATTGCCAGGGCATGTCGGGTTCTGCAGCAAAACTATTATGGTATAAAAATTTTTGTGGGTTTTGATCATACCATAAAATTTTTTGCTGCTGCGGCATCAGCATCTGCTGTCCCCGTTGCTGTTGTGGCAGCATATCTTGTTCTTGTTGGTTCCATCATTGGTTGTCCATATATTCACCGAAAAAATTGGGACGACTTTCGAATGCATGATTACCTTTACGGTAATTGCAAGAACTTTCCCACATCAGCTCTCGAATGGTTTTTCCTGGCATGTTGATGCTCTTGAACCTGTATTTTCAAATGAGTTTTTTTTTTGTTAAAAAAAATAAAAATAAAAAGAAAAAGAAAAGAAAAGTGCAGAAGCTAGGGTAAGAGTGTGTTGCCAGTCCCCGACAATGGTGCTAAAAACTTATTGCGTGTAAAATAGTCTATCGCAATTGAGTGCAAGTGTACACGTCGCAAGTATTAAAGTGATACTAGAGTATCAGATATCGTCTCCACAGGGACTTGGCTAACCCTTTCCTTTGCTATCTGCACAAGGGGAAAAGAAGAGATTTAATAGATTGATTAAGTTGTCACGAAAATAATCAAGTAAAAGAGGAGAATCAGGATAATAAAATAGGCAGGAATTTAATTGCTCAGTAGTGCAGGTTTTGCACTGTTCAAGGACTTATGTTCTGTGTCTGGCTCCTGTCACAGCAGCGCCTGTCGTGGCAGCGGTCTGTAGTTGTCGTGACAGCGATAAGCAACTCAGTTTCTTCAAGTTCCGTAAGAGTCCCTGGATTGACTTGTCCTATCCCTAGGTCCAAGTTCTGTCAATGAACACCTCTTGGATGATACCTCCCGGAGTGAATCGAAGTATGAACACCGATGTTTATGAATTCTTCCTTAGCCGCTTAACCTCGTCCTATCCCTAGGTCCGAGATAGTTCAACCATAAACTAGAGAACCCGTACTTATTCCTTTCGTATACTTAACTCTCCCGATATTAAGTAAATGTATAATCTCACAATGCTCTCCCGATACTCTTGCAAGATGTAGAAAACCAGAATAAGCAAACTTGAATTTTATTTCATTGAACAGAAAAATCCTAAGAACAGAACAACCCTTACAACTACTTTACAATATCAACCCTTTGCCCTAGGGGAGGTTTAGAACATGGTGAAGGAAGAGAAACGACTAGGGTTTTGAGATGAGAGGTATGGGATGTGATGATCTTTCTCTAGGTCGAATTACAAGCATATCTATAAGCCTTGGGTACAAGTTTTCTTAATGGCCAAGAATAGTAGTTCGAATTAAAGTACAATTCATTAAAGACTAAATCTCTGAATAAACGTCCTTTAGTTCGCCCTATCTTCTTGCTTTGACTTTCTCCTCAAACTTTCGGCAAGGCCTTTCTTATGCTTCTGGGCTCCAAAAATTATGCAAGTGGTCTCTAAAAAATAGGCTTGAAATCCTCTATCAGTCGAACTCCACTTCGAATTTTCCATCTCTTCTTCTTCACTGTCGCCACCTCTGTCACGGCATATGTCATAGCATCACTATCACGACATCACTGTTACGATATCTTTGTCACAGCATCACTGTCACGGCATCACTGTTACAGCATCTACCACGGCATATGTCACGACATCTGCCACGACATCTGTCTCGACAGTGATGTATGAGGCAGTTTTCTTCACTCCATCTCTTTTGTTCCTGTAACGCCCCGGTTTTGGGCTTAGGAGTTGTGGGCGTTGACCGGTTGGTCAAAGTGCTGTTCGAATCTAAAGAGGTTAAATTAGGAAAGCCTAGTTCGGGTTGCATTAAAAATATGGAAAAATGTTTTAAAATCATCTTTTAATATAATTAAGTGAACTGTGAAATCAATTTTGGAAAATGAGTTTTGGAAGTGTGACATTTTGGCGAGTGACCAAAATGTAATTTTCGCAAGTTTGGTGGCTATTTTATAAAGGGTTGGAACTTTGAATCTTTAAGGAGCTATTAATCCAAAAGTGGTTTCTCCAGATTTTTCTAAGATATTTTGAGTTATAATTCTGATTTTAAAGTATATCAAAAAGGAGGGAAAAGCCATTTGGCTAATTTCATAACTAACTTCTCAATTTTCTTTCTCTCATTTTCTCTCAACCCAAACACCACATTTCCAGAGAATTGTTTCTGATTTTCTCACCTAAATCTCTCCTTTCAACTCTCATTTGATTCCAAATCAACATATCTTCAAAACCTCTTCATTTGCTACTTGATTCATCAAGGGTTTTCATTCCAAAAAAGTGGAGAAACACAAGTTTGGAGGTAAGAACGTCCTTCTCCTCTAAACTATCAGTTCTTTACTGAAATTCCTAAGTTTTCAATCCTTAATTGATGTTTAATTAAAGGTTTTTAAGTGTTGAAATGGATCTTGGCTTATTATGCAAGATTTTGATGATTTTTGATGATTTTCGTTTGATCTGAGTAATCTGTGATTTGAGAGGTGTTTTTGATGTTAAATGATCTCTAAATTGATAAGGAATTGAGTTTTGATTGATGCAATCCCGGATAGGTTGAGTTTCCTAAGTTTAGCTTGTGTTTCAAGGTAGTTTTTGAGGTGATCTTGGTGATCTGATGTTGCTGGAGGTATAAGGTTGTTAATAGGTTGTTTTTAGATGTTATATGATGTTAATGGAAGTGAGGTTTTGCTGGTTTATGGCTGGGCTTTGTTTAGAAGTGGTTTGGATGCATTTTCGGTTGTGTTTGGTGGCCGAAAATGGAGGTTGGATGAGAGCAGCGAGTTTAGGTGCTTTCATTGAAGCAATTAATGCATGATGATGCATTAATCCTCAGCTTTGATGTGTTAAAACAGGGGAGGCATCTTTGGATCCAAGATTGGTTGATCCGGAAGCTTGATTTGGTGCTTTGGCTTGAAGCAAAGTGGAAATCGGTGAGTGAGTTTGTGGAAATTGGATTTTCAGCTTTAAAACCAAGGTTTGAAGGTTTTGGGAGCTTAGTTTAAGTCTAAACAACTTTGCTAAGCTCAAGTGTAAGTTTTCGGATTTTCTCTCTAGTGGTGGCCATGATTTTTGTTGTGATGCAAGATGATGATTTGCATGTTTTAACTACTGTTTTGAAAGCATGTTTTAGCATGGATTTTGCTGATGATGTAAGCCATATGTTGAAGGTAACTCTAGGTAGGAGTACCTTGCTTTTATACATTGAAATAATGTGGTTTGATGCTTTGAAATGCATGATGAAAATGGCTTGGTTTAATGCTTTAAAACAGTGGATTAAATGATGAATATGATGTATATTGGCAAGTGATGTTTTGAAAAGATTAAGGTCACTAAGGTGGTTAAAAGTCCTTGAGTGGGCCTTGTTACTTAAGATCATCAAGGTGGTTAAAAGTCCTTGGATGAGTCTTGTTGCGGACACTAAGGTGGTTAAAAGTCCTTAGGTGATCCTTTTCATGGTGTTTAAAAGTCCATGGGGCCAAGGTGTTTAAAAGTCCTTGGGGTGATTCAAGCATTGGACACAAAGGTGGTTAAAAGTCCTTGTGTGGTCCTTATTCATGGTGTTTAAAAGTCCATGGCCAAGGTGTTTAAAAGTCCTTGGGGCCAAGGTGTTTAAAAGTCCTTGGGAAGTTGATGAACTTGTTTTAAGAAATGAAATGTATCACTTGAGCCAATATGACATGTTAAGTATTTTGTGAAGCATGTGATGTTTGTTTTAATGTTTATGTTTAAGCATGAGATTGCTTGTTTAAAGTATGCTTTTGAGCATGTGCAAAGGTTGATTTAAAGCATGTTTTGTAAATGTTTTGAATTGCATTATTGAATGGTTTTTAAGAGCTTTCCTCACTAAGCTTTTGCTTACGCTCTCTTCGTTTTCTTAATTCAATAATGCAGAGCATTAGAGTATCTTGAAGGGCAGCAAGAAGGGCAAGAGTTCAAGTTCAAGTAAAGCTCAATGTATGGAAGGTTTTTGTTAAACATTTAGCTTTTGGGTGATTTGGCAATGGGGGACCAATGTGTATGGTTTGGGAGGTGTTTGAGACTCCCTAAGTATGTTGAAAGTTGTTTTGGATGCTGGTTTTTGGATTGGATCATTGCATGCTTGGTTTGGAAGTTTGGTGTTTTGAATAGCTAGCTTGTGTAGGAAGCATGCCTATAGAATTGGGGCTTTTTGCATATGATGTTGAATTGTTGATTTGATGATTCCTATAAGTCATATATATGTTTAATTGCATGCTGGTAAAGTTTAGTGACATTTGGAGCATGTATGAATGATCAATTGCATGTTTTGGTATGCTTGTTTGCTGCAATCTGTGCAGGCGTTTCGGAACAGTGTGCACCGTTTCGAAACGGGTGCCTTACATGAACCCAGGCGTCCGAAACGGTATGCACCGTTTCGAAACGGTTTGGTCTCTGCCAAGGCCATGTTTCGGAACCCGTTTCGGAACGGCCCGTGTTTCGGAACAGGCTCTACCTGTTTCGGAACGGTCGACCGTTGGGGGCTGACAGTGGCAGTTATATGTTTTGAATTGTTTACGTTTTGGTCCTGAATCTTGTTTGTTCAATTGTATGAGCTTGGGAAGTCCTTTTGAGCTGAAATTTCACAGAGAAGCATGAAATCTGATTAATTTCAAGTTGGTAACTTTAATTTGGGTTAAGTCCTTTTAATTATCAGAAATTACAATTTGGTCCCTAAAGTTGTAATTTGTTCAATTGGGTCCCTGTTTGATCTCTGATGTTTGTGATCTTTGAGTATGATGTTTGTGTGATCACAATTAGGATTAATGTGCATCTAGACAAGATTAAAAAGAAAAAAAAGGGTCGTTAATCAAGGTTGACTTTCGGGTTGACTTTTGTTTTCCCCGTGTGACTTTCTTAATTCGGGTCAACCGTCTAGGCCGGGTTAAGGGGGTTACATTTGGTGGTATCAGAGCTGAGTTTGCGAGTAATTGGGAATGAATGTATGTATGATTGAAGTATGTTGGCTTGTATGCTTGTTGTTTGAAAGCATGCTCAGTGGCTTGTGATGTTGATGCAATTGAGATGTATGTTATGATGTTGCATGTTGAGGGTACCCATTGCCAAACAAAAGCTAAGGAAAGGATGTTGATTTTGAATGAAATTGAGCTTGAATACTTGGATTGCTTACCTTGCTGGGCCTGACTTGTTTTATTTTGCATTGTGATTGCATGGTAAAAGTATGGCACCACGTAGAGAGTTAAGAGGTAGTGTGCGAGCTACGGCTCCCAATGAGAACGAGAATGAAGAGAATACGGGTAGTGCAGTGTTACCCCCTCCTCCGCCTAGTGGTGGTGCTGGAGGTGAGCGAGCTGAAGCTGCAGCTGGTGCTGGAGCTGCTGGACCAGAGGTTGGTCAGGGGCAAGCTATGCCTGATATGTCTATGCTGGTACAAGCTATTGCGGGTGCTTTTCGAGCAGTAGTAGCTGGAGCTCAAGGAGCTGGGCATCAAGGAGATGCTGGAGTCAGATTACCTTTGGAGCGTCTGCGCAGTCTTGGTGGGACTGAGTTCAGAGGTATGTCTGCTGAGAGTTTGGAAGCTTGGCTAGAGAGTACCAAGCGTATCTTGGGTCAGATGAGCTGCACGGATGTGCAAAAGTTGGGCTGTGTTGTGTCCTTGCGGCAGGACGGTGCATATACATGGTGGACGACCACCATAGCTGGGATGGCTGAAGTTGTTGTTTCTTGGACATTCTTTCAGAATGCGTTCAAGAGGAGATATCTTGGAGTGAGATATCTGGATGAGAAAAAGTGTGAATTCATGTCTCTTACTCAAGGGAGCATGAGTGTGGCTGAGTATGAAGTGCAGTTTGTACGGCTCAGTCAGTATGCACCGAAGCTGATACCTGATGAGCGAGAGAGGTGCGAAAGGTTCCGTTATGGCTTGGTGACGGAAGTAAAGACCTACATGTTGGCTGCTGAGTACAATGATTTTGATGTGTTGGTTAGTCGATCCAAGGACATTGAGATGAACTTGGGTTTAGCTGTGAAAGGTGCTGGAGCAAGTTCTGGCAAGAGAGCTGCTGAGTATATTTCCGGAGGTGGACGGAACAAGAGGGGACGTGATCAGAAGTATCAGTCCTCAGCCAAGAGAGGTGGTGGTGCACCTTCTAGAAGTGGTTTTGCTAGAGCTGAACCAAGTGCTTGCTGGATCTGTGGTTCGCGTGGTCACATGAAGCGTGACTGTCCTCGTGCTGTGAGGGAGGTGCAAGCTCCTGTAGCGGCAGCTGGTAATGGATGCTGGAATT
Source organism: Hibiscus tridactylites (assembly GCA_958450335.1). Lineage (NCBI taxonomy): Eukaryota > Viridiplantae > Streptophyta > Magnoliopsida > Malvales > Malvaceae > Hibiscus > Hibiscus tridactylites. The sequence continues at coordinate 44,025,845 of OY288289.1, read as the reverse complement.
GTGGTTCTGTTGATCATCTGAGGCGAGATTGTCCGAGGTTGGCTGGTGGCCAAGATCGTGCTCCTGTTGTTGCACCGCAGAGAGGTCGTGGGAGCGGCCGTGGTAATTTCCAGAGGAGAGAGGAAGGTGGTCGCGGAGTAGCTCATGTTGTGGTTATTCAGCCTGAGGGTGGAGGCCAAGCTAGGGTGTATGCTCAGCGCGAGGGAAGGAATGATGCTGATGTGATTGCAGGTACCTTTACTTTGCAATCCTTGTCATTGCTTTCTTTGATTGATTCTGGATCTACGCATTCATACATTTTGCGTGAGCATCCTGAATTGCTTGGTTTGCCTGTTGAGTCTTTGGATGTTGGAGTTCGTGTCACTAGTTCTTTTGGTGAATCTGTTGTGACTCGAAAGCTTTATAGAAGGTGTCCCTTGGTTGTTCAAGAACATGTCTTTCATGTTGATCTTATGGAGTTGCCTTTTTATGGTTTTGATGTGATCCTTGGTATGGATTGGCTTGCTGAGCATCGTGCTGTTGTGGATTGTGAGAATAAGCGGGTTTCGCTTAAGCTTGCGGACGACTATGAAGTTGTTGTAGTTGGCGAGAATGTGAAGTTTCTTGCTAATGTGGTGTCTACCTTGGAGGCGAGTAGGATGCTGAGGCAAGGTTGCGAAGCTTATCTAGCTTTTGTGATGAATCCTAGCTCTAAGGAGTTGAGGGTGCAAGATATCAAGGTTGTGAAGGAGTTTCCTGGTGTTTTTCCTGAAGAGTTGCCTGGTTTACCTCCTAATCGCGAGGTGGAGTTTGGAATTGAGCTGTATGAGAATACAACTCCTGTGTCCATTACTCCCTATAGAATGGCACCTAAGGAGCTGAAGGAGCTGAAGACGCAGTTGCAAGAGCTGCTAGATCGTGGTTTCATCCGGCCGAGTGTGTCGCCTTGGGGTGCTCCTGTCTTGTTTGTGAAGAAGAAGGATGGCACGATGAGGATGTGCATTGATTACCGTCAGCTGAACAAGTTGACTATCAAGAATCGGTATCCTTTGCCGAGGATTGATGATCTCTTTGATCAATTTCGGGGAGCTGCTGTGTTCTCTAAGATTGACTTGAGGTCAGGGTATTATCAGTTGAAGGTGAAGGATGTGGATGTGCCTAAGAAAACTTTCAGGATAAGGTATGAGCATTATGAGTTCCTTGTGATGCCGTTTGGTTTGACAAATGCTCCTGCTGCTTTCATGGACATGATGAATCGTGTGTTTCATGAGTACCTGGACAAGTTCGTTGTGGTGTTCATTGATGATATCCTCGTGTACTCGCGTACTGAGGAGGAGCACGAAGAGCATTTGAGGATTGTACTGCAAGCTTTGTTGGAGAATCAGCTTTATGCTAAGTTGAGCAAGTGTGAGTTTTGGCTTAAGGAGGTGGTGTTTCTTGGGCATGTGGTCTCAGCTGAGGGGATTCGTGTTGATCCTCAGAAGATTGAAGCGGTGATGAACTGGAAAGTTCCTAAGTCTGTTCATGAAGTCCGTAGTTTCCTTGGTTTGGCGGGATACTACCGGAGGTTTGTGGATGGTTTTTCCAAGATTGATGCTCCTTTGACGAAGCTGTTGCAAAAGGATGTTAAGTATGAGTGGACGGAAGCGAGACAGCAGGCTTTTGAGAAGCTTAAGGCGGCTTTGACGCAAGCTCCTATCTTGATTCAGCCTGAATCAGGGAAAGAGTTTGTGGTCTATAGTGATGCATCCTATGTTGGTTTGGGGTGTGTGCTGATGCAAGAGGGTAAGGTTGTGGCTTATGCGTCGCGGCAGTTGAAAGTGCATGAGCGCAACTATCCTACGCATGATATTGAGTTGGCTGCAGTGGTGTTTGCTCTGAAGATCTGGAGACATTATCTGTATGGTGAGAAGTGTATTGTGTACACGGATCACAAGAGTTTGAGGTATCTGATGTCTCAGAAGGAGTTGAATCTTAGGCAGCGACGTTGGTTGGAGTTGCTCAAGGATTATGATCTGACGATTGAGTATCATCCTGGTAAAGCTAATGTTGTTGCTGATGCCTTGAGTAGGAAGGTAGCTGTTGAGCTGAGAGCTATGTTTGCTAGCTTGAGCATATCGCGAGATGGTGGTCTTGTTGCTGAGTTGCAAGTGAAACCATCTTTGGTTCAGTTGATCAAGGAAAAGCAGTTGTTGGATGATTCCTTGGTGTCTCATGTTCAGGATATCACGGAGGGTAGACCTTCGGATTTCTGCTTTAATGAGGATGGTGTGTTGTGTTTTGGTAGTCGGATAGTAGTGCCTGCTGATGTTGAGTTGAGGCGTGCTATTCTGACTGAAGGTCATAGTAGTCCTTTTGCTATGCACCCTGGTAGTACTAAGATGTATCGTGATCTACGTGATGAGTACTATTGGGTAGGTTTGAAGAAGGATGTTGCAGAGTTTGTGAGCAAGTGTTTGGTGTGTCAGCGAGTTAAGGCTGAACATCATGTTCCTTCTGGTTTGTTGCAACCGTTGAAAATCCCTGAATGGAAGTGGGAGAGGGTTACCATGGATTTTGTATCTGGTTTGCCTTTGTCTCCATCAAAGAAGAATTCTGTTTGGGTGATTGTGGATCGCTTGACGAAGTGTGCGCATTTCTTGCCTGTGCATACTACGTTTTCTTTGGATAAGCTGGCAGAGCTGTACATTGATGAGATTGTGAGGTTGCATGGTGTGCCTAAGTCGATTGTGTTGGATAGGGATCCGAGGTTCACATCGCGTTTCTGGCAGTGTTTGCATCAAGCTCTGGGTACAAGGTTGCATTTCAGTACATCCTATCATCCTCAGTCGGATGGTCAGTCTGAGCGGGTTATTCAGATTTTGGAGGATATGTTGAGATGCTGCGTGATTGAGTTCCAAGGTTCTTGGGAGAAGCATCTGCCTTTGGTTGAGTTCGCTTATAACAATAGTTATCAGGCGAGTATACAGATGGCACCTTATGAGGCTCTGTATGGGAGGAAGTGTAGGACTCCTCTTTGTTGGGCTGAAACTGGTCAAAAGTTGGTTTCGATGCATGCTTTGTTGAAAGGGACCACCGAGAAGGTGAAGCTCATTTGTGAGAGGTTGAAGGCTGCCTCTGATCGGCAAAAGTCTTATGCGGATTTGAAGCGTAAGGAGATAGAGTATGCGGTGGGTGACCGTGTGTTCTTGAAGGTTTCGCCTTGGAAGAAGGTGATGAGGTTTGGCCGGAAGGGTAAGTTGAGCCCTAGGTAAATTGGACCATATGAGGTGGTTGAGTGTGTGGGTCCTGTTGCGTACCGGCTGAGGTTACCTCAGGAGTTGGAGAAGATTCATGATGTGTTCCATGTTTCTATGCTCCGGAAGTATAGATCTGATCCTTCGCATGTGATGCCTGTGGAGGAAGTGGTTTTGAATCCGAATTTGACCTATGATGAGGAACCGGTGAAGGTTCTGGATTCGGATTGCAAGGTTCTTCGTGGCAAGACCATTGAGTTGGTGAAGGTGCTGTGGAAGCATCGAGGTGTTGAGGAAGCCACGTGGGAGCGGAAGGAAGACATGCTGAAGCAGTTTCCTTATCTCTTTCCTTCAGGTAAATTTCGAGGACGAAATTTCTTAAGGGGGGGAGAGTTGTAACGCCCCGGTTTTGGGCTTAGGAGTTGTGGGCGTTGACCGGTTGGTCAAAGTGCTGTTCGAATCTAAAGAGGTTAAATTAGGAAAGCCTAGTTCGGGTTGCATTAAAAATATGGAAAAATGTTCTAAAATCATCTTTTAATATAATTAAGTGAACTGTGAAATCAATTTTGGAAAATGAGTTTTGGAAGTGTGACATTTTGGCTAGTGACCAAAATGTAATATTCGCAAGTTTGGTGGCTGTTTTATAAAGGGTTGGAACTTTGAATCTTTAAGGAGCTATTAATCCAAAAGTGGTTTCTCCAGATTTTTCTAAGATATTTTGAGTTATAATTCTGATTTTAAAGTATATCAAAAAGGAGGGAAAAGCCATTTGGCTAATTTCATAACTAACTTCTCAATTTTCTTTCTCTCATTTTCTCTCAACCCAAACACCACATTTCCAGAGAATTGTTTCTGGTTTTCTCACCTAAATCTCTCCTTTCAACTCTCATTTGATTCCAAATCAACATATCTTCAAAACCTCTTCATTTGCTACTTGATTCATCAAGGGTTTTCATTCCAAAAAAGTGGAGAAACACAAGTTTGGAGGTAAGAACGTCCTTCTCCTCTAAACTATCAGTTCTTTACTGAAATTCCTAAGTTTTCAATCCTTAATTGATGTTTAATTAAAGGTTTTTAAGTGTTGAAAGGATCTTGGCTTATTATGCAAGATTTTGATGATTTTTGATGATTTTCGTTTGATCTGAGTAATCTGTAATTTGAGAGGTGTTTTTGATGTTAAATGATCTCTAAATTGATAAGGAATTGAGTTTTGATTGATGCAATCCCGGATAGGTTGAGTTTCCTAAGTTTAGCTTGTGTTTCAAGGTAGTTTTTGAGGTGATCTTGGTGATCTGATGTTGCTGGAGGTATAAGGTTGTTAATAGGTTGTTTTTAGATGTTATATGATTTTAATGGAAGTGAGGTTTTGCTGGTTTATGGCTGGGCTTTGTTTAGAAGTGGTTTGGATGCATTTTCGGTTGTGTTTGGTGGCCGAAAATGGAGGTTGGATGAGAGCAGCGAGTTTAGGTGCTTTCATTGAAGCAATTAATGCATGATGATGCATTAATCCTCTGCTTTGATGTGTTGAAACAGGGGAGGCATCTTTGGATCCAAGATTGGTTGATCCGGAAGCTTGATTTGGTGCTTTGGCTTGAAGCAAAGTGGAAATCGGCGAGTGAGTTTGTGGAAATTGGATTTTCAGCTTTAAAACCAAGGTTTGAAGGTTTTGGGAGCTTAGTTTAAGTCTAAACAACTTTGCTAAGCTCAAGTGTAAGTTTTCGGATTTTCTCTCTAGTGGTGGCCATGATTTTTGTTGTGATGCAAGATGATGATTTGCATGTTTTAATTACTGTTTTGAAAGCATGTTTTAGCATGGATTTTGCTGATGATGTAAGCCATATGTTGAAGGTAACTCTAGGTAGGAGTACCTTGCTTTTATACATTGAAATAATGTGGTTTGATGCTTTGAAATGCATGATGAAAATGGCTTGGTTTAATGCTTTAAAACAGTGGATTAAATGATGAATATGATGTATATTGGCAAGTGATGTTTTGAAAAGATTAAGGTCACTAAGGTGGTTAAAAGTCCTTGAGTGAGCCTTGTTACTTAAGATCATCAAGGTGGTTAAAAGTCCTTGGATGAGTCTTGTTGCGGACACTAAGGTGGTTAAAAGTCCTTAGGTGATCCTTTCCATGGTGTTTAAAAGTCCATGGGGCCAAGGTGTTTAAAAGTCCTTGGGGCCAAGGTGTTTAAAAGTCCTTGGGGTGATTCAAGCATTAGACACAAAGGTGGTTAAAAGTCCTTGTGTGGTCCTTATTCATGGTGTTTAAAAGTCCATGGCCAAGGTGTTTAAAAGTCCTTGGGGCCAAGGTGTTTAAAAGTCCTTGGGAAGTTGATGAACTTGTTTTAAGAAATGAAATGTATCACTTGAGCCAATATGACATGTTAAGTATTTTGTGAAGCATGTGATGCTTGTTTTAATGTTTATGTTTAAGCATGAGATTGCTTGTTTGAAGTATGCTTTTGAGCATGTGCAAAGGTTGATTTAAAGCATGTTTTGTAAATGTTTTGAATTGCATTATTGAATGGTTTTTAAGAGCTTTCCTCACTAAGCTTTTGCTTACGCTCTCTTCGTTTTCTTAATTCAATAATGCAGAGCATTAGAGTATCTTGAAGGGCAGCAAGAAGGGCAAGAGTTCAAGTTCAAGTAAAGCTCAATGTATGGAAGGTTTTTGTTAAACATTTAGCTTTTGGGTGATTTGGCAATGGGGGACCAATGTGTATGGTTTGGGAGGTGTTTGAGACTCCCTAAGTATGTTGAAAGTTGTTTTGGATGCTGGTTTTTGGATTGGATCATTGCATGCTTGGTTTGGAAGTTTGGTGTTTTGAATAGCTAGCTTGTGTAGGAAGCATGCCTATAGAATTGGGGCTTTTTGCATATGATGTTGAATTGTTGTTTTGATGATTCCTATAAGTCATATATATGTTTAATTGCATGCTGGTAAAGTTTAGTGACATTTGGAGCATGTTTGAATGATCAATTGCATGTTTTGGTATGCTTGTTTGCTGCAATCTGTGCAGGCGTTTCGGAACAGTGTGCACCGTTTCGGAACGGGTGCCTTACATGAACCCAGGCGTCCGAAACGGTATGCACCGTTTCGAAACGGTTTGGTCTCTGCCAAGGCCATGTTTCGGAACCCGTTTCGGAACGGCCCGTGTTTCGGAACAGGGTCTACCTATTTCGGAACGGTCGACCGTTGGGGGCTGACAGTGTCAGTTATATGTTTTGAATTGTTTACGTTTTGGTCCTGAATCTTGTTTGTTCAATTGTATGAGCTTGGGAAGTCCTTTTGAGCTGAAATTTCACAGAGAAGCATGAAATCTGATTAATTTCAAGTTGGTAACTTTAATTTGGGTTAAGTCCTTTTAATTATCAGAAATTACAATTTGGTCCCTAAAGTTGTAATTTGTTCAATTGGGTCCCTGTTTGATCTCTGATGTTTGTGATCTTTGAGTATGATGTTTGTGTGATCACAATTAGGATTAATGTGCATCTAGACAAGATTAAAAAGAAAAAAAAAGGGTCGTTAATCAAGGTTGACTTTCGGGTTGACTTTGTTTTTCCCCGTGTGACTTTCTTAATTCGGGTCAACCGTCTAGGCCGGGTTAATGGGGTTACAGTTCCTCTGCTGCTCTGGATGCTGCCATGAATGCTGCCCTGGATGTTGCCAGGACTGCTGCCCTGGATGCTGCCACGACTGCTGCCCTATATGCTGCCACGGCTGCTGCCCTAGATGTTGCCATGATAGATACCTGCAAAAGTAACAAAATTTAGCAGTATCTGCGCAGTTTTATTTAAATGTAATGTTGATGCAAAACTTAACCTAAAATGCAGTTAAACATGCTTGAGTGCAGCAAAAATAAGGATAAATGATTGCGCCAAAAACTTGTTGCGTGTAAAATAGTCCATCGCAATTGAGTGCAAGTGTACACGTCGTAAGTATTAAAGTGATACTACAGTATCGAATATCGTCTCCATAGGGATTGTGCTAACCCTTTCCTTCTCTATCTGCACAAGGGGAAAAGAAGAGATTTAATAGATTGATTAAGTTGTCACGAAAATAATCAAGTAAAAGAGGTGAATCAGGATAATAAAATAGGAAGGAATTGAATTTCTCAGTAGTGCAGGTATTGCACTGTTCAAGGACTTATGTTCTGTGTCTGGCTCCTGTCACGACAGCACCTGTCGTGGCAGCGATCTGTTGTTGTCGTGGCAGCGATAAGCAACTCAGTTTCTTCAAGTTCGGCAAGAATCCTTGGATTGACTTGTCCTATCCCTAGGTCCAAGTTCTGTCAATGAACAAGTCTTGGATGATACCTTATGGCGTGAATCGAAGTATGAACACCGATGTTTATGAATTCTCCCTTAGCCGCTTAACCTCGTCCTATCCCTAGTTCTGAGATAGTTCAACCATAAACTGGAGAACCTGCACTTATTCCTTTCGTATACTTAACTCTCCCGATATTAAGTAAATGAATAATCTCATAATGCTCTCCCGATACTCTTGCAAGATGTTGAAAACCAGAAAACTCGAAGTTTTATTTCATTGAACATAAAAATCTTAAGAATAGAACAACCCTTACAACTACTTTACAATATCAGCCCTTTGCCCTAGGGGAGGTTTAGAACGTGGTGAATGAAGAGAAACGAATAGGGTTTTGAGATGAGAGGTATGGGATGTGATGATCTTTCTCTAGGTCGAATTACAAGCATATATATTGGCCTTGGGTACAAGTTTTCTTAATGGCCAAGAATATTAGTTCGAATTAAAGTACAATTCATTAAAGACTAAATCCCTGAATAAACGTCCTTTAGTTCGCCCTATCTTCTTGCTTTGACTTTATCCTCAACCTTTGGGCAAGGCCTTTCTTGTGCTTCTGGGCTCCAAAAATTATGCAAGTGGTCTCTAAAAATTAGGCTTGAAATCCTCTATCAGTCGAACTCCACTTCGCATTTTCCATCTCTTCTTCGTCTTCACTGTCGCCACCTTGGTCACTGCATATGTCATAACATCATTGTCATGGCATCACTGTTACGGCATCACTGTTACGACATCTGCCACGACATCTGTCACGGCATCTGCCACGACGTATGTCACGACAGTGATGTATGAGGCATTTTTCTTCACTCCAGCTCTTATGTTCCTCTACTGCCCTGGATGCTGCCATGGCTGCTGCCCTGGATGCTGCCACGACTACTGCCATGGATGCTACCATGACTGCTGCCTTGGATGCTGCCACGACAGATATCTGTAAAAGTAACCAAATTTAGCAGTATCTGCGCAGTTTTATCTAAATGTGATGTTGATGGAAAACTTAACCTAAAATACAGTTAAACATGCTTGAGTGCAGCAAAGAGAAGGATAAATGATGGGTAAAATATAGAACTTGTATGCACTGATCACACCCCCAAACTCGAATCTTTGCTTATCCGTAAGCAAATGCAACCTAACTAACATGCATGCATGCATACATATATATATATATATATATTTATTATTATTTTTTCTTGGCTTAAGTCAGTGAACAATCCTTACCCACAACACCATCCCTATCATGTTTAGCACTTGTTCAAATATTTAAGGATCTACTTAGAGCAAAAGTATAGTTATCGTGCATGTGTGTGCATTCATTGTGAACATACATGACTATAGACTTCCCTAGCAACTAGAATATTATACTTAGCTTGTTTAGAGTTTTCCTTCGAGACTTAATTCTTTTTTACTACTAGAGCTAGTATCGGGCACCTCTAGCTGTTTTCCTTCTTTTTCTAAATTTTCTCTTTTCTACTAGAGCCGGTATTTCATGCACCTCTAGTTAACTATCTAGAGCCAGTGATAGGCACCTCTAGAAGTTTTTCTCTGGTTATTTTCCTAAAGCCAGTGATAGGCACCTCTATGTTTCCTGAGTTTCTAGTCTTTTTCTACTCTAAGTTCTAAGTTTTCTATTCTAAGTATGCTAGAGAAAGTCTATTATCAAGTAAGTCACAAAGTGTTTCAGTTTTTCAGAACTATACTAAGGCTCTACTTACTTCCTAAAATATTTTTAAGGGGCTGTCACGACAGAGATGGTAGCGGCAGATAATAAAAGTTCAATAAATTAAGCCAATTTTTTTTCGCCAAAAACTTGTTGCGTGTTAATTCATCAAATAAATAAAGGCATGCTACAAATATGATATCATGATAAGATCAGCAATGGCGCTAGCATAATCGCCTAAACACATAGCAAGCAAGGATGCAATAATCATGAAATACACATACATCATACCATCAAACATGGAGTGAGGCCCGGTGTCACACAACCATGGGAACGTACACTCATACTCAAAATCTCTCATCGCGTATCATCGGATGAGGCTCAATTCACACATCCTTAGGAATGCATGTTGACTCGCGTGATTGTTGGAAAAAGGGGTAGAAAACGTATTGGAAGTGTAGTAAAAAAATGCCAAAGATTGAGTCTTTTGCGTGTAAGTATACACAGTCAACAAGTAATACAACAATAAGCTGAGTTATCGATCCCACAAGGATTGGTCAAGATTTTAATTGCTTTTAATGTTTACTTGTTGAAGAAAATTTTTATTTGAAAGTGGTTTTGAAAATAGTTTAAAAGAAAAGAAATGAAAATAAAACAGTGTTGGCAAGGAGAGTGTTTAAATGAGTGATGAGTGTTGGAAAGGGATGTCTAGTTTTCACGCTATTCATGACATGCAAGCTTCTAATAATATCATGCCTTGGCATTGTTTGCCGAGCAGATTCAAATTGGCAAAGCCTCTCTCGATGGTCATTGCCCTAAATTGATTATGTAAAAACCTCTATATCTCTATAGTGAATGTTTTTTTTTCGAAAACCAATTTGATTAAGATCCAATCTATACTTCTAAAGGGTAGATTTCACTTCCAAAGTAAGTTCATCTAATTGAACATCTTCTCTTGAAGTGTAACCCCCTTAGCCCGGCCTAGACGGTTGACCTGAACTACGAACATTACACGGGGAAAACCAAAGTCAACCTGAAAGTCAACCTTGATTAACGACCCTTTTTTCCTTTTTAATCTTATCTAGATGCTCATTAACCCTAAGCGTACTCTTGAGAAAGGCATACTTGAAAATCACAGCGATCGGAAAGCAATAAGGGACTCAATTGCGCAACATACAAAGTTAAGGACCAAAATGTAAATTCTGGAAAGATAAGGGACTTAACCGATTTCAAAGTTACCAATATCAAATTAATCATATTACATGCTTCCCTATCAAATTTCATCTTAAACGGACATCTCATACTCAAGCAATTGCATATACAAAATTCAAGACTAAAACGTAAAGCTTGCAAACCATAAACCATTCAAAACAGTGCCCAACGGTCAAGTGTTTCAGAACAGGGGTTGACCGTTCCGAAACACGAGTTCGTTTCGTGACCAGTTTCGAAACAGGGCTTGGCAGTGGCAAAAGTGTTTCGGAACGGCCCTATCCGTTTCGATACACGAAGGCCATTACAGGCCCCCGTTTCGAAACGTTAGTGCCCGTTCCGATACGGACTGCCCAAAAAGTGCAGATTTTGCTGGTTTAACTTACATTTAATCGCTCAAACACATCCTAATGACTTCCTAATCATGCCAACAAGTCATCATACATATTAGGTACATGTTTGCATCATCAAAACACGATCATGGCATCAATTAAGAAAATTCACAAGACTATAGGCTTGCATCCTAATGTCCAAAGCAAACAACCATCAAAACATCAAAGCAAGCACCAAAATGGCCAACTACTTATCCAAAACATTTAAGGCTTCATGCCACAACTAGGGAGTCCATAAACATCTCCCAAAAACACAACCTAGGTTCCCATTGCCAAATATCAAAATCTAATAATGTTGTGAAAATAGTCACTATACATGAGCTTAGCTTTCCCTTGGATTCTTAGCCTCCTTGCTGCCCTCAAACACCTCAATTATCTGCATTATTGGTTCAAGAGAGAGAGCGTAAGCACAAATGCTTAGTGAGGCATGCTCTAAAGAAACAACACAATAATGCATTTTATAAAAACACTTTCCATAAAACCTTTATCACATAATCATCATTATCCATGCAACATTGCATTCACATCAAGCATCTCATGCTTCAATATCAATAACATGTCATATTGGCTTTCAAGTGATAATACGTAACCATTATCAACATAAAACACAATCGGATACGCGGATTACAAGTGTTGTCCCATACGCTTCATACACACTACCAAACACATAAGGTGGAGTTTACCGGTACAATCACAACCCCTCAACACTCGTGATAGAGTTTAACGCTTCAATCACAACCCCTCCACATCACTCATTGGTAGTTGTATAACATCACTAACGAGAACACGAGACACACAACACAAGATCCACACATGGACTTTTAACCACCATTGTGATCTTAAACATCTCGTTAGTGTACTTGGATGGAGTTTACGGTACAATTACAACCCCTCAACATCCAAGGCGACTTCATTCACGGTGCACCCAATCCTATAGCCGGCTAACTATATCCTTTTCAAGTACTTTAAAACCAATACATCACTTGCCAATATACATCAATTATCATCAATAATCCACTGTTTTTAAGCATCATAAACAAAGCCATTTACAACATGCATCACTATGCATCAATCCAAATTTTTATCAAATCAAACCAAGGATCTCTTACCTTGAGCATCCTTCAACAAATGGATTACATAACCAGCATTAACCATGCTAATCATGCTTTCAAAAACAGAATTTAAACATGCAAATTTCAACAAATGCATCAAACCAATCTATGGCTCATCCAAGATAGTTTTTCTGAAAACTTACTCTTGAGCTTAGTTAAGTTGATTAGACTTAAACTAAGCTCCCAAACCTTCAATTATTCGAAACAAAGCTGGAAATCCAACTCCACTCACCAATTCTGTTTCGCAAGCTTGTCGAAACGCTGATCAAGCATCCAGATCAACACCACAAGGATCCGAATATGTCTCTCATGTTTTAAACACATCAACGCAGAGGATTAATGCATCATCATGCATTAAAATCTTCAGCCTTAACACCTAAACTCGCAGCTCTTACCAAAACTAACATTTCGGCTACCAAACACAACCGAAATCACCTCCAAACTCATCCACAACATTACCCAGCCAAGATCCATCACTTCTAAACATTCTTAGACATCAATTAATATCCAAAAAGAACCTAAACTCGTCCTTATACCTCCAACTATAACAGAACACCAAGATCACCCCAAAAACCACCATTTTCACAAGCAAAAACTTAGGAAAATCAACCTATTCGGGATTGCATTGATTAAACCTCAATTACACATCATTAAACATCCAAAATACAATTAAAATCCATCTCAAAACAGAGCTCAAACAATCACCACGAATTTCTTTAAGATTTAATCCAAATCTTGAGTTTTAAGCCAAAATCAAGATCACAACATAAAAACCTTTAATAAAACTTAATTTAAGGATTGAGAACTTGGGAATTTCAGTAAAGAACTGAGTATTTAGAGGAGAAGAACATCCTTACCTCTAAATGTAGATTTCTCCTTGATTAGAGCTAAAATCCTTGAAAATTCAATAAGCAAATGAAAGGATTTGATTTAGAAAGTATTAGGAATCATTTGAGGATTGAAATCTCATCATTTGGTGTGAAAATAAAAAGAAAAGTTTCTGTAGAAATGTGTTTGGCTGAGAGAATTTTGAGAGAAAATGAGATGAGAAAATTTTAAAGAAAGTTAATTATGAAATCTCAAAATTGGTTTTTCTCATTTCCCCTTAATTAATTAAACATTAAAAATATCATTAAAATCTAAAAAAAAATCTGGAGAAATCAATCTTGGGTAAATTAGCTCCTTAAAGATTCAAAGTTTCAATCCTTACAAAACAGTCACTACTGAACTTTTCAAAAATTACCCTTTAATCACTAATTCGAAATGTCACACTTCCAAACCTTATTTTGTAAAATTGATTTAACCACTCTCTTATATATATTAAAAGAGGATTTTTAGATATTTTTCCATATTTTTAATGCAACCCAAACTAGGTTTTCCATAAAACCACCTTTTATATTCGAACCGAAAATGAGACCGGTCAGGTTCAGACCCTAAACTTCCAAGCCCAAAATTGGGGTGTTACATGAAGCATCCCACCTTAGTATCAAGAAACTTGATCGTTTCCAACCAAGCCTATTAAGATATTTAGGTGAAATGGGCCAACAATGCCAGCTCTCACTTGGCATAATATTTAGGAAACAATAAAATATGCCATATCGAAGAAATAATGCCGAAGCATTTTGATTATTTAAAACATAACAGAAAATCAGATTTCAACGCAAACATCCCTCACCAACTATTAAATTAGTTCATGGTGGGGGTATCAACAACAAAACCTTCAAAAAATTTCAAACACTTTATCATTAAAAAGAAAATTAAATAACTAGACAAAAAGAATGGGCGAGAAGGGGTCACTTGATGCAAACCTTCATGATCCACGCTCTCAGTCAAGTGGGTCGAACCACATGTCCTTGGTGTAGCCGGTTGTCGATCGTCACTCTCCAAAAAGTCCTACCTTCATTGTTTGCTCGATCGGTCTTTAAACAGGCGTGCAAGGAAGACTAGGATAAGCCCTTGCATTTGAAATTTGAATGCACAAGGGATGATGCTTGTGATCACCTTAATCCAAATTTGAAGTGATAGGCTGGTAAGATGATAATATAACCCCCTTAGCCTGGTCTAGCCGCCAGACTGAACCAAACGGGTTACACGGGGAAAACTGAAGGAAAAACCCGCTAAGGTTTCACTCCGATTAGCAACCCTATTTTTTTCTTTTCTAAATGCCATTAACATCCTATGTGATAGAAACTCGCAGTGGAAGAAAACAAGAATGGCATCAATTAATCGATTCAAACATCAAGGGAACAAAATGCAAAACTAGCATGCTACAGGGACCTAGCATGAAATTAGGCTTAACAATTTTCATTTAGTTAGGTTTCATGCTCGCATGCCAAAATGCAGCTCAAAACGACCATCCGAAATCAAACAAACGAATACATAACAAACAAGGACTAGAACATAAGAAAACAGAACTTCAAAGATTCCAATAACTAACAAAACATTTGGTCGTATCGATACAGGTTTCCCTGTACCGATACGGGCGTATCGAAACAGGTTCGAAGGGCTCAGAACACTAGTCCGTATCGAAACACCCTTGTGGGCATTTCGGAACGAAGATTTCCAGTAGCAAAATGTACCGGAACGGACCTTAGCGTTTCGATAACAAAAGACCATTTCAGGTACCCCGTATCGATACAGGCTCGACCGTATCGATACAGGCTCGACCGTATCGATACGCCCAACTTGCAATGACACATTTTGCTAGTTTATTGCAATCTTAATACATATGAGACCCTCAATCAAGACATAAACAAACATACAACTCATACATACCACAAAACCCCAACAACCATGGTAACAGCATCTACAAAGCAAGAACCAACATGGCAAGATTCTAGATGATGCAACTTAAACACAAACATTCACTACACCAAGCTTGGTATATAGCGGCGCTATTCACGGTGTTTTTAGATTAAACGCCGCTAAATTTATACATATCACGACGTTTACATGAAAAACGCCTTGAAAAGACAAAAATCATGGTGTTTTTATTATAAACGCTGCTATAGAATGATATATAGCGGCGCTTTGCCACAAACACCATAATTAATGCTATTTTAGTGGCGTTTTTTTTATAAAAACTTGATTTTTCAAACTTGAGTTGAGTGGGTGCATGTGTTCACAGTTTTAGAAACAAAAGATGAAGGGGTTGATTGCTAATTTTGAAAGCATCACTGCCTTGTAGATTTCTAATTTACAAAAAAAAAATTATTTTCTTTCTCTTTTTGAAACCCATTGTTTGTTTGGATCTTGAGAAAACATTTCATGAGGATTAAGCTACTGGTATTCTTTGGGTGCTTGTGAATGGTTGAGTGCTTTGAATTATAAGGAAAACAAACCAATTTCATGTATTCTCTTAGAACTTTAAATTTCCTCAATATATGTTTGTTAGTGCTCCACCTTGGAGAACCAATTTGTTTTTGGCTTTCATTGCTAGGAAAATTATTGATCCTTTCACTTTTTGCATAAAATCGTGATATTATTGAAGAAATTTACCAAAATTTGATTCCATAATCTTTTCATGGTTTCATTTTCTCGGTCACTTACAGTCCTGTAGAATCCAATTTCACTTGGTCTAAATCAAATGAGGTTAAAATGATCTGGGTGGGCGACCTTGCTCATTGGATGGATGAAACTTATCTTCATGGTTGCTTTTCTCAAATCGAAGAGGTAAAAGTAAAAATGATACATGCATGTGTTGTTATACTTAAATCTTACTTTTAGATCTTTTTGTTGCTCTTGTTTCCTAGGGTTTAAGTATAATTAAGGTTTGAGGTTTATGCTAGATTAGAGAAAAAGTGGTAATTAATTGACAGATTCAATATGATTTATGAAGCCGGTTGCAATTAAGAGCTTGTTTCCTATAGTTTAGTTGTTCTTATCATTGATAAGAAACAGAACAATGCACCAAAATTTTCTTAAACTGTATTTGTCCACAACTTATGGTTTAGTTCATAGACAAGAGAAAAAGGTTTGGGTCACGTCGGCACACCCCGTGGCACAACGGAAAAATTAATCCGACGTAATCCAGCCAGGATCCATGTACAGGAACGAATCCGGGGTGAAAAGATGAAGAGTTACCTTTTAAAACTCTAGAAACTGGAAAACCGATTGTATGTCGAAATAAACACGTCAAGAAAAACTAGAATCGTCACATGTTCGCAACGACTTCTACGGAGTCCACCCGAACAAAACGAACAAAGTTTCTGCCTCCCTAGCACTTAGGGATAAATTTTGACAGGTTTGAACACCTTCTAGGGAGAAGTCGAAATCCCTCCAGGGATTCCTAAGCGAGTCTTAAATCGACCAGGAGTTCAACCAGGACTTGCAATCGAGCAAGGGAACTTTCAGGGATTTGCCAGGGGCAAGTAAAACACCAGAAAAATATCGAACAACTTTGAGAAGGAATTTGGGACTTGTCAAAAATTCCAGAGGGGAATTCTCGGGATATGTCGAAATTTGCAAGGAGGAATAGGGATGATTTGGTTGCTAGCCCTTGTCCCTTTAAAAAGCATTCATAGACTTAATTCTAGTTGAATACCTTAAATCCAAGTTCAACCAAAATTCATAGAATCTAATTCTACTTGAAATTGCTTTATATTAAATATATATTATATTTAATAATATTAAATGAAATATATATATTTAATTATGTAGAATCTTATTCTACATAAAACATGTATTTAAATATACATTATATTTAATCTAAATATATGTATTTTTATTATATAGAATCTCATTCTATCTTTACTTGGATTTAAATATATTTAAATATATATTTTTAATTATGTATAATCTAATTCTACATAATCTTGGAATTAAATATACATTATATAAATTCTAAATATATATTTAAATTTCTAGAATCATATTCTATAATATTTAAGTCTCTAAATATTTTCCATACTCTAAATAATATTTGATAAATACAATATTTATCCAATATTATTCCTATTTAAGGGAGTTGCCGATTTCCCCTATCTCATAGAGGATTCGGCAATCTCCCTAAAATAGAGAGTATGGTTTCTAATTTTCGTCCGTTTTATTCGAAGGGTGTGACCCTTGTAGGTTCATGCAACGTTAGCAGCAAAATTAGAACTGTTCTAATTTTACAAACAATGAGTGGCATCTAGCAATACATCATTGCTACCTAAGTTGCATGAAGTCATGCTTTGACTTTCCTAATTCCTGAATAAACTTCTTTTATGTATTTCATCCTTTTTTCCTTTATATCTTAGATGAACACAAGTCATGGGTTAGTCACACTTGCGTTGTCCATCTAGTGTTTCTTGATGTCTTGAGTAGATTATTATAAACGAATATTTATGATATCGCGTATCATAATATTCGAGCATGGCCATGCATTTTCTAATCTCACTCAATCAAGTGGCCAGAGATATTTCTCCCATTATGTAGGAGGAACAAATCCTTTCTTGATCAACCATATTTCACTACATAGGTCGTCACGTATCCAATCATTAGTCTTTATAATGTAGTCAATTACGACACATGTTTGACTATGTCAAAATACGTGAATCTTTGTGTTGAAATCATGTTGATCTCAAGTCTGAGGATTATACATATGTTTATCATGAGCAATGTTGTGACTGTCACATAATTACCCAAGAAACATGCTCATAGTATGTCAATCTAGTATGTTGTTCTCTAACAAATACTTATGTGTTGATTTTGACATCTCTATGCCAATGACAACACTTGTTATCAATCAACCACATACTAGTCTTTATATATTATCACTGTCCATACCCATAATAATATTCGACTAAGGATCCTATTTAACAATAATCGTATTATTGTATGGACATTATTATCCAATGGTTAGTTTGATCCACAGAAACATACCAAATGATAATAACGGCAATGCCATTACTTGATAAATCTAGTAAAATAGTATGTCTATTCAATCATCACATGATTGGTCTTTGGGCATACTCCAACAATCTCCCACTAGCACTAAGACCAATCATTCTCGTATCTAATACGATATGGCTTAGTGTAATTGACATGTTTATGCTGTGTCAAAAGCTTTGTTAGGGAGTTGACAAAGTTATCAACTTTGTGTGTATGTTGCATACTTTCACATCTCCAAGATGTAAGCACTTTAGAATATGTTTGGATTTATTGATGAGATCTGGGTTTTATTTGCTTACTCAAAGGTTCCATCATAACAGAGTTATGTAGCATCTAATAATCTAGGAACAACCCTTAGTTCAAAAGTGAACCCTTTAGATCCAAACATCTATCTTTATTGCTATGTCGACTGTAATACATTCAGCCTATGTTGTAGAGTTAGAGAATGTCTCATGTTGCTAACTCGCAGTATCTTTTATTAATGCAAAATATATTGCGATCTTTAGTTCCTTTTGACGAGTATGTCATCTACATACAATACTTAGTAAAGTAACAATGCTCCCACTAGCTCTTTTGAAAACAAGACTCCCATTTGTTTCTAGATAAACCAAACCTTTTGATTGTATCTTCTGAAAACGAATATCCCAACTTCGAGAAGCTTGCCTTAGTCTACGGATAGACCTTTATAGCTTACATACCTTCCAAGTGTTTACTGGAGTGACAAAACCTTCTGGATGTGTCATGTACACATCTGTTTCAAGTTCTCCCTTAGGAAAGCGGTTTTGACATTCCTTTATTTGATTCCATAATCATGGTATGTAACTACTTGCAAGTGAGATTAAGATGGATTAAACATAGCTACAAGGAAGATGCTTTATCATAGTCTATACTATGAAGTTTGTCGAAAACTTTTAGTGACGAATCATCCTTTGTATGTTTTATCATCCATGTCAGTTTTTCCTTTTTGAAAAACTCATCCGTACCTCTTAGGTTTTACCTTTTTAGGTAACAAAAGTCTATACTTGGTTTTAGACATGGATTTCATCTCATCTCTCATGGCTCTTAGCCATTTCTCGAATTTAGGGTTCACCATTGCTTTCTGATAAGACTTAGTCTTTATCTTGATCCGAAAAGAAGAGTGTTTCCATGTACGGATAGTGAGAAATCCATATTTCTCAAGTATATGGTATTCTCTTAAGGATCAACATAATGATTGTGTTTTGTTCCAATGTTTCTTGATCATTTGTGGAACATTCTCAATCTTTGGTTCATAAATTTGTTGTCTAAAATTTCTTCAAATTACAAATGTAACGCCCCGGTTTTGGGCTTAGGAGTTTTGGGCGTTGACCGGTTGGTCAAAGTGCTGTTCGAATCTTAAGAGGTTAAATTAGGAAAGCCTAGTTCGGGTTGCATTAAAAATATGGAAAAATGTTCTAAAATCATCTTTTAATATAATTAAGTGAACTGTGAAATCAATTTTGGAAAATGAGTTTTGGAAGTGTGACATTTTGGCTAGTGACCAAAATGTAATATTCGCAAGTTTGGTGGCTGTTTTATAAAGGGTTGGAACTTTGAATCTTTAAGGAGCTATTAATCCAAAAGTGGTTTCTCCAGATTTTTCTAAGATATTATAAGCTATTTTTCTGATTTTAAAGATATCAAGAAGGAGGGAAAAGCTCATTTGGCAATTTTCTCAACTAACTTCTCAATTTTCCTTCTCTCATTTTCTCTCAAACCAAACACTACATTTCCAGAGATTTGTTTCTGATTTTCTCACCTAAATTCCTCCTTTCAACTCTCATTTGATTCCAAATCAACATATCTTCAAAACCTCTTCAATTGCTTCTTGATTCATCAAGGGTTTTCATTCCAAAAAGTGGAGAAATACAAGTTTGGAGGTAAGAACGTCCTTCTCCTCTAAACTATCAGTTCTTTACTGAAATTCCTAAGTTTTCAATCCTTAATTGATGTTTAATTAAGGGTTTTTAAGTGTTGGAATGGATCTTGGCTTATTATGCAAGATTTTGATGATTTTTGATGATTTTCGTTAGATCTGAGTAATCTGTGATTTGAGAGGTGTTTTTGATGTTAAATGATCTCTAAAATGATGTGGAATTGAGTCTTGATTGATGCAATCCCGGATAGGTTGAGTTTCTTAAGTTTAGCTTGTGTTTCAAGGTAGTTTTTGAGGTGATCTTGGTGATCTGATGTTGCTGGAGGTATAAGGTTGTTAATAGGTTGTTTTTAGATGTTATATGATGTTAATGGAAGTGAGGTTTTGCTGGTTTATGGCTGGGCTTTGTTTAGAAGTGGTTTGGATGCATTTTCGATTGTGTTTGGTGGCCAAAAATGGAGGTTGGATGAGAGCAGCGAGTTTAGGTGCTTTAATTGAAGCAATTAATGCATGATGATGCATTAATCCTCTGCTTTGATGTGTTGAAACAGGGGAGGCATCTTTGGATCCAAGATTGGTTGATCCGGAAGCTTGATTTGGTGCTTTGGCTTGAAGCAAAGTGGAAATCGGTGAGTGAGTTTGTGGAAATTAGATTTCAGCTTTTAAAACCAAGGTTTGAAGGTTTTGGGAGCTTAGTTTAAGTCTAAACAACTTTGCTAAGCTCAAGTGTAAGTTTTCGGATTTTCTCTCTAGTGGTGGCCATGATTTTTGTTGTGATGCAAGTGATGTTTTGCATGTTTTAATTCATGTTTTGAAAGCATGTTTTAGCATGGATTTTGCTGATGATGTAAGCCATATGTTGAAGGTAACTCTAGGTAGGAGTACCTTGCTTTTATACATTGAAATAATGTGGTTTGATGCTTTGAAATGCATGATGAAAATGGCTTGGTTTAATGCTTTAAAACAGTGGATTGAATGATGAAATTGATGTATATTGGCAAGTGATGTTTTGAAAAGATTAAGGTCACTAAGGTGGTTAAAAGTCCTTGAGTGAGCCTTGTTACTTAAGATCATCAAGGTGGTTAAAAGTCCTTGGATGAGTCTTGTTGCGGACACTAAGGTGGTTAAAAGTCCTTAGGTGATCCTTTCCATGGTGTTTAAAAGTCCATGGGGCCATGGTGTTTAAAAGTCCATGGGGCCAAGGTGTTTAAAAGTCCTTGGGGCCAAGGTGTTAAAAAGTCCTTGGGGTGATTCAAGCATTGGACACAAAGGTGGTTAAAAGTCCTTATGTGGTCCTTATTCATGGTGTTTAAAAGTCCATGGCCAAGGTGTTTAAAAGTCCTTGGGGCCAAGGTGTTTAAAAGTCCTTGGGAAGTTGATGAACTTGTTTTAAGAAATGAAATGTATCACTTGAGCCAATATGACATGTTAAGTATGTAAGAAGCATGAGATGCTTGTTTTAATGTTTATGTTGAAGCATGAGATTGCTTGTTTGAAGTATGCTTTTGAGCATGTGCAAAGATTGATTTCAAGCATGTTTATAAATGGTTTTAATTGCATTATTGAATGGTTTTTAAAGAGCATGCCTCACTAAGCTTTTGCTTACGCTCTCTTCGTTTTCTTAATTCAATAATGCAGAGCATTAGAGTACCTTGAGGGGCAGCAAGAGAGGGCAAGCAATCAAGTTCAAGTAAAGCTCAATGTATGAAGGTTTTATAAGTACTTTTTAGCTTTTGGGTGATTTGGCAATGGGGGACCAATGTGTATGTTTTGGGAGGTGTTTGGAACTCCCTAAGTATGTTGAATGTTGTTGAGATTGCTGGTTTTTGAATTGGAACCTTATATGCTTGTTTTGGAAGTTTGGTGTTTGAATAGCTAGCTTGTGTAGGAAGCATGCCTATAGAATTGGGGCTTTTTGCATATGATGTTAGATTGTTGTTTTGATGATTCCTCTAAGTCATATATATGTTGAATTGCATGCTGGTAAAGTTTGGTGACATTTGGAGCATGTTTGATTGATCAATTGCATGTTTTGGAATGCCAATTTGCTGCAATCTGTGCAGGCGTTTCGGAACAGTGTGCACCGTTTCGGAACGGGTGCCTTGCATGAACCCAGGCGTCCGAAACGGTATGCACCGTTTCGAAACGGTTTGGTCTCTGCCAAGGCCGTGTTTCAGAACGGGGTCGATCGGTTTCGGAACGGCCCGTGTTTCAGAACGGGGTCGATCGGTTTCGGAACGGCCGACCGTTAGGGGCTGACATTGGCAGTTGTATGTTTTTGAATTGTTTGCGTTTTGGTCCTGAATCTTGTTTGTTCAATTGTATGAGCTTGGGAAGTCCTTTTGAGCTGAAATTTCACAGAGAAGCATGAAACCTGATTAATTTCAAGTTGGTAACTTTAATTTGGGTTAAGTCCTTTTAATTATCAGAAACTACAATTTGGTCCCTAAAGTTGTAATTTTGTTCAATTGGGTCCCTGTTTGATCTCTGATGTTTGTGATCTTTGAGTATGATGTTTGTGTGATCACAATTAGGATTAATATGCATCTAGACAAGATTAAAAAGAAAAAAAAGGGTCGTTAATCAAGGTTGACTTTCGGGTTAACTTTGGTTTTCCCCGTGTGACTTTCTTAATTCGGGTCAACCGTCTAGGCCGGGTTAAGGGGGTTACAACAAATTCCATTTTTTCCTTTTGTGAGAGGTAATCTCTTTCGAGAGAAACTCTCGTTTGAGCAACAAACATTTTGTTCTTGTTTAAAAATGAAATCCCTTAAGTATTCTCTTTCGAGATAAACTATCGTTTGAGCAACAAATATTTTGTTCTCGTTAAAGTTGAAGAAATAATATCCCTTTGTGAGAATTAATCTCTTTCAGGATAAACTCTCGTTTGAGAAACAAACGCTTTGTTCTCGTTAGGATAAACAACAAATGGAGTTTTTAAGGTTCAAACTTTGTAAACATTTTAACATGTAAGTAACCTTAAAACTTCAAAGATATTCTAGAACAATTCTTAGTCCATATCTTATATGGCGTTTCGAACCAAGTTTGAAAAAAATGATTAAGTATGAGAGTTGTTTTTCTAGTGTGTAAAGAAGTCGAAAATGACTTGTTCTGAATCAAAACATGTCTAACATATTTGATTCTCTTTCAAATACTTTTCGTTCCACTTGTGGGATTTAATTATGGGACAATCCCATATTCTTTGAAAGTTCATCAAACTTTAAATATTCTTGAATTTGATCTCATCAAATTACCTTAATACTTTTTACAAGTTTGAGATTAGTCATTTGTTTTATTTATCTTATAAATATTATTGATTTGATTAGTTTAAAGATCATTGATTCGTTGTGCCATAAGAGATTAGAATAACATTTATTTAAATAATCTCAAAATTAAAATATCTTGTCCTTACAAGATAACTAAAACTTAGGCACAAAATAATAATCTTAAAAACTAAAACAAATCTATTTAAGCAAAAACACATGTCCTAATGGATGATGTAGCAACTCTTGCTTTTCTTCCATTCGCAGGTCCATGTCTATTCTGATGCCTTCTCTTTAGAAGGCCTTGAGGTTGATGCCTCACTCGTTTTTGCTTTCTTGACTTCTTGTAGGTGTGTGGGGCAGTTTCTCTTCCAATGTCCGGTCTTGCCGCAATGGAAACATTTTCCATCCTTCTTGATTCCCTTCTTAGGTTTCAATGCCTCCTTTCCATTGGTTTTGGTCTTACCATCACCTTTAGACTTTGCCGCAGATTTACCTTTCTTCTTGCCCTTGCGGACCATCAGAACATGTTTAGGTCCTACCTTCTTCAGTTTGATTTCAGCAGTTCTCAACATGCCGAGCAACTGTGGCAGCGTCTTGTTAATTTCATTCATATTGAAATTAAGGACGAACTGATTGAAACTATCCTGCAACGATTGCGGGATGACATTAGTAGCTAATTCGTCTTTCAGCGGAAAGCCGAGCTTCTCCAACGTTTGGATGTAGCCCATCATTTTGATGACGTGAGCTCCTACGAGAGATCCCTCACGCATCTTGCATTGAAATAGAGCTTTAGAGGTCTCGTACCTCTCTTGACGAGCTTGCCCTTCATAAATCTCCTTGAGATTTTGAATCATATCATAAGCTACCATGTCCTCATGTTGCTTCTGAAGCTCAGGGGTCATGAGGCAAGCATAAGACAACCGACATCTAGCATGCCGTCCATGTGTTTCTTAAACATGTCTTTGTCAGCTCTGGAAGCAATGGCAACCGGTTCATCAGGAACAAGTTCTTCAATGACATATTCCATCTTTTCCTGTTTGAGAACAATTCTCAAATTGCGGAACTAGTCAAGGAAGTTTATGGCATTGAGCTTATCCTTCTCAAGGATAGATCATAGAGATAGAGTATTATTTGCCATTAATTTTACAACAAAGAAAAGATGCTACATAAGTTTTACTAAAATTTAAAATTTATAGATAGGTCTTTACTATAAATTTACTCCCACTATTTTCTTCAAAATTAAAACCCTCTAGTTTTAATTTCGGAAAAAACGTTTCGACAGTTTTTCTAGTGAGTGAGGATACGTATTTCATCATTCCTAAATCAACTTTGGCCAGTCTTTTAGGAAATGGTTATTTAGGTAAGTAACGCCTTACTAATAACATCTCATGTAATTCCTCATCTTTTGGCGAACAACTCTTGTTCTTTAAATCATCTTATAATTTACCAAAACTTTTAACCACTAGGTTTTCTAATCCTATTAGAACAACCCAACTATGTCAATACCAATATCTCAACCAGCGAATATCACTAGCTTATTCTTCGCGTTTAACTAAGATAGATAAATGTGACATTGCTTTAATGAGGGTAAATATTGGATGGTTAAAACAGACTTAGAATTATAGTGAGGGATTTACTTAATTATCTCATCATATTAACATTGATCCTATCAATAGAACTATGTTTAATCATGCTTATAAAACATCCATTGCATCACATACAAGGTAAATATAAGCGGTAAATAAATATGCAATGATTAGAGCCCTTCTTAACCTAAGGCCACCTATCCCAAGCCAATGGGAGGACCATTCTACTGAAGATAGAATCTGCTTCTGAAACGCCCAATCCACCAGGGAAGGCCCACCACCCTGCTACCTTGGTCCTTGCTTTATCTTTATGAGTATTTACAATTTTCAGAAACTCGCGTTACATGCGAGGGATTGAGATGAGAAGAGAAGTACAACAGAAGATAGAGAAAGGCACGACACGCAGGCCGTATTTATAAAAACCAAAACTATAAAGGCTATGGGCTATAACAATGCAAAACAAACACCGTGCAATCAAACATGCATTTCAAACATCGTGTGATATGTACTCGGTAATGTGACCCGAGTCATATAGATGTGCCTGATCGTGATTCTAGTGAGAAATATTCTTTGCTACGCTTTGAACTCTGAGACACCATAAAACATACATGTGAGATGAATAGCAATATAATAAAAAAAATAATGAAGAAAGGAATTGGATAGGTAATTTGGATAGTATGGTGGCTAAGGATGGAGGATGATAATCATGGAAAGGTGTAAATCAAATGAGTGATGTGAGATGTTAAAGGCAGCGTGGATTTGTATGGTTGCAAGGATAGCGAATTGTGACCCGCTAGCTATAATGAGCTAGGAACCAACAATATACTTTGATGGAGTCGAGGTGGAGGAGTGTGGAACGTGACCCACAAGCTATAAGAGAGCTTGGAACCAACGCTATAGTAAAATGAAATGGATAGAAGACTACAGGCACAACTTGAAGCCGATAGAGTTCTCGCAAGAACAAGATGAAAGCAATCTTTCAAAGGTTTATATTCTCCAAAAAAAGTCCTTGTTCTTGATGGTCATATCAGTCCCTCCCTCTTTAAAGCGATTTGTCCCCAAATCGTCACCTACATCAAAAGGAGATAAATCAGCAACATTAAAGGTTGCACTAACATTAAACTCACCTGGGAGGTCTAGTTGATAAGCATTATCATTGACCCACTTAACTACTTGAAATGGCCCATCTTCTTGAGGCATCAATTTAGATTTTCGTTCGGCTGGAAACCTTTTTTTTCTCATGTGCAACCACGCCCAATCTCCCGACTCAAAGACAACTCTCCTTCGACCCTTGTTTGCTTGCTGCTCATATTGCTTGGTTTTCTTTTCAATATTATCCTGCACTTGTTGATGAAGTTTCTTAACAAATTCAGCTTTGTTAAGTCCATCTTTATTCACAATTTGATCAGCGGGTAATGGCAATAAGTCCATCGGAGTTAATGGATTGAACCCATACACAACTTCAAAAGGAGTGTGTCCCGAGGTGGAATGGACTGATCGGTTATATGCAAACTCCACATGTGGTAAGCACTCTTCCCATGTCTTTAGATTCTTCTTAATAATGCTCCTAAGCAACGTGGAGAGTACTCGATTCACCACTTCGGTTTGGCCATCCGTTTGAGGGTGACAAGTGGTGGAAAATAGCAGCTTAGTTCCAATCTTACTCCATAGGGCTCTCCAGAAATGGCTTAAGAACTTCACGTCTCGATCGGAAACGATAGTTCTTGGCACACCATGTAATCTCAAGACTTCCCTGAAAAACAAGTTAGCAATATGTAAGGCATCATTAGTCTTGTTGCAAGGAATAAAATGAGCCATTCTGGAAAATCTATCCACTACTACAAAGATGGAGTCTTTGTTATTCTTTGTGCGTGGAAGCCCTAGCACAAAATACATTGAAATGTCCATCCATGGTGCTTCTTGAATAGGTAGTGGCATGTAGAGTCCATGTGGCATGGATTTATACTTAGCCTTCTTGCAAGTGATGCAACGTTCACATAACCTCTCTACATCTCGTCTCATCTTTGGCCAATATAAATGCTCATGAAGTATGGCCAACGTCTTTGCTATTCCAAAATGTCCCATTAAGCCTCCTCCATGGGCTTCTTTGATAAGTAATTCACGTGTGGAACCTTGTAGAATACAAAGTCTTCCTTCCATGAATAGGAACCCATTGTCCCTATAATAGTTTTCAAACGTTCCTTTCTCACAAGCTTTGTAAATTTTTTCAAAATCAGAATCAGATTCATATAAATCCTTAATGAAAGCAAAACCCATCAACTTAGATTCTAAGGTGTTTAGTAGAGCGTACCTCTGAGACAATGCATCTGCAACTATATTCTCCTCACCTTTCTTATATTTGATCACATAGGGAAAAGATTCAAGAAACTCCACCCATTTTGCATGTCGTTTGTTGAGTTTATGTTGCCCCCGGATGTGCTTCAATGCCTCATGATCGGTGTGAATAATGAACTCCTTAGGCCATATATAGTGTTACCATGTTTCCATTGCGCGAACAAGGGCATACATCTCCTTATCATATGTTGGATAATTCAACGTAGCTCCTCTTAATTTCTCACTGAAATATGCTATAGGACGACCACCTTGATATAATACTGCTCCAATTCCAACACCTGATGCATCACATTCAATTTCAAACGTTTTGTTAAAATCAGGTAAGGTAAGCAAAGGGGCACGAATTAAACATTATTTAATGTCATTAAAAGATTTCTCTTGGTCTCCCCCAGAAAAAGTTAGCATTCTTCTTGATGACACTAGTTAAAGGGGCGGCAATGGTGCTGAAGTTTGGCACAAATCTTCGGTAAAAGCATGCAAGTCCATGGAAACTCCTAACTTGGGAAATGCTTGCTGGTTGTGGCCATTCTTCAATGGCTTTAACCTTCTCTTTGTCAACCTCTAAGCCTTTAGAACTGGCAACAAAACCAAGAAAGACAACTTTGTCAGTACAAAATGTACACTTGTCTAAATTAGCATATAACTTCTCCTTTCTTAAAACCAACAAAACTGACCTCAAGTGTTGAACATGTTCTTCCATTGATTTACTATAGATTAAGATGTCATCAAAATAAACCACACAAAATTTACCCAAAAACGGTCTAAGAACATGGTTCATTAACCTCATGAAAGTACTTGGTGCATTAGTTAAGCCAAAAGGCATAACCAACCATTCATAGAGTCCTTGCTTTGTTTTAAATGTTGTTTTCCATTCATCACCTTCCCGCATCCTTATTTGGTGATAACAACTCTTAAGATCAATCTTAGAGAAAAGGTTAGAACCACTAAGCTCATCTAACATATCATCTAAACGAGGAATAGGGTGACGATACTTTACCGTAATTTTGTTTACCGCTCGACAATCTACACACATGCGCCAAGTTCCATCCTTCTTTGGCACAAGTAATACCGGAACGGAACATGGGCTAAGGCTCTCCCTCACGTAGCCTTTGGCCATTAGTTCAGCCACTTGCCTTTGTAACTCCTTGGTTTCCTCGAGATTGCTTCGGTAAGCTGGAGGGTTAGGAATGACGGCACCGAGAATGAAATTTATTTGATGTTCAATGCCACGGATTGGTGGCAGCCCACTTGGTATCTCCTCCATAAATAATTCGTCAAATTCCTGCAACAAAGACACAATAGAAGAAGGCAAAGTGTGATCAAGTTGGTTAGTGTTCAATAAACTTTCCTTGTACACAAGTACAAGTAATTCCTTTCCCGACAACAAACACTTTCTGAACTCTCTTTCTTTGGTAAAAACACTCATTTTCGCACCCTCACTTTGCTCACTCTCACTTGCTTTTACCTCCATTTTTGATTCTCTCTCTTTGTCTCTTTCAATACTTTCTCTCAAATGTATTTGGTCTTTGTGAATTTGTTTCGGTGAAAGAGGGGCTAAGGTAATATTTCTTACTCCATGGGTGAGTGTATACCGATTGGTATATCCATCATGCATGACTCGTTTATCGAATTGCCATGGCCTCCCAAGTAGTAAATGGCCAGCGTGCATCGGAACAACATCGCAAAGAACTTCATCCTTATACTTTCCAATGGAGAAAGCAACAAGAACTTGCTTGGTAACCTTGAGTTCTCCTCCGTCATTAAGCCACTGCAGCTTATAGGGATGTGGATGCTTTGTGGTTGCTAATCCAAGTTTTTCTACCATAAGAGTACTAGCAACATTAGTACAACTACCTCCATCAATAATGACAAAGCATACCTTTCCATTAACATGGCAGCGAGTATGAAAGATATTCTCGCCTTGCTCATTCCCTTCATTCGCTTGCACACTTAGGCTCCTTTTCACAATAAGGGCCTCTCCTTCTGATGCATACTCTATATCATCACTTTCATCTTCTTGTATGGCAGCAACTTCATCTTCCTCCTCTTGTTCCGATTCAACCTCTTCATAATCATGAAGAAGCATGGTGTTGCGATTTGGGCATTGGCTTGCAATATGCCCTCTTCCCAAGCACTTGAAGCATTGTATATCTCGGGAAAGGTTTGGAACATTTGGAGCCTTACCTTTGCTAGTTTCGGCAATGGCCTTTCTTCCTTTGGGTGGTGCGCCTCTTTCATTGGGTGGTATTGGAGGACTCCGTTTGTAAGAACTTTGCCCCCATCTTGATGATGCTCCCCCATAGGTTTGTGTGGAACCCTTCCGTTTAAGTTGCTTTTCCACTTTTATGGCCATATGCACCATGTCTTCGATCTCCACATAATGTTGCAACTCAATGACGGCCGCAATATTTGGGTCAAGGCCGAATAGAAATCTTGCCATGGTGGCTTCTCGATCCTCATCAATGTTAGCTCAGATCATGGCTACTTCCATCTCTTTAAAGTAGTCCTCAACACTACGGTTGCCTTGGGTGAGATTTTGAAGCTTGTTGAACAACTCCCTATGATAGTGAGTTGGAACGAACCTCCTACGTATAACGGCCTTCATCTCATTCCAAGTAGAAATTGGATGTTTGCCATTGCGTCTCCTGCTAGATGTCAACTGGTCCCAGCATATTAGTGCATAATCTGTAAATTCAATGGCTGCAAGTTTTACCTTCTTAAGCTCGGAGTAGTTGTGGCACTCAAAGATGTGGTCAACTTTTTTTCCCATGCAAGATAGGCTTCAGTATTCGTTCTTCCTTGGAAATGAGGAATGATTATTTTGATGTTGCTAAGATTATCATCAACTCTTGGCCGAGCTCTTTGGTACCTAGGTTCTTGACGCCTCAAACTTTGCTGGGAGGCTCGCTCGTCTATGAGTTCTTCGTCCACCTCTCCCTCATACTCTTCCTCGTGATCTGAATTATGCCTTCGTTGAGATCTTTCCTCCAAATGATCTAATCGTTCTTGCATCGGCCCCAACCTTTGTTGCAACAACCTGTCCATCTCTCGGATAATATCTTGAAGATTGGAGTTAGTTGCATCTACGTTAACATTATTACTTCCTCCAACTGAGTTTCTCACGGAATTTTGAGACATTATTAGTAACAAAAATAAAAAAAAATTAAAACCTCACAAACACAAAACCTCACCTATTCCACTCCAAGAAAATGCACTCACACTCGTGTTTCACTCGGGATGGCTTTTACCCTTGATGTGCACTCTTTCCTTTTTCCACTCTTGCTCTCAATCAAGTCCTTTTAAGAACTTCCTCAAGGCTTGTAAATGACTTGTAGAATTCGGCTGAAAAAACAAAACTTGGTGAAAAGAATTTGGAAGGTGGGGTAAGAAAAAGTGGCAACAACAAAAAAGGTAAATTGTGAGAGTTGGTAAAGATAACAAAATAGTAGCAAAAGAAAAAATGATGTAAGATTTTTTTAAAGAATAATAGAGAATATGATTCCCCCTCCCTCTTTAACTTTCTCTAAAAAAATTTCGATTTCTATTTCTTTTTTTTTCTTTTTTTCAGAAGAGAGACAACGACTATCTTACTGAATCAACCTTGCTCTGATACCAATTGATATGTACTCGATAATGTGACCCGAGTCATATAGATGTTCCTGATCGTGATTCTAGTAAGAAATATTCTTTGCTACGCTTTGAACTCTGAGACATCATAAAACATACATGTGAGATGAATAGCAATATAATAAAAAAAATAATGAAGAAAGGAATTGGATAGGTAATTTGGATAGTATGGTGGCTAAGGATGAAGGATGATAATCATGGAAAGGTGTAAATCAAAGAAGGAGTGATGTGAGATGTTAAAGGCAGCGTGGATTTGTATGGTTGCAAGGATAGCGAATTGTGACCCGCTAGCTATAACGAGCTAGGAACCAACAATATACTTTGATGGAGTCGAGGTGGAGGAGTGTGGAACGTGACCCATAAGCTGTAAGAGAGCTTGGAACCAACGCTATAGTAAAATGAAATGGATAGAAGACTACAAGCACAACTTGAAGCCGATAGAGTTCTCGCAAGAACAAGATGAAAGAAATCTTTCAAAGGTTTATATTCTCCAAAAAAAAGTCCTTGTTCTTGATGGTCATATCATCGTGCGAACAAAGTAACGACGTGTTTACGGAGTTTTAAACTGATTATCCCTATGTTGCGGTTAATAGGCCAAAGAAGGATCACGAGGTTTCATAAACCATTTGCGTTAACGAACAAATGCACCAGGTAGGTCAACATGAAAGAGAGGTGGCGCACTAGGCACACTTAAGTACCAGGTCTTTGATGATGTCAATCCTAGACATGCATTTTTCAAATCGTCTAACCATAACCCTTATAGATTCACCGTGAAAGATAGTTTGATAACTCTTATCAAATTAGAAGCCCTTTCAGAGATTTCATAAATCTATGAAACTACGATCAACTACTTGTTCTCAAGACTAACTATTAGTCTCAATATGTTAACATTTAACATTGAAGCGGCCTAACATAGTTATGATTAACTCTTAATCATTCAGTGATAATCGAAATAAGTCTTTATTAGGTGTGATACGATAAACGATAAATATCTAAATCGAATCAAACAACATGCATCTCATACATAAACATCACCCAAGAATTTAAGTTTGAATTCGTATGATACAAGTGGCTCTGATACCATAGTTGGGTCACGTCGGCACGCCCCGTGGCATAACGGAAAAATTAATCCGACGTAATCCAGCCAGAATCCATGTACATGAATGAATCCGGGGTGAAAAGATGAAGAGTTACCTTTTAAAACTCTAGAAACTGGAAAACTGATGGTATGTCGGAATAACCACGTCAAGAAAAACCAGAATCGTCACAGGTTCGTAGCGACCTCTACGGAGTCCACCCGAACAAAACGAACAAAGTTTCTGCCTCCCTAACACTTAGGGATAAATTTCGACAGGCTTGAACACCTTCCAGGGAGAAGTCGAAATCCCTCCAAGGATTCCTGAGGGAGTTTGAAATCGACCAAGAGTTCAACCGGGACTTGCAATCGAGCAAGGGAACCTTCATGGATTTGCCAGGGGCAAATAGAACACCAGAAAAATATTGAACAGCTTCTTAGAAGGAATCTGGGACTTGTCGAATATTCTAGAGGGGAATTCCCGGGGATATTATGAAATTTGCAAGGAGGAATAGGGATGATTTGGTTGCTAGCCCTTGTCCCTTTAAATAGTATTCAAAGACTTAATTCTAGTTGAATACCTTAAATCCAAGTTCAACCAAAATTCATAGAATCTAATTCTACTTGAAATTGGTTTATATTAAATATACATTATATTTAATAATATTAAATGAAATATATATATTTAATTATGTAGAATCTTATTCTACATAAAACATGGATTTAAATATACATTATATTTAATCCAAATATATATATTTTTATTATATAGAATCTCATTCTATCTTTACTTGGATTTAAATATATTTAAATTTATATTTTTAATTATGTAGAATCTAATTCTACATAAACTTGGAATTAAATATACATTATATAAATTACAAATATATATATTTAAATCTCTAGAATCTTATTCTATAATATTTAAGTCTCTAAATATATTTCATACTCTAAATAATATTTGATAAATACAACATTTATCCAATATTATTCTCATTTAAGGGAGTTGCCGATTTCCCCTATCCCATAGGGGATTTTCGGCAACCTCCCTAAAATAGGGAGTATGGTTTCCAATTTTTGTTCATTTTATTCGAAGGGTGTGACCCTTGTAGGTTCATGCAACGTTATCAGCAAAATTAGAATTGTTCTAATTTTACAAACAATGAGTGGCATCTAGCAATACATCATTGCTACCTAAGTTGCATGAAATCATGGTTTGACTTCCCTAATTCCTGAATAAACTTCCTTTATGTATTTCATCCCTTTGTGCTTTATATCTTAGATGAACACAAGTCATGGGTAATCACACTTGCGTTGTCCATCTAGTGTTTCTTGATGTCTTGAGTAGATTATTATAAACGAATATTCGAGCATGGCCATGTATTTTCTAATCTCACTCAATCAAGTGGCTGAAGATATTCCTCCCATTATGTAGGAGGGACAAATCCTTTCTTGATCAACCTTATTTCACTACATAGGTCATCACGTATCCAATCACAGTCTTTATAATGTAGTTAGTTACGACACACGTTTGACTATGTCAAAATACGTAAATCTTTATGTTGAAATCATGTTGATCTCAAGTCTGAGGATTATACATATGTTTATCATGAGCAATGTTGTGACTGTCACATAATTACCCAAGAAACATGCTCATAGCGGGTCAATCTAGCATGTTGTTCTCTAACAAATACTTATATGTTGATTTTGACATATCTATGCCAATGACAACACTTGTTATCAATCAACCACATATTAGTCTTTATATATTATCACTGTCCATACCCGTAATAATATTCGACTAAGTATCCTATTTAACAAAAATCGTATTATTGTATGGACATTATTATCCAATGGTTAGTTTGATCCACAGAAACATACCAAATGATAATAACGACAATGCCATTACTTGATAAATCTAGTAAAATAGTATGTCTATTCAATCATCATATGATTGGTCTTTGGGCATACTCCAACAACATCTAGATAAGATAATACATAAAAAAATGAGGGTCCTTAATCGGGGTTGACTTTTATGAGTTGACTTCGGTTTTCCCCATGTAATCTTCCTAGTTCGGGTCGGGCGTCTAGGCTAGGCTAAGGGGGTTACAGTAGTCCACTCGTACACTAAGCTTATGAATTCTATAGCATGTCAATTGTATCCAATACTTTGAATCCAAGTTCCAATAACAATAGTTCAATATCCATGATTCATTAGCAATATTTCAACAACAATATCAATAACAGTTGACAATAATATCATATCAATAAATCAAAAATCATAATTTCCATGTCAATAAGCAATAACAATAACTAATATTAATTATTCTTCATGTTAATACTTCAATGACTTCCATGACAACGATAGCAATGCTATGGACAATGAATCGATGCAATACTTACCAAAAACTTACCAACATAACTTACAATAATGCTTCATGCTAATCCCTTAAAATCAATGGTTAGTAATTCAATAAACAATGATTCGAGATGGCACCTAGCCACTCTCGAGACACCGACTACACTCACCTTGACAATTCGAAGCTCCTAAGGTTCTTGGATGGTGATACCCTTATCCCTAGCTTTTGATGAAGGCGATGGATTAATCTTTTCCACTTATTGAGCTAGGAAAAAATAAGGAGTAATTAGGATTAATATAACAATATCGATATTTGAATAGCCATTAGCTATAGATAAAGCTTATCTCTAACCTTGAAATTGATTATCTAATAATCAAGAAAATTGATGATTGACTTAGGGATTTCACCAAGGAAAAGCTTAAAATAATATTTCTATCCTTTCTTTTTCTTATCAATATTAAACCATTAGATGACCACTAGTCATCTTTTCTGATTATTCACGTGAGGAAAGATAAAAGCAAGCTGGTGAGTCACCACCTAAAAATTTCTTTTCAATTTATCCTTTAAACTATTCGAAACATGGGACCCATATCGAAACGAGTGAGACCGTATTGAAACAGTTGAGAAGAATTCCAAAAAGTAGTTATTACAGTTATATCGTTCCAGAACACCCTATACTCGTTTCGAAACACCTTACCTAGGCCGTTTCGGTAAGAGTCTGATCGTATCGAAACACCTAGCTTAAAATATCATCTTTAAGCATTTCATGGCAGTATTACTAAGGACTTGATTCAATTAGAGTAATTTAACAACATAATCTATAGTAAGGATACGATATATCAAAATTTTAATACCAATATTTCGATCATCGGAATCCTATTCTGACTAGACATGTTTTCGGGGTGTTACAAAGAGATGCGGAAACTGCTTCTTCATGTCCTCTTTCCTTTCCCAAGTGGCTTCTTCCACACCCCCGATGTCGCCATTTAACTTTGACTAACTTGATGGTTCTACCACGCAACACTTTGATGTCCGAAGCTACGATCTCAATTGGTTCTTCATCAAACGATAAATCCGAATTGAATTCAATCTTTCCAACATGCATAACATGAGACAGTTTTGATCTATACTTTCGATGCATTGAAGCATGGAACACATCATGGATCTTTTCGAACTCGGGTGGCAAAATCAATCTATAAGCGGTGGGGCCGACTCGCTTAACTATCTCATAAGGAACAATGAACCTCGGACTCAATTTACCTTTTCTACCAAAATCTCATCACCTTTTCCAAGGTAAAACTTTCAAAAACACTTTCTTGCCCACGATATACTCTATTTCGCTACGCTTCAAATCTGCATACAAATTTTGTCGATCTGTAGCTGCTTTCAGATGATCAGATATCAACTTCACTTTCTCGGTAGTACCCTTAAGCATGTCCGGAAAAGATAACAACTTATATCCCGCTTCGGCCCAACAAATAGGTGTTTTACATTTTCTGTCATACAAAGCTTCGTAAGGTGCCATCTGAATACTTGCATGGTAGCTATTGTTTTAGGAAAACTCTACTGACGGTAGATGCTTCTCCCATGAACCCTGGTAATCAATAATGCAACATCTCAACATGTCTTCTAAAATTTGTATGACTCTTTCTGACTGACCATCGGTCTGAGGATGATAAGAAGTGCTAAAACTCAACCGAGTACCTAAGGCACTATGCAAACTCTCCCAAAATCTAGCTCTGAACCTCGGATCTCTATCAAACATAATGGATTTAGGTACATCGTGCAATCTCACAATCTCACTGATGTACAAATCAACCAACTTATCTAAGGTAGAAGCAGTATTAACAGCCAAGAAATGTGCTCTTTTCGTAAAACGATCAACAATTACCAAAACAGAATTCTTCTTAGAAGGTGTCAAATGCAAACTTGATACGAAATCCATAGTAATCCTCTCCCACTTCCACTCGGGAATTCTCAACGGTTGCAACAACCCAGAAGGAAACGGATGTTCGACCTTAACACGCTGGCAAACCATACACTTGCTCACAAATTCAGCAACATCCTTCTTCAAACCAACCCAATAATACTCATCTTTCAAACCGCGATACATCTTCGTACTACCCAGATGCATAGTAAACGAACTATTATGTGCTTCAGCCAAAATTGTACGCCTGAACTCAACATCATCTGGTACAATAAACTTACCTTTGAAGCATAGAACACCATAATCACTATAACATAAATCTGATGGATTACCTTACACTGTATCTTGCACATGAGTTGCCAACATTTCAACTTGCAACTTCTTTTCTCTAATCAACCGAATCAACGAAGGTTTAATTTGCAAGTCCGCCACTAGACCACCATCATGTGACAAACTTAGCCTAGCAAACATTGGTCGCAATTCAACTACCACTTTCCTACTCAAAGCATCGACCACTACATTGGCTTTACCTAGATGATACTCAATCGAAAGATCATAATATTTAAACAACTCCACCGATCTACGTTGCCTAAGGTTCAACTCCTTTTGCGACATCAAACATTTCAAACTCTTATGATCCGTATAGACTGTCATTTCTCACTGTAGAGATAATGTCTCCAAACTTTCTAAGCAAACACAACGATGACCAACTCTATGTCAAGTGTAGGATAATTTCGTTCGTGAGTCTTCAACTGTCTCGATGCATAAGCTACCACTCTTCCTTCTTGCATTAGCACACATCCTAAACCAATATACGACACATCGCTATAGATCACACACTCTTTCCATGTCACATGCTGAACCAAAACGTGAGATTTAGTCAAGGCCTCTTTCAATTTATCAAAAGCTTGTTGTCTCGCTTCTGTCAACTCAAGACGAACATCCTTTTGTAGCAATTTAGTCAAAGGAGCATAAACTTAATAAAACCCCTCCACAAACTGACGATAATAACCTGTCAAGCCCAAGAAACTACATATTTTTATCACTGACTTCGGTTGTATCGAACTCACAAATGCTTCAACCTTTTTAGGATCCACCTTGATTCCTTCGTCTGATGATATATGTTGGAGCAGCAACTTAATAAAACCCCTCCACAAACCGACGATAATATCCTGTCAAGCCCAAGAAACTACGTATTTCTATCACTGACTTCAGTTGTATCCAACTCCTTCGTTTGAAAAAGGCAAGGTGGACGCTACACTTTTCATTAAAAGAAATGACAATAACATCTTAGTAGTACAAATTTATGTTGATGATATAATGTTTGGTTCTACTAATGAGTTTTATTGCCAAGAATTTTCTAATCTAATGCAAGGTGAGTTTAAGATGAGTATGATGGGGGAGCTCTCATTCTTCATGGGGCTCCAAATCAAGAAAAGGAAGGATGACATCTTCATCAATCAAGCTAAGTACATCAAGGATATGCTCAAGAAGTTTGGCTTGGAGAATTTGAAACCTCAAGTCACTCCAATGAGCTTATCAATTAAGCTTGACGAAGATGAAAGAGGTAAGTGTGTTGATTCTAAGCTTTATCGTTCAATGATTAGTTCTTTGCTTTACCTTACTACAAGTAGACCCAACATTATGTTTAGTGTTTTCTTGTGAGCTAGGTTCCAAGGTAGTCCTAGAGAATCACACCTTATAGCCATTAAGAGAATCTTTAGATAGCTTAGAGACAAACATCGTTTAGGCCTTTGGTATCCTAAAGACTCTTCCTTTACCCTACATGGTTAGTTCGATGTGGATTATGGGGGTTGCAATATAGATAGAAAATGTACCTCCGGCACTTGCCAATTCCTAGGTAGTATGTTCATATATTGGTACTCTAAGAAATAAAATAGTTTAAATCTATCTACCACCGAAGCAGAATATACATCAACCGAAAGTTGTTGTGCTCAAGTCCTTTGGATGAAGCAACAACTTCTAGATTATGGAATTGATGTAGGTAACATACCCCTTAAGTGTGTCAACACTTGTGCCATATGTATCAATAAGAATCCAATCCAACATTCTAGAACCAAGCACATAGAGATAATACATCATTTCATTAGGGATCATGTCTTAAAGAATGATGTTGTTATAGAGTATGTTGATACCTCAAACCAACTAGCAGATATCTTTACAAAACCATTAGACAAAGAGCGTTTTTGGACTCTTAGGAGAGAGTTAGGTCTAACTAGCCCGTCTTGACCTTTTAGAGCCCTTAAATGTCAAAAAAATGCTTGAATTTGAATGATGATCATTTTTATGTAATTTTGTTTCTTGATCCATCTATGCTTGTTGCTAGTGGAGTATCTATCTATTTTAGTCCATAAATTTGCTC
The DNA here is from genome assembly GCA_958450335.1 of Hibiscus tridactylites. NCBI lineage: Eukaryota > Viridiplantae > Streptophyta > Magnoliopsida > Malvales > Malvaceae > Hibiscus > Hibiscus tridactylites. The sequence goes on along the minus strand of OY288289.1, from coordinate 43,987,593 downwards.
ATTCTTCATACACATACATTTAGGATCGATCGAAATGCAAATTTTAAACTCCATTCAACTCAAAAATGCATTTCTAGAAAAGGAGTATCAATACGGGTAACATCGTATCGATATAGGTTGCTAAATGGGCTTTGTAACCCCCTTAACCCGGCCTAGACGGTTGACCCGAATTAAGAAAGTCACACGGGGAAAACCAAAGTCAACCCGAAAGTCAACCTTGATTAACGACCCTTTTTTTCTTTTTAATCTTGTCTAGATGCAAATTAACCCTAATTGTGATCACTCAACAACATATTCAAAGATCACAAGCATCAGAGATCAAACAGGGACCCAATTGAACAAATTACAGCTTTAGGGACCAAATTGTAATTTCTGATAAATAGGAGGACTTAATCCAAATTAAAGTTACCAAATTGAAATTAGTCATATTTCATGCTTCTCTGTGAAATTTCAGCTCAAAAGGACTTCCCGAACTCATACAATTGCACAAACAAGGTTCAGGACTAAAACGCAAACAATTCAAAACATTTAACTGCCAATGTCAGCCCCCAACGGTCACCCGTTCCGGAACAGGCAAAGCTCGTTTCGAAACACGGGCCGTTCCGCAACGCGTACCGGAACACGGGCTGGCAGTAGCCAAACCGTTTCGGAACGGTCTCTCCCGTTTCGGACGCCTGGGCTTGTTTAAGGCACCCGTTCCGAAACGGCAGGCACTATTCCAAAACGCCCTGCACAGATTGCCCCAAAATGCATACTTAAACATGCAATTAAACATCCAATCATGCTCCAATTACCACCAAACTTTACCAACATGCAATTCAACATATATGAGACATACATGCATCAACAATTCAGCAAAATAACATCATATATGGAAAGCCCCAAATCTATAGGCATGCTTCCTACACAAGCAAACCATTCAAGCATAAACTTCCATTTCAAGCATGTAAGGGCCAAACTCAAAAACCAACATTCTCAACAACATTCAACATACTTAGGGAGTTCAAAACCTCTCCCAAAACATACACATAGGTCCCCCATTGCCAAATTACCAAAAGCTAAAAATGTACTTAAGAAACCTTCCATACTTTGAGCTTTACTTTCACTTGAATGCTTGCCCTCCTTGCTGCCCTCAAAGTACTCTAATGTTCTGCATTATTGATTTAAGAAAACGAAAGAGAGCGTAAGCAAAAGCTTAGTGAGGAATGCTCAATAAAACCATTCAATAATGCATTTATAAAACACTTTATAAATCATGCTTCAAATCAACATTTACACATGCTGAAAAGCATACTTTAAACAAGCATCTCATGCTTCATATCATAACATGTCATATTGGCCACAAGTGATAAATTCCATTTCTTTAAAAACAAGTTCATCAACTTTCACCCCAAGGACTTTTAAACACCTTGGCCCCAAGGACTTTTAAACACCTTGGCCCCATGGACTTTTAACCACCATGGAATGGACCACAGAAGGACTTTTAACCACCTTTGTGTCCGCATCAAGTTTCACCCCAAGGACTTTTAAACACCTTGGCCCCAAGGACTTTTAAACACCTTGGCCCCATGGACTTTTAAACACCATGGCCCCATGGACTTTTAAACACCATGGAAAGGATCACACAAGAACTTTTAACCACCTTTCTGTCCGTAGCAAGAATCATCCAAGGACTTTTAACCACCTTGATGTTCTTAAGTAAACAAGGCTCACTCAAGGACTTTTAACCACCTTAGTGACCTTAACCTTTTCAAAACATCACTTGCCAATATACATCATTATCAACAATTTATCCACTGTTTTAAAGCATTAAACCAAGCCATATTCATCATGCATTTAAAAGCATCAAACCACATTTAATCAATGTTCAAAAACAAGGAACTCTTACCTTGAGCTTCCTTCAACATATGGCTTACAAAAACAGCATTAACCATGCTAAATCATGCTTTCAAAACAGAGTTTAAAACATGCAATAAACCACATTGCACAACAATCAAATCATGACCACCACTAGAGAGTATTTCCGAAAACTTACACTTGAGCTTAGCAAAGTTGTTTAGACTTAAACTAAGCTCCCAAGATATTGGTTTCAAAGCCGAAAACCCAATTTCACTCACCGATTCCACTTCGCCTCTTGCCGAAGCACCAAATCAAGCTTTCGGATCAACAACTCTTGGATCCAAAGATGCCTCCCCTGTTTTAACACATCAAAGCAGAGGATTAATGCATCATCATGCATTAATTGCTTCAATGAAAGCACCTAAACTCGCTGCTCTCATCCACACTCCATTTTCGGCCACCAAACACAACCGAAAATGCATCCAAACCACTTCTCAAAAAAGCCCAGCCACAAACCAACAAAACCAAACATCTATTAACATCATTTAACATCTAAAAAGAACCTATTAACATCCATATACCTCCAGCAACATCAGATCCACAAGATCACCTCAAAAACAATCAAGAATCACAAGCTAAACTTAGGAAACTCAACCTATCCGGGATTGCATTAATCAAAACTCAATTCCTTATCAATTTAGAGTCCAAATAACATCAAAAACACATCTCAAATCATAGATTTAACAGATCAAACGAAAATCATCAAAAATCACCAAATCTTGCATTATAAGCCAAGATCCAATTCACAACTCAAAAGCCTTTAATAAAACATCAATTAAGGATTGAAAACTTAGAAATTTCAGTAAAGAACTGATAGTTTAGAGGAGAAGGATGTTCTTACCTCCAAACTTGAGTTTCTCCTCTTTTTGGAATCAAAAACCTTGATGAATCAAGTAGCAAATGATGAGGTTTTGTAGATATGTTGATTAGGAATCAAAAGAGATTTGAAAGGAGGGATTTAGGTGAGAAAATCAGAAACAATTCTCTGGAAAGAAAGTGTTTGGGTTGAGAGAAAATAAGAGAAAGGAAAATAGGAAGTTAGTTATCAAAATGGCCAAAATGGCTTTCCCTCCACTTTTGATATGTTTTAAAATCAGAATAAATCCTTAAAATATCTTAGAAAAATCTGGAGAAACTACTTTTGGAATAATAGCTCCTTAAAGATTCAAAGTTTCAACCCTTTATAAAACAGTCACCAAACTTTCAAAAATTACATTTTGGTCACTAGCCAAAATGTCACCCTTCCAAAACTCATTTTCCAAAATTGATTTCACAGTTCACTTAATTATATTGAAAGATGATTTTAGAACATTTTTCCATATTTTTAATGCAACCCGAACTAGGCTTTCCTAATTTCACCTTTTTAGATTCGAACAGCACTTTGACCAAACCGGTCAACGCCCAAAACTCCTAAGCCCAAAACCGGGGCATTACAACTCTCCCCCCCTTATGAAATTTCGTCCTCGAAATTTACCTGAAGGAAAGAGATAAGGAAACTGCTTCAGCATGTCTTCCTTCTGCTCCCACGTGGCTTCCTCAACACCTCGATGCTTCCACAACACCTTCAACAACTCAATGGTCTTGCCACGAAGAACCTTGCTATCCGAATCCAGAACCTTCACCGGTTCCTCATCATAGGTCAAATCCGGATTCAAAACCACTTCCTCCACAAGCATCACATGCGAAGGATCAGATCTATACTTCCGGAGCATAGAAACATGGAACACATCATGAATCTTCTCCAACTCTTGAGGTAACCTCAACCGATACGCAACAGGACCCACACGCTCAACCACCTCATATGGTCCAATGTACCTAGGGCTCAACTTACCCTTCCGGCCAAACCTCATCACCTTCTTCCAAGGCGAAACCTTCAAGAACACACGGTCACCCACCGCATACTCTATCTCCTTACGCTTCAAATCCGCGTAAGACTTTTGCCGATCAGAGGCTGCCTTCAACTCGCTGACACACCAAACACTTGCTCACAAACTCTGCAACATCCTTATTCAAACCCACCCAATAGTACTCATCACGAAGATCACGATACATCTTAGTACTACCAGGGTGCATAGCAAAAGGACTACTATGACCTTCAGTCAGAATAGCACGCCTCAACTCAGCATCAGCAGGCACTACTATCCGACTCCCAAAACACAACACACCATCATCATTAAAGCAGAAATCCGAAGGTCTACCCTCCGCGATATCCTGAACATGAGACACCAAGGAATCATCCAGCAACTGCTTTTCCTTGATCAACTGAACCAAAGATGGTTTCACTTGCAACTCAGCAACAAGACCACCATCTCGCGATATGCTCAAGCTAGCAAACATAGCCCTTAGCTCAACAGCTACCTTCCTACTCAAGGCATCCGCAAAAACATTAGCTTTTCCAGGATGATACTCAATCGTCAGATCATAATCCTTGAGCAACTCCAACCAACGCCGCTGCCTAAGATTCAACTCCTTCTGAGACATCAGATACCTTAAACTCTTGTGATCCGTGTACACAGTACACTTCTCACCATACAGATAATGTCTCCAGATCTTCAGAGCAAAAACCACTGCAGCCAGCTCAATATCATGCGTAGGGTAATTGCGCTCATGCACTTTCAACTGCCGCGATGCATAAGCCACCACCTTACCCTCTTGCATCAGCACACATCCCAAACCAACATAGGATGCATCACTATAGACCACAAACTCTTTCCCTGATTCAGGCTGAACCAAGATAGGAGCTTGCGTCAAAGCCGCCTTAAGCTTCTCAAAAGCTTGTTGTCTCGTTTCCGTCCACTCATACTTAACATCCTTTTGCAACAGCTTCGTCAAAGGAGCAGCAATCTTGGAAAAACCATCCACAAACCGTCGGTAGTATCCCGCCAAACCAAGGAAACTACGGACCTCATGAACAAACTTAGGAACTTTCCAGTTCATCACCGCCTCAATCTTCTGAGGATCAACACGAATCCCCTCAGCTGAAACCACATGCCCAAGAAACACCACCTCCTTAAGCCAGAACTCACACTTGCTCAGCTTAGCATAAAGCTGATTCTCCAACAAAGCTTGCAAAACAACCCTCAAATACTCTTCGTGCTCCTCCTCAGTACGCGAGTACACGAGGATATCATCAATGAACACCACAACGAACTTGTCCAGGTATTCATGAAACACACGGTTCATCATATCCATGAAAGCAGCAGGAGCATTTGTCAAACCAAACGGCATCACAAGAAACTCATAATGCTCATACCTTGTCCTGAAAGTTGTCTTAGGCACATCCACATCCTTCACCTTCAACTGATAATACCCTGACCTCAAGTCAATCTTAGAGAACACAGCAGCTCCCCGAAATTGAACAAAGAGATCATCAATCCTCGACAAAGGATACCGATTCTTGATAGTCAACTTGTTCAGCTGACGGTAATCAATGCACATTCTCATAGTGTCATCTTTCTTCTTCACAAACAAGACCGGTGCTCCCCAAGGTGACACACTCGGCCGGATGAAACCACGATCAAGCAACTCTTGCAACTGCGTCTTGAGCTCCTTAGGTGCCATTCTATAGGGAGTAATGGACACAGGAGTTATATTCTCATACAGCTCAATTCCAAACTCCACCTCGCGATTAGGAGGTAAACCAGGCAACTCCTCAGGAAAAACACCAGGAAACTCCTTCACAACTCGGATATCTTGCACCCTCAACTCCTTAGAGCTAGGATTCATCACAGAAGCTAGATAAGCTTCGCAACCTTGCCTCAGCATCCTGCTCGCCTCCAAGGTAGACACCACATTGGCAAGAAACTTCACATTCTCACCAACCACAACAACTTCATAATCATCCGCAAGCTTCAGCGAAACTCGTTTATTTTCACAATCCACCACAGCACGATGCTCAGCAAGCCAATCCATACCAAGGATCACATCAAAACCATAAAAGGGCAACTCCATAAGATCAACATGAAAAACATGTTCTTGAACAACCAACGGACACCTTCTATAAAGCTTTCGAGTCACAACAGTTTCACCAAAAGAACTAGTGACACGAACACCAACATCCAAAGACTCAACAGGAAAACCAAGCAATTCAGCATGCTCACACAAAATGTATGAATGCGTAGATCCAGAATCAATCAAAGAAAGCAATGACAAGGATTGCAAAGTAAAGGTACCTGCAAGCACATCCGCATCATTCCTTCCCTCACGCTGAGCATACACCCTAGCTTGGCCTCCACCTTCAGGCTGAATAGCCACAACATGGGCTACTCCACGACCACCTTCCTCTCGCCTCTGGAAATTACCACGGCCGCGCCCACGACCTCTCTGCGGTGCAGCAACAGCAGGAGCACGCACTTGATCACCAGCCAACCTAGGACAATCTCGCCTCAAGTGGTCTGCGGATCTACAATTCCAGCATCCATTACCAGCACTAGGATCAGATCTAGCGTTGCCTCCTCTAGCAGGTGCACCACCACCTCTCTTAGCTGAGGACTGATACTTCTGATCATGTCCCCTCTTGTTCCGTCCACCTCCGGAACTAAACTCAGCAGCTCTCTTGCCAGAACTTGCTCCAGCACCTTTCGCAGATAAACCCAAGTTCATCTCAATGTCCTTGGCTCGGCCTACCAACACATCAAAATCATCATACTCGGTGGCCAGCACATACATTTTCACATCCGTCACAAGACCATAACGAAACCTCTCGCACCTTGCCCGCTCATCAGGTATCAGCTCAGGGGCATACTGACTGAGTCGCACAAACTGCACCTCATACTCAGCCACACTCATGCTCCCTTGGGTAAGAGACATGAATTCACGCTTCTTCTCATCAAGATATCTCACTCCTAGATATCTCCGCTTGAACACATTCTGAAAGAATGTCCAAGTCACATCAGCTTCAACCATTCCAGCTATAGTGGTCGTCCACCACGTATACGCATCGTCCTGCAGCAAGGACACAACACAACTCAGCTTTTGCACATCCGTGCAGCTCATCTGACCCAAGATTCGCTTGGTACTCTCTAGCCAAGCTTCAGAACTCTCAGCTGACATACCCCTGAACTCAGTCCCACCAAGACTGCACAGACGCTCCAAAGGTAGTCTAACTCCAGCATCTCCCTGATGCCCAACTCCTTGAGCTCCAGCTACTGCTGCTCGAAAAGCACCCGCAATAGCTTGTACCAACATAGACATATCAGGCATAGCTTGCCCCTGACCAACCTCTGATCCAGCAGCTCTAGCACCAGCTGCAGCTTCAGCTCTTTCTCCCTCAGCACCACCACCAGGTGGAGGAGGAGGTAGCACCGCACTACCCGTGTTCTCCTCGTTCTCATTCTCATTAGGAGCCGCAGCTCGCACATTACCTCGTAACTCTCTACGTGGTGCCATACTATTACCATGCAATCACAATGCAAATAAAACAAAGTCAGGCCCAGCAAGGTAAGCAATCCAAGTATTCAAGCTCAATTTCATTCAAAATCAACAACATTTCATTAGCTTCGATTTGGCAATGGGTACCCACATCATGCTACATCACATCATACAACTCAATTGCATCCAAATCACAAGCCCCTAAACATGCTTTCGATCAACAAGCATACAAGGCAAACATACTTCAATCATGCATACATTCATTCCAAATTACTCGAGAGATCAGCTCTGATACCACCAAATGTAACCCCCTTAACCCGGCCTAGACGGTTGACCCGAATTAAGAAAGTCACACAGGGAAAACCAAAGTCAACCCGAAAGTCAACCTTGATTAACGACCCTTTTTTTCTTTTTAATCTTGTCTAGATGCACATTAACCCTAATTGTGATCACTCAACAACATATTCAAAGATCACAAGCATCAGAGATCAAACAGGGACCCAATTGAACAAATTACAACTTTAGGGACCAAATTGTAATTTCTGATAAATAGGAGGACTTAATCCAAATTAAAGTTACCAACTTGAAATTAGTCAGATTTCATGCTTCTCTGTGAAATTTCAGCTCAAAAAGACTTCCCGAACTCATACAATTGCACAAACAAGGTTCAGGACTAAAACGCAAACAATTCAAAACATTTAACTGCCAATGTCAGCCCCCAACGGTCACCCGTTCCGGAACAGGCAGAGCTCGTTTCGAAACACAGGCCGTTCCGCAACGCGTACCGGAACACGGGCTGGCAGTAGCCAAACCGTTTCGGAACGGTCTCTCCCGTTTCGGACGCCTAGGCTTGTTTAAGGCACCCGTTCCGAAACGGCAGGCACTGTTCCGAAACGCCCTGCACAGATTGCCCCAAAATGCATACTTAAACATGCAATTAAACATCCAATCATGCTCCAATTACCACCAAACTTTACCAACATGCAATTCAACATATATGAGACATACATGCATCAACAATTCAGCAAAATAACATCATATATGGAAAGCCCCAAATCTATAGGCATGCTTCCTACACAAGCAAACCATTCAAGCATAAACTTCCATTTCAAGCATGTAAGGGCCAAACTCAAAAACCAACATTCTCAACAACATTCAACATACTTAGGGAGTTCAAAACCTCTCCCAAAACATACACATAGGTCCCCCATTGCCAAATTACCAAAAGCTAAAAATGTACTTAAGAAACCTTCCATACTTTGAGCTTTACTTTCACTTGAATGCTTGCCCTCCTTGCTGCCCTCAAAGTACTCTAATGTTCTGCATTATTGATTTAAGAAAACGAAAGAGAGCGTAAGCAAAAGCTTAGTGAGGAATGCTCAATAAAACCATTCAATAATGCATTTATAAAACACTTTATAAATCATGCTTCAAATCAACATTTACACATGCTCAAAAGCATACTTTAAACAAGCATCTCATGCTTCATATCATAACATGTCATATTGGCCACAAGTGATAAATTCCATTTCTTTAAAAACAAGTTCATCAACTTTCACCCCAAGGACTTTTAAACACCTTGGCCCCAAGGACTTTTAAACACCTTGGCCCCATGGACTTTTAACCACCATGGAATGGACCACACAAGGACTTTTAACCACCTTTGTGTCCGCATCAAGTTTCACCCCAAGGACTTTTAAACACCTTGGCCCCAAGGACTTTTAAACACCTTGGCCCCATGGACTTTTAAACACCATGGCCCCATGGACTTTTAAACACCATGGAAAGGATCACACAAGGACTTTTAACCACCTTTGTGTCCGTAGCAAGAATCATCCAAGGACTTTTAACCACCTTGATGTTCTTAAGTAAACAAGGCTCACTCAAGGACTTTTAACCACCTTAGTGACCTTAACCTTTTCAAAACATCACTTGCCAATATACATCATTATCAACAATTTATCCACTGTTTTAAAGCATTAAACCAAGCCACATTCATCATGCATTTAAAAGCATCAAACCACATTTAATCAATGTTCAAAAACAAGGAACTCTTACCTTGAGCTTCCTTCAACATATGGCTTACAAAAACAGCATTAACCATGCGAAATCATACTTTCAAAACAGAGTTTAAAACATGCAATAAACCACATTGCACAACAATCAAATCATGGCCACCACTAGAGAGTATTTCCGAAAACTTACACTTGAGCTTAGCAAAGTTGTTTAGACTTAAACTAAGCTCCCAAGATATTGGTTTCAAAGCCGAAAACCCAATTTCACTCACCGATTCCACTTCGCCTCTTGCCGAATCACCAAATCAAGCTTTCAGATCAACAACTCTTGGATCCAAAGATGCCTCCCCTGTTTTAACACATCAAAGCAGAGGATTAATGCATCATCATGCATTAATTGCTTCAATGAAAGCACCTAAACTCGCTGCTCTCATCCACACTCCATTTTCGGCCACCAAACACAACCGAAAATGCATCCAAACCACTTCTCAACAAAGCCCAGCCACAAACCAACAAAACCAAACATCTATTAACATCATTTAACATCTAAAAAGAACCTATTAACATCCTTATACCTCCAGCAACATCAGATCCACAAGATCACCTCAAAAACAATCAAGAATCACAAGCTAAACTTAGGAAACTCAACCTATCCGGGATTGCATTAATCAAAACTCAATTCCTTATCAATTTAGAGTCCAAATAACATCAAAAACACATCTGAAATCACAGATTTAACAGATCAAACGAAAATCATCAAAAATCACAAATCTTGCATTATAAGCCAAGATCCAATTCACAACTCAAAAGCCTTTAATAAAACATCAATTAAGGATTGAAAACTTAGGAATTTCAGTAAAGAACTGATAGTTTAGAGGAGAAGGACGTTCTTACCTCCAAACTTGAGTTTCTCCTCTTTTTGGAATCAAAAACCTTGATGAATCAAGTAGCAAATGATGAGGTTTTGTAGATATGTTGATTAGGAATCAAAAGAGATTTGAAAGGAGGGATTTAGGTGAGAAAATCAGAAACAATTCTCTGGAAAGAAAGTGTTTGGGTTGAGAGAAAATGAGAGAAAGGAAAATAGGAAGTTAGTTATCAAAATGGCCAAAATGGCTTTCCCTCCACTTTTGATATGTTTTAAAATCAGAATAAATCCTTAAAATATCTTAGAAAAATCTGGAGAAACTACTTTTGGAATAATAGCTCCTTAAAGATTCAAAGTTTCAACCCTTTATAAAACAGTCACCAAACTTTCAAAAATTACATTTTGGTCACTAGCCAAAATGTCACCCTTCCAAAACTCATTTTCCAAAATTGATTTCACAGTTCACTTAATTATATTAAAAGATTATTTTAGAGCATTTTTCCATATTTTTAATGCAACCCGAACTAGGCTTTCCTAATTTCACCTTTTTAGATTCGAACAGCACTTTGACCAAACCGGTCAACGCCCAAAACTCCTAAGCCCAAAACCGGGGCGTTACAGGCTTCGATCCAGCCTTAACTATATCGATATGGTCACACGTATCGATAAGGTATGAAAACTGTACCAATACGATGGATTGATACACCACACCAGTGTATCGATACAGTCAGTCATTGGGGTTTAAACGAGCATTAAAAAGAGAATCCCTCTTTAGTTAAAACATATCTTCCTTTTTCCCTCAAACCTCATCCGATTTGGGGCTATAAAAAGTCCCTCAAACCCTTTGATTTCGCACATCAAACCTAAAATTCTTTGAGGGTTTTTCATCAACACGTCAAGGCTAAGCTTTGCTATCAAATTGTTGCATTCTCATCTCCTCATTCATCCAATTTCATAACTCAAGGTATAAAACCCCTTCTCTTTTCTTTTTAATATTCATTTATTTTTCTTTACTATTTTCAACTAATTTTGTATACAATGTATATTTATAATATGAGTTTTAAAGTTTTTGCAAAAACTCTTTGAAATATGAATATTTTGTATTCAAATATAAAAATATACCTTATATTTTTGTACACTGTTTTTTCAAAATTCTTTTTACCAAAATTTACTTTTATACTTGTATATATTTTTAACCTATAAAATATAGTGTTTTTCACAACACATTGAATTATTGGAACATTTATTAGATCGAATGTGATGATAATTGCATGCATTGTTTTTGAATTGTTTTGATGTTTTCAAGTTTATCATGGGACTTAAAAAGAGACCAAGAAAAGAATTGCCTTCTAGTTCATCAAATCCCAATACGGAAAATGAGGGTATTACTAAACCGAATCTTGGTTATATTATCCAACATAGTTTTCAATCACCCTCGACTTTGGCCCATTCCAAACAATATCAAGCCTTTTATATTCATAATGACATAGTTGTTTCAATCCCTTTTCTAAACTTGGAACGTTTTAAATTCAAATACTTTGGGTTGTTTCAACAATGGAAATTCATGCCTTTTTTAAGTATACCACCGTTTTATATCGAAATCTTGTTTTGATTTTCTATACAAATGCCTGGTGCATCCATGATCAAGCAAGGGAACATGTAATTGCTATTGAATCCTATCTCATGGGCAAGAAATTTCGAATTGACAGAACCGTTTTACGCAATGTTTTTGGTTTTGAAAATTTGGGGATTGATGATGAACACTCTTTGGGACATTCCCAACTTGACTTCGTAACCATTATTGATTCCCATGATCATATACACCACCTTATCATCTCTTGGTGGCTTCACCCTTCCGGTGGGAAGTTTTTTACTATCGGCCAAGTGGATGCCTTTTGGCTTCGTTGTTTCCGTGAGGGTAAGTGCCTAAACCTTTGTTAAATTATGTTTGCCAACTTGGTTTATCTTGTTTAACACCGTCACACCAATAAAGTCAAGTCTTTCTTCTATGGCGTGGCCTTGAGTTACTTGTTCCATTCCTTGGAGGTCGATTGTTCACATGATGTCGTCGAGCCTCTTGGCAAACCGATCGATGAACACTCCCTTACTCATGCACACTTTGAATTCATCAACAATGAATGGGTTTTTGTTAATCGACCTCCTCCTCAAGAAGTTGAACCTCCTCTAGTAGCTCCACAAGGTCCACAAGTCAAGTAAGCTCAATCTTCCATGGATGGACTCATGGCGTATCTAAATGAGAAATTCACCTCATTATGGACTAATATTTCTTCTTTAGATACAACCATGAATGCGGGATTTGTGGACATTGATACACATTTTACCTTGCTGGAAGATCGAGTCAAGGCTAGTGAGCAACAACAAGCCTCTATGGATGTCTCTCTCGCCGCTTTCCATGGTGCTTGGCTTAATGCTCGGAACTCTCAAGCCAATCGCAATGATGATGATCATAATGAGGACGAGGAAGCAAATGATGGGGATGAGTAGTCTTTGGGCATCTCATTTCATATCATATCATTTAGGATTTCTATTTTATTATGCACATATGTTCTATGTTTAAGTACCATGTGCTTTGATTTATGTTTGTTTTTAGGATTTGAGTTTGGATTTGAAGTTTTAAGATATTTGAACTTATGTTGCTTTGGATATTATTTTCAAGTTTAATGATATAATGTTACTTTGATTATGCTTTATTGCGTGCTTTATTTCTCTATATCTTGTCTATATCCTTAGTTATATGCATTGATTTTGATCTAACAAAAAGGGGAGAAGTGTAAAAACATAAATTTTTACAAACTTTTGAAAACCAATCTTAGTTTAAGGGGAGTAAAGTTTTCAAACTTTTCAAAATACTAAAAAATTTACTTTGGTTTTGTTATATAAAAAGGGAGATGTAACCCCCTTAACCTGGCCCAGACGGTTGACCCGAATTAAGAAAGTCACACGGGGAAAACCAAAGTCAACCCGAAAGTCAACCTTGATTAACGACCCTTTTCAACAACATGCTTTAACCATGCATTGCTCAAACATGAAAACCAACCCTTAGCTTAGCAAGCTAAGAAAACCATTTCAAAACTCAATTTGCAAAATTATCCATTTAACCATTCCATGCATAAACACCATATGCAAAGTTAAATTCAAACCTTGGAAAACACTTCCATTTCACAACATACCTTTCTTATACTTGAAAGTCATTCCAAGCTAGAAACCATTTAAAAACCATTTACTCAATCAATCCAACACATGCATTAAACAAAGGCAACTTAAGAACCACAACATCATCATCACATGCCTTTAAAAACAAGTCTTAACAAGACTCCAATGCATTAAAGAGATTTCATGCACACATGCATCATTTATCAAATGATAATCAACACTTGTTCAACTTAACAAGTAAACATGCATTCACAAGCATTTAACACTTTTCATGCAACCATGCATCTTTTCAAGCATCTCATGCTTCTTTAAAAACAAGAACATTATATTGGCCTCCAAGTGATCAACCACTTTCACTTTTCAACTCAACATCCAATCGGATACGCGGATCACAAGCGTTGTCCCCCACGCTTCATACACACTACCAATCCAAGGTCTCCAAATGGACTTTTAAACACCATTTGACCTCACCATCCTAAGGTTTCCATGTATGGACTTTTAAACACCATACAACCTTAGCTCTTTACAAGGTTCCCATGTATGGACTTTCAAACACCATACAACCTTAACTTTTCCCAAGGTTCCCATGTATGGACTTTCAAACACCATACAACCTTAACTTTTCCCAAGGTTCCCATGTATGGACTTTTAAACACCATACAACCTTGACATGCACAAGGTTCCCATGTATGGACTTTTAACCACCATACAACCTTTGCATTCACCGATTGGTAGTTGTATAACATCACTAACGAGATCCGGGACACCATACACAAGATCCACACATGGACTTTACACCACCATTGTGATCTTAACAAGCACAAGGTTCCCATATATGGACTTTTAACCACCATATAACCTTTGCTTAACCAAGGTCGTCGAATGGGCATTCAACCTCCATTATGACCTTAACCATCTCGTTAGGATACTTGAAGGGAGTTTACCGGTTCACTCTTAACCACTCCACCTCCAAGGCGACTTTATTCACGGTGCACCCAATCCTATACCCGGCTAACTATATCCGATCAAAGAACCAAGAACCACTTACATCACTTGCCAATATAACCATCTTACCACATTAGTCCAATGATTCACATGCATAACCAATATGCAAATACCATCATTTACCATCATCAAACCACTGTTTTAAAGCATTACACAAGGCCATGAACCACCATGCAACACCATGCATTAAAACCATATTTTCAATGTACAAACCAAGGATCCCTTACCTTGAGCATCCTTCACATATGGCCTTCAAAACCAGCATTAAACCATGCTTAAAATATGCTTTCAAAACAAAATATAAACCATGCAAATCACATGCATTGCAACCATCAAACACAATCGCTTTTAAAGCCAATTCACAACACAACCAAGAGCGAAAAACCATTTACTTACTCCTGAGCTTAGCAAAGTTGTTTAGACTTAAACTAAGCTCCCAAAACCTTCAAACCTTGGTTTAAAAGTTGAAAACCCAACTTCACTCACCGATACACAAAACAAGGCTAGCCAACAAGCCTTCCAAGCATCCGAAACCTTCCGCAATGCCTCTAAAGCTCACGGATCAAACTCCCCTGTTTCAAGCACACAAAAACAGAGGATTAATGCATCATTATGCATTAAAAACACCAGCAACACAACCAAACTCGCTGCTCATCACAAATCCAACATTTCGGCTACCAAACACAACCGAAATCACCTCCAAACACTTCCAAAACTTAACCCAGCCAAGATCCATTACTTCTAACCATTTTTAAACATCAATTAACATCCAAAATGATCACAAACACATCCTTATACCTCCAGGTATAATAGATCATCAAAAACACTCCAAAAACAACCAAAAACTCAAGCCAAACTTAGGAAATTCAACCTATTCGGGATTGCATTGATTAAACCTCAACTTCTAATCAATTTAGCATTCATTTAACATCAAAAACACACATCAAAACCCTGCTTAAACAGATCATACGAAAATTCCACAAAAAATCACCAAATCTTGCATTTTAAGCCAAAATCAAGATTCCAATTGAAAAGCCTTTAATAAATCACAAATCAAGGATTGAGAACTTAGGAATTTCAGTAAAGAACTGATAGTTTAGAGGAGAAGGACGTTCTTACCTCCAAACTTGAATTTCTCCTTTTTAGAACCAAAAAGCTTGAAGAATCAACTAGCAAATTGAGAGGTTTTGTTGATGTGATGATTAGGAATCAAAAGAGAGTTGAAATGAGTGATTTGAGTGACAAAATCAGAGGAGAAAATCTGGAGAAATGTGTTTGGGTTGAGAGAAAATGAGAGAAAATGAAAATTGGAAGAAAATGGAAAGTTAGTTACAAAATAGTAAAATGATTTCCCTCCACTTTTCTTAAGCTTTAAAATCAGAATTTCACATTAAAATATCTTAGAAAAATCTGGAGAAACTCCTTTTGGAATAATAGCTCCTTAAAGATTCAAAGTTTCAATCCTTTATAAAACAGTCACGCAACTTTCAAAAATTACATTTTGGTCACCGGCCAAAATGTCACCCTTCCGAACCTCATTTTTCAAAATTGATTACACAGTTCACTTTTATATATTAAAAGATGATTTTAGAACATTTTTCCATATTTTTAATGCAACCCGAACTAGGCTTTCCTAAATTCACTCTTATATATTCGATCAGCACTTTGACCGAACCGGTCAACGCCCAAAACTTCTGAGCCCAAAACCGGGGCGTTACAACTCTCCCCCCTTAGGAAATTTCGTCCTCGAAATTTCAACCGACGAAAAGGGAACCACAACCTTCCCAAAGCAACACACAAGGCAACACAAAAGCCTCAACTACCACTGAACACATTTCACACAAAACTCCACCAACTCAACACCACCACATACTGTTCACAAAATCCAGAACACTCAAAGATAGCCACAACTTAACCTTTCACATATCCGGACTGGACACTGCCCCAACATCAACCTGATGAACTTCAACTTTTACAACACATATCACTGTAACACACAACTACCAAGACTTGTTTACACAGTGACACTAACCAAACCCATTCAGCCACTATGCAAACTTCTCTGCTTCTAAAACTCTTGCAAACTCCCAAACCTCTTCCAAGGATTTTCCCAACAAGCAAAAATTCTTAAACATCAACTGTTTACACAAACTCCTCAACGAATGCTGATAATCCTTCCCATCTGCCGCTACATTACCATAACGACTCACCAGAACTACTCACCCACAATCCAAAATTACATCACAACTCCAACTTAACTCTGCCAGACATTTCATACACCACCAGCTGACCACAAAAGAAGTTCACATACTCACAACCGGCCAACCACTTCTCACAAGAATCCTTTCAAACCACACTGGCCTTCGACCTTTCATTGCTTTTCCACTTCAAACTTTGACCACAACACCTGCCTTACCAGAACTTCGTCCAACCTAACCATACATATCAACTTCTCAACTCCTCAAGGTTGCTAAGAACCAACACTTACAACCACAACCCTTCCACAACAACTTAAATGTTAAGCTACTTCAGCACTTAGAAACACAACCACTAAACTGCAACATCACTTAGCACCAAGGAACTACCACTTCCACTTAGCTATTCAAACCACTTGACCGATTCTAACTTCAACCGGTACTCCTCACCACCAAACCACTAAACTCTTTAAGAATTAGACACTTTCCTTCTACCAACAGACTATACCACTCTCACTATTACTAGCAACTAGCTTAATATACTCCAGTGCTACTAACTCTCACCCAGCACCAAAACAACCTCTAAAAACCCATCATCCAACCTATCCCAACCACCACACTAACAGATTCGATTAGTTATTAGCGAGTGTGAACGTCGTATGCATGATCACTTACATGCCCTATCAATGCCTGATGTACATGTATGCAAAACCTCTAATGTCATGCCACATGTATGCATGGACCAGCACATATATAATATAGCATATAACAATGATTTTAACTGTGCATGAATGCCAGTTCACACCCTCCAATAACATCCTCAGAATCCGTCTAAAAACAACCTCCCAACTCACTTCTAACTTATCTAACTCCATCGTACCAACAGCCATTAACCACAAGATACTCACTAAAGCCTTCTTCACAAAAGATGTTTCCAAACCACAACTATTACCCCCAACATGCTAGCAACAAGACTAAACTTACCACGCAAGGAAAACCAACAGAAACCAAACCAAGGTAACTAGAGCAAAGATTACTTAACAAGGTTACCTGAAAACACATCACCACCCTGAAGCTTCATCAGACGAGCTCTCTTCCTTGCGGAACCATCATCCTCCTGCCGCACCTCTGCAGCACCAGCTAACACTTTAAGGTCATCACCACCTCCCTGCGGTAAAGAACCCTAGCTATTCCGAGCCAACATCAAACAATCTCGCCTCCTATGACCAGCAGACCCACATTTCCAGCAATTCTCATTTCCCAAACTCTTCACAACCTTCTGCTCTTTCTGCCACCTCTGAACCTTGCCTCGGTCGTGCTCACGACCTTTCAGAGACCCTTTGGCTATCACTGAAGCTGACTTCACCCCAAGAGGACAATCGCGCTTAACATGCACTTTAGAACCACAGTTCCAGCAAGCACCCGCGCCCCAACAACCTCCAACATGACGCCTTTCACAACGGTCACATACCGGTGGCTGAGCTTCCACTCCTTGCTCAAGCAACACTTGCTCCACAACAGCACTACCTTCACATTGCTTAACCCTTGGAAACTTCTCTACAAGATACCTTTCACAAAAGGCAGATACAAAGAAATCCCAGTCAATATCAGGGATATGTGACGCCACCGCCACAGATGTCCACCAAACACATGCGTCCTCCAACATCAAAGAAACAACACTTCCCAGCTTACAAGCATAATCACAGCCTTCCTGATCCAAAATCAGAATCACACTGGCCAACCAGGCCTCAAACATCTCAGGTGACGATCCATGATATTCCACAGCACCCAAATCCAACAAACGCTGCTTCGGCAAACCCGCACATCCCACAGCCAGCACATCCACTGACTTTACCTTTGCTACAGCCTGAGATGTTCCCAACACCTCTTGAGCAACTGGTGATGAACTCTGTTGCGTGTAAAATAGTCTATCGCAATTGTAGTGCAAGTGTACACGACGCAAGTAGTAAAGTGATACGAAGTATCGGATATCGTCTCCATAGGGATTGGGCTAATGACTTCACCTAATTTCACTGCACGAAGTAGAGGAAATATTTTAGAAAGTTGTCACGAATAATAAGGTAAAAACGTAAATAAAAGGATTGAGAAATCAAGATAGAGAGAATGGGCCGGTATTGAATTGCTCCGTAGTGCAGGTATTGAATTGCTTAGGATCTCCAGTTCTGTCGTCGCTCCTGTCGCCGACAGCACCTGTCGCGACGTCTGTCCGTGGGCAGTCGCGGCAGCAGACACACCAACTCCGTACTTCAAGTTTGGCAAGAATCCCAGATCTGCCTTGCCCTATCCCTAGGCACAAGTCTATCGATGAACACGTCTTTGATGATACCTCCCGGCGTGAATCGAAGGATGAACACCGATGTGTATGAATTCTTCCTTAGCCACTTAACCTCGCCTTATCCCTAAGCACGAGATGGTTCAACTATAAACTAGAGAACGCGCTTTTATCTCTTTCGTATACTTAACTCTCCCGATTCTAAGTAAATAGATAACCTCACAATGCTCTCCCGATGCTCTTGCAAGATATTAAAACCAAGATAAAAGAACTTGAAGTTTATTTTATTGAACTTGAAAAATCCTAAAACAAAGCAACCCTTGCAACTACTTTACAAAACAACCCTTAGCCCTAGGGGGAATTTAGAACATGTCGGTGACGGGTGGACGGCAGGGTTTTGGTTTTGATTGCCGGATATCGGTTCTGTCTCTAGGTTAAATCTATGCCCTTATATAAGCTTTGGGCTCAAGTTATCTAAGGTAACAAGGATTACAACTTTAATTAAAAGTAGGATTCTAATAAAGACTAAATCTCTAAAGTCTCCTACTTTCCAGCCGCATCCTAGCTTTTAGGAATTTCCTCTCTTTGAGCTTTGGCTTGACATATCTTTTGATCCGGGGCTCGGAAAAATAATTGGCTTTCACACGGCAGACGAGCAGATTTTTCTCTATCTATCGAGGTCCACTTGACTTTTCCTCTTCATAAATCTGCTGTCACCTTGCTGTCGTGACAGGTCCATGACAGGTTCGTCTTCTTCAGCTGCTTGTCCAGTTCAGCTTTCCTGCTTATCTGCCCTGCGCCTGCCTTCATTGTCAATCATGGTAGTTACCTGCAAAATACACCATCTTTTAGTAGAATCCGTGCCTTTTATATAATTGTGATGTTTTATTGAAAACTAACCTAAATGCAATGCAATGATGCTTGAATGCAGCAGAAATATGGGTTAAAAAGGGTGTAAATAATAGAACTTTTACACACTCAACAAACTCTTCACCACAAAACCAGCTTCTTTCTCCTACCTTACCACCTCAACTCCAGGCACAAAAGACTGAGACAAAACACCTCTACAAAAGGGTGAATTCCATGCCCT
Organism: Hibiscus tridactylites; assembly: GCA_958450335.1. NCBI lineage: Eukaryota > Viridiplantae > Streptophyta > Magnoliopsida > Malvales > Malvaceae > Hibiscus > Hibiscus tridactylites. Next base: position 43,967,684 of record OY288289.1, on the reverse strand, counting down.
AACAACCTGCCCTAAGGCAGCAACCATCTCACCCAACTGCCATTCTTTCACCGACTTCGCCTTACTACTAACAACAACAAACAACACAACAAAACAAACAAACCAGTTAGACCAGCTTTAAGCAAGGATTCAAACTCCAACTCCAAAATAACACAATAGCTATAATAATAAGGCAATGGGTATCCCGAATCCTCCCCTTTTACATGACATAACAGTCATCAAAATCATGGATATCACAACATCAAGCATATCAAACAACATATTCGATCATGCTTACACCAAACAGCATCCACTTGCAACATCATATTAGCAACATAACATACTCATTACACGTTCATCATGCATGACACCAGCTCACAACATCAGCACAAATCCACATAAGCTCAACCAAGATTCATACCCATAAAGCATGCTTGAAAACATCAACAACTTGCTCAGAAAAACACGTGTTTCAACCAAATTTCAACCGCACAACAAGGTAAACATCAACACACATCACAACAACTTACCGTTTTCCCCAAGCATTCGCAACACAACTCTGATACCACCAAATGTAACCCCCTTAACCCGGCCCAGACGGTTGACCCGAATTAAGAAAGTCACACGGGGAAAACCAAAGTCAACCCGAAAGTCAACCTTGATTAACGAACCTTTTCAACAACATGCTTTAACCATGCATTGCTCAAACATGAAAACCAACCCTTACCTTAGCAAGCTAAGAAAACCATTTCAAAACTCAATTTGCAAAATCATCCATTTAACCATTCCATGCATAAACACCATATGCAAAGTTAAATTCAAACCTTGGAAAACACTTCCATTTCACAACATACCTTTCTTATACTTGAAAGTCATTCCAAGCTAGAAACCATTTAAAAACCATTTACTCAATCAATCCAACACATGCATTAAACAAAGGCAACTTAAGAACCACAACATCATCATCACATGCCTTTAAAAACAAGTCTTAACAAGACTCCAATGCATTAAAGAGATTTCATGCACACATGCATCATTTATCAAATGATAATCAACACTTGTTCAACTTAACAAGTAAACATGCATTCACAAGCATTTAACACTTTTCATGCAACCATGCATCTTTTCAAGCATCTCATGCTTCTTTAAAAACAAGAACATTATATTGGCCTCCAAGTGATCAACCACTTTCACTTTTCAACTCAACATCCAATCGGATACGCGGATCACAAGCGTTGTCCCCCACGCTTCATACACACTACCAATCCAAGGTCTCCAAATGGACTTTTAAACACCATTTGACCTCACCATCCTAAGGTTTCCATGTATGGACTTTTAAACACCATACAACCTTAGCTCTTTACAAGGTTCCCATGTATGGACTTTCAAACACCATACAACCTTAACTTTTCCCAAGGTTCCCATGTATGGACTTTCAAACACCATACAACCTTAACTTTTCCCAAGGTTCCCATGTATGGACTTTTAAACACCATACAACCTTGACATGCACAAGGTTCCCATGTATGGACTTTTAACCACCATACAACCTTTGCATTTACCGATTGGTAGTTGTATAACATCACTAACGAGATTCGGGACACCCTACACAAGATCCACACATGGACTTTACACCACCGTTGTGATCTTAACAAGCACAAGGTTCCCATATATGGACTTTTAACCACCATATAACCTTTTCTTAACCAAGGTCCTCGAATGGGCATTCAACCTCCATTATGACCTTAACCATCTAGTTAGGATACTTGAAGGGAGTTTACCGGTTCACTCTTAACCACTCTACCTCCAAGGCGACTTTATTCACGGTGCACCCAATCCTATAGCCGGCTAACTATATCCGATCAAAGAACCAAGAACCACTTACATCACTTGCCAATATAACCATCTTACCACATTAGTCCAATGATTCACATGCATAACCAATATGCAAATACCATCATTTACCATCATCAAACCACTGTTTTAAAGCATTACACAAAGCCATGAAACACCATGCAACACCATGCATCAAAACCACATTTTCAATGTACAAACCAAGGATCCCTTACCTTGAGCATCCTTCACATATGGCCTTCAAAACCAGCATTAAACCATGCTTAAAATATGCTTTCAAAACAGAATATAAACCATGCAAATCACATGCATTGCAACCATCAAACACAATCGCTTTTAAAGCCAATTCACAACACAACCAAGAGCGAAAAACCATTTACTTACTCTTGAGCTTAGCAAAGTTGTTTAGACTTAAACTAAGCTCCCAAAACCTTCAAACCTTGGTTTAAAAGCTGAAAACCCAACTTCACTCACCGATACACAAAAACAAGGCTAGCCAACAAGCCTTCCAAGCTTCCGAAACCTTCCGCAATGCCTCTAAAGCTCACGGATCAAACTCCCCTGTTTCAAGCACACAAAAACAGAGGATTAATGCATCATTATGCATTAAAAACACCAGCAACACAACCAAACTCGCTGCTCATCACAAATCCAACATTTCGGCTACCAAACACAACCGAAATCACCTCCAAACGCTTCCAAAACTTAACCCAGCCAAGATCCATCACTTCTAACCATTTTTAAACATCAATTAACATTCAAAATGATCACAAACACATCCTTATACCTCAAGGTATAACAGATCATCAAAAACACTCCAAAAACAACCAAAAACTCAAGCCAAACTTAGGAAATTCAACCTATCCGGGATTGCATTGATTAAACCTCAACTTCTAATCAATTTAGCATTCATTTAACATCAAAAACACACCTCAAAACCCTGCTTAAATAGATCATACGAAAATTCCACAAAAATCACCAAATCTTGCATTTTAAGCCAAAATCAAGATTCCAATTGAAAAGCCTTTAATAAATCACAAATCAAGGATTGAGAACTTAGGAATTTCAGTAAAGATCTGATAGTTTAGAGGAGAAGGACGTTCTTACCTCCAAACTTGAATTTCTCCTTTTTAGAACCAAAAAGCTTGAAGAATCAACTAGCAAATTGAGAGGTTTTGTTGATGTGATGATTAGGAATCAAAAGAGAGTTGAAATGAGTGATTTGAGTGACAAAATCAGAGGAGAAAATCTGGAGAAATGTGTTTGGGTTGAGAGAAAATGAGAGAAAATGAAAATTGGAAGAAAATGGAAAGTTAGTTACAAAATAGTAAAATGATTTCCCTCCACTTTTCTTAAGCTTTAAAATCAGAATTTCACATTAAAATATCTTAGAAAAATCTGGAGAAACTCCTTTTGGAATAATAGCTCCTTAAGGATTCAAAGTTTCAATCCTTTATAAAACAGTCACGCAACTTTCAAAAATTACATTTTGGTCACCGGCCAAAATGTCACCCTTCCGAACCTCATTTTTCAAAATTGATTTCACAGTTCACTTTTATATATTAAAAGATGATTTTAGAACATTTTTCCATTTTTTTAATGCAACCCGAACTAGGCTTTCCTAAATTCACTCTTATATATTCGATCAGCACTTTGACCGAACCGATCAACGCCCAAAACTTCTGAGCCCAAAACCGGGGCGTTACAGGAGAGATTGTAAAACCTAATTTGATTTTGATATAACAAATGGTCTAACGGCCTATTTGTAAAAGTAAATAAATTTTTAAGTATTCTAAAGTCTCCCAAATTGACAAGCATTTGAACCAAAACAGCTTCAAAGTCAAAATGTTTCAACCTACAAAATTTTCTAAGTGTTTCTAAGCCAAACTATAAATTTACGCCTAGACATATCGATACAGATATACCCGTATCGATACAATATTCATTCTCGGCTTACTTTTAGGCTTTAGCGTACTGATACGATTAACCCCGTATCGATACATATTGGTTTGATTCAGCAAATCTTTGCATTTAATAAAATAGCCGTTGCTTATCAATTATGAAATCAACAATATTCAAAAGGTTGTTGGACCGTATCGATACGCCCATATAGCGTATCGATACACTTTTTACTTAAGTTTTACTCTAGATTCTAGTGAGCAAAATTTGTATCAATATGGTCATTGCGTATCGATGCAACACCTCTTATTTTACACTATAACTATACCGATACGCCTTCCCGCGTATCAATACAAGGGTTGTAACCCCCTTAACCCGGCCTAGACGGTTGACCCGAATTAAGAAGATTACACGGGGAAAACCAAAGTCAACCCGAAAGTCAACCTTGATTAACGACCCTTTTTTTTCTTTTTAAAACTTGTCTAAATGCATATTATCCCTAGACATGATCATACAATCAGCATTCTCAAAGATCATAACCATCAGAGAGCATTCAGGGACCCAATTGCACAAATTAAGACTTTAGGGACCAAAATGTAATTTCTGAAAATTATAAGGACTTATTCCAATTCAAAGTTACCAACTTGAAATTAATCATCTTTCATGCTTCTCAGTCAAATTTCAGGTCAAACGGACATCTCAAACTCATAGAATTGCATAAACATGTTTCAGGACCAAAATGCAAACATTTCAGAACATATAACCAACAATTTCAGTGCCCAACGGTCGAGTGTTTCGGAACAGGGAAGACCCATTCCGAAACGCGGGACCGTTCCGCAACAGGTACTGAAACAGTGCCTGGCAGTGGCATATCCGTTCCGGAACAGTGCCTCTCGTTTCGGAACGCCTAAGCCATTTCAGGCCCCCGTTCCGATACGGTAGCACCTGTTCCAAAACAGACTGCCCAGATTGCAGAAAATTTGCTGGTTTATCATACAATTGACCTATCAAATATGCTCCAAACGCAACCAAATTATACGAGCAAGTCATTCAACATATAAGGAACATAATTGCATCAACCAAACATCAACATGGCATCAACTATGAAAATCCCCAATTCTATAGGCATGCTTCCTACTTTGAAAACCATTCAAGCATCAAAATACCAAATTCACTTCACAAAGGCCAATTACAAGTTCCAACATTAATAACAACATATAACCAACTTAGGGAGTCCAAAACATCTCCCAAAATATCAACATAGGTCCCTCATTGCCAAATACCCAAAAGCTAATAGTGTTTAAGAAACCTTCACCATACTTGAGCTTAGTTCACCACTTGGATGCTTGCCCTCCTTGCTGCCCTCAATGCACTTTAATGCTCTGCATTATTGGTTTAAGAAAAGAGAGAGAGCGTAAGCAAAAGCTTAGTGAGGAATGCTCATTTAAAACCACACAATAATGCATTTATAAAACACATTTATAAACCATTCTTCAAGCAACATTTATTCATGCTCATAAACATTTAAAACAAGCAATTCATGCTTCAAGTTCATAACATGTCATATTGGCAACAAGTGATACATTCCACATAAGATCCACACATGGACTTTTAAACACCATTGTGATCTTATACTTTCCAAGGACCACACATGGACTTTTAAACACCATTGTGTCCTTAACCCATGGACTTTTAAACACCATGGCAAGGACCACACAAGGACTTTTAAACACCTTTGTGTCCTTAACAAGAATCATCCAAGGACTTTTAAACACCTTGATGTTCTTAAATAACAAGGCTTACACAAGGAATTTTAACCACCTTTGTAACCTTAACCAAGAACCAACCATGGACTTTTAAACACCATGTTGTTCTTAAATAACAAGCCTCACACAAGGAATTTTAACCACCTTGGTGATCTTAACCAATAACCATCCAAGGACTCTTAAACACCTTGATATTCTTAAATAAACAAGGCTCACACAAGGACTTTTAACCACCTTTGTGACCTTAACCATCACTTGCCAATATGCATCATTAACATCAATATTCCACTGTTTTAAAGCATTTAACAAAGCCATAAACATCATGCACCTTTAAGCATCAAACCACATTAAAACAATGTTCAAAAACAAGGAACTCTTACCTTGAGCTTCCTTCAACACATGGCTTATAATCTCAGCAAATAAACATGCTAGATATGCTTTCAAAACAAAATTTAAAACATGCAAACTATCACATTGCATACAACCAATCCATGGTTCATCACCAAGAGAGTTTTTCTGAAAACTTACTCTTGAGCTTAGCTAAGTTGCTTAGACTTAAACTAAGCTCCCAAACCTTCAAAACACTGGTTTCAAAGCTGAGAACCAAAAGTCCACTCACCAATTCCGTTTCGCCTCTTGCCGAAACACCAATCAAGCTTCCGGATCACCACCACTAGGATCCAAAGATGACTCCCCTGTTTTAAACACATCAAAGTAGAGGATTAATGCATCATCATGCATTAATATCTTCAATAAAAGCACCTAAACTCGCTGCTCTCATCCACACTCCATTTTCGGCTACCAAACACAACCGAAAATGCATCCAAAAAACTCCACAACATAACCCAGCCTAGATCCATCAAATCTAAACATCCTTAAGCATCAATTAATATCCAAAAAGGATCTAACATCACCCTTATACCTCCAACTATAACAGATCAACAAGATCTCTCCAAAACAACCAAGAATTCAAGCTAAACTTAGGAAATTCAACCTATCCGGGATTGCATTAATTAAACCTCAATTCCTCATCATTTTAACATTCATTTAACATCAAAAAGACACCTCAAATCACTGCTTAAACAGATCATACGAATTTTAACCAAAAATCACCAAATCTTGCATTTAAAAGCCAAGATCAAGAACACAACCTTAAAACCTTTTATAAAACACAAATTAAGGATTGAGAACTTAGGAATTTAAGTAAAGAACTGAGAGTTTAGAGGAGAAGGACGTTCTTACCTCCAAACTTGAATTTCTCCCTTTTTAGGACCAAAACTTGAAAATCCAATTAGCAATTGCAAAGGTTTTGTTGAAGAGATGATGAGAGATCAAAAGAGAATTAAAATCTCATGTTTGGATATCAAAATCAGAAGGAAAATTTATGGAGAAAGATGTTTGGTTTGAGAGAAAAGATGAGAGAAAATGGAAATGAAATTTTAGAAAGTTAGTTGGAAATGCCAAAATATCTTCCCTCCTTTTTAGTTTTATTTAAAAACCATTAATAACTCATTTAATATCTTAGAAAAATCTGGAGAAACTCCCATTGGGTAAATAGCTCCTTAAAGATTCAAAGTTTCAATCCTTTTTAAAACAGTCACGCAGTTTTCAAAAATTACATTTTGGTCACTAGCCAAAATGTCACCCTTCCAAACCTCATTTTGTAAAATTGAGTTCACCACTCTCTTATATATATTAAAAGAGGATTTTAAGACATTTTTACATATTTTTAATACAACCCGAACTAGGCTTCCCTAAATTCACTTTTATATATTCGAACCGCACTCCGACCGAACCGGTCCGAAACCCAAAACTCCTAAGCCCAAAACCGGGGCGTTACAACTCTCCCCCCCTTAAGAAATTTCGTCCTCGAAATTTACCTGAAGGAAAGAGATAAGGAAACTGCTTCAGCATTTCATCCTTTCGTTCCCACGTGGCTTCCTCAACACCACGATGCTTCCACAACACCTTTACCAACTCAATGGTCTTGCCACGAAGAACCTTGCTATCCGAATCCAGAATCTTCATTGGTTCCTCATCATAGGTCAAATCCGGATTCAATTCCACTTCCTCCACAGGCATCACATGCGAAGGATCTGATCTATACTTCCGGAGCATAGAAACATGAAACACATCATGAATCTTTTCCAGCTCCTGAGGTAGCCTCAACTTGTACGCAACAGGACCCACACGCTCAATCACCTCGTATGGCCCAATGTACCTAGGGCTCAACTTACCCTTACGGCCAAACATCATCACCTTTTTCCAAGGCGAAACCTTCAAAAACACACGGTCACCCACCGCATACTCAATCTCCTTACGCTTCAAATCCGCGTAAGACTTTTGCCGATCAGAAGCTGCCTTCAAACGCTCACAAATGAGCTTCACCTTCTCGGTGGTTCCTTTCAACAAAGCCGGCATCGAAACCAACTTCTGACCCGTTTCAGCCCAACAAAGAGGAGTCCTACACTTCCTCCCGTACAAAGCTTCATAAGGTGCCATTTGAATACTTGCTTGATAACTATTATTATAAGCAAACTCCACAAAAGGCAAATGCTTCTCCCAAGAGCCTTGAAACTCAATCACGCAGCACCTCAACATATCCTCCAAAACCTGGATAACACGCTCAGACTGACCATCCGACTGAGGATGATAAGATGTACTGAAATTCAACCGTGTACCCAAAGCTTGATGCAAACACTGCCAAAAACGCGATGTAAACCTCGGATCCCTATCCGACACAATCGACTTTGGCACACCATGCAGCCGCACAATCTCAGCAATGTACAGCTCCGCAAGCTTATCCAAAGAATACGTAGTATGCACAGGCAAGAAATGCGCACACTTCGTCAGGCGATCCACAATCACCCACACCGAATTCTTCTTCGATGGTGACAAAGGTAAACCAGACACAAAATCCATGGTAATCCTTTCCCACTTCCACTCAGGAATTCTCAACGGTTGCAACAAACCTGAAGGAACCTGATGCTCAGCCTTAACCCGCTGACACACCATGCACTTGCTCACAAACTCCGCAACATCTTTCTTTAAACCCACCCAATAGTACTCATCACGAAGATCACGGTACATCTTAGTACTACCAGGGTGCATAGCAAAAGGACTACTATGACCTTCAGTCAGAATAGCACGCCTCAACTCAGCATCATTGGGCACTACTATCCGACTCCCAAAACACAACACTCCTTCATCATTAAAGCAGAAATCCGAAGGCCTACCCTCCGCGATATCCTGAACATGCGGTACCAAGGAATCATCCAGCAACTGCTTTTCCTTGATCAACTGAACCAAAGATGGTTTCACTTGCAACTCAGCCACAAGACCACCATCACGCGAAATACTCAAACTGGCAAACATAGCCCTCAGCTCAACAGCTACCTTCCTACTCAAGGCATCCGCTACAACATTAGCTTTTCCAGGGTGATATTCAATCGTCAAATCATAATCCTTGAGCAACTCCACCCAACGTCGTTGCCTAAGATTCAACTCCTTCTGAGACATCAGATACTTCAAACTCTTGTGATCCGTGTACACAGTACACTTCTCACCATACAGGTAATGTCTCCAGATCTTCAAAGCAAAAACCACTGCAGCCAACTCAATGTCATGCGTAGGATAATTGCGCTCATGCACCTTCAACTGCCGCGATTCATAAGCCACCACCTTACCCTCTTGCATCAACACACATCCCAAACCAACATAGGACGCATCACTATACACCACAAACTCTTTCCCTGATTCAGTTTGAACCAAGATAGGAGCTTGCGTCAAAGCTACCTTAAGCTTCTCAAAAGCCTTATGTCTCGCTTCCGTCCATTCATACTTAACATCCTTTTGCAACAACTTTGTCAAAGGTGCAACAATCTTAGAAAACCCATCCACAAACCTTCGGTAGTATCCCGCCAAACCAAGGAAACTACAAACCTCATGAACAGACTTAGGAAACTTCCAATTCATCACCGCCTCAATCTTCTGAGGATCAACACGAATCCCCTCAGCAGAAACCACATGCCCAAGAAACACCACCTCACTTAACCAGAACTCGCACTTGCTCAGCTTAGCATAAAGCTGATTCTCCAACAAAGCTTGCAGCACAATCCTCAAATGCTCTTCATGCTCCTCCTCAGTACGCGAGTACACGAGGATATCATCAATGAACACCACAACAAACTTATCTAGGTATTCATGAAACACACGATTCATCATGTCCCTGAAAGCAGCAGGAGCATTTGTCAAACCAAACGGCATCACAAGAAACTCATAATGCCCATACCTTGTCCTGAAAGCTGTCTTAGGCACATCCACATCCTTTACCTTCAACTAGTAATACCCTGACCTCAAGTCAATCTTAGAGAACACAGCTCCTCCCCGAAATTGATCAAAGAGATCATCAATTCTCGGCAAAGGATACCGATTCTTGATAGTCAACTTGTTCAGCTGACGATAATCAATGCACATTCTCATAGTGCCATACTTCTTCTTCACAAACAAGACCGGTGCACCCCAAGGTGACACACTCGGCCGAATGAACCCACGATCAAGCAACTCTTGCAACTGCGTCTTCAGCTCCTTCAACTCTTTAGGTGTCATTCTATAAGGGGTAATGGACACAGGAGTTTTATTCTCATACAGCTCAATTCCAAACTCCACCTAACGATTAGGAGGCAATCCATGCAACTCCTCAAGAAACACACCAGGAAACTCCCGCAAAATCCTGATATCTTGCACACGCAACTCCTTAGAGCTAGGATTCATCACAAAAGCTAGGTAAGCTTCACATCCTTGCCTCAGCATCCGGCTCGCCTCCAACGTAGACACCACATTGGCAAGAAACTTCACATTCTCACCAACCACAACTACTTCATAATCATCCACAAGCTTCAACGAAACTCGCTTATTCTCACAATCCACTATAGCTTGATGCTCAGCAAGCCAATCCATACCAAGGATTACATCCAAACCATAGAAAGGCAACTCCATAAGATCAACATGAAAAATATGATCTTGAACAACCAAAGGACATCTTCTATAAAGCTTTCGAGTCACAACAGTCTCACCAAAAGAACTAGTGACACGCACACCAACATCCAAAGACTCAACAGGCAAACCAAGCAATTCAACATGCTCACGCAAAATGTAAGAGTGCGTAGATCCAGAATCAATCAAGGAAAGTAATGACAAGGACTGCAGAGTAAAAGTACCTGCGATTACATCCGCGTCATTCCTTCCTTCCCGCTGAGCATACACCCTGGCTTGGCCGCCACCCTAAGGCTGAATAGCCACAACATGAGCCACACCCCGACCACCTTCCTCTCTCCGCTGGAAGTTACCACGGCCGCACCCACGACCTCTCTGCGGTGCAGCAACAACAGGAGCACGCACTTGGCCACCAGCCAACATAGAACACTCTCTCCTCATGTGATCCGTAGATCCACAGTTCCAGCACGCATTACCAGCTGCCACAACAGGAGCTTGCACCTCCCTCACAGCACGAGGACAATCACGTTTCATATGGCCACGCGAACCACATATCCAACATGCACTCGGATCAACTCTAGCGTTGCCTCCCCGAGCAGGTGCACCACCACCTCGCTTAGCTAAGGATTGATACTTCTGATCACGTCCCCTCTTGTTCCGTCCACCACCGGAACTATACTCAGCAGCTCGCTTACCAGCACTTGATCCAGCACTCTTAGTAGATAAACCCAAGTTCATCTCAATATCCTTTGCTCGGCCCACCAGCACATCAAAATCATCATACTCGGTAGCCAGCACATACATCTTAACTTTCGTCACTAAACCATAACGGAACCTTTCACACCTTTCCCGCTCATCCGGAACAAGCTCAGGTGCATATTGACTGAGTCGAACAAACTGACCTCATACTCCGCCACAGACATGCTCCCTTGGGTAAGAGACATGAACTCCCTCTTCTTTTCATCTAGGTACCTCACACCTAGATACCTTCTCTTGAACGCGTTCTGAAAGAACGTCCAAGTTACGCCAGCTTCCGCCATCCCAGCGATAGTGGTTGTCCACCACGTATAAGCATCATCCTGTAGAAAGGATACTACACAGCCCAGCTTTTGCACATTAGTGCAATTCATCTGATCCAAGATTCTCTTGGTACCCTCTAACCAAGACTCCGAACCTTCAGCTGACAACCCTCTGAACTCAGTCCCTCCCAGACTGCGCAAACGTTCCAAGGGTAGTCTAACTCCAGCATCTCCCTGATGCACAGCTCCTTGAGCTCCAGCTACCGCCGCTTGAAAAGCTCTAGCAATAGCTTGTATCAACACCGTCATGTCAGGAACAGCTTGCCCCTGACCAGCCTCAGGTCCAGCGACCCCAGCACCAGCTGCAACTCCAGCTCTTTCACCCCCAGCATCACCACCACCAGGTGGAGGAGGTAGATCCACCGCACTTTCAACATTCTCCTCATTCTCATTCTCATTTTGAGTCGTAGCTCGCACATTACGCCTCAACTCTCTACGAGGTGCCATACTCTAACAATGCAATCACAATGCAAATAAACAAAGTCAGGCCCAACAAGGTAAGCAATCCAAGTACTCAAGCTCATTTTCACTTAAAAACAATACCATTACATTAGCTTTGATTTGGCAATGGGTACCCACAACATGCTTCACCACAGCATACATCTCAATTGCAACATATTCACAACCACTCAACATGCTTTCACTCAATCAAGCATACAAGCATATATACTTTAATCATGCACACAATCATTCCCAATTACTCGAGAACTCAGCTCTGATACCACCAAATGTAACCCCCTTAACCCGGCCTAGACGGTTGACCCGAATTAAGAAGATTACACGGGGAAAACCAAAGTCAACCCGAAAGTCAACCTTGATTAACGACCCTTTTTTTTCTTTTTAAAACTTTTCTAAATGCATATTATCCCTAGACATGATCATACAATCAGCATTCTCAAAGATCATAACCATCAGAGAGCATTCAGGGACCCAATTGCACAAATTAAGACTTTAGGGACCAAAATGTAATTTCTGAAAATTATAAGGAATTAATCCAATTGAAAGTTACCAACTTGAAATTAATCATCTTTCATGCTTCTCTGTCAAATTTCAGCTCAAACGGACATCTCAAACTCATAGAATTGCATAAACATGTTTCAGGACCAAAATGCAAACATTTCAGAACATATAACCAACAATTTCAGTGCCCAACGGTCGAGTGTTTCGGAACAGGGAAGACCCGTTCCGAAACGCAGGACCGTTCCGCAACAGGTACCGAAACAGTGCCTGGCAGTGGCATATCCGTTCCGGAACAGTGCCTCTCGTTTCGGAACGCCCAGGCCATTTCAGGCCCCCGTTCCGATACGGTAGCACCTGTTCCGAAACAGGCTGCCCGGATTGCAGAAAATTTGCTGGTTTATCATACAATTGACCTATCAAACATGCTTCAAACGCAACCAAATTATACGAGCAAGTCATTCAACATATAAGGAACATAATTGCATCAACCAAACATCAACATGGCATCAACTATGAAAATCCCCAATTCTATAGGCATGCTTCCTACTTTGAAAACCATTCAAGCATAAAAATACCAAATTCACTTCACAAAGGCCAATTACAAGTTCCAACATTAATAACAACATATAACCAACTTAGGGAGTCCAAAACATCTCCCAAAATATCAACATAGGTCCCTCATTGCCAAATACCCAAAAGCTAATAGTGTTTAAGAAACCTTCACCATACTTGAGCTTAGTTCACCACTTGGATGCTTGCACTCCTTGCTGCCCTCTGTAACCCCCTTAACCCGGCCTAGACGGTTGACCCGAATTAAGAAAGTCACACGGGGAAAACCAAAGTCAACCCGAAAGTCAACCTTGATTAACGACCCTTTTTTTCTTTTTAAACTTGTCTAGATGCACATTAACCCTAGATGTGATCATACAAACAGCATGCTCAAAGATCATAATCATCAGAGATTAAACAGGGACCCAAATGCACAAATTACAACTTTAGGGACCAAATTGTAAATTCTGTAAATTATAAGGACTTAACCCATTTCAAAGTTACCAACTTGAAATTAATCATCTTTCATGCTTCTCTGTCAAATTTCAGCTCAAACGGACATCTCAAACTCATACAATTGCAAAGCGAGTTTCAGGACAAAAATGCAAACATTTCAGAACATATAACCGCCCATATCAGCCCCCAACGGTCAGGTGTTCCGAAACAGGGAGAACCTGTTTCGAAACGCGGGACCGTTCCGCAACGGGTTCCAAAACGAGGCCTGGCAGAGACATTTTCGTTTCGGAACGGTACCTTCCGTTTCGAACGCCTGGGCCACAACAGGGCCCCCATTCCGAAACAGTAGCTCCCGTTCCGATACGGCCTGCACAGAATGCAGAAAATTGGCTGCTAAAACACACAATTGACTTACCATACATGCTCCAAATGCAACCAAACTTTACCAGCAAGACATACAACATGCAAGGAGCATAATTGCATCATCCAATCATCATCATAGCATCAAATATGAAAAGCCCCAAATCTAAAGGCATGCTTCCTACTTAGCAAAACCATTCAAGCATTAAATCTCCAAACCAACCACATAATGGCCAATTACATGTTCCAGCATTATTGACAACATTAAACAAACTTAGGGAGTTCAATACATCTCCCAAACATTCACATAGGTTCCCCATTGCCAAATGCCAAAAGCTAAAAGTGTTTAAGAAACCTTCCCATACTTGAGCTTAGTTTCCACTTGGTTGCTTGCCCTCCTTGCTGCCCTCAATGCACCTTAATGCTCTGCATTATTGGTTTAAGAAAAGAGAGAGAGCGTAAGCAAAAGCTTAGTGAGGAATGCTCATTTAAAACCATACAATAATGCATTTATAAAAACTCATTTATAAATCATTCTTCAAGCAACATTACACATGCTCTTTAACCTTTAAAACAAGCAATACATGCTTCCATTCCATTACATGACATATTGGCAACAAGTGACACATTTCACATAAGATTCACGCATGGACTTTTAAACACCATTGTGATCTTACAATAACCAAGGACCACACATGGACTTTTAAACACCATTGTGTCCTTAACCCCATGGACTTTTAAACACCATGGCAAGGACCACACAAGGACTTTTAAACACCTTTGTGTCCTTAATAAGAACCATCCAAGGACTTTTTAACACCTTGATGTTCTTAAGTAACAAGGCTTACACAAGGAATTTTAACCACCTTTGTAACCTTAACCAAGAGCCAACTATGGACTTTTAAACACCATGTTGCTCTTAAAATATACAAGACTCATCCAAGGAATTTTAACCACCTTGATGATCTTAACCAAGAACCAACCATGGACTTTTAACCACCATGTTGTTCTTAAATAAATAAGGCTCACACAAGGACTTTTAACCACCTTTGTGACCTTAACCATCACTTGCCAATATACATCTTAACTTCCGTCACTAAACCATAACGGAACCTTTCACACCTTTCCCGCTCATCCGGAACAAGCTCAGGTGCATATTGACTGAGTCGAACAAACTGGCCTCATACTCCGCCACAGACATGCTCCCTTGGGTAAGAGACATGAACTCCCTCTTCTTTTCATCTAGGTACCTCACACCTAGATACCTTCTCTTGAACGCGTTCTGAAAGAATGTCCAAGTTACGCCAGCTTCCGCCATCCCAGCGATAGTGGTTGTCCACCACGTATAAGCATCATCCTGTAGAAAGGATACTACACAGCCCAGCTTTTGCACATTAGTGCAATTCATCTGATCCAAGATTCTCTTGGTACCCTCTAACCAAGACTCCGAACCTTCAGCTGACAACCCTCTGAACTCAGTCCCTCCCAGACTGCGCAAACGTTCCAAGGGTAGTCTAACTCCAGCATCTCCCTGATGCACAGCTCCTTGAGCTCCAGCTACCGCCGCTTGAAAAGCTCCAGCAATAGCTTGTATCAACACCGTCATGTCAGGAACAGCTTGCCCCTGACCAGCCTCAGGTCCAGCGACCCCAGCACCAGCTGCAACTCCAGCTCTTTCACCCCCAGCATCACCACCACCAGGTGGAGGAGGTAGATCCACCGCACTTTCAACATTCTCCTCATTCTCATTCTCATTTTGAGTCGTAGCTCGCACATTACGCCTCAACTCTCTACGAGGTGTCATACTCTAACAATGCAATCACAATGCAAATAAACAAAGTCAGGCCCAACAAGGTAAGCAATCCAAGTACTCAAGCTCATTTTCACTTAAAAACAATACCATTACATTAGCTTTGATTTGGCAATGGGTACCCACAACATGCTTCACCACAGCATACATCTCAATTGCAACATATTCACAACCACTCAACATGCTTTCACTCAATCAAGCATACAAGCATATATACTTTAATCATGCACACAATCATTCCCAATTACTCGAGAACTCAGCTCTGATACCACCAAATGTAACCCCCTTAACCCGGCCTAGACGGTTGACCCGAATTAAGAAGATTACACGGGGAAAACCAAAGTCAACCCGAAAGTCAACCTTGATTAACGACCCTTTTTTTTCTTTTTAAAACTTTTCTAAATGCATATTATCCCTAGACATGATCATACAATCAGCATTCTCAAAGATCATAACCATCAGAGAGCATTCAGGGACCCAATTGCACAAATTAAGACTTTAGGGACCAAAATGTAATTTCTGAAAATTATAAGGAATTAATCCAATTGAAAGTTACCAACTTGAAATTAATCATCTTTCATGCTTCTCTGTCAAATTTCAGCTCAAACGGACATCTCAAACTCATAGAATTGCATAAACATGTTTCAGGACCAAAATGCAAACATTTCAGAACATATAACCAACAATTTCAGTGCCCAACGGTCGAGTGTTTCGGAACAGGGAAGACCCATTCCGAAACGCAGGACCGTTCCGCAACAGGTACCGAAACAGTGCCTGGCAGTGGCATATCCGTTCCGGAACAGTGCCTCTCGTTTCGGAACGCCCAGGCCATTTCAGGCCCCCGTTCCGATACGGTAGCACCTGTTCCGAAACAGGCTGCCCGGATTGCAGAAAATTTGCTGGTTTATCATACAATTGACCTATCAAACATGCTCCAAACGCAACCAAATTATACGAGCAAGTCATTCAACATATAAGGAACATAATTGCATCAACCAAACATCAACATGGCATCAACTATGAAAATCCCCAATTCTATAGGCATGCTTCCTACTTTGAAAACCATTCAAGCATAAAAATACCAAATTCACTTCACAAAGGCCAATTACAAGTTCCAACATTAATAACAACATATAACCAACTTAGGGAGTCCAAAACATCTCCCAAAATATCAACATAGGTCCCTCATTGCCAAATACCCAAAAGCTAATAGTGTTTAAGAAACCTTCACCATACTTGAGCTTAGTTCACCACTTGGATGCTTGCCCTCCTTGCTGCCCTCTGTAACCCCCTTAACCCGGCCTAGACGGTTGACCCGAATTAAGAAAGTCACACGGGGAAAACCAAAGTCAACCCGAAAGTCAACCTTGATTAACGACCCTTTTTTTCTTTTTAAACTTGTCTAGATGCACATTAACCCTAGATGTGATCATACAAACAGCATGCTCAAAGATCATAATCATCAGAGATTAAACAGGGACCCAAATGCACAAATTACAACTTTAGGGACCAAATTGTAAATTCTGTAAATTATAAGGACTTAACCCATTTCAAAGTTACCAACTTGAAATTAATCATCTTTCATGCTTCTCTGTCAAATTTCAGCTCAAACGGACATCTCAAACTCATACAATTGCAAAAGCGAGTTTCAGGACAAAAATGCAAACATTTCAGAACATATAACCGCCCATATCAGCCCCCAACGGTCAGGTGTTCCGAAACAGGGAGAACCTGTTTCGAAACGCGGGACCGTTCCGCAACGGGTTCCAAAACGAGGCCTGGCAGAGACATTTTCGTTTCGGAACGGTACCTTCCGTTTCGAACGCCTGGGCCACAACAGGGCCCCCATTCCGAAACGGTAGCTCCCGTTCCGATACGGCCTGCACAGAATGCAGAAAATTGGCTGCTAAAACACACAATTGACTTACCATACATGCTCCAAATGCAACCAAACTTTACCAGCAAGACATACAACATGCAAGGAGCATAATTGCATCATCCAATCATCATCATAGCATCAAATATGAAAAGCCCCAAATCTAAAGGCATGCTTCCTACTTAGCAAAACCATTCAAGCATTAAATCTCCAAACCAACCACATAATGGCCAATTACATGTTCCAGCATTATTGACAACATTAAACAAACTTAGGGAGTTCAATACATCTCCCAAACATTCACATAGGTTCCCCATTGCCAAATGCCAAAAGCTAAAAGTGTTTAAGAAACCTTCCCATACTTGAGCTTAGTTTCCACTTGGTTGCTTGCCCTCCTTGCTGCCCTCAATGCACCTTAATGCTCTGCATTATTGGTTTAAGAAAAGAGAGAGAGCGTAAGCAAAAGCTTAGTGAGGAATGCTCATTTAAAACCATACAATAATGCATTTATAAAAACTCATTTATAAATCATTCTTCAAGCAACATTACACATGCTCTTTAACCTTTAAAACAAGCAATACATGCTTCCATTCCATTACATGACATATTGGCAACAAGTGACACATTTCACATAAGATTCACGCATGGACTTTTAAACACCATTGTGATCTTACAATAACCAAGGACCACACATGGACTTTTAAACACCATTGTGTCCTTAACCCCATGGACTTTTAAACACCATGGCAAGGACCACACAAGGACTTTTAAACACCTTTGTGTCCTTAATAAGAACCATCCAAGGACTTTTTAACACCTTGATGTTCTTAAGTAACAAGGCTTACACAAGGAATTTTAACCACCTTTGTAACCTTAACCAAGAGCCAACTATGGACTTTTAAACACCATGTTGCTCTTAAAATATACAAGACTCATCCAAGGAATTTTAACCACCTTGATGATCTTAACCAAGAACCAACCATGGACTTTTAACCACCATGTTGTTCTTAAATAAACAAGGCTCACACAAGGACTTTTAACCACCTTTGTGACCTTAACCATCACTTGCCAATATGCATCAATATCATCAATATCTCACTGTTTTAAAGTATTTTACAAAGCCATAACATCATGCATCTTTAAGCATCAAACCACACTTAAACAATGTTCAAAAAACAAGGAACTCTTACCTTGAGCTTCCTACAACACATGGATTATAATCTCAGCAAATAAACATGCTAGATATGCTTTCAAAACAGATTTAAAAACATGCAAACAACCACATTGCATACAACCAAATCCATGGCCATCACCAAGAGAGTTTATCCGAAAACTTACTCTTGAGCTTAGCTAAGTTGCTTAGACTTAAATTAAGCTCCCAAACCTCCAAAACACTGGTTTCGAAGCCGAAAACCAAAAGTCCACTCACCGATTACGTTTCGCTTCTTTCCGAAACACCAAGCAAGCTTCCGGATCACCTCCACTTGGATCCAAAGATGACTCCCCTGTTTTAAACACATCAAAGCATAGGATTAATGCATCATCATGCACTAATAGCTTCAATGAAAGCACCTAAACTCGCTGCTCTCCTCCACACTCCATTTTCGGCTACCAAACACAACCGAAAATGCATCCAAACAACTCCTCAACATTGCCCAGCCAAGATCCATCAAAACTAAACATCCTTAAGCATCATTTAACATCCAAAAAGGACTTAACAACATCCTTATATCTCCAGCAACAACAGATCCACAAGATCACTTCAAAACAACCAAGAATCACAAGCTAAACTTAGGAAATTCAACCTATCCGGGATTGCATTAATTAAAACTCAATTCCTTATCAATTTAACATTCATTTAACATCAAATTAACACCTTAAAACACAGCCCAATCAGATCATACGAAAATCCATCAAAAATCACTAAATCTTGCATTTAAAGCCAAGATTCATTACACAACTTTAAAACCATTTATAAATCATCAATTAAAGATTGAGAACTTAGGAATTTCAGTAAAGAACTAAGAGTTTAGAGGAGAAGGACGTTCTTACCTCCAAACTTGAGTTTCTCCCTCTTTAGGATCAAAAAGCTTGAAGATCCAATTAGCAAATGGTGAGGATTTGTTGATGAGATGATTAGCAATCAAAAGAGAATTGAAAAGAGATATTTAGGTGACAAAATCAGAGGAAAAAGCTCTGGAGAAAGATGTTTGGTTTGAGAGAAAATGAGAGAAAAGGAGAATTGGAAAAGTTAGTTGGAAATAGGAAAATATCTTCCCTCCACTTTCCTTTTGTTTAAAAACCAGAAATAAATCATTTAATATCTAAGAAAAATTTGGAGAAACTCCCTTTGGGTAAATAGCTCCTTAAAGATTCAAAGTTTCAATCCTTTCTAAAACAGTCACGCAGTTTTCAAAAATTACATTTTGGTCACTAGCCAAAATGTCACCATTCCAAACCTCATTTTGTAAAATTGATTTCACAGTTCACTTATATATATTAAAAGAGGATTTTAGAACATTTTTCCATATTTTTAATGCAACCCGAACTAGGCTTTCCTAATTTCACCTTTTTATATTCGAACAGCACTTTGACCGAACCGGTCCAAGCCCAAAACTTCTAAGCCCAAAACCGGGGCGTTACACCCTCAATGCACTTTAATGCTCTGCATTATTGGTTTAAGAAAAGAGAGAGAGCGTAAGCAAAAGCTTAGTGAGGAATGCTCATTTAAAACCACACAATAATGCATTTATAAAACACATTTATAAACCATTCTTCAAGCAACATTTATTCATGCTCATAAACATTTAAAACAAGCAATTCATGCTTCAAGTTCATAACATGTCATATTGGCAACAAGTGATACATTCCACATAAGATCCACACATGGACTTTTAAACACCATTGTGATCTTATACTTTCCAAGGACCACACATGGACTTTTAAACACCATGGCAAGGACCACACAAGGACTTTTAAACACCTTTGTGTCCTTAACAAGAACCATCCAAGGACTTTTAAACACCTTGATGTTCTTAAATAACAAGGCTTACACAAGGAATTTTAACCACCTTTGTAACCTTAACCAAGAACCAACCATGGACTTTTAAACACCATGTTGTTCTTAAATAACAAGCCTCACACAAGGAATATTAACCACCTTGGTGATCTTAACCAAGAACCATCCAAGGACTTTTAAACACCTTGATGTTCTTAAATAAACAAGGCTCACACAAGGACTTTTAACCACCTTTGTGACCTTAACCATCACTTGCCAATATGCATCATTAACATCAATATTCCACTGTTTTAAAGCATTTAACAAAGCCATAAACATCATGCACCTTTAAGCATCAAACCACATTAAAACAATGTTCAAAAATAAGGAACTCTTACCTTGAGCTTCCTTCAACACATGGCTTATAATCTCAGCAAATAAACATGCTAGATATGCTTTCAAAACAGAATTTAAAACATGCAAACTATCACATTGCATACAACCAATCCATGGTTCATCACCAAGAGAGTTTTTCTGAAAACTTACTCTTGAGCTTAGCTAAGTTGCTTTGACTTAAACTAAGCTCCCAAACCTTCAAAACACTGGTTTCAAAGCTGAGAACCAAAAGTCCACTCACCAATTCTGTTTCGCCTCTTGCCGAAACACCAATCAAGCTTCCGGATCACCACCACTAGGATCCAAAGATGACTCCCCTGTTTTAAACACATCAAAGCAGATGATTAATGCATCATCATGCATTAATATCTTCAATGAAAGCACCTAAACTCGCTACTCTCATCCACACTCCATTTTCGGCTACCAAACACAACTGAAAATGCATCCAAACAACTCCACAACATAACCCAACCAAGATTCATCAAATCTAAACATCCTTAAGCATCAATTAACATCCAAAAAGGATCTAACATCACCCTTATACCTCCAGCTATAACAGATCAGCAAGATCTCTCCAAAAACAACCAAGAATTCAAGCTAAACTTGGGAAATTCAACCTATCCGGGATTGCATTAATTAAACCTCAATTCCTCATCATTTTAACATTCATTTAACATCAAAAAGACACCTCAAATCACTGCTTAAACAGATCATACGAATTTTAACCAAAAATCACCAAATCTTGCATTTAAAAGCCAAGATCAAGAACACAACCTTAAAACCTTTTATAAAACACAAATTAAGGATTGAAAACTTAGGAATTTCAGTAAAGAAGTGAGAGTTTAGAGGAGAAGGACGTTCTTACCTCCAAACTTGAATTTCTCCCTTTTTAGGACCAAAATCTTGAAAATCCAATTAGCAATTGCAAAGGTTTTGTTGAAGAGATGATGAGAGATCAAAAGAGAATTAAAATCTCATGTTTGGATATCAAAATCAGAAGGAAAAGTTCTGGAGAAAGATGTTTGGTTTGAGAGAAAAGATGAGAGAAAATGGAAACGAAATTTTAGAAAGTTAGTTGGAAATGCCAAAATATCTTCCCTCCTTTTTAGTTTTATTTAAAAACCATTAATAACTCATTTAATATCTTAGAAAAATCTGGAGAAACTCCCATTGGGTAAATAGCTCCTTAAAGATTCAAAGTTTCAATCCTTTTTAAAACAGTCACGCAGTTTTCAAAAATTACATTTTGGTCACTAGCCAAAATGTCACCCTTCCAAACCTCATTTTGTAAAATTGAGTTCACCACTCTCTTATATATATTAAAAGAGGATTTTAAGACATTTTTACATATTTTTAATGCAACCCGAACTAGGCTTCCCTAAATTCACTTTTATATATTCGAACCGCACTCCGACCGAACCGGTCCGAAACCCAAAACTCCTAAGCCCAAAACCGGGGCGTTACAAGGGCCTTCATGTATCATTTTTGCACAATGGCTCTTTCCTCTTTGAGATAGGTATCGATACGGGCCTTCATGTACTGATATGGTGGGTAGCTGAAGAGCTTTTATTGTGCCAAAAATGTTGCCCAACAGCTAGATTAATGATCTCAACCACCCAAACAGCTAGAAATCAATGCAAGGGTATAAAAGCAACCCTCCAAAGCCACAACCACTATTGAACCTCTTTGCAACATCCAAGCACACATCCAAACACTTGAGCTTAAAGAGTCAAATTTTTGTAACCCCCACTTGTGTAATTTTCATAGTATCATTTTTCTTTCAAGTTTGGTGAGTGATTATGTAACGCCTCGGTTTTGGGCTTAGGAGTTTTGGGCGTTGACCGGTTGGTCAAAGTGCTGGTCGAATCTAAAGAGATGAAATTAGGAAAGCCTAGTTCGGATTGCATTAAAAATATGGAGAAATGTTCTAAAATCATCTTTTAATATAATTAAGTGAACTGTGAAATCAATTTTGGAAAAAGAGTTTTGGAAGTGTGACATTTTGGCTGGTGACCAAAATGTAATTTTCGAAAGTTTTGTGGCTGTTTTATAAAGGGTTGAAACTTTGAATCTTTAAGGAGCTATTTACCCAAAGGGAGTTTCTCCAGATTTTTCTAAGATATTTTAAGACTTAATTCTGATTTTAAAGATATAGAAAAGAGGAGGGAAAATCATTTTAGATATTTTTGCAACTAACTCCCTATTTTCTCAATTTCCTTTCTCTCATTTTCTCTCAACCGAAACACTTTCTCTACAGAGAATTTGATATTATTTTCTCACCTAAATTCCTCCTTTCAACTCTCTTTTGATTCCTAATCATAGTATCTACAAAACCTCTTCATTTGCTACTTGATTCATCAAGGTTTTATATTCCAAAAAGAGGAGAAACTCAAGTTTGGAGGTAAGAACGTCCTTCTCCTCTAAACTATCAGTTCTTTACTGAAATTCCTAAGTTTTCAATCCTTAATTGATGTTTTATTAAAGGCTTTTGAGTTGTGAAATGGATCTTGGCTTATAATGCAAGATTTGGTGATTTTTGATGATTTTCGTTAGATCTGATTAATCTGTGATTTGAGATGTGTTTTTGATGTTAAATGAACTCTAAATTGATAAGTAATTGAGCTTTGATTAATGCAATCCCGGATAGGTTGAGTTTTCTAAGTTTAGCTTGTGATTCTTGTTTGTTTTTTTGGTGATCTTGTGGATCTGATGTTGCTGGAGGTATAAGGATGTTGATAGGTTCTTTTTAGATGTTAAATGATGTTAGTAGATGTTTGGTTTTGATGGTTTATGGCTGGGCTTTGTTGAGAAGTGGTTTGGATGCATTTTCGGTTGTGTTTGGTGGCCGAAAATGGAGGTTGGATGAGAGCAGCGAGTTTAGGTGCTTTCATTGAAGCAATTAATGCATGATGATGCATTAATCCTCTGCTTTGATGTGTTAAAACAGGGGAGGCATCTTGGATCCAAGAGTTGTTGATCCGGAAGCTTGTTTTGGTGCTTCGGCAAGAGGCGAAGTGGAATCGGTGAGTGAAATTGGGTTTTCGGCTTTGAAACCAATGTCTTGGGAGCTTAGTTTAAGTCTAAGAAACTTTGCTAAGCTCAAGTGTAAGATTTCGGAAATACTCTCTAGTGGTGGCCATGATTTTGTTGTGATGCAATGTGGTTAATTCCATGTTTTAAATACTGTTTTGAAAGCATGATTTAGCATGGTATTTGCTGTTTTTGTAAGCCATATGTTGAAGGAAGCTCAAGGTAAGAGTTTTTTGTTTTTGTACATTGATAAAATGTAGTTTGATGCTTTTAATGCATGAAGAATATGGCTTGGTTTAATGCTTAAAAACAGTGGATTAAATGATGATAATGATGTATATTGGCAAGTGATGTTTTGAAAAGGTTAAGGTCACTAAGGTGGTTAAAAGTCCTTGAGTGAGCCTTGTTTACTTAAGAACATCAAGGTGGTTAAAAGTCCTTGGATGATTCTTGCTACGGACCCAAAGGTGGTTAAAAGTCCTTGTGTGATCCTTTCCATGGTGTTTAAAAGTCCATGGGGCCAAGGTGTTTAAAAGTCCTTGGGGCCAAGGTGTTTAAAAGTCCTTGGGGTGAAACTTGCTACGGACACAAAGGTGGTTAAAAGTCCTTGTGTGGTCCTCTCTCATGGTGTTTAAAAGTCCATGGCCAAGGTGTTTAAAAGTCCTTGGGGCCAAGGTGTTTAAAAGTCCTTGGGGTGAAACTTGCTACGGACACAAAGGTGGTTAAAAGTCCTTGTGTGGTCCTCTTTCATGGTGTTTAGAAGTCCATGGCCAAGGTGTTTAAAAGTCCTTGGGGCCAAGGTGTTTAAAAGTCCTTGGGGTGAAAGTTGATGAACTAGTTTTTAAAGAAATGGAACTTATCACTTGTGGCCGATATGACATATATGATATGAAGCATGAGATGCTTGTTTTTAGTATGCTTTTGAGCATGTGCAATTGATGATTTGAAGCATGATTTATAAATGTTTTATAAATGCATTATTGAATGGTTTTATTGAGCATTCCTCACTAAGCTTTTGCTTACGCTCTCTTCCGTTTTCCTAAATCAATAATGCAGAGAACTAGAGTGCTTTGAGGGCAGCAAGGAGGGCAAGTATTCAAGTGAAAGTAAAGCTCAAAGTATGGAGGTTTTATTAAGCACATTTTAGCTTTTGGTAATTTGGCAATGGGGGACCTATGTGTATGATTTGGGAGAGGTTTTGAGCTCCCTAAGTATGTTGAATGTTGTTGAGAATGTTGGATTTTGTGTTTGGCCTTTACATGCTTGAATTGGAAGTTTATGCTTGAATGGTTTGCTTGTGTAGGAAGCATGCCTTTAGATTTGGGGCTTTTTGTATATGATGTTATTTGGTCGTTTTGTTGATGCATGTAAGTCACATATATGTTGAATTGCATGCTGGTAAAGTTTGGTATCATTTGGAGCATGTTTGAATGATCGATTGCATGTTTAAGTAAGCTTCATGCTACAATCTGTGCAGGGCATTCCGGAATAGTGCACACCGTTTCGGAACGGGTGCCTTGAATGAACCCAGGCGTCCGAAACGGTTTGCACCGTTTCGAAACGGAAAGGCCACTGCCAGCCCTTGTTTCGGTACGCGTTGCGGAACGGCCCGTGTTTCGAAACGGGTTTTTCCTGTTTCGGAACGGGTGACCGTTGGGGGCTAACATTGGCAGTTATATGTTTTGAATTGTTTGCGTTTGGGTCCTGAATCTTGTTTGAGCAATTGTATGAGTTCGGGAAGTCTTTTTGAGCTGAAATTTCACAGAGAAGCATGAAATCTGACTAATTTCAAGTTGGTAACCTTAATTTGGGTTAAGTCCTCCTATTTATCAGAAATTACAATTTGGTTCCTAAAGTTGTAATTTGTTCAATTGGGTCCCTATTTGATCTCTGATGCTTGTGATCTTTGAATATGTTGTTGAGTGATCACAATTAGGGTTAATGTGCATCTAGACAAGTTTAAAAAGAAAAAAAAGGGTCGTTAATCAAGGTTGACTTTCGGGTTGACTTTGGTTTTCCCCGTGTGACTTTCTTAATTCGGGTCAACCGTCTAGGCCGGGTTAAGGGGGTTACATTTGGTGGTATCAGAGCCAGGTTCTCGAGTAATTGGGAATGAATGTATGCATGATTGAAGTATGTTTGCCTTGTATGCTTGTTGATCGAAAGCATGTTTAGTGGCTTGTGATTTGGATGCAATTGAGTTTGTATGCAATTGACTTTCGGGTTGACTTTGGTTTTCCCCATTGCCAAATCGAAGCTAATGAAATGTTGTTGATTTTGAATGAAATTGAGCTTGAATACTTGGATTGCTTACCTTGCTGGGCCTGACTTTGTTTTTATTTGCATTGTGATTGCATGGTAATAGTATGGCACCACGTAGAGAGTTACGAGGTAGTGTGCGAGCTACGGCTCCTAATGAGAACGAGAACGAAGAGAACACGGGTAGTGCGGTGTTACCTCCTCCTCCACCTGGTGGTGGTGCTGGAGGTGAAAGAGCTGAAGCTGCAGCTGGTGCTGGAGCTGCTGGACCTGAGGTTGGTCAGGGGCAAGCTATGCCTGATATGTCTATGTTGGTACAAGCTATTGCGGGTGCTTTTCGAGCAGCAGTAGCTGGAGCTCAAGGAGCTGGGCATCAGGGAGATGCTGGAGTTAGACTACCTTTGGTGCGTCTGCGCAGTCTTGGTGGGACTGAGTTCAGGGGTATGTCAGCTGAGAGTTCTGAAGCTTGGTTAGAGAGTACCAAGCGTATCTTGGGTCAGTTGAGCTGCACGGATGTGCAAAAGCTGGGATGTGTTGTGTAGGACGATGCGTATACGTGGTGGACGACCACTATAGCTGGGATGGCTGAAGCTGATGTGACTTGGACATTCTTTCAGAATGTGTTCAAGCGGAGATATCTTGGAGTGAGATATCTTGATGAGAAGAAGCGTGAATTCATGTCTCTTACCCAAGGGAGCATGAGTGTGGCTGAGTATGAGGTGCAGTTTGTGCGACTCAGTCAGTATGCACCGGAGCTGATACTTGATGAGCGGGCAAGGTGCGAGAGGTTCCGTTATGGTCTTGTGACGGATGTGAAAATGTATGTGCTGGCCACTGAGTACGATGATTTTGATGTGTTGGTGGGCCGAGCCAAGGACATTGAGATGAACTTGGGTTTATCTGCGAAAGGTGCTGGAGCGAGTTCTGGCAAGAGAGCTGCTGAGTATAGTTCCGGAGGTGGACAGAACAAGAGGGGACGTGATCAGAAGTATCAGTCCTCAGCCAAGAGAGGTGGTGGTGTATCTGCTAGAGGAGGTAACGCTAGAGCTGATCCTAGTGCTTGTTGGATCTGTGGTTCACGTGGTCACATGAAGCGTGACTGTCTTCGTGTTGTGAGAGAGGTGCAAGCTCTTGTAGCGGCAACTGGGAATGGATGCTGGAATTGTGGTTCTGTAGACCACTTGAGGCGAGATTGTCCTAGGTTGGCTGGTGATCAGGTGCGTGCTCCTGTTGTTGCTGCACCGCAGAGAGGTCGTGGGCGCGGCCGTGGTAATTTCCAGAGGCGAGAGGAAGGTGGACGTGGAGTAGCTCATGTTGTGGCTATTCAGCCGGAGGGTGGAGGCCAAGCGAGGGTGTATGCTCAGCGTGAGGGAAGGAATGATGCAGATGTGATTGCAGGTACCTTTACTTTGCAATCCTTGTCATTGCTTTCTTTGATTGATTCTGGATCTACGCATTCATACATTTTGCGTGAGCATGCTGAATTGCTTGGTTTGCCTGTTGAGTCTTTGGATGTTGGTGTTCGTGTCACTAGTTCTTTTGGTGAAACTGTTGTGACTCGAAAGCTTTATAGAAGGTGTTCCTTGGTTGTTCAAGAACATGTTTTTCATGTTGATCGCATGGAGTTGCCCTTTTATGGTTTTGATGTGATCCTTGGTATGGATTGGCTTACTGAGCATCGTGCTGTTGTGGATTGTGAAAATAAGCGAGTTTCGCTGAAGCTTGCGGATGATTATGAAGTTGTTGTGGTTGGTGAGAATGTGAAGTTTCTTGCCAATGTGGTGTCTACCTTGGAGGTGAGTAGGATGCTGAGGCAAGGTTGCGAAGCTTATCTAGCTTTTGTGATGAATCCTAGCTCTAAGGAGTTGAGGGTGCAAGATATCACGGTTGTGAAGGAGTTTCCTGGTGTTTTTCCTGAGGAGTTGCCTGGTTTACCTCCTAATCGCGAGGTGGAGTTTGGAATTGAGCTGTATGAGAATACAACTCCTGTGTCCATTACTCCCTATTGAATGGAACCTAAGGAGCTGAAGGAGCTGAAGACGCAATTGCAAGAGTTGCTTGATCGTGGTTTCATCCGGCCGAGTGTGTCACCTTGGGGAGCACCGGTCTTGTTTGTGAAGAAGAAGGATGGCACTATGAGGATGTGCATTGATTACCGTCAGCTGAACAAGTTGACTATCAAGAATCGGTATCCTTTGCCGAGGATTGATGATCTCTTTGATCAATTTCGGGGAGCTGCTGTGTTCTCTAAGATTGACTTGAGGTCAGGGTATTATCAGTTGAAGGTGAAGGATGTGCCTAAGACAGCTTTCAGGACAAGGTACGGGCATTATGAGTTCCTTGTGATGCCGTTTGGTTTAACAAATGCTCCTGCTGCTTTCATGGACATGATGAACCGTGTGTTTCATGAATACATGGACAAGTTCGTTGTGGTGTTCATTGATGATATCCTCGTGTACTCGGGTACTGAGGAGGAGCACGAAGAGCATTTGAGGATTGTTTTGCAAGCCTTGTTGGAGAATCAGCTTTATGCTAAGCTGAGCAAGTGTGAGTTCTGGCTTAAGGAGGTGGTGTTTCTTGGGCATGTGGTCTCAGCTGAGGGGATTCGTGTTGATCCTCAGAAGATTGAGGCGGTGATGAATTGGAAAGTTCCTAAGTCTGTTCATGAGGTCCGTAGTTTCCTTGGTTTGGCGGGATACTACCGAAGGTTTGTAGATGGTTTTTCCAAGATTGCTGCTCCTTTGAAGAAGCTGTTGCAAAAGGATGTTAAGTATGAGTGGACGGAAGCGAGACAGCAGGCTTTTGAGAAGCTTAAGACGGCTTTGACGCAAGCTCCTATCTTGGTTCAGCCTGAATCAGGGAAAGAGTTTGTGGTCTATAGTGATGCATCCTATGTTGGTTTGGGATGTTTGCTGATGCAAGAGGGTAAGGTGGTGGCTTATGCATCGCGGCAGTTGAAAGTGCATGAGCGCAACTATCCTACGCATGATATTGAGCTGGCTGTAGTGGTTTTTGCTCTGAAGATCTGGAGACATTATCTGTATGGTGAGAAGTGTACTGTGTACACAGATCACAAGAGTTTGAGGTATCTGATGTCTCAGAAGGAGTTGAATCTTAGGCAGCGGCGTTGGTTGGAGTTGCTCAAGGATTATGATCTGACGATTGAGTATCATCCTGGAAAAGCTAATGTTGTTGCGGATGCCTTGAGTAGGAAGGTAGCTGTTGAGCTGAGGGCTATGTTTGCTAGCTTGAGCATATCGCGAGATGGTGGTCTTGTTGCTGAGTTGCAAGTGAAACCATCTTTGGTTCAGTTGATCAAGGAAAAGCAGTTGCTGGATGATTCTTTGGTGTCTCATGTTCAGGATATCGCGGAGGGTAGACCTTCGGATTTCTGCTTTAACGATGATGGTGTGTTGTGTTTTGGGAGTCGGATAGTAGTGCCTGCTGATGCTGAGTTGAGGCGTGCTATTCTGACTGAAGGTCATAGTAGTCCTTTGGCTATGCACCCTGGTAGTACTAAGATGTATCGTGATCTTCGTGATGAGTACTATTGGGTGGGTTTGAAGAAGGATGTTGCAGAGTTTGTGAGCAAGTGTTTGGTGTGTCAGCGAGTTAAGGCTGAACATCAGGTTCCTTCTGGGTTGTTGAACCCGTTGAAAATCCCTGAATGGAAGTGGGAAAAGGTTACCATGGATTTTGTATCTGGTTTACCTTTGTCTCCTTCGAAGAAGAATTCTGTTTGGGTGATTGTGGATTGCTTGACGAAGTGTGCGCATTTCTTGCCTGTGCATACTACGTTTTCTTTGGATAAGCTGGCAGAGCTGTACGTTGCTGAGATTGTGCGGCTGCATGGTGTGCCTAAGTCGATTGTGTCGGATAGGGATCCGAGGTTCACATCGCGTTTTTGGCAGTGTTTGCATCAAGCTCTGGGTACAAGGTTGCATTTCAGTACATCCTATCATCCTCAGTCGGATGGTCAGTCTGAGCGGGTTATCCAGATTTTGGAGGATATGTTGAGATGCTGCGTGATTGAGTTCCAAGGTTCTTTGGAGAAGCATCTGCCTTTGGTTGAGTTCGCTTATAACAATAGTTATCAGGCGAGTATACAAATGGCACCTTATGAGGCTTTGTACGGGAGGAAGTGTAGGACTCCTCTTTGTTGGGCCGAAACTGGTCAAAAGTTGGTTTCGATGCTGACTTTGTTGAAAGGGACCACCGAGAAGGTGAAGCTCATTTGTGAGCGGTTGAAGGCAGCTTCTGATCGGCAAAAGTCTTACGCGGATTTGAAGCGTAAGGAGATAGAGTATGCGGTGGGTGACCGTGTGTTCTTGAAGGTTTCGCCTTGGAAGAAGGTGATGAGGTTTGGCCGGAAGGGTAAGTTGAGCCCTAGGTACATTGGACCATATGAGGTGGTTGAGCGTGTGGGTCCTGTTGCGTATCGGTTGAGGTTACCTCAAGAGTTGGAGAAGATTCATGATGTGTTCCATGTTTCTATGCTCCGGAAGTATAGATCTGATCCTTCGCATGTGATGCCTGTGGAGGAAGTGGTTTTGAATCCGGATTTGACCTATGATGAGGAACCGGTGAAGGTTCTGGATTCGGATAGCAAGGTTCTTCGTGGCAAGACCATTGAATTGGTGAAGGTGCTGTGGAAGCATCGAGGTGTTGAGGAAGCCACGTGAGAGCGGAAGGAAGACATGCTGAAGCAGTTTCCTTATCTCTTTCCTTCAGGTAAATTTCAAGGACGAAATTTCTTAAGGGGGGAGAGTTGTAACGCCCCGGTTTTGGGCTTAGGAGTTTTGGGCGTTGACCGGTTGGTCAAAGTGCTGGTCGAATCTAAAGAGGTGAAATTAGGAAAGCCTAGTTCGGGTTGCATTAAAAATATGGGAAAATGTTCTAAAATCATCTTTTAATATAATTAAGTGAACTGTGAAATCAATTTTGGAAAAAGAGTTTTGGAAGTGTGACATTTTGGCTGGTGACCAAAATGTAATTTTCGAAAGTTTTGTGGCTGTTTTATAAAGGGTTGAAACTTTGAATCTTTAAGGAGCTATTTACCCAAAGGGAGTTTCTCCAGATTTTTCTAAGATATTTTAAGACTTAATTCTGATTTTAAAGATATAGAAAAGAGGAGGGAAAATCATTTTAGATATTTTTGCAACTAACTCCCTATTTTCTCAATTTCCTTTCTCTCATTTTCTCTCAACCCAAACACTTTCTCTCCAGAGAATTTGATCTGATTTTCTCACCTAAATTCCTCCTTTCAACTCTCTTTTGATTCCTAATCATAGTATCTACAAAACCTCTTCATTTGCTACTTGATTCATCAAGGTTTTATATTCCAAAAAGAGGAGAAACTCAAGTTTGGAGGTAAGAACGTCCTTCTCCTCTAAACTATCAGTTCTTTACTGAAATTCCTAAGTTTTCAATCCTTAATTGATGTTTTATTAAAGGCTTTTGAGTTGTGAAATGGATCTTGGCTTAAAATGCAAGATTTGGTGATTTTTGATGATTTTCGTTAGATCTGATTAATCTGTGATTTGAGATGTGTTTTTGATGTTAAATGAACTCTAAATTGATAAGGAATTTAGCTTTGATTAATGCAATCCCGGATAGGTTGAGTTTCCTAAGTTTAGCTTGTGATTCTTGTTTGTTTTTGAGGTGATCTTGTGGATCTGATGTTGCTGGAGGTATAAGGATGATGATAGGTTCTTTTTAGATGTTAAATGATGTTAGTAGATGTTTGGTTTTGATGGTTTATGGCTGGGCTTTGTTGAGAAGTGGTTTGGATGCATTTTCGGTTGTGTTTGGTGGCCGAAAATGGAGGTTGGATGAGAGCAGCGAGTTTAGGTGCTTTCATTGAAGCAATTAATGCATGATGATGCATTAATCATCTGCTTTGATGTGTTAAAA
This sequence comes from Hibiscus tridactylites, assembly GCA_958450335.1. Taxonomy (NCBI): domain Eukaryota; kingdom Viridiplantae; phylum Streptophyta; class Magnoliopsida; order Malvales; family Malvaceae; genus Hibiscus; species Hibiscus tridactylites. Next base: position 43,935,505 of record OY288289.1, on the reverse strand, counting down.
CAGGGGAGGCATCTTGGATCCAAGAGTTGTTGATCCGGAAGCTTGTTTTGGTGCTTCAGCAAGAGGCGAAGTGGAATCGGTGAGTGAAATTGGGTTTTCGGCTTTGAAACCAATGTCTTGGGAGCTTAGTTTAAGTCTAAGCAACTTTGCTAAGCTCAAGTGTAAGTTTTCGGAAATACTCTCTAGTGGTGGCCATGATTTTGTTGTGATGGAATGTGGTTAATTGCATGTTTTAAATACTGTTTTGAAAGCATGATTTAGCATGGTATTTGCTGTTTTTGTAAGCCATATGTTGAAGGAAGCTCAAGGTAAGAGTTCCTTGTTTTTGTACATTGATAAAATGTGGTTTGATGCTTTTTAATGCATGAAGAATATGGCTTGGTTTAATGCTTAAAAACAGTGGATTAAATGATGATAATGATGTATATTGGCAAGTGATGTTTTGAAAAGGTTAAGGTCACTAAGGTGGTTAAAAGTCCTTGAGTGAGCCTTGTTTACTTAAGAACATCAAGGTGGTTAAAAGTCCTTGGATGATTCTTGCTACGGACACAAAGGTGGTTAAAAGTCCTTGTGTGATCCTTTCCATGGTGTTTAAAAGTCCATGGGGCCAAGGTGTTTAAAAGTCCTTGGGGCCAAGGTGTTTAAAAGTCCTTGGGACCAAGGTGTTTAAAAGTCCTTGGGGTGAAACTTGCTACGGACACAAAGGTGGTTAAAAGTCCTTGTGTGGTCCTCTTTCATGGTGTTTAGAAGTCCATGGCCAAGGTGTTTAAAAGTCCTTGGGGCCAAGGTGTTTAAAAGTCCTTGGGGTGAAAGTTGATGAACTTGTTTTTAAAGAAATGGAACTTATCACTTGTGGCCAATATGACATATATGATATGAAGCATGAGATGCTTGTTTTTAGTATGCTTTTGAGCATGTGCAATTGATGATTTGAAGCATGATTTATAAATGTTTTATAAATGCATTATTGAATGGTTTTATTGAGCATTCCTCACTAAGCTTTTGCTTGCGCTCTCTTCCGTTTTCCTAAATCAATAATGCAGAGAACTACAGTGCTTTGAGGGCAGCAAGGAGGGCAAGTATTCAAGTGAAAGTAAAGCTCAAAGTATTGAGGTTTTATTAAGCACATTTTAGCTTTTGGTAATTTGGCAATGGGGGGCCTATGTGTATGATTTGGGAGAGGTTTTGAACTCCCTAAGTATGTTGAATGTTGTTGAGAATGCTGGATTTTGTGTTTGGCCTTTACATGCTTGAATTGGAAGTTTATGCTTGAATGGTTTGCTTGTGTAGGAAGCATGCCTTTAGATTTGGGGCTTTTTGTATATGATGTTATTTGGTCGTTTTGTTGATGCATGTAAGTCACATATATGTTGAATTGCATGCTGGTAAAGTTTGGTATCATTTGGAGCATGTTTGAATGATCGATTGCATGTTTAAGTAAGCTTCATGCTGCAATCTGTGCAGGGCGTTCCGGAACAGTGCACACCGTTTCGGAACGGGTGCCTTGAATGAACCCAGGCGTCCGAAACGGTTGGCACCGTTTCGAAACGGAAAGGCCACTGCCAGCCCTTGTTTCGGTACGCGTTGCGGAACGGCCCGTGTTTCGAAATGGGTTTTGCCTGTTTCGGAACGGGTGACCGTTGGGGGCTGACATTGGCAGTTATATGTTTTGAATTGTTTGCGTTTTGGTCCTGAATCTTGTTTGAGCAATTGTATGAGTTCGGGAAGTCCTTTTGAGGTGAAATTTCACAGAGAAGCATGAAATCTGACTAATTTCAAGTTGGTAACCTTAATTTGGGTTAAGTCCTCCTATTTATCAGAAATTACAATTTGGTCCCTAAAGTTGTAATTTGTTCAATTGGGTCCCTGTTTGATCTCTGATGCTTGTGATCTTTGAATATGTTGTTGAGTGATCACAATTAGGGTTAATGTGTACCTAGACAAGTTTAAAAAGAAAAAAAAGGGCCGTTAATCAAGGTTGACTTTCGGGTTGACTTTGGTTTTCCCCGTGTGACTTTCTTAATTCGGGTCAACCGTCTAGGCCGGGTTAAGGGGGTTACAGATTACTTGTAATTGGGCAACATATCAACCTTGTAAGTGGTATTGTGAGAGTCTTTGTTAATCTTTCGGTAGAAAGATTAATCGGTTTGTAAAGGTTTCCTCCTAAGCCTAGAAAAGGGGAAGAATATCTAGTGGATATTGTTCAAAATCCTTAGTGGGAGCTAAGGTAGTGGATGTAGAGCTTGTTCAAGCCTTGAACCACTATAAATTACCTTGTTTTCAATTTTTACATTTTTAATTTGATCCATTCCGCTTTAAAAAGCCAATTCACCCCCTCTTGGCCAATTTCGACTCAATTGATCCCTTCAACAGATCCCTTGCTTCTCGTCGTCTTCCACGCTCTAATTCTCTGCATTTACAGATAAAGAGAGCATAAGTACACAAGGCTTAGTGAGGAGTGCTCAAAAACAAAACACCATCAATGTATTTTTAACCATTTTCTAAAACCACATTGAAATCTCATTTCAACCACTTCAAATTCACATTTAAAACATCATGCCCTTTAACAAATAAAAAACTATCATATTAAACAATATGCAACATGTATCGTAAAATCACATCAACTCACCTTGCAAAACTCAATTTAAGTCTTCCCATGCATAACATACCATATGCAAAACTTAAAGAGTAAACATGTATAATTCTCATTATACAACACATGATACATCAACAATTATATTGGCTTACAAGTGATCAATAACCAAGTTCCATTTGCAAATCATAACATCATCGGATACACAGATTCACAAGTATTGTCCCCACACTCCATACATTCTCACCGGAACCTCAAGGTTCACACAATAGAGTATTCGGTACGCAATAAACTCCCCAACCGTACTGACACTCGTGGTGGAGTATTCAGTACACCGTATAAACCCTCGACACCACTCATCGGTAGATGTATAAGCCCACTAATGGGAGACGGGACACCACTCTTCCACGATCGTTAGGGTACTTGGATGGAGTATTCATACACCCTATAAACCCCTCAAAATCCAAGGCGACTTGTTTATAGTGCACTCAATCCTATAGTCAGCTAACTATATTCGATGGCATTTTCAAAACCAATTTCATACCGTCACTTGCCAATATAATTCACATTTAATCACATAACTCATTTTTTCAAAGTATCAAAATAAACTATTTTCCCAAGCAATAAACCATGCTTTAAACACAAGTGTAAACATATACTTAGAAGGATCACTTACCATGTGCATTCTTCATCATCTAAAGATTAAAAACAATATATCACATACTTTAAACATGCTTTAACAATAGGTAACATGAAATCAAAACCAAGTGCATAAAACCATTTCATAATTGCACGACAAAGACATAAAACCACTTTATACTTACTTCCAAACTTAGACAAGCGTTTCAAGCTCAAATATAGTTCCCAAACCACCTTTAAAACATTTCAAAGCTGAAACCGACGTGAAACTAAGCGTCCGAAGCCTCCAAAGCTTCATTGATCTCTTCCTGATCAACCTCCCCTATTTTTACCACATAATAATAGAGGATTAATGCATCTCAATGCATTCAAAATCCCAACAAGCAATTCCACAACATTGCCACGCCAAATACTATCAATCGCCTATCCGAAACACCCGAAAACAACATCGATTAACCTCTAGACTTAATCCAGCAAAAACCTAACATTTTCAACCACCAATTATCATTGGTTGACATCCAAAATCATCATATTAACAACCTTATACCCCTAGAATTCATAAAACCACCACAACTCCACAAAAACCCAAATCTAGCAAGCTAAACAACTAAAGATTCACATAGTTTTGAGATTACAATGTTAATACATTTATCTTAACATTATTGAAATTCAAAATCATAATTAAAATCAATCATAAATCCAACAAAACATATCCAAAATGAATCTCAACTAAACCAAATTTTCACAATTAAAACATCAAACCCCATTAGAAAACACGTATAAAGGATCAAGAACTTGGGAATTTCAGTAAATAACCTTACATTAGAGGACAAAAACGCAGCTCACTTATAATGGATGCTTTTCCCCTTAATCGGGTAGATTTTCATGTAAAAATAAGATTAAAACAATAATGTTTTGATAGGAAAAGAATAAGAAATCATTTGATAACAAAAGATTAGAGAAATCAAGAGTGTACCTTAGTATTTTGAAGAATAAATGATTGTCTGGCTGGAAAGAATTTGAGAGAAATTTTTTGAGAGAAAAGAAGTTACGACAAATTTATTTTAATGAAATAACCACCAATTAATTCCTCCAACCTATTTTTTTATTAAAAACATTTTAAGCCAATTAAGGGTAAAAGTCAGATATTAGACTTTGGGCAATTAGCTCCTTAAAGATTCAAAGTTATGATCCTTTTACAAAACAGTCACTAAAAATAGTTTTCAAAGTTTACTTTTTTGTCACTAAATCCAAAATGTCAGAATTCTGAATACCATTTTCCAAAATTGATTTCCTCAAAACCTTTTATAAATTTAAAAAGGATTTTAGATAATTTTTTCATATTTTTATCGCCTTCCGAAATAGGTTTTCCCTGAACTTATCCTGAAACTTACTCGAATCTCTAATCTCTGTCCAACGGACCTTAAAACCATCCCAAACCTTTAGGCCCAAAACTAGAGCGTTACAACTCTCCCCCACTTAGGAAATTTCCTCCTCAAAATTTTAGCTTGAGGAAAAAGGTGCAGAAACTATTTCAACATGTATGCCTTGCTTTCCCACGTGGCTTCCTCAACTCCTCGATGACGCCACAAAACCTTTACGAGTTCAAGCGTCTTACCACAAAGAACTTTGCAACAAAAATCAAGAATCTCAACAGGTTCCTCATCATAAGACAAATCTGGTCGCACCTCAATATCCTCTACTGGCATAACACGCGACGAATCCGACCTATACCTCCGCAACATCGACGCGTGAAACACATCATGAATTTTCTCCAATTCGGGAGGTAATTTCAAATGATACGCAACAGGACCAACACACTCCACAACTTCATATGGTCCAATAAACCTTGGACTAAGCTTAGCCAAACGTCTAAACCTCAACACCTTCTTCCAAGGTGACACTTTCAAAAACACACAGTCACCAACCGCATACTCAATCTCCCTATGTTTCAAATCCACGTAGGATTTATGATGATCTGAGGCAGCTTTTAAGCGATAGCAAACAAGCTTCACTTTCTCATTTGTGGCTTTCAACACATCAGGCAAAGAAAAATGCTTTTCCCCTACTTCATCCGAACATAAAGGCGTACAACACTTCCTACCATACAAACCCTTGTAGGATGCCATTTGAATACTTGACTGGTAACTATTATTATACGCAAACTCCACCATAGGCAACTATTTCTCCCATATTCCTTGGAACTCTATGACACAACATCTCAACATATCTTCCAAAATCTAAATAACACGTTCAGACTAGTCATCCGTCTGAGGATGATAAGAAGTACTAAAATTCAACTTAGTACCTAAAGCTCGATGCAAACACTCCTAAAACCTCGCTGTAAACAGCGAATCTCTATTCGAAACTATATACTTGGGCACTCCGTGCAAACGCACAATCTCAGCGATATATAAATCCGCTAACTTATCCAAAGTATACATCGTATGTACATGCACAAAATGTGCACACTTCGTAAACTGATCAACAATCACCCAAATGGAATTCGTCTTAGTTGACGTCAACGATAATCCGGACACAAAATCTATGGTGATTCTCTTCCATTTCCATTCTGGTATCCTCAATGGTTACAACAACCCGGAAGGAAACTAATGTTCAGCCTTAACACGTTGACATACCATGCACTTAGCAACAAAATCATACACATCTTTCTTTAGACCAACCCAATAGTACTCTTCTTTCAAACCTCGATACATCTTAGTACTACCTAGATACATAGCAAAACGAATACTATGTGCTTCGGTTAGAATAGTTCATCTCAACGCATCATCACTAGCACCACTATTCGATTCTTGAAACATAACACAACATCATCATTAAAATGAAGATCTGTCGGATTTCCATCCATAATATCATTACCATGCGGTACCAACTCTTCATTATAAGGTTGGCTTTCCTTAATCAACTACGAAAAAGATGGCCTAACTTGTAACTCGGCAAACAAACCTCCATCTTGTGTCACACTCAACCGTGCAAACATGTCACTCAACTCAACTGCAACCTTCCTACTCAAAGCATCGGCTACCACATTAGGGTTCACTGGATGATACTCAATCGTTAAATCGTAATCCTTAAGCTACCCCAACCATCTACATTGCCGAAGATTCAAATTCTTTTGAGTCATCAAATATTTCAAACTCTTATGATCCGTGTACACAATATACTTCTCACCATAAAGATAATGCCTCCAAATCTTTAAAGCAAACACAACCGCGCCAAGCTCAAGATCGTGGGTAGGGCAATTGCGCTTGTGCACCTTCAATTGCTTAGATGCATAAGCAACAACATTTCGACCTTGCATCAACACACAACCCAAACAAATGTATGATACATCACTATACACAACAAACTCCTTACCCGACTCAGGTTGAATCGAGATAGGAGCTTGTGTCAAAGCTTCCTTCAACTTCTCAAAAGCTCGTTGCCTATCCTCCTTCCACTCGAAACGAACATTCTTTTTCAACAACTTAGTTAAAGGGACATCAATCTTCGAAAAGTCATCCACAAACCTACGGTAGAAACCATCCAACCCAAGAAAGCTGTGAACATACATCAGTGACTTAGGTGATTTCTAACTCATCACCGCCTCAATCTTATGAGGATCAACTCGAATTCCTTCAGCTGACACAACATATCCGAGAAAAACAACTTAGCATTAAGTTGATTATCCATCAAAGCTTGCAACACAATTCGCAAGTGTCGATCATGATCCTCCTCGGTAAGAGAGTACACAAGGATATCATCGATGAACACAACCGCGAATTGATCCAAAAACTCAAGAAACACTTGATTCATCATATTCATGAACGCAGCAGGTGCATTTGTCAAACCAAGCGGCATCACCAAGAATTCGTAATGCACGTACCTTGTACGAAACGCAGTCTTGGGTACATCCACATCCTTCACCTTCAACAGATAATACCCAGACCTCATATCAATCTTAGAAAACACCGAAGCACCTCGAAACTAGTCAAACTGATCATCAATCCTTGGCAAAGGATACTTGTTCTTAATCGTCAATTTGTCCAGTTGTCGATAATCAATGCACATCCACATAGTGCCATCCTTCTTTTTCACAAACAACACCGGCTCACCCCAAGGTGAAACACTAGGCCTAATGAACCCTAGATCAAGAAACTCTTGAAGTTGCGTCTTCAACTCTTTCAATTCTTTTGATGTAATTCGATAGGGAGCAATAGACACTAGAGATATATTTTCATACAACTCAATGCCAAACTCAATATCTCTATTCGACAATAAACCATGCAACTCCTCCGGAAACACTCATGGAAACTCACATACCATACGTATATCCTGAACACGTACCTTCTTCGATTTCAGGTTCATAACATAAGCCAAGAAAGCTTCACATCTAGAATCCATCAACCGTTTTTCTTCTAAAGCTGAAACAACATTATAGCATAATTTTACATTCTCGCACATGATTACCACCTCGTAATCATAAGAAAGTTTCAAGGTAACTCGCTTGGATTCATAATCACCCATAGCCCTATGTTCGGTCAACCAATCTATACCAAGAATTACATCAAAACTACGAAACAGCAACTCCATTAGATCAACTGCAAACACATGATCTTGAACAATTAAAGAATATCTCATAAACAACCTTCTAGTAACAATTGTTTCACCAAAAGAACTATTTAATTGGATTCCCACATCTAACATATCAATAGGAATATCAAGTAAATGTTCATGTTCACTTGAATGCGTAGAACCCAAATCAACCAAAGAAAACAACGGCAAGGATTGCAACGTAAAAGTACCTACAATCACATATGTGTCATTGTGTCCCTCACGATGTGCATACACCCTCGCAGGACCACCACCCTCAGGTTGAACTGCCACAACATGTGCCACAGTCCTTTGACCATCCTCCCTACGCTGGAAGTTACCATGACCACGCCCACGGCCTCTCTATGGTGCTACAACAGGTGCTCTAGCCTGGCCACCACCAGCCAACAACGGACAATCACGTCTAATGTGATCACTCGATCCGCAGCTCCAACAAGAGTTAGCAGCAACAGCAGCAGGAGCTTTTCTTTTGTGAGCCAAACGTGGACAATCTCGCCTCATGTGATCACGTGATCCACAAACCCAATAAGCATTCTGGTCGAAACTCACCCGATTACCCAAAACTGGCGCACCACGCCCAATAGCACCTCGCCTTTGCTCAAGACGATACCTACGATCACGGTGTCTCTTATACTGTCCACCTCTAGAGCCGAAATCCACAGCTATCTTACCCAAGCTAGAACCACTCCCACTAGAAGACAAGCCCAAATTATGTTCAATATCCTTAGCTCGTATAACCAACAAATCGAAAATCGTATAATAAGAGGCCAACATGTAAGTCTTCACTTCTTTCACCAGATCATAACAGAAACGGTCACAACGATGCCTATCACTCAGCACCAACTTAGGAGCATACTAGCTCAAATGAAAAAACTGAACCTCATACTCAGCCACAGTCATGCTACCCTGAACCGAAGACATGAACTCACATTTCTTATCATCCAAGTATCTAACTCCTAGATACTTCTTCTTAAAGGCAGCTTGGAAAAACTCCCAATCCACATCATTTGGATCTATAGTCGCAGTAATAGTCATCCACCAACTGTAAGTATCACCTTGTAACAAGGAAACAACACATCCCAGTTTGCGAGCATCATTGCACCACATCTGTTCCAAAATCCAGATAGTATTGGCCATCCAAGCCTCAGATGCCTCGGGCGACAAACCACGACACTCAACACTGCCCAAACTACGTAAATGCTCTAACGGCAACCTAGTTTTCCCAACAGCTAGTGCTTGTACATGCACTCCAACAATAACAACCTGGAAAGCTCCAGTCATCGCCTGAACCAAATGCGTCAAATCACCCAACACTGGCCCCACTGGCTTAGGTGGTACTTGCTCAACATTCTTAGGTGGATTAGGCGGAGGAGGTGGAATCCCTTTTTGAGGTATCTCATTCTCTTGATTTCTCTGCCCTAAGGAAGCAACAATCGTACCATATTGCAACTCTCTCCTCGGTCCCATCCGTCTATTATGTCTAAGGCATGATGACAAACCAAACAAAACAATCAGGCCAGCTTTCCCCCCAACATGGCATAAAGCAACCCAATAGAATATAATTCAAAACAATCAGTCATGATAACAAACTAAAATTTTTCAAACTATGGTAATAAGGCAATAGGCATCCCAACTTTCCCCCCCAACATGGCATAAAGTAACTAACATACATTTTGAAAACCAACAAATGTAACCCCCTCGACCCGACCTAGACGCGAGACCGAACCGAACGAGTCGCATGGGGAATATTGGAGTGAACCGGAAGGTTTACCTCAATAAACGACCCTATTTTTCTTTTATCTTGTCTAGAGGCACATTATCACCTATGTGATACAAACATGCAGCAGAAGAGACTTAAATTCAAACAAACAATGATTTGGCATTCAATTGACTACATACATGTTTTGGGGACCAAATTTTATTGAATATCAAGGACTTCAGCCAATTTATGGTTACCAACCTTTAATTAGTCATATTCCATGCCACTGTGTCAAATCTCAGCTCATTTTGATCATCCAAATACTTTTAATTGCATCCTCAACAATTAGGGACTAAAACATAAGAAAACAGATCTTCAAAGATTCCCAAACAACTACATTACCACATACTGTATCAATACACCAAGCACTGTATCGGTGCGGTTTTAAGGTAATTTAAATCCCATATTCTAGTAGATCAAACCCATATCGACATCGTCACGCGTACCGATTTGCCCAACCATTTTGTTCTAAGAGCATATCGATATGCTAAGCCTAGTTTGGCCTACTCATATCGATATGGTACCCCGCATACCGATACGAGTGGCCTGAAATGCCTATTTTTACTTGTTTAACATACAATTAAGCTAGGCAATCCAGTTATTCATGCTTCAAAGACATATACAACATACCTAAGGATCGATCCTCAGCCAAACATAGCATCTACAACATCATTTCATTGCATCATGCTTCAAAAAAGAATCTATAGGCATGCTTCCTAAAACCACATCAAGTAAGATCCAAAAATCATAGCAAAGCATATTCCAAACTTCAAAGGCCACTTACAACTCATAAATAGCATCATAAACTTGTTCAAACAGGGATTTTACACATATCTCCCAAAAACATAACAGATTCCCCATTGCCCTTATTACTCATAGTCTAAAACAAAACATACTTTCAAGTAACAAAGTCTTTTTTGATCTTTTGCTTCTCGCTTCCTTCCATGCTCTAATTCTCTACATTGATGGATAAAGAGAGCGTAAGAACACAAGGCTTAGTGACGAGTGCTCAAAAACAAAACAACATCAATGCATTTTTAACTGTTTTCTAAAACCGCATTGAAATCTCATTTCAACTACTTCAAATCAACATTTGAAACATCATGCCCTTAAAATCATGTAATTCACCCAATAAAAAACCAGCATATTAAACCATATGCAACATATATCGTAAAATCACAACAACTCACATTGCTAACTTAAATTCAAGCCTTCCCATGCATAACATGCCATATGCAAAGCTTAAAGAGTAAGCATGTATAAATCCCATTATACAACACATGATACATGAACAATTATATTGTCTTACAAGTGATCAATAACCAAGTTCCACTTCCAAATCATAACATCATCGGATACATGGATTCACAAGTGTTGTCCCCACACTTCATACATTATCACCGACACCTTAAGGTTCACACACAAGAGTATTCGATACGCGATATAAACCGCTGAACCGTTGTGATGCCCTTGGTCGAGTATTCGGTACACCGTTTAAACCCCTCGACACCACTCATCGGTAGATATATAACCCCACTAACGAGAGACGGGACACCATAAAATCACAGTATGAAACTCTTAACATCCAAGGTAACTTGTTTATAGAGGACTCAATCCTATAGCCGGCTAACTATATCCAATAGCATTTTCAAAACCATTTCCATACAATCACTTGCCAATATAATTCACATTTAATCACATACCTCACTATTTTCAAAGCATCAACAATAAACCATTTTCTCAAGCAATAAACCTTGTTTTAAACACAAGTATAAACATATACTTACAAGGATCACTTATGTGCATCCTTCATCATATCATGATTAAAAACAATATATCACATACTTTAAACATGATTTAACAATAGTTACATGAAATCAAAACCAAGTGCATAAAACCATTTCATAATAGCACGACTGAGAGAGAAAACAACTTTATACTTACTTCCGAACTTAGACAAGCATTTCAAGCTCAAATCCAAGTTCCCAAAACAACTTTAAAACATTTCAAAGCTGAAATTCATGTTCTCACTCATCGACAAGAGAAACCTCGATTGTCGACATGAAACTAAGCGTTCGAAGCCTCCAAAGCTTCACTGATCTCTTTCGGATCAACCTCCCTTTTTAACCACATAATAACAAAAGATTAATGCATCTCAATGCATTCAAAATCCCAGCAAGCAATACCACAATATTGCCTTGCAAAAAACTTTAAATCGCATATCTGAAACAACCGAAAACAATATTGATTAACCTCCAAGCATAACCTAGCCAAAACCTAACACTTTAAACCATCAATTATCATTGGTTAACATCCAAAATCATCATATTATCAACCTTATACCTCCAACATTCATAAAACCATAACAACTTCACAAAAACCCAAATCCAGCAACCTAAACAACTAGAGATTCACATAGTTTTGGGATTACAACGTCAAAACATTTATCTTAACATTATTAAACTTCAAAATCATGAATAGAATCAATCATAAACCCAAAAAAATAGATCCAAAATGAATCTCAATCAATTTCACCAATTAAACCAAATTTCCACAATTAAAACATCATAACCCATTAGAAAACATGTATAAAGGTTCAAGAACTTGGAAATTTCAGTAAAAACTTTACATTAGAGGATAAAAATGCAGCTCACCTTCAATGGATTCTTTTCCCCTTTAATCGAATAGATTTTCATGTAAAAAAATATTAAAACAATAAAGTTTTGATACAAAAACGATAAGAAATCATTTGATAACAAAAGATTAGAGAAATCAAGAGTTTACCTTAAGATTTTGAATAAGAAATGAGTGTTTACCTGGAAAGAATTTGAGAGAAAAAAATTTACGTCAAATTTGTTTTAATGAAATAACCACCAATTAATTCCTCTAGTCTATTTTATTAATTAAAACCCGTTTAAAATAAGCAAATCAAGGGATAAAAGTCTGATATTAGACTTTGGCCAATTAGCTCCTTAAAGATTCAAAGTTCTGATCTTTTTTTTTAAATAGTTACTAAAAACAGTTTTCAAAGTTTACATTTTGGTCACTAAATCCAAAATGTCCAAATTCCAAATACCATTTTCTAAAATTGATTTCGCCAAAACCTTTTATATATTTAAAAAGGCTTTTAGATAATTTTCCATATTTTTATCGCCTTTCGAAATAGGTTTTCCCTGAACTCATCCTGAAACTTAACTAAATATCTATTCTCAATCCAATAGACCCTAAAACCATCCCAAAACTTCTAGGCCCAAAACTAGGGCATTACATGCCTTAGGTCTAGTAGGAATCACCCTATCTGAACAATAGGAACCTGATATAGTAGGAGTTACCCTAGCTGAAGCATAGAAACCTTGTACAGTAGAAATTACCATCCGGATCAGGGCTGAACCTGTATAGACTTCATATCCGATCACAAGTATCATAGTAAAATGTTGCGTGCAAAAGTGATGCGCTATTAGCATGCAAGTGTACACAGTGCCAAGTTATAGTATTTAAGATATCGTCTCCACGTGGATTTTGACAACCTTTCGGAGTTCACCTTTCTGCACAAGTAAAAATAAAAACACAAATAATTAGAGTTGGTTTCATTAAAACTAAGACTAAAGCAACTAAAGTAAATTGATAAATCAGAGTGGGAGATGAGTCGGTATTAGATGTTTCGTAGTGTGGAGATTGAATGTACTGTCTCGACAAAATTTTGCAGATCAACTTAACAACTTTCAATAGCCGCCCATGATTATGCCTTGGCAGGCACCCGCCTCGGAAAAGACCAAGTGACTGCCTAGGCAGTTAAGTAGTGATTCAAGGTTCGACAAGGATCCTTTCTATGACTTCCTATTCTCCCGAAGCTTGAAGTACTATTGGCGAACACATCTTGGATGATACCTCCTGGCGTGAAGCTAAGGGTGAACACCGACCGATTATGAAACCTCTCTTAGCCGCTAAACTTATAAACTTATCCCTAAGCCGAAGTAGCTTTACCATATGGTTGGATAAAACCTTGTATACTCGTTTCGCGAGTTCAACTCTTCCGATATTTAAAAAATAGATTTCTTCCCTCTTTTCTCGAGATAAAGATTGCTACAATGAAGAACCAATAGTAAACAAACATTGAATTTTATTGCAAAAACTGAAATCTTAAACGAATGCAAGAAAAACTCTCACGACTACTACACAACCAACCCTTAGCCCCAGGGAAGGTTTAGAACATGATGGATGTTGATGGTACTAGGGTTTCGACAAGAAGGAGTTTTCTCTCTAATCTAAATTTTGTTTTCTCCTTCAAGTCGATTACATATATCTAGGGGAGGAGCCTAGTCCTAAGTCGGTTTAGAGTAGGAATACTAGTTAGAATATAATTACAACGCATTAAATCTTCCTAGATTCTCGTTTGACTCTTTCCAACTTGACTTTAACGAGGCTTTTCTTTGTCTGCTGGGCTCCAATGCACGTGCAAGTGGTCTCCAAAAATCGGGCTTGATGAGCTCTTTTAATCACATACCACTTTGCAATTTTTCCTCCTTCCTCGAATTGTTTCGTCAACGGCATATTGTTGACTGCCTCGGCAGAGGTGTGGGATGGTGTGCAGGGGATAGCAAAGCTCTTCATTCTAGTCCTCTCCTCCTCTATCAGCTCTCCAGATGGTCAAGCAGCTTCCTTCATTGTTTTCTAGCTTCTCCTCTTCTGCCCTCTCTACTGCTTTGGCGGTATCTGCCTGACGAGTACTTGCGCATAGGAAGAAAACGCACCTGAACAATATATTTTAGATAAAAACAATTAAGTGCATCAAATAAGACAAAATAACTAATCTATGCAGTTTTGTGTTTATTTACCTAATAAATGCAACTACACTAAACTTAAGAACAACAATAATTGAGCTAAACTAGGGCATAAATATAGGACTTTTGCACACTTAACACACCCCCAAACTCGAACTATTGCTTGCTCTCAAGAAATCTAATCTAATAATAACATGTCAAAACTTAAAATCATATGTAAACTTAGTTGATAAAGCATCTTGAGCAACCTTTACATACCGTGTAGATTTAAGCCTAATTAGCAACCTTTCGAATGACAGTAGACTTACCCGGAACTGAACTATGAATCTCATGAGTGTGTGTGTTCCTTGTGATAAGAATGTTTCTTTGGCTTCTAAGAAAACCTTCGATAAACACTTTAATTCCCTTGGGTTTCCCTCTAGTTTCTTTTGCAATTTAACCACTAGTGCCGATGATAGGCATCTCTAATTATTTCATCATTTTTTTTCTCTAGAGCCAGTTTTGGGCACCTCTAGCTTATCCTAGAGCCAGTTTCAGGCACCTATAGGACGTTTATATAGTTTTTTTTTTCAAACTTCAAGTTCTACCCAAGTTTACTAGGTGAAATACCTAAGTTTCCTAGAAGTCCTAAAATCAAACTAGTCACAAAGAGTGTTTTCTTTTAAGTTCAGGCCATAGTAGGATTCTAAGTTAATCTAAATTCGTGCTAAGGTTGCCGCCTAGGCGGGTAATCTATCGCGGCGGGTAAAAGGTACTCAAGAATTTTACTCAAACTAAGAATTCATTAGTCTATAAATAAAGGCATGTTACATTAGAACCTAAATGCAAAAAAAAACCCTAAAAAACTTGAAAAAAAATGACAAAAAGAAAAAGAAAAATTAGAGGACTAATTTTCCCCCCAGACTCGAGAGGAGCATTGTCCTCAATGCATGCCTACATACACAAAATTTTAGCATAGATTAGATAAAAAAATATAAGAATGGGAGGTAGGCTTAGATTGGTCGTGACTCGAATGAGCTGTCGTCGGCTATGACCACTCTTTTCCGAGCTGCCCTTTTGAAGCATTTGGCCGCCCTCGGCGGCTGCTACCGGAAAGGTGGACTGGGTTGTGCCTTCTACGTGACTTCTTGTTCGCCACCTTCTTCTCGGTCTGGACAGACTTCTCTGGCTAAATGTGTTCTCTTGGCACCTGGGGAGAATGACGGTTCAAGCTTCCTTGTGACAAAGTGAACCGTGTCTTGCCATACTGAATCGTTTGATAAGAAGTCATTGAGGCAGGCTAAGTCGGAAGGTCCTGGTGCGTTGGCTGCTGCCCATGAGATATGTTCTTGTTCTTTGATTGGGGCTGCCGTTGGATCTCCACGGTTGTCGGAGATGGAGAGGACTTCAGTGGTCGTGGCTGCTCAGGAGGCTTGGTTGAGATAGGGGCAGTTGAAGTTGCGGAGGCTGCCGAGGTAGAGGGTCTGGTGGGCGATTCTAGTGCTGCCGAGGCAAATATCTCGGCAAGGAACTCTAGAAAGTGGGCCGACGGGAACTTTTCCATTATGGTTGTGATGGTGACATTGTTGAAGTCTCGGATGTACGCCATGAAGGTTACCTGGCATCTTTCCATTCTATCAAGTTGGGCTGCCAAGTCACCTATGGTGGTTGCCGGGTGGACTGCTGGAATTCTTGCTTGCTGCCCATCTTTGATACCGGGGCATAATTTTCTGGAGTGGCCGATGTGATCTCCATTTTTCGAAGGATGATTTCCCTCGTTCACCCGATTCTTTTCGGCGTCATGGTGTCGGTTGGGGCGGCCACAACGTGTGCCTTCTCACATAACGTCGTGATGAGACTGGGAAGTAGAGTTTCCCCTTCGTTTTCAGCCCGCACTCATAAATTTTGTTAGCAATAATCGAACCCACATTTATATACCATTTGTTGATGATGGAGTGGATGAGTGCTAATCGCGGCTTGTCGAGCGTAGAGTTGTGGGTCGTGGGCAGCAACCGTCTTTTCATGAAGGTGTTCCATAGTTTTGCCTCGGGTAGCAAGTTCTGTCGATTGACGGTGCCTCTATTTCTACCGTTATTCCAGACCGTTCCCGGTATGCAAAGCTCTTCCTTCATTGCCTCGTAACTATCTGTCGTGAGGGAGGCGAATATGGAGGTCGTAGTAGAGATTGATCTTTTCTTCGTTGATCGTCACTGGCCGCCCGCGAACATTTACCTTCGGCACTTCCTCTGTCGGCCTATGGGCATAGTACTTATGCACTATTGTCTAATTTGCCGGATTTGGTTACTGGGCAAAGATCTGCCATCTTTGGTGTGCGATCTTGGAGTGGATGAACTGCTTAAGCCCAAAGTTTCTCTTCCTCGTCTCATAGTAGAAACCTTGCTCTTACTACACCAATATTTCTTTAAATTTCTCGTTATGGCGGGCTTTAATCTCCAATGTGGCAAAACGGTTTAGAGATTCCTCTAATTCTACCTAGGCAGCTAGGCAGTGGGGGGGTTTTGCCATTCTTGATTTGGGCTTTAGAGTTTTTGCGTGTAGAGGGTTGTGATAGTTTGTGAATCTGTGGAAAAAGAACGAAATCTGAAAGCAAAAGAAATTTGTGAAACAATATGCAAGAGAGAGTAAAGAATAGTGAATAGTAAAAAATGAGAGGGTTTAAATAGGAGTGAAAGGGTGCCACTGTTTCTTCTGCCGAGGCAGCCATTGCCTGGGCAGAGAGCCTTTAGAATGGAACGGGCGTCTGCGAATGGCTAGTCTGCAATGGCTAGTTTTGGCGATAAGCAACGTCTGTCTGCCGCGGAAAACATGGCGGGTGGGCTGGAGCAGTTGATAGATTTGGGATTTCTTCTTCTCTATTCTCTTGGGTTATTGTTCCTCCTAAAATAAGAAAAACTAAAATTAAAATTATTAGTGCATAACTGCTAAAATTAAATCTACTTCCTAAGAACTGAATAAAATTGCAATAAATTAAAATCTAAATCCTAAAAACTAAAAATAAAAGAAAGAAAAATTGAGTTATGTTGGGAATGCATTTGGATGCATTTCCCAGCATAACCACTTCTTGGCTGCTACAACATCTGCTTCACCCTCTGCCAGGGCAGGTCTCTGTGTTTCTCTTGATCATTGTCACTACCAAGTTGCCCGCCCTGGCGGCTATGGCTGGAGTGCTCTAGCTCTGTGCTGGATTTGATGTATGATGAAGCATGAATGTCCTGACATTCTTCTTTGTCGTCAGCTTTTTGTCATCCACCCTCACAGTAAGCTCCCCATTCTCCACATATATTAGAGTTTTGCTCGTGGCTAGGAATGGTCTTCCCAGGATGATGGGTGCTTTATCGTCTGCCTCACAGTTCATATTTAAGAAGTCAGCTGGAAAAATAAGATTGTCCACTCTTACTAGGATGTGTTCAATTTTTCCTTCCGGTTGCACGTAAGAATGATCAGCTGATTGGAGCATGACGGTGGTGGGTCTAGCTTTTCAAAGACCGACTTTGGCATTACATTGATGCTTGCCCCAAGGTCGCATAAGGCTTTCCCCTCATAGTGGCTCCCAATAGCACATGGAATGAGGAAGCTCCCTGGGTCTGTATGCTTGGGCGGTGTTTTATTGTGCAGCATGGCCATGCATTCTTCCGTCATGGCTATCGTTTCGAATTCTCTGATTCTTCTCCGTTTCGAAACTATGTCTTTCAAAATTTTGGCATAGTTTGGCATTTGTTGTATGGCTTCCACCAGGGGTATGTTGATATGCACTTTCTTGAGAATATCCAGAAACCTTTTGAACTGGTGGTCCTGCTTCTGTTGTTTCAGTTGCTGTGGAACATGTGGGTGTGCATGTACCTCACATTTCTCGGGAGCATCAATAGGGTCTGTTGTGGTAGAGATTTCTAGGTCTGTCGTGGCGGGATTGCTTGCTTCTGTTTGGGCAACTGATTTGATGGATTTGCACTGCTCGTAAGTAGGTTTCCTCGTGACTTTAGTGTTGTTGGGCAATCCTCCCATATGTTTGGTGTTCAGGACTTCTGCAAATTGTCCTACTTGAGTTTCCAGTGATTTTAAAGTTGCCTCATGATTCTGTATTCTCATCTAGGTCCTGTCCATGAAAGCTTCAATTTTCTTAACAAATAAATCCATGTTGGACATATAGGTACTTGTCTGAGTCATAAAAGGACTTAAAGTCTGCTCTAAAGCACTGGGTGCTGCCTGTTGCGGCGGCTGCTACTGCATCTTAGTCTGCTAGAATCCTTGCGATTGATTTGTCTAATTAGCAGGATTCAGTACGTTGTTGGGGTTGCCCCATGAAAATTTAGGGTGCCTCTTTCAGCCAGGGTTGTAGGTGTTCGATGTAGGGTTGTTGTTTCTGTTGAAGTTCCCCACGAAGTAGTTGGTTTTTGTTCCCTGTAGGCACTCGAACGAGTCATGGTCTCCCTCACTTTGGTCGCAAAAGGCATCAATATCTTTGACTTGTTACGTATTGTTCTGCCTTTGCATAGCTTCTACTATCTTTGTCAACCGAGCAATTTGTTCTACAACTGTATCTGAGGTCCCTAGCTCATTTTCTGTAGCCTTCTTGATTATGCCACCTCGGCGGGCATTAGGGAACTTGTAATCGTTTTTGGCCATCCTGTTAAAGATTTGAATTGCTTCGGTAGGCTCCTTATCGAGTAATGTACCGTTGGCAGAGGAATCCAACATCATCCTTGTTGGTGTGTTTACACCATTGTAGAATATGGATACTAATATCCACTCTGGAAGTCCATGGGAGGGGCATTTATTCAATAGCTCGCAGTATCTCTCCCATGCCATGTACATTGCTTCATCATATGCTTGTCGAAAAGTAGTTATGTCAGTCCATAATTTATTAGTCAAATTAACACGATTAAATCGAGCTTAGAAATCTCGGCATAGTTCTTTCCAAGATTCAATAAACTCTAATGGTAGGCTATTGAACCAAGTTTTTTCCCTATCCCTCAGTGAATAGGGAAATAGTATGAGCTGCAGCACGTCAAGATTAACTCCATGGATTTGCAGATATCCAGGAAGGATTTCATATGCTGGTGGGCATCTTCAGTGGCGGATCCTCCAAATTGTCCAAGTGTATTTAGCATGTTGAACATGACCAGTTTGAGTTCAAAGTGGTCCGCTTCTATTTCTAGATCAATCACGCCAGAGTTCATCCTTTTAAGATCTTCCTGTAACATCCCCTTCCCAGTCTGGTCAAGAACCGGATTGGAAGCTAATATCGATGTTAAATACATTAAACAGTGCGACAAAATTTCTTTTTAATATTAACTTTTAAGCCAATATCATTGTAACCCCCTTAACCTGGCCTAGACGGTTGACCCGAATTAAGAAAATTACACGGGGAAAACCAAAGTCAACCCGAAAGTCAACCTTGATTAACGACCCTTTTTTTCTTTTTAATCTTGTCTAGATGCACATTATCCCTAGATATATTCACAAGATCATCATATTCAAAGATCATAAAAATCAGAGAACATTCAGGGACTCGATTGTACAAATTACAACTTTAGGGACCAAATTGCAAATTCTGAAAATTTCAGGGACTTAACCCAACTTAACGTTACCAATATGAAATTAGTCATGTTTCATGCTTCTCTGCCAAATTTGAGCTCAAACGGACATCTCAAACTCGTACAATTGCAATAACAAGATTCAGGACCAAAACACAAACATTTCAAAACATATAACCATCAAATTCAGAGCCCAACGGTCGAGTGTTCCGAAACAGGGAGAACCTGTTTCGAAACGCGGGACCGTTCCGCAACGGGTTCCGAAACATGGCTTGGCAGTGGTATTTCTGTTCCGGAACGGTTCCTCCTGTTCCGATAGGGCCTGCCCAGATTGCAGAAAACTAGCTAAATAAACACACAATTGACCCATCAAACATGCTCCAAATGCCACCAAATTAAACCAGCAAGTCATTCAACATTCAAAGAACATAATTGCATCAACCAAACATCAACATGGCATCAATTATGAAAATCCCCAATTCTATAGGCATGCATCCTACTTGGAAAACCATTCAAGCATCAATATACCAAAACAATCTCATAAAGGCCAATTACAAGTACCAACATGATCAACAATATAAAACCAACTTAGGGAGTCCAAAACATCTCCCAAAACAACAACATAGGTCCCCCATTGCCAAATGCCCAAAAGCTAATAGTTTTAGGAAAATGTTCACCATACATGAGCTTAGATCACCACATGGATTCTTGGCTTCCTTGCTGCCCCAAAATGCACTTCAATGCTCTGCATTATTGGTTTAAGAAAAGAGAGAGCGTAAGCAAAAGCTTAGTGAGGAATGCTCATTAAAACCACACAATAATGCACTTATAAAACACATTTATAAACCTTATTTCAAACATCATTTGTACATGCGCACAAGCATTTAAAACAAGCATATCATGCTTCAAGTTCATAACATGTCATATTGGCAACAAGTGATACAATCAACATAAGATCCACACATGGACTTTTAAACACCATTGTGATCTTACAATTTCCAAGGACCACACATGAACTTTTAAACACCATTGTGTCCTTAACAAGCATCATCCATGGACTTTTAAACACCATGACAAGGACCACACAAGGACTTTTAAACACCTTTGTGTCCATAACAAGAATCACCCAAGGACTTTTAAACACCTTGGTGTTCTTAAATAAACAAGGCTTACACAAGGAATTTTAACCACCTTTGTAACCTTAACCAAGAACCAACCATGGACTTTTAAACACCATGTTGTTCTTAAATACACAAGACTCACACAAGGATTTTTAACCACCTTGGTGATCTTAACCAAGAACCAACCATGGACTTTTAACCACCATGTTGTTCTTAAATAAACAAGGCTCACACAAGGACTTTTAACCACCTTTGTGACCTTAACCATCACTTGCCAATATGCATCATTAACAACAATATTCCACTGTTTTAAAGCATTTATCCAAGCCATAAACATCATGCATCATTAAGCATCAAAACCACATTTAACAATGTTCAAAAAAAAGAATCTCTTACCTTGAGCATTCTTCAACACATGGCTTATAAAATCAGCAACTAACATGCTAAAATATGCTTCCAAAATAGAATTTAAAACATGCAAACAACCACATTGCATACAACCAATCCATGGTTCATCATCAATAGAGTTTTTCCGAAAACTTACTCTTGAGCTTAGCTAAGTTGCTTAGACTTAAACTAAGCTCCCAAACCTTCAATACATTGGTTTCAAAGCTGAAAACCAAAATCCACTCACCGATTCCGTTTTGCCACTTGCCGAAACACCAATCAAGCTTCCGGATCACCACCACTAGGATCCAAATATGACTCCCCTGTTTTAAACACATCAAAGCAGAGGATTAATGCATCATCATGCATTAATATCTTCAATGAAAGCACCTAAACTCGCTGCTCTCATCAACACCCCATTTTTGGCTACCAAACACAACCGAAAATGCATCCAAACAACTCCACAACACTACCCAGCCAAGATCCATCAAATCTAATCATCCTTAAACATCAATTAACATCCAAAAAGGATCTAACCACACCCTTATACCTCCAGCTATAACAGATCATCAAGATCACTCCAAAAACCATCAAGAACTCAAGCTAAAATTAGGAAAATCAACCTATCCGGGATTACATTGTTTAAACCTCAATTCCTCTTCAATTTAACATTCATTTAACATAAAAAAAGACACCACAAATCACTGCTCAAACAGATCATACGAATTTTATCAAAAAATCAACCAAATCTTGCATTTTAAAGCAAAGATCAAGAATACATCTTTAAAACCTTTTATAAAACACAAATTAAGGATTGAGAACTTGGGAATTTCAGTAAAGAACTGAGAATTTAGAGGAGAAGGACGTTCATACCTCTAAACTTGAGTTTCTCCCTTTTGGAACCAAGATTCTTGAAAATCCAGTTAGCAAATGATAAGGTTTTGATGAAGAGATGATTAGAGATCAAAAGAGAATTGAAATGTGTTATTTAGATGACAAAATCAGAGGGAAATGCTCTGGAGAAATATGTTTGGTTTGAGAGAAAAGATGAGAGAAAATGAAAATGGAATTTAGGAAAAGTTAGTTGGAAAATGCCAAAATATCTTCCCTCCTTTTTAGTTTTATTTAAAAACCATTAATTAAATCTTTAATATTTAGGAAAAATCTGGAGAAACTCCTTTTGGGTAAATAGCTCCTTAAAGATTCAAAGTTTCAATCCTTTTCAAAACAGTCACACAGTTTTCGAAAATTACATTTTGGTCACTAACCAAAATGTCACCCTTCCAAACCTCATTTTGTAAAATTGATTTCACCATTCTCTTATATATAATAAAAGAGAATTTTAAGACATTTTTCCATATTTTTAGTGCAACCCGAACTAGGCTTTCCTAATTTCACTCTTATATATTCGAACCGCAACCCGACCGGTCCGGTTCAAACCCAAAACTCCTAAGCCCAAAATTGGGGCGTTACAACTCTCCCCCCTTAAGAAATTTTGTCCTCGAAATTTACCTGAAGGAAAGAGGTACGGAAACTGCCTCAGCATGTCATCCTTCCGTTCCCACGTGGCTTCTTCAACACCACGATGCTTCCACAACACCTTTACCGACTCAATGGTCTTGCCTTGAAGAACTTTACTATCCAAATCCAGAACCTTCACCGGTTCCTCATCATAGGTCAAATCCGGATTCAATTCCACTTCTTCCACAGGCATAACATGTGAAGGATCCGATCTATACTTCCGAAGCATAGAAACATGAAACACATCATGAATCTTCTCCAACTCTTGAGGTAGCCTCAACTTATACGCAACAGGACCCACACGCTCAATCACCTCGTACGGTCCAATGTACCTAGGGCTCAACTTACCCTTACGGCCAAACCTCATCACCTTTTTCCAAGGCGAAACCTTCAAAAACACACGGTCACCCACCGCATACTCAATCTCCTTACGCTTCAAATCCGCGTAAGACTTTTGCCGATCAGAGGCTGCCTTCAAACGCTCACAAATGAGCTTCACCTTCTCAGTGGTTCCTTTCAACAAAGTCGGCATCGAAACCAACTTCTGACCCGTTTCAGCCCAACAAAGAGGAGTCCTACACTTCCTCCCATACAAAGCTTCATAAGGTGCCATTTGAATGCTTGCCTGATAACTATTGTTATAAGCAAACTCCACCAAAGGCAAATGTTTCTCCCAAGAGCCCTGAAACTCAATCACACAGCACCTCAACATATCCTCCAAAATGTGGATAACACGCTCGGACTGACCATCCGACTGAGGATCATAAGATGTACTGAAATTCAACCGTGTCCCCAAAGCTTGATGCAAACACTGCCAGAAACGCGATGTGAACCTCGGATCCCTATCCGACACAATCGACTTAGGCACACCATGCAGCCGCACAATCTCAGCAATGTACAGCTCCGCAAGCTTATCCAACGAATACGTAGTATGCACAGGCAAGAAATGCGCACACTTCGTTAGGCGATCCACAATCACCCACACCGAATTCTTCTTCGATGGTGACAAAGGTAAACCAGACACGAAGTCCATGGTTATCCTTTCCCACTTCCATTCAGGGATTCTCAACGGTTGCAACAACCCTGAAGGAACCTGATGCTCAGCCTTAACTCGCTGACACACCATGCACTTGCTCACAAACTGAGCAACATCCTTTTTTAAACCCACCCAATAGTACTCATCACGAAGATCACGATACATCTTAGTACTACCAGGGTGCATAGCAAAAGGACTACTATGACCTTCAGTCAGAATAGCACACCTCAACTCAGCATCATTGGGCACTACTATCCGACTCCCAAAACACAACACTCCATCATCATTGAAACAGAAATCTGAAGGACTACCCTCCGCGATATCCTGAACATGAGGTACCAAGGAATCATCCAGCAACTGCTTTTCCTTGATCAACTGAACCAAAGATGGTTTCACTTGCAACTCAGCCACAAGACCACCATCGCGCGAAATACTCAAACTGGCAAACATAGCCCTCAGCTCAACAACTACCTTCCTGCTCAAGGCATCCGCCACAACATTAGCCTTTCCAGGGTGATACTCAATCGTCAAATCATAGTCCTTGAGCAACTCCACCCAACGCCGCTGTCTAAGATTCAACTCCTTCTGAGACATCAGATACTTCAAACTCTTGTGATCCGTTTACACAGTACACTTCTCACCATACAGGTAATGTCTCCATATCTTTAAAGCAAAAACCACCGCAGCCAACTCAATGTCATGCGTAGGATAATTGCGCTCATGCACTTTCAACTGCCGCGATGCATAAGCCACCACTTTACCCTCTTGCATCAACACACATCCCAAACCAACATAGGACGCATCACTATAGACCACAAACTCTTTCCCTGATTCAGGTTGAACCAAGATCGGAGCTTGCGTCAAAGCTGCCTTAAGCTTCTCAAAGGCCTGCTGTCTCGCTTCCGTCCACTCATACTTAACATCCTTCTGCAACAACTTTGTCAAAGGTGCAGCAATCTTCGAAAACCCATCCACAAACCTCCGGTAGTATCCCGCCAAACCAAGGAAACTACGAACCTCATGAACTGACTTAGGAACCTTCCAATTCATCACCGCCTCAATCTTCTAAGGATCAATACGAATCCCTTCAGCCGAAACCACATGACCAAGAAACACCACTTCACTTAACCAGAACTCACACTTGCTCAGCTTAGCATAAAGCTGATTTTCCAACAAAGCTTGCAGCACAATCCTCAAATGCTCTTCATGCTCCTCCTCAGTACGCGAGTACACGAGGATATCATCAATGAACACCACAACAAACTTGTCTAGGTATTCATGAAACACACGATTCATCATGTCCATGAAAGCTGCAGGAGCATTTGTCAAACCAAACGGCATCACAAGGAACTCATAATGCCCATACCTCGTCCTGAAAGCTGTCTTAGGCACATCCACATCCTTTACCTTCAACTGGTAATACCCTGACCTCAAGTCAATCTTAGAGAACACTGCTGCTCCCCGAAATTGATCAAAGAGATCATCAATTCTCGGCAAAGGATACCGATTCTTGATAGTCAACTTGTTCAGCTGACGGTAATCAATGCACATTCTCATAGTGCCATCCTTCTTCTTCACAAACAAGACCGGTGCACCCCAAGGTGACACACTCGGCCGGATGAAACCACGATCTAACAACTCTTGCAACTGTGTCTTCAGCTCCTTCAACTCTTTAGGTGCCATTCTATAAGGGGTAATGGACACAGGAGTTGTATTCTCATACAGCTCAATCCCAAACTCCACCTCGCGGTTAGGAGGCAACCCAGGCAACTCCTCAGGAAACACACTAGGAAATTCTCGCACAATCCTGATATCTTGCACACGCAACTCCTTAGAACTAGGATTCATCACAAAAGCTAGGTAAGCTTCACAACCTTGCCTCAGCATCCAGCTCGCCTCCAATGTAGACACCAAATTGGCAAGAAAGTTCACATTCTCACCAACCACAACTACTTCATAATCATCTGCAAGCTTCAACGAAACTCGCTTATTTTCACAATCTACTACAGCACGATGCTCAGCAAGCCAATCCATACCAAGGATTACATCAAAACCATAGAAAGGCAACTCCATAAGGTCAACAGGAAAAACATGATCTTGAACAATCAAAGGACACCTTCTATAAAGTCTTCGAGTCACAACAGTCTCACCAAAAGAACTAGTGACACGCACACCAACATCCAAAGACTCAACAGGCAAACCAAGCAATTCAGCATGCTCACGCAAAATGTATGAGTGCGTAGGTCCAGAATCAATCAAGGAAAGTAATGACAAGGATTGCAAAGTAAAAGTACCTGCGATCACATCCGCGCCATTCCTTCCCTCCCGCTGAGCATACACCCTGGCTTGGCCGCCACCCTCAGGCTGAATAGCCACAACATGGGCCACACCCCGACCACCTTCCTCTCTTCGCTGAAAGTTACCACAGCCGCGCCCACGACTTCTTTGTGGTGCAACAACAACAGGAGCACGCACTTGGCCACCAGCCAACATAGGACACTCTCTCCTCATGTGATCTGTAGATCCACAGTTCCAGCACGCATTACCAGCTGCCACAACAGGAGCCTGCACCTCCCTCACAGCTCGAGGACAATCACGTTTCATATGGCCACGCGAACCACATGTCCAACATGCACTCGGATCGACTCTAGCGTTGCCTCCCCGAGCAGGCGCACCACAACCTCGCTTAGCTGAAGACTGATACTTCTGATCACGTCCCCTCTTGTTCCGTCCACCACCAGAACTACAATCAGCAGCTCGCTTACCAGCACCAGAACCAGCACTTCTGGAAGATAAGCCCAAGTTCATTTCAATATCCTTGGCTCGGCCCACCAGCACATCAAAATCATTATACTCGGTAGCCAGCACATACATCTTTACATCTGTCACTAAACCATAACGGAACCTCTCACACCTCTCTCGCTCATCCGGGACAAGCTCAGGTGCGTATTGACTGAGTCGAACAAACTGTACTTCATACTCAGCCACAGACATGCTCCCCTGGGTAAGAGACATGAACTCCCTCTTCTTTTCATCTAGGTACCTCACACCTAGATACCTTCTCTTGAACGCGTTCTGGAAGAACGTCCAAGTTACATCCGCTTCCACCATCCCAGCGATAGTGGTTGTCCACCACGTGTATGCATCATCTTGCAGCAATGATACTACACAGCCTAGCTTTTGCACATCCGTGCAACTCATCTGCCCCAAGATTCTCTTGGTACTCTCTAACCAAGATTCCGAACCTTCAGCGGACAAACCCCTGAACTCAGTCCCTCCCAGACTGCGTAGACGTTCCAAGGGTAGTCTGACTCCAGCATCTCCCTGATGCCCAGCTCCTTGAGCCCCAGCTACTGCCGCTCGAAAAGCACCAGCAATAGCTTGAACCAGCATTGTCATGTCAGGAATAGCTTGCCCCTAACCAACTTCAGGTCCAGCGACCCCAGCACCAGCTGCAACATCAGCTCTTTCACCCTCAGCACCACCACTACCACCAGGCGGAGGAGGTAAATCCATAGCATTCTCAACGTTCTCTTCATTCTCACTTTGAGCCATAGCTCGCGTATTAACGCTTACTTCTCTACGAGGTGCCATACTCTAACAATACAATCACAATGCAATAAAACAAGTCAGGCTCAGCAAGGTAAGCAATCCAAGTACTCAAGCTCATTTTCACTTAAAAACAACATCATTACATTAGCTCTGATTTGGCAATGGGTACCCACAACATGCTTCACCACAGCATACACTTCAATTGCAACATACTTACAATTCACTCAACATGCTTTCATTCAATAAGCATACAAGGCACAAATACTTAAATCATCCACATAATCATTTCCAATTACACGAGAACTCAGCTCTGATACCACCAAATGTAACCCCCTTAACCCGGCCTAGACGGTTGACCCGAATTAAGAAAATTACACGGGGAAAACCAAAGTCAACCCAAAAGTCAACCTTGATTAACGACCCTTTTTTTCTTTTTAATCTTGTCTAGATGCACATTATCCCTAGATATATTCACAAGATCATCATATTCAAAGATCATAAAAATCAGAGAACATTCAGGGACTCGATTGTACAAATTACAACTTTAGGGACCAAATTGCAAATTCTGAAAATTTCAGGGACTTAACCCAACTTAACGTTACCAATATGAAATTAGTCATGTTTCATGCTTCTCTGCCAAATTTCAGCTCAAACGGACATCTCAAACTCGTACAATTGCAATAACAAGATTCAGGACCAAAACGCAAACATTTCAAAACATATAACCATCAAATTCAGAGCCCAACGGTCGAGTGTTCCGAAACAGGGAGAACCTGTTTCGAAACGCGGGACCGTTCCGCAACGGGTTCCGAAACATGGCTTGGCAGTGGCATTTCCGTTCCGGAACGGTTCCTCCCGTTACGGAACGCCTAGGCCATTTCAGGCCCCGGTTCCGAAACGGTAGCACCTGTTCCGATACGGCCTGCCTAGATTGCAGAAAACTAGCTGAATAAACACACAATTGACCCATCAAACATGCTCCAAATGCCACCAAATTAAACCAGCAAGTCATTCAACATTCAAAGAACATAATTGCATCAACCAAACATCAACATGGCATCAATTATGAAAATCCCCAATTCTATAGGCATGCATCCTACTTGGAAAACCATTCAAGCATCAATATACCAAACCAATCTCATAAAGGCCAATTACAAGTACCAACATGATCAACAATATAAAACCAACTTAGGGAGTCCAAAACATCTCCCAAAACAACAACATAGGACCCCATTTCCAAATGCCCAAAAGCTAATAGTTTTAGGAAAATGTTCACCATACATTAGCTTAGATCACCACTTGGATTCTTGGCTTCCTTGCTGCCCAAAAATGCACTTCAATGCTCTGCATTATTGGTTTAAGAAAAGAGAGAGCGTAAGCAAAAGCTTAGTGAGGAATGCTCATTAAAACCACACAATAATGCACTTATAAAACACATTTATAAACCTTAGTTCAAACATCATTTGTACATGCGCACAAGCATTTAAAACAAGCATATCATGCTTCAAGTTCATAACATGTCATATTGGCAACAAGTGATACAATCAACATAAGATCCACACATGGACTTTTAAACACCATTGTGATCTTACAATTTCTAAGGACCACACATGGACTTTTAAACACCATTGTGTCCTTAACAAGCATCATCCATGGACTTTTAAACACCATGACAAGGACCACACAAGGACTTTTAAACACCTTTGTGTCCTTAACAAGAATCACCCAAGGACTTTTAAACACCTTGGTGTTCTTAAATAAACAAGGCTTACACAAGGAATTTTAACCACCTTTGTAACCTTAACCAAGAACCAACCATGGACTTTTAAACACCATGTTGTTCTTAAATACACAAGACTCACACAAGGAATTTTAACCACCTTGGTGATCTTAACCAAGAACCAACCATGAACTTTTAACCACCATGTTGTTCTTAAATAAACAAGGCTCACACAAGGACTTTTAACCACCTTTGTGACCTTAACCATCACTTGCCAATATGCATCATTAACAACAATATTCCACTGTTTTAAAGCATTTATCCAAGCCATAAACATCATGCATCATTAAGCATCAAAACCACATTTAACAATGTTCAAAAACAAGAATCTCTTACCTTGAGCATTCTTCAACACATGGCTTATAAAATCAGCAACTAACATGCTAAAATATGCTTCCAAAACAGAATTTAAAACATGCAAACAACCACATTGCATACAACCAATCCATGGTTCATCATCAAGAGAGTTTTTCTGAAAACTTACTCTTGAGCTTAGCTAAGTTGCTTAGACTTAAACTAAGCTCCCAAACCTTCAATACATTGGTTTCAAAGCTGAAAACCAAAATCCACTCACCGATTCCGTTTCGCCACTTGCCGAAACACCATTCAAGCTTCCGGATCACCATCACTAGGATCCAAAGATGACTCCCCTGTTTAAAACACATCAAAGCAGAGGATTAATGCATCATCATGCATTAATATCTTCAATGAAAGCACCTAAACTCGCTGCTCTCATCAACACCCCATTTTCGGCTACCAAACACAACCGAAAATGCATCCAAACAACTCCACAACACTACCCAGCCAAGATCCATCAAATCTAATCATCCTTAAACATCAATTAACATCCAAAAAGGATCTAACCACACCCTTATACCTCCAACTATAACAGATCATCAAGATCACTCCAAAAACCATCAAGAACTCAAGCTAAAATTAGGAAAATCAACCTATCCGGGATTGCATTATTTAAACCTCAATTCCTCTTCAATTTAACATTCATTTAACATAAAAAAAGACACCTCAAATCACTGCTTAAAATAGATCATACGAATTTTATCAAAAAATCAACCAAATCTTGCATTTTAAAACCAAGATCAAGAATACATCTTCAAAACCTTTTATAAAACACAAATTAAGGATTGAGAACTTGGGAATTTCAGTAAAGCACTGAGAATTTAGAGGAGAAGGACGTTCATACCTCTAAACTTGAGTTTCTCCCTTTTGGAACCAAGATTCTTGAAAATCCAGTTAGCAAATGATAAGGTTTTGATGAAGAGATGATTAGAGATCAAAAGAGAATTGAAATGTGTTATTTAGATGACAAAATCAGAGGGAAATGCTCTGGAGAAATATGTTTGGTTTGAGAGAAAAGATGAGAGAAAATGAAAATGGAATTTAGGAAAAGTTAGTTGGAAAATGCCAAAATATCTTCCCTCCTTTTTAGTTTTATTTAAAAACCCTTAATTAAATCTTTAATATTTAGGAAAAATTTGGAGAAACTCCTTTTGGGTAAATAGCTCCTTAAAGATTCAAAGTTTCAATCCTTTTCAAAACAGTCACACAGTTTTCGAAAATTACATTTTGGACACTAACCAAAATGTCACCCTTCCAAACCTCATTTTGTAAAATTGATTTCACCATTCTCTTATATATAATAAAAGAGAATTTTAAGACATTTTTTCATATTTTTAGTGCAACCCGAACTAGGATTTCCTAATTTCACTCTTATATATTCGAACCGCAACCCGACCGGTCCGGTCCAAACCCAAAACTTCTAAGCCCAAAATTGGGGCGTTACAACTCTCCCCCCTTAAGAAATTTCGTCCTCGAAATTTACCTGAAGGAAAGAGGTACGGAAACTGCCTCAGCATGTCATCCTTCCGTTCCCACGTGGCTTCTTCAACACCACGATGCTTCCACAACACCTTTACCAACTCAATGGTCTTGCCTTGAAGAACTTTACTATCCGAATCCAGAACCTTCACCGGTTCCTCATCATAGGTCAAATCCGGATTCAATTCCACTTCTTCCACATGCATCACATGTGAAGGATCCGATCTATACTTCCGAAGCATAGAAACATGAAACACATCATGAATCTTCTCCAACTCTTGAGGTAGCCTCAACTTATACGCAACAGGACCCACACGCTCAATCACCTCGTACGGTCCAATGTACCTAGGGCTCAACTTACCCTTACGGCCAAACCTCATCACCTTTCTCCAAGGCGAAACCTTCAAAAACAGACGGTCACCCACCGCATACTCAATCTCCTTACGCTTCAAATCCGCGTAAGACTTTTGCCGATCAGAGGCTGCCTTCAAACGCTCACAAATGAGCTTCACCTTCTCAGTGGTTCCTTTCAACAAAGCCGGCATCGAAACCAACTTCTGACCCGTTTCAGCCCAACAAAGAGGAGTCCTACACTTCCTCCCATACAAAGCTTCATAAGGTGCCATTTGAATGCTTGCCTGATAACTATTGTTATAAGCAAACTCCACCAAAGGCAAATGTTTCTCCCAAGAGCCCTGAAACTCAATCACACAGCACCTCAACATATCCTCCAAAATGTGGATAACACGCTCGGACTGACCATCCGACTGAGGATCATAAGATGTACTGAAATTCAACCGTGTCCCCAAAGCTTGATGCAAACACTGCCAGAAACGCGATGTGAACCTCGGATCCCTATCCGACACAATCGACTTAGGCACACCATGCAGCCGCACAATCTCAGCAATGTACAGCTCCGCAAGCTTATCCAACGAATACGTAGTATGCACAGGCAAGAAATGCGCACACTTCGTTAGGCGATCCACAATCACCCACACCGAATTCTTCTTCGATGGTGACAAAGGTAAACCAGACACGAAGTCCATGGTTATCCTTTCCCACTTCCATTCAGGGATTCTCAACGGTTGCAACAACCCTGAAGGAACCTGATGCTCAGCCTTAACTCGCTGACACACCATGCACTTGCTCACAAACTGAGCAACATCCTTTTTTAAACCCACCCAATAGTACTCATCACGAAGATCACGATACATCTTAGTACTACCAGGGTGCATAGCAAAAGGACTACTATGACCTTCAGTCAGAATAGCACGCCTCAACTCAGCATCATTGGGCACTACTATCCGACTCCCAAAACACAACACTCCATCATCATTGAAACAGAAATCCGAAGGCCTACCCTCCGCGATATCCTGAACATGAGGTACCAAGGAATCATCCAGCAACTACTTTTCCTTGATCAACTGAACCAAAGATGGTTTCACTTGCAACTCAGCCACAAGACCACCATCGCGCAAAATACTCAAACTGGCAAACATAGCCCTCAGCTCAACAACTACCTTCCTGCTCAAGGCATCCGCCACAACATTAGCCTTTCCAGGGTGATACTCAATCGTCAAATCATAGTCCTTGAGCAACTCCACCCAACGCCGCTGTCTAAGATTCAACTCCTTCTGAGACATCAGATACTTCAAACTCTTGTGATCCGTTTACACAGTACACTTCTCACCATACAGGTAATGTCTCCAGATCTTTAAAGCAAAAACCACCGCAGCCAACTCAATGTCATGCGTAGGATAATTGCGCTCATGCACTTTCAACTGCCGCGATGCATAAGCCACCACTTTACCCTCTTGCATCAACACACATCCCAAACCAACATAGGACGCATCACTATAGACCACAAACTCTTTCCCTGATTCAGGTTGAACCAAGATCGGAGCTTGCGTCAAAGCTGCCTTAAGCTTCTCAAAAGCCTGCTGTCTCGCTTCCGTCCACTCATACTTAACATCCTTCTGCAACAACTTTGTCAAAGGTGCAGCAATCTTCAAAAACCCATCCACAAACCTCCGGTAGTATCCCGCCAAACCAAGGAAACTACGAACCTCATGAACTGACTTAGGAACCTTCCAATTCATCACCGCCAAATCAACCTATCCGGGATTGCATTGTTTAAACCTCATTTCCTCTTCAATTTAACATTCATTTAACATAAAAAAGACACCTCAAATCACTGCTTAAAATAGATCATACGAATTTTATCAAAAAATCAACCAAATCTTGCATTTTAAAACCAAGATCAAGAATGCATCTTCAAAACCTTTTATAAAACACAAATTAAGGATTGAGAACTTGGGAATTTCAGTAAAGAACTGAGAATTTAGAGGAGAAGGACGTTCATACCTCTAAACTTGAGTTTCTCCCTTTTGGAACCAAGATTCTTGAAAATCCACTTAGCAAATGATAAGGTTTTGATGAAGAGATGATTAGAGATCAAAAGAGAATTGAAATGTGTTATTTAGATGACAAAATCAGAGGGAAATGCTCTGGAGAAATATGTTTGGTTTGAGAGAAAAGATGAGAGAAAATGAAAATGGAATTTAGGAAAAGTTAGTTGGAAAATGCCAAAATATCTTCCCTCCTTTTTAGTTTTATTTAAAAACCATTAATTAATTCTTTAATATTTAGGAAAAATCTGGAGAAACTCCTTTTGGGTAAATAGCTCCTTAAAGATTCAAAGTTTTAATCCCTTTCAAAACAGTCACACAGTTTTCGAAAATTACATTTTGGTCACTAACCAAAATGTCACCCTTCCAAACCTCATTTTGTAAAATTGATTTCACCATTCTCTTATATATAATAAAAGAGAATTTTAAGACATTTTTCCATATTTTTAATGCAACCCGAACTAGGCTTTCCTAATTTCACTCTTATATATTCGAAACGCAACCCGACCGATCCGGTCCAAACCCAAAACTCCTAAGCCCAAAAATGGGGCGTTACAATCATACAATAATTGTTCGCGTTCGTGTACTACTATAAATGATACACTAATTGTGCAAGTATACACGTCGAATGAGTAATAAAGTGATGAGTGAGTATCGTCTCCAGAGGGATTGGAGGTGAACACAATTTAATTTCCAAATTGCTATAGTAACCAAATTGTAATGTGAGTATGCTGAGGCAGAATGAATGAAGGAAGAATGTTGTAGCAAAACAAGCAGACAACGAAGAGATAATCAATTAAAAGATAGGTCCTATCTCGGATACGAAGCTCCCTACGGAATGGTTGGCTAGCTCTTGAAGGATAACCCTCTAAAACCTCTTAACACTGCTAACAAATCCTAGTTCTCTCCACTATGCTCGGTGGGATTTACTATGACTGCTTCTAAACTATCTATAGCAAGAAGGCTGGGGGACTAAAATTCTACAGTAGTACCTCTCGGCTTAACTCTAAACACTTTACTTTCCTAATCTCTATCCCTCTTAGCCGTTTAAACCCATCACTTATCTCTAAGGAAGGTTGGAGTCCTTCCCCTTGGTGGTTACTCCATTGTTTATGGGGATCTAAGGCTAGCTCTCTCGTTCACTCCTCCAAGCTAATGCTAAAGCAATGACCTCTCTCAAAGGTTATCACGCACTATTCTAACTGTCACTATTAGCTCAGACTTGCTCCCTCGATCACTACCCCCATTTGTACCTAGGGAACGACTATCACTCGAAGGCTTTTTAAGGAATGGCATGTCTCTCGAGGCACTAACATCCCTAATCTCTTACAACCCTAGGCTATTCCTAAAGAAAGGCAAACTCTCGAAGGCGCTTAAGGTAGGGCCTAACTCTCAAGGCACTGACAACCCTAAGCTCTTACAACATTAGGAAATTAAGCACACCAGAAACAAAGAAATGATCAAGAGAGAACAGTAAACATTAACATGAGATTAAGAAAATAAACAGAGTATCATCCAACAAAACCCAAGCCATCTAAAATAGTTCATGGCTAGGCAATAATCAAACGTATCATCATCATATAGCCCTCCAGATAAATAAATGCTATAGCAAAAATGAAAGATAAACTCCCAGTTCCCAGGTGGACTACTATGACCACCTTCTGCTCACCGGCTCAGAAGAGGACGGCGAGGCCACGCCTCGAACTTCCCGATAAAGGACACCAAGTTTGGTCAACGATGAAGTGCTCCTCCCCTCTTGTTGTGCTTCCTCTTGCACACTTTATTTTCTCTTCTCACCTTCGCCTCCCTTTTGCTTTGAAGAGATGAAGCCTTTATATAGTGGGGGACTTCTAGGGTTTTGGTACCTTGGTATCTCCTTGAGGATCCCAAAGAATATTCTCTGACAAGCTCTGTCCATCAGGGGACAAAGAGGGCGGTCTGCAACTGAGGCGTAGCGGCTGTATAAAGCTGCTGACAGTGTCAGGCGTCCTTCTCTGCACTTCATGTGCATGTACTTTTGTGCGCCAGCTAGCCTCCTTTCTCCTACTTTGCTATAGCATTTTTTGCCTTTCTTCTTCCCTCGCATTATGCTCTGTCATCATGTACACAAACAACCAAAAACTACCTTTCACGCAACTGCAACTCCACACGAGCAATAAATTATAAAACACCCATAATATACTAAAAATACAGCCTACATGCAATGTAATGCATTTAAAAACAGACAATTGCTATAGCAAAGAGGCATATATATAGAGGTAATAGTATAGCTATCACACCCCCAAACTTAAGATATTGCTTGTCCTCAAGCAATGAGTAAAAGTAAACAAAAGGGATGCTATGGCAAAGGTTTAACGAGGAATAAATGCTACGACAGTGTTTTAGCTTTCAGAAAAAGATAGGCATTCAGTATCAACAACATTTCTTTGAGACTAACAAGAATTTCTCTTAAGAAGAAGCTGCTAGTGCGTGTGTGCACAAGATTACTGTCGAACTATGCATGATAGGTGCAGAAAAAAATTCAAGGAAGCTCAATAATAATGCCTTAGCAATGAATTTTCAATTATTACAGACTTCCACAAGAATGCAAAAAGGGTACTGTGGTTTAGTGTGCAAAAGTTCTACTTTTTACCCCCTATTTATCTCATATTTATGTTGCATTCAAGCATAATTCATTGCATTTAGGATAGATTTCACATATACATCACAATTATATAAAATGTCACAGTTGCTACTAATTTTTGCTGATTTTGCAGGTAGCTGATGTAGCAGACTCAGGGCAGTGAAGAAGCAGAGCTGGAACACATGACCGAAGTCGAGAAGGAAGACGTTGCTGTGGCCCCTACCGTGGCAGCCAATGACGACAACAATGGTGAAGGGAAAACTAAAGTGGAGCTCGACAGAAAGAGGAAATTAAGCTGGTCTATCGTGGGTCACTCCTATATTTTTTTGAGCCCTAGATCAGAATGAAGGCCAAGCCCAAAGTTAAAGGAAGAAACCCAAAGCAAGAAAAGAGGACGAACTAAAGGCATCTACTCTAAAGATTTAGTCATTAATAGAGTTGTACTTTAGTTTAAACTTGTATTCTTGCCATATTAGAAAACTTGAACCCAAGGCCTATATAAAGGAATGTAATTCGACCTAGGGAAGGATATCTCATTCTCTAGCCGTCTTCCCCAAAACCCTAGTCGTTTTCCCCCCTTCTCATCATGTTCTAAACTTCCCCTAGGGCTAAGGGTTGATTTTGTAAAGTAGTTGCAAGGATTGTACTGTTTTAGGATTTTTCTGTTCAATAAAATAAACTTCAAGTTTGCTTATTCTGGTTTCAACATCTTGCAAGAGTGTCGGGAGAGCATTGTGAGATTATCTATTTACTTAATATCGGGAGAGTTAAGTATACAAAAGGAATAGGCACGGGTTCTCCAGTTTATGGTTGAACTATCTCGGACCTAGGGATAGGACGAGGTTAAGTGGCTAAGGAATAATTCAACAACATCGGTGTTCATCCTTCGATTCACGTCGGGAGGTATCATCTAAGACGTGTTCATCGACAGATTTGGACCTAGGGATAGGACAGGTCACAGCAGGGATTCTTACAAAGCTTGAATTACAGAGTTGTGTGATCGCTGCCGCGACAACAACAGACTGCTACCGCCGCAGGTGCTGCCGCGACAGGAACGACGACAGAACAAGAAGTTCTAGACAGTGCAACACCTGCACTACTGAACAATTCAATACCGACCTATTTCTTTACCCTGAATCTTTTAATCTTTTATCTTTAGTATTCTTCGATATTTCTTTACAAACAATTAAACTTTCTTCTTTCTCTCTTGTGCAACAATACAAGGATAAAGCTATTTCCAGTCCATGTGGATTCGACATCCAATACTTCGTGTGTCACTTTACTACTTGTTTCGTGTACACTTGCACTCTATTGTGATAGACTCTTTTACACGCAACAATTTTTGCGAAGGGTGTCAGCTCATCACACCTACCGTCCATAACTCTAGATGAGTAGGGACCATACCTCTCACCCCCGAGCTAGTAGGTAGAGTCATCCCGTGATAACTTTCATTCACTCATGTGCTTTTCATTGCCACTTATTATACATATATATATATATATATATATATTTGAACAGTGGCATTAAGGCTGCACAGCGGAGTGTCCTTCTTACAGTTATGGTATACCATTCAGTTTTCAGTTTTAGGCACTAAGGAGTCTATTTTCTTTTAAGCTCATTTTTCATTCATTCAATCAAAGTAGTACTAAATTCCTTCCTAAAAAGTTTTTCTAAACCTACCAAGCAGAGAAAGAAAGCAATCTGTGTAAAAAAAATTAGCAAACTCACTCCTAAGATAGTTCTCTAAGTCTCATGCATGCAGTTGTAAAATTTAAGTTCAGGCCTATTGAATTTCAAATGGTCATCATTAAGCATCATCAACACATTTGCATATTTCTTCCTAGCTAAACAGAATGCCATAGTAAAACTTTTTTCTAATTTTACGATGCAAATGCTATGGTCCTAAACTAATTGAATGCGAAACACCCCCAAACTTAGAGATACACCGTCCGTGATGCATGAAACGAAAAAATGTTATACAAGATGCTTAAGAATTAATAAACTAAAAAATACTAAAACTAAAAAAATTGTACCTCATGGGTGCTGAGGTCAATTGTCACTTGTGTCGTCTGTGGAGTGGTCGTTGTGCACCACCAGGACTGTTTAGGTCGCATTGTCGTCAGATTGAACAGGGGCTGGATCGCATGGTTTGACGGTGCGCCCGACTGTGCGTTTATAACGTTTCGGCTTGGATGTTGTAGCATCCTCAGATAGTGGCACAACTGGGTTGGGTGCAATGGTGGGTGCTGCCTCAGCCATAGGCTGATCATAGTCACTCAAAGTGGTGACTAGCTCCCTTTGGGATTCAGGTGGTTGTGATGGTGCTATAGCAGGCTTATTTTTGCTTCTTGTTCTCTTTCTAGTGGGTGTGGAAGCAGGATTGACTTGTTGTGACTTTTGGGCAGGGGTCTGTTCTTCTTTGGTTGAGGGCTCTCGAATGTTTCGTTCATGGGCTGGGGTTGGGTTGACTTTCTTCCTAGCAGTCAACTTCCTCTTTTGGGTTGGTGGTCAGGGCGTGCTTGTTGTAAGATTTTGGTCATGAGGCTCAGGAGTGATGAGAAGTTCCTTTGGGAATTGAGGGAACGGAATTGCTATGTCTAGCAAGACCTCGGAAAAGCATTGCGAGATGGCCACGTCCCTATGGTTGGCATACTTGAAATAGATGCTCAGTTGCACCTTAAGACTGTGAAGCTCTATGGCTAGGTGGGTTGCTTTAGCAACCAATGCTGCGGTCCTTGCTGCAGCAAAGCTCTTGGCTCCTCCTTCCAGGATCTCGTTTGGAGCACCCTTGTCCAATCCCTTCAGTTGAGGAATCTGGGTAGGTGTTAACCCCTTTTGCCCTCCATTTGTTCATCCTTCGCTGGGTTTTCAAAAACTTCCCTCCTCCGACACAGGGCGGTTATCAAATTTGAAAAGATCAGTGGGCTCTTGCTCCTCTTGAGGCACGCGTAGACCTCGTCCACCACCAGTTTTCCTACATCAATTTTACGCCCATTAATTATAGAGTGAATAACCAGTAAACGAGATGGGTGTACCGTAGTTGTGTGCAATGTAGGCATCAATTGAGTTCGGAGCAAATGGTTCCAGAGTTTCACTTCAGGCTTTAGTCTCCCTCTTTCGATTGTCATGGTGCTCCGGTTAAGCTCTGTCTCTT
This sequence comes from Hibiscus tridactylites, assembly GCA_958450335.1. Classification (NCBI taxonomy): domain Eukaryota; kingdom Viridiplantae; phylum Streptophyta; class Magnoliopsida; order Malvales; family Malvaceae; genus Hibiscus; species Hibiscus tridactylites. The sequence continues at coordinate 43,896,167 of OY288289.1, read as the reverse complement.
GAAAGCATAATTGTTTCACGATTTCTTCTTAGGCCTTGTAATCTAGCCCAGCAACAAAGCTTCCATGCTCGTCTACCACATTCTTCAGGCCATAGAATTTGTTCACTGCTGCAGCAGCGAATTTCACTTGTTCTCCTCGAATGTAGACGCTTGACTGAGTTGGGCTTGTCAAGTGCGCATAGAATTCCTTCAACAATGGAACACATATGTTTTGAGGATGCTTAGCTAGCTTCCTCCAGTCATGCTTGGCTATGACATCTAGAAGGGATGACTGGAATTTCTCCTCATCTTTCTCTGGGAATCAGAGTCCTTGATCTGGAAGTACTTTCATATCCTTTAGGTTTAGCCATCTCTCTCGGGCTGCTTCGTCATAGAAAAATTTAATCTTGATTGTCGGTGGGTTCTGCGAACTTGATGATGCGCCAGAAACATTTTTGCATCGAACCATGGTTGATGGTTTGAAGGTAAGTCTTTTGGTCTTTTAGAAAACAAAGGTTTTTGTGGGAAGAAAAGAAAAAAAAAGATGAATAGTCTTAGGTTGAGTGAAAAAGATGAAGAGTGAGGACGGGTTGAGTGGGAAAGTGGGAGAAGACGTGTGGGAGGTTTCCTTAGGAAACGACTCTCCTTTTATAAGTGACTCTCCTTAATGAGAAGAGAGGTTTGAGGGTGATGGGAGTCGTCTTTTGTCAGGAAAGAGAAAAAGGTCTCTTAATTGCTCAAAGAAAAAGTAAGAGAGAGAACTAGGTTATGTGTAGCTAGGGTTTAATCTTCAAAGATTCTCTCTATTAATTCCCCTTTTATAATGCCCTTTTTGTTTCCTTCCTTTTCTTACGTCGTTCCAGCTCCCAAGTCAAGACAAATTGTGTTCCCTACAAACTCTGATTTCCTTCATCAACCAATAAAATAATCCCCTTTTTGATGTACCACTTGCATGACTGAATAATTATGAAACCGATATTTTAATTTTGATATAACTAAAGAACCTAAGGACTAAATCAAAAATGTAAAAACGAATTTTTAAGTCCTCAAACATCCCTATATGATTTAAAGAATATGCCTAAGTTAAAAACTAAGTTTTCCAAATATTTTTAAGTGTTCTTAAAGCCAAAACAGTGATTTTTGAGTCCATATTTCAAAACAGGTATCAAAACGTTTTCAACACTGCCAACCTGTGTTTCGAAACAAGTTTCGAAACGGCTTTAGAACATAGAGACACGGTATCAAACGACATTCAGTGTTTTGAAACGGTTCTTCATTTGATTTGAAAAATATGACCGTTGCAAGTTTTTAACTGATTTTTAAGAAACCGTTAAGGCATTTCGAAACGGGCTCAAGCCGTTTTGATACGACCCTTGATAGTGGCAAATGTGTTTCGAAACAAGTTTCGAAACGACTCTTACCGTATCGAAACAGGTCAGACCGTTTCGATACGGGCTCTTAAATGCACCCCAACGGCACTTTCTATTTTGGTCTGTTTCGAAACAGGGTCGGGTGTTTCGAAACGGTTGGTTGCAGACTGTATTTATGGAGGTGAGATAACACCCCCAACGGCTCTACTGATGAATGCAACAACCACAACGGCTAGAAATCAATGAGAAGGTATAAAAGGGACCTCTAAAAGCTCCAGCAACAACTATTGATCCAAAAGCAAACATCCAAACATCAAATCCAAGCATTTGTGCCTAAATCTCAATATTGTCTAGAAACCCCAATTGTTTTTTCATTCTTATCATTTCAATTGGGTTGAGTGCTTGTAATTGGGCTACAATTTGTATTGAGAGATACTTTCTTAGCCAACAAAATCTTTGTTCTATTTGTGTGAGGATTGGGTTAAATTTTGGGTAGAAAATTTAACCGAAAATTGTAAGGGTTACCTCCTTAGCCTAGAAAAGGGGAAGAGAAAATAGTGGAATTGTTGCAAATCCTTAGTGAAGCTAAGGTAGTGGATGTAGAGTTCATTTGGAACTTGAACCACTCTAAAATTCCTTTTCTATCTTTTTAATTTTCAATTTCCACCACCTAAACCTTTCAAAATCCAATTCCCCCCCCTCTTGGTTCATTTTGATCATTCGATCTACTCAAGAATTGGTATCAGAGCCTACCTCTTTGAGGATTAACAACCACAAGAGGAGTTCCTAGGAAGAGTGTGATCATCCAAAAATCAAGAGATGGCTTCTACCTCCGGTTCGGGCATGTATGAGTCTGAATCCACTACAAAGCCTCCCTTCTTCAATGGTGACAACTATCCGTTTTGGAAGAATATAATGTGTCTCTTCATCTAGTCCAATGACTATTTAGTTTGGGATGTCATTGAACATGGCCCTTACATTCCATTGAAGCAAGATAGTGAAGGGAAGATGGTTTTGAAGAAAAAGGCGGAAATAAGTGAAGAAGAAAGGAGAAATATCCAAATAAATGACGAAGCTCTCCACATGCTCTTTTGTTCATTCGGTCCGGACATCTATTCCAAAGTGTCATCCATTGAGAGTGCCAAAGAAGTGTGGGACACTCTTGAGACTACCTATGAGGGAACCAATGATGTCAAGGAAACTAAGATTGGAATTCTCAATCTTAGTTATGAAAATTTCAAGATGGAGCCCGATGAGACGGTGTCCAAGATGTTTGATCGTTTCTCCACGATAGTCAATGGGCTCAAAGGATTTTGAGAGACAATATCGGAAGACAAGCTTGTCCGGAAGCTACTCTATTCACTTCCAGAATCTTGGGATGGGAAGAGAACCGCCATCATAGAAGCTAAAAATTTGAAGACTTTAAAGCTTGATGAGCTAGTGGGTTCTCTCCTCACTCATGATATTATGCAGCAAGGAAGTGAAGAAGAGAAGAAGAAAGAAGAGAAGAGAGTAGAAAAGCTAGAGGTAGAAAAGAAGAGGAAGATGGGAATAGCTCTCAAAGCTTCATTACTTAAGGAAGAGCTCTTCTAGTGACGAGGATGAGCTAGAAGAATTGGCTATGATAGCCAAACGATTCTCACGCTTTATGAGGTCCAACCGGGGAAGAAAAATTCAAAGGAAAATGGACTTTAAAGGTAAGAACAAAGAAGAAGCAAGGGATCAAATCATTTTCTTCGAGTGCAATAAACCCAGCCACATACGTTCGGAGTGCCCTCAACTCAAGAAGAAGGGCTTTGAGAAGAAGAAAAAGCTCAAAGCCAAGCTTGCTACTTGGAGTGATGAGGAGTCATCGGAGGATGACGAACAAGAAGTGGCCAACCTTTGCCTCATGGCATTTGGGGAAGATTCCTCCATGGTAACCTCTAATTCATCATCATTAGATTTTACATATGATGAATCAAATGATGCATATGATGAGTTACAAGAGGTCTATGATGAATTAGTTGAGATATACGAGGAGTCGGTCATTAGGAATAAGAAAATCATTTTGGAACTAAATGAGAAAAATGACTCACTCTCTCAAGCCAATTCAAAATTTGAGAAAAAGATATTAGGGTTGAAAGATGAACTAAATTTTTTTCAAGATGAAAATGTTGACCTTAATAATCTCTTATCTCAATGTAATAGTGAACACCAAAAGGTGTTGGATGAGCTAAATAAGCTCAAAGAGTCTTTTAAAAATGTTGGTAGTGTCAAGCATGAAATAGGTGAATCTTCAAAATCAAACCAACCTAAGAAAAAGACTAACTACTACAAACAAGGTAGCTTTCCTAGACATAGTAGAACTAAAAGAATTAGAAGTGTATGGGTTCCTAAGGAACTTGTAAAATCTAATAACATTATTGCTATGTCATCTTGGATTCCTAAGGGAACCAAGGTTTTGGGAGCTAACACTCATAGACCCAAAATGATTTGGGTACCAAAAACAAAAGCTTAATATTTTTGTTTGTAGGGGGAGCATTGCTACAAGGCCAAAGCACAAAGTCAAAACTCATGGCACCTTGATAGTGGATGCTCAAGGCATATGACCGGAGACAAGAGTAGATTCATGGATCTAAAGCCAAAAGTGGAGGAGTGGTGACATTTGGTGACAACTCCAAAGGCCACATTAAAGGTATTGGCTCCATAGGTAATCACTCTACTATTCTCATTGAAAATGTCTTGTATATCGATTGTCTTAAACATAACTTATTGAGCATAAGTCAATTGTGTGATAAAGGATTTAATGTTTTATTTGATAAAAATGGGTGCAAAATTGTTGACATTAAATCTAATAATATTATGCTCATAGGTCATCGCATAGAGAACATATACATGGTGCATCTAGATGACATATATACATCTCATGCATGCTTAGTAGCACAAAATGAAAATGATGCATGGTTGTGGCATAGGAAACTAGGACATGCTAGCATTAGTGTTTTAGAAAAACTAGTTTCCCTTGATCTAGTTAGAGGTTTACCCAAGATTAAATTCTCAAACGATAAAATTTGTGATGCATGCTCTAAGGGTAAACAACATAAGTCTTCCTTTAAATCCATTAATGATGTTTCTACTAGTAGATGTTTACAACTTATCGATATAGATTTATTTGGGCCAATTAGGACTATGAGCTTGGGTGATAAATCTTATGCATTTGTACTTGTTGATGATTTTTCTAGATTTACTTAGGTTCTATTTTTAAGTACTAAAGATGAGGCTTTGGAAAAATTCATCACATTTTAAAAACTAACCCAAAATGATCTTGAACTTAGAATTTCACATATTAGAAGTGATCATGGAACCGAGTTTCAAAATTTAGGGTTTGAAGATTTTTTGAATGAAAATGGTATTAGCCACAATTTTTCGGCTCCTCGAACTCCTCAACAAAATGGGGTAGTTGAGAGGAAAAATAGAACTTTGCAAGAAATGGCTAGAACCATGCTTTGTGAAAATAATTTACCTAAATATTTTTGGGCGGAAGCCACAAACACCGCTTGCTATATTGTTAACCGAGTAATGATTAGGCCAATTTTAAAGAAAACACCTTATGAGATTTTAAAATCTAAAAAGCCTAACATTAGCTATTTTCACCCTTTTGGTTGCAAGTGTTTTGTTTTAAATAATGGAAAAGACAACTTAGGTAAATTTGATGCAAAAAGTGATGAAGCTATTTTCATAGGATACTTTTTAACCTCTAAAGCCTATTGAGTATTTAACAAGAGAACTTTAGTAGTAGAAGAATCTATACATGTTGTATTCGATGATAACCTCCTTCCAAGGAAGGATTCTTGTGATGATGATGATGTAGGAATCATAAATGCCTTTGATGGAGGACAAACTTCAAAGGAGGATGAGATTCCAACAACAAAAGAAGAGGACACACAAGATCCACCTCTTGAAGCCTTGAAGGACTTGGCTCTTGAGGAAAAGGAAGTGAGCTACCCAAGGGAGTTCAACTATGTCAAAGATGGTGAAATCTTGGGTGATCCATCCAAGAGGGTAACCACTCGATCTTCTCTTAGATTAATGAATCATGTTGCATTTATCTCATGCATAGAGCCTAAGAATATAAAAGAAGCATTGAAAGATGATTTTGGATTATGGCTATGCAAGAAGAGTTAAATCAATTTGAGAGAAGTAACGTTTGGACATTAGTTGATAGGCCTAGTAATCAATCTACCATAGGAACTAAATGGGTCTTTAGGAACAAGCTAGATGAGAGTGGTAACATTGTGAGAAATAAAGCTAGACTAGTAGCACAAGGTTACACTTAAGAAGAGGGAATATATTTTGATGAAACCTATGCACCCGTAGCTAGAATGGAAGCCATTAGGATGTTGCTTACATATGTATGTTATCATAATTTCAAGATTTTTCAAATGGATGTTAAAAGCGCGTTTTTAAATGGTTTTATAAATGAAGAAGTGTATGTGGAACAACCACCGGGATTTGAAGACTCAAAATTTCCAAATCATATTTTCAAACTCACTAAAGCTCTTTATGGTTTAAAACAAGCTCCTAGAGCTTGGTATGAAAGACTTTCAAACTTTTTAATTGAAAAAGGTAAGGTGGACACTACACTTTTTATAAAAATGTATAAAAATGGCATCTTAGTAGTTCAAATTTATGTTGATGATATTATTTTTGGTTCTACTAACGAATGTCATTGCCAAGAGTTTGCTAAGCTAATGCAAGGTGAATTCGAGATGAGCATGATGGGAGAGCTCTCATTCTTTTTGGGACTCCAAATCAAGCAAAAGAAGGATGGAACCTTCATCAATCAAGCAAAGTACATAAAGGATATGCTCAAGAAGTTTGGCTTGGAGAATGCAAAGCCTCAAGCCACACCTATGAGCTCATCTACAAAGCTTGACAAAGATGAAAGAGGTAAGTGTGTTGACTCTAAGCTTTACCGCTCTATGATTGAATCATTGTTTTACCTTACCGCAAGTAGACCGAATATCTTGTTTAGTGTTTGCTTGTGTGCTAGGTTTCAAGCTAGTCCTAGAGAGTCTCACCTTATAGCCGTTAAGAGAATCATTAGGTACCTTAGAGATACTCCTTGTTTAGGTCTTTGGTACCCTAGAGACTCAACCTTCAACCTTCATGCTTATTCGGATGCAGATTATGGGGGATGCAAAATCGATAGGAAGAGTACTTCGGGAACTTGTCAATTCCTAGGTAGTATGCTCATATCTTGGTTCTCTAAGAAACAAAATAGTGTATCCTTATCTACCACTGAAGTCGAGTACATATCCTTAGGGAGTTGTTGTGCTCAAGTCCTTTGGATAAAGCAACAACTCTTAGATTATGGAATTAAAGTTTAAACCATACCCCTAAAATGTGACAACACTAGTGCTATATGTTTAACAAAAAATCCCATCCAAGACTCTAGAACCAAATACATAGAAATAAGACATCATTTCATTAGAGATCATGTCCTTAAAGAAGATGTGGTTATAGAGTATGTAGACACATTAAATCAATTAGTGGACATATTTACAAAACCTTTAGACAAAGAGCGTTTTTGGTCCCTTAGGAGAGAGTTAGGTCTAGCTAGCCTATCTTGACCATTTAGGACCTCTTTTGTGCTTAAAATTGCTTGATCTTGTGAAATGCTGTGTTTATGTGTTTCTACTCCTAATTTCATCCATGCCTATAGCTAGGGGGAGTATGTTTATGTTTGCATATGTTTTTCCTGCTCATTCATGTCATTCATGCAAGTTAGGCCTTAGAGAAATTTATATTTCTGCACTTTTAGAGCCTCATCTGCACTTCCAGGCCTAGGTGTATCGAAACGGGTCAACCTATTTTGATACGGATGCTTTAAATTCATATCTGAGAGAAGGGTGTTTCGAAACGCCTTAACAGGGTTTCGAAACGTTTTGGCTACTGCCAAGAGGTGTATCGAAAAAAGTTTCGATACTTGTCAACGGGGCTTCGATACGGTCAAACATGTATCGAAACGGTCGGCTGAAGTCCAAAAAACGGTCAAACCTTTCATGCCCGCTTTTTGCAACTGTCAAGACCGTTCCGAAACGGATTCGCGGACTGCTTTAAGAAGGGCTTTTAATGATAAAGTCACACTTTAATTAAAACTCTCCCAACCCCTAAAAACCCTAGCCCGACTTTTTCCTATAAAAACCCTCTAAACCTCTTTGTTTTTCACCAAATCTTGAGGGGTTTTTCTCTTAAACACAAATCTAAGCAAGTTTCATCAATATTGTGCAAGGATTTTCATCCATTCATCCAAAATCCCAAATCAAGGTATTTTTCCTCTTTTTCTTTTTCCTTCAATTTATGTTCGAATCTTAGGTTAGAAAATTTTATTTTTGTATAGTTTATATGTTTTTATGCTTGAGTTTTTCATATCTTGTAAAAAATTCAAAATCTTAAATTTTTGGATTAGAATATAAATTTTTTCTCTGGTATTTTTATTTATTGTTTTTCTCTTAAAATTTTTTTTATTTTGTTTTAAATTGTTTATTTGATTTTAAAAACTTGTTTTTAAACCTAAGTGGGATTTATCATTGGATTGAATTAAGAAATCTATGCATACACTTAATTCTTTTTAAAACTTGCTTGCTTATATTTTTAGGATGTCGGAGAATGTTAGCAAAAAGCGTAAGACCGGTCAAGCTAGTGACTCCAGTATTCGTCCAAATCTCGCCTTGCTCTTTCAAAAATCTCTTCGAACTCCAGAGATGAGAGATCGTTTCAAATATGTCAAGGAGTACGAAATTCGTCGTGAGTGCGTGATTGATCTCAACTTCCTTGACTCCGAGCGCTTTCTTTTCCGTTACCTCGGGCGTTTAAGAGAATGGGATTTCCTTGTCTCGTTGAGCATCCCGGACATTTGCTACAAACACATGGTACTTCTCTTTTACTCCAATGCTCAACTTATCAATGATGAAGAAAATTCCGAAGTTGTTGGGATTGAATCTTTTATTTTGGGGAAAAAGATTGTTGTCAATATCCCTCTCTTGGAGTCTACGTTTTCTCTTAAGAATGTAGGAATTGAGAATGAGAGTCACTTTGGTTCTCACACCGGTCAAGTGCTTACTTTGGATGCGCACAATCGTTTCCTCCATTTCATGGTCTCATGGTTCCTCTGCCCCTCCGGAGGTAAATATTGTCACATCCGTCAAGTTGACTATTTTTTGCTTGAGTGTTTCCGTCGTGGTGAGCGTCCTAATCTAGTTAAGATCATGTTTGTCGAAATGGTTAACAATGTTAAGCTTATTGACACCGATGCTTTGAAATCCTTTACTTATGGAACGATTTTAAGTCAGCTCTTTAGCACGCTTAATCTTGATTGCACCTACGACTCTCCGAAACCTCGCAAGTCAAAAATTGGTGAGTCCTCTCTCCGTAAGTCCGGTTTTCTCTATGTAAACGATGGAATTTGGACACGTTTTGATAGGGAAGCACCTCCTCCTCCTCCTCCCGTTGAACCTCAACCGCAAGCTCAAGTTGCAAACAATGAAACTCTCACGGCTTTGATTACCGAGCGGTTCAATGCCATGGACACTAACATGGCTTCGGGCTTTGGTGCTCTTAATACACGTTTGCAAAATGTAGAGGATCGACTCCAATCCCATGAGAATTCACACTCGGCCATGGACATGTCTTTCTCCACCTTCTATGGCCAATGGATGAAGTTTCGCCATTCTCAAGTCAAGAGCGATGATGAGACTTCGGATGATGATGGTGACGACGAGGCCTATGTCTTTCATGACATATAATATTAGCTATGCATTTTAGGATTAAGTTTTCATCTTTATTTTCATTATGTTTTATGAACCTATGCTTTCAGTTTTATTTGGGATTATGCTTTGAACTTATTGTTGAAGATTTATGTTTTGGATATTTTAATTTTATGAATTAATATTATTTTTGCTTATTTCTTATTGCTTAATGCTTATTGCTACTAACCTTATCTCTTCTCTACGAGCCTTGTTTATTATTTTTGATCTAACAAAAAGGGGGAGAAGAAATCTAAGAGTCAAAAATTCGTTCTAAATGTTTTAAGTGTTTTTAAGTTTTAAACTTTGAACTTTGAATTTAAATCCTTTTAAAACTTTAAAAACCTATCTTAAATTGAGGGGGAGTTAGAATGATTCAAAATTTTCAAAACTCTTAAAAATTATAACTTTGGTTTTGTTATATAAAAAAGGGGGAGATTGTGAAACTGATAATTTAATTTTGATATAACTAAAGAACCTAAGGACTAAATCGAAAATGTACAAACGAATTTTTAAGTCCTCAAACATACCTATATGATTTAAAGAATATGCCTAAGTTAAAAACTAAGTTTTCCAAATATTTTCTAAGTGTTCTTAAAGCCAAAACAGTGATTTTTGAGTCTCTGTTTCAAAACGGCCTAAGGCGTTTCGAAACGGTTTTGAAACTGTCAACCCATGTTTCGAAACGGGTATCGAAACGTTTTCAACACTACCAACCTGTGTTTCGAAACAAGTTTCGAAACGGCTTTAGAACATAGAGACACCGTATCGATACAACACTCAGTGTTTCGAAACGGTTCTTCATTTGATTTGAAAAATATGACCGTTGCAAGTTTTTAACTGATTTTTAAGAAACCGTTAAGGCATTTCGAAACGGGCTCAAGCCGTTTCGATATGACCCTTGATAGTGGCAAAAGTGTTTCGAAACAAGTTTCGAAACGGCTCTTAGCGTATCGAAACAGGTTAGACCGTTTCGATACTGGCTCTTAAATGCACCCCAACGGCTCTTTCTATTTTGGTCTGTTTCAAAACTGGGTCGGGCATTTCGAAACGGTTGGTTGTAGACTGCATTTATGGAGGTGAGATAACACCCCCAACGACTCTATTGATGAATGCAACAACCACAACGGCTAGAAATCAATGAGAATGTATAAAAGGGACCTCTAAAAGCTCCAGCAACAACTATTGATCCAAAAGCAAACATTCAAACATCAAATCCAAGCATTTGTGCCTAAATCCCAATATTGTCTAGAAACCCCAATTGTATTTTTCATTCTTATCATTTCAATTGGGTTGAGTGCTTGTAATTGGGCTACAATTTGTATTGAGAGATACTTTCTTAGCGAACAAAATCTTTGTTCTATTTGTGTGAGGATTGGGTTAAATTTTGGGTAGAAAATTTAACCGAAAATTGTAAGGGTTACGTCCTTAGCCTAGAAAAGGGGAAGAGCAATTAGTGGAATTGTTGCAAATCCTTAGTGAAGCTAAGGTAGTGGATGTAGAGTTCATTTGGAACTTGAACTACTCTAAAATTCCTTTTCTATCTTTTTAATTTTCAATTTCCACCACCTAAACCTTTAAAAATTCAATTCACCCCCCCTCTTGGTTCATTTCGATCATTCGATCCACTCAACATTAATACTACAGAGGACATGTACTATGATACGAAATTTGCAGGATAATAAATTAAAAGAAAGGACAAACAAAAGATAAGAACAAAGCTAAAAACACACAATAACAAACTAACTATTGTTTATTGAAAATGCTAAAGCAAAAAGTAAAAAGTTAAGAGGCATACTATCAAGGGTCAGGAAGGCTGAGGTGAGATGTGGCTAGCCCCACCGCGTTTGAGTGATTTTCAGCATCTGGGTTCCCTTCCTTGGTCAGGTCCTCAAATTATTTCTCTGGAACTTGTCCATCAAAGGCTTTCTTCTGAATGTTGTTGCTACAACAAAGTTCTTGTAGCTCATCCCATGCTATAGCATTACAGTGCCTATCTTTCATTAACCTGTCATGAAGGGTGTTATGTATGTTGATGGTGATTGTCTCTTCACCCACTCTCATTGTGAATTCAGTCTTCTCACAGCCAATCAAGGCTCGACCTATAGCTAAAAATGGCCTTCCTAAAATAATAGAAGCATCGTTATCTTCCTCGCAATCTAGGATCAAGAAATCAGTTGGGAAAACAAAACGATCTACTTTTACTACGACATTTTCAATTTTTCCCTCTGGTCGAACTTCAGAGTGGTGAGCAAGCTGTAGCGTAACCCTAGTAGTCTCGACATCCCTTAACCCTAGTTTCTGAAATTTGGATTTAGGCATCAGGTTCACACTCGATCCCAAATAACACAATGCTCTTCCAACAAACTTATCTCCAATAGAGCAGGGGATAATAAAGCTTCCTGGGTCTTTTCTTTTTGGTGGGAGTTTTCTCCAAATGTAGTAGAATTCCTTTGCTATAGCAATTGTCTCATGCTTTTCTACCTTCCTCTTCTTTGTGATGATATCCTGGAGAAACTTAGTGTATGTTGGCATCTGATCAATGGCCTCCAGAAATGGCATATTGATATGCAACTAAGCAAGGATATCTACACACTTTTCAAATTGGAGATCTTCTAGCTGCTTTTTGAGTCTTTGAGGGAATGGTGGAGATGGCTTAGCTAGATCTGTTGTAGCTCGTGAGGTTGTGTCTTTTGCTGTAACAAAAACTGGTGCTTCCTCTATTGGTCTTTTGGCTTTGCCTTCCTCCTTTATTCCTTCTCCTTGTTGTGGTCCCTAAAGATCTTCTTGCGGTGGCAGTAAGTTGGGTTGGGCTTTGTTCTTACCCCCAACTTATCACCTTGGTTAATCTTTGTGCCACTCCTAAGTGTGAGTGCACTGCATTGTTCCTTTCCATGGTGCTTAGTGGCTTCAGTGTCACTAGGAAAAGTTCCTTGTGTTAGCACGTGCAAGGTTGGAGCTATCTGACCCACTTGAGTTTCTAAAGCTCGTAAGGATGCACTATGACTTTGTAGTAGGGCTCCTTGATTTTTTATGTGTGCTGCTTGATCCTGTAGCACAACTTTAGTGGTCCCCATGAAGTCCTTTGTCATAGCCATGAACTCTTTAAAAGTAGACTCCAATGAACTGCTTGATGAAGGTGCTGCTCCCTTTTGATTTTTCCATGGCTTATTCTGGCAGGAATGGTGTACCTCTTGCGGATTTTGTTGTGGCATTTTACTGGCCGAATTGTTGTTGTGCCCCTTATTATCCCAACTCAGGTTTGGGTGTTGACACCATCCTGGGTTGTAGGAGTTAGAATAGGGTTGTTGTTGCTATGGTTGTAGTTACTTACATAGTTGGCAGATTCTGGATTATCAGGGCAATCATTAAGGTGGTGATTGCCATCGCATCTCAAGCATGACGTTACTGCCTTAACTTCCTTCACTTCGTTGGAACGTTGGAGATTCTTTAACAAATCGGTGATGTTGGCCAACTGATTTAGTATTGAGTTGTCAACTTCACTCCTCTTGGCAACTTTATTTCTCCTCTTCGTTCCAAGCCTTGTTGTTTGGAACTGATAATCGTTGTTGGCTACCTTGTCGAGGATGTCAAATGCTTCTTTCGGTGACTTGTTCAACAATGTCCCATTTGCTGCAGCATCTATCAACATCCTTGTGGGCGCATTGACACCATTATAGAACATAACCACTTGGGTCCACTCATGATACCCATGGTTAGAGCATTTCCTCAACAATCCCTTAAATTGGTCCCAACACTCATACATAGATTCGTCATCAGACTGATAAAAGGAAGCGATATCATTCCTCAAATGGGTGTTCATTACTGGCAGACTATTCCATCGCAAAAAGTTCTTGCATAAATCGGTCCAACTTTGAATCGATCAGGCTGGCACCCCATTTAGCCATATTCTAGCATGATCTCTTAGTGAATGCGGAAACAACTTTAATTTCAACACATCCTCGTGCACCCCTTGCTGCTTGAAAGAATAACAAATACCCAAGAAAGCACGTATATGTTGTCTAGCATCTTCATGAGGCAAGCCACCATATTGTCCAATGTTGCTCAACATGTTGAACATGTCGGGTTTAAGTTCGAACTGGGCTGCCTGAATTTCTGGTGGAGCTACAATTCCGCAATGGAGATCATCCAAAGTAGGAGTTAATGGTCCCTAATGGCTCGTGGTCGAGCCACTTCTCCCTGACCATTTGCCATAGCATATGCGCTAACAGGTGCTGGTTCCATGATTCTAGCTTCTGCTTGCTCATGTCTTCTCAAACGAAATAAACGACCAGCTTTTGGAACAATAGGCTGAATAGGTCCTGTTGGTCTTCCTCTTCTGGTCATAAACTAGAAAAATATCTAAAAATAAAAGTAAAACAACCAAAAAAAACTAGTGAATATTTACAATGTGGAAATAGAAAGCAAAATGAAAATAAAAACTGTGGACAACCTTTTGCCAATCCCCGACAACGGTGCCAAAAACTTGTTCGCGTTCGTGCAGTACTATAAATGATACGCTAATTGTACAAGTATACACGTCGAACGAGTAATAAAGTGATGAGTGAGTATCGTGTCCATAGGGATTGGATGTGAACAAAATTTCGTTTCCAAATTGCTATAGTAACCAAATTGTAATGTGAGTGTGCTGAGGCAGAATGAATGAAGGAAGAATGTTGTAGCAAAACAAGCAGACAGCGAAGAGATAATCAATTAATAGATAGGTCCTCTCTCGGATACGAAGCTCTCTACGAAATGGTTGGCTAGCTCCTGAAGGATAACCCTCTAAAACCTCTTAACACTGCTAACGAATCCTAGTTCTCTCCACTATGCTTGGCGGGATTTACTATGGCTGCTTCTAAACTATCTCTAGCAAGAAAAGTGGGGGACTAAAATGCTACAGCAGTACATCTCGGCTTAACTCTAAACACTTTACTCTCCTAATCTCTATCCCTCTTAGTCGTTTAAACCCATCCCTTATCTCTAAGGTAGGTTGGAGTCCATCCACTTGGTGGTTACTCTATTGTTTACAGATATCTAAGGCTAGCTCTCTCATTCACTCCTCCAAGCTAATGCTAAAGCAATGACCTTCTCTCAAAGGTTATCACGCACTACCCTAAATGTCACTATTAGCCCAGGCTTGCTCCCTCGATCACTACCCCCATCTGGACCTAGGGAACGACCATCACTCGAAGGCATCTTAAGGAATGGCTAGTCTCTCGAGGCACTAACATCCCTAATCTCTTACAAGCCTGGGATATTCCTAAAGAAAGGCCAAATCTTGAAGGAGCTTAAGGTAGGGCCTAACTCTCAAGGCACTGACAACCCTAAGATCTTACAACATTACGAAATTAAGCACACCACAAACAAAGAAAAGATCAAGAGAGAACATTAAACATTAAAATGAGATTAAGAAAATAAACAGAGTATCATCCAATAAAACCCAAGCCATCTAAAATAGTTCATGGCTAGGCAATAATCAAACGTATCATCATCATATAGCCCTCCAGATAAATAAATGCTATAGCAAAAAGGAAAGATAAACTCCCAGTTCCCTGGTGGACTGCCATGACCGCCTTAGGCTCACCGCCTCAGAAAAGGACGGCGAGGCCATGCCTCAAACTTCACGATAAAGGACACCAAGTCTGGTCAACGATGAAGTGCTCCTCCTCTCTTGTTGTGCTTCCTCTTACACACTTTCATTTCTCTTCTCACCTTTGCCTCCATTTTCCTTTGAAGAGATGAAGCCTTTATATAGTGGGGCTCTTCTAGGGTTTTGGTGCCTTGGTATCTCCTTGGGGATCCCAAAGAATATTCTCCGACAAGCTCTGTCCTTCAGGGGACATAGAGGACGGTCTGCAACTGAGGCGCAGCGGCTGCATAAAGTTGCTAACAGTGTCAGGCGTCCTTCTCTACATTTCACGTGCTTGTACTTTTGTGCGCAGCTAGCCTTCTTTTTCCTCCTTGTCTATAGCATTTTGTTCCTTACTTCTTCCCTCGCATTCTGCTCTGTCATCATGTACACAAACATCCAAAAACTACCGTTCACGCAGCACCAACTCCACACGAGCAATAAATTAAAAAGCACCCATAATATACTAAAAATGCAGCCTACATGCAATGTAATGCACTTGAAAACAGGCAATTGTTATAGCAAAGAGGCATAAATATAGAGGTAATAGCATAGCTATCAATAATACAATGCCTCAATACATTTTAGTCCATTTAATCCATGTGAAGCAATAATTAATCAATCGGGGCTAAATTGATATTATTACTAGTTTTAAGGACTAAACTGTAAATTCAACAAATTAGAGATCCTTCAATTCAATAGACTTTACCATATTGAAATTCAGAACATTATTATCATACATGTTTCATTTCATACCATATGGAGACCACTAGCTCATTCAATTTAATCTTTCAATATATAGTGAGTAAACTTTAAACCTTGCAAACTTTTTAATATGCCTTTAACTAACTTAACTAACATCGTATCGAAACGGGTGAACGATGGTCAACCCTTGTTGACTTTACCTTTTACACCGTATTGACACGGGCATGCCCTGTATCGAAACGGGTTGATTTCATTTGACTTTGACCCGTTTCGATATGCTATAAACTTGTATCGAAACAAAGGATTCCAGTGGCAAAATGTTTCGGAACGGCCATGAACCGTTCTGATACACACTATTCCTCAGGCTCTATTATGCTTACTCGTATCGAAACGCCATCACCCATTTCGATACGGCCTGACCTGTAATGACATATTTTTGCTGGTATTTATTCAATTTGACCTACTGAACGATGTCCAAATGCAACGAAATTTCACACATAACATTTCAATGGTATAAACTACTAGCATGCCAAGTTTCATGATCATACGAATACGTTTACTATGTTTTGACCTTTATCAGCCAAGTATGCACTTTTAAGCCATTTTAAGCCAACCAAAAAGGCCATTTAGGGTCATTAACCATATCACAACATATGCATATCACCAACATAACAAAATGGGAATAAATGACTAGTTCAACTACTTTTCCACCTTCTTAAGAGTTCTTAAGATCAAAATACATTACTTTAGGGCTTGTAGTGACTTGTCTTGTTTTTCCAATCTGATCTTCCGACACACGATCCCTTCAACCTGAAAATGCATGAGATGAGACACGTTATGCATATGATGCCTAGTGAAGTAGTCATAAGCAATATGAACAAAAATATGTCAAGTATCAATATGTATGATCTCATGCTTATCAATGTCAATGCTATGCAACAATATACAATGTTTAACATATTCTTTTCATCATTAATCCTTGGATTAAATCAAGTTAGTGGATACATGAATTCCTACGCCTCGCCAAATCAATTAATGGTCTTGTCCCTCCGCCTCGCCAAATTAATATAGGCCGTGGCCTTAGGACCGTAGTCCATCCGTACACCGAGCTCATGAATTCTATGGCATACCAATTGTTTCAAATATCTATTCAAAGCTAAGGTCTCAATGTTCATTTTAGTGTTCAGTGTTCAATGAGGATTTCAATGGCCAATGATTCAATATTATCAATGTTTCATGGTTCAATATCAATATCAATATACCATGATTTCTTTACAATGTTTCGATAACAATAACCATATCAATGACTATGTACAATGACAAAACCAATGACTATGTCCGATATTCAATATCAAACTTACGGACACATACCAAGGTGTTTGTTTAACCATCTAATACAATTTCCTCAATGATAATATTAGCGATATAATCGAAAACATCAAATAAAGATTCAGGAAGGCATTTCACCTAATCTCGAGACTCCGACTACACTCACCTCGAAATTCGATGCTCTTACGGCTCTCAGATGAAAATACCCTTACTTCTAGCTTTCGACAGAGATGGTGAAACCTCTCTCTCCACTTCTTGAGCTAGAAAATCAATAGTGAGATGATTATGGTCGATAATTCGATATCAAAATCAATACAACGATATCAAAATCAATATCTGATTTCAATATAATCAACAACGATAAAATATTCATGGATGGTTAAAACCCTACCTTGAGATTAAACTTAATTTATCCATGGAATCCAATAATCAATTGAGGAAATTAGATTATCCGATCGATAGCAACGATTTGATAACAATAAATCGAAGAAAAGCAAAGCTTGAAGTTCCTACAATGGCAGTGCTTGCTTTATGGTGGGAGGAAGAAGATGACGATAACTAGAGATGCTTATTTATTTTACAATCGGGTAAGCTTATCCTTTTGCATTATTATGTCTTTTAATTTAGTATAGGTTTCCTTCCTTTGAAGGAAACTCTCCAAATATTCCCACGTATCGGAAATTTTAATGAAAAAGGGGTTAATCGCAAGATTAGTCCCTCGTTTCTCGATGCTTTGAGGTTTTAGCTCCAATTTCCCAATTTTCACAATACATGTAACACCCAAATTTTGGGCTTAGAAGTTTTGGGTTTGAACCGGACCGGTCGGATTTTTGGTTCGAATATAAAAGGTGGTTTTAGGGAAAGCCTAGTTCGGGATGCATTAAAAATATGGAAAAATATCTAAAAATCCTCTTTTCATATATATTTATATGAGAGTGGTGAAATCAATTTTACAAAATGAGGTTTGGAAATATGACATTTTGAGTTAGTGACTAAAATTTAATTTTTGAAAAGTTCGTGACTGTTTTAAAGGATTGAAACTTTGAATCTGTAAGGAGCTAATTTACCCAAGGGGGGAATTCTCCAGATTTTTCTTGATTTTAAAAGACTCATTTAAGGTTTAATTAATAAAAACAAAAGAGGAAAAAGTGATATTTTAGTTTCATAACTAACTTTTACCAAAATTTTCCCATTTCATTTTCTCACAAAATTCCCTCAGCCAAACACATTTCCACAGCAACTTTCCTTTTGATTTTCACACCTAAAGAAGAGTTTTCAATCTCCAAATGATTCCTAATCATTTCTACATCAAATCCTCACCATTTGTTTAATGAATTGTAACGCCCCGGTTTTGGGCTTAGAAGTTTGGGCGTTGACCGGTTCGGTCAAAGTGTTGTTCGAATATAAAAAGGTGAAATTAGGAAAGCCTAGTTCGGGTTGCATTAAAAATATGGAAAAATGTTCTAAAATCTTCTTTTAATATATATAAGTGAACTGTGAAATCAATTTTACAAAATGAGGTTTGGAAGGGTGACATTTTGGCTAGTGACCAAAATGTAATTTTTGAAAACTGCGTGACTGTTTTAGAAAGGATTGAAACTTTGAATCTTTAAGGAGATATTTACCCAAAGGGAGTTTCTCCAGATTTTTCTAAGATATTTAGTGATTTAATTCTGAGTTTTAAACAAAAGAAAAGTGGAGGGAAGTTATTTTCCATTTTCAACTAACTTTTCCAATTTTCCTTTTCTCTCATTTTCTCTCAAACCAAACATTCTCTCCAGAGCTTTTTCCTCTGATTTTGTCATCTAAATACCTTTTTTCAATTCTCTTTGGATTCCTAATCATCTCATCAACAAAACCTCACCAATTGCTAATTGGATTTTCAAGATTTTGGTTCTAAAAAGGGAGAAACTCAAGTTTGGAGGTAAGAACGTCCTTCTCCTCTAAACTCTCAGTTCTTTACTGAAATTCCTAAGTTCTCAATCCTTAATTGATGTTTTATAAGTGGTTTTAAAGTTGTGTAATGGATCTTGGCTTAAAATGCAAGATTTGGTGATTTTTGAAGGATTTTCGTTTGATCTGATTGGGCTGTGTTTTAAGGTGTTTATTTGATGTTAAATGAATGTTAATTTGATAAGGAATTGAGTTTTAATTAACGCAATCCCGGATAGGTTGAATTTCCTAATTTTAGCTTGTGATTCTTTGTTGTTTTTGAGGTGATCTTGTGGATCTGATGTTGCTGGAGGTATAAGGATGTTGTTAGGTCCTTTTTAGATGTTAAATGATGTTAAAGGATGTTTAGTTTTGATGGTTCTTGGCTGGGCATTGTTGAGGAGTTGTTTGGATGCATTTTTGGTTGTGTTTGGTAGCCGAAAATGGAGTGTGGATGAGAGCAGCGGGTTTAGGTGCTTTCATTAAAGCTATTAATGCATGATGATGCATTAATCCTCTGCTTTGATGTGTTTAAAATAGGGGAGTCATCTTTGGATCCAAGTGGTGGTGATCCGGAAGCTTGATTTGTGTTTCGGCAAGAGGCGAAACGGAATCGGTGAGTAGAATTTGGTTTTCGGCTTTGAATCCAGTGTTTTGGAGGTTTGGGAGCTTAGTTTAAGTCTAAGCAACTTAGCTAAGCTCAAGAGTAAGTTTTCGGAAAAACTCTCTTGGTGATGGCCATGGTTTTGGTTGTATGCAATGTGTTTTGTTTGCATGATTTTAAATCTGTTTTGAAAGCATATCTAGCATGTTAATTTGCTGAGATTTTAAGCCATGTGTTGAAGGAAGCTCAAGGTAAGAGTTCCTTGTTTTTTAACATTGTTTAAATGTGATTTAATGCTTAAAGATGCATGATGTTTATGGCTTGGTTTAGTGCTTTAAATCAGTGGACTATTGATGATAATGATGCATATTGGCAAGTGATGGTTAAGGTCACAAAGGTGGTTAAAAGTCCTTGTGTGAGCCTTGTATATTTAAGAACATCAAGGTGGTTAAAAGTCCTTAGATGGTTCTTGGTTAAGATCACAAAGGTGGTTAAAAGTCCTTGTGTGGATCTTGGAAAGTTTAAGAACAACATGGTGTTTAAAAGTCCATGGTTGGTTCTTGGTTAAGGCTCAAGGTGGTTAAAAGTCCTTGTGTAAGCCTTGGTTACTTAAGAACTCCAAGGTGTTTAAAACTCCTTGGGAGATTCTTGTTAAGGACACAAAGGTGGTTAAAAGTCCTTGTGTGGTCCTTGCCGTGGTGTTTAAAAGTCCATGGGTCCATGGTGTTTAAAAGTCCATGGGGATAAGATCACAATGGTGTTTAAAAGTCCATGTGTGGATCTTATGTGAAATGTATCACTTGTTGCCAATATGACTTGTTATGAACTTGAAGCATGAGATGCTTGTTAAAATGTTTAAGAGCATGTTTAATGATACTTGAAGCATGAGATGCTTGTTTAAATGTTTAAGAACATGTCTAATGTTGCTTGAAGGATGGTTTATCAATGAGTTTTATAAATGCATTATTGAATAGTTTTAATGAGCGTTCCTCACTAAGCTTTTGCTTACGCTCTCTCTCTTTTTCTTAAACCAATAATGCAGAGCATTAAAGTGCATTGAGGGCAGCAAGGAAGGCAAGCAATCAAGTGGAAACTAAGCTCAAGTATGGAAAGGTTTCTTAACACTTTTAGCTTTTGGCATTTGGCAATGGGGGACCTATGTGGATGTTTTGGGAGATGTTTTGAACTCCCTAAGTTTTGTTTAATGTTGTTAATAATGCTGGATTTTGTAATTGGCCATTATGTGTTTGGTTTGGAGATTTAGTGCATAAATGGTTTGCTAAGTAGGAAGCATTCCTTTAGATTTGGGGCTTTTCATATTTGATGCCATGAGGATGATTAAATGATGCATTTATGTTCTTTACATGTTGAATGTCTTGCTGGTAAAGTTTGGTAGCATTTGGAGCATGTATGATTGATCAATTGTGTGTTTTAGCAGCCATTTCTCTGCATTCTGTGCAGGCCGTATCGGAACGGGAGCTACCGTTTCGGAACGGGTGCCTTGTAGTAACCCAGGCGTCCGAAACGGAAGACATCGTTCCGAAACGGAAAGTCCTCTGCCAGCCTTCGTTTCGAAACCCGTTGTGGAACGGTCCCGCGTTTCGAAACAGGTTCTCCCTGTTTCGGAACACCTGATCGTTGGGGGCTGACATTGGCAATTATATGTTTTGAAATGTATGCGTTTTGGTCCTGAATATTATTTGTGCAATTGTAAGAGTTTGGGATGTCCGTTTGAGCTGAAATTTTGCAGAGAAGCATGAAACTTGACTAATTACAAGTTGGTAACTCTAATTTGGGTTAAGACCTTATAATTTACAGAAATTACAATTTGGTCCCTAAAGTTGTAAATTTTTCAATTGGGTCCCTGTTTGATCTCTGATGTTTATGATCTTTGAGCATGCTGTTTGAATGATCATAACTAGGGTTAATGTGCATCTAGACAAGAATAAAAAGAAAAAAAGGGTCATTAATCAAGTTTGACTTTCGGGTTGACTTTGGTTTTCCCCGTGTGACTTTCTTAATTCGGGTCAACCGTCTAGGCCGGGTTAAGGGGGTTACATTTTGTGGTATCAGAGCTGAGTTCTCGAGTAAATGGGAATGATTGTGTGCATGATTGAAGTATGTATGCTATGTATGCTTGATGAGTGAAAGCATGATGAGTGGTTTGTGAATTTGATGCAATTGAGTTGTATGCTGTGGTGAAGCATGTTGTGGGTACCCATTGCCAAATCAAAGCTAATGAAAGGATGTTTATTTTAAATGAAAATGAGCTTGAGTACTTGGATTGCTTACCTTGCTGGACCTGACTTTGTTTATTTGCATTGTGATTGCATTGTTATAGTATGGCACCTCGTAGAGAGTTGAGGAGTAATGTGCGAGCTACAGCTCCGAATGAGAATGAGAATGAGGAGAATGCGGGAAGTGCAGTATTACCTCCTCCACCTGGTGGTGGTGGTGCTGAGGGTGAAAGAGTTGAAGCTGCAGCTGGTGCTAGGGTCGCTGGACCTGAGGCTGGTCAGGGGCAAGCTATGCCTGACATGACGATGTTGGTGCAAGCTATTGCTGGTGCTTTTCGAGCGGCAGTAGCTGGAGCTCAAGGAGCTGGGCATTAGGGAGATGCTGGAGTTAGACTACCCTTGGAGCGCTTACGCAGTCTGGGAGGGACTGAGTTCAGGGGTTTGTCTGCGGAAGGTTCTGAATCCTGGATGGAGAGTACCAAGAGGATCTTGGGTCAGATGAGTTGCACTGATGTGCAAAAGCTGGGTTGTGTAGTATCTTTACTACAGGATGATGCTTATACGTGGTGGACAACCACTATTGCTGGGATGGCTGATGCTGATGTAACTTGGACATTCTTCCAGAATGTGTTCAAGAGAAGGTATCTTGGTGTGAGGTATCTTGATGAAAAGAAGCGAGAGTTCATGTCTCTTGCCCAGGGGAGCATGTCCGTGGCTGAGTATGAAGTGCAGTTTGTTCGACTCAGTCAATATGCGCCTGAGTTAGTCCCTGATGAGCGGGCGAGGTGCGAAAGATTCCGTTATGGTTTAGTGACGGATGTGAAGATGTATGTGCTGGCTACCGAGTATGATGATTTTGATGTGCTGGTGGGCCGAGCCAAGGATATTGAGATGAACTTGGGTTTATCTGCTAAAAGTGCTGGTTCTAGTGCTGGAAAGCGAGCAGCTGAATATAGTTCCGGTGGTGGACGGAACAAGAGGGGACGTGATCAGAAGTATCAGTCCTCAGCTAAGCGAGGTGGTGGTGTACCTGCTCGGGGAGGCAATGCTAGAGCTGATCCGAGTGCTTGTTAGATTTGTGGTTCACGTGGTCATATGAAGCGTGATTGTCCTCGTGCTGTGAGGGAGGTGCAAGCTCCTGTTGTGGCAGCTGGTAACGGGTGCTGGAATTGTGGATCTGTGGATCACTTGAGGCGAGAGTGTCCTATGTTGGCTGGTGGCCAAGTGCGTGCTCCTGTTGCTGTTGCACTGCAGAGAGGTCGTGGGCGCGGCCGTGGTAACTTCCAGCGAAGGGAGGAAGGTGGTTGAGGAGTGGCCCATGTTGTGGCTATTCAGCCTGAAGGTGGGGGTCAAGCTAGGGTGTATGCTCAGCGGGAGGGGAGGAATGATGCGGATGTGATTGCAGGTACTTTTACTTTGCAATCCTTGTCATTACTTTCCTTGATAGATTCTGGATCTACGCATTCATATATTTTGCGTGAGCATGCTGAATTGCTTGGTTTGCCTGTTGAGTCTTTGGATGTTGGAGTTCGTGTCACTAGTTCTTTTGGTGAGACTATTGTGACTTGAAAGCTGTATAGAAGGTGTCCTTTGGTTGTTCAAGAACATGTTTTTCATGTTGATCTTATGGAGTTGCCTTTCTATGGTTTTGATGTAATCCTTGGTATGGATTGGTTTGCTGAGCATCGTGCTGTTGTGGATTGTGAAAATAAGCGAGTTTCGCTGAAGCTTACGGATGATTATGAAGTTGTTGTGGTTGGTGAGAATGTGAAGTTTCTTGCCAATGTGGTGTCTACCTTGGAGGCGAGCAGGATGCTGAGGCAAGGTTGTGAAGCTTACCTAGCTTTCGTGATGAATCCTAGCTCTAAGGAGTTGCGGGTGCAAGATATCAGAGTTGTGAAGGAGTTTCCTGGTGTGTTTCCTGAGGAGTTGCCCGGTTTACCTCCTAATCGCGAGGTGGAGTTTGGAATTGAGCTGTATGAGAATACAACTCTTGTGTCCATTACCCCTTATAGAATGGCACCTAAGGAGCTGAAGGAGTTGAAGACGCAGTTGCAAGAGTTGCTTGATCGTGGGTTCATTCGGCCGAGTGTGTCACCTTGGGGAGCACCGGTCTTGTTTGTGAAGAAGAAGAATGGCACTATGAGAATGTGCATTGATTACCGTCAGCTGAACAAGTTGACTATCAAGAATCGGTATCCTTTGCCGAGAATTGATGATCTCTTTGATCAATTTCGGGGAGCTGCTGTGTTCTCTAAGATTGACTTGAGGTCAGGGTATTACCAGTTGAAGGTGAAGGATGTGGACGTGCCTAAGACAGCTTTCGGGACAAGGTATGGGCATTATGAGTTCCTTGTGATGTCGTTTGGTTTGACAAATGCTCCTGCTGCTTTCATGGACATGATGAATCGTGTGTTTCATGAATACCTGGACAAGTTCGTTGTGGTATTCACTGATGATATTCTCGTGTACTCGCGTACTGAGGAGGAGCATGAAGAGCATTTGAGGATTGTGCTGCAAGCTTTGTTGGAGAATCAGCTTTATGCCAAGTTGAGCAAGTGCGAGTTCTGGCTTAAGGAGGTGGTGTTTCTTGGGCATGTAGTTTCTGCTGAAGGGATTCGCGTTGATCCTCAGAAGATTGAGGCGGTGATGAACTGGAAGGTTCCTAAGTCTGTTCATGAGGTTCGTAGTTTCCTTGGGTTGGCGGGATACTACCAGAGGTTTGTTGATGGGTTTTCTAAGATTGCTGCACCTTTGACGAAGCTGTTGCAGAAGGATGTTAAGTATGGGTGGACGGAAGCGAGACAGCAGGCTTTTGAGAAGCTTAAGGCGGCTTTGATGCAAGCTCCTATCTTGGTTCAACCTGAATCAGGGAAAGAGTTTGTGGTCTACAGTGATGCGTCCTATGTTGGTTTGGGATGTGTGTTGATGCAAGAGGGTAAGGTAGTGGCTTATGCGTCGCGGCAGTTGAAGGTGCATGAGCGCAATTATCCTACGCATGATATTGAGTTGGCTGCAGTGGTTTTTGCTCTGAAGATCTGGAGACATTATCTGTATGGTGAGAAGTATACTGTGTACACGGATCACAAGAGTTTGAGGTATCTGATGTCTAAGAAGGAGTTGAATCTCAGACAGCGGCGTTGGTTGGAGTTGCTCAAGGATTATGATCTGACGTTTGAGTACCACCCTGGAAAAGCTAATGTTGTTGCGGATGCCTTGAGTAGGAAGGTAGCTGTTAAGCTGAGGGCTATGTTTTCCAGTTTGAGTATTTCGCGTGATGGTGGTCTTGTGGCTGAGTTGCAAGTGAAACCATCTTTGGTTCAGTTGATCAAGGAAAAGCAGTTGCTGGATGATTCCTTGGTGCCGCATGTTCAGGATATCGCGGAGGGTAGGCCTTCGGATTTCTGCTTTAATGGTGATGGTGTGTTGTGTTTTGGGAGTCGAATAGTAATGCCTAATGATGCTGAGTTGAGGCGTGCTATTCTGACTGAAGGTCATAGTAGTCCTTTTGCTATGCACCCTGGTAGTACTAAGATGTATCGTGATCTTCGTGATGAGTACTATTGGGTGGGTTTGAAGAAAGATGTTGCGGAGTTTGTGAGCAAGTGTTTGGTGTGTCAGCGAGTTAAGGCTGAGCATCAGGTTCCTTCAGGGTTGTTGCAACCGTTGAGAATCCCTGAGTGGAAGTGGCAAAGGGTTACCATGGATTTTGTATCTGGTTTACCTTTGTCACCATCGAAGAAGAATTCGGTTTGGGTGATTGTGGATCGCCTGACGAAGTGTGCGCATTTCTTGCCTGTGCATACTACGTTTTCTTTGGATAAGCTTGCGGAGCTGTATATTGCTGAGATTGTGCGGCTGCATGGTGTGCCTAAGTCGATTGTGTCGGATAGGGATCCGAGGTTCACATCGCGTTTCTGGCAGTGTTTGCATCAAGCTTTGGGTACAAGGTTGAATTTCAGTACATCCTATCATCCTCAGTCGGATGGTCAGTCAGAGCGTGTTATCCAGATTTTGGAGGATATGTTGAGGTGCTGCGTGTTTGAGTTTCAGGGCTCTTAGGAGAAGCATTTGCCTTTGGTGGAGTTTGCTTATAACAATAGTTATCAGGAAAGTATTCAAATGGCACCTTATGAGGCTTTGTACGGGAGGAAGTGTAGGACTCCTCTATGTTGGGCTGAAACGGGTCAGAAGTTGGTTTCGATGCCGGCTTTGTTGAAAGGAACCACCGAGAAGGTGAAGCTCATTTGTGAGCGTTTGAAGGCAGCTTCTGATCGGCAAAAGTCTTACGCGGATTTGAAGCGTAAGGAAATTGAGTATGCGGTGGGTGACCGTGTGTTTTTGAAGGTTTCGCCTGGGAAGAAGGTGATGAGGTTTGGCCGGAAGGGTAAGTTGAGCCCTAGGTACATTGGACCATATGAGGTGATTGAGCGTGTGGGTCCTGTTGCGTACAAGCTGAGGCTACCTCAAGAGTTGGAGAAGATTCATGATGTGTTTCATGTTTCTATGCTCCGGAAGTATAGATCTGATCCTTCGCATGTGATGCCTGTGGAGGAAGTGGAATTGAATCCGGATTTGACCTATGATGAGGAACCGGTGAAGGTTCTGGATTCGGATAGAAAGGTTCTTCATGGCAAGACCATTGAGTTGGTGAAGGTGTTGTGGAAGCATCGTGGTGTTGAGGAAGCCACATGGGAGCGGAAGGATGACATGCTGAAGCAGTTTCCTTATCTCTTTCCTTCAGGTAAATTTCGGGGACGAAATTTCTTAAGGGGGGAGAGTTGTAATGCCCGGGTTTTGGTCTTAGAAGTTTGGGCGTTGACCGGTTCGGTCAAAGTGCTGTTCGAATATAAAAAGGTGAAATTAGGAAAGCCTAGTTCGGGTTGCATTAAAAATATGGAAAAATGTTCTAAAATCTTCTTTTAATATATATAAGTGAACTGTGAAATCAATTTTACAAAATGAGGTTTGGAAGGGTGACATTTGGCTAGTGACCAAAATGTAATTTTTGAAAACTGCTTGACTGTTTTAGAAAGGATTGAAACTTTGAATCTTTAAGGAGCTATTTACCCAAAGGGAGTTTCTCCAGATTTTTCTAAGATATTTAGTGATTTAATTCTGAGTTTTAAACAAAAGAAAAGTGGAGGGAAGTTATTTTCCATTTTCAACTAACTTTTCCAATTTTCCTTTTCTCTCATTTTCTCTCAAACCAAACATTCTCTCCAGAGCTTTTTCCTCTGATTTTGTCATCTAAATACCTCTTTTCAATTCTCTTTGGATTCCTAATCATCTCATCAACAAAACCTCACCAATTGCTAATTGGATTTTCAAGATTTTGGTTCTAAAAAAGGGGAAACTCAAGTTTGGAGGTAAGAACGTCCTTCTCCTCTAAACTCTCAGTTCTTTAATGAAATTCCTAAGTTCTCAATCCTTAATTGATGTTTTATAAGTGGTTTTAAAGTTGTGTAATGGATCTTGTCTTAAAATGCAAGATTTGGTGATTTTTGAAGGATTTTTGTTTGATCTGATTGGGCTGTGTTTTAAGGTGTTTATTTGATGTTAAATGAATGTTAATTTGATAAGGAATTGAGTTTTAATTAATGCAATCTCGGATAGGTTGAATTTCCTAAGTTTAGCTTGTGATTCTTGGTTGTTTTTGAGGTGATCTTGTGGATCTGATGTTGCTGGAGGTATAAGGATGTTGTTAGGTCCTTTTTAGATGTTAAATGATGTTAAAGGATGTTTAGTTTTGATGGTTCTTGGCTGGGCATTGTTGAGGAGTTGTTTGGATGCATTTTCGGTTGTGTTTGGTAGCCGAAAATGGAGTGTGGATGAGAGCAGCGGGTTTAGGTGCTTTCATTGAAGCTATTAATGCATGATGATGCATTAATCCTCTGCTTTGATGTGTTTAAAACAGGGAAGTCATCTTTGGATCCAAGTGGTGGTGATCCGGAAGCTTGATTTGTGTTTCGGCAAGAGGCGAAACAGAATCGGTGAGTGGAATTTGGTTTTCGGCTTTGAAACCAGTGTTTTGGAGGTTTGGGAGCTTAGTTTAAGTCTAAGCAACTTAGCTAAGCTCAAGAGTAAGTTTTCGGAAAAACTCTCTTGGTGATGGCCATGGTTTTGGTTGTATGCAATGTGTTTTGTTTGCATGATTTTAAATCTGTTTTGAAAGCATATCTAGCATGTTAATTTGCTGAGATTTTAAGCCATGTGTTGAAGGAAGCTCAAGGTAAGAGTTCCTTGTTTTTGAACATTGTTTAAATGTGATTTAATGCTTAAAGATGCATGATGTTTATGGCTTGGTTTAGTGCTTTAAAACAGTGGATTATTGATGATAATGATGTATATTGGCAAGTGATGGTTAAGGTCACAAAGGTGGTTAAAAGTCCTTGTGTGAGCCTTGTATATTTAAGAACATCAAGGTGGTTAAAAGTCCTTAGATGGTTCTTGGTTAAGATCACAAAGGTGGTTAAAAGTCCTTGTGTGGATCTTGGAAAGTTTAAGAACAACATGGTGTTTAAAAGTCCATGGTTGGTTCTTGGTTAAGGCTCAAGGTGGTTAAAAGTCCTTGTGTAAGCCTTGGTTACTTAAGAACTCCAAGGTGTTTAAAAGTCCTTGGGAGATTCTTGTTAAGGACAAAAAGGTGGTTAAAAGTCCTTGTGTGGTCCTTGCCATGGTGTTTAAAAGTCCATGGGTCCATGGTGTTTAAAAGTCCATGGGGATAAGATCACAATGGTGTTTAAAAGTCCATGTGTGGATCTTATGTGAAATGTATCACTTGTTGCCAATATGACTTGTTATGAACTTGAAGCATTAGATGCTTGTTAAAATGTTTAAGAGCATGTTTAATGATACTTGAAGCATGAGATGCTTGTTTAAATGTTTAAGAACATGTCTATTGTTGCTTGAAGCATGGTTTATCAATGAGTTTTATAAATGCATTATTGAATAGTTTTAATGAGCGTTCCTCACTAAGCTTTTGCTTACGCTCTCTCTCTTTTTCTTAAACCAATAATGCAGAGCATTAAAGTGCATTGAGGGAAGCAAGGAAGGCAAGCAATCAAGTGGAAACTAAGCTCAAGTATGGAAAGGTTTCTTAACACTTTTAGCTTTTGGCATTTGGCAATGGGGGACCTATGTGGATGTTTTGGGAGATGTTTCGAACTCCCTAAGTTTTGTTTAATGTTGTTAATAATGCTGGATTTTGTAATTGGCCATTATGTGTTTGGTTTGGTGATTTAGTGCATGAATGGTTTGCTAAGTAGGAAGCATGCCTTTAGATTTGGGGCTTTTCATATTTGATGCCATGAGGATGATTAAATGATGCATTTATGTTCTTTACATGTTGAATGTCTTGCTGGTAAAGTTTGGTAGCATTTGGAGCATGTATGATTGATCAATTGTGTGTTTTAGCAGCCATTTCTCTGCATTCTGTGCAGGCCGTATCGGAACGGGAGCTACCGTTTCGGAACGGGTGCCTTGTAGTAACCCAGGCGTCTGAAACGGAAGACATCGTTCCAAAACGGAATGTCCTCTGCCAGCCTTCGTTTCGAAACCTGTTGCGGAACGGTCCCGCGTTTCGAAACAGGTTCTCCCTGTTTCGGAACACCTGACCGTTGGGGGCTGACATTGGCAGTTATATGTTTTGAAATGTATGCGTTTTGGTCCTGAATATTATTTGTGCAATTGTAAGAGTTTGGGATGTCCGTTTGAGCTGAAATTTTGCAGAGAAGCATGAAACTTGACTAATTACAAGTTGGTAACTCTAATTTGGGTTAAGACCTTATAATTTACAGAAATTACAATTTGGTCCCTAAAGTTGTAAATTATTCAATTGGGTCCCTGTGTTATCTCTGATGTTTATGATCTTTGAGCATGCTGTTTGAATGATCATAACTAGGGTTAATGTGCATCTAGACAAGAATAAAAAGAAAAAAAAGGGTCGTTAATCAAGTTTGACTTTCGGGTTGACTTTGGTTTTCCCCGTGTGACTTTCTTAATTCGGGTCAACCGTCTAGGCTGGGTTAAGGGGGTTACTTGAATTTTCAATGATTTTGGCTCTAAACAAGGAGAAATCTACATTTAGAGGTATAAACGTCCTTCTCCTCTAAATACTCAGTTCTTTACTGAAATTCCCAAGTTCTCAATCCTTAAATTGAGTTTTATTCTAATGTTGTGATCTTGATTTTGGCTTAAAATTCAAGATTTGGATTTAATTTTGAAGAAATTCGTATTGGATGTTTGGGCTCTGTTTTGAGATGTCTTTTTGATGTATTTTGGATGTTTAAATGATGTGAAATGGAGGTTTAATCAATGCAATTCCGAATAGGTTGATTTTCCTAAGTTTTTACTTGTGAAAATGGTGGTTTTGGGGGTGATTTTGGTGTTTTGTTAATGCTGGAGGTATAAGGACGAGTTTGGGTTCATTTTGGATGTTTATTGATGTTTAGTAATGGTTAGAAGTGATGGATCTTGGCTGGGTTAAGTTTTGGAAGAGTTTGGAGGTGATTTCGGTTGTGTTTGGTAGCCGAAATGTTGGATTTGTGTAGAGCATCGAGTTTAGGCGTGTTGCTGGTGATTTTAATGCATAATGATGCATAAATCCTATGTTGTTATGTGTTTAAAATAGGGGAGAATGATACGGAGGCAATAGAGGTGGCGTTGGAGGTTTCGGATGCTTGGAAGGCTTGTCGGCTAGCATAGTTTGTGTATCGGTGAGTGGAAAAGAGTTTTCCAGCTTTGAAACATTTTTGATGAGGCTTTGGGAGCTTAGTTTAAGTCTAAACAACTTAGCTAAGATCAAGAGTAAGTAAATGGAATTTCTCTCTTGGTTTGGGATATGCTTTGGTTTTTAAATGCACTTGGGATGATTGTGTGTTTAAATTATTGTTTTTAAGCATGTTTGGACATGGTTTATTGTCGGTTATTAATGCCATTATGTTAAAGATGCATGAGGTAAGTAATCCTTGACTTGCTTGTGTTGTGTGCATATTATTCTAAGCATGTGATGCTTGTGGATTTGGCATTCTGGTTATGCTTGTAAAAACAGTGGATTAATGTCGTAAAATGGTTATATTGGCAAGTGATGTAAGTGGTTCTTGGTTACTTTAATCGGATATAGTTAGCCGGCTATAGGATTGGGTGCACTGTGAATTGAGTCGCCTTGGATGTTGAGGGGTTGTGGTTGTACCGTAGACTCCATCCAAGTACCCTAGCGATCGAGGAAATTAGTGTCACCGCGATAGAGAATGGCTCTCGTGGGTGGGCTTGTTAAGCGTCACCACAATGGAGGATGGCTCTCGTGGGTGGGCTTGTTAAGCGTCACCATGATGGAAGATGGCTCTCGTGGGTGGGCTTTGTTAAGTGTCACCGCGATGGAGGATGGCTCTCGTGGGTGGACCTTGTTAAGCGTCACAACGGTGGAGGGTTGCTCTCGTGTGTGAGCTTGGTTAAGGTGATTACAATGGTTGAGGTAGCTCCCATGTGTATGCCTTGTGGTGTGTCCCGGCTCTCGCTAGTGAGTTATGCAACTTCTGATGAGTGATGTTGAGGGGTTGTGATTGTACCATTAAACTCCATTACAGGTGTTGAGGGGTTGAGATTGTACCGGTAAACTCCGCCTTGTGTTGTTCGGTAGTGTGTATGAAGCGTGTGGGACAACGCTTGTAATCCGTGTATCCGATTGTGTCTTGTGTTGTGATGGTTTGTGAGTTGTCGCTTGAATGCCAATATAATGTGTTTGAATGTAATAAAGCAAGAGTTGCTTGGAAATGATGCAAGGTGCAAGGGAAA
This sequence comes from Hibiscus tridactylites, assembly GCA_958450335.1. Lineage (NCBI taxonomy): Eukaryota > Viridiplantae > Streptophyta > Magnoliopsida > Malvales > Malvaceae > Hibiscus > Hibiscus tridactylites. The sequence continues at coordinate 43,864,794 of OY288289.1, read as the reverse complement.
TATGTAAATGATGCAAGAATGCATGCGATGCTTGTTAAGCTTGAGCACTAGTATATTTTGCTAATATGAATGGTGTATATGTGCATAGAATCTCATAAATGCATTGAAGTCATTTGAGGGCTTGTTTTAGAAGGCATGTAATGCAAGTGTTGTTTTTGTGGTTCATGTGTTGCATTGGTTTAATGCGTGAGATAGTTAGAAGGAGCTAATGGTTTTCAAAGGGTTTCTTGTTTTGAGATGTTCATCAAGAATAAGGAAAGTATGTTGTGAATTGGAGGTGCTTTCCAAGGAATTTGTGTTTAACTTTGCATGTGATGCTCATGCATGAAAAGGGTTTAAATGATAGTTTGCAAGAATGTGTTTTGGGGTGAGTTGTTTAGCTTTTGTAAGCTAAAGGTTGGTTTTCATGTTGAGCAATGCATGGTTTGAAGCATGTTGCTTTAAAAAGGGGTTTTCAAACAATGCTTTGGTTTATTGAATTGTATTTACTTTTTAAGAAGGTTTTATGATTTGTTGCATTGATGGTGTTTTGGTTTTGAGCATCCCTCACTAAGCATTATGTGCTTACGCTTCTTTGTGTCCATCAATGCAGATAATTGAAGTTGGAACAACAAGAAGCAAATGATTCAAGGAGAGCTCCACTTGAGAAGTATGTCTCGGTTAATAGCTATAGATAATAAAGGCAATGGGGGGAGAGTCTTTTATATTGATGTGTAACGAGTTTGAGTATGTTGACCATATTTGGTTTGTGGTTTGAATCTTGTTGTTTATCACTTTGCAACATTTGAATCTTCTTATTCATAAGTTGTTGCACTATGCTTCTTGTTTTAAAAGCTTGATCAAGTGTTGGATGTGTTGAAAGAGTTGGTGCACCTAAGGTTTGTTTTGCATCTAGATTTTAATGCAATTTGGTATTTATGATGTTTGGCCTGTTGTTGATATGTTGAGGATTGATTTAGAGTATGTTTGGTGGTGATTAGATGTATAAAAACAAGATTTTCTGTTGTTTCTGGGCAGGGTGTTTCGAAACACCCTTGCCTGTTTCGAAATAGGTGCATGTTTTGGCCTGGGCGTTTCGAAACGGGTAGAGGTGTTTCGAAACACTTTGGCTACTGCAAAGCTGCGTTTCTGAATGGTCAATTCCCGTTTCAAAACACTTGACAGTTGGGCACTGATTTGAATGGTTTTGAGGTTTGCAAGCTTTACATTTTAGTCCTGATTTTTTTTATGTGCAATTGCTTGAGTTTGAATGGTCAATTTCCAGATTTCACATTTTGGTCCCTAAATTCGTATGTTGTGCAATTGAGTCCCTTATTGTTTTCCGATTGCTGTGATTTTTTAGTATGCTTATCTCAAGAGTATGCCTAGGATTAATGTGCATCTATACAAGTTTAAAAAGAAAAAAGGGTTCGTTAATCAAGGCTGACTTTCGAGTTGACTTTGGTTTTCCCCGTGTAATCTTCGTAGTTCGGGTCAACCGTCTAGGCTGGGCTAAGGGGGTTACATTTGGTGGTATCAGAGCTGAGTTGCGAATGCTTGGGGAAATGGTAAATTGTTGTAATAAGTGTTTGATGTTTATTCTAATGCGTGGTTGAAAGTCGGTTGAAATGTGTGTCTTTGAGCGAATTGTTAATGTTTTTATCATGCTTTTTGGGTTATGAATCTTCATTGAGCTAATGTGAATTTGTACTGATGATATGCTGGTGTCGTGAGCTGATTTTATGAATGATGAAAGTGTGATGGGTATGATATGTTGATGTTATGCTGTTGCGGGTGAATGTTGTTTGATGAGAGCATGATCGAAGTATGTTGATTGATATGCTCGATGTTGTGATAACCATGTTTTTATTGATTGTTATATCGTGTAAAAGGGGAGAATTCGGGATACCCATTGCCTTATTATTATAGCTATTGTGTTATGTTGGAGTTGGAGTCTTGAATCCTTGCTTGAAGCTGGCATGATCGTTATATTTGTTTTGTTATGATTGCTTGTTGATTATTAGCACGATGGAATCGATGAGAGAATGACAGTTGGGTGAGATGGTTGCTGCTTTAGAGCAGGTTGTTAAGTCTTGGAATTCACCTTTTGGTGGAGGTGTTTTTTTTCAGTCCAAAGTGCCTAGAGTTGAGGAGGTAAGACAGGAGGAGGAAGCTGGTTCTGTGATGAAAGGTTCATCACCTGTGGTTCAAGAGGTGTCGGGAACATCTCAGGCTGTGGTGAAAGTGAGGCCTGAGGATGTGTCGACTGTGGGACACGCGAGTTTATCGAAACAGCGTTTATATGATTTGGGAGCTGTTGAGTATCATGGTTCGACACCAGAGGCGTTCGAGGCTTGGTTAGCCAGTGTAATTCTGATATTGGATCAGGAAGGGTATGACTACGCCTGTAAGCTGGGAAGTGTTGTCTCATTGATGTTGGGAACGCCTGTGCCTGGTGGACATCTGTGGCGGTGGCAACGCATATCCGCGACATAGATTGGGACTTCTTTGTGTCTGCCTTTTATGAAAGGTACCATGGAGGGAAATTTCCAAGGGTTAAGCAACGTTGGGGTGTGGTTTCAGATTATGAAGGTGAGAAAAGTTTTAACAAGAGAGCTGTGGGTACTGATTTCGGGAGCGGTCGGCGTAAGAGGCTACCTGATAGAAGGTTTTGCTTGAATCGAAGTCTAGGTGGTGGTGCAGATGTAGGTCAAGTGCAGTATGACCAAGGAGTGGTAGCTCGGTTCCCGAAGTGTGACCGTTGTGGAAGGTGTCATGTTGGAGGTTGTTGGGGCGTGGGAGTTTGTTGGAACTGTGGTTCTAAGGAGCATGTGAAGCGAAATTGTCCTCAAGTGGTGAGATCAGCTTCAGTGGTAGCAAAAGGGTCTCAGAAGGTTCGTGGGCGTGGCCAAGACAAAGTTCGAAGGTGGCAGGAAGGGCATAAAGGTGTGAGGAGCTTGGGGAATGAATATTGTTGGAATTGTGGGTCTGTTGGACATTTGAGACGAAATTGTTTGAAGTTGGCTCGAGGTAGTCAGGGTTCTTTACTGCAGGGAGATGGTGATGACCTTAAGGTGTTGGCCGATGTTGCGGTGGTACGGCAAGAGAATGATTGTTCTGCGAAGAGGAGAGTTTGTCTGTTGAAGCCCCGAGGCAGTGAGATGTTTACAGGTAACCTTGTTAAGTAACCTTTACCCTAGTTATCTTAGTTTGGTTTCGGTTTGGTTTTCCCTTGCGTAGTGGGTATGGTCTTATAGCTAGCAAGTTTGGGGTAGTAGCTGGTGTTGTTTTGAAAACAACTTTAGTGTGAAGAGGGCATTAGTGAAGTATTTTGTGATTAGCGGATTGTTAGAATGGTAGAGTTGGACAAGTTAAAAGTGAGGTACGAGGTTGTTCTTAAGCGGATTATGAGGATGTTATTGGTGGGTGTGAACCGACATACATGCACAGTTAAAACCATTTGTTATATACTATAATATATATATGTGTGTTGGTCCATGCATACATGTGACATGACATTAGAGGTTTTGCATACATGTACACAGGCATTGATAGGGCATATTGGTGACCATGCATAGGAACGTTCACACTTGCTAATAGCTAGTTGGGTCCGTTAGTGTTGTGATAGGGTTAGGTTGGGTGATGGGTTTAAGAGTTGTTTTGGTGCTAGGAGAATGTTAGAAGTAATGGAGGGTATTAAGCGAGCTGCCAGTAATAGTGAGTGCGATATAGCATGTTGGCAGAAGGAAAGTGTTTTGGCGCTTAAAGAGTTTAGCGGTGTGGTGGTGAGGAGATTACCGGTTGAAGTTAGAATCAGTCAAAGTGGTTGTGAATAGCTAGTAGAAGTGGTAGTTTCTTGGTGTTAAGTGATGTTGCAGGTTAGTGGATGTGTTTCCAGAGTGTTGAGATAACTTAGCATTGATGTTGTAATAGAAGGGTTGTTTTGTAGGTGATGGTTCGTAGCAACCTTCGAAGAGTTGAGAAGAGGTTGTCTTGTGGGTTGTAGAAAAGGGTTGGCCTGGGGTGAATAGAAGTTTGTAATCTTAATATGTATGTATAGAATGGGCGGTGTCCTGGTAAGGCTAGTGTTGTAGTCAAAGCTTGAAGTGGAAAGGCAATGTAAGTTCAAGGGCCATTGTTGGTTGGACGGGTTCTAGTGAGAAGTGTTCTGTTTATCATGTATAAGTAAATCCTTTCTAAAGTCAGCTAGGGGTACGTGGAACAGCTGACAGAGTTAAGGTTGGAGTTTTGCAGTGTGGATTTCTAGTGATGGGTGAGTAGTTTTGGTGAGTCGTTATGGTAATGATAGTGGCGGATGTGAGGGAATGTCATCAATACGTTGAGAAGTTTGAGTAAGCAGTTGTTGATTAAAAAATTTGCTTGATGTGGTAACCTTTGGAAGAGGTTGAGCAGTTTTGCAAGGGGTTTTAGAAACAGTGAAGGTTGTGGGTCACATGGTGGCTGAACTGGATTGGTTGGTGTCACCGTGTGCGCGAGTTTTGGGAGTTATGATTTAAAGTGGTGTATGATGTAAAAGTTTGGAGGTTCTTCGGGTTGTTGTTGGGGCTATGCGCAGTTCGGAAGTGTGAAAGGTTAAGCTGTGGTTAACATCTGAGTGTTCTGGAATTTGTGAACAGTATGTGGTGGTGTTGGGTTTGGTTATAGTGTAAGTTGATTTGTGGATGAGTTGGTTTGTAGATTTTTGTGTGAAGAGTGTTTAGTGGTGGTTAAGTCTCCTGTGTTGCCTTGTGGGTTACCTGGAGAAGTTTGGTTGTGCTCTTTTCGCCGGTTGAAATTTCGAGGACGAAATTTCTGAAGAGGGGAAGAGTTGTAACACCCCAATTTTGGGCTTAGAAGTTTTGGGTTTGAACCGGACCGGTCGGATTTTTGGTTCGAATATAAAAGGCGGTTTTAGGGAAAGCCTAGTTCGGGATGCATTAAAAATATGGGAAAATATCTAAAAATCCTCTTTTAATATATATAAGAGAGTGGTGAAATCAATTTTACAAAATGAGGTTTGGAAATATGACATTTCGAGTTAGTGACTAAAATGTAATTTTTGAAAAGTTCGTGACTGTTTTAAAAGGATTGAAACTTTGAATCTTTAAGGAGCTAATTTACCCAAGGGAGGATTTCTCCAGATTTTTCTTGATTTTTAAAGACTCATTTAAGGTTTAATTAATAAAAAGAAAAGAAGGAAAAGTGATATTTTAGTTTCATAACTAACTTTTACCAAAATTTTCCCATTTTATTTTCTCTCAAAATTCCCTCAGCCAAACACATTTCCACAGCAACTTTCCTTTTGATTTTCACACCTAAAGAAGAGTTTTCAATCTCCAAATTATTCCTAATCATTTCTACATCGAATCCTCACCATTTGCTTAATGAATTTTCAAGGATTTTGGCTCTAAACAAGGAGAAATCCATATTTAGAGGTATGAACGTTCTTCTCCTCTAAATACTCAGTTCTTTACTGAAATTCCCAAGTTCTCAATCCTTAAATTGAGTTTTATTAAAGGTTTTAATGTTGTGATCTTGATTTTGGCTTAAAATTCAAGATTTGGATTTAATTTTGAAGAAATTCGTATTGGATGTTTGGGCTCTGTTTTGAGATGTATTTTTGATGTATTTTGGATGTTTAGATGATGTGAAATGGAGGTTTAATCAATACAATCCCGAATAGGTTGATTTTCCTAAGTTTTTACTTGTGAAAATAGTGGTTTTGGGGGTGATTTTGGTGTTTTGTTAATGCTGGAGGTATAAGGACGAGTTTGGGTTCATTTTTGATGTTTATTGATGTTTAATAATGGTTAGAAGTGATGGATCTTGGCTGGGTTAAGTTTTGGAAGAGTTTGGAGGTGATTTCGGTTGTGTTTGGTAGCCGAAATGTTGGATTTGTGTAGAGCAGCGAGTTTAGGTGTGTTGCTGGTGATTTTAATGTATAATGATGCATTAATCCTCTGTTGTTATGTGTTTAACACAGGGGAGAATGATCCGAAGGCAATAGAGGTGGCATTGGAGGTTTCGGATGCTTGGAAGGCTTGTCGGCTAGCATAGTTTGTGTATCGGTGAGTGGTAAAGAGTTTTCCAGCTTTGAAACATTTTGGATGAGGCTCTGGGAGCTTAGTTTAAGTCTAAACAACTTAGCTAAGCTCAACAGTAAGTAAATGGAATTTCTCTCTTGGTTAGGGCTATGCTTTGGTTTTTAAATGCACTTGGGATGATTGTGTGTTTAAATTATTGTTTTTAAGCATGTTTGGACATGGTTTATTGTCGGTTATTAATGCCATTATGTTAAAGATGCATGAGGTAAGTAATCCTTGACTTGCTTGTGTTGTGTGCATATGATTCTAAGCATGTGATGCTTGTGGATTTGGCATTCTGGTTATGCTTGTAAAAACAGCGGATTAATGTGGTAAAATGGTTATATTGGTAAGTGATGTAAGTGGTTCTTGGTTACTTTAATCGGATATAGTTAGCTGGCTATAGGATTGGGTGCACCGTGAATTGAGTCGCCTTGGATGTTGAGGGGTTGTGATTGTACCGTAGACTCCATCCAAGTACCCTAGCGATCGAGGAAATTAGTGTCACCGCGATGGAGGATGGCTCTCGTGGGTGGGCTTGTAAAGCGTCACCACGATGGAGGATGGCTCTCGTGGGTGAGCTTGTTAAGCGTCACCACGATGGAGAATGGCTCTCGTGGGTGGGCTTGTTAAGCGTCACCACGATGGAGGATGGCTCTCGTGGGTGGGCTTTGTTAAGTGTCACCGCGATGGAGGATGGCTCTCGTGGGTGGACCTTGTTAAGCGTCACAACGGTGGAGGGTTGCTCTCGTGTGTGAGCTTGGTTAAGGTGATTACAATGGTTGAGGTATCTCCCATGTGTATGCCTTGTGGTGTGTCCCGGCTCTCGCAAGTGAGTTATACAACTTCCGATGAGTGATGTTGAGGGGTTGTGATTGTACCGTTAAACTCCATCACAGGTGTTGAGGGGTTGAGATTGTACCGGTAAACTCCACCTTGTGTTGTTTGGTAGTGTGTATGAAGCGTGTGGGACAACGCTTGTAATCCGCGTATCCGATTGTGTCTTGTGTTGTGATGGTTTGTGAATTTTCGCTTGAATGCCAATATAATGTGTTTGAATGTAATGAAGCAAGAGTTGCTTGGAAATGATGCAAGGTGCAAGGGAAATATGTAAATGATGCAAGAATGCATGCGATGCTTGTTAAGCTTGAGCACTAGTATATTTTGCTAATGTAAATGGTGTATATGTGCATAGAATCTCATAAATGCATTGAAGTCTTGTGAGGGCTTGTTTTAGAAGGCATGTAATGCAAGTGTTGTTTTTGTGGTTCATGTGTTGCATTGGTTTAATGCGTGGGATAGTTAGAAGGAGCTAATGGTTTTCAAAGGGTTTCTTGTTTTGATATGTTCATCAAGAATGAGGAAAGTATGTTGTGAATTGGAGGTGCTTTCCAAGGAATTTGTGTTTAACTTTGTATGTGATGTTCATGCACGAAAAGGGTTTAAATGATCGTTTGCAAGAATGTGTTTTGGGGTGAGTTGTTTAGCTTTTCTAAGCTAAAGGTTGGTTTTCATGTTGAGCAATGCATGGTTTGAAGCATGTTGCTTTAAAAAGGGGTTTTCAAACAATGCTTTGGTTTATTGAATTGTATTTACTTTTTAAGAAGGTTTTATGATTTGATGCATTAATGGTATTTTGGTTTTGAGCATCCCTCACTAAGCATTATGTGCTTACGCTCCTTTGTGTCCATCAATGCAGATAATTGATGTTGGGACAACAAGAAGCAAGGGATTCAAGGAGAGCTCCACTTGAGAAGTATGTCTCGGTTAATAGCTAGAGATAATAAAGGCAATGGGGGGAGATTCTTTTATATTGATGTGTAACGATTGAGTATGTTGACCATATTTGGTTTGTGGTTTGAATCTTGTTGTTTATCGCTTTGCAACATTTGAATCTTCTTATTCATAAGTTGTTGCACTATGCTTCTTGTTTTAAAAGCTTGATCAAGTGTTGGATGTGTTGAAAGAGTTGGTGCACCTTAGGTTTGCTTTGCATCTAGATTTTAATGCAATTTGATATTTATGATGTTTGGCCTGTTGTTGATATGTTGAGGATTGATTTAGAGTATGTTTGGTGGTGATTAGATGTATGAAAACAGGCTTTTCTGCTGTTTCTGGGCAGGGTGTTTCGAAACACCCTTGCTTGTTTCGAAACAGGTGCATGTATTGGCCTGGGCGTTTCGAAATGGGTAGAGGTATTTCGAAACACTTTGGCTACTGCCAAGCCCCGTTTCTGAACGGTCAATTCTCGTTTTGAAACACTTGACCGTTGGGCACTAATTTGAATGGTTTTGAGGTTTGCAAGCTTTACATTTTAGTCCTGATTTTTGTTTGTGCAATTGCATGAGTTTGGGATGTCCGCTTAAGGTGAAATTTGACAGGGAAGCATGTAACCTAACTAATTTCATAATGGTATCTTAAAAATTAGTAAAGTTCTCTTAATTTCCAGATTTTACATTTTGGTCCCAAAATTTGTATGTTGTGCAATTGAGTCCTTTATTGTTTTCCGATTGCTGTGATTTTTGAGTATGCTTATCTCAAGAGTATGCCTAGGATTAATGTGCATCTAGAAAAGTTTAAAAAGAAAAAAAGGGTCGTTAATCAAGGTTGACTTTGGGGTTGACTTTGGTTTTCCCCGTGTAATCTTCGTAGTTTAGGTCAACCGTCTAGGCCCGGCTAAGGGGGTTACAATACATCCACTAAAATGTTTTCAATACTATTCAATAGGGTCCAATAATAGTGATTTGACTCAGTTAGAGTCTGATATCAATAATTAACTAGTCGATACAATGTTTGGTTTTTACCAACATGAGTTTTCCGATCGTCAGAACCTAATTCCAACTAGACCGGATTTTGGGGTGTTACAACTCTTCCCCATTAAGAAAAATTCGTCCTCAAATTTTTACATGAACCGAAGAGATGAGGATACTGTTGTTTCATGGTCTCTTTAGGTTCCTATGTGGCTTCCTCAATGGTGTGGCTCCTCCAAAGTACTTTAACTAACAGTACAGTTTTGTTGCGAAGCCTTTTGACTTCTCTTGCTAGAATTTGAACCGGTACCTCCTCGTAGGATAAATTAGGTCGAAGTTCTATAAACTCAGGTTCCACAATGTGTGAAGGATCAGAACGATACTCCCGAAGCATCGATGCGTGGAAGACATCGTGGATTTTACTCAATTCAGTGGGCAACAATAATCGATATGCCACAGGGCCAATTCTTGCAATGACTTCAAAGGGTCCAATGAATCGGGGACTTAATTTTCCCTTTTTGCCAAACCTTAAAACCTTCTTCCATGGTGATACTTTGAGGAAGGCTTTTTCTCCAACTTCAGATTCGGTATCTATTCTCTTAAGATTAGCATAATCTTTTTGTCGATCAAAGGCAGCCTTTAAACGATAATGGATAATGGTGACCCGCTCTTCAGTCTCTCGAAGCAAGTCAGGGCTTAAAATCTTGCCCTCTCCAAGCTCCGACCAACACAATGGAGTTCTACATCGCCTACCCTACAATGCTTCATACGGGGCCATTTGGATTGATGCTTGGTAACTATTATTGTAGGCAAATTCAACAAGGGGTAGAGATTTCTCCCAAGTTCCACCCAAATCAATAATGCATGCCCGAAGCATGTCTTCCAATATCTACATAGAAAGGTTCAGTAACAATGCAAGTTTCTAAGATTTCAATGGACAGATTTTTCGATGATTTACCTAGATTACCCTTTCTTACTGGTCGTCGGATTGAGGGTGAAAGGATGTGCTAAGATTAACTCTGGAGCCCAGAGCTCCTTGTAAGGTTCTCCAAAACCGAGATGTAAATCGAGGATCCCGGTCAGAGATAATAGACTTAGGTACTCCGTGGAGTCGGATTACTTCCTTTATATACAAGTCAGCTAGTTTCGGGAGACTGTAGTCCATTCTAACCGATATGAACTGGGCTGACTTTGTGAAACGATCTACAATGATCCATATAGCATCATGCTTCACGGGAGTGAACGGTAGACCGCTAACAAAATCCATAGTGATCTTTTCCCACTTCTATTTCAGTGGATCAATAGGTTGTAATAATCCAGTAGGAGCACAATGTTCTGCCTTAACACGTTGGCACGTGAGACATTAGGGAACTAAATCAACTATGGCCTGCTTCATGCCCGACCACCAATAAAGTTCACGTAGGTCCTTATACATCTTCATAGACCCGGGGTGAACAGAAAAAGAACTCGATTGAGCCTTAGAAAGATTATCAGTGCGAAGAGATTCATCATTAGGCACACAGACTCAGTTATTGAAACACAAGAGTCCTTCAGAGTTAATTCTGAAGTCAGGGTTGTCCGATAGCTTAGAGACAATGGATTGAAGCTCAGGATCATGCTCTTGCAAATCCTTGATTCGTGAAACGATTGTAGACTAAACTTGAAGTTCAGCTACAAGGAAAAGGTGCTTCCAAAGTCGGAACTGAGCGTTAATTGCTCGAAGGGATTTAATATAGCAATGTTACAATAAGTTAACATACTATACAATATGTATGACTCCAAATTTATTGTCAATGCTTACCAGACAGAAATTTGCGCCTGAGTGCATCAGCTACAACGTTGGCCTTGCCCAGGCGGTAATCAATAACAAGGTTGTAATCTTTAAGGAGTTCCATCCACCTCCGTTGCTGAAGGTTCAACTCCTTTTGAGTCAATAGATACTTAAGGCTTTTATGGTCGGTGAAGAGATAGCATTTTTCTCCGTAAAGGTAATGTCTCCAGATTTTCAATGCAAAGACAATTGCAGCCAATTCAAGGTTGTGCGTGGGGTAATTCATTTTGTGTGGCTTAAGTTGCCTCGAAGCATAAGCGATGACTTTACCCTCTTGCATCAATACACATCCTAACCCAAGATGTGATGCATCACTATAAAGTATAAACTGTGTAGTCCTTTCCAGACTTAGGTTGAGTTAGGACAGGTGCATGGGTCAATACTTGTTTCAACTGATCGAAACTCCGTTGCTGAGCCTCGGTCCAAACAAAAGGAGCTTCTTTCCTCAACAACTTAGTTCAAGGAGCATCTATCATAGAAAACCCTTTCACAAATCTTCGATAGTAGCCAGCCAACCCAAGAAAGTTTATGACTTCTCCACTATTCTTCGGTGGATGTCAATCTACAATAGCTTGGATTTTCTTCGGGTCCACTTGAATACCCGAAGCAGACACGATATGTCCCAGAAAGGCAACTTTGGTGAGCCAAAACACACACTTAGAGAACTTCGCGAACAAATGCTTTTCTCTTAAGATCTGAAGCACAATACAAAGATGATCTCAGTGCTCTACTTCATTCTTAGAAAAAGTCAATATGTCATCTATAAACACCACTACGAACTTGTCAAGATAAGGTCAAAAGACTCGATTCATCAAATTCATAAAAGTTGTCGGTGCATTGGTTAATCCAAAGGGCATCTCCAGGAATTCGTATTGCCCATATCTTGTACAGAAGACAGTCTTTGGTACATCACACTCCTTGACTCTCATTTGATAGTAGCCCGACCTTAGATCGATCTTGGAAAACACAAAGGCATCCTTAAGCTGATCGAGCAGGTCATCTATTCTAGGCAATGGATATTTATTCTTGATGGTTACTTTATTCAATTGTCGGTAGTCAATATAAAATCGCATTAAACCATCTTTCTTCTTAACAAATAGAACCGGAGCTCTCCAGGGTGATGAGCTCGGTTGAATAAAACCTTTGTTCAATAAGTCTTGAAATTGAGTCTTTAATTCTTTTAATTCCACAGCTGTCATACAATATGGTGCAATGGAAACTAGAGTAGTCACAGGTTGCACTTCGATGCCAAACTCCACTTTACGGGTTGGGGGTAATCCCGAAAGTTCATCAAGGAAGACATCAGGGAATTTATTTATGGTGTTAATGTCTCGCAATTGTGGCTCGTCTTTAGACTCTAACGCCAAAGTGTACAATGATGGATTTCTCACGTTCATCAATACAACAATCTCCTTACCGAGACCCTGGAGATACAATTTCCTCTTACAACAATCTACCTAGGCTTGATGCTCACTAAGCCAATCTAAGCCTAAGATGACATCGAATTCATGGATCGGTAAAGCCAACAAATTGGCCGAAAAAGGAATTCCTTGGATCATTAAAGGGCAGTTTTTACACACTACCCTCACGGTTACAGAATCTCCTAGGGGATTAGTTATAGAAATTCTCGATGCTATTGGTTCGGGAAACATATTATACTTCTTAATTACAATGGTACTTATAAAAGAATGAGTAGAACCAGGGTCAATCAATGCGTAGAAAGAACGTGAATATAGCTCGATGGTACCTACAATGACATCAGGTTCATCCTCTTCTTCTCTGCTCCTCACATGATACATTTGGGAAGGAGCTTTTGAATCTTTCTTAATAAAGGGTTTCTTCGGACCACTCGATCGCCCAAAAGTTCCCGATGATCTTTGCTTCGATCCTCTACCTTGAAAGGATTGAGCAGAAGATGCAGCAGTAGTCAGTGTGACAACAGATTTGGTTGCATTCAAAGGTCAATCACGAATAAAGTGACCTTGTTCACCACAGTAGTAACAAGCTTCAGTCTGCTTACGACATTAACCCGCTGGGTGCTTTTTCTGACAATAATTGCAAAGTGGATGTTGGTTGCCTTGGTTTGAACCTCAAGTGCTATCAACGAACGCTTCTTTAGCAAAAGACTGTGTCATAGACTGAGGTCTCTCAATATTTCCAGAACGAGAGGGTTGTGGATAGACATTTTGTTTGGTCCTTAATATCTCCCTTTCTTGTTCCATCTCGGAGGTCGAGAATCATCCCTGAACCTCTTCTCCGACTTTCTAGACCCACCAGCTCGTTGAGCTCTCTGTGCAGCTTCGGTGGCCTTAACTCAATTCACAAGTTCTTGGAAATCAGAAATGCCCAACGCAATGAACATAGGGCGTAGTTCATCATTAAGCCCTACAATGAACATCCAGCACTTTTCTTCCTCTTTCATAATGTACTCAGCACCGTATCTACAGTACTTGCAGAAATCATGTATGTACTATTCGATCAGTCGTCCACCTTGTTTAAGATGAAGGAAGTTGCTTCGTCTTTCAGCAAGGTAAAATTCACTGCCATATTTCTTGTGAAATTCTTTAAGGAAGAACTCCCAAGTCATCGTGTCTTCTAAAACTGTCAAAATGGTAGTTTCCCACTAATGGAGTGCCTCATCGGCCAGCAATACGATGGCGCACTCAAGCTTGTGCTCATCCGAGCACTGAAGTTGCTTATTCACAATCCACAAGGTGTTGTCCAACCAATATTCGGCAACTTCAGGGTTGTCAACATCTTGCTCGGTAAAAGTATAAGCTCGGTATTGTGAGAGCTTATCAATAGGTGCTATAGTGTATTGAAAAACAGGGGCGATAGGTTGCACAACTTGTTCGGCCCTCATAGCAGTCACAAATTGCCTGAACATGTCGGCCATGTTCTTATAACACTCGGCCTGAGCGGTAGGTGATGCAGGCTCAGAACCCTGAACAGGAGGGTCCTGTGGTTGCGATGGGTTCTAAGGATTTCCTCCTCTAACCTCCTCGCCATGCGTCGAGGAGCCGGTAGCAAGCTCATCTATGTGATCTTCGTTAGTCTCAAACATATATATATGAAAGATCGGATTAGTCGACAAGTCATAATATACATACTATATAACTCCTAGGTGGCAAAGTAACACAATAACAATGCAACAAGTTTCGGTTTAGTCCTAGAATCGACTAAAATCTAGCTTTGATATCACAAAAGTAACACCCCCTTCCCGGTCAGGTCGAGAACCTGGTCGGAAGGTGATATCGATGTTCCATACAATAAATAGTGCGCCAAAATTTCTTTTTAATATTAATCTTTAAGCCAATATCGTACAATAATGCAATGCCTCAATACATTTTAGTCAATTTAATCCATACGAATCAATAATTAATAAATCGGGGCTTAATTGATATTATTACAAGTTTTAAGGACTAAATTGTAAATTCAACAAATTAGAGGTCCTTCAATGCAATAGACTTTACCATATTGAAATTCACAACATTATTAACATACCTGTAAAATTTCATACCATTTGGAGACCACTAGCTCATTCAATTTAATCTTTCAATATTCAGTGTCTAAACTGTGAACCTTGCAAACTATTTAATATGCCTTTAACTAACTTAACTAACCCCGTATCGAAACACCCTAGGGCAATTTCGAAACGAGTGAACGATGGTCAACCCTTGTTGACTTTACCTTTTAGACTGTATCGATACGGGCATGCCCTGTATCGAAACGGGTTGACTTCATTTGACTTTGACTTTGATCCGTTTCGATACGCTATAAACTCGTATTGAAACAAATGATTCTAATGGAAAAATGTTTCGGAACAACCATGAACCGTTCCAATATACCCTATTCCTCAGGCTCAATTATGCTTACCCGTATCGAAACGCCATCACCCGTTTCGATACGGCCTGACCTGTAATGACAGATTTTTGCTAGTATTTATTCAATTTGACCTACTGAACGATGTCCAAATGCAACAAAATTTCACACACAACATTTCAATGGTATAAACTACTAGCATGCCAAGTTTTATGATCATACGAATATTGTTACTATGTTTTGACCTTTATGAGCCAAGTATGCGCTTTTAAGCCATTTTAAGCCAACCAAAAAGGCCATTTAGGGCCATTAACCGTATCACAACATATGCATATCAACAACATATCAAAATGGGAATAAATGACTAGTTCAACTACTTTGCCACCTTCATAGGAGTTCTTAAGATAAAAACACATTACTTTAGGGCTTGTAGTGACGTGTCTTGTTTTTCCAATCCGATCCTCCGACACAAGATCCCTTCAACCTAAAAATGCATGAGATGAGACACGTTAGGCATACGATGCCTAGTGAGGTACTCATAAGCAATATGAATAACAATATGTCAAGTATCAATATGTATGATCTCATGCTTATCAATGTCAATGCTATGCAACAATATACAATGTTTAACATATTCTTTTCATCATTAATCCTTGAATTGAATCAAGATAGTGGATATGAGAATTCCTACGCCTGGCCAAATCAATGAATGGTCTAGTCCCTCCGCCTCGCCAATATGACCAATATCAAAACACATCCCTCTGCCTCGCCAAATCAATATAAGCCGTAGCCTTAGGTTCGTAGTTCACCCGTACACTAAGCTCATGAATTCTATGGCATGCCAATTGTATCCAATGTCTATTCAAACGGAAGGTCTCAATGTTCATTTCAGTGTTCAATGTTCAATGAGGATTTCAATGGCCAATGATTCAATATTATCAATGTTTCATGGTTCAATATCAATATCAATATACGATGATTTCTTTATAATGTTTCGATGACAATAACCATATCAATGACTAAGCACAATGACAAAACCAATGACTATGTTCGATATTCAATATCAAACTTACCGACACTTACCAAGGTACATGTTTAACCATCCAATGCAATTTCTTCAATGATAATATTAGCGATATAATCGCAAACATCAAATAAAGATTCAGGAAGGTTTTTCATCCAATCCCGAGACTCCGACTACACCCACCTCGAAATTTGATGCTCTTACGGCTCTCGGATGACAATTCCTTTACTTCTAGCTTTCGACAGATATGGTGAAACCTCTCTCTCCACTTCTTGAGCTAGAAAATCAATAAGGAGATGATTATGGTCTATATTTTGATATCAAAATCAATATAATGATTTCAAAATCCATATTCGATTTCAATATAATGAACAACGATAAAATATCCATGGATGGTCAAAACCCTAGCTTGAGATTAAACTTAATTTATCCATGGAATCCAACAATCAATTGAAGAAATTAGCTTACTCGATCGATAGCAACGATTTGAAATCAATAAATCGAAGAAAAGCAAAGCTTGAAGTTCCTACAATGGTGGTGTTTGCTTGATAGTGGGAGGAAGAAGATGAAGATAACTAGAGATGCTTATTTGTTTTACAATCGGGTAAGCTTATTCTTTTGCATTTTTTATGTCTTTTAATTTAGTATAGGTTTCTTCCTTTGAAGGAAACTCTCCAAATATTCCCACGTATGGGAAATTTTAAGGAAAAAGGGGATAATCGCTAGATTAGTCCCTCATTTCTCGATGCTTTGAGGTTTTAGCTCCAATTTCCCAATTTTCACAATATAGCCACTAAAATGTTTTCAATACTATTCAATAGGGTCCAATAACAGACTTCAAAATGGACTCAAGACGTCGAAAAACATAAAATAGGGGTTTTCAGAAAAATTTAACTTTTTGGTGAAAGCCAACGGTCAAAGTCAATTGGGTTGAGTCAGATGAGTTGACTTGGACGGGTTGACTCAGTTCGGGTCAAGTTGAACAGAAATGGTTCAAGTCGAACGGGTCAGGTTGGGCCGGACTTGGGTCATGTCGAATATGGGTTCAGACCGAAAGGGTTTAATACCCAAGGCCATGAGGCCTTGAGAAATAGGTCGACCTATACAAATATTTAAGCCTAATTCTTGGTTTAAGCCTCAGGCCTGGTTCGGTATGGTCTGTTCAGCCTGAGGGCTGCATCCTAGTGGCCAAAAATCGCCCATGACTGCGCGTGGTCGTTACGCGCGACCAAAACAGCCAGAAACACCACCGAAAAAATGCAAAAACAGCAACAACACTACCATTTCATCCATAAACCGATATTAAGTCAGAAATCTTACCGAACTTACAAAAATACGAAAGATGGTCAGACTTAACGTAGCACCGGTGAGGCTTTAAACGGAGATCGCCTGACGATCGAAGACAACGGTTTTGCCCGCCGCAGCCACCTGAGTACGGTTAGATGAACATTAATGGTGGTATGTGAGGTCAGTTGGTCTTATTTAAAAAAAATTTCAGACTTTACAAGCACATATTAAAATAAATTTGGGGTGAGCTACAATTAGCAAGAGCCATAGCTCAAATAGCCGAGGCTTAAGCACACTAAGCTAAGGTTATTGGTTCAAAACCTATTGGTCACACTTTTTTTACTGACTTGATTTTAAATAAAATCATAGTGTTACATATCTTTATCTAATTAATTTCGATGTGTGAAATTATTTTTAATATTTTTCTAGTTTGTGACCCGAGGAAGACCTGAAGATCAACTTTATACATTCGAACCTAAGATGGATCGTTTATTTCATAGGCGACAAAAAGAGCAAAGAATCATGCAAGGTGGTAACAATCAACCTGGTAACAACGTAGCATATCGAAATACTACCTCATTGCAGAACAATGAGCTTGTATTGGCACAACCTGTTAGAGTTCGTGCTAGACGTATCCAAGATCATTTGGATCCTAATTTTGAGGACGTATATCCTGATATTGTAGTACATGAGATCCAAGTTGTCCATTTTGAGTTGAAACTTGTGATGTTTAACATGCTAAATTCTATAGGGCAATTTGAGGGTACACCATATGAAAATGCTAGACAATATATAAAGGCATTCCTTAAAATTTGTGATACTTTCAGACAGCAAGGTGTTCATAAGAATGTGATAAGGTTAAAAATATTACCTTATTCAGTAAGGGACAGGGCAAGAACATGGTTTAATGGAATACCAACAGGGTCATTGGATCCTAATCTTGAGGATGTATATCCTGACATTGTAGTACATGAGATCCAAGTTGTCCATTTTGAGTTGAAACTTGTGATGTTTAACATGCTAAATTCTATAGGGCAATTTGAAGGTACACCATATGAAGATGCTAGACAACATATAAAGGCATTCCTTAAAATTTGTCATACTTTCAGACATCAAGGTATTCATAAGAATGTGCTAAGGTTGAAACTATTTCCATATTCAGTAAGGGACAGGGCAAAAACATGGTTTAATGGAATACCAACAAAGTCATTAGAATTATGGACTGTTTGTGCAAGATCTCTTTTAAAATAAACATAAAAAAATCAAGGTGGGACGGAGTCGGGCCAGAACGCTAAAAGTCCGACTCATTTCACCTTATTGTCATCCTAAAGATGCCGAAGGATTTGAGGGGTGGAATCCAAGTCGTGAACAAGTGCGTGATTTTCATGAATTTATTCCACCTTTTTTAAAGACTATAAAGTCATGAATCATATGTTAAAAAAAAAAGTCATGAATCATGAATATTCAGTTGAGTTTAGTGCGCAGTAGTTGTAGTACCTGTTGTTATGATTGGCAAGCCCAGCTTAAATTACATGCATGCCATTTTTGTAGTACCTGTTGTTATGATTGGCAAGCCCAGCTTAAATTACATGCATGCCATTTTCCTACGTTACGAAATACGTGAAGATAACGTTAAAAAAACAATAGCACTACTAAATGAAAAAAATCGTAAATAAAGTAGAGAAATTTGCTATAATGTGGAATATTATAAAAAAAATTGCGAATATATAATTGACTTAATCTAAACAACCGAGCATTATTCTATTTCTACAGCCTATGACTAGATTGAAAAAAACTATAACAAAAAATATATACTTCAACAAGATTTCTTATTTTAAATTAATATCTATCCTTTCAAGTATAGAACTATATATAACTTAGATACGGTTCGGCAATATATTTGACTTTTTGGTGAGTTGTGCAATTGTTCATATCTCATCTTTTTTTTTATTTCTATTAATATCTTTTATTTATTTCAGGTTGTCTTCGGTTCGGGTCCATTCGGTTTGGTTTTATTCGGTTCGAGTCTATCGGTTCGGGTTCATTTCAGTTTAACTAAAAATCAGTTCATTTTCGGTTCAATTTCGATTTTCGAGTAAGCATGTTCGGTTCGATTTTAAGTTTGGTTCAAACAAATCAGTTCAGTTTTTAGGTCTCGAGTCAAGTTTGCAGGTCTATTGGAGACTGAAGGGAGGGGGGGGGGGGGGGGGGGGGGGGGGGATAATGATGATATTTTACTTTCCGACGTTTAGTTCAGCTAAGGTGATAATGTAACTTGCTTTGCCACAAAACGTCTCCCTATTGATTCACGTATCACTAATATCTTGTCTGTTTCCTTGCTTTGCCACAAAACGTCTCCCTATTGATTCACGTATCACTAATATGTTGTCTGTTTCCTTTTTTTCCTATAATCCCTCACTGCAGAAATATATCATCGAGGCTCAGTAAGACGCGAGTTCGAATTTATTATCTGAATATTATATAAAGAGAATAATTAAGATATATACTTCAAGTTTTTCATACATTCAAAGATCAACTTAGAAGGAAATGATAAGCTTATTTTTGCATATATAGTGATGGGTTGAATTCATAGCTGACAAGAGCATGATGTAAAAATATTTTTAAGATTCAACTCTCAAAATTTTCAAATCGCTGTGAAATCATTGTGTAGAAGATCCTCAGCCAGGTTCAGAATTTAAAATTGAAACGAAACCATACATTGGAACATAAACTTATAGGGGATATAAATATCCCATTTATTTTGCAATTTCGACTATTTTCACGGTCTATATTTAAATGCCTTAAGTGACAGGCTAGAGCATGAGATGATTACAGTGATATGCAGCAAGATGAGATATGAAAACAGCCAGATGTTGAAGAGTTTCCCTAGGAGACGAGATATGAATAAATAAATGGATTCTAAACTAGCCAGTTAAATAGGATGTCCCATATTCAAAGCAGGAGATTGATTGATTGGAAGGGAGGAACATCTTGCTCTCTTCTTCAGCCATCTTCCACAGTGAAGGAGAAGCCATTGGAGGACAAAAAATATCGCAGACTTCTTCACTACAGTTATCACTCAGTGGTGTTATCATATTCTCTTCAGATATGTCAATATCCTTCCATATGTCATCCATGGAATACCCCTTTTCGTAATCGAATTCCCCACTTTTTCCCATGTCTGGCCCTCCGGTGTCGTAAAAACTTACCTTTCCGGTGCTCGATGACGGCGATGAATGACTGTTGGAAGAAGACGACGATGATGGCGACATGGCCTTTTTCTTTTCTTGGGCCTCTTTTCTCATATGAGTTCTCCAATAGTTCTTGATCTGGTTGTCGGTACGCCCCGGTAATTTCCGAGCAATTCTGGACCACCTGCATGTCATTATCATGATTATATACCTATTGAATTCAAGTTCATCAAACCAAGGGAACATAATACAAATATTATCAAACCTGTTTCCCCATTTGGCATGAAGTTCAAGAACAAGGCGCTCTTCTTGGGGTGTCATCTTGCCTCTTTTGAGACCAGGGTGAAGGTAATTAACCCAACGCAACCTGCAACTCTTCCCGGTTCGGTTTAAACCTACAACAAAACGATGTCGTTAAACCAGGGTTCCTTCCAAAACCTTCCAATCCTCGAGATAATCCTACCTATCGGTTGTCTCCCGCCAAACCTTCAAACCTGAAACTTTGGCTATAAAATCCCATCGCCGATCTCCGAATAGGTGCACGAAGTTGTTCAGAATCAAGTCCTCTTGCTCCGTCCACGGACCCTTTCGGATTTCGTCTTGCTCCATCTTTTTCTCCAATTCTTCCTGGAAATGTTGCTGGTTCATGGTGACCTTGAACGTCTCATATTTATACTAAAAACTATACTTTAGCCTTGTCAAGATTCTCTTGATTGTCTTTTTCTTGGCATTATTATACGATGAGGTTGCAATAGTTGCTTACCGTAATGCGCGCATGCTCATTTGTGATAGCAACCTTATGCATCTGATGTCACCCACTATATGGATCTAAAATAATCAAAGTGATAGGTTGATGTGATTTTCAAATCTTGTTGCTTCTTTAGTCAAAAAAAGAAAAAAGAAAATCTTGTTGCTTCAATGTGAACTACTATATCGTTAGCCTAGCAAGCTAAGTGTAAATAAAAGCTCTGTTTGATGAAAAAAAATACTACTAATTCTTTGCACCAAATTTGACTGTGAGATATAGTCACATGATTATGTTCACTTCTGGTGAATTTAACGGATGTTATTTATTTTATATTTAATTTTTTGTTCCATATTCATGTCAGACATGAACCGATGATTTTAAGAAAATGAAAAGTCGAGTAACATAAGCAAATACTTTGGGTGTGGGGGTATAGCGATGGAAGTTGCTAGATCCACTTCCCCATCCATTCAACGTGAGGAAATAAGGTTAGTGTCCCTTGACTTCGGTAAAAGGCCATAGATGAAGAGAAGCCCTTGAATTCAGTAAAGGCCATAGATGTTGTGATGCTAAGTAAATAATAGGATTGAAATCAGGGATTACGGAGAAAGTGTTGTTGTGTATGTCAGAAAAGTGGCCCCCTTAATTATTTTAGAAGATGGAGTTAATATTTTCCTAATAAACCTATTGTTAAATGCTCACCGGATCAACATTTGACTTGATTTCGTCTGCCATATAAGAAAAGAAAGTGTCGTTTTTATTACGAGTAGTATATGTTCTAAATATACTCTCAATCATTAGACAATACATTCTCAATCACCATGCTTCCTCAGTACCTTCATTTGCTCCACAACAATGTTCTCCTACAGTTCAACAACAAGCTCAACAAGAGTTCTACAATGGTTCTTCTAGTAGTACTTCACAACAAAACTTGGAACTAGCACAGTTCAATGTTTCTACACAAGATTTGAGTCAAAATTTGGAAAGAAGCCTTCCTCTACAATCTGGTCTTCAAGAGAACCCTTCACCTACATCTGCCACTACACAATCTGATCTTCAAGAGAACCATTCACATGCATTTGCTATTGCACCTGGTTTGGTAACCACTCACTCAATGGTGACCAGGTCTAAGGCTGGTGTATTCAAACCTAAAGTCTTCCTTTCAGAGGTTGAAGTTCATGTTCCAAACAACGTGTATCAGGCTCTTTCTTCTCAAGAATGGAAAGAAGCTGTTATGTAGGAGTTTGATGCTCTTGTTTCTAAAGGAACCTAAAAACTAGTTGCCTTACCATCTGACAGAGTTCCTGTAGGCTGTAAGTGGCTATTCAAAGTGAAGCGTAATCCTGATGGCAGTGTATCAAGATAAAAAGCCAGGCTTGTTGCCAAAGGCTTTTCTCAACAAGCTAGTCTTGAATATTCTGAGACCTTCAGTCCTGTTGTCAAGCCTGTTACGGTAAGGGTTCTTCTCAGTGTTTCCCTAAACAATGGTTGGGTCCTAAGACAAATTGATGTGGACAATGCTTTCTTAAATGGTGATCTCACGGAGGAAGTCTACATGCAGCAACCACTAGGCTTTGAACAAGTAGATTCTGCTGGAAATCAGTTGGTTTGCAAGCTTCAAAAGTCCTTGTATGGGCTCAAACAAGCTTCTCGAGCTTGGTTTGAAAAGTTCAGAGATCACTTAGTGTTACAAATGAGATTTTCTTCCTCCTTAGCTGATTCATCCCTCTATTTCCGAGAATCTAAAGGAAACATAGTGTACATAATGGTCTATGTTGATGATATCGTAGTAACTGGGAATAATATTGAAGAAGTCGATTCTATCATACAACAAATAAATTAGACCTTTTCTCTAAATGACTTAGGAAAGCTTACTTTCTTCCTGGGAATGAATAGTTTAGTTGTAGATCAAGGTATTATCGACCTCAATCAGAAGAAACGCATCTTGGAGCTATTAGAAAAGAACAAGATTCTTGAGGCTACACCCACACCAACTCCTATGGTAACATCATCTCTTCTCTCTTTATATGATGCAGATCCCTTTGAAGATAGTACTCTCTTTAGGCAAGTAGTAGGAACTATGCAACACATATGCACTACTAGGCTAGATATACAGTTTTCAATGAATAAAGTTAGTCAGTTTATGCAATCTCCTCGTGACAAGCATTGGAAAGCAGTAAAGAGAATCATAAGATGTCTTAAAGGGACTTTAGATCATGGACTGTTCTTTAGCAAAAAATCTTTAACTAACACTCAAGTTGGCTACACTGACTCAGATTGGGGTACTTGTGTGGATGACAAAAGATCAACAGAAGGTCACTGTTTATTTCTGGGTGGAAATTTAATTTCATGGTGTTAAAAAAAACAATATGTTGTCTCTAGATCCTCCACTGTAGCAGAGTTTAGAAGCTTAGCTGACTCTATGTGTGATGCCATGTGGGTAAAATCTCTGCTCACTGAACTTAAGATCAAGCTCTCGAAAAACCCAGTAATTTGGTTTGATAACACCAATGCTATAGCTCATTCAGCTAATCTTGTTAATCATGCAAAACTTAAACATGTTGAACTTGATCTCAGCTTTGTTAGAGAAAAAGTGTCAGAGGGATCGTTCCAAGTGAATTATGTTCCAGCCTCAGAACAAATTGCAGATATTTTCACTAAACCTTTTTATGCAGCCTTTTTTTTTGCATCTTAGACAGAAACTTAGAGTTTATTCTCCAGCAGAGTTACGATTGCAAGCTACTAGTGTCTTCAGTTCAGAAGAGTTACATCTTTCAGATTAACAAAAGTTAGAACGAGGGGAGACATGAAGAATGTGGTGTATGTGTTGCTGATGTTAATTTCTTTTTTGTTCTTTTCTCAACAAAATTAGGAAAGTAGGAAGTACGATAGCATATATAACTGATATAGTCGTTGTAACAGCCTTTTTGCTGAGCTTTCATTAACAAATCAAGAATATGTTAGTCAATCTAGAGGCTAAGGTTCATGTATAAAAGAAAGCCCTAGTCATTTTGTAAATGTTTTTGTATTGACTCGATTCATCAGTAAGAAAAGCCTTCTTCTTCTTCTACTTTCTTGTTTCATCTTCTTTTTTGCTCATCTTATCCACCTTAGTTTTATATTCTGTCAACAATGCAAGCTCAATCACCCTGCTGCAGTTGCTGGTATTAGAATATTTTGTTAAGAATAGTGGTTGGGCTTGTAAATTTGTTATAGGTTTGTTAGACGGTTATGCATTTATGCTTGTGGGCTACTATATAAAGCCCATCTTCATTATTTGTAAAACAGATAGAAAGTCATAATATATCTTTTTACTCTGTAAAACAATTCTTGAATTTTAATAAATTGTTTGGATAGTTTTCGATTCTTTAGCTCTCATTTTCTTTTAATAAATCAATGTTTACTATTATGGATCTCTAAATGCTTTCATGGTATCAGTTGCAAGTGATCTTGGAGACATATCACTTCGATTGCCTCAAGTTTGGTTTCTAAAACCCTAGCCCTGTCGATTCCTCTTTTTTAGCCCCAAATTCACTGTTGTTGCTCTGCGATTGCGTGCTCTGGATGAGTTTCTCGGTGGTTTTCTGCGCATCGATCCTGTTTGTTAGCAATCTTGGAGATGAATTTCTTCCAGTGCCTTGTTCTTTGGTTTCCGAAACCCTAGCCTTGTTGATTCCTCTTTATCAGCCCAAAATTCGATGCTGTTACTCTGCGATTGCGTGCTCTGGACTGGTTTCTTGGTGGTTTTCTGCGCGTTGATCTTGTGTCTGTCCTCTACACTGTTCTGATTCGTGCTTTTGGTTGCTTTTTTGCTTGGTGAGATCTCTCCTTTCTTTGAGCCTTTCTGGTTTCGTGTTTGCTTTCTGTTGGCTTGTAAATCTGT
The DNA here is from genome assembly GCA_958450335.1 of Hibiscus tridactylites. Classification (NCBI taxonomy): domain Eukaryota; kingdom Viridiplantae; phylum Streptophyta; class Magnoliopsida; order Malvales; family Malvaceae; genus Hibiscus; species Hibiscus tridactylites. The sequence continues at coordinate 43,840,199 of OY288289.1, read as the reverse complement.
TGTTCATCTGTGTTGCGTTGATTTTTGTTGTAAGCATATAATTTATGTCTTTGTTGTCTCTGCGTTTATCTGTTGGTTTTCGTTCTTGATCTGCTCTGGTGTTGTTGTTTCTTGTCTGGCTGTGTTCTTCATGGCTCCTGTTGAATCTGTTGTTAATGATGTCGGTACTAATAGTTCTGGATCTAATCACACCTCACCTCCATTGTTCTCTACTAACAAAATAAATGTTGTTCAGGATGATAATAATTACTTGCTTTGGCACCAGCAGGTTTATTTGACTATTAAGACTCATAGATTACTTAGGTTCATTGATAGTAAAGTTCAGCCTCCACCTGAACATATAACTCATAAAAATCATGTTTCTATTAACCCTGAGTTTGAGGCTTTTGAGGAGCGAGATGGTGGTCTTGCTTCTTGGTTGCTCTCCACTATTAGTGAGGGTGTGTTACCAAACCTTATTGGCTTAAATACTGCTTTTGAGATATGGAACACTCTGCATAGGGTTTATAGTGGAAAGACTACCTCTAGGTTGATGCATTTTAGGCGTCTCTTACATACTCAAAGGAAAGGTGAGCTGAGTATGAGGGAATTTTTGCTTAAGGTTAAGAGCATTTGTGATAATCTTGCTAATTGTGGAGATATTATTTCTGAGCATGAACATGTCACTGCTATTTTGAATGGATTGCCTCCTGAATATGATTCTGTTATTACTTTGTTGACTGCTTGTTCTATTCCTTCTTCTGTGAATCATGTTAGCACTTTGTTGTTGGATGTTGATGCAAGATAGTCCACTTTGCATAGTCAAGTCATTGCTTGTGCTTATACTACTGCTTATCAACCACCTAATAGTTCTCAGCACTCTGTGTTGCCTAGCATGCCTACTAATGTTTCACCTTCTGCTCATGTTCATATGTCTCCTTATGATTCTGTATCTACTGCTAATAATGGTCTTGGTTATACTGCAAATACTCTTCAGCCTGTTCATTTTCATAGTAGTGACAATACTCATCATATGTGTAATGACACTAGTAGGGGTGCCATGGGTACTGGTAGGGGTAGACCTGGTAGGCCTCAGTGCCAACTGTGTGGTAAATTAGGACATCTGGTTGAAAGGTGCTTTAAACGTTTTGATATATCATTTAAAAATGAGTCTGCTAGAAACACTCCATCTAACACACGTGGTTATGCTTCAACTGCTTATAGTCCTGTGCAGGCTCATATTGTTACTGGTCCTGCGATGCCTTATACTCATGGGCAATCTCTTCATTCTCCTCTTTCACCATATGCTTCTGCATTTTATTCACCCACAGTTGCTTCTGGGTTCTCACCAGCAGGGTTTCATTCTCATGTACCTCAATTTTATCAACCTTCTCACCCTCATATCTCTGTTAACAGGGGTTTATCTCCTCACTTGTCACACTCATCTGCTGCTCCAGCATCCAATATCTTTGGTTCTTCCCCTTCTTGTGTTTCACAACCTTCCCTTGCTACACCAGAAGTGGTAGATGACAATGCATGGTATCCGGATTCAAGAGCCACTCATCATATCACCAATGATGTTCAACAACTTCAGCCTAATACTACTTACCCTGCTTCAGGCAGTGTCCATGTAGGCAATGGTAATACTCTTCCTATTTCTTGTTCAAGACAGACCAGTTTAATTATTTTAAATAATCTTTTATTTGTCCCTAATATTACTAAAACCCTTCTTTTCGTTTCAAAGTTCACCTGAGACAATAATGTGTCAGTTGAGTTATTTCCCACTTGCTGCCATGTCAAGGACCTATCTACTGGAGCTGTTGTTCTTCAAGGGAGAGAAGTTGGTGGTTTGTATAAGCTTGGGTCTTCTTCAGGACCAAGTTTTTCTACTGATGGAGGCTTGTGTTCTTTTAATCAGTTTTCTGATTTGAATAATAATAAGTGTATGCCTGAATCTGTCATAGGTTCTTCTCCTGCTTGTTTTTCTTCTTCTATTACCTTTGATGCGTGGCATCAAAAGTTGGGTCATCCTAGTCAGGATGTGCTAACTATGGTCTTGAATAAATGTAACATTCCTGCTAATAAAAGTAAAAATCTTTATGTTTTTAATGCTTGTCAATTAGGGAAGTCACATAAGCTACCTTTTTCTCAATCAACTATTGTCTATACTCAACCCTTAGAATTAGCTGTTGCTGATGTTTGGGGACCTGCTCTTCTTTTGTGAAATGGTTTTCGATATTATGTGGCGTTTACATATGCCTTTTCCAGATATACATGGATATATTTTCTAAAACTTAAGTCTGATGTCAAGTCTGCGTTTATACAGTTTCATAAACAAGTTGATAGGGTTCTGGGGGTTAATCTGAAGATGTTACAAACAGATGGGGTGGTGAGTTTCTTGCTCTAAGGTCTTATCTTGTGGAACATGGCATTGCTCATAGATTTTCTTGTCCACGCACCTCGGAGCAGAATGATATTGTAGAGAGGAAGCACCGCCAAATTGTTGAGGTAGGCCTCTCTTTGTTAGCCCATGCAAGTATGCCTTTACTTTTTTGGAATGATGCCTTTGCTACCTCTTTTTTTCTTATCAATAGAATGCCCTCTGTAGCTTTACTAAAACTGTCTCCCTATGAAAAACTGTTTGAGAAACAACCTGACTATAATTTTTTTAAAGTGTTTGGTTGTTTGTGTTACCCTTGTTTGAGACCCTTTAATCATAATAAACTTCACTTTAGGTCTTCCCCATGTGTCTTCTTAGGTTATTCCCCTATGCATAAATGTTATAGATGTCTAGATAAGTCATGTATTATTTTTATATCTAGACATGTTCGATTTGACGAAATTGTGTTTCCTTATCTAGTTTCTTCTCAATCTAGTGATTCTACTAACAGTTTTGCTAAGACAGGTCGGCATCATCATGTATCTCTTTCAGTCCCTTATTTTAGAACTTATACTTCACCCTCTTCACCTTTACTTGATGCACCATCTCCACCAGCAGCCCCACCTCCACCCTCATCATCTACTTCTTCGCCTTCTACTCCATCCTCTTCACCTTTACTTGTTGTACCATCTTCACCAGTAGCTCCACCTCCACCCTTATCATCATCTACTTCTCCACCTTCTATTCCACCTTCTTCACCTTTACTTGATGCACCATCTCCACCAGCAGCCCCACCTTCACCCTCATAATATACTTATCCCCCTTCTACTCCATCCTCTTCATCTTTATTTGCTGCACCATCTCCACCAGCCGCCCCACCTCCACCCTCATCATCTACTTCTCCACCTTCTACTTCATCCTCTTCATATTAGTTGCTGCACCATCTCCACCAGCAGCTCCACCTCCACCCTCATCATCTACTTCTCCACCTTCTACTCCATCATCTTCACCTTTACTTGTTGCACCATCTCCACCAGCAGCTCCATCTCCACCCTCATCATCATCTACTTCTCCACCTTCTATTCCATTCTCTTTATATTTACTTGCTGCACCATCTCCACCAGCAGCTCCACATCCACCCCCATCATCTACTTTTCCATCTACTTCTTCTGGTCCTTCTGTTATCAATCTGCACCCTATGATTACTCGTGGGAAGTCTGGCATTTTTAAACCCAAGGTTCTTCTTGTTGAGGCTGAGTTACATGAACCAATTGATGTCTTTGAAGCTCTTCAACATCCTGGGTGGTCACAAGCTGTCTATGATGAGTACAATGCACTCATGAAAACATGCACGTGGGATCTCAGGCCTCTTCCCTCTAATCGCAAAGTAGTAGGGTGCAAGTGGCTCTTTCGAGTCAAGAAAAAGCCTGATGGATCTATTGATAGGCTTAAAGCCTGTGTTTTGGCTAAGGGGTTTTCTCAGAAGATTGGTAGTAATTTTAAAGAGACATTTAGCCCAGATGTTCGAGCCACCACCATTAAAGTCATTTTGGCATTAGTTGTTTCGATGGAATGGGCAGCTCGTCAAATAGATATAAATAATGCTTTTCTTAATGGTGAACTCTTTGAAGAGATATATATGACTCAACCACCTGGTTTTGAACAGGTGGGTCCTTCTGGAAAGAAGCTAGTTTGTCACCTTAATAAAGCCTTATATGGGTTGTCACAAGCACATCGAGCTTGGTTTGACACTCTCAAGTCTTATCTCATCTCTCAACAGGGGTTTTCATCTTCTAAGGCAGATTCTTCTTTGTATATTAGGAATACTAGCTCTTCTAAGTTACTGCTCATGGTCTATGTTGATGATATTATCATCACTGGCAGCAACTCAGCAGAAATTGATGTTCTTATTTAGCAACTCAATGTCACCTTTTCCCTTAAAAATTTGGGTGAACCTGGGTACTTTCTTGGCATGGAAATTTTTCAATGCTCAGGAGCCTTACTGTTAAGTTAGAAGAAGTATGATACTGATCTTTTTCAGAGGGCAGATATGCTTGGCACTAATCCTACTCTTACCCCACGGTTGTTGCTAATAAGGCTCCTTCTGATGATCCTGTTGCGTTTGTTTATGGTCATCTTTATTGGAGTATAGTAGGAGGGTTGTAGTATTTGTGTCTCACAAGACCTGATATTTTCTATGCTGTGAATAAGGTTAGTCAGCATATGAACAATCCTTCAGTTGTTCATTGGAAGGCTGTCAAACGTATCTTGCGCTATGTCTATGGCACTCATGTTTTTGGCTTATGTTTTCAACCAGCAAATGTGCTAGGTCTGGTTTGTTACTCTGATGCTGATTGGGCTTCTTCCATGAAGATAGGAGATCTACAATAGGTTACTGTATCTTTCTTGGAAACAATCTTGTTGCTTGGTGTTCCAAGAAGCAGGTTGTTGTCTCTCGCTCTTCTTCTGATGCAGAGTATCGAAGTGTTGCAAATTCAGTTTCTGAATTAGTTTGGATTGAACATATGTTACAGGAAGTTGGGGTCTCGGTAAATGGAAAACTAGTGGTGTGGTGTGATAACACCTCTGTTGTTTCAATGTCTGCTAACCCGACTCATCATGCTCGAATTAAGCATGTGGAAATTGACATACACTTTGTTCAAGGAAAAAGTGCTTGCTGGACAGCTTGTTGTTAACTTTGTTCCCTCTTCTGATCAAGTTGTTGACATTCTTACTAAACCAATTCCACCTGCTGATTTTGACAGGATGAGAGCTCGTCTTGGGGTGGTTTCTCTTCAAAATGTTCTTGAGAAGAAGAAATAGTGGTTGGGCTTGTAAATTTGTTAAAGGTTTGTTAGACGGTTATGCAGTTATGCTTGTGGGCTACTATATAAAGCTCATCTTCATTATTTGTAAAACAGATAGAAAGTCAGAATATATCTTTTTACTCTGTAAAACGATTCTTGAATTTTAATAAACTGTTTGGATAGTTTTCGATTCTTTAGCTCTCATTTTCTTTTAATAAATCAATGTTTACTATTCTGGATCTCTAAAAGCTTTCAGCTGGTGTTCGAACCTGTGATCTCTAGAAATAACAATCGTTCCCTTAACCACTGAAGTAAGTTAATTCGTGCAAAAGTGTCATTTTTTTTAACAAACCAGTATTCAAGTCTTTACAAGAATACTGTACTATACCCTATTCAATTCCTTACAAGAATACTATGCTATATACTAGCACTAGGTAACCGATTAGTGGTTCGTAGGGTTCAGTTCATGGCATTTGCACGTTCGTGTTGGCAGTTTGATCAACTGCCGTAGACTGTAGACATGTTTTGTTAACTTCCACATGATCTCAAGTTATGGCATAAAAATTAGTGGTTCTTGATCGGAGAACCATATTATAAATATGAGCTAGCTAACAGGTTACTAAAGCACAGAAAACACAAATAATTTTATTTTTAGTGAAGCTTTTTTAGTGCTAAGAAGATTTTGGCTTATGTTCAAAAAAAAAAAGAAGAAGAAGATTTTGACCTTTTATTTTGTCTCGTCTGAATTGTCTATGCTTCACTTAATGCCATTTTAGCAACTTGTTCTGCACGTCAAGGGTTGAAAGTTGAAACCGTATTCTACAAAGAACCAGGGTAGGGCCCTCCTTTTGTTGATTTAAGTCTTCGAAATTACTACAATAAAATCTCTGTACGTCAAATGTGAGCAAAGCTGTTGGTATGATACTGATTTTAGAGATAATCAAGTGATTAAAAAATAAATCTTGAGGTTTGTAGGGACTTTATACAAGATAATATATGATATGATATAAGCTGCAATTGATTAGAGTTTATGCGAATATATACAGAAAATGATGGTGGTTATTGCCATGTGTCAAGTTATGGAGTTGACGTGCATGATTTTGCTTTTCATTTCTAGCTGATAACCTCTTGAAATTGGTTGATATGAGCCTTGAAATGGCTAGAGTTGTCCACCAAAAGCCTCGAATGAATGCAGAATTTTGAGTCTATTTTCCTTTTCATTCTGATCGACACATTAAGTGTCAAATCATTATGAACAGAGATAAAAATATTTGAAGTGGGATTTGGCGTCATCTTTAATTCTACTAATGCATGTATTTGTGGTTTTGATGTTACGACTGTTCCCAGCATTGCAAAAAGATATAATAAAAATGAGGAAAATTCCAAAGGAATTGAATGGCCCCGGTGCCACAAGGGCCCTTGTAATTAGTGGAGCGAGACTTCAAACCCTATTTATGATGTGGAAACCACCGAATTTATGGCCACCCCACTCAGTTTTCTCTTCTTTTGCACCACACGACACGAGCCATATCCAATCATAAAAACCAATTCCCTGTTCCTGGATTTGTCTGAAATTTCAGCAGACATGTTTGCCTTAAGCAGCTAGTTATACTTATAGGCATGCTCAGTCCCTCTCCAATATATCCATTAACTCATTCTCAGTTGGTATCTGATTAATTCAAATTTTTAAAACTTTCGATTCATCTTAGTTGAGTCGATTTCAAGTTCAAATTATTTTAATTTCGGATCATTTCTGAGTTTAGATCATTATAAATTTGGTGGCTCGGGTTTTTAAATCAAACTATCATGGGTTTATATTTTCTCCGGTTTTAGACAGTTATTTATTATGATCATTCGAGTTCGTATCATTTTAGATTCAACTTATTAAATCGTTGAATAATTAATTTTCTCGCGTTCCAGTCAATTTGGATTTATTAATATTCTATGATTAAATAAAACTGAATTAGATTTTAATTTCAAGTTGATCATATCAGTTCAAAATTACCAATTCTATTATCTGGCAAAAAATGTACTGGACTAATAGTTATGCGTGGTGTGCTTTGACATTAATTCCCATGATCATGTAATCTGATAAAATGATAATATTGATAATGCTAAACGATAGGGTTTTTTTATGCTTTATTAAGGAAGAGGAGGGGCTTTTCAGTTTTGTCATATTCCGAAAGCAAAGGTCCCAATATTGTTTGGGATGGTGGATTAAGCATTATAAAACAAGTAATTAGACATTGATCAACCGTTACTAATTAAAAGAAAAAGAAGCTATCATTTATTGATGATGGGTTCTACATAAATATACAACACTGGTGATTGTAGGGACACACTTGATACATGAATATGAGTATTTGGGGTAAAAATGTATTGTGAATCGATATGAAGAAATGTAAAAGAGTGAATTTTTATTAACCAACGAGAAGAAGAGAGAATTACAAAAAAAAAGAGAAAAAGAAACACCTAATTGTACTAGAACTTGCATAAGCCACTATCACATCTCATCCCTCGCTAAATACTCACTGCTTTAGTAATTTGTTGCCCTCAAAGCTGGCGTGGCAGTAGCCCAAAATCAGTATACTTGGTAGGAAGTTGCATCACTTGAGAATTGCTTCGTATAGCTAGTTTGTAGCCCAAGGTAACCGCTAGTCCAATGGAACGTGGATCTAACCAAGGTATAATCAATTACTTTTCTAGCATATCTTGAAATGCATTAATCGTACATTGAGAATTCAAGATACATTTATTTTATCGAAGACTGCGCAAGTTAAAAACTAGATACGAAATTTTGTAATTTCATCTTTTTTCTTTAACTTTTGTATGCTCTTTTAGAAAATTCAATAAACATCCAACTCAATGTTCTTAAAATTCAAGAACAATCTTCAACCATTTTGATTGAATCTAGCGCATAATAGTACTTCCAAGCAAGTTCATTGTTGTTTCCACATTCATGACTAAGGGTGGGATTAATGATTAAGTAAAATACATGGTGCTGTTTGAGATCCAATAATTGACCTTGTGGCCAAAAATATTTATGTTGACACATTTTATATAAGTTTGAATCTCGGCATGTAAAAAAATAAAACATATTTATTTAATAAAAAAAAGTATTGGGTGCTGTCTTGAACCACTTTCCACTTTTACTAAGATTATCAAAGTTGGGGGTAGCAATGCATTTTCTAAGTTAATGGTAGATATAATATTCTACTTGAAATACAATTCATATGAATGAATAGACTTTATAATTAGGTGGGTCAGATTGAGTTAGTTCGAATTTAAAAATTCAAATTATTTTTATGTTAAGTTAAATTTGGGTTTTGGCTAATTTTAAATTCGTGTTATTTTGGACTCGGATTTTAGATTTGAGTTTTTCAAGTAAGGTTATTACGAGTAAAATCATTCCGCATTCTGACCACTTCAAGTTTAAGTCATTTCGAGTTCATATTAGTTTTGTGTTTATGTATGTTTAGAGTCGAGTTTGAGATTGAGTTGTTGACCTTTTATAACCAAATTAAGATTAATTCGAAATGCTGTTGATCGAGTCAAATTGTTAAATTTATATCAAAACCAACATGTATATATATGAATATAATTTTTATTTTGTTGAGTGCATGGATATATACTTGAATAGAAGAAATTACAAATGTAAAAATTTAAACATCAAACTTATTAAACATTAGAGTATGAACTACTAGTTAACTAAGGCTGTGTTTAAAGTTATTTTTCATATAAGCTTTTCAACTCAAACCAGTTCCTTTATTGGTAAATAATGTTAAGCAAATAGCTTTTCAAACCAGATGTATTTCTGGTTTTTCAACCCAAACAAAAAATTTAGAAATTCTCGCTTTTCAAATTATAAATTTACTCTTCATTTATATAAACTATAAACATGATTGATATATTACATTAAATTTAAAAAAAATAATTAATTGTTCAGAAAGTGCCGTGAGAAGTAATATTAAACGAAGCCTATGTCAGAATTATGTTTTATCAGCAGATTAATCTTAAATCTAACGTAGTTGTTCCACCTAGCTAATTCTTTTTTTATGGATCACACCTGCACCACTATGAATGAAAAGTAATGTATTTAGATTGAGATAAGGGTGTTGCATCAGCTCAGGCAGCATGATATATCTATCTATAAGATGGAATCAAAATGCAAAGAAATGAAGGACCACCTAGGCATAGGAAGTTATCCGAATTTGACCTAATTTGATTTTATAGAGTTAACTTTTTTTTTTTAATTTGAGTTTGTGTCTTGTTCGAATCTAAGGTGAAAAATTCTAGATGCAGATTCAGGTTAATAATATGGATAATTATTATAATGCTCATCTCTAGGGATGAAGCTAGGATTAGAGGTTAGGGGATTAAATTTGAATGTCTGAAAGCGGGAAGGACAAATTCACAATTAATCTATATAAGCTAAAATAATTTTATACTTGGGGGAAGATACCCTCTCAATAAGAAAATGTGGTTAAAGAGTGAATAAGAACAATATAAAATTCGGTGAAATTCTCGCTCTAATTTTTTTTCTCCTTCTCTCTAAAATCAGTTGTAGAGCTTTTATTTTTCTCTTTTGGGTGGCGTCGTCGGTAAAGGCTTGTATGGCCGTCACCTCGACCCTCTCTATCATTTTTTTCTTATTTCCTTCAATGACTTGTTCTCTTCTCCCGTTCTCGTTTTTGGATCAATTTTTTGAATTTTTTTTAGTCGCTTGTTGAGACCCCTTCCCTCTGATGTCGGGCGCAACCTCCTCGGGGGCCAGCAGACTCTTGATGAGATGATCTATTTTTTTCATGGCAAGGAGGCAAAAGGACGATATTCTCTATGTTTTTTTATTTCCTCTTCTCCTCCCCTTTTTTGTCTTTCTTTTCATTGGGTTCATGACCATTTTTCTTCTCTAGTGCTTTCTTTAATGGACACTGACTCTATCGGTGGTTGCTCTTCTAAGATGGGGGGTCTTCAGTGTCCTCACGAGTTATTTATGCTACCTGATGCATTCTACCCTTACTCCCTTTCCACCAATTTGAGTTCTAAATTCGTGCATGCCTTTCAAAAGGTTCTCAAGGTCGTCTCTAAAGCTCTTTGGCTTTGTTGCCGAGCTCCTACATCGGCCTTAGCCTGGCAATCCTGCACGGTATCCATGTGCCCATCCATAAGCCTAAGTACTCAAAATTTCGGGGGTCTTCGGTATCCATGTGCCCAATTCGTACGTTATCATTATGCCTTGCGTTGTCTAGTCATCTATAGTATCTGAGACTATAAATACTCGAGCTAGTGAATAGAGTCGAATCCCCAAGGGAAATACCTCTTTTCCCCATTATCTCTCCTCGTTTACTTAATGGTTTAAATCGTCATGTTATATGCGGCTCTCTGCCCCAAATCTATAGTGGATGAACTGCCTGAATCAGCCACAATCACCTTGGTCCGTCGTCTCCACCTCCCTTGTTTGGCGTCTCCTCATTTTCGCATCAACAATTGGTTTAGTGAGTGCGGAGATCCTCCCTACCCAAATAATCAATCACGATGGTTCTCTTGGGGGCACTCTCACAACACCAGAGTCTTACGACTAACAACGCTGATGGTTGAATCAATGGATGTAGTGGATGTAACACCACCAATCAGTTTAGAAGCTAAACCAAGTTAAGGAGTATTACAGACAAACAAATAAACAACTAGGCGAACATTTGAGGTATCTTAGAGATGACAGAAGCCATTTATAATCATTACAAGCAAACAAGAACAAACCATCCAACATTCACAAATAGAGACACAAACAAAACAAATGGCTTATAGACTTTCTTCACCATAGACAAAGAACAATTTTTTCATTCGATTTCAATTGTTGAACCAAACTTGGATCATAGCCCTCTTCTTTTTTTAAAAAAAAATCCAATGTCATGAAATCATGTGATTAAAGCACAAACTATTTCAAAAATCCATTCCATTAATCCTTAACTTGATTGCAAACAAGCTTTCTTGTTATTAATCTAAGTCTTAAGCTTTAAATAGAATGGGGGAAAGGATTTTATTTCTTTACAAAGAGCAATTCTAACATAAAAGATGTAACTAAATGTATCATGAGTATTTAATCAAATTAATAGTTCTATTAACACCAAACCATCTATACCATCGATTACTATTTGCAAGTTCATAGATAATGTTTCGACTAATAAGCTAAGTCATATCTTAGACATTACCAACTTAAAGTTAATTCACCATAATTAACATAGAGACCTGAATGGAGAAGAACAAAGGGGAGTCCTATACTCAATTGATCTAACTAAGATGTCAGAGCCTAACCATTCGAATTAGATATATCATTGACATCTAACATACTCATGCTTTCAAGTAACCTATTCTAGATCACGATATACACTTTCAAACACATTCATATTACAAGCATATTCACACAGCACATATTATTCGATCACTAACCTCCTAGCTTTCTACCAAAGCATTTAAAATCATCCATCAATCATATAAACACAAGATAATATAAAGGCCCATTACATGCTTAGGATACTTATAATTTTTTTCATCCACAAGACAAAAGATTACCTACATGCACTTGTACAATCTAAGCGATGTGCCATCTAACTAGGAGTTCTTAAGACCAAGGCCACAAAAACATACTCTTATAGCTTGTGATCTGGATCAAGCTCAATGGATGTTCACAAACGAAATTTCTCCCTGAAAATATGGTGAAAAGATAGGATAAGTATACTTAGTGAGGTAGTTTATGGTAACTAATAATATAAACCAATTATTTGTCATTTCACTTAATTTTGTTATTCAAATGCTCATGTATAGTATTTGATCATCTAAAAAATTTTAAAGTTCTTTAGCCACGTGCTATGATATCTAACAAACCTTATATTTTTACAAGCAAAAGATCACATACATATACAAGCATTTCAACCAAAAGTTTTTTATCTCCAAATATGATTAAATCGCCAATTAGATACATTATTCTTACAGTGCAATTTATTGAATTAATCAACCAATTAACTTATAACTTTCACGATTTCTTTTAACATAGTCAAAATTTATTCATCAAATTCTTGTCACTTAACTATTCGATTATATATATATATATATATATCGTTGATTATAAGACCTGTGATACAACAATACTATGTCTAGATTTAAACACAATAACTTTCTTTATTCAATGAATCGAAACATATCATAACTTCATTTATCATCAAAACAATCTTTTATATTAACAAGTTGAAAGAGGATTCATTCTACTTTTCCCCTAATTCTATAAAGGTACACATGATTTGATATTTAATAAGAAGTTAATCAATTTGGATTATAATATACATTCACTCATGTAACTTCATTCAAAAGAATGCTCAATAATCATCTAGATGCATATTACTTATCAGGAAAGTATTTAAAGTAATCCTTATTCATAGCCTTCTATTGTCACCAAATATAGAACAAGTAACAAGTTAAGCTAGCATTGTTTGTCAATCAAGTAACAATTTATTTTGTTAATTATCATACAAGTTTCATTACTATACTATTACCATAACTAAAATATTCTAACAATGCATATACTACGTCCCAAATGAGCATACAAGATTCCTTTACAAGATTATTACGATCAAGTCAGTTATTAAATTGATTTATTATTATAACTTGTAGTTTTTCTTTTATTGCTTTACTTTAGCACAACCTTTTGTTGAGTTGAGAGGAGCTCAATTCGATCAACCGGTGTTGCTCACCAAGTGGTGGAGAGGTGGAATTTTGGGTGGATTTGGTGTGGAAGCTAAAAAGTAAATGACACAATGATTTTAGAGTGGTTCAACCTTCTAACCAAGGTCTACATCCACTACCTTAGCTTCCCACTAAGGATTTCCAATCAATCCACTATTGATTCGTCCCCTTTTCTAGGCTTAGGAGGAAACCCTTATACACCGATCAAGTTTTCTACCCAAACACTTGATCAAACCCTCTTTTACAAAGAGATAAATAAAGCAAACATAAATCCCTCTAATAGGTGTTTGTTTGCACAATTAAAGCACTCACCCAAAACCTAAAACACTTGAGCAAATTTGACAATTCTGGCTCACTAGTGTTTGTCTATACAAGAATTGACAATTTAAGCACTAAGACAATATTTGATCATTTGTTGATTGACAATATAAGCATTGACCATATCTTGATGCTTGGAGGTCCCTTTTATACACCTTGATGAGTTTATAGCCGTTACTAGCTGTTGGGGATGAATTGGAGCCGTTGATAACTTTATTTCCAACCATAAATACAGTTCTGCTGCTACCCGTATCGAAACGCTCGAAATCGTTTCGATACGCTCTTTAAGTAGAAAGAGTCGTTGAGCATTCGTATCGAAACGCCATGGGCCGTATCAAAATGCTAGGCACCGTATCGAAACGATGTGCATTTAAAAGTTAGTTGGAAAATAGCCGTTGGGGTTTATGGTCGTTGTGGTTGATGCCACATAGGCGTATCGAAACGGCATAGCCCGTTTCAAAACGCTGGGCAAAATTCACATTCAGGGAAGGCCCGTTTCAATACCCGTATCGAAACACTTTTGCTATTGGAATCCCCCGTATCGAAACGCCATAAGGTGTTTCGAAACGCCTGGAAGGTTTTGTGAAATTTGGCTTTGAAAAACATGTTAAATCCTTTTAAAACATCCCTAAACATAGTTTCAAGTTATTTGGACTTTGGAAATAATTTTGAATTCTTTTTAAATTAGTCCAAAACATTTTTCAATTATTATATCAAAATATTAGTTCTACAATCTCCCCCTTTTTGATATAATAAAACTATCGTGAAAATTTGTTTGGGATTCTCCCCCTTTAACTTTAAAAATGTAAATAAGAGATTAAAGATATGAAATCAAATAAAGCTCCCCCTTATTCATTTGAAAATTCAATTTTTCAAACCGTTTCTCCCCTTTTTTGTTATATCAAAAAGAATTTAAAATATTAAGTTCAAAATAACTATAGAGGAAAAATTTGACAAAAATAAGAACTTGGTTTTAAAAGTGGCTCCCCCTTACTCAAAGCATCATTAAAAATGTTAGTCCAACATATATGATCATCTAGTTGAAATAGAATGAAATAAAACAAATGAAATAAAAAACAACTAGATTTTTACCAACACTTGAACCCAAGGGAGGATGTGAAGCCTTCCTTCTTCAAGTGTTCTTCCTTGTGTGCATGGAGCTCCCCCCTTAATGTTTGACTTGTTGAACATCTCCATCACACCTAGCAAAAGACAATCAAGTGATTTTTGGTATCCAAATTGCTTTGGATCCATAAACGTTAGTAGCACAAATTTTTGTCCCCTTTGGAATCCATTTTTCAATGTCATCCTTTTTAGTTGAAGTGGTTAGTCCTTTTGGAACCCAAACACTTCTAAAACATTTTCCTTTTACAAATCTAGGGGCACTAGATTGTCTTACATAAAAAATTGATTTTCTTTTCAAGCTCTTTGGAAATCAAATCATTTTCTTCTTGAACTTTTTGAAGCAAATTTTGTAAATCAAAACATTTTAATTCAAACTCTTCGAGTTTTGCTTCAAGTTTAAGTTTGGTTTTAGAAATCAAATCATTTTGAATTTTTAACTTTGAAATCATTTTATTGTTTTTCAAAATGTGATTTTTAAACTCTAAAACCAAATCATCGTAGGCATCTTGTAATTCATCAAAAGAATAAGAACATGAAGTAGATGAATTAGAAGTTACCCTTGAATCTTCTTCGATGGCCATAAGGCAAAGGTTGGCTTGTTCATCGTCGGTGGAGTCCTCATCACTCCAAGTAGCACCATGTGCCTTCTTCTTATGGCTTGAAGTGCTTGCCCTCTTCTTATTCGTGGATTCTCGTTCAAGCTCTCTCAAAGCTTTCTTCATGAATGGGGCACACTTCTTGAAGAGATGAACTATCTCTTCTTCTTCATCCTCCTCTTCACTAGAATAGACATGATGGCAAGTGGAGGGTTTGAGAGTCATGGCATTGGTGTTGATGCCAAGCCCCTTGAGTTTCTTCTCTCCCATAGCTCTAATTTCTTCCCTCTTCTTCTCATCCTCTTTGTTCTTCTTCATGATTTGATGAGTAAGGAGTGATCCCATGAGTTCATCAAGCTTCAAGGTCTTCAAATTCTTTGATTCGATGATGGCGGTCCTCTTTGAGTCCCATGACTCAGGAAGTGAGTAGATGAGGTTTCGAACAAGATTTTCCTCCGAGATGGCTTTTCCATAGCCTTTGAGACCATTGGTGATAGTGGAGAACCTATCAAACATCTTCTCGATGTTATCTTCCGGATCCATTTTGAAGTTCTCATACTCTAAGGTGAGGAGCCTAATCTTGGTCTCCTTGACTTCATCGGTTCCCTCGTATGTGACTTCAAGCTTGTCACATACCTCATTGGCACTCTCACAAGAAGACATCTTCTCATAGATGGATAGGCCAAATGTACAAAAAAGAATGTGCAAGGCTTTGCAATTTAGCTCAATCTTCTTGCGATCGTCGGCACTCCATTCCGCTTTGCTTCTTTAAGGCACGAACGAATCATCTTAAACTATATCCCATAGCTTGTAGTCTCTAGATTTGATGAAGAACTTCATCTTTATCTTCCAATGGGCATAGTAGGTTCCGTCAAAGAATGGCGGTTTGTCGGTCGATTGCGCCATTTGAGCCGGTTGGTGAAATGATGATCGAGCTTGCCAGATGTTCTCAATAGGATGTGAATCATCTTCGATTAAGCCAATCTCTGATACCAATTGTTGAGTTGAGAGGAGCTCGATTCGATCAACCGATGTTGCTCACCAAGTGGTGGAGAGGTGGAATTTTGGGTGGATTTGGTGTGGAAGCTAAAAAGTAAATGACACAATGATTTTAGAGTGGTTCAACCTTCTAACCAATGTCTACATCCACTACCTTAGCTCCCCACTATGGATTTCCAATCAATCCACTATTGATTCGTCCCCTTTTCTAGGCTTAGGAGGAAACCTTTATACACCGATCAAGCTTTCTACCCAAAGCCTTGATCAAACCCTCTTTTACAAAGAGATAAATAAAGCAAACACAAATCCCTCTAATAGGTGTTTGTTTGCACAATTAAAGCACTCACCCAAAACCTAAAACACTTGAACAAATTTGACAATTCTGGCTCACTAGTGTTTGTCTATACAAGAATGTACAATTTAAGCACTAAGACAATATTTGATCATTTGTTGATTGACAATATGAGCATTGACCATATCTTGATGCTTGGAGGTCCTTTTATACTCCTTGATGAATTTATAGCCGTTACTAGCCGTTGGGATGAATTGGAGCCGTTGAGGACTTTATTTCCCACCATAAATGCAGTTCTGCTGCTACCCGTATTGAAACGCTCAAACCCGTTTCGATACGCTCTTTAAGTAGAAAGAGCCGTTGAGCATCCACTATAACAAGGGAGTAGCTAATTGGGATGAAGAATTCGAACTAAACTTACTTCATAACATTCATGGATTATCGAGTAAGACTTATACACATGAATTTATGTATAGTATTTGATCATCTCAAAAATTTTAAAGTGCTTTAGTCACGTGCTATGATATCTAACAAACCTTATATGTTATACAAGCAAATGATCACATGCATAATACAAACATTTCAACCAAAAGTCTATTATTGCTATGATATCTAACAAACCTTATATGTTATACAAGTAAAAGATCACATGCATATACAAGCATTTCAACCAAAAGTCTGTTATCTCGAAATATGATTAAATCACCAATTAGATACATTATGCTTACAATACAAGTTATTGATTTAACCAGCCAATTAACTTATAACTTTCATGATTTCTTTTAACATAGTCAAAATGTATTCATCATAGTCTTGTGACTTAACTATTCGATTCAGCCTATTCGCCATATATATATATATATATATCTTTGATTATAAGACCTATGATACAATAGTACTATGTCCAGAGTGAAACACAATAACTTTCTTTATTCCATAAATCAAAACATAGCATAACTTCATTTATCATGGAAACAATCTTTTATCTTAACAAGTTGAAAGAGGATTCATTCTATCATTCCCCTAATTCTATAAAGGTGCACATGATTCAGTCTTTAATAAAAAATTAATCAATTTGGATTATAACATACATTCACTCATGTAAATTTATCCAAAAGTTTGCTCAATAATCATCTAGATGCATGTTACTTATCACGAAAGTATTTAAAGTAATCCCAATTCATAGCCTTGTATTGTCACCGAATGTAGAACAAGTAACAAGCTAAGCTAGCATTGATTGCCAATCAAGTAACAGTTTATTTTGTTAATTATCATACAAGTTTCATTACTCTAATATTACTATAGCTAAAATATCCGAACAATGCATATACTATGTCTTAAATGAGCATACAAGATTCCTTTAAAAGATTATTACAATCAAGCCAATTATTAAATTGATTTATTATTATAACTTGTAGTTTTTCTTTTATTGCTTAACTTTAGCAAAGCCTTGAGAATCAAGTAACAACCTAGGTACACAAATCTGCAACCATTTTTCGCCAAATAATAATGGTAGTCATAGTACCGATCAATCCCTCCTACTGTCACCAAGTGACCACAACACTTCCCTCATACTGTCACCAAATAAGTATTGTAGTCCACCACAAACATGAGCTCTAGACTCTATAGCATGCCAAATATACCTATGACTGACTCGAAACCAAGGTTTTACAATCAAATCTTATCTTATCAAAATCAACTTTGAGAATAGCTCCTTATTCACATAGCCAAGTAACATGTCTTCATATAGATAATTATGCAAAGCTTATATATTATCATATCATATCAGAATCAAGAATTGTGCAAGGCTCCATAATTAGGTTATCAACATATCATAACTTATTGATGTTCCTTTCCAACATATAAAATTCATATATGATTCTTATTTCAAGCATATATTTGTATCAAACAATAATTTAGTATAGTTTTCTTATCGAGCATGATAAAGTATAAATTGATCTCACCCAAAGCATAGCATCAAGTTGAACACTAAATAACATATCATGCATAACAATTAGACACAAATTTAGTCCATTCATGATACTCCATTCATACTCAGAATTTAACCAAGGTTTAGCTAATCAAATATTTCCTATCAAGCAAGATATAACATATAAAAGGGTTCACTAAAAGCATAACACCCATGAATTATGGCATTCCAAAGAATACCTTTCATTCGGTACTTACCTCGAAATCCAAGCTTACATGATCCCATAGCTTAAGTTAATGACAACAATATACTTGAAATAATTAAGCGTGCTAGGGAAGGTTGTAAGCCTATCCCGAGACTTTAAACTACACTTATAGTACTCTGAGCTAAGGTTGGTCCTAAATCATTTATGTAACGTGTAGTCCAAATCAATTTGATGGCTTTATAAAATAGTCCTTCAATTTTTTTAAAAGCAATTTCAAATTCCAAATTTTTCACAAAACAGTCCCTAAAGATGCAAAAACAGTCCCTTAACGTTGTAAAACCAGCCCCAATTAAATTTGCAAAACCACCCTTTGATTTAAAGTACAAAACAATCTCCTTTTTGCAAAACAATCCCTGATTTTCCAGTTTACAAAACATCCCCAAAAATTATTGAAAAAAGTCCAATTATGTAAGCAAAACAGTCCCTTAGTAACCTTATTATTGCAAGACAGGTCATCCCCTGTTTCATTAGTTCAAAACAGCCTATTTTTTATTACAAAATCAATCCTTAAGCTTTGTATAACAATCCATTTCATTTCAATTATAAAATAGTCCCGAAATGTATACAAATAGCTCATTAACAATCCCTAAACCTATCAAATAACCCTCCCCTGATTTCATAAATTCAAAACAGTCTTAAAATATTACTCTTACGAACAAATCGGTACTTGAAGAACTCATTTTAGTCCGATATCAATATAAATTCATTCTTAACACATCATGGAAGCCAAGATCAAAATTCAATCACAAATCCATACCAACTTGCCAATTACATCATTCAGTTTGTCTAATTTCGATTCTAATAATTCTTAATCAAATATCTGATTCAACCAAGGTTAACGTACTCAATCTATCAACAATTTAATCATAGAATCATGTTGCAATTCTAATTAAACCAAGAAATGCATATCATCAATTAACTTTCTAACATTTCAGCATACATAATCTACTCTACAAGTTTATCAAAGCATGAAAATATATCTTGCATGTTATTCAAATATGCTAAGAGAAATTTTCTCATCATGTATTCATCTTCCTAGATATGAAAAGGAGTCCATAAACATAAAATTCTCAGATCAATCTTCAAGTAAATGGAAAGGATTAAAGTTCTTACTCTCTTCTTTAGAAGACTCGAACAAGGACCCAAAATTGCCTTGAATAAGCTCAATGCTCCCTATTTCCATGGCCACAAGCAAATTTTCGGTGAAAAGATGAATGAAGGAGACAACAAGGGGAGCTTTCTCTCAAGTGGTCGAACCCCTTTGGCACTTGCCTTCATCCAAAAAGGCCATGTGTACATACCCATTGGATCTTTTATTTCCCCATGCAATCTTTGGGTTTTTCTTAATGTTCACTTTAGTCCTGAATGATTTAGCCATGAACTTTCTCTCAATTTTTAAATTGAGTCACTTTCCTATTTGACCAATCTAATAAGTGACTAGTACATAGTATCTTCCTGTGATTTAGCCTCTGTTTGGTCGTCTTGTGAAAGCTCAGAACCATAGCGCAGCAGCTAGATGCTCAACAGTAGGGCATTGGCCTTGCTTACACCTATTGATAGTTTTCATTACCCCAAAAAGGTTTCGACTTCCTCAGAACATCAACGACAGAAGCCTTCGTTCTCCCCTGCACGAACAACAGCCAAGACGAACATTCAATAATGAGCGTGGTGCAGGCTTAGGCTTAGGTTGTGTCTTTGTTTTTGTTGTTGGCCATTATAGGTGGTTTACGACATGAATGTCTTCAGGGTAGATATCCCCAATGTAATTGTAATTTATATGATAAAGGATACCACCTCCGCTCAGCTACTATTTTGAATGTAATTGTAATTTATATGATAAAGGATACCACCTCCGCTCAGCTACTATTTTGTGTAGGTTATAAAGGAGGTATTACAGCTCCGCAATGATCAAGCGGATGAAGGTGTAAGCGCTATATGGACTCTTCGTAACACTTCTTCTATAATTACATTCTCCAAAAAGCCTCCAAGCACGAAAAAGCTCTGTTAGCTAAAAAAATCATAGGAAGCTTTTCTAATAGCTCAAAATATTTGGAGAGAATAACATAGACCGAAAGATATACTCGTTGCTACAAACTCCTTAGGAAACTCAAATGTATAGTAAGGAGACTCACTTGATGAACCGATAACAAGTGTATCGTTGTTCATAGAAAAACAGAGATGCCTATGCAAAGGCACAAATGATGTTGCCATGCACATCTTCATGAACCGATAACAAGTGTATCGTTGTTCATAGAAAAACAGAGATGATAAAACATATTCATGTTTTGATAGTACCAAAAGAAAAAAGCAAAGAGCATTCCTCAAGAGAACCTATCCATAAAGTTAAAAGCCTTCCAACATCCGATGATAGAAGCATAATTGATTAAAACAAAATACAAGCATCCACGTCTATTCACACTTTGGCAACCCAAGCAAATTGGATGTATTTCCATAGCAAATTGGAGATGACTCCACTTATGGCAACATATAATACCTCTCGTACATAAGCTAATACGTCACTAAATAAAGTAACAAATTTTTATCCTCCTATGCAATCATTTCTGAAAGGCAAAATTCATCCCCATTTTTCATAACCAAAGGTTGTCAAATTACCCTAACATGGTGATCAGAGTCAAAGAAAAGCCATCCTGTCCAAGTAAGCGTTGGACTAAAAAGGGGAAAAAAACTCAAAAATACTGATCATTCCGCTTAAGGGTAGACCACCCCGAAAATATCATAGCAAGTACCGCTTTATGGTACTCTTACTATTGGAGGGACAACTGTTACACCCAAATTTGTCGTCTATGCACAATTCTGAAAATACCCTCCGACTCGTCTGCATCTAGAAAATACTTGAGATGATTCACAATAGTTTTCTCTATAAAGAAAGACCCCTCTAGAGGTTAATAACCCTACAGGCCTCAGCCTAGCAATCCTACACGGTATCCACGTGCCTAATATGCAAGACCTAAGTACTTATAAGTTGTACTTATCTCTGTCAACCTATCCATAGGCCGTCTCTAATCTAAAAGCTGTTCAATCATCTACAGCTCTTGAGACCATAAATATCCAGACTAAAAAATCGAAAAGGCAAGCCGGATCCCCAAGTACAATACCCCTTTTCTCCATTATGTCTCCTCGTATACTTCATGGCTCAAATCCCCAAGTGCAATACCCTTTTTAATTATAATAATCATTATAAATGAAATTAAATAGTTGAATGAATTCTCACAATAATAAAAAAATCAACATCATCACTTTTTTTTATCAAACCGCATGATATTATTAAGTAAAAAATCATATATACAAAAGAAATATTTTTATGTGTCTAATTAAAACTCTCGTAAAACCTAGTTGGAGGATAAAAGTATACATGAAATTATACCTAAAATAAACTATAGAGAGAACAAACATAAATAACAAAAAAAATAACCAAACCATCTAAAACAAAAGACAACCCCAGGCTTAATTGCCCAGAGAACTACCTAGGGCCATTGAAACCACTATCCTCCATTAACACCGATGTAAGAAAATCTGTGGGCTGAGAAAAAAATTGAGAGTTGAGTGAATGATCTCTTGTAATGTAAAACTTTGTAAATTGAGAATATTATTGTATTCACATATCAATTTACAATGTGGATATTCAACTATTTATACAAATAGTCTAACTAACTACAACTGATATAACAAACAAACTAATCTCTATAACATAAAAAATATCCAACTAATTCTCTACACTCCCCCTCAAGTTGGCGGTTGAAACACACTTTTCATCCCCAACTTGGAAGAAATATATTCATGTTGTGATGCTCCAAGAGGCTTTGTGAGGATATCTTTTTTTTAATCGGCAACATGCATGTTTTATTAAGATGTGAACATACATGACCTTCACGCTCACAAGCCTCGTTAAAAACCTCTCTAAATCCTACAGAGGAAAAGAGTACTCATGAGCGCGTATACAGAACAAACACCAAAGACAAAAATCTAAAAATTTAGGCGCATTGTTTAAACCAATTTGGCCAGTCTACACCACTCTTTGCCAGAACATCCGCAAGCCTATTCGCCTCTCTGTAAACATGTTGAAAACATACATCGTTTAACGCCTCACACGCCTCATCAATCCGCCGAAACCAACGCCAAAGCTTCCACGGCCGCTTCTCCAAATACATTACCCATGCCACAACCGTTGTGGAGTCCGACTCCACCACCAATGGGCGTTGTTCCCACCCCGAACCTACCACCATCTCCAATGCATGACAGATAGCTTGCAACTCTGCTTCATTCGAATCTGTAATCCCTATCGGACCTGAAAATATTACAAAAATACGGCCAAACTCATCTCTTAACACGCCCCACAACCTGCTTTACCCAGTTTTCCTCTCGCCGACCCATCTACATTGAATTTAAACACCCCACCGGTGGTCTCTCCCATTGTACATTCGCCCGTGGTAATGTAACTGGTGCAATAGTTTCACACTTCCATGGAGAATCCCACCACGCCGATTCCAAAATCACACAATCATTATTTACCATCCGCACCCAATACATCGACCTCAGCTTGATTAGAAAAACAATTTCCCCTGATGTCGCCCGTATTTTATGAAACAAACCATTATTTCGCGCCAACCATAGAGACCAAAGTGTCGCTGCACACCCTGCCATCCACCAATCTCGCATTTGTCCCATAAACAAGGAATCAAAACACATTTCCAGCAATGTTTTTACCCTCCACGGCTGCACCATAGCAACACCCCACCATCGGAAAAACCCCGTCCACACTTCTCAAACCGCTGGGCATTGTACCATGATATGGTCGAGCGTCTCCTCTCTCGCCCGACACCACACACAGCAGGCCCCTTCCCCCGTGAATGGCAGCCCCCGTGCGATCAACATCTCCATCGTTGGCAATCGGTTCAGCCACGCAAACCATACAAAATGTTGAACCTTTGGCGGTATCGGCAGCCTCCAAATCATATTCAGCTCCGTGTTCGCCTCCAGCCCAAACGATTGCATTAATTTAACCAAATTTGCCACAGAAAATTCACCAGTCTTGGAATGTAACCATACTAGTCGATCACACTGAGCTGGAAAAAGATGGAAGTTCCAGCATAACGCACGGACCTCCTTGAGCTGGTCAAGTTCCAATGATCGCAATGGACGAACAAAGAATTTACCCCATTCATCATGTTCAAAATCACCTCCCTTCGTGTACCCCTTTACCGTCATCCCCTTCTCGATCACAAGGCGATACAATCTCGGAAACAAGGCTGACAAAGGCTCAACACTACACCACACATCCTGCCAAAAAATAATTTGGTCGCCATCACCCAATTGCCACATAAAAGCTTCCCTACCCATCAAAACATTCAACTCGCCCTCATCATGTATATTAACAATTTGTCGCCAAACGGATGACATTTTCCGTAACCCCACATCTCTCGGCCACCATTTCATAACACCACAACCATATTTCGCATCAATAATTTCTCGCCAAAGAGAATTTTCGTGCATCGCGTACCTCTATCTCCATTTAGCTAATAGCGCTAGATTTCTTGCGCGCAAATTAACCACTCCCAATCCCCCAAACCGTCGTGGTCTACAAGCAATTGACCAATTCACTCGACTCAATTTCAATTTAGTATCCGAACCACCCCACAAAAATCTACGTCGGATCCGATCAATCCTATTTATTACACTCCTTGGCACCATAAATAAACTCATATAGTATAAAGGTAATGCGGATAAAACAGAATTGATCAAGACTAACCTCCCCGCAAAGGACAACGTATCACGTTTCCAACCCGCCAAACTATCTCTGAAACGTTGGATTAGCGGATCCCACATTTGTAGACTGCGCGGATTGACTCCCAAAGGCAACCCCAAGTAAATAAAAGGTAAAGTATCACGCTCGCACCCCAAAACAGCAGCTATCTGCACCATCAAATCTTCGTCCACCCCCACCGCATACAACCTCAACTTAGCAAAGTTAATTTTCAAGCCGGTTGTGTACTCAAAACACGTCAAAATACGCTTCAAATCTCGTGCATACTCAAGCTTTGCCGGGAAGAAAAGTATTGTGTCATCCGCAAATTGCAAATGTGACACCACACATCCCTCGGTCACTACCACCCCATTAAACACCCCCAATCTCTTCGCATTACTCAAGAATTGATGTAGTAATTCGGCCACAATTACAAAGAGTAGGGGCGATAGCGGGTCACCCTGTCGTAATCCCCTCTGCATTTCAAATTCACCCGTCGGCGAGCCATTAACAAGAATCGACAACCTTGCTGTACATACACACTCCATCACCCATTTACGCCATAACGCCCCAAATCCCATTTTGCGCAAAATATGATCCAGACAATCCCACTTAATACAATCATACGCTTTCGAAAAATCCAATTTTAAAATTAGACCCCCTCACCACCTTGTCGTTTCTGCATCGAATGAATCGTTTCATTTGCCAATAAAACACCATCTAAAATCTGCCTCCCCTGAACAAATCCAGATTGCACATCACTAATCAATTTCGGAAGCACCTCCTGTAATCTTTTTGCTAAACATTTAGCTAAAATTTTGTACAACGAATTCAAGAGGCAGATTGGTCTATAACCACTAACCACTTTCGGATTCACCTTTTTCGGAATTAGTACCACAAAAGATGAATTAACCCCCGACGGAAGCTTACCCAATTGCACAAAATCTCCCACAAAATTCATCACATCTCTCTTTAAAAAAGCCCACCCCTTTTTATAAAACTCAAAGGTGAAACCATCTGGACCTGGTGTTTTTGATCCTTCACAACTCCACAACACTTTCCGAACTTCATCTTCGAAAAAATCCAATTCTAAACAGGACGCATCAAACTCGTTCAGGCAAGGAAAGTCTATCAACGCTTCCATCGATCACGCCATCTCAATACGCTGAAAATGCTTCCTAAATTCACTGAAAAAAATAAGCTTTCAAATGTGTCGGCTCCATTACCCATCGGCCATGCCACAACGCCCCTCTAATCGAATTACGCATCATACGTATCTTCGCAGCCCGGTGGAAGAAATGAGTATTTTGATCGCCATCCTTTAACCACGCCCATCTCGACTTTTGGCGCCAATGCACCTCACGTAATTTCGATAGCCTCCACAATTCCACATTTAGCTTCCATCTTTCCTCTATATCCTCCCATGAAGCCGAGTCATTTTCTACCATACCATCAATAGCATCCAATTTATTAGTCGATAGTTTTATACGGCCATCTATATTCCCAAACGATTGTTCATTCCACCTCTTTAGATACGACTTCATCCCTCGCAATTTTGCCGAAATACTCAACCTCCCCCACCCCACATCTGATGTCCCCAATCACTCCCATTCGTGTCCCATTTTGTCCAGCGCTTCCTTTGATAACAACCAAGCATTCATAAAGCGGAATGGATTCGGTCCACTGTCCCTAGGATCACTTACCAACAACAACGGCACATGGTCCGACACTCCCCGCGATAAACCAATCAATTGCAACTCCTGAAATTTGTCCAGCCAATCTGATGTCAACAAGAATCTATCAAGCCGGCTGCACTGCTTACCCGGGCCAAACCAAGTATAACACCTCTCCCGCAGCGGCATATCCAGCAACGCGTCTGTTTCTACAAAATCCTGTAGCATAATCATACCCCTCGTCCTTATTACACCACCTCGCCTCTCTTTCGGATGCAACACTTTGTTAAAATCTCCTCCCACGCACCATGGGATCGCCTTGTTCGTCATATCCTCCGTCACTCTTGTCCACAAATCCCCTTGTTCATGTACCACACAAGGCGCATATAACCCAATCACACCACAACGCCAATCGTCATGGATCCACACACCTTCAATCGTCACAAATCGATCACCAATTCGTACCGATTCTGCCTTGAACCGCGTCATATCCCATATCACTACAACACCCCCGGATCTTCCCCTAGCTGGAGCATAAGCAAATTCGAACTCATCCGAGGACCACAAACAACTTACCATATCGCCCAAAATTTCCTCCATTTTTGTTTCCTGTAAAATCAGCAACTCACATCTATGTTGTCGAACCAAATTTTGCACCGCTCTCCGCTTCAGACTCGAACCCAAACCCCTTATGTTCCACGACAACATCCACATCCCTAGTTGCTATTGATTTTCCTCACGATTCGCAATTAGCCGTGCTAGATCCTGGACTATGTGATCCTCGTTGCCAATTGCCTCCGCGCCAATGTACTTCCCTAACGCTAATGTCTCCCTCGCCTCCTTAATTATCGATTTCTTCCTATTCTCAAAATCGGAATCCGAGAGGGAGATGTTTGCAAAATCCTGCGAATTAGACAATTTCTTTTTTGGACGGCCTCTACCCCTCTTCACCAATTTTTTCTCTGCTTCTTGCCTCTTTTCAGGGGATAATTCATCTAATAGAATTTCAGATAAGTTCCTCACCCCTCTAAGTTCCCCATTTTTTTCAACAACTATCGCTTTATCAACTCTCTCAATTTCTGATCTTATCCCTTGTTGCCTCTGATGATCATCTACTCCAATCTCCAACTGTGTATCATGGACTTCCTCGCTCAAAGCTCTCGCATATTCGTCACCCACAAGCTGTAACTGATCCGTTGTATGGCGTGACACCAACCCCACATCCTCATCCGCCAACCAAGAGTTATCCTTAGTCGAGGCCTCCTCAATTACCAACGCAACGCCATGTTGATCCTTCCACAAGTCATTCCAGTGCATCATCGTTGGTGTTGCCCATGAAATTGAATCCGGCACAAATGTTTCCTCATCTTTATGCTTACTGTCCCCTTCACCACCGCAATTCAATTGCACCTCGCTCGAGCC
Organism: Hibiscus tridactylites; assembly: GCA_958450335.1. Taxonomy (NCBI): domain Eukaryota; kingdom Viridiplantae; phylum Streptophyta; class Magnoliopsida; order Malvales; family Malvaceae; genus Hibiscus; species Hibiscus tridactylites. The sequence continues at coordinate 43,812,915 of OY288289.1, read as the reverse complement.
ATCATCACTGCCCGTTGGCACATCCCCAGACGCAACCTCTATCCCGCAACAACAATCACACTTGACGCCTAAAATTTCCTCTGTCTCCAATACATGTACCCTGAACGATTGTCCCCCAACATTCATGGTCAACACCTCATCTATCGTTTCCAAATAATTTGTCTCAATTAGGAACCGACATCTTTCAAACGACGACGGCGCGATTGTCTCCCCATCCAATTGTATGAACTCACCCCACAACTCAACAATATTCCGACATGTACCTTCAGACCAAGCGTGTATAGGAATTCCACTGGCGGACAACATACTCTCCTATTCGGCAGTCCCAATGTTTTATTCCACGACATTACATTTTCCATCCAATCCGTAAAAACCTGGTCTGCTATAAGTCGTGAGCAAGTATCTACGTTCTCAAACATCAACAATATTATAGAGCCCGCCACTCTCATAATCGAGAAATCGTCCAGCTTTGCCTTCCGAAATTCCATCGCAAGCTCACGGATTGTGAATGGCGATTTACAAAATCCCACGGCGCATTTGTCGAGTATTTCCATTTTATCGGTATCCACCACGCCTTCCACAATTCTGTTATCTCTTTTTGTATTTCTCGCCCCCTTGTTCTCGTCTAACTCATGCTCCGTTTCTGTCCTTTGCTTTGTTGGATTCGCTTCTTTCGCGATTGATCTCTGTGAGTTAGTCCTTATCGAATTCGATTGCTTCTCCATCGGTTTCTTTTTCCAATATTCTGATCTCGCCTCCCTTTTTGCATACAAAACCTTGATCCAAGCCCCATACAGTCTGAATCCATTCAACCTCTCAATAACCTTGTATGCATCGGTTTTTGATCCCATTCGCACAAACCCAAACCTTTTTCCCTCCTTCGATTTCTTTTTGGGTATAAAAACATCCAGAACTCTCCCATGTCTGTCAAACACTGGCCACACACCCTTCCAATGCAATTGTAATAGGAGATTCATCACAAATAGTGTCCATACCTGATGTTGGGATCGCCCTTGGACCTGCTCCGATCACCCACTCCCTTGATTATGATCCGATCGCCCTCTCCCTTGAGAATAATCCGATCGCCCAACCATTTTTTGTGAGGATATCTGCAAGCTGCTCAGCTGACTTCACATGCTCTGTTACAATCAGACCTTCTTGAATTTTCCCCCTGATGAAGTGGCAGTCTATTTTAATGTGTTTTGTTCTCTCATGAAACACAGGGTTTGCTGCAATCTGTAGTGTTGCTTTGCTATCACTAAACAATATTGCTGATTGTTCCCATTTCACTTCAAGCTCTTGCAAGACCCCTTTTATCCACACTATTTCTGCTGCAGTGATAGCCATACTTTTGTACTCAGCCTCGGCTGAGGATCTGGCAATTGTACTCTGCTTCTTTGCCTTCCATGATACAAGAGAATCACCAACCTTAATACAAAATCCCGTCACTAATTTTCTTGACATAGGACATGATGCCCAATCAGCATCACAATAAGCTATGAGTTGACATCTGCCACCACTCTTAAGCAATATCCCCTTGCCTGGATCATTTTTGATGTACTTAATAATCCTTAATGCTGCCTCAAGATGTGTCCTCTTAGGCTGCTGCATAAATTGACTCAAATGTTGCACTGCAAATGTAATGTCAGGCCGTGTGTGTGTCAAATAAATAAGCCTCCCTATCAATCTCTAAAAACTTGTTTTATCTTCAAGCAAAGCATCTGACCTAGTATCTTTCTTCAGATGTTCATCAAAGTTTACTGTAGTCAGCTTTACATTCTGCTCTAAGGGAGTACTAACTGGTTTAGAACCACCTAAACCACTGTCTTCTATAAGTTCCAATGCATACTTCCTCTGATTGAGCAATATTCCCTCCTATGATCTCAAGATTTCTAAACCTAAGAAGTATTTCAAGTTTCCTAGGTCCTTCATCTTGAAATTCTGATTCAGGATTCTCTTCAATTCATCTATTAGTGCATTGTCATTTCCAGTCAAGAGCAAATCATCAACATAGATGAGCAAAACTACCAATTTATCATTCACTCTCTTGGTAAACATAGAATAGTCAAATTTGCTCTGTTTATACCCAGCTGCTAGCAATGAATCTGTCAGTTTAACATTCCATTGCCTAGAGGCTTGCTTCAAACCATAAAGAGACTTTTGTAGCCTACACACCATGTTCTCCCCCTGGCTACAAACACCCTCAGGTAAAACCATGTAGACTTCTTCAAAAAGATCACCCTGAAGAAAGGCATTGTGAACATCCATTTGAAAGAGAGGCCAGTTGAAAAAAGCAGCAAGGGCAAGAAGAATTCGAACAGTGACAAGCTTTGCTACAGGGGAGAATGTATCAACATAATCTATTCCCTCCCTTTGATTGTAGCCTTTAGCAACAAGGCGAGCCTTAAAACGCTCAACAGTACCATCAGCCTTGTACTTAACCTTGTAAACCCATTTGCAACCAATGGGAACCTTGCCAGGTGGTAAGGGCACAACAGACCATGTACCATTAGTTTCCAAAGCCTGAATCTCCTCATGCATGGCATTAACCCAAACAGAATGTTCACTGGCTTCAGAATAGGATGTAGGTTCACGGATATGGGAAGTGGAAATCAAAAAAGATTGTGTAAAAGATGGTAAATGGGAGTAGGTGATATAACTAGAAATAGGATAACAAGAGGAAGAAGATGGAGAAGGGCAAGAGCAAATGGTGTTACAAACATAATCACTTAACCAAGAAGGTGTTTTAGTGACACGAGAAGAATGACGAGAAGAGGTTGAAGGAACAAGACTAGGACCCAAATCCCCTGTTGAGACTGGAACTGATGCAGTAGTATCAGAATGAGCTAATGGTGGGATCAAAGATGAATCAAAAACATAAGTGGTAGGATGAGGGACTGAAGATGAAGCAGGAGGAATTGAAGTAGAAGGAATTGAAGTAGAAGGTGAAGTAGGAGGAATTGAAGTAGAAGGTGAAGTAGGAGGGGAAATATGGGATGAAGGAGTAGGAATTGAAAGAGTTAAAAACTCCTCATCAGGAATATGAGAAGGAGATAAAAAATAGGAGAAGACTTGGAAGACAAGTTATGGAAGGGAAAGATAGACTCATGGAAAACAACATCTCTGTTAACAAAGAATGTTTTGGTTTCAAGGTTAAAAAGAATATAACCTTTCTGAGTAGTAGAATAGCCCATAAAGACTGATGGAATAGCTTTGGCAGAAAATTTATCATGAAAATTAGGTTGAGTGGCATAAGCCAGGCAACCAAAAACACGCAAATGAGACAAAGAGGAACTTGGGAATGAAAGCGAAGAGCACAAGCAACCTCTAAAAGGTGCCTATGTTTACGTTCAGCCACCCCATTCTGTTGAGGTGTATGAACACAACTACTTTGATGAATGATGCCTAAGAACTGAAATAGAGAACCACATTCTGAATTAAAAAATTCAGATACATTATCAGAACGAAAAATGTGGACAGAAGCTGAGAATTGAGTTTTTAGGAGAGAAAGAAAACTTCGACGATACATAACCACATCAGACTTGAGTCTCAACAGGAAAACCTTAGTCATCCTACTAAAATCATCTACTAAAGTCAAAAAATACCTATGACCACCATGAGTGGAGACTCTATAAGGACCCCACAAATCAACATGAATCAACTCAAAAGGAGAAGAAAACCTAGAACTACTAACAGGAAAAGGCACCCTAGTCTGTTTTGCTAAAGGACAAACAGTACAGTTATGCACAGAATCTTTATGAAATGAAACATATTGTAAATATGGCATTTTATTCATTTTAATAACAGTGGCATGTCCCAAACGAGAATGCCAGAGTACAGTAGGAGACAAAACAGAAGACATACATTTTGTGAAACTATTATAAATAGAAGAATGAGAAATAGAAGAACCTGAAGATGAACACACACCAGAAGATGAAAAAGATGACTCAAAAAAATATAAACCACCATATGCTCTACCAATCCCCTTGATCTTCCCACTTGATAGATCCTGTAAAAGACAAAAATCAGGATAACAAAGAAGAGCACACTGGAGAACAGAAGTAAGTTTAGAAACAAAAATCAAATTATGTGTAAAATTGGGAACAAAAAGAACACGACTCAAGGTTAAAGTAGGGGTTAAAGCAATAGATCCAATGTGTGTAATTAGGGCTTTTTTCCATTAGGTAAGTGAACAAACTGATGAGCAGATGAACAAGCAATAGGATCAATCAATCTATGAAAATCAAAAGTAATATAATCAGTAGCACCGGTGTCAAGTATCCAATGACAACTAGCATAGGAATTAAGAGTAATATTACCTGCCATATTAACCACAGGTTCAACAGAGGTCTTACTAAGCAGATCCAAAATCTGATTATATTGAGCATTAGTGAAAACAGGAACAGAGGTAGAAGGGACTCGATCAACAGAAGGAACAAAGATTGAATTAGAAGCAACAGAAATCTCCGGTTGAACAGTTAAAGCAGCATTAACATCCCATTTTTTACCAAACTTAAAATCAGGTGGAAACCCGATTAATCGGTAGCAATTTTCCTTCTTATGACCATGGACCTTACAGTGATCACAAACACCGTTGAACCGTCGACGAGCAGAACCACCAGTGACAGCATTAGAATAGAATGCAGACGAATCCAAGGAAGGAGTGGACATCAACAAACGCTGGGACTCCTCCTGAACCACCATGGAATAAGCTTGGTTCACAGAAGGCAAGGGTTTCATCAGAAGAATCTGACTACGAACCGCCGCAAAGGACTCATTCATGCCCATAAGGAATTGGAAAAGCCGTTGTTGGAGCGCATGATCAACAATATCAGCAGATTGATCATAATCACAAGAGAGCGAAGGAACCAAAATCGCATATTCGTCCCAAAGAAGTTTGAGACGAGTGAAATAAGTGGAAACAGAAACATCACCTTGAATAGAAGTAGCAATCGCATGATGAAGGAAATAAATCCGAGCGCCGTCAACCTTATCGAACCGCTCCTTCAAATCTTTCCAGACGAGAGCCGCGCTGGATGCAAAAACGATGCCGGTAGAGAGATCCTTACTCACTGTGTTCAGGATCCACGACAACACAATGGCGTTACATCTATCCCACTGAGATTGCATCGTCGGATATGTATCACGGGTGCAAGAACCGTCAATGAAGCCAAGTTTGTTCTTGGCAAGAAGAGAGATGCGCATGGAGCGGCTCCAGACACTATAATTCTCAAAACCAATAAACTGGTGAGAAACCATGACCGTGTCGGACGTGTCGGACGGATGCAAATATAGAGCGTGGCTAAAATCAAGAGAATCGGACGGTGGCATGGTTGAAATTAGGGAAAAAACGAAACCCTAGCAGAGGAATGAAAGAGGGGAAAAAACAAACAAAAGCCAAAGAGGCACGAGATGAAGAGAACCCGGATGAAAGATGTGAAATGGGTTAACAAACAAACCAAAAAACGAGAAAGTAACCCAAAAATGAGAGAGGCCCAAGATAGTGGCTAACTGATACCATGTAAAACTTTGTAAATTGAGAATATTATTGTATTCACATATCAATTTACAATGTGGATATTCAACTATTTATACAAATAGTCTAACTAACTACAACTGATATAACAAACAAACTAATCTCTATAACAGAAAAACTATCCAACTAATTCTCTACATGTAATCTTCGTCAAACGATCTGCTACTTGATTCGTCTCCCGAAAGACATTAACAAATATCACTTCCTATTCTTGCCTAGTAAGCTTGAGTACATGTAAAAATGTATTTGGTTCACCATGTTGCCCTCTTTGTATCAACCTTACGGCAGATGCATTGTCGAATTCCACTCCAATTTGACGGATCCCCAAAGACCAAGCGTGAGTTAAACCTTCATATACACCCCACAAATTTGCATCAAAAATCGAACATATACCAACTGGATTTGAGAAACTCCAACTTTGTTGTGCACTTCCTTGTGGCATCTGAGGCAGCAACTTGATAGCAAGAGTAGCTTCCTTAGTCAATAACAATTATCCCTAACTAGTAAAAAAGTATAGTTGTGCCTCTCTTTCCTCACTTGAGAGACTTACCATGTCATTTACGTTTTTATTAAAATCAGGTGAGTTTGACTGTCCAAAGAGGCGTTGACACAACATGATCTTATTGGTTAGAAGTTTTTTTTAACAGATTTTAACAGTAGGGCAACTTGAGTAACATATGTAAATGTTAGGGGCACTAATGACAAAAAAATATGAAGTACAAGTTGGAAAAAACAAGTAAACATTAGAGGATAATTTGTGTATTAAGTCCTAACAACATTATAAAAGTAGAAAGATCAAAGAAAATTAAATGAATAAAATATCAAATTAAAGTAGATAAATTAAATCTCAAATTTCAACAAATTAGACATACTAAAGCTATAATTAGAGCAGAACTAAATTATGTTTTGTTTTATCATCCATTCTTATTGCTTAGCACTCGTTTAAGATTACATTAATTTTAAATAAAAAGTTTCAATCTTATATCTCTTCATATCCCACTATCTTTTCTAACATGATATAACACTTGAAGTCATGATCTTTTTAATCAATTACAACTTGAAAGATGGTGTTCAAGGGTATTATTCAGAGTTTTTTTTTTTTGCTAAGCAAAAGTTTTTATTAATGATAAATTTTTGCCATAGTTGGGAGCCTCGTTAAAAATCTCTGGAGGAGAAGAGTACACCCCAACTAGGCTTACACAAGTACCAACTCGTTGCTTCGCAATCGAGATTCATCTCAAATAAACACCATAAATATATGACAAACATAAACACTTCATCACCAGGCTTTAAAGAGCACACTTCTACACATTACAAATTATGCAAAGCTATCTGTTAAATCGTTCCTTACTTTTGTGACAAAGATAATCTCACCAGGGATATTTTCATTGGTAGCTTGACAATCCAACCCGCTTCTTTACATCTCCTGCACACCCCACATCCAGATTCATTCTTTTATTCTGGTTAGCAGCGCCTTTTCTCTATAAAGCAAAGGTCTTGAGAACCTGCTCTATAAGTCGATTTTGCAAAAAATTCAATTTCCACCATTGTAGCATCTGAAACCCCTTTCTTCGCAACCAATCTGTACAATCTTGGAAAAAAAAAACACTAAATGAAGTATCTCCACACCAACAAACTTCACAAAACCAGAATGTTTATTCGTTTTCCACTTTCCATCTAAATACCTAAGCCAGAGAATTTCCTTGTCCACCAAGAACCTGTTAATCTTATTACGCCTATATCATGGTCCAAACCATGTGATTTCCTTCCCAACAAGGGGTAATTCAACCATCTACCAATTATAAAAAACTGTTAAAAACCTCAAACCTAGTAGTTTTATACCTCGCCCACTATAATTTTTAAGTTTCTAGTTGCGTATAATGTCCCATCTTGCAGCTAACAAAGAATAGAATGTACCTGAGTTTTGTGCCACACATCTCCGCTTCGAATTAGTTTTTATCCTAAAAAGTAAGTAGTCCACCTGAACACCCAGACGTCGTTGCCGCTTTGGAATTGAATTCAAAATCATACCAGAGTCACCCACCTCTAAACTCAGAAAAAAGTTTCTTTCTTTGTTCCTTCAAGAATCACCATCTCTGACCTAAACATTGTAATAACTTTACTAAGGACCTTCGACTTCGCTTCCGACTCCATTCCCTTTAAATCCCAGAACAAAGCTTTATCCTAGTTTCATCTCCTAGACTTCCAATCAGCTAAATCTCCTTGTTTCGATGATCAATTTCTTCTAAGGCTGCTAGTTCTTCCACCACCTCATTCTCATCCCCTCTGAATTCAATGATGAGGTTCTTTCCAACTGCTAAAGTCTTCTCAGCCTCTTTGATGAAATTATCCCATCTTGCTTGCATATCATAGTCAGTGAGAGATCTTCCTTCCAAACCAGATTTCTCGTTTTTCTTTCTGTTATTCTTGAAACGTCTCTTCGCACGATCTCGTTTCTTCCTTTCATCTGCAGTCAACGCCTTGTCTTGAAACTCTGATAGTGATCTGAATCTTCTTTCCCTCCTTTTATGCCCCTTCTTTATACCTTCAAATTCTAGTAAGTCGAATTTATCTCCACTCTCCTCTTGATTACAGTCTTCTCCTGAAGAATCACTCTCGCATATTACGTTTTCTAATGTGCCCTTATCAGTAACATTGTTAAGAACATCCCCCTCTTTCTCCCCGGATCCCTTATGACCATATGACTCATTCGGCCTAAAAACATTTATCATCTCTACATTAGAAAAATCTTTATTATGGCAGAGTTCATTTTTTCGAAAGCCCATTTGTTCTAGGTCTTCACTAATTTTGATAGAATATGGGTCGAGATCAGTAGGCTCCTCTAGCCCAGGTATCACACCCATAGTATTCCCCACAATATCCGCTCAGCTAGGCCCACATCTAACCGTGCTTAAAGAGTTTAAAATATCAGACTTCTCATTAACCTGACTTCTTGATATATAGTTAAGGACAGAGTTATCTTCTCTGACAGTAACCTCGACATTCTCAACTCCTTCATTCTTATCCCTCCACCGCAAGTCTTTAGGATCACGTTTGTTATTACCCATGTCATGCGAAGCACTTCCCTCCACATTTAATGTTTCCTCGTGACCAGGAGTAAACTTTCCTGAACCTTTGGACTTCTCCCTCTGAACCAAGCTTTCCGATGAGTCCGAAAAGCTGCCGGCCGCCACTGTAACAGACTTCTTCTCTGCCTTATTGGACTGACCAATTGGCTGCACATTACTCTGAAAAATCGAACTCGATAGCTCTAAAATCCAAATTTTGAAAACATCATTGCCTACTTTCAAATCCATAGATTCTACAATTCTCTGAATCTGATTTGTTGAAATCAGTAGCGTTATTCTTTCGCAACCATTGATTTGGAAGGCATTATCCCCCAAAGCAATAAGAGATCCCTAACATCCTGCGATTCTCTTGAAAGTCTCATGGTTCCAACAATGTAGAGGAATACCTCTCAACTCCACCGATGTTGCTCTTTCTGGGATCTTGAATGATTCTGACCAATACTCAACTTCAACGAAAATCTCTTCTTAAAGGGACCAGTTTTGTTCCTGCAAAAGGAAGAGCAACTCCTCATCTGAAATTTCAATAAAGAATTTGTTCTAAAAGGGACCAGTTTTGTTCTTGCAAAAGGAAGAGCAACCCCGTCTTATTCCATGAGAAGATAACTTCTTGGATGATAACTTAACAAAGTGGGGTCTATCCAGAGCAACCAATGTATTTGTAACAAAGCAGGATTGAAGAAAAGCCAATCCCTGGTGTCGATATTTGGCTTTATAGGCTCACAGTTTCGATTGATTATCATCTTCGGGTTTCCTCCTCACACGAGTGGATTAGTAGATGGTAACTGGAATTCTATAGGAGCCTGGTAGTGTGTTAGAATGGATTGATATATGCTAGTTGTTTTGCCATGTATTGTTTAGTTCTAAATACGGCTTTGGTCAAGTGTACATCTCACTTAGATATGCCGCACTCTTTTTCTTCTAACTAGGCTTAGGAAAGTTTTTTAACAAGGCATATATATAAGTCGGTTTCTAATTTAATAAAATTCGCATTTACCTTAAAAAAAACAACTTGAAAGAGGTGATGTGAAGAATCAAGTTGTAACTCTTTGACAGTTCAAAGAACATGTATCTACCGTTTTCAAAATAACTAGATATTGATTTAGGTCATATTCTGTATTGTACTTTTGAAGTAAAAAAACATTACAAGATATATATTTTTTTTTCAGACCAAACGTGTTTTACAACATATGTTGAAAAGTGCTTTTAAAAGTTAAAATGTCTAATTTTTAATTTTTAAAAATATCTAAAATATATAGCATCTATTAAGCTTAAATTTTAAATCTAAAAATTTTAAACACTTGTTAAAAACACTATTTCTTCGTTCTTAAAAAAACAATACCAAATTGGCCTTAGGAACACATGAGAGGATTTTTTAGGTTTATTAACTAAGAATGAGCTCTTTCTCGTGGGCCTGCAAGTGTTTCTATAGTTAAAATAACTTTGATAGTTGATGTGCAAGCATTTGTGGAATCTTTGTTTACACAAGCGCCTTAGTTTTAAGGTGTATGAACTCTGTTTAGGGTTTAGAGGTTTAAGTGTATTAGTTTTGAGTTTATGCGATGTTGATAGAATTTTAGGTTTAGGGTTTTTGGTTAAAACCTAAATCTCTAACTATATTTTCCTAAAACCTAAATCCTAACTCTAAACTCTAAATTCTAACCATAAATCTTACATTCTAACCATGAACCTTAAATTTTAAACCCCTACACTAAAACCCTAAACCCTAAAATTAAGACACTTATAGAAACAAAAAAATTCAAAGGCTGTGTAGGAGATAATAAACCTTAAGAAAAGCAGTCACCATTATAATTATTAGGCTTAAGGGTATAAAAAGTCTCCAAACTTTTAAGAAAAGATCAATTATGCCCTTCAACTATTTTTACACTCAATTAAACCCTTAAACTTTGAATTTTCAACAATGTAAACCCTTTGACTAATAGAATCGATTATTGACCATTAGTCCCTTTAAAAACGCTTACTTGTATGTTAAAATTGTCACATAACATTCCTTAAAATTCACACATCATGCTGACATGGCAAGGAAATCATTTAATAAAAAATATTACAATATATAATTAATTACCAAAAGTTAACCAGATTAAAAACTTAAGTTTTGCCGATTAAGCTATTTCATTCTTCTTTGGGAGAATTTGCTTTGACACAACCTTCCTTTCTTGTTTGTTTCTTTCTCATTGGGAATGTTTTTTATAATTTTCTTTCAGACATTAAATTCTGATTTATGTCTTCTCTTTTCCATTCATTAAGTTAATCGACATTTTTATCAACAAAAAAATCACATTTTGTTCAGAGAGACAAAATACGAGATATTTCTCTGATAATTCCGGTTACACTAACATTTTCTGCAACATTTATATAACAAGTTTTTCATATCATTTTAAATACAAATGTCTTCCTAATGATTCAGAAAAACAACTACTCCATAATTTTCTATGTCAAATAAAAATCAAAAACTAAAAAGGGAGTTCGCCATTGCAATCTTCAAACCCCAACTTTCATTTTACAGTACCACTAAGCTTTGAAATGAGGGAGTTGACAACGTTCAACCTATGACCTTTTGTTAGAACAACAATTATTCAATGAAATAAAAAATCTCATCTCTAAGCTTCTAAGAGATTCAGCACCACGAAACCTCACCAAGAGAAACAACTCTTCCAAACAATGAACTTGTTGACAGAAATCGGTTCATTTCTCACAATCATCTGTGTTCAAATCGTGGTTGATAGAAATCATTTCTCACAATTTTGGGATTAATGGGTTAGGTTTTTTTTGGGGGTTAATTTTTTATCTAAAGATTTTGGGTATAAAATAAAACAATAACAATTAATTAATTATATATTTTAATATTTTTTACTAAATGATTTTCTTGCCTTGTGCATGATGTGGTATTTTAAAGAATGTTATTAAGTGGGTAAAAGTACTATATTTTACACCTCTTTTACTTAGATTATTGTTTAAATTTAGTCTCATTTAGATGCATTAGTAGTAATCCATTGTCACGGTCCTATTCGTGTGATGCTCGAGACCGTGACAGGATGCTTGTTGGTTGTGCTTAATGCGGGATGCGGGATAGCAATAAGGGTGTAGTACGTGACGTACAGCCGTTCAGTCCCTCGGGACGGGCGTGCTGGTTAGGCACCACACTGGTCGGGAGCTGTCCCCGCTTCCCTGATGAGCCCATGGGAGGGCGAAACCAGTAAGCATCGAGCGGATAAGGCTGAGCCCTGGGCTGGTAAGAGCCCTGGGTTGCCGCACGGGGGCTATGTCCCTGCGCCAAGACTCTGACCCCGTGATAGATGGTATCAGAGCCAGTCTGTGTGCTAGCTGTGAGCTTACCAAGCGCTCCATGTGCTGCGTAGCGAGTCAAAGTGGACGAGCGTTTGTCTCGCACCCGGTAAAGGGGTGTTCGCGAGTGGGGCCTCTAGAGATGAGGTCGGGTAGGCAGGAAGCTGCAGCGAAAGTTCTCCAAGCACTCGTGCCTCCAATGAAGAGGGCGAGCAGGCAGGGAATTACACACTAGATCCGGGCTAACTAAAAAGAAAAGGGTAAAGAGCTTACTCCCCATGCACGAGGGCGGCATGACTCAAGTGGGGGAGTTTGTCACGGTCCTATTCGCGTGATGCTCGAGACCGTGACATGATGCTTGCTGGTTGTGCTTAATGCGGGATAGCAATCGGGAGCTGTCCCGCTTCCCTGATGAGCCCATGAGAGGGCGAAACCAGTAAGCATCAAGCGGATAAGGCTGAGTCCTGGGCTGGTAAGAGCCCTGGGTTGCTGCACGGGGGCTATGTCCTTGCGCCAAGACTCTGACCCCGTGACACCATGCATGAATTCGTTATATTTTCTTTTGTTGGGCTTAATTTCATATTTTGCTATTTTGTGGAGAAATCGCTGTCGTTTTGGTGTTTTTTTGTGCAAGAAAGATTGTCGTGGCAAGTAAGGACAAAAAACTGAAGGAATTGTCAAAGCTGATTGTCACGGTATATCTGGATAAATATAACATTATCCGCAGAATTACCCAGAACGTAGAGGATAAATCCCAAACTCAAAAATCAAATCTCAAATCAATTGGAGATCAAATCCCTAGGGATTTTATGCGCATTCAAACTCTTCCCCTCATATATTTAAGGGGATCGCATCAACAACAAAGAGGGTCGACTTTTGGAGAAATCAGATCACAAGAATGTTCTCATGCACTTTTCTTCTTCATTTTTCTTTTGCGCGATCCATGTTTGGGATTAATTTCTTTGTAATTTCTTTTTACCCAGCCATAAACTAAATTAAATTTGCCAGGGTTGATGAGTGATTTAAATAGTTATTATCTTGTTGTTAATTACTCCTTATTTGTCGGTTTAGGTAGCTAATTTAGGCGTTTTCCCTTATTTTCTAATACAGCCATGAATCTAGAAAAAAAAACTGCAGAATTCAACCTCTTTTAGCACAGTTTCTGAAGTCTAATGTCTTGCATAGAAAATAAGGGAAAACACCCAAATTAGCTACCTAAACATAAAAATAAGGAGTAATTAACAACAAGATAATAACTATTTAAATCACTTATCAAATTCCCCCTCACTTATTCAATGCTTGTCCTCGATCATTTCTCAATTATCATGCTAGAAACCTTAAGTTGCCAACTCCAATTTTGTAAATTTTTTAAGATTTCTTAAGTAAACTAAATCAAGTAAATGCTGAAATTCAAAGATCAATCAAGCAAGACATAATCAATTAAGTGTAAATCTCCCAAGGTATTTCAATCGTTTACCAATTTCAAAGAATACAAGACTTAGCTCCTCACATTGGTTCACTCATTTCGCTCAAGTGTTTCGGGTGAAAGAATCGCTCAAGCCTAAACTAATCAACTCATTACCATAGGCTTGTAACTAAATCTAATATTCACTACTTAATATGAAAATGATGCAAAAATCAAGAGGACTTTAAAATGAGTTGTAACGGGGCTAAGGTTTGGGTAGGATGAAGGCCAAAAATGAGGTTTCAAAAATTCAAGACAAAGAGAAAACTATTCCGAAGAATTTATTCAAAGGGAAGCAAAAATCAAACAAGCTTTATCACTCTTTTTTCTTTTCTTTTCTTTTTGTTGTTCGAGCCAAACAGTTTTTTTTTTCTGCACTGTACTTTTTTCCTCATTCGAATAAAAACTATAGTGTTTGAATTTTTTTGCACTTAATTTCTGCACTGTTCGAACAATGTAATTTTTTGGATGTTTTGTCGATTCTACGCTATTTCAAACAATTTTTTTTGGAATAACCTCACCATTGTCTTGAAGAAGGAGAACAAAAGAGGAAAATAAAATCGGTTTGGGTTTAAAAATGTGGTGAATAAAGAAAAGGATAAGGCTCAAAAGTGGTTCATTAATGGAAAATAAATAAAAAAGGGTATGCTATTTTGTTTGGTAAAAGAAATTGGTTTAATCCTATAATACCTCTATCACATTAAAGCATCATAATCAAAATGTGTAATCTCAACAAGCATCGAGTTACAAGTTCTAGAATGCAACCGATTAATTCGACACACTCAATTGAATCAAAGAGCAAGAATAAAAGATATGCTCATTAAGCTCAAAACTCACATGAAAGGTTTATTGAACTAAGTCACACATTCAATTCAATCAACAAATTCATGAAATTACCAAGAAAAACTTACATCAATTAGTCATGCCATGCTATCTTACATCCTAAATTCAACAAGAACGAAATTGAATTCACAAAGAAATACAAAGAAATTAAATCAAACAAGAGATTGGCAACCAAGATTATCAACAACTCTAACCAAGAAATAGATCAATTTTAATCACAAAGCATAATCAAGAGTTAATTTAATTCCACCCCTCACTTAAGTCATTTTGTCCCAAAATATAATGTAATGCTCTAGAGGGGGAATGTAATACTCCCCTATTTAATGTCGGCCATGACCACGGCCACGAAGTCGGAGTCGCTGGGTACTTGGACGAGCTGTCTCGGTCCTCTTGTTGCTTTTTTTCTCATCATTGTGGAAGAATGGAGGAGTGTGACGAAGTTTGGGGTTGGGTGGGGGTATGCGGCTGAGAAAATTAATTGGAGACTAAGGTTGTTTAATTTAGCACGTGGTTGGGTTAGAATAAAAAGAAGAAAAATGTTGAGATTTTTTTTGTGCACAGATAAGGATAAACTTTTATCTGACCGGACAAAGAGTTTTGAAAAGTAAATATGGGAGATATGATGGGGTCCACGAGTGGGGGTTTGAAAAAAAAAAGAAAAAGAGTGAGAGGATAAGGACAAGTGATCGGTTAATTGGGTGAGAATATTCACCTTATTAATTTTGGTGGGAGAAGTGATAAGAGGTGGCGTGCTTAGTTTGAGGAGTTGGGAAATGCTAATATGCGCCGCTTGCCTATGGGTTTAGCTAATGTGCGTCGTTTAATTAAATGGCGAACAAAGGATTCTCGGCTGTTGTTCGGGTGATCATGTTGCTCCAAGGGGATGAATGTTCGCCATATTCGATTAATCATTTTTCTTCTGAAGCCGATTAACGTTCAACAAATAATACTTGGGTACCTGAAAATATAGAGGAAACAAATAAAATACATAAAAAATAAAGCTAAGCTAACGAAAATAAAAATCAAAGCAAAAATAGAATAAATAGATAAGTTTTAGCTAAAATGAATAAAGTAAAAATGGGATGCCTCCAATTCAGTGCTTTATTTAACGTCGTTAAGCTCGACGAACTGGTTCAGACTATAGGTACTGCGACAAATACTTCTTTTAACTCATATGCTTTATCCAACTGAGAATTTCCTTAAGATCAATTCTATGATTATGGAGTTCTTTTCTGTTCTTCTTGTAGGTTCAAGTATTTACGAAGGCATTTCTTCGAATCTTTTTTAGCTCTGACAAGATATCTCCTTTGCTAAAAAATAAGTGTTGCGTGTAAATAAGACTATCGCAATTGAGTGCAAGTATACACGACGCAAGTAATATAGTGATACGAAGTATCAGATATCGTCTCCACAGGGACTGGAAATACTTTTAACTTTAAAACTCTGCACAAGAAAAAAAATAGATTTAATAAGGTGTTTTGAGAATTCTTGAAGATAAACTAAAATAGAAAAGGAAATCAGATTGATAAAGTAGGCTGGTATTGATTTGTTCAGTAGTGCAGGTGTTGCACTGTTCAGATGACTTCTGTTGTGTATGTCGTCGAGCCTGTCGCGGCAGAGGTCTGCTGTTGTCGCGACAGCGATCAACAACTCTGTTACTTCAAGTTCTGCAAGAACCCCTGTTGTGACTTGTCCTATCATTAGGTCCAAGTTCTGTCGATGAATACGTCTTGGATGATACCTCCCGGCGTGAATCGAAGGATGAACACCGATGTTTTTGAATTCTTCTTTAGCCGCTTAACCTTGTACCTATCCCTAGGCCAAAATAGTTTAACCATAAAATGGAAAACTGTATTTACTCTTGTATACTTAACTCTCCCGATATTAAGTAAATAGATAACCTCACAATGCTCTCCTAATACTCTTATGAGATATTAAAACTAGAGTAAATAAACTTGAAGTTTTATTGATTGAACAGAAAAACCTAAGAAACAATTTAACCCTTACAACTACTTTACAATATTAACCATTAGCCTTGGGGAAGGTTTAGAACACGATGAAGAAGAGAAAAGCTAGGGTTTATGATGGAAGACGACTAGGAGCTAGGTTATCCTTTTCCTTGTCGAAATACAAGCAAACATATATATATATATATATATATAGGCCTTGGGTGTAAGCTTTCTTAATGGCCAAGAATACTAGTTTGAATTAAAGTACAATTTATTTAAATACTAAATTTCTGAGTAAACGTCCTTTAGTTCGCCCTATCTTCTTGCTTTGACTTTTCTACTCAAACTTTGGGAAAGACCTTCATTGTGCTTATGGGCTCCAAAAATTATGCGAGTGGTCTACAAAAATTCGGCTTGAAATCCTCTCTCAGTCGAACTCCACTTCGCATTTTCCATCTCTGTTGTCTTCACTGTCACCACTTCTGTCACGACAAATGTCACGACAGTGATGTATGAGGCAGTTCTCTTCAACCCTTCACTTCAGCTCTGCAGTTATCTTCTATTCCTATGTTGCCATGGATGCTACCACGACAGGTACCTGCAAGAGTTGATCGAAATCAGTAGCATTTGTGCAAAATTATCCATCTATGATGTTTTTGCAAATTATATCCTAAAATGCAACTAAACATGCTTGAGTGCATCAATAATATGGATAAATGAAGGTTAAAATATAGAACATATATGCACTCAACAATAAGCACTTAAAATGTTCCGGCGGTGGTTTCGATTCAACATCTGGGGCCTGCAAAATGGAAAGTGAGGGTTTAGACTTAAACAGAGTAAGGTTTGAATCAAAATCAATAGAATTTTTTTCTCAAACCCTTGATTTCCTCTTCAAAGTCATCTAATTCCTTAAACAAATTGTCAACAAGGTTAGGCTCGAAAGACTCTTCAACGGCAGGCTCAATAATATCAATAAAATTAATACTAGCGGCATTATCAGGGTATCTCATTACTTTGTAAACATCGAATTTAACAACCTCACCATCGAATTCCATTGTAAGAATTCTGCTTCTTACATCAAATTTCGTATGTGTTGTGCTTAGAAAGGGACGACCAAGAAGAATCTCTGAAGAAGTTTTAGACCGACTGTTTTCCATGTCTATTACATAGAAATCTACCGGAAATATAAGGTTATTTACTTTTACTAGAACATTCTCGAGGAGTTCTTTCGAGTACATTACAGATCGGTCAGCTAGCTGTATAGTCACCTTAGTATCCTTCAAGGGCTCAATAGACAGTGAATTATATACAAAAAGGGGCATAACATTAATAGAGGCCCATAAATAGCACATTGCACGTTTTCTACCAACATTACCAATCTTGCAGGGAATGACGAACATACCTTGGTCCTTCAACTTTGGTGGCAGCCTTCGCTGAAAAACTGTAGAGATGTGTTCTCCTAGATTTACTTTCTCGATTCTAGTAAGCTATCTTTTATTAGTGTATAGATCTTTTAGGAACCTGGCATACCTTGGTACTTTCCGGATTACTTCAAGGAGTGGAATATTAATTTCCACTTTTCGGAACACATCTAAGATCTCTTTCTCTTCAGCTTGTTTGTCTCGCTTTACTAGTCTCGATGGAAAGAGAGGTGGAGTAGCGTAGGGAGATGGCGTAGGAGAAGTTTTTGAAATAGATTTCTTCTTCTTCTGGGACTCCGATTCATCTTTCTTCTGGGGTTTTGTGGCAACATCTTTAGGGACTGACGGTGTGACAACATTTCCACTTCGAAGGGTGATTGCGCTAACATTTTCTCGTGGATTCACCTCGGTCTACGACGAGAGCTTCCCTCTAGATTCTAAACGACTCACCACTAACGTCAGTTGACTTATCTGTTTGTCAACTGCTTCAAAGTGTGTATCGGTCTTTAGTTGAAATTTTTCTTGGGATAGCGCTAACCTTTTAACATTTGACTCCAATGATGATTTTTGCGGTTGATATTGCTGTGGTGCAGGTGGTTGATAAGCTTGATTTGGTCTTTGGTTTTGCGCATAATTAAAGTTTGGATGATCTTTCCATCCCGGGTTATATGTATTAGCATTGGGATTGTATTGTCTCTGGCGAGGTCCGGGGAAATTACCTATGTCATTTGCTTGGGCAACATCCTCCTCTTGTATCATCGGACAATAATTCGTTGGATGTTCTGGGCTCGTGCATATACCGTAAAGTTTAGCTGCTTTTTTGTCTACAACAAGGGATTGAACTATTTCAGCTAGTTTGTCAATTTTTTTCTAGTGAAACCACACTTACCTCGTTAACTCGTCAAGATGGTTCACTTAAAGGGCGAAACTGTTGGGAGTTTGCGGCCATCGTAGAGATTAGCGTTTTTGCCACTATTGGGGTCATGTTCACAAGCGCCCTTACACTCGTTGTATCAACCATCTTCATTTCCATTGGGGTTAGCCCCTCGTAAAAGTACTGGAGTAGCGTTTGTTCTCAGAGCCCATGTTGGGGGGTAGTGTGCACATAACTTCTTAAATCTCTCCCAATATTCGTATAGTGACTCGGTATTCTTTTGTCGGATACTCATGATGTTCCGCCTTAATTCGTTTGCCTTTGCCGCAGGAAAAAAACATGTCGAGAAAAAGTCATGCCATATCAGTCCAAGTAGTAACAGAATTTGGAGGTAAATCAAATAACCAATCCTTGGCTATATCAGCTAAAGAAAAAGGGAAAGCGCAAAATTTTATTTGATCTTTAGATACTCCCTGTGGTTTTGTACTCAAACAAACAATATGAAATTCTTTGAGGTGCTTGTGAGGATTTTCACTGGGCAAGCCATGAAAAGTTCGTAGAAGATGAATCAAACCCGTCTTGAGTGTGAATGTTGTTTCGCCATTTTGGAATGTAATGCACAAGGGTTTTTGATCGTCCGGTGCCGCGACAAGTTGGCGGATGGTTTGGTCTTCGTCCGCCATTGAAGTCTATTCATAGCTGGTGTACTCAAAGTATGTTTCAGCTTCGGAGGATATTTCTAGGTCTTGTTGAAATCGTTGTTGTCGCTGTCTTCATTCTTGCTATTTTTCTCGAAGTGTTTATGCTTGTAGTCTTCGGGATAATGCTTCAATCTCCGGTACAAAATCTGCTAGTTTGTCCGGATTCTTCCTGGTCATAAATCAAAACAAACTATATTAGTAACTTTGCCGAAGTCCCTGGCAATGACACCGATTTGACAAGCATAATGAATTGTCAAATAAATATCCTTTATATCAGAATAAATATAGAAAAAGAGTAGCATAGAGAAGAAGGAGTCGATCTATAGGAACTAAGTAGTTTCTGATATACGGCTGTTCTGATTCTGATTGTTGCAAGGTAATTTAGTGAATATGGGGTTTTGATTGAAAATTGTAGATTAAGTAAAAGTGACTGCAGAAATAAATATGGTAAAAATAAATCGATGGATTTAACTAGCCTTAGGCTTTTACTCCGCTTCAATTCAAAATGATCATTGAAAAAGAAAATTTCCACTCTGGATACATGCCGGTTAAAGTCTATGAGGCCCAATCCTTGTAACTTGTTTTTCTCTCCGGTAAACCGACAATCTAAAATCAATTTTTAGATTCCAGTTTTCTGGTTTTACCAACCACGACTATCGTCGTTAGAGTAAAACAATTTAAAAGCTTTGAAAAAACCTGAAAGAGATTATAGTATCTCAATGAGAATCGAATCCGCTCTCAATTTACCCTTAGCGAATCTGTCGCTAAGTGTGTTCATAGGAAGTTGAAACCACGACTATCGTCGAATCTTCCTCCCACTGTATATCTCAACTACAATCAAATCAACACTAGCTTTTTGAAGTGAAGGCGACAATATTTTGATAGAAAGGCCGATTGTCGATCTAAGTTTTCAGAAAAAAATCAAGAATGTAAAACGAAGTTTGTTAAGTACCTTTTATTCTCACAAAGTGAATTGAAGCTTCACTTTTAAGCCATTGGCTAATAGAAAATTTAGCTAGGCATGATTATGGAAGAAATCATACTTAGCATTTTTTGAAAGAAAATAGAAAAACTAAAGAAAATAAAGAATTTAAAAGAAATGATTTTTTTATAGAACTCAAGAGTAAAAACAAGCAAAGAACAAGAGATGATTTTTGAGTTCACCCCAAAGGTGGTATTTATAGTATTCTAAAAACCCTAAAATAACTTAAAGTGATACAAGATAAATCCTAAAATATTCAAATTAAATAAAAAAGATAAATCCCAAGTTTGAATTTAAATCTCGACTAATAAGCTATCTTAATCAAGGCTGATAAGCTATCCGGCGCTATTGATGTCATCTTCTAGAAGCTGCTGATGTGTCGTCCAGTCAGCCCTTTCATGCCCCGATTCATGCCCACTAATCCAGCCATGAATCCAGAAAAACAAAAACTACAGAATTCAACCTCTTTTAGCACAATTTCTAGAATCTAATGTCCTGCATAGAAAATAAGGGAAAACACCCAAATTAGCTACCTACACCGACAAATAAGGAGTAATTAACAACAAGATAATAACTATTTAAATCACTCATCAGGGGTTATTGGGTTTGTGGTGTGATAAATGATTGGATGCTTTTAGGTTTTGATTTCAATAAATTTCAAAGTTTGTTCATTCTTGGAAGTTTAATTTTTATCTTGAGAGAATTGGGAAAAGATCTTGAAACTTATCCAATTATCTAAGCTCGGGAGAGTTAGATTCATGAAACGAGTGAACATGGTTCTCATTTGAACAAATCATTGGTGGGAACTAATCCGCCTTAGGAATAAGGATCAAATTTCGGCGGCCAAGAGAAGTGTAATGTCAATTTTTGCTCACCCAAGGTTAACGCAGGGATGTATTACAAAGGCATGTGCAATCTACCAGTTCTTCTGTTAGGGATAACACGAAGACATTGAAGAACATTTCATCGAACTTTGAAGGAGGAAACCCAGTTGCCACAACATTCATTCAGTCCCAGTTGTCGCGGCATATATTGTGACTCAGTTGCCAAGGCAATTTATTCGGACTCAGTAGCCACAACAATTGAATTGCCTCAACAATCAATTGTCATGAAAATCTATTCAGCAATTGCACCACTGCTCATAACCCGACCTACTCTCTTAATCGATTACACTACTCATTTATTTTACTTGCTTAGTTATTTTACTTGTTATTTATAACCACTTATCACTTCCAATATTATTCTTTTTAATTAAAAGAAGATAGAAATCAGAGTTTTACCAATCCTTGTAGAGATGATCTTTACTATACTATAACTTGTGACGTGTTCACTTGCACTGTTTGCGTAGCACATAAATCACGCAACAAGTTTTGGGCGACGTTGCCGGGGATTGGCAATGATGACTTCATTTATAATTTCTTACATTTTTATTTTACATTGTTAATTAATTCAAGGGGTTTACCTCATTTCGCAGGTTTTACACTTGTGTATGACCAAAGAAAGATCGACATCACAAGACTACCCCTCTTGAACCGAAGATTGAACTAGTTCTTTGTAGAAGAAGGAAATAGCTAAGAGGTATGGCAGATCCAACTATTGATCTAGTCGACAACCAGAATGTCCTCGGCAATCAACATGCCATCAACAATCAAAATGCTATCGGCAATCAAAAAGCCCTCGGTAACAAGAAACCTGCGGCAGGAGACATTGCAATTCCGTCAGAGCAACATGTTCATGTATGGAATAGACCCATCCAAAATTATCTACTTCCAGATCTTGATGATCTCAAACCAGGCATTGTCACTCCCGAAACCCAAGCTACACAATTCGAGTTGAAGCTGGTGATGTTCACCATGCTCAACTCAATTGGACAATTTGGCGGTTCACCTCATGAAGATGTCGGACAACATTTGAGAGCTTTCCTAGAAGTTTGTGGCTCTTTTCATCAGTGAGGGTCCATGAAGATGTCCTAAAGATAAAATTGTTTCTATATTCACTGAGGGATAGGGTGAGAACGTGGTTGAATGGTGTACCATCCGGATCATTGAAATCATGGGCAGAACTATGCCACAGTTTCCTATTAAGGTATAATCATCCAAATATGACTGATAAACTATGTAATGACATTACTTCTTTTCGTCAAGCAAATGACAAATCCATGTATGAGGCTTGGGATCGGTGTGAAGAACTTATACGCAAATGTCACACGCACAGATTTAAAGATTGGACACAAGTGGTAATGTTGTACAATGGAGTAAATTCACCGACTAGGATGTTGCTAGATGTCTCAGCAAATAGCACTCTCTTAAACAAATCACCTGAGGAAGCAATAGAGATCTTGGACAAACTTGCCAACAAAGAATACCAGTTCCCAACCACCAACAAGGGACTGGTAAAAAAACATGCCATGGCAATTGAGCTTGATCCATTGGATGCTATTTCAGTACAGCTTGCTACATTAACCAACACGGTTAAGAATTTGTAGCGACCCAACGATACAAAGAAATTCAAGGTAGCTGATTCATTTTGTGTTTTATGTATACCAATCATGTTTTTTATGAATGTCTATAAAATCTGGAGTCAAGTTATTATGTTGGGAATTTCAATCGGAACAACAATTCATATTCCAGCACATCTAATCCATAATGGGGGGAAACACCAAAATTTTTAGAGTAACCAGGACGACTCCGACAACCCACCTCGCCAAAACACAAAATCATAATGCTTTCAACAAAACTTGCCATGGCAGCAAACTCAGTTGTCGCAGCAACAATCATCATCAATAAGTCCATTGGAAACAACTTTAAATGCTTTTATGCTTAAGACTAAGTCTTATATGGCTGAGACTAGTAATTTTATAACAAAGACCGACTCTTTTATAAACATGATTGAGATGACGATGTAGAGCCAAGGAGCAAAGTTGAAATCTTTGGAGACGTAGGTTGGAAAATTTGCTTAAATCTTGAGCTCAAGGCCACAAGGAAGTCTGCCAGCGATACAGAGGTTGTATGAGGATCGGGCCATGAACAGTGTAGGGCGATTACCACCCGAAGTTTACTAAAAATGAATGATGATCCTATCCAACGCAAGGAAAGTAGTCAGCTAGCAGAGCATCCCTCTATTCTAAAAGATGTACCTTACAACAATGCCACGAAAGTCATAGATACAAGCTTTCAGTACTTGCCACGACAAGTTCACATTCCGCGACAAGTTCATCCAATGAAGCCAAGCTGGATGAGACAAGCAAGGGCAAAGAAATCAGATTGCCACCTCCATTTCCACAGATGTTGAGGAAGCGGAAGAATTAGTATCAATTTAAGAAGATTCTTGACATCCTCAAGCAAGTTCATATTAACTTGCCATTGGTTGAGGAAATTGAGTAGATGCCCAATTATGCTATGTTTCTTAAAGATATTGTCTCTAAGCGAACAAGGTTGAACGAGTTTGAAACAATTGCCTTGATAGAAGGATGTATGGCGATACTGCATAATCAATTTTTGCCTAAGCTAAATGATCCTGACAGTCTCACGATACCATGTGCTATTGGAAACCATTATGTCGAGAAAGCTATATGAAACCTTGGAGCAGATATAAATCGTATGCCAAAATTGTTTTTCCAACAATTAGGCACAAGAAAGGCGAAACCCACCACAGTCACACTGTAGCTTGCCAACAGATCTTACATTCAACTAGAAGGGAAAATCGAAGACATTTTGGTAAGATTGGATAAATTTATTTTTCCCACTGGCTTTATTGTTTTGGATTGTGAAGCAGATGAGTTCACTCCCATCATTCTTGGGAGACCGATTTTAGCAACGGGAAGGACGTTGATCGATGTCGAGAGAGGAAAACTCATAATGCGAGTGAATGATTAACATGTAACACTGAATGCCTTCAAAACACTCAAGTTTGTGGATGATACAGAGGAATGCCAATTCATTCAAATTGTTGAGACAAATCTAGGTATCAACATAAGGAATATTGGCACGACAATTGTAAGACTGTCGAGTCTGAATCAGAGAACTTCAAGGAACAAGAGCTAGACAATGAAAATCAACAAGAAGCAAACTGGGTTTTGATCGACTGTGTAATTTGAATCTCTTGATTACATAAGTAATGAATTTAAACCCCCTAAACCTCCTATTGAACCACCATTTTCTCTTGAGTTGAATTCATTGCCAGAGCAATTAAAATATGCTTACTTGGAAAAGGATAACAACTTGCCCATGATAATTTCTTCTTAGTTGCAACCTAAACATGAAAGAAAGGCAAAAAATCCTAAGCACTACTGGGGTGCTGAGTTCAATCAAAAGCTCACTAGATTTATAGTGAAGAGGTACATTGATTTCCTCAGATGGTTGTTCAAAGCCACCATGACAAAACATGTTTCCTTGTTGTACAATCGAGAGTCTAGAAAAATTAAATGCAAGAAGTTCTTCGGTTTCCTACGTTGGTTATTAAAGGAAAGAATGCCATAGCGATTTTAAGGGAGGTATCATAGTCAGACTGAGACTATAAATTAAGCACTCTAGGGAGGCAACCCTAATCTTTTTAATAGCTTTATTTTTGTTAGTTTGCAGTTAGTTTTGCATTAGTATTTTAAGATTTGATTGGTTTGATAATGTCATCATTTTTAGTAGGAATTACTAAGGGAAAAACTGTAGAATAAAAAATAAGGCTTCTCAAGGAGCAACAACTTGAAGATTATGCAAGAAGGTCCTCCAAAAGCACCCACGGTAAAAAAAACATACCATTGTTACTAGGTTTACCCCATCAAGTGCACATGTCGCGACAATTCCCTAGGTGCCAGCAGATTTAATTTGTCCCTTGTTACAACAATTTGATTGATTGGAGGCAAGGCATCAGTTGTTTTGGTGATACATGAAGGACCGAGATTTCACTCTGGAGAGAGTTCTATCAGAGATTAATCCGACTTGTAGTGTACCTTCTTCTATGTTTCCTGCGAAGTTACTTGCCACGATAACTAAAGCTAGTAATTATGGGCCAGCTGCGAGCAAAATTGTCGCGGCAACACCTATACCAAACCAAGGTAAGGAACAAAACTCCAACCAGCAATGCACTGACCTCTTGTCACAATTTTTCAGATTCCAAAGATACCACCTCTGCAATATTTAAGTATCCACCTTTGGCAACGAAATCAAAGCAAACGTCGAAACGATAAGTTTCACCAATTGGAGACGCCGTGAAGGAGGATGAGTCGGTTAAAGAGGTTGAGGAAATTGAAAATGACCCTACACCGACCCTACCACCACCAGCAAAGCGAAGCAATAAACACCTTTAGCAAACTGCCTAACGGAAGCTGCTAATCCGAGGTGATGACCTCTCATATTAGTCATTTGTATTTTTTACTTTCTTTTACTAGCTTTGCATGCATTGAGGACAATGATTCTCTCGAGTTTGGAGGGGGTTGTTTTTATTTGTCTCAAGGTCATTTGCATTTATTCTGTTCTCTCGTGATAGTTTGCATATATTACTTGCCATGCCAATTACTTGATGAAACTGTTGAAACCAGCTGTGATATCCTATGATGAGTTTTGCCACAATGCTTTGATGAGAAAACCTTAGATTTTGGGATTAGCATTGAGTTTTGCTTGAAATTTTTCTATGATGCTGCTTATATTGACATTGTTGTGACTTGTTGATTGAAGGAGACCTTGTAAACTATAGGTTATTAAAATGAAATAAAATTTGAATTAAGAAAATTTCTTACTAGAGGTGCCCATCTGGCTATAGTTGTCATGCATTGAGAATCGCTAGAGGTGTTTATTCGGTTCTAGTTGATTTAATTAAAAAGAAATTGCTTTGCTAGAGGTGCCTAAAAACTGACTCCAACAGACTTAATTGCCATGGTTTTGGTTTTGTTTGTCTCATTTTCATTTGCATTCATTTTGTTGTCTCAGGATAGTTTGCATATATTACTTGCCATGACATTTACCTGATAAAACTGTCGAAACCTGCTGTGATATCCTATGAGGGGTTTTTCCACTACGCTTCGATGAGAAAACCTTAGATTTTAGGATTAGCATGGAGTTTTTCTTGAAATTTTGCTATGGTGTTCCTTATATTGACACTGTTGTGACTTGTTGATTGAAGGAGACCTAGTAAACTATATGTTATTAAAATTGGAAAATATGCTAGAGGTGCCTAATTGCCTCTAGCCAAAATGAAATAAAATTTGAATTAAGATAATTTATAACTAGAGGTGCCCATCTGGCTCTAGTTGTCACGAATTGAGAATCGCCACAGTTGTCTATCTGGCACTAGTTGATTTATTTAAAAGGAAATTGCATTTTTAGAGGTGCCTAAAAACTGGCTCAAGTAGACTTAATTGCTCCGGCAAGTAAATAATAAAACCTACCGTTTGCATGAAATCCTATTGATTAACTTGTACACAACTCCACACACACATTTTAACTAGCATTGTGGTTTAATTTTGAGTAATTCTTTATGTTGTCCAAAGATAAAAAGGTAATCAGCGGAAGGGCTCAATAGTGTTCGAAATAATCAGCATCGTCATAGGTGAGAGTTTATCGCATGGGAGACGGCAGGGTGAGGGTTTATCGCAGGGGAGACGGCAGCAACATAGGGTTTGCACGTTGTTCGTATTGAATTTACCAGCACAATTACATTGTAAGGGTGTAACACCCCAAATTTTCCCTAATTCAAAAATCCAAAAATTTGAAATCCCTAATCAGAAACCCTAACATTTAGGAATTTATAATATGGAACCCTAATTTTTAGTTGTGGTCTAATTGAGCATAATTCAAAATTTTAGTGACCTTTGTGTGTTAAAATTAGAACCTCAGAGCTATTTTTTAAGTGGGAAAAGTTAGGGCCCTTCTCTTGCGATTTACCCAACTTTCAAGTTTAAACCCTATTATTTGTGTTATTCAGACTCTTGAGCTTTTTTACTCCTGCAGCCGCACTCTCCCAAATATACCCACCTTTCGGTTTTCTCTCTCGGCATCCCTCACCCATCTCCGGCGAAGCTCTGGTCAAGCCCAAGCCGTCGTCCGTTCATCGATCGGAGACCATCACTGTGCTCGGGTTCTCTTCGCGATCAAAGCCCAGGCCTCAGTTTCCCCTCATCGACGCCTGTTCGCCTGGAAACGGTAAGAAACCTTTCGGTTTCCTCGCGCCGCCGCCGTCACCGTTCAAGTTTGGGTAAGCCTCGCTAGTTTTCGTTTTGTTCATGCGTTGTTGGTTGTGGATTCCTTTGTTTTTCCGTTTATTTCTGATCGGAAACGTTCGTTTTGCTCATCGGAATATATGTTTCTTTTGCAAACTGTCATCGTCGCGTCATCTCCGACGACTTTGCGTAGCCGCGTCTCTGTTCGTCGGATTGGTGAGCCGCTGCCTTCCTTGTTGATAAGGGTTGTGCCGCCGTTCTCGTTTGGATCTGCCACCGTCATTTTTTGGTCGTGCCGCCGCTGCCGTTGTTTTGTCTTCGCGCCGCCGTCGTGGTTTTGTGCTTCTGCCGCCTTTGGTTGCTAAAAACCTTAGCCGCCAGTGGCATTCTGAAAACCCTAGTTTAGTTTTGGTTTAAGGTGTATTATTGGGTTTGATGTGTTTGGATATGGGTGTTGGGCTTTGGGTTGTTCATGTGGGCTGTATGTGTGGCTTGTGTTGTGGCTTGTGTGTGTGGTTGGGTGAGCCAGCTGTGAGTGTGGATCAAAATTCAATAAATGGCTTGTTGTAAAAGTGGAACCAATTTCGGATAAGAGCCCAAATGGTGTACCGGACCTTGGTGGATGAACTGATTATGTTCTTAGACCGAACCAGTTTTGTGATCCAATTGAACCGAACCGGATTAGTGAAACTTGGACCAAACCAAACGGATCCGAACCATAAGTCTTGAACCGAACTGTTTGACTTGTTGACCTTGACCAGATCTGAATTGTTGACTAGTTTGACCTTTGACCTGTTTGACCAGAGTTGACTTTGACTTGACTTGACTGTTGACCTTGAACATGTTTGACTAGTTGACTTTGACTTTGAACAGAGTTGACAAAGAGTTGACTTTTTCGAGAAATGTCCTCTTGACCTTGTTCGACGTTCTGAGTCCATATCTGCTGCCCGTTTTGCCTAATTAGCCTCAAAAAGCTCAGTTTTGCTTATTTAAAGTATTGTTATTGGATTATGATAAGTTATGATTTCAGAATCTGATTCGGAATATTCTCGTGTTCAGGTGCCGACCTTGAGACTGTTGGGTTAATTTTAGTTGTTCAGACCGACCGTGCACGTTTTTCGAGATCTTCACGTGAGTATATCTTAGTTCGGTTTTCAGTGTTTTAGTCGGTGGCTTAGTGTTAGTAATAAATACTAATATAGTATTCATACCTCGTAGGTCCTGATTCAGCTAGATCTGAGAGTCAGACGCGCTTTTCTCGGTATTAGAGCTTCTGTTGTTTAAGGTGTGTCTCTTTCTGATTTATAAACTTGAGTGTTTCTTTCTAGTATTAATATAATATAAGTAAATGTTTTGTACATTTTGTGTGCATACTCTGTTGTGATTGGGTGAATGTTTTCAGACATCATGCATAACATGTCATACTGTGATTTAAGTGAAATATCAGATTTTCAGAACTGTAAAAACATCGAATTTATAGTATTGTGCAACTTGAATTTTTATAATTCAAGTTTCGGATCAGACTCGGATTTTAAAATCTGCATCATATCATTGTGGGTATATGGTTTGAAATTTGTTCGGGGAAGTTCAGTGGTTTCAACCTTCGGGCTGAATTCCGTTTCGGATTAGTGGTTTCACCCTTTGGGGTTGAATTCCGCTTCGGATTAGTGGTTCCACCCTTCGGGCTGAGTTCGACTTCGAATGGTGATGATGGAGAAAGTAGGTTCTGGGGAACCTTACTTTTCGGTGTATCGGAGATGGGTACTATGATTCATGTGCATCAGACATCATATCATCATGATTCGGTTTTGTTGTGTTTTCAGAAAAGTCTTTATCAAAAAATAAAATTCTGTTTTGTTTTGTTTTGTTTTCGGTTCCACTTTAGAGACACACTAAGCTCTTTAGCTTACACTCTTTAGTTTTTAGTTTTCAGATATCTCGGACTTTTTAGGCGGTCGGTACTTGGAGCATCTCTTGTTTATTCAGATAAATTATAATTCAGTATGAACTCTCTTTTAATTATTTCAGACTATTGTTTTGAAATATTTTTAGAACGTTTATGTAATTCAGACATTGGGATTGTTTATTGTTTTTAATTAGGGCTTTATTAAATGCATGCATCTATGAAGTTATTTTCAGAATTTTAATTAAATATCGGAACATCGTTTAAAAGATTGTGTTTTATTTTAATCGAAATATTTGTTGAATTTTACTTACTTAATCGATTCTTTTAAATTACAAAATATTTTAACCTAAATTGTTTCTTGAGGGACAAGTTTCCAATTGTTACTTCCTAAATTCGGCCCATTCCTTCTGGGCCAGGTGTAGGGGTTACATTTAGTGGTATCAGAGACTCCAGGTTCAACCCTCGGACTGTGGGGCTCACAAAAGTTGTTTTCAAATGTTTTTGAGTTTTGCATGCATCGAAAATAATTTGGGATAAATGGAGATTTTCTGAAAAATATATTATGGTATCTGTGATTTTGTGTTCAACGTTTTTAATGTGTTTTAAATATGAGACTCTAGTACCGATTTTGACTCTAGGTTATTAGCTTCTGATATATAGTTCATTATGCCACCGTGTAGGAGTCTTAATCTACCGTTTGTTCAAGATCGTAACCGAGGCCGTATAGTTGTTTCTGGTAGTGATCACCCGCCTATTGTTGGGCAAGCAGAAATTCAGAATAAGTTACATGTTGATGAGAACCATTCGTTAGGAGGATATTAGATCGGAAGTGATAACTCACTTTATATTGAGAACACTGATCGATATAGCGAAGTGTTAAGATTACTTTATGAATTTGAAACAGAATAACAAGTCAGTAAATGATTATGAGATAGAATTTCGGAGGTTGGTCAAGTATGCTCCTGAGTTAGTTGTGACTGAGAAAGATAAGTATGACTTTTTTAAGGAACTTCATCTACCGATTCAAAGAGATGTTGCAACACATCATGATAAAGTATTCAGCGACATGGTTGATCGAGCTAAAACTTCTGAGAGGATAAATTTCACAAATGAAAAAAAGGATCTTCAGAATTTGATCAAGTTGGGAAGCAACCGGACACATTTGTACAACCAAGTTTTGTCAGCTCGTTTGGAAAGAGACCTAGGGATGAGTTTGTTCCTCAGAGTTATCAGAATGTAAGACCCGCAATATCGACAGTTCCGTCTGACAGTCATGGTAGTTCAAAAGTTTGTCGACCTATTTTTGTATGTGGTTTTTACAACAAAAAGCATAACGGAGAGTGCAGATTGATGAACAAAACGTGTTTTAGATGTGGTTCTCGGGATTACTACTTAAAGAATTGTTCACGTTCATCTACTGGTTCATCCGTACAGATTTAGAGACATGCATCAGTTCAGGCACCTCACCGAGGTAGAGGGCAGTTTAGGTCAGTTGCTTATGGTATTGCTAGTAGAGGTAGACATACCCCGAGTGGTGGATTAGCTAGGTTCGAGATTAGACGTACATGTTCAGTACATCCAACCGGAGCTCGTGTTGGATACGATGGTATACATGGTGACATGAAAGGTGCATCTTAGTATATTTCAGTTCTTTTTCCAGTTCTATGTTTCAGTATTTTCGGTTATGATATATCATGAATTCAGAATCGGAAAGTTATGAATGTTCGGTTGGTTTTGGGATCTTTTGCTAAGTTTGGAAATTTCGAGGATGAAATTTTTATAAGGGATGGAGAGTTGTAACACCCCAAATTTTCCCTAATTCAGAAATCAAAAAATTTGAAATCCCTAATCAGAAACCCTAACATTTAGGAATTTATAATATGGAACCCTAATTTTTAGTTGTGGTCTAATTGAACATAATTCAAAATTTTAGTGACCTTTGTGTGTTAAAATTAGAACCTCAGAGCTATTTTGTTAAGTGGGAAAAGTTGGGGCCCTTCACTTGCAATTTACCCAACTTTCAAGTTTAAACCCTATTATTTAAGTTATTCAGACTCTTGAGCTTTTTGACTCCTGCAGCTGCACTCTCCCAAATATACCCACCTTTCGGTTTTCTCTATCGGCATCCCTCACCCATCTCCGGTGAAGCTCTGGTCAAGCCCAAGCCGTCTTCCATTCATCGATCGGAGACCACCACTGTGCTCGGGTTCTCTTCGAGATCAAAGCCCAGGACTCGGTTTCCCCTCATCGACGCCTGTTCGCCTGGAAACGGTAAGAAACCTTTCGGTTTCCTCGCGCCGCCGCCTTCACCGTTCAAGTTTGGGTAAGCCTCGCTAGTTTTCGTTTTGTTCATGCGTTGTTGGTTGTGGATTCCTTTGTTTTTCCGTTTATTTCTGATCGGAAACGTTCGTTTTGCTCATCGGAATATATATTTCTTTTGCAAACTGTCATCGTCGCGTCATCTCCGACGAGTTTGCGTAGCTGCGTCTCTGTTTGTCGGATTGGTGTGCCACTACCTTCCTTGTTGATAAGGGTTGTGCCGCCGTTCTCGTTTGGATCTGCCACCGTCGTTGTTTGGTCGTGCCGCCGCTGCCGTTGTTTTGTCTTCGCGCCGCCGTCGTGGTTTTGTGCTGCCGCCGCCTTTGGTTGCTAAAAACCCTAGCCGCCAGTGGCATTCTGAACACCCTAGTTTAGTTTTGGTTTAAGTTGTATTATTGGGTTTGATGTGTTTGGATATGGGTGTTGGGCTTTGGGTTGTTCATGTGGGTTGTATGTGTGGCTTGTGTTGTGGCTTGTGTGTGTGTGGTTGGGTGAGCCAGTTGTGAGTGTGGATCAAAATTCAATAAATGGCTTGTTGTAAATGTGGAACCAATTTCGGATAAGAGCCCAAATGGTGTACCGGACCTTGGTGGATGAACTGATTATGTTCTTAGACCGAACCAGTTTTGTGATCCAATTGAACCGAACCGGATTAGTGAAACTTGGACCAAACCAAACCGAACCGAACCATAAGTCTTGAACTGAACTGTTTGACTTGTTGACCTTGACCAGATCTGAATTGTTAACTAGTTTGACCTTTGACCTGTTTGACCGGAGTTGATTTTGACTTGAGTTGACCGTTGACCTTGAACATGTTTGACCAGTTGACTTTGACTTTGACCAGAGTTGACCAAGAGTTGACTTTTTCGAGAAACGTCCTATTGACCTTGTTCGACGTTCTGAGTCCGTATCCGCCGCCCGTTTTGCCTAATTAGCCTCAAAAAGCTCAGTTTTGCTTATTTTAAGTATTGTTATTGGATTATGATAAGTTCTGATTTCAGAATCTGATTCGGAATATTCTCGTGTTCAGGTGCCGACCTTGAGACTGTTGGGTTACTTTTAGTTGTTCAGACCGACCATGCACGTTTTTCGAGATCTTCACGTGATTATATCTTAGTTCGGTTTTCAGTGTTTTAGTCGGTGGCTTAGTGTTAGTAATAAATACTAATATAGTATTCATACCTTGTTGGTCCTGATTCAGCTAGATCTAAGCGTAAGACGCGCTTTTCTCGGCATTAGAGCTTATGTTGCTTAAGGTGTGTCTCTTTCTGATTTATAAACTTGAGTGTTTCTTTATGTGTTTTAAATTTTATATGCTTTTCTAGTATTAATATAATATAAGTAAATGTTTTGTACATTTTGTGTGCATACTCTGTTGTGATTGGGTGAATGTTTTCAGACATCATGCATAACATGTCATACTGTGATTTAAGTGAAATATCAGATTTTCAGAACTGTAAAAACATCGGATTTATAGTATTATGCAACTTGAATTTTTATAATTCAAGTTTCGGATCAGACTCGGATTTTAAAATCTGCATCATATCATTGTGGGTATATGGTTTGGAATTTGTTCGGGGAAGTTCAGTGGTTTCAACCTTCGGGCTGAATTCCGCTTCGGATTAGTGGTTTCACCCTTTGGGGTTGAATTCCGCTTCAGATTAGTGGTTCCACCCTTCGGGCTGAGTTCCACTTCGGATGGTGATGATTGAGAAAGTAGGTTCTGGGGAACCTTACTTTTCGGTGTATCAGAGATGGGTACTATGATTCATGTGCATCTGACATCATATCATCATGATTCGGTTTTGTTGTGTTTTCAGAAAAGTCTTTATCAGAAAATAAAATATTGTTTTGTTTTGTTTTGTTTTCGATTGCACTTTAGAGACACACTAAGCTCTTTAGCTTACACTCCTTAGTTTTTACTTTTCAGATATCTCGGACTTTTTAGGCGGTCGGTACTTGGAGCATCTCTTGTTTATTCAGATAAATTATAATTCAGTATGAACTCTCTTTTAATTATTTCAGACTACTATTTTGAAATATTTTTAGAACGTTTATGTAATTTAGACATTGGGATTGTTTATTGTTTTTAATTTGGGCTTTATTAAATGCATGCATCTATGAAGTTATTTTCATAATTTTAAGTAAATATCGGAACATCGTTTAAAAGATTGTGTTTTATTTTAATCGAAATATTTGTTGAGTTTTACTTACTTAATCGATTCTTTTAAATTACAAAATATTTTAACCTAAATTGTTTCTTGAGGGACAAGTTTCCAATTGTTACTTCCTAGATTCGGCCCATTCCTTCTTGATCTTCATGGTGTGGTGATCGACGTCTTCATCCCTCAAATGAAATCAAACAATGGACATCGATTTGGTTTCGTGCGAATGGGCTCGAAGGAAGATGCGGATCGTGTAATTGAGCGTCTAGATGGATTTCCGCTATATGGTGAATGGATCAGAGTGATGTATGCGCAGCGAGACATACGAACGAATTACTGGAAGAAGAAAAACGACAATAATAGATGGGGTAAGGGTTCATATGGATCGCATGACAAACAACAGGAAACACGATTAGGGGAGGAGGGATCGAACCTTCAAGTGGATGTTAAGGAAAGGTCAATCGAATGGGTGATTGATTCGGAAAAAATGGGTATCTTGAGTACATGTGCCGTGGGCTTTTGTAGAAAACCCTACAACATTCGAGATTTGGCGTTGGAATTCAAAAATGCAAAACTAGAAGGTTTTTCGATTATGCGGGCAATGGGATCAATGGTGCTATTAATGTTTGATGATGGGGAGACACGACGGAAATTGAAGGATGCAAAAGCATTTGATATTTGGCTGGAAAATGTGATTGATTGGACGACGGCTTTGGGAATGCCCAATAGACGAGTGTGGATTTCGGCAAGGGATTCTGATTCATGCTTGGGCAGAAGGTACATGTAGAAACATTGCGGAATTATAGGGGACTTTCATCAAAATGAACGCGGAATCAGTGGCGTCGTCATCATTTGAAAGATGCCGATTTTTAATCCAAACAGATTGGATAGAGCACATTGATGAAGTGATTACATTAACAGTAGGGGAAAATTCGTTCCGGATACGAATTGTGGAGATGGAGGAATCAGTGGGGTGAAATGCGAATGTTGCTGTGGGATGGAGGAGGAAAAGGGTGAGGCCGAAATGGTGGCAGAGGAGGGGGAGGATGATTCATCGGATCAGGGAACTTCGGTGGGTACAACGACCCAATCAGTGGAAACAATTGTGCCAGATTCGATCTCGACAGGTGTGATTCTGGAACAAGAGAAGGCGATGTCACCTAAAGAGATAAGCTGGAAGGCGGATGAGGAGATTAGTTTTGTATCCAGACCTGTGGAAGATCGACTCGGGATGATTGAGTTGAATTATGAGCATGAAGTACTGGATAAGGATGGGGGAAACAATTCAGATAGACAATTGGATGTGGTTCAATTCGAGGAGGAGTCTAGATGGATAAGTGCGAGTACCCGATCGGAAAGGCAACGGGTGGGTAAGGCGATAGTAGTTGAAAGAAACGGGGAACTAAACGTGTGCGACATTTATCGGAGATTATCATGAATGATGTCTCTCAGGCGATAAACCATGGGGCTGAGCAGAAATCGATTAAGAGGGGAAGGGGACGCCCGAGAAAACAACCAAATAGATCAAACGATATAGCAAACGAGTCTCTTTCGGATACGGATTTTGAGAATCGGAAGAGGGCAATACTAAAGGAGGCACATGAGACCTTGAATTTAGGAAAATACGTGGGTGCGGAGGTAGTGGTAATGAAGACGATGTTGTTATGGATATTGCGCGAATGATTGTTTCGAGGGAGGGGCAACAATAGCAGCCCGCGATGCGGATGTTGTCGTGGAACGTGAGGGGTTTGGGAGGGGCATCGAAGAAGAGAGCGGTGCACAATTTAGTGCGACAACAACGTTGTGAAGTGCTGTTATTACAGGAGACAAAAATGGAAGAGGTTACTAGTGACTTGGTTGGGCGTTTATGGAATTCGGATGCTTACGAATTTGCTTTCTCGCTGTCATCGGGACGATCTGGCGAAATTGTGGTAATTTGGGATACGAATAAATTCAAGGCGACAACAGTGAAATGGGGCGAAAGGTTTGTGAAATTAATCGGCACATGGCTGCTTGAGGGATGGCATTGTGGGATAATGAGTGTATATGCGCCATGCGTAGTGAGTGAACAAGAGGAATTGTGGCGTTTGTTAACTAAGGAGATGACCGATTGTAGTGTATCATGGTGTGTGGGAGGGGATTTCAACATGATTTTAGACCCAAGGGAGCGACGGGGGGGGGGTGAGGTAATGACACGAGGTATGATATCGTTTACGGATTTTATAGAGGCAAATGGCTTAGTGGATATGCCAATGCAAGCAAAGTCTTTCACATGGTTCGGACCGGGCAAGAGATGTAGTCGTCTAGACCGTTTTTTATTGGCGCCACAATGGTTTGAATCTTTTACTGATTTGAGGATGTTGGCGCTGCCGCGAGGATTATCGGACCACTGCCCTATTTCTTTGGTGAGTGACCCGATGGATAGTGGCCCACGACCATTCCGTTTTGTGAACGCTTGGCTGTAATCCAAAAACTCCTTGGAATTAATGGAGCAGGAATGGTATCGTATGGAAACAATTGAAATGGATTGGGGAGAAATTGGGATACTCGGCAAACTGCATGGTTTAAAGAAGTTCCTTAAGCAATGGAACAAGACTCCATTAGGTGAATTGGACATTCGCATTACGGAAATCTCAAATCAATTGGAGGTAATTGATGGAACGGTGGCGGATGGTTTAGCGACATGGGAGGAAATAAATGAGAGATGTCAGTTAACATCTGAGTTGTGGCAGTGATCTAAGTTCAGGGAATCAATTTGGCGACAATTGCGAATGACATGGCTGAAAGAAGGTGACCACAACACAACATTCTTTCATAAAGCGGCTCGGATAAGGGCAGTGAGGAATGTGATTCGTGGGGTTGAGGACCGTGGGAGATGGACAACAGAGCCGGTTCATATGAAACACTATTTCTTTCGTACGTTTCGGCAACACTTTGCTCCGATCCAAGTGGCAGGTACTTTCGATGGCAGTCCATTTTAATTGTTTAAGTGAATTTGAGGCGGCAAGTTTGGAAGTGGATTATACGGAAGGAGAGATTAAGGAGGTGATTTGGATGAGTGACGGAGCTAAAGCGCCAGGTCCGGACGGCTTCACTTTCGATTTTTATAGAAAGGGATGGTCCTTTCTCAAACATGACGTGCTCAAATTCATTCACAGTTTTCAGACATCGAGTATGTTACCGAGGGGTGTGAACTCTTCTTTTGTGGTTTTAATTCCGAAGAAGGCTGATCCAAGAGAGGTAGGGGATTATCGACCAATTTGCTTGCTCAATTCTTTGTACAAAATCTTGGCCAAATGCATGGCGAAAGGATTACAAAGTGTGCTGCTGAAGTTAATTAGCAATGTCCAATCTGCCTTTGTCCGTGGGCGACAAATATTAGATGGAATTTTGCTTGCGAATGAAATAATACACTCGCTACAGAGGACACAATTAGGCGAGGGGGGTTTAATATTAAAATTGGACTTTGCCAAAGCCTATGATTGCATCAAGTGGGATTGCCTTGAACTAGTAATGAAGCGGATGGGATTTGGGGCAGTATGGTGTGCTTGGATTCGTGAAAGTATTAGTACAACGAGGTTATCCGTGCTTGTAAATGGGTCGCCGACGAAGGAATTTGCGATGCAACGTGGGTTGAGGCAGGGGATCCATTATCGCCTTTGCTATTTGTGACAGTGGCTGAAATGTTGCACCAGTTTTTGAGGAATGCCAAGGACCTGGACGTGATTCGGGGGGTGAAGGTGGCGAATGGGTGTGAGGTGTCACACTTGCAATTCGCGGACGATACTGTGTTTTTCTTTCAAGCAGAGGTAAGTGTGGCT
Organism: Hibiscus tridactylites; assembly: GCA_958450335.1. Taxonomy (NCBI): domain Eukaryota; kingdom Viridiplantae; phylum Streptophyta; class Magnoliopsida; order Malvales; family Malvaceae; genus Hibiscus; species Hibiscus tridactylites. Next base: position 43,775,388 of record OY288289.1, on the reverse strand, counting down.
CAAAATCTGAAACGCATTCTAACATGCTTCGAATATGCATCAGGGCTGGAAATTAATTATGCAAAATCGAAATTATATGGGGTAGGTGTGGAAGAGAATAATTTGCGTAATGTTGCTAGTATTTTAGGTTGTGAGTGTGCCGAATTGCCAATAACTTACTTAGGACTGTCGTTGGGTGTCAATCCGAGGAGTTTACAGATGTGGGAACCATTAATTCAACGGTTCAGAAAGTGTCTCACGGGTTGGAAACGTGATGCACTGTCATTGGCGGGTAGATTATTGCTGCTTAATTCAGTTTTGTCAGCGTTGCCGCTGTATTACATGAGACTGTTCTTAGTGTCGCGAAGTGTAATTACAAAGATTGATAGGATTAGACGCAGATTTCTTTGGGGAGGCTCGGATACAAAATTGAAGATGAGTCGGGTGAATTGGTCTATCGCGTGTCGGCCTAGGCGTTTTGGGGGGCTGGGCATGGTGGATTTACGTGCGCGGAATTTAGCACTGTTAGCTAAATGGCGATGGAGGTATGCCATGTCGGAGGATTCCTTGTGGCGACAAATAATTGAGGCTAAATATGGGTGTAATGTAGCAAGTTGGAAGCCAAATTCAGTAGGTGTTAGGCATATGTCGAGGATATGGAAACAAATTATTGAAGTTCAAGACGAGGTGGAAGTGGGGCGCTTTATGGGGCCATCGCAATTTCGGTGAAAGCTAAGGGCAGGGGACCAAATTTTATTTTGGCAAGATGTGTGGGGTGCCGAGGAGACATTGGAGAGAATGTTTCCACGGTTATTTCGATTGGCGATTGATAAAAGAGCGTTGGTGCGAGATTATGCGATTGAGAGGAGTTTCGATCATAATGAATGGTCTACTTTTTTTGGTAGAAGTTTGAGGTCGTTTGAGGTGGTGCAAGTATCCGAATTGAGGAAGTGCGTGAGGGGATACAAGATTTATCCTGACTTTGTGGATCGTTTGATTTGGATGCCATCACATATAGGGGAGTTTTCGGTTGCTATTTTGTATAGGTTGATGCAGTTGTTTGGCCTTGAGGCGAGGGCGGAGCTAGCTGGGATATGGAAGCTGTCTATACCGCCAAAGGTGCAATACTTCATGTGGTTTGTTAAGGTGGATCGGCTGCCGACTATGGCAATGCTGCAGACACTTGGTGTGCCGTTAGGGGAGGACGCGGTGTATTGTTGTTGGTGTCGGGCAGCAGTGGAAACATTAGATCATATTTTGTTTAGCTGTCCGATTGCGTGGGCTGTGTGGCAGAAATTTTTTCGATGGTGGAAGGTGGTATTTGTGCAGCCGCGAGATTTGGGGGGTGATTATTAGAGCAGTGTTTTGAGAGCATTTTCAAAGGTTGTTTCCGAGATTGGTGGTTGTCTTCTTGCGCGGCAGTGGCATGGTCCTTATGGTTGGCAAGGAATGCATGCATTTTTAAGGGTAAAAGGATGGACACGGGGACAATAGTTTTTTTGGTGAAGCTACGCTCGTTGTTTTGGGTGAGATTGGATCTTCCATTGGGGGCAATAATGGAGTCGACATGGTGGGACAACCCATGGAATTGTGAAATCCGGCCACATGTAGTAGCGACTCGGATGCATGTGAGATGGGAATTGCCACCAGAGGGGACAATGAAATTTAATGTTGATGGAGCTGCGAATGGGAAGCCGGGTAAGGTTAGGTGTGGTGGTGTTTTGCGTAATGCATCGGGACAAGTTTTGGCGTTATTCTCAGGACCGATTGGTATCACGGATTCGAATGAGGCAGAGGTCCAGGCGATTTGCTTTGCTTTGGAATTGATGGTTAGTTCAGAGAGAGTGTTTCCTCCGCTGGTGGTTGAGTCGAATTCGACGACGGCGATTGCATGGGTGCTTCACAATGAAAAGAGGCCGTGGAAGTATTGGCGTTGGTTGAGGCGAATCGATGAAGCGTGTGCTGCGCTAGGAGATGTTTGTTTTCACCATGTGTATCGGGAGGCGAATAAATTTGCTGATGTGTTGGCGAAGAGTGGAGTTGATCGCACGGGCTGGGTTCAACGGGTGGGATGAGTGTAATCGTGGGATATCCTATCATGTTATTTTGTTATCGTGTTGGTTGCCTAGATTGTGACATTACCCTAAGTACTCTTTTCCTCTATAGGTTTAGAGAGGTTTTGAACGAGGCTTGGGGGAATGTTGGCTATATATGAGACATTCTTTAATAAAGCATACATGTTTGCCGAGCAAAAAAAAAAGTAATCAATTCTTCGTGCCACAGTTCTAAGTATTAAAGTCAGGTAAAGAGCATGTTTTGGTGGTAAATGTCTTGACATGTAATTGTTAGTGTTTTGCATTGCTTGAGAACAAGCAATAGTTCGAGTTTGGGGTGTGTTAAGTGAGTAAAATTACTATATTTACACCTTTTTTACTTAGATTATTGTTCAAACTTAGGCTCATTTAGTTGCATTAGTAGTAGTCCATGCATGAATTTGTAATATTTTCGCTTGTTGGGCTTAATTTCGTATTTTGTTGTTTTGGTAGAGATATCGCTGATGTTTTAGTGTTTTTCTGTGCAAGGAGGATTGCCGTGGAAAGTAGGGATAAAAAGCTGAAGGAATTGCTGAAGCTGGTAGTCGCGACATATCTGGATAAATATAACATTTTCTTCAGAATTATCCAGAACGCAGAGGATAAATTCCAGATTCAAAAATCAAATATCAAATATCAAATTGATTAGAGATCAGATCCCTACGAATTTTATGCGCATTCAAACTTTTCCTCTCATCTATTTAAGGGGATCATATCAACAACAAAGGGGGATCGACTTTTGGAGAGATCAGATCGCAAAGATTTTCTCACGCACTCTTCTTCTTTGTTTTGTGTGATCAATGTCTGGGATTAATTTTTTTGTAGTTTCTTTTTACCAGACATAAACTAAATTAAATTGGCTGGGGTTATTGGTTTTTGTGGTGTGCTAAACGATTGGATGGTTTTAAGTTTTTTTTTTACAATTTTTTTAATTTCTTTTCAGTTGTATAGCAATAGGATAATGCTACTCGTCTTTCTTTTGAATTTTTAAATTTTAATTTTTAAAAACTGTTAAAAATAGGAAAAATCTATTTTTTAAATTCTAAAAAATTATAAAAAGTATTTTAAAAATATAAAAAAATTAAATTTGAAATTTATTTAAAATAATAATTTTCAAACTATTAAAATATTTTAAAAAAAATAGAAAATTAAGTATTATTATACAAGTGTAAAAACAAATTTGAAAAAAAAATAAAAACAATAAAATTTATTTTGATTTTAAAATATATTTAAAAGTATATTTTAACAAATATTAAAAATAGTTTTAAAAAATATAAAACAATAAAAGTTATTTTGATTTTTTTATAATTGTATAATAATATTTTTTATTTTGTTAAAAATATTTTAATATTTTGAAAGATTATTACTTATTATTTTTAAATAAATTTCGGAATTAAATAATATTTTTATAATTTTTTCTGTTTTTTATATATTTTTAAAAAATTAAAATTAATTTTTTTTAGGAACTACAAGTGACATTATCATGTTGCGACATATGTAAAAAAATAAAAATAAAAAACTCATTAAAGTTAACAGTCAAAGTTGATCAAAGGGATAAATTAATTTTTTTTCTTGAGTTTGAGGGTGTAATTAAGTGCAAAATAAGTTTAGGAACTTAATTGATTTTTTTTTTGTAAAAATTTAGGGGCTTATTGAACCCTTAAACCAATTACATTTTACAATCATTATGATCAAGTGCAGAATCAAGTCTTTCATAGATTAAAAAATATACAACTTTTTTTGGTGTTTAGGAATTAATTTAATTATAAGTTTTAATTTCTATTTTTAGGTTGGGTTGTTTGGGTATTTAATTGTTTGGATAATTAAGTTTATACTTTGAGTTTAGTTGGGTTTTATATGAGTATTATGTGTTTTGTATAGTGTATATTTGATTATTTGAGGTTGAGTATAGATAAGAGTTTATAGTTGTTTTATTGAAAAATATATATTTATGAGTTATAATTTACTCATATAAAATTGTTTTAGCTTTATAATAATTTATGTCACTAAATTAACAGAGTTGAATGGTTAAGATCAAAACTTTCAAATTGAGAATACTTTACTCATTTTTATGTGTAAATTATCTATTGCTAATTTTAATTATTCATTTAAAAATTTAAAACTAAAAACCGAATGAATTAATCGTTGAAGCTAAGACTCCAAACTTATTTTAGTAAAATTAGTTTGGTTCACTTTGGTTTATTCAATTAATGGACTGTTTGTTCACCTCTTAAAATTAAAGCTACAGGTTAGTTATAAGGCCTATTGTTTTCTTTCATTGCAATACATCATATTAGTTTAAAGCGTGCACTAGAGTAGATATTATTTTTGAAGTTTTTTCACTGACAAAAATACTTAATAGGATAAATTACATTAATAGTCACCGAACTATTATTTTTTTTATTTTAGCCATTAAATTATTTTTTTTTTGCAAAACCGTCATTAATGTTCCATATTTTTTTATTTTTGGTCACCGACCGTTAAGCTTCCATTAAGTTTTAACCAAGATGAAGACATTGCATGGTATAATAATAATTTTAGTCCCAAAACATATACATTTCATCAATTTGGTCCTCATTTTCTCTATTTTAACTTCTTTTACTTTTTTATAATTTGGTACCCTCACTTTCACTTCCCTTAAAAACAAATCTTCTTCACTTAGAAAACATACCACCGCCGTCCACTTCTACTTTCGGGTTCTCTGGTGAGTAAAGAATGATTCAGAGTTTTGATTGCACATTCCTTGGTAGGCTTCGATTTAGTTGTCGTTGCCGGCTCTTTAGTTTGATCATGAGACTCTGGATAAGGCATCTGCTTAAAAAATCAGTTAGTAACTGTACCATTATCAAGTAGTTGCAGAATAAATTTCAATGCATGAAATAAAGCCTTGTGCCATCCGTTGAATATAACTTCAAAATCGAGGAGCATGCATGTCTCGTAATCTTATCGAGCCAAACCCTACGCACATGATACTGAAACTATGGAAATAAAACGGTGCTCTTTCTATAGGAACAAAGTTGGGAGAATGAAGTGTGTCAGATTTTTGTTGACCTGTTAATGGAGAAAAAACCAAGGTGAAGCAACTTGGACAAATGAACCAATGCATGAAATAAAGCCTTGTGCCATCCGTTGAATATACAAGGAATGGGGCATTAAATGGCATGTTTTAAAAAACACAATAAAAGAGTTTATCTACCCAATAATACCTGCTCACATGACCCAACTTGTTTAGACGCAATGCTCCATATCTAAAATAATCCTCGGTTTGAGGAAACCCTTAGGGTTTCTGATTTACTATCGAGGAGAGAGAGTAAAAAAGATGGTAACTTTTATTATTATTAGAAGGATTAATGAATGTACATAAAATATAGAATTAAATAATATATTTATACTAATCAAGATTAAAGAAACCACTAATTAACTACGCTAACAGTTATATTCTATTAGCCCCTCAAGTTGGAGCGTATATGTTATGGATATCCAACTTGGATATAGCCTAGAGAAAAGGAGAAGTATGCAGAGCTTTCGTGAAACAGTTTGCGAGTTGATGATGTGTAGAAACGGGAAACAACCTGATTAATCCTTGATGAAGCTTCTCACGAATGAGGTGACAATCAATTTCAATGTGCTTGGTCCTTTCGCGTTGAACTGGATTTTCTATAATTTTTATTGCAGACAAGTTATCACAATAAAGATTGGCAGGTGAAGGAACATCAATTTGTAAATCAGAAATTAAATAGCTTAGCCATTGAAACTCGTAAGAAACAGATGCAAGTGCTCTGTATTCAGCCTCACTTGAAAACCTTTAGATGGTCTACTATTTTTTTTTTATCACCAAGAGACTAATGCTGAACCAATGAAAACATAAAAACCAGTAACGAATTTCCTTGAATCTGGGCAAGAGTTTCGATCTAAATCAGAAAAAGCATTGATTTTAGCATCATTGTTAGCAAGAAAGAACCGCCCTTTCCCAGGGTTCCTTTAAGATATCGTAAGACCCTATGAGCAGCTTGCATATGTATGTTAGTAAGAGCATAAATAAACTGGGAAAGCTATTAAACAACAAAGGATATATCAAGCTTGGCATTGGTGAGGTAAAGTAATCTACCTATAAGCCTTCTATAAGAAGTAATGTCATGTAAAGGAACACCATCTGATTTATAAAGTTTATGTTTAGCAAGAAGGGGAGTAGAAACATGCTTAGAGTTTAAAAGCTCAAAATCTTCTAATAAATCCAAAGTGTATTTTCGTTGACACAAATTGATTCCCTTAATAGAACAAGCAACTTCGAAACTTAAAAAATATTTTAAGTCACCTAAATCTTTTTTTTTTTAAAGTGTCATTCAAAAAGTGCTTAAAAGAAGAAATCTCATTTAAATTAGAACTTGCCAGCACTATGTCATCAACATGCACAACATGAGCAATAAAGTGATCCCCTAAACCTTTGATGAAAAGAGACTTATCAACAAAATCCTGAGTAAAACCTTGTTCAATTAAAGACAAAGTTAGTCTTTCATTCCATTGTCTACTAGCCCGCTTAAGACCATACACACTTTTGTTTAACTTGCAAACTAATCCAGGATTGTCAGTTTGAAAACCATGAGCAAGCTTCATATAAACATCCTTGTCGAAAAAAACATGCAAAAAGGCATTATTAATGTCTAATTGTTGTAATTTCCAGTTTTTTGAAGCAGCAATAGCTAAAAGAGTTCTAATGGTATTAATCCTAGCAACTGGGCTAAAGGTATCTAAAAAATCCACTCAAGACTATTGAGTGTACCCCTTTGCTACAAGCCAAGTTTTACATCTCTGAAGAGTTCCATCATATTTTAAATTTGTTTTAAAAACCCATTTACAACCTATTGTTTGCTTACCAGAAGGAAGTTTAACTAATTCCCAAGTATTATTACTTGCTAAAGCCTTGATTTCTTCTGTCATAGCATTTTTCCAACAGTCATACTTAATGGCTTGGTTATAAGTTTTAGGTTCAGAATGAATAGAAACATTACTACCATAGGAAATATATTTTGAAGATAAAGCATCATAAGAAAGAACATTAGCAATATTATGAGGGGAAGATTTTAACCTCGTAAGAATACTTGGAAATCTCTGAATTTCGATGGCAAAGTAACACTCCTACTAGGTCTGAAGGATTTCAAAGCAGGAGGAGCTTGAACCCCATCCTCAACTTGTTGAGAATTATCTGTAGCTTTCAAAACTTCAGAATCATTAGAAACAAGAATGCTGGCAGGTATTGAGAAATTTTTAAAGGTGTTAGCATGAGAAACCAAATATAAAGGAATGGAAGAATCTTTTATTTGATGAACAGTATCTTCGAAAGAAATGTCATTGTCATATGCCGGAAGAACTACCTTATAATAATTTGAGATTTTTTTTTGTTGGAAAGAAAAAATATTTTCTGAAAAAACAACATCTCTACATACAAATACACAGTTGGTTGACATGTCAAAAAGTCTATATCCTTTAATGTTCTTAGGAAAACTTATAAAAATACATTTTACAACTCTAGGATCCATTTTTGTCTTAAGTTTGGGTAATACAGAAGCATATGCAGTACATCCAAATACTTTCAAATGATCAGTTTTAGGAGGCACATTAAACAATAGTTCATGAGGAGTTTTGTTTTCTAAGATAGGAGTAGGTGTAATGTTTATCAAATATGCAGAGTGTAACACACAATCAATCCAAAAAAATAAGAGGTAAATTAGCTTCTAATCTTAAAGTTCTAGCAACAGAAAGGAGATGTTGTTGTTTTCTCTCTACAACACTATTATTTTGAGGAGTGTAGACATAAGAATTTTGATGAACTATTCCTTTTGACCGGAAAAAAAAACTTCATTTTGAAATCTTTAGCATTATCAGATCTGATGCATTTAATCTTTTTTGAAAACTGAGTTTCTATTCAGTGATAAAATTGAATAAGTGTGCCTTTTACCTCAGATTTTGATCTCAAAGGAAAAATCCAGACATATCTACTTTTATCATCTACAATGGTTAGGAAGTAAGAGTGACCATAAAGACTCTTAACAGGAAAAGGACCCCAGATATCAATGTGTATTAAATAAAAAATAGAATTAGAAACAATATTACTAACATGAAAAGATAAACGCTTCTGCTTAGCAAGATGACATATTTCACAATCAAACTCAAAACCTGAAATAATTGGAATGTCTTTATTAATATCAGAAGAAGAAAAAATCATCCTCTTGTATGAGGGATGTCCTAGTCTAGAATGCCAATGTTGAAAAGAAGTAGAAGCAGAAATACAAACAATGGATTGTGAAACTGTTGAAATAGAATCACCAAATGGAATATCTAGCTGATACAACCCATTATACTTTTTAGCTAGACCAACCATCCTCCAATTTGTGGTGTCCTATATAGAACAAAAATCAGAAGAAAATAAAAAATAGAGTCATTCTTAGTTAACTGGGAAATAGAAATAAGGTTGAAAGCAAAGTTAGGTATGTGAAAGACATTATACAAGCTCAAGGAAGGATTAATATGAACAATACCTATATGAGATACTTTAATAAGGACATTATTAGGTAATCGAACAAATATATCATGAACATGATAGTAAGTGTCAAAAGATGCTAAACCATTGCTTATATGATCTGTTGCAACAGAATCCAGTATCTAAGAAAAATTAGATAAATGAGATGAAGAACAATTCAAGATTGTACCTTCATCCGCAACTGAAACATAAAAAAACATACGAAATGGCATTGATTTTAGGATCATGTGAAGCATTCTGAGCAGAAACATTATACAAGTTCTTTTCTTGCAAAAAGCTTAACAGACTCTCATGTTGATTCTTGGTAAACACAACAGGGGAACTAGTATCTTGAACTAGAGCATTAGTATCAAGAAATCCCTCCGAATTAGAAGCCCCAACTTGATTCACCCTAGTAATCTGATTTCTACCCTTATAACCAGGGGAAAACTATGTTTATTGTAGCATTTTTCAACTATATGTCCATATAACCCACAAAATACACACCGAGGTCTCTTAGAGACATTGCTACTAACAATCTTTCGATTACCAACTCTATTATCATGCATAAAAGTAGTTTCCACATTCTTAACTGAATACCTATCATCTAACAGGACATTAGAGTCTGTGTGAATGCTAGAGGCAAGAGACTATTCATATTGAATGACAACAACAAAGACATTGTTTATAGAGGTTGCAAGTTTCATCATCAACAATTGTGACTTAGGAACAAAGAATCCCTCATTTAAACCTCTAAGAAATTGCAACATAAAATTTTGTTTGCGATATTGCATAGTAGAACACTCACAAGAAGTTAAGGGTCGAAAATTACAAATTTCATCCCAGATTAATTTCAATTGCGCGTAATAAGTGGTAATGGAGGAGTTACCTTGCTGGAGAGAGTAAAACTCTAGAAGAAAATCAGAAACACGCACCAGATCACCCTGATTGAAGCATCCATCAGATATATTGAGAGCATAATTCAGCTAGCTGATAGCAATAGACTAATAAGGGATCACACGTCCGTGAGCTACGATCATCTTCTCTTCGGTTTGTCTCCCGACCTGATTCATCTATGGTGTTGCGTGTTGAGTTTCAAGCATACCTTAGATGATTATTTTTGGAGCTAGGGTGGCTGTGTCTGTTAATGATAAAAGTTAATATGGTTAGCTTGTGTTTTTGTTGTTGAAGCATAAGTGTGATCCGATGTAGGTTAATTCGTTTCTGTATCTAGTCATGATCGTTATCGTGCTGACATAGCCATGGTTCACTCTTTTTCTTCCATTTAGCATTAGGGAAGTTTTTTTAATGAGGCTCAATGTCTTTGTTCTATATGATTTTCAGATATAAATCTGAATCTATTCCCTATACAAAAATGAGTTAAAGGTCAAACTAGCATTCAATGAAAAATCAAAAAACCAATTAAGTCCTAAAAAATTAAAATTATATATATGAGATAAGATCCGTTTACACAACGTAATTTTTTTTTAAGTTTTACATGTTTTTTGGACTGTTAGATGAGTGAAATGAATGAATGAGATTAACAGTAAATATGTAAAGATTATCACTTGAAAAAAAAGAGTAGGGAGTTAATCTGAGTCATTCATTCCCCCCATATAACGATCCAGAAAACGTGTAAAACTTAAATGATTTTACATTGTCCCCCTATGTATATATATATATATCGTCCCCTTTATCGTGCTTCTTCGTCTCCCTCTTATTCAACCAATTTCCAGATATGCCACCCTACCCTCTACTCCATCCGACAATTGCTAGGAATTAATTTGAAATATTAAAAAGACAATCAATTTAGAATTGATGGGAATCAATAATTGTCGAAATAAAATTAACCAATATATATAAGCAAAAGAAAACTGGTTGATTGGTTTTGTTTCCAAATGATGGATGTTGTTTGTGAAGCTGATTTGAATTCGAAACGATTCCTACTCAAAAAAAGAAAGTGAAATGTGAATTTAAAATTGTGTTTAGTTAAGGACTGGGTGATTGGTTTTGTTTTCAAATGACGGATGTCGTTGGTGAAGTTGAAATTGGTGGAGATGCTGGTGTTATTTGTGATATGTTTTTCCTGAGCGAGTTGGTTCTAACTTCTAAGAACGATTTAGAAAAATATGGAGAAAGAGAGAATATTATGATAAGCTGAGTTCGTCCATCTTTGTTCACACTTTTCTGGTGTTTTTTCTCTTCTGCGACACTCGGAAAATGGAATGGAGATCCTGATGACAAAGGTATTCAAATTAATGAGGAAAATAGAGATCACGTAGGGGAGGCGGTTACATGACGTTTATAGAGGTGATTTTGATCAGAATAAATATGGTGAACAAATACAGTGCCAAGTAGGGGTGAATATAGTATTCCATTAAAATAGAAATGAAATTAAAAAGTTTTTACTTTCCTAAATCAATTTCAACAATAACTCTTGCTTCTAAACTTTTTGAACCTTCTCGGTTGGGGCTCTTTTTCTTCTTCTACCATTCCAACTACAATTCTTTTCAACCTTCTCTCTCCTATTGGCGTTAACGTCATTGTAAGTTCTGCCTACCATTCCCAACTTTTTTCTATGTAATATAAGGATGATTGGGTATATTTTCCTTCTTTTTATGACTAGGTTGCTGGTTTGTTGCCGGCATTGGACAAGCACATAGAAACTGTAAAATCGAATACTTTGTTCGAAGGAACTGACTTCAAGCTTGCTTATTCTCATCATCCTTTGAACAATAACTCTTGCTTCTAAACTTTTTTGTAATTGTTGGTAATGCTTCAAGAAGTTACCAATGCTATATCCCACATTGGTTGGGAAAATAGCTAGGGAAGGGTATTTATACCCATGCTTCCTCCCCCTCTTATTGAGTGGGAAAGAACAAGGGAAGTCTACGCGTGCCGCTTGCTCGGTTCCTCGACACGTACGTGCGTGTATATATTCTCTTTGGAGAAAATTTGTAGGAATTTTCTTATGTATAAAAGACTATATGTGAAAGAATTTTTTCTTATTTATAGACTTTTGATAAAACTGTTTGGAAAAATTATCATGGAAAAATTATCACTTTATTTCTAATTCGTTTAAAAAAAATGAATTTAGCTCGAGTATAGTGTTGAGAAGGATGTAACTTTTTGTTTTGTGAGCTATTTATTCAAGGATGATAACTCACTTTGGGGGTGATGTTTTTGTTGGTGTGGGATATAGAGCTTGGAATAAAATTGAAGCATTTGATAAGCATATTGGTGGACATACGAGTGCTCAAAATCAAGCATTGGGGAGGATGAATGATTTCAAGAATCAAAGTTTTTTATTCAACCAAGTTTCTTTAAACAATATGAGGAACCAACTAGTGCTAATCGTTTGCGATTAAAAGCTTCAATTGCATGTTTGAGGTGGCTTTCACTTCAAGGGTTACTTTTCATGGCCATGGTGAAAATGAGAAAGCATTTAATAGAGATATTTTTTTTGAACTTTTACAACTTCTTTCGGTGCATAATCCAAAATATAAAAAAAGTTATTTAAAATATTAACCCCGGTAATTGTTAATTGATTGCTCTTTCAATTTAGAATGTCATAATCAATGTTTGTGCAAAAGAGACAAATAAAGTAATTATAGAAGAACTGAATGACAGGGTTTTTTCAATCCTTGCCTATGAGTTTGCAGATATATATGATAAAGAACAAAAAGCTCTTTGTTTGCTATATGTTAACAGAAAGAAGTTCAAGAGCGGTTTCTTAGAATTTTGCATGTTGTTAATACCACTTCTTTAACTTTAAAAGTTGCAATTGAGTCATTGCTTATGGAGCATATAAGTCTATGTTGAGTTAATAGAACAATCGAAATTGGCCAAAAGGGGATGAATTTGAAATTTAAAAAGAATTAAAAGGAAAGTGCAAGAATAAAAATTTGCAAGAGAGATTTAGAGTGGTTCAACTCCCTCAATGGAGTCTACATCCACTACCTTATCTATCACACAAAGAATTTCACAAATTCACTCAATTTGTCTTTCCTGTGAGAACAAGGAGTAACTTTACAACACTCACCAAGATTTATACCCAAAATCGTGTGAGACCCTTTCCCAAATATACAAACAAATAAGAAAACTTAAGAAACCTCACTAGGTAGATGTTTGCAATATTTAAGCTAACACCCCATACACTTGATAGAAAATGAACACAATAAGAACACTCAAGTGTTTTAAAATAAAAATATGAATTTAAGCTCAAGTAGACTTTGACAATGAGTTCCTTAGGAACCCAAATACTCATAATTACATTTGCATTAAATGTTCTATGAGGGCTTCTATGTTTGTAATCATTAAAGTTCCTCTTCACATAGTTAGGCTTTGAATTTTCTCATTTTTTCAAAATGTTTAGCTCCAACTTTGTTTAAAGAAACTTTATCATCAACTTCCTGTCGATATCATCATGGACTCTTGAAAGTAGGTTATGCAAGTCTTGATTTTTCTTTTCAAAATCTTTTGCTTTTGCTTGCATCCCCTTAAATTTCTTTCAAGTTTCATTTTAATTTCGGATAAAGAGTCATTTTCATTTTTCAAATCCAAAATAGTTTTCTTATTTTTCAAAATAGACTCTTTAAATTCCAAAACTAACTCATCATATACCTCTTGTAATTCATCATGTGCTTCTTAAAGCTCGTCAAATGTAAATTCAAATGAAGATGAATTAGAGGTTACCTTGGGATCCTTCTTAAGTCCCATGAGACATAGGTTGGCTTCCTCTTGCTCTTCCTCATCGGATGAGTCCTCATCACTTCAAGTAGCCATATGAGCTTTGTACTTCTTCTTCTTGCCAAAGATATTCTTCTTTAAGTAGGGACACTCAATTTTGATGTGCCACGACTTCTTACACTCATAGAAAATGATTTTGTAACGCCCTCAACTTAGTTTAGAAGAAAAATCGAAAATGAGGATGTCACTACAAGAAATATTTCATGATACATGTTACAAACTTCCAAACTTTCGGATAATTTGAAACAGGATAACACAAATTTCACCTTTTAACTTTTAATACCTTATAGGTTTTACACGTCAATCATACAATTTAATCAATAGATCTCGAACAAAGGTTCAACCACAAGTCAATGGGGTCTTAGAGTCTTGACTCCCTTGTCAAGAAAACATCTTAACCAAATAATTACCACATTAACAAAATTAACCTAATCATTTTAGAGTGCATTTGTATGGTACAAACATATAACCATTAACATCCCTCTCGTACTACCATCGACCTCCTAGAAATTATACAATCATAATAGACATTTCAAACCAACAGAACAGATCATATATGTAACTCATATCACAAACAAGATATCCCTTTTTTAACCTCATCGACCCGATTTGGACGATAGACAAAACCAAACGGGTCACACAGGGAATATTGAAGTAAACCGGGGGTTTACCTCAATAAACAACCCTATTTTTTCATTTTATCTTGTCTAGATGCTCATTAAGATCCTAAGTGTTTAACAACGCAACAGAACAATTAACAATTTGATCATACAACGATTCAGAACTCCATTGCATTCAAATACATTTTAGGGACCATTTTGTAATTTACACAAAATACAGAGACTTATTCACTTTTTAGATTACCAACCCTTAATTAATCATATTACGTGCATCTCTGTCAAAACTCAGCTCAAAATAATCATTCATACTCATTTAATTGCATCCACAACATTCAGGGATCAAAATGTAAAGAATCAGAACTTCAAAAGATACAATTAACTAACTTAACAGCTGGCCGTATCGTTACACTAGAACCAATATCGATACGCCCTCAACAAACAAGTCTCCAAATTCAATAGCTTAAGGCCTGTATCGATACCCTCTTAAACCATACCGATACACAAATTCCAGTAGCTCAAAACCGTATTGGTATGCCCCTGAGTATCAATACACCCCTTCATTTTCACTAGGTTCGTATCAGTACCCTTTCCACCGTACCGATATACTAAGCCTAAAATGGCTTACATGTACCGATACGGGTTCTCGAGTATCGACACACCTAAACTAGAAATGTCATATTTTGCTGGTTTTTCACACTTTAATACATACAAAACCATCCCAACATGCACACAACATATTTAAACATCAAACCACAATCATACATGGAAAAATCAACATCATAATAGGTCCATATGCATCAAAGGAATCTATAGGCTTGCAACATATGCAAAATAGCCACTTAAGAGTCAAAACTCAAACCAAGGCATAAACCAACAAGAAAAGGTCGTTTACAAGTCAATAAGGGCATCTCAAACTTGCCCCAAAACAAGGAGTACCAAAATACAATCTCCCAAACATAAAGGCATCCCCCCATTGCAAACTATTATTACTAATAATCAAATGTTAAACCATACTTGAGCTTAATCCCACTACTGGGAATCCTTCTTGCCTCTTTGCTGCCCAAATATGCCAATTCTCTACATTGTTGGAAAAAGAGAGCGTAAGCACAATGCTTAGTGAGGGTTTCTCAAATAAACCATGTAACCCCCTCGTCCCAGGCTAGACGATAGACCGGTCTGAACAGGTTACACGGGGAAAACCGAAGTGAAACCCGTTAAGGCTCCACTTCGATTAGAAACCATAGAAAATATTTTCATTTAATTATCTTGTCTAAATGTATCGTTTAGTCCTATGTGAGAAACGACAGCGGAAAATGATAATGAGACGATGCAAGCAGAACATAAGGTAACTTAAATTTACCAATTGACATATTAGTTTGATTGCATGCTTACGACCCCAAACCATTCATAAAAGATGCATACGAACTAAATAAGGAGCTTGCAAACATATGATACTAAAACACAACATCCGAGAACCTTTGAAGCTACCAAAAAGCCCAATTACAGGCCCGCGTTTTGAAACATGCTTGCTCGTTTCGATACGCGGGCTCTAGTTTAAAAGCACGACTAGGCCGTACCGATACGGTCTACTTCATTCCAGTACGGGGGTCTCCCGTGTCGAAACGTTTCAGAACTGGTTCCGAAACAAGCACTCACAGTGGCAATCCGTATCAAAATGCGTAACGAAACGGGAGCTCACAGTGTCAAATCGTATCAAAATGGCACCACCCCCATTCCGATACGAGTATCCCTGGAGCAACAACCGTTCCAAAACAACCACGAGCGTTTCGAAACGCCTCCACTCTGAGTGACCCTGAAAATAATTTTCTGCATCTCCAAACATTCCCAAACATGCTCCAAAAAACAAGAATCATGAAACAACAATCATACACATAATCTAAAGGCATTTCATCCTACCACAAGCATGATCAAACATATAAACATACATGACAAGACCATTTCATTCATAGGAAACATGAATCCACATAAACATAACATAAAACAAGATTTACATTTTTTTCACACAAACACTTAAACATCTCATAAATCATGGGTTACAATCTTCGACACAAAAGAATTAACAACATAGGAGTCTAACATGTGCTCCTACAACATGTAGCATCCCCATTGCTAATTATTACATTATTCAATAAAACCATACTTGAGCAACCACACACTTGCTTGGATGCCCCTTCCTCTCTCCTTTCTAACTTCAACACTAATGATCTGCATTGTCGAAAATGAGAGCGTAAGCTAGAAGCGTAATAAGGGAGCTAAAAAACAAAACAGCGACAATGAAGGTTTCAAAGCATTATATCCTTAAAACATTCACAAGGCATACATTTACACTAACAAGCAACATAGCCAACTACTACAAGAATGCAAGAACATGGCATCTTACCTCATGTTATGCTAAACAAGGATGTAACAAAACATCTTACACATCAACCACACATAGACAAGTATATTGGCAACTGTATAGCTTACTCGGGTCTACAGATAACTTCCGTTGGATGGGGTTACACACATCACCATTTCTTTCATGGATGAGATTTCAATCGTCATCACATACAAACACTTTTCGGTGGAATGTTACCTTACCGTACTCCTCCTAGGTGACTACTCACCGTCTACAATGATCACTGGCTTTCGTGCTACCATCTTGAAGTGCTTGGCCGCCCTTGTGACTAATCGAACCGTGTCTTGGCTGAGTCGGATGGTCCTGGTGCATCGGCAGCCCTTGACATTTGCCCTTGCTCTCTATTTTGGCTGTCGTTGTATCTCAACGGTTGTCGGAGATGGAGAGGACTTCGGTGGCCATGGCTGCTAGGGAGGCTTGAGGCTCGCGAGATATTGGGTGGTCGGAATTCGCGGTGTTTGTAGACACAAATGCCACTAAAGAACTTTATTTCTCGCGGAGTTTGTAAAGACAAATTCCACTAAAGAACATGATGGGGGTAGATGGCACTAGGTTTTCGACAAGAAGGAGTTTCTCTCAAATCTCAATTGTCTTCTCTCCTTCAAGTCGATTACATATATATAGGAAAGAAGCCTAGGCCTAAGTCGATTTAGGGTAGGAATACTAGTTAGAATACAATTACAACTCATTAAAAGATCATATCTAACATTAAATCTTCATAGATTCCCGTTTGACTTCTTCCATCTTGACTTTGACCTTGGCTTTTCTTTGTCTGCTGGGCTCCAATGCACGTGCAAGTGGTCTCTAAAAATTATGCTTGATGAGCTCTTTCTATCGCATACCACTTTGCATTTTCCACTCTTTCTTGAGTTGCTACATCGGCGACACTTTGTTAACTACCTCGGTAGAGGTGTGGTTTGGTGTGCAGGTGTAACCCCCTAAGCTCGGTCTAGACGTTTAACCCGAACTACGAAGATTACACGGGGAAAACCAAAGTCAACCCGAAAGTCAACCTTGATTAACGACCCTTTTTTCATTTTTATCTTTTCTAAATGCTCAATATTAACCTATATGATTAACAAATTATTTCAGCGGGAGCGACACAATGAACTAACCTCAAATAGGGACACAATGGAATAACAAATGTATTTTAGGGACTAAAATGTACGCTTCATAAATTACAGGGACTTTCATGGTTCTAAAATTATCAAACCTCAATTAATCTCATAACATGCCATCCTGTCAAAATTCAACTCAAACAGATCATTCAAACTCACTAATTTAAGCAGCCACCATTTAAGGACAAAAATGTAAGAAAAAGAAACTCAACACATCTCAAAATTCAAATCCAACGGTCTAGTGTTCCGATACGGATGACCCTGTACCGAAACAGTTGTTTCAAAACGGTCAACCCCGTTTCGATACTCGGGTGCGTTTCGAGACCCGTATCGAAACACCCTCTTCCAGTAGCCAAAGTGTTTTGAAACGCCTTCACCCGTTTCGAAACCTCAAGGCCATTTCAGGCCCCTGTTCCGAAACAGGTAAGGGCGTTGCGATACACCTTGCCCTGCAACAGCAGATTTTGCTTGCTTTTCATGCATTTTCACACTCGAATCATTCCTGAGACATGCCACAACATGCATACATCAAGGATACATATCAACAATCATCATATCGAGGCTAGAGCTTAAACATAGCAACCAACACATAAACAAAGGCACTAAAGGCATGCTCCCTAGTTTGCCAAAACCATAACAAGTCATAACACCAAATAAACCAAAATCCAAACTCCAAAGGCCGTTTACAACACAAGTATAGGCAAACAAACATGCTCAAAGTAAAGGGAACAACCTCATACAATCTAAAGTATGAATACCACCCATTGCCACTTATTACACTAAAGATGAGCCACATACATCTCTTAAACAAAGCTTTGGATTCCTCTTGCTTTTGGGATGCCTTCAAAGGTTCATTTCTATGCATTTATGAAACAAAAGAGCGTAAGCAATAAGCTTAGTGAGGATCGCTAAACAACATTCATCAATGCATATCTCATGTTTTGCAAAAATCAACACTTTACATCACATGCCATTTATAAAACATGTCTTCTCAAGACTTCAATGTACTTTTGAAATCTCGTGCACATATGCATCAATTTACAACAACAAATAGACCTTTGCTCATGCTTTAGCAAGCATCACATGCATTCTTGCATCATACACATATATCTCATGCACCTTTGCATCATATACAAGCATCTCATGCTTCACATTGTCATTTACATTATATTGGCTCAAAAGTGATAATCCATAAATCATTTCAACACATGACACAATCGGATACGCGGATTACAAGCATCGTCCCTCACGCTTCATACAAACTAACGGACTACACAAGGTGGAGACAAATGGCACAATCACAACCCCTCAACACCCGTGATAGAGATTAATGGCACAATCACAGCCCCTTAACATCACTCATCGACAATTGTATAATTCCACTAACGAGAGTATGGGGCACATACACAAGACTCACACATGGGACTAACCATTCACCGTTGTGATCTTAACCTCAATTGTTAGGGTACTTAGATGGAAATTACGACACAATCACAACCCCTCAACATCCAAGGCGACTTTATTCACGGTGCACCCAATCCTATAGCCGACTAACTATATCCAATTAAAGTAACCAAAAACCATTTTCATCACTTGCCAATATAATCGTTTATCCACATTAATCCACTATTTTTCAAGCATAACCACAATGTCATTTCCACAAGCACAAATGCTTAACATCATATGCATTTTCATATGAAAACCAAGGATCACTTACCTATTGCATCCCTAACATAATGACATTAAAATTCAGCATTAAACCATGCTTAAACATGCTTAAAAAAGTAAACAAATCCACTCTTTCATCAAATGCATTTTCATCAAACTTAGCACATTTCCAAGAGAGGGATTACCAAAACACTTACACTTGAAATTAGTTAAGTGTATCAAACTTACACTAAGCTCCCAAGAGCACGCTCAAAGCGTTACAAAGCAGGAAATTACATTTCCACTCACCGATACGCGAAGCCTTATTCTCCAACACATAAATTACACCTCCGGAGCCTCCAAAATCACCTTTTTTGCTTCTAGATCAAGATCCCCTATTTTCACATCATCAAAACAAAGATCTAAATGCATTAAAATGCATTATAACACCAAAAATAATTCACAAACTCGTTGCCCACTCAAACTACACCAAAATACCCTTCCAAAACAACCGAAAACTCAATCGATTGCTTCCTAAACTAAGCCCAGCCATCATACATCACTTCCAAAGCATTATCAACATCAAAACACATTTAATAAACACCCTAACTTATCCTTATACCTCCATCAATCAAAATTCCACCATTAACCACATCTCATTTTAACATATAAACCAACTTAGAAATCAATTAAAATTAACACAAAACAGTGCCCAACTCATCAAGTCCGAAAATCAAGATTTCATCCACATTTTCACAAGATTTTGATCTCAAATCAAAACTATATTGAAAACTCAATCAAAAATAGTTATTATAAGCCAAATATCTTGGGAATTTCACAAGATTTTTACCTCCAATCCTTGGTTCATTCAATATATGACAAGTTTTCCTTACAAAAATCTTGAAGAATTAAAGAAGATTTCTTGAAAAAGATTTAAGAAATGTTGAGAGGATTTTTGGGAGAAATAATTCTAGAAAAGATGAGAGAAAATGATGTTTGGATAAAATGAGAGGGAATTTGTAGTTACGTAAAATGAAAATCCATTAACTACCAATTAATTAATATCAAATTCTAATTAAAATCATTTAATTAAAACCCATTTAAATCACATGCCTCTTTAAGAAAGGTCAAATTAACTTAAAGCCCCTAAAGATTCTAAGATTTTGGCTTCCACCTAAAAAAGCACATTTTCCAAGTTTTGAAACTTTACATTTTCGTCACTACTCAAAATGTCTATTTTCCAAAACCCTTTTTGTAAAATTGATTTGACCAACCCCTTAATTATATTTTTAGAGGATTTTAGAAATTTTTATCACAATTTTATCCTGTAACACCCCAATTTTGGGCTTGGGAGTATAGGGTCTGAATCGGACCAGTCTGATTTTTGGTTCGAATATAAAAGGTGGTTTTAGGGAAAGCCTAGTTCGGGTTGCATTAAAAATATGGAAAAATATCTAAAAATACTCATTTAATATATATAAGAGAGTGGTGAAATCAATTTTACAAAATAAGGTTTGGAAGTGTGACATTTCAAATTAGTGACTAAAATGTAATTTTTGAAAAGTTCAGTGGTAACTGTTTTGTAAGGATTGAAACTTTGAATCTTTAAGGAGCTAATTTACCCAAGATTGCTTTCTCAAATTTTTCTTAGATTTTAATGATTCATTTAATGTTTAATTAATTAAAGGAAAGAGGGAAACCATATTTTAGCTTTTCATAAGTAACTTTCTTAAAAATTTTCTAATCTCATTTTCTCTCAAAATTACCAGAGCCAAACACATTTCTACAGCAACATTTCTTTTGATTTTCACACTAAATGATGAGATTTCAATCATCAATTGATTCCTAATCATTTCTACATCAAATCCTCTTCATTTGCTTATTGAATTTTCAAGGATTTTGGCTCTAATCAAGGAGAAATCTACATTTAGAGGTAAGGATGTTCTTCTCCTCTAAATACTCAGTTCTTTACTGAAATTCTCAAGTTCTCAATCCTTAAATTAAGTTTTATAAAAGGTTTTGATTTTGTAATCTTGATTTTAGCTTAAAACTCAAGATTTGGATTGAATCTTGAAGAAATTTATGGTAATTGTTTGGGCTCTGTTTTGAGATGGCTTTTTAATGTATTTTGGATGTTTAATGACGTGTAATTGAGGTTTAATTAATGCAATCCCAAATAGGTTGATTTTCTTAAGTTTTTACTTGTGAAAATGGTGGTTTTTGGGGTGATCTTGGTGTTTTGTTATAGCTGGAGGTATAAGGACGAGTTTAGGTTCTTTTGGATGTTAATTGATGTTTAAGAATGTTTAGAAGTGATTGATCTTGGTTAGGTAATGATGTGGAAGAGTTTGGAAGTGATTTCGGTTGTGTTTTGTAGCTGAAATGTTAGTTTAGGTGAGAGCAGCGAGTTTAGGTATAATGGCTGAAGATTTTAATGCATGACGATGCATTAATCCTCTGCTTTGATGTGTTTAAAACATGGGAGACATCTTCGGATCCTTGTGGTGTTGATCCGGAGGCTTGAACGGCGTTTTGGGAAGCTTGCAAAATGGAATTTGTTAGTGAAGTTGGGATTTCCAGCTTTGAAATGAATGTTTGAAGGTGTGGGAGCTTAGTTTAAGTCTAAACAACTTAACTAAGCTCAAGAGTAAGTTTTCGGGGAAACTCTTTCTCTTGGATGAACCATGAGATGGTTGGATGCAATGTATTTAATTTGCATGTTTAAATTCTGTTTTGAAAGCATATTTTAGCATGATTAATGCTGGTTTTGAAAGCCATGTGTTGAAGGATGCTCAAGGTAAGAGATCCTTGGTTTGATGTTAGTAAATGTGGTTTTAATGCATGGTGATGCATGTTGTTTAATGGCTTTGATTTAATGCTTTAAAACAATGGATTGTTGATGGTAAATGATGTATATTGGCAAGTGATGTGTTGGTTTTAAAGTATTTGAATCAGATATAGTTAGCCGGCTATAGGATTGGGTGCACCGTGAATTAAGTCGCCTTGGATGTTGAGGGGTTGTAATCGTACAGTAAACTCCATCCAAGTACATTAACGAGATGGTTGAGATCACAATGGTGGTTAAAAGTCCGTGTGGATCTAGTGTTGTGTGTCCCGTGTTCTCGTTATTGATGTTATACAACTACCTATGAGTGATGTGGAGGGGTTGTGATTGTACCGTTAAACTCCATCACAGGTGTTGAGGGGTTGTGATTGTACCGGTAAACTCCACCTTGTGTGTTCGGTAGTGTGTATGAAGCATATGAGATAACGCTTGTAATCCGCGTATCCGATTGTGTTTTATGTTGAAAAAGGTTATGGTTTATCACTTGGAAGCCAATATGACATGTTAATGATATTGAAGCATGAGATGCTTGATGTGATTGCAATGTTGCATGAATAATGATGATGTGTGTTAAAAGGCTTTGAGAAAAGTGTTTTATAAAATGCATTATTGTGTTGTTACTTTTGAGCATGCCTCACTAAGCATTTTTGCTTACGCTCTCTCTCTCTTGAACCAATAATGTAGATAATTGAGGTGTTTGTGGGCAGCAAGGAGGCTAAGAATCCAAGGGAAAGCTAAGCTCATGTATGGTGACTTTTTTCACAACATTATTAGTTTTTGAGATTTGGCAATGAGAACCTAGGATGTGTTTTTGGGAGATGCTTTGGACTCTCTAATTGTGGCATGATGCCTTAAATGATTTGGACTTGTAAATGGCCATTTTGGTGCTTGCTTTGATGTTTTGATGGTTGTTTGCTTTGGATATTTGGAAGCATGCCTATAGACTTGTGAATTTTCCAAATTGATGCCATGAATGTGTTTTGATGTTGCAAACATGTGCCTTATATGTGTGATGACTTGTTGGCATGATTAGGAAGTCATTAGGATGTACTTGAGTGATTAATTGTATGTTAAACCAACAAATTCTGCACTTTCTGGGTTGTCCGTATCAGAACTGGCACTAGCGTTTCGAAACGGGGGCCTGTAATGGCCTTCGTGTGTCGAAACGGATAGGGTCGTTCCGAAACGCTTTTGCCACTGCCAAGCCCTGTTTCGATACATGTCTTGAAACAAGCCAGCGTTTCGGAAAGGTCAACCCCCGTTCCGAAACAGATGACCGTTGGACACTGATTTGAATGGTTTAAGGTTTGCAAGCTTTACGTTTTAGTCCTGAATTTTGTATTTGCAATTGCTTGAGTTTGAGATGTCCGTTTGAGGTGAAATTTGACAGGGAAGCATGTAATATGATTAATTTTATATTGGTAATTTAAAAATCAGCTAAGTCTTTCTTTTTTCCAGAATTTACAATTTGGTCCCTAACTTTTGTATGTTGTGCAATTAAGTCCCTTATTGCTTTCCGATCACCATGATTTTCAAGTATGTTTTTCTCAAGGGTACGCCTAGGGTTAATGTGCATCTAGATAAGATTAAAAAGAAAAAAGGGTCATTAATCAAGGTTGACTTTCGGGTTGACTTTGGTTTTCCCTGTGTAATCTTCGTAGTTCGGGTCAACCGTCTAGGCCGAGCTAAGGGGGTTACATTTGGTGGTATCAGAGCTGAGTTCTCGAGTAAACAGGAATGGTTATATGGGTGATGTATGTATGATTGCATGATGTAAATTTTTGAATGAAAGTGTGATGTGTGAATTGGAAAGTATGTTACAATTGTTATGTATGCTGTGATGAAAGCATGTTAGAGGAACTCATTGCTATATCAAAACTAATGAAATGAATTGTTTTGTTTGGAAATGAGCTTGAGTACTTGGATTTCTTACCTTGCTGAGCCTGATTATGTTTATCGCATTTGTGTTAGTGCATTGTTTTATTGAATGGGACCTCGTAGAGAGACGAGAATTATTACGCGAGCTATGGCTCAGAATGAGAATGAGAGCAATGCTGAAAATGTTGTGGATATACCTCCTCCTCCTCCTGGTGGACCGCCCGGTGGTGGTGGTGCTGGAGGTGATGGAGCTGGTGTTGGTGCTGGTGCTGGGTTCGCTGGACCTGAAGCTGGGCAGGGGCAAGCTGCTCCTAACATGACAGTTTTGATACAAGCTATTGTTGGAGCCTTTCAGGCGGCAGTAACTGGAGCTCACGGAGCTGGGCATCAGGGTGATGCCAATGCGAGATTACATTTGGAACGTCTGCTAAGTCTGGAAGGGACTGAGTTCAGAGGTTTGTTTGCTGAGGGTTCTGAATCTTGGTTGGAAAGTACCAAGAGGATACTGGGACAAATGAACTGCAATGATGTGCAGAAGTTAGGATGTGTGGTATCGCTGTTACATGATGATGCGTATACCTGGTAGACGACCACTGTCTCCGGAATGAAGGAAGTTGATGTGACTTGGACGTTCTTTCTGAACGCGTTCAAGCGAAAGTACCTAGGTGTGCGATACCTTGATGAAAAGAAAATAGAATTCATGTCTCTTACACAAGGGAGTATGACGGTGGCTGAGTACGAGATCCAGTTTGTTCGTCTCAGTCAGTACGCACCTGAGCTTATTCCTGATGAGCGGGAAAGGTGTGAACGTTTCATATATGGTTTGGTGAGAGACGTAAAGACCTTCATGCTTGCTGCTG
Organism: Hibiscus tridactylites; assembly: GCA_958450335.1. Lineage (NCBI taxonomy): Eukaryota > Viridiplantae > Streptophyta > Magnoliopsida > Malvales > Malvaceae > Hibiscus > Hibiscus tridactylites. Next base: position 43,750,663 of record OY288289.1, on the reverse strand, counting down.
AGTATACGGATTTTGATGTGCTGGTTAGTAGGGCGAAGGACATTGAGCAGAATATGGGTTTGTCTTCTAGGAGTGCTAGTTCTGGCTCGGGAGAGAGAGTTGCTGAGTATAGTTCCGGTGGAGGACGGAACAAGAGAGGACGAGATAGGAGATATCAGTCTTCGGCTAGGCGTAGTAGTGGAGGGCATTGTGCGCCTGTTCAGGGAGACAAGACAAGAGCTGATCAGAACATGTGCTGGGCGTGTGGATCGCATGGTCATTTGAGGCGTGATTGTCCTCGGGCAGCGAGAGAGGTGCATGCTCTTGTGGTAGTGACCGGTAATTCGTGCTGGAATTGTGGTTCGGCAGACCACATGACGAGGGAGTGTCCTTTGTTAGGCGGTGGTGGTGAGGGACGTGCTCCTGGAGTTCTTGCACCAGAAAGAGGTCACGGGCACGACCATGGTAACTTCCAGCGTAGAGATTATGGTGGAAGGAATGTGGCACATGTGGTGGTTGTCCAACCTGAGGGTGGTGGCCAGGCTCGAGTGTATGCTCAGCGAGAGGGAAGGAATGACACAGATGTGATCGCAAGTACCTTCACTTTGCAATCCTTGTCATTATTTTCCTTGATTGATTCTGGATCTACACACTCATACATATTGCGTGAACATGCTCAATTGCTTGGTTTGCCTATTGAGTCTTCAGATGTTGGTATGCGTGTAACTAGTTCCTTTGGTTAGACCTACGAAAGTTATATAGAAGATGTACCTTGGTTGTGCAAAACCATGTTTTTCATGTTGACCTCATGGAATTGCCTTTCTATGGTTTTGATGTAATCATTGGTATAGATTGGCTTGTTGAACATCGAGCTGTGGTGGATTTTGAGAACAAGCGAGTTTCGTTGAAGCTTGTGGATGATTATGAGGTAGTGGTGGTTGGTGAGAATGTGAAGTTTCTTGCCAATGTGGTGTCTTCCTTGGAAGCGAGCCGAATGCTGAGGCAAGGTTGTGAAGCCTACTTAGCCTTTGTGATGAATCCTAGCTCTAAGGAGTTGTGAGTTTAAGATATCAGGACTGTGCGAGAGTTTCCTGGTGTGTTTCCGGAGGAGTTACCTGGATTTCCTCCTAATCGTGAAGTGGAGTTTGGAATTGAGTTGTATGAAAACACAACTCCAGTATCCATTACTCCTTATCGAATGGCACCTAAAGAGTTGAAAGAGCTGAAGACGCAACTTCAAGAGTTGGTTGATCGTGGTTTCATTCAGCCGAGTGTGTCACCTTAGGGTGCACCGGTCTTGTTTGTGAAGAAAAAGGATGGCACTTTGAGAATGTGCATTGATTACCGTCCGCTGAATAAGTTGACTATCAAGAATCGGTATCCATTACCGAGGATTGATGATCTTTTTGATCAGTTTAGGGGAGCGGTTGTGTTCTCTAAAATTGACTTAAGGTCAGGGTATTACCAGTTGAAGCTGAAGGATGTGGATGTGCCAAAAACAGCTTTCAGAACGAGGTATGGGCATTATGAGTTCCTTGTGATGTCGTTTGGTTTGACGAATGCTCCTGCAGCTTTTATGGACATGATGAATAGAGTGTTCCATGAATATTTGGATAAGTTTGTTGTGGTGTTCATTGATGATATCCTCGTGTACTCTCATATTGAGGAAGAGCATGAGGGACATTTGAGGATTGTGTTGCAGGCTTTGTTTGAGAATTCGTTTTATGCTAAGCTGAGTAAGTGTGAGTTCTGGCTCAGGGAAGTTGTGTTCCTTGGTCATGTGGTTTCGGCTGAGGGGATTCATGTTGATCCTCAGAAGATTGAGGCAGTGATGAATTGGAAGCCTCCTAAGTCTGTTCATGAAGTCCGTAGTTTCCTTGGTTTGGCGGGATACTATCGGAGGTTCGTGGATGGATTTTCAAAGATTGTTGCACCTTTGACGAAGTTGTTGCAGAAGGATGTCAAGTATGAGTAGATGGAAGCGAGACAACAGGCTTTTGAGAAGCTTAAGGCAGCTTTGACGCAAGCTCCTATTATGGTTCAACTTGAATCAGGGAAATAGTTTGTGGTGTATAGTGACGCATCCTATGTTGGTTTGGGTTGTGTGTTGATGCAAGAGATTAAGGTGGTGGCTTATCCTACGCATGACATTGAGTTAGCTGCGGTGGTTTTTGCTTTGAAAATTTAGAGACATTATCTGTATAGTGAGAAGTGTACAATGTACACGGATCAAGAGAGTTTGAAGTATCTGATGTCTTAGAAAGAGTTGAATCTTAGGCAACGACGTTGGGTGGAGTTGCTTAAAGATTACGATCTGACGATCGAGTACCATCCGGGAAAAGCTAATGTTGTAGCGGATGCCTTGAGTAAGAATGTGGCAGTGGAGTTGAGAGCTATGTTTTCCAGTTTGAGCATTTCGCGAGATGACGGTCTTGTGGCTGAATTGCAAGTGAAACCATCTTTGGTTCAGTTGATAAAGGATAAGCAGCTGTTGGATGATTCCTTTGTGCCACATGTTCAGGATATTGCTGAGGATAGGCCATCAGATTTCTGCTTTATTGATGATGGAGTTTTATGTTTTAGGAGTCGGATAGTAGTGCCCAATGATGTTGAGTTGAGGCGTGCTATTCTGACTGAAGCTTATAGTAGTCCTTTTGCTATGCATCCTGGTAGTACTAAGATGTATCGTGATCTTCGAGATAAGTATTATTGGGTGGGTTTGAAGAAATATGTTGCTGAGCATGTGAGCAAGTGCATGGTTTGTCAGCGAGTTAAGGCTGAGCATCAGTTTCCTTCTAGGTTGTTGCAACTGTTGAGGATTCCTGAGTGGAAGTGGGAAAGGATTACCATGGACTTTGTGTCTGGTTTGCCTTTGTCGCCATCGAAGAAGAATTCGATGTGGGTGATTGTGGATCTCCTTACGAAGTGTGCGCATTTCTTACATGTGCATACTACGTATACATTGGTTAAGCTTCTAAAGCTGTACATTGCAGAGATTGTGCGGCTGCATGGTGTGCCAAAGTCTATAGTGTCGGATAGAGATCCGAGGTTTACATCGCGTTTCTGGGAATGTTTACATCAAGCTTTGGGTACACGGCTGAATTTCAGTACTTCTTATCATCCACAGTCGGATCGACAGTCTGAGCGTGTTATCCAAGTGCTAGAGGATATGTTGAGGTGCTGTGTGATTGAGTTTCAAGGCTCTTGGAAGAAGCATTTGCCATTGGTGGAGTTTTCTTTTAACAATAGCTACCATGCAAGTATTCAAATGGCACCTTATGAAGCCTTGTACGGGAGGAAGTGCAGAACTCCTCTTTGTTGAGCTAAAACGGGTCAGAAGTTGGTATCCATGCCAGCTTTGTTGAAAGGAACCACCGAGAAGGTGAAGCTCATTTGTGAGCGGTTGAAGGCAGCTTCTGATCGACAGAAGTCTTACGCGGATTTGAAGCGTAAGGAGATTGAGTATGATGTAGGTGACCGTGTGTTTTTGAAAGTTTTGCCTAGGAAAAACGTGATTTTGTTTGGCCGAAAGGGTAAGTTGAGCCCTAGGTACATTGGACCATACGAGGTGATTGAGCGTGTGGGTCCTGTTGTGTATAAGTTGAGGTTGCCGCAAGAGTTGGAAAAGATTCATGATGTGTTTCATGTCTCTACCCTTCGGAGGTATAGATCGGATCCTTCGCATGTTATGCCTATGGAGGAAATGGAGTTGAATCCAGACTTGACCTATGATGAGGAACCGGTGGAAATTCTGGATTCAGACATAAAGTTCTTTGAGGTAAAACCATTGAGTTGGTAAAGGTGTTGTGGAAGCATCGTGGTGCTGAGGAAGCCACGTGGGAACGAAAAGGATGACATGAAGAAGCAGTTTTCGTATCTCTTTTCTGCAAGTAAATTTCGAGGACGAAATTTCTTAAGGAGGAGAGTTGTAACACCCCAATTTTGGGCTTGGAAGTTTAGGGTCAGAACCGGACCAGTCTGATTTTCGGTTCCAATATAAAAGGTAGTTTTAGGGAAAGCCTAGTTCGGGTTACATTAAAAATACGGAAAAATATCTAAAAATCATCTTTTAATATATATAAGAGAGTGGTGAAATCAATTTTACAAAATATGGTTTGGATGTGTAACATTTCGAATTAGTGACTAAAATGTAATTTTTGAAAAGTTCAGTGGTGACTGTTTTGTAAGGATTGAAACTTTGAATCTTTAAGGAGCTAATTTACCCAAGATTGATTTCTCTAGATTTTTCTTAGATTTTAATGATTCGTGTAATGTTTAATTAATTAAAGGAAAATAGGGAAACCATAATTTAGCTTTTCATAACTAACTTTGTTAAAAAAATTCTCATCTCATTTTCTCTCAAAATTCCCTCAGCCAAACACATTTCTACAGCAACATTTCTTTTGATTTTCACACTAAATGATGAGGTTTCAATCATCAATTGATTCCTAATCCTTTCTACATCAAATCCTCTTCATTTGCTTATTGATTTTTCAAGGATTTTGGCTCTAATCAAGGAGAAATCAACATTTAGAGGTAAGGATGTTCTTCTCCTCTAAATACTCGGTTCTTTACTGAAATTCCCAAGTTCTCAATCCTTAAATTAAGTTTTATAAAAGGTTTTGATGTTGTGATCTTGATTTTGGCTTAAAACTCAAGATTTGGATTGAATCTTGAAGAAATTCGTGGTGATTGTTTGGGCTCTATTTTGATTTTCCTTAAATTAGGTTGATTTTCGTAAGTTTTTACTTGTGAAAATGGTGGTTTTTGGGTGATCTTGGTGTTCTGTTATAGCTGGAGGTATAAGGACGAGTTTATGTTCCTTTTGGATGTTAATTGATGTTTAAGAATGTTTAGAAGTGATGGATCTTGGCTGGGTAATGTTGTGGAAGAGTTTGGAAGTGATTTCAGTTGTGTTTGGTAGCCGAAATGTTAGTTTTGGTGAGAGCAGGGAGTTTAGGTGTAATGGCTGAAGATTTTAATGCATGATGATGCATTAATCCTATGCTTTTACGTGTTTAAAACAGGGGAGACATCATCGGATCCTTGTGGTGTTGATCCGGAGGCTTGATCGGCGTTTCGGCAAGCTTGCGAAACGGAATTTGTTAGTGAAGTTGGGATTTCCAGCTTTGTAATGAATGTTTGAAGGTATGGGAGCTTAGTTTAAGTCTAAACAACTTAACTAAGCTCAAGAGTAAGTTTTCGAGAAAACTCTTTCTCTTGGATGAACCATGAGATGGTTGGATGCAATGTATTTAATTTGCATGTTTAAATTATGTTTTGAAAGCATGTTTTAGCATGATTAATGCTGGTTTTGAAAGCAATGTGTTGAAGGATGCGCAAGGTAAGAGATCCTTGGTTTGATGTTAGTAAATGTGGTTTTAATGCATGGTGATGCATGTTGTTTAATGGCTTTGATTTATGCTTTAAAACAGTGGATTGTTGATGGTAAATGATGTATATATTGCAAGTGATGTGTTGGTTTTAAGGTACTTGAATCGGATATAGTTAGCCGTCTATAGGATTGGGTGCACCGTGAATTAAGCCGCCTTAGATGTTGAGGGGTTGTAATTGTACCATAAACTCCATCCAAGTACACTAACGAGATGGTTGAGATCACAATGGTGGTAAAAGTCCATGTGTGGATCTAGTGTTGTGTGTCTCGTGTTCTCATTAATGATGTTATACAGCTACCAATGAGTGATATGGAGGGGTTGTGATTGTACCGCTAAACTCCATCACAGGTGTTGAGGGGTTGTGATTGTACCGGTAAACTCCACCTTGTGTGTTCGGTAGTGTGTATGAAGCGTATGGGACAACGCTTGTAATCCGTGTATCCGATTGTGTTTTATGTTGAAATAGGTTATGGTTTATCACTTGGAAGACAATATCACATGTTAATGATATGGAAGCATGAGATGCTTGATGTGATTGCAATGTTGCATGTATAATGATGATGTATGTTAAAAGGCTTTGAGAAAAGTGTTTTATAAAATGCATTATTGTGTTGTTACTTTTGAGCATGCCTCACTAAGCATTTGTTCTTACGCTCTCTCTCTTGAACCAATAATGAAGATAATTGAGGTGTTTTTGGGCAGCAAGGAGGCTAAGAATCCAAGGGAAAGCTAAGCTCATGTATGGTGACTTTTTCACAACATTATTAGTTTTTGATATTTGGCAATGGGAACCTAGGATGTGTTTTTGGGAGATGCTTTGGACTCCCTAATTGTGGCATGATGCCTTAAATGATTTGGACTTGTAAATGGCCATTTTGTTGCTTGCTTTGATGTTTTGATGGTTGTTTGCTTTGGATATTAGGAAGCATGCCTATAGACTAGTGAAATTTCCTAATTGATGCCATGAATGTGTTTTGATGTTGCAAACATGTTCCTTATATGTGTGATGACTTGCTGGAATGATTAGGAATTCATTAGGATGTGTTTGAGTGATTAATTGTATGTTAAACCAGCAAATTCTGCACTTTTTGGGTAGTCCGTATCGGAACGGGCACTATCGTTTCGAAATGGGGGCCTGTAATGGCCTTCATGTATCGAAACGGATAGGGCCGTTCCGAAATGCTTTTGCCACTGCCAAGCCCTGTTTCAATACAGGTCTCGAAATGAACTCGCGTTTCAGAATGGTCAACCCCCGTTCCTAAACAGATGACCGTTGGGCACTGATTTGAATGGTTTAAGGTTTGCAAGCTTTACGTTTTAGTCTTGAATTTTGTATTTGCAATTGCTTGAGTTTGAGATGTCCGTTTAAGGTGAAATTTGACAGGGAAGCATATAATATGATTAATTTGATATTGGTAACTTAAAAATCAGCAAATTTCTTCATTTTTTCCAGAATTTACAATTTGGTCCCTAACTTTTGTATGTTGTGCAATTGAGTCCCTTATTGATTTCCGATCACTGTGCTTTTCAAGCATGTTTTTCTCAAGGGTACGCCTAGGGTTAATTTGCATCTAGATAAGATTAAAAAGAAAAAAAGGGTCGTTAATCAAGGTTGACTTTCGGGTTGATTTTGGTTTTCCCGTGTAATCTTCGTAGTTCGGGTCAACCGTCTAGGCAGGGCTAAAGGGGTTACATATCCTATCCCGGCCCTTGATTTCCTGAAATCACCTTACGTGATTTGAACCACTCTCGACCGGTCTGATTTAAGACTAAAACATCTAGGCCCAAAACCAGGGCGTTACAGCAGGGGTTGGTACAACTCTTCATTATGGTTGTTTCCTCCTCGATCAGCTCTCCAGATGGTCCAGCAACTTCCACTTTTAGTTTCCAGCTTCTGCTCTACTTCTCTTTCTACTGCCTTGGTGGCATCTGCATGGGCAGGTTCCTGCGCACACTAAGAAAACACGTCTGTGCAGTATCTTTAAATAAAAACAATTAAGTCCATCAAACAAGGCAGAATATCTAATCTATGTTGTTTAGTGTATGTTTACTTAATAAATGCAACCTAAACTATACTTAAGAACAAAAATAATTGAACTAAACTAGGGCATAAATATAGGACTTTTGCACACTTAACACACCCCCAAACTCGAAATATTGCTTGTCCTCAAGTAATCTAATCTAATAATAACATGCCAAAACTTAAAATCATATGTAAACTAAGTTGAGAAAGCATCTTGAGCAACCTTTACATACCGTATAGATTTATGCTTAATTAGCAACCTTTTTAATGACAATATACTTACCCAGAACCGGACTATGTATCTCGTGAGTGTGTGTTCCTTGTGATAAGACTGATTCTTCGACTTCTATGTAAAATTTCGATAAATACCTTAATTCCCTTGGGTTTCCCTCTAGTTTCTTTTTCAATTTAACAACTAGAGCTGATGATAGGTATCTCTTATGATTTCATCATTTTTTTCTCTAGAGCCAGTTTCGGGCACCTCTAGCTTATCCTATAGCCAATTTCGGGCAACTCTAGGGCGTCTATTTTTCCCTTTTTTCAAACTTCAATTTCTACCCAAGCTTACTAGGTGAAATACCTAAGTTTCCTAGAAGTCCTAAAATCAAACTAGTCACAAAGTGTGTTTTCTTTTAAGTTTAGACCATTGTAAGATTTTAAGTTAATCTAAAGTCATGCTAAGGTTGCTGCCTAGGCAGACCGTCTGCCGCGGCGGGTAAAGGATACTCAAGAATTTTCCTCAAACTTAAGAATTCATTAGACTTTAAATAAAGGCACATTACATTAGACCCTAACTTAAATGCAACTAAAAAAACAAAAAAATAAAAATAGAAGAAAAAAACAAAAGAAAAATTAGAGGACAAATTCCCCCCCCCCCCCAAAACTCAAGAGAAGCATTATCCTCAATGCATGCCTACATACACAAAAATTTGCATAGATTAGATAAAAAAAAATAGAAGAAGGGGGAGAAGCTTAAAATGGTTGTGATTCAGAGGAGTTGTCGTCATCACCATCGACAATGATCACTCACTTTCGTGCTACCATCTTGAAGCGCTTGGCCGCCCTTGGCGGTTGTTGGCGGAATGGCAGACTGGGTTGATCTTTTTTCTTACTTCTCGTTCGCCACCTTCTTCACTGTCAAAGAAGACTTTTATGGCAGAGTGTATTCTCTTGGCACCCGGAGAGAAGGATGGTTCGAGCTTCCTTGTGACTGATCGAACTGTGTCTTGCCATACCAAGTCATCTGATAGGAAGTCGTTATGGTAGGCTGAGTCATATGGTCCTGGTGCATCGGCAACCCTTGACGTTTGCCCTTGCTCTCTATTCTAGCTGCCGATGTATCTCCACGGTTGTCAGAGATGGAGAGGACTTTGGTGGCCATGGCTGCTGGGGAGGCTTGAGGCTCGCAAGATATGGGGGCGGTCGGAGTTCGCGGCGTTTGTAGAAACAAATGCCACTAAAGAACTTTATTTCTCGCGGCGTTTGTAAAGACAAATGCCACTATTTAATAGTTATTCGCGGTGTTTGTATTAACAAACGTCGCTACAGAACTTGATTTCTGGCGACGTTTGTATACAAAAATGCCACTAAAGAGCTTGATTTCTCGCTGTGTTTTCTTCACACAAATGCCGTGAATTATTGTAGTGTTGATTTCAGTGGCACTTCTTGCTGTGTTTTCCTTAGCGTCATGAGAGTTTTTAAAGGCGCTTTAAAACACCGATATAGGGTTGAAACGCATGTAGAAACTTGTTTTGCTGTAGTGAGAACCACCGGAGTCAAAGCTAGAGGAATCTCCACACAACATACGCCATCGAGAGAGGCGAAAGAGTGGGAAACCTGCGGTAACAGTTGGACAACACGAAGGAAGATCGCCGAGTACGCTTGACCCTTTTTTATCTCTTGCTTGATAAACTACCATACTTTTATTATTTTTATGGATTTTTTGGCTCAGACATAAGCTAAATACTTTATTTGGGTTTATTTCTTCCTATGATTTTATGTTTTGATTATTTTATTTTAATGATATAGTTTGTTTCTCTTTATCTATTATGTTCTTCGTTCTTCATGCATATTTATTGTAAGAGCTATCAAGAGAGGCCTTTTATCTATAAATATGTGGCTTAATATCGAGAGAGTTAGGTTAAACAAAAATGAACAGTAGGGCTAAGTTGTTAACTTAGTCTTAATACAACTTAGACATTAGTTTAGGATTTCAACGACTAAAAGGGAGTTCTTAAACAAATAATAGAGTTGTTAGGGTTCACGCAGACATGTATCACCTTAGCTTCAATGTTATTAACTTTTAAGCATCGAGAGAGTCAGAAGTTCATTAGAAGATCATGTCGAGTAGATAAGGATCTTAATGGTTTATGTAGACATGTTTTGCCAGTCACTATAGCTTTGAAATAAGTAATCAAGCATATATTCTTAGCAATAAACCCATGTTCCATAATTATATGTTATTTGATGCATAATCTATTTATCTTAATCATAGCTATCTTTACTTAAATTGTTTTTAATTTTGATAATTCAACCACAATGAATACTTGCATAACCATTGATCAGTTGGGTTGTCTGTTGACTTTGACCGGGGCATTGACTGTTAACTTTTTGATCGACTTGACCTTTTCTGGGGACCTTACCTGAGAGACTCTAGACGTTATGAGTTTGTTTTCGTAGCACGTTTCGCCAAATTTGAACATGGTAAGTTGTTTTTACACATTTGACCTTGTGAATTAGTTAAAGTATGAGGTTAATTAATATATATTATGTACATATTTTATGAGAATTGTTCGAGCTCGAATACCGGATCGAGATGAGTGTTTGGGAATCTTGAGCAAGGAATAGTCAGTGATTGCTTGAGGTTAGTACACTTCGAACTCTGAATGCTTCATGAGCATCATAAATATAATTTTCCTGCATGTTAGTGGTTGGAAAATAGGTAGATGAGAAATAAGAATGCGTGGAGACTGATATTATTAGACTTGATAATTATGAAGTGCATGATGAAATTTAAGGATATGGTGTGGCTTGTAGGGGATTTAGAGACCATGTAGAGTCGTTTGGAATACTCATATAATTATTTGATTATTGGTAAATTGTGATGCATTGTATGCTAGTTCGAATGAATTGATATGATTTGATGGAAACTATGCTTAAGGGATAATACCGATAAATATTTGATTAAATGCTCATAAAGACTGTGATTTTATGAAATAATTAAATGCAGTGGCAAACAAATCCAAATGACTTTCATAAGCTTTAGGGATTGATTTAAGTGCCGTAAATATTTTAATTTTCTAATGTGATAGAAATCGTGGATGAGGTATCGGTACGGGCTTCAATTGTACCGATACATTGTTCAATGTCATATCAATACAGGTCAACCCGTATCGATACATGAGGAACTTGAGGTTTCTAGTAAGTAATTTCCTTATCGGTACGCGTGAGAGTACTAATACCTAGGGGTACCTTACCAGTCCTCGTGCTTGAGTACCAATACCCACTTAATTAAATAATCAATAATGCTAGCTAAGGATGGGAACTGACACGTATGATTAATAGTCTGATTAATGCCTTAATTAATGAGATAACATGGACTAATAGAGATAATTAATGAGAATAACTATGCACTCTTTCATAATGTGTTAACAACTCGGTAATGTAAAAATTAATGATGTGATGACGATTAGCAACAATAAGGAGATCATTGGGATCGTGTTGCTTGTATATCAGGTAGGCATTTGATTGGTTGAGTCAATGATTGATGGGATTTAGATACCCAATGAGAGAGTGTTGCAACACCATGGTTAGAGATGCCGGGTGTACTTTCCCGAGGTTGTGTGACGCCATGACTACTTCGATGATACTCGAGGAGAGATCCTGAGTATGGGTGTAAGTTACTGAGGCTATGTGACACCGAGCCTCACCCAAAGAGTGTACGTTCCCGAGGTTGTGTGACACATGACCTCACTCAGAGTGTACGTTCATGAGGTTGTGTGACACCAGACCTCACTCCAGGTTTGTTGTTATGACTTTGTATGGTGTTGCTCGGATGGTCTGGTGAGATCCCAGGTATGACTAGGCCTTGTGTTCCATGTATGATGAGTTATATGATGAGAACATGTATTTATGGGACTAGTGGTAGCGCCACATGTTTATTATCTTTCCTTATTGCTCGTACTACCTTGCATTCTTATATTTATTATTAGCATGTAGTATAGTAGAGTAGATGTGTATCATTGAGCTTTGTAAGCTCAACGCTCGAAGTCATTGTTTTATGTGAGTAGGTTGGTAGGTTGGTCAAGAGCTCAAGGAGCACTATTAGTTTGGAATTCCAGCAAGTGGTGATTGCCAGAGTATTGTACTTTATTTAGTGGGCTGAGTATTCATAAGACTTTAAGTAGTCGAGTCTATAACTTTATTTTGAAATACTATTTTGATATAGAATGTATAAACTTGGAGCTCCTATTTTATAAATTTATTTATGCGGCTTATTTAATTATATAAAGTAATAGATGATACAATGATTTAAATTATGGCTAAACCTAAGGTTTTTAATTGGAATATTTTGGGTCGAATTTTGGGTGACCTGAATATAGTACATCAAATTCATATCGAGATTAGGGTGTTACAAAATCGCTCTCAAATTTATCTTCATGGACAATGATTCTAGAGAAGAGGGAGATGAAAAAATGGTCATGCTTGCCAAGAGTTTCACAAGGTTCATGAAGTCTAATAGAGGAAGAGGATTCCAAAGAAAAGATGGCTAAAGAATGAACCTAAAGAGAAGGACAGAGGCCAAATCTTTAACACCCAAAATTAGGCCTAAGAAAATGCTACTATCTTGATTCCGAGTTTATTAATTTAATTAAGTAACTTGGTAGCTAATTTAGAAGTATAGGATAAAAAATAAAGACATCAAAAAAGAGGATACATTATGTGCAAAGGACTAAAATTTAACCTTGTGAATAATGAAATATTGCATATTGATTTTTGATTAATTCAAGGTCATGCACACATGTCACTTTAGAAGCAAACCATGTGTTTTTGGGGAAGTGAGGCTTCGACCATTTGCATGTGGGGGGGATGATAGCCAAAACATCTTCTTCTCCCCCAAGGTAGCCGAACCCTAAAAGTAGAAGGAGAGAGATAAAGCTTGAGTTAACAATGGAAATGGAGATTTTAGCTTAGAAAAATTCAAGTCTTTGCAAGAATGGCTTGTATAATTCAAGGAAGAGGGTATGTAAACTCTCCCTTTCATTTTAATCTTAGAAACTCAATTTGAATTTGAGTGTCAATCCTCTTGTGAAATGTTTGAATGTAGTTATGTTTGCTTGAAAAGATTAATCTAGGATAAGAATCATCTCTAGAATACATGAATGATTCATACATTAATTGGAACCATGCGTGTAACTTGTAGAAAGAAATTATATATATTTCTTTTTGTGTGTAATGTTCTATATGATTATGGTGTAATCTTGGAATACCCGAATGATAATTATGCGTAAATTGCCATGATATGTGTTTAAGTGACATGATTAGGATAATGAATCACTGGGTAATGGATGTTAGTGTGATTGTAATAATCTAAGTATTTGAATGAATCATTGAACAATTCTATAGTTGAGCTGGAATCAAGATTTAATTTCATTGCTTGATAGACACATTCGAAACCGTTTGAAAATGTAAGTAAGTATACACATACATGTAAGAACCATCTTGATAAATTATGGACTGCTGTGAATTTGTTAAGAACAGGGGGAAATGTTTGTTAAAATTTGTCTGTTTGTAAAGATTGATGGAACAAGTTTCGATAGTAGATAGGAACTGTTTTTGTAAAATTCTATGAAATTTTCTTGTGAGCTGGAAATAGGGAGCATGCCTTTCAAATCTATTCATATTGCTGTAAAAATTTGAATACACAAAAATCTACATCTAAAATTTGAGTTGTTATGCTGGAAAGAAAAATAAAAACTGCACTATTTCATGTTGAAAAACTGCACTAATTTATGCTAAAAACTGCACAGTTTCATGTTGAAAACTGCACTGATTTATGCTAAAACGGCACTGAATTTATGCTGGAAATTCATTATAAACTGCTAAAGTACATAAAGATGGTTTGGCAGTTTTGTCCTTGAATTCATATGTTAGAAATTGTCTTAAGATTGCATATAGATAATGAAATCTGAATTAGAAGGAAGATTGATATAGAGTACAAAGATGAATGGTTCTCCTTATGAATTGTTCGAAAGGTTTGTTAGAGAGAAAATGAAGTATTGGTGTGTCGTATGATTGGTATGTTTGGTTTGATTATTAGTAGTAAGATAGTGAAAACTAGTTGCATGATTAAATTGAGTTAGTTCTAATGGTTCACTTTTTTTGAGGTATATACATTCTTGAGGGAGGTGATGTTGCTAAGAGGAAGCTAAGGAAGGATCTGGTTAAGTAACAAGATAGGATTGTGGTTCAGGTATCCCGTAATTTCGGGATATCAAGTGAGTGTAGTTGTTTTGTCTCGGGTGACACGGTGTCATTCTGAACCTTGTTCTATGAGATGTTATGATTCATTTATAAGCAAAAGCATATGGCTCACATAGAGCATATCATGTAAAAGCATTCATGGCATGACATCTTTGATAAATGTTTTACATAAATATTTTATGCCTTGCTATGTCATGTTTGAAAAGAATGATATGTGTACTTTGCTACAAAGCTTGAAGCTAACTACTGACCAATAAGATAATAAGAATTCTGATAAAATATTGAATATCAAATTATAAGTCACTAAATTCTAAAGTTTTAAGGAGCAAGAAGCTTAAAAAATAAGGTGATTTTGGCTACGCCGCTTGCCTACTTTTGAGTTTTTGCGGATGCGTGGAATTGTCTTGGGTGAGTAACAAGGTTTATGTAGGTGGTGTCGAGAGAGGGAGGAGGAAATTGATAACTTATTTTATCTTTGTCCATTTGCCCAAGGTTTGTGGGATTGGTTCCGAGGATGGTGGGCGATATCGCAGCCGTTGCAAAAGGCTTTTTCGGACTTACTCATTATGGATATGCACTGTTCTTTTAAGGGAACGTTGAAAAAGCTGTGGGTGTCGAGCATTGCTGCATTATTATGGTCATTGTGGCTTGCGCGCAACGAATTTGTTTTTAATGGCAAGTATATATCGGCTTCAGAGACTGGTTTCTTGGTGAAATTGCGGTCTTTTATTGGGTGAAGACTCTTAAAGAGGGGCTGTCCGTGAGCGAGTGTCTATGGTGGGACTGTCCGAGCTTGTTTAGAGAAGGGGCCGGAATACAGGTTAGCCGGTTTGGAGTTTGTTGGGAGCCTCCTCTCGGGGTAACATTGAAGTTCTCGGTAGATGGTTCTGCTCGAGGGAAGCCGGGGACTGCGGGCTTCGGGAGGTGTTGCGAGATGCCCAGAGTCGTATCCTTGCGCTTTTCTCGGGCCCGCTTGGTTCTCTTGAATCTAATGTTACAGAGATACGGGCGGTAGCCTTTGCATTGGAATTTTATGTTGCGTCTAAATGGGCTGATCGTTCACTTATTATTGACTCGGATTCTAAAGTGGCCATTGGGTGGGTGATGCAGGTGGAACGTCGACCCTGGCTTTTATGGGAATTTTTTAGTGTGATTGACCATGCTTTCTTGACGCTGGGATCTGTTTGCTTTTCTCACATTTTCTGGGAGGCGAATGGGCTAGCTGATGCGCTAGCGAAGGAAGGGGTTTCTCGAGTCTCTTTGTTTTAGGCCTTGGTTTGATGGTCTTGTAAGGGGTGGTGTCTTTGGTCCCTTTTTTTAGTCGACATGTCGTACTCTTTTCCTCCGTTAGGCTTAGGGAGGTTTTTGATGAGGCGCATGTTTTGACTCGCGTTGTATATTTTTCATATAATAATATACTTCGCTTTGCTGATAAAAAAAGAAACCTCTATTAACCTTAAAAAATAAGATACATAAGTTTCCTATTCAATGGAAGTCCTTAGACACTTTGGCATAATACATGGTATACTTTGGGACTACGGTCCATGAGCTACAGCTTGGGGAGATGCCCCATTTATATGCGATATTTTGGTGACAATAAGAGGTAACAGGGGAGATGATACAGAGATTGGAGAAAGTTTGGTTGGATAGTGAGAAGTTTAGGATTGTTATGATCAGTCACTAGTCATTGCTATGTGCTTTGTGCTATGTGTATATGGACCTATATGGTCAAACACAGACCAATGTTATTCATGACCAAATACGATCTAAGGCAAACTTTTAAAAGACATGATCTTCAAGAGAAATCAAATAAGGGTATCATAAGAATCTAGAATGTGCCATGAAATTTGATAGGGCTCTTGGTGAGCATGGACTATGATAAGGCTCTTGGTGAGCATGAACCTTGTTAAGGCTCTTGTTGAGCATAATAAGGAACTAAGCTTAATCCTTGAAAGGAATTTTTGAATAAAACATGAAAGATAATAAACTCTAATTAATTTTCTAATAAATAAGGCATGATTAAGCTAACTTAAGATGTAAGAAAATTCTTGTGTAATTATATACTTGAGTTTCTTGGTTTCTATTTAACGTTCATGAACATGGTCGTTTGTTAATTTGTCTTTACTATCTCTCTTAGGCTATAAAATCATAATGCATTCATTTTCATGCATTTTAGGATTTTGAAGCTTTGCGATTTGATTGTGTTCGAAGGTTGCAAGTCCCTATTCCAAAGTTGGGTATGGTATTAGATGTTTTGTACAAACTCCTAGGATGATGGCATTATGAGTTTTATATAAGCCTATAATTAAGCTTCTCTTGGCATGGTTTGTGGTTATGTATGAGACTTTATAAATCATGCTTTGATTTGGTTGAATGTCTTGGTTTTGCATGGCTAGTAGATTCAAAAACGAATGGTTGCTTGTCTTGAGTGTGTGGGTAGCGGAAGCTAGGGGCAATTCGGATAATGGTTGTGCAATATAAATGTTATGTTTGAATATCTTGTTGGATAGTATAAGAAATTATTTGACCTTGAAAATAATTATTAGGTCACCTAATGGCATATAATCTCCTATAGAATTGTTTAATGTAACATGAACTAAATGATAGCCCAAATATGTGAAAGTTTGATCCTCGTTGTCTTGTTTTATCCTTGGTTGCTTAGACCTTAAGTTCATGACTTTGCTTAATCAAATATTTGCTTGTGATTTAAGATTAGTAGCATGATGGGAAGTATCTTAAATAATGATTAAAAGCGTATAAATCAATTACAATGTCTTAATTTAACGGTATACAAATCTTGTAAATTGAATGATTTACATGTTTGGAATACGTGTGTTTCTAGTGGCTTTGAATACTTGGAAGTTGGGTACTTGATTTCTGTATAATGGAACATCCGATTAAATTGGGAATGGTGTATATATGTTCACGTGGGGTAGGAGTAATAGATAAGTTTGATTGGTAGTTACAGAGTAAATCACTAAAACTTATATGTGAATACTCTCTCATGCGTCACGTGAATTGATTATAACAGAATAAGTACAGTTAGCGTGATTCTAATATGATTCATGAGAAAGAAGTCACTCTTAAGTTCATAGGATATGCTTCTTACCTTGCGGATTATGTATATATTTGTTATAGGCATGCCTAACAAGCAACATTTGGTCGTCTTTATATGTATAAATGTTGTCTCTTCTTGAAGGTTGTATGCCCTTTTAATGATGATAGCCGTAGATTAAGAAATTTATTAAAGCTTAAAAGCATAATCATGATAAAATAAATAAAAAGGAAAATGTGTAACGCCCTAATTTTGGGCCTAGAAGAATTTGGGGTAAATTCGAGGTTCGTAGAGCGTAGACTTGAGATCCGAGTTTTTAGGAGCGGTTCAAGGAAAGCAAGGTTCGGGTTAAGAAAAGGATTTTGTAAGTGGGACATTTTGAATTAGTGACCAAAATGCAATTTTTACAAAGTTGTTTTAGTGATTGTTTTGTAAAGGGATTGAAATTTTGAATCTTTAAGGGGTTATTTTACCTATTTTCTTTTATCATATTTCTCTTTTAATTTGGAGCATTTTAAAAGGTTTTAATTAAGGGTTTAATAAATGAGAGTTAGTTATTTCATTAAAACCTATTTTACGTCATTTTCTCTCATTCTATTTTCTCTCAAAGTTTTCTTTCAGCCAAACACTCTCTAATTTTAAGAAATTTGAGGTAATGCTCTTGATTTGCTGAGTTTTTGATTTCTAAATGATTCTTTAATCTTGATTTACAAAACCTTATTGTCTTTCCTTTGAGTTTTCAAGAAAAATACATCCAATTGAGAGAGATTTCATCCATTAGAGGTAAGGTTTGTTCTCCTCCTCTAATGATAAGTTATTTATTGAAATTCACAAGTTATCAATCATTAAGTTTTTAAATTTTTTTTGATGAGTTAATAGTGAAATCTTGTTAAATTGAAGATTATTGTTGAAACCTTATGATTTTCGTAATGCTATTGTTTTACATGATTTGAGTCCGATATTAATCATGATTTGGATGTTAAATGATGTTGAAATAAAGATTTTATCATAATAATCCTGAATTGGTTTGGATCTCTAGTTGTTAGATGGTTAGATTTGGGGTTTTTGTAAAGTTAATGTGGTTCTGGTGTTGCCGGAGGTATAATGATGAAATTAGATGGTTTTTAGATGTTATTTGATGATTAAAATTGGATGGAAGTGTAAGGTTTTGGCTGGGTTGAGTTTGGAGAATAATCGAAGGTGATTTTAGTTGTTTTGGATAGCCGTTTTAGTGTTTTTGGACAGAGCAACGAGGTAGCTTTGTTTGTTGGCGGTTTTAATGCATTGAGATGCATTAATCCTCTATTCTTGTGTGTTATAAACATGGGAGAATATATCGGAAGAGATTGGTGAAGTTCCTGGAGCTCCAGAAGCTTGATTACGCTTCGACAAAGATAGTGTGGCGTTGTCGGTGAGTGGAATTGGTTTTAAAAGCCTTTCAAAGACTTGAAAGTAAGGTTTGGGGGTTTAGGTAATTTGAAAAACTAACCTAAATCCGAAAGTAAGTTTGAGATGGTTCGCTCTCGTTTTCTCAGTTTTTATCCCATTGGTTTTATGATCATGCTCTTGTTTTGAAGATAGAATTGCACCTACTGTTTTATACATGTACTGAGAAATGATATGATGATTTCATGATACCGTGAGATAGAATTTTTATTTCAATGAGATAGAATTATTTGAGAAAATTCTATGCATTGTATATACTTTTGAAATGGGATGAGAATGATTTAGAATGATGCATTGAAAAACAGTAGGTAATGATGTTTAAAATGAGTATATTGGCATTAGATGCAATTATTGTTACCAAATATAATTGGTTCACCAATAAGATAAGAAGTGTACTGTAATATACAATATTTGTACGTGCTTTTTGGTTTGTGTAACCCCCTTAGCCCGGCCTAGACGGTTGACCCGAACTACGAAGATTACACGGGGAAAACCAAAGTCAACCCGAAAGTCAACCTTGATTAACGACCCTTTTTTTCTTTTTAAATCTTATCTAGATGCACATCAGCCCTAAGCGTACTCTTGAGAAACACATTCTAGCAAAGCACAGCGATCGAAATACAATAAGGGACTCAATTGCACAAATACACAAGTTAGGGACCAATTTGTAAATTATGGAAAGATGGAGGACTTAACAGATTTTAATGTTACCAATACTTAATTAACCATATTACACGCTTCTCTGTCAAATTTCACCTTAAACGAACATCTCAAACTCAAGAAATTGCAAATACAATTTTCAAGACCAAAACGTAAAGCTTGCAAACCTTAAAACCATTCAAATCAGTGCCCAACGGTCATGTGTTTTTAAACGGGGTTGACCGTTTCGAAACCCGGGTTCGTTCCGAGACCTATATCGGAACAGGGCATGGCAGTGGCCAATTCATTTCGGAACGACCCCTATCTGTTTCGATACACGAAGGCCATTACAGGCCCCCATTTCGAAACGCTAGTGCCCGTTCCGATACGGATTGCCCAGAAGTTGCATAATTTGCTGGTTTTACACACATTAAGCCACTCAAACACATCATAATGACTTCCTAATCATGCCAACAGGTCATCATACATATAAGGTACATGTTTGCAACACCAAAACACATGCATGGCACCAATCAAGGAAATCCACAAGTCTATAGGCATGGATCCTAGTGTCTAAAACCAAACAACCATCAAAGCACCAAAACAAGCATCATAATGGCCATTTACAAATCCAAATCATTTAAGGCATCATGCCACAACTAGGGAGTCCAAAACATCTCCCAAATCACATCATAGGTTCCCATTGCCAAATACAAAAAACTAATAGTTTTGTGAAAACATCACCATACATGAGCTTAGCCTTCCCTTGGAATCTTAGCCTCCTTGCTGCCCTCAAACACCTCAATTATCTGCATTATTGGCTCAAGAGAGAGAGCGTAAGCACAATTGCTTAGTGAGGTATGCTATAAAGAAACAACACAATTATGCATTTCATAAAACACTTTTCACAAAGCCTTTTTACACATAAACATCGTTTCTCATGCAACATTGCATACACATCAAGCATCTTATGCTTCATTATCATCAACATGTCATATTGGCTTCCAAGTGATAAACCATAACCATTTACAACATAAAACACAGTCGGATACGCGAATTACAAGCGTTGTCCCATACGCTTCATACACACTAACGAACACACACAAGGTGGAGTTTACCGGTACAATCACAATCCCTCAACACCCGTGATGGAGTTTAACGGTACAATCACAACCCCACAACATCACTCATCGGTAGTTGTATAACATCACTAACGAGAACACGGGACACTCAACACAAGATCC
This sequence comes from Hibiscus tridactylites, assembly GCA_958450335.1. Lineage (NCBI taxonomy): Eukaryota > Viridiplantae > Streptophyta > Magnoliopsida > Malvales > Malvaceae > Hibiscus > Hibiscus tridactylites. The sequence goes on along the minus strand of OY288289.1, from coordinate 43,730,398 downwards.
ACACATGGACTTTTAACCACCATTGTGATCTTAACCATCTCGTTAGTGTACTTGGATGGATTTTACAGTACAATCTCAACCCTCAACATCCAAGGCGACTTAATTCACGGTGCACCCAATCCTATAGCTGACTAACTATATCCGATTTAAGTACTTTAAAACCAACACATCACTTGCCAATATACATCACTTATCATCAATAATTCACTATTTTAAAGCATTTAATCAAAGACATTAAACAACATGCATCACTATACATCAAATCCACATTTTCAACATATCAAACCAAAGATCTCTTACCTTGAGCATCCTTCAACATATGGCTTTCACAACCATCATTAACCATGCTAAAACATGCTTTCAAAACATAATTTAAACATGCAATTTTTCAACAAATGCATCGAACCACACCATGGCTCACACAAGAGAGTTTTTCCGAAAACTTACTCTTGAGCTTAGTTAAGTTGATTAGACTTAAACTAAGCTCCCAAAACCTTCAAACATTGGTTTCAAAGTTGAAAACCCAACTTCACTCACCAATTCGGTTTCGCAAGCTTGCCGAAACGCCGATCAAGCCTCCGGATCAACACCACAAGTATCCGAAGATGCCTCCCATGTTTTGAACACATCAAAGCAGAGGATTAATGCATCATCATGCATTAAAATCTTCAGCCATCACACCTAAACTCGTTGCTCTAACCAAATCTAACGTTTCGGCTACCAAACACAACCGAAATCACTTCCAAACTCTTCCACAACATAACCCAGCCAAGATTCATCACTTCTAATCATTCCTAAACATCAATTAACATCCAAAATGAACCTAAACTTGTCCTTATACCTCCAGCTATAACAAAACACCAAGATCACCCCCAAAACCACCATTTTCATAAGCAAAAACTTAGGAAATTCAACCTATTCGGGATTGCATTGTTCAAACCTCAATTACACATCATTAAACATCCAAATTACATTTAAAAACCATCACAAAACAGAGCCTAAACAATCACCACGAATTTCTTCAAGATTTCATCCAAATCTTTAGTTTTAAGCCAAAATCAAGTTCACAACATTAAACACATTTATAAAACTTCAATCAAGGATTAATAACTTGGGAATTTCAGTAAAGAACTAAGTATTTAGAGGAGAAGAATATCCTTACCTCTAAATGTAGATTTCTCATTGATTATAGACAATTTCCTTGAAAATCCAATAAGCAAAACAATAAGATATGATGTAGAAAGGTTTAGAAATCAGTTAATGATTGAAACCTCATCAATTGATGTGAAAATCAATAGAAATGTTGCTGTAGAAATGTGTTTGGCTGAGGGAATTTTGAGAGAAAATGAGATGAGAAAGTTTTAAGAAAAGTTAGTTATGAAAATCTAAAATATGGTTTTCCACTTTCCATTTAATTAATTAAACATTAATTAAATCATTAAAATCTAAGCAAAATCTGGAGAAATCATTCTTGGGTAAATTAGCTCCTTAAAGTTTCAAAGTTTCAATCCTTACAAAACAGTCACCACTAAACTTTCAAAGATGATTTTTAGATATTTTCCATATTTTTAAAGCATTCCGAACTAGGCTTTCCCTAAAACCACCTTTTATATTCGAACCAAAAATCAGACTAGTTCGGTTCAGACCCTAAACTTTTAAGCCCAAAATTGGGGTGTTACAGCTTGGGCAATAAGGGTAGTGTCATCCCGTTCCAAAACATAAGTGTGGTGATGAGAGATTTCACCACGATAGGCTATATGATGAGAGATTTCATCAAGCTTTGTGGCGATGAGAGATGCCATAATGAGAGTCCGGTGATATGAGATTCCACCGGGGTAGGACTTGACATTTTAGTCAAGCTATCTGCATATCTGAGTGATGTTGCTAAAATAACAATATATGAGATTCACATGTACCTTGTTTATAAATGAATTTATGCATTGTGTTTTTTATATGAGAATATGATTTGAGAAATGCTTTATGAGATTTAAGCATCTAAGCCTTTTCTTTGAGATTTTGTGTTTTGATGAATGCATGAGATAGATGGTACATGTGGTTTAAACGATGTTGTTTTGCTTTGAAAATGATTTCAAGCATTAGATAGAAAGAGCATGACGAGATAGAGATTTGTAAAGGAGAAATGGTTTTAAAATGCATTGTTGTTGTTGGTTTGTTTGAGCAACCCTCACTAAGCATGTGTTCTTACGCTCTCTTTCTCTAATAATGAAGAGAATTAACATATTTGGACAACAAAGAAGCAAGAAGGATTCCAAGTAGTGGGATTAAGCTCAAGTATGGTTTTACATTTGCTTATTAGTAATAATAGTTGACAATGGGAGGATGCCTTTATGTTTGGGAGATTGTTTTTTGGTACTCCATGTTTTGGGGAAAGTTTGAGATGCCCTTAATGACTTGTAGATGGACTTTACTTGTTGGTTTATGCCTTGGTTTGAGTTTTGACTCTTAAGTGGCTATTTTGCATATGTTGCATGTCTATAGATTCCTTTAATGCATATGGACCTGTTATGATGTTGATTTTGACATGTATGATTGTGGTTTGATGTTTAAATATGTTGTGTGCATGTTGGGAGGGTTTTGTATGAAATAAAGTGTGAAAAACAAGTAAAATATGACAATTCTGGTCTAGGTGTACCGATACTCGAGAACTCGTATCGGTAGAGGTAAGCTATTTTAGGCTTATTGTATCAGTATAGTTGAAAGGGTACCAGTACGAACCTAGTGAAAATGAAGGGGTGTATCGGTACTCGGGGGCGTACTGATACGGTTTTGAGCTACTAGAATTTGTTTATCAGTACGATTTAAGAGGTTATCGATATGAGCCTTAAGGTGTTGAATTTGGAGAATTGTTTGTCGAGGGCGTATCAATATTGGCTCTACTGTATCGATACGACCAGCTGTTAAGTTAGTTAATGATATCTTTTGAAGTTCTGATTCTTTACGTTTTGATCTATGAATGTTGTGGATGCAATTAAATGAGTATGGATGATTATTTTGAGATGAGTTTTGACAAAGATACACATAATATGATTAATTAAGGGTTGGTAATCTAAAAAGTGAACAAGTCTGTATATTTTATATAAATTACAAAATGGTCCCTAAAATGTATTTGAATTTAATAGAGTTCTAAATCGTTGTCTGATCAATTTGTTAATTGTTCCGATGCGTTGTTAAACACTTAGGATCTTAATGAGCATCTAGACAAGATAAAATGAAAAAATAGGGTCGTTTATTGAGGTAAACCTCATGATTTACTTCAATATTCCATGAGTGATCCGTTCGGTTTGGTCTATCTTCTAGACCGGGTCGAAGGGGTTACATTTGGTGGTATCAGAGCCAGGTTACGAAAGAATTGGGAGGTAAAGTTGATGTGATATTGTTGTATGGTTGATTCCATGATTAATGCTATGCACGATGAGTGATTATGCCATGTTTTGATCATTGTTTGATCTGTGTAAGATGAAAGGTGTTTGATAACTTGAATTGTGATTGTTATATGATGTTGGGGAAGAGCTAAAAGTACACATTTCCATATTATTACTAATGTGTAGTGCCCGTATTTTGTTCGGTGTGCATATATAATTCGAATCAAAAAATAATAAATAAATAAACAAATAAACCAAAATAGTCCAAAGAGTCCATTTATATTACAAGTGCCCAATCAAAATAATAAAAACCCTCAAAGCCCGAATTACAAATATAGAGCCCATTCTCCAAGCCTAAAACCCAAAACAAACACAAAATGAGTCAGTAAAAGCCCAATTCTCGCCCAACTCTGTCGTGTGTTTCTTTTTCACGCTGGATAATGCCATGTGATGCCTCCCGATTGGCCCATCTTGCTCTCACGTGGATCGGTCTCCAGCTGGCTTTGCCAACGTCATAATGACGTCATCTTCCACTACCGCCTCTATAAAGAAGAGAGAGAAAATAATTAGGGGAATGATTACACAATAATTATGAAATTAATTAGAGAGAGAAAGGAGCTTGAAGGTCACTCACCCTACCATCTCGAAGCCAAGAAGTTCGTCGGAGATCGTTGCCAAAGCTCAACCGCAACCACGAACAGAGAGTTTAGAGAGAGAGAGAGAGAGTGTGATGAAAGAGAGAGGTTTGGAAAAATGGCCGAGTGAACTCGTTTTACCCCTTTTTATAGCCCGGTCAAAACGGTGTTGTTTTGGCACCGGGTTGGGCGAGTTCGCGGGTCGAGTCGTGCCGGTTCAAGCGGATCCGCGCCCTTTTAATTTGGCACCTCTAGTTTGAATACAATTCAATTTAATCCCTTTTAGCTTTGTTATGAGTTTTAAATTCTCTCAATTTAGTCATTTGTAGTTTTAAATAATTTAATTGCCTTGATTTAATTTATTTGTATGATGGCATCTTTTTTTAAATAAGCATATAGTATGAATGTTAGGAAGATTTAATCACTTAATTGTATTGGTTAGAGCCTGAGTATATGTTCCTTAATTAAATAATTGAATAGAAAGAAAATTGTAGAAAATAAACGGGCGCTAAATAACAACTTCAATACCCTAATTTGGTTAGTGTCTCAATGTAATGAGATGTTAATCAAAATGGTATTCCAATTAACTATCTAGCATACCACTTAAACTTAGAAACATGTAATCTCACCTAAGTAGTTTTAATAAAATCAAATTAAGATAAATAATAATTAGTTAGTGACATTTAAAATAGGAATATTATTAATTTTTTGCCTAATATGGGTAATGCTCAAATTAATTGGGCGTTACCATTAAAGCCGAAAATTAATAATATTCATAGAATATTAATTAATTAATTAATTAATAGAGCCGTAATTAGGTTTTACTTAAAATATGCATTAAACCTTTTGTGTTACCATTAATGCGTTTGTAGAGGTGATAACCCTTCCCTACACGTAACCGACTCCCGAACCCGAATTTAAGAGAATCTCTAGTACGTTTTTTAGGGTGTACGGTCTACCAAAGTGATCGGTGGCGACTCCAAAATGATTTTTAAAGAAAATGAAGTAAATTTGATTGAAAGTGGAAAACCCCTAACTTCAAGATCAAATTAAAATGAGAAAATCCCAATTTCAAAAACCCTAATCGTCAGGCTATTTTTCCACAAACGAGTTTCGAAAATGGTCGCGACATCTTGGCGACTCCAATAGGGAAAAATTGAGAGTCATGCCTATTAATTAATTCCACGTGGCATTTTGGCATTTTAGACATTAATCTGAATTTATTTTTTTCTAAAGAATTGTTGGGTGGATTTCCAGGAAAATGGGGATAGCTTTTGTGTATGATATATCTCTCATTCATGCATAAACCCTAGACTCAGGTTTTTCACCCTTAAGTGGGAGTAAGACAATATTCGACGTGATGCTCTCCAACTCCGAGTTCGGATTTTTGTCTTCTTCTCGTGTACTAACCTTATGCGTCGTGGGGCTCATGCTTCTGTTATAAGAGACCTATACTGCAGAATCTATGTCTTATTGTTGTAGTAGATGATAATGATAGTTTGGGATCCAAGAGCCCAGAACAAAACCCACATTATGTCTTTAGAAGCCCACCCCGCTAGAGCCAGACATGGACCTAGGACAGGTGTTGTCGGTTTAAATACATTTCTCTAGTTATTTTCTTTGCTACATATAATGTGTTTCTCTGAATTAATAATTTGTTTACTTGCTTTTCATATTAATTCACAAGTACTAACACGAGTTTTTTTGTTTTGTTTGTTTTGAATAATTCCTGTCATGAATTGCATTTGTTTTGGCATCAAATTGAGAGTCAATCAATTTAGAAGTATTCGATATGTCTCGAGAGTTTAAGATAGGAGAAGATAATACAACAGTCTGGACCTGGTCTGAGCAAACACAACACGATAAGGGGAACAACCTCGGTAAGAGCGAAGTGTCCAAGATGAACAATTATGTAAAGATAAACACTAATAAAATACTTGTTTACCGAAATTAAAAGAAATGCGGAATCAGTGGGATAATGAAATGAAAGAGAAATTTAAGAAGGAAATTGGAGACATAGCCTTGCTATTAAGTGTAAAGGTCGATCAAGAATTTCTTAGAGGCATGATACAATTTTGGAACCCAACGTATAATTGCTTCACCTTCGGACAAGTAGACATGACACCAACACTGGAGGAATATGAGATACTGATTAACTGTCCAAGAATTAAAAGTGATAAGATCTATACTAGACTCATCAATAATTCAAGCTTCATCAAGAAATTAATATCATTAACAGAAAAGAACAAAAGAGTGGTTGGGCAAGAAAATGGCAAATAATGATAGCACAGATCAAATTGAAGATAGACAAAGAATTAATTGGAGGAGCCTTAAAGAACTGATATTGGTAAGCAAAGATGAGCCGGTTAGGATGAGAAGCCTTTTCGCCTTGTGTATTTACAAGTTGGTCTTATTTCCAAGGACTCTGAGGCATATGACCCGTAAACTGTGGGACTATTTGAGCGACTAGATAAAGGAGTCCACCTAGTGCCTGATATCCTGGTAGAAACTTACAGATCGTTGACTGCTTGCAAGAGAGCAGGAGAAAGACGGTTTTGGGGATGTGCACAACTGCTTGAGATATGATTTAAAGGTCACAGTTGGAAACACATCTTAGAGAGGAATCAAGTATCTTGACACATATTCGCCAATTGAAGAACACACAGCTAGTTGTCCTTAGGAGAAAAGAGTGAAAAACATTGGGAAGAATACTTCAAGGACTTGAAAGATACTAATGTGGTATGGAATGCTCCGTGGTTGAATAGAAGAACAACTTTCTTATATCGGTGTGGAGATAGAGACTGGGTCCCAATCCCGGGAATTTGGGAAGGAATGACTTACTACCCTTTGCTAGTATCTAGACAATTTGGTTCAAGAAAGTTTATAACGGCTACTATAGGCATGACAAAGTTCGAGTACGCACACAAGACGAATGACTACCATATCAAGACACGGGGGTGATGGCGAGATACAATGAATGGATAATGCAAAGGATCAACGACAACACATTCCAAGAAAGGTCAGTAAATGCTAGTTCCTCCAATCAGGCTGCTAAGGAAGCACCCTCGCCTTTAGAAAAGCTCAAGCATGACCATGAGTTGGATTTAAAGAAGTACGAAAAGGGAATCAATGATCTCACCGAATAACTGACTATTGCAAAGCTTCAAGTAAGCATGCATGAGGGAAAGGAAAAAGAGCTGATGTAACAAAACAAGAAGAATAGTTGTGATCTGAAATAATTGCAGGAATTGCACAATGATTACAAGGCAAAGAAAAAAGAAGGAACGAGTAAAGTAGTGAAGAGCTTGTCGGAGAAACTAGATGCAATGACCAAGAACAGAGACGATTATAAAAAGCTGTATGAAAAGAAGTTCAGGTCAAGCAATGAATCAAGAAGTAAAGCGAAAAAGAAGCTGGAAGAGTAACAAACTAGGAATTTCGATCTAACAAGTCAAGTAACGCAGCTAGAGCAACTAATCACAAGGTACCACAACGAGGACAAAGTACAATTAAATATAGAGAAGGAAGAGCTACGAAAAAGGTGACAGAGCTAGAAAATGATTTACAGGATCTAAAAGAGAAACTTGCAGGTTACGAAGGAGCACTGACTGTAGAATGTGGTGCATGGAAAGACAAGTACGAAGCGACATGAATCACCGTTCAAAACCATAATGATTAATTGGCGAGTTTCAAGAAACAGGTCAAGAGTGTTGCCTTGTACGTCCAGATATTGTCAAGGCAAGCTACGAGTTTGTTGGAGCAACCCAACATCGAGCAGGAGAAGTTATCACTCGCTTGTTGCATGAGCTGGTCAACTTAGAAATTAGGGCTAGCAGTTTCTTATAGGAAATTTGTCTTTTCTTTGTATTTGAGCTTTTGGACAAATGGATGTTTCCAAAAGACTGGTTCCTAAAATTTGATGCCTTCTTTTTCTGCATTCATGCATACATTCTTACATTCATGCATTTAAAACTTCATAATATATTGCAAAATAAGGAATTTAATGGAGGAAAGTTTTAATGACAGTTTGCTTTAAACCACAATCATACTACATTCACACGGAACTCGCCCGTGCTCTAAAGCCATGGTTGTTGAAGATAGAATTGCTAGTCTTGAGAAAGATCAGGTGGAGACACAAAATTAATTTGATATAATGGAGCAATCTATCAAAGACCACTTTGCCCAGACACAAGAAGAGATTATCGGTCAGCTGACTGCCCTGTTAGGACCGAAGAAGTCTAGAAAATCTGAAGCTCCTGAAGGTGCTTCAAACGACGTGAATGATTCAGATGAAACTACATCTCCAATCAGAATGCAACCTAAAAAACCTCCTCCCACGAAGAAGGTCCACATCAACTTGGCAGGAACAACACCCAGTTGTCCAGTGCATGTAGGGGCAAATTTTGGAAGTGGTGACGAATTCCCCGATCTAAATACTTTGAATGAGATATAAAAGGTTCATGTTGAAATTAAAAAGAAGTGCGAGGAGAGTTACAAAAAGTAAATGAGTTGGGGCCAGGCGCTGCTGAAATGAGTTTAGTGACTGATTTGATACTACCTCCGAAATTTAAGGCCCCAAATTTTGAAAAGTATGATGGGACTACCTGTATAAAGGCCCACTTCCAGAAAATGGCTGGCCATTTGAAGGATGAGAAGTTACTGATATAATGCTCCATGATAGCTTAACTGGTTCAGTGCCCCGATGCTACACACAACTGCGTCGTGTGAACATCCGTTCGTGGAAAGATCTTTTAGGAGCCTTTTTAGAACACTAAAAATAAATGACAAAAATGGTCCCTGGTCGAGTTATGCTGCAAGGCATGGAGCAGAAAAATGATGAAATGCTTTGGCAATATGCTCAAAGTTGGAGAGATGTCACAACTCAAGTGCAACTTCTACTAATGGAAAATGAGGTTGCCCACATGTTTGTTCAAACTCTGAGAGGGCCACTTTTCAAGAGGCTGATTAGTAATGCAACATAGAATTTTGTTGATATTGTGATGACTGGAGAATTGATAGAAGTAGCGATCATGAGTGGTCGAATCGAGAGTGGAGAGAGCTCCCGAAAGAATTATAAGAGGAAGTATAGTGGAGTGAACAATACAAGTACATATGAGGCTCTAAAGAATGTGACCATCACCTCACATGGAACTGCAGCGGGAAACTCACAGAATTCGAACAAGAATGACACATGTGGGCTGAGAAATGACAGGTTGAATTTTACACCCATTCTGATGACATATGCTAAATTATATTCCAGTTGCATGAAGTAGATTTAGTGAGGCCATATCATTTGAAGCCCTTGTAGTCTCCTTACCCTCCGTGGTACAAATCTAATGCCGATTGTGATTTTCATGCTGGGATACCAAGGCATTCAATTGAGACATATACGACATTCAAGAAGGTGATACAGAACCTAATCAACATGGGATCTTAAAGTTTGATGAGCCAAGCATTGCTGCAAACCCTTTGCCAAGTCATGGTGAGTGAGGGGTGAATTGTAACCCCCTCGACTCGGCCTAGCCGGTAGACCAAACCGAATAGGTCACACGGGGAATATTAAAGTAAACTAGGAAGATTTACTTCAATAAACAACCCTATTTTTTATTTTTATCTTATCTAGATGCAAATTAGGATCCTATGTGTTTAACATTGTAGCAGAACATTCTTATTTCGGACAAACATCAATTGCATTAAAATACGGCTTTAGGGAACAATTTGTAATTTTTGAGATTTATGGGGACGTAAGCCATTTTGTATAACCATCCTTTAATTAGTCACATTACATGCATCCCAGTCAAATATTAGCTCAAAATAATCATTCATGCTCATTTAATTGCATCCACAACATTTAAGGACCAAAACGTAAAGAAACAAAACTTCAGAATATTCCATCAACTAATATAACCGCCAACTGTTTCAATACAAGTTAGCCATGTATCAAAACAGGTGTATCGAAACAGTACTTCACGGCTCGAAACACAGGCACGTATCAAAACACCCTTAGGGTGTTTCAAAACTGCAGTTTCCAGTAGCAAAACGTACCGGAACAAGCCTTCTCTTGTTTCGAAACCCTTAGGCCATTTTAGGCTCACTATTTCGGTATAGGCTCAAGTGTAAATACCTTGGCCTGTAATGACACTTTTTGTTGGGTTTTCACACTTAAATACTTCTTAAATCAAACCAACATGCTTCCAACATGCATACATTGTAACCAAACATCAACCCTCAAACATTTGTAGCATATTCATCGTCAAATCATGGTAAAAAGTATCAATAGTAATTTACAGGAATGCAACCTAACAAATATGCCACTCAAGAGTCAAAACTCAAACCAATGCACAAACCATCAAATATAGACCTTTTACAAGTATAAAACCATATAACAAACATGCTCAAAAGGGGTGTTCATACACATCACCCAAATAAACCATGCAACCCAACCAAAACCACCATCAATGCTTAATAACCATTTTAGAAAACATCATGCCCTTTTCGAAATCCATGCACTTCATTAACAAAATTAGCTTGTTATGCATCATGCAACAAGTATCAAATACTTCAACAACAAGTCCATTTGCTAACGCTCAACTTAAGCGTTTCCATGCATAGATACCATATGCAAAGCTTAAAGAGTAAAACATGCATTTTCATGTTATGCATCCATATACATTTCATATCAATTTACCAATTATATTGGCTTACAAGTGATCATCAACATACCCATTTATCAAAACCATATCGGATACATGGATTCCCAAGTGTTGTCCCAACACTTCATACATTCTCACCGGCATCTCAAGGTTCACACACGGGAGCTACCCTTCACCAATTTGACACTCGCTGTGGATTATTCAGTACCTTTCAACCCCTCAACACCACTGATCGGTAGATGTATAACCACACTAACGAGAGACGAGACACAACTCAATTTCCACAATCGTTAGGGTACTTGGATGGAGTTTTCGCTACATTCACAACCCCTCAACATCCAAGGCGACTTGTTTATAATACACTCAATCCTATAGCCGGCTAACTATATCCGATTTCATTTATAAATCACTTTTCGCAACATCACTTGCCAATATAATTCTCATTTAGTACAAACCTCATTGTTTTCAAGCATTATCAATAAGCCACATTCCAAGCACTAAACCATGTTTCATTAAACATGTATAAGCATATACATAGAAGAATCAATAACCATGTACATCCTTCATTAATTTGGCATTGTAAACAGTAACTCTCTTACTTGAAAATATGCTTAAAACAGTAGGTAAGCACATATAAAATTAAGTGCATCAACAAGCTCATACTAGCAAAATCCGAGGGAGAAAATAACTTTACTTACTTCTGAACTTAGTAAAGCGTTTCAAGCTTACACAAAGTTCCCAAAACCATTTTAAAAGTGTTTCAAGGCTGGAAATCCCATTTTCACTCACCAACTCGCAAAATTGAGATTCGCCAACGCAAATTTAAGCGTCTGAAGCCCTCAGATCTTCACCGATTGCTTCCAAAGTATTCTCCCATGTTTATACCACACAAGAACAGAGGATCAATGCATCATAATTCATTAAAACCACCAGCAACTTAAACAATCTCATTGCCTTGCCCTAAAGCACCAAAATACCCATCCAAAACAGCCGAAATCACCTTCGATTGTTCACTCAACTCAGCCCATTCATAATCCAACACTTCCATCAAATTTTAACGATCAATCAACATCCAAAAACATCTTAATTTCATCTTTATACCTCTAGCAACTCAGGTTTCACATTAACATCCCAAAAACTCAAAATCTAACAATCTAACAATCTAACAATTAGAGATCCAACTCAATCCGAGATTACATTCATAAAACCATTATTTCCTCATCATTTAACATCCAAAATATGATTAAAATCATTCACAAATCAATTAAAATAGTGCCCCAAAAAAATCTGGAAAATCCTTCTTTCAATGTTTTAATTAGCAAATTTAATCAATTCAATTACAAAATCTTGTTAATAAACAAAACTAGAGAGTCAAATACTTGAGAATTTCAATAAAGAACCTTGATTAGAGAAGAGAAAAGAAAGATCACCTCTAACACTAGCTTTCCCCTTGATTTGCAATGATTTTGGTGAAATTCTTCAAGTAAACTCTAACTATTTGAAGTAGAAATCCATATGCATCATTTAGGAATACAAAATAAATCAAATAAGAAAATTCTCTGAAGATTTTTGTGTTGAAAAGAGAGTTTGGCTGGTGGGAAAAGTTGAGAGAAAAGCTTAAAGAAAAGGTAGTTACGTGAGAAAATGATTTGGCTATTGAAATCCTTTTTAATGAAACTCTTTTATTATAACCTTTAATTAAATCATTTAAAACAACAAATCAAGGGAGATAGGTGATACCAACTTGGTGTAATATCTCTCTAAAGATTCTAAGTTTTGGATCCCTTCGATTTAGCCATTAAAACAAAATTTTCAATTTTTACATTTTAGTCACCAACCTGAAATGTCAACTTTCCAAAATTCATTTTTCAAAATTGGTTTCACTTCCCTTAAATATATATTTAATTTGGATTTTAGAAAATTTTCACATGATTTTACCACATCCCAAACTAAGATTTCCCTGAACCAACCCAGATCTCTAATCTAGATTTGTCGGAATTTAAACCATCCTCTTAAACCTCTAGACCAAAAATCGGGGTGTTACATGAATGCTATTGAAGAAGATGGTGAAGTGAGACGATTGAAGATTGATGTTTCAGAAATTAGATCACCGGTGAAATGGGTGTTTGAACAGTTGTATAATGCCAAGATGATTGAAATGGGCATGCAAGTGGAAACGGAGATACAACCTGAGGTGTATTGCGAGTATCATCAAGAATGTGGTCACGAGATTCTGTATTGTCAAGATTTCAGGGACTTGATTTAGAAAATGATGGATAACAAAGAGATCGAATTCTTTGAGAAAGCAAGAATAAGGAAAGAAGTTGAGGTGTGCACCTCTGAGTGTTCCAGAGTTAAATACGGGATCCATAAGCCCTTAGTTCTCTCTGTTAAACCAAAGGTTGTAAGTGCGACACTGACAATAATCTCGAAGGTTGTGATCTCGAATCCTGGACCATTTGCTTCCAAACATACCAATGCAGTTCCTTGGCATTATACAACCAATGTGACCGTACCAGTAAAAGAGAAGCCACAAGAAGAAATAGAGTCAAATGATGAAAAGAAAGGATGAGTTAGAGGAAGAAGGATAAGCAGCCTGATAGAGGGGAAATAAATGAAGTGGGACACTTTACCTAAAGTGGTAGATGTTATTCTTCTCTAGAAGTACATAAAGAAGCGGAGAAGATTAAAGGGAAGGCCACAATAACACCAGAGAAGATTTTTGGAGAAGATCCTGCTCCAAAAATAAACGAGCCAGTAATATAAGAATAAGCACGAGAATTTTTGAGGTTTCTGAAACACAGTGAATACAACATAGTTGAGCAATTAAAGAGACAACAAGCAAGGATTTTTGTCTTGGAGTTACTGTTGAGCTCCAAAGGGAAAAACAATGCTTTGAAGAGGGTACTAAATCAGACATTTATACCCAATTATATATTTGTGGATGGATTAGACAGAATCGTGAATCATATCACTAAGGACAACTATATCACGTTCAATGATGATGAAATTCCTGAAGGTGTAATGAGGTTGGTGAAGGCTTTGAACATTACCACACACTGCAAATGGTATGTGTTACCAGACGTCCCAATTGATAATAGACCGATGCTGAATGTTATGCCAATGGCAACTCTACAAAGGTTGCCCATTGATGACACTCACATGAAGAGATACCAGAATATTGTAAGGGCCTTTGATGGAACAATACGAGAGGTGTTAGGGAGGATTGAAGCACCATTGTTGATTGAGCCGACAATTTACAATATATGTAACGCCCTAGTTTTGGGCCTATATGTTTTAGACATCGGATCGGATCAGCCGAGAATGGTTCGAATCGTGTAAGGTGATTTAAGGAAATCAAGTATTGGGATAGGATAAAATTATGATAAAAATTGACAAAATCCTCTAAAAATATGTTTAAGAGGTTGGTAAAATCAATTTTACAAAAAGGGTTTTGAAAAATGGACATTTTGAGTAGTGACCAAATTGTAAAGTTTAAAACTGTGGAAAACTGCTATTTTCAAGAAGAGAGTCAAAATCTTAGAATCATTAGGGAGCTTTAGTACAATTTAGCCTTCCTTCAATTTGACATGCGTTTTTAAAGGGTTTTAATAAAGGAATTAAAATGGTTTTAATTAAATATTAAATAAATGAGAAATTAGAGAGGTTTTAACCACGTAACTACTTTTCCCTCTTTCATTTCAGCCAAACACATTTGTCAAAAAACTCTTCATCAGACTTCTTTTCTCTCAAATTCCTTTCTTCTTCTCTAAACTCTTTTTCAAAGATTCACTTCTTTTTCTTCATGATTTTTGGAAGGAAAACTTGCCAAATTGTCAAGGGAGTAAGGATTGGAGGTAAATCTCGTTCTTAACCTTCAATCTAGGTTCTTTATTGAAATTCCCAAGATTATTGAATCTCATTTATGATTTTTAACTGAATTTTGATTATAGTTTTGAATTAAGAGCAAAATCTTGCAAAATTGGGATGTGATTCTTGATTTTCGGACTTGATGAGTTGGGCTCTGTTTTGTGTTGATTTTAATTGAGTTCTAAGTTGCTTTATGTGTCAAAATGATGTGTTGATAACATAGATCCCGAAATCCTTGAGATCCTTGAGGTTCTTGGTTGTTTTAGGTGAGATTTTGGGGTGTTTTGGTGGAATCTTGCTTGTTGGAGGTATAAGGTGTGGTTAGGGTGTTTGTTATAAGTGTTTTGATGTTTATAATGCTTTGGAAGTGTTGTATGTTGGCTGAGCTTGGTTTACGAAGCAATCGATTGAGTTTTCGGTTGCTTTGGATGGGTATTTTGGTGTTGTTTGGGTGAGCAATGAGTGTGTCATTTGTTGCTGGTGTTAGAATGCATTGTAAAGCATTTAGATCTCTGCTTTGATGATGTGAAAATAGGGGATCTTGATCCGGAAGCAAACGATGTGATTTTGGAGGCTTCAGAGGTGTAATTTATGTGTCAGCGAACAAGGCTTCGTGTATCGGTGAGTGGATATGCAATTTCCTACTTTGAAATGCTTTGAGCGTGATCTTGGGAGCTTAGTGTAAGTTTGATACACTTAACTAAGCTCAAGTGTAAGTGTTTCGGTGATCCCTCTCTTGGAAATGTGCTATGTTTGATGAAATTGCACTTGATGTAAGAGTGAATTTGTTTACTGTTTTTAAGCATGGTTTAATGCTAGATTTTACTGCCATTATGATAAGGATGCACTGGGTAAGTGATCCTTGGTTTGCGTGTGTTGAATGCATATGACGTAAAGCATGTGATGCTTGTGGAAATGACATTATGGTTATGCTTGTAAAACAGTGGATTCAAGTGGTTAAATGATTATATTGGCAAGTGATGAAAATGATTTTTGGTTTCTTTAATCATATATATTTAGTCGGCTATAGGATTGGGTGCACCGTGAATAAAGTCGCCTTGGATGTCGAGGGGTTGTGATTGTGCCGTAATCTCTATCAAAGTACCCTAACGATTGAGGTTAAGATCACAACGGTGAATTGTTAGTCCCGTGTGTGAGTCTTGTGTATGTGTCCTATACTCTCGTTAGTGGAATTATACAACTACCGATGAGTGATGTTGAGGAGGATTGATTGTGCCATTAATCTCCACCTTGTGTAGTCCGGTAGTTTGTACGAAGCGTGAGGGACAACGCATGTAATCCGCGTATCTGATTGTGTCTTGTATTGAAATGGTTTTTGGATTATCACTTGTGAGCCAATATAATGTAAATGAATATTGTGAAGCATAAGATGCTTGCAAATGATGCATGAATGAATGAGATGCTTGGTAAAGCATAAGAAATGGTTTAATTGTTGTTTTAAAGTGAGCTTGTGTTCATTAAATGCATTTTTGTCTTTAGAAGACATGGTTTATGAAAAGTATGTGATAAAAGTGAAGGTTTTACAAATTATGTTGAATGCATTGATGAATGTGGTTTGATGATCCTCACTAAGCTATATGCTTATTCTCATTTGTTTCATCAATGTAGAGAATTGATCATTTCAAGGCGTCCCAAAAGTAAGAGGAATCCAAGGCTTTGTTAAAGAGATGTATGTGGTTCACTCTTAGTGTAATAAGTGGCAATGGGTGGGACTTCTACTCTCTGATTTTGATTGGAGTTGTTGGTTGTTATAAGCATATTTAGTTTCTGGTTGTGAACTTGTAATTGGCCTTTATATGGTCCTGTGGCTTGGTTGTGGTGTTTTACCCTTTTAATAGTTTTATGTCTCAAGCATGCTAGATTAGCTAATTGCCATCATGATATGAAGTGGTTGATGACTATGATTTGTTTTTTAATGGTGATTGAAAGTTTATTAGGTAGAGTATATCTTGTATGCATGATTTGAGCTTGTTTGAATGTGATTTGGTATGTTTTAATGATGTTAGTTGAAGCCAATCTGGTATGTGTATCGATACACGGGGAAGCGTATCGATACGCTAAGGCAAAATGAGGCAATTTTGTATAGGGGTATCGAAACAGATTGCCCGCGTATCGATACGCTTAGGCCGAGTTTGAAGGTCGTATCGATATGCGAGGAAGCGTTTCAATACGCTTGAAGCTTCTTTATCTACTGTCCTCCCGCGTATCGATACATGGCCAAGTGTATCGATACATGTAGTTAAATTTCAGTTAAAAGTGTCTTTTAAGGTTTGGAAACATTGCATTTTGGTCCCTGAATATTGTGTGTGCAATCGAATGTGTTTGGATGATCCGTTTGAGCTGAATTTTGACATGTTGGCATGTTACATGATTAATTGAGGATTGGTAACTTTAAAATCATGAAAGTCCCTGTGTTTTATGGTATTTGTAGTTTAGTCCCTAAAAGTCAAATGTATGCAATTGAACCCTTAATTGAACTCAGATCGCTGTGCCATTTTCACCTAAACACTTTGCTGAGCTTATAGGTTAATAATATGCATCTAGAGAAGATAAAAAGAAAAAAAGGTTCGTAAATCAAGGTTGACTTTCGGGTTGACTTTGGTTTTCCTGTGTAATCTTCATAGTTTCGGTTAAACGTCTAGACCGGGGTAAGAGGGTTACAATATAGATTTTGTGGTAATGGACATTAAGCCTACATACAATTGTTTGTTGGAAAGACATTGGATTCACTCAGCTGGAACAGTCCCATCCTCCTTACACCAGAAGCTCAAATTAGTTATAGAAGGGAATCTGGTTAGTGTCGGTGCAGAGAAAGACATTATTGCCTCAGTAACTACTGATATCCCGTACATTCAAGCAGATGAAAATGCCATTGAGTGTTCTTTCCGGGCTTTGAATTTGTAAAGAGACACTAGGAAAGGGCGCGAAGACGGGAAAAGAACTTGGGAAACACTTGCAATGACACTTACGTTTGAGGCCTATCATCACAAAGAAGAACAATTTTGGGCTAGAGTCCAGTTCGAATATGCAAGACTGGCTGAGGGAATTGAAAAAAAGAAAGGAACAAAGAAAGGCTCGTTTATTAAGGACTAAAACTTCTTCTATACCGGTAACTTACTTTGAGATGTCGAAGATTTTCAAGTACTTTGGGTTTGCAAATGTTGAGAGACATTTGGAAGAAATTAAACAAGAGACCGCAAAGCTACACAAAGAGGAAATTTTCAGCAATAATTTGGATGGGCTCGTCATTGGTGAAAATTTCGAGGGAGTTCGACATGGAGAATTTTTGGAACAGATTCACCCATGTCTCCCAGGCGAGATGCTGAACAACTGGACTACCGAAGACTTCCATCTTGTAGCTAAGAATAAAATAGAGTAAATGCCATGAACCACTTTATAATTTTGCCCGCAAGTATAAGGGATTGTCTGTAAATAGTCGGTATACCTATCCATTTTAATAAATATGCTTTTCACTGATTCACAAATGGCAAACATGTTTCTTTAGTTTTTCACATCCTTTCCAAATATATTATTACTTCCTTTGTAGGTCTTCAACTATCGACTGCCTGAATGATCCTACACCTAATCTTTGAGTAGGCTTTGTGTTGCGTGTAAAATAGTCTATCGCAATGGTAGTGCAAGTATAAACGACGCAAGTAGTAAAGTGATATGAAGTATCGGATATCGTCTCCATAGGGATTGGGCTAATAACTTCACCTTAATTCGCTGGACGAAAGTAAAGAAAATATTTGAGAAGTTGTCACGAAAATAATAAAGTAAACGTAAATAAAAGAGTGGACATATCAAGATAGAGAGAATGGGCTGGTATTGAATTGCTCAGTAGTGCAGGTATTGCAGAGTCTAGGAAATCCAGTTCTGTCGTCGCTCCCGTCGCGGCAGCACCTGTCGCGGCAGCAGTCCGTTGATTGTCACGGCAGCAAACACTCAACTCAGTACTTCAAGTTTGGCAAGAATCCCAAATGTGCATTGGCCTATCCTTAGGTCTAAGTCTGTCGATGATCACGTCTTTGATGATACCTCCCGGCGTGAATCGAAGGATGAACACCGATTTTGATGAATTCTTCTTTAGCCATTTAACCTCGTCCTATCCCTAGGCCCGAGATAGTTCAACTATAAACTAGAGAACTTGCTCTTATTTCTTTCGTATACTTAACTCTCTCGATGCTAAGTAAATAGATAACCTCATAATGCTCTCCCGATGTTGTTGCAAGATATTAATAACCAAAATAAGAGAACTTGAAGTTTATTTTATTGAACTGAAAATTCCTAAAACAAAACAACCCTTGCAACTACTTTACAATTCAACTTGTGGCCCTAGGGGGAATTTAGAACATGTTGTGGGAAGGAAAACAGCTAGAGTTTTGGGAAGGAAGCTAGGTAATCAGTTATGCCTCCCTAGGTCAAAATATATGCCCTTATATAAGCTTTGGGCTCAAGTTATCTAATATAGCAAGAATATAACTTTAAATAAAAGTATGATTCTAATAAAGATTAAATCTTCAAGAAATCTACTTTCCAACCGTCATCTTTCTTGCTTGGGATTTTCTCTCCTTGAACTTTGGGCTTGGCTTTCCTTTTGATCTGGGCTTGGAAAAATATGAGGTTTTCACACGATAGACAGGCTAAATTTTCTCTATCTGTCGAGGTCCACTTTGCTTCTTCTCCTCAAAACTGTTGTCGTCCTCTGCTGTCACGGCGGCAACCATGGCAACATCGTCCTCTTTGACTGCTCATCTGGTTCCATCTCTTCTACTTCACTGCCCAGCGCCTGCCCATTCCGTCTGCTACGACAACAACCTGCAAATACAACCATTTTTAGTAGAAACTGTGTCTTTTAATATATTTGTGATGTTTTGCTGTAAACTAACCTAAATGCAATGAATAATGCTTGAATGCAGCAGAAATATGGGTTAAAAAGGGTGTAAATAATAAAACTTTTACACACTCAACACACCCCCAAACTCAAGTTTTTGCTTGCCCTCAAGCAACTAAGACCTAAAAGAAAAATGAAAAATTTTTGTTTTGGCTTTCAAACAGTGAACTTTCCCTTACTCGTCGTTCGTTCCCTGTGACGGCAGCAACCTGTCGGATAATTTAGGATCTGTCTGGAATCTCGCTATAGTCCTCATGCAGTGTGTGCATGTTTGTGAACAGTTATATGCCTAGACTCTCTTAGTTTCACTAGAATATTTAACTCTTAACTCGAATTTTTAAACCAAAGTTTATCTTTTGAAGGCTCTTTTTCATGCTCCTTTGATTTTTTTTGACTCGATTTCTCTATATTTTTTAAGCTAAAGTTTCACTAGAGCCAGTTTTAGGCACCTCTAGTTAACTTCCTAGAGTCAGTTTCGAGCACCTCTAGGGCTGTTGAGTCTCTTTTGCTAAACTTCTTTCTTAGAGCCATTGTTAGGCACCTCTAGGGGCTATTCAAGTGCTAAGCTTCCTATTCTAGTTTGGCTAAAAGAAGTCTAAGCAGTATAACAGTCACAATGGTGTTTAAGTTTTTAGAACTATAGAAAGCCTCTAAACTTCTCCTAAAACTATCCTAAAGTCACTTCCACGACAGAGCTGTCATGACAGGTAAGTTCAGTTCACAGTTTCAGCCAAAATTTTCAATATTTTCAACATCATTTTTTTACAAAAACAAACTAAGTAAAGACACAAATTTTAAACTAAGATGGACTCCATTACTGGAGGGATGTCACCCCCAAACTCGAGGGTTGCATTGCCCTCAATGCAAATGACAAAATAAAAATGAAAACAGATAAAGGTAGTACATCACAAAATATATAGCAGACAACAATAATAAGATAAGAAACTTAAATTTTAATCGATGTCTTCGCTGATGCTGCTGAGTTTGATCTGATGGAGGGCTTTGGCTTTCGGGGCGAGCTGGGGCATGGGGGAGGCAGATGTGTTCTTGGCTTTGACCTCCCGTGGTGGCTGGATTTTGGTTGGGGAGATGTGGGGCGGTTGCTCCACAACTTGAACTTTCGAGTTGCTGCTGCTGCTCTCACTGCTGCTGCTGGCCTTTGGCAATTTGTTCTTATCTGTCATCCGCTTCTGTCTCTTTACCGGTAAGAACTCCTTTGACAGATTCCTCTTAATAGAGGGTTCATCATCACTTGCTTCCCAAACAGAAGAGGAGGAGAACCCAGCAACAAAGGTAGCGAGGTCCTCCGATGCCATCGGACGTTTTGTTCCTCGGGCAGATGGTTCGGCATGGGTGCTGCCTGCTGCTGTCGGGGCATGCAATGGTGTGGAGGTGGCAGATGGTGTTTGTGGGGTAGTAGCAGGTGTAGGAGTGTGGACAGTGGTAGTGACAGTAAAGTAATGGGCAGGAAAAGTAGGGAAAGTAACATTAGGGAAATTTAAAGTATTTTGAATAAAAGTTACCGTAGAGGTGGAAAAGTCCCTGACGAAGGTCATTAAGCCCAGCTGTCTTTCCTCCAGCTTCTAAATGGCAGCTAGTATCTGGGTGGAGGAGTTTGTCGGAGCAGCTGCTGCGGCGGCAGGTTCAGTATGTTGCTGCTCTGTCGTTTCAGCTGTGGCGGCAGCGGGGTTGAAAGACGATAGAGGGGTGGCCACAGTCAACTCAATAAGGCTGAGGATATTCTTTTCCGTCCAACCTCGTCCTTTGACTACTAAATCAGTGCGTACTTCCGGCACGTTATGGCCGCGGCAGAGCGAAGTGATGAGGTATGGGAGGAGGAGTAGGCCCGTCGGTCTATGTGCACATTCCAAAATGCTCTCTCGAATATAACTGCCCACATTAATGGGTCGTTCATGTAAGATAGAGTGTATCAATGCTAACCTTTGCTGGTCGACGGTGGTGTGGTGCGATGACGACATGATCCTCTTTTTTATGAAGGCATTCCATAGCTTTGCCTCCGGCAACAGCTGGGTCTGCTTCACTGTTAGTGGATTTTTTCCGGCTGGTATTCCATTAGGTTCCCTCATCGGTTAGTTCTGCCATGACAGCGTCAAAGGCAGCAGTGTCCAAGGTGTTAAGGAATTGCTGGTGTGCATCGTCATTGTGGCCTATGTAGAGGTCATATAAGGAGTTGGTGCACTCTGCTTTAAAGGACACTTCTTTCCCTCGAACACTCACTGCTGTCGTAGTCCTGCTGCTAATGGCAGCATAAAATTCTCGTACCAGCGTCACGTTCATTTCCTCCGGCTGTTCCGCAAATGTGTGCCACAATAAAGCTCTAACCTTTCGGGCTATGAATGACTTGAGGCTCAGGTTCTCTGCCTTCGTTGTAGAGATAAAGCCTCTCTCCTCCCACATATCTCTCGTGGCAAAGGAACATGGGGGAGTTTATGTTGGTGAGGAACTGGAGGCAACATTTCGTCGGGCTTTCCTAGAAGACATATTTGTGCAAGGGTTGTAAAAGAAATTAAACTGAAATCAAATGAAAACTAAAGAGGGGGAGCAAGTAAGAAAGGAAGAAGTGAGTGAAAATGAAAATGAAACGGGGTTATATAGAAAAGTATGTGCTGCCCGTTGAAGCTGTAACGGCAGGCGCGAATAACGGGGCCGACTGTTGCGCTTTAGCGTGTCTGACGCGTCTGACACGCATTTCCACGTCTGTTACGCGTCTGTGACGTGCTTCCGTGTTTGTCGTGACAGCGTGATGACAACATGTATTTTCCGCGTCTGTCGAAGTAGCTGTAACGACAGGCTTTAATATTTGGGCTTTGTTGGGCTGATGGATGGATGGTGGGCTGAGTTCACTTCTCATGTTCTTCTTGACTCCTTTATTTCCTAAAAACAATAAACATAAAAAACATTATTCAAATAAAATAATCTTTATTTCCTAATAAATAATAGATAATAAAAATAAAAATAAAAAGAAAAATAAAGTTTAGGTTAAATTAGGGATGCCATGTGGGGCATCTCCTAAGGTAACCACTTACTGCATTCTTGAGGCTTCGGTCCCCTGATAATGCTTGAGGCGTTGTCCGTTGACTTTGAATTGGTGCCCGTCTTGTAATGATCGGATTGTTATGGCACCATGGGGAAAAACTTGTACGACTTGGAACGGGCCAGACCATCTAGATTTTAGTTTCCCTGGGAAAAGTTTCAGTCTAGAGTTGAACAACAATACAAGCTGCCCGGGGCAGAACTGTCGTGCAAGCAACTTTTTGTCATGCCACTTCTTCGTTCTATCCTTTTAAATTCTTGCATTGTCGTAGGCCATTGTCCGGATTTCTTTAATTTCGTTCAGATCTAACAGCTGTTTCTGTCCTGCCCTATCCAAGTCCATATTCACTGCCTTGATTGCCCAGTATGCTTTTTGCTCTATCTCGACAGGTAGATGACATGTTTTCCCATAAATCAGTCGGTACGGAGACATGACCAATGGAGTCTTAAAAGTTGTCCTATATTCCCATAACGCATCATTGAGGAGTAAAGACCGGTCTTTCCTAGTTGGCTTAACCATCTTCTCAAGAATGTTCTTAACTTCCCTATTAGATATTTCAGCTTGTCCATTGGTCTGTGGGTGATATGCTGTCGCGATCCGATGCTTGACACCATATTTCTTCAAAGCAGCAGCAATAACCCTATTGTCGAAATGTCTCCCTTCATCACTGATAATCACCTTAGGGATGTCAAACCTAGAAAAAATGTTTTTGTGTAAAAACTTTTGGACTGTCTTGGCATCATTCTTTTGAGTTGCGATAGCTTCGACCCACTTAGAGACATAATCTACTGCCATGAGGATGTATAGATTCCCACATGAAGATGGAAATGGTCCCATAAAATCAATCCCCCAAACGTCGAAGATCTCGACTTCTAGAATGTTCTGCAGTGGCATCTCGTTTCTCCTTGAGATGTTTCCTGTCCTTTGGCACCTGTCATAGCTCTTGTAGAAGATTTGTTCATCTTTATATAGTGATGGCCAGTAAAATCTTGACTGCAGCACCTTGGCTGCAGTTTTTTTACCTCCTAAGTGACCTCCATACTGTGAAGCATGGCAATGATGAAGTATGTCTTCTTGCTCTTCTTATGGTACACGCCTCCTTATAACCTGATCTGCAAAGATTTTGAAAAGAAGAGGTTCGTCCCAATAATAATGCTTAACATCATTTTGGAACCTCTTCATGGCTTGATAATTAAGATCAGAAGGAATTATCTCGCTAACTAAGAAATTAATGAAATCTGCATACCAGGGGAGTTCAGAAGACTTACCTGCCCCCATGGTTGTCGCGACAGTGATTGCGGCAACAAAGAGCTGCTCATCTGGGAAGGTCTCATGTATGTTTGTCTCATCTGTTGGTAGACTCTGTCCCTTCTCCAACCTTGAAAAGTTATCTGCCACCTGATTTTCTGTCCCTTTTTTGTCCTTGATTTCAAGGTCGAATTCTTGCAATAGCAGGATCCACCGTATCTATCAAGGTTTAGCATCCTTTTTTGCGAACAAATACTTCAAGGCAGAGTGGTATGTGTGCACTATTACCTTCGTCCCAAGTATGTAAGAACGAAACTTGTCAATGGAGAACACCACAGCTAATAGCTCATTCTCTGTGGTGGTGTAGTTCACTTGGGCGTCATTCAGTGTCTTGCTGGCGTAATATATAACATGAAATAGTTTGTCTCTCCGCTGCCCAGGTGCTGCCCCGACAGCATAGTCACTAGCATCACACATAATCTCAAATGGTTGTGACTAGTCTGGTGGCTGTACTATTGAGGTTGTTACCAGTTTTTCCTTTAGAACCTTGAATGCTTCAGTACATTCATCATTAAAGTCAAAGGGTCGGTTCTGCTCCAGAAGATGGCATAGGGGCTTGGTGATTTTTTAGAAATTTGCAATGAATCTCCGATAAAAACCAGCATGTCCCAAGAAACTTCTAATACCCTTGAGTGTGGTTGGCGGCGGCAGCTTTTCGATCACTTCTATTTTGGCCCTATCGATTTCTATCCCGCGGCAGCTAATCTTATGGCCAAGGACTATCCCTTCATCCACCATAAAGTGGCATTTTTTCCAATTCAAGACTAGGTTCACTTTTTCACATCTTTCAAGTACCTTTTTGTAGATTGCCTAGGCAACTCTCAAAATCGTCCCCAAAGACGGAAAAATCATCCATAAAAATTTCAAGGAAGTCCTCCACCATATCGGAGAATATGGCCATCATGCACCTTTGGAAGGTGGCGGAGGCATTGCATAATCCAAATGGCATCCGCCTAAAAGCATATGTTCCATAGGGGCATGTGAAGGTCGTCTTTTCTTGATCTTCTGGTGCAATAGCTATTTGATTATAACCTGAATAACCATCAAGAAAACAATAGTAAGGTTTACCCGCTAATCTATCAAGCATTTGATCAATAAAGGGTAAAGGAAAGTGGTCCTTTCAGGTAGCTTTGTTAAGCTTCCGATAGTCCATACAAACCCTCCAACCGGTCACAGTCCTAGTTGGGATTAACTCATTGTTTTTGTTGGTCACCACGGTCATTCCTCCTTTCTTGGGAATGCATTGCACCGAGCTCACCCATTTGCTGTCGGAGATGGCATAAATAATACCAGCATCTAACCATTTGATTATCTCTTTACGCACAACCTCTTTCATCGCATGGTTTAGCCGCCTTTGAGCATCTATAGTCGGCTTATGATCTTCCTCTAAAAGGATTTTATGCATGCATAACTCTGAACTAATACCTTGAATATCGGCTATTGTCCATCCAATTGCCTTTTTGTGATGTTGCAGCATCCCTATTAGCTGCTGTTCCTGCATCAACTTGAAAGAGATGATTACGGGCAACGTATCATTTGAACCAAGAAAAGCAAATTTTAGCTGCCCTAGCAGGGGCTTCAGTTCTAAAACAGGGGGCTCAACAGTAGATGGCTTTTGGATTGCATGGTTATCCGAAGTATAATTTAAAGGTTCGAATAACTTACCTGGACGATCGCCTATCCCGTTTACCTCCTCCTGATCTTCAGTATCAGATGTATCGGATTCAGAGGAGTTGCTATCGTCGGTGCTGTCGTGACAGTCCTATAGGTGGCTGCCGAGGCAGTGACCAATTTTGATGTCGTGACAGCCCGACCTGATGCAGGGTTGATCAAGGGTAACTTCAGTGATAACCTTACATTCCTCGTCTGCATCAGCATGCTTCATAGCTTGGAGAACATTCAACTTAACCTCTTGGTCGTTCACTCTTATGGTGAGTTCTCCTTTTTCAACATCAATCAGTGATCTTCCCGTGGCTAAGAAGGGTCGCCCCAGGATGATTGGTGCGTTTTCATCTGCTTCACAATCTAAAACAAGAAAGACAGCAGGAAATATAAATTTATCTTACTAGAATATCTTCGATTTTTCCTTTCGGATGAACGTAAGAGCGGTTTGCTAGCTGCAGAATTAGTGTCGTGAGCCGAGCTTTTCCAATACCTAATTTCTGAAAAACAGATTTTGGCATTAAATTAATACTAGCATCAAGGTCAAAAAGTGCCTTACCCACATATTTGTCTCCGATTACACAAGGTATGATGAAGCTCCCCGGATCCTTCTTTTTCTAGGGTGCTGCCTATGAAGAATACTCATGCATCTTTCTGTCATCTTAACCGTTTCAAACTCCCCAAGTTTAGATTTCTTTAACATGACATCCTTGAGAAATTTGGCGTAACCGGGCATCTCCCTAACGGCATCTAACAGCGGAATATTAATATGAACCTGCTTAAAAATATCATAAATCTTTTTGAGCTGAGATTCTTGCTTCACTTGTTGTAACCATTAAGGAAAATGAGGTGGGGGACGATAATCAACATTACGTCCTTCCCACTGCATAAGAATCTGAGGAGGTTTGGGTTCGTCAATTTTCTCCTCTGTCTCTTCTGATGTCGTAACAGGTTTATCGGCAGCGGTTTGTTTGTTACCTGTTGGGGCAGCTTCCTCGGCAAGTCTGTCCAAGGCTGGCTTCCTTAATGTTTCAGCTTCCTTTTCCGGCCATGGTAATTTCTTCCCACTCCTAGTAGTAATGGCCTTACACTGCTCATGTGTGGGCTGCCTAGCATTTTCAGTATTACTAGGAAATCCTCCAGACTTCCTTGGCTTGATATGCTGGGAAACCTGACCCATTTGTGTCTCCAAAGATTTCAAAGTAGCTTCATGATTTGTGATCTGCATCTCTATTTTATCCATGAATGTTTCCGTCTTCTTGACAAACTGATTCATGTTCTCAATATAAGTACCTGTCTGAGACATAAAATTGGCCAGAGTCTGTTCCAATATACTGTTCGTGGCAGCTGGTGACTGTTGTTGCTGCTGTTGTGGCTGCAGTTGCCGTCGAGTCAGTAGTCTAGGTCCTTTATGATTCTGATTATTGTGTGCTTGAGGATTCAGGGCATTATTAGGATTGCTCCAAGAAAATTTGGGATCCTTTCTCCAGCTGGGATTATAGTTGTTGGAGTTGTAATTCGGCTTGTAGTTTCCAACATACTTTCCCTCTTCTAATTGTATAGGACACTCATCCGAACTATGATTTCCCTTACAGATTTCACATACCTCCTCAACAGCAAATCCATGTTGTGCATCATCATTCAATAGCTTTTTCATTGCTTTAGTAAGGAATGCCACCTGTGATTTCATCGTGTTGTCGGCCTCATAATCCTTAACAACTAGTACTTGTTTACCTCATCTTCTTGCTGTCAGGAACTGCTCTTCATTCTTAGCCAGATTTTTCAATACTAGCATTGCCTCGTCCGGGCCTTTATCCAACAATAGTCTATTTGCTGTTGAATCAATTCGAATACGAGTTTGTAAGTTGGCAGCATTATAAAACTTAGTTACCTGATTCTAGACAGGAAATCCATGCATTGGGCAGTTCCGTAGAAGAGTAGTAAATCTGTCACAGGCCTCATGCATCGGCTCGTCATCTTCCTGTTGAAAAGTAGCAATTTCATTACGTAATCGCTCAGATAAATGCGAAGGATTAAAACGAGATAAAATTCACGAGATAAATCTGCCCAAGTTCTAATTTAACCCGGCATAAGTTTATTCCACCATGTATTTGCTCTATCCCTCAATGAATGGGGAAATAATTGAAGCCTCAGTATCTCCGGATTAACTCCTGGCAGTCTAAACGAACCACAAATTTCCTGGAACGTTTTGAGATGCTCCCTAGCATCATCTGTAACAACACCACTGAATTGAACGACATTGTTGATCATGCTAAACATGACAGGTTTCAGCTCGAAGTTATCAACATCTATGTTCGGCAGCGTGGTTTCCAATTCTACATGATCGTTCAACATGTAGTCACGACATGACTATCGTCCGGCAACGGTAGCAGGGTTGCCGACATGAGGTATAATATCTCCAACAGGCGGGTTGTTTCCATTGTGGGTCATCATCTCTAATTGTTCCTCAAGGCACTCGTTCTTGGCTAGAATGTGACGAAATCAGTTCTTGAGATTGAATGAACGTTTGATTTTTGGATCTAATGGATACTCATGATCTTCACCTCGTTTCGATCTGCGCATAAACAAGAAACCTTGTGAAAAGAAAGAGTTGAATGCACCAAAGAAAAACAAAAAAATAAAAATGAAATAAAAACAAAAATGAAAAGTGTAGTAAAAGAAAAGGTAGAGTTATGTTGCCAATCCCCGGCAACTGCGCCAAAAACTTGTTGCGTGTAAAATAGTCTATCGCAATGGTAGTGCAAGTATACACGACGCAAGTAGTAAAGTGATACGAAGTATCGGATATCGTCTCCACAGGGATTGGGCTAATAGCTTCACCTTAATTCACTGCACGAAAGTAAAGAAAATATTTGAGAAGTTGTCACGAAAATAATAAAGTAAACGTAAATAAAAGAGTAGAGATATCAAGATAGAGAGAATGGGCTGGTATTGAATTGCTCAGTAGTGCAGGTATTGCAGAGTCTAGGAAATTCAGTTTTGTCGTCGCTCCTGTCGCGGCAGCAAACACTCAACTCAGTACTTCAAGTTTGGCAAGAATCCCAGATGTGCCTTGGCTTATCCCTAGGTCCAACTCTGTCGATGATCACGTCTTTGATGATACATCCTGGCGTGAATCGAAGGATGAACACCGATGTTGATGATTCTTCTTTAGCCACTTAACCTCGTCCTATACCTAGGCCCGAGATAGTTCAACTATAAACTAGAGAGCTTGCTCTTATTTCTTTCGTATACTTAACTCTCCCGATGCTAAGTAAATAGATAACCTCACAATGCTCTCCCGATGCTCTTGCAAGATATTAATTACCAAAGTAAGAGAACTTGAAGTTTATTTTATTGAACTGAAAATTCCTAAAACAAAACAACCCTTGCAACTACTTTACAATTCAACCTATGGCCCTAGGGGGAATTTAGAACATGTTGTGGGAAGGAAAACGGCTAGAGTTTTGGGAAGGAAGCTAGGTAATCGGTTATCCCTCCCTAGGTCAAAATATATGCCCTTATATAAGCTTTGGGCTCAAGTTATCTAAAATAGCAAGAATACAACTTTAAATAAAAGTATGATTCTAATAAAGACTAAATCTTCAAGAAATCTACTTTGCCGTCATCTTTCTTGCTTGGGATTTTATCTCCTTGAACTTTGGGCTTGGCATTCCTTTTGATCTGGGGCTTGGAAAAATATGAGGTTTTCACACGACAGACGGGCTACATTTTCTCTATCTGTCGAGGTCCAATTGCTTCTTCTCCTCAAAACTGATGACGTCCTTTGCTGACACGGCGGCAACCATGGCAGCATCGTCCTCTTTGACTACTCGTCCAGTTCCAGCTCTTTAGCTTCACTGTCCAGCGCCTGCCCATTCCGTCTGCTACGGCAGCAACCTGCAAAAACAACCATTTTTAGTAGAAATTGTGCCTTTTAATATATTTGTGATGTTTTGCTGTAAACTAACCTAAATGCAATAATAATGCTTGAATGCAACAGAAATATGGGTTAAAAAGGGTGTAAATAATAGAACTTTTACACACTCAACACTTTGAACCTCTAGTGTGTTTAGTTGAAGTCGAGGATGAAACAAAATGTGAAATACCTGAAGAATTACTAAGGTTGGTGGAAAAAGAAGACATGCATATTTTACCTCATAAGGAAGAGTTGGAAGTTCTCAACTTGGGCATAAATGAAATCATAAGAGAGGTAAAAATAAGAACAACAATCCCATTGAAGGAAAAGCAAAAGTTGATTGATATGCTACGAGAGTTCAAATATGTCTTCTCCTAGTCTTATCAAGATATGCCATGATTGAATACTGACATAGTTGTACACAAGTTACCCATCATGCCATAATGTAAACCGGTTTGGCAAAAGCTCAGAAGATTGAGACCGGAAATGGTATTGAAAATAAAGGAAGAGGTACAGAAGCAGATTGATGCTGGTTTTCTTGCAGTATCACAATATCCGGAGTGGGTGGCCAATATAGTCCATGTGCCGAAAAAAGATGGAAAGGTACGCATGTATGTGGACTACATAGATCCCAACAAAGCCACTCCAAAGGATAATTTCCCTCTACCACACAGAGATATTCTGGTCAACAACACGTCGGGACATTCATGGTTTTTCTTCATGGATGGTTCTCGAGGTACAATCAGATAAAGATGACTCCGGAGGACATGATCAAAACAACATTCATAACTTTATAGGGCACATATTGCTACAAAGTGATGCCTTTCGGATTCAGGAATGTTGGGGCAACGTATCAATGGGCAATGGTTACCTTGTTCCACGACATGATGCACAAAGAAGTTGAGGTGTACATGGATGATATGATCGCTAAATCCAATACTGAGGAAGAACATATTCAAAATATGAGGAACTTGTTCTTAAGATTGAGGAAATACCAGTTAAAACTCAATCCCAACAAGTGCACCTTTGGAGTAACATCTAGGAAACTCCTGGGGTTCTTGGTCAGCAGAAAATGAATCGAAATAGATCCAGATAAGGTGAAGGCCATTCAGAATTTTCCACCACCCGGTTTGCATAAAGAAGTCTGTGGATTCCATGGCAGGCTAAATTATGTTTCTCGGTTCATTTCGCAATTGACCGATAAATGTGATCCAATATTTAAGCTGCTAAAAAAAGAATAACCCTGGAGAGTGGAATGAAGAATTTCAAGAGACATTTGATAAAATCAAGAAATAATTGGCAAATGCTCCAGTATTAGTCGCGCTAGTCCCCGGAAGACCACTGATCCTCTACTTGACGGTTTATGATAATTCAATGGGATGTGTGCTGGGGAAACATGATGATACAAGAAATAAGGAAAGAGCTATCTATTATATGAGCAAAAAGTTTACCGAATGTGAAGTATGTTACCCGCCAATCCAAAAGATATGTTGTGCTTTGGTCTGGGTAACTCATAGGCTCGGACAGTATATGTTGTACCACACTACATGGCTAATTTCCCGCCTTGATCCATTGGAATTTATGATTGAAGTGCCGACATTGATTGGAAGGTTGGCACACTAGCAAATGTTGTTATCAGAATTTGATATTGTGTGTGTGAGCCAAAAGGAAATAAAAGAAAGTGTCATAGCAGATTTCTTAGCCAGTCGAGCATCGAAAGATTATGAGCCCCTAAACTTTTATTTCCCAGATGAGAATGTGATGAATGTCTCCACAATGCAAACTAGAATCCTAGATAATAAACCTTGAAATTATATTTTGATGGAGCGGCTAATGCCCTTAGACGAGGAATTGGAGCAATATTGATTTCTCCGAATAATGTACATTACCCGTTCAAAAGCAAGTTAGAATTTCTTTGCACCAACAACATGACAGAATACAAAGCTTGTATTATGGACATGTGATGTGCTATTGAAAGGAAAATAGAAATCTTGAAAGTCTATGGGGACTCACCGTTGGTGATCTACCAACTTCATGGAGAATGGGAAATAAAGGATATAAAGTTGATTGAGTACCAAAAATTGATCCTGGAGCTAATGAAAGAATTTGAAGAAATTACCTTTAGATATATCGTCAGGGATGACAACCAAATGGCGGATGCCTTAGCTACACTAGCTTCGATATTACAAGCAACCAAGCCAAAAGACATGATGTCGAATCGAATGTAAAGT
Organism: Hibiscus tridactylites; assembly: GCA_958450335.1. NCBI lineage: Eukaryota > Viridiplantae > Streptophyta > Magnoliopsida > Malvales > Malvaceae > Hibiscus > Hibiscus tridactylites. Next base: position 43,698,767 of record OY288289.1, on the reverse strand, counting down.
TATGAAATCTATGCCCATTGTTGCAGCATAGAAGAAGAAGTTGAAAAGCATCCCTAGTATTATGACATTCTGCAATAACTAAAGTATCAGACTTATCCCTTGGGGCAAATGAAAACGACAAAAGAACTATTAGAAGGATTGCTTTAGGATACATGCTCGATGAAGAGATCTTATATAAAAGGGGGAAATATCAAATCTTGTTGAGATATGTCGATGCCAATGAAGAAAAGAACATCATGGAAGAAGTACACGATGGAATATGTGGAACACATGCCAATGGATTCTCGATAGCCAAGAAAATCATGAGATACAACTATTATTGGACAACCATGGAAGAAGATTGCATTGAATATGCCAAGAAGTGTCATAAGTGTCAGATATATGCTGACAAGATCAATTCTCCACCAGTACCTCTTCATACAATGAATTCTCCATGACCTTTTGTTGTCTGGGGCATGGATGCTATCAGACAGATCCACCCTAAAGCTTCTAACGGACACCATTTCATTCTTTTGACCATAGACTATTTTACCAAGTGGGTAGAAGCATCTTTTTATGCCAACATCACAACAACGATAGTTTGCAAGTTCTTGAAGAAAGAGATCATTTGTCAGTATGGTTTGCCATAAAAAATCGTCACTGATAATGCCACCAATTTCAACAATAAAGTGATAGAAAAATCATGTGAGCAATTAAAAATCATTCATCACAATTTTGTGACTTATCGCCCTAAGATGAATGGGGCAGTAGAGGCAGCAAATAAGAACATCAAGAAGATCATATCAAAGACAACGAAAACTTACAAAGATTGGCACGATAAACTACCCTTTGGTCTATGGAACAGAATAAAGTACTTCCCATTGAAGTTGAGATCCCATCCCTTTGTGTTCTGACCAAAGTGAAGTTAGACGAGGCAGAATGGCTACATGTTCGATTTGACCAGTTAAATCTCGTTGAAGAAAAGAGGTTGAGGGCAATCTGCCACATCCAAATGTACCAAAAAAGAATGATGCAGGCATATGAAAAAAAAGTTTGCCCGAGAGAATTCCAAGAGGGGGATATTGTGTTGAAAAAGGTCCTGCAAATACATCGAGATGACCGCAAAAATGGATGCCTAATTGGGAAGGACCTTATATCGTCAAAAAGGGTTTCTCTGGAGGAGCATTGATATTGAATGAAATGGATGGCAAAGAGTTGCACAAACCAGTCAATTCTGATTCAATCAAGAAGTATTATGCCTTAAGAATTCAAAAAGAAAACAAAAAAGGAAAATAAAAGCAGGGTGAAAACCTGAAAGGGAGCTTCGCAAAATGAAAATATCTATGGTGAAAACCCAGAAAGGGCGCCTTAGATATGTCAAAAAAAAGGAAAAAATTAAAGGGGGTTCATGATGAAAATCCGCAAAGGGCGTCTTGAAACCAAAGGAGGATTTGAGTTGAAAACCTATTAAGGTAGCTCAAATAAATGAAGTTAGGCATCTGGTAATCTGGACCTCTTGGACACCTAGTATTTTGGAAGGGATTTCACATTTGTAAGCATCCTGACAATATTTGAGGACCGCTGGACATGAGTTCAAGTTCAGCCCTATATCTGTTTGAAGTGGTTGTTGTATCCTTCATGCCTTGGATGCTTGGTGATCTAACCATTGTTTCTTGAATTTGTTGTTTCAGTTTGCCATGAATATTTCTAATTCTGTTGTATTTTGATTTATAAGCTTCAATAAAATTCATGAATTCACTTTCGAGCTTTCTTTTTATTCCAAAGCATCAGAAAATGGTTGATATAATGTATAAAAGTAGATAATTTCCTGGTATTACAATGTTTTAAAGTGAAGGTGAACCTTATCACTCTAAGGTATTAAAGAAAAGTATACATGACAAGATGGTGTGAACTTGAAGACAGACTACAAAGATGTCAACAGAGTTTTTCACCCGAAGAACAATGATTTTTATCTATGTGTTCATGTTAAGATGATCAGAATCACAAGGCCAATACATTATCACGTTTTTTTGAATCAACATCTCAGTTGAGACAGTTTATTAAGTTTGAGAATGAAGAAGATTGTCTGCAACCCCGTGATCTACTATTGAGAACCATCATTTTGTAAAGACTCTTGGATTTGGCAAACTTTAACATTCAAGGATTCGGTATTTGCAATGTTTCCAAAGTAACATATGATTGGCCATGACAAGATTTCGTCAACTATAATACCTCTCCTTTATTCTCTATCAAAAAAAGAGAAAGAGGAAAAGAAAAAGAAAGAGAAAGAGAAAATCGAGGTGAAAACCTGAAAAGGCGCCTTTGAAAAAAAAGGAAAAAAAGAAGCCAAAGTGAAAACCCAAAAGGGCTCTTTGAGAAAAGCAACCTAAAGTGAAAACCCGAAAGGGCACTTTAGAGCAAAGGGCCAGAAACATAGAACAGAGATTGTGAAGGACGATTCTGAATGTGAGATGGGAATTAAAAAGAGAGTGTCAAAAAGGGTCCTAAAAGGGCAGAAGTCGATTGATTAATCTCAGCAAGTCATGGTTCATGCATCATGTAGGAAATTAGGGTCATGCAAACCCTCATATTTTAGTCGTTTTGGCGGGAAGTAGATGGAAAATAGAGCTCCTAATGAGAAGATTTCACCCAACAAAGAAGAATTACTAATGATAAGAGTCCGCCCCAGCAAAGATAGAGCTCTTAATGAGAAGAGTTCGCCCCAGAAAAGAGAGAGCTCCTAATAAGAAGAGTTCGCCCAGCAAAAAAAAATTCCTAATGAGAAGAGTCCGCCCCAGAAAAGATACAGCTCCTAATGAGAAGAGTTCACTCGCAAAGAAAGATTCCTAATGAGAAGAGTCCACTTTGACAAAGACAAAATTCCTAATGAGAAGAATTCATCCAGCAAGGAAGAAGATTTCGATCATCGAAGGAAGAATTCCTAATGAGAAGAGTTCATCCCCAGCTAAAGAAGGAGATAAAGGAAGATTGAAGAATTTCATAATGAGAAGAACATCTTCAAGATTCCATGTGTAGATGGTTCAGACAAAATCCATGTCTTTTCAGTCTTTTCCATATTCATATTCCACAAGAATGAGCAAAGAGGGGTAGCTGTAATACCCGTATTTTGTCCCGATGTGCATATATAATTCATATCCAAAAATAATAAATAAATAAACCAAAACAATCCAAAGAGTCCATTTATATTACAAGTTCCCAATCCAAATAATAAAAACCCTCAAATCCCGGATTACAAATATAAATCCCATTCTCCAAGCCTAAAACCTAAAACAAACACAAAATGAGTCAGCAAAAGCCCAATTCCCGCCCAAATCAGCCGTGTGTTTCTTTTTCCCGCTCGATAACGCCACATGGCGCCTCTCGATTGGCCCATCTTGCACTCACGCGGATCGGTCTCCAGCTGGAGCCAGCTGGCTTCGCCAACGTCAAAATGACGTCACCTTCCACTACCGGGTATATAAAAAAAGAGAGAAATATTTAGGGGAATGATTGCACAATAATTAAGGAATTAATTAGAGAGAGAAAAGAGCTCGAAGGTAACTCACCCTACCGTCTGAAAGCCGAGAAGTTCACCAAAAATGCGCACACTTCGTCAAGCGATCCACAATCACCCAAACAGAATTCTTCTTCGATGGAGACAAAGGCAAACCATATACAAAATCCATGGTAACCCTCTCTCACTTCCATTCAGGGATTCTCAACGGTTGCAACAAACCAGAAGGAACCTGATGTTCAGCCTTAACTCGCTGACACACCAAACACTTGCTCACAAACTCTGCAACATCCTTCTTCAAACCCACCCAATAGTACTCATCACGAAGATCACGATACATCTTAGTACTACCAGGGTGCATAGCAAAAGGACTAATATGACCTTCAGTCAGAATAGCACGCCTCAATTCAACATCAGCAGGCACTACTATCCGACTACCAAAACACAACACACCATCCTCATTAAAGCAGAAATCTGAAGGTCTACCCTCCGCGATATCCTGAACATGAGACACCAAGGAATCATCCAGCAACTGCTTTTCCTTGATCAACTGAACCAAAGATGGTTTCACTTGCAACTCAGCAACAAGACCACCATCTCGCGATATGCTCAAGCTAGCAAACATAGCTCTCAGCTCAACAGCTACCTTCCTACTCAAGGCATCAGCAACAACATTAGCTTTACCAGGATGATACTCAATCGTCAGATCATAATCCTTGAGCAACTCCAACCAACGCCGCTGTCTAAGATTCAACTCCTTCTGAGACATCAGATACCTCAAACTCTTGTGATCCGTGTACACAGTACACTTCTCACCATACAGATAATGTCTCCAGATCTTCAGAGCAAACACCACTGCAGCCAGCTCAATGTCATGCGTAGGATAGTTGCGCTCATGCACCTTCAACTGCCGCGACGCATAAGCCACAACCTTACCCTCTTGCATCAGCACACATCCCAAACCAACATAGGATGCATCACTATAGACCACAAACTCTTTCCCTGATTCAGGCTGAATCAAGATAGGAGCTTGCGTCAAAGCCGCCTTAAGCTTCTCAAAAGCCTGCTGTCTCGCTTCCGTCCACTCATACTTAACATCCTTTTGCAACAGCTTCGTCAAAGGAGCAGCAATCTTGGAAAAACCATCCACAAACCTCCGGTAGTATCCCGCCAAACCAAGGAAACTACGGACCTCATGAACAGACTTAGGAACTTTCCAGTTCATCACCGCTTCAATCTTCTGAGGATCAACACGAATCCCCTCAGCTGAGACCACATGCCCAAGAAACACCACCTCCTTAAGCCAGAACTCACACTTGCTCAGCTTAGCATAAAGCTGATTCTCCAACAAAGCTTGCAGCACAACCCTCAAATGCTCTTCGTGCTCCTCCTCAGTACGCGAGTACACGAGGATATCATCAATGAACACCGCAACGAACTTGTCCAGGTATTCATGAAACACACGATTCATCATGTCCATGAAAGCAGCAGGAGCATTTGTCAAACCAAACGGCATCACAAGGAACTCATAATGCCCATACCTTGTCCTGAAAGCTGTCTTAGGCACATCCACATCCTTCACCTTCAACTGATAATACCCTGACCTCAAGTCAATCTTAGAGAACACAGGAGCTCCCCGAAATTGATCAAAGAGATCATCAATCCTCGGCAAAGGATACCGATTCTTGATAGTCAACTTGTTCAGCTGACGGTAATCAATGCACATTCTCATAGTGCCATCTTTCTTCTTCACAAACAAGACAGGAGCACCCCAAGGTGACACACTCGGCCGGATGAAACCACGATCTAGCAGCTCTTGCAACTGCGTCTTCAGCTCCTTCAGCTCCTTAGGTGCCATTCTATAGGGAGTAATGGACACAGGAGTTGTATTCTCATACAGCTCAATTCCAAACTCCACCTCGCGATTAGGAGGTAAACCAGGCAACTCTATTAGATCAACATGAAAGACATGTTCTTGAAAAACCAAGGGACACCCTCTAAAAAGCTTTCGAGTCACAACAGTTTCACCAAAAGAACTAGTGACACGAACTCCAACATCCAAAGACTCAACAGGCAAACCAAGCAATTCAGCATGCTCACGCAAAATGTATGAATGCGTAGATCCATAATCAATCAAAGAAAGCAATGACAAGGATTGCAAAGTAAAGGTACCTGCAATCACATCTGCATCATTCCTTCCCTCGCGCTGAGCATACACCCTAGCTTGGCCTCCACCCTCAGGCTGAATAACCACAACATGAGCTACTCCGCGACCACCTTCCTCTCTCCTCTGGAAATTACCACGGCCGCGCCCACGACCTCTCTGCGGTGCAACAACAGGAGCACGCTCTTGGCCACCAGCCAACCTCGGACAATCTCGCCTCAGATGGTCAACAGAACCACAGTTCCAACATCCATTACCAGCTGCCGCAACAGGAGCTTGCACCTCCCTCACAGCACGAGGACAGTCACGCTTCATGTGACCATGCGAACCACAGATCCAACAAGCACTAGGTTCAGCTCTGGCAAAACCACCTCTAGCAGGTGCACCACCACCTCTCTTGGCTGAGGACTGATACTTCTGATCACGCCCCCTCTTGTTCCGTCCACCTCCGGAACTATACTCAGCAGCTCTCTTGCCAGAACTTGCTCCAGCACCTTTCGCAGCTAAACCCAAGTTCATCTCAATGTCCTTGGATCGGCTCACCAACACATCAAAATCATTGTACTCAGCAGCCAACATATATGTCTTTACTTCCGTCACTAAACCATAACGGAACCTTTCGCACCTCTCTCGCTCATCAGGTATCAGCTCCGGTGCATACTGACTGAGGCGTACAAACTGCACTTCATACTCAGCCACACTCATGCTCCCTTGGGTAAGAGACATGAATTCACGCTTTTTCTCATCCAGATATCTCACTCCTAGATATCTCCTCTTGAACGCATTCTGAAAGAATGTTCAAGTAACATCAACTTCAGCCATCCCAGCTACGGTGGTCGTCCACCACGTGTACGCATCGTCCTGCAGCAAGGACACAACACATCCCAACTTTTGCACATCCGTGCAGCTCATCTGACCCAAGATACGCTTGGTACTCTCTAGCCAAGCTTCCGAACTCTCAGCAGACATACCTCTGAACTCAGTCCCACCAAGACTGCGCAAACGCTCCAAAGGTAGTCTAACTCCAGCATCTCCCTGATGCCCAGCTCCTTGAGCTCCAGCTACTGCTGCTCGAAAAGCACCCGCAATAGCTTGTACCAGCATAGACATATCAGGCATAGCTTGCCCCTGACCAACCTCTGGTCCAGCAGCTCCAGCACCAGCTGCAGCTTCAGCTCTCTCACCTCCAGCACCACCACCAGGCGGAGAAGGGGGTAACACTGCACTACCCGTATTCTCTTCATTCTCATTCTCATTGGGAGCCGTAGCTCGCGCACTACCTCTTAACTCTCTACGTGGTGCCATACTTTTACCATGCAATCACAATGCAAAATAAAACAAGTCAGGCCCAGCAAGGTAAGCAATCCAAGTATTCAAGCTCAATTTCGTTATAATCAACATCATTTCATTAGCTTTTGTATGGCAATGGGTACCCTCAACATGCAACATCACAACATACATCTCAATTGCATCAACATCACAAGCCACTGAACATGCTTTCAAACAACAAGCATACAAGCTAAACATACTTCAATCATGCATACATTCATTCCCAATTACTCGCAAACTCAGCTCTGATACCACCAAATGTAACCCCCTTAACCCGGCCTAGACGGTTGACCCGAATTAAGAAAGTCACACGGGGAAAACCAAAGTCAACCCGAAAGTCAACCTTGATTAACGACCCTTTTTTTCTTTTTAATCTTGTCTAGATGCACATTAGTCCTAATTGTGATCACACAACATCATACTCAAAGATCACAAACATCAGAGATCAAACGGGGACCCAATTGAACAAATTACAACTTTAGGGACCAAATTGTAATTTCTGATAATTAAAAGGACTTAACCCAAATTAAAGTTACCATCTTGAAATTAATCAGGTTTCATGCTTCTCTGTAAAATTTCAGCTCAAAAGAACTTCCCAAGCTCATACAATTGAACAAACAAGATTCAGGACCAAAACGCAAACAATTCAAAACATATAACTGCCAATGTCAGCCCCCAACGGTCGTCCGTTCCGAAACAGGTAGACCCCGTTTCGAAACACGGGCCGTTCCGCAACGGGTTCCGAAACATGGCCTTGGCAGAGACCAAACCGTTTCGAAACGGTGCATACCGTTTCGGACGCCTGGGTTCATGTAAGGCACCCGTTCCGAAACGGTGCACACTGTTCCGAAACGCCTGCACAGATTGCAGCAAACTAGCATTCCAATTCATGCAATAGATCATTCAAACATGCTCCAAATGTCACCAAACTTTACCAGCATGCAATTAAACATACTTAAGACTTATAGGCATCATCAAATCAACCAAACAACATCACATGCAAAAAGCCCCAATTCTATAGGCATGCTTCCTACACAAGCTAGCTATTCACAACACCAAATTTCCAAAACAAGCATGCAATGATCCAATCCAAAAACCAGCATTCAAATCATCATTTAACATACTTAGGGAGTCTCAAACACCTCCCAAAACATACACATTGGTCCCCCATTGCCAAATCACCCAAAAGCTAAAATGATTAACAAAAACCTTCCATACATTGAGCTTTACTTGTACTTGAATTCTTGCCCTTCTTGCTGCCCCTCAAGGTACTCTAATGCTCTGCATTATTGAATTAAGAAAACGAAGAGAGCGTAAGCAAAAGCTTAGTGAGGAAAGCTCTTAAAACCAATCAATAATGCAATTTAAAACATTTACAAAACATGCTTCAAATCAACCTTTGCACATGCTCAAAAGCATACTTTAAACAAGCAATCTCATGCTTAAACACAAACATACATGTCATATTGGCTCAAGTGATAATTTCCATTTCTTAAAACAAGTTCATCAACTTCCCAAGGACTTTTAAACACCTTGGCCCCAAGGACTTTTAAACACCTTGGCCATGGACTTTTAAACACCATGAATGAGGACCACACAAGGACTTTTAACCACCTTTGTGTCCAATGCTTGAATCACCCCAAGGACTTTTAAACACCTTGGCCCCAAGGACTTTTAAACACCTTGGCCCCATGGACTTTTAAACACCATGGCCCCATGGACTTTTAAACACCATGGAAAGGATCACCTAAGGACTTTTAACCACCTTAGTGTCCGCAACAAGAATCATCCAAGGACTTTTAACCACCTTGATGTTCTTAAGTAACAAGGCTCACTCAAGGACTTTTAACCACCTTAGTGACCTTAACCTTTTCAAAACATCACTTGCCAATATACATCATTTTCATCATTTAATCCACTGTTTTAAAGTATTAAACCAAGCCATTTTCATCATGCATTTCAAAGCATCAAAGCACATTATTTCAATGTATAAAAGCAAGGTACTCCTACTTAGAGTTACCTTCAACATATGGCTTACATTATCAGCAAAATCCATGCTAAACATGCTTTCAAAACAGTAATTAAAACATGCAAATCATCATCTTGCATCCCAACAAAATCATGGCCACCACTAGAGAGAAAATCCGAAAACTTACACTTGAGCTTAGCAAAGTTGTTTAGACTTAAACTAAGCTCCCAAAACCTTCAAACCTCGGTTTAAAAGCTGAAATCCAATTTCCACAAACTCACTCACCGATTTCCACTTTGCTTCAAGCCAAAGCACCAAATCAAGCTTCCGGATCAACAACTCTTGGATCCAAAGATGCCTCCCCTGTTTCAACACATCAAAGCAGAGGATTAATGCATCATCATGCATTAATTGCTTCAATGAAAGCACCTAAACTCGCTGCTCTAATCCAACCTCCATTTTCGGCCACCAAACACAACCGAAAATGCATCCAAACCACTTCTAAACAAAGCCCAGCCATAAACCAGCAAAACCTCACTTCCATTAACATCATAAAACATCTAAAAACAACCTATTAACAACCTTATACCTCCAGCAACATCAGATCACCAAGATCACCTCAAAAACTACCTTGAAACACAAGCTAAACTTAGGAAACTCAACCTATCCGGGATTGCATCAATCAAAACTCAATTCCTTATCAATTAAGAGATCATTTAACATCAAAAACACCTCTCAAATCACAGATTACTCAGATCTAACGAAAATCATCAAAAATCATCAAAATCTTGCATAATAAGCCAAGATCTATTTCACCACTTAAAAACCTTTAATTAAACTTCAATCAAGGATTGAAAACTTAGGAATTTCAGTAAAGAACTGATAGTTTAGAGGAGAAGGACGTTCTTACCTCCAAACTTGAGTTTCTCCTCTTTTTGCAATCAAAATCCTTGTTGAAACACTTAGCAATTGAAGAGGTTTTGAAGATACAATGATTTGGAATCAAATGAGAGTTGAAAGGAGGGATTTAGGTGAAGAAATTAGATCCAATTCTCTGGAAAAGTAGTGTTTGGGTTGAGAGAAAATGAGAGAAAGAAAATTATGAGAAGTTGGTTACAAAATCTAAAAATAGCCAAATGGCTTCCCTCCAATTTTGATAACCTTTAAAATCAGATTTTAGACTTAAAATATCTTAGAAAAATCTGGAGAAACTCCCTTTGGGTAAATAGCTCCTTAAAGATTCAAAGTTTCAACCCTTTATAAAACAGCCACCAAACTTGCGAAAATTACATTTTGGTCACTAGCCAAAATGTCACACTTCCAAAACTCATTTTCCAAAATTGATTTCACAGTTCACTTAATTATATTAAAAGATGATTTTAGAACATTTTTCCATATTTTTAATGCAACCCGAACTAGGCTTTCCTAATTTCACCTCTTTTGATTCGAACAGCACTTTGACCAACCGGTCAACGCCCAAAACTCCTAAGCCCAAAACCGGGGCGTTACAAGGCGTTTCGAAACGCCCTTCTCTCAGACATGATTTTAAAGCATCCGTATCGAAACAGGTTGACCCGTTTCAATACACTTGGGCCTGGAAGTGCAGATGAGGCTCTAAAAGTGTAGAAAATTGAGTTTTTCTAAGGCCTAACTTGCATGAATGACATGAATGAGCAATTTTACAAGATCAAGCAATTTTAAGCACAAAAGAGATCCTAAAAGGTCAAGATAGGCTAGCTAGACCTAACTCTCTCCTAAGGGACCAAAAACGCTCTTTGTCTAAAGGTTTTGTAAATATGTTTGCTAATTGATTTAAGGTGTCTACATACTCTATAACCACATCTTCTTTAAGGACATGATCTCTAATGAAGTGATGCCTTATTTCTATGTGTTTGGTTCTAGAGTGTTGGATGGGATTTTTTGTTAGACATATAGCACTAGTGTTGTCACATTTTAGGGGTATGGTTTCAACTTTAATTCCATAATCTAAGAGTTGTTGCTTCATTCAAAGGACTTGAGCACAACAACTGTTGAGTGTGTAAAAGTTCTATTATTTACACCCTTTTAACCCATATTTCTACTGCATTCAAGTATCATTGCATTGCATTTAGGTTAGTTTACGGAAAAACATCACAAATATATAAAAGGCACAGATTCTACTAAAAGATGGCTTATTTTGCAGGTTGCTGCCATAGTTGACGGAGAAGGCAGGCGCAGGGCAGAGAAGCAGAAGAGCTGAACTGGACAAGCAGACGAAGAGGACGATGCTGCCATGGATCTGTCGTGACAGGAGGACGACGACAAATTAGTGGAGGAAAAGCAAAGTGGACCTCGATAGATAGAGAAAATTATGCTCGTCAATCGTGTGAAAACCCTATATTTTTCCAAGCCCCGGATCAAAAGATATGTCAAGCCAAAGCTCAAGGAGAGGAAATCCCATGAAACAAGGAGGCAGCTGAAAAGTAGGATACTTAGAGATTAAGTCTTTATTAGAATCTTACTTTTAATTAAGTTATAATCCTTGTTATCTTCGAATACTTGAGCCCAAAGCTTATATAAGGGCATAGATTTTAACCTAGGAAATCAACATCCCATAACCCATAGCCGATTTCCCTTTAAACCGACAACCAAAAACCCTCCGTCGTTTACCCGTCGTCGACATGTTCTAAAACCCCCCTAGGGCCACGGGTTGATTTGTAAAGTAGTTGCAAGCGTTGTTTTGTTTTAGGAATATTCAGTTCAATAAAATAAACTTCAAGTTCTCTTATTTTGGTTATTAATATCTTGCAAGAGCATCGGGAGAGCATTGTGAGGTTATCTATTTACTTAGCATCGGGAGAGTTAAGTATACGAAAGAAATAAGAGCAAGTTCTCTAGTTTATAGTTTAACTATCTCGTGCCTAGGGATAGGGCGAGGTTAATTGGCTAAAGAAGAATTCATACACATCGGTGTTCATCCTTCGATTCACGCCAGGAGGTATCATCAAGACGTGATCATCGACAGACTTGGACCTAGGGATAGGCCAAGGCAGATCTGGGATTCTTGCCAAACTTGAAAGTACTGAGTTGAGTGTTTGCTGCAGCGACAATCAACGAACTGCTGCCGCGACAGGTGCTGTCCGTGACGGGCGCGTGACAGAACTGGATTTCCTAAAATCTGCAATACTTGCACTACTGAGCAATTCAATACCAGCCAATTCTCTCTATCTTGATTTCTCTACTTTTATTTTCCAGTATTCTTTATTATTTTCGTGACAATATCTTAATATATTCTTTTCCCCTTGTGCAGATAGCGAAGGAAAGGGTTAGCCCAGTCCCTGTGGAGACGATATCCGATACTCTAGTATCACTTTATTACTTGAGACTTGTACACTTGCACTCAATTGCGATAGACACTTTTACACGCAACAAGTTTTTGGCGCCGTTGCCGGGGATTGGCAACATAACTACAGCTTTCTTTTATTGCACTTTTCGTTTTTGTTTTTGTTTTTGTTTTTATTTTATTTTTCTTTTCTTTTATTTTTCTTTGGTGTTTTCAACTCTCGCTTTTCACAAGGTTTCCTTGTTTATGCGTAGATCTAAAAAAGGTGAAGATCTTGAGTTTAAATTAGATCCAGAAATTGAACGTTCCTTCAATCTCAAGAAACAACTTCGCCACCTTTTAGCCAGAAACGAGTACCTTGAGGAACAGCTAGAGCAGATGGCCCGTAATCCGCCCGCTGGTGGAGGTATACCGCCTGTCGGCGACCTACCTGCAGCAGATGGACGACGATCTTGTCGTGACTACATGTTGAACGATCATGTAGAGCTGGAGACCACGCTGCCGGATATTGAAGTTGATAACTTTGAGCTTAAACCTGTCATGTTTAGTATGATCAACAACGCCAGGCAGTTTAGTGGTGTTGTGACAGAAGATGCTAGAGAGCATCTCAAAACGTTCCAGGAGATCTGTGGTTCGTTTAAACTGCCAGGAGTTAATCTGGAGATACTGAGGCTTCGGTTATTTCCCCATTCATTGAGGGACAGAGCTAAAACTTGGTGGAATAAACTTACGTCGGGTTCAATCGTAACTTGGGCAGATTTATCTCGTGAATTCTTGTCTCGTTTTAATCCTTCGCATTTATCTGAGCGATTACGTAACGAAATTGCTACTTTTCAACAGGAAGATGACGAGCCGATGCACGAGGCCTGGGACAGATTTACTACTCTTCTTCGGAACTCCCCAATGCATGGATTTCCCGTCTGGAATCAGGTAAATAAGTTTTATAATGATGCCAACTTACAAACTCGCATTCGAATTGATTCTGCAGCAAACGGACTATTATTGGATAAAGATCCGGACGAGGCTTTGCAAGTTTTGAAAAATCTAGCTAAGAATGAGGAGCAGTTTCCGACAGCAAGAAGAGGGGGTAAACGGGTACTTCCTGTCAAGGACTATGAGGCCGACAGCACTATAAAATCACAGGTAGCATTCCTTACTAAAGCAATGAAAAGATTATTGAATGAGGATGAATTACAAGGATTTGCTGTTGAGGAAGTTTGTACCATCTGTGAGGGAAATCATAGTCGGGATGAGTGCCCAATACAAATAGAAGAGGGAAAATATGTTGGAAACTACAAGCCAAATTACAACTCCAATAATTATAATCCCAATTGGAGGAAGGATCCCAAATTTTCCTAGAGTAATCCCAATAATGCCCTGAATCCTCAAGCACACAATCAGAATCAGGGAGGACCTAGATTGCTGACGCGACAGCAACTGCCGCCGCACCTGCCGCCACAGCAGCAACAACAGCCACCACCTGCCACGAGCAGTATATTGGAACAGACTCTGGCCACCTTTATGTCTCAGACTGGTACGTATATGGAGAATATAAATCAGTTTGTCAAGAAGACAGAGAATTTCATAGATAAAACAGAGATGAGGATGATAAATCATGAAGCTACTTTGAAATCTCTGGAGACACAAATGGGTCAAGTTTCCCAACATATTAAGCCAAGGCAGAATGGAGGATTCCCTAGCAATACTGAAAATGCTAGACCGCCCACACATGAGCAGTGTAAGGCAATTACTACTAGGAGTGGGAAGAAACTACAAGGGCCGGAAAAAGAAGCTGGAACAGAAAAGGAACCGGCCTTGGATAAACTTGTCGAGGAAGCTGCCCCGACAGGTGATAAATAGACTGCTGCCGATGAGCTTGTCACGACAGCAGAAGCGACAGAGGAGAAAAAAGATGATTACCGTCCTCAGATTCGCATGCAGTGGGAAGGACATATTGCTGATTATTGTCCCCCACCGGCTTTTCCTCAACGGATACAGCAAGCTAAGCATGAATCTCAACTTAAAAAGATTTATGATATTTTTAAGCAAGTTCATATTAATATTCCGTTGTTAGATGTCGTTAAGGAGATGCCCGTTTATGCTAAATTTATCAAGGATGTCATGTCGAAAAAATCTAAACTTGGGGAATTCGAAACGGTAAAGATGACAGAAGGTTTCATGAGTATTCTTCATCGGCAGCCACCCCAGAAAAAGAAGGATCCAAGGAGCTTCATCATACCTTGCGTAATCGGAAACAAATTTGTCGGTAAGGCACTTTGTGATCTTGGTGCTAGTGTTAATTTAATGCCAAAGCCTGTTTTTCAGAAATTAGGTATTGGAAAGGCACGGCCCACGACAGTAACTCTGTAGCTGGTAGACCGCTCTTACGTTCATCCAGAGGGAAAGATTGAAGATATTCTGGTAAGAGTGGATAAGTTTATTTTTCCTGCTGACTTTCTTGTTTTAGATTGTGAGCCAGACGAAAATGCACCAGTCATCCTTGGGCGACCCTTCTTAGCCACGGGAAGATCACTGATTGATGTGAAGAAAGGAGAACTCACCATGCAAGTGAACGGTCAAGAGATTAAGTTGAATGTTCTCCAAACAATGAAACATGCTGATGTGGATGAGGAATGCAAGGCTATCACTGATGTTACCCTTGAACAACCCTGCATCAGGTCGGGCTGTCACGATATTAAATTTGGGCACTGCCGCGACAGCCACTTACAGGACTGTCACGACAGCAACGACGACAGCACCGACAACAACAACTCCTTTGACTTCGATACAACTGATACTGAAGATCAGAAGGAGGTAAACTGGTTAGGCAACCGTCCAGGTAAGTTATTCGAACCCTTGAATTATACTTCGGATAACCATTTAATCCAAAAGCCATATACTGTTGAACCACCTGCCTTAGAACTGAAGCCTCTGCCAGGACAGCTAAAATATGTTTTTCTTGGTTCAAATGACACAATGCCCGTAATCATCTCTTCTAAGCTGCCGCAAAAACAGGAACGGCAGCTAATCGACATGCTAAGGCAGCACAAAAAGGCGATTGGATGGACGATTGCTGATATACAAGGCATTAGTCCGGCGTTATGCATGCACAAAATCCTCTTAGAGGAAGATCATAAGCCGACTATTGATGCCCAAAGGCGGCTAAACCATGCTATGAAGGAGGTAGTGCGTAAAGAGATACTCAAATGGTTAGATGCTGGTATTATTTACGCCATCTCCGACAGCAAATGGGTAAGCCCGGTGCAATGCGTTCCAAAGAAAGGAGGAATGACCGTGATAACCAATGAGAACAATGAGTTAATCCCAACCAGGACTGTGACCGGTTGGAGGGTTTGTATGGACTATCGAAAGCTTAACAAAGCTACCCGAAAAGACCATTTTCCTTTACCCTTTATTGATCAAATGCTTGATAGATTAGCGGGTAAACCTTACTATTGTTTTCTTGATGGTTATTCAGGTTATAATCAAATTGCTATTGCACCAGAAGATCAAGAAAAGACGACTTTCACATGCCCCTATGGAACGTATGCATTTAGGAGGATGCCGTTTGGACTATGTAACGCACCCACCACCTTCCAAAGGTGCATGATGGCTATATTCTCCGACATGGTAGAGGACTTCCTGGAAATTTTTATGGATGATTTTTCAGTCTTTGGAGACGATTTTGAGAGATGCCTCGACAATCTTAAAAAGGTACTTGAAAGATGTGAAAAAGCTAATCTTGTTTTGAATTGGGAAAAATGCCACTTTATGGTGGACGAGAAGATAGTCCTAGGCCATAAGATTAGCTGCCATGGGATAGAAGTCGACAGGGCCAAAATAGAAGTGATTGAAAAGCTGCCGCCGCCAACAACAATCAAGGACATTAGAAGTTTTTTAGGGCATGCTGGTTTTTATCAAAGATTTATTGCAAATTTCTCAAAAATCACCAAGCCCCTATGCCATCTCTTAGAGAAAAACCGACCCTTTGACTTTAATGATGAATGTACTGAAGCATTCAAGGTTCTGAAAGAAAAACTAGTGACAGCCCCCATAGTACAGCCACTAGACTGGACACAGCCATTTGAAATCATGTGTGATGCTAGTGACTATGTTGTCGGGGCAGCACTTGGGCAGCGTAGAGATAAGCTGTTTCATGTCATATATTATGCCAGCAAAACATTAAATGACGCCCAAGTGAACTACACCACCACAGAAAAGGAGCTGTTAGCTGTGGTGTTCTCCATCGACAAGTTTCGTTCTTACATACTTGGGACGAAGGTAATAGTGCATACAGACCATTCTGCCCTTAAGTATCTGTTCGCGAAAAAGGACGCTAAACCTAGATTGATACGGTGGATCTTGCTATTACAAGAGTTACGACCTTGAGATCAAGGATAAAAAAGGGACAGAAAATTAGGTGGCAGACCACTTGTCAAGGTTGGAGAAGGGACAGAGTCTACTAATCGACGAGACAAACATACTGGAGACCTTCCCAGATGAGCAGCTCTTTGCTGCCGCAATCGCTGCCGCGACAGCCTTGGCGGCAGGTAAGTCTTCTGAACTCCCCTGGTATGCTGATTTCGTTAATTTTATAGTTAGCGGAATACTTCCTTCTGATCTTAATTATCAAGCCAGGAAGAGGTTCCAAAATGATGTTAAGCATTATTATTAGGACGAACCTCTTCTTTTCAAACTATGTGCAGATCAGGTTATAAGGAGGTGTGTACCACAAGAAGAACAAGAAGACATTCTCCATCACTGCCATGCTTCACAATATGGAGGTCGCTTAGGAGGCAATAAAACTGCTGCCAAGGTGCTGCAGCCAGGGTTCTACTGGCCGACACTATATAAAGATGCACAAGACTTCTACAAGAACTGTGACAGGTGCCAGCGGACAGGTAACATCTCGAGGAGAAACGAGATGCCACTATAGAATATCTTAGAAGTCGAGATCTTCGACGTTTGGGGGATCGATTTTATGGGACCTTTTCCATTTTCATGCGGAAATCTATACATCCTCCTAGCAGTGGATTATATCTCTAAGTGGGTTGAAGCTATCGCCACTCAAAAGAATGATGCCAAGACAGTCCAAAAGTTTCTACACAAAAACATTTTTTCGAGGTTTGGCATTCCTAAGGCGATTATCAGTGTTGAAGGGAGACATTTTAACAATAAGGGTTATTGCTGCCGCATTGAAGAGATATGGTGTCAAGCACAGGATCGCGACAGCATACCACCCATAGACCAATGGAAAAGCTGAGATATCCAATAGGGAAGTTAAGAACATTCTTGAGAAGATGGTTAAGCCAACTAGGAAATATTGGTCTTTACTCCTTAATGATGCATTATGGGCATATAGGACAGCTTTTAAGACTCCATTGGGCATGTCTCCATACAGATTGATTTATGGAAAAACCTGTCACTTGCTTGTCGAGATCGAACACAAAGCATATTAGGCAATCAAGGCAGTGAACATGGACTTGGACAAGGCAAGCCAGAAAAGGCTGTTAGATTTAAACGAGATCGAAGAAATACGAACAATGGCCTACGACAATGCAAGAATTTACAAGGAAAAGACTAAGAAGTGGCATGACAGGAAGTTGCTGCCACGACAGTTCTGCCCAGGGCAGCCTGTATTGTTGTTTAATTCTAGGTTAAAACTCTTCCCAGGGAAGTTAAAATCTAGATGGTCTGGCCCGTTCCAAGTGGTACAAGTTTTTCCCCATGGTGCCATCACTATACGATCATTAAAAGATGGGCACCAATTCAAAGTCAATGGACAGCGCCTAAAGCACTATCAGGGGACTGAAGCCCCAGGAATACATGAAGTGGTTACTTTACGAGATGCCCCACAAGGCATCCCTAATTTAACCTAAATTTTATTTTTATTTTATTATTTATTAGGAAATAAGGTTTATTTTATTCGAATAATGTTTTTATATTTTCTGTTTTTAGGAAATAAAGGAGTCAAGAAGAAAAGGAGAAGTGACCCAAGCCCACCATCCATCCATCAGCCCAACATAGCCCATTTATTGAAGCCTGTCGTTCCAGCTGTCGCCGCAGACACGGATAAGACAAGCTGTCAACATACTGACACGGCAGACGCAGAAGCTTGTGACAGACGCGTAACAGACGCATAATTATGTGTCAGACGCGTCAGACACGCCAAAACTTATCAGTCGCCCCGTTATTCACGCCTGCCGTTACAGCATTAAACGGGCAGCAACTCGACCGCTATAAAACCTCGTTCTTATTTTCATTTTCCTCACTTCTGCTTATTCTTCCTTGCTTTCTTCTCTTGTTTTTATTAGTTTTCTTTACTTTCACAATCCTTGCAACTAAAATGTCTTCCAGACGTACCTGTCGCAGTGCTGCTTCAACCTCTTCAGCAGCAGCACCCACACCGCAGTTGTTCGCCACCAAGGAATTATGGGAGGAAAGAGGATTCATCTACGTCCACAAGGCAGCAAACATGGGGCTCCGACCATTCATCGCGAAGGCGATAAGGACTCAGCTATGGGAGCAGTTCGCCGCACAACCTGCAGAACTAAATGATACGTTGGTGTGGGAGTTCTATGCTGCCATCGACAGCAGAACGACAACATCAGTCACCGTCCGAGGGGTAGAGGTACCATTTACAGCTGACAGCATCAACCATATGTATGGCCTGTATTTTGGTCCCAACGATGATGTTCATCAGAAATTTTTAGACACCCTCGATTCTGCCGCCTACGGTGTTGTCATGGCGGAGGTAACAGTGGAAGGAACAACATGGACCACGAGCAAAGAGAACCCCAACTCTGTAAAAAGGGGGAAGCTACTCCCAGAAGCCAAACTCTGGAACGCTTTCATTAAAAAGTGTATCATACCGACCTCCTATCACACGACGGTGGACCAGCAGCGGCTCGCCCTCATTCATTCGATCATGCACGACCGGCCTATCAACGTGGGCCGCTATATGAGGGACAACATCTTGGACTGCACATTCCACTCCACTTCCCGGCTTTGCCTACCGTTCACGATCACTTCTCTTTGCTGCTGCGCTGCCGTCCCAGAGGCCACTGCCGACAAACTGATCCAAGGCAGAGGCTGGACAGACAACAACATTACCAGCTTCATAGAGCTGATAGTCGCTACCCCCCTCTCCTCCTTCAACCCGGCTGCCTCCCTAGCAAAATCATCCGAGGAGCCTGCCCCTGAACCTGCCACTGCCACCGCCCAGACAGACCAATCTGCCCAGATCCTTGCTGCAATACAACGGGTGGAAGATAGACAAATGGGGCTGATGACATTCATCCGGGATTTCACCAACTCGACGGTAAATTTCATTACCAACACTTTAAATTATCCCGATGTTATTTTCCCCACTTTCCCTGCCCACTATTTCCACATCCCCTCCCTTGTCCATACACCTACACCACTTGCCTCCCCACACACCCATTCTACTGCTTCCACCCCATCACCTGCCCCGACGGCAGCTGGCAGTCCAACAGCCGAAACCTCTGCCCGAGGAACGAAGCGACCCGCCTCCGATGACAGCGAGTCAGAACCTCCTATTAGGAGGAATTTGGAGAAAGAGTTTACGCCTGTCAAGAGGCAGAAACACGTGGCAGACAGAAAAAGAATGCCCAAGGCCACCATCACCACCACCAGCACTTGGGATAGTGGCAGCAGCTCAGACATCCATGTCGTGGAGCAACCTGCCCAGCCTGCCCCACCACCCAGACGCCGCCACCAGATCCGTGTCAGCAGCAGCAGTGAAGAAAGTGATTAAAATTTAAGTCTTTTATTTTCTTTCATTGATGTCTGCTTTATTTATATTTTGTGATGTACCTGCCTTCATTTTATCTGTCATTTGCATTGAGGGCAATGCAACCCTCAAGTTTGGGGGTGGCAACCCTCCATTTTAATGGAGTCTTAGTACATCTTTAATTAAGTGTTGAGTCTTTTATTTAATTAAGTTCTCTTAAAAAAATCAGAAAAGATTAAATTGTTGGCTTAAAACTCTGAAGTTAACTTACCTGTCATGACAGCTCTGTCGTGGCAGCATCTTTAGGACAGTTTAAGGAGAAGTTTAGAGCCTTTCTATAGTTCTGAAAAACTTAAACACCTTTGTGATTCTTATATTGCTTAGATTTCTTTTAGCCAAACTAGAATAGGAAGGTTAGTACTTGAATAGCCCCTAGAGGGGCCTAACATTGGCTCTAGGAAAGAAGTTTAGCAAAAGAAACTCAAAAACCTAGAGGTGCCCGAAACCGGCTCTAGGAAGCTAACTAGAGGTGCCCAAAATTGGCTCTAGAAAAATTTAGCTTAAAAATGAAAGAAAAAGAAGCATGAAAATATGTCTTCCAGAAAATAAACTTTGGCATAAAAATTCGAGTTAAAAAGTTGAATATTCTAGTGAAACTAAGAGAGTCTTAGCATAAAACTGTTCACAAGCATGCACATACTGCACAAGGACTATAGTGAGATTCTGGACAGATCCTAATCTTTCCGACAGGTTGCTGCCGCCACAGAGAATGAGCGACGGGTAAGGGACATTTCACTGTTTGAAAGCCAACACAAAAAAAAATATTCATTTTTTTTCTTTTAGGTCTTCATTTCTTGAGGGAAAGCAAAAACTTGAGTTTGGGGGTGTGTTGAGTGTGTAAAAGTTCTATTATTTACACCATTTTAACCCATATTTCTGCTGCATTCAAGCATCATTGCATTGCATTTAGGTTAGTTTACGGCAAAACATCACAAATATATAAAAGGCACAGATTCTACTAAAAGATGGCTTATTTTGCAGGTTGCTGCCATAGTTGACGGAGAAGGCAGGCGTAGGGCAGAGAAGCAGAAGAGCTGAACTGGACAAGCAGACGAAGAGGACGATGCTGCCATGGATCTGTCGTGACAGGAGAACGACAACAAATTAGTGGAGGAAAAGCAAAGTGGACCTCGATAGATAGAGAAAATTATGCTCGTCTGTCGTGTGAAAACCCTATATTTTCCAAGCCCCGTATCAAAAGATATGTCAAGCCAAAGCTCTAGGAGAGGAAATCCCATGAAACAAGGAGGCGGCTGAAAAGTAGGATACTTAGAGATTAAGTCTTTATTAGAATCTTACTTTTAATTAAAGTTATAATCCTTGTTATCTTAGAATACTTGAGCCCAAAGCTTATATAAGGGCATAGATTTTAACCTAGGAAATAATCATCCCATAACCCATAGCAGATTTTCCTTTAAACCAACAACCAAAAACCCTCCGCCGTTTACCCGCCGTCGACATGTTCCAAAACCCCTCTAGGGCCACGGGTCAATTTGTAAAGTAGTTGCAAGGGTTGTTTTGTTTTAGGAATTTTCAGTTCAATAAAATAAACTTCAAGTTCTCTTATTTTGGTTATTAATAACTTGCAAGAGCATCGGGAGAGCATTGTGAGGTTATCTATTTACTTAGCATCGGGAGAGTTAAGTATACGAAAGAAATAAGAGCAAGTTCTCTAGTTTATAGTTGAACTATCTCGTGCCTAGAGATAGGGCGAGGTTAAGTGGCTAAAGAAGAATTCATACACATCGGTGTTCATCCTTCGATTCACGCCAGGAGGTATCATCAAGACGTGATCATCGACAGACTTGGACCTAGGGATAGGCCAAGGCAGATCTGGGATTCTTGCCAAACTTGAAAGTACTGAGTTGAGTGTTTGCTGCCGCGACAATCAACGAACTGCTGCCGCGACAGGTGCTGTCCGCGACGGGCGCGTGACAGAACTGGATTTCCTAAAATCTGCAATACCTGCACTGTTGAGTGGATCGCAAGATCAAAATTGACCAAGAGGGGGGTGAATAGGAAATTTACAGGTTTGTGGTGGAAATTGGCAAATTAAAAATTGATGGACAAGAGATTTAGAGTGGTTCAAGTTCCAAATAAACTCTACATCCACTACCTTAGCTTCACAAAGGATTTGCAACAATTCCACTAAAACGTTCTTCCCCTTTTCTAGGACAAGGAGGCAACCCTTTACAATTTCGGTTGATTTTTCTACCCAAAAACCAACCCAACCCTCACACAAGAGAACAAAGAAATTTGTAGGCTAATAAGGTATCTCTCAATACAAATGATAGCCCCAATACAAGCACTCAACCCAATTTGACAAAATATGAATGAAGATTGCAATTGGGATTTTTACACAAAATGGGATTTTTGCACACTTGCTTGATTTTGATGTTTGGATGTTTGCTTTTGGATCAATAGTTGTTGCTGATGCTTTTGGATGTCTCTTTTATACCTTCTCATTGATTTCTAGTCGTTTGGGTGGTTGGGAACATAAATGGAGCCGTTGGAACCCTCTCTTACCACCATAAATGCAGTCTGCACCAACCCGTTTCGAAACGTGGGGTACCTGTTTCGGTACGGACTAAAATAGAAATAGCCGTTGGGGTGCATTTAAGAGCCCGTTTCGAAACGCCATAGGGCCGTTTCGAATCACTTTTTCCACTGTCAAGGGTCGTTTCGGAACGGTCTTATCCCATTTCGAAACGCCTTAACGACTTTCAGATTTTTAGTTAAAAACACATAACGGTCATATTTTCAAATTAAACCTAGGACCTGTTTCGAAACGATATGGATCCGTTTCGAAACGGATTTGCAACTGTCAAGGGTCGTTTCGGAACGGCCGTGATCCGTTTCGAAACACCCTTTTTATCTTTAAAAAATCAGCAAATATTTGAACCGTTGTACTCTTTTTAAATCAAATATGAAGAACAGTTTTGAAACGATTGATACCGTTTCGGAACGGGGTCAAGTGTTTCGATACACGTTTCGGAACGGTGGTCGACATTGATGAAAACGTTTCGAAACGCCTGAGGGCCGTTTCGAAACAGGAGCTTGAAATTCACTGTTTTGACTTGAAAACACTTAGAAAAATATTTGAAAAAACTTGTTTTTAACTTGGGCATAATCTTAAAATTATATAGGGATATTTTGAGGACATAAAATTCATTTTGACATTTTCAATTTAGTCCTTAGGTTTTTAGTTATATCAAAATTAGAATATTTGTTTCACAATCTCCCCCTTTTTGATATAACAAAACCAAAGTTAGAATTTTTGAAAATTTTGAAAGTTTTGAAAAATATTCTAACTCCCCCTTAATTTAAGATAGGTTTTTAAAGTTAAAAGAAATTTTTTATTTGAAATCCAAGTTGTAAACCAAAAAAAACTTTTAAAATTTAAAACGAATTTTAGTGTGGCTCATAAATTTCTTCTCCCCCTTTTTGTTAGATCAAAAAGAACAATAAAAGCTCATAGAGAAGATAAAGGATTAGTACCAATAAGCATTAATAAGCAACCATAATATTAATTTATAATATCAAAATATCCAAAACATAAACCAAAATTAAGTTCAAACATAAAATCCCAAATAAAAAGCCAAAAGCATAGGTTCCTAAAACATGAGAAAACATAAAGATGCAATCTTAATCCTAAAATGCATAGATAATATGATATGATATGATATGATATGATATGATATGATATGATATGATATGATATGATATGATATGATATGATATGATATGATATGATATGATATGATATGATATGATATGATATGATATGATATGATATGATATGATATGATATGATATGATATGATATGATATGATATGATGTGAAGATCCTAGGCATCGTCATCATCATCCGAAGTATCATCATCATTCTTGGCTTGAGAACGGTGAAACTTCGTCCATTGCCCATAGAGCATAGAGAAGGATAGATCCAAGTTGGAGTGGGAAGTCTCAAGAGAATGAAGACGATCCTCGAAATTCTTTAAACGATTGCCCATAGATTCAAATCCTGAAGCAATGCGAGTGTCCAAAGCATCGAACCGAGAGTCCAAAGCATTGAATCGCTCGGTAAGGAGGGCCGTGAGGGCGTCATTGTTTGCAACTTGAACTTGCGGTGGAGGAGCAACGGGAGGAGGAACGGCTTCCTATCAATTCTTTCCCAAACATTATTCACATATGTAAACCCGAACTTGCGAAGGGATGACTCACCAATCATGGTCTTGCGAGGTTCCAGAGAGTCGTAGGAAAAATCAATGATAAGATCATGAAAGATGTAGCTCAAGAGTATGCCATAGGTAAAAGACTTCAACTCATTTGTGTCAATAAGCTTGATATTATTTACTATCTCAGCAAAAATTATTTTAGGCACATTAGGGCGCTCACCCTTACGGAAACACTCTAGCCAAAAATGATCAGTTTGACGGATGTGAGAGTATTTACCTCCGGAAGGTCGATTGAACCAAGAAACCATCAAGTGAAGAACGCGATCGTGCACATCCAAAGTAAGTACCTTACCGGTGAAGGTGCCAAAGTGACGTTCATCCTCAATACCCTCATCCTTAAGTTTAAAAATAGACTCTAAAAGAGCAACATTGACAACAAACTTTTTGCCCAATAAGGATGATTCAATTCCTATAATCTCGGTTTTAGATTCATCATAGATAAAATGAGCATTAGAGTAGAAAAGGAGTACCATGTGTTTGTAGCAAATATCCGGAATGCTCAAGAACAAGATAAGATCCCACTCACTCAAACGGCCGAGATAACGGAATAGGAAACGCTCGGAATTGAGGAAATCAAGATCAATGACCTGTTCTTTGCGAATTTCGAAATCCTTGACATAAGAGAATCGAGCACGCATCTCCGAAGTTTTGAGGGTTTTCTGAAAAAGCTAAGGAAGATTCGGACGAACGCTCGACTCACCGGTTTGAATGGCCTTGCACTTTTTGTTAGCTTGATCCGCCATCTAAAAACATTAAGCAAGTGTTTTAAAATTAAGTGTATGCATTGATATTTAAAATCAATCCAATAATAAATCCCACTTAGGTCTTTGAAAACAAAAATAAAATAAAAAAACAATTTTAAAAAATACGACTGAAAAATTTTATATTCGAATCAAAAATTTTGAGATTTGGAAATATTTTTACAAGATATTGAAAACCCACAACTAAAAACATATAATTTATACAAAAATAAATTTTCTAACCTAAGATTCGAACATAAATTGAAAGAAAAAAGAAAAAAAGAAAAATTACCTTAGTTTGGGATTTTGGATGATTTGATTAAAATCCTTGCACAAGATTGATGAAACTTGCTTAGACTTGAGTTGTAGAGTAAAACCCCTCACAATTTTGTGAAAATCAAAGAGTTTGAGAGGGTATTTATAGAGAGGGAGGCGGTTTAGGGTTTTAAGAGTTTTGATAAAATGTGAATTGTGTCATTAAAAGCCCTAAATAAAGCAATCCGCGATGCCGTTTCGGAACGGTCTTGACCGTTCCGAAACGGGGCGACTAGGGTTTTGACCGTTTTGAGACCATAGTCTGACCGTTTCGATACGGTATTGACTGTATCGAAACCCTTTTGACCCGTATCGGAACACGTTCCGATACACCCCTTGGCAGTAGCAAAAACGTTTCAGAACGCTTTCGAGGCGTTTCGGAACGCTTTCGAGGCGTATCGAAATGTCCTTCTCTCAGAACAGGATTTAAGGTATCTGTATCGAAACAGGGTCACCCGTTTCGATACACCTGGGCCTGGAAGTGCAGATGAGGCTCTAAAAGTGCAGAAAAATGAAGTTTTAAGAGGCCTAACATATTTACGCATAAACATACTCCCCCTAACTATAGGCATGGATGAAATTAGGAGTTTAAACACATCAACATGGCATTTCACAAAATCAAGCATATTTAAACACAAAAGAGGTCCTAAAAGGTCAAGATAGGCTAGCTAGACCTAACTCTCTCCTAAGGGACCAAAAACGCTCTTTGTCTAAGGGTTTTGTAAATATGTCCGCTAATTGATTCAAGGTGTCTACGTACTCTATAACCACATCTTCCTTTAGAACATGATCTCTAATGAAATGATGCCTTATTTCTATGTGTTTGGTTCTAGAGTGTTGGATGGGATTTTTAGTTAAACATATTGCACTAGTGCTATCAAATTTTAGGGGTATGGTTTCCACTTTAATTCCATAATCTAAGAGTTGTTGCTTCATCCAAAGGACTTGAGCACAAAAACTCCCTAAGGATATGTACTCGGCTTTGGTGGTAGATAAGGCTACACTATTTTGTTTCTTAGAGAACCAAGATATGAGCATACTACCTAAGAATTGGCAAGTTCCCGAAGTACTTTTCCTATCAATTTTGCAACCCCCGTAATCCGCATCCGAGTAAGCATGAAGGTTGAAGGTAGAGTCTCTAGGATACCAAAGGCCTAAACAAGGAGTGTCTCTAAGGTATCTAAAGATTCTCTTAACGGCTATAAGGTGAGACTCTCTAGGACTAGCTTGAAACCTAGCACACAAGCAAACACTAAACAAGATATCTGGTCTACTTGCGGTAAGGTAAAGCAAAGATCCAATCATAGAATGATAAAGCTTAGAGTCAACACACTTACCTCCTTCATCTTTGTCAAGCTTTGTAGATGAGCTCATAGAAGTGGCTTGAGGCTTTGCATTCTCCAAGCCAAACTTCTTGAGCATATCATTAATGTATTTTGCTTGGTTGATGAAGGTGTCATCCTTCTTTTGCTTGATTTGGAGTCCCAAAAAGAATGAGAGCTCCCCCAGCATGCTCATCTCAAATTCACCTTGCATTAACTTAGCAAACTCTTGACAATGACATTCATTAGTAGAACCAAAAATAATATCATCAACATAAATTTGAACTACTAAAATGTCATTTTTATACATTTTTATAAAGAGTGTAGTGTCCACCTTACCTTTTTCAAATCCTTTTTCAATCAAAAAATTTGAAAGCCTTTCATACCAAGCTCTAGGAGCTTGTTTTAAACCATAAAGAGCTTTGGTAAGTTTGAAAACATGATTTGGAAATTTTGAATCTTCAAAACCCGGTGGTTGTTCCACATACACTTCTTCATTTATAAAACCATTTAAAAATGCGCTTTTAACATCCATTTGAAAAAGCTTGAAATTATGATAACATGCATATGCAAGCAACATCCTAATGGCTTCCATTCTAGCTACGGGTGCATAGGTTTCATCAAAATCTATTCCCTCTTCTTGAGTGTAACGTTGTGCTACAAGTCTAGCTTTATTTCTCACAATGTTACCACTCTCATCTAGTTTGTTCCTAAAGACCCATTTAGTTCCTATTGTAGATTGATTACTAGGCCTATCAACTAATGTCCATACATTACTTCTCTCAAATTGATTTAACTCTTCTTGCATAGCCATAATCCAAAAGTCATCTTTCAATGCTTCTTTTATGTTTTTAGGCTCTATGCATTAGATAAATGCAACATGGTTCATTAATCTAAGAGAAGAACGAGTGGTTACCCCCATGGATGGATCACCCAAGATTTCACCGTCTTTGACATAGTTCAACTCCCTTGGGTAGCTCACTTCCTTTTCCTCAATGGCCAAGTCCTTCAAGGCTTCAAGAGGTGGATCTTGTGAGTCCTCTTCCTTTGTTGGAATCTCATCCTCCTTTGAAGCTTGACCTCCATCAAAGGCATTTATGATCCCTACATCATCATCATCACAAGAATCCTTCCTAAGAAGGAGGTTATCATCGAATACAACATGAATAGATTCTTCTACTACTAAAGTTCTTTTGTTAAATACTTGATAGGCTTTAGAGGTTAAAGAATAACCTATAAAAATAGCTTCATCACTTTTTGCATCAAATTTACCTAAGTTGTCTTTTCTATTATTTAAAACAAAACACTTGCACCCAAAAGGGTGGAAATAGCTAATGTTAGGCTTTTTAGATTTTAAAATCTCATAAGGTGTTTTCTTTCAAATTGGCCTAATCATTACTCGATTTACAATATAGAAAGCGGTGTTTGTGGCTTCCGCCCAAAAATATTTAGGTAAATTGTTTTCACAAAGCATAGTTCTAGCCATTTCTTGTAAAGTTCTATTTTTCCTCTCAACTACCCCATTTTGTTGAGGAGTTCGAGGAGCCGAAAAATTATGGCTAATACCATTTTCATTTAAAAAATCTTCAAACCCTAAATTTTGAAACTAAGTTCCATGATCACTTTTAATATGTGAAATTCTAAGTTCAAGATCATTTTGGGTTAGTTTTCAAAATGTGATGAATTTTTCCAAAGCCTCATCTTTAGTACTTAAAAAGAGAACCCAAGTAAATCTAGAAAAATCATCAACAAGCACAAAAGCATAAGACTTACCACCCAAGCTCATAGTCCTAATTGGCCCAAATAAATCCATGTTAATTAATTGTAAGCATCTACTAGTAGATACATCATTAATGGATTTAAAGGAAGACCTATGTTGTTTACCCTTTGAGCATGCATCACAAATTTTATCATTTGAAAATTTTATCTTGGGTAAACCTCTAACTAGATTTAGAGAGACTAGTTTTTCTAAAACACTTATGCTAGCATGTCCTAGCTTCCTATGCCACAACCATGCATCATGTTCATTTTGAGCAACTAAACATGCATGAGATGTAAGTATGTCATCTAAATGCACCATGTATATGTTTCCTATGCGATGACCTATGAGCATAATATTATTAGATTTAATGTCTACAATTTTGCATCCATTTTTATCAAATAAAACATTAAATCCTTTATCACACAATTGACTTATGCTCAATAAATTGTGTTTAAGACCATCGACATATAAGACATTTTCAATGAGAATTGTAGAGTGATTACCTATGGAGCCAATACCTTTAATGTGGCCTTTGGAGTTGTCACCAAATGTTACTACTCCTCCACTTTTTGGCTTTAGATCCATGAATCGACTCTTTTCTCCGGTCATGTGCCTCGAGCATCCACTATCAAGGTACCATGAGTTTTGACTTTGTGCCTTGGCCTTGTAGCAATGCTCCCCCTACAAACAAAGATATTAAACTTTGGTTTTTGGTACCCAAATCATTTTGGGTCCATGAGTGTTAGCTCCCAAAACCTTGGTTCCCTTAGGAATCTAAGATGACATAGCAATAATATTATTAGATTTTACAAGTTCCTTAGGAACCCATACACTTCTAATTGTTTTAGCTCTACTATGTCTAGGGTAGCTACCTTGTTTGTAGTAATTAGTCTTTTTCTTAAGTTGGTGTGTTCTAGAGGATTCTCTTACTTCATGCTTGACACTACCAATATTTTTTAAAGACTTTTTGAGCTCATTTAGCTCACCCAACACCTTTTGGTGTTCACTATTACATTGAGACAAAAAATTATTAAGATCAACATTTTCATCTTGAAAAAATTTAAGTTCATCTTTTAATCCTAAAATCTTTTTTCTCAAATTTAGAATTAGCTTGTGTGAGTGAGTCATTTTTCTCATTTAGTTCTAAAATGATTTTCTTGTTTTTAATGACCGACTCTTTAAACTTCTCAACTAATTCATCATATACCTCTTGTAACTCATCATATGCATCATTTAACTCTTCATATGAAAAATCTAAAGTAGATGAGTTAGAGGTTACCAAGGAGGAATCTTCCTCAAGTGCCATGAGACAAAGATTAGCCACTTCTTGTTCGTCATCCTCCGATGACTCCTCATCACTCCAAGTAGCAAGCTTGGCTTTGAGTCTCTTCTTCTTCTCAAAGCCCTTCTTCTTGAGTTGAGGGCACTCCGAACGGATGTGGTCGGGTTGTTTGCCCTCATAGCAAATGATGGGATCCTTTCCTTCTTCTTTGTTCTTCCCTTTGAAGTCCATCTTTCTTTGGATTTTTCTTCACCGTTTGGCTATCATAGCCAATTCTTCAAGTTCATCCTCATCACTAGATGAGCTCTCATCAAGTTGTGAAGCTTTAGCCTTGAGAGCTATTCCCATCTTCTTCTTCTTCTCAACCTCAAGCTTCTCTACCCTTTTCTCTTCTTTCTTCTTCTCATCTTCCCTTCCTTGCTTCATGATCTCATGAGTAAGGAGAGAACCCACAAGCTCATCAAGCTTTAATGTCTTCAAGTTCTTTGCTTCGATGATAGCGATTCTCTCCCCATCCCAAGACTCGGGAAGTGAATAGAGTAGCTTCCGGACAAGCTTGTCTTCCGATATGATCTCTCCAAAGCCCTTTAGACCATTGACAATTGTGGAGAATCGATCAAACATCTTTGACACCGTCTCATCGGGGTCCATCTTGAAATTTTCATAACTAAGATTGAGAATTCCAATCTTAGTTTCTTTAACATCATTGGTGCCTTCATAGGTGGTCTCAAGAGTGTCCCACACTTCCTTGGCACTTTCAATAGATGAGACCTTTGAGTAGATGTCCGGACCGAAAGCACAAAATAGCATGTGCAGAGCTTTATCATTGACTTGAATCTTTTTCCTCTCGTCTTCACTCATTTCGGCTTTCTTCTTCAACACCATCTTGCCTTCACCGTATTGCTTCAATGGAATGTATGGCCCATCCTCAATGACATCCCACACAAGATAGTCACTAGACTTGATGAATAGACGCATTTTATTCTTCCAAAAAGAATAGTTGTCACCATTGAAGAAAGGAGGCTTTGTGGTTGATTGTGACTCGTACATGCCGGAACCGGAGGTTGAAGTCATCTCTTGATATGTTGATGATCACACTCTTCCAAGGATCTCCTCTTGTGGTTGTTAGTCCTCAAAGAGTTAAGCTCTGATACCAATTGTTGAGTGGATCGCAAGATCGAAATTGACCAAGAGGGGGGTGAATTGGAAATTTAAAGGTTTGTGGTGGAAATTGGCAAATTAAAAATTGATGGACAAGAGATTTAGAGTGGCTCAAGTTCCAAATGAACTCTACATCCACTACCTTAGCTTCACTAAGGATTTGCAACAATTCCACTAAAACGTTCTTCCCCTTTTCTAGGACAAGGAGGCAACTCTTTACAATTTCGGTTGATTTTTCTACCCAAAAATGGGATTTTTACACAAAATGGGATTTTTGCACACTTGCTTGATTTTGATGTTTGGATGTTTGCTTTTGGATCAATAGTTGTTGTTGATGCTTTTGGATGTCTCTTTTATACCTTCTCATTGATTTCTAGCCGTTTGGGTGGTTGGGAACATAAATGGAGCCGTTGGAACCCTCTCTTACCACCATAAATGCAGTCTGCACCAACCCGTTTCGAAATGCGGGGTACCTGTTTCGGAACAGACTAAAATAGAAAGAGTCGTTGAGGTGCATTTAAGAGCCCGTTTCGAAACGCCTTAGGGCCGTTTCGAAACACTTTTGCCACTGTCAAGGGTCGTTTCGGAACAGTCTTATCCCGTTTCGAAACGCCTTAACGACTTTCAGAAATTCAATTAAAACACATAACGGTCATATTTTCAAATTAAACCTAGGACCTGTTTCGAAACGATATGGATCCGTTTCGAAACGGATTTGCAACTGTCAAGGGTCGTTTCGGAACGGCCGTGATCCGTTCCGTAACACCATTTTTATCTTTAAAAAATCAGCAAATATTTGAACCGTTGTACTCTTTTTAAATCAAATATGAAGAACAGTTTCGAAACGATTGATACCGTTTCGGAACGGGGTCAAGTGTTTCGATACACGTTTCGAAACGGTGGTCGACAATGATGAAAACGTTTCGAAACGCCTGAGAGCCGTTTCGAAACAAGAGCTTGAAATTCACTGTTTTGACTTGAAAACACTTAGAAAAATATTTGAAAAAACTTGTTTTTAACTTGGGCATAATCTTCAAATTATATAGGGATATTTTGAGGACTTAAAATTTGTTTTGACATTTTCAATTTAGTCCTTAGGTTTTTAGTTATATCAAAATTAAAATATTTGTTTCACATGCACTACTGAGCAATTCAATATCAGCTCATTCACTCTATCTTGATTTCTCTACTTTTATTTTCTAGTATTCTTTATTATTTTCGTGACAATATCTTAATCTATTCTTTTCCCCTTGTGCAGATAGCGAAGGAAAGGTTTAGCCCAGTCCCTGTGGAGACGATATCCGATACTCTAGTATCACTTTATTACTTGAGACGTGTACACTTGCACTCAATTGCGATAGACACTTTTACACGCAACAACAACTCCCTAAGGATATGTACTCGGCTTCGGTGGTAGATAAGGCTACACTATTTTGTTTCTTAGAGAACCAAGGTATGAGCATACTGCCTAGGAATTGACAAGTTCCCGAAGTACTTTTCCTAACGATTTTGCAACCCCCATAATGTGCATCCGAATAAGCATGAAGGTTGAAGGTAGAGTCTCTAAGGTACCAAAGACCTAAATAAGGAGTATCTCTAAGGTACCAAAAAATTCTCTTAACGGCTATAAGGTGAGACTCTCTAGGACTAGCTTGAAACCTAGCACACAAGCAAACATTAAATAAGATATTTGGTCTACTTGCGGTAAGGTAAATCAATGATCCAATCATAGAACGGTAAAGCTTAGAGTCAACACACTTACCTCCTTCATCTTTGTCAAGCTTTGTAGATGAGCTCATAGGTGTGGCTTGAGGCTTTGCATTCTCGAAGCCAAACTTCTTGAGCATATCCTTTATGTACTTTGCTTGATTGATGAAGGTGCCATCCTTCTTTTGCTTGATTTGGAGTCCCAAAAAGAATGAGAGCTCCCCCATCATGCTCATCTCGAATTCACCTTGCATTAACTTAGCAAACTCTTGACAATGACATTCGTTAGTAGAACTGAAAATAATATCATCAACATAAATTTGAACTACTAAGATGTCATTTTTATACATTTTTATAAAAAGTGTAGTGTCCACCTTACCTTTTTCAAAACCTTTTTCAATTAAAAGTTTGAAAGTCTTTCATATCAAGCTCTAGGAGCTTGTTTTAAACCATAAAGAGCTTTGGTGAGTTTGAAAACATGATTTGGAAATTTTGATTCTTCAAAACCCGGTGGTTGTTCCACATACACTTCTTCATTTATAAAACCATTTAAAACGTATTTTTAACATCCAGTTGAAAAGCTTGAAATTATGATAACATGCATATGCGAGCAACATCCTAATGGCTTCTATTCTAGCTACGGGTACATAGGTTTCATCAAAATCTATTCCCTCTTCTTGAGTGTAACCTTGTGCTACTAGTCTAGCTTTATTTCTTACAATGTTACCACTCTCAACTAGCATGTTCCTAAAGACCCATTTAGTTCCTATGGTAGATTGATTACTAGGCCTATCAACTAATGTCTAAACATTACTTCTCTCAAATTGATTTAACTCTTCTTGCATAGCCATAATCCAAAAATCATCTTTCAATGCTTCTTTAATATTCTTAGGCTTTATGCATGAGATAAATGCAACATGATTCATTAATCTAAGAGAAGATCGAGTGGTTACCCCCTTGGATGGATCACTCAAGATTTCACTATCTTTGACATAGTTGAACTCCCTTGGGTAGCTCACTTCCTTTTCCTCAAGAGCCAAGTCCTTCAAGGCTTCAAGAGGTGGATCTTGTGTGTCATCTTCTTTTGTTGGAATCTCATCCTCCTTTAAAGTTTGTCCTCCATCAAAGGCATTTATGATTCCTACATCATCATCATCACAAGAATCCTTCCTTGGAAAGAAGGTTATCATCGAATACAACATGAATAGATTCTTCTACTACTAAAGTTCTTTTGTTAAATACTCGATAGGCTTTAGAGGTTAAAGAGTAACCTATGAAAATAGCTTCATCACTTTTTGCATCAAATTTACCTAAGTTGTCTTTTCCATTATTTAAAACAAAACACTTGCAACCAAAAGGGTGAAAATAGCTATTAATAGGCTTTTTAGATTTTAAAATCTCATAAGGTGTTTTCTTTAAAATTGGCCTAATCATTACTCGATTAACGATATAGCAAGCGGTGTTTGTGGCTTCCGCCCAAAAATATTTATGTAAATTATTTTTACAAAGCATAGTTCTAGTCATTTCTTGAAAAGTTCTATTTTTCCTCTCAACTACCCCATTTTGTTGAGGAGTTCGAGGAGCCGAAAATTTGTGGCTAATACCATTTTCCTTTAAAAAATCTTCAAACCCTAAATTTTGAAACTCGGTTCCATGATCACTTCTAATATGTGCAATTTTAAGTTCAAGATCATTTTGGGTTAGTTTTGAAAATGTGATGAATTTTTCCAAAGCCTCATCTTTAGTACTTAAAAATAGAACCCAAGTAAATCTAGAAAAATCATCAAGAAGTACAAAAGCATAAGACTTACCACCCCAAGCTCATAGTCCTAATTGGCCCAAATAAATCCATATGGATAATTTGTAAACATATACTAGTAGAAACATCATTAATGGATTTAAAGGAAGACTTATGTTGTTTACCCTTAGAGCATGCATCACAAATTTTATCATTTGAAAATTTTATCTTGGGTAAACCTCTAACTAGATTAAAGGGAAACTAGTTTTTCTAAAACATGAATGCTAGCATGTCCTAGTTTCCTATGCCACAACCATGCATCATTTTCATATTGTATTACTAAGCATGCATGAGATGTATGAATGTCATCGAGATGCACCATGTATATGTTCCCTATGCGATGACCTATGAGCATAATATTATTAGATTTAATGTCTACAATTTTGCATCCATTTTTATCAAATAAAACATTAAATCCTTTATCACACAATTGACTTATGCTCAATAAGTTGTGTTTAAGACCATCGACATACAAGACATTTTCAATGAGAATAGTAGAGTGATTACTTATGGAGCCAATACCTTTAATGTGGCCTTTGGAGTTGTCACCAAATGTCACCACTCCTTCACTTTTTGGCTTTAGATCCATGAATCTACTCTTGTCTCCAGTCATATGCCTTGAGCATCCACTATCAAGGTACCATGAGTTTTGACTTTGTGCTTTGGCCTTGTAGCAATGCTCCCCCATGGAGGAATCTTCCTCAAGTGCCATGAGGCAAAGGTTAGCCACTTCTTGTTCGTCATCCTCCGGTGAATCCTCATCACTCCAAGTAGCAAGCTTGGCTTTGAGCTTCTTCTTCTTCTCAAAGCCCTTCTTCTTTAGTTGAGGGCACTCCGAACGTATGTGGTCGGGTTGTTTGCACTCAAAGCAAATGATTTGATCCCTTGCTTCTTCTTTGTTCTTGCTTTTGAAGTCCATTTTTCTTTGGATTTTTCTTCCTCGGTTGGACCTCATAAAGCGTGAGAATCGTTTGGCTATCATAGCCAATTCTTCTAGCTCATCCTCCTCGCTAGAAGAGCTCTCTTCATGTAGAGAAGCTTTGAGAGCTATTCCCATCTTCTTCTTCTTTTCAACCTCTATCTTTTCTACTCTTTTCTCTTCTTTCTTCTTCTCTTCTTCCCTTCCTTCCTTCATAATCTCATGAGTAAGGAGAGAACCCACAAGCTCATCAAGCTTTAAAGTGTTCAAATTTTTAGCTTCAATGATGTCGGTTCTCCTCCTATCCCAAGATTCGGGAAGTGAATAAAGTAGCTTCCGGACAAGCTTGGCTTCCGGTATGATCTCTCCAAAACCTTTGAGCCCATTGACTATAGTGGAGAACCGATCAAACATCTTGGAGACCGTCTCATCGGGCTCTATCTTGAAATTCTCATAACTAAGATTGAGAATTCCAATCTTAGTTTCTTTGACATCGTTGGTTCTCTCATAGGTAGTCTCAAGAGTGTCTCACACTTCTTTGGTGCTCTCAATGGATGACACTTTAGAATAGATGTCTGGACCGAATGAACAAAAGAGCATGTGGAGAGCTTTGTCATTTACTTGAATCTTTTTTCTTTTCTTCTTCACTCATCTCCACCTTTTTCTTCAAGACCATCTTGCCTTCACTATCTTGCTTCAATGGAATGTAAGGGCCATCTTCAATGACATCCCACACTAAGTAGCCATTGGACTTGATGAAGAGACGCATTATATTCTTCCAAAAAGAATAGTTATCACCTTTGAAGAAGGGAGGCTTTGTCGTGGATTGAGACTCATACATGCCCGAACCGGAAGTTGAAGCCATCTCTTGAAATTTGATGATCACACTCTTCCAAGGAACTCCTCTTGTGGTTGTTAATCCTCAAAGAGGTAGGCTCTAATACCAATTGTTGAGTGGATCGAATGATCGATATGAACCAAGAGGGGGTGAATTGGATTTTTAAGGTTTAGGTGGTGGAAATTGTAAAATAAAAAAATTGACAAGGAATTTTAGAGTGGTTCAAGTTCCAAATGAACTCTACATCCACTACCTTAGCTTCACTAAGGATTTGCAACAAATCCACTAATTGCTCTTCCCCTTTTCTAGGCTAAGAAGACAACCCTTACAGTTTTCGATTAAATTTTCTACCCAAAATTTAACCCAATCCTCACACAAAGATAACAAAGAGTTTGATGGCTAAGACGGTATCTCTCAATACAAATTGTAGAACAATTACAAGCACTCAACCCAATTGAAAAAGATAAGAATTAAAATTACAATTGGGGTTTCTAGACAATTTTGGGATTTAAGCACAAATGCTTGGATTTAATGCATGGATATTTGCTTTTCGGATCAATAGTTGTTGCTGAAGCTTTTAGAGGTCTCTTTTATACCTTCTCATTGATTTCTAGATGTTGTGGTTGTTGCATTCATCAATAGAGCCGTTGGGGGTGTTATCTCACCTCCATAAATGCAGTCTACAACTACCCGTTTCGGAACGCGGGAACCTGTTTCGAAACGGACCAAAATAGAAAGAGTCGTTGGGGTGCATTTAAGAGCCCATTTCGAAACGGAATGAACTCGTTTCGAAACACTTTTGCCACTTTCAAGGGTCGTTTCGAAACAGCTTGAGCCAGTTTCGAAACACCCTAACGGTTTCTGAAAATTCAGTTAATAACTTTGCAACGGTCATAATTTTCAAATCAAAATGGAGAACCATTTTGAAACACTTGAAGTCGTTTCGATACGGGTTCTTATGTTCTAAAGTCGTTTCGATACCCGTTTCGGAACAGGGGTTGGCAGTGGTGAAATCGTTTCGAAACGCCTTAGGCCGTTTCGAAACAGAGACTTGAAAAACACTATTTGTCTTTAAGAACACTTAAAAAATATTTTAAAATCTTAGTTTTTAACTTTGACATATTCTTAAAATCATATGGGGATGTTTGAGGACTTAAAAATTCGTTTTGACATTTTCAATTTAGTCCTTAGGTTCTTTAGTTATATCAAAATTAAAATATTGGTTTCACAATGCGTTGGTTGAGAATGAGATTTAAAAGAATGTTGAGAATTTGTCGCCTCCACCTCCTAGTGGTGAGGGAGCTGGAGCGAGAGCTGGTGTTGGAGGTGTTGGACCTCAAGAAGCGCAAGGGCAAGTCGTTGCTGATAAGACACTGTTGATTCATGCTATAGCTGAGGCTTTTAAGGCAACGATAGCGGGGATGCATGTGGTCGCACCTCAGCATGGTGCTAATGCTGGTCTACCTTTGGAATGTTTGCGTAGTTTGGGTGGAACTGAGTTCCGAGGTCTATCTCTTGAGGGTTTTAAGGCTTGGTTTGATAGCACCTGAAGGATTTTTGGACATATGAGTTACAATGATGTGAAAAAGTTGAGATGTGTTTCTCTGTGCTTCACAGAGATGCTTATACATGGAGGATGACCATCACTGCGGGTATGGAGCCTGCTGAGGTAACTTGGGCATTCTTTGGAAATGCTATCAAGAGAAAGTATTTGGTTGTTCGCTATCTTAATGAGAAGAAGCGAGAGTTTATGTCTTTGGTGCAAGGAAACATGTTTGTCTCCGAATATGATGTTCGATTTGTTCGGTTAAGCCAATATACTCATAAGTTGGTTCCTGATGAACAAAAGAGATTTGATCATTTTTGCTATGGGCTGGTGAAGGATGTCAAGACCTATATGTTGGCTTCAGACTACACCGTCTTTGATGTCTTAGTCACTCGAGCTAAGGACATCGAGCAAAATTTGTGTTTGGCTGCTCGATCAAGTGGTTCTAGTTCTGGAAAGAGGACGGCTGAATTTGATGGTGGTAAGGACCGTTACAAGAAGCATAAGGATTGGAGGTATTAACCTAATCCTAGGTGAGGTGGTGGTAACCCTGGCCATGGTCATCAAGGCCAAATGCCTTCATTCGTACTTTAGAATGTAACCGGTGCGGTAGGAGGCACACGGGAGAGTGTTGGGGTAATCTGGGTACGTGATTGAATTGTGGATCATGATGACATATGAAGTGCGATTGTCCACAACCGGTTAGAGATGGACAAGCTCTGGTGCGAGCTGTTGAGCCACAAAGTGGTCGTGGGCACGGTCGTGGTAATTTTCAACGTAGAGATGATGGACAGAAGAATGATGTTCATGTTGTTGATGTTCAGCGTGAGGGGGTGGATAGGCTACAGTGTATGCACACATAGAGGTAAGGAATGACATGGATGTGATCGCATGTACCTTTACTTTGCATTCCTTGTCATTACTTTCTTTGATTGATTATGGTTTTACTCATTCATAAATATTGCGTGAGCATGAACAAATGGTTGGTTTGCCTGTTGAGTTGTTAAATTGTGGTATGCGTGTAACCAATTCTTTTGGTGAAACGATTGTCACGAGAAAGTTGTATAAAAGATGTCCTTTGTGTGTTCAAGGTCATGTGTTTGAGGTTGATCTTATGGAGTTGCCTTTCTATGGTTTCAATGTAGTTCTTGGTATGGATTGGTTAACTGAGCATATGGTTGTGGTTGATTTTAAGACCAAGTGAGTTTCGTTGAAATTTGCTGATGATTATGAGGTGGTGGTTGTAGGTGAGAATGTGAAATTATTATCTAATGTGATTTCGGCTCTTGAAGCGAGTCGTTTGATGCGTTAGGGATGTGAAGCTTTCCTAGCTTATATGATGAATCCCAGTTCAAAGAAGGTGCGGGTGTAGGACATTCGTATAGTATGTGAGTTTCTGGGTGTATTTCCGGGAGAGTTGTCTAGTTTGCCACTAAACATAGAGCTTGAGTTTGGCATTGAGTTGTATGAAAATACGACTCCAGTGTCTATTGCTTCCTATCGTATGTCACCTAAGGAGTTGAGAAAGCAACTTTAGGAGTTGCTTGATCGAGGTTTCATCAGGACTAGTGTTTCACCTTTGGGTGCATCGGACTTATTCGTGAAGAAGAAAGATGGCACAATACGAATGTGTATAGATTATTGTCAATTGAACAAGTTGACAGTCAAGAACAAGTATACTTTTCCAGGGATTGATGTTCTTTTTTATCAGTTTCGAGGTGCTTTGATGTTTTCTAAGATGATCTGAGATCCAGTTATTACCAGTTGAAGGTTAAGATTGTAGATGTGCCTAAGACTACTTTTCACACAAGGTACGGGCATTATCAGTTTCTGGTGATGCCTTTTGGTTTGATTAATGCCCCTACTGCGTTAATGGATATGATGAATCGTGTGTTCCATAAATTTTTGGATAGGTTTGTGGTTGTGTTTATCAATGATATTCTCGTGTACTCTCGTACCGATGAGGATCATGATAAGCATTTGTGGATTGTGTTGCAAGTTCTGTTGGAAAACCAGTTTTATGCCAAGTTGAGCAAGTGTGAGTTTTGGCTTAAAGAAGTTGTTTTCATTGTTCATGTGGTGTCGTTCGAAGGGATTATAGTTGATCCTGAAAAGGTTAAAGTAGTGATGAATTGGAGGTCACCTAAGTCGGTTCATGAGGTGCGTAGTTTCCTCGGTTTGGCAGGATACTATCGTAGGTTCGTGGATTGTTTTCCAAAGATTGCCTCTCCTTTGACAAAGTTGTTACAAAAGGATTTTAAGTTTGAATGGACGGAGGTAAGACAACAAGCTTTTGAGAAGTTGAAGGAAGCGTTGACGCAGGCTCCTATCTTGATTCAACCTGAACCAGAAAAAGAGTTTGTAGTTTATAGTGATGCATCATATGTTGGTTTGGCATATGTGTTAATGCAAGAAGGAAGGGTAGTAGCTTGTGCATCTCAACAGTTGAAGGTGCACAAGCGTAATTACCCTATACATGACATCGAGTTGGTTGTGGTGGTGTTTGCCTTGAAAATTTTGAGGCATTACCTTTATGGTGAAAAGTGTATGATGTACACAGACCACAAAAGTTTGAAGTACTTGATGTCACAAAATAGTTGAATCTTAGGCAAAGAAGGTGGTTAGAGTTGCTTAAAGATTATGACGTGACGATCGAGTACCATCTAGTGAAGGCTAATGTTGTAGTTGATGCCTTGAGTAGGAAGGTGGTTGTAGAGTTAAGGGCGATGTTTTCTCGGTTGAGTGTATCACGAGATGGTGATTTAGTGGCGGAGTTACAAGTGAAACCCTCGTTGGTAGGGTTGATTAAGGAGAAGTAGTTGTTGGATGATTCGTTGATACAACAGGTTGAGGACATTGCAGAAGGAAATCCAACATACTTTTGTTTCAATAAAGATGATGTTTTGTGTTTTAAGAGTCGAATAGTTGTGCCAGAGGATGTTGAGCTGAGGCACACTATTCTGACTTAGGCTCATAGCAGTCCTTTTGCTATGCACCCTGGTAGTACAAAGATGTATTGTGGGTTGAGGGATGAGTACTATTGGGTTGGTTTGAAGAAGAACGTTGTTGATTTTGTTAGTAAGTGCATGGTTTGTCAACATGTTAAAGTTGAGCATCAATTCCCTTATGGGTTGTTGCAACCGTTGAAGATTCCAAAATGGAAATGTGAGAGATTCACCATAGATTTGGGTGATTGTTGATCGTTTTACGAAGTGTGCACATTTTTTAGAAGTGCATATTATGTATGCATTAGACATGTTGGCGGATTTGTAAAACTCTGAGATTCTGAGGTTGTGTGGAGTGCCTAAGTCCATTGTTTCGAATCAAGATCTGCATTTCACAACGTGGGTTTGGGAGTGCCTTCATCAAGCATTGGGTATGCGTTTGAATTTCATTACTTCGTATCTCCCTCAGACAGATGGTCAGTCTGAACGAGTTATCCAAGTGTTGGAGGATATGTTGAGATGTTGCATCATTGATTTCCAAGGTTCTTGG
Organism: Hibiscus tridactylites; assembly: GCA_958450335.1. Classification (NCBI taxonomy): domain Eukaryota; kingdom Viridiplantae; phylum Streptophyta; class Magnoliopsida; order Malvales; family Malvaceae; genus Hibiscus; species Hibiscus tridactylites. The sequence goes on along the minus strand of OY288289.1, from coordinate 43,657,554 downwards.
GAGAAAAAGTTACCTTTGGTGGAGTTTGCTTACAATAATAGTTATCATGCGAGCATTCAAATGTATCCTTATGAGGCCTTGTATGGAAGGAAGTGTAGAACGTCTCTTTGTTGGGTGAAAGCGGGGCAGAAGTTGGCTTCATTGTCTAATGCGCTTAAGGGCACTACAGAGAAAGTGAAGCTAATTAGTGAGAGGTTGAAAGCGGCTTCGGATCGGTAAAACTCGTACGCAGATTTAAAGCGTAAGGAGATTGAGTATGATATGGGAGATAAGGTGTTTTTGAAGGTTTCACCTTGGAAGAAGGTGATGAGATTTGGCCGGAAAGAGAAGTTGAGTCTAAGGTTTATTGGACCGTATGAAGTGCATGAACGTGTTGGACCTGTTGCTTATAGGTTAAGGTTGCCTTCTGAGTTGGAAAAGATACATGATGTTTCCCATGTATCCATGCTTCGGAAGTATAGATCGGATCTCTCTCATGTTATGCATGTTTAGGAGATTGACTTGAATCTGGATTTGTCTTATGATGAAAAACCAGTTGAGATCTTGGATTCAGACATCAAGTTTCTTCGTGGTAAGACCATTGAGTTGGTCAAGGCCTTGTGGCGACATCATGGTGTTGAGGAAGCCACTTGGGAAAGAAAGGATGACATTAAGAAACAATTTCCTTATCTTTTTCCATCGGGTATAATTTTGAGAAAGAAATTTTCTAAGTGGGGGAGAGTTGTAACGCCCCGATTTTAGGCCTAGAAGAATTAGAGGTACGTTCGAAGTTCGTAGAGCGTAGACTAGAGATCCGAGTTAGTGGAAGTGGGACATTTTGAGTTAGTGACCAAAATGCAATTTTTACAAATTTGTTTCAGTGACTGTTTTGCAAAAGGATTGAAATTTTGAATCTTTAAGGGGCTATTTTACCTATTTGTTTTTATCAAGTTTCTCTCATAATTTGGAGCATTTTAAAAGGTTATAATTAAGGATTTAAAAGGGTTTAATAAAGGAGAGTTAGTTATTTCATTAAAACTCATCTTACGTTATTTTCTCTCATTCTATTTTCTCTCAAAGTTTTCCTTCAGCGAAACACTCTCAATTTTCAAGAAACTTGAGGTAATGCTCTTAATTTACTAAGTTTTTGATTTCTAAATGATTCTTCAATCTTGATTTACAAAACCTTATTGTTTTTCCTTTGATTTTTCAAGAAAAATACAACCAATTGAGAGAGATTTCATCCATTAAAGGTAAGGTTCGTTCTCCTCCTCTAATGATCAGTTCTTTACTGAAATTTCCAAGTAATCAATCCTTTACATATGTTTTCTAAGTTGTTTTCATGAGTTAATCATGAAAATCTTGTTAAATTAAAGATTATTGTTGAAATCTTGTGATTTTCGTAATGCTACTGTTTTACTTGACTTGAGGCTGATATTAATCATGATTTGGATGTTACATGATGTTGAAATAAAGATTTTATCATAATAATCCTGAATTGCTTTGGATCTCTAGTTGTTAGATGGCTAGATTTGGTGTTTTTGTGAAGTTAATGTGGTTCTGGTGTTGCTGGATGTAACCCCCTTAACCCGGCCTAGACGGTTGACCCGAATTAAGAAAGTCACACGGGGAAAACCAAAGTCAACCCGAAAGTCAACCTTGATTAATGACCCTTTTTTTTCTTTTTAATCTTGTCTAGATGCACATTAGTCCTAATTGTGATCACACAAACATCATACTCAAAGATCACAAACATCAGAGATCGAACAGGGACCCAATTGAACAAATTACAACTTTAGGGACCAAATTGTAATTTCTGATAATTAAAAGGACTTAACCCAAATTAAAGTTACCAACTTGAAATTAATCAGGTTTCATGCTTCTCTGCGAAATTTCAGCTCAAAAGGACTTCCCAAGCTCATGCAATTGAACAAACAAGTTTCAGGACCAAAACGCAAACAATTCAAAACATATAACTGCCAATGTCAGCCCCCAACGGTCGACCGTTCCGAAACAGGCTGAACCCGTTTCGAAACACGGGCCGTTCCGCAACGGGTTCAGAAACATGGCCTGGCAGAGGCCAAACCGTTTCGAAACGGTGCATACCGTTTCGGACGCCTGGGTTCATTCAAGGCACTCGTTCCGAAACGGTGCACACTGTTCCGAAACGCCTGCACAGATTGCAGCAAAAAGCATTCCAAAACATGCAATTAATCATCCAAACATGCTCCAAATGCCACCAAACTTTACCAGCATGCAATTCAACATATAAAAGACTTTTAAGAATCATCAAATCATCAGAACAACATCATATGCAAAAAGCCCCAATTCTATAGGCATGCTTCCTACACAAGCTAGCTACTCAAGCACAAAACTTCCAAAACAAGCATGTAATGATCCAATGCAAAAACCAGCAATCTTATCAACAATCAACATACTTAGGGAGTTCCAAACACCTCCCAAATCATACACATTGGTCCCCCATTGCCAAATTACCCAAAAGCTAAAATGTTTAACAAAAACCTCCCATACATTGAGCTCTACTTGCACTTGAATCCTTGCCCTCCTTGCTGCCCTCAAGGTTCCTTAATGTTCTGCATTATTGAATTAAGAAAACGGAAGAGAGCGTAAGCAAAAGCTTAGTGAGGTATGCTCTTAAAAACCATTCAATAATGCATTTAAAAACATTTACAAATCATGCTTTAAATCAACCTTTGCACATGCTCAAAAGCATACTTAAAACAAGCATCTCATGCTTCAACATAATACAACATGTCATATTGGCTCAAGTGATAAATTCCATTTCATTTAAACAAGTTCATCAACTTCCCAAGGACTTTTAAACACCTTGGCCATGGACTTTTAAACACCATGAATGAGGACCACACAAGGACTTTTAACCACCTTTGTGTCCATTGCTTGAATCACCCCAAGGACTTTTAAACACCTTGGCCCCAAGGACTTTTAAACACCTTGGCCCCATGGACTTTTAAACACCATGGCCCCATGGACTTTTAAACACCATGGAAAGGATCACCTAAGGACTTTTAACCACCTTAGTGTCCGCAACAAGAATCATCCAAGGACTTTTAACCACCTTGATGTTCTTAAGTAAACAAGGCTCACTCAAGGACTTTTAACCACCTTAGTGACCTTAAGCTTTTTAAAACATCACTTGCCAATAAACATCATTTTCATCATTTAATCCACTGTTTTAAAGCATTAAACCAAGCCATTTTCATCATGCATTTCAAAGCATCAAACCACATTTAATCAATGTACAAAAGCAAGGAACTCCTACCTAGAGTTTCCCTCAACATATGGCTTACAACATCAGCAAAAACCATGCTAAAATATGCTTTCAAAACAGTAATTAAAACATGCAATAAACCACTTTGCATCACAACAAAATCATGGCCACCACTAGAGAGTAATACCGAAAACATACACTTGAGCTTAGCAAAGTTGTTTAGACTTAAACTAAGCTCCCAAGACATTGGTTTCAAAGCCGAAAACCCAATTTCCACAAACGCACTCACCGATTTCCACTTTGCTTCAAGCCAAAGCACCAAATCAAGCTTCCGGATCAACAACTCTTGGATCCAAAGATGCCTCCCCTGTTTCAACACATCAAAGCAGAGGATTAATGCATCATCATGCATTAATTGCTTCAATGAAAGCACCTAAACTCGCTGCTCTCATCCAACCTCCATTTTCGGCCACCAAACACAACCGAAAATGCATCCAAACTACTTATAAACCATGCCCAGCCATAAACCAGCAAAACCACACATCCTTTAACATCATATAACATCTAAAAACAACCTATTAACATCCTTATACCTCCAGCAACATCAGATCCACAAGATCACCTCAAAAACAACCTTGAAACACAAGCTAAACTTAGGAAACTCAACCTATCCGGGATTGCATCAATCAAAACTCAATTCCTTATCAATTTAGAGTTCATTTAACATCAAAAACACATCTCAAATCACAGATTAATCAGATCTAAAGAAAATCATCAAAAATCATCAAATCTTGCATTATAAGCCAAGATCCATTTCACCACTTAAAAACCTTTAACTAAACATCAACTAAGGATTGAAAACTTAGGAATTTCAGTAAAGAACTGATAGTTTAGAGGAGAAGGACGTTCTTACCTCCAAACTTGAGTTTCTCCTCTTTTTGGAATCAAAAACCTTGTTGAATCAAGTAGCAATTGAAGAGGTTTTGAAGATATGTTGATTAGAAATCAAATGAGAGTTGAAAGGAGGGATTTAGGTGAGAAAATCAGAACCAATTCTCTGGAGAGAATGTGTTTGGGTTGAGAGAAAATGAGAGAAAGAAAATTGAGAAAAGTTGGTTACAAAATCCAAAAATAGCCAAATGGCTTTCCCTCCACTTTTAATATCACTTAAAATCAGAATTTAGACTTAAAATATCTTAGAAAAATCTGGAGAAACTCCCTTTGGGTAAATAGCTCCTTAAAGATTCAAAGTTTCAACCCTTTATAAAACAGTCACCAAACTTTCGAAAATTACATTTTGGTCACTAGCCAAAATGTCACACTTCCAAAACTCATTTTCCAAAATTGATTTCACAGTTCACTTAATTATATTAAAAGATGATTTTAGAACATTTTTTCATATTTTTAATGCAACCCGAACTAGGCTTTCCTAATTTCACCTCTTTAGATTCGAACAGCACTTTGACCAACCGGTCAACGCCCAAAACTCCTAAGCCCAAACCGGGGCGTTACAACTCTCCCCCCCTTAAGAAATTTCGTCCTCGAAATTTACCTGAAGGAAAGAGATAAGGAAACTGCTTCAGCATGTCTTCCTTCCGCTCCCACGTGGCTTCCTCAACACCTCGATGCTTCCACAGCACCTTCACCAACTCAATGGTCTTGCCACGAAGAACCTTGCTATCCGAATCCAGAACCTTCACCGGTTCCTCATCATAGGTCAAATCCGGATTCAAAACCACTTCCTCCACTGGCACATGCGAAGGATTAGATCTATACTTTCGGAGCATAGAAACATGGAACACATCATGAATCTTCTCCAACTCCTGAGGTAACCTCAGCCGATACGCAACAGGACCCACACGCTCAACCACCTCATATGGTCCAATGTACCGAGGGCTCAACTTACCCTTCCGGCCAAACCTCATCACCTTCTTCCAAGGCGAAACCTTCAAGAACACACGGTCACCCACCGCATACTCTATCTCCTTACGCCTCAAATCCGCGTAAGACTTTTGCCGATCAGAGGCAGCCTTCAACCGCTCACAAATGAGCTTCACCTTCTCGGTGGTCCCTTTCAACAAAGCCGGCATCGAAACCAACTTTTGACCAGTTTCAGCCCAACAAAGAGGAGTCCTACACTTCCTCCCATACAGAGCCTCATAAGGTGCCATCTGTATACTCGCCTGATAACTATTGTTATAAGCGAACTCAACCAAAGGCAGATGCTTCTCCCAAGAACCTTGGAACTCAATCACGCAGCACCTCAACATATCCTCCAAAATCTGGATAACCCGCTCAGACTGACCATCCGACTGAGGATGATAGGATGTACTGAAATGCAACCTTGTACCCAGAGCTTGATGCAAACACTGCCAGAAACGCGATGTGAACCTCGGATCCCTATCCGACACAATCGACTTAGGCACACCATGTAGCCTCACAATCTCAGCAATGTACAGCTCTGCCAGCTTATCCAAAGAAAACGTAGTATGCACAGGCAAGAAATGCGCACACTTCGTCAGGCGATCCACAATCACCCAAATAGAATTCTTCTTCGAAGGAGACAAAGGTAAACCAGATAAAAAATCCATGGTAACCCTCTCCCACTTCCATTCAGGGATTTTCAACGGTTGCAACAAACCAGAAGGAACATGATGTTCAGCCTTAACTCGCTGACACACCAAACACTTGCTCACAAACACTGCAACATCCTTCTTCAAACCCACCCAATAGTACTCATCACGAAGATCACGGTACATCTTAGTACTACCAGGGTGCATAGCAAAAGGACTACTATGACCTTCAGTCAGAATAGCACGCCTCAACTCAACATCAGCAGGCACTACTATCCGACTCCCAAAACACAACACACCATCCTCATTAAAGCAGAAATTCGAAGGTCTACCCTCCGCGATATCCTAAACATGAGACACCAAGGAATCATCCAACAACTGCTTTTCCTTGATCAACTGAACCAAAGATGGTTTCACTCGCAACTCAGCAACAAGACCACCATCTCGCGATATGCTCAAGCTAGCAAACATAGCTCTCAGCTCAACAGCTACCTTCCAACTCAAGGCATCCGCAACAACATTAGCCTTTCCAGGGTGATACTCAATCGTCAGATCATAATCCTTGAGCAACTCCAACCAACGCCGCTGTCTAAGATTCAACTCCTTCTGAGACATCAGATACCTCAAACTCTTGTGATCCGTGTACACAGTACACTTCTCACCATATAGATAATGTCTCCAGATCTTCAGAGCAAACACCACTGCAGCCAGCTCAATGTCATGCGTAGGATAGTTGCGCTCATGCACCTTCAACTGCCGTGACGCATAAGCCACAACCTTACCCTCTTGCATCAGCACACATCCCAAACCAACATAGGATGCATCACTAAAGACCACAAACTCTTTCCCTGATTCAGGCTGAATCAAGATAGGAGCTTGTGTCAAAGCCGCCTTAAGCTTCTCAAAAGCCTGCTGTCTCGCTTCCATCCACTCATACTTAACATCCTTCTGCAACAGCTTCGTCAAAGGAGCAGCAATCTTGGAAAAACCATCCACAAACCTCCGGTAGTAACCCGCCAAACAAAGGAAACTATGAACCTCATGAACAGACTTAGGAACTTTCCAGTTCATCACCGCCTCAATCTTCTGAGGATCAACATGAATCCCCTCAGCTGAGACCACATGCCCAAGAAACACCACCTCCTTAAGCCAGAACTCACACTTGCTCAGCTTAGCATAAAGCTGATTCTCCAACAAGGCTTGCAGCACAATCCTCAAATGCTCTTCATGCTCCTCCTCAATACGCGAGTACACGAGGATATCATCAATGAACACCACAACGAACTTGTCTAGGTATTCATGAAACACACGATTCATCATGTCCATGAAAGCAGCAGGAGCATTTGTCAAACCAAACGGCATCACAAGGAACTAATAATGCCCATACCTTGTCCTGAAAGCTGTCTTAGGCACATCCACATCCTTCACCTTCAACTGATAATACCCTGACCTCAAGTCAATCTTAGAGAACACAGCAGCTCCCCGAAATTGATCAAAGAGATCATCAATCCTCGGCAAAGGATACCGATTCTTGATAGTCAACTTGTTCAGCTGACGGTAATCAATGCACATCCTCATAGTGCCATCTTTCTTCTTCACAAACAAGACTGGTGCTCCCCAAGGTGACACACTCGGCCAGATGAAACCACGATCTAGCAGCTCTTGCAACTGCGTCTTCAGCTCCTTCAGCTCCTTAGGTGCCATTCTATAGGGAGTAATGGACACAGGAGTTGTATTCTCATACAGCTCAATTCCAAACTTCACCTCGCGATTAGGAGGTAAACCAGGCAACTCCTCAGGAAAAACACCAGGAAACTCCTTCGCAACCTTGATATCTTGCACCCTCAAATCCTTAGAGCTAGGATTCATCACAAAAGCTAGATAAGCTTCGCAACCCTGCCTCAGCATCCTACTCGCCTCCAAGGTAGACACCACATTAGCAAGAAACTTCACATTCTCACCAACCACAACAACTTCATAATCATCCACAAGCTTAAGCGAAACCCGCTTATTTTCACAATCTACCACAGCACGATGCTCAGCAAGCCAATCCATACCAAGGATCACATCAAAACCATAAAAGGGCAACTCCATAAGATCAACATGAAAGACATGTTCTTGAACAACCAAGGGACACCTTCTATAAAGCTTTCGAGTCACAACAGTTTCACCAAAAGAACTAGTGACACGAACACCAACATCCAAAGACTCAACAGGCAAACCAAGCAATTCAGCATGCTCACGCAAAATGTATGAATGCGTAGATCCAGAATCAATCAAAGAAAGCAATGACAAGGATTGCAAAGTAAAGGTACCTGCAATCACATCTGCATCATTCCTTCCCTCGCGCTGAGCATACACCCTAGCTTGGCCTCCACCCTTAGGCTGAATAGCCACAACATGGGCTACTCCGCGACCACCTTCCTCTCTCCTCTGGAAATTACCACGGCCGCGCCCATGACCTCTCTGCGGTGCAGCAACAACAGGAGCACGCTCTTGGCCACCAGCCAACCTCGGACAATCTCGCCTCAGATGGTCTACAGAACCACAATTCCAGCATCCATTACTAGCTGCCGCAACAGGAGCTTGCACCTCCCTCACAGCACGAGGACAGTCACGCTTCATGTGACCACGCGAACCACAGATCCAGCAAGCACTAGGATCAGCTCTAGCATAACCACCTCTAGCAGGTGCACCACCACCTCTCTTGGCTGAGGACTGATATTTCTGATCACGTCCCCTCTTGTTCCGTCCACCTCCGGAACTATACTCAGCAGCTCTCTTGCCAGAACTCGCTCCAGCACCTTTCGCAGATAAACCCAAGTTCATCTCAATGTCCTTGGCTCGGCCCACCAACACATCAAAATCATTATACTCAGCAGCCAACATATATGTCTTTACTTCCGTCACCAAACCATAACGGAACCTTTCACACCTCTCCCGCTCATCCGGGACAAGCTCAGGTGCGTACTGACTGAGTCGCACAAACTGAACTTCGTACTCAGCTACAGACATGCTCCCTTGGGTAAGAGACATGAATTCTCGCTTTTTCTCATCAAGATATCTCACTCCAAGATATCTCCTCTTGAACACATTCTGAAAGAATGTCCAGGTAACATCAGCTTCAGCCATCCCAGCTATGGTGGTCGTCCACCACGTATACGCATCGTCCTGCAGCAAGGACACAACACATCCCAACTTTTGCACATCCGTACAGCTCATCTGACCCAAGATACGCTTGGTACTCTCTAGCCAAGCTTCCGAACTCTCAGCAGACATACCCCTGAACTCAGTCCCACCAAGACTGCGCAGACGCTCCAAAGGTAGTCTAACTCCAGCATCTCCCTGATGCCCAGCTCCTTGAGCTCCAGCTACTGCTGCTCGAAACGCACCCGCAATAGCTTGTACCAGCATAGACATATTAGGCATAGCTTGCCCCTGACCAACCTCTGGTCCAGCAACTCCAGCACCAGCTGCAGCTTCAGCTCTTTCACCTCCAGCACCACCACCAGGCGGAGGAGGGGGTAACACTGCACTACCCTTGTTCTCTTCATTCTCGTTTTCATTGGGAGCCATAGCTCGCACACTACCTCGTAACTCTCTACGTGGTGCCATACTTTTACCATGCAATCACAATGCAAAATAAAACAGGTCAGGCCCAGCAAGGTAAGAAATCCAAGTATTCAAGCTCAATTTCATTCAAAATCAACATCATTTCATTAGCTTTTGTTTGGCAATGGGTACCCTCAACATGCAACATCACAGCATACATCTCAATTGCATCCAAATCACAAGCCACTAAACATGCTTTCGAACCACAAGCATACAAGCCAAACATACTTCAATCATGCATACATTCATTCCCAACTACTCGAGAACTCAGCTCTGATACCACCAAATGTAACCCCCTTAACCCGGCCTAGACGGTTGACCCGAATTAAGAAAGTCACACGGGGAAAACCAAAGTCAACCTTGATTAATGACCCTTTTTTTTCTTTTTAATCTTGTCTAGATGCACATTAGTCCTAATTGTGATCACACAAACATCATACTCAAAGATCACAAACATCAGAGATCAAACAGGGACCCAATTGAACAAATTACAACTTTAGGGACCAAATTGTAATTTCTGATAATTAAAAGAACTTAACCCAAATTAAAGTTACCAACTTGAAATTAATCAGGTTTCAGGCTTCTCTATGAAATTTCAGCTCAAAAGGACTTTCCAAGCTCATGCAATTGAACAAACAAGTTTCAGGACCAAAACGCAAACAATTCAAAACATATAACTGCCAATGTCAGCCCCCAACGGTCGACCATTCCGAAACAGGCTGAACCCGTTTCGAAATACGGGCCGTTCCGCAACGGGTTCCGAAACATGGCCTGGCAGAGGCCAAACCGTTTCGAAACGGTGCATATCGTTTCGGACGCCTGGGTTCATTCAAGGCACCCGTTCCGAAACGGTGCACACTGTTCCGAAACGCCTGCACAGATTGCAGCAAAAAGCATTCCAAAACATGCAATTAATCATCCAAACATGCTCCAAATGCCACCAAACTTTACCAGCATGCAATTCAACATATAAAAGACTTTTAAGAATCATCAAATCATCAGAACAACATCATATGCAAAAAGCCCCAATTCTATAGGCATGCTTCCTACACAAGCTAGCTACTCAAGCACAAAACTTCCAAAACAAGCATGTAATGATCCAATGCAAAAACCAGCAATCTTATCAACAATCAACATACTTAGGGAGTTCCAAACACCTCCCAAATCATACACATTGGTCCCCCATTGCCAAATTACCCAAAAGCTAAAATGTTTAACAAAAACCTTCCATACATTGAGCTCTACTTGCACTTGAATCCTTGCCCTCCTTGCTGCCCTCAAGGTTCCTTAATGTTCTGCATTACTGAATTAAGAAAACGGAAGAGAGCGTAAGCAAAAGCTTAGTGAGGTATGCTCTTAAAAACCATTCAATAATGCATTTAAAAACATTTACAAATCATGCTTTAAATCAACCTTTGCACATGCTCAAAAACATACTTAAAAAGAGTATCTCATGCTTCAACATAATACAACATGTCATATTGGCTCAAGTGATAAATTCCATTTCATTTAAACAAGTTCATCAACTTCCCAAGGACTTTTAAACACCTTGGCCATGGACTTTTAAACACCATGAATGAGGACCACACAAGGACTTTTAACCACCTTTGTGTCCATTGCTTGAATCACCATAAGGACTTTTAAACACCTTGGCCCCAAGGACTTTTAAACACCTTGGCCCCATGGACTTTTAAACACCATGGCCCCATGGACTTTTAAACACCATGGAAAGGATCACCTAAGGACTTTTAACCACCTTAGTGTCCGCAACAGGAATCATCCAAGGACTTTTAACCACCTTGATGTTCTTAAGTAAACAAGGCTCACTCAAGGACTTTTAACCACCTTAGTGACCTTAAGCTTTTTAAAACATCACTTGCCAATAAACATCATTTTCATCATTTAATCCACTGTTTTAAAGCATTAAACCAAGCCATTTTCATCATGCATTTCAAAGCATCAAACCACATTTAATCAATGTACAAAAGCAAGGAACTCCTACCTAGAGTTTCCCTCAACATATGGCTTACAACATCAGCAAAAACCATGCTAAAACATGCTTTCAAAACAGTAATTAAAACATGCAATAAACCACTTTGCATCACAACAAAATCATGGCCACCACTAGAGAGTAATTCCGAAAACTTACACTTGAGCTTAGCAAAGTTGTTTAGACTTAAACTAAGCTCCCAAGACATTGGTTTCAAAGCCGAAAACACAATTTCCACAAACGCACTCACCGATTTCCACTTTGCTTCAAGCCAAAGCACCAAATCAAGCTTCCGGATCAACAACTCTTGGATCCAAAGATGCCTCCCCTGTTTCAACACATCAAAGCAGAGGATTAATGCATCATCATGCATTAATTGCTTCAATGAAAGCACCTAAACTCGCTGCTCTCATCCAACCTCCATTTTCGGCCACCAAACACAACCGAAAATGCATCCAAACTACTTCTAAACCATGCCCAGCCAAAAACCAGCAAAACCACACATCCTTTAACATCATATAACATCTAAAAACAACCTATTAACATCCTTATACCTCCAGCAACATCAGATCCACAAGATCACCTCAAAAACAACCTTGAAACACAAGCTAAACTTAGGAAACTCAACCTATCCGGGATTGCATCAATCAAAACTCAATTCCTTATCAATTTAGAGTTCATTTAACATCAAAAACACATCTCAAATCACAGATTAATCAGATCTAACGAAAATCATCAAAAATCATCAAATCTTGCATTATAAGCCAAGATCCATTTCACCACTTAAAAACCTTTAACTAAACATCAATTAAGGATTGAAAACTTAGGAATTTCAGTAAAGAACTGATAGTTTAGAGGAGAAGGACGTTCTTACCTCCAAACTTGAGTTTCTCCTCTTTTTGGAATCAAAAACCTTGTTGAATCAAGTAGCAATTGAAGAGGTTTTGAAGATATGTTGATTAGAAATAAAATGAGAGTTGAAAGCAGGGATTTAGGTGAGAAAATCAGAACCAATTCTCTGGAGAGAATGTGTTTGGGTTGAGAGAAAATGAGAGAAAGAAAATTGAGAAAAGTTGGTTACAAAATCCAAAAATAGCCAAATGGCTTTCCCTCCACTTTTAATATCACTTAAAATCAGAATTTAGACTTAAAATATCTTAGAAAAATCTGGAAAAACTCCCTTTGGGTAAATAGCTCCTTAAAGATTCAAAGTTTCAACCCTTTATAAAACAGTCACCAAACTTTCGAAAATTACATTTTGGTCACTAGCCAAAATGTCACACTTCCAAAACTCATTTTCCAAAATTGATTTCACAGTTCACTTAATTATATTAAAAGATGATTTTAGAACATTTTTTCATATTTTTAATGCAACCCGAACTAGGCTTTCCTAATTTCACCTCTTTAGATTCGAACAGCACTTTGACCAACCGGTCAACGCCCAAGACTCCTAAGCCCAAAACCGGGGCGTTACACTGGAGGTATAAGAATGAAATTAGATGGTTTTTAGATGTTATTTGATGATTAAAATTGGATAGAAGTGTTAGGTTTTTGCTTGGTTGAGTTTAGAAAATAATCAAATGTGTTTTCAGTTGTTTTGGATAGTCGTTTTGGTGTTTTGGGGCAGAGCAGTGAGGTAACTTTGTTTTCTGGTGGTTTTAATGCATTGAAATGCATTAATCCTCTATTCCTGTGTTTTATAAATAGGTGAGAATATATCAAAAGAGATTGGTAAGTTTTGGGAGCTCCGGAAGCTTGATTACGCTTCGGCAAAGTGAGCATGGCATTGTCGGTGAGTGGAATTGGTTTTAAAAGTCTTTCAAAGACTTGAAAGAAAGGTTTGGGGTTTAGATTGAGTGTGAAACACTAACCTAAATCCGGAAGTAAGTTTAAAATGTTTCGCTCTCGTTTTCTCAGTTTTTATCCCATTGGTTTTATGATCATGCTCTTGTTTTGAAGATAGAATCGTACCTATTGTTTTATGCATGTATTGAGAAGTGATATGATGATTTTCATGATCCCATGAGATAGAATTGTTATTTCAACGAGATAGAATTATTTGAGAAAATGCTATGCATTGCATATACTTTTGAAATGGGATGGGAATGATTTAGAATGATGCATTGAAAATCTATAGGTAATGATGTTTAAAATGAGTATATTGGCATGAGATGAGATTATTGTTACCAGATATAATTGGTCAACCAATAGGATGTGATGTGCACTATAATATACAAAATTCGTATGTGCTCTTTGGTTCGAGCAATGGGGGTAGTGTCATCCTGTTTGTACGCCAATCCCCGGCAACGACGCCAAAAATTTGTTGCGTGCAAAAGTGATGCGCAATTAGCGTGCAAGTATACATGGTGCCAAGTTATAGTATTTAAGATGTCATCTCCACAGGGATTGTGACAACCATTCGGAGTTCACTTTTTTGCATAAGTAAAATAAAAACACAAATATTAGGAGTTGGTTTTGATTAAAGCTAAGACAAAAACAAGTAAAGTAAATTGAGAAATCAGAGTGAGAGAATAGGCCGATATTGGATGATTCGTAGTGTAGAGATTGGATGTACTGTCTCGGCACAGTTTTGCAGATCAACTTAACAACTTTCAATAGCTGCCCACGACTATGCCTTGGTAGGCTGCCTCGGCAGAGAGCAAGTGATTACCTGGGCAGTTAAGCGATGATTCAGGGTTCGGTAAGGTTCCCTTCTCCCGAAGCTTGAAGTACTATTGGCGAACACGTCTTGGATGATACCTCCCGACGTGAATCTAAGGGTGAACACCGACCGATTATGAAACCTTTCTTAGCCGCTGAACTTCTAAACTTATCCCTAAGCAAAAGTAGCTTTACCCTATGGTTGGATAAAACCGTGTTTAATCGTTTCGTGAGTTCAACTCTTCCGATATTGAACAAATCGATTGCCATCATCTTCTCTCCCGATAAAGATTGCAATAATAAAGAACCAAGAGTAAAAAAACCTTGAATTTTATTGCAAAAACTGAAATCCTAAACGAATACAAGCAAACTCTCACAACTACTGCACAACCAACACTTAGCTTTAGGGAAGGTTTAGAACATGATGGGGGTAGATGGCACTAGGTTTTCGACAAGAAGGAGTTTCTCTCAAATCTCAATTGTCTTCTCTCCTTCAAGTCGATTACATATATATAGGAGAGGAGCCTAAGTCGATTTAGGGTAGGAATACTAGTTAGAATACAATTACAACTCATTAAAAGATCATATCTAACATTAAATCTTCCTAGATTCCCGTTTGACTTTTTCCATCTTGACTTTGACCTTGGCTTTTCTTTGTCCGCTAGGCTCCAATGCACGCGCAAGTGGTCTCTAAAAATCAAGCTTGATGAACTCTTTCTATCGCATACCACTTTGCATTTTCCACTCTTTCTTGAGTTGCCGCCTCAGCGACACTTTTTTAACTGCCTCGGCAGAGGTATGGTTTGGTGTGCAGGGGTTGGCAAAACTCTTCATTATGATTGTTTCCTCCTCGACCAGCTCTTCAGATTGTCCAGCAACTTCCTCTTTTAGTTTCCAGCTTCTCCTTTGCTGCTCTTTCTGCTGCCTCGGCGACATTTGCCTAGGCGGGTTCCTGTGCATAGTAAGAAAACACGCATGAGCAGTATCTTTAAATAAAAACAATTAAGTGCATCAAACAAGGTAGAATATCTAATTTATGTTGTTTAGTGTATGTTTACCTAATAAATGCAACCTAAACTATACTTAAGAACAAAAAAAATTAAGCCAAACTAGGTCATAAATATAGGACTTGTGCACACTTATCACACCCCCAAACTCGAAATATTGCTTGTCCTCAAGCAATCTAATCTAATAATAACATGCCAAAACTTAAAATCATATGTAAACTAAGTCGAGAAAGCATCTTGAGCAACCTTTACATACCGTATAGATTTACGCCTAATTAGCAACCTTTTTAATGATAATTGACTTACTCGGAACCAAACTATGTATCTCGTGAGTGTGTGTGTTCCTTGTGATAAGAATGATTCTTCGGCTTCTAAGTAAACTTTCGATAAACACGTTAATTCCCTTGGGTTTCCCTCTAGTTTATTTTTCAATTTAACCACTAGAGCCGATGATAGGCATCTCTAATGATTTCATCATTTTTTCTCTAGAGCCAGTTTCGGGCACCTCTAGCTTATAAACCTCAGGCTTTGATACCAACAAATATAACACCTCATCCCGGGCTACACGACAGACCGATCCGAACATGTTACAAGCGAAAACCGAAGTGAAACCCGTTAAGGCTCCACTTCGATTAGCAACCCTAGAAAAAATTCATTTAATTATCTTGTCTAAATGTATTGTTTAGTCCTATGTGAGAAACGACATCGGAAATCGATAACGAGACGATGCAAGCAGAACGTAAGGTAACTTAAATTTACCAAGTGACATATTAGTCCGATTGCATGCTTACGAGCCCAAACCATTCATAAAATATCCATACAAACTAAACAAGAAGCTTGCAGACATACATGACTAAAACGCAACATCCGAGAACCTTTGAAGATGCCAAAAGCCCAATTACATGCGGCGTGTGTTTAGAAATAGGATTTCCTGTTTCGATACGTGGGCTCCAGTTTAAAAGCCATACAAGGCCGTACCGATAAAGTCCACTTCGTTCCGGTACGGGGGTCTCTAGTGTCGAAACGAGCGTTTCAAAACGCCTACACTCTGAGTGGCCCTGAAAACAGTTTTCTGCATCTCCAAACATTCCCAAACATGCTCCAAAACAAAAAGAATCATGAAACAACAATCATACACATAATCTAAAGCCATTTCATCAGACCACAAGCATGATCAAACATATAAACATACATGACAAAACCATTTCATTCATAGGAAACATACATCCATATAAACATAACATAAAACAAGGTTTACATGTTTTTTCACACAAACACTTAAACATTTCATAAATCACAGGTTACAATCTTTGACACAAAAGCATTAACAACATAGGAGTCTAACACATGCTCCTACAACACATAGCATCCCCATTGCTAACTATTACATTATTCAATAAAACCATACTTGAGCAACCACGCACGCGCTTGGATGCCCCTTCCTTGCTCCTTGCTAACTTCCACACTAATGATCTGCATTGTTGAAATCGAGAGCGTAAGCTAGAAGCTTAGTGAGGGAGCTCAAAAACAAAACATCGACAATGCAGGGTTCAAAGCATGATATCCTTAAAACATTCACAAGGCATACATTTACACTAACAAGCAACATAGCCAACTACTACAAGAATGCATGAACATGGCATCTTACTTCATGTTATGCTAAACAATGATGTAACAAAACATCTTACACATCAACCACACATAGACAAGTATATTGGCAACTATATAGCTTTCTCGGATATGCGAATAACTTCTGTTGGGATTTTCGCCCCAACGTACTCAAACAACCATATCACCTTCTAGTAGGATTACACACATCATTGTTTCTTTCATGGATGGGATTTCACTCATCATCGCATACAAATACTTTCCGGTGGAATGTTACCTCACCGTACTCCACCTTGGTGACTACATATCACCAAGGCCACACGCGAATTTGACTCTTACCGTGTGCGCACTCATCCTAATGATCGATCATTTATACTTGGTATTTTTAACTAGTGCCAACATACTAAACAAGTCTCACCATGATTTCACAATCATGCAACACAACATATCATCACCATTATACAACATCAATATATCAACATGCATAAACGAACATGTATCACACAAACCACATTTGCACATTTAACAAGAAACTCATAAAGTCAAACAAGAGATTAAGCTACCAACTTAATCCCTACATTAGATTGGCTTACCAAGCACAATCTAACACCTCAACCACACACTTGAACCAATTTAAAACCATTTTAAACAATCCACTCACCGAACACCCTTAAAGAAAACTGAGAAAGCCGATCAAGCCTCTAAATTTCCCAAAATTGAGCCCGAAGTATCTCCAACAATTTCTCTTGATTCTAATCAATAAAAAAACATATTACTCAACAAACATCCACAAAACCACCGTCACTAATCAGGTTACAACCACAAGACTATTTCACTACATTTCCAAGCCATGAACTAACCCAAAATCCTTATTTTCGGACTTGAACTTAACCCAGGAGAAACACATCAATTTCAATACCCAAATCATCACTAAACACACTCAACACAACCCCAAGCATCACTGTATCATCAGCCCAACTTTCCCACACAAAACCATCTCAAAAACCCATGTTTCTATCCTTTAACACACCCACAAAAACCCATTTTGGGATTTTCAACAAAACACTACCATTTTAAAGTATGATACACCTAAGGGCATAAGTTTAACATAAATTAACTTTAAAAATCGAAAATCAAACAAAAACTCATCAAAGCTTCATCTTTTTCCCAAATTCGAAAACTTGAAGAACTTCAAAAATGGAGTTTACTAAAACTAAAACCATATAAATGTTTAGAAAGATGAGAAGAAGTCAAAAACGTATTTACCTCTATGAGAACACTTGAATTTGATGAAGAAATGGATGGAACAGTATTTTGGGGTTTGGGGAGGTTTTGGTCGTGAAATTGGTTGAAGGAAGAAGAAGATGGTGACTTAGTAAAAAGTCCCTTTTACTTAGCTCATTCCCTTTATTAAAAAAATTACCAATTTGCCCTTAATGAAATCTCAAGCCCTTTTTAATTAAAACCAAAGCCCATTTTAATTTAAAACAAGCCCACGACTCGAACCCGATTCACACACTTAACAATGCATTTTCAAATCATTTCTCATTTAGAAATCTCTATCTCATCATGCTCTTTCTATCTGATGCTTGAAATCATTTTCAAAGAAAAACCACATTGTTTAAACCACATGTACTATCTATCTCATGCATTCATCAAAATGCAAAATCTCAAGGCAAACACTTACATGCTTAAATCTCATAAAGCATCTCAAATCATATTCTCATGTGCAAAACACAATGCATAAATTTATTTATAAACAAGGTACATGTGAATATCATATATTGGCATTTTAGAAACATTACTCGGATATGCAGATAGCTTGACTAAAATGTCAAGTCCTACCTCGGTGGAATCTCACATCACCCGACTCTCATGGTGACATCTCTCATCGCCACAAAGCTTGATGGAATCTCTCATCATCAAGACCTACTGTGGTGGAATCTCTCATCACCACACTCTCACTTTGGAACAACTTTTTGTTTTTATTTTTCTAGACTTTTTATTTTCCGTTTAACCCCCTAGTTTTCTTTGGTTTATGTCCAGAGCCAACCAGAAATCACCCTTGCAAGAATACGATCCAGAGCATGAACGTACTGCACGCAAACTAAGACAAGCAAACAAAGAAACCATGCCTAATCTAGTAGACAACCAGAACTTACCACCACCGCCCCCAGGCGACAATGTTGTGGCAGGCAATGGGAGGCAACCTCCTGCCGCTCGGCGGCTAGTTCATGACTACCTGGAGGAGGACCTCAAAAGGTTGAACTTTAGCGTTATCTATCCAGAAATAGAAGTGGACCACTTCCAGCTCAAACCGGTCATGTTCAACATGATAAATACACTTGGGCGGTTTGGAGGATCTGCCACTAAAGATGCCCGCCAGCATATGAAATCCTTCATGGACATCTGTAAGTCCTTCAAAATCTATGGAGTTCATCCTGACGTGCTGCGACTCAAATTGTTTCTCTATTCACTGGGATAGGGCAAATACTTGGTTCAATAGCCTACCATCAGAATCCATTGAATCTTGGACGGAACTATGCCGAGATTTCTTAGCTCGATTTAATCATGTCAATCTAACTAATAAATTGCGTACTGACATCATTACTTTTCGATATGCAGATGATGAACCAATGTTTGAGGCATGGGAGAGATATTGTGAATTGTTGAACAAATGCCCCTCCCATGGATTTCCAAAGTGGACACTAGTATCCATATTCTACAACGGTGTAAACACACCAACAATAATGATGTTGGTTTCCTCTACTAATGGTACATTACTCGACAAGGAGCCTGCTAAAGCAATTCAAATTCTGAACATGATGGCCAAAATGACTATCATTTTCCTAATGCCCGCAGAGGCGGCATAAGAAGGCATGCCACAACAAACGAGCTAGGAACATCATATGCACTCGTAGAAAAAGTCGCTCAATTGACAAAGATGATAAAAGCTATGCAAGGGCAGAACAATACATAGCAAGTCAAAACCATTGATGCCTTTTGCGACCAATGTGGGGGAGAACATGACTCGTCCGAGTGCCAATAGGGAACCGAAACCAGCTGCTTTGTGGGGGGACTTCAACAGAAACAACAACCCTACATCGAACACCTACAACCCTGGCTGGAAGAGGCAACCTAATTTCTCGTGGAGTAGCCCTAATTGCGCTCTAAATCCAACTAATTAGACAAATCAATCGCAAGGATTCCAGCAGGCTATGTCGCGACAGTAGCCGCTGCAGCAGCAACAGACAGCACCCAGTGCTTTAGAGCAGACTCTGAATGCCTTCATGACTCAGACATGTACCTATATGTCCAACATGGATTTATTTCATAAGAAAAGTGAAGCTTTCATGAACAGGACCAAGATGAGAATGCAAAATCATAAGCAACTCTAAAGTCACCGGAGCAGCAAGTGGGACAATTTGCGCAAGTACTGAACACCAGACCTATGGGAGGATTGCCCAGCGATACTGAAGTCGCGAGGAAACCCACGTACGAGCAGTTCAAGGCTATCAAATCAGTTGCCCAGACTGAAGCAAGCAAACCCGCTGCGACAGACCCAAAACTCTTTGCCCTAGTAGACCCTACTTATGCTTTCGAGAAACATGAGGCACATGCACGCCCACCTGTTCCACAGAAGCCGAAACACTAGAAGCAGGACCATTAGTTCCAAAAAATCTTAGATATTCTCATGCAAGTGCATATCGACATACACCTGGTGGAAGCCATACAACAAATGCTCAACTATGCCAAATTCCTAAGAGACATGGTTTCCAAGCGGAAAAGAATTAGGGAATTTGAAACAATCGCCATGATGGAAGAATGCATGGCCATGCTGCCCAATAAAACACCGCCCAAGTAGAAAGATCCAGGTAGCTTCCTCATTCCATGTGCTATTGGGAACCATTACGAGGGGAAAGCCTTATGCAACCTTGAGGCAAGCATCAATGTAATGCCCAAGTCCGTGTTTGAAAAGTTGGGAATTAGAAAAGCTAGACCCACCACCGTCATGCTCCAGTTAGTTGATCACTCTTACATGTGACGAGAATAAAAATTGAAGACATCATAGTAAGAGTGGACAACCTTATTTTTCCGGATGATTTCCTAATTCTTGATAGTAAGGTAGACGAAAAAGCACATGTCATCCTAGGAAGACCCTTCCTAGCCACGAGCAAAACTCTAATAGATGTGGAAAATGGGGAGCTTACTATGAGGGTGGACGATCAGAAAATCAAGTTGAATGTCTTGCAACCTTTGAAAATAGTTGACGATACAGAAGAACGTCGGGACATTCATGCCTCAGAAGACATCAAACCCAGCACATAGCTAGAGCATTCCAGCTACAGCCTCCAGGGCAGCCAAACTGGCAGTGACAAAGAGAAATACAAAGACCCGCCTTGGCAGAGGGTGAAGCAGATGTTGCAGCAACCCAGGAAGTGGTTATGCTGGGAAATACATCCAGATGCATTCCCAAAATAACTTAAATTTTCTTTATTTTATTTTATTTTATTTTATTTTTATGTTTTAGGGTTTAGATTTTAATTCCCTGCATTTTTTGGGAAATAGATTTAATTTTAGTATTTATGTATTATCTAATCATTTTAATTTCAGTTTTTTAGGAGAGACAATGGCCCAAGATGAGGGAGAAGAAGAAACCTCAAATCCTTCAACCACTCTAGCTCGCCCGCCAAGTCTGCCGCGGCAGACAGACGTTGCTTCCTGCCAGAACTAGCCGTTACGGACTAGACATTTGCGAGAAGATCGTTTCGTTCCAACGGCTCTCTTCCCGAGCAACGTCTGCCTCGGCATATGAAATGGAAGCACCATTTCACTTCTATTTAAACCCCCCTCATTTTTTCACTATTCAATCTTCTTTACTCTCTCTTGCATATTGTTTCACAGATTTCTTTTGCTTTCAGATTTCTACAGATTCTCAAACTCTCACAACTCTCTTCACAAAAAAACCTAAAGCCCAACTCAAGAATGGCAAGAACCCGCCGCCGCCGCGCTGCCTAGGCAGAATCAAAGGAATCTCTCAACCGTTTCGCCACACTAGAGATTAAATCCTGCCACAACGAAAAGTTTAAAGAAAGATCAGTGTGGGAGGAGCGGGGATTTTTCTACGAGCCAGGGATGCGAAATCTAGGGCTCGAATAGTTCATATACGTTAAAATCGCTCACCATCGGTGGCAAATATTTACCCAACAACCAAAGCCAGAAAATCAAACTATGGTGCGTGAGTACTATGCCCATGGGCTGACGGAGGACGTGCCAATAGTGAATGTCTGTGGGTGGCCAGTTTTAATAGACGAAGACAAGATCAACTTATACTACGGCCTCCACATTCGCGAAGATTAGGACGCGGAGTTCCTTGCCTCCCTCACATCGGATAGTTACGAGGTAATGAAGGAAGAACTCTATATACCAGGGATGGTTTAGAACGAGGGCAGAAAAAGAGTTACCGTCAACTGGTGGAATTTAATGCTCGAGGCCAAGCTTTGGAAAACATTCGTGAAAAGACGGTTGTTGCCCACGACCGAAAACTCCACCGTCAACAAGCCGAGATTAACACTCATCCACTCTATCATCAACAAAAGGTATATAAATGTGGGTTTGATTAATGCTAACAAAATCTATGAGTGCGGGCAGAAAACAAAAGGGCAACTGTACTTTTCCAGCTTCATTACAGCGATGTGTGAAAAAGCTCATGTTGCAAACGCCCCAACCAACACCATGACACCAGAAAAAACAGGGTGGACGTAGGAAATAATCCTCCAGAAAATGGAGATCACAGCAGCCACTCCGGAAAATTATGCCCAGTCGTCAGAGATGGGTAGTCAACAACAATTTTAGCAACCTGCCCCAGCAACCACCATCGGTGGCTTGGAAGCACAACTAGATAGAATGAAACGCCGCCAGCTGACTTTTATAGCTGACATCCGGGACTTCAACAACGCCACCGCCACCACAATCAAAGAAAAGTTCTGAGCAGCCAACTTTCCAGAGTTCTCTACCGAGATATTTGCCTCGACTGCACCAAAGGCAACCGCCACACCCTATGCCTCAGCAACACATCTGGCAGCCTCCGCAACTCTGACCACCCCCATATCTAGCGAGCCTCAAGCCTCCCCAACAGCCACGGACACCGAAGTCCTCTCCATCTTTAACAACCGTGGAGATAGAGCGGAAGCCCCAAATAGAGATCAAGGGCAGACGTCAAGGCCAACAGTTGATGCACCAGGACCATTCGACTCAGCCTACCTCAACGACTTCCTCTCAGACGACTTGGTATGGCAAGACACGGTTCGATCAGTCACAAGGAAGCTCGAACCATCCTTCTTCCCAGGTGCCAAGAGAACACACTCTGCCATAGAAGTCTGCCTCGACAATGAAGAGGGCGACGAACGAGAAGTAACGCAAAAAGCTCAACCTAGTCCGCCTTCCTGCCAACAGCCGCCAAGGGCGGTCAAGCGCTTCAAGATGGCAGCATAGAAGAGAGTGATCATTGCTGACAGCAACGACGACAGCACCTCTGAATCACAACCAATCTAAGCTTATCTCCTATTCTTTTATTTTGTTTTTATCTAATCTATGCAAATTTTTGTGTATGTAGGAATGCATTGAGGACAATGCTCCTCTCGAGTTTGGGGGGAATTAGTTCTCTAATTTTCTTTTGTTTTTTTCTTATATTTTTATTTTTTTCTATTTTTTTAGTTGCATTTAGGTTAGGATCTAACGTAATATGCCTTTATTTAAAGTCTAATGAATTCTTAAGTTTGAAGAAAATTCTTGAGTATCCTTTACCCGTCGCGGCAAACGGCCTGCCTAGGCGGCAACCTTAGCATGACTTTAGATTAATTTAGAATCTTACTATGGTTTAAACTTAAAAGAAAACACTCTTTGTGATTAGTTTTATTTTAGGACTTCTAAGAAACTTAGGTATTTCACCTAGTAAACTTGGGTAGAACTTGAAGTTTGAAAAAAAAAAGGCAACAATAGATGTCCTAGAGGTGCCCGAAACTGGCTCTAGAGAAAAAAATGATGAAATCATTAGAGATGCCTATCATCGGCTCCAGTGGTTAAATTGAAAAAGAAACTTGAGTGAAACTCAGGGGAACTAAGGTGTTTATCGAAAGTTTACTTAGAAGCCGAAGAATTATTCTTATCACAAGGAACACACACACTCACAAGATACATAGTTCGGTTCTAGGTAAGTCTATTGTCATTTAAAAGGTTGCTAATTAGGCGTAAATCTATATGGTATGTAATGGTTGCTCAAGATGCTTTCTCATCTTAGTTTACATATGATTTTAACTTTTGACATATTATTAGATTAGATTGCTTGAGGACAAGCAATAGTTCAAGTTTGGGGGTGTGTTAAGTGTGCAAAAGTCCTATATTTATGCCCTAGTTTAGCTCAATTAGTTTTGTTCTTAAGTATAGTTTAGGTTGCATTTATTAGGTAAACATACACTAAACAACATAGATTAGATATTCTACCTTGTTTGATGCACTTAATTGTTTTTATCTAAAAGATACTTCTCATACGTGTTTTCTTACTGTGCGCAAGTACCCGCCCAAGCAGATGCCGCTGAGGCAGCAGAAAGAGCAGTAGAGGAGAAGCTGGAAATTGAAGGAGAAAGCCGTTGGACCATCTAGAGAGCTGATCGACGAGGAAAGAACCAGAATAAAGAGTTGTGCTAACCCATGCACACCAAACCACACCTCTGTCGAGGCATTCAACAAAGTGTCGTCAAGGCAGCAACTCGAGAAAGAGTTGAAAATGCAAAGTAGTTTGCAATAGAAAGAGCTCATCAAGCCTAATTTTTAGAGACCACTTGCACGTGCATTGGAGCCCAGTAGACAAAGAAAAGCCAAGGTCAAAGTCAAGATGGAAAAAGTCAAACAGGAATCTCGGAAGATTTTATATTAGATATGATCTTTTAATGAGTTGTAATTGTATTCTAACTAGTATTCCTACCCTAAACCGACTTACGCCTAGGCTCTATATATATATATATCGACTTGAAAGAGAGAAGACAATTGAGATTTGAGAGAAACTCCTTCTTGTCGAAACCCTGGTGTCATCTACCCCCATCATGTTCTAAACCTTCCCTAGGGCTAAGGGTTGGTTGTGTAGTAGTTGTGATAGTTTTCTTGTATTTGTTTAGGATTTTATCTTTTGCAATAAAATCAAGGTTTGTTTACTCTTGGTTCTTTATTGTTGCAATCTTTATCGGAAGAGAAGAGGGTGGCAATCTATTTGTTCAATATCAAAAGAGTTGAACTCACGAAACGAGTAAACATAGTTTTATCCAACCATAGGGTAAAGCTACTTCGACTTAGGGATAAGTTTAGAAGTTCAGCGGCTAAGAGAGGTTTCATAATCCCTATGGACACGATATCTTAAATACTATAACTTGGCACTGTGTATACTTGCACGCTAATTGCGCATCACTTTTGCATGCAACATCCCCCATCCAAACTGCTTCAGACGCTTCTCAAACAACGAATTGACAACCTTCTCCTAATATCAAAAATTCAAAATAACAAATGAAAAGTAAGACTACAATCAAGTTATTTGGAGGTTTAGGTTTAAAGAAAGTAATGAAAATTACTTGTTTCTTCCTGGCGGGCACTGCCACTTTTCCACCTCTCTTCGAAGCATGCATTTAACAATAAAGTTAATAAAAACAGAAGAAAAAATGAACCCTTCTAAATAAGGCCATTGATCCATAACAAAGCCACACAAAGAATCGAATATTGCTAGTATTGCTCCTAGTAAACTAGATACACAACCAAGTATAAATAAATAATTGTATTGCTCCTAGTAAACTAAATACACAACCATATATTGAACAAGGTTACAATAAAAGTAAGTATCCTATAAGTGAGCAAGACATTCTTAAAGACATTACTACTACAACAACAAAAACAACAACAATAACATCATGTTTTCAATCTTTGCTAACTGGTAAAGTATAACCATATTGAAAGAGAAAGAGGCACATCCAAATAATATTTATAAGCAACCAGAATTTTGCTTTGCTTTTAATACATCTATATTAAAGAGGACGTTGAAATAGATGTATGGGCCTAAAACATGTTTTTGTATTTAATGAGGGAGACATGTTATGGCAGTAAATGTGTTTTTATGACAAAGCTTAGGTAGAGATAGCACTTATTCACTTTCTTAAAGTCAGATGCAACACAAATATTCTAAACAATGATCCTAATAAAATTATTAAAATTAAGCTTTTTCACTTTCTTAAAATTATTTGATTTTATTATTTTTTAAGACTTTTGTTAAAACTAATAAAATTAGACATTGGCCAAACAATATGCTCCAAACAATGTAAACAAAAGAAGATTACAACGGATAAAATCCTTCCACCAAAGCTAACTTTGAATTCTAAAGAGAAGATCTCAAACACAACAAAAGCAAGACAAATATAGTTCCAAAGCTTGTTGTAGTGAACTTCTAAGTTCCAAACCTTGTTGTAGTGAACTTTTAAGTTCCAAAGCTAACTTTTACATCGAATATAGTTCTCCAACGTAGCAATTAATTTATTTGCCCTCATCTTTCTTACAAATTGTTTATATTCAGACAATTATATGATTTGCTCAAAAAGATATGCACATTTGGGCAAAAGATATGAGAAATAAAACTGATAAAAGCCATCTTGGTAATCAAATTGCCATTTGTTATCAGAAAGAAAAATAAAGGCAAAACTAGGATTAATATTTGCATTAAACATATCAAAGTACCAATAACCCCAATCATATAACATAAATTCCTAGTTAATAGTTATACTCACAAGTTAAACAATTTTTCAAGCAATAGTACTTTCATTCCCACATAACAGCTAATACTCTACACGTAACAGACATCAAAATTACAAACTTGCATTCTTCTCAATTCCTATTAGCTCAGTTGGTTAGAGCGTCGCATTAACAACGCGAATCGCAGGTTCAAAAGCACAATATAGAAAACACCTTGCACTTGTCAAAGTAAAAAGTCAAAAAGCCAAACACTCTAAAAGAACAAAAGCTTTCTAGTTTGAATTGGTTGATGCATATATTTCTTAAACTGGTTTGGTGAATCAAAAACTATTTCTTACACTTTCAATTTCCTCCAGCTAAACTAATTGCTTCATATATGTTCTTAATTCCTCTCAAATATGAATTCGTATAAATATAAAATATCTTAAATATGATTATCATATGATAGAATATACAAACATGACATAGATATACGAATTATAAAAATCTAAATAAAATCTAATAAAGTTCCTCTTCTTCCATACAAAATAAATGAAAGAATTTTATACCAGTTCTAGCAAGGATAGACCTTTGAATCTTTCAACAGTCCAGCCAAGCTCTAGCTCCCATGTCATTACACTACAGCTAATATATGTGCGTTGGGGCGACGACGAGGCCGATGAGGCTGCCTGACCAGTGAGGCAAGGATCGGCCTTTGAATTGTAAGTTTGTCGTTGTACTTTTCCAGACCACGATAAAGAAAAGCTAAAAAATCAACTTCTTTTTTCTCTTCTTCTATTCAGCTCACTCATGCTTCTTCTATTCAAGCCAACGAGGTGACGATGAGGCCGCCTGACCGGTGAGGCTGTAAGAGGGAGAGACGCGATCGAAGGGAATTAGTCAATTAAGGATTATAGTTGGGTTTCATTTGCGGATTGGGTGAGTGAATGAGTGTTTGAGTGATGTTACTCTCTATTCAAAACGGTAAGAATGGGTGTGTTTTAGTAAAATAATAATAATAAATAAAATGAGAAAATAAGAAGACATTGGATACAATATTGTAAATTTGCGGCGTTTGTCATAAGTGTCACTAAAGAAGAACCTATTGTGGCGTTTGTGCCACAAACGCCACTAAAGTATGAGTTATTGTGGCGTTTTTGGCTAAACGCTGCTATATATGGAATTTTATTGCGGCGTTTCTTTTACAAATGCCACTATAGTAGCGTTATTCGCGGCGTTTTACACAAAACGCCATTATATATCATTTTATGGCGGCATTTGTTCCAAAAATGCTGCAAAGTTTGTATTTTGTGGCGTTTGCTCTTTAAATGCCGCAATAGATGAAAATTTAGCGACGTTTTCTCAAAAATCGTCGCTATATACCAAGCTTGGTGTAGTGTCTCCAAAAGCTAAAGACTATGATTGTTGTTTAAAATCGAGCACTCTTGAATTGTCGTCCAAGCCTTCCTTATATAGGCGGTGAAACTAGGGTTTCATAACCCTAAAGCACTCACAGCCTCATTAAAGAGGGTCATTGATTTCTTGCTATCCTTTATTGTTTCGTATCTAGGAAAAAGTCAACATAGGTCAAATCATATTCGTCTCCAACTCTTTTTTGCCTAGTCAGCTCCAACCACAAGATCTGCTACTCATCTGCTCGAGCATTCCTCCAGCATCCTACACATACACCACAAAACGCTACATTTCCCATAAAAGCACCAAAATATATAACATTTATGCGTAGGCGGTGTAACTCCCTATCTACATGTAAACTATATGCAATCTATCCTAAATGAGCTTCAAAACATGAAAAAAAAATCAAGTAAAAAAGGTATGCAAAATATGAGACCTACACGGTCATCAAAACTGATTCAAGAGTCTACTTGCTTTTGATGTTGGTATTGTTTCTTCTCGTGGCAGCGTCGACGGTAGAAAGAGCTTTTCCAACAATGACTACCCAAAAAATAAATTGCATAGTGTGGGAGATCAACTATTGAATAACTGTTTCGTTACTTTTATAGGAAATAATTATTTGTGGATGTTAGCATGGACGCTATTGTACGTCGATACTAAAATATGAGAACTCATCATGAATTTTTATGTACTAGTAATTTGTAATTTGAATTTCTTATGACTTTTGAATGTAGCTTTTGATTACTTATCTATTTAATATTTACTTACATTACAATGTGATTGTATTTATTATCAATTAGTGAACAACCAAATTTAAATTTTTAGATCCGCCCTTAGTGCCAAGGAAGATGATAATTTGGTGTTAAATTTTTCATTAGTTAAAAAGAAAATTGTAGTGTTAGGAGTTTTCTTTAGAGGAAGAAGGATTGACCTGCTACGTGTAAGCAAAGAGGACAAGGCAAGACAAGCATTTTAGTATATGATTAACGAAAGAGTATGGTTTTTATGATGATACTAAAGATTTATCCAGTAGTTACGAACATTTGAAGTTTTAAAAATATAATTTTATTTTAAAATATTATTAATTATATTTTGAGTCCTTGAGATTTTTCATAACTATTTGAAGTCATTAAAAATTAGTGGTATATAAGGGCTCCGTTGGATTTTTAGGCTAAATGAAAGTCAATATTTAGAATAGAGGGGATGTTGGAAAATATTTGAGGATATAGGCCATTTTCTACAGTACACGGGGAACCTCGCCACCTGCACATGGCGAGATTTGAAAAAAAAATTATTAAAAAATTGAACATCGCCACCTGCACGTGGCGAGGTCCCCCGTATACTGTAGAAAATAACATATATCCACATATATTCTTCAACATCCCCTACATTCTAAATATCTACTTTTATTTGAATTATTCTCCAAACTTTTCTGGTATATAGGTGTATAGCGTTAGTAATGTGTAACGGTTCTAGAAATTTCCTTTTCATATTAATAATCTTTTTATAAAAATTTGAGATCATTATATCATGAACTCTAATATCATTTCCATACGAATAATAAGTTTAAATTTAGTTAACATTTTTTATATAACTATCGATACCTGACTTATAATCGGCTAATTCAAAACATGTTTTAGGAAGATTGGTTATGGAGGACCCTACAAATCTAGTTATATTTATTCACAACAAAATTTGAAATTTTAACATTATTTGTAAAATTTAACGTCTCGTCCTATTAAACCAATATATTACTAATAATTGTATCTAAGGGTCTGTTTGTTTCCCTGTAATTGGTTTTCCTGAAAACGTTTTCATAACTTTCCGCTGTTTGGTTCATGGAAAATGAAAAAGTCAACGGAAAACCAATTACAGTCAATGGAAAACAGACCTTGTTTTAGTGTAAAATGACTTACCCATTAATTTTCGGTAAGTCGCTTTCCTTCCTCTCATTCTCTCTACAAATACTAACCTAAACCGTAAAGCTTAAAACCTAAACCCTAAATACTAACATAAAAACTAAACCCTAAATACTAACATAAAAACTAAACCATAAACCCTAAACCCTAAACATTGAATCATAAACATTAAAAAAGCATAAACCTTAAACTCTAAACATTAAAAAACCATAAACCCTAAACTCTAAACCATAAACATTAAATCATAAACCTTAAACCCCAACCATTGACCAATAAATATTAAACCCTAAACATTAAAACCTATAAACCTTAAATGTTAAACCATAAACAATAACATAACCTTAAACCATAAACACTGATCCATAAACACAAAACCCTAAATGGTATATCATAAACATAAAACCCTAAAACAAAACATTAAACCCTAAATGTTAAACCATAAACACTAAATCCTAACATAAACACTAACATAAACCTTAAACCCTAAATGTTAAACCATATACATTAAACCCCAAACACTAACATAAACCCTTACCCTAAACACTAACCCATAAATCATAAATGCTAGGATAAATATTAAA
Source organism: Hibiscus tridactylites (assembly GCA_958450335.1). NCBI lineage: Eukaryota > Viridiplantae > Streptophyta > Magnoliopsida > Malvales > Malvaceae > Hibiscus > Hibiscus tridactylites. Next base: position 43,627,196 of record OY288289.1, on the reverse strand, counting down.
TCATAAACAATAAACACTAACATAAACACTAAACCATAAACAATAAACACCAACATAAATCATAATCCCTAAATACTAATATAAACAATAAACCATAAAACCTAAACACTAAACCTTAACATAACCCCTAAACTTTAAATGTTAAACCTTGAACACTAACGTAAACCCTAAACAATAAACATTAACCCCTAAATCCTAAATGCTAACATAAATACTAAACCTTAAACACTAAGCACTAGCATAAACCTTAAACTCTAAATGATAACCTAAACCCTAAACACTAAAAATCTAAACACTAAACTATAAACACTAACATAACACTAAACCATAAATGATAAGCCCTAAACACTAACCATAGACTCTAAATGCTACCATAAACCCTAATCACTAAACCTTAATCCCTAAATGTTACCATAAAACCATAAATCCTAAACCCTAAATGTTACCATAAAACTTTAAATCATAAACCCTGAACCCTAACCATCAACCTAAACCCTAAATCTTAAACACTAACATAAATCATAAACATTAATCTAAACCCTAAATCTATACCTTAAATACTAATCCCTAAATGCTACCATAAACACTAAATACTAGTCTAAACCATAAATGATATCCTAAACCCTAACCTAAACATTAAACCATGTTTTGATTGGAACTTGTTTTTACCATTATCGATGTTTGTTTGTGGATTGTTCATGAAATTTTCAGGAAACTCTACCAAACAGTGTAAAATGAATTGTACAACATCATCCAAACACCGGAAAATGGTTTCTGCAATTAGTTTTTCAACAACTGTAGTTCATTTTCCAGAATATATTTTCCGGAAATAGTTTTCAGTGAAACAGACCCTAAATTTTTAATGTCATATTAACCTAATAAATTTCAATAACATTATTATGCGCGGAAGAACGGCATTGGTTGACTTTTAAAGTGTTGATATAGGATTAGGAGATTTGAAAAAAGAAAAATTGAGTTTAAATGCAACTACTGATATAAAACCACCCCTTATTTCTTGTTCCCGAGCTGTTTGTCTGCCGCTTCCCCATTTTTAAACCTCTCTCCTCATTTTCCTGTAAAACCCACATCTGCCCCTTGCTTCTCTCTTTTTCTTTTTGTTTCAAGGAGAGTGCAATGGCGGTGAGTTGTAGAGGGAGGACGACGGAGTTTGGAGTCGTTTCAAGCAAGTGGGAAGAGACGAGTGGAATAAACCCCGATAGAAACAAAGTGTGGATAAAACCCTCCAATTCCATTACTGAAACAAAAGTTGATGTTGTTTACTACTTGTCCAGAAATGGTCACCTTCAACACCCTCATTTCATGCAAGTTCCTCTCTCTTCTAATGCCGGACTCTTTCTCAAAGGTAACAAACCTAACCCTCCCCCCATTTGTTTTTCATTTTACGTTCTCTCTTTGGTTTCCAACACATTTTTTTAAAATTTCTATCCCAAATCTATATACCCTGCTCCAGCTGACAAAAAAAGCTAACTTTCAGTTTAAATTTCAAAAGTTTTTCTCGTCTCTATTTGGATGCTGAGAAAATTACCGGAATTTGACAAAATATTTACTTTTTTCTTCAGATGTAATCAACCGCCTAAACCTCCTTCGAGGCAAAGGCATGGCTACTCAATACTCTTGGTCCTCCAAACGGTAACACTCTCATTTATTCGTAACCGTCCGACCAGATTAACTTTATTCTTCGCCGTCCGATATTAATATTTCATTTCTCCTAACTCAGGAGTTACAAAAACGGCTTCGTTTGGCATGACTTAGCAGAGGCCGATTTCATTTACCCATCTCACGCCCAAGAATACGTCCTCAAAGGAACGGAGATCCTCGACCACTCGATTAACCCTCATTCCCTCGAAATAACGTCGCCTGAAAAGTCGGACAAATATCACGATTTCCAGTCCATCAGACGGCAGAGGGATCCGCCTCGAAGTTCCATTGATCTGCAAGAGTACAAAATTTACACGGCTGAGTCAAGCTCCGGCTCGACTGGGAGACTCGCTTCTGATGCGTCGACTCAGACCGATGATAAGAGGAGGAGGAGAAAACCGGTGGTTAAAGAACAAAAAATCAAAAAGCTTCAAATTCAGGAGTTGGAGCGAAATCTGACTACGGAGCTGAGTAGGGAAGACATTTCGCCTCCACCGTCGGATTCAAGCTCGGAGACATTGGAATCACTAATGAAAGCTGATGCTCGGCGGATTTTGAGCAGAGGCGATGGTTATAACGAAGACAGCTTGAATCGGAGCGGGAGAATGAGAGCGTCGGCTGTTTTGATGCAGTTGATATCGTGCGGCTCGAAATCGGTCAAGGAATGTGGGCCCAACCCGGAGAGAGATAAAGGGTTCTCATTGATCGGGCACTACAAATCGAGGTTGCCACGCGGAGCAGTGAATTGTAGCCAGGTAGGTAAGGAGTATTTTAGTGGGAGCTTGGTCGAGAGCAAGAGACAAGAATCTCCTGATTTGAAGAGGTCTTCTTCTTGCGAGGCTGAATGGTGATATTTTTTTTTCCTGAGTATGGGTGCGATATAAAGATATCATCGGTTTAATTTTTTTAAATTTCTTTTAACAAAACACACACTGTGTAGAAATATGCTCGAACTTAAATTATTTAGCTGAATTACATCATCTTTTATCTGATCCTAAACTTATTTGTATTAAAGTCTAATTCTGGTTTTAATCCTGTTATTTTGTTAGATATTAAGATTAAATCCTTTAATTTTGATTTGGATTATTTGGTGATTATGTTATATTATAATTATTATATATAAATTGATAACAATTATCGTCATAAAGTGATGAAATGCAATCGTTTTAACATTTATTCAATCATTTAGAACTATAATTATATTCAACTAATTATATATTTCTATGACACTCAAATGCTTAAGATTATTTAAAGAAAATGCATTGTTACTTTAATGATGATAATTAATAATTAGAAAATTCTACACGGTCGACGAGCACCGCTGAACATATAATTATAGATAATTTAAAATAAAATATTAATTAAATTATTTTTCATATATATAATTTTTGTTAGTTTTTTTAAATAATTGGGTTAAATACCAACCACTAAACCCAAAACCTTAAACATTAAACCTTAAACCATAAACTCTAAGCCTAAAACTCAAAACCCTAAACTATAACCTCAACAATTTAAACTCTAAATTCTAAATCATAAGCCTTAAATACAAAACCTAGACCATAAATTGTAAACCTTGAACCTTAAATTCAAATGATGGATTTATGGTTCATGGTTTATAGTTTAGGGTTTATGGTTTCGAGTTTAATGTCTATTATTTAAGGTTTCGAGTTTAAGGTTTAGGGTTTATGGTTTATGATTTAGAGTCTATGGTTTTAGGTTTTGTTTTTAAAATTGACTAAATTTTGTATTTGATCCAATTATTTTTTTTAAAAATAAAAAATATTATATATATGAAAAATAATTTACTTAATAATTTATTTTAAATAATTTATAATTATATGTTTAAATAATATATAATTACACGTTGAGTACTCTAGATTTTTAATCTTTATTAATTAATTTAATGGTGTTCAACGATTCTTATAGTTTAATGGTGTTTAGCGGTGCTCGTCGAGCGTGGTAGACATATCTTTAATAGTATTATTAATTTGGGCATAGAGGAACCAAAATAAATTATGATTTTTTTTTATCAAAAATAAAGTAGGATTAAATGCACGTAGAATGATTAAAATTAGAAAAAAATTTATAGGGCTCGACGAGTACCGATGAGCACTGCTAATGACGACCACCGATGATCACTATTATTTTAATTTATAATGATTTAAATTTAAATGACTCAACGTATAATATAATAAAAATCAAAAGATAAATTAATTAAAATATATTATTTTCTTTTTCTTTTAAACACATATCAAAATACTTATCTACTCTTAAATTATAAAACTCTAGATTTTGTTCATTTAAAATTTAAACTGTCGTCGCCGTTGCCTTGCCTGGATCCTTTCTTTTGTGCAGCAGGCGCTTTTAAGCACCGACATCGCACTCAATCATGTTCCCGCCGGTAACCTATTGAATCAAGGTAACGAGATATCAAGATCAAAGTTGAATAACGAAGCCGCCGTCAATTTTTCTAGCAGGACATACCGATATCTACATTATTATACACATGCAAATCCAATTTTCAATTTGCTTTTTACACCATAAAATGCAAATCCAATTTCCAAGAGGGAAACTAGGGGAAAATGAAACTTGAGAGAGAATTTCAAACCAGGCTAAAACTTTTCAACAAGTTAAGTTTTTTATTTTCCTGGGAAAGTGATGGAAAATGTAAGTTCACAAAAAAGGAAACAAGATTGAATTGTTGTTTCTTATTGACTTGATCGGTGGGGAATGACGGACACACAGGGGCGGCGAGTATGTGGCAGCAGCAGTAATGGCGGCGACGACTTGAATTTCAAATGAAAAAAAAGTTAGAGTTTTATAACTTAGGGGTAGATAGGTAATTTGATCTATGTTTAAAAGAAAATTATAAATAAAATAATATATTTTAATTAATTTACCTTTTAATGTTTAAATAATTTATAATTATACGTTAAGTCCTTTATATTTAAATTTTTATAAAATAAATTAATGGTGCTCATCGATATTCATCGTTAGTAGTGCTCATCTATATTTGTCAAGCATGATAGACTCATCCTTAAAATTATAAATAGACTTGTTTTCAACTATGATTAGTTTTTAGTGCAATTTCTTTTAAATGCGCAAATTCTAAAACTTGGTAAATTATTACCTAATGTACAAATTGGTGTGTTTGAATAATTTTTTCGTAAAATATATACGCGTTAACAAAGGACTAATAAAACAATTTAGAGTAAAATTTCTATAAATTAATACTCTTTAAATTAATAAACTCTATTAAATAATAAATTTATCTGGTCCCGACTTGGGACAATGTAAAAATTATCAAATTCGATAAGATAATAATATAATATATTTTTGGAGATCCCCTTTATAATTATAAAGGTCCCATAAAAACTATAAATTAATAATTCATAAATATTATAATTACTACTTTGGTAATTTGTTAGAACATGAATCTATTGTAATCTATTTCTTTTGAAAATTCAAATCTAATTCAATCTTAACTCTCTAGCTTTTCTAATTGCGCCCACAAATTCCAGCGTTGAGTTCTCCAACTGCAATAAAAAGTTGTGAAGAGTTGTTGCCGCATTCAATGATTCCTTTCGCGTGACTAGTTCAAGTGGTGTTGAATCATCTTCAACTTCATTATTAGTAGAACGTTCAACAATATTAGCCCCAATTTCCTCTAAACTTTGAACTTGTAAACATTTGACATTTTCGCCTGGATAATCCAACAAGTTATTGACTATAACACCCGAGTTTAGGGGTCGGGTGAAAATAATATTTTAATATTGTTTCAGGTTTCGATTTTATAATTAAAATAATTAAGTAATATTTTAGTCTTCATATTTTAATACAAACATTTTATGTTGGACCAAAATTTAATTGAAACACATTTTTCCATGGGATTTGCAAATAGATGAAATTGACATCTCATTAATGGCAAAAGGGTAAATAAATGGACCTTCAAAATTTAAAACCCCTTTTTCACTAAAGTGAGCCTTGTCATCTTCTTCTCCACCCTTGTTTTCCCATTTCCACTACAAGAAGAGAGTTTCTCTTCATTTCACCATTTCAATCTTTCAACTTCATCTTTGGAGCTTTTTAAAAGGTAATTGTGTTTTTGACTTAGCCTTGTCTTCCTCTTCATGTTGGTACCAATATTACTCATTATTGTTCATGATTTTGAAATTAGAAGTTTTAGGGTTGCGTTTAAAATGAGAACTTTATGGTCTTTAACCTAAGCTATTGATTTATTATTGTTATATATGTTGATTACTACCCATAAGGTCCAACATAGTTAATTTTTACATGGTTTTATGTGGAATCCCGAATTTGGGTTTTAATGGGTTTTTTGGAGGGTTTTGGGTGAGTTTTGGGGGTTGATTTAGGTGGGAATTGATAGCCCAATGGTAGTGCTATGGTTAGGGGTTGAGTTGGGATCATTTGTGGGTGCAATGGGTGTTGGAAACATGGATTTTGGAAGGGGTATGTGGGCTGTCCGAGATTGCAAAATAAGAGGTTTGTTCATGGTTTGCAATATTGTAAATTGTATTCGAATTGTATTCCAGGTTGGTATTTCGATGTTGGGCTGATTTGAGGATTATTTGAATTGTATTGAGGTTGTTTAGAAGCGAGAACTTGCGTTGGAGAAGCTTCGAGAAGAAATCCGGAAACTTGAAGGTAATGCTTGCTTGGTAGTTGAGCTTGGAGGTAGAGGTGAGTGGTTAAATGTTTTTAAAATGGTTTTGAGTATTCAGTTCAAGCATGTGAACCTAGGATGGGCTTGGTAAACCCACCTAGAGTTGGGATTAAAGTGGTAGCCTAATCCCAAGCTTTGATTAGAGACTTTGGTTTCACTCTTTAATGGTTGTATATGCCTCGTGTTAAATTGTGATGGTGTTGATTATGTATATGTTGTATACATGTATGTTGATGCATGTTGGATGCATTGTTATATGCATGTTGATGATAGATATGATATGGTTATACACATGTGCAAAATATGATGTGATATGGTTGTTAATGATGTACATGTGGTGTTGTCATGTGTAATGAGATTTTGAGGTGAATGCTTGATTCGAGGATCATGGTGAGTACTGCTAAGCATGGAAATGTGGTTTGTGCATGACGGTAAGACATGGTGAGTACGTGCTAAGCACGAAAGTTGTTAATAAATGGTATTGTGGAATGTGTTAGTATTGGCACTAGTATGCTTGGATACAAATGATCGATCATTAGGATGTTTAGTGTGCACACGTGAGTCAAAATACGCACGTGGTCTTGATGATGGTAGTCATCAAGATGGAGTACGGGTTCGCCCGGAAATCTTCTTATATATTTATATGTCAGTGATGAGTGGAATCCCATCGACGGGCACGAGGATGAGTGGAATCCCCTCCGTGTGAAATGAGGCATGAGGATTAGTGGAATCCCCTCCGCGTGAACGGTGATGAGTGTAATCCCACCGTCAGGTAATGGTTGTGTTGTTGGATGTGAGTTCCAACGGTTATCCGCATATCCGAGTCATAGCTAGGTGCCAATACGGATTGTAGTTTATGTTGTCGATATGTGGTAAATTGTGAACCAATGTGATTTGGGATGTGTTGCTAACATGGTTTAATATATGTGATTTCATATGTTGTGGATTTAAACATGTTGAGCATGACATAATATTGAATATATGTTCATGCATCATCTATATTTATAGCTCATGTGGATCGATGGTAAGAGCATGCATTCTACCTTGGTTGTATGCTCGTGCTTGGACCCTGCATTGTTGAGGTTTGTTTTATGAGCTACCCTCACTAAGCTTTTACGGTTACACTCTTTTTTTTTCCGACAATGCAGATTAATAGCTTGTGGTTGGCAAGGGCAAGGAAAGGTCTCCAATGGTTGCTTTTGGTTAGCTCAAGTATGAACTTTAAATTGTAGATTGTAATAGTCAAGCATTGGGATAAGTGTTGTTGATTTGTGCTATTGTTGGTTGTTTAGGAGCATGTTTAGACTCCCTAATTATGTTGTTTTGATTGGCTTGTTGATGCCATGTTTGGATTGTAAACCATGTCTAAATTGCTTACCTTGTGTGTTGGTCATGTGCCTTTTGAGGTTGCCTTTATGTTTGAGTGTTGAAGTATGAGACTTGAATGCTTAAATGTCATCTTTGATCCATTGCATGATTTCCTTGATGTATGTACATGTTGGGTGCTTGTATGGCTAAATAGTGATCTGTAAATGTTGTATGAATGCTTGTTTGGGGCTAGGGAAGTCTTAAGTTGCATCTAGGTTCGAGTCTTGTATGTTTTAGCTGAGTTTGGGAGTTTTGGAGTGTAGGGCGTATCGGTACGCCTAAGGGCCGTATCGATACGTCATTGCCTCAGGACTCAAGTTTGGCTGGGCGTATCGATACACGGGGGTGTATCGATACGGTTTTTGCTCATTGGAATTATGAGATTTTGGTGAGATGTTACCGTATTGATACGGTGTCTTAGCTTATCGGTAAAGGTTTATCTCGTTGACCGCGAGATGTTGACTGGGGAGGGCGTATCGATACGCTCAAGGGATGTATCGATACGGTTTTCCTATGATGTGTAACACCCAAAATTTTCCTAATTCGAAAATCTAAAATTTGAAAACCCTAATTCGGAAACCTTAAAATTTGGGAATTTTAATTCAGAAACCCTAATTGAGTTTATGGGTTAAATTGAGAAAATTCAGAGTAATAAGGCTTATCTTTGAAATTTGTAGGTTAATTTGTAATTTATGAAAACTTGTGTGTTCGTTTACAAACCCTAAATATCTTCGGTGGCATCTTTTGTATTCTACCCATTAAATTGGGTATTTAACCCATGTTATGGTTTTGGAAACGAGTAGCCGTTCTTGTCAGCCGCATCCCCTTCACTCTCTCTCGACATCTTCCTCACCATCACCCTTATGCATCTAGCGAAGCTCCGATCAAGGGCTCTCCGGCCACCGTTTGTCAAACCGAGACCATCCCCGAGTTTCCCTTTGCCGTCCAATCAAATCCCAAGCCTCGGTTTCCCCTCATCGTCGGCCATTCACCCAGAAACGCTAGAAAATCATTCGGTTTCCCCTGCACCGTCCGCCTCTGACATTCGCACCACCATCGTCGGATTAATTTTTGGGTCACAAGCAACCCCCAACCCTCGAGTCCTCCTTTCCGACCAGCCACCCATCGTCGCCCAGTCGTCATATGAGGTCGTTGGCGTGTTCCTCTCCACCTCGCGATCAGAACCCATTCACCCAAGTGTCCTCATCGTCGTTTAGTTGCTCGGAAAAGGAACAAAACCCTTCGGTTTCTCCCTTTTTCCACCGTTCACGGCGGTGTCGCCACTGTTCTTGCGTCGCCGTCCGCACCGCCCCTCTCCTTGTCGAATCAGAGTCTGGGTAAGCTTTGAAGCCATGTTTTCGGTTGTGTTTTGGTGATTTCGAGTTATGGGTTGATGTTGATTCTTTTTTTTCTTTGTTTTATGGCCGGGAATGACCATGTTAGTCACTGTTGGAGGCACTGGCAAGCTGCGTTGTTCATGCCGACTTCGTTGAGTGTTGCCGCCGCCGTGTCTTTTTGTCGCTGTCGTCGTTAAACCTTTTGCTGCCGTCGTTTTAGGTATTGTAAACCCTGGTTGCATTGATCTGTTGAGAGGAGATAAGTTTTGGGTTAATTGTGTTGTGTGTAATTTGTTGAGACCAAATCAGGCCCATAAGAGCATGACCTGGTGTAGGAGCAGTCCCATGAGCCCACGAGTGTAACCCGTTTAATTGAATGGACAGAACGGATCTGTGAAACCAATGTGACTCAGATTGAACCGAACCGGATCAATGTGTTAGACCGAATCGGTCCTTGAATCATTTAACCCGAACCAGAACCGGACCGTTGACTTTTGACCTTGTACATTTGAATTTTGACCGAACCGTTTGACCATTACCGAATTGGTCTTTGACTAGTTTGACTAGAGTTGACCGTTGAATAATTTGATCAGAGTTGACTGTTTACTTTGACCATAATTGACCAGTTGACTTTGACTTTGAGTTTGACTAAGGTTGACTTTGACCAGCGTTGACCTTTTCAAAAAACGTGCATCTTAACCTTTCTCAACGTCCTAAGTCCGTATTCGCTGCTCGTTTTGTTAAATTCGAACCTGATAGCTCTGTTTTGCTCATTTTAATTAATTGTTATTGGAATATGATAAGTTATGAATTTCAGAGTCTAATTCAGAATATTCTCGTAATCAGGTGCCGACCTTGAGACCGTTGGGTTACCTCCAGTTGTTTAGACCGACCGTGTACGTTTTTCGAGATCTTCACGTGAGTATATCTTTAGTTCAGTTTTCAGTGTTTTAGTCGGTGGCTTAGTGTTAGCAATAAATACTAATATAGTATTCATACCTTCGTAGGTCCTGATTCAGCTAAATCTGAGTGTGAGATGAGTTTTCTCGGCATTAGATCTTCTGTTGCTTAAAGGTGTGTCTCTTCCTGTTTTATAAACTTATGTGTTTCTATCTGTGCTATAAATTTTATGTGCTTTTCTGGATTAATATAAGTAAATGTTTTGTACATTTTGTGTGCATACTCGGTTGTGATTGGGTGAATGTTTTCAGACATCATGCATAGCATGTCATACTGTGATTTAAGTGAAATATCAGATTTTCAGAACTGTAAAACATCGAATTTATAGTATTGTGCAACCTGAGTTTTCATAATTCAAGTTTCGGATCAGACTCGGATTTTAAAATCTGCATCATATCATTGTGGTTATATGGATTGAGATTTGTTCGGGGAAGTTCAGTGGTTTCAACCTTCAGGTTGAATTCCGCTTCAGATTAGTGGTTTCAACCTTCGGGTTGAATTCCGCTTCGGATTAGTGGTTTCAACCTTCGGGTTGAATTCCGCTTCGGATTAGTGGTTTCACCCTTTGGGCTGAATTCCGCTTCAGATCAGTGGTTCCACCCTTCGGGCTGAGTTCCACTTCGGATGGTGACATGGAGAAAGTAGGTTCTGGGGAACCTTACTTTTCGGTGTATCGGAGATGGGTGCTATGATTCATGTGCATCAGACATCATATCATCATGATTCGATTTTGTTGTGTTTTCAAAAAATGTCTTTATCAGAAAATAAAATATTGTTTTGTTTTGTTTTGTTTTCGGTTGCACTTTAGAGATACACTAAGCTCTTTAGCTTATACCCCTTAGTTTTTACTTTTCAGATATCTCATACTTTTTAGGCGATCGATACTTGGAGCATCTCTTGTTTATTCAGATAAATTATGATTCAGTATGAACTCTCTTTTAATTATTTCAGACTATTTATTTTAAAATATTTTAGAACATTTATGTAATTCCGACATTTGGACTATTTACTGTTTTTTAATTTGGGCTTTATTAAATGCATGCATCTATGAAATTATTTCTAGAATTTTAATTAATTATCGAAATATCGTTTAAAAGATTAAGTTTTATCTTAATCAAAATATTTGTTAAGTTTTAATTATCTAATCGATCCTTTTGATTTACGAAATATTTTAACCTAAATTGTTTCTTGAGGGACAAGTTCCAATCGCTACTTCCTAGATTCGGCCCATTCCTTCTAGGCTGGGTTTATGGGGTTACATTTAGTGGTATCAGAGCCTAGGTTTAACCCTCGGACTGTGGGGCTCACAAAAGTTGTTTTCAAATATTTTTGACTTTTGCATGCATCAGAAATATTTTTGGATAAATGGGAATTTTCTGAAGAAAAAAAATATACTATGGTATTCTATGATTTTGACTTCAACATTTTCTAATGTGTTTTAAATCTGAAACTCGAGTACCGATTCTGACTCTAGGTTATTACCTTTTGGTAGATAGTTCATCATGCCACCGTGTAGGAGTCTTAATCTATCATTTGTTCGAGGTCGTGACCAAGGTCGTATTGACGCTTCTGGTAGTGATCACTCGCCTTTTGTTGGGCAAGCATAATTTAGAATAAGTTACATGTTGATGAGAATCATTCTTTAGGAAGATATCAGATCGGAAGTGATAACTCACTTGATATTGAGAACGTTGATCGATATGTAGGAGCCGAGCTCGTAGCGAAGTGTTAAGATTGCTTTATGAATTTGAAACAGAATAACAAGTTAGTAAATGATTATGAGATAGAATTTCGGAGGTTGGTCAAGTATGCTCCTGAGTTAGTTGTGACTGAGAAATATAAGTATGGCTTTTTTTTAAGGAACTTTATCTACCGATTCAAAGAGATGTTGCAACACATCATGACAAAGTATTCATCGACATGGTTGATCAAGCTAAAACTTCTGAGAGGATAAATTTCACAAATGGAAAAAAAAAAAAGAAAAACTTCAGAATTTGATCAAGTCGGGAAGCAACCGGACACATTTGTACAACCAAGTTTTGTTAGCTCGTTTGGAAAGAGACCTAGTGATGAGTTTGTTCCTCAGAGTTATCAGAATATAAGACCTGCAGTATCGACAGTTCCGTCTGGCAGCCAGGGTAGTTTAAAAGTTCGTCGACCTATTTTTGTATGTGGTTTTTGCAATAAAAAGCATAACGGAGAGTGCAGATTGATGAATAGAACGTATTTATGATATGGTTCTCAGGATCACTACTTGAAGAATTGTTCACGTTCAGCTATTGGTTCATCCGTTCAGATTCAGAGTCATGCATCAGTTTAGACACCTTACCGAGGTAGAGGACAATTGAGGCCAGTTGCTTCAGGTACTGCTAGTAGAGGTAGACATGCTCCGGGTGGTGGATCAGCTAGATCTGAGATTAGACGTCTAATTTCAGTACATCTAATCGGAGCTCGTGTTGGATACGATGGTATACATGATGACATGGAAGGTACATCTTAATATGTTTTGGTTCCATTTTCAATTCTATATTTCAGTAATTTCGGTTATGATATATCATGAATTCAGAATGGGAAAGTTATGAATGTTCAGTTGGTTTTGGGATCTTTTGTTAAGTCTGGAAATTTCGAGGACGAAATTTCTTATAAGGGAGGGAGAGTTGTAACACCCCAAAATTTTCCTAATTCGAAAATCTAAAATTTGAAAGCCCTAATTCGGAAACCTTAAAATTTGGGAATTTTAATTCAGAAACCCTAATTGAGTTTATGGGTTAAATTGAGAAAATTCAGAGTAATAAGGCTTATCTTTGAAATTTGTAGGTTAATTTGTAATTTATGAAAACTTATGTGTTCGTTTACAAACCCTAAATATCTTCGGTGGCTTCTTTTGTATTCTACCCATTAAATTGGGTATTTAACCCATGTTATGGTTTTGGAAACGAGTAGCCGTTCTTGTCAGCCGCATCCCCTTCACTCTCTCTCGACATCTTCCTCACTGTCACCCTTGTGCATCCGGCGAAGCTCCGATCAAGGGCTCTCTGGCCACCGTTTGTCAAACCGAGACCATCCCCGAGTTTCCCTTTGCCGTCCGATCAAAGCCCAAGCCTCGGTTTCCCCTCATTGTTGGCCATTCGCCCAGAAACGCTAGAAAATCATTCAGTTTCCCCTGCACCGTCCGCCTCTGACATCCGCACCACCATCGTCGGAATAATTTTTGGGTCACAAGCAAACCCCAACCCTCGAGTCCTCCTTTCCGACCAGCCACCCATCGTCGCCCAGTCGTCATATGAGGTCATTGGCGTGTTCCTCTCCACCTCGCGATCAGAACCCATTCACCCAAGTGTCCTCATCGTCGTTTAGTTGCTCGAAAAAGGAACAAAACCCTTCGGTTTCTCCTTTTTGCCACCGTTCACGGCGGTGTCGTCACTGTTCTTGCGCCGCCGTCCGCACCGCCCCTCTCCTTGTCGAATCAGAGTCTGGGTAAGCTTTAAAGCCATGTTTTCGGTTGTGTTTTGGTGATTTCGAGTTATGGGTTGATGTTGATTCTTTTTTTTCTTTGTTTTATGGCCGGGAATGACCATGTTAGTCACTGTTGGAGGCATCGGCAAGCTGCGTTGTTCATGCCGACTTTATTGAGTGTTGCCGCCGCCGTGTCTTTTCGTCGCTGTCGTCGTTAAACCTTTTGCTGCCGTCGTTTTAGGTATTGTAAACCCTAGTTGCATTGATCTATTGAGAGGAGATAAGTTTTGGGCTAATTGTGTTGTGTGTAATTTGTTGAGACCAAATCAGGCCCATATAGCATGACCTGGTGTAGGAGCAGTCCCATGAGCCCACGAGTGTAACCCGTTTAATTGAATGGACAGACCGGATCTGTGAAAGCAATGTGACTCGGATTGAACCGAACCGGATCAGTGTGTTAGACCGAATCGGTCCTTGAATCATTTAACCCGAACCAGAACCGGACCGTTGACTTTTGACCTTGCACATTCGAATTTTGACCGGACCGTTTGACCATTGACCGAATTGGTCTTTGACTAGTTTGACTAGAGTTGACCGTTGACTAATTTGATTAGAGTTGACTATTGACTTTGACCATAATTGACCAGTTGACTTTGACTTTGAGTTTGACCAAGGTTGACTTTGACCAGCTTTGACTTTTTCAGGAAACGTGCATCTTAACCTTTCTCGACGTCCTAAGTCCGTATTTGCTGCCCGTTTTGTTAAATTCGAACTTGATAGCTCTGTTTTTCTCATTTTAATTAATTGTTATTGGAATATGATAAGTTATGAATTTCAGAGTCTAATTCAGAATATTCTCGTGTTCAGGTGCCGACCTTGAGACCGTTGGGTTACCTCCAGTTGTTTAGACCGACCGTGTACGTTTTTCGAGATCTTCACGTGAGTATATCTTCAGTTCAGTTTTCAGTGTTTTAGTCGGTGGCTTAGTGTTAGCAATAAATACTAATATAGTATTCATACCTTCGTAGGTCCTGATTCTGCTAAATCTGAGTGTGAGATGAGTTTTCTCGGCATTAGATCTTCTGTTGCTTAAAGGTGTGTCTCTTCCTGTTTTATAAACTTATGTGTTTCTATCTGTGCTATAAATTTTATGTGCTTTTCTGGATTAATATAAGTAAATGTTTTGTACATTTTGTGTGCATACTCGGTTGTGATTGGGTGAATGTTTTCAGATATCATGCATAGCATGTCATACTGTGATTTAAGTGAAATATCAGATTTTCAGAACTGTAAAACATCGAATTTATAGTATTGTGCAACCTGAGTTTTCATAATTCAAGTTTCGGATCAGACACGGATTTTAAAATCTGCATCATATCATTGTGGGTATATGGATTGAGATTTGTTCGGGGAAGTTCAGTGGTTTCAACCTTCAGGTTGAATTCCGCTTCGGATTAGTGGTTTCAACCTTCGGGTTGAATTCCGCTTCGGATTAGTGGTTTCAACCTTCGGGTTGAATTCCGCTTCGGATTAGTGGTTTCACCCTTTGGGCTGAATTCTGCTTCGGATCAGTGGTTCCACCCTTCGGGCTGAGTTCCACTTCGGATGGTGACATGGAGAAAGTAGGTTTTGGGGAACCTTACTTTTCGGTGTATCGGAGATGGGTACTATGATTCATGTGCATCAGACATCATATCATCATGATTCGGTTTTGTTGTGTTTTCAAAAAAAGACTTTATCAGAAAATAAAATATTGTTTTGTTTTGTTTTGTTTTTGTTGCACTTTAGAGACACACTAAGCTCTTTAGCTTATACCCCTTAGTTTTTACTTTTCAGATATCTCAGACTTTTTAGGCGATCGATACTTGGAGCATCTCTTGTTTATTCAGATAAATTATGATTCAGTATGAACTCTCTTTTAATTATTTCGGACTATTTTTTTTGAAATATTTTAGAACATTTATGTAATTCGGACATTTGGACTGATTACTGTTTTTTAATTTGGGCTTTATTAAATGCATGCATCTATGAAGTTATTTCCAGAATTTTAATTAATTATCGAAATATCGTTTAAAAGATTAAGTTTTATCTTAATCAAAATATTTGTTAAGTTTTAATTATCTAATCGATCCTTTTGATTTACGAAATATTTTAACCTAAATTGTTTCTTGAGGGACAAGTTCCAATCGCTACTTCCTAGATTCGGCCCATTCCTTCTAGGCCGGGTTGAGGGGGTTTCATGTTGACTGTTGGGTGGTTACTTTGGTCAAGGCGTATCGATACCCTTGACAGGTGTATCGATACAGCCTGCTTAATTCCTGAAAATGGGCTGTTTTAAAGGTGATGTCTTGAATGATCGTTTTTGTATTGCTCATGTTTCCGCTGACGTGTTTCACATAGGATATGGTAATGCATTTAAACAAGATAAATAAAAGAAATTTTCTAGGGTTGCTAACCGAAGTGGGACCTTAACGGGTTACATTAACGTCCATTTTATTGTGATAGCCAATTTTTTTAATTAATAAATTATTAATTTATCGATATATTAATATCTCTTTAAATTAATAAAATTTTATGATTTCAAATATATTAATTTATAGAGGTTTTACAGTATACAAATATAAGATCACTCCAAAATTAAAAAAAAAACATACACAATTTTGGGAGAAAAGCACCTAAATTTGTTTTTTTTTGTTGCCCTCCGGTCTTCAGGGCTTAGTCCTGACTAATCCGGACCGACCCGCGTCGGACACCTGACATTGGTGGGTGAGTCTCCCAGCGGGGATTTTCTGCATACACAACGCCTCGAACCCGAAATCTGCTTAAGCGATACCAAGCTGCTTACCACTTGGACCAACCCCGTTGATAGGACCTAAATTTGTTGATGTTGAAAAGATATAAATCAATTGTGTGATTTGGTCAAATATGTAATCATTTGTTCATGTACTTGAAATTAAGGATGTGTACGAGATGGGTTAGATTTTCTGGAGTCTAGACTTTGAGTTGAAAATTAGTGTCCATTTTATTTTGATTTATTCAGACTTTAGAGAATGTTTCACCATGCCTTGAAAATTTTCCACATTTTTTCTTATAAATATCACATCTTCTTACCGATCAAACATTAAAAAGAAAACAATGCAATCGGACTAGCTAGTCAAAGAAATTGAAAAGCCCTTTTCGACTTTTGGAGAAAAGAAAGAAAATTAAGTTGATGATAAGAAAATTAAGTTTGAATCTTTTCAAAAAAAAAATGAAACTCACAGAAAAATACTAATAACAGATTTAACATTCTATCTTTATACGTGTAATGAAATGAAATAAAAAAAATAAAAGAAAAACTACAATAGATGTAACCAAACTATTGTCACTGGCTCGAAATTGTAAACAAAAGTAGAGTTTAATAATAGATTTGAACATTTTTAAAGTTTGATGATATTTTCGAGTGAATGATAATAATTTAGTGTTGTTTGGTATAATTTACAAAAATTTAAATATGGATAAAAAAACCAAAATTGGAAAATCTAAAGTAAAAAAGCAAATAAAAAACTAATATTAAATGACAAAAAGATGAAACACGAACGCTAGGAATGATATGAATCCTAAAAGAATAACAGGGAAACAAAATCAAACAAAAAAAGGAATCGAAAGCATCGGAATAACTAGGGTGCTTATTGAGCGAGTCGATCGCGAGTGGAGTAGTGTTTGAATCGTACTTGTTAAAAAAATTTATTGTTCGACTCGATTCGTTGTTCGTTAAGCTCGATAAAATTTTGCTTGACTCATGCTCATCAAAAAATCTCGTTGCTCGACTCAACTCGCTGCCCATTAAGCTCGCCAAAATTTTTACCTTGTTATTTTTAAAATATGGGTAAAATCTAGTGATACTCTTAAATCTTAATATAAACATAGAAATTCAGGGGAGAAAATGTGACGTCTGAGGAGATAAATAAAAGAACATGTCATGACCGAATTAGAGATGAAGTCGACGTTCAATTGCGAGACTCTTTTTAGTTTCTCAACAATCTTCAATGGACAACAAAGAAGAGAATACCTTAGGAATTTTGAGGTTTTAACTTGCAATCGTATTTTTTATATGAGAAGTGAAAACTGAAATTTTTCCCCTTTTCTACTTTTATACATAAAGTAATAATAAAAAAAATACTTTAATAAAATATAGGAAAAACTCATTATTACAATTTAAATTCTTATTATTTCAAATTAACTTTTGTAATTCTCGGGAATGACACAATATTTTAGAAATTTGAAACAAAATTTTTATGGATAAATTACCTAGCAATTCACTAAAATTTTCCAGAGTTTTTAACTAATATTTAAATTTATTGGAACATAATTTTTTCAAGGTAGCCACCAAAAAATTATAAAAGAATTTATTCAAAAAAACAACGAGATGCTCACGAACTTATTGAGTCGAGTTGAGCCTTGCTCGACTTGACTCGCTAAGATCTCGAGTCGAACTCGATTCGAGTCGTATTAACTCGAGTAAAGCATGATCCGAATTTCAATCAAATCGAACTCGAGTTGTTTGTGAGTTACTCAACTAAATAAGCACCCCTAGGAAGAACGAAAAAAAATGAGAGGATAGGAGAGGTGACACAGAAAGTGTAACACCCGGGTTTAGGGGTCGGGTGAAAATAATATTTTAATATTATTTTGGGTTCGGTTTTGTTGAGTTGATCGAACACTTGCAAATGGCCAAGAAGGGGGTGAATTGGCAATTAAAAATTTTGGTGAAGAGAAAGATTGAAAATAAAAAAAAATGACACAAGGGGTTATAGTGGTTCAAGTTCTCCAAATGAACTCTACATCCACTACCTTAGCTCCCACTAAGGATTTTCAAACAATTCACTAATTGAATTCGTCCCCTTTTCTTGGATGAGGAGGAAACCTTACAATTTCGATTAAGCTTTCTACCCAAAGCTTAATCCACTCAAATACAAAGAAAGATTTTGGTAAACTCAAATATTCCTCTCAAAGGATGATTGTCTACCCAAATACAATTTAAACAATCCCAAACTCACAATACATATTTGAAAATTTGAAATACACTAGAGTTGGGTACAAAGATTTGACTTTGAATAGCTCAAAGGTTTGGATTTTTTTGCTTTGATGATGCTTGAATGTTCAATAGTTGTTGCTTGGTCAATTGAAGCTTGTTTTTATACCCTTGCATTGATTTCTAGCCGTTTGGGTAGTTGGGATCATCAATAGAGCCGTTGTGGACATTTTTCCCCGCATTAAATACAGCTCTGCAGCCTACCGTATCGGTACTCGGGAAGGGCGTATCGATACCTGCATCAATGAGGAAAGAGCTGTTGTGCCTGAAAACAGAGCGTATCGATACGCATAGAAGGCGTATCGGTACGTTTTTAAGGGGCGTATCGATACAGAGGGCAGTATCGATACGGTCCAAAGTTACTGAAATCCCAAGTTATGTTTGTATAAAACGTGTATCGATACGCATACCAAGCGTATCGGTACGGTATAACGACCTTTTGAAAATTAGGAAACCAACCAACTGACAAGTAACGGTCAAATAATTAAATGTTCAGATTTTTCAAAGATAAGCTGATCGTATCGATACGGTTGCTAGGCGTATTGGTACGGTTTCACGAAAAACATTTTCCCAGATGAACATCGTATCGATACGTCTGCAAGGCGTATCGGTACAGTTTCATGAAAACAGTTGCCCAGATGCATATCGTATCGATACGGTTTCAGGGCGTATCGGTACGGTATGTTCAATAAAATTACAATGACAAAATAGGGTATCGATACGCTGAGAGTATCGATACGCCTGGGCGTTTTTGCATACTTATGCTTGGAAAACATAGGAAAAGACTTAGAGAAATATATATGATTTAAGAGCAGGTCTTTAAATATTATTTTGTTCAAAAATACTTGTCAATTGTGAGAATTTAAAGAGTACTTAAAAATTTATTGTTTTGCAAATTGGTCCTTAAGTTTATGTGTTATATCAAAATCAATTTTGGTTTTACAATCTCCCCCTTTTTGATATAACAAAACCATAAATAAATTTTTAAGTTTTTGAAACTTTGAAAAGCTTTCTCCCCCTTACTTTAAGATAGATTTTCAAAACAAAAATATTTTGACTCTATGATCCTTCTCCCCCTTTTTGTTAGATCAAAATAGAATACAAGGATAATAGCAATATAAAGCAACAATAATTCATTAAACTTAAAGCAAGCATAAGAGTTCAAATTCATAAACTTCAAAATAATCATAAAGGTTCAAATGCATAAATGTCGAAGCAACCATCATAATCCAAACTCTTAAAATCCTAAAAACATAGATTATATGCATAAACTTCAAATCCTAAAAACGAAAATGCTATAACAATAATAAAAGACTAAATGACCTAAGATGAGATGCATGATCTACTCGTCCCCTTCGTCATCATGATCGTCCTCGTCATCTTCTTCTTCATCTTTTTGAGAGGGTTGATTCCTTCGGGTTTGATTGATCCAAGCACCAAGGAAGGCGGTAAGAGAGATATCCATGGAGTTTTGGCGAGCGGCCATGGTATCTATCTTCTTGTCCATGCCTTGGATGTGATCCTATAAGGATGTGAAACGACTATCCATCGCGGTGAACTTCTCATTTAGGAAAGTCATGAGAGTATCCATGGAGGAGGAATCAAGAGAAGCACGATGAGAACTCGAAGAAGCACGAGAGGTATCGACCGGAGCAATGGGAGGAGGATCTTGAGCATTACAAACCCACTCATTATCAACATAAGTGAAACTGGAACGAGCTAGGGAACGCTCATCAATAGGTAGGCCAAGGGTTTCGGGAAAATCATGTGAACAGTCAATGCCAAGGGAATGAAATAGACAACTCAAAGCCGTAGAGTAGTAAAAGGATGAGACTAGTTTGGTGTGACGGTTTTGAACTAAGAAGACAAGGTCGGCAAACATAATTTGACACAAATTTGGGCGTTTACCTTCTCTAAAACACTTAAGCCAAAAATCATCCGTTTGACGAATAGTTGAATATTTCCCACCCGATGGACGAAGAAACCAAGAAATAAGAAGGTGAAAGATACGATCATGAGCATTTAAAACTTTTGCGGGACCTAAATAACCTGTACCCAAGGAATGTTCATCATCAATACCAACATCTTCAAAACCAAAAACATTGCATAAAACTTTTTGATCAATTTGAAAAGGTTTGCCCATAATAGAGGATTCAATGGCAATGACATGCTCCCTAGGTTCATCCTGTATACATACGGCATTAGAAAAGAGCACAATGACTAGGTTCCTATATAGGATAGGAGGAATATTCAAAAAGGTTAAGAATTTCCATTGCTTAATCAAAGGTAGGTATTGAAACTTGTAACGGGCAGAATTTAAAAAAGGGATGGACACAACTCGCTCTTCCCTAAGGTTCATTCCTTGAAAAAGTTTATATCGTTCCCTATCAATAGGTTCGGGAAAACTTAATTGGATGATATAAGGAAGGTTAGGTGTATGATTACCCTCGACATCCTCGATAGGATTGGAAGTAGAACGATGATGCTTAGTTCCCTTTTGCAGTGCCATAATCCTGAAAATACATCAAAAAGGATTCAAATATGTATGCAATTAACATCCTATTTGATCCAATAAATTCTAATAATTCAAGGTAATTTGTTAAAAAGAATTTTAAAATTAAAGAGATATTCACAAAAAAAAAAACAGTTTAAAAAATATCGAATATAAAATATATTCGAATGAAAAAAATTTAACTTTTGAAATTTTTTTATGAAAAAGGTGAAACCCTGTAATGCCCCGGTTTTGGGCTTAGGAGTTTTGGGCGTTGACCGGTTTGGTCAAAGTGCTGGTCGAATCTAAAAAGGTGAAATTAGGAAAGCCTAGTTCGGGTTGCATTAAAAATATGGAAAAATGTTCTAAAATCATCTTTTAATATAATTAAGTGAACTGTGAAATCAATTTTGGAAAATGAGTTTTGGAAGGGTGACATTTTGGCTAGTGACCAAAATGTAATTTTTGAAAGTTTGGTGACTGTTTTATAAAGGGTTGAAACTTTGAATCTTTAAGGAGCTATTATTCCAAAAGTAGTTTCTCCAGATTTTTCTAAGATATTTTGAGATTTATTCTGATTTTAAAACATATCAAAAGTGGAGGGAAAGCCATTTTGGCTATTTTGATAACTAACTTCCTATTTTCCTTTCTCTCATTTTCTCTCAACCCAAACACTTACTTTCCAGAGAATTGTTTCTGATTTTCTCACCTAAATCCCTCCTTTCAACTCTCTTTTGATTCCTAATCAACATATCTACAAAACCTCATCATTTGCTACTTGATTCATCAAGGTTTTTGATTCCAAAAAGTGGAGAAACTCAAGTTTGGAGGTAAGAACGTCCTTCTCCTCTAAACTATCAGTTCTTTACTGAAATTCCTAAGTTTTCAATCCTTAATTGATGTTTTATTAAAGGCTTTTGAGTGGTGAATTGGATCTTGGCTTGTAATGCAAGATTTGGTGATTTTTGATGATTTTCGTTTGATCTGTTAAATCTGAGATTTAAGATGTGTTTTTGATGTTATTTGGACTCTAAATAGATAAGGAATTGAGTTTTGATTAATGCAATCCCGGATAGGTTGAGTTTCCTAAGTTTAGCTTGTGATTCTTGTTTGTTTTTGAGGTGATCTTGTGGATCTGATGTTGCTGGAGGTATAAGGATGTTAATAGGTTATTTTTAGATGTTAAATGATGTTAATAGATGTTTGGTTTTGATGGTTTGTGGCTGGGCTTTGTTGAGAAGTGGTTTGGATGCATTTTCGGTTGTGTTTGGTGGCCGAAAATGGAGTGTGGATGAGAGCAGCGAGTTTAGGTGCTTTCATTGAAGCAATTAATGCATGATGATGCATTAATCCTCTGCTTTGATGTGTTAAAACAGGGGAGGTATCTTTGGATCCAAGAGTTGTTGATCCGGAGGCTTGATTTGGTGCTTCGGCAAGAGGCGAAGTGGAATCGGTGAGTGAAATTGGGTTTTCGGCTTTGAAACCAATGTCTTGGGAGCTTAGTTTAAGTCTAAACAACTTTGCTAAGCTCAAGTGTAAGTTTTCGGAAATACTCTCTAGTGGTGGCCATGATTTGATTGTTGTGCAATGTGGTTTATTGCATGTTTTAAACTCTGTTTTGAAAGCATGATTTAGCATGGTTAATGCTGTTTTTGTAAGCCATATGTCGAAGGAAACTCAAGGTAAGAGTTCCTTGTTTTTGAACATTGGTTAGATGTGGTTTGATGCTTTTAAATGCATGATGAATATGGCTTGGTTTAATGCTTTAAAACAGTGGATAAATTGTTGATAATGATGTATATTGGCAAGTGATGTTTTGAAAAGGTTAAGGTCACTAAGGTGGTTAAAAGTCCTTGAGTGAGCCTTGTTTACTTAAGAACATCAAGGTGGTTAAAAGTCCTTGGATGATTCTTGCTACGGACACAAAGGTGGTTAAAAGTCCTTGTGTGATCCTTTCCATGGTGTTTAAAAGTCCATGGGGCCATGGTGTTTAAAAGTCCATGGGGCCAAGGTGTTTAAAAGTCCTTGGGACCAAGGTGTTTAAAAGTCCTTGGGGTGAAACTTGATACGGACACAAAGGTGGTTAAAAGTCCTTGTGTGGTCCATTCCATGGTGTTTAAAAGTCCATGGGGCCAAGGTGTTTAAAAGTCCTTGGGGCCAAGGTGTTTAAAAGTCCTTGGGAAGAAAGTTGATGAACTTGTTTTTAATGAAATGGAACTTATCACTTGTGGCCAATATGACATGTTATGATATGAAGCATGAGATGCTTGTTTAAAGTATGCTTTTGAGCATGTGTAAATGTTGATTTGAAGCATGATTTATAAAGTGTTTTATAAATGCATTATTGAATGGTTTTATTGAGCATTCCTCACTAAGCTTTTGCTTACGCTCTCTTTCGTTTTCTTAAATCAATAATGCAGAACATTAGAGCACCTTGAGGGCAGCAAGGAGGACAAGCATTCAAGTGAAAGTAAAGCTCAAAGTATGGAGGTTTTATTATGTACAATTTAGCTTTTGGTAATTTGGCAATGGGGGACCTATGTTTATGTTTTGGGAGAGGTTTTGAACTCCCTAAGTATGTTGAATGTTGCTGAGAATGTTGGTTTTTGAGTTTGGCCTTTGCATGCTTGAAATGGAAGTTTATGCTTGAATGGTTTGCTTGTGTAGGAAGCATGCCTATAGATTTGGGGCTTTTTGTATGTGATGTTATTTTGCTGAATTGTTGATGCATGTATGTCTCATATATGTTGAATTGCATGTTGGTAGAGTTTGGTGTTAATTGGAGCATGATTGGATGTTTAATTGCATGTTTAAGTATGCATTTTGGGGTAATCTGTGCAGGGTGTTTCGGAACAGTACCTACCGTTTCGGAACGGGTGTCTTAAACTTACCCAGGCGTCCGAAACGGAAGGGACCGTTCCGGAACGGTTTGGCTACTGCCAGCCCGTGTTCCGGTACGCGTTGCGGAACGACCCGTGTTTCGAAACGGTGTCTGCCTGTTCCGGAACGGGTGACCATTGGGGGCTGACATTGGCGGTTAAATGTTTTGAATTGTTTGCTTTTTAGTCCTAAATCTTGTTTGTGCAATTTTATGAGTTCGGGAAGTCCTTTTGACCTGAAATTTCACAGAGAAGCATGAAATCTGACTAATTTCAAGTTGGTCACTTTAATTTGGGTTAAGTCCTCCTATTTATCAGAAATTACAATTTGGTCCCTAAAGTTGTATTTTGTTCAATTGGGTCCCTGTTTGATCTATGATGCTTGTGATCTTTGAGTATGATGTTGAGTGATCACAATTAGGGATAATGTACATCTAGTCAAGACTAAAAAGAAAAAAAAGGGTTGTTAATCAAGGTTGACTTTTGGGTTGACTTTGGTTTTCCCCGTGTGACTTTCTTAATTCGGGTCAACCGTCTAGGCCGGGTTAAGGGGGTTACAAACCCACACCAATCAAATAAGGTTTGTTCAAAAAAATCAGTTGAAACATCAATTAAAAGCAAACGAAAATAAAAAAAAAAGAAAAGAAAAATTTTACACCTTGAATCTTAGAATGGATGAAAGAGGGGATGTGAATGCACAAGATTTGATGCCCAAGGTTTGCCTAGATGTGTAGAGTAAAAATCCTCAAGAAATTTTGAAGATTGATGGTAAAATTTGAAGTATTGAGGGGGTTTATATAGGGTTTCGCGGCTAATGTTTTTGAGAGAAAAAAGGGTTTTTTTTTGTGTTTTAAAAAGTTTTAACACATACAGCCCTAAATAGCCTCTCCGTCGACGCCGTATCGATACGCTATACACGCGTATCGATACCCATTAACCCTAATTTTATATTCGTCGTTACTACCGTATCGATACGCAATGCCGTATCGGTACGCTTGGCTTTGACTATTTCCCTTGACTTGTACCGTATTGATACGCGGGGTCGTATCGATACTTGTTCATCTGCAAAAATTCCCAGAAATCAACTCGTATCGATACGCCTAAGACGTATCGATACACCTTTACCAATTTGTGCAGATTTGACAGATTTAAGTGCAAAAATCCAATTTGAAACGTCCCTAAATGCATGTACATGTCATATGAACAAGTTTTAATGGCTAAACTTAATATATACTCCCCCTAGCAACATGCATAGAAGCAAAAGGAACAAAATTAACACAAGCATGAATCACAAATAATTTCAAGCAAATTTTGACATTTTGGGACCTAAAAAGGGTCAAGAAAGGCTAGTTAAACCTAACTCTCTCCTAAGGGTCCAAAAGCGCTCTTTATCTAAAGGTTTTGTAAATATATCCGTGTTGAGTGTGTAAAAGTTCTATTATTTACACCCTTTTTAACCCATATTTCTGCTGCATTCAAGCATCATTGCATTGCATTTATGTTAGTTTTCAGTAAAACATCACAAATATGTAAAAGGCACGGATTCTACTAAAAATGGCTGATTTTGCAGGTTGCTGCCATCGTAGACGGAGAAGGCAGGCGAAGGGCAGAGAAGCAGAAGAGCTGAACTGGACAAGCAGACGACGAGGACGAAGCTGCCATGGAGCTGTCGTGACAGCATGGTGACATCAACCTTATGAAGAGGAAAAGTAAAGTGGACCTCGATAGATAGAGAAAAATCTGCTCGTCTATCGTGTGAAAGCCAAATATTTTTCCAAGCCCCGGATCAAAAGATATGACAAGCCAAAGCTCAAGGAGAGGAAATCCCTAGAAACAAGGATGGCGGCTGCAAAGTAGGAACTTTAGAGATTAAGTCTTTATTAGAATCTTACTTTTAATTAAAGTTGTAATCCTTGTCAACTTAGAATACTTGAGCCCAAAGCTTATATAAGGGCATAGATTTTAACCTAGGAAATATCATAGATCATATCCCATAACCGACATCTAAATCCCCTCCGCTGTCAGCCCGTCGCCGACATGTTCTAAATTCCCCCTAGGGCCATGGGTTGTTTTGTAAAGTAGTTGAAAGGGTTGTTTTGTTTTAGGTTTTTCCAAGTTCAATAAAATAAACTTCAAGTTCTCTTATTTTGATTTTAATATCTTGCAAGAGCATCAGGAGAGCATTGTGAGGTTATCTATTTACATAGCATCGGGAGAGTTAAGTATATGAAAGAGATAAGAGCAAGTTCTAGTTTATAGTTGAACTATCTTGTGCCTAGGGATAAGGCAAGGTTAAGTGGCTAAAGAAGAATTCATACACATCGGTGTTCATCCTTCGACTCACGCCGGGAGGTATCATCAAGACGTGATCATCGACAGACTTGGACCTAGGGATAGGCCAAGGCAGATCTGGGATTCTTGCCAAACTTGAAGTACGGAGTTGGTGTGTTTGCTGCCGCGACAGCCAACAGACAGCCGCCGCGACAGGTGCTGCCGCGATGGGCACGACGACAGAACTGGAGTTCCTAAGCAATTCAATACCAGCCCATTCTTTCTATCTTGATATCTCAATTCTTTTATTTACGTTTTCTTCAATCTTTTCGTGACAACTTTCTAAAATATTTCTTTTACTTCGTGCAGTAAATTTAGGTGAAGCTATTAGCCCAATCCCTGTGGAGACGATATCCGATACTTCGTATCACTTTACTACTTGCGTCGTGTACACTTGCACTACAATTGCGATAGACTCTTTTACACGCAACAAGTTTTTGGTGCCGTTTTCGGGGATTGGCAACATAACTACACCTTTCTTTTATTGCACTTTTCGTTTTTTTTTTGTTTTTATTTTTCTTTTAATTTTCTTTTTCTATTTTTCGTTAGTATTTTCAACTCTTGCTTTTCACGAGGTTTTCTTGTTTATGCGCAGATCTAAAAGAGGTGAAGATCCTGAGTTTAAATTAGATCCGGAAATCGAACGTTCCTTCAATCTCAAGAAACAACTTCGCCACCTTTTAGACAAGAACGAATACCTTGAGGAACAGCTAGAGAAGATGGCCCGTAATCTGCCCGTTGGTGGAGGTATACCACCTGTCGGCGACCCGCCCGCGGCAGATGGACGACGGTCATGTCATGACTACATGATGAACGATCATGTAGAACTGGAGACCACGCTGCCGGATATTGATGTTGACAACTTCGAGCTTAAACCTGTCATGTTTAGTATGATCAACAATGCCGGGCAGTTTAGTGGTGCTGTGACAGAAGATGCTAGGGAGCATCTCAAGACGTTCCAAGAGATCTGTGGTTCGTTTAGACTACCAGGAGTTAGTCCGGAGATACCGAGGCTTCGGTTATTTCCCCATTCATTGAGGGACAGAGCTAAAACTTGGTGGAATAAACTTACACCGGGTTCAATCGTAACTTGGGCAGATTTATCTCGTGAATTCTTATCTCGTTTTAATCCTTCGCATTTATCTGAGCGATTACGTAACGAAATTGCTACTTTTCAACAGAAAGATGACGAGCCAATGCACGAGGCCTGAGACAGATTTACTACTCTTCTACGGAACTGCCCAATGCATGGATTTCCCGTCTGGAATCAGGTAACTAAGTTTTATAATGCTGCCAACTTACAAACTCGCATTCGAATTGATTCTGCAGCGAACGGACTATTATTGGAAAAAGATCCAGACGAGGCATTGCAAGTTTTGAAGAATCTGGCCAAGAATGAGGAGCAGTTTCCGACAGCTAGAAGAGGGGGTAAACGGGTACTTGCTGTCAAGGACTATGAGGCCGACAGCACTATGAAATCACATGTAGCATTCCTTACTAAAGCAATGAAACGGTTATTGAATGAAGATGAATTACAAGGATTTGATGTCGAGGAAGTTTGTACTATCTGTGAGGGAAATCATAGTCGGGATGAGTGCCCAATACAAATAGAAGAGGGAAAATATGTTGGAAATTACAAGCTGAATTACAACTCCAACAATTATAATCCCAATTGGAGGAAGGATCCCAAATTTTCCTGGAGTAACCCCAATAATGCCCTAAATCCACAAGCACATAATCAGAATCAGGGAGGTCCAAGATTGCTGACGCGACAACAACTGCCGCAGCACCTGCCGCCGCAGCAGCAACAACAGCCACGAGTAGTATATTGGAACAGATATTGGCCACTTTTATGTCTCAGACCGGTACATATATGGAGAATATGAATCAGTTTGTCAAGAAGACAGAAACATTTATGGATAAAACCGAGATGAGGATGACAAATCATGAAGTTACCTTGAAATCTCTAGAGACACAAATGGGTCAGGTTTCTCAACATATTAAGCCAAGGCAGAATGGAGGATTTCCTAGCAATACTGAAAATGCTAGACCGCCCACACATGAGCAATGTAAGGGGATTACTACTAGGAGTGGGAAGAAACTACCAGGGCCGGAAAAAGAAGCTGAAACAGAAATGGAACCTGCCTTGGATAAACCTGCCGAGGAAGCTGCCCCGACAGGTGATAAACAGACTGCTGTCGATGAGCCTGTCACGACAGCAGAAGCGACAGAGGAGAAAAAAGATCATTACCGTCCTCAGATTCGCATGCAGTGGGAAGGACGTATTGCTGATTATCGACCCCCACCACCCTTCCCTCAACAAATACATCAAGCTAAGCATGAATCTCAACTTAAAGAGATTTATGATATTTTTAAGCAGGTTCATATTAATATTCCATTGTTAGATGCTGTTAGGGAGATGCCCGGTTATGCTAAATTTCTCAAGGATGTTATGTCAAAAAAAATCTAAACTTGGGGAATTCGAAACGGTAAAGATGACAGAAGGTTGCATGAGTATTCTTCATCGGCAACCACCCCAGAAAAAGAAGGATCCGGGGAGTTTCATCATACCTTGCATAATCAGAAATAAATTTGTGGGTAAGGCACTTTGTGATCTTGGTGCTAGTGTTAATTTAATGCCAAAGTCTGTTTTTCAGAAATTAGGTATTGGACAAGCGCGACCCACGACAGTAACTCTGCAGCTGGCAGACCGCTCTTACGTTCATCTAGAGGGAAAGATTGAAGACATTCTGGTAAGAGTGGATAAGTTTATTTTTCCTGCTGACTTTCTTGTTTTAGATTGTGAGGCAGACGAAAACGCACCAGTCATCCTTGGTCGACCCTTCTTAGCCACGGGAAGATCACTGATTGATGTGGAGAAAGGAGAACTCACCATGCGAGTGAACGATCAAGAGATTAAGTTGAATGTTCTCCAAGCAATGAAACATGCTGATGTGGACGAGAAACGCAAGGCTATCACTGACGTTACCCTTGATTAACCCTGCATCAGGTCGGGCTGTCACGATATTAAATTTGGGCACTGCCGCGGCAGCCACCTACAGACCTGTCACGACAACAATGACAATAGCACCGACGACAACAACTCCTCTGACTCCGATACATCTGATACTGAAGATCAGGAGGAGGTAAACTGGATAGGCAATCGTCCAAAAGCCATCTACTGTTGAACCACATGCCTTAGAACTGAAGCCCCTACCAGGGCAGCTTAAATATGCTTTTCTTGGTTTAAATGATACGTTGCCCGTAATCATCTCTTCTAAGCTGCCGCAGCAACAGGAACGACAGCTAATCGACATGTTAAGGCAGCACAAAAAGGCGATTGGATGGACGATTGCTGATATACAAGGCATTAGTCCGGCATTATGCATGCACAAAATCCTCCTCAATGAAGATCATAAGCCGACTATTGATGCCCAAAGGCGGTTAAACTATGCGATGAAGGAGGTAGTGCGTAAAGAGATAATCAAATGGTTAGATGCTGGTATTATTTACGCCATCTCCGACAGCAAATGGGTGAGCCCGGTGCAATGTGTTCCAAAGAAAGGAGGAATGACCGTAGTAACCAACGAGAACAACGAGCTAATCCCAACTAGGACTGTGACCGGTTGGAGGGTTTGTATGGACTATCGAAAGCTTAACAAAGCTACCCGAAAGGACCACTTTCCTTTACCCTTTATTGATCAAATGCTTGATATATTAGCGGGTAAACCTTACTATTGTTTTCTTGATGGTTATTCAGGTTACAATCAAATTGCTATTGCACCGGAGGATTAAGAGAAGACGACTTTTACATGCCCCTACGGAACATACGCGTTTAGGAGGATGCCGTTTGGACTCTGTAATGCACCTGCCACCTTCCAAAGGTGCATGATGGCCATATTCTCCGACCTGGTAGAGGACTTCCTTGAGATTTTCATGGATGATTTTTCCGTCTTTGGAGATGATTTTGAGATCTGCCTTGGCAATCTTCAAAAGGTACTTAAAAGATGTGAAAAAGCTAATCTTGTTCTAAATTGGGAAAAATGCCATTTTATGGTGGACGAGGGGATAGTCCTTGGCCATAAGATTAGCTGCCGTGGGATAGAAGTCGACAGGGCTAAAATAGAAGTAATTGAAAAGTTGCTGCCGCCAACCACAATCAAGGGCATTAGGAGTGTTTTAGGGAATGCTGGTTTTTATCGAAGATTCATTGCAAATTTTTCAAAAATCACCAAGCCACTATGCCATCTTTTGGAGCAGAACCGACCCTTTGACTTTAATGATGAATGTACTGAAGCATTCAAGGTTCTGAAAGAAAAATTGGTAACAGCCCCCATAGTACAGCCACCAGACTGGACGCAGCCGTTTGAGATTATGTGTGATGCTAGTGACTATGCTGTCGGGGCAGCATTTGGGCAGCGCAGAGATAAGCTGTTTCATGTCATATACTATGCCAGCAAAACATTAAATGACACCCAAGTGAACTACACCACCACAGAAAAAGAGCTGTTAGCTGTGGTGTTCTCCATCGACAAGTTTCATTCTTACATACTTGGGACGAAAGTAATAGTGCACACAGACCATTCTGCCCTTAAGTACTTGTTCGCGAAAAAGGACGCAAAGCCTATACTGATACGGTGGATCCCACTATTACAAGAATTCGACCTTGAGATAAAGGACAAAAAGGGGACAGAAAATCAGGTGGCAGACCACTTGTCAAGGTTGGAGAAGGGACAGAGTCTACCAATCGACGAGACAAACATACTGGAGACCTTTCATGATGAGCAGCTCTTTGCTGCCGCAATCGCTGCCGCGACAGCCATGGCGGCAGGTAAGTCTTCTGAACTCCCCTAGTATGCTGATTTCGTTGATTTTATAGTTAGCGGAATACTTCCTTCTGATCTTACTTATCAAGCCAGGAAGAGGTTTCAAAATGATGTTAAGCATTATTATTGGGATGAACCTCTTCTTTTCAAAATGTGCACAGATCAGGTTATAAGGAGGTGTGTACCACAAGAAGAGCAAGAAGACATTCTCCATCACTGCCATGCTTCACAATATAGAGGTCACTTAGGAGGCAATAAAACTGCTGCCAAGGTGCTGCAGTCAGGGTTCTACTGGCCGACACTATATAAAGATGCACAGGACTTTTACAAGAACTGTGATAGGTGCCAGCGGACAGGTAACATATCGAGGAGAAACGAGATGCCACTGCAGAACATTCTAGAAGTCGAGATCTTCGATGTTTGGGGGATTGATTTTATGGGACCTTTTCCATCTTCATGTGGAAATCTATACATCCTCCTAGCAGTGGATTATGTCTCCAAGTGGGTAGAAGCAATCGCAACTCAAAAGAATGATGCCAAGACGGTCCAAAAGTTTTGACACAAGAACATTTTTTCTAGATTTGGCATCCCTAAGGCGATTATCAGCGATGAAGGGAGACATTTTGATAATAGGGTAATTGCTGCCGCCTTGAAGAAATATGGTGTCAAGCACAGGATCGCGACAGCATGCCACCCACAGACCAATGGACGAGCTGAGATATCCAATAGGGAAGTTAAGAACATTCTTGAGAAGATGGTTAAGCCAACTAGGAAAGATTGGTCTTTACTCATTAACGATGCATTATAGGCATATAGGACAGCTTTAAGACTCCGTTGGGCATGTTGGTAGAGTTTGGTGTTAATTGGAGCATGATTGGATGTTTAATTGCATGTTTAAGTATGCATTTTGGGGCAATCTGTGCAGGGCGTTTCGGAACAGTACCTACCGTTTCGGAACGGGTGCCTTAAACAAACTCAGGCGTCCGAAACGGGAGAGACCGTTCCGGAACGGTTTGGCTACTGCCAGCCCGTGTTCCGGTACGCGTTGCGGAATGGCCCGTGTTTCGAAACGGGTTCTGCCTGTTTCGGAACGGGTGACCGTTGGGGGCTGACATTGGCAGTTAAATGTTTTGAATTGTTTGCGTTTTGGTCCTAAATCTTGTTTGTGCAATTGTATGAGTTTGGGATGTCCATTTGAGCTGAATTTTGACAGGGAAGCATGAAAACTGACTAATTTCAAGTTGGTAACTTTAATTTGGGTTAAGTCCTCCTAATTATCAGAAATTACAATTTGGTCCCTAAAGTTGTAATTTGTTCAATTGGGTCCCTGTTTGATCTCTGATGCTTGTGATCTTGAATATGTTGTTGAGTGATCACAATTAGGGTTAATGTGCATCTAGACAAGTTTAAAAAGAAAAAAAAGGGTCGTTAATCAAGGTTGACTTTCGGATTGACTTTGGTTTTCCCCGTGTGACTTTCTTAATTCGGGTCAACCGTCTAGGTCGGGTTAAGGGGGTTACATTTGGTGGTATCAGAGCTGAGTTCTCGAGTAATTGGGAATGAATGTATGCATGATTGAAGTATGTTTGCCTTGTATGCTTGTTGATCGAAAGCATGTTTAGTGGCTTGTGATTTGGATGCAATTGAGTTGTATGCTGTGATGTAGCATGATGTGGGTACCCATTGCCAAATCGAAGCTAATGAAATGTTGTTGATTTTGAATGAAATTGAGCTTGAATACTTAGGTTGCTTACCTTGCTGGGCCTGACTTTGTTTTATTTGCATTGTGATTGCATGGTAATAGTATGGCACCACGTAGAGTGTTACGAGGTAGTGTGCGAGCTACGGCTCCTAATGAGAACGAGAACGAGGAGAACACGGGTAGTGCGGTGTTACCCCCTCCTCCACCTGGTGGTGGTGCTGGAGGTGAGAGAGCTGAAGCTGCAGCTGGTGCTGGAGCTGCTGGACCAGAGGTTGGTCAGGGGCAAGCTATGCCTGATATGTCTATGTTGGTACAAGCTATTGCGGGTGCTTTTCGAGCAGCAGTAGCTGGAGCTCAAGGAGCTGGGCATCAGGGAGATGCTGGAGTTAGACTACCTTTGGAGCGTCTGCGCAGTCTTGGTGGGACTGAGTTCAGGGGTATGTCAGCTGAGAGTTCTGAAGCTTGGCTAGAGAGTACCAAGCGTATCTTGGGTCAGATGAGCTGCACGGATGTGCAAAAGCTGGGTTGTGTTGTGTCCTTGCTGCAGGACGATGCGTATACGTGGTGGACGACCACCATAGCTGGGATGGCTGAAGCTGATGTTACTTGGACATTCTTTCAGAATGTGTTCAAGCGGAGATATCTTGGAGTGAGATATCTTGATGAGAAGAAGCGTGAATTCATGTCTCTTACCCAAGGGAGCATGAGTGTGGCTGAGTATGAGGTGCAGTTTGTGCGACTCAGTCAGTATGCACCGGAGCTGATACCTGATGAGCGGGCAAGGTGCGAGAGGTTCCGTTATGGTCTTGTGACGGATGTGAAAATGTATGTGCTGGCCACTGAATACGATGATTTTGATGTGTTGGTGGGCCGAGCCAAGGATATAGAGATGAACTTGGGTTTATCTGCGAAAGGTGTTGGAGCGAGTTCTGGCAAGAGAGCTGCTGAGTATAGTTCCGGAGGTGGACGGAACAAGAGGGGACGTGATCAGAAGTATCAGTCCTCAGCCAAGAGAGGTGGCGGTGCACCTGCTAGAGGAGGCAATGCTAGAGCTGATCCGAGTGCTTGTTGGATATGTGGTTCACGTGGTCACATGAAGCGTGACTGTCCTCGTGCTGTGAGAGAGGTGCAAGCTCCTGTTGCAGTGGCTGGTAATGGATGCTGGAATTGTGGTTCTGTAGACCACTTGAGGCGAGATTGTCCGAGGTTGGCTGGTGATCAGGTGCGTGCTCCTGTTGTTGCTGCACCGCAGAGAGGTCGTGGGCGCGGCCGTGGTAATTTCCAGAGGCGAGAGGAAGGAGGTCGTGGGGTAGCTCATGATGTGGCTATTCAGCCTGAAGGTGGAGGCCAAGCTAGGGTGTATGCTCAGCGTGAGGGAAGGAATGATGCGGATGTGATTGCAGGTACCTTTACTTTGCAATCCTTGTCATTGCTTCCTTTGATTGATTCTGGATCTACGCATTCATACATTTTGCGTGAGCATGCTGAATTGCTTGGTTTGCCTGTTGAGTCTTTGGATGTTGGTGTTCGTGTCACTAGTTCTTTTGGTGAAACTGTTGTGACTCAAAAGCTTTATAGAAGGTGTCCCTTGGTTGTTCAAGAACATGTTTTTCATGTTGATCTTATGGAGTTGCCCTTCTATGGTTTTGATGTGATCCTTTGTATGGATTGGCTTGCTGAGCATTGCGTTGTGGTAGATTGTGAAAATAAGCGAGTTTCGCTGAAGCTTGCAGATGATTATGAAGTTGTTGTGGTTGGTGAGAATGTGAAGTTTCTTGCCAATGTGGTGTCTACCTTGGAGGCGAGTAGGATGCTGAGGCAGGGTTGCGAAGCTTATTTAGCTTTTGTGATGAATCCTAGCTCTAAGGAGTTGAGGGTGCAAGATATCAGGGTTGTGAAGGAGTTTCCTGGTGTTTTTCCTGAGGAGTTGCCTGGGTTACCTCCTAATCGCGAGGTGGAGTTTGGAATTGAGCTGTATGAAAATACAACTCCTGTGTCCATTACTCCCTATAGAATGGCACCTAAGGAGCTGAAGGAGCTGAAGACGCAGTTGCAAGAGTTGCTTGATCGTGGTTTCATCCGGCCGAGTGTGTCACCTTGGGGAGCACCGGTCTTGTTTGTGAAGAAGAAAGATGGCACTATGAGGATGTGCATTGATTACCGTCAGCTGAACAAGTTGACTATCAAGTATCGGTATCCTTTGCCGAGGATTGATGATCTCTTTGATCAATTTCGGGGAGCTGCTGTGTTCTCTAAGATTGATTTGAGGTCAGGGTATTATCAGTTGAAGGTGAAGGATGTGGATGTGCCTAAGACAGCTTTCAGGACAAGGTATGGGCATTATGAGTTCCTTGTAATGCCGTTTGGTTTTAGAAATGCTCCTGCTGCTTTCATGGACATGATGAACCGTGTGTTTCATGAATACCTGGACAAGTTCGTGGTGGTGTTCATTGATGATATCCTCGTGTACTCGCGTACTGAGGAGGAGCACGAAGAGCATTTGAGGATTGTTTTGCAAGCTTTGTTGGAGAATCAGCTTTATGCTAAGCTGAGCAAGTGTGAGTTATGGCTTAAGGAGGTGGTGTTTCTTGGGCATGTGGTCTCAGCTGAGGGGATTCGTGTTGATCCTCAGAAGATTGAGGCGGTGATGAACTGGAAAGTTCCTAAGTCTGTTCATGAGATTCGTAGTTTCCTTGGTTTGGCGGGATACTACCGAAGGTTTGTAGATGGTTTTTCCAAGGTTGCTGCTCCTTTGACGAAGCTGTTGCAAAAGGATGTTAGGTATGAGTGGACGGAAACGAGACAACAGGCTTTTGAGAAGCTTAAGGCGGCTTTGACGCAAGCTCCTATCTTGGTTCAGCCTGAATCAGGGAAAGAGTTTGTGGTCTATAGTGATGCATCCTATGTTGGTTTGGGATGTGTGCTGATGCAAGAGGGTAAGGTTGTGGCTTATGCATCGCGGCAGTTGAAAGTGCATGAGCGCAACTATCCTACGCATGACATTGAGCTGGCTGCAGTGGTTTTTGCTCTGAAGATCTGGAGACATTATCTGTATGGTGAGAAGTGTACTGTGTACACGGATCACAAGAGTTTGAGGTATCTGATGTCTCAGAAGGAGTTGAATCTTAGGCAGCGGCGTTGGTTGGAGTTGCTCAAGGATTATGATTTGACGATTGAGTATCATCCTGGAAAAGCTAATGTTGTTGCGGATGCCTTGAGTAGGAAGGTAGCTATTGAGCTGAGGGCTATGTTTGCTAGCTTGAGCATATCGCGAGATGGTGGTCTTGTTGCTGAGTTGCAAGTGAAGCCATCTTTGGTTCAGTTGATCAAGGAAAAGCAGTTGCTGGATGATTCCTTGGTGACTCATGTTCAGGATATCGCGGAGGGTAGACCTTCGGATTTCTGCTTTAATGATGATGGTGTGTTGTGTTTTGGGAGTCGGATAGTAGTGCCTGCTGATGCTGAGTTGAGGCGTGCTATTCTGACTGAAGGTCATAGTAGTCCTTTTGCTATGCACCCTGGTAGTACTAAGATGTATCGTGATCTTCGTGATGAGTACTATTGGGTGGGTTTGAAGAAGGATGTTGCAGAGTTTGTGAGCAGGTGTTTGGTGTGTCAGCGAGTTAAGGCTGAACATCAGGTTCCTTCTGGGTTGTTGCAACCGTTGAAAATCCCTGAATGGAAGTGGGAAAGGGTTACCATGGATTTTGTATCTGGTTTACCTTTGTCTCCATCAAAGAAGAATTCTGTTTGGGTGATTGTGGATCGCCTGACGAAGTGTGCGCATTTCTTGCCTGTGCATACTACGTTTTCTTTGGATAAGCTGGCAGAGCTGTACATTGCTGAGATTGTGAGGATGCATGGTGTGCCTAAGTCGATTGTGTCGGATAGGGATCCGAGGTTCACATCGCGTTTCTGGCAGTGTTTGCATCAAGCTTTGGGTACAAGGTTGCATTTAAGTACATCCTATCATCCTCAGTCGGATGGTCAGTCTGAGCGGGTTATCCAGATTTTGGAGGATATGTTGAGGTGCTGCGTGATTGAGTTCCAAGGTTCTTGGGAGAAGCATCTGCCTTTGGTTGAGTTCGCTTATAACAATAGTTATCAGGCGAGTATATAGATGGCACCTTATGAGGCTTTGTACGGGAGGAAGTGTAGGACTCCTCTTTGTTGGGCTGAAACTGGTCAAAAGTTGGTTTCGATGCCGGCTTTGTTGAAAGGGACCACCGAGAAGGTGAAGCTCATTTGTGAGCGGTTGAAGGCAGCCTCTGATCGGCAAAAGTCTTATGCGGACTTGAAGCGTAAGGAGATAGAGTATGCGGTGGGTGACCGTGTGTTCTTGAAGTTTTCGCCATGGAAGAAGGTGATGAGGTTTGGCCGGAAGGGTAAGTTGAGCCCTAGGTACATTGGACCATATGAGGTGGTTGAGCGTGTGGGTCCTGTTGCGTATCGGTTGAGGTTACCTCAAGAGTTGGAGAAGATTCATGATGTGTTCCATGTTTCTATGCTCCGGAAGTATAGATCTGATCCTTCGCATGTGATGCCTGTGGAGGAAGTGGTTTTGAATCCGGACTTGACCTATGATGAGGAACCGGTGAAGGTTCTGGATTCGGATAGCAAGGTTCTTCGTGGCAAGACCATTGAATTGGTGAAGGTGTTGTGGAAGCATCGAGGTGTTGAGGAAGCCACGTGGGAGCGGAAGGAAGACATGCTGAAGCAGTTTCCTTATCTCTTCCTTCAGGTAAATTTCGAGGACGAAATTTCTTAAGAGGGGGAGAGTTGTAACGCCCCGGTTTTGGGCTTAGGAGTTTTGGGCGTTGACCGGTTGGTCAAAGTGCTGTTCGAATCTAAAAGGTGAAATTAGGAAAAGCCTAGTTCGGGTTGCATTAAAAATATGGAAAAATGTTCTAAAATCATCTTTTAATATAATTAAGTGAACTGTGAAATCAATTTTGGAAAATGAGTTTTGGAAGTGTGACATTTTGGCTAGTGACCAAAATGTAATTTTCGAAAGTTTAGTGACTGTTTTATAAAGGGTTGGAACTTTGAATCTTTAAGGAGCTATTATTCCAAAAGTAGTTTCTCCAGATTTTTCTAAGATATTTTATGCTATATTCTGATTTTAAACATATTAAAAGTGGAGGGAAAGCCATTTTGGCTATTTTGGATAACTAACTTTCCATTTTCTTTCTCTCATTTTCTCTCAACCCAAACACTTTCTCTCCAGAGAATTTGATCTGATTTTCTCACCTAAATTCCTCCTTTCAACTCTCTTTTGATTCCTAATCATAGTATCTACAAAACCTCATCATTTGCTACTTGATTCATCAAGGTTTTTGATTCCAAAAAGAGGAGAAACTCAAGTTTGGAGGTAAGAACGTCCTTCTCCTCTAAACTATCAGTTCTTTACTGAAATTCCTAAGTTTTCAATCCTTAATTGATGTTTTATTAAAGGCTTTTGAGTTGTAAAATGGATCTTGGCTTATAATGCAAGATTTGGTGATTTTTGATGATTTTCGTTAGATCTGATTAATCTGTGATTTGAGATGTGTTTTTGATGTTAAATGAACTCTAAATTGATAAGGAATTGAGTTTTGATTAATGCAATCCCGGATAGGTTGAGTTTCTTAAGTTTAGCTTGTGATTCTTGGTTGTTTTTGAGGTGATCTTGTGGATCTGATGTTGCTGGAGGTATAAGGATGTTAATAGGTTCTTTTTAGATGTTAAATGAGGTTAATAGATGTTTGGTTTTGATGGTTTGTGGCTGGGCTTTGTTGAGAAGTGGTTTGGATGCATTTTCGGTTGTGTTTGGTGGCCGAAAATGGAGGTTGGATGAGAGCAGCGAGTTTAGGTGCTTTCATTGAAGCAATTAATGCATGATGATGCATTAATTCTCTGCTTTGATGTGTTAAAACAGGGGAGGCATCTTTGGATCCAAGAGTTGTTGATCCGGAAGCTTGATTTGGTGCTTCGGCAAGAGGCGAAGTGGAATCGGTGAGTGAAATTGGGTTTTCGGCTTTGAAACCAATGTCTTGGGAGCTTAGTTTAAGTCTAAACAACTTTGCTAAGCTCAAGTGTAAGTTTTCAAAAATACTCTCTAGTGGTGGCCATGATTTTGTTGTGATGCAATGTGGTTAATTGCATGTTTTAAATACTGTTTTGAAAGCATGATTTAGCATGGTATTTGCTGTTTTTGTAAGCCATATGTTGAAGGAAGCTCAAGGTAAGAGTTCCTTGTTTTTGTACATTGATAAAATGTGGTTTGATGCTTTTAAATGCATGATGAATATGGCTTGGTTTAATGCTTTAAAACAGTGGATTAAATGATGAAAATGATGTATATTGGCAAGTGATGTTTTGAAAAGGTTAAGGTCACTAAGGTGGTTAAAAGTCCTTGAGTGAGCCTTGTTACTTAAGAACATCAAGGTGGTTAAAAGTCCTTGGATGGTTCTTGTTGTGGACACAAAGGTGGTTAAAAGTCCTTATGTGATCCTTTCCATGGTGTTTAAAAGTCCATGGGGCCAAGATGTTTAAAAGTCCTTGGGGCCAAGGTGTTTAAAAGTCCTTGGGGTGAAACTTGCTACGGACACAAAGGTGGTTAAAAGTCCTTGTGTGGTCCTCATTCATGGTGTTTAAAAGTCCATGGCCAAGGTGCTTAAAAGTCCTTGGGGCCAAGGTGTTTAAAAGTCCTTGGGGTGAAAGTTGATGAACTTGTTTTTAAAGAAATGGAACCTATCACTTGTGGCCAATATGACATATATGATATGAAGCATGAGATGCTTGTTTTAAGTATGCTTTTGAGCATGTGCAAATGTTGATTTGAAGCATGATTTATAAAGTGTTTTATAAATGCATTATTGAATGGTTTTATTGAGCTTTCCTCACTAAGCTTTTGCTTACGCTCTCTTTCGTTTTCTTAAATCAATAATGCAGAACACTAGAGTGCTTTGAGGGCAGCAAGGAGGGCAAGTATTCAAGTGAAAGAAAAGCTCAAAGTATGGAGGTTTTATTAAGCACATTTTAGCTTTTGGTAATTTGGCAATGGGGGACGTATGTGTATGTTTTGGGAGAGGTTTTGAACTCCCTAAGTATGTTGAATGTTGTTGAGAATGCTGGATTTTGTGTTTGGCCTTTATATGCTTGAATTGAAAGTTTGTGCTTGAATGGTTTGCTTGTGTAGGAAGCATGCCTATAGATTTGGGGCTTTTTGCATATGATGTTATTTTGTTGATTGTTGATACATGTAAGTCTTATATATGTTGAATTGCATGCCTGTAAAGTTTGGTAGCATTTGGAGCATGTTTGAATGATCGATTGCATGTTTAAGTGAGCTTTATGCTGCAGCAATCTGTGCAGGGCGTTTCGGAACAGTACCTACCGTTTCGGAACGGGTGCCTTAAACAAACCAAGGCGTCCGAAACAGGAGAGACCGTTCCGGAACGGTTTGGCTACTGCCAGCCCGTGTTCCGGTACGCGTTGCGGAACGGCCCGTGTTTCGAAACGGGTTCTGCCTGTTTCGGAACGGGTGACCGTTGGGGGCTGACATTGGCAGTTAAATGTTTTGAATTGTTTGCGTTTTGGTTCTAAATCTTGTTTGTGCAATTGTATGAGTTTGGGATGTCCGTTTGAGCTGAATTTTGACAGGGAAGCATGAAAACTGACTAATTTCAAGTTGGTAACTTTAATTTGGGTTAAGTCCTCCTAATTATCAGTAATTACAATTTGGTCCCTAAAGTTGTAATTTGTTCAATTGGGTCCCTGTTTGATCTTTGATGCTTGTGATCTTGAATATGTTGTTGAGTGATCACAATTAGGGTTAATGTGCATCTAGACAAGTTTAAAAAGAAAAAAAAAGGGTTGTTAATCAAGGTTGACTTTCAGGTTGACTTTGGTTTTCCCCGTGTGACTTTCTTAATTCGGGTCAACCGTCTAGGCCGCGTTAAGGGGGTTACATTTATGAAGGTGCCATCCTTTCTTTGTTTGATTTGGAGTCCCAAAAAGAATGAGAGCTCCCCCATCATGCTCATCTCGAACTCACCTTGCATTAGCTTAGAAAACTCCTTACAATAACACTCATTAGTAGAACCAAAAATAATATCATCAACATAAATTTAAACTACTAAGATGTCATTGTTATATCTTTTTATGAAGAGTGTTATATCCACCTTTTCTTTTTTCAAAGCCCTTTTCAATTAAGAAATTTGAAAGTCTCTCATACCAAGCTTTAGGAGCTTGTTTTAAACCGTAGAGAGCTTTTATAAGTTTAAACACATGATTTGGAAATTTTGAATCCTCAAAACCTGGTGGTTGTTCAACATACACCTCTTCATTTATAAAACCATTTAAAAAGAATGAGAGCTCCCCCATCATGCTCATCTCGAACTCACCTTGCATTAGCTTAGAAAACTCCTTACAATAACACTCATTAGTAGAACCAAAAATAATATCATCAACATAAATTTGAACTACTAAGATGTCATTGTTATATCTTTTTATGAAGAGTGTTATATCCACCTTTCCTTTTTCAAAGCCCTTTTCAATTAAGAAATTTGAAAGTCTCTCATACCAAGCTCTAGGAGCTTGTTTTAAACCGTAGAGAGCTTTTGTAAGTTTAAACACATGATTTGGAAATTTTGAATCCTCAAAACCCGGTGGTTGTTCAACATACACCTCTTCATTTATAAAACCATTTAAAAAGAATGAGAGCTCCCTCATCATGCTCATCTCGAACTCACCTTGCATTAGCTTAGAAAACTCCTTACAATAACACTCATTAGTAGAACGAAAAATAATATCATCAACATAAATTTGAACTACTAAGATGTCATTGTTATATCTTTTTATGAAGAGTGTTATATTCACCTTTCCTTTTTCAAAGCCCTTTTCAATTAAGAAATTTGAAAGTCTCTCATACGAAGCTCTAGGAGCTTGTTTTAAACCGTAGAGAGCTTTTGTAAGTTTAAACACATGATTTGGAAATTTTGAATCATCAAAACCCGGTGGTTGTTCAACATACACCTCTTCATTTATAATACCATTTAAAAAGGCACTTTTCACATCCATTTGAAAAATCTTGAAATCATGATAACATGCAAATGCATATAACATCCTAATAGCTTCCATCCTAGCTACGGGTGCATAAGTCTGATCAAAATCAATTCCCTCTTCTTGTGTATAGCCTTGAGCAACAAGCCTAGCATTGTTTCTCACTATATTACCACTTTCATCTAATTTATTCCTAAAAACCCATTTTGTACCTATAGTAGATTGATTATTAGGCCTTTCAACTAATGTCCAAACTCTACTTCTCTCAAATTGATTTAATTCCTCTTCCATGGCCAAAATCCAAAAATCATCTTTTAAAGCTTCTTTAATATTTTTAGGCTCAATGCATGAAAGAAATGCAACATGATTCATTAATTTGAGAGAGGATCTAGTAGTTACCCCCTTGGATGGATCACCCAAGATTTCACCACCTTTGACATAGTTTAACTCCCTTGGGTAAGACACCTCCCTTTCCTCAAGAACCAAGTCCTTTAATGCTTCAAGAGGTGGATCTTGTGAATCCTCTTCTTTAGTTGGAATCTCATCCACATTTGACGTTTGTCCTCCATTAATGGCATCAATGATTCCTACATCATCATCATCACAAGATTCCTTCCTCGGAAGGAGGTTATCATCGAAAACAACATGTATTGACTATTCAACAACTAAAGTTCTTTTATTAAATACACGATAGGCTTTAGAATTTAAAGAATACCCTAAGAAAATAGCTTCATCACTTTTAGCATCAAATTTACCTAAGTTTTCTTTACCATTATTTAAAACAAAACACTTGCAACCAAAAGGGTGAAAATAGCTAATGTTAGGCTTCTTAGATTTTAAAATCTCATAAGGTGTTTTCTTTAAAATTGGCCTAATCATTACTCGATTTATAATATAGCAAGAGATATTTGTGGCTTCTGCCCAAAAATATTTAGGCAAATTATTTTCGCAAAGCATGGTTCTAGCCATTTCTTCTAAAGTTCGATTTTTCCTCTCAACTACCCCATTTTGTTGAGGAGTGCGAGGTGCGGAAAAATTGTGGCTAATCCCATTTTCATTTAAAAACTCATCATAACCTAGATTTTGAAATTCGGTTCCATGATCACTTCTAATGTGAGAAATTTCAAGTTCAAGATCATTTTGAGTTATTTTAGAAAATGTGATGAATTTTTCTAAAGCCTCATCCTTTGTACTTAAGAATAGAACCCAAGTATACCTAGAATAGTCATCTACAAGCACAAAAGCATACGATTTTCCACCCAAGCTCATTGTTCTAATTGGCCCAAAGAGATCCATATGAATCAATTGTAAACATCTACTAGTAGAGACATCATTTATGGATTTAAAAGAACTTCTATGTTGTTTACCCTTTGAACATGCATCACAAATTTTATCATTTGAAAATTTAAGTTTGGGTAAACCTCTAACTAGATCAAGGGAGATTAATTTCTCTAAGACACTCATGCTAGCATGTCCTAATTTTCTATGCCAAAGCCATGAGTCATGTTCATCATGTGCAACTAAGCATGTATGGGATGAATGGATGTCATCTAAATGCACCATGTAAATATTGCCTATTCTATGTCCTATGAGCATTA
This sequence comes from Hibiscus tridactylites, assembly GCA_958450335.1. Classification (NCBI taxonomy): domain Eukaryota; kingdom Viridiplantae; phylum Streptophyta; class Magnoliopsida; order Malvales; family Malvaceae; genus Hibiscus; species Hibiscus tridactylites. The sequence goes on along the minus strand of OY288289.1, from coordinate 43,583,786 downwards.
TTTGATTCGTTTTAATGTTTACAATTTTGCAACCACTTTTATCAAATAAAACATTAAAACCCCTATCACATAATTGACTAATGCTCAACAAATTATGTTTAAGACCGTTGACATACAAAACATTTTCAATGAAAATAGATGAGTGATTATCGATGGAGCCTATTCCTTCAATGTGGCCTTTGGAGTTGTCACCGAAAGTTACTACTCCACCACTTTTAGGCTTTAGTTTCATAAATCTACTATTGTCACCGGTCATGTGTCTTGAGCATCCACTATCAAGGTACCAAGAATTTTTGCTTGAAGCTTTAGCCTTGTAGAAATGCTCCCCCTTAGGAATCCAAGAAGCAATAGCATTCAAATCATTAGAAATAATTAGTTCTTTAGGAACCCAAACACTCCTAACTCTATGACTTCTAGCTTTCTTATAAAAATTTCTTTGTTTAGGTACAAGATGTTTTCTTTTTACATATTGGGATTTAGAATGATTTCCTTTTTCAAAATTATTTTTCCAAATAGCAATAGATGTTTTAAGATTATCCACTTCCTTTGTGTGATAATCTTGAAAATCGGAAAGAAGTTTTTCAAGTTCAAGATTTTTAGTTTTAAGATCATTTGAAAGATTAACTAAAAACAAAACCTTCTTTTCCAATTCAGAGTTAGCTTTTGAAAATGTCTCACTTGGAATTTTTAAATCGGAAATTGTTTTCTTGTTTTTCAAAATAGACTCTTTGTATTTTCCTACTAACTCATCATACACTTCTTGCAATTCATCATAAGCATCTTGAAGTTCCTCAATGGTAAAATCGAAATTGGATGAGTGAGAGTTTACCTTAGGTTCATCATCGATGGCCATGAGACATAGGTTGGCCACTTCCTTCTCTTCCTCGGAAGACTCATCGTCACTCCAAGTAGCAATTTGTGCTTTGAGCTTGTTCTTCTTCCCAAAACTTTTCTTTTTCAATTGAGGACACTCAGAACGGATGTGACCCGATTTCTTGCATTCATAACAAGTAATTTGGTCTTTCTCCTCTTCCTTGCTTTTACTCTTGAAGTCTCCCTTTCTAGTGAATTTTCTTCCACGATTTGACTTCATGAACCGAGTAAAACGTTTGGCCAACATAGCCATCTCCTCATCTTCATCCTCACTAGAATCACTTTCTTGTTGTGAAGCTTTTAGTGCGATTCCAACTTTCTTCTTCTCAACTTCCTTCTTCTCCATTATCTTCTTCTCTTGTTCTCTTCCTTTCCTCATATTCTCATGTGTGAGTAGAGATCCAACAAGAGCATCTAGCTTGAGAGTCTTCAAATCTCTAGCTTCAATAATGGTCGTTCTCTTGCCATCACATGACTCTGGAAGAAAATACAACAACTTTCTCACTAGCTTGTCTTCGGGAATGATTTCACCGAAACCCTTCAAACCGTTGACAATGACCGAGAACCGATCAAACATTTTGGAGACACTTTCTTCGGGATCCATCTTGAAGTTCTCATAGCTTAGATTGAGTAGCCCAATCTTTGTCTCCTTGACATCACTAGTTCCCTCGTATGTTGTCTCGAGGGTGTCCCAAACCTCCTTGGCATTTTCGATTGAAGACACCTTGGAGTAGATATCCGGACCAAGTGCACAAAATATTACATGAAGAGCTTTGTCATTCACTTGCATCCTTCTTCTTTCATCATCGGTCATTTTGGCTTTGATCTTTGGGACGAGCCTTTCTCCATCTCTCCTCATAGGAATATATGGACCTTCTTCAACTACATCCCACACCATATAGTCGGTAGACTTGATGAAGAGCCTCATCCTATTCTTCCAATAAGGATAGTTATCCCCATTGAAGAATGGTGGCTTGGTGGTGGATTGGGACTCATAGTTGGAGGTGGATGCCATTGCTTGACTTGTTGTTGATCAAACTCTCCAAGAATCGACTCAAGAGGGTTGTAATCCTTCCAATGAGTGTAGCTCTGATACCAATTGTTGAGTTGATCGAACACATGCAAATCGCCAAGAGAGGGTGAATTGGCAATTAAAAATTTTGGTGAAGAGAAAGATTGAAAATAAAAAAATGACACAAGGGGTTATAGTGGTTCAGGTTCTCCAAATGAACTCTACGTCCACTACCTTAGCTCCCACTAAGGATTTTCAAACAATTCACTAATTGAATTCGTCCCCTTTTCTTGGATGAGGAGGAAACCTTACAATTTCGATTAAGCTTTCTACGCAAAGCTTAATCCACTCAAATACAAAGAAAGATTTTGGTAAACTCAAATGTTTCCTCTCAAAGGATGATTGTCTACCCAAATACAATTTAAACAACCCCAAACTCACAATACATATTTGACAATTTGAAATACACTAGAGTTGGGTACAAAGATTTGACTTTGAATAGCTCAAGGGTTTGGATTTTCTTACTTTGATGATGCTTGAATGTTCAATAGTTGTTGCTTGGTCAATTGAAGCTTGTTTTTATACCCTTGCATTGATTTCAAGCCGTTTCGGTAGTTGGGATCATCAATAGAGCCGTTGTGGACATTTTTCCCGCATTAAATGCAGCTCTACAACCTACCGTATTGGTACTCGGGAACGGCGTATCGATACCTGCATCAAAGAGGAAAGAGCCGTTGTACTTGAAAACAGAGCGTATCGATACGCATAGAAGGCGTATCGGTACGTTTTTAAGGGGCGTATCGATACATAGGGCAATATCGATACGGTCCAAAGTTACTGAAATCCCAAGTTATGTTTGTATAAAATGTGTATCGATACGCATACCAAGCGTATCGGTACGGTATAACGACCTTTTGAAAATTAGGAAACCAACCAACTGACAAGTAGCAGTCAAATAATTAAATGCTCGGATTTTTCAAAGATATGCTGATCGTATCGATACGGTTGCTAGGCGTATCGGTACGGTTTTATGAAAAAACATTTTCCCAGATGAACATCGTATCGATACGTTTGCAAGGCGTATCGGTACGGTTTCATGAAAACAATTGCCCATATGCATATCGTATCGATACTGTTTCAGGGCGTATCGGTACAATATGTTCAATAAAATTACAGTGACAAAATAGGGCATCGATATGCTGAGGGTATCGATACGCCTGAGCGTTTTTGCATACTTATGCTTGGAAAACATAGGAAAAGACTTAGAGAAATATATATGATTTAAGAGCAAGTCTTTAAATATTATTTTGTTCAAAAATACTTGTCAATTGTGAGACTTTAAAGAGTACTTAAAAATTTATTGTTTTGCAAATTAGTCCTTAAGTTTATGTGTTATATCAAAATCAATTTTGGTTTTACAGGTTTTACAATTAAAATAATCTTTTAAGTTTCAAGTTTCAAAAACAAATATTTTACATTGGACTAAAATGAATGAAATACAAAATGGAGGGATTTTAAAGAATAAGGGAATTAGCCATTCATTAATGGCAAAGTGGTAAATAGCCCAACTTTAATTTCAAACCCCCATTTTATCAATAGCCACTATTCACCTTCTTCAAAAAAAAAAACAAAACAACGGTTTGAAAAAAGCTCTCATCCCTTCTACTATTCCATTTCATCTCTTCTTCATTTCAACTCATTTTTGAAAGGTAACACCAATTTTTACTTCTCCTCAACCTTCTCTCTTCAAAAGTACAATTAGTTTTTATTTTCCTCAATGTTTTGAAAATTGAGATTTCAAGGGTTTTGATTAAAAATTATACCTTTACTATGTTTAACTTAATATTTTGATTCAATGTTGTTAGTTATAAAGTCTAGGAGCTAAATGGTACCACATATGTGAATTTTTATAGGTTTGGAACAAATTCCCGAAATTGGGTTTAAATGGGGGGTTTTTGAAGGGTTTTGGGTGAGTTTTGGGTGAGTTTTGAGGGTTGTTTTAGGTTGGGAATTGATGGGCTAATGTTAGTGCTATGGTTAGAGGTTGATTTGGGATCATTTGTGGATATAAAAGGAGTTGGAAACATGAGTTTTGGATGAGGTTATTGGGCTGCATGAAAATGTTAAATGTGGGGTTTGTTCATGGCTTGAAATATTGTGATTTGTGTTTGAATTGTATTCTGGGTTAACTACTTTGATGCTTGGGCTAATTTGAAGTTGTTTGGTTGTATTGAGATTGTTTAGAAGCAAGAACTTGTGTCGGTGAAGCATCGGGAGGAAATCCGGAAGCTTGAAGTTGGTTGCTTGCTTGGTAATTTGAGCTTGGAAGTATAGGTGAGTGGTTAATGTCTTAAACTGGTTTTATATGTTTGGTTTGAGCATGTGGACTAGGTCGGGCTTGGTAGACCCACCTAGAGTTAGGATTAGGGTTGTAGCCTAATCCTAAACTTAAACTAGAGCCTTTGGTTGAACTTGTAATGGATGTTTATGCCTCGTATTATTTGTGATATGATTGTTGATGTATAAAGTGTTATACATGTGTGATGAGTCATGGATATGATGCACTGTGATATGCATATAGATGGTTCATGATTGTGATCATGGTGAGTACGTGCTAAGCACGAAATTGGTTGTAAATGATAATGTGAATTGAGTTAAATGTTGGCACTAGTATGCTTGAGTACAAATGATCGATCATTAGGATGTTAGTGTGCACACATGAGTCAAATTCTCGTGTGGCCTTGGTGGTGTTGAGTCACCAAGGAGGAGTACGGGTTCGTCCGAAAATTGTATTTATATAGTCGATGATGAGTGGAATCCCATCGACGGGGCGTGAGGATGAGTGGAATCCCCTCCGTGAGACCGGTGATGAGTGTAATCCCACCGTGAGGTAAAGTGGTTGTTGGATGTGAGTTCCAACGTGTTTATCCGCGTATTCGGGTCATATCTAGGTGCCAATATTTATTGATATGTGTATCAATGTGTTGTGGAATGTGATCTCTACTTGGGCGTTTATATGTGTTTACATATGTTGAGAATTAGAGCTTGTTGAGCATGGCTTATAATTGAATATTGTTCATGCATCTTTAACATTTGGCTCTTGAGGATCAATGGTATAATCATGCATTTACCTTGGTTGAGATCGTGCTTGGACCCTGCATTGTCGAGGTTTGTTTTTAAAGAGCTTAGCCTCACTAAGCTTTATTGCTTACGCTCTCTCTTTGTTCGACAATGCAGATCCTTAGTTTGTGGGTTGCTAAGTGCAAGAAGGGGGCCTCCAAGTGTGCTTCGTGGTGCTTGTTTATCTACCAAGTATGAACTTTTTAATTATGATGTAATGGTCAAGCAATGGGACATGTATTTGTGTTGTAATGCTTTTAAAGTGTGTTGATGTTGTTGCTAGGAGCATGCTAGACTCCTTTTATATGCTTTGTTTGTTGTGATTTAAATGCCATGTTGCTTGTAAACCATATTGGCCTTTACCTATCTTATTTTGCCTAAGTGTTGGCCATGTTGAAGCTTAATACCTTTAATGCTATGTATGGATGTGTGGTTTTTGTGATGTTGTTGCCTTTAATGTTTAGCCTTGTTGCATTAATGTTTTAAGCATTCTTGTTATGTTGGTTTTGTCTTAGGTTTGATGTTAGTGTGTTGTTTTAAGTTTTAGAGGGGTTTATGGACATCCTTGTGCCATAAACCAGCTAAAACCAGTATGCAGACCGAGAGCGTTTCGAAACGGTCGACATCGTTTCGATACGGTCCCTTTGTTTTTGGTCGGGTGTTTCGAAACACCTAGGGGCTGTTTCAATACAATTTTGCTACTAGAATTTTGAGAAATTGACGATAAATTATCGTATCGAAACGAGTTTTAGTGTTTCGAAATGGTCAATATGTCGTTGACCACGAGAAGTTGATCGTTGGGGGTGTTTCGGAACGGTTGACCTTCATTCCGATACAGTCTTCTCGTGTGGTCTCTGGGGCCGATGACCAAGTCAAGGCGTTTCGATACACCTACTGGGTGTTTCAAAACGGACTGCTTAATAATTTAAAAATTAGCTGTTTACTTGTTGATTTGGGTTCGGTCGCATGTCTTTCTTGTTTTCTTCCGCTGTCGTGATCACTTAGGATTGCAAATGTGCCTTTAGAGAAGATTAAATTAACAGAAATTTTTGGGTTGCTAACCGAGGTGGAATCCTTAGCGGGTCTCGCTTCGGTTTTCCCCGTGTAGCCCACTCGGACCGGTTAAGCATCCGGACCGGAACGAGGGGGTTACACTTGTTGGTATCAGAGCCTAAGGTTACCAAGACCTTGGGCAGGTAAGTGAGGTAAGTTCAAGTTTTGTATTGATATGCACTGTGTTTGCTTGCCTTGTAATTTTGATTGCTTGTGTGACAAGTATGTTGATTGTTTTGTTTAAAAGCATGTTGTTTGAGAGTCTCATTGCTACTATTACATCGGAAAATAATTTTTAAGTGAGGGAAACATACTTGAGCACTTGGAAGCCTTGCCTTGCTAACCAAATCTTGTATATTTTGTTTGTTGTGGTTGTAGTTATTGTTTGTGAGTGATGTGTTGCGTGTAAAAGAGTCTATCGCAATTGTAGTGCAAGTGTACACGACGCAAGTAGTAAAGTGATACGAAGTATCGGATATCGTCTCCACAGGGATTGGGCTAATAGCTTCACCTTATTTCACTGCACGAAGTAAAGAAAATATTTAAGAGAATTGTCACAAAAATAATAAGGAAAAACGTAAATAAAAGAGTTGGAATATCAAGATAGGGAGAATGGGCTGGTATTGAATTGCTCAGTAGTGCAGGTATTGCAATGCTTAGGAAATCCAGTTCTGTCGTCACGCCCGTTGCCAACAGCACCTCTCGCGGCGGCTGTCCGTTAGCTATCGCGGCAGCGAACACACCAACTCCGTACTCCAAGTTTGGCAAGAATCCCAGATATGCCTTGGCCTATCCCTAGGTCCAAGTCTGTCGATGATCATGTCTTTGATGATACCTCCCGGCGTGAATCGAAGGATGAACACCGATGTGTATGAATTCTTCCTTAGCCACTTAACCTCGCCCTATCCCTCGGCACGAGATGGTTCAACTATAAACTAGAGAACGCGCTCTTATCTCTTTCGTATACTTAACTCTCCAGATGCTAAGTAAATAGATAACCTCACAATGCTCTCCCGATGCTCTTGCAAGATATTAAAACCAAAATAAGAGAACTTGAAGTTTATTTTATTGAACTGAAAATTCCTAAAACAAAACAACCCTTGCAACTACTTTACAAAACAACCCGTGGCCCTAGGGGGAATTTAGAACATGTCGGCGACGGACGGCGGAGGGGTTTAGGTTATCGATTATGAGATATAATTCCTCCTAGGTTAAAATCTATGCCCTTATATAAGCTTTGGGCTCAAGTATTCTAAGTTAACAAGGATTACAACTTTAATTAAAAGTAAGATTCTAATAAAGACTTAATCTCTAAATATCCTACTTTTCAGCCGCCTCCTTGTTTCATGGGATTTCCTCTCCTTGAGCTTTGGCTTGACATATCTTTTGATCCGGGGCTTGGAAAATTGTTTGGTTTTCACACGACAGACGAGCAAATTTTTCTCTATCTATCGAGGTCCACTTTACTTTTCCTCTTCATAAGGCTGCTGTCACCTTGCTGTCACGACAGATCCATGGCAGCTTCGTCCTCATTGTCTGCTTGTCCAGTTCAGCTCTTCTGCTTCTCTGCCCTGCGCCTGCCTTCTCCGTCTACGATGGCAGCAACCTGCAAAATAAGCCATTTTTAGTAGAATCCGTGTCTTTTACATATTTGTGATGTTTTGCTGAAAACTAACCTAAATGCAATGCAATGATGCTTGAATGCAGCAGAAATATGGGTTAAAAAGGGTGTAAATAATAGAACTTTTACACACTCAACACACCCCCAAACTCAAGTTTTTGCTTGCCCTCAAGCAATTAAACCTAAAAGAAAAATGAATATTTTGTGTTGGCCTTCAAACAGTGAATTGTCCTTTACCCGTCGCTCACTCTCTATGGCGGCAGCAACCTGTCGGAAAGGTTAGGATCTGTCCGGAATCTCCCTATAGTTCTCGTGAAGTGTGTGCATGCTTGTGAACAGTTATATGCCAAGACTCTCTTAGTTTCACTAGAATATTCAACTCTTTAACTCGAATTTTTATGCCAAAGTTATTTTTTTGGAAGGCACATTTTCATGCTTCTTTTCTATTTTCAAGCTAAGTTTTACTAGAGCCAGTTTTGGGCACCTCTAGTTAGCTTCCTAGAGCCGGTTTCGGGCACCTCTAGGTTTTTGAGTTTTTTTTGCTAAACTTCTTTCCTAGAGCCATTGTTAGGCACCTCTAGGGGCTATTCAAGTACTAAGCATCCTATTCTAGTTTGGCTAAAAGAAATCTAAGCAATATAACAGTCACAATTGTGTTTTAAGTTTTTCAGAACTATAGAAAGGCTCTAAACTTCTCCTTAAACTGTCCTAAAGATGCTGCCATGATAGAGCTGTCATGACAGGTAAGTTAACTTCACAGTTTTAAGCCAACAGTTTAATCTTTTTTTTAAAGAGAACTTAATTAAATAAAAGACACAATAATAATAAAAAGATGTACTAAGACTCCATTACTATGGAGGGTGCCACCTTCAAACTCGAGGGTTGCATTGCCCTCAATGCAAAATGACAGATAAAATGAAGGCAGGTACATCACAAAATATATATAAGCAAGCAGCAAGAAAAGAAAAATAAAAGACTTAAATTATAGTCGCTGTCTTCGCTGCTGCTGCTGACACGGATCTGGCGGCGGCGTCTGGGCTGTGGTGGAGGCTGGACAGGTTGCTCCACGAGTTGGATGTCGGAGCTGTTGCCACTATCCCAAGTGCTGGTGGTGGTGGTGCTAGCCTTGGGCATTAATTTTCTGTCTGCCACGTGCTTCTGCCTCTTGACAGGCGTAAATTCTCTCTCCAAATTCCTCCTAATAGGAGGGCTGTCATCTGAGGCAGGTCTCTTCGTTCCTCTGGCAGAGGTGTCAGCCGGAGGACTGCCAGCTGCCGTCGGGGCAGGTGATGGGGTGGAAGCAGCAGAGTGTGCATGGGGGGAAGTAGATGGTGTAGGTGTGTGGACAGGGGAGGGGATGTGGAAATAGTGGGCAGGGAAAGTGGAGAAAATAACATCGGGAAAACTTAAAGTGTTGGTAATGAAATTTACCGTCGAGTTGGTGAAATCCCGGATGAATGTCATCAGCCCCATTTGTTTGTCTTCCACCCGTTGTATCACAACAAGGATCTGAGCAGATTGGTCTGTTTGGGCGGTGGCGACGGCAGGTTCAGGGGCAGGCTCCTCGGATGATTCTGCTGGGGAGGCAGCCGGGTTGAAGGATGAGACGGGGGTTGCGACTATCAGCTCCATGAGGCTATTAATGTTGTTGTCTGTCCAGCATCTGCCTTGGATCAGTTTGTCGGCAGTGGCCTCTGGGACGGCAGCGCAGCGGCAAAGAGAAGTGATCGTGAACGGTAGGCAAAGGTGGGAGGTGGAACTGAATGTGCAGTCCAAGATGCTGTCCCACATATAGCGGCCCACGTTGATAGGCCGGTCGTGCATGATCGAATGAATGAGGGCGAGCCGCTGCTGGTCCACCGTCGTGTGATGGGAGGTCGGCATGATACGCTTTTTGATGAAAGCGTTCCAGATTTTGGCTTCTGGTAGTAGCTGCCCCCTTTTTTACAGAGTTGGGGTTCTTTTTGCTCGTGGTCCATGTTGTTCCTTCCTCTGTCACCTCCGCCATGACAACACCGTATTGGATATCTCAGCTTGTCCATTGGTCTGTGGGTGGTATGCTATCGCGATCCTGTGCTTGACACCATATTTCTTCAAGGCGGCAGCAATTACCCTATTATCAAAATGTCTCCCTTCATCACTGATAATCGCCTTAGGGATGCCAAATCTAGAAAAAATATTTTTGTGCAAAAATTTTTGGACCGTTTTGGCATCATTCTTTTGAGTTGCGATTGCTTTTACCCACGTGGAGACATAATCCACTGCTAGGAGGATGTATAGATTATCACATGAAGATGGAAAAGGTCCCATAAAATCAATCCCCAAACATCGAAGATCTCGACTTCTAGAATGTTCTGCAGTGGCATCTTGTTTCTCCTCGAGATGTTACCTGTCCGCTGGCACCTGTCACAGTTCTTGTAAAAGTCCTATGCATCTTTATATAGTGTCGGCCAGTAGAACCCCGACTGCAGCACCTTGGCAGCAGTTTTATTGCCTCCTAGGTGACCTCCATATTGTGAAGCATGATAGTGATGTAGAATGTCTTCTTGCTCTTCTTGTGGTACACACCTCCTTATAACCTGATCTGCTCACATTTTGAAAAGAAGAGGTTCGCCTCAATAATAATGTTTAACACCATTTTGAAACCTTTTTCTGGCTTGATAATTAAGATCAGAAGGAAGTATTCCGCTAACTATAAAATTAAGGAAATCAGCATACCAGGGGAGTTCAGAAGACTTACCTGCCGCCATGGCTGTCGCGGCAGCGATTGCGGCAGCAAAGAGCTGCTCATCAGGGAAGGTCTCCAGTATGTTTGTCTCATCGATTGGTAGACTCTGTCCCTTCTCCAACCTTGACAAGTGGTCTACCACCTGATTTTATGTCCCTTTTTTGTCCTTGATCTCGAGGTCGAACTCTTGCAATAGTAGGATCCACCGTATCAGTCTAGGCTTTGTGTCCTTTTTCGCGAACAAGTACTTAAGGGCAGAATGGTATGTGTGCACTATTACTTTCGTCCCAAGTATGTAAGAACGAAACTTGTCGATGGAGAACACCACAGCTAACAGCTCCTTTTCTGTGGTGGTGTAGTTTACGTGGGCGTCATTCAATGTCTTGCTGGCATAGTATATGACATGAAACAACTTATCTCTGCGCTGCCTAAGTGCTGCCACGATAGCATAGTCACTAGCATCACACATAATCTCAAATGGCTGTGTCCAGTCTGGTGGCTGTACTATGGGGGCTGTCACTAGTTTTTCTTTCAGAACCTTGAATGCTTCAGTACATTCATCATTAAAGTCAAAGGGTCGGTTCTGCTCTAAGAGATGGCATAGGGGCTTGGTGATTTTTGAGAAATTTGCAATAAATCTTCGATAAAAACCAACATGCCCTAAAAAACTTCTAATGCCCTTGACTGTTGTTGGCGGCGGCAACTTCTCAATTACTTCTATTTTGGCCCTGTCGACTTCTATCCCACGGCAGCTAATCTTATGGCCTAGGACTATCCCTTCATCTACCATAAAGTGACACTTTTCCCAATTCAAAACAAGATTAGCTTTTTCACATCTTTCAAGTACCTTTTGTAGGTTGCTGAGGCAGCTCTCAAAATCGTCTCCAAAGACGGAAAAATCATCCATGAAAATCTCCAGGAAGTCCTCTACCATGTCGGAGAATATGGCCATCATGCAGCTTTGGAAGGTGGCAGGTGCATTACAGAGTCCAAACGGCATCCTCCTAAACGCGTATGTTCCGTAGAGGCATGTAAAAGTCGTCTTTTCTTGATCCTCTGGTGCGATAGCGATTTGATTGTAACCTGAATAACCATCAAGAAAACAATAGTAAGGTTTACCCGCTAATCTATCAAGCATTTGATCAATAAAGGGTAAAGGAAAGTGGTCCTTTCGGGTAGCTTTTTGAGCTTCCGATAGTCCATACAAACCCTCCAACCGGTCACAGTCCTTGTTGGGATTAACTCATTGTTCACGTTGGTTATCACGGTCATTCCTCCTTTCTTTGGAACGCATTGCACCGGGCTCACCCATTTGCTGTCGGAGATGGCGCAAATAATACCAGCATCTAACCACTTAATTATCTACTTACGCACTACCTCCTTCATCGCATGGTTTAGCCGCCTTTGAGCATCTATAGTCGGCTTATGATCTTCCTCGAAGAGGATTTTGTGCATGCATAACGCCAGACTAATGCCTTGAATGTCTGCAATTGTCCATCCAATTGCCTTTGTGTGCTGCCTTAACATGTCGATTAGCTGTCGTTCCTATTCCTGCGGCAGCTTAGAAGAGATGATTACGGGCAACGTATCATTTGAACCAAGAAAAGCATATTTAAGCTGCCCGGGCAGGGGCTTCAGTTCTAAGGCAGGTGGTTCAACAGTAGATGGCTTTTGGATTAAATGGTTATCCGAAGTATAATTCAAAGGTTCGAATAACTTACCTGGACGATTGCCTATCCAGTTTACCTCCTCCTGACCTTCAGTATCAGATGTATCGGATTCAGAGGAGTTGCTGTCGTCGCTGCTGACGTGACAGTCCTGTAGATGGCTGCCGCGGCAGTGCCTAAATTTAATATCGTGACAGCCCGACCTGATGCAGGGTTGATCAAGGGTAACATCAGTGATAGCCTTGCATTCCTCGTCCACATCAGCATGTTTCATCGCTTGGAGAACATTCAACTTAATTTCTTGATCGTTCACTCGCATGGTGAGTTCTCCTTTCTCCACATCAATCAGTGATCTTCCCGTGGCTAAGAAGGGTCGCCCAAGGATGACTGGTGCGTTTTCATCTGCCTCACAATCTAAAACAAGAAAGTCAGCAGAAAAAAATAAACTTATTCACTCTTACCAGAATATCTTCAATCTTTCCCTCTGGGTGAACGTAAGAGCGGTCTGCCAGCTGTAGAGTTACTGTCGTGGGCGCGTTACCAAAAATGTTTTCACCAGATTTTTCCTTAATTTGGGTGATTTAATTAATGATTTAATTAAAGAAAATAAAGGTGATTAAAATAGAAAAACTACCTTTGACTTTTTATAACCACTTTTCACTAATTTTCTCTCATTTCACTTTCTCTCAAAATCCTATCAACCAAACACTTTTTATCCAGCAAATTTAATTTGATTTCCACTTCATTTGATGAGATTCCATCCACTCTTTGATTCCTAATCAATCCTTCAACAAATCCACTTGATTTCTACATTGAATTTTCAAGGAAACTTGCCCAAATCAAGGAGAAATCATCCATTAGAGGTAAACTTCATTCGTCTCCTCTAATGATCAGTTCTTTACTGAAATTCCCAAGTTATAAATCCTTTATTAATGATTTTTAAGTGGTTTTAATGTTAGAAACAAGAAATTGACTTGAAACTCAAGATTTTGGAAGAGATCTTGAAGATTTTCGTGGTGATTGATTGGGCTCTGTTTTGAGATGGTTTTCTAATGTATTTTGGATGTTAAATGATTTTATAAATGAAGTTTTATCAATCCAATCCCGAATAGGTTGTTTTTTCTAAGTTTTTGCTTGTTAAAATGGTGGTTTTTGGGGTGATTTTGGTGTTTTGCTATAGCTGGAGGTATAAGGACGTGGTTGTGTTAGTTTTTTTATTTTAATTGATGTTTAGAAATGGTTAGAAGTGTTGGATCTTGGCTAGGTTTGGTTTTGGAAGATTTTGGAGGTGATTTCGATAGTGTTTGGTAGCCGAAATGTGGATTTTGTGTAGAGCAACGAGTTTAGGTGTGTGGCTGATGATTTCAATGCATGATGATGCATTAATCCTCTGCTCTTATGTGTTTAAAACAAGAGAGACATCTTCAGACATCTTTGAAGTTGATCCGGAAGCTTAGATAGCATTTTGACAAGCAAGCAAAACGAAATCGGTGAGTGCGTATGGTTATAGAAGTCTCTGAGGGACAAGGAATCAAGGTTTGGGGATTTAGGAAAGGTTTAAAACACCTTCCTAAGTCCGGAAGTAAGTATTAGCTAGATATCTCTCTAGAATGTGGTGATTGCCCCTTAAATGCTTTTACATGCTCATGGTTTTAGTTTGATAAATTCCTACTGTTTTTATGCATGAATTATAGCATGAGATGATGCTTGAAATGATTTCATTAAGTAACATGTTGCATAGTTGAGATTTGAGCTTCTATATTAAAGCATAGAAAATGTTATGATTTTGAAATGAGATGAGAATGTTGAGTTTTAATGCATGAAAAACAGTAGGTGAGATGTTGACTTGACATAATATATTGGCATAAATGTTGAGATATTTACTGGATATAATTGATCGATCAATAGGATGAGAGTGCAGTATAAACTAAAAATTCGTACGTGCTCTTTGGTTAAGCCAAAGGGAGAGAACCGATGATGGGAATTCCATCGGGTAGGACTTGGTGAAATATCCAAGCTTTGTGGCAATGAGAGATCTCGCCATGTGAGTATGATGATGTGAGATTCCACCAGAAACTATGTTGCTAGACGAGCGAGTACGGTGATGAGAGATGCCGCCGGAAGTGTCTAGTGAAATTTCTGTAACCCCCTTAACCCGGCTTAGACGGTTGACCCGAATTAAGAAAGTCACACGGGGAAAACCAAAGTCAACCCGAAAGTCAACCTTGATTAACGACCCTTTTTTTTCTTCTTTTTAATCTTATCTAGATGCACATTAACCCTAATTGTGATCACACAAACATCATACTCAAAGATCACAAACATCAGAGATCAAACAGGGACCCAATTGAACAAATTACAACTTTCGGGACCAAATTGTAATTTCTGATAATTAAAAGGACTTAACCCAAATTAAAGTTACCATCTTGAAATTAATCAGGTTTCATGCTTCTCTGTGAAATTTCAGCTCAAAAGGACTTCCCAAGCTCACACAATTGAACATACAAGATTCAGGACCAAAACGTAAACAATTCAAAACATATAACTGCCAATGTCAGCTCCCTAACGGTCGGACGTTCCGAAACGGCTCGACCCTGTTCCGAAACACGGGCCGTTCCGAAACCGACCAACACCGTTCCGAAACACGGCCTTGGCAGAGACCAAACCGTTTCGAAACGGTGCACACCGTTTCGGACGCCTGGGTTCGTGTAAGGCACCCGTTCCGAAACGGTGCATACTGTTCCGAAACGCCTGCACAGATTGCAGCAAACAAGCATACCAAAACATGCAATTGATCATTCAAACATGCTCCAAATGTCACCAAACCTTACCAGCATGCAATTAAACATATATATGACTTATAGGAACCAACAAATCAACAATTCAACATCATATGCAAAAAGCCCCAATTCTATAGGCATGCTTCCTACACAAGCTAGCTACTCAAGCTTCAAACTTCCAAAACAAGCATATGAGGTTCCAATCCAAAAACCAGCATTTAAAACAACATTCAACATACTTAGGGAGTCTCAAACACCTCCCAAATCATACACTTTGGTCCCCCATTGCCAAAACATACAAAAGCTAAATGTTTAACAAAACCTTCCATACTTTGAGCTTCTCTTGAACTTGATTGCTTGCCCTTTCTTGCTGCCCCTCAAGGTACTCTAATGCTCTGCATTATTGAATTAAGAAAACGTAGAGAGAGCGTAAGCAAAAGCTTAGTGAGGCATGCTCATTAAAAACAATTCAATAATGCAATTAAAATCATTTATAAACCATGCTTAAATCAACCTTTGCACATGCTCAAAGCATACTTAAAACAAGCAATTTCATGCTTCAACATAAACCTTAAAACAAGCATCTCATGCTTCACAAATTACTTAACATGTCATATTGGCTCAAGTGATACATTTCGTTTCATAAAACAAGTTCAACATCTTTCCCAAGGACTTTTAAACACCTTGGCCCCAAGGACTTTTAAACACCTTGGCCATGGACTTTTAAACACCATGAATAAGGACCACACAAGGACTTTTAACCACCTTTGTGTCCAATGCTTGAATCACCCCAAGGACTTTTAAACACCTTGGCCCCAAGGACTTTTAAACACCTTGGCCCATGGACTTTTAAACACCATGGAAGGATCACCTAAGGACTTTTAACCACCTTAGTGTCCGCAACAAGACTCATCCAAGGACTTTTAACCACCTTGATGATCTTAAGTAACAAGGCTCACTCAAGGACTTTTAACCACCTTAGTGACCTTAACATTTTCAAAACACCACTTGCCAATATACATCATTATCATCATTTAATCCACTATTTTAAAGCATTAAACCAAGCCATTTTCATCATGCATTTCAAAGCATCAATTCTCATCATTTCAATGTATAAAAACAAGGAACTCCTACCTAGAGTTACCTTCAACACATGGCTTATATAATCAGCAAAATCCATGCTAAAACATGCTTCCAAAACAGTAATTAAAAACATGCAAATCATCACTTTGCAAAACATCAAGTCATGGCCACCACTAGAGAGAAAAATCTGAAAACTTACACTTGAGCTTAGCAAAGTTGTTTAGACTTAAACTAAGCTCCCAAAACCTTCAAACCTTGGTTTTAAAGCTGAAAATCCAATTCCACAAATCCACTCACCAATTTCCACTTTGCTTCAAGCCAAAGCACCAAATCAAGCTTCCGAATCAACCAAACTTGAATCCAATGATGCCTCCCCTGTTTCAACACATCAAAGCAGAGGATTAATGCATCATCATGCATTAATTGCTTCAATGAAAGCACCTAAACTCGCTGCTCTCATCCAACCTCCATTTTCGGCCACCAAACACAACCGAAAATGCATCCAAACCACTTCTAAACAAAGCCCAGCCATAAACCAGCAAAACCTCACTTCCATTAACATCATATAACATCTAAAAACAACCTATTAACAACCTTATACCTCCAGCAACAACAGATCACCAAGATCACCACAAAAACTACCTTAAAACACAAGCTAAACTTAGGAAACTCAACCTATCCGAGATTGCATCAATCAAGACTCAATTGCACATCATTTTAGAGATCATTTAACATCAAAAACATCTCTTAAAACACAGATTACTCAGATCTAACGAAAATCCTCAAGAATTATCAAAATCTTGCATAATAAGCCAAGATCTATAAATCAACTTAAAAGCCTTTAATTAAACATCAATTTAGGATTGAAAACTTAGGAATTTCAGTAAAGAACTGATAGTTTAGAGGAGAAGGACGTTCTTACCTCCAAACTTGTATTTCTCCACTTTTTGCAAACAAAATGCTTGTTGAAACTTGTAGCAATTGAAGAGGTTTTGAAGATACAATGATTTGCAATCAAATGAGAGTTGAAAGGAGGAATTTAGGTGAGAAAATCAGAAACAAAACTCTGGAAATGGAGTGTTTGGGTTGAGAGAAAAAGAGAGAAAGAAAATGGGAAGTTAGATGAGAAAATAGCCAAAATGAGTTTTCCCTCCTTTTTGGTTATCTTTAAAATCAGAAAATAGCTTATAAAATCTTAGAAAAATCTGGAGAAATCCCTTTTGGATTAATAGCTCCTTAAAGATTCAAAGTTCCAATCCTTTATAAAATAGCCACCAAACTTGCGAAAATTACATTTTGCTCACTAGCCAAAATGTCACACTCCCAAAACTCATTTTCCAAAATTGATTTCACAGTTCACTTAATTATATTAAAAGATGATTTTAGAACATTTTTCCATATTTTTAATGCAACCCGAACTAGGCTTTCCTAATTTAACCTCTTATGATTCGAACAGCACTTTGACCAACCGGTCGACGCCCAAAACTCCTAAGCCCAAAACCGGGGCGTTACAATTTCCGCATATCTGAGTAATAAATAGGTGTGAAATGCCAATATAAAATATGTTATGGATTTTGATTCACATGTATCATGATGTAATGGTTTATGCTATGAGAAATGCATATGCAGTTGGTTTATGAAATGCTTTAGAGTACAAGAATGAATTTGGCTTTGTCATGGGTTTTGCATTGGTTTAAATGCATGTGATAGAATGAAGGTACATGTGGTTTCAATGAGAAATTGCTTTGAAAGGTTTCCAAGCATGAGATAGAAATGAGCATGTGGTTTAAAAGCTTTTAATGAAAGTGCTTTCAAGTTGTGCATTGTTGGGTTGGTTTTCTTTAGAGCATGCCTCCTAAGCATTTGTGCTTACGCTCTCCCTTTTACCATTAATGTAGATAATTGAGGTGTTTTCAGGCATCAAGGAAGCTAAGTTCATCCAAGTAAGTCCAAGCTCATGTATGGTGAAGTTTTCGTACACTTTAGTTTTGATAGATTGGCAATGGGAAACCAATAATTGTATTTGGGAGATGTGTTAAACTCCCTAAGGTTGTGGCATGTTTGTTTTAGCTTGTTTGGATTGTAAATGGCCTTAATTGCTTGTTTTGAGGTTGGATTGCCTATTTGTGTTTTGAGATTAGGAAACATGCGTTTAGAATTATGAAGTTTTGTGTTTGATGCTATAGTTGTGCTTGAATGTCCCAAATATGTTCCTTATATGTATGATCACTTGTTGGTATGATTAGAGAGTCTTTGGAGCGTGTTTGAGTAGGTATTTGAGCGAAAAACCATCAATTGATGTAGTTTCTGGACAGTGTGTATCGAAACACCCTATGGTGTTTTGGAATGGGGGCCTGAAATGGCCTTGGCGTTTCGAAACGAAGGGAGCCGTTTCGATACATTTTTGCTATTGGAGCTACATGTTTCAGAACTGGTCTCGGAACATACCCACATACCGAAACGGTCAACGACGTTCCGATACAGCGTTTCGGTACGGTGGGTAGGCGTTTCGAAACGGGTTACCGTTGGACCCAGATTTGAATTGTTTGATGTTTGCATGCTTTACATTTTAGTCCTAAATGTTGAGATTGCAATTGCTTGAGCTTTAAATGTCCTTTTAAGATGAAATTTGGCAGAGAAGCATGTAACATGACTAATTTCATAATGGTAACCTTAAAATCAATGAAGACCCTCTAATTTATAGAAATTATAATTTGGTCCCTAATCTTGTGAGAAGTGCAATTGAGTCCCTTTTTGTTATCCGATCGTTGTGCCTTTCTCAACCGTGTTTCATGAGTACTCACTTAGGGTTAACAAGTATTTAGACAAGATTTAAATGGAAAATGGGTCGTAAATCAAGGTTGACTTTCAGGTTGACTTTGGTTTTCCCCGTGTAATCTTCGTAGTTCGGGTCAACCGTCTAGGCCGGGCTAAGGGGGGTTACAACCACTGCAAGCAGTTCGACACTGCATGTGCTAGTTGTCCAGTCTGCTTAAGGATAAGGACAAATATGCCAATTTTCCATTATGTTACAACCAATTTTGTACAGCCTTAGGCATGCAAATAACCTGTAGGATAAGTGTCATTCCTTATGTGGACTAAAAAAGACTATTTTAGAGGAGAGAGAGAGAGTCACGTTTTCCTATTTTTTCATATTATCTTCAACCTATGAGCTTTCATCCTTTTTCCATGGCGGCTTAAGCTTGTTTCTGGAGATTCAAGGTGATGTGAGGCTGCCTATCCAAGGAAATGAGGAGTCAAGTGCTGAATTGAGGAAATATATTGTTATCTTCTTAAAATTTTCTTTATTTTGATGTTTTTGGAGATTTACTTTGTATTTTGTGCTTATCTTAACGATGATTTAATTTTCTGAAGCTTTATGAACTTGTTTACATTGTTTCTTCAATTTCATATATATTTGTTTGAGTTTTTTCTTATGCTTTAATTGTTGGATTTGATTTATGTTTCGCATAAGAATGTTAAACTAGCCACTAACATCGACAGATGCAATGACGAGTCTGATTAACGAGTTTTCACAATGAAAGTTGACTAGATGCAACAAAAGTTGATCCACTTGTTCGAAGGATTATAGTCTCGAAGTACGACAAAAGTTGAAGACGATCTACATCCCTGATTCAATGGTTGAAGGTTAAATGGAAGCTGGTACTCAAGCTGACCACCTCATCGTCGATTGAACCATCATTTTCCCTCGATGTGTGCTTGATCTCTCTGCCCAGCTAAACTATGGAGATCCAGAGTGTATTCTCATATTTCACTATCTTTTATTACACTTTGTTATTCCTACCACAATTGATCATTTATTCACCTTTTTATTCTGTTATTACAACCAGCATTGCACCCACAACTACCACTTTTACAACACTGTTTTGTAGTTACATAAGTATAAGCGTAATACACCATTCTTGTGGGATCGATATTCAAACAGGATTTCCCTATTTCTATTCTTGCATCGATAGTGTAGCTTGCACTAAAAGTGTGACGTTTTCACACCGATCAAGTTTTGGTGCTGTTGCCGGGGATGACGTATTATGTCATTATGTTTTACTTGCAAATCTGTTTTCTTTATTTAGGTTTGTAGTTGTTTCTAATAGTTTTATTTTTGTTTTTCCTTTTCCTTTCAATACCTTTTGTAGGTGTTATATGACCAGAAGTGCTACCACACCACTCTTTATATCAAATATAGAAGTTTCCAGAACTTTTCAAAGAAGGATTCACGAAGATTGTAGAATGGCAAGAAATCCTTTAAACAATATGTGAATTCCTCATGCTCAATAAAACCCACCACTGCACCCACCAGACCAAAACAATCCGCAAAGTTTTTGTTCCCAGTTGGATGATTTGCAACCGGGAATTGATAGACCTCCTATTCAGGCTAGAAATTTCGAGTTGAAGCTGGTTATGTTCCAAATGCTCAACTCCAATAGGTAGTATGGAGGGTTACCACATGAAGACACTCAAGAGCATCTTCAATCTTTTATTTTAATTTGTGCTTCATTTATCTAGCAAGGTGTTCCTGATGATGCCTTACAGATACAATTGTTTCCCTATTTTTTGCAGGATAGAGCTCACACATGGTTCTAGAGATTTCTTACTGGCTTTGTGTAGACTCTCGGCATGAATGATTATTTGCTGGAAATATGGCGTAAAAGAAATTAGAAAAGTGTTAACAATGTGCTAAGAAAAATCTATTGCGTGCAAGTATACACGGTCTGCAAGTAATACAACAGTTAATCTAAGTGTCGATCCATGTAAAGTGTCCACAAGTCCTATATTTCTTGCACATTCCTCCTCTTATTATTACTGTTTAAGCTCATTTTAGGAATAAGTAGGTCCATGCATTACATTTTACAGTACTTCTTTGTTTTACCTTGCTTTTATAGATTATCGTTTATTTGGTAAACAAGAGATACTGCTTAAGTGTAATTTTGTATTTAGGTACTAAAGGCTGAAAGAGAGAATCGAGGAGCTGAGGATGCAATGCTGAGGCAGAAAACCTAGGAGCTGTACTGATGTAGTTCCAGCAGAAGACAGTTTCTGCCGAGGAGCCGTCGAGCAATGTTGCTACTGACCTTGCTGCCCATGACAGTTGACTATGGAATTGGAGAACCGAAGTGCGATTTGTAGAGCTTAAAATCCTGAGTCTATCGCCACCACCCATGTAATTTTCCAACGTCTGTAGCAGCAGCTGGAGCTGTCGAAGTGGGATATCAAAGTTACTTGCGGGCTAAGGCAAACGAGATAAAGTCCACATTCTACGCAAAGAAGTCAGAGTTTAAAGTTACATTAAATGTGGAAAGCTACTTTTGAGGAGTTCTACTTTAAGGAGGACTTAGCCTAGTTATTTTTCTATAAATACTCATTGTACTCCTATTTCAAATCATCTTAGGTTTTCTATATACTTAGCTAGTGTTCTTTGCCGCCGCCAAGTTCTAAACTCCATTTGGGTTAGGGTTATGTTGTAAATTAGTTGTGAAACGGTTGTATTAGGTTTTGAGTTGTTTTCAATAAAATATTCCAAGTTTGCTTAATCTATGCACTTCATTCTTTCAATTAGTCCTAACTAGTCAGTTGAGAGAATCCATTTGTCAGGCACAAAAGTGTAAGGCTCACGGAATGGTTAAGCACGATCACAACATGATGAGGCGTGACTAACTTGGTTCCTAAAATGATCACAAGTTTCAACGGCTAAAAGGGATCACCAACCGAGTTTACTAGCATGTGTTAGGTTTACGCTGAGATTGCTAGGTATTGCCTACGCCACGCTAGGTTTCGAGCATCCTTGCCTAGAAATAGGAAGGATCACTGTCGACTATCCCGCCGAACTTGGAGTATCTTCAAGACTTGCCGCCTGGACTACTTCCCATTCCACATGCCGAGACAACAAAAGTTACAGGGGGTAATTACTCGTTGCGGCCGCGTGGCAGGGTCGTAGCCGTCGCCCGCCATACCCGCCGATGCTGCATATCGTGGCAGTGCAAAAACAACTTAGCCTTTTGCAACGCAGTTTCACACTAAGTGGCAACATAACCCTACCTACTTTATTAACCTGAATTACCTCCTCTATTACTTGTGTTTTCTTTTACCTTTCATCTCCACAATCAATTCACTTGTGTTTTTATTTTACCTTATGCAGGGACTACAGAACGAACCTAGCTTTCCAATCCTCATGGGATTCGACATCTTTTATACTATAACTTGGTAGGAGTGTGCACTTGCGCTCTCACAAAAAGGGAACACCTACACGCCCTTCCAGTTTTTGGCGCCGTTGCCAGGGATTGGTAATAGCGAATTTCATTTTTCAATTTCTGCACCTTTTATTTACTTTTATCTTTATTTTTAATCGATTTTTTTAAATTTTTTACCGTGTCCCTTGCGAGTGTATGACCAGGGAAAACCCTAAAGAAATCTCCTCTTTTACGATGATCTCAAACGAGAGACAAGAGCAATTAAGAAAAAACATAGGAAAGTCCTAAGGAGAAACAAAGAAGATAAGGGAAAAGCGAGGGTAAACATGGTAGATGAGGACCCACCAAATGATGCCGTGAACGGTAGGGGCAGGCAGCACGACTTGCCGCCCAGAGGTTCACAAGATCATCCACGACAGGATCCCCCACTCCCGCCCAGGGCACCCTAGATTCGAACAACTAGGGATTATCTAGAACATGACTTGCAAGGGTTCGAACAAATAGTAACAGAACCTGATATAGGGGTGGACCATTTTGAGCTAAAACACATTATGTTCAACATGATAAATACACTAGGGCACTTTGGAGGGGCTCCCACTGAAGATGCTATGCATCATTTACGAGGATTCCTGGACATCTTGTTGAGATTTTAGGGGCTCGATTCGATCAACCGTTCTTGCCCGCCAAGTGTGGAGAAGTTGGATAATTGGGTGTTTTAGTGGGAGGTGAAAATTAGGCAATTTGACACAAGGATTTATAGTGGTTCAACCTTCTAACCAAGGTCTACATCCACAACCTTAGCTCCCCACTAAGGATTTCCAAACAAATTCACTAGGAATTTTGTTCCCTTTTCTAGGCTAAGGAGGCAACCTTTACAAACCTCAAAGCTTTCTACCCAAAGCTTGAGGAAACACTCTCTTGTACAGAGAAAGACTTAGCAAACTAGAAATCCCTCTAATAGGTGTTTGTTTGCAATTCTAAACACTCACCCAAAACCTAAACACTTGAGCAAATTTAACAATGTAAGCTCACAAGTTTTGTCTAAGCAAGAAATAAACAATTTAAGCTCTAGACAAATTTTGACATCATAATGTTGTAACAATTGAAGCATATACATTTACAAGATGCTTGGAGGTCCGTTTTATACTCCCACTTGAGTTTGTAGCCATTACTAGCCATTGGGGATGATTTGGAGCCGTTGAGGACTTTATTTCCCTTCATAAATGCTGTTCTGCAGCCATCCGTATCGATACACTTGGATCCGTATCGGTACGACCTTCATCAGAAACTAGCCATTGGGCTCTTGCTAGCCTAGGCGTATCGATACACCCTAGGGCGTATCGGTACGAGTTCACTTTTAAATGACCGTTGGGAAAATAGCCGTTGGGGTATTTGAAAGGGGATTGGTACGCTTACCAAGCATATCGAAATGATCCCGATCCGTATCGAAACGGCCAAGCCTGTTTCGATACGGGTTTTGGTAGTGACCAAACTGGGGCAAAAAGGTACCGGTACGGGTACAACCGTATCGATACGGGTAGCTTGAAAAGTCAAGTTTGGCTCTTTAAAATTAGGAAAAACATTGCCAAAAAAACCTCTAAAATATCTCAAACATAATTTCAAGTTGTTTGGACTTAAAACACAGTTTTAAATTCTTTTCAAATTAGTCCAAAACATTTTTCAATTATTATATCAAAACACTAGTTCTACAATCTCCCCCTTTTTGATATAATAAAACTAACTTGAAAAACTGTTTGGGATTCTCCCCCTTTTATCTTTAAAAATGTGAATAAAAGATTAAAGATATGAAATCAAATAAAGCTCCCCCTTATTCATTTGAAAATTCAATTTTCAAACCATTTCTCCCACTTTTTGTTATATCAAAAAGAATTTAAAACATTAAGTTTCAAAATAACAATAGAGGTAAACAAATTGACACACTTAAAATTTTGGTTTAAAATTGGCTCCCCCTTATTCAAAGCAGCATAAGAATGTTAGTTCAACATATATGATTATCTAGTTGACTTAAATGAAAAATAATCAAATAAAAGCAAAAGAAACTAGATTTTACCACACTTGAACTCAAGGGAGGATGTGAAGCCTTCCTTCTTCAAGTGTTCTTCCTATGCGTGCATGGAGCTCCCCCTTAATTTTTGACTTGTTGATCACTCTCCATCACACCTAGCAAAAGAAAATCAAGTAATTTTTGGTATCCAAATTGCTTTGGATCCATAGACATTAGTAGTACAAAATTTAGTCCCCTTAGGAATCCATTTTTCAATTTCATCCTTTTTAGTTGAAGTGGTTAGTCCTTTTGGGACCCAAACACTTCTAAAACATTTACCATTCATAAATCTAGGGGCACTAGATTGTCTTACATAAAAATTTGATTTTCCAAAACTAATTTTCTTTTCAAGTTCATTGGAAATCAAATCTTTTTCTTTTTGAACTTTGAGAAGCAAATTTTGTAAATCAAAATATTTTTGTCCAAAATCTTTCAATTTTGCTTCAAGTTCAAGATTTGTTTTGGAAAGCAAATCATTTTCAATTTTTATTTTTGAAATCAACTTTTTTTTTCTTGGAAAATGATGCCTTGAATTCCAAAAGCAAATAATCATAGGCATCTTGTAACTCATCAAATTTATAAGAATTTGAAATAAATGAGTTAGAAGTTACCTCCCTCTCATTGAGGGCAATCAAGCATAGGTGGGCTACTTCATCATCGGTGGAGTCTTTATTACTCCATGTGGCCACAAATGCTCGTTTTGAAGATGATCCCTTCTTTTTGGATTTGTGGGAGTCCTTCATCTTCTTCATCGATTCATGCTTGGATTTTTCCATTTTGCTCTTCATGAACCGGGCAAATTTGTTGAAGAGATAGGCCATCTCTTCATCTTCACTTTCCTCCTCACTTGAATCTACATGATGGCATGTGAAGGATTTGAGAGCTATGACACTAGCATTGATGCCTAGCTCCATAATCTTCTTCTTCCCCATCACTCTAATCTCTTCCTTCTTCTTCTCCTCTTCTTTTTTTCTTCATTATTTGGTGAGTGAGAAGAGACCCCATGAGTTCATCAAGCTTCAAGGTTTTGAGATTCTTGGCTTCGATAATGGCGGTCCTCTTTGAGTCCCATGACTCGGGAAGGGAGTAGATGAGCTTTCCGACAAGCTTCTCTTCTGGGATAGCTTCTCCATAACCTTTAAGACCATTGGTGATAGTGGAGAACCTATCGAACATCTTCTCGATGTTCTCTTCCGGATCCATCTTGAAGTTCTCATACTCTAAGGTTAGGAGCCCAATCTTGGTCTCCTTTACTTCATCGATTCCCTCGTATATGACTTCAAGCTTGTCCCATACCTCCTTGGCACTCTCACAAGAAGACATCTTCTCATAGATGGTTGGGCCAAATGAACAAAAGAGCATGCGCAAGGCTTTGCAATTAAGCTCCATCTTCTTGCGATTGTCGGCACTCCATTCCGCTTTGCTTCTTTGAGGCACGAACGAACCATCTTCAACTCTATCCCATAGCTTGTAATCTCTTAACTTTAAGAAGAATTTCAACTTTATCTTCCAATGGGCATAGTGATTTCCGTCGAAGAAAGGCGGTTTGTCGATTGATTGTGCCATTGAGCCGGTTGATGAACTAGTGATCGAGCTTGCCGGATCTTCTCAATAGGATGTTAATCCTATTCGATTGAGCCAAGCTCTGATACCAATTGTTGAGATTTTAGGGACTCGATTCGATCAACCGTTCTTGCTCGCCAAGTGTGGAGAAGTTGGATAATTGGGTGTTTTAGTGGGAGGTGAAAATTAGGAAATTTGACACAAGGATTTATAGTGGTTCAACCTTCTAACCAAGGTCTACATCCACTACCTTAGCTCCTCACTAAGGATTTCCAAACAAATTCACTAAGAATTTCGTCTTCTTTTCTAGTCTAAGGAGGCAACCTTTACAATCCTCAAAGCTTTCTACCCAAAGCTTGAGGAAACACTCTCTTATACAAAGAAAGACTTAGCAAACTAGAAATCCCTCTAATAGGTGTTTGTTTGCAATTCTAAGAACTCACCCAAAACCTAAACACTTGAGCAAATTTAACAATGTAAGCTCACAAGTGTTGTCTAAGCAAGAAATAAACAATTTAAGCTCTAGACAAATTTTGACATCATAATGTTGTAACAATTGAAGAATTTACATTTACAAGATGCTTGGAGGTCCCTTTTATACTCCCAATTGAGTTTGAAGCCGTTACTAGCCGTTAGGGATGATTTGGAGCCGTTGAGGACTTTATTTCCCTTCATAAATGCTGTTTTGCAGCCATCCGCATCGATACACTTGGATCCGTATCGGTACAGCCTTCATCAGAAACTAGCCGTTGGGCTCTTGCTAGCCTGGGCGTATCGATACGCTTGAGGGCGTATCGGTACGGGTTCACTTTTAAATGACCGTTGGGAAAATAGCTGTTGGGGTGGTTGAAAGGGGATCGATATGCTTACCAGGCGTATCGAAACGATCCCGATCCGTATCGAAACGGCCAAGCTTATTTCGATACGGTTTTGGCAGTGACCAAACTGGGGCAAAAAGGTATCGATACGGGTACAACCGTATCGATACGGGTAGCTTGAAAAGTCAAGTTTGGCTCTTTAAAATTAGGAAAAACATTGCCAAAAAATCCTCTAAAAAATCTCAAACATAATTTCAAGTTGTTTGGACTTAAAACCAAGTTTTAAATTCTTTTCAAATTAGTCCAAAACATTTTTCAATTATTATATCAAAACACTAGTTCTACACATATGCAGGGAATTTAAGATACACGGGGTTCACCAGGATGTACTGAGGCTGAGGTCATTTCCCTATTCAGTGAGGGTTAGGGTAAAACAATGGTTGAATAACCAGCCAACCGGATCTTTCAACACATGGACAGAGCTCTACAAAGATTTTTAGACCGTTTCAGCCTGTCCAACGTCATTGATAGATTGCGGAATGAGATCACAACCTTTAGACATGGGGATGATGAGCGAATGTATGAGGCATGGGAGTGGTATCAATAGATGTTGAATAACTACCCGCTACATGGTCTTCCGACTTGGTCGCAAGTATCCCTATTCTACAACGAGGTTAATTACCCAACTCGAATGAAGATAGATGCCTCGACCAATGGGATCATTCTTGAGAGACCCTTAGAAGAAGCACTGTGGCTGCTGAACCAAGCCGCTAAAAATGACGACAAGTACCCAACAGCCCACCGAGGCGACACTAGGCGGCTAGCCACTACAAATGAAATAGAAGCATCAGAATCAGTTAACGCCCGCCTCGATACACCGACAGAGCTGGTAATGAAAATTGTGCAATCCCCTGGAAAGGTCTATGAACTAAAGGCTGTGGAACCGTTCTGTGGCGAATGTGGGGGCAACCACGATTCCTCTGTCTGTACTGCATCTACAAATTACATGGGAGGATACGAGAGAAATAGCAGGCTTGCCCAGAACACCTACAATACTGGATGAAAGAACCATCCCAACTTTTCCTGGAGCAATCCGAAGACAGCTGCAAACCCACAACAGTTGCAGAGAGGCTACCAGTAGAAGCAGTCTAGGCAACAGACTCAGCAACCACAAAACAACAATTCACTAGAAGCAACTCTTCAAACTTTTATGACTAGAACTAGTGAATTTATCGTTTGTACCAATAAATTTATTGATAAAACTAAGTCTTTTATGGACAAGACGGAGATGAAGATGAACAACCAGGAGGATGCCATAAAAAACCTAGAGACCTAATTTGGGCAGTTCACTAAATCTACAGCAGCTGGACAACGAGAGCATCATCTAGTAGCTTAAAAGCGGCAGCCAAACCCACTTATGAACATTGCAAGGCTATATCTACAAGATGTGGGAAGCAGTTGGATGATCTCAGGATGGTGGAACAACCAGAAGCTCAGACGAACCAAAAAAATAAGGCTGCTGCAGCAGCACCAACACTAGCCGCCTCAGCGGCAGAGCAAAGCGGCGATCTTGAAACAGATGATCCTCCCCAGACTAAGCCCCCAAGCAAGGAGCATGTAGAGGACATCCGTTTGACAACACTCTTTCAACAAAACCTCAAGCAACAACAACAAGAGCACTAGTTTAGAAAATTCCTGGATATTCTAAAACATGTGCATATCAACATACCTCTGATAGAAGCCATTTAAAGTATGCCAACTATGCAAAACATCTCAGAGATATGGTTTCTAAGAAGATGAGGATTAGGGAGTTCGAGACAGTGGCTGCCACTGAAGAATGCATGGCAATACTGCATAACAAGCTGCCACCCAAGCAGACAAATCCGGGCAGCTTTGTTATCCTATGCAAGATAGGCAACAAACATAAAACCTGAGCCATGTGCGAATTAGGAGCCAACATCAATATGATGCCCAAAGCCGTCTTCGATAAACTAGGCATTGGGCCTGCCAAACCTACCTCCATCATGCTTAAACTTGCTAACCATTCATTTGTACAACCGAAGGGAAAAATCGAAGACATCCTGGTAAAGGTGGGCAACCTGATTCTTCCAGCCGACTTCCTCATCTTAGATTGCGAGGCCGATGAAAAAGCTCATATTATCCTCGGACGACCATTCTTGGCCACGGGCGGAACGCTTATAGATGTGGAACTTGGGGAGCTAACAATGAGGGTAGAGGACCAGAGCATCAAGATGAACGTGCTACAACCCTCAGAAGAAGAAAAAGGAAGACCATATGCAAGAGTTGCCAAAATCAACATGGAAACATGCCAGACAACAATTGCCACGACAAACCAATGAGCAGACTTAAGGACCCAGTAACACAACACTTGAAGGAACAAGAGGACCCTCCAAGAGGGAAGAAAAAGTCAAACCACCTCAGGATGTGGTTATGTCTAGGAGATGCACCCAAATTCACTCCCAACATAATTTAATTTTTATTTTTATTTTTATGCAATAGTATTAGAATTTATTTTATTCTAGGATTAAATTAGTTTTTAGAATTTTATTTTTCAGAAATTATTTAATTATTTTTATTTCCTTTTCTATTTTTTTTACTTCAGGTTAGGGAATAAAAGAGCATAAACAAAAAGAAGGTCCAACAAGGAGCCCGCCCACCTTCTCGCCCAGACAATAGCCAGTATGACAATGCATAATGGCTAGTTTGCCATCAACGATTAGCTGAAAATAGCTTCGAGAATAAGGGGCAGGAAATCCCGTAACACGCGCAAGAAAATCGGACCGTTGGGCATTTAATGCCGCTACGACACCTCTTGGAAACTCCTATTTATACCCCACTCACTCACTTCATTTTACTTTACTTTCACCTTTTGCTATCTTCTTTCTGATTCCCATGCTCTCTCATTATTTTTCTTTCTAGTTTCAGCTACATACAACCGTTCACATGGCATCAACATCAAAACAAAAAACCACCTACAAGAGATTTTTCTACAAGGAGGATGAGGAGAGATACATAAACAAGTTCTCTAAGCAGGCAGTATGGGAGGAGAAAGGGTTCCATTACACACGGAAAACGGGAGACCGTGGTCTAAAGCCTGCCCTGTTCGAAACCATCCACAACAAGGGATGGGAAATGTTTGCTCAGCAGCCAGAAATAGCCAACATCACCATAGTCAGGGAATTCTATTCCCATCAGCCCTACCCGGAGAAACCATTTGTCTACATCCGCGGGGAACCAGTCAAACTAAATATCATTGTCATCAACATGTACTATAGCCTTGATTGGAAGACAACCCTCACGAGGAATGGAGGCAGTCACTAACAGCTGCTGATTATGAAAAAATAAAGGCCAAACTCTGCAAGCCAAACACATCATGGCTGGGATGAAAACATGTGGGATCTGTCCAGCGCCGCCAGCTGCTGCCTGAGGCTATGCTATGGAAAACCTTTGTAAAAAGGCGTATGCTGCCCACATCCCACAATTCATCCGTCGATCGGTCGCGCCTCGACCTAATTCACAGTATCCTGATGAATCGGCCGATAAACGTATGGGAAATTGTCTGTACAAAAATCCACAACTGCTTCAAAAAGAAGAAAGGAAGGTTCTACTTCTCGTCCCGCATCACAAGTCTCCGCACCAACTTCAGTGTACCGGAAGAGCACACAAATAAGCTAACGACTGTCAAAGAAGGCTGGACCAAAAAGGTCTGCATTCAGATGATATAGGATGCAGAGAAAGAGCAAGCAATGCCCAACAAGCCTTCAGCCACACAACCTGAAACTCCAGCCGCCCCAGGCAGTACTGAAGTTGCCGCAGACAAGGAAGTCCTCCCACTACTGCACACCCTTCTAGACAACACAAAGTGCATCGAGCAACAACAATTGGCCTTCATGAAATATGTGGGGGAGGCATAAGAAGCTCTTATGGCTTATTTTCTGCAGAAATTTCCTGGTGATGTGTCCATCTTGCTGCCATACCCTACAAAGCATGCAACACCAACCCAAGCACAAAGAACGCCATCAACTGACGCTACCCGCCAAACTGACCACCAGGGGCCCTCTCCTACGCACTATCTGACTTACTCAGCCACCATCCCATCCAACACAGTGATAGACTCGTCTGAGAGGCACCAATAGCATATCTCCCCTGCTTGCACAACAAAGATAGTGGCAGACACCTCCTCGTCAGAGGAGATTAAGTAGCAGCCGCCGAAGCCAGAAACAACAGTAGTTGCAGCAACGACAGTCATTCCAATGGCATTTATCCCTC
The DNA here is from genome assembly GCA_958450335.1 of Hibiscus tridactylites. NCBI lineage: Eukaryota > Viridiplantae > Streptophyta > Magnoliopsida > Malvales > Malvaceae > Hibiscus > Hibiscus tridactylites. The sequence continues at coordinate 43,552,907 of OY288289.1, read as the reverse complement.
CAGCAGTAACCATGGAGGAAGGAACTAGGAAGAGGAAGCGACATATCATCACTGCTGAACCTGTTGACATCGAGATGGAGTTAGAAGAGAGTGACGCATCTCCTGCCGAACTGAAGGAAGAGCCACATCATATGCCAAAAGAGTCAAGCCACCGCGGAAAGCAAAAACCTCACCTGCTAAAACCGCTGCCAGGACATCTGCTGGCCACCGTTTCGTCATATAAACATCTTCCTCATCCTCAACTTAAAAGACTCCAACCTCCTCTCAACCCTCAACAAACTTTTTTCCTTTCCCTTTTCTTTTTTTTCTTATTATGTTTTATTTTTAACTTGTATTTATTTCTCTTGTGTTTAATTTTTCCTGTTTTGTGCATTGAGAGCAATGCCCATCTCGAGTTTGGGGGGATAGCTCTCACACCATTTGTCTAGGCATCTTTAGTTGCATTTATAGGTTGCATTGTACTTGCCTTAGTAATAACCGGAGTAGAAAATTCCGTTATTACTCTTGCCTATGATAAGATAGCCGACTAATTTATTTTCGCACCTAATAAAAATTGAACTTAAACTTGGGAAAATCATGAAATATGACTTAGAATTTTTTTCTTTTTGCCTAAAATTGTCAAACACATCTGGTACTTGCTGAATGTGTTAGAATATCTGATGAACATTGCATGTTTGTTTTTAGAATTCTTTGCAAATTCTAATGATTATTGCAAGTAGCCACTGAGGCAGGTAAAAAAAACAGAAAAATACAGCACTGTCAGGGTAGCAGAATCAAAAACAAAGAACAATGATGTTTTACCCTAGAGGTGCCCACAATAGGCTCTAGGAAGATTCATGTGCGAGGACACTCCGCTGCTATCGAAGTCCATGAATCTGAAAGCTGTGAAGTGATGGACAAATTAGCATGAGTGAATGAAAGCCTTCACGGGATGACTCTACTCCAAGGGTTCGGGGTTCTGTAGTTTGCTCCTATCTTAACTTCAGATCTAGAAGATTAGTTGTGATAAGCTGAAGCTCTCACTGCTATGATTAAATTAATGCGCTTAACTGTGCTGCCTTGGCAAAAACCTTTACATCTCAGCAGCATCTTTGTTTGATTATTTATTCTGCGTATTCAGTCTGTTTACAGATATGCACACACCACACTGGCATTAGAATGGTAATTTTTGAGTTATTTTCTTGCTTATTTCCCTTCACTAATTTAATATAGGTTCCACGACCTTGAGGCATACAATCAAGTTAAAAACAAATTCTTCTTTCTGATTATTATTAGAGCAAGTATTTTAGGTTGCATTGCTTGAGGATAAGCAATAGTTCGAGTTTGAGGGTGTGTAAAGTGTCCACAAGTCTAATATTTCTTGCACATTCCACCTCTTATTATTATTGTTTTAAGCCCATTTTAGGCATAAGTAGGTTAATGCATTACATTTTACAGTACTTCTTCATTTTACATTGCTTTGATAGATTATCGTTTATTTGGTAAACAAGAGATATTGTTTAAGTGTAATTTTGTATTTAGGTACTAAAGGATGAAAGAGGGAACTGAGGAGCTGAGGATGCAATGCTGAGGCAGAAAACCTTGGAGCTGTATTGATGCAGTTCCAGCAGAAGACAATTGTTGTCGAGGAGCCGTTGAGCAAAGTTGCTGCCGACCTTGCTGCCCACGGCAGCTGACTATGGAGTTGGAGAACCAGAGTGCGATTTGTAGAGCTTAAAATCCCGAGTCTATCGCTGCCACCCACGTATTTTTCTGACGTCTATAGCAGTAGCCGGAGCCGCCGAAGTGAGATCTCAAAGTTACTTGCGGGATAAGGCAAACGAGATAAAGTCCACATTCTACGCAAAGAAGTCAGAGTTTAATGTCATATTAAATGTGGAAAGCTACTTTTGAGGACTTCTACTTTAAGGAGGACTTATCCTAGTTATTTGTCTATAAATACTCATTGTACCCCTAGTTCAAATAATCTTAGGTTTTTTATAGACTTAGCTAGTGTTCTCTGCCACCGCCATGTTCTAAGCTCCATTTGGGTTAGGGTTATGTTGTAAATTAGTTGTGAAACAATTGTATTAGGTTTTGAGTTGTTTTTCAATAAAATATTCCAAGTTTGCATAATCTATGCACTTCATTCTTTCAATTAGTCTTAACCAGTCAGTTGATAGAATTCATTTGTCGGGCACGAAAGGGTTAAGCACAATCACAACATGTTGAGGCGTGACTGACTTGGTTCCTAAAAGGATCACAAGTTTCAGTGGCTAAAAGAGATCACCAACCGAGTTTACTAGCCTGTGTTAGGTTTACGCTGAGATTGCTAGGTATTGCCTACGCCACGCTAGGTTTCGAGCATCCTTGTCTAGAAATAGGAAGGATCACTGTCGACTATCCCGCAAAACAAGGAGTATCTTCCAGACATGCCGTCGGGACTTCTTCCCATTCCTCCTACCGAGACAACGAAAGTTACGGGGGGTAGTGACTCGCTGCGGCCGCGTGGTAGGGTCATAGCTGCCGCCCGCCTTACCCGCCGGGGCTGCATATCGTGGAAGTGCAAAAACAACTTAGCCTTTTACAAGACAGTTTCACACTAAGTGGCAACATAACCCTGCCTACTTTATCAACCTTAATTACCTCCTCTATTACTTGTGTTTTCATTTACCTTTCATCTCATCAATCAATTCACTTGTATTTTTATTTTACCTTGTGCATGACTACAGAACGAACCTTGCTATCCAATCCTTGTGGGATTCGACATCTTTTATACTATAACTTGGCAGAAGTGTGCACTTGCACTCTCACAAAAAGGAACACCTACACGCCCTACAATCCCATAGAGATTGCGTTTGAGATTCAATTGCTTTGCTAATTACTTGTCTTGTGAAAAAGATGTTTTTGATGTATAATGGTTTTTGAAAAGTTAAAGATAATGAAAATACAAAAAGTAATTAAAACGTTGACAAGGAAGGTGTCTTAGCAAATGATGAGCGTTGGCAATGAGTGCATGGTTTCCACGCTATTTGTGTCATGCGAATATTTAATAAATCATGTCTTGGCATTGTTTATCGAGCATATTCAATGGTAGAAGCATTGCCCTAAATTAATCATGGAAAAACCCTTATATGTCTATAGTGAAAGTTTTTTTTCATAAATCAATTTGATTAAGTATCAATCTTTACTCCTAAGGGGTAGATTTCACTCCCGATGTAAGTTCATCTACTTGAACATCTTCTCTCGATGCATCTCTCTCCAGTATCAAGCATTTGATCATTTCCACCCAAGTTAGTTATGGTATTGAGTTGCAATAGACAAAGTATGCTAGCGGTCGCTCGACATAGTACTTAAAAAGGGAGTGCCAACACTTGCTTGGAAGTACACTTAAAAATGCTAATCATGCCAGATAGAAAAACACTGCCGGGACAATTACGATTTATTAAAATCTAAACATAACCATAGCGTTCAACGCAAACACCCCTCAACAACTATGAAATCAGTTCATGGTGAGGCTATCAACCAAAAAACCATAATCATTTTTAACACCCGTCATCATAAAACTAAATGAAAATAAAATGACAACAAAGAAGATGGGCTAGAAGTGGGTCTCTCGATGGAGCTCCCCAAATCTAGGCTCTTTGTCGGATATTGAACCTTAACTCCGATCACTCTCCTTCCTTGTTCCACTCTCTCTGTCAATTTTGCTTTGATTGGATTTAAATAGGATTCTATGGATAGCCTAGGATTATCTTGGATTTGAATTTTGAACGTGTAGGGATAATAAAGGTGATCATCTTATCTGGCGTTTGAATCCGAAGGCTGGTCAGATTAGGCCTGATGTCATCGTTCCATTGCTCTTCTAGCATCGCAACTCGGTATGGTACTTCCAACGACGCTTGGCACTGCTTGTCCACTATTTTTTCGGAGATTAATCCAATCCATATTTTCTCGTAGCCTGATCTGGTCCTATTTTTCCGGGGTAAACATCTTCTTGTCTTGGCATCAAATGTTCTTCTTTTTCCAACCGATGCTTGGCATTAAAGTCCTTCCGTGCCAACGACTTCTCGGCATCCTTCTTGGTGTCACCTTCTTCCTGGGCTAACCCGCTCCTGCTCTGCTAGCGGATGTGCCATAAGCTATGCCAACTTGCAAAAAGGTGCCAAAAACAAACCTTCACACTAACATAACACTGAATCCTATCTCCTTATGGAATGTATGATTTTACAACCTAAATGCAGCTAAATGTACTTAAAATAAAAGAAAGAGCATTCGAAATAAAAAGGATGAAAAAACAACCCTCCACACTTTTGGAGTGTCAACACTCCCCCACACCTAGCTCATTGCTTGTCCTAAAGTAATGAAAGATAAAAATAGAAATAAAACAATGAAAATGATACCTCATCAAAGTTTTGGTTGGCATGTCAACCAATGCTGGCAAGTAAAAGTTGTCATAGGTCTATCCTCAGTTATCTTAGTGCAGTTATGCCAAACAATTAAGAATTCAAGAGCAACAATATAAATCTTGTCTAAGGTCATGAAGAGTGCATGATGTGCGAGCAATATGCATCAAATATCCTTTCAACCCCTTAGCCAATTTTACTTCTTAAACTCATATTATTATTATTATTATTTCTTCCGAAGGTATGTGATTTTTTTATTGCTGACATTAGATTAGGGTAGCGTCATGCACTTTTTGGCATGAGATATAAGAGGGAGCATACAACGAATACCCACGTTAGTCCAGACTACATCACTCACTAACCTATTACACTCATACCTTAATTCATGTTGGCTTGAGAACTAAGAGGGAGCAAACCACGAAGCCTCAAGTTATTAATTTTTCCTAAGGAGAGGAGTGTCCTAAAGTTCTCCAGCATTTGGCACCCATTGATGCACTATCTTTTTACCTTGACATTTTATTTATTCATTTTTAGAATATGAGCATAGTGTCAAACAGTCTAAGCTTGCTAGGGGAATTAGATACATACCACGTGTTAAGTGTAAATTCAAGTCCCTAGACTAGAGATCAATTGGCAAGCAATCCTGACATTGACATCTAAAGATTTTTAAATTTCCTCATCAGACATACACATAGGTAAAATTAAACTTTCCTAACAAATGTTAACATGCTTCAAAAATTGACCGAGACAAAATTTTCTTTTAGTTATTTAGTGGTTTGGTATGATTGGCGTTAATCCTAATCTAGCCTATATATCATGACATGAAAACATACTGCAGTACATCAAAAAAAGAATAGCATAAATGTGAGGAAATGCACACCCCAAACCCAAGATGTGCATTGTCCTCAATGCATGAAACAACACATATATACTACAAAAACAGAAAAATAAAAATGCATGAACATGGGAATGCAAATGAGATGCAAAGAGTTAGGATGAAGAAGACTCCCCTTCAGAAAAGACTCCTCCTCGGACTACACGTGCTTCAGCTGCTATCTTGGCACTAGTATTTCTCTAGGATAGGCTTCTACGATCAGGAGCCATCATCTTCTTTCTGCTCCACCCTTGAGCGGTAGTGGAGGCAGGGGTCTCTTTCACAACCTTCACCGGATCGGATGAAGTTGGCGTGGCAGCTGACTCGGCAGGTGCAGTAAGTTTCTTCTCACTCTCATCAATGGATTCTAGTGGCGTAGCAGACTTGGCAATTTCATCATTGACAGGGGAAATAGTTTCTGTGGCAGTGGACGAAACTACACTAGGCACTAAACTATGAACCAGACTGGGAATTGGGCTGGTTGGCATGGCATCATCTTCAGTAAATATCTCTTCCGGAAATGCATGAAATGTTGGCATGATGCTAGGAGAAAGGCTCACTAAGGTTTCCCTAATGGCAAGGACTTTGGCTTGGTCATATCACTAGAGCTTACTCTGTTGCTCCTCAGCCTTCTCTAATTTCTAGAGAATAATCTTCTGGCATTGATGTATCAGGGCGAGCAACGCCATCGAGCCTGCTGGCATTGAATCCGCTATCATTGTGGTTGTTGGCTTGGCTCTCGGTGTCTTGGCCTTGTGCATTGGTGTGGTAGCCTTTCCTTTGCTCTTATCCTTCACTATAATGCCAGTGAGGTTCCTCCAACCAGCCGACGTGATAGTATATCCCTTTACCACCAGGGAAATGGCTTCCTCGGTTGTGGGCACATTTCACCGGCGACAAATATTACAAATTATTAATGGGAAGAGCAAACCTCCAATCGGCTTGAAAGCGCATTTGTATACTTTATTGGTGATAATCTGGCTAACACTAATTTTCCTGCTGTAGGATAGAATTTAGCAATGCCAGAGGGTCCTCCGAAACAGTCTCGTTGTGGGTCGTCAGCATCAAACTTTCCTTGAGGAAATGGTTCCAGCCCTTTGCTTGTGGTTTAAGAGCCACACTCTTAACCATACGGTGTCCCTTGGAGGGCACAATCCACTATGTTCCCAGCTCACATAGATCCTTTAATAATGTCTTGCTCTTGGCATCAATCATGTTAGCAACGAACACGCAATGCTCATCCTCTCGGTCTAGCTTGAGCATAATGGTGATAGACCCTTCATCAAATATCACACATTCACCCCTAATCATTAAAAATGGAGTTGACTTGGTAGTTAAATGTGCATAAAATTCACGAACTAGATTTGGGAAGATCTCACCCTTTTGTTTGCAAAACTCTTGCCATTTGTGCTTGGTGACGATGTCCATGAACTCAGGGGGGAAAGACTTAAATTTTCTCAGGGTTGAAGTTGAAGTTTCTCTCAAAGCAAAAGGACATGGAAACGAACTTATCTTCATATCTCCTTGTTAAAGAACGTCTTGAAGGGTCTAGACGAAGATGCCGTGAGAAATCTTGAAGAATTTGCGCTTGGTTAAGGTCAAGAAAAGGAAAAGATTGAAGCTTGATTTTCTTGTTTATGGTGAGAGAGAGTAAACCAACTAGTTGAAGAAGATGAAGTAAAAAAGGTAAGAGGTTTTATGGGCTTTGAAAGACGAAAAAGTGAGCGTTGCAAAAAGGGTAATTATGACCGGTTTAAAGAAGGTAATGATGAAAAAGGAGGTGTGTTTTGGGGAAGGAGAAAAGGGATGATGTGATAAGTATAAAAAGGATAAGTGATAAGGATAGGTTTTAAGGTGATAAGATATGGAGTGATAAGGTAATTAAATTGAATTTAAATTACCTTAATTTTTGAGCAGCTAGGGTTTATTATTTCTTTTTTCTCTCTCATGGCGTGAATTAAATCAAGCTATTTTGATTTTTCCCCCAAGTTACTCTCGCCGCATGCCAAGCTCAGTTGCTGGCACCATTTCTGGATGCGGCATCATTAAATCCTGCCACTCGTTGAAAACTAATATATCTATCTGGCACCAAATCTACATCCACTGAAATGAAACCTTTCAACCCATCAAAATAAAATCTAAAAATAAAGACTAAAATAAAAAGAAAAACCGATGAAAAATCCTAAATCCTAAAAACAAAGAAAAACAACTAACCTAATATTTACAAAGATTCAAACCTGTCGATGGTGTCATGGTATTTATGCCAAGAGAACAATCTCCTTGGAATTTCTCTGATGTCCCTCAAAATAGTGTTTTAAGCGCTGGCAATTTACCTTAAAAATTTCTTCGGTTTTCACATTCTTAATGTCCACAGCACCATGGGCATAGGGTTGTACAACTTCAAAAGGGCCCAACCATCTCGACTTAAGCTTGCCTAAAAACAATTTAAGACATGAGTTAAAAAGAAGAACAAGTTGACCTACCTCGAAATGTTTGGGTAGAATATTCTTGTCATGCCAACGTTTGGTTCTTTCCTTATACAACTTGGCATTCTCATAAGTGGGTGCTAGAAATTCTTCCAACTCATTGAGGTATAGCATCCTCTTTTCTCCCGTTGCGGCCCATGCCATGTCAAGTGTTTTGATTGCCCAATAGGCTTTATGTTCAAGCTCTACTGGCAAATGGCATGGTTTACCATATACAAGCTTGAAGGGTGAAGTGCCCAACGGAGTTTGAAAGGAAGTTCTATAGGCTCACAAAGCCTCATCTAATCTCAAAGACCAATCCTTTCTCAAAGGATTCACAGTCTTTTCTAGGATATTCTTGATCTGCTTGTTGGAAATCTCGGCTTGTCCATTTGTCTGTGGATGGTAGGTCGTGGCCATCCTTTGTTGTATCCTATACCCGCACAAATCTTTAGTCCAGCAAAATGTACACCATATGGCCTGACATGGCATGATTGCAAAATAGCTTGCTGCTCATCCTATGGCACACAACGACAGATCGCTTGACCAGCACATTGCTTAAATAGGAAAGGCTCATCCCAATAATACTTCCAAACATAACGCAAAAAACACTTTCTAGCATTATAGTCCAAATCTGGTGGCATGACTTTGCTCACCAAATAATTGACGATGTCGACATACCATGACACAACATCCCCTACGAGTAAATACTCTTCCGAGAACTCATCTCTGATAGCTTTAACATTGTCATCCTCACGGTGTTGCTCTATCAATGATAAGTGGTCATCTACTAAGTTTTCACTTCCCTTCTTGTTTCAAATCTCGAGATCAAATTCTTGTAGTAGGAGCGTCCATCAGATCAATCTCGGCTTGACATCCTTTTTTTGCCAAAAGGTATTTCAATGTTGAGTGATATGTAAAAACAACTTTTTTACCTATCAAATAAGGTCTAAATTTATCAAAAGTAAATAAAACTACAAGAAATTCTTTCTCAGTTGTGGTATAATTAAGTTGTGCTTCATTAAGTGTTCTGCTGGCATAGTATATGGCATGAAAAACTTTTCCACGTCGCTGCCCAAGCACTACTCCAATGGCATAGTCGCTGGCATCACACAAGAATGGCTCATTCTAGTGGGGTGCTACGATTATAATGGCATTGACCAGCTTCTCTTTAAGGACCTGAAACGCTCTCAAACAAGAATCATCAAATGCAAAAGTGACATCTTTTTCTAATAACAAGCATAAAGGTTTAGAAATTTTAGAAAAATCCATAATGAATCCTCGATAAAAACTTGCATGACCTAGAAAACTTCTTAAACCTTTAACACTTGTGGGGGGTGGTAATTGCTTGATTACTTCGACTTTTGCTGGATCAACCTCTAATCCGTTCTTTATCACCCTATGCCCAAGAACAATGCCCTCCTTCACCATAAAGTGGCATTTTTCCCAGTTCAAGACTAGATTGGTCTCAATGCATCTCTTCAAAACTTGCTCTAAACTCATAATGCATTCCTCAAATGTGTTACCAAACACTGGGAAATCGTCTATAAACACTTCCATGTTGTGCTCAATCAAATAAAAAAAATAGACATCATACAACATTGAAACGTTTCTGGCACATTGCACAACCCAAATGGCATCCTTCTGAAGGCAAATGTCCCATATGGACATATGAATGTCGCCTTCTCTTGGTTGTTGAGGGTTATTGCAATATGATTATAACTTGAATAACCATCTAAAAAGCAATATAAAGCTTTACCTGCCAGTTTGTCTAACATCTTGTCGATGAAAGGCAAAGGAAAGTGGTCATTCCTTGTGACTTTATTCAGCCTTCTATAATCAATGCACACTCTCCATCATGTGATTGTTCTGGAGGGAATTAACTCATCTTTGCTATTCTGGACAACAGTCATGCCACCCTTCTTTGGCCCGCACTGCACCGAGCTAACCCAAGAGCTATCGGATACAAGATAGATTATTCCAACATCAAGACATTTAATAATATCATTTTACAACTTCTTTCATGCTCGAGTTCAACCTCCTTTGACCTTCAATAGTCTTGCCATGGTATTCGTCCAAAATAATATTGTGCATGCAAATGGTTGGGCTTATACCTCGAATATTTGCCAAGGTCCAACCCAACGCTTGCTTATAGATTTTTAATATTGCCAACAATCTTGCCTCCTGATCATTAGTGAGATCAGTGGCAATAGTCACTGGCAGAGTTGAGTGCTCACCTAGATAGGCATACTTCAAGTGTTATGGCAGTGGCTTAAGCTCCAACTCTGGTGGTTCCCCGATTGATGGTTTCATTTTTTTATCTCTTTGCCAGCCAATTGGAGAGGCTCAAAGTAACTCACATCTTCAGTCTCCAAGGCTGGTTCCTCAGGTTATTTAAATAGTTCAACTATGTCGTCAAGCATGTTAGCATCGAATTATGCATCATGGCCTAAATGTGCCATGTTCAAAGTATAAATGGCCTCCATCATCTCCTCAGCTTGACATTCATCTAATTCATCTGCACATTTCAAAGCTTGAAACACATTAAAAGTAACATGCTGGTGATTCATTCGCATGGTTAGTTCCCCTTTATGAACATCAATAAGCGCTCTACCTATGGCAAGGAATTGCCTACCCAAAATAATTGGCACATTAGTATCAGCTTCATAATCCAAAATGATAAAATCATCTCAAAATATAAATTTGTCTACCTTTACCAACACATCCTCAATATTACCCTTGGGATGTGCATAAGATCGGTCTGCCAACTGAAGTGTCACCGTGGTAGGTCTTGCTTCTATGCCAAGCTTCTTGAAAATGGATAGTGCATCAAATTGATGTTGGATCCTAAATCATACAATGCCTTACCCATGAATTATTATCGATTGTACAAGAGATAGTAAAACTCTCTAGATCTTTAAGCTTTGGTGGCAATTGATCCAAGATCATGGCGCTACATTCTTGCGCTAGGGCAACAGTCTCTAACTCTCCCAACTTCCTCTTTTTGGATAAGATGTCCTTCGTAGATTTTATATAGTTGAGCATTTGCTCAAGGACCTCTACCAATGGAATTTTAATTTGCAATTGCTTAAGAACTTCCAAGAAGCGCTTAAATTGTTGATCCTGTTTGTGCTTTTGAAGTCTGGCCAAAATGGTGGCGGTGGATACACATATCCTGGTACTGTCGGCTTTGCCGAAGCAGTGATGTCATCCATTTTTTCTTCAATATGCTTTCTGACCTCAGTTTGCTTTTCATCTTTGTTTACAACACCGTTGGCACTGGTACTGGCATCTTGTTGAGTATTGACACTAGCATGGGTGTTGGCATCATTGTGGGTATCACCACTGGCATCATATGCTTTGGCTTTTTCCTTCTCTGATTTCTTTGGCTTGTCTGTTGGCACTGGTTTCCTAACTTGGTAGTCGACCGACTGCTTGGCAGCCGTTTTTGCCTCACAATGTTTATCACTTCGAAGGGTTATGACCTTGCACTGCTCATTACCTTTGTGCCAAGCATCTTTAGTGTAACATGGCAAAGCTCCTTATGGATGATTGTTGAATGCATTGTCAACTTGTCCCATATGAATCTCTAAATTTCGTATTGACGCTACAAGACTATGAACTGTGACATCATCCTACTATGTCTACTCTGTAAGATTACCTCCTTGATTGAATCTTTGCCCTTGCTAGAAAATATTTTGAACTTTCTGTGGCATGGTATTTTGATAGAATGCTGGCATGGGATTCTGGTTTTGTCTTTGGGTATTATGGCCTTGTGCATTGTACCGGTTTTCCCATTGATGTCTCCAAGCTAAGTTAGGGTGTTGCCTCCAACCTGCATTATAAGAGTTGGACTTAGAATTATAATAACATCCAAAATTGCCAATGAAATTTATAGACGCAGGATTTGCAGGGCATTCATTTGCATGGTGGTTCTCTCCACAGATAGTGCAAAATGGCTCCAATACTTTAACTACTTGGGACTCATTGTTTTTTTTTGTAAAGTTCTCACCATACTAGTGAGGTTGGAAATCTTAGCATGGATGGATGTTAGCTCATCCAACTGTAGTTTCCCACTGGCTTTGGTTCTAGTTCCAACTCTAGCAACATGATATTCAAAATCATTTATGGCTATCCTTTCAAGGTTGCCAACGACATCTGTATAATTTTTGTCAAGCAATGATCCGATTGCTGAAGCATCAACAACAATCCTTTTATGTGCGTTCAATTCGTTGTAGAAAGTTTGTATCTAGGTCCAATTTGGGAACCCGCGCATAGGACACCTCCTAAAAAAATCTTTAAATCTTTCCCATGCATCATATAGTGTCTCTTCCTTAGCATGCCTAAAATTAATGTCTCCCAAGCATTTGATCGTTGTCAGCCAATTCAGTTATGATATTGAGTTGCAATAGGCAAACTATGCCAGTGGTCGCTTGGTATAGTAGTTAAAAAGGGAGTGCCAGCTCTTGCTTGGCAGTACACTTAAAAATGCAAATCATGCCAGATGTTGAACTAAATATAACCATAACATTCAACGAAAACACCCCTCACCAACTATGAAATCAGTTCATGGTGAGGGTATCAACCAAAAAACCATAATCGTTTTTACATCTATCAGCATTAAAAGTAAACAAAATAAAATGACAACAAAGAGGATAGGCTAGAAGAGGGTCTCTTAATGAAACTCCTCACAACTAGGATCTTGGTCAGATGTTGAACCTTATCTCTAATCACTCTCATTCCTTATTCCACTCTCTCCGACAATTTTTCTTTGATCTGATTTAAATAGGACTCCATGGATAGCCTAGGATTATCTTGGATTTGAATTTTGAACGTGTAGGGATAAGGAAGGTGATCATCTTATCCGACGTTTGAATCCTAAGGCTGGTCAGATTAGGGCTGACGTCATCGTGCCATTGCTTATCTGGTATTGTAGCTCGGCATGGTACTGCCAACCGCGCATGGCTGTAACCCCATTAGCCCGGTCTAGACGGTTGACCCGAACCGAGGTGATTACACGGAGAAAACCGAAGTCAACTCGTTAAAGCCGACTCCGATTGACGACCCTTTTTTTCTTTTTATCTTTTCTAGATGCAACATAAATCCTATGTGGTCACAAAAGAGCATAGGAAGAAACGACACATCGATCGGATTTCGTTTAGGGACCTAATTGCACAAACTAGACATTTAGGGACTAAAATGTAATTTCTACAAATTACAAGGACTTCTCTGATTTTAAAGTTACATTTATTCAATTAGTCATATTTCATGCTTCAATATAAATTTCCATCATAACCTAACAAATCAAACACATTTAATTGCATTCATGAAGATCAGGGATTAAAACACAACGTTTCAAAACATCCTCAACTGAGGTTTAACCAACTTAATGACTCGCGTATCGATACGCCTAAGGAGGGTATCGATACACCCTCGATAGTCAAACTTCCCAGGCCTACGTCACCAGACCTTATCGGTACATTGAGGTACCATATCAGTACGCCCTCGTCCAGTGACTAAAAAGGGTATCGACATGACCCCGTTTACTTGTACGCCCTCACAAAACAAGCAGGCCGTATCGATACGCTCTAAGGTGTACCGATACGCTGTAATCTAAAAATGTCAAATATGTACATTTTGAACCTCAACGACCAAACCAAACCACTCCAACATATAGTTAAACTTATTTGCACACCAATATGCATCGATACTCAAAGGTACAAGTCAAGGAAAACATCAATATTTGGATTCTAAAGCATGCTCTCGAAAAGTCAAAAACACCAAAAGACCAAAAGCATCCAAAAAAGCAAGGTAAATCATCAAAATCAATATAATGGCCTTAAACAAACAAAAAAACCATATGAAACTTGCATCAACAACAGGGAGTCCAAAACACAACTCCCAAAGCAAACCATTAAATCCCATTGCCAAATATCATTTCAAAACTAAGTGTAAAACATCACCATACTTGAGCTTAACTATTCCTTGGATCCTTTTAAGCCTCCTTGCTGCCCAAAATATCTCAATTATCTACATTGTTGGTAAAAGAGAGCGTAGCATGATAGCTTAGTGAGGCATGCTCTAAAAACACCAACAAAACAATGCAAGCTTTTAAATCTCTTTCTTGAAATCCATTTGAAAGGTCGTGCTCTTTCTATCTCATGCTAGAAAACCATTTCAAAGCAGATCACCATTTGAAAATCACATGTACCATCTTTCTATCTATCTATATCATGCATTCAACCAATGCAAATCTCATGGCAAAGCCACACACATGCTTGATATTCAAAAGCATTTCATAAATCTCAAAATCTCATGTGCATTTCTCATAGCATAAAATCATTTCAACATTGGTACATGTGAATCAAATACATTATCATATAATGGCATTTCATATTTTCTCTTTACTCGGATATGCGTATTAGCTTGACATATAGCCAAGTCCTACCCCAGTGGAATCTCACATCACCGGACTCTCATGACGATATCTCTTTTCACCACAAAGCTTGGGTGTTTCACCAAGACCTACCCCGATGGTATCTCTCATCATCGAATTCTCACTTTGAATCGGGATGACACTACCCCCATTGCCCGACTCCAAAGAGCACGTACAAATTTTTGTTTATAATGCACTTTACATCCTATTGGTCAACCAATTATATCTGATAATGTTCTCATCATTTATGCCAATATATTGTATTAAAATCATCATCTCACCTACTATTTTGATGCAACATTTCTCAAATCTATCTCATCACATTTCAAAACCGCAATTCATGCATAACATTTAATCAAAATCTCAATATTCTTTGCAATGCCATTCTATCTCATGGGATCATTATGAAACATCATTTCATGTCATAAATAATGCATAAAACAATAGGACTTTGTCTATCTCAAATCAAGAGCATGTCAAAAGCATTTAGGGGCATCATCCACTTTTCGAGAGAAAATCTAAACATACTTACTTCCAGACTTAGGATGGTGTTTCAAACCAATCCTAAATCCCCAAACCTTGTTGCCTTGTCCCTCAAGGTTTTCTCAAACCATTTGCACTCACCGATAACGTTTCACTTGCTTGCCGAAACGATTTCTAAGCTTCCGACACTTCCAGATCAACACCAAATGCATCCGATGAAGTCTCCCATGTTCATTACACATAAGAGCAGAGGATTAATGCATCATCATGCATTAAAATCACCAACCACTCATTCTAACTCACCGTTGTACTCAAAACTAGCGTTTCGGCAATCCGAAATAACCAAAATCACCTTCAAACTTACTCAAATCAAAGGCCAACCAAGATATATCAATTCTAACATTTTCTAAACTTCAATCAACATAAACACAACCTTATACCTCCAGCAATAGCAGATCACCAAAATCACCTCAAAAACCACAAATCTAGCATCTCAAACTTAAGAACTCAAACCTATTCGGGATTTTTTTGTTAAAACCTCATTAGCAACATCAAATATCATCCAAAATATGTTAGAAATCAACCTCAAAACAGAGCCTAACATAAAAATACGAAAATCACCAAGATCTCATCAAGAATCTTGAATTTAGCAACTATTTCATGTTTATAACATTAAAAAAACTCAAAAACCATCAACAAAGGATTGATAACTTTCGAATTTCAGTGAAGAACTAATCATTAAAGGAGAAGGACAAAGCTTACCTCTAATGGTTGATCTCTCTTCAATTTGGGCAAGTTTTCTTGAAATTCAAAGCAAAAACCAAAAGGATTTGATGAAAAAAAAGATAGGAAATCTTTTGAAAGATAAAATCTCAGCAAACAAAATGAAAATTGATGAGAGAAAAGTGTTTGGATGATTGAAAGTTGAGAAAATGAAAAGAGAAAACTATCGTGAAATTAGTTATGAAAAGTCAACTTTAATTTTTCCTTTTTAATTCCCTTTTATTTCTTTACTTAAATCATTATTAAAAGCTCCCAAATTAAAGAGAAATATGATGAAAAAGGTAAAATTAGCTCCTTAAAGATTCAAAATTTCAATCCTTTACAAACAGTCACTAGTCAACTTTTGCAAAAACTGCATTTTGGTCACTATACCAAAATGTAATATTTCCAAATCACATTTTGTAAAATTGTTTTCACCATAATCATTTATATAATAAATGAGGATTTTTAGATATATTCCCATATTTTTAAAACATCCCGAACTAGGTGTTCCCTAAACCAACCTCAAGGGTTCGAATAGTTCCTGACCGTCCCGATTCAACATCTAAAACATCTAGGCCCAAAACCAGGGCGTTACAACTCTCCCCCACTTAAGAAATTTTGTCCTAGAAATTTACCTGGTGGAAAAAGGTAAGGAAATTGCTTCTTCATGTCATCCTTCCTTTCTCACGTGGTTTCCTCAACGCCAGGATTTCTCCACAAGACTTTGGCCAGCTCAATGGTCTTACCCCGGAGAACCTTACTACTCGTATCAAGAATCTCAATGGGCTCCTCATCATAAGTCAAGTCTGGATTCAGCTCACCCTCTTTTACATGCATAACATGCGATGAATCCGATCTATACCTCCGAAGCATGGATACATGGAACACATTATGTATCTTTTCTAACTCTAAAGGAAGTCTCAACTTGTAAGGAACATGACCCACAAGTTCTATCACCTCATATGATCCAATAAACATCGGAGTCACTTTTCCCTTCAATCCAAATCTCATCACCTTCTTCTAAGGTGAAACTTTCAGAAACACACGTTCGCCAACTGCGAACTCTATCTCCTTACGCTTCAAATCTGCGTAAGACTTTTTCCAGTCCGATGCTGCCTTCAATCCCTCACAAATGAGCTTCACCTTCTCGGTGGTTCCTTTCAACAAAGATGGCATTGAAATCAACTTTTGTCCCATTTCATCCCAATAAAGGGGAGTTCTACACTTTCTCCCGTATAAAGCCTCGTACGGTGACCTTTTAATACTTGCATGGTAACTATTATTATAAGCAAACTCAACCAAAGGCAAGTACTTCTCCCAAGAACCTTGAAACTCAATAACGCAGCACCTAACATATCCTCAAGCACTTGGATGACATGCTCTGACTACCCATCCATCTACGGATGATAAGAAGTACTAAAATTCAGCCGTGTACCCAAAGCTTCATGTAAACATACCCAAAACCTCGATGTGAACCTCAGATCTCTATCTGATGCTATAGATTTTGGAACACCGTGCAAACGCACAATCTCAACAATATACAGCTCAGCTAACTTATCCAAGTTATACGTAGTATGCACAGGTAAGAAATGTGCACACTTTGTAAGGCGATCCACAATCACCCAAACCGAATTCTTCTTCGACGGTGATAAGGGCAATCCAGACACGAAGTCCATGGTAATTCTTTCCCACTTCCATTCTGGGATTCTCAACGGCTACAACAACCCAGAAGGAACCCGATGTTCAGCCTTAACCCGCTGACAAACAATACATTTGCTAACAAACTCGGCAACATCCTTCTTCAACCCCACCTCGTAGTACTCATCCTTCAAATTGCGATACATTTTCGTACTAACAGGGTGCATAGCGAAAGAACTACTATGAGCTTCAGTCATAATAGTGCGCCTCAACTCCACATCATTCGGCACCACTATCCGACTCCCAAAACACAGAACACCATCATCATCATTGAAACTAAAGTCTGAAGGCCTTCCCTCCGTAATATCCTGATAATGCGGTACAAGAGAATCATCAAGAAACTGCTTATCCTTTATTAACTGAACCAAAGATGGTTTCACTTGCAACTCAGCAACAAGGCCACCATCTCGTGATATGCTCAAACAAGCAAATATCACCCTCAACTCCACCGCCACTTTCCTGCTCAAAGCATCGACCACAACATTGGCCTTCCTCGGATGATACTCGATCGTCAGGTTATAATCCTTAAGCAACTCCACTCAACGTCGTTGCCTAAGATTCAAATCCTTCTGAGACATAAGATACTTCAAACTCTTGTGATCCGTGTACACAATACACTTCTTACCATATAGGTAATGTCTCCAAATCTTTAAGGCGAACACCACCACCACTAACTATATATCATCTGTGGGATAGTTACGCTCATGCACCTTCAACTGTCGCGATGCATAAGCTACTACCTTACTTTCTTGCATCAGTACACACCCCAAACCAACATAGGATGCGTCACTATACACCACAAACTCTTTTCCAGATTCAGGTTGAACCAAGATAAGAGCTTGTGTCAAAGCTTCCTTTAACTTCTCAAAATATTGTTGTCTCGCTTTCGTCCACTCAAAATTAACATCATTCTGCAATAACTTCGTCAAAGGAGTAGAAATCTTGGAAAATCCATCCATAAATCTTCAATAGTAACCCGCCAAACCAAGGAAACTACGAACTTCATGAACAGATCTATGAGGCTTCCAATTCACTACTGCCTCAAACCTCTAAGGATCAACACGAATTCCCTCGGCCGAAACCATATGACCAAGAAAAATAACCTCCTTCAACCAAAACTCACATTTCCTCAGCTTGGCATAAAGATGATTCTCTAACAACACTTACAAAACAATTCTCAAATGTTCCTCGTGCTCATCCTCAGTACGAGAGTGCACAAGGATGTCGTCTATGAACACCACAACAAATTTCTCCAAGAACTCATGAAACACCATGTTCATCATATCCATGAATGCAACAAGAGCATTCGTCAAACCAAAAGGCATCACCAAAAATTCATAATGCCCATACCTTGTCCAAAAAACAGTTTTGGCACATCCACATCCTTAACCTTCAATTGATAGTACCCAGACCTTAAATCAATCTTTGAGAAAACAGTCGCTCCATGAAATTGATAAAAAGATCATCTATCCTTGGCAAAGGATACTTATTCTTAACAGTCAACTTATTCAGTTGACGATAATCAATGCACATTCTGATCGTGCCATCTTTTTCTTTACAAACAAGACCGATGAACCCCAAGGTGACACGCTAGGCCGAATAAAGCCTCGATCAAGCAACTCCAAAAGTTGCGTCTTCAGCTCCTTCAACTCCTTAGGTGCCATTCAATAGAGAGAGATGAACACCGGAGTTGTGTTCTCATACAACTCAATTCCAAACTCGACCTCCCGATTAGGCGGCAAACCTGATAACTCCTCCGAAAACACCCCATGGAATTCACACACCATCTTTATATCTTGCACCCGCACCTCCTTCGTGCTAGGATTCATTACAAAATCTAAATAAACTTCACATCCTTGACGCAACAACCGGCTCGCTTCAATCATCGAAACCACATTAGATAGGAAGTTCACGTTCTCTCCCACCACCACAACTTCATAATCATCATCAAGTTTCAGCGAAACTCGCTTATTCTCAAAATCCACAACAACCTTATGCCCAACTAGCCAATCCATACCAAGGATAACATCGAATCCATAGAAAGGTAATTCCATGAGATCCACCAAGAACACATGTTCTTCAACCGTTAAGGGACATCTCCTTTACAACTTCCTTGTTACAACTGTTTCACCGAAAGAACTAGTCACACGCACACCAACATCCAAAGACTCAACAGGCAAACCAAGCATTTGATCATGTTCACGCAATATGTATGAATGTGTAGACCCGGAATCAATCAGAGAAAGTAATGGCAAAGACTGCAAAGTAAAGGTACCTGCGATCACATTAATGTCATTCCTCCCTTCACAATGGGCATACACTCTGGCCTGTCCACCACCTTCAGTTTGAACAGCTACAACATGTGCTACATTCCTCGTACCATCATCTCTATGCTGGAAATTGAAACGGCCATGCCCACGGCCTCTCTATGGCTCAGTTGCTCTCACCGCAGCCTGCCCCTCTCTCATCGGCTGAGGACAATCATGTTTCATGTGCCTACGGGAACTACAGTTCCAACACGTACCAACGTTGCCCTAGAACTCTCTCGTGTGCCTCTTGTCATACCAATTACATTCAGAGGCATGAATGAAAGCATTCGGCCCTTGCTGACCTCTCATGTGGTTACCTTTCCCATGTCTAGCATCTATATTTGACCTTCTATCCTTAGGCCTCTTAAATCGATCCCTTCCATCATCACGATCCGTAGCTCGCTTTCCAGAGCTAGATCCTCCCGCTCGACTGGCCAGACCAAGGTTCAGTTTAATGTCCTTGGCTCGAGTGACCATGACATCAAAATCGGTGTAATCCGATGCAAGAATATATGTTTTCACATCAGTCACCAGCCCATATCTGAAATGCTCACACCTTTTCCGTTCATTAGGGATCAATTCTGGTGCATATTGGCTAAGGCGTACCAACTGAACTTCATATTCCGCCACTGACATGCTACCTTGCACTAGGGATATGAATTCCCTCTTTTTCTCGTCAAAATAACGGACACCCATATATATTCCTCTTGAATGCATTCAGAAAGAACGCCCAAGTCACCTTAACATCTTCCAAACCAGCTATAGTGGTCGTCCACCACGTATAGGCATCACCATGCAACAGGGACACGATGTACCCCAACTTCTGGACATCGTTACAGTTTATCTGCCCAAGGATCCTCTTGGCGCTCTCCAACCAAGATTCGGAACCCTCAGGGGTCGGCCCCCCCTAAACTCAGTCCCTCCGAGATTACGAAGTCGCTCTAACGATAGACACGCACAAGAACCAGCCTGAGGTACAGCCACATGAGCACCAACTACTGCTGCCTGAAAGGCTCCAACAATAGCTTGAATCAGCACGGTCATATCAGGAGCAGCTTGCCCTCGTGCTCACTCAGGTTCGACAACCCCTATTCCAGCTACAGCAATACCAGCCCCCGCTCCACCACCACTAGGTGGTCCACCAGGAGGAGGAGGCGGTAAATTCTCAACACGCTCATCAATCTCATTCATCTCATTCTCAGCCGCATTACGTGTATTAATTCTACGCTCTCTACGTGGCCCCATTCAAAACAATGCTACTAGCAAAATGCAATAAAACTCAGTTAAGCAATGTAAGGCAAGAAATCTAAGGTGATCAAGTTCATTTTCAAAACAATTCTTTCTAATATTAATGATATTGAAATGAGTTCCCAATTATACCCCAAACATAGCATAACAACACAATTTCATCTCAAACCTTCAACTTGAATACATTTCATCTCAATAAGGCTCAAACATTGCACAATTACACAACATGCTTTCACAAAGTTCATATCTACTCACATTTACACTTACCAACCACTTACCAATGCCCCAATTATTCGCAAACCTGGCTCGGATACCAACAAATGTAACCCCCTCAGCCCGGTCTAGACTGTTGACTCAAACCGAGGTGATTACATGGGGAAAACCAAAGTCAACTCGTTAAAGCTGACTCTGATTGACGACCCTTTTTTTCTTTTCTAGATGAAACTTAAATCCTATGTGGTCACCAAAGAGCATAGGAAGAAACGACACAACGATCAGATTTCGTTTAGGGATCTAATTACACAAACTAGGCATTTAGGGACCAAAATGTAATTTCTACAAATTAAAAGGACTTCTCTGATTTTAAAGTTACCTTTATTTAATTAGTCATATTTCATGCTTCTCTGTAAATTTCCATCATAATCTAACCAATCAAACACATTCAATTGCATTCATGAAGATTAGGGACAAAAACACAATGTTTCAAAACATCCCCAACTGAGGTTTAACCAACTTAACGACTCACATATCGATTCGTCTAAGGAGGGTATCGATAAGCCCTTGATGGTCAAACTTCTCAGGCTTGCGTCACCAGACCGTATCAGTACGCTGAGGTAACGTATCAGTACGTTGAGGTAACGTATCAGTACTCCCTCGTCCAGTGACTAAAGTGGGTATCGATACGACCCCGTGTACCGGTACACCCTCACAAAACAAGCAGGCCGTATCGACACACTTTGAGGAGTACCGAAACGCTGTAGTCAACAAATGCCAAATATGCACATTTTGAACCTCAACGACCAGACCAAACCACTCCAACATATCGTTAAACTTATTTGCACACCAATATGCACCAACACTCGGAGGTACAAGTCAAGGAAAACATCAAACATCAATATTTTGATTCTAAAGCATGCTCCCTAAAAGTCAAAAATACCAAAAGACCATAAGCATCCCAAAAAGCAAGGTAAATCATCAAAACCAATAAAATGGCCTTTTACAAGCAAAAAAAACCCCATATAAAAGTTGCATCAACAACAGGGAGTCCAGAACACATCTCCCAAAGAAAACCATTAAATCGCATTGCCAAATATCATTACTAAAGTAAGTGTAAAACATCACCATACTTGAGCTTAACTATTCCTTGGAACCTTGTAAGCTTCCTTACTGCCCAAAATGTCTCAATTATCTACATTGTTGGTAAAAGAAAGCGTAAGCACGATAACTTAGTGAGACATGCTCTAAAAACACCAACACAACAATGCAAGCTTTTAAATCACTTTCTTGAAATCCATTTCAAAGACCACACTCTTTCTCTCTCATGCTTGAAAACCATTTCAAAGTAAATCACCATTTGAAAATCACATGTACCAAATTTCTATCTATCTCATGCATTCAACCAATCCAAATCTCATGGCAAAGCCACTCACATGCTTGATATTCAAAAGTATTTCATAAATCTCGAAATCTCATATGCATTTCTCATAGCATATCATTTCAACATTGGTACATGTGAATCAAATACATTCTCATATATTGGCATTTCATATTTTCTCTTTACTCGGATATGCAGATTAGTGTGATATATAACCAAGTCTTACCCCAGTGGAAACTCACATCATCGGACTCTCATGGCGGCATCTCTCTTTGCCACAAAGCTTGGGTGTTTCACCAAGACCTACCCCGATGGTATCTCTCATCATCAGATTCTCACTTTGGATCGGGATGGCACTACCCCCATTGCCCTACTTCAAAGAGCACGTACGAATTTTAGTTTATAGTGCACTTTACATCCTATTGGTCGACCAATTATATCCGGTAATCTTTTCATCATTTATGCCAATATATCATATTGAAATCATCATCTCACCTACTGTTTTGATGCAACATTTCTCAAATCTATCTCATCCCATTTCAAAACCACAATTCATGCATAGCATTTAATGAAAATCTCAAAATTCTTTGCAATACCATTCAATCTCATGGGATCATTATGAAACATCATTTCATGTCATAAATCATGCGTAAAACAATAGGAATTTGTCTATCTCAAATCAAGAGCATGTCAAAAGCATTTAGGGGCATCAACCACTTTTCGAGAGAAAATCTAAACATATTTACTTCCAAACTTAGGATGGTGTTTCAAACAAATCCTAAATCCCCAAACCTTGTTTCCTTGTCCCTTAAGGACTTCTAAAACCATTTGCACTCACCGATTACGTTTCGCTTGCTTGCCAAAACAATTTCTATGCTTTCGGCACTTCCGGATCAACACCAAATGCGTTTGATGAAGTCTCCACTGTTCATTACACATAAGAGCAGAAGATTAATGCATCATCATGCATTAAAATCACAAGCCACTCATTCTAACTCGCTCCTCTACTCAAAACTAGCATTTCGACTATCTGAATTAACCGAAATCACCTCCAAACTTTCTCAAATCAAAGCCCAGCCAAGATCTATCAATTCTAACATTTTCTAAACTTCAATCAACATAAAAAATCAGCATAAACACAACCTTATACCTCCAGCAATAATAGATCACCAAAAACATCTCAAAAACCACAAATCTAGCAGCTCAAACTGAGGAAGTCAAACCTATTCAGGATTTATTTGTTAAAACCTAATTCTCAACATCAAATATCATCCAAAATATGTTAGAAATCAACCTCAAAATAGATCCTATACGAAATCACCAAGATCTCATCAAGAATCTTGAATTTAGCAGCTATTTCATGTTTATAACATTAAAACAACTCAAAAACCATCAACAAAGGATTGATAACTTGAGAATTTCAGTAAAGAACTGATCATTAGAGGAGAATGACGAAACTTACCTCTAATGGTTGATCTCTCTTCAATTTGGGCAAGTTTTCTTGAAGTTCAAAGAAAAAATCAAAAGGATTTGATGAAACAAAGATATGAAATCTTTTGGAAGATAAAATCTCAGCAAACAAAATGAAAATTGATGAGAGAAAATTGTTTGGCTGATTGGAAGTTGAGAGAAAATGAAACGAGAAAACTATCGTGAAATTAGTTATGAAAAGTCAACTTTAATTTTCCTTTTTAATTCCCTTTTATTTCTTTACTTAAATCAGTATGAAAAGCTCCAAAATTAAAGAGAAATCTGATGAATTTTTTTTTGTAAAATTAGCTCTTTAAATATTTAAAGTTTCAATCCTTTACAAAACTATCATTAGTCAAATTTTGCAAAAACTACATTTTGGTCACTATACCAAAATGTAATATTTCCAAATCACATTTTTTAAAATTGTTTTCACCATAATCATTTATATAATAAATGAGGATTTTTAGATATTTTCCCATATTTTTAAAACATCCAGAACTAGGTGTTCCCTAAACCAACCTCAAGGATTCGATTTGTTCCCGACCGACCCGATTCAACATTTAAAACATCTAGGCCCAAAACCAGGGCATTACATTGGCACTGCTTTTCCGTTATTTTTTTTCAAATATTGATCCAATCCTTATTATCTCGCAGCCCGATCTGGTCCTATTTTTTCGAGGTCAACATCTTCTTGGCCTAGCCTTAAATGTTCTTCTTTTGCCGACCAATGCTTGGTATTAAAGGTCCTTCTATGCCAACGACTACTCGACATCCTTCTTGGTGTCGCCTCCTTCCTAGGCTAACCTGCTCCTGCTATACCAGCTGATGTGCCATCAGCTATGCCAACCTGTTAAAAGGTACCAAAAACAACCCTTCATACTGACATAACACCAAATCCCAACTCCTTATGCAATGCATGATTTCACAACCTAAATGCAACTAAATGTAATTAAAAGACAAGAAAGAGTATGTGAAATAAGCATAAAAATAGTACTTTTGGAGTGTCAACACTTTATTACATCATGGAATGATCTTGCAAAGCAATTTCTTTTCCACTTTAATCCAGTAACAATGAACTCGCGCCTGACGAATGAAATTACAATTTACTATCAGTTGGATGATGAGACTCTTCACACTACATGGGAAACATATAAATCTTTGTTGTGACGATGTTCCAACCATGGCATTTAATAGGAATTTCATATATAATTTTTTTATAATGGGTTGAATGCAGCCACACGACATCTTGTTGACGAGTCGTCTAATGGTCCATTATTTGATTGCACCTACAACGCTGCTATTAGTGTATTGGAGGAATTTTCTCATAACGATTCACAATATCCTATCTCAAGAGCTACATCATGCAAAGCTGCACCAAAAGTTTTTTAGCTTCATGATTTAACTTCTCTAAAGGATCAGATTTCTACTTTGGAGAACTAAATAAAAAAAATGGATGGATCAAGTGAAGTTGCTCCCATCCACCTGGCTCAACAAACAACCACCCCTTATATTTTCTTGTGAGATTAGTGGCGAGAACCATAGTTTTGAGGATTGCCCACAACATGCAAAAAATGCTAGTTTTGTCAGCAATATACGAGGAAACAACATGGATACATCTTACAACACAGCTAACCGCCAGTCTTGGAGTAACTCTAATCCTGCACAACAACAAGAAGTATTTCTCTGTGGGAACAATTCCTTCCAATGGAATTCTAGTGTGTTCCAAGGAAACTTCAATTACCCATGGCAACAATTTACACCACATACTCCATTATAGCCACAACAGAATCAGATGCAACCACAACATATTGCCTCAAACTCTTAGCAATCAGTATGGTGTGTAATCAAAATATGAAGCACCATCTCAGACTTATTCTTAGATGAGTCATTATGCTCAATCAACTATCATTTGACCCATTTGCTCTTCTCAAAGAGACGATGCGTGATCATTTGCCTCAAACTGAAGCTATAATGCAGGTCACTCTCTATCAATACGCACTTTGGAAGCTCAATTAGGATAGTTAGCTACCGATATTAATTCTAGACAATCGGTACCTAGAAATATTGAGAGTATGGTGAACAAGGGTAAGGAGCATTGCAAGGCTATTACTCTTCATAGTGGCAAATAAACTACTGACTCGATGCAACCAGTTCCCATATCACCTCACGACTAGAGAGAGTCCTATGTACCTAATCATAAAATAAAGGATGGAGAGAATGATAGAAAGACGAGTAATATAACCCATGTTATTACTCCAATTCCACTTGCATTACAACATAAGTTGTCGCCACAATACCATTGTCGACGCAACAATCAGATAATCCATCTCCACCTTTTCCTCAACGATTTAAGAATACTGAGTTGGGCGTTCAATTTCAATTCTTTCATGATACTTTGCAACAACTTACAATTCAAATTCCTTTGATTGTTGCTCTTACACAAATCTCAAATTATATAAAGTTCATGAAGGATATCCTATCCAAGAAGAAGAAGCTCAACACAATGGAAACCATTGCGTTCACTGAGGAGTGCAATGCATTAATATCTACCACTCTACCAAGAAAGATGAAATATTTAGGAAGCTTCATCATACCTTGCTCAATTGGTAATCACTACTTTAGTAAAGCTCTTTGTGATTTGGGGTAGTATCAATTTAATGCCATTAGCTACTTTTCAAAAGTTAGGCATTGGAGAAATGAAGCCCATTGTAGTCACATTACAATTGGCTGATAGATCTTTGACTCATCCGAATGGTCAAATCAAAGATGTACTCGTTCATGTGGACACACTTGTTTTCCCAGCTGGCTTTGTTATACTGGACTGTGAGGCTGGCAAGGATGTCCCTATAATTCTTGGTCACCCATTCTTAGCTACTGGGAAAGCGGTCATCATTGTATCGAAAGGAGAACTTACAATGCACGTTGATAATGGCCAAATTACTTTTGGTATGTTCAGAGTTGATATGGGAAAGAAATCTAAAGAATGTCACCATATCAACATTCTTGAACATATTATTCAAGAAAACCTACATCATTATGGTATTCTTGTTGCTGAAGATACTGCGCTGACAACAATAAAAGAAGATCTCTCGAATTGTGACCACATTGTGGAATTTCTCACTAATGCAATTCATCATAAGTGGCAAGTTGAATCTTTGGATCTTGCTCACCGGTTAATTCCTACTTTTAAATCGTCTTTTTAAGAAGTTCTTACTCTGTAACTGAAGCCATTGCCAGCTATTCTCAAATATGTATTCCTTAGAGATGCAGAAACAATCATAGTTATTGTCTCTGCAACTCTAGACACAATACAAGAAGCTAAGTTGATAAATATTCTTAAGCGAAACAAGTGGGCTATTACTTGGACAATTGTTGATATCAAGGGCATTAGTCCGTCTTTATGAATGCACAAGATTAAGCTAGATGATGAGAACAAACAGATCATTGAACCACAAAGAAGATTGAATGGAAAGATGAAGGAAGGAGTCAAGAAGGAAATCCTTAAATGGTTGGACACTGGAATTGTAACCCCCTTAACCCGGCCTAGACGGTTGACCCGAATTAAGAAAGTCACACGGGGAAAACCAAAGTCAACCCGAAAGTCAACCTTGATTAACGACCCTTTTTTTTTCTTTTTAAACTTGTCTAGATGCACATTAATCCTAATTGTGATCACACAAACATCATATTCAAAGATCACAAACATCAGAGATCAAACAGGGACCCAATTGAACAAATTACAACTTTAGGGACCAAATTGTAATTTCTGATAATTAAAAAGACTTAACCCAAATTAAAGTTACCATCTTGAAATTAATCAGGTTTCATGCTTCTCTGTGAAATTTCAGCTCAAAAGGGACTTCCCAAGCTCACACAATTGAACATACAAGATTCAGGACCAAAACGTAAACAATTCAAAACATGTAACTGCCAATGTCAGCTCCCTAACGGTCGGACGTTCCGAAACGGCTCGACCCTGTTCCGAAGCACGGGCCGTTCCGAAACCCATCAGCCCCGTTCCGAAACACGGCCTTGGCAGAGACCAAACCGTTTCGAAACGGTGCACACCGTTTCGGACGCCTGGGTTCGTGTAAGGCACCCGTTCCGAAACGGTGCATACTGTTCCGAAACGCCTGCACAGATTGCAGCAAACAAGCATACCAAATCATGCAATTGATCATTCAAACATGCTCCAAACGTCACCAAACTTTACCAGCATGCAATTAAACATATATATGACTTGTAGGAACCATCACATCATCAAATTAACATCATATGCAAAAAGCCCCAATTCTATAGGCATGCTTCCTACACAAGTTAGCCACTCAAGCTTCAAACTTCCAAAACAAGCATATAAGGTTCCAATCCAAAAACCAGCATTTAAAACAACTTTCAACATATTTAGGGAGTCTCAAACACCTCCCAAAACATACACTTTGGTCCCCCATTGCCAAAACACACAAAAGCTAAATGTTTAACAAAACCTTCCATACTTTGAGCTTCACTTGAACTTGATTGCTTGACCTTTCTTGCTGCCCCTCAAAGTACTCTAATGCTCTGCATTATTGAATTAAGAAAACGTAGAGAGCGTAAGCAAAAGCTTAGTGAGGCATGCTCATTAAAAACAATTCAATAATGCAATTAAAACCATTTATAAACCATGCTCAAATCAACCTTTGCACATGCTCAATAGCATAATTAAAACAAGCAACCTCATACTTCAACATAAACCTTAAAACAAGCATCTCATGCTTCACAAATTACTTAACATGTCATATTGGCTCAAGTGATACATTTCATTTCATAAAACAAGTTCAACAACTTTCCCAAGGACTTTTAAACACCTTGGCCCCAAGGACTTTTAAACACCTTGGCCATGGACTTTTAAACACCATGAATAAGGACCACACAAGGACTTTTAACCACCTTTGTGTCCAATGCTTGAATCACCCCAAGGACTTTTAAACACCTTGGCCCCAAGGACTTTTAAACACCTTGGCCCATGGACTTTTAAACACCATGGAAGGATCACCTAAGGACTTTTAACCACCTTAGTGTCCGCAACAAGACTCATCCAAGGACTTTTAACCACCTTGATGATCTTAAGTAACAAGGCTCACTCAAGGACTTTTAACCACCTTAGTGACCTTAACATTTTCAAAACACCACTTGCCAATATACATCATTATCATCATTTAATCCACTGTTTTAAAGCATTAAACCAAGCCATTTTCATCATGTATTTTAAAGCATCAATCCACATCATTTCAATGTATAAAAACAAGGAACTCCTACCTAGAGTTACCTTCAACATATGGCTTATATAATCAGCAAAATCCATGCTAAAACATGCTTTCAAAACAGTAATTAAAAACATGCAAATCATCACTTTGCAAAACATCAAGTCATGGCCACCACTAGAGAGAAAATCCGGAAACTTACACTTGAGCTTAGCAAAGTTGTTTAGACTTAAACTAAGCTCCCAAAACCTTCAAACCTTGGTTTTAAAGCTGAAAATCCAATTCCACAAATCCACTCACCACTTTCCACTTGCTTCAAGCCAAAGCACCAAATCAAGCTTCCGAATCAACCAAACTTGAATCCAATGATGCCTCCCCTGTTTCAACACATCAAAGCAGAGGATTAATGCATCATCATGCATTAATTGCTTCAATGAAAGCACCTAAACTCGCTGCTCTCATCCAACCTCCATTTTCGGCCACCAACACAACCGAAAATGCATCCAAACCACTTCTAAACAAAGCCCAGCCATAAACCAGCAAAACCTCACTTCCATTAACATCATATAACATCTAAAAACAACCTATTAACAACCTTATACCTCCAGCAACATCAGATCACCAAGATCACCTCAAAAACTACCTTAAAACACAAGCTAAACTTAGGAAACTCAACCTATCTGGGATTGCATCAATCAAGACTCAATTCCACATCATTTTAGAGATCATTTAACATCAAAAACATCTCTTAAAACACAGATTACTCAGATCTAACGAAAATCCTCAAGAATTATCAAAATCTTGCATAATAAGCCAAGATCTATAAATCAACTTAAAAGCCTTTAATTAAACATCAATTTAGGATTGAAAACTTAGGAATTTCAGTAAAGAACTGATAGTTTAGAGGAGAAGGACGTTCTTACCTCCAAACTTGTATTTCTCCACTTTTTGCAAACAAAATGCTTGTTGAAACTTGTAACAATTGAAGAGGTTTTGAAGATACAATGATTTGCAATCAAATGAGAGTTGAAAGGAGGAATTTAGGTGAGAAAATCAGAAACAAATCTCTGGAAATGGAGTGTTTGGGTTGAGAGAAAAAGAGAGAAAGAAAATGGGAAGTTGGTTGAGAAAATAGCCAAAATGAGTTTTCCCTCCTTTTTGTTATCTTTAAAATCAGAAAATAGCTTATAAAACCTTAGAAAAATCTGGAGAAATCCCTTTTGGGTTAATAGCTCCTTAAAGATTCAAAGTTCCAATCCTTTATAAAATAGCCACCAAACTTGCGAAAATTACATTTTGGTCACTAGCCAAAATGTCACACTTCCAAAACTCATTTTCCAAAATTGATTTCACAGTTCACTTAATTATATTAAAAGATGATTTTAGAACATTTTTCCATATTTTTAATGCAACCCGAACTAGGCTTTCCTAATTTAACCTCTTAAGATTCGAACAGCACTTTGACCAACCGGTCAACGCCCAAAACTCCTAAGCCCAAAACCGGGGCGTTACAACTCTCCCCCCCTTAAGAAATTTCGTCCTCGAAATTTACCTGAAGGAAAGAGATAAGGAAACTGCTTCAGCATGTCTTCCTTCCGCTCCCACGTGGCTTCCTCAACACCTCGATGCTTCCACAGCACCTTCACCAACTCAATGGTCTTGCCACGAAGAACCTTGCTATCCGAATCCAGAACCTTCACCGGTTCCTCATCATAGGTCAAATCCGGATTCAAAACCACATCCTCTACAGGCATCACATGCGAAGGATCAGATCTATACTTACGGAGCATAGAAACATGGAACACATCATGAATCTTCTCCAACTCCTGAGGTAACCTCAACCGATATGCAACAGGACCCACTCGCTCAACCACCTCATATGGTCCAATGTACCGAGGGCTCAACTTACCCTTCCGGCCAAACCTCATCACCTTCTTCCAAGGCGAAACCTTCAAGAACACACGGTCACCCACCGCATACTCTATCTCCTTACGCTTCAAATCCGCGTAAGACTTTTGCCGATCAGAGGCAGCCTTCAACCTCTCACAAATGAGCTTCACCTTCTTGGTGGTCCCTTTCAACAAAGCAGGCATCGAAACCAACTTCTGACCAGTTTCAGCCCAACAAAGAGGAGTCCTACACTTCCTCCCATACAGAGCCTCATAAGGTGCCATCTGTATACTCGCCTGATAACTATTGTTATAAGCGAACTCAACCAAAGGCAGATGCTTCTCCCAAGAACCTTGGAACTCAATCACACAGCATCTCAACATATCCTCCAAAATCTGAATAACTCGCTCAGACTGACCATCCGACTGAGGATGATAGGATGTACTGAAATGCAACCTTGTACCCAAAGCTTGATGCAAACACTGCCAGAAACGCGATGTGAACCTCGGATCTCTATCCGACACAATCGACTTAGGCACTCCATGCAACCTCACTATCTCAGCAATGTACAGCTCTGCCAGCTTATCCAAAGAGAACGTAGTATGCACAGGCAAGAAATGCGCACACTTCGTCAAACGATCCACAATCACCCAAACAAAATTCTTCTTTGATGGAGACAAAGGCAAACCAGATACAAAATCCATGGTAACCCTCTCCCACTTCCATTCAGGGATTTTCAACGGTTGCAACAAACCAGAAGGAACCTGATGTTCAGCCTTAACTCGCTGACACACCAAACACTTGCTCACAAACTCTGCAACATCCTTCTTCAAACCTACCCAATAGTACTCATCACGAAGATCACGATACATCTTAGTACTACCAGGGTGCATAGCAAAAGGACTATTATGACCTTCACTCAGAATAGCACGCCTCAACTCAACATCAGCAGGCACTACTATCCGACTACCAAAACACAACACACCATCCTCATTAAAGCAGAAATCTGAAGGTCTACCCTCCGCGATATCCTGAACATGAGACACCAAGGAATCATCCAGCAACTGCTTTTCCTTGATCAACTGAACCAACGATGGTTTCACTTGCAACTCAGCAACAAGACCACCATCTCGCGATATGCTCAAGCTAGCAAACATCGCCCTCAGCTCAACAGCTACCTTTCTACTCAAAGCATCCGCAACAACATTAGCTTTACCAGGATGATACTCAATCGTCAGATCATAATCCTTGAGCAACTCCAACCAACGTCGCTGCCTGAGATTCAACTCTTTCTGAGACATCAGATACCTCAAACTCTTGTGATCCGTGTACACAGTACACTTCTCACCATACAGATAATGTCTCCAGATCTTTAGAGCAAAAACCACAGCTGCCAGCTCAATGTCATGCGTAGGATAGTTGCGCTCATGCACCTTCAACTGCCGCGACGCATAAGCCACAACCTTACCCTCTTGCATCAGCACACACCCCAAACCAACATAGGATGCATCACTATAGACCACAAACTCTTTCCCTGATTCAGGCTGAATCAAGATAGGAGCTTGCGTCAAAGCCGCCTTCAGCTTCTCAAAAGCCTGCTGTCTCGCTTCCGTCCACTCATACTTAACATCCTTTTGTAACAGCTTCATCAAAGGAGCAGCAATCTTAGAAAAACCATCCACAAACCTCCGGTAGTATCCTGCCAAACCAAGGAAACTACGGACCTCATGAACAGACTTAGGAACTTTCCAATTCATCACCGCTTCAATCTTCTGAGGATCAACACGAATCCCCTCAGCTGAGGCCACATGTCCTAGAAACACCACCTCTCTGAGCCAAAACTCACACTTGCTCAGCTTAGCATAAAGCTGATTCTCCAACAAGGCTTGCAGCACAATCCTAAAATGCTCTTCGTGCTCCTCCTCAGTACGCGAGTACACGAGGATATCATCAATGAACACCACAACGAACTTGTCCAGGTATTCATGAAAAACACGATTCATCATGTCCATAAAAGCAGCAGGAGCATTTGTCAAACCAAACGGCATCACAAGGAACTCATAATGCCCATACCTTGTCCTGAAAGTTGTCTTAGGCACATCCACATCCTTCACCTTCAATTGATAATACCCTGACCTCAAGTCAATCTTAGAGAACACATCAGCTCCCCGAAATTGATCAAAGAGATCATCAATCCTCGGCAAAGGATACCGATTCTTGGTAGTCAACTTGTTCAGCTGACGGTAATCAATGCACATCCTCATAGTGCCATCTTTCTTCTTCACAAACAAGACAGGAGCACCCCAAGGCGACACACTCGGCCGGATGAAACCACGATCAAGCAGCTCTTGCAACTGCGTCTTCAGCTCCTTCAGCTCCTTAGGTGCCATTCTATAGGGAGTAATGGACACAGGAGTTGTATTTTCATACAGCTCAATTCCAAACTCCACCTCGCGATTGGGAGGTAAACCAGGCAACTCTTAAGGAAAAACACCAGGAAACTCCTTCACAACCTTGATATCTTGCACCCTCAACTCCTTAGAGCTAGGATTCATCACAAAAGCTAGGTAAGCTTCACAACCCTGCCTCAGCATCCTACTCGCCTCCAAGGTAGACACAACATTAGCAAGAAACTTCACATTCTCGCCAACAACAACAACTTCATAATCATCCGCAAGCTTAAGCGAAACCCACTTATTCTCACAATCCACAACAGCACGATGCTCAGCAAGCCAATCCATACCAAGGATCACATCGAAACCATAGAAAGGCAACTCCATAAGATCAACATGAAAGACATGTTCTTGAACAACCAAGGGACACCTTCTATAAAGCTTTCGAGTCACAACAGTTTCACCAAAAGAACTAGTGACACGAACACCAACATCCAAAGACTCAACAGGCAAACCAAGCAACTCAGCATGCTCACGCAAAATGTATGAATGCGTAGATCCAGAATCAATCAAAGAAAGCAATGACAAGGATTGCAAAGTAAAGGTACCTGCAATCACATCAGCATCATTCCTTCCCTCGCGCTGAGCATACACCCTCGCTTGGCCTCCACCCTCAGGCTGAATAGCCAAAACATGAGCTACTCCGCGACCACCTTCCTCTCTCCTCTGAAAATTACCACGGCCGCGCCCGCGACCTCTCTGTTGTGCAGCTACAACAGGAGCACGATCTTGGCCACCAGCCAACCTCGGACAATCTCGCCTTAGATGATCAACAGAACCACAGTTCCAACATCCATTACCAGTAGCCGCAACAGGAGCTTGCACCTCCCTCACAGCTCGAGGACAGTCACGCTTCATGTGACCACGCGAACCACAGATCCAGCAAGCACTTGGTTCAGCTCTAGCAAAACCACCCCTAGCAAGTGCACCACCACCTCTCTTGGTTGAGGACTGATACTTCTGATCACGTCCCCTCTTGTTCCGTCCACCTCTGGAACTATACTCAGCAGCTCTCTTGCCAGAACTCGCTCCAGCACCTTTCGCAGCTAAACCCAAGTTCATCTCAATGTCCTTGGATCGACTAACCAACACATCAAAATTATTGTACTCAGCAGCCAACATGTAGGTCTTTACTTCCGTCACCAAGCCATAACGGAACCTCTCGCACCTTGCTCGTTCATCAGGTATCAGCTCCGGTGCATACTCACTGAGCCGTACAAACTGCACTTCATACTCAGCC
Source organism: Hibiscus tridactylites (assembly GCA_958450335.1). Classification (NCBI taxonomy): domain Eukaryota; kingdom Viridiplantae; phylum Streptophyta; class Magnoliopsida; order Malvales; family Malvaceae; genus Hibiscus; species Hibiscus tridactylites. Next base: position 43,518,354 of record OY288289.1, on the reverse strand, counting down.
ACACTCATGCTCCCTTGGGTAAGAGACATGAATTCACGCTTTTTCTCATCCAGATATCTCACTCCAAGATATCTCCTCTTGAACGCATTCTGAAAGAATGTCCAAGAAACATCAACTTCAGCCATCCCAGCTATGGTGGTCGTCCACCACGTATACGCATCGTCCTGCAGCAAGGACACAACACAGCCCAACTTTTGCACATCCGTGCAGCTCATCTGACCCAAGATACGCTTGGTACTCTCCAGCCAAGCTTCCGAACTCTCAGCAGGCATACCTCTGAACTCAGTCCCACCAAGACTGCGCAAACGCTCCAAAGGTAATCTGACTCCATCATCTCCCTGATGCCCAGCTCCTTGAGCTCCAGCTACTGCTGCTCGAAAAGCACCCGCAATAGCTTGTACCAGCATAGACATATCAGGCATAGCTTGCCCCTGACCAACCTCTGGTCCAGCAGCTCCAGCACCAGCTGCAGGTTCAGCTCGCTCACCTCCAGCACCACCACCAGGCGGAGGAGGGGGTAACACAGCACTACCCGTATTCTCTTCGTTCTCATTCTCGTTAGGAGCCGTAGCTCGCACACTACCTCGTAACTCTCTACGTGGTGCCATACTTTTACCATGCAATCACAATGCAAAAATAAAACAAGTCAGGCCCAGCAAGGTAAGCAATCCAAGTATTCAAGCTCAATTTCATTCAAAATCAACTTCATTTCATTAGCTTTTGTTTGGCAATGGGTACCCTCAACATGCAACATCATAGCATACACCTCAATTGCATCAACATTACAAGCCACTGATCATGCTTTCCAAACAATAAGCATACGAGACAAACATACTTCAATCATGCATACATTCATTCCCAATTGCTCGCAAACTCAGCTCTGATACCACCAAATGTAACCCCCTTAACCCGGCCTAGACGGTTGACCCGAATTAAGAAAGTCACACGGGGAAAACCAAAGTCAACCTGAAAGTCAACCTTGATTAACGACCCTTTTTTTCTTTTTAAACTTGTCTAGATGCACATTAATCCTAATTGTGATCACACAAACATCATATTCAAAGATCACAAACATCAGAGATCAAACAGGGACCCAATTGAACAAATTACAACTTTAGGGACCAAATTGTAATTTCTGATAATTAAAAAGACTTAACCCAAATTAAAGTTACCATCTTGAAATTAATCAGGTTTCATGCTTCTCTGTGAAATTTCAGCTCAAAAGGGACTTCCCAAGCTCACACAATTGAACATACAAGATTCAGGACCAAAACGTAAACAATTCAAAACATATAACTACCAATGTCAGCTCCCTAACGGTCGGACGTTCCGAAACGGCTCGACCCTGTTCCGAAACACGGGCCGTTCCGAAACCCATCAGCCCCGTTCCGAAACACGGCCTTGGCAGAGACCAAACCGTTTCGAAACGGTGCACACCGTTTCGGACGCCTGGGTTCGTGTAAGGCACCCGTTCCGAAACGGTGCATACTGTTCCGAAACGCCTGCACAGATTGCAGCAAACAAGCATACCAAATCATGCAATTGATCATTCAAACATGCTCCAAACGTCACCAAACTTTACCAGCATGCAATTAAACATATATATGACTTGTAGGAACCATCACATCATCAAATTAACATCATATGCAAAAAGCCCCAATTCTATAGGCATGCTTCCTACACAAGTTAGCCACTCAAGCTTCAAACTTCCAAAACAAGCATATAAGGTTCCAATCCAAAAACCAGCATTTAAAACAACTTTCAACATATTTAGGGAGTCTCAAACACCTCCCAAAACATACACTTTGGTCCCCCATTGCCAAAACACACAAAAGCTAAATGTTTAACAAAACCTTCCATACTTTGAGCTTCACTTGAACTTGATTGCTTGACCTTTCTTGCTGCCCCTCAAAGTACTCTAATGCTCTGCATTATTGAATTAAGAAAACGTAGAGAGCGTAAGCAAAAGCTTAGTGAGGCATGCTCATTAAAAACAATTCAATAATGCAATTAAAACCATTTATAAACCATGCTCAAATCAACCTTTGCACATGCTCAATAGCATAATTAAAACAAGCAACCTCATACTTCAACATAAACCTTAAAACAAGCATCTCATGCTTCACAAATTACTTAACATGTCATATTGGCTCAAGTGATACATTTCATTTCATAAAACAAGTTCAACAACTTTCCCAAGGACTTTTAAACACCTTGGCCCCAAGGACTTTTAAACACCTTGGCCATGGACTTTTAAACACCATGAATAAGGACCACACAAGGACTTTTAACCACCTTTGTGTCCAATGCTTGAATCACCCCAAGGACTTTTAAACACCTTGGCCCCAAGGACTTTTAAACACCTTGGCCCATGGACTTTTAAACACCATGGAAGGATCACCTAAGGACTTTTAACCACCTTAGTGTCCGCAACAAGACTCATCCAAGGACTTTTAACCACCTTGATGATCTTAAGTAACAAGGCTCACTCAAGGACTTTTAACCACCTTAGTGACCTTAACATTTTCAAAACACCACTTGCCAATATACATCATTATCATCATTTAATCCACTGTTTTAAAGCATTAAACCAAGCCATTTTCATCATGCATTTTAAAGCATCAATCCACATCATTTCAATGTATAAAAACAAGGAACTCCTACCTAGAGTTACCTTCAACATATGGCTTATATAATCAGCAAAATCCATGCTAAAACATGCTTTCAAAACAGTAATTAAAAACATGCAAATCATCACTTTGCAAAACATCAAGTCATGGCCACCACTAGAGAGAAAATCCGTAAACTTACACTTGAGCTTAGCAAAGTTGTTTAGACTTAAACTAAGCTCCCAAAACCTTCAAACCTTGGTTTTAAAGCTGAAAATCCAATTCCACAAATCCACTCACCACTTTCCACTTGCTTCAAGCCAAAGCACCAAATCAAGCTTCCGAATCAACCAAACTTGAATCTAATGATGCCTCCCCTGTTTCAACACATCAAAGCAGAGGATTAATGCATCATCATGCATTAATTGCTTCAATGAAAGCACCTAAACTCGCTGCTCTCATCCAACCTCCATTTTCGGCCACCAACACAACCGAAAATGCATCCAAACCACTTCTAAACAAAGCCCAGCCATAAACCAGCAAAACCTCACTTCCATTAACATCATATAACATCTAAAAACAACCTATTAACAACCTTATACCTCCAGCAACATCAGATCACCAAGATCACCTCAAAAACTACCTTAAAACACAAGCTAAACTTAGGAAACTCAACCTATCCGTGATTGCATCAATCAAGACTCAATTCCACATCATTTTAGAGATCATTTAACATCAAAAACATCTCTTAAAACACAGATTACTCAGATCTAACGAAAATCCTCAAGAATTATCAAAATCTTGCATAATAAGCCAAGATCTATAAATCAACTTAAAAGCCTTTAATTAAACATCAATTTAGGATTGAAAACTTAGGAATTTCAGTAAAGAACTGATAGTTTAGAGGAGAAGGACGTTCTTACCTCCAAACTTGTATTTCTCCACTTTTTGCAAACAAAATGCTTGTTGAAACTTGTAACAATTGAAGAGGTTTTGAAGATACAATGATTTGCAATCAAATGAGAGTTGAAAGGAGGAATTTAGGTGAGAAAATCAGAAACAAATCTCTAGAAATGGAGTGTTTGGGTTGAGAGAAAAAGAGAGAAAGAAAATGGGAAGTTGGTTGAGAAAATAGCCAAAATGAGTTTTCCCTCCTTTTTGTTATCTTTAAAATCAGAAAATAGCTTATAAAACCTTAGAAAAATCTGGAGAAATCCCTTTTGGGTTAATAGCTCCTTAAAGATTCAAAGTTCCAATCCTTTATAAAATAGCCACCAAACTTGCGAAAATTACATTTTGGTCACTAGCCAAAATGTCACACTTCCAAAACTCATTTTCCAAAATTGATTTCACAGTTCACTTAATTATATTAAAAGATGATTTTAGAACATTTTTCCATATTTTTAATGCAACCCGAACTAGGCTTTCCTAATTTAACCTCTTAAGATTCGAACAGCACTTTGACCAACCGGTCAACGCCCAAAACTCCTAAGCCCAAAACCGGGGCGTTACAGGAATTTTCTATACAATTTTTTATAGTGCATGGGTGAGTCCAGTCCATTGTGTCCCTAAGAAAAGTGGTATCAATATAGTTCATGACGATGCTAATGAGTTGATTCCAACGCGTGTTCCTACGGGTTGTCATATTTGTATGGACTGCAAGTGTATCAATGCAGCCACTAGGAATGACCATTTTCCTCTTCCTATCATTGATAATATGTTAGGTCGACTTGCGGGCAAGAAGTATTATTGCTTTCTAAATGGATATTCTGGCTACAATCAAATTGCTATTGCACCCGAGGACTAGGAGAAGACTAATTTTACATGCCCTTTTGGGACATTAGCCTTCTATCACATGCCTTTTGGTCTTTGCAATGCACCAACCATATTTCAAAGGTGCGTGATGGCAATATTCTCTGATTTGCTTGACAATTCCCTTGAAATCTTCATGGGTGATTTTTCGGTGTACGAGAATAATTTTGAAAATTGAATCGAAAATCTGGAGAAAGTATTGCAATGATATGAAGACACCAATATGGTACTAAATAGGGAAAAATGTCACTTTATTGTCACTGAAGGGATTGTGCTGGGCCATAGAATTTCGAAGGATGGAATTGAGGTGGATAGAGCCAAAGTGGATGTAATTAAAAAAATGCTACCACCAACAAATGTAAAAGGTATACGCAGTTTTCTAAGCAATGTTGGGTTCTATAGGTGATTCATTCGAGACTTCTCAAAGATCACCAAACCTTTATGGTTATTGTTGGAGCAACATAGAAAATTCGTTTTTGACGATGCATGTCTAGATGCATTCAATAAAATTAAAACACAACTTGTGAACGTACCAATCATTGTTGCACCAAACTGGGAGCAACCGTTTGAACTCATGTGCGATGCTAGTGATTTCGTTGTGGGCGCAATTTTGGGAAAACACAAGGATAAGGTATGTCATACAAAATTACTATGCTAGTAAGACTAACTGAAGCTCAAATAAATTATAATACTACTAAGAATGAGTTATTAGCAGTAATTTTTTCTTTTGACAAGTTTCTTTCTTATCTCGTGGGTGCAAAAATTACAGTTTTTACTGATCATTCTGCTTTGAGATACTTTTTTTTGCAAAGAAAGATGCAAAACCAAGATTATTCCGTTGGATCTTATTGCTGCAAGAATTTGACATTGAAATTAAAGATCGCAAAGGATTATAAAATCAAGTTGTCGGTCACCTTTCGAGGTTGGAAGTTGGTAACGAAGATGGAAATAAGTTGCAAATTGTCGATGCATTTCGAGATGAAAAGCTTTTCGTTGTGAATGCAACTTTGTGGTATGCTAATATAGTGAATTACTTGGTTTGTGGAAATGCTCCTGTTGGTGTAACTACAAACAAAAAGGCTAAATTCCTTAGAGATCTTATGAAATATCATTGGAATGAACCTTACTTGTTCAAGGTTTGTAACGAAAATATAATTCGACTCTACGTCCCTGAGAAAGATGAAATCTATTTTACAGCATTGTCATAATACCCCTTATGGAGGGCATTTTGGTGGAATAAGAACGGCTGCGGAATTCCTACAATCCAGATTTTATTGGCTGTCATTGTTCAAAGATGCTCACGAGTTTGCTCAATGCTGCTACAAATGTGAACGCACTTGATCCATATCTAGAAGAAATGAGATGTCACAACAACCAAATAATGGAAATTGAGTTATTTGATGTTTTGGGATTGAATTTTATGAGTCATTTTCCTAATTCTTTTGGAAATCTAATCATTTTGGTTCTGGTTGACCATGTGTCAAAGTGGATAGGAGTCATTGGAGTGCCTAATGACGATGCAAAGACAGTCTAGAAGTTTTTTTCACAAACATATACTCACTCGCTTTGGAACACCAAAAGCCTTGATCAATGATTAGGGTAAACATTTCCACTACAACAAGGTGGTTGTTGTGTTGAAACGTTATAGAGTAAATCATAGACTAGCCACAACTTATCATCCCCAGTCCAATGCCCAAGAAAATGTATCTAATCGAGTAATAAAAAATGTCTTGGAAAAAGTGGTAAACACCAACAGAAAAGATTTGTAACCCCTAAACCCGGCTCAGAAGAAATGAGACGAATCTAGGAAGTCGTGTTTGAAGACTTTTCCCTCAAGTAAAAGATTTTAGGTTTAAATAATTTATAAAACAAAATAATTATTAAATAACAATAATTACCGTAAAATATTATACAACCTACAACACCTAAACACCAATCAAGCATACAAAGCAATCAAATTTAGGATGTCCATGAAGACAATAGAGTTAGTAGTGTACTAAACATCTCCGAAAAGCTGGAAATACAACTCCTTACTCAAGCCCCCACTTCTTCCTCCATTGCTCTTTGGAAGAGTCCCCCACTTCTTTCACTACACAATGATTTGTAAATTTGGATTACAACTTGCAGAAGATAAAAAGGGGTAGCTAACTTACATTTAAGCTGGAAAAACGGGATTAAATCCCCCTTTAACCCACTTTCCTTAAAACCCCCCACAAAACACATATTTTTCTTCCTTCATATTTTAAACCAAACTTACCTCAAAAGGTAGATCTTTAAGAGATGATTATACTGCCCTCAACAATAAATCTGAAATTGTTATCCAAAATGACAAGATTTGGGGTCTGTACGGAAAGAATGAAGAAGAGTGATGAAGGGTACAATGAGGCTCATACTCTATTCTCTGTAGAAAATAAATAGGGAAAAACAGCTTCCCCACCCTTTAAAAAGAGAGGTAAATTACCTCAATACCCCTTCACCATCTTCCTACCCCATCTACAAGACAAAAAATCAAGCCCAAGGTTAACAGAAGCCCACTAAAGCTCTCAAGCAACCCCAAATGGGCTCAACTCTTCAGCCCAAAACCCAAGCCCATAGCTTGGGTGACCCGACTCCCAAATTCTAAAATCTGGGTCGCCACAGGGGTGGCAGTGGAAGGATGATCAAGTGTTATCTTTACGATCTGCTTATCATTTTCTTCAAGGGGCGGGCCATGTGATGATTGAGACAAATTGGAAGTTCAATTGGAAGGTGGAGGTTCTGCAACACATTAGCGTTTTTTGGTGGCTTTTCATGTGGAATAATATATTAACAAGTATTGAGCGTGTTAGATGACACGTTTCGATGTCCAGATCTTTCCAAATCTGTTGTGTGGAGGACAAGGATATTGACCATGTCATACGCTGATGTCATGGTGCTCGTGATATTTGGTCTAGAGTGATTAAATCCGACAGGTTAGTTGAATTCTTCACATTACCCCTTCGTGACTGGTTTTTGGCTAACCTCCAAAATCTAGGGAATTCCATGGTAAGTAATATTGAATGGCTAAAGTTTTTCTTAATTATTTGTTGGTAATTGTTGAAATGTCACTACAATATTCTCTTTGATCCTGATTATTACGAAAGAGAGGCCTTCTTCCAAGCTATTTTTTGGAGACAGTGGTTATGGTGACTCAAGGAGACCAACATGTTTCGAAGGAAGGACTCCGAGCTTTTCGCCCGTGGTTGTCGCCTTAAGCTGGCTAGGTTAAAGCCAATGCTGATGGGGCTGTGCATGTCTAGAGAGGTGAAGCAGCTCCAGGGGTGTGTTACGAGATGATCATGGGACATGGATTGTGGGTTTTTTCTCGAAGAATTGGTAATTGTTCTATTTTTAATGCGGAATTATGGGTTTTTTATGATATTCTCTTGCAAGCATGAAATTTCGGTTATCATTACATTGAGCTTGAGACGGTGAAACCCTCTAAGCTCGGTCTAGACGGTTAACCCGAACCAAAGTGATTACACGGGGAAAACCAAAGCCAACTCGTTAAAGCCGACTTCGATTAATCACCCTTTTTGCCTTTCCTAGATGTGAATTAGACTATGTGATCAAAAAAGAGTAAAAGAGAAAACGACGCAACGATTAGATGTCATTTAGGGGATCCATTGCACAATTTAAGCTTTTAGGGACCAAAATATAATTTTCATAAATAACAGGGACCTTTCCAATTTTTAAAGTTACCAATATGCAACTATTAATATATCATGCTTCTCCGCAAAATTTGATCTCAAAAGGATCATCTGAACTCATTCAATTGCATACACAACATTCATGGACCAAAATGTAACATATCAGACTTGTAAAGGCTCCATTTAACTAAATTAATGGTCATGTATCGATACCCTGCTACCCCGTATCGATACGCGGGGAGGCAATAGCTAAGGTTGAGCAAGGGTATCCATACACTTCCCCCATGTATCGATGCACCCTACAAAATTGGCACAGCATATCAATACACATGATGCCCGTATCAATACACCTGCATCATTTTAGCTTGAGGGTATCGATACACTTCCCCCGTGTATGGATACACCCTTCAAAGTTTTCACAGGCGTATCAATACACATGATGCCCGTATCAATACACATGCACCATTTTAGCTTAAGGGTATCGATACACTTACCCTAGTATCAATACCCATACGAGAAATGCTTAAGAAATAGTCCCAAAAATACATCATACTTCATACAATCACACCCAAAATATATGGACAAGTTTATAACATCAAAACTAACATAAGAGCATTCAAGTCTAAGCATGTGGCAAGCATTTGATATAGCATCACAAGAACACAAGGCATATAAAAGAGCATGCTTTAACCAAAAACCATAAGCATCTCAAAAGGACAGGTAAAGCAACAAAACAAGTATAAAGGCCTTCTACAAACAAGAAAGAGCACACATATATTGCTACAACTCAAGGGAGTCCAAAACACATCTCCTTAAAACAATTCATTAAATCCAATTGCCATATATCATTACTAAAGGTAAATGTACAACATCATACTTGAGCTTATCTACTCCTTGGATTCATTTAAGCCTCCTTGCTGCTCAAGATGTCTCAATTATCTGCATTGTTGGTAAAAGAGAGCGTAAGCACAATAGCTTAATGAGGCATGCTCTAAAAACACCAACACAACAATGCAAGTTTTTAAAACATTATCTTGAAATCCATTTATAAAAACATGCTCTTTCAATCTCATGCTTGAAATTCATTTCAAATCAAATCACCATTTGAAAACCACATGTACCATCTATCAATCTCATGCATTCAACCAATGCAAAACTCATGGTAAAGCCACACATGCTTGATATACAAAAGCATTTCATAATCTCAAAATATCATATGCATTTCTCAAAGCATAAAAACATTTAAACCATTGGTACATGCGAATCATAGCTCATTCTCATATATTGGCATTCCATTTTCTATATGTACTCGGATATACGAATTCGCTTGACATAAATCAAGTTCTACCTTGGTGGAATCTCGTATCACCGGACTCTCATGGTGGTATCTATTTTCTCCACAAAGCTTGGGTGTTTCACCAAGACCTACCACGATGGAATCTCGCATCATCGAACTCTCACTTTGGATCGGGATGGCACCACCCCCATTGCCCGACTCCAAAGAGCACGTTCGAATATCTATTTAGAGTGCACTTTATATCCTATTGGTCGACCAATTATTTCTGTTAACATCTCATCAATTATGCAAATATGTTACATTAAAATTATCATCTCACCTACTGTTTTGATGCAACATTTCTAAACCAATCTCATCCCATATCGAAATCAAATTTCATGCATAGCATTTGATCAAAATCTCAAACTCTTTGCAACATTGCTCATTCTCTTGAGATCAATATAGCATCTCGTATCATGTCTTAAATCATGCATAAAATAATAGCTAAGGTTGAGCAAGGGTATCGATACATTTCCCCCATGTATCGATACACCCCACAAAATTTGCATAGGCATATCAATACACATGATGCCCGTATCAATACACGTGCACCATTTTAGCTTGAGGGTATCAATACACTTCCCCCGTGTATGGATACACCCTTCAAAGTTTTCACAGACGTATCAATACACATGATGGCCGTATCAATACACATGCACCATTTTATCTTAAGGGTATCGATACACAGACCCAGGTATCAATACCCATACGAGAAATGCTCAAGAAATAGTCCCAAAAATACATCATACTTCATACAATCACACCCAAAACATATGGACATGTTTATAACATCAAAACTAACATAAGAGCATTGAAGGCTAAGTACGTGGCAAGCATTTGATATAGCATCACAAGAACACAAGGCATATAAAAGAGCATGCTTTAACCAAAAACCATAAGCATCTCAAAAGGACATGTAAAGCAACAAAACAAGCATAAAGGCCTTCTACAAACAAGAAAGAGCACACATATCTTGCTACAACTCAAGGGAGTCCAAAACACATCTCCCTAAAAAAATTCAATAAATCCAATTGCCATATATCATTACTAAAGGTAAATGTACAACATCATACTTGAGCTTATCTACTCCTTGGATTCATTTAAGCTTCCTCGTTGCTCAAGATGTCTCAATTATCTGCATTGTTGGTAAAAGAGAGCGTAAGCACAATAGCTTAATGAGGCATGCTCTAAAAACACCAACACAACAATGCATGTTTTTAAAACATTATCTTGAAATCCATTTATAAAAACATGCTCTTTCAACCTCATGCTTGAAATTCATTTCAAAGCAAATCACCATTTGAAAACCACATGTATCATCTATCTATCTCATGCATTCAACCAATGCAAAACTCATGGCAAAGCCACACATGCTTGATATACAAAAGCATTTCATAATCTCAAAAATCTCATATGCATTTCTCAAAGCATAAAAACATTTCAACCATTGGTACATGTGAATCATAGCTCATTCTCAAATATTGGCATTTCATTTTCTATCTTTACTCAGATATATGGATTAGCTTGACATAAATCAAGTCCTACCCCGGTGGAATCTCGCATCACTGGACTCGCATGATGGTATCTATTTTTGCCACAAAGCTTGGGTGTTTCACCAAGACCTACCCCGATGGAATCTCTCATCATCGAACTCTCACTTTGGATCGGGATGGCACCACCCCCATTGCCAGACTCCAAAGAGCACGTACGAATTTCAGTTTAGAGTGCACTTTACATCCTATTGGTCGACCAATTATATCCGGTAAAATCTCATTAATTTTGCCAATATATTACATTAAAACATCATCTCACCTACTGTTTTGATGCAACATTTCTAAACCAATCTCATCCCATTTCAAAGTCAATTTCATGCATAGCATTTGATCAAAATCTCAAACTCTTTGCAACATTGCTCAATCTCATGGCACTATCAAAAAAGCCGCTAAGCAATGGCAATAATGAGTTAATTCCAACTAGAACAATAACTGGTTGGAGAATATTGTCACGGGGCTAGGTCTAGGCTGGTCTAGCCTCGTGCGGAGCACTCGAAAGGGGCTTGAAAACGGCCAAGTCAGCCTTACTCACTAAGCTTGAAAGGCTTAGTCTCGGATTGCGGAAGCTCTCTTGGAAATGGAAAAGGATGATGGCTCAAAGTAAAGCAAGGAAGGGGATGCACACTCTCGGTTAAGAAAGCTAAGGCCTCGTTAAAAACTCCCCCTAAGCCTAGATGGGGAGAAAAGAGTGCCAAAGCTCCTTTATTAACAAAGAAGAGAAAGATTACAAAAGAAAGGAAAATGGTGGAATATAGAATGAATAAGATGGATGGAGGAGGGCTCTATTTATAGCCTAATCCCCCTCGATCCAATGGCTAGCAATGACTTCATCCAAGGGCCATGGATGAGTCTTCCAATAGAATCTCCTATTCAAGGCAAGCTTGTCATACTCATGTTGACTTGCCTTGTTTACAAACAACATTGCCCCTAATACAAAGCCTATGACATCATTGCATTGTTGTCCTAGAATACTTTCCCCATGGATGGCTTGCTTTCCATAAGTGTTTCTCCAAGGATGACAACTTGGCATGGGATATGGATGCTTGGGCGGATTGGGCTTCTCATGGTCCAATCTTGGTGTCCAAAATCCCCTCTCTTGGATGCCTTTGGCTGAATCGGGCCCTAGGGGTGTGGGCAACTCGGATGGGCAACCCCTAGGCCTCTTGGCGCGCACATCGGGTGTGGGCTTGGCTCCTTGGGCGTGCACGTCGGGTGCAGGCTCGGGCTGCATGCTTTGGCCGGCATGGAGGGTGCATGGCAAAGGCCCCTCGGGTGCTTGTGTTGGGCCCCCTCGGGTGCAACTCGTGTGGGCAGCACATGGGGTGCTGGACAAGGCCCCATGGTGCGGACGGACTGGCCCAGGACGGATCTCTTGGGCGCGGACACCACCAAGGGCATTGGGCATGGCCCCTTGGTGCGTGGCATGGGCAGCTACTCAGGTCCCTCGGTTGGGTGGGAGGCATGGTGCGCAAGGGTCCGCACCTATGGGTGCGACTGGCTCGGTCGCAAAAAGTTCCCCTGTGACATTCTCCCCCACTAAATCTATCGACGCCCTCGTCGATAGGCATTGAAGAGACTCGGTCGTCTTTCTCTCGAACGGCCTCGGCTCGTCATCGTGTTCCCTCTTGACTAAGGAAACTCTCGTGCGAATGGCAAGGCTTTCGCACTTTGGCTCACGATCCTTCTCGAACGGTTGCCACTCCTTGGCAAGTTCTCGATCACCCTCGGATTTGGGATGATCCGTCAAAAGTACAAGGCTTTTGTGCCTTGATGCTTGGCCCGTCTCGATGCTTGGTGTCTCCTTCTCATAGGAGATGCTCGCCTTGCTTTGTGCTTGGCTTAGTCCCTCGCTCGTTCGCATCGGCGGCCTGAAAACAAAACCAGAGTAAGTTAGTCTTAAGTTTTCACAATATCTAAACTTACTCATCTTGGACACAAAGTCCTTGTTGGCTTGGGTCACTTCGCCTTGTCGATACTCAAGGCAAGTGATGATGGCGGGGTCTTGGAACAACCCCTCTTTGGTGCACTCTTGCACTCTCTCGGATGGCAACCCATCTCGGTAGGCTGTTGTGCCTACTTGCTCGATGGAATGGCTTTGTTCTTCGCACGTACTCGTTGACGATCTACAAACAAAACCAAAGTGAGTTAGTCCCAAATTAGATTGAAAAACGGACTCACTTACCTCGGACACTAAGTCCTCATCGTCTCGATCCACTTTGCCTTGTCGATACCCAAGGCAAGTGTTGGCATGGCTTGGCCCCTCATCATTGGGCTTGGGCACCCGGTGCTTTGACTTGCTTCCATGGACTCATGCCACTCGTCCATGGAACTCGACCACTCGTCGAAATCGGCTTGCAACTCTTCGCAAAAGGTTGCTAGCTCCTCTCCATCGACTTGATCTTCTTCACCAAACTCGGATGGATTTTGCCTCACTTCTTCAAACTCGGATGGCTCGGATGGGCACTCCATCTCTTCAACCATCTCGCTCTTTGGTGCCGTTGGCAACTCCAAAGACTTCTCCTCGTCTTTGATCTCTTCAAAGACTCATCCCATTGTGGTGGAACTTTCCATGGACTCTTCCATGGTTTCTTCATCATTGACTACCTCGGACTCGCACACTTGCTCGCCTTCGTCGTGGCTTAACAACTCGTCATCGCCTTGTTGCAAACCTGCATCATACTCAACCTCGGCTTCTAGCAAAACAAGTGCGTTAATCTGTTCTAGGAAAGATAAACCAATAATAACATCATCATCAAGACAATGGTGAGAAATTACCTTGATGTTGGTTGTGTCGCACCATTCTCCGATGCGAACTCCCACGTTCCATGCAACTCCATCGATGAACTCTTCATTGAAGTTGATGAACTCGGTCTCACCATTAACCTTCTCCACTTGAAGATTCATCCAATCAGCAATTTGATCGGAAACGATCAACGATGTTGCACTAGGGTCCACTAGTGCCTCAAACTCAATGTTGTCAATCGTGATCTTAGCAAACTCGCGCTCCTCCTCGTCGTGGCCACTCTTGGCTAGAGTTGGGCGGATTTGCTCCTCGGTTGTCTCAGGCTCAAGCACTCCTTCATGGATGCTTGGCGATGCCTCGACTTTCTCGCTCAACTCAACGTCTTGTCGGTGTGGATCTGCAACACACCTATCCTCGGCTTTTGACAAGACAAGTGCATCAATTTGCTCTAAAGAAGATGCACCAATAACAATTTTGTACACATCAAGAAATTCACAAGAAATTACCTTGATGTTCGTTGTGCCTCGGAATTCGCCAATTTGATGGAACACGTCCTTCGCGATTCCCACAACTCTCTCATCATTGAAGTTGGCTGTCACAACTTGTCGTTTAACCCTCTTGATTTGAAGGTTTAACTGCTCGGCTGTTTGCACGGACACGAGCACTCCTTGTGCACTTGGATCAACTAGTGCACTTAACGTCGCCTCTCGGAATGCTATGTTGACATATATAGGCTCGTCTTCCTCGTAGTCGCTCTCGACTACACTTGACTCCCATGACTTGTCATCGTCGCTGGAACACCCCACATAACCTGGTTTCTCCCACGGTTGTGTGGCCTCGTTGCACTCTTGCAACCTTTCCCTTACTTCACTCTTGAAGTTGGACGCCCCAACCATCATACTCGCTGATGATTGTTCCCTGAACAAGGAAGCAAGCTTCATGGCCTCGGTCTCATCGGGCAAGCTTCGCTCCTCGAACGCCTCTACCATACTCGCTGGTAGCACAGTGCACCTCGCATCAAGCTTCGAAGCCTCGGTCTCGTCGGGCTCGTCCTTTACCTTGGACTGCTTGAAATGGTGCGGGCATCGGAAAGACTCGTGTGGCTCTCTACACTTCCAACACTTTGACGGTCTCCTCTTTGGGCAGTCGTATTTGCTCACCTCGCTTCTATGCGAGACGCCTTGTGATTCCACTGTCTTCTTTGCTGCAACGTTCCTTCTTCTTTGCGCCATCTCTTGACTCGGTAGGATGCGGAAAATAACTCTGATACCACTTGTCACGGGGCTAGGTCTAGGCTGGTCTAGCCTCGTGCGGCCTTGGTCGTGAAGCACTCGAAAGGGGCTTGAAAACGGCCAAGTCAGCCTTACTCACTAAGCTTGAAAGGCTTAGTCTCGGATTGCGGAAGCTTTCTTGGAAATGGAAAAGGATGATGGCTCAAAGTAAAGCAAGGAAGGGGATGCACACTCTCGGTTGAGAAAGCTAAGGCCTCGTTAAAAACTCCCCCTAAGCCTAGATGGGGAGAAAAGAGTGCCAAAGCTCCTTTATTAACAAAGAAGAGAAAGGTTACAAAAGAAAGGAAAATTGTGGAATGTGGAATGAATAAGATGGATGGAGGAGGGCTCTATTTATAGCCTAATCCCCCTCGATCCAATGGCTAGCAATGACTTCATCCAAGGGCCATGGATGAGTCTTCCAATAGAATCTCCTATTCAAGGCAAGCTTGTCATACTCATGTTGACTTGCCTTGTTTACAAACAGCATTGCCCCTAATACAAAGCCTATGACATCATTGCATTGTTGTCCTAGAATACTTTCCCCATGGATGGCTTGCTTTCCATAAGTGTTTCTCCAAGGATGACAACTTGGCATGGGATATGGATGCTTGGGCGGATTGGGCTTCTCATGGTCCAATCTTGGTGTCCAAAATCCCCTCTCTTGGATGCCTTTGGCAGAATCGGGCCCTAGGGGTGTGGGCAAATCGGATGGGCAACCCCTAGGCCTGTTGGCGCGCACATCGGGTGCGGGCTTGGCTCCTTGGGCGTGCACGTCGGGTGCAGGCTCGGGCTCCATGCTTTGGCCGGCATGGAGGGTGCATGGCAAAGGCCCCTCGGGTGCTTGTGTTGGGCCCCCTCGGGTGCAACTCGTGTGGGCAGCACATGGGGTGCTGGACAAGGCCCCATGGTGCGGACGGACTGGCCCAGGACGGATCTCTTGGGCGCGGACACCACCAAGGGCGTTGGGCATGGCCCCTTGGTGCGTGGCATGGGCAGCTACTCGGGCCCCTCGGTTGGGTGGGAGGCATGGTGCGCAAGGGTCCGCACCTATGGGTGCGGCTGGCTCGGTCGCAAAAATTTCCCCTGTGACAATATGCATAGACTACCGAAAGTTAAATAAAGCAACAAAAAAGGATCATTTCCCATTACCTTTATTGATCAAATGTTTGACGCCTTGCTAGAAAACCTTTCTATTGTTTTTTGGATGGATATTCAGGTTATAACCAGATTGCCGTTGCACTGGTGGATCAGGCCAAAACAACATTCACTTGCCCATATGGCATATATGCATTCCAAAGAATGCCATTCGGGTTATGCAACGCCCCTGCCACTTTTTAGCGCTACATGATGACTATTTTCTCCGACATGATAGAAGACTTTATGGAGATATTTATGGACAATTTCTCTGTATTCAGCAACAACTTTGACAGCTGCCTCGTCAACCTCGAGAAAGTACTCACCGGATATGTAACCCTTCAACCCGACCTGGCCGATAGAGTAAACCGAACGAATCACACAGGGAATATTGAAGTGAACCGGGAAGGTTTACCATAATAAACGTCCATTTTATTCCTTTTATCTTGTCTGTATGCAACTTAGGTTCCTATGTGTACGCACACAAGCAACGGATGAAACTTCGTCACAATCACCTAACAACTATAACAATTAAGGTTATATGGACCATTTTGTAAATTTGATAAATTAGGAGGGTTATTACCAAATTCAAGTTACCAATCTTTATTTAGATTCATTACATGCTTACCAGTGAAATATCATCTCAAGACGACATCTGGAACACATCCAATTGCATAAAAGGCAAATAGGGACCAAAACGTAAGAAATTGAAACTTAGAACAATTCAAAAATAGGATCGATGGTCAAACGTTTTAGAACGGAGAGCCTCGTATCGAAACAGTCGTTTCGAAATACAGCTGACCATTTCGATACGCGGGTTCGCTTCGAAACCCCTAAGGCTTGTTTCGGAATGATGTTCACAGAGACAAAATGTTTCGGAACAGGCCTCACCGTTTCAAAACACCAAGGCCATTTCAAGCTACCGTTTCGAAACATGCAAGGGTGTTTCGAAACACCTGGACCTATAATGTTTTAAAATGTTGTTTAAACTTGATTCGAACCATCCAAAACCATCCCGATACAAGTCCAAACATATTAGAAACTTGAATATACATTAACCACCAAGCATACGAAGCAAATGCCTCAACATAGCATCATTCACAATATCAAACACACTAGAGGCATGCTTCATGAGAATTAAAAAGCACCAAAAGGTTAAAATCCACTTCCAGGCATAAACCAATATCAAAAGGCCATTTACATAACCAAATACGCATATTAAACTTGCTCAAAACCAGAAAATACCAAACTATTAACATTCATTGCATTGGATACCCTTATTGCCCTTATTACACTAGTTCAAGAACAGAACATATTTTAGAGAGTGTCTTGGTAAGATTCCTTGAAGATGATGCCCCTAAATGTCTAATTATCTGCATTGATGAACAAAGAGAGCATAAGCAAAGAAGCTTAGTGAGGATTGCTCAGAACCACAAACATCATCAATGCACAAAACCATTTTCACTCATTTCAAAACCATCATGCCTCTCTTGAAAAATCATGCATCATTGTATTAAACATCATGCAACATGATTCATAAAATTTCAACAATTAAACCATTGCTGCTCAAATTCAAAGCCTTCCAAGGATAACATATTTATGCTAAGCTTAACCCAAAACATGCATCATTTCAAAATATGCATCAACCACATTTCTCATAATATTTCATTCCATTATATTGGCTCACACGTGATAAACAACATTCTCAAAACATATATCAGATACACAGATTACCAAGGGTTGTCCCACACCCTTCATACACTTTATCGGCATCTTAAGGCTCATACACGAGAGCGGCCCTCCATCGTTGTGACACTCGCGATGGAGTATTCAGTACAATCACAACCCCTCAACACCACTCATCGGTAGATGTATAACCCACTAACGACAGACGAGACTCACACAAGGTTCGCACCCAGAAGATACCCTCAACTGTTGCAACCTTAAACAATCCTTAATCGTTAGGGTACTTGGATGGAGTTTTCGATACAATCACAATCCCTCAACATCCAAGGTGACTTGTTTATAGTGCACTCAATCCTATAACCGACTAACTATTTCCTATTTCATTTATAAAACACTTCATACAAAATCACTTGCCAATATAATCCATTTCACATGCATACGTCACTATTTTTACAAATTATTCATGATAAGCCATAAATCGAGCATTAAACCATGCTTCAAACCTCATGCATCAACAAATGCATACAAGGATCACTTACCTAGTGCATCCTTAAACCACATGGCATCATCAACCTCATTTCATATATTCAAAACATGCTTTAAAACAATAGGTAAATGCAATTAAAATCAAGTGTAACCAAAGGTTCAAAACTAGCACAATTCGAGAGAAAATTTCAGTTTACTTACTTCTGAACTTAGTAAAGCGTTTCAAGCTCTTACTAAGTTCCCGTAACCTTTTCTAAAACGTTTCCACGGTGGAAAACCAAGTTCCACTCACCGCCTTGCAAAACCATGCTTGCCGACGCAACTATCGATCGTCTGAAGCCTCCAAAATCGCTTCGTTTGATTCTGGAATATTGTCCCCTATTTCCAACACATTAAAACAGAGGCTCAATGCATTAAAATGCATCCAAAATCACCAGCACTCAAAAGAAATCCTGAAGCCCTGCTCTAAAGCTCCAAAACACCCATCCGAAATAACTGAAAACTCAATCGATTGACCTCTAATCTCAGCCCAGCCATTACCCAAAAACTCCAACACATTTTAGGCATTAATCAACATCAAAAAACAACCTAAAACCATCCTTATACATCTAGCAACTCAGATTCCTCAAGAACACCCCAAAAACTCAACCAAAAACACCTCAAAAATCAAGAAATTCAAGGATTTCGGGATCTCTATGATTAAGACTCCACTTCAACACCAAAAACCTTTCAAAACTTATTTAGAAAAAATCTCAAACCATCCAATTAAATCAAACTCTGAAAATTACATTAAAATTCATTTTTCTATCAAGATTTCAATAGTTTATCAAACAAACAACTAAACCTCAATCAAAATCATTAATAAAGAGTCAAACATCTTTGTAATTTCATTAAAGAACATAGATTAGAGGGTTAGCACGAAATTTACCTCCAATATTTGCTTCTCCTCTAATTTGGTGAGATTTGCTTGAAAGAAACTTGGAGAAAATAAAAGAAATCAACAAGGAAAAGATTAAAATCAAAAGAGGATTTGAGAGTGAAGAAATTTCGGTAAATTGAGAGAAAATGGAGAGTGTTTGGCTGAGTGAAGAAGAGAAAATGAAAATACTCGTCAAAATTTTTGTTAACCGATTGCCTAACTCTCATTTCATTAAACTAATTAAAAGCCTATTTAATTTCTAATAAACATTTAAAACACATGCCAAATTAGGGAAAAAGCATAATTTCCAAGTATCTCCCTAAAGATTCTAAGATTTTGACTCTTCTTGAAACACATTTTTTCGGCTTTTAAATCTTTACATTTTGGCCACTACCCAAAATGTATACTTTCGAAATCCTGTTTTGTAAAATTGATTTAACCCACCCTCTAAATACAATTTTAGAGGATTTTAGAATTTTTTATCATATTTTTATCCCATCCTGAACCTTGATTTTCCTAAACCACCTTTTAACGGTTCGAACAATCGATACTAGTTCCACCAGCCCATCTTGACTTGCAAAACACCTAGGCCCAAAACCAGGGCATTACAAGATGCGAGGAAACAAACCTGATACTAAATTGGGAAAAATGCCACTTTATGGTCGATGAAGGCATAGTCTTGGGGCATGAAATCTCTGCACAAGGAATAGAAGTAGACAAAGCCAAGATCGAAGTGATCGCCAACTTGTCGTCGCCAACCGTTGTCAAGGGAATTCGGAGTTTCCTAAGACATGCAAGTTTTTATCGCCGATTCATTGAAATTTTTTCTAATATTTCTAAACCATTGTGTACATTGCTAGAACAAGACAAACCATTCAACTTCAATGAGGCATGTCTGGAAGCATTCAAAACCTTAAAGGAAAGGCTAGTGATAGCACCTATGGTAGTCCCCTCTGATTGGAGCCAACCCTTTGAACTAATGTGTGACGCTAGCGATACTGCCATCGGCGCCGCCCTAGGACAGCGTAGAGACAAAATTTTCCATGTATTCTATTACGCCAGCAAAACACTGAATCCTGCCCAAACCAACTACACCGCTACAGAGAAAGAATTATTGGTAGTAATGTTCTCCTTCGATAAGTTATGACCCTATCTAATTGGAAAAAAAGTGATAGTCCACACAGATCATTCTGCCTTGCGATACCAAAGCTTGATCAAACACTCTCTTACAAGAGAAATTCTAAGAAAACTTGAAATCCCTCTAAGAGGTATTTGTTTGCACTAACAAGCTCTCACTCAAACCTAACCACTTGAGCAAATTTGACAATGTTTAGCTCATTAGTGTTGTTTATACAAGAAAATGTACAATTAAGCTCTAAGACAATTTCTTTTTCATGATGTTGTTGACAATTGAAGCATTAATCTATTCTTGATGCTTGGAGGTACCTTTTATACTCCCAAATGAGTTTGTAGCCGTTGAGGACCATTGGGATTGAATTGGAGCCTTTGGATACTTTATTTCCCTCATTAAATGCAGTTCTGGTGATGTCCGTTTCGGAACAGGTGAACCCGTATCAGAACGACCTTCTTCAGAACTAGCCGTTGAAGCCCGATGCAGCAAGCCATATCGAAACGCCTCTAGTCATATAGAAATGCCTCTTGGCCATATTGAAACGATTACAACCCATTTTGGTACGAGTGACAGTTGAGCTGCAATTTAAAAAGCCGCTGGGGAGGTTTTGACCGTTGGGCGTACCGAAACACCAAATGGGTGTTTCAAAACGAAAACCCTCCGTTTTGAAACGGGCAAGCCCTATTTTAGTACGTGTTTTGGCAGTTTCAAATTGTTTTGAAACAGACCCCTCCATATCGAAATGAGTACCTTGAAAGCCCTGGTTTGGTTACTTTAAAACGTTTCAAACCTTGCGAAAACCATTTAAAAAAAATCACAAACTTATTTTCAAGTTGTTTGGACTTAAAGGTACTTTTGAAATCTTTTCAATTTAGTCCAAAATTATTTTTCAAATATTATATCAAAACATTATTTCTTCAAAAAATATTGGATGTTAATTACAGAACTTTAGGTTAAACCTACTTAGTTAGGTCAGTCTAAATATCGTCAATTGAAAGATGAGAAATGTCTCAAAAGAATTAAGAAAATTGGAAAAGGTGAAATCAAAGACTTTGAAGTTAAGTCTGATTGATGTTTGAACTGTCAAGGAGAGTTATGTCCTTGATGATAATGAATGGAAATGATAACTTCTTACTGAAGCAGACTGCAGTTCAATGATGACACATCCATGAGGCAATAAGATATATTAAGATCTGAAAGTTTATTATTGGTGGCAAGGTATGAAAATAGTTGTAACTAAGTTTGTTGATAAGTGCTTAACATGCTAGCAAATAAAAGCATAACATCAAGTGCCTTTTGGATTGCTACAACCGATTTTCATTCCTATATGGAAATAAGAGAGAGTGACATTGACCCGAGTAAGAAGGGTTCAATTTGGGTGGTTGCAGATAGGATATGACCAAGTTATACACTTCTATTGTAGTTTAGACTGATTACTTAATGCATAAATATGCAGAGTTGTACATTTGAAAGATTGAAAAGTTATGTGAAGTACCTATTTTCATTGTGTTTGATTAAGATACAAGGTTATTTCGAGATTTGAAGTTCCTTGCAAAAGGCATTAGGGACTTGGCTTAATTTCAACACTATTATGCATTAGGGACTTGGCGAGTCAGGCCTATAATATAATTTTCCCTTGTTGTCTATTTTGTAGGAAAAATTTCAAAAATTAATTTGGTGCGGAGGACATGGCTTGGACTTCAATTTTTTCAATTTAGTATATGATCATACATATTCTTAACCCTTTGACAATGCACATACACTTTACAGACAAAATGATTTGAACCTAGGTCTCCTAGGATGAACATTATCCGCTTTTTCGCTAAAACCATTGTTAGGCCTGATTATATCTTATTATTAAATTTAGGCATTATGAACCATTTAGATTTTTGAAGTTTATTTTGGATATTTTTTATGTTTTAATATTATTTAAGCTTTTTGTTGACTTATTAACTTTTAAATATAATAATTTTCTTCGTATTGCAAAGTGGACGAATTGATAATTAAAAATATATTTTTAGTAATTTTATATTTTATTCATTAGTAATATCTTTACTAATTTAAAATATTAAGATGTAAAAATATTAATTGATTAGAGACGATATAATTTTAAATGTTAATTGATTAGTTACTATGATGATATTTTGTCACAATTTTAATTTATAGTGACGAATAAATTAGTCATAATTCAAAGAGTTATTGTGACGAGTTAATTTATCGCAATTTCTAAATAATTATTGTGTCGAACATTTAATCACAAAATTTTTATTATGACATTTTTTTTTATCAAGGAACATATTTTTGTGGAAAAATCAACTTTTTGTGAAAAAATTGTTGGGCACAAAAATATTTGCAGTGTCACAAAAATTTGTTACAATTTATATTAATTGTTGTAACACCGAAAATTCGGTCTAGTCGAAATTAAGTTCCACTCATCGGAAATCATATATTGATGAAGTCTAAATATTGTATCGGCTAGCTAGTTATTGATATCGGACCCTAATTGAGCTAAAAATATTGTCATCGAACTTTATTGAATAATATTAAACTTATATAATAGTGAGAATTGAGGGACTAATCTTGCAATTAGCCCCTCCTTAATTAATTTTAGCTCATGTGGGATAGTCCGAGGGCTTTCCTTCAATTATAGCACATATGTTATATAAAACAAAAGGAAAAAGGAATTAGAAAGCTTACCCGAGAATTTCCTAAGCAAACAGCTTCATCTTCCTCATCTTCATCTTTCAAGCACACACCTCCATTGGAGAGAGTTTTTAGCTTCACTTTTTCTTCGTTTTATCGATATCGAGTCGTTGCTATCAATCGGTAAGCTATAATCCTCAATCGATTATTGGATTCTATGGATATATTGAGTTTAATCTCAAGTTAGGGTTTTGACCATCTATGGATATTTCATCGTTATTGTTTATATTGAAGTCAGATATCGATTTTGATATCGAAATATCGACCCTAACAATCTCTTTATTGATTTCCTAGCTCAAGAAGTTGATAAAGGGCATCCATCGTCTCCATTCTAAGCTAGGAACAAGGGGATTGTTATCCGAGAGCCTTGAAAGCTTCGAATTGTTAAGGTGAGTGTAGTCGGAGTCTCAGGATTAGGCGAAAAGCCTTCCTGAATCTTTATTTGATGTTGTAGATTACATCGCTAATATTTATATTGAGGAAGTTGCATTGGATGGTTAATCGGACATCTTGATAAGTGTCGGTAAGTTTGTCATTGAACATCGGTCATAGTTATTGGGATTGTCATTGAGCATTGTTATTGTATAGATATTGTTATTGGAATATTGCGAAGAAATCATTGATTATTGTTATTAGCATTGAATTATGAAACATTGATTATAAAGCATATTGGCTATTGATAATATTGAAATTATTGATCATCGGAATACTCATTGATTATTGAAATGGACATGAACATTGGAACCTTGGATTTGAGTAGACATTTGATACAATTTGCATGTCAAAGAATTAATGAGTTCAGTGTACGAGTGGACTACGGTCCTAAGGCTACGTCCTATATTGATTTGGCGAGGCGGAGGGATGTGTATTGATATTGGTCATACTGACGAGGCGAAGGGATTAGACCATTCATTGATTTGGCGAGGCGTAGGAATTCGCGTATCCAATATCTTGATTCAACCCAAGGATTAATGATGAAATGAAAATGCTAAACATTGTATATTTATGCATAGTTTGATATTGTTATGCATGAGATCATGTATAAAGACACTTGACATAATGTTGTTCATATTGTTTTTGACTACCTCACTAGGCAATGTATGCCTAACGTGTCTCGTCTTATGCATTTTCAGGTTGAAAGATTGTGTGTCGAAAGATCCGATTGTCAAGGCAAGACAAGTCACTACCAGCCTCAAAGTAATGTGTTTTTGACTTATAAACTCCTAGAAAGGTGGCAAAGTAATTCAACTAGTCGTTTATGTCTATTTTGATGTGCATGTGTAATGTCTATGTTGTAATATGGTTAATGGACCTAAATGGCGTTTTTGGTAAGCTTAAAATGATTGAAATTTGCTTACTAAGCTCAAAAGGGTAAAAACGTAGTAAATGTATTCATATGGTCATGAAATTTAGCATGCTAGTAGTTTATACCATTGAAATATTGTGTGTGAAGTTTCGTTGTATTTGGACATCGTTTAGTAGGTCAAATTGAATAAAAATCAGCAAAAATCTGTCATTATAGGTCAAACCGTATCGAAACAGGTGATGGCGTTTCGATACGGGTAAGTATAATTGTGCCTGAGGAATAGGGCGTATCGGAACATTCCATGGTTGTTTCAAAACATTTTGCCTCTTGAATCTTTTTTTCGATACAGGTTTATAGCGTATCGAAACTAGTCAAAAATCAAATGAAGTAAACATGTTTCGATACGAGGCATGCCCGTATCGATACAGACTAAAGGGTAAAGTCAGCAAGGGTTGACCATCGTTCCCCAGTTTCGAAACTGCCCTAGGGTGTTTCGATACTGGGTTAGTTAAGTTAGTTAAAGGCATATTAAGCAGTTTGAAACGTGTAGAACTAATGTTTTGATATAATAATTGAAAATTGTTTTAGACAAAGTTAAAAAGAATTCAAAACCATTTATAAGTCCAAACAACTTGAAACTATGTTTAAGGGATATTTCAAAGAGGTTTTATGTGTTTTCAAAGCCAAATTTAATTAAACCATCCAGTGGTTTCGAAACGCCTCTAGGTATTTCGATACGGGACATCAAAGTGGCAAAACGTTTCGATACAGCCTTGCCTATTTCGAAACGGGGCTTGATATGGGTGAGAATTTTGCCTAGCGTTTTGATACGGCCATCGCCATTTTGATATGCCTATGTGGAATGACCTCAACGGTCATAAACACCCCAACGGCTATTTCCCAACTACCTTTTAATTGCAGGGCGTTTCAATACGCGGACATGCATTTTGATACGACCGTTTCAATACAGCCAAGGGTGTTCCAAAATGGGTGCTGCATCGGACTGCAACAACTCTTTCTATTTCAAGAGTGTTTCGAAATAGGGTCAGGGGTTTGAAACGGGAAGCTGCAGAACTGCATTTATGGTGGGAAATAAAGTCTCCAACGGCTCCAATTCAACTCTAACGACTAGTAACGTCTACAAACTCATTTAGAAGTATACAAGGGACCTCCAAGAATTAAGTAACGGTTAATGCTTCAATTGTAATACAACATATGATCAAAATGTGGCTTAGTGCCTAATTGTCAATTCCTTGTATAGACAAACACTAGTGAGCCAAAATTGTTATATTTGCTCAAGTGTTTTAGGATTGGGTGAGAGCTTAATTGTGCAAACAAATACCTATTAGAGGTATTTGAGTTTGCTTATTTTTATCTCTTTGTAAAGAGGGTTTGATCAAAGCTTTGGGTAGAAAGTTTGATCGGTTTTGTAAGAGTTTTCTCCTAAGCCTAGAAAAAGGGACGAATCAATAGTGGATTGATTGGAAATCCTTAGTGGGAAGCTAAGGTAGCGGATGTAGAACTTGTTTAGAAGGTTGAACCATTGTAAATCATCTTGTCTTTATCATTTTTAGCTTCCACACCTCTATCACCCATTATTCCACTTCTCCACCACTTGGCGAGCAAGAACGGTTGAAGGAATCGAGCACCTAAAAACCAAACAATTGGTATCAGAGCTTGGCTCAATTGAAGAGGATTAACATCTTATTGAAAAGAATCGGCAAGCTCGATCAACATTTCAAACTATCGACTCAATGGCGCAATCCATCGACAAACCGCCCTTCTTCGATGGGTCCAATTATGCTTGTTGGAAGACGATGATGATTTTCTTTGTCAAATCCAAAGACTACGAGCTTTCGGATATCATAGAAATTGCCTCGTTCGTACCATAAAGAAGCAAGGTGAAGTGGAATGCCGACGATCGTAAAAAGATGGAGCTAAATTGCAAGGCTTTGCACTTCATCTTTTGTGCACTTACCTCAACATCTATGAGAAGATGTCTTCTTGCAAGAGTGCAAAGGAAGTTTGTGGCAAGCTCGAAGTTACATTCGAGGGGACAAACAAAGTAAAGGAAACCAAGATCAGCCTCCTCAACCTAGAGTATGAAAACTTAAAGATGGACACGGAATAGGGCATTGAGAAGATGTTCCACCGATTCTCCACCATCACCAATAGACTCAAGGGTTATGGAGAAGTCATTCCGGAAGAGAAGCTTGATCGAAATCTTATTTACTCCCTTCTCGAGGCATGAGACTTTGAAGCTTGATGAGCTCATGGGTCACTTCTCACTCACCAAATAATGAAGAAAAATAAAGAAGAGGAGAAGAAGAAGGAAGAGATTAGAGTTATGGGGGAGAAGAAGCTCAAATGGCTTGGCATCAACACAAATGCCATTGATCTCAAGTCCTCCACATACCATCATGTAGATTCAAGTGAAGAGGAGGATGAAGAAGAAGAGATAGTTCATCTTTTCAAGAAATGTGCCACTTAGATGAAGAAATCCTTGAAAGAGCTTAAACGAGAATCCATAAATAAGAAGAGGGCAAGGACTTCAAGCCATAAGAAGAAGGCATATGTGGCTACAAGGAGTTATGAAGACTCCACCGACGATGAACAAGCCAACCTTTTCCTTATGGCCATCGAAGAAGATTCAATGGTAACTTCTAATTCATCTACTTCATGTTCATATTCATTTGATGAATTACAAGATGTCTATGACGATTTGGTTTTAAAATTTAAAAATCATATTTTGAAAAACAAGAAAGTGATTTCAAATTTGAAAATTCAAAATGACTTGATTTCTAAAGCCAAAATTGAACTTGAAGCAAAACTTGAAGAGTTTGAACAAAAATGTTTTGATTTACAAAATTTGCTTCATAAAGTTCAAGAAGAAAAAGATTTGATTTCCAAAGAGCTTGAAAAGAAAAATAATGTTGGAAAATCCAATTTTTATGTAAGACAATCTAGTGCCGCTAGTTTTGTAAATGGTAAAATTTTTAGAAGTAATTGGGTCCCAAAAGGACTAAGTATTTTAACGAAAAAGATGAAATTGAAAAATGGATTCCTAAGGGGACAAAATTATGTGCTACTAATGTCCATGGATCCAAAGCAATTTGAATACCAAAAATTACTTGATTGTCTTGTTTAGGTGTGATGGGGTTTGATCAACAAGTCAAAAATTGAGGGGGAGCTCCATGCACACAAGGAAGGACACTTGAAAAAGGAAGGCTTCACATCCTCCCTTGTTTTCAAGTGTGGTAAAAATCTAATTGTTTTATTTGTTTAGTTTGATTTTTTTATTTCAACTAGATTATGACATATGTTGGACTAATATCTTTTGATGATGCTTTGAGAAAGGGGGAGCCACTTTAAAACCAAAATTCTCATTTTTGTAATCATTTTAAACCTCCTAAGTTATTTTTGAACTTATTATCTTTTGAATTCTTTTCGATATAACAAAAAATAGGGAGTTTGGTTTGAAAATTTGTATCTTTAAATGCATAAGGGGGAGCTTTACTTACTTTTCAATTTTTCATCTATTATTCACATTTTCAAAGCCAAATTTAACAAAACCATTCAGGCGTTTCGAAACACCTCTAGGTGTTTCGATACGGGACTTCACAGTGGCAAAACATTTCCATACAACCTTGTCTGTTTTGAAACGAGGCTTGATTTGGGTGAGAATTTAGCCTAGCGTATCGATACGCCTATGTGGCATGACCTCAACGATCATAAACCCCCCAACAAATATTTCTCAACTACATTTTAATTGCAGGTTGTTTCAATACGGGAACAAGCATTTCGATACGACCGTTTCGATATGGCCAGGGGTGTTCTGAAACGGGTGTTGCATCAGACTGCAACGGCTCTTTCTATTTCAAGAGTGTCTCGAAATAGGGTCGGGCGTTTCGAAATGGAAAGTTGCAAAACTGCATTTATGGTGGGAATTAAAGTCTCCAACGGCTTCAATTCAACCCTAACGGCTACAAACTCATTTAGGATTATAAAAGGGTCCTTCAAACATCAAGTAATGGTTAATGCTTCAATTGCAATACATCATATGATCAAAATGTGTCTTAGTGCCTAATTGTCAATTCCTTGTATAGACAAACACTAGTGAGCCAAAATTGTTATATTTGCTCAAGTGTTTTAGGATTGGGTGAGAGCTTAATTGTGCAAACGAATACCTATTAGAGGTATTTGAGTTTGCTTATTTTTATCTCTTTGTAAAGAGGGTTTGATCAAAGCTTTGGGTAGAAAGCTTGATCGGTTTTGTAAGGGTTTCCTCCTAAGCCTATAAAATGGGACGAATCAGTAGTGGATTGATTGGAAATCCTTAGTAGGAAGCTAAGGTAGTGGATGTAGACCTTGGTTAGAAGGTTGAACCACTGTAAATCATCTTGTCTTTATCATTTTTAGCTTCTACACCTTTATCACCCATTATTCCACTTCTCCACCACTTGGCGAGCAAGAATGGTTGAAGAAATCAAGCACCTAAAAACTAAACTATTGGAATCAGAGCTCGGCTCAATTGAAGAGAATTAACATCCTATTGAAAAGATCCAACAAGCTCTATCAACATTTCAAACAATCGGCTTAATGGCACAATCCATCGACAAATCGCCCTTCTTCGACGGGACCGATTACGCTTATTGGAAGACGAGGATGATGTTCTTTGTCAAATCCAAAGACTACAAGCCTTGGGATATCATAGAAGATGGCTCGTTTTTACCACAAAGAAGCAAGGCGAAGTGGAATGCCGACGATCGTAAGAATATGGAGCAAAATTGCAAGGCTTTGCACTTCATCTTTTGTGCACTTAGCCTCAACATCTACAAAAAGATGTCTTCTTGCGAGAGTGCAAAGGAAGTTTGAGATAAGCTCTAAGTTACATACGAGGGGAAAAAAGAAGTAAAGAAGACCAAGATTGGTCTCCTCAACCTAGAGTATGAAAACTTCAAGATGGACCCAAAAGAGGGCATTGAGAAGATGTTCCACTGATTCTCCACCATCACCAATGGACTCAAAAAGGACCGCCATCATCGAAGCCAAGAATATCAAGACTTTGAAGCTTGATGAGCTCATGGGGTCACTTCTCACACACCAAATAATGAAGAAAAATAAAGAAGATGAGAAGAAGAAGGAAGAGATTAAAGCTATGGGTGAGAAGACGCTCAAAGGGCTTGGCATCAACACAAATGCCATTGCTCTCAAGTCCTCCACATACCATCATGTAGATTCAAGTGAAGAGGAGGATGAAGAAGAAGAGACAGTTCATCTTTTCAAGAAATGTGCCCCTTACATGAAGAAAGCCTTGAAAGAGCTTGAACGAGAATCCATAAAGAAGAAGAGGGCAAGCACTTCAAGCCATAAGAAGAAGGCATATGTGGCTACATGGAGTGATGAAGACTCCACCGACGATGAACAAGCCAACCTTTGCCTTATGGACCTCGAAGAAGATTCAAGGGTAACTTCTAATTCATCTACTTCATGTTCATATTCATTTGATGAATTACAAGATGTCTATGATGATTTGGTTTTAAAATTTAAAAATCACATTTTGAAAAACAAGAAAGTGATTTCAAATTTGAAAATTCAAAATGACTTGATTTCTAAAACCAAAATTGAACTTGAAGAAAAACTTGAAGAGTTTGAACAAAAATGTTTTGATTTACAAAATTTTCTTCATAAAGTTCAAGAAGCAAAAGATTTGATTTCCAAAGAGCATGAAAAGAAAAATACGTTGGAAAATCAAATTTTTATGTAAGACCATCTAGTGGCCCTATATTTGTAAATGGTAAAGTTTTTAGTAGTGTTTGGGTTCCAAAAGGACTAAGTATTTCAACTAAAAAGGATGAAATTGAAAAATGGATTCCTAAGCGGACAAAATTATGTGTTGCTAATTTCTATGGATCCAAAGAAATTTGGATACCAAAAATTACTTGATTGTTTTGTTTAGGTGTGATGGAGATTGATGAACAAGTCCAAAATTGAGGGGGGGCTCCATGCACACAAGGAAGAACACTTGGAGGAGGAAGGCTTCACATCCTTCCTTATGTTCAAGTGTGGTAAAAATCTAGTTGTTTAATTTGTTTAATTTGATTTTTTTATTTCAACTAGATTATGACATATGTTAGACTAACATCTTTTGATGATGCTTTGAGTAAGGGGGGTCACCCAGGTGGAGGAGGAGGAAGAATCTTTGTGTCTGAATCAACGTCACAAGAACACAAGATTAATTCGAATCAAATTCTTATATACACATTTCTCAAAATAATAAATACAATTAAACGGTCAGTGGCGGCGATTAATAACGCCGTTCAAAATCAACGGTGATGGTCAACAATGGTCAAAGTCAACGTCAAAGGTCAACTGCTAAAGTCATCTGATCAAGTCAACACTAAAGTAATTGTTGACATCAACGCTGACATCATTCGGTTCGGTCAATAAATGGGTCAATCTGATTGGTCCAGCTCACGTGTTCAGCTCGGTACGGGCTCTCTCATTTGGGCTCTCTTCTCTTCTCGACTCACTACCCAATTGGGGTTTAACCCAACATCAACTCACACACACAGAGACCAAAAAGCCTTATCCTAGTAATCTGGAATTAGGGTTTGACAACCCTTGACGGCGCGACTCGTCGGCAAGACTTCTTAGTGACTAAAATTGGTGTATTTCGGCCGATTTACACAAATCCAAAGTTGCTAAAATGCTACACACACAACCGACACAAAAAATAAACATATGAGGCTTACCCAACTCACAAAAACAAAACGACGCTGGCGAAGGGAATTTCTTAAGCAAAACCGAAAAGCTTTCAGACAGATTCCGAGAAAAAGACGGCCGACGAGGGTGAATTGATGAGTGGGTTATGATCGGAAAGCAATGGGGAGAAGAACGGTAGCCACAAAACAACAAACGACCGGCGTAAAGACCTTGGACGAGGTGTTAACGGAAAAAGGAATGGGTGTTGAGGGTGGTGGTTTAAAAACACGATAGACTGAGGGAGAGACAGATATGAAGATGCGGCTGAAACAAAAAGGGGAAAAGAAAAGCCCTATGGATGAAAAACATGGATTTATACCCTAACTATTGAGTTAATTACGCAATAAGGGTCTTAACTTTTATCTGCTTTACAAATAGGTCACCCAAATTTTGAGTTTCACAGTTAAGCCACTGATTTTAGATAAACTCTATTAATTCCAAAATTGAATTTAGGTTTCAAAATTTGGGATTTTTCACAAATTACGGTTTTTAATTTGGAGGAAATTTTAGGGTGTTACAACTCTCCCCCCCCCCCATTAAAAGAAATTTCGGCCTCAAAATTTACCTGGATCAAAAAGATGCAGATACTAATTAAGACTACGACCTTAAGTTCCTATGTAGCCTCATCATGTCCCCGATTACGCCACAAGACCTTGACCATCTTAATGGTCTTCCTCCTGAGAACCTTCTTATCATGAGCAAGAATCTTAACAGGCTCCTCCTCAAAACGCAAGTTAGGACAGATCTGAATTTCCTCCACATGAATAATCTGAGATAGATCAGCATGATAGTGTCTCAACACAGAGACGTGGAAGACATCATGAATACGTTGAAGCTCTGGTGGTAACTCAAGCTGATAGATTATTGGTCCAACTCGACGAAATATCTGATACGGGCCAATAAAACGAGGACTCAATTTGCCTTTCCAACAAAATGAAGTACCTTCTTCCACAAAGATACTTTCAAGAAAACCTCATCTCCCACATAATACTTAATATCCCAACGTCTTAAATCAGCATAAGACTTCTGTCTATCAAAAGCAGCCTTAAGCTGATCCCGAATCAATATGACAATCTGCTCAGCCTCATGAACAATATCAAGTCCCGACAATCTGTTCCTATTAAGCTCAATCCAGCCAATAGGTGTATGACACTTACGCCCATACAAAGCCTCATACGGTGCCATCTTAATACTAGCCTAATAAGTGTTATTGTAGGCAAACTATGCAAGCAGTAAGAAATCCTCCCAACTGCCTCTGTAATCAAGAACGCAACCCCTCAACATATTCTCAAGAATCTAAATCACGCGCTCGGTCTGACAATCAGTCTACGGATCATAAGATGTACTGCAGTTCAACCGAGTACCTAGAGCAGTATGAAGAGAATCCTAAAATTTTGTTGTAAACCTCAGATCTTTGTCAGAAATAATAGACAATGGTACACAATGAATTCGAACAATCTCAGAGATATAAAGTTGAGCCAACTTGTTCAAAGAATAATCAACTTAAACAAGAATTGAGTGCGCGGACTTAGTCAGATGATCAACAATACCCCAAAAGGAGTCCTTCTTTGACAGAGTTAAAGTAAGTCCACTAACAAAGTCCATAGTCACATGCTCCCACTTCCACTGAGGAATCTCAAAATGCTGAAGTAACCCAGACTGGCGCTGATGCTCTGCCTTGACTTTCTGACAAGTCAAACACTTTGATACAAATCCGATGACATCACGCTTGAGACCTTTCCACCAGTACCTCTCACGAAGATTCTTATACATCTTCTCCCCACCATGATGCATAGAATAAGGACTGTCATGGGCCTCATAGAGAATAACCTATTTGAACCCATAATTCCTCGAAATGCAATATCGACCTCAGAAACGGAGAACACCATCCTGATCGATGGAAAAACCATCTTCAACCTCTCTCATACGGTGCATCAAAAATGAATCTCTAGGTTGTTCAGCTCGAATATCAGAAATTAGAGAAGGAATAACCCGAAGTTCTACCAAAAGACTGTCATCATCATACAAACTCATCTGAGCAAATAGAGCTTTCAAATTTGAAATGGTGTTACGACTCAAGGCGTCGGCAACGACATTAGCCTTTCCTGGATAATACTCAATCTCGCAGTCATAGTCCTTGAGAAGTTCTAACCAATGACATTGTCTCAAATTAAGCTTCTTATGAGTGAGGAGATATTTTAAACTCTTATGGTCCGTGTAAATATAACACTTATCTCCGTAGCGATGGTGTCTCCAAATTTTGAGAGCAAAGATCACAACAGCAAGCTCAAGATCATGAGTAGGATAGTTACTGTAACCCCCTTAACCCGGCCTAGACGGTTGACCCGAATTAAGAAAGTCACACGGGGAAAACCAAAGTCAACCCGAAAGTCAACCTTGATTAACGACCTTTTTTTTCTTTTTAATCTTGTCTAGATGCAAATTAGTCCTAATTGTGATCACACAAACATCATACTCAAAGATCATAAACATCAGAGATCAAACAGGGACCCAATTGAACAAATTACAACTTTATGGACCAAATTGTAATTTCTGATAATTAAAAGGACTTAACCCAAATTAAAGTTACCAACTCGAAATTAGTCAGGTTTCATGCTTCTCTGTGAAATTTCAGCTCAAAAGGACTTCCCAAGCTCATGCAATTGAACAAACAAGTTTCAGGACCAAAACGCAAACAATTCAAAACATATAATTGCCAATGTCAGCCCCTAACGGTCGACCGTTCCGAAACAGGTAGACCCCGTTTCGAAACACGGGCCGTTCCGCAACGGGTTCCAAAACATGGCCTTGGCAGAGGCCAAACTGTTTCGAAACGGTGCATACCGTTGTAATCACCTATTTTGTCCGGGGTGTTTAACCCGTTTTTTTTCTTCCTTTATTAATGGGCTTTAATTATGTGGTGATTAATAGTTAAAAAACAAAAAAGAATTAAAAAAGAAAAAAAGAAAACAATATATATATATATATTAATATTATATACATATTATCATCACCATTTCACCACCATATTTTACTATTGTTATCTATTATTACTATTTATCATTATTAGTATCGTTCCTTCTTATTATCTTTACTATTATCATATTATTATCTACTATTTTCTATTACATTAGAGTGATCTTATTGTTATTAATATTATTATTACTATTACTTATATTATTATTAATATTATTTACCATATTATTATTATTATTATTATTAAATCTGAAAACCCAAAAACATTAAATAACTAAGCCCAATATATTAATATAATAAAAACCCATGTTTATATATTATTTGAAAGCCCACATTACATAATAAAAAAGCCCAAGAAAATTAAACACTTTGCACAGCCCAATTCGGGCCCAAACTTAAATAACAGAAACCCTAATGCCCACTTCTGATTTCTTGCAGCCGCCCCCATTTCCCACCGTTAGATCTGGCATCCAGATCTAACGGTCCAGATTGCTCCAGGACGAAGAAACCCTAGATGATGCCCCTTAGCCCTAGCGCCGCACTCCGCGTCACCGTTGGATCGAGGAGAAGATCAACGGCTCAGATGGTCCCTGATGGAGGAAACCCTAGATGGCTCTCAGCTCACGGGCGCCGCATCGCTCGCAGCCGTCGGATAAAGAGCGTATCGGGCGGTTGAGATCGAACCGAGGAGGATTCCAGAACCCTCACGCCCACACGCGCGGCTTCCCAGCTCCCTCACGCGCGCGAGTTCGAGCCCCTTCGAATTCTGCTGACCGTCCGGATCACTCCACGTCGCCCGGTCGGCCTTCTCTGGTCCCCTCCCCTCGTACGACCCTCACATGCAACAAAAATCAGAAATGTCAGAAACGCGAAATACAACAAATTGCAGAGGCAAAAGTTGGACATGAATACAAACAAAATCAAAACAACCAACAGCAATTTACCAGCAATTACATGCATTAGGAAAAAGAGAAAAATATGTAATATTCCGGGCTTATAAAAGCCGGAATCGACATGCAGTGTAGAGGAGGTTTTTTTTGAAGGAGGATTTTTAGAGAGGATTTTGAGAGAGGATTTCGAGAGTTTTCAGAGAGCCAAATTTGTAACCAAAAAATATTTCAGTGAAATACAAGCAAAAGAGCCAAAGTTTCAAAGGTATCACCGTCGTTTTATACTTCGAATAAAAAAAAAACAAAAAAACAGTAAAGAGTCTTTTTTTACCTCCGTTTCGAGTCGGGATCCCCATCGTTGATGTCCGTTGCCGGCGATAAGCCTTATGGCTCCCTCGGAAGCCATGCACGGTGAGCCGGTGACGCGAAAGGGGTAAGCTTTGTTTTTTAGATTCGGCCTTTGGGGTTTCAAAATAAAGACAGGAGGGATTTTGGTTGTGGTTTTGGTTTCGTAAAAAGAAAGGGATTTTCTGGTTTTCGGGTTCGAAAAGGTTGGAAAAGAGGTTTTTTTAACGTTCCGGCGCCGGCAACGGCAACCGGAACGGTGACGGCGCCAGGAGAAGTAACAGAGGAGGGAGAGAAGCTCTCTGAGATTTAGGGTTTGTAAAATGGGAAAGGGCTCAAAATGTATTTTAAGGTAGCTTATATAGTGTTTCTTTTATTTAAATTTGGTTTAATCACGTTTTGGGTCCCCCCGTGTCAACATAATTACGCGAGGGGGGCTTCCGCGTCTCTTAACCACGCCCGTGGTCCCTGCAATTTTGCGAAGTCTTTCAATCTAGTCCCGATATTGTTTTGGTTAATTTCCGAGTGGTAAAATCCCTGTTTTGGTCCCTGCGGTTTTTCGAGTCCTTTTAATTTAGTACCATTTTGTACATTAATTGTTTTTTTAAATGGGTTTATTTACAGTTTTGGTCCATGTCAGTTTGTATTTTATTTATTTACTTTGTTTTTCATTTGTCATGTTATATGTTATCATCCATGCATTTTACTTATTGTATCGAATATATATGTTTGCATCGAATGTTTTTTTTTTGCCATATTGTTTATGTTAGTATGTGCTTGCTTTGCCTTCTTTTGTTCGAATATATATATTTGTGACATGCATTCTAAATATGTCATTTCATGTGATTTTTAATGATAAGTTCGCATGTTAATGAATTTTAATTATAAAACGGAGATACCTATTAATTCGCGTATTCGGGTCAACATGCCTAGCTTATTGGATGTCCCGCGAATATTCGAATTAATTCGAATCGTCTAAAGGTAAACCCGTAAATAAAAAGGACAAGACCATAGCATCATATTTTATCCGCTTGTATCATGCATAAAGGTGACGTACGGGATCCGAACCCTAAACTAACACGGCAGTCAGTCTTATATGATGTCGGTTTAGTCTTTGGTCCGGTGTACCGTCATCCTTTTTAATTAAATGCTTAATTAATTCGATACCACCAATTTGAAAAAGCTCGTGATTAAAGCCTAATTTTCGACCAGGAACCGCTAATTAAATTCTTTTTAAATTTCGAATAATTTTCGTCAATTAAAAGCAACAATTGTTTTGGTACCGATTTCCGGGCGTGATGGGGACGCTAACCCTACCCCACACGTAACCAACTCCCGAACCCTTTCAAACGAATCTCTGGTTTTGTGTTTTACGGTGTCTGGCCTACCTCAGTGGCCGGTGGCGACTCCCAACCGAGAAAAAAGATTTTTTTAAAAGGGTGTTTTCCAAACCCGAATCGAATTAATTTTTAAATTCCCCTTTTTTAAATCAAATCGAACAATTTTTCAAAAGTAGCGGGACGAAAAAAAAACCCCGTTACAACCGTTTCGGACGCCTGGGTTCATGCAAGGCACCCGTTCCGAAACGGTGCACACTGTTCCGAAACGCCTGCACAGATTGCAGCAAAATGCATTCCAAAACATGCAATAGATCATTCAAACATGCTCCAAATGCTACCAAACTTTACCAGCATGCAATTCAACATATATAAGACTTATAGGCATCATCAAATCAACAAACTAACATCATATGCAAAAAGCCCCAATTCTATAGGCATGCTTCCTACACAAGCTAGCTACTCAAGCACTAAACTTTCAAAACAAGCATATAATGATCCAATCCAAAAACCAGCATTCAAATTATCATTCAACATACTTAGGGAGTTCCAAACACCTCCCAAAACATACACATTGGTCCCCCATTGCCAAATCACCCAAAAGCTAAAAAGTACTTATAAAACCTTCCATACATTGAGCTTTACTTGTGTTTGAATGCTTGCCCTTCTTGCTGCCCCTCAAGGTTCTTTAATGCTCTGCATTATTGAATTAAGAAAACGAAGAGAGCGTAAGCAAAAGCTTAGTGAGGAATGCTCTTAAAAACCATTCAATAATGCAATTAAAACCATTTATAAACATGCTTAAAATCAACCTTTGCACATGCTCAAAAGCATACTTTAAACAAGCAATCTCATGCTTCAACATAAACATAACATGTCATATTGGCTCAAGTGATACATTCCATTTCTTAAAACAAGTTCATCAACTTCCCAAGGACTTTTAAACACCTTGGCCCCAAGGACTTTTAAATACCTTGGCCATGGACTTTTAAACACCATGAAAGAGGACCACACAAGGACTTTTAACCACCTTTGTGTCCAAAGCTTGAATCACCCCAAGGACTTTTAAACACCTTGGCCCCAAGGACTTTTAAACACCTTGGCCCCATGGACTTTTAAACACCATGGCCCCATGGACTTTTAAACACCATAGAAAGGATCACCTAAGGACTTTTAACCACCTTAGTGTCCGCAACAAGAATCATCCAAGGACTTTTAACCACCTTGATGTTCTTAAGTAACAAGGCTCACTCAAGGACTTTTAACCACCTTGATGTTCTTAAGTAACAAGGCTCACTCAAGGACTTTTAACCACCTTAGTGACCTTAACCTTTTCAAAACATCACTTGCCAATATACATCATTTTCATCATTTAATCCACTGTTTTAAAGCATTAAACCAAGCCATTTTCATCATGCATTTAAAAGCATCAATCCACATTTAATCAATGTACAAAATCAAGGAACTCCTACCTAGAGTTACCTTCAACATATGGCTTACAACATCAGCAAAAACCATGCTAAAACATGCTTTCAAAACAGTAAATAAAACATGCGAATAACCATTTTGCATCACAACAAATTCATGGCCACCACTAGAGAGAAATTCCGAAAACTTACACTTGAGCTTAGCAAAGTTGTTTAGACTTAAACTAAGCTCCCAAAACCTTCAAACCTTGGTTTAAAAGCTGAAAACCCAACTTCACTCACCGATTTCCACTGCATCACAACAAATTCATGGCCACCACTAGAGACAAATTCCGAAAACTTACACTTGAGCTTAGCAAAGTTGTTTAGACTTAAACTAAGCTCCCAAAACCTTCAAACCTTGGTTTAAAAGCTGAAAACCCAACTTCACTCACCGATTTCCACTTTGCTTCAAGCCAAAGCACCAAATCAAGCTTCCGGATCAACAACTCTTGGATCCAAAGATGCCTCCCCTGTTTCAACACATCAAAGCAGAGGATTAATGCATCATCATGCATTAATTGCTTCAATGAAAGCACCTAAACTCGCTGCTCTCACCCAACCTCCATTTCCGGCCACCAAACACAACCGAAAATGCATCCAAACCACTTCTAAACCATGCCCAGCCATAAACCAGCAAAACCACACTTCCATAAACATCATATAACATCTAAAAACAACCTATTAACATCCTTATACCTCCAGCAACATCAGATCACCAAGATCACCTCAAAAACAACCTTGAAACACAAGCTAAACTTAGGAAACTCAACCTATCCGGGATTGCACTAATCAAAACTCAATTCCTTATCAATTTAGAGTACATTTAACATCAAAAACACATCTCAAATCACAGATTAATCAGATCTAACGAAAATCATCAAAAATCATCAAAATCTTGCATTATAAGCCAAGATCCATTTCACCACTTAAAAACCTTTAATTAAACTTCAATTAAGGATTGAAAACTTAGGAATTTCAGTAAAGAACTGATAGTTTAGAGGAGAAGGACGTTCCTACCTCCAAACTTGAGTTTCTCCTCTTTTTGCAATCAAAATCCTTGTTGAAACAATTAGCAATTGAAGAGGTTTTGAAGATACAATGACTAGGAATCAAATGAGAGTTGAAAGGAGGGATTTAGGTGAAGAAATCAGATCCAATTCTCTGGAAAAGAAGTGTTTGGGTTGAGAGAAAATGAGAGAAAGAAAATTTAGCAAAGTTGGTTACAAAATCCAAAAATAGCCAAATGGCTTCCCTCCACTTTTAATATCCTTTAAAATCAGAATTTAGACTTAAAATATCTTAGAAAAATCTGGAGAAACTCCCTTTGGGTAAATAGCTCCTTAAAGATTCAAAGTTTCAACCCTTTATAAAACAGCCACCAAACTTGCGAAAATTACATTTTGGTCACTAGCCAAAATGTCACACTTCCAAAACTCATTTTCCAAAATTGATTTCACAGTTCACTTAATTATATTAAAAGATGATTTTAGAACATTTTTCCATATTTTTAATGCAACCCGAACTAGGCTTTCCTAATTTCACCTCTTTAGATTCGAACAGCACTTTGACCAACCGGTCAACGCTCAAAACTC
Source organism: Hibiscus tridactylites (assembly GCA_958450335.1). Taxonomy (NCBI): domain Eukaryota; kingdom Viridiplantae; phylum Streptophyta; class Magnoliopsida; order Malvales; family Malvaceae; genus Hibiscus; species Hibiscus tridactylites. The sequence continues at coordinate 43,478,619 of OY288289.1, read as the reverse complement.
CTAAGCCCAAAACCGGGGCGTTAGAGTTACACTCCTGCGGTTTCAACTGTCGAGATGCATAAGCCACTACATTCCCATCTTGCATCAGAACACATCCCAATCTAGTGTAAGAAGCATCTCTATAAACGGTATAAGCCTTACTAGGCTTAGACCGAATCAAAATCGGTGCTTCAGTCAACACGGTCTTAAGCTTCTTAAAACTAGAATGTTGGGCCTCAGTCCAGAAAAAGGGAACATCCTTCTTTAGAAGCTTAGTCAACGGAGCTGCAAGAGAAGAGAAACCCTCAACAAACCTCTAATAATAGACAACTAAACCCAAGAAGCTTCGAACCTCATGAACATTCTTGGGATGTTTTCAGCTCATAATAGCTTCAATTTTCTTTGGATCAACCTGAATACACTCAGTAGAAACTATATGCCCCCAAAACATAACATCTGAAAGCCAGAATTCACACTTGCTGAATTTTGCATATACTGTTTCTCTCACAGAGTCTATAATACAATCCAAAGATGTTCCTCATATTCAACCTCAGATTTGGAATATACTAGAATATCACCTATATATACAACAACAAACTGGTCAAGATAGGGTTGAAACACCATGTTCATCATATCCATAAATGCGGCAGGAGCGTTTTGAACACATCAGAATCCTTAACCTTTAGTTGGTAGTAACCAGATCTTGTCTATCTTAGAAAATATTGTAGCTCCCAAGAACTAGTCGAAGAGATCATCAATGCGACGAAGGGCATACTTGTTCTTGATCGTTAGCTTATTCAACTTTCGATAATCGATACAAAGTCAAAGTGTCCTATCCTTCTTCTTAACAAACAGGACATGAGCTCCCCAAGATGAAATATATGGTCTAATGAAGCCCCAATCTAGCAATTCTTGCAACTAAATTTTCAACTCTTTAAGTTATTTCGATTCCATCCGGTAAGGAGCCATAGACACAGGAGCTGTAGCCAGATAAACCTCAATGCCAAAATCAACCTCATCACATTTCAGCGGTACTCCTGGAAATTCTTCTAGAAAACATCTAGAAAGTCTCTCACAACACGGATCTTATCTAACCCACAACCATACTGTCTCAGATCAAGAATATAAGAAAGATAGGCAATAGACCCTTTCTTGATCATTTTCTTGGCTTTGAGAGCCAATATGACATTAGACAAAAAAAACCTATGCGCTCCCCAATAAGAATCACCTCACGATGATAAGAAGTTCTCAGAGTTTCCCTTTTCTTTTCACAGTCTAGAGTGACTCGGTGAGTAGATAACCAATCTATCGAGAATAAGATCGAACTCCACAAAGGATAACTCTATCAAATTAGCTGGAAAGATCTCCCATTGAATCTCAAGAGGATAATTCTTGTACACTTTAGTGACCTCAACAGGATTACCCACTGGATTGTGTATGGTAACAGCATTAACAATATCCTCAATAGAAATTTCAAGTCCCCTAGACAAAGAAATCGCAACATACGAATGAGTCGAACCATAATCAAACAGTGCAAAATAAGAGATAGAATGGATAGAAAAAGTACTGGCAATAACGTCCAGCTCATCACGATCCTCATGCCTCCTGGTAGAGTAAACTAACCCTGGCTGTCTCGCCCCTGGTCCAGCCAATCCTCTACTCTGAGCAGGCCTACCCCTACTAGTAGAACCAGAAGTAACAGATCTACCTTGTTCTCTCCCTCTAGCGGGAGTCTGTACAGATTCCTGAGACTGGCTCTGTAACCCCCTTAGCCCAGCCTAGATGCTAGACCCATACTACGAAGATTACACTAGGAAAACTAAAGTCAACCCAAAAGTCAACCTTGATTAACGACCCTTTTTTATTTTAATCTTGTCTAGATGCACATTATTAACCTAGATGGTTAACAAATCGTAGCAGCAGAAACGACGCAACAAACAATAGACATTTAAAGGTTCAATTACAAGAATAACATTTTTAGGGACCAAAATGTAATTTTTAGAAAATATAAGGACTTGATGGATTTTAAGTTTACCATTATTTAATTAATCATGTTACATGATCCTCTGCAAAAATTCAACCATAAAAGACAATCCAAGCTCATGCAATTGCATCCACAATTTCTAGGACTAAAATGTAAAGCAAACTTAGAATAATTCAAACAGCATCGAACGGTCGTATGTTCCGAAACACTCACCTGTCGTACCAAAACGCCCGTATCGAAACGGCGTTGACTATTTCGGTATGCGGGTTTGTTCTGAGACTAATATCGGAATAGGTCATTCTAGTGGCCAAAATGTTTCGAAACACCCCAACCTGTTCCGATATGGTATGACCATTACAGAGCCCCGTTTCGAAACTATTGTAGGTGTTCCAATACGCCCTGCCCCAGTGACATCAGAATTTGCTGGTTTAACATGCTTTTTCGTGCTCGAATCAACCCCGAGGATTGCCAAAACATGCATACATCAAGGATACACGTTAACAATCATCATATTGAAGCCCTAGCCTAAACATAGCAACATTTACATGATCAAAGACACTATAGGCATGCTTCCTAATTAACAAAACCATAGCAAGTCAAAACTCCAAAACATTCCAAAATCCAAACATCAAATACCATTTACAACTCAAATATGGTCAAACCAACATGCTTAAAGTAAAGAAACATACTCAAACCTTCCAAAGTATAATTTCCCACCCATTGCCTTTTATTAAACTAAAGATGAACCACATACATTTCTTTATCAAAATCTTGGATGTCTCTTGCTCGTGAGCTGCCTTCAAATGTTCAATTCTCTGCATTGATGAAACAAAAGAGCGTAAGCACTAAGCTTAGTGAGGATCGCTTGACATCATTCATCAATGCTCAACTTATGATTAGCAAAAGCAACATTTTACTCTACATGCCTTTATAAAACAAGTCTTCTCAAGAATTCCATGCACTTTTGAAATCCAATGCACACATGCATCAATTACAACATCATATAAACTTATGGCTTCCTTGCATCATATACATATTTCTCATGCAACCTTGCAACATTTACAAGCAACTAATGCTTCGTTATATTCAAATACATTATATTGGCTTTCAAGTGATAATCCAAAAACCATTTCAACACAAGACACAATTGGATACACGGATTACAAGCGTTGTCCCACACGCTTCATACACACTACCAGGCTATACAAGGCTCACACACAAGAGTAATCCCTCTATTGTTGTGACACTCGTGGTGGAGTATAATGGTACAATCTCAACCCTCAACACCACTCGGAGATAGTTGTATAATTCCACTAACGAGAGTAAGAGACACATGACACAAGATCCACACACGGAATTTCAACCACTGTTCTGATCTTACCTCAATCGTTAGGGTACTTGGATGGAGTTTACGATACAATCTCCACCCCTCGACATCCAAGGTGACTTTACTTACGGTGTACCCAATCCTATAGTCGGCTAACTATATCCGATTAAAGTAACCAAAATCCATTTTCATCACTTGCCAATATAAACATTTATCCACATTAATCCATTGTTTCTCAAGCATAACCACAATGTCATTTACACAAGCATACATGCTTAACATCATATGCATTTTCATATGAAAACCAAGGATCACTTACCTAGTGCACCTTAACATAATGACATCAAAATCTAGCATTAAACCATGCTTAAACATGCGTATAAACAATAAACAAATCCACTCTTATATCAAATGCATTTTCATCCAACATATCACATTTTCAAGACAGGATTTACCGAAACACTTACGCTTGAGCTTAGTTAAGTGTGATAAACTAACACTAAGCTCCCAAGAGCACGCTCAAGGCATTACAAAGCAGGAAACCACATTTCCACTCACCGATTACGTTTCGCCTTGCTCGCCGAAACACTAACTATGCTTCCGGCACTTTCGGATCAACACCCAATGTGTCCGAAGATGTCTCCCCTATTTATAACACATAAAAACAGAGGATTAATGCATTATCAGGCATTAAAATCATCAACCACACATCTAATCTCGATGTTCTACCCAAAATCCACATTTTAGCTACAATACAAACGAAATCATCTCCAAACTCTCCCAAATCAAAGCCCAGCTAAGATCTATCACTTCTAACCATTTATAAACATCAATTAACATAAAAAACCACCAAAAACTCGTCCTTATATCTCCAGCTATGACAGAACACAAAAATCACCCAAAAACCAGCATTCTAGCATACAAAACTTAGGAGTCCAAGCCTATTCGGGATTTGATTGATAAAACCTCATTTGTAACATCAAATAACATCCAAAATACATTAAAAAATCAACCTTAAAACAGAACCTAAAGACAAACCACGAAAATCATCAAGATCTCTTCCAATATCTTGAGTTTCAACATAATTTCTTGTTTTAACATTAAAACCACTCAAAAATCATCAAGAAAGGATTGATAACTTGGGAATTTCAGTAAAGAACTGATCATTAGAGGAGAAGGACGAAGCTTACCCCTAATGGATGAATTCTCCTTGATTTGGGCAAGTTTTCTTGGAAAATCAATGTGAAAATTGAGAGGATTTAATGAGGAATTGATTAAGGATCAAAAGACTATTGAAACCTCATCATTTGGAATGAAAATAAAAATTATTTGCTGGAGAAAAAGTGTTTGGCTACAAAGAATTTGAGAGAAAATGAAATGAGAGGGAAATTGTGAAAAATGGTTATGAAAAGTTAAAGTAGTTTTTCTTTTTAATTGGCCTTTAATTCCTTTTAATAAAGAATTATTAAAAACACCCAAATTAAGGAAAATCTGATGAAAAAAATTTAGTTAAAATTAGCTCCTTCAAGATTCAAAGTTTCAATCCTTTACAAAACAATCACTATTCCACTTTTGTAAAAACTGCGATTTGGTCTCTACACCGAAATGTAGAATTTCCAAACCTTATTTTGTAAAATTGATTTCACCATAATTATTCACATATTAAATAAGGATTTTTAGACATTTTTCCATATTTTTAAAACATCCCGAACTAGGTGTTCCCTAAATTTCCCTTAAAGATCTGAACCGTTGCCAACCGGTCCGGTCCGAACCATAAACCATCTAGGCCAAAAATCGAGGCATTACAACTCTCCCGCACTTAAGAAATTTCGTCCTCGAAATTCTTACCGGAAGAAAAGAGATGTGGAAATTGCTTCAGCATGTCCGCCTTGCTTTCCCACGTAGCCTCCTCAACTCCCCGGTGTCGCCACAACACTTTCACAAGTTATATCATCTTGCCACGAAGAACCTTGCTACTAACATCCAAAACCCTCAATGGTTCCTCATCATAAGACAGATCCAGATTCAACTCTATCTCCTCAACAGGTATCACATGCGAAGGATCCGATATGTACTTTCGTAACATGGAGACATGAAACACATCATGTATCTTCTCCAACTCAACATGCAATCTCAAGCGATATGCCACAGGACCAATACGCTCCACAATCTCATAAAGTCCAATAAACCTTGGGCTAAGTTTACCCTTACGCCCAAATCTCATCACCTTCTTCCAAGGGGAAACTTTCAAGAACACACGTTCGCCAACCGCGAACTCAATTTCCTTACTCTTCAAATCCGCGTAAGACTTTTGCCGGTCCGATGTCGCCTTTCACCGCTCACAAATGAGCTTCACCTTCTCGGTGGTTCCCTTAAGCATAGCCGGCATTGAAATCAACTTTTTCCCAGCTTCTGCCCAATAAAGAGAGGTCCTACATCTTCTCCCATACAAAGCCTCGTATGGAGCCATTTGGATACATGCCTAGTAACTATTGTTATACGCAAACTCAACCAACGACAAATGTTTCTCCCAAGAACCCTGAAAATCAATCACATAACGTCTCAGCATATCCTCAAGCACTTGGATCACACGTTTCAATTGCCCATCCGTCTGCGGATGATATGAAGTGTTGAAATTCAAACGTGTACCCAAGGCTTGATGCAAGCATTCCCAAAATCGTGATGTGAACCTCGGATCCCTATCCGACACAATAGACTTTGGCACACCGTGCAACCGCACAATCTCAGCTATATACAGCTCAACCAACCTATCCAAGGTATACGTAGTATGCACAGGCAGAAAATGTGCACACTTTGTAAGCCAATCCACAATCACCCAAACTGAATTCTTCTTTGTCGACGACAAAGGCAAACCAGACACAAAATCCATGGTGATTCTCTCCCACTTCCATTCTGGAATCCTCAAAGGTTGCAACAATCCAAAAGGAACCTGATGCTCAACCTTCACTCGCTGACAAACCATACACTTACAAAAGAACTCCGCACATTCTTTTTCAACCCCACCTAGTAATACTCATCCTTTAGCTTGCGATACATTTTCGTACTAGCCGGGTGCATAGCAAAAGGACTACAATGAGCTTCAGTCTTAATAGTGCGCCTTAACTCAGCATCATCTTGCACCACTATTCGACTACCAAAACATAGAACACCATCAGCATTAAAGCTGAAATCCGAAGGTCTATCTTCTGTAATGTCTTGAATATGCGAAACAAGAGAATCATCAAGCAACTGTATCTCTTTAATCAAAAGTAACAAAGATGGTTTCACTCGTAACTCCTCCACAAGACCACCTTCCCGCGATATACTTAGATGAGCAAACATCACTCTCAGCTCAACGGCCACCTTTCGGCTCAAAGCATCGCCTACCACGTTAGCCTTGCCTGGGTGGTACTCAATCGCCAGATCATAATCCATAAGCAACTCCACCCAACATCGTTGCCTAAGATTTAACTTCTTCTGACACATAAGATATTTCAAGCTCTTATGATCCGTGAACACCACACATTTCTCACCATACAGGTAATGCCTCCAGATCTTTAAGGCAAACACAACAGCTGCAAGCTCAAGATCATGAGTAGGGTAGTTGTGCTCATGCACCTTTAACTGCCTAGATGCATACGCCACCACCTTACCCTCTTGCATCAACACGCAACCTAAACTAACAATGGAAACATCACTATAGACCACAAACTCCTTACCAGATTCAGGTTGAACCAAAACAGAAGCTTGAGTCAACGCTTCCTTCAGCTTCTCAAAAGCTTGTTGCCTCGCCTTCGTCGATTCAAAATGAACATTCTTTTGCAACAACTTGGTCAAAGGTGCTGCTATCTTTGAAAAACACTCAACAAATCTACGATAATACCCAGCCAACCCAAGGAAACTTCGTACCTCGGTCACTGACTTAGGCACTCTCCAACTCATCACAGCCTCCACTTTCTGCGGATCAACGCGAATACCCTCCGCCGATACCACATGACCAAGGAAAACCACTTCCCTAAGCCAAAACTCACACTTGCTCAATTTGGCATACAACTGATTTTCCAACAACACTTGCAAAACGATTCTTAAATGCCTATCATGATCCTCCCCAGTACGCGAATACACAAGGATATCATCGATGAACACCACCACAAATTAATCCAAGTACTCATAGAATACACGATTCATCATGTCCATGAAAGCAGCAGGCGCATTGGTCAAATCAAATGGCATTACCAAAAACTCATAATGCACGTACCTCGTCCGAAAAGCAGTTTTAGGTACGTCCACATCCTTCACCTTCAGCTGATAGTATCCCGATCTCAAGCCTATCTTAGAGAACACTAAGGCTCTCCGGAACTGATCAAAGAGATCATCAATTCTAGGCAAGGGATACTTGTTCTTGATCGTCAACTTGTTCAGTTGCCTATAATCTATACACATTCTCATTGTTCTATCTTTCTTCTTTACAAATAGAACTGGTGCACCCCAAGGTGACACACTGGGTCAAATGAAACTTCGATCCAACAACTCCTCCAACTGCGTTTTCAATTCTTTTAGCTCTTTAGGTGCCATGCGATAAGGAGCAATGGACACCAGAGTTGTGTTCGCATACAACTCTATACCAAACTAATATTCTATGTTCGGTGGCAAATGAGGCAATTCTTCATGAAAGACACCCGGGAAATCACGAACCGTTCGAATGTTCTGCATACACACATCCTTAGAACCAGGATTCATCACATAGGCAAGGTAAGCTTCACACCCCAACCTCAACATACGGTTTGCCTCTAAGGCCGATATCACATTTGACAAGAATTTAACATTCTCGCCTACTACAACAACTTCGTAGTCATCGACCAGCTTTAAGGTGACTCGCTTAACATCAAAGTCAACCACAACTCTATGCTCCATCAACCAATCCATGCCAAGGATTACATCAAATCCGTAGAATGGCAACTCTATCAAATCCACAAGGAAAACATGACCTTGCACAAACAGAGGACACCTCCTATACAACTTCCTAGTGACTACAGTCTCACCAAAAGAACTAGTCACTTTCATTCCTATTCCAATCATCTCAACAGGTATATCAAGCAAATGTGCATGCTCACTCAAGATATAAGAATGCATGGATCCAGAATCAATCAAAGCCAGCAAAGATAAAGACTGGACAACAAAGGTACTTGCGATCACATCAGTGTTGTTGCGCTCCTCGCGCTAAACATACACCCTCGCTAGTCCACCTCCCTCAGGTCTAACAACTACCACATGATCAATACCTCGTTGTCCCTCATCCCTTCTCTATAAGTTCCCACGGCCGCACCCACGACCTCTCTGAGGTGCAGCTACCCTAGAAGCACATCCCTAGCCACTACCGGCCAACAAAGGACACTCCCTCCTCATGTGATCTGCCGAACCACAATTCCAACAGGAGTTCCCTGTCGCTACAACAGGACCCTGAACCTCCCAATCTTCTCGAGGACAATCTCGCCTCAAATGACCACGAGAACCACACGTCCAGCATGTGTTCTGATCAGCCCTCATCCTATCTCCCTGAACAAGTGTACCATGTCCACCATTACCATGCCTAGCAGTAGACTGGTACCTCATATCTCGTCCCCTCTTGTTCCGTCCACCACCAGAACTATGCTCAGCAGATCTTTTTCCAGAGCTAGAACAAACACCTCTAGAAGACAAACCCAGGTTCTGCTCGATGTCCTTCGCTCGACACCCAAACACATCAAAATTCGTGTAATCCGCAGCCAGCATGTATGTCTTAACCTCTTGCACCAAACCATAACGGAATCGATCACAGCGTTGTCGTTCACCGGTTACCAGCTCAGGAGCATACTGGCTCAAGCGTACGAACCGGACCTCGTACTCGGCCACTGATAAACTCCCTTGAACGAGAGACATAAACTTCTGCTTCTTCGCATCCAGGTATCTCACACCTAGATACTTCCTCCGGAAAGCACTCTTGAAGAACTCTCAATCAACTTCGTTTGGTTCCAAACCAGCGGTGGCAGTAGTCCACCAACTGTAAGCATCTCTTTGCAGCAAGAAAACTGCACAACCGAGCTTGCGCTCATCACTACAACCCATATGATCCATTATGCGGGTCGTACTAGCCAACCAGGCCTTAGACGCCTCAGATGTCATTCCATAAAACTCTACTGCTCCTACGTTCCTTAACCTTTCCAAAGGTAGACCCACCTGCCCAGCAGCAGGGCCTTGCACTTGCGCTCCAGCAACAGCATCTTGAAACGCTCCAGCAATCGCTTTGACTAAGGGTGTCAGATTATCCAGTCTAGGACCAGCTTGTCCTTGTTGTGCCTGCTCCCCACCTCCAGGTGGTGGCTGAGGAGGTAAATCTCCACTAGAAGGAACATTAGCCCCCTGCTCAGCCTGATTCTCCTGCTCAGCCGCAAGTACAATCGTATTGGACCTCAGCTCTCTTCTAGGTCCCATGTGCTATTTTAACAAACACAACAACGAAACAAATTAAACCATTTAGGCTAGCTGCAAGCAAGATTCCAAGTTTACAAAACATTTGTTTAGTGTAATAAGGCAATGGGTTCCCAATTTCCGCAAAGAACATAGCATACACCATCATCATGCTTACATACATTCCACCATTTCAAATCATCACATATTCATGTAACATCATCACTAAACAATCCTATTCATTCCGTAAATACAACACATTAATCAACATGGCATAAGGTATTAAATTCATACACTAGCATGCTTTTCAAACATCATAATTCATCTCACATCAACTACACATACCAACATTCCCATTTCATTCGAAACCTGGCTCTGATACCACCAAATGTAACCCCCTTAGCCTGGCCTGGACGCTAGACCCAAACTACGAAGATTACACAGGGAAAACCAAAGTCAACCCGAAAGTCAACCTTGATTAACGAGCTTTTTATTTTAATCTTGTCTAGATGCACATTATTAACCTAGATGGTTAACAAAACGTAGTAGCGGAAACGACACAGCAAACGGTAGCCATTTAAAGGTTCAATTACAAGAATAACACTTTAGGGACCAAAATATAATTTTTAGAAAATATAAGAACTTGATGGAATTTAAGTTTACCATTATTTAATAAATCACGTTACATGCTTCTCTGCAAAAATTCAACCATAAAAGACAATCCAAGATCATGCAATTGCATCCACAATTTCCAGGACGAAAATGTAAAGCATGCAAACTTAGAATAATTCAAACAACATCCAACGGTCGTCTGTTCCGAACCACTCACCTACCGTACCGAAACATTCATATCGAAACGGTATTGACCGTTTCGGTACGCGGGTATGTCCTGAGAGCAGTATCGGAAGAGGACATTCCAGTGGCCAAAATGTCTCGAAACACCCCAACTCATTCCGAAACAGTATGACCATTACAGAGCCCCGTTTCGAAACTGTTTAACATGCTTTTTTGTGCTCAAACCAACCCCGAGGCTTGCCACAACATGCATACATCAAGGATACACGTTAACAATCATCATATCAAAGCCCTATCCTAAACATAGAAACATTTACATAATCAAAGACACTATAGGCATGCTTCCTAATTAACAAAACCATAGCAATTCAAAACTCCAAAACAATCCAAAATCCAAACTTCAAAGACCATTTACAACTCAAATATGGTCAAACCAACATGCTCAAAGTAAAGAAACATACTCAAACCTTACAAAGTATAATTTCCCACCCATTGCCTTTTATTACCCTAAATATGAACCACATACATTTCTTTATCAAAATCTTGGATGTCTCTTGCTCGTGAGCTGCCTTCAAATGTTCAATTCTCTGCATTGATGAAACAAAAGAGCGTAAGCACTAAGCTTAGTGAGGATCGCTTGACATCATTCATCAATGCTCAACTCATGATTAGCAAAAGCAACATTTTACTCTACATGCCTTTATAAAACAAGTCTTCTCAAGACTTCCATGCACTTTTGAAATCCAATGCACACATGCATCAATTACAACATCATATAAACTTATGATCATGCTTTAACAAGCATCACATGCTTCCTTGCATCATATACATTTTTCTCATGCAACCTTGCAACATTTACAAGCATCTCATGCTTCGTTAAATTCAAATACATTATATTGGCTTTCAAGTGATAATCCACAAACTATTTCAACACAAGACGCAATCGGATACACAGATTACAAGCATTGTCTCACACGCTTCATACACACTACCGGTGTAACACCCCAATTTTGGGCTTAGAAGTTTGGGTTTGAATTGGACCGGACGGATTTTCGGTTCGAATATAAAAGGTGGTTTTAGGGAAAGCCTAGTTCGGGATGCATTAAAATATGGGAAACTATCTAAAAATCCTCTTTTAATATATATAAGAGAGTGGTGAAATCAATTTTACAAAATGAGGCTTGGAGATATGACATTTCGAGTTAGTGACTAAAATGTAATTTTTGAAAAGTTCGTGACTATTTTAAAAGGATTGAAACTTTGAATCTTTAAGGAGCTAATTTACCCAAGGGAGGATTTCTCCAGATTTTTCTTGATTTTTAAGACTCATTTAGTGTTTAATTAATAAAAAAGAAAAGAGGGAAAAGTGATATTTTAGTTTCATAACTAACTTTTGCTAAAATTTTCCCATTTCATTTTCTCTCAAAATTCCCTCAGCCAAACACATTTCCACATCAACTTTTCTTTTTATTTTCACACCTACAGAAGAGTTTTCAATCCCCAAATGATTTCTAAGCAATTCTACATCAAATCCTCACCATTTGCTTAATGATTTTCAAGGATTTTGGCTCTAAACAAGGAGAAATCCACATTTAGAGGTATAAACGTCCTTCTCCTCTAAATACTCAGTTCTTTACTGAAATTCCCAAGTTCTCAATCCTTAAATTGAGTTTTATTAAAGGTTTTAATGTTGTGATCTTGATTTTGGCTTAAAATACAAGATTTGGATTTAATTTTGAAGAAATTCGTAATAGATGATTGGGCTCTGTTTTGAGATGTCTTTTTGATGTATTTTGGATGTTTAAAAGATTTGAAATTGAGGTTTAATCAATACAATCCCGAATAGGTTGATTTTCCTAAGTTTTTACTTATGAAAATGGTGGTTTTTGGGGTGATATTGGTGTTCTGTTAATGCTGGAGGTATAAGGACGAGTTTGGGATCATTTTGGATGTTAATTTATGTTTAGAAATGGTTGAAGTGATGGATCTTGGCTGGGTTATGTTTTGGAAGAGTTTGGAGGTGTTTTCGGTTGTGTTTGGTAGCCGAAATGTTGGATTTTTGTAGAGCAACGAGTTTAGGTGTGTTGCTGGTGATTTTAATGCATAATGATGCATAAATCCTTTGTTGTTATGTGCTTAAAACAAGGGAGAATGATCCGAAGGCAATAGAGGTGGCGTTGGAGGTTTTGGATGCTTGAAAGGCTTGTCAGCTAGCATAGTTTGTGTATCGGTGAGTGGTAAAGAGTTTTCCAGCTTTGAAACATTTTGGATGAGGTTTTGGGAGCTTAATGTAAGTCTAAACAACTTAGCTAAGCTCAAGAGTAAGTAAATGGAATTTCTCTCTTGGTTTAGGTTATGCTTTGGTTTTTAAATACACTTGGGATGATTGTGTTTAATTTACTGTTTTAAGCATGTTTGGACATGGATTATTGTTGGTTATTAATGCCATTATGTTAAAGATGCATAAGGTAAGTAATCCTTGACTTGCATGTGTTGGGTGCATATGATTAAAGCATGTGATGCTTGTGGATTTGGCATTTTGGTTATGCTTGTAAAAACAGTGGATTAATGTGGTAAAATGGTTATATTGGCAAGTGATGTTAGTGGTTGTTGGTTACTTTAATCGGATATAGTTAGCCGACTATAGGATTGGGTGCACCGTGAGTTGAGTCGCCTTGGATGTTGAGGGGTTGTGATTGTACCGTAAACTCCATCCAAGTACTTTAGCGATTGAGGAAATTAGTGTCACCGCGATGGAGGATTGCTCTCGTGGGTGGACTTTGTTAAGTGTCACCGCGATGGAGGATGGCTCTCGTGGGTGGACCTTGTTAAGCGTCACAACGGTGGAGGGTAACTCCCGTGTGTGAGCTTGGTTAAGGTGATTACAATGGTTGAGGTAGCTCTCATGTGTATGCCTTGTGGTGGGTCCCGGCTCTCGCTAGTGAGTTATACAACTTCCGATGAGTGATGTTGAGGGGTTGTGATTGTACCACTAAACTCCATCACGGGTGTTGAGGGGTTGAGATTGTACCGGTAAACTCCGCCTTGTGTTGTTCGGTAGTGTGTATGAAGCGTGTGGGGCAACGCTTGTAATCCGCGTATCCGATTGTGTCTTGAGTTGAAAATGTTTGAGAAGTATCACTTGGAAGCCAATGTAATGTTCTCAAATGTAATGAAGCAAGAGTTGGTTGAAATGATGCAAGGATGCATGGGAAGTGTGTAATGGTTTAAGATTTCATGTATTACTTGTTAAGCTTGAACAAGTGTTTATCTTCTATTGTGAATGGCGTATATGCGCGTGGAACCTCTTTAATGCATTGAAGTCTTGTGAAGACTTGTCTAGAAAGGCATGAAAAGTAAATGTTGCTTTTGATAGTTCATGTGTTGTGAATTTGTTGAATGCATGAGATAGTTAGAGGGAACAAATGGTTTTCCAAAGTTTTTGCTTTGAAATGATCATTAAGCTTGAGAAAAGTATGTTATGAAGAGGGAATGTTTTTCAAGGAATTTGAGTTTAACTTTGCATAAGGTGTTCATGCATGGAAAGGTTTTAATTGATGGTTTTGCAAGAATGTACTTTGAAGTGAGTTATTTACCTTTTCTAAGCTAAGGGTTGGTTTTCATGATTGAGAAATGCATGATTTGAAGCTTGTTGGGTTTTTCAAACAATGCTTTGGTTTATTGAATTGCACTTACTTTTGAAGAGGGTTTTATGATTTACTGCATTGATGGTGTTTTGGTTTTGAGCATTCCTCACTAAGCATTATGTGCTTACGCTCCTTTGTGTCCATCAATGCAGATAATTGAAGTTGGGGCAGCGAGAAGCAAGGGATTCAAGGAGAGCTCCACTTGAGAAGTATGTCTCAGTTAATAGCTATAGATAATAAAGGCAATGGGGGAGAGTCTTTTATATTGATGTGTATTGAAATTGAGTATGTTGACCATATTTGGTTTGTGGTTTGAATCTTGTTGTTCATCGCTTTGCAATATTTGAATCTTCTTATTCATAAGTTGTTATACTATGCTTCTTGTTTTTAAAGCATGATCAAGTGTTGGATGTGTTGAAGGAGTTGGTGCACCTAAGGTTTGCTTTGCATCTAGATTTTAATGCAATTTGGTAGTTATGATGCTTGGCCTGTTGTTGATATGTTGAGGATTGATTTGGAGTATATTTGATGGAGTTTGGATGTGTAAAAACAGGTTTTTCTGCTGTTTCTGGGCATGGTGTATCGAAACACCCTTGCCTGTGTCGAAACAGGTGCATGATTTGGCCTGGGCGTTTCGAAACGGGTAGAGGTGTTTTGAAACACTTTGGCTACTGCCAAGCCGTGTTTCTGAACGGTCAATTTCCGTTTCGAAACACTTGACCGTTGGGCCCTAATTTGAATGGTTTTGAGGTTTGCAAGCTTTATATTTTAGTCCTGATTTTTGTATTTGCAATTGCTTGAGTTTGAGATGCCCGTTTAAGGTGAAATTTGACAGAGAAGCATATAACCTAACTAATTTCATAATGGTATCTTAAAAATTAGTAAAGTTCTCTTAATTTCTAGATTTTACATTTTGGTCTCTAAATTCGTATGTTGTGCAATTGAGTCCCTTATTGCTTTCTGATTGCTTTGCTTTTTGAGTATGCTTATCTCAAGAGTATGCCTAGGATTAATGTGCATTTAGACAAGTCTAGGCCGGGCTAATCAAGGTTGACTTTGGTTTTCCCCGTGTAATCTTCATAGTTCGGGTCAACCGTCTAGGCCGGGCTAAGGGGGTTATATACCGGACTATACAAGGCTCACACACAAGAGTAATCCCTTCATTATTGTGACACCCGTGGTGGAGTATAACGATGCAATCTCAACCCCTCAACACAACTCATCGGTAGTTGTATAATTCCACTAACGAGTGTAAGAGACGCATGACACAAGATTCACACACGGAATTTCAACCACCGTTGTGATCTTACCTCAATCGTTAGGGTACTTGGATGGAGTTTATGGTACAATCACAACCCCTCGACATCCAAGGAGACTTTACGTACGGCGCACCCAATCCTATATTCAGATAAATATATCCGATTAAAGTAACCAAAATCCACTTTCATCACTTGCCAATATAAACATTTATCCACATTAATCCATTGTTTCTCAAGCATAACCACAATGTCATTTACACAAGCACACATGTTTAACATCATATGCGTTTTCATATGAAAACCATGGATCACTTACCTAGTGCATCCTTAACATAATGGCATCAAAATCTAGTATTAAACCATGCTTAAACATGCTTATAAATAGTAAACAAATCCACTCTTATATCAAATGCATTTTCATCCAAAATCGCACAAAAAAATCATTATTCTAGCATACAAAACTTAGGAATCGAAGCCTATTCGAGATTTTATTGATAAAACCTCATTTGTAACATCAAATAACATCCAAAATACATTAAAAATCAACCTCAAAATAGAGCCTAAAGACAAACCACGAAAATCATCAAGATTTCTTCCAAAATCTTGAGTTTCAACACAATTTCTTGTTTCTAACATTAAAACCACTCAAACATCATCAAGAAAAGATTGATAACTTGGGAATTTCAGTAAAGAACTGATCATTACAGGAGTAGGACGAAGCTTACCCCTAATGGATGAATTCTCCTTGATTTGGGCAAGTTTTCTTAGAAATCAATGTGAAAATTGAGAGGAATTGATGAGGAATTGATTAAGGATCAAAAGACTATTGAGACCTCATCATTTGGAATGAAAATCAAAGATTATTTGCTGGAGAAAATGTGTTTGGCTACCAAGAATTTGAGAGAAAATGAAATGGGAGGGAAATTGTGAAAAAGGTTATGAAAAGTCAAAGTAGTTTTTCTTTTTAATTAGCCTTTAATTCCTTTTAATAAAGCATTAATAAAAACTCTCAAATTAAGGAAAAATCTGATGAAAAACATTTAGGCAAAATTAGATCCTTAAAGATTCAAAGTTTCTATCCTTTACAAAATAATCATTATTCCACTTTTGCAAAAATTGCGATTTGGTCACTACACCGAAATGTAGAATTTCCAAACCTTATTTTGTAAAATTGATTTCACCATAATTATTCACATATTAAATGAGGATTTTTAAAAATTTTTCCATATTTTTAAAACATACAAACTAGGTGTTCCCTAAATCTCCCGTAAAGATCTGAACCGTTCCCAATCGCTCCAGTCCGAACCCTAAACCATGTAGGCCCAAAATCAGGGCATTGCAGGCTCGGAGCATAAGTTGATAAAGGTGAAAGTGGACAAACTCTAAAAAGATGCTCAAAAGTACCACATTTGAAACAAGCCCCAATTTGTCTCTTAAACTCACTCGGATACCATTTCTTGCAAAATTAACATTGTGGCACTCCACGAGTACTAGTCCAACCCCCAATACTAGCGGTTGAAAAAATAAATGTCGTCAGTCTAGCTCTGGAATAAGTCTGATGATCTGACTCGTCTCTAGTTCTCTTCCTAGACTGATTCCTCTAACTATGCTGAATTGATACGGTCGGTTGCCTCCTACCTCGATCATTACCATGAGACTCAAGTAGCTTCAACATTGCCTCGTTCTGCCCAGCTGTCCTAGCACGCTGAGTAATCTCCTTGTACTCTTTATCCACGTGCAAAGCGACTCATGTCTTGATCGTTGGGTGCAACCCTTTCAAAAACCAATCACATTTATCTTTTTCAGTGGTCACCAACCCCAGAACATACTGAATCAGCCTCATGAACTTAATCTCATAATCATTCACGGACATGTCATTCTGCTTCAAATTCTTGAAATCATCCCGGCACTTTTCTATATACTCAGCCCCAACATAACGATCACAAAATGCATGTCGGAAATGGTCCCAAGAGATCTGACTGGTTGGAATAACATGTTCCTCAACCCCCCACCAATTTTGGGCTTCACCCTGCAACAGTGATACAATAGCTCTAAGCTTTCGATCGGTAGGATAATTCATCTCAACAAACATAGTCATCCCAGCACTCTGCATTAGTCGGATTTGTACCCATCTTCCCGTCAAACATAGTCATCCCAGCAACTAAAAACTCGGTAGATATGGATCTCATGACACCCTCAGACTGACGAAGATAACGTAGCAACTCTCTATGCAATGTAACAGAATCTGTGCCCACATTCTCACTATCCCCAAAATCATGTGGACCACTACTCTGAGCATGTTGAACATGTAGATCCCCACCAACAGTCTGATGAGCTCCAATTTGATCCACAGGTTGTTCCTCTACATTCGCACCATGAATATCATTCTGATTCTGTATCGTATCCTCAAGAGGCGGAACATCACTCTCTGTAGCTACGGTACGATCTTGACCTCGGCCACGACTATGATTGGTCGCAAATCTAGAGCTTCTACAAGGTGGCATAATAGTATATCTACAAAAGGAAAGAATCCTAAGATTAGAGTCGATACTTGGAGTTCCTACTTAAAGTATATATATTATTCTTTAAAGATAACCAATTCTTTAAAGTAAATATATTTGAGCCACCCAGTCCGAGGGTTGAACCTGGTTCTGATACCACTAAATGTAACCCCTAACCCGGCCCAAAAAGAATGGGCCGAATATAGGAAGTCGAGTTTGAAAACTTGTCCCTCGAGAAATCTCATTAGGTTTAAATTTTTAACATTCATATTTTTTTATTAAAAATCTAATTAAAAACAAAAATATTTCAATTATATAAAATATATTCGTATCATAATGTTTTCAAAAGTTAATGAAATATTCAAAAATAGTATCATATGCAAGCTAAAAACAATAAATCCCCAAATAAAAGCGTCTGAGTCCAAAATTACATATAAATTCAAAGAAAAATAAAGTTCATAAATCTGAAATAGTTCATATTGATAATATGTAATAAGTCTGATAAATCGAGGTCCTCCAAGTACCGTATGCCTAAGTCTGAGTATTTGACATAGGAACTAAGAGGGAGTAAGCTTTGAAGTTCAGTGTGTCTCTAAAGTGCAAACAAAATTATACAATAAGATAATCTGATCATCATACTCAAAACCAAATAGATATTCTGATATACAGATATGTATGAAAATGATGTATGAGACACAATGGCATGAACCCATCTACATCACCATCCGAAGAGTAAGGTTCCCCATAACAACTCTCTACATCATCACCATCTGAAAAGTCAAGGGATTTGGGAAAACGAGCAACGGATTTTGAATCAGTGCGTCGAAAAAATTAAAGTTGACTTTGACTGAAAAAATCAATGCCAGAAAGTAAACGGTAAACGGAGGCAATCAACGGTGGTGGTCAAAGTCAATAGCGTCGATCAACAGTCAACAGAAAAGGTCAACTGTTGACTTCATCTGATCAAGTCAACATTGACATCATTCGGTTCGGTCAACCAACGGGTCGGTTTGATTGGTCCGGTTCACAGGTTCGACTTGGTTCAGCTGACACAGTTCGGTTTGGCTTACCACACCAAACTGGTTCGGTTCGAGCTCACTGATTTGGACTCTCTTCTCCTCTCGGATCACTACCCAATTGGGGTTTAACCCAACATCAACTCACACACACACACATAGACCCAAAAGCCTTATCCTAGCAATCTAAAATTAGGGTTTGAAAACCCTTGACGATGCGGCTCGCCGGCAAGACTTCCCAGTAACCAAAAATGGTCTATTTCGGCCGATATACATGATTCCAAAATTCTTGAAACGCTACACACACAACCCACACAAAAAAATAGACGTCTCAGGCTTACGCAACTCGCAAAAACGAAACGACGTTGGCGAAAGGAATTTTTAAAGCAAAACCGAAAAGCTTTCGGACGGATTCCGAGAAAAGGACGACCGACTGTGATAAGGTTTTTTCTGGGAAAATCGACTAAGGTGAGGGCCTTATCACTATCTCTTCTTGAAAAGGATTTTTATTCAAAAAGGGGGATCCGTATTTTAGAAAACTGTAAAAATTTGGAGTCGCCACCGGCCACTAAGGTAGGTCGGACACCATGAAACCAGAGATTCGTTTTAAAACGGGTTCGGGAGTTGGTTACTTGTTGGGAAGGATTAGCACCCCCATCACGCCCGGAAATCGGTACCAAATTAGTTGTTGCCTTTTAATCGATAGAAATTATTTAAAGTCCGAAGTGAATTTAATAAAATGTTATTTAATGAAAATGTGACTTAAATAGCATGAGCTTTATCGAATAGTGGCATTTAGAATTAATTAGACATTTAATTAAGAAGGATGACGGTACATCGGACCATAGACTAAACCGACATCAAATAAGGCTGACTGCCGAGTTAGTTTAGGGTTCAGATCCCGTAAGTTACCTTTATGCATGATGCGAGCAAATAAGGGATGATGCGTGTTATTTCCATTTTTATGCTTCCGCTTACCTAGAGACGGTGAAAATCAACCCAAATATCCGATTGACATCCATTAAGCTAGGACTGTCGTATCGCGAATACCGGGGTTAATAAATACCTCTCCATGGGTATATTTTAATTAATTATTGAACAAAATTAAAGGGTCGCATGAATGGCAATTAGAATGCATGTCACATATATTCTAATGGCATAAAATCAACCCAAGCTATATACGCGATAATAAATGAGCATACAACATGTTAAAACTATACATGACATATTTAACAAACATGAACAAAATGCATCAAAACATATATTCGATATAAAAAAGGACAAATGCATGAGCAACAAGATGTATCATGATAAAATAAAAATGCAAAGCAAACAAAAGCAAACTGCCAGGGGCCATAATGGTAATTAAACAAAATTAAAAAACTGATAAAAAGCGAAATAGGACCCAATTAAAAAAACGCGAGAAGTTACAGGGACCAAAAAGGAATTTTACCGTTCAGAAATCATTGAAATGGAAACGGTGACGAAATTGAAAACGACCGAAAACGCAGAGGGACTGCGGCTGTGGTTTAAAAATGCGGAAGCCTCCCTCGCGCAATAAGGGTAACGCGGAGGGGCTTAAAACATGATTAACCCTATTTAAAATAGAAAAACGTTATAAAAGCGAGTTAAAAACATTTTATCCCTTTTGTTCCTTTTAACCAAAACCTAAACCTAACCGGAGAGGCTCACTCTCCTCTCTGTTATTTTCCGGCGCCGCAAAGGTTCCGGTCGCCGTTTCCGGTGCCGGAACCCTTAAAGATTTCTTTTTTTTTTTGCTTGTAACCAAAAAGCCTTTCTCTTCTTGAAACCAAAGCCGAAGCAAAGAAAATCTTTCGATTGTTTTTTTTTTGTTTTAAAACATAAAAAACTGAAACCCAAAAACTTGAAAGCCACCACTTACCGACGTTCACCCTCTACCGGTTCACCGTACATGCTCCCGAATGGGATCGGATGGCTTGTCACCAGCGAGAGAAACGAAATGGGGAAGGACGAGAAGGAGAGATGCAAAGGTAAAAAAGATAAACCCCTTTCTGTTTTTTTTCGATTTGTAATGAAGAATAAAAATCGAAATACCTTTGAAAACTCTTTTGCTTGTATTGCTCGAAGTTCGGTTACAAATCTCTCTGAAAGTTTTCCGATTACACTTGCTCTTTGAATTTTTTCGAATGGGGATCCTCCCTTTTTACAATTTTTTCTCCCTTCGAAAATCCTCATCCTCCCTTTTTTACATTGCATGCATCCGGCTTTTATAAGCCCGAAAGTTACATTTTTTCGATTTACATAAATCGGATGGAATTCTGCTATTGGTTCTACCCTCCTTCTCTGTGAATTCCGTTGCAATTTGTTGTGCATTTTTCTGACATTCTGTTGTTTGTGCATGTGACGTGGCTGCCGAGGGGGGAGAGGGGATCTTCGAGAGTTGGCCCGACGATGTGGAGTGCTCCGTGCCACCGATTGGGATCTGGAGAGACTCGGGCGTGTGATGCACGCGCGCGTGTAGGAGTCGAATCGCCGCGCGTGTGCGCGTTGGGGTCTCTGAAACCTTATCCGGCTCAATCTCAGCCATCCAATGCTCTCCCGATCCAATGGTCTTGAGGGGTGCGGCGTTGGAACAAGAGGAGGCCAGCTAGTGTTTTCATTCCCTGGTGCAATATGGACCGTCAGATCTAGATCAGATCTGACGGTGGAGACTGGGGGGCTGCAAAGACAAAGAGGGCTCATTAGGGTTTCTTTCCTTAGTAGATTAGGGCTTCAATTATTTGGGCCTACGGGCCTTGTAATATGTATATAATATTTTGGGCCTTTAGTATTCTGTAAATGGACTTTTAATATTAAAACTTGGGCGTTATTTCAGTTTGGCTTTTATATGTTTTTTTATTTGGGATTTTATTATATATGTATTAGTCTCTTTTTTGGATTTTCAGATCTACTTTGGTAATAATAATAATAATAATAATAATAATAATAATAATAATAATAATAATAATAATAATAATAATAATAATAATAATATAACAGATCATACTCATAATAATATGGTAGATAATAATAATATTAAGATAATACTAATAATAACGGTAGTGATACTTATGATAATGATATATCTTATAGTAATAAAAAAGATGATAATATTAATAATAATATTAATATATGTTATGTGACAATAGGGCAATGGTGTAATGATGAGTGATGGTAGATTGATAATGGTAACCACTAATTCCCATAAATATTATGTATATATATGTATTAAGTTAAACAAAGCCCAAAGTGAATAAACAAAGCCCATTCTTATTTAAACATATCTAAGGGTTAATTAGCCCGGACAAAATTAGTGATTACAGTCGTCCCTCTTTGCTTATACTTGTAGAACAAGAATAAAGCAAAGACCATAAACACTAATTTTGTCCAACTTCCCTGTTTGGGGTGATTTGCTCCTCCGAAGCGGTAGAAACAATGTGGGTATCATCAGCATGTCCTCCCTGCACGGTCAAAGGACAAAGTCGATTCGTTCTTCGTAAGCGGTACAGAATGAACTTCAAATTGCGTGCTTTCCCGGAGCGGCGAAAGCAAACTGGGCAGGCCTTCTGGCTCTTCTGTCCGGGGATCCTTGAACTCTTTTGCTCTCAGATCAGGATGCGGCAAATATGAAATTTTTCGCCTGAAACTACATTTGTTCCTCCAAAGCGGCAAGAACAATCTGGGTCGTTGGCATGTCCTCCCTGCACGGTCAAAGGACAAAGTCGATTCATTCTCCCTAAGCGGCAAAGAATAAACTTCCAATAGCGTACTTTCCCGGAGCGGCGAAAGCAAACTGGACAGCGTTGGCATGTCCTCCCTGAGCGGCAAAGGACATAGCTGATTCATTCTCCCTAACGGCAAAGAATAAAATTCCAATAGCAAACTGGACAACATTGGCATGTCCTCCCTGAGCGGCAAAGGACATAGCTGATTCATTCTCCCTAAGCGGCAAAGAATAAACTTCCAATAGCAAACTGGAAAACGTTGGCATGTCCTACCTGAGCGGCAAAGGACATAGCTGGTTCATTCTCCCTAAGCGGCAAAGAATAAACTTCCAATAGCAAACTGGACAACGTTGGCATGTCCTCCCTGAGTGGCAAAGGACATAACTGATTCGTTCTCCCTAAACGATAAAAAATAAACTTCCAATAGCAAACTAGACAACGTTGGCATGTCCTCCCTGAGCGGCAAAGGACATAGCTGATTCATTCTCCTTAAGCGACAAAAAATAAACTTCCAATAGCAACTGGACAACGTTGGCATGTCCTCTCTGAGCAGCAAAGGACACAGTTGATTCATTCTCCCTAAGCGGCAAAGAATAAACTTCCAATAGCAACTGGACAACGTTGGCATGTCCTCCCTGAGAGGCAAAGGACATAGCTGATTCATTCTCCCTAAGCGGCAAAGAATAAACTTCCAATAGCAAACTGGACAACGTTGGCATGTCCTCCCTAAGCGGCAAAGGACATAGCTGATTCATTCTCCCTAAGCGGCAAAGAATAAACTTCCAATAGCAACTGGACAATGTTGGGATGTCCTCCCTGAGAAGCAAAGGACACAACTGATTCATTCTCCCTGAGCGGCAAAGAATAAACTTCCAATAGCAACTGGACAACATTGGCATATACTCCCTAAGCGGCAAAGGACAAAGCTGATTCATTCTCCCTATGCGGCAAAGAATAAACTTCCAATAGCAACTGGACAACGTTGTCACGTCCTCCCTAAGCAGCAAAAGACATAGCTGATTCATTCACCCTGAGCGGCAAAGAATAAACTTCCAATAGCAAACTGGACAACGTTGGTATGTCCTCCCTGAGCGGAAAAGGACATAGCTGATTCATTCTTCCTAAGCGGCAAAGAATAAACTTCCAATAGCAACTGGACAACATTTGCATGTCCTCCCTGAGCGGCAAAGGACACATCTGATTCATTCTCCCTAAGCGGCAAGGAATAAACATCCAATAGCAAACTGGACAACGTTGGCATGTCCTCCCTGAGCGGCAAAGGACATAGCTGATTCATTCTCCCTAAGCGGCAAAGAATAAACTTCCAATAGCAAAATGGACAACGTTGGCATGTCCTCCCTGAGCGGCAAAGGACATAGCTGATTCATTCTCCCTAAACGGCAAAGAATAAACTTCCAATAGCAAACTGGAAAACGTTGGCATGTCCTCCCTGAGCGGCAAAGGATATAGCTGATTCATTCTCCCTAAGCGGCAAAAACTAAACTTCCAATAGCAACTGGACAATGTTGACATGTCCTCCCTGAGCGGCAAAAGACACAGCTGATTCATTCTCCCTAAGCGGCAAAGAATAAACTTCCAATAGAAAACTGGACAACGTTGGCATGTCCTCCCTAAGCGGAAAAGGACACGGCTGATTCATTTTCCTTAAGCGGCAAAGAATAAACTTTCAATAACTTGTTTTCCCGTGGTGGCAAGAATAAACTGAGCAGGCCTTCTGACTATTCTGCTCGGAAATCCTTGTTGTGGGTCTCTTTTCTCTTCTCCTTTCTTCTTTTCTTCTTTTCTTCTTTTCTTCTTTTCTTCTTCTTCTTTTTCAACTTCTTCTTTCTTGTTTTTTCTTTTTTCTTTTTTTTTTCATTTTCATTCTTTTTTCTTTTTCTTCTTTATTCTTTTTTTCCCTTTCCATCATTTTTTCTTCTTTCTTTTTTTCTTCTTTATCTTTTCTCTCTTTTCTTTCTTCTCTTTTCTCTCTCTTCTCTCTTTCCTTTTTCTTTTATTTCTCTTTTTTTTTCCTTTTCTTTTATTTCTCTTTCCTCTCGTTCTTTTTCTCATTCTTTTCTTCTTCCTTTTTCCTTTCTCATCTTTTTTCTTTTCTTTTCTTTTTCTCTTTTTCCTTCTTTCTTCTCTCTTCTTCCCTTTTTCTTTCTTTTTTCTTCTCTTTTTTTATTTTCTCTCGTTTACTTTCTTTTTCTTTCTCTCTTCTTATTTCCTCTTATTCTTTTCCTTTTCTCTCTTTTTCTTTTTTTATTTTCTTCTCTCTCTTTCTCTCGTCTTCTTTTTTTCTTTCTCTCTTTTTTCTTTTTTTCCTCTTATTCTTTTCTCTTTCTTTTTCTTTTTTTATCTCTCTTTCTCTATCATTTCTTCTTTTTTCTTTTCTTTTAATTTAAAAACCAGGAAACCTGATTTTATTATTATTTTAAAAAAAAAACATCCCAAAGGGGATAAAGTTGAGAATTTAAATTTTGAGAAAACTGTTCTTTTGGAAGGATAGGATTGAGAAATCCAGTTTTAAGAAAAACATCCTTTAGAAAGGATAGAGTTGAGAAATTGAAGAAGAAAAAACGTCCTTCAGAAAGGACAAAATCGAGAAGTTTGAATTCTGAGAAAAACATCGTTTAGAAAGGACAAAAAATCAGGGATTAAGAACCTTGATACTAGTCAAAGGATTCTTGAGATCTATTTCTCTTCTCATAGAGCGGTAGATCCACCCCTTTATTAATCTTCAAATACCTATTCAAAAATAAACAAATGCTATGATCGTATGAGTTAGCATGCTTCTAACATAGGGATGTCTAACTATCAATGATGCATGAGCATATTTCATGATGCAATGATGCATATGGTCATGGGAATGCAAAGATGCATGAATTTTGTCTTTATTCTCTGAGGCCGGTAGTCACCATCTTGGGATTACAACCACTCATCAATCTCGTGTCTTGACAAAACTTGCCCCCAACTTGTGTTGCTTATTCCCCGAGTTCAATAACCCTAGTTGTAATCAGAATCAAGAACTTCCAAGTCGTATGCCATCTCTCATATATTCTAATTCAAAAATCTATGTGCAAAAGCCTCTTCTTGCCCCACGGACAAAGATGCCCCAATGGTCCTTCATCATCACACATCATGTAGTGCCCCTCAACTTTGGGTCTCGCAACCGACGATGCATTTATCTCTAAAGTAATACAAGGAAATCTCTTTGTTCTAAGAATATGCCAATTCACTGGTCGTCATTCTAATGAAGAGTAGATTTTCAAATTAACATACATAACCTTGAAACCAACAGTCTAATTAAAAGAAAACAGAATAGGATGGCCCGGATATCAAATGCAAGAGCGTCTTAGATTCAACTTTTAGATGATCTCTTCAAGAATAGCTTGCGTCTTTGAATGTTGTGGCGATATTTGAATTTATGAAACTCCTCCCTAATCGCTCGATTCTTCCTCATGATTATGGTACTTGCTGGATCAGCTCGATTACCATTCCTTCTAATCATGTTTCTCCATTCATATGTATGTTTAAAAATTCAACTTTCGCTTAGCCCATGGGGCATGTGCGTTTATGATTACCATTGATTTCGTGTCGGTGTCCTCAAGGATTCCTTTTCAGGACTTATTTAACTTGTTCATTTATTTCTTTTTCTTAGGGGAATTCAACTCGTCACAATCCTTTAGCTCGAGAATAAAGATGGAGCATACAACGATACCCCGAGTTACTCGGCATGGTCACGATTTTGAAAATATTACCATCACTCATGAAGCAAAGAGATTCAGGCTTCAGCGGAGTGCCCGTAAACTTTCACACTCGAATCCAAAAATTCCTATTACCAGGTTTCAGAAATTGGAGTGCTTTTTGTTAATGCCTATTACCAGGCTCTGAAATTAAAATCATTTATTTTGTTTTGAAAAGGTCTATTTTTCACTTTTCTTTTTTTTTCTATTTTTTGGCACATTTAAGCAACTTTATTCGGGTTCTCTTAGGAGATTTCCTTATCATCGAACATCATCGAAGGAATAGTAATCCTGCTTCTCTCGTTTTTTCGACCAGAGCGGACAGAGCGGGAAATCTCACTTCATCATTATCACAACATTCAATCGATCTCTTTCATCAGAATCAATGCCACATCAAGCATGTGATATCCGAGGACCTATGAAGGTAAGGAGGGATATACATATATATGATTTCAAGGTCATTGTATGTTAAGAAAAATGTCTTTCCATTAGAAAGAAAATCTGCAAATATAACAAGTACCCTCGCAAAAAGATCATTGCTATTCTCGGGCAAATGATATCAATGTTTGTTCCATGCATTACTTCAAGAGAAAATGCAACATGCACGGCTTAATTCCCAAAGAATAAAATCGAGAACCAAAACTCTAAAGGTCGTGTCTTCGAAGGTCATACTAGGTTGAGCTTTGAGCAAAGGCTTCGTCTTGATGAGCAGAAGATGCCCCTTGGGGTGGGCTGGACGAGGGGCCGATAACACGAGGATTCTTAAAGATCGGGGTGGCTGAGTGGTCTCCCAGTTCTTGAGCAACACTCCTTCCTTTCAGATCGGACTATAACAGTTAGGGTGTTCCTTTCATCATATCTTGTTGGTGCTTGATGATGGTGCCCCTTAATTCTTACTGAGTTCGTTCCACCTGACCTCTCAAATCGGCCTCTGGCTTTGCAAAGTTTTCCTCCATTTATTTAATTTAAGAATGAATGCATGTAAGGTGTCGTATGCACAACAAGGATAGATGATTAGAGGTAATCAAACATACATGTACAACTGAATGCAAAGATGCATTAATCTTATTTGATGGACATTAATCTTATTTGTTTAATGAATGAATGAATCGTATGTACAACGGAAACATATGATTGAAGGTAATCAACAAACATGTACAATTGAATGCAAAGAAGCATTAATCTGATGGACATTAATCTCATGTGTTTAATGAATGAATAAATCGTATGTACAACGGAAACACATGATTAAAGGTAATCAAACAGACATGTACAATCGAATGCAAAGATGCATTAATCTGATGGACATTAATTTTATTTTTTTAATGAATGAATGAATGTGTTGCATGTATAACAGAAACATATGATCAATCAAAATGCATAATTGAATGCAAAGGTGCATTGATTTGATGGACGTTAATTTTATTTTTTTAATTGAATGAATGAATGAATGGATGTGTCGTATGTACAACATGTGATTAAAGGTAATCAAACAAAATGTGTAATTGAAATGCAAAGGTGCATTGAACATTAACTTCATGAATGCAATGTGTCATATGTACAACATGTGATTAAAGGTAATCAAACAAATGCGTAATTGAAAGCAAAGGTGCACAAATGCAACGCGTCGTATGGACGACATATGGTTAAGAGTAAAATGTAATTGAATGTAAAGGCATTGAACATTAATTTCATGAATGTTAAGAGTAATCAATCAAAATGTATAAATGGATGCAAAGGTGTATTGAATGTTAATTTCATGAATGCAATGTGTTATATGTACAACATTTGGTTAAGAGTAATCAATCAAAATGTATAATTGAAATACAAAGATGCATTGAACATTGATTTATGAATGCAATGTGTCATATGTACAACGGAAACACATGATTAAAGGTAATCAAACCAAATGCATGATTGAAATACAAAGAGCAACACTGAGTTCAACAAATATCCTCGTTAAAAAACTCATCAATGGGAACCTTGGTCTGTTACAATGATCGGATGAAACCCACTACATGCAGTTCTCAAGCTAGCATCTAGGTCGACTATTTTCTTCAAGACTCACACAATCCCTTCTTCTTTCTTGGAATGATATTTTGCTAGGAATGGGGCGTTCTCTCATATCCACATTAATAAATAGGCCAACTCTCGGTCCTGCCCCCAAGTGGTGTAGGTGACGAATTATGATTGATCCACTGTCTATATTTGGTACTCTTTACTTACTCTTTGAAAAGGTCCCACTGAGCCTAACCTTCAAAGCGCATCGGGGGTGAGGTCGGAATTCCCTATGACTTGAAATATTTTTCTTGTTCTAGGTTGAGACTTGATTGTCGACTCAAGATGGCAGAGTGCCCGAGAAACTTCCGATCTTGCCCTGGAAAGCTTGGTTATTGCTCGGTGTAGTTCTCGCTAATTTCCTTACAAGACTCGGAATTTCCCAACTGTTGTAGTCAAATCAAAGCTGCCAACCGTAGAACAAATGTAGGTTGAACTCCAAAATTCGAAGTAATGGTCACTTTCCTGGGACATCTAACAAATAAGTGAGGTGGCCTTTTCTTGTTTTTGAAAGCCTTTCTTGTCTCAGAAACCCAACCATGTAGATGCTCTCCTTGTGGCTACATTTTCGTCGCGGTCCTTCTTACTATTGTTATAGACCATATTTCCCACTACTCAAGTCTTTAATTTCAGACTATTTCCAACTCAATGTGCTCTTTATACAACGATGAGATATGCAAGATAAGAGAAAGGGGGAAGAAAAGCAAAAGGCGTTAGTCACATTATAAACATAAATCAAGGCGAGAAATGAAATTCAAGCATTAACGAAAAAGAAGTGTAGAAACAAGCAATTAGCAAGCAAAAACCTAGACACTCTAAACTCTAGGGTTATCCGCATGGCTCTAATGGGGTAGGCTTCTTATATTCTCACTCATGAGTTCGGTTCTAGCAAAGGGTACTCGAACCTATCTTATCACCTACTAAAGCAATAAGAACCCCAATTCTAGCCCATCACAGGCTTGCGAATTGGTTTCGGTTCGGGGCAAAGCACGACCTAATGACGTGGATGGCTGCTCATGTGTCAAAGGCGTTGATTCTGGAAGTGAATTACCGACCCGTGGAAGGATACTCACGTGGGTATGGGCGTTTCACTCCCACTTAAGGGTAGCTCGGGTATAGAGCTTCATGATCATGGTGCAACACATGTCGGTGACTCCTTTGAAATTAAATGAAGAATTAATTCGAATGCCACAAATTTTCAAAGCCCATTCAACTTAAGTTGTATTTTCAAGGGAGAACAACCTTATTAACTTCACATTGAATTTTAAATAGTTTACATCGATCAAAGGCAACAAGTGTTTTATTGGCTTAACTCTCTTTTTGATTTTGTAAAAAACAAAAATCTTTCCCCAGCGGAGTCGTCAAACTGTGATAAGGTTTTTTCTGGGAAAACCGACTATGGTGAGGGCCTTATCACTATCTCTTCTTGAAAAGGATTTTTATTCAAAAAGGGGGATCCGTATTTTAGAAAACTGTAAAAATTTGGAGTCGCCACCGGCCACTAAGGTAGGCTGGACACCACGAAACCAGAGATTCGTTTTAAAACGAGTTCGGGAGTTGGTTACGTGTGGGGAAGGATTAGCACCCCCATCACGCCCGGAAATCGGTACCAAATTACTTGTTGCCTTTTAATCGATAGAAATTATTTAAAGTCCGAAGTGAATTTAATAAAATGTTCTTTAATGAAAATGTGACTTAAATAGCACGAGCTTTATCGAATAGTGGCATTTAGAATTAATTAGACATTTAATTAAGAAGGATGACGGTACACCGGACCATAGACTAAACTGACATCAAATAAGGCTGATTGATGTGTTAGTTTAGGGTTCGGATCCCGTACGTCACCTTTATGCATGACGCGAGCAAATAACGGATGATGCGTGTTATTTCCATTTTTATGCTTCCGCTTACCTAGAGACGGTGAAAATCAACCCAAATATCCGATTGACATCCATTAAGCTAGGACTGTCGTATCGCGAATACCGGGGGTTAATAAATACCTCTCCTTGGGTATATTTTAATTAATTATCGAAGAAAATTAAAGGGTCGCATGAATGACAATTAGAATGCATGTCACATATATTCGAATGGCATAAAAGCAACCAAAGCTATATAAGTGATAATAAATGAGCATACAACATGTTAAAACTATACATGACATATTTAACAAACATGAACAAAATGCATCAAAACATATATTCGATATAAAAAAGGACAAATTCATGAGCAACAAGATGTATCATGATAAAATAAAAATGCAAAGCAAACAAAAGCAAACTGTCAGTGGCCATAATGGTAATTAAACAAAATAAAAAACTGATAAAAAGCAAAATGGGACCCAATTGAAAAAACGCGGGAAGTTACAGGGACCAAAAAGGAATTTTACCGTTCGAAAATCATTGAAATGGAAACGGTGACGAAATTGAAAACGACCGAAAACACAGAGGGATTGCGGATGTGGTTTAAAAACGCGGAAGCCCCCCTCGCGCAATAAGGGTAACGCGGAGGGGCTTAAAACATGATTAACCCTATTTAAAATAGAAAAAAACGTTATAAAAGCGAGTTAAAAACATTTTATCCCTTTTGTTCCTTTTAACCAAAACCTAAACCTAACCGGAGAGGCTCACTCCCCTCTCTATTATTTTCCGACGCCGCAAGGGTTCCGGTCGCCGTTTCTGGCGCCGGAACCCTAAAAGATTTCTTCTTTTTTGCTTGAAACCAAAAAGCCTTTCTCTTCTCGAAACCAAAGCCGAAACAAAGAAAATCTTTCGATTGCTTTTTTTTTGTTTTAAAACATTAAAAACCGAAACCCAAAAACTTGAAAGCCACCACTTACCGACGTTCACCCTCTACCGGTTCACCGTACATGGTCCCGAAAGGGACCAGATGGCTTGTCACCGGCGAGAGAAACGAAACGGGGAAGGAGGAGAAGGAGAGATACAAAGGTAAAAAAGATAAACCCCTTTCTGTTTTTTTTTATTTTTCCGATTTGTAATGAAGAATAAAAATCGAAATACCTTTGGAAACTCTTTTGCTTGTATTGCTCGAAGTTCGGTTACAAATCTCTCTAAAAGTTTTCCGATTACACTTGCTCTCTGAATTTTTTCGAATGGGGATCCTCCCTTTTTACAATTTTTTCTCCCTCCGAAACTCCTCCTCCTCCCTTTTTTACATTGCATGCATCCGGCTTTTATAAGCACGGAAATTACATTTTTTCGATTTACATAAATCGGAAGGAAATCTGCTATTGGTTCTGCCCTCATTTGTTTGTATTCACGTTCGCCTTCTCTATGAATTCCGTTGCAATTTGTTGTGCATTTTTCTGACATTTTGTTGTTTGTGCATGTGACGTGGCTGCCGAGGGGGGAGAAGGGACCTTGGAGAGCTGGCCCGACGACGTGGAGTGCTCCGTGCCACCGATTGGGATCTGGAGAGACTCGGGCGTGTGATGCACGCGCACGTGTAGGAGTCGAATCGCCGCGCGTGGGCGCGTTGGGGTTTCTGGAACCTTCTCTGGCTCAATCTCAGCCATCCGATGCTCTCCCGATCCATTGGTCCTGAGGGGTGCGGCGCTGGGACAAGAGGAGGCCAACTAGGGTTTTCATTCCCTGGTGCAATATGGACCATCAGATCTAGATCAGATCTGACGGTGGAGACATGGCGACTGCAAAGACAAAGAGGGCTCATTAGGGTTTCTTTCCTTAGCAGATTAGGGCTTCAATTATTTGGGCCTACGGGCCTTGTAATATGTATATAATATTTTAGGCCTTTAGTATTCTGTAAATGGACTTTTAATTATTAAAACTTGGGCTTTATTTCAGTTTGGCTTTTATATGTTTATTTATTTGGGGTTTTATTATATATGTATATTAGTCTCTCTTTTTTGGATTTTCAGATCTACTTTGGTAGTAATAATAATAATAATAATATAACAGCTCATACTCATAATAATATGGTAGATGATAATAATATTAAGATAATACTAATAATAACGGTATTAATACTTATGATAATGATAGATCTTATAGTAATAAAAAAGATGATAATATTGATAATAATATTAATATATGTTATGTGACAATAGGGCAATGGTGTAATGATGAGTGATGGTAGATTGATAATGGTAACCACTAATTCTCATAAATAATATGTATATATATGTATTAAGTTAAACAAAGCCCAAAGTGAATAAACAAAGCCCATTCTTATTTAAACATATCTAAGGGTTAATTAGCCCGGACAAAATTAGTGATTACACCGACGAGGGTGAATTGATGAGTGGGTTATGATTGGAAAAAAATTGAGGAGAAGAACGGTGGCCAAAAGTAACAAACGGCCTGCGTTAAGCCCATAGCCAGAGTGTGAACAGAAAAAGGAAGGGGTGTTGAGGGTGGTGGTTTAAAAACACGATAGATTGAGGGAGAGAGAGAGAAATGAAGATGTGGCTGAAACAAAATGGGGAAAAAAGCCCTAGGGCTGAAAAAAACATGGATTGATACCCTAACTATTGGGTTAATTATGCAATAAGGGTCCTAACTTTTACCCGTTTTACAAATAGGTCACCCAAATTCCGAGTTTCACAATTAAGCTACTGATTTAGATTAAACTCTATTAATTCCAAAATTGAATTTAGTTTTCAAAATTAAGGATTTTTCACAAGTTAGGGTTTTTAATTTGAGGGAAATTTTGGGGTGTTACAACTAAAGCACAGAACTGCATGTACAACGGTAAGTCGAGACATATGCGTCGTCGACATAATATTGTTAGACAACTAATCTCAAATGGAGTTATCTCTATTGATTATGTAAAATAAAATGATAACATTGCGGATCTGTTAACCAAAAAGTTAAACCGAGATCAAGTTGAAAAAATATCTAAAGTAATGGGACTAAAGCCCATGGGAAATAAAGGTTCTATGTGAAGGAAAATCCTACCTAGCTTACTAAATATCCCAAGATCTAGGTTCAAAGAGACAACCTAATTACATAGACATGTTCGGTCACTATGAGGGTACTCATCATTGTGGGGGTACTAATCCCCAAGTCCCATGGGAAATAAAAGCTTTTAATAACCATTGTGTGCTTCGTTGAACCGAGCAACATAACTCACCTATGTAAGAGTGAAGTGGTGCCACTTCAAGGAGATTATCGGGCATAGTTCTTTTGAACTCTTGCAGAATCAAGCGATGTCCATGGCCATATGGACATAACCATGAGAACAAATACTCTTGTCAGGGAGATAGTTGTGTGGAGTATATCATCGTTTACACTAGCGGCTGAATAGTTCAAGGATATCACGTCTGCTAGTTAGCTAGTAAAGTAAATATGCTTTCACAAGGAATGGTTCAAAGGAGGAAA
Source organism: Hibiscus tridactylites (assembly GCA_958450335.1). Taxonomy (NCBI): domain Eukaryota; kingdom Viridiplantae; phylum Streptophyta; class Magnoliopsida; order Malvales; family Malvaceae; genus Hibiscus; species Hibiscus tridactylites. Next base: position 43,444,754 of record OY288289.1, on the reverse strand, counting down.
CCTACCTATCCTATGCAACTATTGATCGTAGAAGCTATCACCACATAGAGTCAAAATGTTTTGATAAATCAACAGTTTCATTCATGTGGGGAATTATTGAAAAATTGTGAGGAATTGGAAACATTTAGCAATAATTCGAGAAGATAAAGGTGAAGATTCGAATAAGGATTATTGGGTCTTATTCTACTCCATGAGACTTTACAATGGTATCTTATATGCTCAAAAAGGTTTAGTGGTGAATGAGAAATTGATGCTTAAAGTAAGGTAGTTGTGAATTGAGTAAGGAAGATAGAACCCCGTTATCCCACATGGATGAGATAAATGGCATCGGAAGTGTTTATATACACTTACCCTTTTTGTGGTCATTAAATAACTTGAATGGAAATTGTGCCTCGCTTGCAATGGGTGCGAATCAATTCCATTCGGGTTGGGGTGCATTCACACGATGTAGGCGACACTAATATTCAAAGTGGTTGGGCCCTTCGTGGGCCTTTGGATATTTTACCCACTTCGAATAAATTTTTCCTTAAGATTGGCATATCTTTTTGAAAATATTCCGAATTTAAAAGGAATATTATATGATTTCCTTAAAAACAGTAATGCTTGCAATTCACGAAATATATCCGAGTAAATATAGCATTGATTGTTTGTTTTCGAATTAAATAGGAAAAGAATTAATGAATATTAAAATCGGAATATTTTATCCCCACGGTTTAACCTAATCACCCTCTATATAAATCTCACCTCTCTTCAGTTTTAAATATAATTCGAAATATTTTCTACTCTAAAAAATTGCATTGTGTTTTTGGTGATAGTCAAAGACAAGGGTTATGTTCGTGATCTCTTCAGAAGTGCTATTGTCGAAGATCATTTGTTATTGTATCTTGGGAGACTGACGGCCAAACAACTCAAGCACAAAGGAGTGGTCAAAATCTATCGTAAGAAAACTGCGTTTGTGCAAGCCTCAACAATTTTTTTTCGGTTTATTTCAAATATGTTCAATTCCATTAAACTCGTTTTATTATTTTTTCCATTTATGTTTAATTTTATTTCAAATTAACCTTAATTGTTCAACAAAATTCAACTCTACAAAATTAAAAAAAAATGTGCTACGAAATAGACAAAAAAAATAAGCCACTATTTTCATACAAGGATTATCCTTGTTTGCTGCTTGTTTCACGTAAAAATATGCCGCAAGAGTAAATAAAATAAGCCACGTGCCCACATAGTTATCGACTTGGAAGATGGCGTGCAGGATGAAATGCCTTTCTCTCACGACCATGATTTCGATTAACGCCAACGAATTTTTGGATCTATTGGCATCACATCAAGGGAGTTCACCTAAGAGATAAACTTTCTCTGAACATGTTCGAGAAATCGCCAGAATGACTATTTTTCATTTCTAACTCCAGATACAAAAAGGTCCGAATATGATCTTTCTTAGACGCAGAGAATCGTTTCATTTTTTATTTTATTTTTTGAAAATGAAATATCAATTTATTAAAAATGTCCGACTAAGACATTCACCTCGTTAAAAACCTTTCCTAGGCCTAAATGGAAGAAAAAGAGTACGACATGTCTAAGTTCAAATTTAGTACACAAAATACCCTCACCAAGATTAACCACAACGCTACAAGACTCAGCTAAGTCCCAACACTCCCGGTGGACCTATTTAGCAGGAATATAATTAGGACAGATGTGGCGAGGGCACTTGAATACCTAAACAAAACCGTTTACCACTGTTTGGCAAGTACACACGCTTACTTCCACTTTGACTCTGAAATGGGAAAGCCATCTCCTAGTGACACTGGCCAGAATCAATTTTGATAGAATTCAACTAGATCACGAACACGAGAAATACCTTGTTTTACTAGGTTATCTGCCATTGTTACCTTCTCTAGGGATTAATCGAAGTCTCCAATCGATGCCAATGCCACTATTCAGAATAGTCTCGAAAATTCATTGGTGAGCAGTAGACATTATTGATCCAATGAACGTCGTTACTGTTGTCGCACTCGATAATAATTTTATGAGATTGAGCCCAAATGGAGATAATAGTATTGATAATCGTTTCATTGATGTTGGTTTCCTTTTGGTTAATTTAGCATTGTAAATGTGAACTGTAACAACGGGTGAGTCGCCACCAATCCTTTGTTTTACTTTGGGTGCAATTGGAACACCTAAAAAACTCGGTTATTTTAATAAAACTTGTTTTTATTAAAACAACGAGTTTTGATATGTGAAACCAGAAAAACAGGTTCGGGAGTCGGTTACGTGTGGGGAAGGGTGAGCACCCCCACAACGCCCAAAAATTGGTACCTGTCGATTACGTAATGTCTTATAGTGGAATTATGAATTCAAATTTAAATTTAGAAATTATGATCCCTTAATTTAAAATAATATTTAAAAATATGTTTATGAAAGGAAAGGTACACTCCAACGCCCGGAGCATAATTTCCGTTAGACTCCCGACTGAAGGAAGTCTATTTTGAAAATTAAGATTTAGAATAAAAAAATATATGTTTATGAAAGGAAAGGTACACTCCAACGCCCGGAGCATAATTTCCGTTAGATTCCCAACTGAAAGGAATTTACTTTAAAAATTATAATTTGAGATTAAAAATAATACTTTTATAATAGGGACTAAAGGAAAGCGGCACCCCTTACGCCCGGGGTACGTTTTTCATGATAACCCCTAATAAAAGTTTTTAATTTAAAATTCAATTAAACAATATAAATGAATATAAAACATTGCATACAACATAAAATTAAAATATAAAAACATGACATATAAAATAAAAACATACAAACAAATATAAAAACATCTTATATTGCATACAAATATATTTATTACAAAAATAGAACATTAATCTAAATACAAAGATAAGGATCAAAACTTACCCTACTAGAAGCTCGAAATAAAAACTTCACCCGACCCCTAGCAGGATCTCCGCATCACCTCGCTATAACTCAATTGATTCGAACGAACCTCGACAGGGCCTCCAATCGAATCAACTATTCGAACCATTAAAAGGGCACTGCCCCTAGGTTCGAAAGGGGCACTGCCCCTTATTCGCCATTTTTAATGGCCATTTTTGTGTGTGTTTGCTTTGGCAGCCTCCCCGCCCTTTTATAGGTGATTTGGGGAGGGATGAGTCACCTAAGGTAAGGACGTGGGGCCTTGCATGGCACCCACGTATTTTTGCTTTTTTTTCTTTTTTTTTTCCTTTTAATAAGATATAATAATACTACATAATATTATTATTCGAACAAAAATAATCAGTTATAGCCCGGACATAAAATGGGTATTACAGCTGCCCCCCTTTGCTCATTGTTGTGTAACAGGAATAGAGCAAAGACAAAAGGATAACCATTTTATGTTTGTTCGGGTCTGGGTTCCTTTTTCTGGCCACGCTTCTTCTTGAACTTCGCTTGATCTGTTCGGCCGCTCTTGTAGGCAGAATCTTCAAAATGGAACGATCCGCTGGGGAGATAATCTTTAAACTACGGAGACTGCGACACTGACAGAGCGGCGAGGTCTACAAAACTTGTAACATAGAACACTTAACAAGGTAGCTTGATCCGGAGGGGAAAGATTGATCCACTGCAACTCTATAGATGCGAGAACATCTGAAGAAAGCTTGATCATCTGCAACTCCATTGATGCGAGAAGATCTGAGGAAGGGTTGATCATCTACAACTCTATCGATGCGAGAAGATCTAAAGAAGGGTTGATCATATGCAATTCCATTGATGCGAGAAGATCTGAAGAAGGGTCGATCATCTGCAACTCCATTGATGCGAGAAGATCTGAAGAAGGGTCGATCATCTGCAACTCCATTGATGCGAGAAGATCTAAAGAAGGGTCGATCATCTGCAACTCTATTGATGCGAGAAGATCTGAAGAAGGGTCGATCATCTGCAACTCTATTGATGCGAGAAGATCTGAAAAAGGGTCGATCATCTGCAACTCCATTGATGCGAGAAGATCTGAAGAAAGGTCGATCATCTGCAACTCTATTGATGCGAGAAGATCTGAAGAAGGGTCGATCATCTGCAACTCCATTGATAGGAGAAGATCTAAAGAAGGGTCGATCTACTGCAACTCTATTGATGCGAGAAGATCTGAAAAGGGGCGATCTACTGCAACTCCATTGATGCGAGAAGATCTGATTAGTACTAGAATCCCTTCAACAAGACAAGGAAGAGTGTCCTTGGTTTACACTTCTTTTGCATTTTTCCCAAATGCATAGGGATGAACGGATTTGATTTGCCTTTACCGATAGCCGTTTGCTCCGGGCTAGTTGTACCATTCCCCTGGGTACAATCAGTTTGGACCAATCATGAGATTGGATTTTTCCCAAGGATTTATTTTCCTTGGACCATTCGTGACAATGGATTTTCGATGGACATCTGAATTGTCCATTCTCTTAAACTTAACCGTGCTTAAGCACGTTATGCCTACATTTCTGTCGGCTTTCGAATTTGCATTTTTCCCAAATGCACAGGGATCAACAGTTTTGATTTGCCTTTACCGGTAGCCGTTTGCTCCGGGCTAGTTGTACCATTCCCCTGGGTACAATCAGTTTGTACCAATCATGAGATTGGATTTTTCCAAAGGATTTATTTTCCTTCGACCATTTGTGACAATGGATTTTCGATGGACATTTGAATTATCCATTGTCTTAAACTTAACCGTGTTTAAGCACGTTATGCCGAAATTTCTATCGGCTTTCGAATTTGCATTTTTCCCAAATGCACAGGGATCAACGGTTTTGACTTGCCTTTACCGGTAGCCGTTTGCTCCGGGCTAGTTGTACCATTCCCCTGGGTACAATCAGTTTATACCAATCATGAGATTGGATTTTTCCAAAGGATTTATTTTCCTTCGACCATTTCTGACAATGGATTTTCGATGGACATTTGAATTATCCATTGTCTTAAACTTAACCGTGTTTAAGCACGTTATGCCGACATTTTTGTCGGACTTGTCAAAAATTAGCTTCGATTCAGCCGCAATTTTGACGAAGGAACAAGATTTGACGATTTTCTTTTACAACATGGATGAGGAAAAGATTTGGAAATCAAGAAATTTTTATTGACCAAGCTACAACACCTGACGAAGAGGCATGGTCTGAAGTGATTTTGATCCAGCTACAACACCGACGAGGAGGCAGGACCAAGGGTTCAAGTTTGGTCAAGCTACAACTCTGACGAAGAGGCATGACCAGAAGTTGACCGAGCTACAACACCTGACGAAGAGGCACGGTTTGAAGTGATTTTGATCCAGCTACAACACCGATGGGGAGGCAGGATCAAGGGTTCAAGTTTGGTCAAGCTACAACTCTGACGAAGAGGCATGACCAGAAGTTGACTGAGCTACAACACCTGACGAAGAGGCACGGTCTGAAGTGATTTTGATCCAACTACAACACCGACGAAGAGGCAGGATCAAGGGTTCAAGTTTGGTCAAGCTACAACTCTGACGAAGAGGCATGACCAGAAGTTGACCGAGCTACAACACTTGACGAAGAGGCACGGTCTGAAGTGATTTTGATCCAGCTACAACATCGACGAGGAGTCAGGATCAAGGGTTCAAGTTTGGTCAAGCTACAACTCTGACGAAGAGGCATGACCAGAAATTGACCGAGCTACAACACCTGATGAAGAGGCACAGTCTGAAGTGATTTTGATCCAGCTACAACACCGACGAGGAGGCAGGATCAAGGGTTCAAGTTTGGTCAAGCTACAACTCTGACGAAGAGGCATGACCAGAAGTTGACCGAGCTACAACACCTGATGAAGAGGCACGGTCTGAAGTTCGATATACTACGGCTCTATCATCGTAGCATAATCTGGATTTTGGTCTAGTCGCACCTATTACGACGAAAATAGACCTAAAAAACAATTGGTGTGTCGTACCACCAATGGCAAAGCGAGCCTTGGAACAACACTTGGTGCGTTGCATTATTAACTTCAAAGCGAACTCTAGAGGATGTAGGATATGCTACATCATGGCAGGGAGTGACAACCCTCTTGGGTTTTGATTGTCTTGTCTGCTCTTGGAAAAGTAACAAGCCTGAATTAGGTGACATGTTTCTTTGCATCTTCAAGAAGACATGATCTGTTGGTATGTTTATTGCACTGCAACCTCATGGAGATGATCTGTTCCACTGCGAATTCTAGGTAACAGATTTGCTATTGCGTTCATTCCGTTGTACCCTCATGGAGATGAACTTATGTTTGTGCTTATTTTGCTTATGTTCAAGGAGAGAAGTTTGTCGTAGCATTGTTCTGCTACCAATTCGGGGAGACAAGATTATTGTTTGGTGTTCTCATTCCGCTACAAATTCAGGGAGATGTGCTTGTTCTGCCGTAAATTCAAGTAGATGAAATTATTGAAGCTTGTTCTGCTGCAAATTCAGGGAGACAGATTTGTTGTTGTGTTCATTTCATCGTAATTCCAAGGAGCTAAACTTGTTATCTGTGCCCATTCCGCTACAAACTTAGGGAGATGAAAATGTTGTCGTGCTCATTCCACTACATGTTTAGGGAGATGAAATTGTTGTCGTGCTTATTCCGCTGCAAATTCAGGGAGATAAACTTGTTGTTAAGTTTATATGTTCCACCATTTGCTGGAGAAACATAATTTTGCCAATCTTGAAGAAGTAGAATCTGCAACTTCAGGGGTGATCTGTTGCACCTCTGACGGGGAGGCAGAATCTGAAAATGTTGATCCGCTACACCATGTTACGGGTGAGATAGGACCTGCAAAAGTTAAAAGAGTGACTGGTCAAAATGAGCCATGAACTAACTCTTCGTGAGCTATAAGGTTTGAATTGAATGTTTGATTTGATTAATCCACTCTTTCGTGTCAAGGATGTTGGTTCTTGTCAACAATTGTCTGTGCTATCTTTAGTTGAAGGTGCCAGACAACATTTTCATATTTTCTCTAGTCCTTCATGTCAAGGATGTTGGAATTTATTGATAACGATATGCTCCTTCCTGTTTGAGGATATTAGACCTACAAATTTTCATTCTTTAAGAAATGGTCAAATATTTGTAAGAAGAGGTAGAGTTGAAAAGATCTTTGAGGAAAGAAAAAAAATTAGAAAAACATCCTTGTGCAAAGAATTCATGTTTTGAGAAAATGTGTCCTTAAGAAAGGACGAAGTTAAGAAACTCCTGGTTCGAGAAAAGTTATCCTTGAGAAATACGGAGTTAAGAAACTTTAATTTAAAAAAAATGGTGTCCTTAAGAAAGGACAGAGTTAAGAAACTTCAATTTTGGGAGAAAGAACGAAGTTAAGAAACTTGTGTTTTCGAGAAAAGATGCCCTTAAGAAAGGACGAAGTTAAGAAACTCTTATTTTTGAGAAAAATTGCCCTTAAGAAAGGACGGAGTTAAGAAACTCCAATTTTGGGAAAAGGTGTCCTTAAGAAAGGACGAAGTTAAGAAACTCGTTTTGAGAAAATGTCCTTGTGGAAGGACAAAATTAAGAAATTCTGGTTTTCAAAAAGATGTCCTTGTAGAATGATGTGATTAGGAAATTCCTGTCTCGGAAAAACTACCCTTAAGAAAGGATGGACTTAAGACCTTTTTATTTTCAAAAAAAATTCCTTATGAAAGGATTGGTTTCAAAAAAAAATTCACTAACCAGTGCAAGGTTAGTTCTGGTAATGTATTTTTATGCAAATGGTACGCATGCGCATGTTTTTATGATGATGCAAAGATGTATGAAACTCTTGTCGGAATGCTTATCTTAATGCATGAGCATGTTTGACAATGCAATTATGCACATGTTTTCATGTCGAAATGAATGTTTTCTGAAACATTAGATGCCATGATGTATGAACATTTTTGACGATGGGATGATGCGTATGTTTTCATGTATGCCTTCATGGAGTTCATGTAGAAGTCCTTTTCTTTTGGTCTTAGTTTGATTTTCTGATTCTTCTTCGGAATTTGCCCCGACAAAAGTTTGCCCCCAGGATTCATTGTCCTTTTTTTGGATAAGGTGAATGACTCCGACGTCGTCTTCTTCTTTCCTTTTTGGAGGCAAGATCGGGAAAAAGTTGACTTTGAAACTTCATCGCATGAAGTTATGACCTGAAAATGGAACATTAGTTAGTAATTTGCTCGAAAAAATTTATCGTTTTTACCTGGATGTTCTAGTTTTTTGCATATTCGGCCTCCTTTAGGGCTAAAGGTTGGTCATTATGTTGTCGCCCCCATATTTGAGGTCTTCGGTCTCTTTCCTAGACCTGTTTATATGTTCAAGACATAAATGTGCCATGGATGCACTTAACTTTGTGTTTGATGCATGTATCTAGCCTAAATGCATGATAACTTGTATGATGTATGCAATTATTGTAGAATGATGAATGGAAAATTTTGTTTTGCCCCTCAGAGGGATGCCCATGACTCTAAGTTGCCAGATCTTTGCCTCAATGCTCGATGCCTTGTTTGTAAGGATGCCCTCAACCTTCTTTGGTTTTGATCATCTTTTGGATTACTTCCTCGAGTCCCAACATTTTTGTCTGCGACTGCTCTTGAAGCGACGCAAGGCTTGAAGTATGTTTTTGTCTCTTCTTGAAAAGCTTTCATTGTTCTTGTGGACGCGTTATGTTGCCTCCCGGTCGGTCTATAAATTTACGTGTCGGCTCATGGTAACTTATTACTTCCGGCTCTGGCAAAGTGCTACAATCGATAATTGATGTAGCCATCTAGGGTGCAGAAGTCTGACTTGGCATCGGAGGCTCACTTCCTGATCTCGTCGAGGAAAGCTCTCAGCTTGGGGCCTTGAAGAGGTATGATGTCTATATGAGTGCAAAGGTTATTTGAAAATGCCTCTAGACTGGGCTCTTGCATCATGTTAGATTGGTCAACTTTGCTTTATCTGGTATTTGCTAACATGAGGCATCCCGAGATCGGTTTCAAAGTTCCGAAATGAATGCATATAAATGCAAGGTACATGTTTTAAATGTGAAGCATTATTTCAAAAATGGTTCTCGTGGTTCAACTTCTGAATTTACGAGATTTATTCGCAACTTTTGAATGTTGCATTGATATCTAGGGAACTAGATTTTCTCCCGATGATAATTTTTCAAATAGGGAACCAGACGTGAATCAATACTTCATGCTGATGAAGTGCAAAAATTAAAATGTTATAGTGGTGTCATGTAATTAATGTGGAATGAATGACTTAATGCAACATGATCACCAAAGAGAAGAAACAGGTTAGTTCATAATAAAAGAATTAAATGAATGAATTGAATGATGAATAAGACAAAAATTAGCACCAAAAGAAAATTGAACATATATAGCAAATAAAGGCATAAAAACCTAACAGGGTGACTGCTAACGGACAAAATTTTGGTTTGGCTTTAAGGGGTAAGCTCTTAGGGTTTACTATATGTGTTTTGGTTCTAAAGTAACGGTACCCGAACTGTCGCTAGGACATCGATTCGGGATGATACATTTCCCTAGGTCTGCACGGAGACAAATGTCTCACGAAGACAAAGGGACCTATATCCCGGAAGCGTTTCACCATCCTACACGGAGGGGGTACCTCACGAAGGCGTGGTTTCTCGCTCCCACTTAAGGGACAGAGCTCGGGTATAGAGCTCATGATATGATAACTCAAAAAATAAATTTATAATAAAAAAATTTGTAAAAATTTTAGAAAAAAGGATCACAAATTAATTAAATCGAAGTCATAATTTCCACCTATAGACAAAAGGTAATCGACTTGTGGCTTGACTCTCTAAAAAAAAGGTCCCCAGCGGAGTCGCCAAGCTGTAACAACGGGTGAGTCGCCACCAATCCTTTGTTTTACTTTGGGTGCGATTGGAACACCTAAAAAACCCAGTTATTTTAATAAAACTTGTTTTTATTAAAACAACGAGTTTTGATATGCGAAACCAGAAAAACAGGTTCGGGAGTCGGTTACGTGTGGGGAAGGGTGAGCACCCCCACAACGCCCAAAAATTGGTACATGTCGATTACGTAATGTCTTATAGTGGAATTATGAATTCAAATTTAAATTTAGAAATTATGATCCCTTAATTTAAAATAATATTTAAAAATATGTTTATGAAAGGAAAGGTACACTCCAACGCCCGGAGCATAATTTCCGTTAGACTCCCGACTGAAGGAAGTCTATTTTGAAAATTAAGATTTAGAATAAAAAAATATATGTTTATGAAAGGAAAGGTACACTCCAACGCCCGGAGCATAATTTCCGTTAGATTCCCAACTGAAGGGAATTTACTTTAAAAATTATAATTTGAGATTAAAAATAATACTTTTATAATAGGGACTAAAGGAAAGCGGCACCCCTTACGCCCGGAGTACGTTTTTCATGATAACCTCTAATAAAAGTTTTTAATTTAAAATTCAATTAAACAATATAAATGAATATAAAACATTGCATACAACATAAAATTAAAATATAAAAACATGACATATAAAATAAAAACATACAAACAAATATAAAAACATCTTATATTGCATACAAATATATTTATTACAAAAATAGAACATTAATCTAAATACAAAGATAAGGATCAAAACTTACCCTACTAGAAGCTCGAAATAAAAACTTCACCCGACCCCTAGCAGGATCTCCGCATCACCTCGCTATAACTCAAAAATTGATTCGAACGAACCTCGACAGGGCCTCCAATCGAATCAACTATTCGAACCATTAAAAGGGCACTGCCCCTAGGTTCGAAAGGGGCACTGCCCCTTATTCGCCATTTTTAATGGCCATTTTTGTGTGTGTTTGCTTTGGCAGCCTCCCCGCCCTTTTATAGGTGATTTGGGGAGGGATGAGTCACCTAAGGTAAGGACGTGGGGCCTTGCATGGCACCCACGTATTTTTGCTTTTTTTTTCTTTTTTTTCCTTTTAATAAGATATACTAATACTACATAATATTATTATTCGAACAAAAATAATCAGTTATAGCCCGGACATAAAATGGGTATTACAGCTGCCCCCCTTTGCTCATTGTTGTGTAACAGGAATAGAGCAAAGACAAAAGGATAACCATTTTATGTTTGTTCGGGTCTGGGTTCCTTTTTCTGGCCACGCTTCTTCTTGAACTTCGCTTGATCTGTTCGGCCGCTCTTGTAGGCAGAATCTTCAAAATGGAACGATCCGCTGGGGAGATAATCTTTAAACTACGGAGACTGCGACACTGACAGAGCGGCGAGGTCTACAAAACTTGTAACATAGAACACTTAACAAGGTAGCTTGATCCGGAGGGGAAAGATTGATCCACTGCAACTCTATAGATGCGAGAAGATCTGAAGAAAGCTTGATCATCTGCAACTCCATTGATGCGAGAAGATCTGAGGAAGGGTTGATCATCTGCAACTCTATCGATGCGAGAAGATCTAAAGAAGGGTTGATCATATGCAATTCCATTGATGCGAGAAGATCTGAAGAAGGGTCGATCATCTGCAACTCCATTGATGCGAGAAGATCTGAAGAAGGGTCGATCATCTGCAACTCCATTGATGCGAGAAGATCTAAAGAAGGGTCGATCATCTGCAACTCTATTGATGCGAGAAGATCTGAAGAAGGGTCGATCATCTGCAACTCTATTGATGCGAGAAGATCTGAAAAAGGGTCGATCATCTGCAACTCCATTGATGCGAGAAGATCTGAAGAAAGGTCGATCATCTGCAACTCTATTGATGCGAGAAGATCTGAAGAAGGGTCGATCATCTGCAACTCCATTGATGCGAGAAGATCTAAAGAAGGGTCGATCTACTGCAACTCTATTGATGCGAGAAGATCTGAAAAGGGGCGATCTACTGCAACTCCATTGATGCGAGAAGATCTGATTAGTACTAGAATCTCTTCAACAAGACAAGGAAGAGTGTCCTTGGTTTACACTTCTTTTGCATTTTTCCCAAATGCACAGGGATGAACGGATTTGATTTGCCTTTACCGATAGCCGTTTGCTCTGGGCTAGTTGTACCATTCCCCTGGGTACAATCAGTTTGGACCAATCATGAGATTGGATTTTTCCCAAGGATTTATTTTCCTTGGACCATTCGTGACAATGGATTTTCGATGGACATCTGAATTGTCCATTCTCTTAAACTTAACCGTGCTTAAGCACGTTATGCCTACATTTCTGTCGGCTTTCGAATTTGCATTTTTCCCAAATGCACAGGGATCAACAGTTTTGATTTGCCTTTACCGGTAGCCGTTTGCTCCGGGCTAGTTGTACCATTCCCCTGGGTACAATCAGTTTGTACCAATCATGAGATTGGATTTTTCCAAAGGATTTATTTTCCTTCGACCATTTGTGACAATGGATTTTCGATGGACATTTGAATTATCCATTGTCTTAAACTTAACCGTGTTTAAGCACGTTATGCCGAAATTTCTGTCGGCTTTCGAATTTGCATTTTTCCCAAATGCACAGGGATCAACGATTTTGACTTGCCTTTACCGGTAGCCGTTTGCTCCGGGCTAGTTGTACCATTCCCCTGGGTACAATCAGTTTATACCAATCATGAGATTGGATTTTTCCAAAGGATTTATTTTCCTTCGACCATTTCTGACAATGGATTTTCGATGGACATTTGAATTATCCATTGTCTTAAACTTAACCGTGTTTAAGCACGTTATGCCGACATTTTTGTCGGACTTGTCAAAAATTAGCTTCGATTCAGCCGCAATTTTGACGAAGGAACAAGATTTGACGATTTTCTTTTACAACATGGATGAGGAAAAGATTTGGAAATCAAGAAATTTTTATTGACCAAGCTACAACACCTGACGAAGAGGCATGGTCTGAAGTGATTTTGATCCAGCTACAACACCGACGAGGAGGCAGGATCAAGGGTTCAAGTTTGGTCAAGCTACAACTCTGACGAAGAGGCATGACCAGAAGTTGACCGAGCTACAACACCTGACGAAGAGGCACGGTCTGAAGTGATTTTGATCCAGCTACAACACCGATGGGGAGGCAGGATCAAGGGTTCAAGTTTGGTCAAGCTACAACTCTGACGAAGAGGCATGACCAGAAGTTGACCGAGCTACAACACCTGACGAAGAGGCACGGTCTGATGTGATTTTGATCCAACTACAACACCGACGAAGAGGCAGGATCAAGGGTTCAAGTTTGGTCAAGCTACAACTCTGACGAAGAGGCATGACCAGAAGTTGACCGAGCTACAACACTTGACGAAGAGGCACGGTCTGAAGTGATTTTGATCCAGCTACAACATCGACGAGGAGTCAGGATCAAGGGTTCAAGTTTGGTCAAGCTACAACTCTGACGAAGAGGCATGACCAGAAGTTAACCGAGCTACAACACCTGATGAAGAGGCACGGTCTGAAGTGATTTTGATCCAGCTACAACACCGACGAGGAGGCAGGATCAAGGGTTCAAGTTTGGTCAAGCTACAACTCTGACGAAGAGGCATGACCAGAAGTTGACCGAGCTACAACACCTGATGAAGAGGCACGGTCTGAAGTTCGATATACTACGGCTCTATCATCGTAGCATAATCTGGATTTTGGTCTAGTCGCACCTATTACGACGAAAATAGACCTAAAAAACAATTGGTGTGTCGTACCACCAATGGCAAAGCGAGCCTTGGAACAACACTTGGTGCGTTGCATTATTAACTTCAAAGCGAACTCTAGAGGATGTAGGATATGCTACATCATGGCAGGGAGTGACAACCCTCTTGGGTTTTGATTGTCTTGTCTGCTCTTGGAAAAGTAACAAGCCTGAATTAGGTGACATGTTTCTTTGCATCTTCAAGAAGACATGATCTGTTGGTATGTTTATTGCACTGCAACCTCATGGAGATGATCTGTTCCACTGCGAATTCCAGGTAACAGATTTGCTATTACGTTCATTCCGTTGTACCCTCATGGAGATGAACTTATGTTTGTGCTTATTTTGCTTATGTTCAAGGAGACAAGTTTGTCGTAGCATTGTTCTGCTACCAATTCGGGGAGACAAGATTATTGTTTGGTGTTCTCATTCCGCTACAAATTCAGGGAGATGTGCTTGTTCTGCCGTAAATTCAAGTAGATGAAATTATTGAAGCTTGTTCTGCTGCAAATTCAGGGAGACAGATTTGTTGTTGTGTTCATTTCATCGTAATTCCAAGGAGCTAAACTTGTTATCTGTGCCCATTCCGCTACAAACTTAGGGAGATGAAAATGTTGTCGTGCTCATTCCACTACATGTTTAGGGAGATGAAATTGTTGTCGTGCTTATTCCGCTGCAAATTCAGGGAGATAAACTTGTTGTTAAGTTTATATGTTCCACCATTTGCTGGAGAAACATAATTTTGCCAATCTTGAAGAAGTAGAATCTGCAACTTCAGGGGTGATCTGTTGCACCTCTGACGGGGAGGCAGAATCTGAAAATGTTGATCCGCTACACCATGTTACGGGTGAGATAGGACCTGCAAAAGTTAAAAGAGTGACTGGTCAAAATGAGCCATGAACTAACTCTTAGTGAGCTATAAGGTTTGAATTGAATGTTTGATTTGATTAATCCACTCTTTCGTGTCAAGGATGTTGGTTCTTGTCAACAATTGTCTGTGCTATCTTTAGTTGAAGGTGCCAGACAACATTTTCATATTTGCTCTAGTCCTTCATGTCAAGGATGTTGGAATTTATTGATAACGATATGCTCCTTCCTGTTTGAGGATATTAGACCTACAAATTTTCATTCTTTAAGAAATGGTCAAATATTTGTAAGAAGAGGTAGAGTTGAAAAGATCTTTGAGGAAAGAAAAAAAATTTAGAAAAACATCCTTGTGCAAAGAATTCATGTTTTGAGAAAATGTGTCCTTAAGAAAGGACGAAGTTAAGAAACTCCTGGTTCGAGAAAAGTTATCCTTGAGAAATACGGAGTTAAGAAACTTTAATTTAAAAAAAATGGTGTCCTTAAGAAAGGACAGAGTTAAGAAACTTCAATTTTGGGAGAAAGAACGAAGTTAAGAAACTTGTGTTTTCGAGAAAAGATGCCCTTAAGAAAGGACGAAGTTAAGAAACTCTTATTTTTGAGAAAAATTGCCCTTAAGAAAGGACGGAGTTAAGAAACTCCAATTTTGGGAAAAGGTGTCCTTAAGAAAGGACGAAGTTAAGAAACTCGTTTTGAGAAAATGTCCTTGTGGAAGGACAAAATTAAGAAATTCTGGTTTTCAAAAAGATGTCCTTGTAGAATGATGTGATTAGTAAATTCCTGTCTCGGAAAAACTACCCTTAAGAAAGGATGGACTTAAGACCTTTTTATTTTCAAAAAAAATTCCTTATGAAAGGATTGGTTTCAAAAAAAAATTCACTAACCAGTGCAAGGTTAGTTCTGGTAATGTATTTTTATGCAAATGGTACGCATGCGCATGTTTTTATGATGATGCAAAGATGTATGAAACTCTTGTCGGAATGCTTATCTTAATGCATGAGCATGTTTGACAATGCAATTATGCACATGTTTTCATGTCGAAATGAATGTTTTCTGAAACATTAGATGCCATGATGTATGAACATTTTTGACGATGGGATGATGCGTATGTTTTCATGTATGCCTTCATGGAGTTCATGTAGAAGTCCTTTTCTTTTGGTCTTAGTTTGATTTTCTGATTCTTCTTCGGAATTTGCCCCGACAAAAGTTTGCCCCCCAGGATTCATTGTCCTTTTTTTGGATAAGGTGAATGACTCCGACGTCGTCTTCTTCTTTCCTTTTTGGAGGCAAGATCGGGAAAAAGTTGACTTTGAAACTTCATCGCATGAAGTTATGACCTGAAAATGGAACATTAGTTAGTAATTTGCTCGAAAAAATTTATCGTTTTTACCTGGATGTTCTAGTTTTTTGCATATTCGGCCTCCTTCAGGGCTAAAGGTTGGTCATTATGTTGTCGCCCCCATATTTGAGGTCTTCGGTCTCTTTCCTAGACCTGTTTATATGTTCAAGACATAAATGTGCCATGGATGCACTTAACTTTGTGTTTGATGCATGTATCTAGCCTAAATGCATGATAACTTGTATGATGTATGCAATTATTGTAGAATGATGAATGGAAAATTTTGTTTTGCCCCTCAGAGGGATGCCCATGACTCTAAGTTGCCAGATCTTTGCCTCAATGCTCGATGCCTTGTTTGTAAGGATGCCCTCAACCTTCCTTGGTTTTGATCATCTTTTGGATTACTTCCTCGAGTCCCAACATTTTTGTCTGCGACTGCTCTTGAAGCGACGCAAGGCTTGAAGTATGTTTTTGTCTCTTCTTGAAAAGCTTTCATTGTTCTTGTGGACGCGTTATGTTGCCTCCCGGTCGGTCTATAAATTTACGTGTCGGCTCATGGTAACTTATTACTTCCGGCTCTGGCAAAGTGCTACAATCGATAATTGATGTAGCCATCTAGGGTGCAGAAGTCTGACTTGGCATCGGAGGCTCACTTCCTGATCTCGTCGAGGAAAGCTCTCAGCTTGGGGCCTTGAAGAGGTATGATGTCTATATGAGTGCAAAGGTTATTTGAAAATGCCTCTAGACTGGGCTCTTGCATCATGTTAGATTGGTCAACTTTGCTTTATCTAGTATTTGCTAACATGAGGCATCCCGAGATCGGTTTCAAAGTTCCGAAATGAATGCATGTAAATGCAAGGTACATGTTTTAAATGTGAAGCATTGATTCAAAAATGGTTCTCGTGGTTCAACTTCTGAATTTACGAGATTTATTCGCAACTTTTGAATGTTGCATTGATATCTAGGGAACTAGATTTTCTCCCGATGATAATTTTTCAAATAGGGAACCAGACGTGAATCAATACTTCATGCTGATGAAGTGCAAAAATTAAAATGTTATAGTGGTGTCATGTAATTAATGTGGAATGAATGACTTAATGCAACATGATCACCAAAGAGAAGAAACAAGTTAGTTCATAATAAAAGAATTAAATGAATGAATTGAATGATGAATAAGACAAAAATTAGCACCAAAAGAAAATTGAACATATATAGCAAATAAAGGCATAAAAACCTAACAGGGTGACTGCTAACGGACAGAATTTTGGTTTGGCTTTAAGGGGTAAGCTCTTGGGGTTTACTATATGTGTTTTGGTTCTAAAGTAACGGTACCCGAACTGTCGCTAGGACATCGATTCGGGATGATACATTTCCCTAGGTCTGCACGGAGACAAATGTCTCACGAAGACAAAGGGACCTATATCCCGGAAGCGTTTCACCATCCTACACGGAGGGGGTACCTCACGAAGGCGTGGTTTCTCGCTCCCACTTAAGGGACAGAGCTCGGGTATAGAGCTCATGATATGATAACTCAAAAAATAAATTTATAATAAAAAAATTTGTAAAAATTTTAGAAAAAAGGATCACAAATTAATTAAATCGAAGTCATAATTTCCACCTATAGACAAAAGGTAATCGACTTGTGGCTTGACTCTCTAAAAAAAAAGGTCCCCAGCGGAGTCGCCAAGCTGTAACAACGGGTGAGTCGCCACCAATCCTTTGTTTTACTTTGGGTGCGATTGGAACACCTAAAAAACCCGGTTATTTTAATAAAACTTGTTTTTATTAAAACAACGAGTTTTGATATGCGAAACCAGAAAAACAGGTTCGGGAGTCGGTTACGTGTGGGGAAGGGTGAGCACCCCCACAACGCCCAAAAATTGGTACCTGTCGATTACGTAATGTCTTATAGTGGAATTATGAATTCAAATTTAAATTTAGAAATTATGATCCCTTAATTTAAAATAATATTTAAAAATATGTTTATGAAAGGAAAGGTACACTCCAACGCCCGGAGCATAATTTCCGTTAGACTCCCGACTGAAGGAAGTCTATTTTGAAAATTAAGATTTAGAATAAAAAAATATATGTTTATGAAAGGAAAGGTACACTCCAACGCCCGGAGCATAATTTCCGTTAGATTCCCAACTGAAGGGAATTTACTTTAAAAATTATAATTTGAGATTAAAAATAATACTTTTATAATAGGGACTAAAGGAAAGCGGCACCCCTTACGCCCGGGGTACGTTTTTCATGATAACCTCTAATAAAAGTTTTTAATTTAAAATTCAATTAAACAATATAAATGAATATAAAACATTGCATACAACATAAAATTAAAATATAAAAACATGACATATAAAATAAAAACATACAAACAAATATAAAAACATCTTATATTGCATACAAATATATTTATTACAAAAATAGAACATTAATCTAAATACAAAGATAAGGATCAAAACTTACCCTACTAGAAGCTCGAAATAAAAACTTCACCCGACCCCTAGCAGGATCTCCGCATCACCTCGCTATAACTCAAAAATTGATTCGAACGAACCTCGACAGGGCCTCCAATCGAATCAACTATTCGAACCATTAAAAGGGCACTGCCCCTAGGTTCGAAAGGGGCACTGCCCCTTATTCGCCATTTTTAATGGCCATTTTTGTGTGTGTTTGCTTTGGCAGCCTCCCCGCCCTTTTATAGGTGATTTGGGGAGGGATGAGTCACCTAAGGTAAGGACGTGGGGCCTTGCATGGCACCCACGTATTTTTGCTTTTTTTTCTTTTTTTCCTTTTAATAAGATATAATAATACTACATAATATTATTATTCGAACAAAAATAATCAGTTATAGCCCGGACATAAAATAAGTATTACATGAACAATATCATTGCATTTCTTTTACAAGGCTCTTAAATTGTTTGGAGGAAATTAGAAACCTTCCACAGTTCATTCACGCGATATCTATGCATGCGCCTCAATTGGACCAATATTGAAAAAAAAGGATCAACAGAACTGTCAGTTGGGCTAAAAATAAAAGATTTAAGAGGTAATTTTGTCAATATAATAAAAAAGTTAATATCCTATACACAATCAGTGGAGTTTAAAGACTCCACAAGCAGCCCTCTTTAAATGACATCTGGCACCTTAACAAAATATAGAAATATTCTAACTTTAACGTTAAAACCAGGGTTAACGACAAATATTTTCCATGTTTATTTCGACCTCTTTCACTCCATTTGTTTTCTCTTATTATTTTGCCATTTCTTCTGTATATTTTTTCAGATCCAAGATATTGCAAGCGGCATGTAACAATTTTTTTAATTTCATAAAATCTTCAATTTTTTATTTTTATTTATTTAATCACATTAAATTTAAGTATTTTTTATTTGTAGATTTTAGGGTTTATGCAACAACAAAAAAATTACAGTATTATTTTATTTTTCACTAAAATAGTTTATCCTTGTAAAATACTATTTAAGATTTGTTTATGGGAAACTTTTTGGAGCGAAAAAGTATAGGATGAAGAGCGATATAATCAACTTGCTTGAAGGATGTAACCCGACGCCTGATAATATTAAAGTCAGTTAGAACTGCAATTTTTTTCAAATTGCTATGTAAACATTTTTATTTATCTATCTATTTTTTTGTGTTAAATGTTTAAAATTTATTCATAATAACATATGAAAAATTGGGTCTTCTTTGTTTGCAATTAAGATGTTGATGCATTTAGTCATGCGACAAGGACAATTCGAAGGTTTGATAGGCTATACCAGTTAGATAAGGTAAGTTTAATTTTATTGTAAATTGATCTAAAAGGGTTTGATTGATAATGATGGGTTTGAAAATTTTGATACAACAATTTAGTGCTTCTAACTGGGATATAGTTTAATTTTATTGTAAATTGATATTTTTTGTCATTCATTTTCAAGGATATTTGGATGTTACTGTGTATGGAACAACTCCAGATTTTTTTCCCTTGTTCAATACGATTCATGGTGGTCATATACATAGGTTTCCCCAACAGCCAACGACTCAAGGACTCAAGGACAACAGGCAGATAATAATTTAAAGAATCTTCTTTTGTTGATCGGGGTCATTGAGGTCCTTGCCTTGCTTTATTGGTGAAATAATTTTGTTATTTAACCTCATCCACTGCTTGACTCTTTAGTGTTTGTGTCTGTACATATGTTTTAGCCGAATTGACATTTTGTTTTTGGCTTAAAAAGAAGTTGTCTATATAATATTTTTTTGTTTCATTTAACTTCCGGTACAACTGACACTAAACTTAATTTTTGTTTACAGAATAAAAGAACTAGTTCATTTTCTCTTTTATACATTGAGACATCGTGCCGATTGCTGCTCTTAATTTATCATATCAAAATTTTATGTTGAGGCAATCTTGAATTGTCATTAGGTGTCTGACATGTTATCTAACCAACAAGAAGAGCATATGTTCCTTTGTTTTTATTGGGTAATACTTATATTACTGATCTTGTTGGAAGTTAATAAGTCAATTATTGAATATCTTAGATTTATTAGATATTCATGTGAAAATACAAGTTTGCGTCGGACTCAAAGTTATAGTTTTAAAATTATTAGTGCTAGTAAGAATATACGTCCAAACTGATGCTTTTATGCAACAATTCCATGTTCATCAATCCAGGTGTTTCCCCTTATCTTTATAAATTAATATGTTATTTTATTTTGATGGGTTTCAGTGCTATAATTCCACCATGAGAACTCACATTGTTTGAATATCAAATGAAATTATAATTACAGTCAAACAAAAGTTGCCATTACCACAATGAATGTCAATATGTTAGTTTCAAACTAATATTAAATGCAACACTAGTAACGTTCAGATAATAAGTCTTTTTGCGTGAGCCTAAAAACACAAATTTATTCAACTAAAATTGAGTCTATTGTATGATTATGGACTACCAGTGAACCAATGTATCTGAGGTAAAAATTAATCTTCAGTAACATCAGCGATATGAAAAGGTGAGATAGAATTTTTTTTTATCAGCAACATGATTTTATTTTATTGATAAATCATGCAAAAACCATTGCACCGGCCTCATTAAAAACCCCCCTCTAATCCTAAGTGGGGGAAAAGAGTGTCTGTGCATATGGTACAACGTCGATCCCAAACAGCCTTAACCCCGGAAACAACTCAATACATCCATACCCACTTAGAGCGTATGACACCACTCTTTGCTAATGCATCCGTGATACAATTGACTTCTCTAAAAATCTTAGTAAAACATACAAAAGGCAGCGCCTCCCATGCATCGTCAATTTGATGAAACCAATTTCCCAAACGCCACGGCCGGCGTTCCATGCCTAACACCCAAGAAATTGCAACGGCCGAATCCGACTCAATAACCACGGACTGCACCCCCTCGCAATCAATCTCTTGCACCATCCGCAAAGCATACACTATCGCCTGAAGTTCAGCCACATTGAAATCCTCTACCCCGATAAACCCTGAAAATAATGCCACTATCCTGCTGCTCCAATCACGGAGGACTCCCCCACAACCGACTGCACCTGGCTTATCCCTTGAGGCCCCGTCTACGTTGAACTTCCGCACCCTATGTGGTGGCGGCACCCAAACCACACCCTACCTACACTCTCGTCGATGCACCCGCGATGGCCTGCACCGGATGGGGCACTCCCACCAGGTTGCTTCGCCCGATTGCAGCGTCTCAAACCTTGCACAGGTCCAATGAAATGACCGAAGCTGCACCAAGAAAAAGATCGATCGGCACGACTCCCTCTTGTCCCTAAACATCAGCTCGTTTCGGGCAAGCCATAGCGACCACAGCACACTCGCGCAACCTATAATCCACCATGTACGTAGATCGCCCTCGAAATAACTCACGCAGCACCGATGTATAAACTCACTAATATGCCATGGTCGAACAGTCGAAACTGACAACCAACCAAAGAACAAGTCCCACACCCCCCGTGCAATCTCACATTGCCCAAAGTAGTGATCCACATTGTCTTCTCCATCCGCACACTATCGGCAGCCAATTTCATTCATCCCCAACGGTATTCCACGCTCCATCAACATCTGCAAGGTAGGCAGCTGATTCAACAATAAAAACCAAATGAAACATTGTATTTTGGGTAACAACGACAGCTTCCAAATCATGCTAATATCGAATGTATCATGTAACCCAAAAGATGTCATTAATTTGTGTAATGCACTCACCGAGAATTGCCCCACTACATCATGAACCCATACCAATTTGTCCATCGCCTTAACACGTAGTGAGTATCCAGGAACACAAGCTTGCAGCTCACGTAATTGGGCAATCTCAAATGTGCGCAAAGGACGTCGAAAACAGCCAGACCACTCCTCCCTCGGTATTCCCAAGTAGTCACACACCCTTTCCATATTATTGCAAGCCAAGCTAAACAATCATCGGAAAACAATTTTCAAAGGTTTCGCAAAACACCAACAATCTCTCCAAAAAAGAATACTAGTACCATCGCCCAATGTCCAGGCGAATTGAGTGGCACTCATAAATTTGGCCACGTATTCATCGCTTTGAACTGCTACAATTTGTTTCCACATTGACGACATACTTAACATACCCCTAGAATTGATTCGCCATGAAAGGACATATGTACCATACTTCGCCACAATAATTGTTTTCCAAAGCGATCCATCCGATTGAGCATAACGACATGCCCACTTGGCAAGCATAGCCAAATTTCGTGTACGGAGATTCACCACTCCCAAACCGCCAAATCGTTTCGGTTGGCAAGCCACCACCCATCTCACTCTACTAAGTTTCGCACGCTCTTCCTTCTCCCCCCCCCACCACAGAAAATTCCTACGGATACGGTCTATCTTCAAAATAATATTCTTCGAAATTAAGAAAACCTCCATATAATACACCGGCAAAGCTGACAGTACTGAATTAACTAATATCAACCTTCCCACAAATGACAGAGAATCTCGCTTCCATCCTGGTAATTTTTGTCGAAACCGCTGAACCAGGGGATTCCAAACCTCTATACCCCTCAGATTCACCCCTAACGGGATCCCCAAATACTTCATCGGAAAAGACCCTCGTTGACATCCCAAAATTTCCACGATAGACATCAATAATTCCTCCTCCAAACCAATGCCATAAACACGTGATTTATCATAATTTATTTGGAGGCCAGTCACATACTCAAAGCAAGTAAGAATACGCATGAGTTGTCGTGCATTGTCTCGTTCACCTTGAATAAAAAGCACAGTGTCATCCGCAAATTGTAAGTGCGAGATTGATACTCCCTACGCCACTTGAATCTCACGAATTAACCCCCGCTGCTCCGCATTAATTAAAATTGGTGCAACACCTCGGCCACCAGTACAAACAGTAAGGGGGAGAGAGGGTCCCCTTGTCGCAAACCCCTCCGCATTACAAACTCTTTTGTCGGACTGCCATTAACTAAAATTGACAGCCTTGCCATCTCAACACATGCACGAATCCAATCGCCCCATCGTTTCCCAAATCCCATCTGTTGCATCACACAACCCAAACAAGCCCAACTAATGCAGTCATACGCCTTGGCGAAATCCAATTTTAGCATTATTCCCCCTTACCCAATCGATCTTTTTTCATCGAATGGATAACTTCGTTGGATAGAAGTATACCATCCAAAATGTGACGACCACTCACAAATGATGCTTGTACATCACTAACAAGTATAGGCAGCACCTTCTGTAACCTCTGCGCTAAGCACTTCGCAAGAATTTTATAGATTGAATTTAACAAACAAATTGGGCGATAATCTCCAATTCCTTTTGGATTTTCCCTCTTCGCTATTAAAACCACAAATGTAGAATTTACGCCTTGTGGTAACTGTCCCGAATGGAAAAAATCTGACATAAACTTTAGAACATCCCCCTTAAGAAATTCCCATCCCTTCTTAAAGAATTCGAGTGTAAACCCATCCAGTCTCGGTGCCTTAGCTCCCTCACATTTCCATACTGCCTCTCGTATTTCCTCCTCCCCAAAATCTAATTCTAGTGCTGCAATTTGTTCACACGATAGCTTAGCAAAGTTCACCACCGGCAGCAACGAACCCGTGGCTTTAGGCTTGGAAAAATGCTTCTTAAATTCCCTACGATCACAAATTTCAATCGATGCGGATCTTTAATCCATCGGCCATCAACATACATACCTGGGATTGCATTTTGCATAGCTCTCACTTTCGCTGCCCTATTGAAAAACGAGTGTTGTGGTCACCCTCCGCTAGCCATGATGCTCTAGATTTTTGTGGCCAAAGCGATTCTTTGAGGTTCGTCACCTTCCATAAGCGTGAATGTAACTTCCTTCGATCCTTCAGCTCAGTCACACTGCCCTCCCCATATCCAGTCCGCGCATCAATCCTCTCAATGTTATCAACTAGTTCACGATACTGCAGCTCTAAATCACCAAAACAGTGACGATTCCAATGTTTCAACATACCCTTTAGCTTCTTTAATTTCTGAATAATCATTGCCGAGCTATCACCTTCCGCTAAACATTTCCATTTCTCTAACAACGGAAGTTCCTTCAACCATGCATTGAAGAACCTAAACGGTTTCGGACCATTATCCACGACATCACTCTCCAACACAATCGGTGAGTGATCCGATAGTTCCTTTGAGAGGTTTCGTACCACAAGTGAGTTGAATCTTTGAACCCAACCATACGAAACCAAGAATCTATCTAATCTACTACATTTTCTCCCTGGTCCAAACCACGTAAACCTCTTACCTTTCATCGACATATCCAGAAACTCCATTTTATCTACAAATTCACAAAAAATGTCCATACCTCGATTGGATTCCGCACAACCATGTCTCTCCTCCAGCTTCATAACCACGTTGAAATCCCCCGCGACAGACCAATTTAATTCCCTAGCATTCACTACTGCCATCAGCTCCTCCCAATAAGTACCCTGTTCCGTCAATGTGCAAGGCGCATAAACGCCTACCACACCACACTTCCAATTCTCGAGCACCCCTCACCCTACAATAATCACCATTTTATTTCTCGATTCAGCCATCTCCATCTCAAATCCCGTCGGTTCCCAAACAGCCAACACACCGCCTGATTTCCCAACCGATGGCGCAAATATAAATTCGAAACTGTCTGTGTACCATAATTGCCGCACTACACTGTCTGTCACCTACTCCATTTTGGTCTCTTGAATTAGAGCCAAAATACACAGTTGTTGTCGTAAAACACGCTGAATACTTCTCCTCTTCGATGTCGCACCAATCCCCCTTACGTTCCACGACAACACCTTCATCCTTCGCTTCTAATTCTTCTTTTCGCGCGCCTCAATTATGCGCGCTATATCCTTCACAATCACCTCCTCCCTTCTGCTTGTCACTGCCCCAATCAGTTTACCCAGATCAATTGTTTCCCTTGCCTCCCTCAAAATTGATTGCTTGTGATAAACGAAATCCGAATCTGATAGAGAACCATTCGCGATAGCCACTGCCTCAGGAGGGTATCTCCGATTTCTTTTTCCTCGGCCTTCCCCTTCCCCTCTTAGGGCCTTGTTTGTTATCAGTTTGCACCGTCGTGGGGTCTAGACTGGAAGTGATCTCCGATAACTGTCTCACTCGACGGCTTTCCCCGTTTACCTCTATTACAGTCGCTTTATTGGCCCTAGGAATTTCCAATCTCGGCCCATCCACCAGCGAGCTGTTGCCCTTGTCCGCCTCCCGGTTTGTGTGATCACACGAAATACTCTTCATATTGAATTCATCAATATTGCCTATAACATCGCAGCTTGATCGCTCCTCTCTATCCCGATTAACCAATGCTATGTTTTCCTCTTCCATCCAGCTAGTTGTACTCTTCACCCTCAAATTCACCATCTTGTTATCCTCCCAAATGTGATCAATATAGCTGCGAGTTACTTGTCCTTGAATCTCTACCTCTGCCTTCTCTTCATTAATAATTGAATTCGGAACAAATGACCCTCCCGGGGAGGATTCACCCTCATTGTACACAAAATTAATTTTCCACTCCACCTCATTATCCAGTATGCTTGCCTTACTCGTGGAGCTCACCTCCAATTCACAACAACAATCGCACTTTGGTCTGATCGCTTCTTCAATTTCCGTCACGCGTAAGAGGAATGGATTATCTCCCACTATCAATTCAATTGTTTCCTCAATTTGCATGTTCCAATCCGTTTCAATTTGAAACCTTGCTATCTCAAAGGATGATGGCGCCAACGTTTCCATGTCTATTCGAGCAAGGTCGCCCCAAATTGACGCAATGTTCTTGAAAGTTTCCTCGGACCAGACGTGGATTGGTAGTCCACTGACCGACAACCACACCCGCCTATTTGGCTTCACCAATTGCGGTGTCCACTCCATTATGTTTTCCAGCCATTTATCAAGGTCCCTAGACGCTAATATCTCTGCTCGGATTTCCTTATTCTCAAACATAAGTAGCATCATTGAGCCGACGACGTGCATCATTGAAAAACCCTCTATTTTTGCTTTGTGAATTTCTTTAGCTAGATCAGCCACTTGATAAGGTTGTCGGCAATACCCTATAGCATAGGGTTGAAGGATTTCCCATTTCTCTTCATCGATCACACCCGTCGCCTGTTTCCGCTTCTCCTCTTTAAAAACCTCAATCTCTATTGACTTTGTGTTTCCTTCCACTCTAATAGGTTTCCTATCATTTGTAGAAACTTGTTTCTTGGATCCTTTGGGTTTGGCTTATACGTTATCTCTACCAAACAACCTGTTCTCCCCTCTTCGTTCCATGATCCCTCCTTCCCTCCTTGCCATTGAAATCCTAATCTTCTATCCATATAGCCAGAATCTGTCGAAGCGTTCGATGATCATGTCCGCGTCCGCCTTTGAATCCATTCGGACAAACCCAAATCTTGTCCCGTCTCTCGCCCTTTTCTTTGGTACAAACGCATCAACCACAATTCCATGGCGATCAAAAACCTGCCATACACCCTTCCAATGCAATTGGATCGGTAGATTGGCGATGAACAGGGTCCACACCCGTCTTTGCCCTTGCGATCTCCTGTTCTCCCCTCTCATTTCCCTGATTCAATGTGGTGAGATAGAATTGGATTCATTGCTGCAATAAAGTAAAACTCAATTAAACGTGAAAACAACATGAAATATATAAAGCAATGGAAAAAAATACACAAAGTTGAATTACTTGCATCGATTGCTGACGCCTTTCACATGTACGCTTTGTATGGCCTTTGCGATTACAAGATGAACATGTCTTATTCTTTTTATTATTTATCTCCACACCATTTTTTTCTTAATGAAGGAGGACGTCCTTTGTTAATTACATGTATTGGATCTTTTAAAGTGATATCATTATACAAAACAACGTCATTTCCAACCATTGTGGAATCATCAGCAGAAGTTGACTTCTTACCTTCATCAGCTAAATCAATGGTTAAGTTATCTAGCTCATCACACAATTTTTTATACTACAAATGACAAGATCATAATGCTTCTTTGATCTTGATGCTTTTTCAGAAAGTCCCAAGGAGTGTAATATAATACTGTTGAACCACAAGGTAGATAACTCACTAACTTTATCAGCAACTTCATTCTGTATGATATTCAGATTGTCATTTTTCTTCACATATTTTGTCCATCTACATAAGATATAATGCGAAGGTTATGAAAATACATTTTTTTATGAAAATTGGCAAAACATGTCGACATAAAATGCTGATGTATTCAAATTTGTGGCAATTACAAACAGCATCATTTAGGGATATGTTAAAAGTTACCATGTAGATTACCTTTTCTCGACTGAACTCATGCACATTGTATACTTTTACACCATCGGTAACATCATCTCAATCAGCAATATACTTCTAAGCATGAATCAACTCATCTTGAAACATTCTGAATAACTTTCGAGTGTATACATAAGATGACTCAGCTTCCATTGGATATAATGTTTTTAGAATGAGCCTTGAGTTTATAATTTTAAAATTTTTCTCTCGTTCTTTATTATATCTATCATCAAGAGCTTCTTTAAATTTCAGAACAAATTTACTCACCAAAGTATTTGCATTGAGATTATCCTTAAAAAACTCATTTAAGCTTTCACTTCTTTGAGTTGTTGACATTTCAACACAAAATGTTTTACGTAAAAAAGTTAGGACCCATTTCGCTTCTGATTTTATCTTTCCTTAGCGGACCGCCGCTAAGAGTGTTCACAGGAAGTCGAAATTTCCACAGCCCGATCCTTTCTCCCAACTATGTTTTTAAACGATTCCAGACCAACAAGCTCTTTTTGATTTGAAAAACGATTAAAAACTTTAGTAAGGCCGATTGCCAAACTATCTAAACCGAAAGATAAAAATGTATTCCCGAAGGAAATTAGGCAATGTTTAATTCTCACGATTTGAATTGATTTGGCTAGTTTGGCTTAAGAGATTTAGCTAAGCATGATATTAGTTATAATACTTAACTTGATTTTATAAAAATAATTAAAGAACATAAAAGAATAAAAGTAAAGAAAAGAGAACTTTGATTAAAGACTAGAAATAACAAGTGTTTTCAAGCTAAAAGATGAAGACTCGATTCGATGCCTAAGCCTTTACCAAGGAGTGGTATTTATAGGCTTGGATTTACAAAGATAAATGATAAGAAAATTCAAAATAATAAAGGAAAGATAAACAATTCAAATGTTTTTAAAATTAAAATACAGAAAATCGAAACGGATAAGCTGATAAGGTCTTCTAGAACGTTCCAGAAGTCGCCACGCATCTGCCACGTCAGACGCGTCGTGCCCAATGGCGTGCCCACGATGACAATCATGACCAGAATAATAAAAAGGCTGCAAAAATACCCTCTTTTGTTGTTGTTTTCCAGAATTAGGTCCCTTGCACAAAATATAGCAAAATGAAATGGATTAGGTAGCAAGAAATCCTAAAAACTAAAAAAAAATAGCAATTAAAAGGTGTCACATTTGAGAGCTTATCAAATTCCCCCTCACTTGTCTCATACTTGTCCTCAAGTATGTCCAAAAAGATATTAACCCAAGAATGCATTTCTCAAGCCATCACAAGCATCAAACATAATTATAAGAGTTCTAGTACAAAAGGAGTATCATGAAAGTAACACAAATCAAACCAAGTTAATATAAGCAAAGAACATCCCTTTATTCTTTCAATTGCCTATCAAGTATTAATCAAATTCTAACCTAGTCTTAATCCACACCAAGATACACTCAAGAGCACTCAAAGTGTTTATAGGTAGAAGTGAAGCAAAAACACTCTAAGTCATACATGAACAAAGGTTTCTATAGGCTTGTAACAAGTTCAATTCTCCACTACTTTATTAGAATCGAGGTGCAAAAATCATTAGGTCTTTTGTTCAAGGTATAATGTGGGTTTAGAAAAAGGGTAGAAAGATGGAAAGAAAAAGAAAAAGAAGATGATCAATGCAAGAAGTTTCAAATAATAAGCAGTGAAGACAAAAGAGGAGCTAAAAAATGGGCAAGCAAACACATATTTTTCTTCCTTTTTTTTCTTTTTTTCCAAAACTGTTTTTCTTTTTCTCTTTTTTTCTTTTTTTTCTATTTCGAAGCAATTGCTTCCTTTTGTTCTATTTTTTCATTTTGTCTGGAAAACAATTCTGCCCTTATTCAAATTGCACCCCCTTATTTGTCTAGTAATATAGTTTCTAGCATTTGATCAATCAAAAAAATGTTTGGTCAAGGAAGAACAAGGTTTGAAGGTTAAGCCAAGAAAAATGGGATATAAGGCTTCAAGTGGGTTCACTAAGCGATGAGAAAAAGGTAAAAGAGAGAAAATGGCTAAATCCTAATGCCTAAATCATCTTAAAGCACCTCATTCCAGTGTAGTCTCAAATCACATACAAGCCACAAGTTCTAGATTCCTAAATTCAAGATGACACTCTCAAGCAAGAAAAAACGAGCATAAAGAATAAGATGCATGCTCAAGGCTCAAATTCTCACAAAATTAGGCTAAGTTGATTAAGCTAGGTGAGAAATCCAATTATCACAATCAAGGCAAATTGAAAGAGATGTCAAACTATCATTTTACTCATGCCATTTGATTATCAAAACTGTCAACATTCAAATATTCCTACGCACTATAACAATTATAACATGTTGGACATCAAGCAATGGCAAGAAAAATGTCATCTCAAAGTCAAACCAAAATCAAACATATAGCAGACAAGCAGGACAAGCGGTTTGCCACCCTTCCTCTCACTTAAGTGAATTGCCCCAATTCAAAATGAAAAACATAAAAGGGCAAGGCAGAGAGAGGTAAAGAGTACTCCTCGTGGTCAATGATAAGAACGATGGTGATGGTGACCGTTGGGGAGGCAGTCGGCAGGTGGAGCTTGGTCCAGCGGTGCTGTTGGAGAGCTACGAACAACAGCTGACGGTTGGGGGGCTGGGGGCTTGCCGTTGTCGCGTGCGGGGCATGGTGACGTCAATGCGGCTGAGTGAAACAAGGGGGTTGGCTGAATTGGCTGAGTAGTTTTTCAGGGGTTTGGTAGTTTACGGGAAAGAAAGAAGGGAAAAGGGAAAAAAGGGAAAAACGAAGGGTGTAAAGGGCATGGGATAAAGTGCACCGGCTTCATTGGGTGTGCTAAAATGCACTGGTTTTAATGAAATAGTGCACTTCAGCTTAGGATTGAAGTGTGCTTGCTGTGAAAGTTTTAAAATCGTACATAAAATTAGTAAGGTAATTAGATAAAGAAAAATAAAGGAAAATAAATCATGCTAAATAAATTAAATTATTAAAAGAAAGGAAATAAAAAATTAACAAAAAATAAACGAATATGTTGCCTCCCATTTAGCGCTTTGTTTAATGTCGTTAAGCTCGATAAATTTATTATTTAGATTTTTGGTTCCTCCAAGGTGATTTCTTCAATTTGTCTGATCGGTGTGTTCTCGGAGAAAGGTTTTAGTCGTTGTCCATTTACTTTAAATTGGGCACCCGAGCCATCTTCAATTTCTACAGCTCCGTGGGGGAAAGTGTTGACTACGGTAAATGGTTCGCTCCACTTAAACTTAAGTTTTCCTGCAAAAAGTTTTAACTTTGAGTTAAATAGGAGAACTTTTTTTCCAATTGAAAAAGATTTAAATGAAATGTGCTTGTCATGAAACGCTTTAGTTTGCTCTTTATAACATTGCGCGCTGTCGTAAGCGTTTCGGCGAATTTCTTCGAGCTCTTGAATGTGAAGTTTATGTGTTTCGCCAACGGCATTCATCTCCATATTACACTCTTTTACTGTCCAAAATGCTCTATGCTCAAGTTCAACTGGAAGATGACGAGGTTTATCGAAGACAAGTCGGTAAGGTGACATGTCGATAGGTCCTTTGTAGGCCGTCCTGTATGCCCACAACACATCAACTAATTTCAAACTCCAATCCTTTCGATTAGGTTTAACGATTTTCTTTAGGATTGACTTGATTTCCCGATTTGAAACCTTCGCTTGTCCGTTTGTTTGCGGGTGATAGGTTGTCGATATACGTTGCGTCACGCCATATTTCTTCATTAAAGCCTCCACAATTCGATTAACGAAATGTGTTCCTCTGTCACAAATGATCGCCCTCGGAGTTCCAAACCTGGAAAAAATAAAGTCACATAAAAAATTAGTTGTAGTTTTCGCGTCATTTTCTCGGGTGGCTTTCGCCTCTACCCATTTCAAAATGTAATCAACTGCCAAAATAATATATAAGTTTCCATGAGATGAAATAAAAGGTCTCATGTAATCAAGACCCCACACATCAAAAACTTCACATATGTGTATTGGGTTTAATGGCATTTCGCTTTGACGGCTTAAATTCCCAACTCGTTGGCACATGTCACAAGTTTTGTGGAAATTGTAAGTATCCTTAAACAAAGTAGGCCAAAAGAAACCACACTCAAGGATTTTGTGCGCAATTCTTTTAGGGCCAAAATGTCCGCCACAAGCGTAAGAATGAAAGAATTCAAGTATAGATGTTACCTCGCTATCACTTACGCAACGACGAATTATTTGATCAGAACACAATTTCCACAAATACGGATCATCACAGATGTAATATCTAGAATCTCTTTTAATACGCTTAATCTCACATCGTGACAAGTTATCAGGAATCTTACCAGTGGCTAGGAAATTTGCCATATCGGCGAACCAAGGAATTGTCGCCTTTACCTCCATCAATGACTCATTCGGAAATTCGTCTCGCAAAGGTGGTTCGATCGGGGATGTAGCCAAACGACTTAGGTGGTCCACCACCAAGTTTTCGCTGCCCTTTTTGTCCTTGATATGAAGATCAAACTCTTGCAACAAGAGTATCCATCTAATCAGCCGTGGTTTCACATCATTTTGTTGATCAGGTATTTCAACGTTGCATGATCAGAAAAAATAAAGATTTTAGTACCTAACAAATAAGAGAAAAAAATTTCTAATGCGAAAACAATAGCAAAAAGTTCTTTCTCCTTTGTCGAATAGTTCTGTTGTGCCGAGTCGAGGGTTCTAGAGGCATAGGCGATCACATGTGGTCCAATCTTAGTTCTTTTCCCAAGAACTGCGTCTACGCTTAGATCGGATGCATCGCACATAATTTTGAAAGGTAATGACCAATCCGGAGGTTGTACAATTGGAGCGGAAACAAGTCTCATCTTAAGCTCATCGAATGATTCTCTACAAGCCTGATCTATGTTAAATTGCACGTCTTTTTGTAACAGGCGGCAAATTGGTTGCACTAATTTGGAGAAATCCTTTATGAAACGCCGATAGAATCCTGCATGACCAAGAAAACTATGAATTTCCCTCACCGAAGTGGGGTATGGAAGTGAGCGAATAACGCCAACCTTTGCCTTATCAACGGCTATACCTTGTGCAGAGACCACATGACCAAGTACTAAACCTTTACTTACCATAAAATGGCATTTTTCATAGTTTAAAGCTAAGTGATACTCAATGCAACGATTAAGTACATAAGAAATATTTGAAAGGCAATTAGAGAATGAATTACCGTAAACAGTAAAATCATCCATGAATACCTCTATTCCTCGCTCGATGTGGTCAGAGAAGATGCTTAACATGCAACGCTGGAAAGTAGCCAGAGCGTTGCACAGCCCAAAAGGCATTCTCCTATAAGCAAAGGTGCCGAAGGGAAAAGTGAATATAGTTTTTTCCTGGTCTTCTAGTGCTACTAGAACCTAAAAAATCCAGAAAATCCGTCAAGACAACAATAATGTGATTTCCTAGCAAGTTGTTCAATCATTTTATCGATAAACGGTAAAGGAAAATGGTCCTTTCGGGTTTGAGAGTTAAGTTTCCTATAGTCGATACACATTCTCCACCCATTTTGTACCTTTTTCAGAAACATTTCTCCATCGGCATTTTCGACAACTGTGACTCATGTCTTTTTTGGTACGACATGGACCGGACTCACCCATTTACTATATGAAATGGCGTAGATTATATCAGCGTCGAGTAACTTTTGTACTTCCTCCTTTACAACGTCCATCATGGGTGGGTTTAAACGTCGATGCGCTTCTCTTGTTGGTTTTGCGCCTTCCTCCATCTTAATTTTATGCATGCAAGTGGATGGACTTAAGCCTTCGATATCGGCTAATGTTCATCTGATTGCCTTTTTGTAACTGCGCAAAGTGGCAATTAATTCCCTTTCATCTTGCAGCGATAACTCACTCGAAATAATGATCGGCAATGTTTAGTTGTCGCCTAAAAATGCGTATTTGAGATGTGACGGGAGTTGTTTTAACTCTAGTCGTGGTGCCTGCAAAATTGAGGGAAGAGGTTTAGATCGTGATGGAGTGAATTGCAAATCAGAAATTGAAGAAAGAGTAGAGATGGTTTCGTCTATGTCTTCATCGTCAAGATCCTCCAAATCCCTACAAATGTCATAAAATAAATCAGTTTCGATAAAATCATTAGCCAAAGGATCTATAACATCAACAAAATTAAGACTTGCGACAGAATCAAGATATTTCATAGCCTTATATACATCAAATTTCACCACCTCTCCGTCGAATTCCATGGTCAAAATGTCGTTACGGGCATCGATTTTTGTATGTGCGGCAGATAAAAAAGGACGTCCAAGCAAAATTTTTGATCCGTTGTTACTACGATCATTTTCCATATCAATAATGTAAAAATCAGCAGGAAAAATGAGATTGTTTACCTTAACCAGGATGTTTTCCAATACCCCTTCGGGATAAATAATTGATCTATCAGTGAGTTGTATTGTTACCTTAGTTTCCTTCAATGGTTCCGTTAAGATCTTTCTATAAACACTTAAAGGCATAACATTGATGGAGGCGCCCAAATCGCACATTGCTCTTTTAATGCCGACATTTCCATTCTTGCAAGGGATTGCAAACATTCCTTGGTCCTTGTACTTTGGCGGTAGCGGCTTTTGAAAGATGGTGAAATATTCTCGCTAAGGTTGACTCTCTCGTTTCCCGATAACCTTCTTGGATTTGTGCATAGATCTTTCAAAAAATTTGTGTATTTAGGAACCTTCCTAATAACATCTCAAAGTTGAATGTTGATTTCCACTTTTTGAATATCTCCATTATCTCCTTCTCTTCCTCCTTCTTGTCTTGTTTCACCAATCTTCCTGGAAAAGGAGGAACATGTTCGTATGTAGAAACAAGAATTTTAGATTTGATATTACCTATAGTGGAAGGAGGTTTTTCGTTCTGGTGTTCCAAAGAGCTATCGGATTTTTGCTCATCTTGCTTGGGCGGTTTAGGTGTTATCACAGTTCCACTACGCAGGGTGATCGCGCTCACATTTTCCCTTGGATTCGTTTCAGTTTCTGATGGTAATTTCCCCTGGGATTCTAAACGCCCTATTGTTTGAGCTAATTGGCTAACTTGTTTATCTAGTTCCTAAAGGTGAGATTGTGTTTGGTTCTGGAACTTTTCCTGCGGAACTGCTAACCTCTCAACAATAGACTCAAGCGAAGATTTTTGGGGAGCTTGATTTTGGTAGGGAGGTTGCTGCCTAGCTTGGAAATTCTGATTCCTATTACCATAGCTCAAGTTTGGATGATCCCTCCAACCAGGGTTAAATGTATTACTCTGAGGGTTATAAGGTCTTTGGGGAGGTCCGGGAAAATTGTGTATAGCGTTAACTTGGGCACCAGATGTATCCTGCAGCAATGGGCATAAGTCGGTTGCGTGATCTGACATAGTGCACATTATCCATACCTTAGCAGCTCCTCTCTCCTCTGAAACAAGGGAATTCACAATATTAGTCAAATTGTCTATCTTATTCTCTAATGAAATTGTGCTTATTGTGCGAACTCGTCGGCTGGGTTCACTCGCAGAACCAAATTGCTGTGAATTAACCGTCGTCGTAGATATCAAGGTTCGAGCATTTTCAGGGGTCAGGTTAAAGAGCGTGCCACCACTTTCTGCGTCTACCATCTTTTTGTCCATTGGCAACATTCCTTTGTATAAGTATTGAAGGAGTGTTTACTAGGATAAACCATGTTCCGGACAACTTGCAGACAACTTTTTGAATCTCTCCCAATATTCGTATAGGGATTCATCGTGCATTTGTTGAATTCCCAGAATGTTTCGCCTAAGTTATGTTGCTTTCGCCGCAAGGAAATATCTGTCAAGAAAAACACGTGAGAGATCAGACCACGTATTAATCAAATTTGGAGGTAAATAGAATAACCATTCCTTAGTCGTTCCGGCTAAGGAAAAAGGAAAAGCCCTTAGTTTTATTTGGTCCTCTGAGACCCCTTGCGGTTTCATACTGCTACACACCATATGGAATTCGGCAATGTGCTTGTGTGGGCTTTCAGTAGGGAGGCCATTAAAAGTAGGGAGTAGGTGGATTAATCCTGTTTTGAGCTGGAAGGGAGTATCGCCTTGAGGAAAAGCGATGCAGAGTGGTTGTTGCACAATAGAGGCTGCATTCAGTTCTCGAATCATTTGATCTGCCATCGGTTATGGTTCTAGTATAGGTTTTTCGACTGGTGTAGTTTCAGAAGTGGATTCCTGATCGGATTGTTGTGTGCTTTGTTCTCGTTGTTGTTTCTTTCGCCGAAGCGTTTCACCATGAGTTCTACGAGCGCTTGCTTTGATTTCCGGGTTGTATGGAGCTAAAGTACCCGGGTTTTTCCTGGTCATAAAAAAACAAAAACAGTCAAAAGTGCCGAAAGTAAACCTCCCCGGCAACGGCGCCAATTTTGACAAGCGTCGTTTTACTCGTCAAAATAAATAAATAAATAAACCTCTTTTAACAAATAAAAAAATAAAGAAATTAAGTAGTTATAGGGAAAGAAAGTCGATCCACAGGGAGATTAGTCGGAATTCTTGACTGAAGGTTGCCTTGATTAATACTTCCAAGAATATCTGTGAAAACAAGGATAATAAAAAAGGGGGTGATCTGATATTGAGTGAAAATGAAATAGTAGAATTAAATGAAGTAAAGAAAATAATAAGAAAGTCCAAATATGCAAAATATCCTTGAGCTAGCCTTGTCAATTATTTCGATCATTGAAATGGATTTTTACTCCGGGGATCATGTCGGTTACAGTCTATGAGGCCCAACCCGTTGCAACTTGCTTCTCTCTCGAGTAACCAATCCTCCCAATTCTATCTTCGAAGGTTGGTTCTTAAACAAATTAACCACATATATCGCCGTTAAAATATTTAGTTTTGAAAATAGGAAAAGCCCGACTCAAAAATTGTCTTAAAAAGAATCGTTGTTGATTTTATCTTTCCTTAGCGAACCGCCGCTAAGAGTGTTCACAGGAAGTCGAAATTGCCACAGGCCGATCCTTCCTCCCAAATATGTTTTTAAACGATTCCTGACCAATGAGCTCTTATTGATTTGAAAAACGATTAAAAACTTTAGTAAGGCTGATTGCCAAACTGTCTAAACCGAAAGATAAAATGTATTCCCGAAGGAAATTAGGCAATGTTCAATTCTCACGATTTGAATTGATTTGGCTAGTTCTTGGCTCAAGAGATTTAGCTAAGCATGATATTAGTTATCATACTTAACTTGATTTTATAAAAATAATTAAAGAACATAAAAGAATAAAAGTAAAGAAAAGAGAACTTTGATTAAAGACTAGAAATAACAAGTGTTTTCAAGCTAAAAGATGAAGACTCCATTCGATGCCTAAGCCTTTACCAAGGAGTGGTATTTATAGGATTGGATTTACAAAGATAAATGATAAGAAAATTCAAAATAATAAAGGAAAGATAAACAATTCAAATATTTTTGAAATTTAAATACAGAAAATTGAAATGGATAAGTTGATAAGGTCTTCTAGAATGTTCGAGAATCGTCCAGAAGTCACCACGTATCTACCACGTTAGACGCGTCGTGCCCAGAGTCGTGCTCACGATGCCAGTCATGACCAGAATAATAAAAAGACTGCAGAAATGCCCTCTTTTACTTTTGTTTTCTTGAATTAGGTTCCTTGCGCAAAATATTGCAAAATGAAATGGATTAGGTAGCAAGAAATCCTAAAAACTAGAAAAATAGCAATTAAAAAGTGTCACATTTGAGAGCTTATCAGTTTCAGTTTTATAATTCCACCATGAGAACTCATGTTGTTTGAATATCAAATGAAATCATAATTACAGTCAAACAAAAGTTACCAATACCACAATGAATGTCAATATGTTGGTTTCAAACTAATATTAAATGCAACACTAACAGTCAAACATGTCGACATAAAATGCTCATGTATTCAAATTTGTGGCAATTACAAACAACAGCATTTAGGGATATGTTAAAAGTTACCATGTAGATTACCTTTTCTCGACTGAACTCATGCACCTTGTATACTTTTACACCATTGGTAACATCATCTCGATCAGCAATATACTTCTAAGCATGAATCAACTCATCTTGAAGCATTCTGAATAACTTTCGAGTGTATACGTAAGATGCCTCAGCTTCCATAAGATATAATGTTTTTAGAATGTGCCTTGAGTTTATAGTTTTAAAAGTTTTCTCTCGTTCTTTATTATATCTATCATCGAGAGCTTCTTCAAATTTCAGAACAAATATACTCACTGAAGTATTTGCATTGACATTATCCTTAAAAACTCATTTAAGCTTTCACTTCTTTGAGTTGTTGACATCTCAGCACAAAATGTTTTACATAAAAAAGTTGGTACCCGTTTTTCACGAATAGAGTAATTTTTTTCTATCCATGAATTACCTTGAAATTATTTGTCTAAATAACTCGCATCTAAGAATCTTCGAACTCATCAAGTGTGAGTGTATTATGAATGCCGTTACTGAAGTCCTTTTTAAAATCAACATTTCGATGATAAACATGACTCAGAATTTCAGGAAACTTCTTCTTGATGTGCCACATACAAAAATGGTGAGTAGTATTTGGCAAAACTTTTGCAACTGCATTTGTAATTGCAATATCTTGATCTATGATGATTGTAGTTGGCGGATATCCATACATTGCTTCGAGCCAAGTCTTCAACAACCAAATGAATGTTTCTTCGATTTCATCCCATAATAAAGCACACCCGAATAAAATAGATTGGTAGTGGTGATTCACACCAGGAAATGGAACAAATGACATCCTATATTTATTTGTTAAATAAGTAGGATCAAATGCTACCACATCACCAAAATATTTATAAGTCATTCTAGATCTTGCATCTGCCCAAAAATAATTTACAAGACAACCATCAATATCAGTTTGAATAGCATAGAAAAAACCTGGATTCTTTGATTGACAATCATGAAAATAATCTAACATTATATGAGCATCTCCTTTCTCCAATTATGTTTGTCTTTTTCGACTTAAATAATTGAAGACGTCTTGCTTATTCATATTAAAATTACCCATGAGATAAAACTGAAATTATCTTACTTGGACGAATACCAGACTCGTCAAGAACATCCATGAGATCTTTTTGAACTTTTGTCTTCACTCTATGTGAACGAATAAATTGTGTACTCTTTGGTGATGCTAACACGTGATTATGTTCATCATGATAAAGAGAAAGAATCCATCTCCCTTTTTCTTTCTTTGATATTATATTCATTGCCTTACATCCTTCTCTTATTTCATCTGGTGCTGCATGAACTCTGTCTTCTTTCTTTAAATATTTTTTTGCCCTCAATCCTTCTTTTGAGCAAACAAATTCTCGAGAAATTATTACTTTATTTGTTTTTGATCTAAAAATTCAATTTTTACGTGTGCCAAAACCTTTGCTTCTTGCATACTTGTTTTAATATTGTTGTGCATCATCTGGCGACTCAAATTCCATACCAATATAAGGTTTTGGTATCGCCTCAACCATTGATTGTTCAATAGCATACTCTATTGCATCTTCATCTCCAAAGCTACGATATTCTTCAACTTCATTTATTTCGATCAAAACTTGTACCAACGTGTCATCTATTTTAATCTTAAAATAATAATAATAATAATAATAATAATTTAATGTGGTTGAATAAATAAAAAAATCGAGACATTGACCAATACCAAAATAGCTCATATCAACATTGCAAAATTAAACAAAAGCTTTAGATAAATGAAAAACAAACAACTGATAAAACTATCGTGCAAATGACAAACAAATGAATGAAGCATTATCACAAACAAGTCGTGTACAGTTCTAACAAATAAAAACCAAACTCTCGTGCAAATGTGTTGAGTGGATCGATTGAATGATCAAGACCAAGAGGGGGAGTGAATTGGGATTTAAAAACTTTGTGGAGGGAAAGGGCAATTTAAAAATGAAGAACAAAGGATTTTAGAGTGGTTCAAGTTCCAAATGAACTCTACATCTACTACCTTAGCTACCACAAAGGATTTCAACAATTCACTATTTGTTCTTCCCCTCTTCAAGGTTTAGGAGGTAACCTTTACACAAGCGGTCAAATTTTCTACCCAAAATTTGACCAAACCCTCACCAATAATCAAAGAGGAAATTGGACAAGAAGTGTATCTCTCAAATACAGATTTGTCCCTTGAAATACAACACTCAACCCAAATTTGAAGATAGAATAAGAATTGGATACAACACAATTTGGGAATTATAAGATATTGGAAATTTGGCACACTTGAGGTTGGATTTTTGCTTGAATGTTTGTCTTTTATGCAATAGTTGTTGCTGGTCTTCAAAGAGCTTCAATTTATACCTCATCTATCAATTCTAGCTGTTTGGGTGGTTGGGGAATTGAATAGAGCCGTTGGGACCCTCTCTTTCCACCATAAATGCACTTCTGCAACTATCCGTATCGGTACACGGGGAGCCGTATCGATACATGTCTCAAGAAAGAATGAGTCGTTGTACATAATAAAGAGGGGTTATCGAAATGCACGTAGGCGTATCGATACGGGACAGAGAGTGTATCGAAACGGATAAGACCGTATCGATATCTTTTTCTCAACTTAGCTCACTGGAAGTTTCCGTTTCGATACGAGGGTTTACCGTATCGATACGGGTCAACTGCCATTTTAAATTTTGGTTTCCTAACAACTGACACCAACGGTCGAAAGCATTTAAAACAATTCGAATTAAAAATTCAATTAAAACCGTATCGATACAGGTGGAGCCGTATCGGTACACTATTCAAACTCCTTCAGTATTTACAGAGAGGCGTATCGATACAAATGGAATCTAATTCGATAAGTTGTTTCGATACGGTTAAGAGTGTATTGAAATGCGTCCTTCCAGTAGCCAACTTTGTAAAAAAGGTATCGATACGGCTGGAAGCGTATCGATACACCTGGACGGTTTTGAACACTTTGGCCTTGGAACACTCAGAAAATATTGGGAGTTTGAGTTTTTCAAATCAGTTTTAAAGTGTTGGTGATTTAAAACTTATTAAGGGACTTATAAAACAATTTCAGGTTTTTCAATTTGATCCTTAACGATTTAATTATATCAAAATCAAACATAGGTTTCACAATGTCCCCCTTTTTTTTATATAAAAAACCCAGAACTTGAAATTTTTGACACTTTGAAAAACTTTGCAAAATTAACTCCCCCTTAATATGAGCTAGGTAACTTTTAAGTTGAAAATCAAAATTTTTAAGTGTTGTGAGCTTCGCTCTCCCCCTTTTTGTTAGATCAAAAATAATTGAGACAAAGTAAAGTGCATAACATAGGCAAAGGTATAAATAGGCAACATAAATATCATTAAGTTCAAAATAAAGCATAACGTTAACTTAAAAATCCAACAAAACAGAAAATCAAAACATATGTTTAAAATAAATCAAACTTAATCCTAAAAACAGGAAACAAAGGTGCATAAATAAAAATATCATAGATGATATGCATGAAATGCAAGGAGAAGCTACTAGGTATCATCATCGCCTTCTTCATCATCTTCATCTTCATCCACAATTGGGTCATCATTCCTCATGCTATTACGCCACTCGTCATGGAAGGCGGAGAGATAAATATTCATAGAATTATGACCGCCTTCAAGAGAGGTGAGACGATTCTCCATGTTCGTCATCCGTGTTTTAAGGCTTGTGAAATGAGTATCAATCGTGGTAAAGCCTGAAACCATATCCGTGCGTAATCTCGTAAATTGCTCATTAAGAAAGGTCGTAAGAGCATCCATGGAAGGTTGAGGAGGAGGTGGAGGAGCTTGAGGAACTTGTTCACCTTGAGGATTTTTCAATTGTGCCGTGGCCTCGGGTGGTAGCTCGGAAAGACGTAACCAACTACCATTAAAATAATGGAACTTACCCCTTGCAAGAGAGCGTTCATCAATGGGATCAGTGAGGGGAGTT
This sequence comes from Hibiscus tridactylites, assembly GCA_958450335.1. NCBI lineage: Eukaryota > Viridiplantae > Streptophyta > Magnoliopsida > Malvales > Malvaceae > Hibiscus > Hibiscus tridactylites. The sequence goes on along the minus strand of OY288289.1, from coordinate 43,403,188 downwards.
GGGAAGTCATGCGAGCAATCAATGTCCTTGTGTAGGAAGAAGTAGCTTAGGGTCGTACCATAGGTGAAGGAAGTGACAAGAGTGGTGTGGCGATGTTGCACAAGATAAACAATCTCCGCAAACATGATACGAGCAAGGTTTGGACGTTTTCTTTCACGGAAGCAACGAATCCAATCATCCGATTGACGGATGGTAGAGTACTTTCCTTCGGAAGGCCTAAGCCACCAAGAGACCATCAAATGGAGGATCTGATCTTGAGCATTGAGGGCGGTGACGGAACCACTAAGAACATGGCCTAAAGCATTCTCATCATCAAGGCTTTCATCCTCCAACTTAAAAACCTCACAAATAAATTTGACATCTAGAGTGATTTTCTTGCCTATGAGATAGGAACTAACTCCGGTAACAACCTCATCACGATTAGCACAACATTTGGCATTAGCATAAAAGATTAAAACCAAAATACGAAAATAAAAACCGAGAATGGAGAAAAAATCCATAAACTTCCAACGTTGAAGCAAAGGGAGATATTCAAACTTGAATCGCTCCGAGTCAAGAAAAGGAATAGATATTGCCCTTTCCGGACGAATCTTGTAGTTTTGGAATTGACGAAAATTGGTAAGAGCTCCAGGGGATTGAAAAGAGTGTTCATAGATTTGGGTGAAATTCGGATGAGCACCCCATTCGGGATTAGATGATTCACCGGTTTGATTTAGACGATATCTCTTCATAGATGGTGCCATGAACTAGAAAACAAGTGTATACATTTAGATTCCTTCATTGAAGTCATTCAGAAATCAAAAATCAAGGTAAGAAAAAATTTACAAAAGAAATTTTGAAAAAAGAAATTTTGAAAGATAAATTTTGTTAAGAAGACAAACATAAAAATAAAAACAAAAAAAGAAAAGAAAAGAAAAAGAAAGGGTTTTACCTTGATAGTGATTAGAGAGGAATGAAGAAAAGCCTAGCACCAAATTGATGAAAAAGCCTTAGAGCTTTGCTTGATTTGAAACCCTCTTGCAGTTTTTGAGTTGTGGTGTGAAAATATGAGGGAGGAAGAGCCTATTTATAGGCTGAAAACGGCTAGAGTTTTTAGGGTTTTGAGAATTTTAGTTTTGGTAAAAGTTGAAGACTTTAAATGCCAAAATTAAAGCAGTCTGCGCAATCGTGTATCGATACGCCTGAGGGTGTATCGATACGGGGGTAAAAACGCAATTCCCATAAAAATGCTCGTTGAAGGATCGTATCGAAATAGATGCAATCCATATCGAAACGATTGAAGCTCGTATCAAAACGGGTTTAACCGTATCAATACTCGTTTAAGGAAAAATGTATTATGGGAAACTAATGAAGTATGCGTATCAATACGCGTAGGGCTGTATCGATACCCTAAGCCCAGAAGTACATTTTAGGCCTAAAGAACAACCATAAGCTCGATTCTAACACCTTCTAAAGAAATGCAAATGATGAATGAGCAGTTCTAAGCATATCTGAATAGAATCATACTCCCCTAGCTATAGGCATGGATATTTTCAAGAGTTACAACACACAAACATGCAATTTCACAAGATCAAGCAATTTTAAGCACAAAAGAGGTCCTAAAAGGTCAAGATAGGCTAGATAGACCTAACTCTCTCCTAAGGGACCAAAAACGCTCTTTGTCTAAAGGTTTTGTAAATATGCCCGCTAATTGATTCAAGGTGTCAACATATTCTATAACCACATCTTCTTTAAGGACATGATCTCTAATGAAATGATGTCTTATTTCTATGTGTTTGGTTCTAGAGTGTTGGATGAGATTTTTTGTCAAACATATGGAACTAGTGTTATCACATTTTAGAGGTATGGTTTCAACTTTAATACCATAATCTAAGAGTCGTTGTTTCATCCAAAGGACTTGAGCACAACAACTTCCTAAGGATATGTACTCGGCTTCGGTGGTAGATAAGGCTACACTATTTTGTTTCTTAGAGAACCAAGATATGAGTATACTACCTAGGAATTGACAAGTTCCCGAAGTACTCTTCCTATCGATTTTACAACCCCCCATAATCCGCATCCGAACAAGCATGAAGGTTGAAGGTGGAGTCTCTAGGGTACCAAATACCTAAACAATGAGTATCTCTAAGGTACCTAAAGATTCCCTTAACGGCTATAAGGTGAGACTCTCTAGGACTAGCTTGAAACCTAGCACACAAGCAAACACTAAATAAGATATCTGGTCTACTTTCGGTAAGGTAAAGCAATGATCCAATCATAAAACGGTAAAGCTTAGAGTCAACACACTTACCTTCTTCATCCTTGTCAAGCTTTGTAGATGAGCTCATAGGTGTGGCTTGAGGCTTTGCATTCTCCAAGCCAAACTTCTTGAGCATATCCTTTGTACTTTGCTTGGTTGATGAAGGTGCCATCCTTCTTTTTCTTGATTTGGAGTCCCAAAAAGAATGAGAGCTCCCCCATCATGCTCGTCTCAAATTCACCTTGCATTAGCTTAGCAAACTCTTTGCAATGACATTCGTTAGTAGAACCAAAAATAATATCATCAACATAAATTTGTACTACTAAGATGTCATTTTTATACCTTTTTTATAAAAAGTGTAGTGTCCACCTTGCCTTTTTCAAAACCCTTTTCAATCAAAAAGTTTGAAAGCCTTTCATACCAAGCTCTAGGAGCTTGTTTTAAACCATAAAGAGCTTTAGTGAGTTTGAAAACATGATTTTGAAATTTTGAGTCTTCAAAACCCGGTGGTTGTTCCACATACACTTCCTCATTTATAAAACCATTTAAAACGCGCTTTTAACATTCATTTGAAAATGCTTGAAGTCATGACAACATGCATATGCAAGCAACATCCTAATGGCTTCCATTCTAGCTACGGGGGCATAGGTTTCATCAAAATCTATTCTCTCTTCTTGAGTGTAACCTTGTGCTACTAGTCTAGCTTTATTTCTCACAATGTTACCACTCTCATCTAGATTGTTCCTAAAGATCCATTTAGTTCCTATGGTAGATTGATTACTAGGCCTATCATCTAATGTCCAAACATTACTTCTCTCAAATTGATTTAACTCTTCTTGCATGGCCATAATCCAAAAATCATCTTTCAATGCTTCTTTTATATTCTTAGGCCCTATGCATGAGATAAATGCAACATGATTCATTAATCTAAGAGAAGATCGAGTGGTTACCCCCCTTGGATGGATCACCCAAGATTTCACCATCTTTAACATAGTTGAACTCCCTTGGGTAGCTCACTTCCTTTTCCTCAAGAGCCGAGTCCTTCAAAGCTTCAAGAGGTGGATCTTGTGTGTCCTCTTCTTTTGTTGGAATCTCATCCTCCTTTGAAGTTTGTCCTCCATCAAAGGCATTTATGATTCCTACATCATAATCATCACAAGAATCCTTCCTTGGAAGGAGGTTATCATCGAATACAACATGTATAGATTCTTCTACTACTAAAGTTCTCTTGTTAAATACTCGATAGGCTTTAGAGGTTAAAGAGTATCCTATGAAAATAGCTTCATCACTTTTTGCATCAAATTTACCTAAGTTATCTTTTCCATTATTTAAAACAAAACACTTGCAACCAAAAGGGTAAAAATAGCTAATGTTAGGCTTTTTAGATTTTAAAATCTCATAAGGTGTTTTCTTTAAAATTGGCCTAATCATTACTCGGTTAACAATATAGCAAGCGGTGTTTGTGGCTTCCGCCCAAAAATATTTAGGTAAATTATTTTCACAAAGCATGATTCTAGCCATTTCTTGCAATGTTCTATTTTTCCTCCCAACTACCCCATTTTTTTGTGGAGTTCGATGAGTCGAAAAATTGTGACTAATACCATTTTCATTCAAAAAATCTTCAAACCCTAAATTTTGAAACTCGGTTCCATGATCACTTCTAATATGTGAAATTATAAGTTCAAGATCATTTTGGGTTAGTTTTGAAAATGTGATGAATTTTTCTAAAGCCTCATCTTTAGTACTTAAAAATAGAACCCAAGTAAATCTAGAAAAATCATCAACAAGTACAAATGCATAAGATTTACCACCCAAGCTCATAGTCCTAATTGGCCCAAATAAATCCATATGGGTAAGTTGTAAACATCTACTTGTAGAAACATCATTAATGGATTTAAAGGAAGACTTATGTTGTTTACCCTTAGAGCATGCATCACAAATTTTATCGTTTGAGAAATTAATCTTGGGTAAACCTCTAACTAGATCAAGGGAAACTAGTTTTTCTAAAACATTAATGCTAGCATGTCCTAGTTTCCTATGCCACAACCATACATCATTTTCATTTTGTGCTACTAAGCATGCATGAGATGTATGTATGACATCTAGATGCACCATGTATATGTTCCCTATGCGATGACCTATGAGCATAATATTATTAGATTTAATGTCAGCAATTTTGCACCAATTTTTATCAAATAAAACATTAAAATCTTTATCACACAATTGACTTATTCTCAATAAGTTATGTTTAAGGCCATCGACATACAAGACATTTTCAATGAGAATAGTAGAGTGATTACCTATGGAGCCAATACCTTTAATGTGGCCTTTGGAGTTGTCACCAAATGTCACCACTCCTCCACTTTTTGGCTTTAGATCCATGAATCTACTCTTGTCTCCGGTCATATGCCTCGAGCATCCACTATCAAGGTACCATGAGTTTTGACTTTGTGCTTTGGCCTTGTAGCAATGCTCCCCCTACAAACAAAGATATTAAACTTTTGTTTTTGGTACCCAAATCATTTTGGGTCCATGAGTGTTAGCTCCCAATAACTTGGTTCCCTTAGGAATCCAAGATGACATAGCAACAATGTTATTAGATTTTACAAGTTCCTTAGGAACCCATACACTTCTAATCCTTTTAGTTCTACTATGTTTAGGAAAGCTACCTTGTTTGTAGTTTTTAGTCTTTTTCTTATGTTGGTTTGTTTTAGAGGTTTCACCTATTTCATGCTTCACACTACCAACATTTTTAAAAGATTCTTTGAGCTTGTTAAGCTCATCTAACACCTTTTGGTGTTCACTATTACATTGAGAAATAAGATTATTAAGGTCAACATTTTCATCTTGGAAAAATTTTAGTTCATCTTTCAACCCTAAAATCTTTTTCTCAAATTTTAAATTAGCTTGAGAGAGAGAGTCGTTTTTTTTCTTTTAATTCCAAAATAATTTTCTTATTCCTAATGACTAACTCTTTATATTTCTCAACTAATTCATCATAGACCTCTTGTAACTCATCATATGCATCATCTAATTCATCATATGTAAAATCTAAAGATGATGAGTTAGAGGTTACCATGGAGGAATCTTCCTCAAGTGCCATAAGGCAAAGGTTGACCAATTCTTGTTCGTCATCCTCGGATGACTCCTCATCACTCCAAGTAGCAAGCTTGGCTTTGAGCTTCTTCTTCTTCTCAAAGCCCTTCTTCTTGAGTTGAGGGCACTTCAAACGTATGTGGTCGAGTTTATTGCACTCGAAGCAAATGATTTGATCCCTTGCTTCTTCTTTGTTTTTACCTTTGAAGTCCATCTTTCTTTGAATTTTTCTTCCACGGTTGGACCTCATGAATCGAGAGAACTTCTTGGCTATCATAGCCAATTCTTCAAGGTCATCCTCCTCACTAGAAGAGCTTTCCTCAAGTAGTGAAGCTTTGAGAGCTATTCCCATTTTCTTCTTCTTTTCAACTTCTAGCTTCTCTACTCTACTCTCTTCTCTTCCTTTTTCTTCTCTTCTTCCCTTCCTTGCTTCATAAACTCATGAGTGAGTAGAGAACCCACTAGCTCATCAAGCTTTAGAGTATTCAAATTATTGGCCTCTATGATGGCGGTTCTCTTCTCATTCAAAGATTCGGGAAGTGAGTAAAGTAGCTTCCGGACAAGCTTGTCTTCTGGTATAGTCTCTCCAAATCCTTTGAGCCCATTGACTATGGTAGAGAAGCAATCAAATATCTTGGACACCGTCTCATCGGGCTCCATCTTAAATTCTCATAACTAAGATTGAGAATTCCAATCTTAGTTTCTTTGACGTCGTTGGTTCCCTCATAGGTGGTCTCAAGAGTATCTCATACTTCCTTGGCACTCTCAATGGATGAGACTTTGGAATAGATGTCGGGTCCAAAGGAGCAAAAAAGCATGTGAAGAGCCTTGTCATTTATTTGAATCTTCTTTCTTTCATCTTCACTCATTTCTATCTTTTTCTTCAACTCCATTTTTTCTTCATTGTCTTGCTTTTATGGAATGTAAGGATCATCTTCAATGACATCCCACACCAAGTAATCATTGGACTTGATGAAGAGACGCATCCTATTCTTCCAAAAGGGATAGTTGACTCCATTGAAGAATGGTGGCTTTGTGGTGGATTGTGACTCATACATACTTGAATTGGAGGTAGAAGCCATGGCTTGATTTTTTTGTTGATCTCACTCTTCCTAGGAACTCCTCTTGTGGTTGTGAATCCTTCAAAGAGGTAGGCTCTGATACCAATTGTTGAGTGGATCGATTGAATGATCAAGACTAAGAGGGGGTGAATTGGGATTTAAAAACTTTGTGAAGTGAAAGGGCAATTTAAAAATGAAGAACAAAGGATTTTAGAGTGGTTCAAGTTCCAAATGAACTCTACATCCACTACCTTAGCTACCACTAAGGATTTCAACAATTCACTATTTGTTCTTCCCCTTTTCAAAGCTTAAGAGGTAACCTTTACATAACCAGTCAAATTTTCTACCCAAAATTTGACCAAACCCTCACCAATAATCAAAGAAGAAATTGGACAAGAAGTATATCTCTCAAATACAGATTTGTCCCTTGAAATACAACACTCAACCCAAATTTGAAGATAGAATAAGAATTGGGTACAACACAAATTGGGAATTACAAGAGATTGGAAATTTGGCACACTTGAGGTTGGATTTTTGCTTGAATGTTTGTCTTTTATGCAATAGTTGTTGCTGGTCTTCAAAGAGCTTCAATTTATACCTCCTCTATCAATTCTAGCCGTTTGGGTGGTTGGGGAATTGAATAGAGCCGTTGGGACCCTCTCTTTCCACCATAAATGCACTTTTGAAGCTATCTGTATCGGTACACGGGGAGCCGTATCGATACATGTCTCAAAAAAGAAAGAGTCGTTGTACATAATAAAGAGGGGGTATCGAAATGCACGTAGGCGTATCGATACGGGACATGGAGTGTATCGAAACGGATAAGACCGTATCGATACCTTTTTCTCAACTTAGCTCACTGGATACGAGGGTTTACCGTATCGATTCGGGTCAACTGCCATTTTAAATTTTGGTTTCCTAACAACTGACACCAACGGTCGAAAGCATTTAAAACAATTCGAATTAAAAATTCAATTAAAACTGTATCGATACAGGTGGAGCCGTATCGGTACACCATTCAAATTCCTTCAATTTTTACAGAGGGGCGTATCGATACAGATGGAATCTGTTTCGATACGTTATTTCGATACGGTTAAGAGCGTATCGAAACGCGTCTTTCCAGTAGCCAACTTTGTAAAAAAGGTATCGATACGGCTGGAAGCGTATCGATACACCTGGACGATTTTGAACATTTGGCCTTGGAACACTTAGAAAATATTTGGAGTTTGAGTTTTTCAAATCAGTTTTAAAGTGTTGGTGATTGAAAACTTATTAAGGGACTTATAAAACAATTTTAGGTTTTTCAATTTGATCCTTAACGATTTAATTATATCAAAATCAAACACATGTTTCACAAAATGGTTATATCATAAAAGCAGGTCAAGTTTTAACTAATCCATTACAGTTAATTAAATCAATTTCATCCCTAAATAGTGAATAATAAAACAAACAACATGCAAATATAAATGAAAAATAATAGAGAGCAAAACATGGCGCAAGCCGCAACTATTAGGTAAGGAAAAACACACGAGTATAACCCGTATACATTGTAAATATTTGACTATTTGAATTTCATAGAATGATATAAAAATAAACTAAATTTATATGAACTGACTGTTAATAAGACTCGTTGCCGACTCAATTAAGTTAGTCGGAAAACAAATTAATAATTTATTCATAAACGCCTGGAAAAGCAGTATAAAAACATCACAGAGCAACAGTCAGTTGTGTAATGAATATGATAAATTTAAAATCGTGCTTCTATTTCTTGAACACGAATATGAAAATAAACAATCAATATAATATAATATAATATAATATATGTATAATCTTAATAGAATTAAAAAAGTAAACGTCATATAAATAGATTAAAAAGAAAAGAATCTATCAAATTAAAAAAATTGTTACATGTTGCCTGCAATCTCTTGGGTTTGAAACAGTATATAGACGAAAGAAGGCTGAAATAATAAGACGCAAGAAAAATTAAAGAGGAAATGAGGGTGAGATTTTACTTATGTGAAGATGAAAGTGAGAATTTTTATTTTGAAAGATTGATCAGTTAGCGTGAAATAAACACGAAGAAGATTTTTCGTTAACATTGGTTTTAACGTTAACGTTAGAATATTTCTATGTTTTGTTAAAGTGCTAGATGTCATTTAAAGAGGGCTGCTTGAGGAGTCTTTAAACTTCACTGGTTGTATAGAATATTAATCCTAATAAAAATTAAATAATTTTATTTTTGTCTTTTAATTCCATCAATTTAATTCTAAAATTAATAATATTGTCTTTATTTTTAATTTTATTAATTTAGCCTTAAACTCTTGAATTGCATCAATCTCACACTTTGACCATTGTTAACTAACAAAGTTGTTAAATTATGCACATGTGATATTTACATGTTTTCACATAAGCTATTGTCACCAATTGTCTTGTAATGTCAACAATGACAAGTTAGCTTTGATAGCGTAGTAGTGCGAATGGACGCAATAACAAAACTTGATGAAAGATTTTGAAAGGTCAAATTAAAACTCTAAAAAACAGAGGTTTAAATTATTATTTTTTTAATATTTGAAGGGTTCAATTTATATTTTTTTTCAAAAAAATTGGGTCTACATAAATTTTTTGAAATTTTGAGATTTAACGAGAACTTTAAAAATCATGGAGGGGTTTAATTAAAGAATATTCAAAAAGTTTGAAGCTCAATATAAATTCTTAAGAATTTTGTGAGGACTAAATTAATTTTTTTAAAATTTAGAGGGAATTAAATTCTAATTTTCTAAGTTTTGAAAAATTGAGATTACTACCTTAGTAAAATTAGCTTTTTTAAGCCTAAATAAAAATATGAATTTGAGATTTAAAAGAAGAAAAAAATCCACTGAGCAATTGTTCACCGTAAACAACAATAATCAATTTTCACTTTTCATAGTGACCACGTTAGCATGACTCACAGCTCACGTTCACAACGAAAAGGTTTAAAACATATGAATACTATTCACACTAGCATATTAAAAAAAAGACTCAAGCTTTTTCGATTGAGATATCTCTGAAAAGTGCAGAATCAAAGAACTGCAAGAGCATAGTATTAAATTGTGGCCGCATTGCAGTATAACGGCCGCATCGTAACAAATTTGAATGTCTTCATTACACTGCAAACCGCAACTGCATCTAAAATCATATTTATATTTTAGAGAAAAAATCACGACATTACAACCGCAACCGCAATTTAACTCTCATTCAATCCATAGTGACCCTGAATTTTTTTTTAAATATGACGGTTTTTGTATTGGTTACATCAAAATTTGTATCTACGTCAACCAAATTTTAGATTACAAAAATGGAGGGATTGATTCAAAAATATTTTTTTTAAGGTGAATACAAATTAATAATTTTCAAAATTTAAGGATTACTTCATAAAAAATTTAAAAATTAAAGTCAAATGTATAAATTTTAAAAAATTTAGTATGAACACAAACCCACATAAGCTTACACGTAGATCCATGGTTGGATTCTGATGCAACAAATTCACCGCAATATACCTTTTATATGTTGACACGTTGAACAAAATCATAATATGTACTACACGTTTTTGAAAAACACTGCTGACGTCGATATTATGTTTTTGTTTTATACATATGGAATTAAATATACACGAAAGCCATATCCGATCAACATTACATTTTAAAAGTACGTGAGATGAGAAACGTTTTGTCCTACGTGTCTGAAATAAAATTATTTTATTAAATAAGTTTTAGAGAGAGATTTCAATGAATAATTATTAGGGTGAAATTGTGTCTTGCTTGATACACGGTAGGGGAGGGGATAAGACCTTAAAGCCCAGTCGCGGTGCACAAATGGGTTCCACCAACCACCAACTTCACTTTTGTTTGAGGGCTGCTAAAATATCAAAGCACTATTGAGATCATCACTATTGTTCTTTCGATTACAAAGTGACTCGTTCTCATCTTCAAAATTGTTATTAATGCTAGAGGAGAAATAATTATAAATAGAATTTTGAAAACAATCAATGATACCTTTTGATTGTAGCGTACCTTCGTTGGTGTTTGTTGTTTGATGATCATCTTGAATCATAATAGTAGGTTTGTCACTGGAAACAAACATACTACTTACAATTTCTTCCTCATCAATAGGCAAGGTTAAACTCTCGATGGTATCACCTTCTTCATGTTATTTAGGAGAACAAATTTCTTTATCATGTTCCGAATCACAGATTTCAATATCATTAAAAGGCATGATTTCAGACAACATATCTCTCAAATTTTTTTCTTGAAAATAAGACTTATCTGGACAATCATACCCGGAATGATCTAGTCGACAACAATAATGACATCGAGTCCCCAAAAGAGTAAAATTCAATAAGTTGCTCAATGACATCCTCAAGAACGATCTGGCTCTGATACCAAATGATACGGACACAACCCCGTATACGCGAACGTTAAACTTGCGAAAGCGAATAAAGATGTTAGCGCGAATGTTGGATCGGTGAAAAGATGACTGAAGATAGGCGATGACGATGGAGATGGAAGATAAAGGGATAAATTGTCCTCGGCATCCTCTTGATCGCAACTAACCAAACAAGCAACCTCAAACAGCTCTAACTCACCCTCCTAGACGCAGTTACCTAGGCAAGCAGGAGTGTTAAAATCAACAACAAATTCTGACGAACTTGAAGAATCACTTCTAAAATAAAGAACACAAGTTATACTTCTTGCAAGTTTGAACTCAAAAGAGAACTTTATTTAATTATTCAAATCTTTCATTACAATGTGTTGAAGCCTCCTTATATAAGCCTTGAAGAAGTTCTAATCCTAGTAAACTTAGGAAATTAAATACAATAAATAAATGCTGAAATCTAATCTCCTAATTACATAAGTAACTTCTAATAATAAATAAATATTAAAAATAAATTCTAATTAAATAAATCTGATCCTAATAGATATTGCAGAATCTTATATTGATTTAAATTACAAATAATCAAATAAAATCATGAAAATTCGTAATTATCCAAAAATCTCGTATTAATCCCGTATAGAAATTTCTGCATGCGCTGTCTTCGCTAAAATAGACGTATCTTGAGTTCTAGATGTCTGATTGAGGCGTTTCAAGATCCGTTGGAAAGCTAATTGACAGCCGGACAAGTTTCAAGAAGACATGTTGACCCATAAATTCCTTGACCCCATCCAAAAAGATGTCGCAAGTTTACTAACGTTTCTGACTTGCAAAATAGTTTTAACTTCTTTTCCAAGATGACTAGTTTCACCCCTCTCATGCATGTATCATGTTTGTTTTGATATAATAATTGAAAAATAGTTTTAGACAATATTGAAAAGATTTCAAATGTTTTTAAGTCCAAACAACTTAAAATTATGTTTGAGGAGTTTTCAAAAGGTTTTGGTAGTGTTTGAAATGTTTTAGTAGTCAAACCAAAAATTTCAGCTCGACTGTACCGATACGGGCATACCCGTTTTGATACATCTTAAGGGTTTAAGCTACATGTTTTGATTCTGCCAAAACCTGTATCGATACAGGCATAGGCTGTATCGATACGGAGGTCCAACGTTTTGATAGGCCTACGTGTCAAGCCCAACGACTATTTGAAACCCCTCCCCCACCCAACGGCTAGTTCCCTGCAGCATAACAAACATTTGTACTGATACGGTACAAGGCATACCAATACGGGCGTACCAAAACAAGCAGAGGCGTTTCGATACGACATTGCTGCAACATACTCAACGGCTAGTCCCTAAAGAAGGTTGTACCGATACGGCTACCCGTGTATCAATATGGACAACTCTAGAATTGTATTTATTACGGGAAATAAAGGCTCTAACGGCTCCAATTCAATCCCAACGGTCTCCAACGGCTAGCAACTCAATTGGGAGTATAAAAGGAACCTCCAAGCATCTATGGAAGACTAATGATCCTCAAGTCAACAACATTATGATGCAAAATTTTCTTAGTGCTTAAATTTCCATTCCTTGTGTAGACAAACACTTGTGAGCTCAAATTGTCAATGTATGCTCAAGTGTTCTAGGGTTTGGGTTAGTACTTTAGTGTACAAACATCAACCTTTGTAGAGGGATTTCATTTGCTTAGAATTCTCTTGTTTAAAAGTGTCCCAAAGCTCGAGTTGTGGGCTTTGGATGCTAGACCTGGTGAGTGAGTCTAGGTTGTAAATGGTTGCCTCCTTAGCCTAGAAAAGGGGAAGAATTCTTAGTGAATTGGTTGAAATCCTTAGTGGGAGATAAGGTAGTGGATGTAGAGCTTGTTAGAAGCTTGAACTACTATAAATCCTTTGTCTATTTTTTCTATTCTTTTCTTCCACCAAAAACACTAAAAAATCAATCTTCTCCACACTTGGTGAGCAATTCAGTTGAAGGATATCGAGCCTAACACAATAGTAACCAGAAAGATATATGACATTGTTTCATTAAAAAAACACACCAACAAAAGACAAAAGAAAACGATAAACAAGACACTAAAATAGTCAAAATCACGAGAAACAAGTGATCCCACACTAAATAAACTCTTGGCCTTTAGTCTTAACTGTAGAAAGGTCCAGAACTGGGATATTCAAATTTCAACCACCTGCAGAAACAAAAATTTATGTTAATTCGTACAACCGGATAAAACCAAAACACCATGCATATGTCTCAACCCATGTCTTTAATATGTGCCATTGTCTGGTCTTCAATTAAAGTTAGAGATTGAGAATATGGTTCTGGAAGGTGACAATGAAGATGAACTGTTTGATTTTTTGTCATCCAAATCAACCCATGATGAGTCTCTATGTTTTGGTGGCCATTCATCAAAGAAACGATGGGTTGTATTTGTCTTAATGGTTTGAAGAAGATGACCTCGTTGTTAATGGTGTTGTTGGGTTTTTATGTGCTCGGTTTCCTTCAATCGTTTTAGCTTGCCAAGTGTGAAGAAGTTGAATTTTTGGGTGTTTTAGTGGGAGGAAAAGAATAAGAATTGGACACAAGGATTTATAGTGGTTCAGCCTTCTAACAAGCACCTACATCCACTACCTTAGCTTCCCACTAAGGATTTTCAAACAAATTCACTAAGAATTTCGTCCCTTTTTTCTCGGCTTAGGAGGAAACCGTTACAACGATTAAGCTAACTACCCTTAGCTTAATCAAACTCTCTCTTACGAGAGAAATTCTAAGAAAGCTTGAAATCCCTCTAATACGTATTTGTTTGCAATCTTAAGCTCTCACCCAAAACCTATACACTTGAGAAAATTTGACAATGAAGCTCATAAGTGTTGTTTATACAAGAAAATGTACAAATAAGCTCTAAGAAAATTTCGACATCATATAGTTGTTGACAATTGAAGCATTAGTCTTCTCTTGATGCTTGAAGTTCCTTTTTATACTCCTAATTAAGTTTGTAGCCGTTGAGGACCGTTGGGGTTGTTTTGGAGCCGTTGGAGACTTTATTTCCCACCATAAATGTTGTTTTGTATACGTCTGTTTCGAAACAATTGAACCCGTTTCGGAACACCCTTCTTCAAAACGAGCCGTTGAAGCCTAATGTAGCAAGCCGTTTCGAAACACTTTTGATCTGTATCGAAACGGTAGTAACCCTATTTCGGAACGTGTGACAGTTGAACTGTAATTTAAAAAGTCGTTGGGAAAATAGCCGTTGGGGAGGTTTTGACCGTTAGGCGTATCGTAACACCAAAGAGGTGTTTCGAAACGAAACCATCTCCGTATTGAAACAGTCAAGCCCTATTTTTGTACGGGTTTTGGTAGTTTCAAAATGTTTCGGTACAAGTCCTCTTGTTTTGAAACGGTTACCTTGAAAAGTCTGGTTTGGTTACTTAAAAACGTTTTAAACCTTGCCAAAACCATTTAAAACATCCACAAACTTATTTTCAAGTTATTTGGACTTAAAGGCACTTTTAAAATGTTTTCAATTTAGTCCAAAACTATTTTTCAATTATTATATCAAAATATTAGTTCTTCAATCTCCTTTTTTTAATATAATAAAACAACTTAAAAATTTGTTTGGGATTTCTCCCCCTTCAAGTTTAAAATTTTGAATAAGAGAATTCAAAGTTGTTTGGACTTAAAGGCACTTTTTAAATGTTTTCAATTTAGTCCAAAACTATTTTTCAATTATTATATCAAAACATTAGTTCTTCAATCTCCCCTTTTTGATATAATAAAACCAACTTGAAAAAGTTTAAAACGATTCTTAGCATCTTGATTCCTAAGACTCTTAGAATATAAAAGGGCAAGGTTTGGACAGATATTGAAGAACTAATGTTTTGATATAATAATTGAAAAATAGTTTTGGACTAAATTGAAAAGATTTCAAAATTGACAAGTAATTAAAGATCCCCCTTATTCATTTGAAAATGCAATTTTTCAAACCAAACTCTCCCCTTTTTGTTATATAAAAAAATTAAATAACTTTAAGTTCAAATAACTTGGGAGGTAAACAAAATTGACACAAATAAAAAATTTGGTTTAAAATGGCTCCCCCTTACTCAAAGCATCATCAAGATGTTAGTCCAACATATATGATAATCTAGTTGAAATTAAGAAATAAAACAAATTAAACAACTAAAACAACAAGATTTTACCACACTTGAACTCAAGGGAGGATGTGAAGCCTTCCTTTTTCAAGTGTTCTTTCTTGTGTGCATGGAGCTCCCCCTCAATATTTGGACTTGTTGATCACTCTTCATCACACCTAAATAAGACAATCAAGTAATTTTGGGTATTCAAATTGCTTTAGATCCATAGGCGTTAGTTGCATAAAGTTTAGTCCCCTTAGGAATCCATTTTTCAGTTTCATCCTTTTTATTTGAAGTACTTAGTCCTTTTGGGACCCAAATACTTCTAAAAACTTTACCATTTATAAATCTTGGGGCACTAGATTGTCTTACATAAAAATTTGATTTTCCAAAATTGTTTTTCTTTTCAAGCTCTTTGGAAATCAAAATTTTTTCTTCTTGAACTTTTTAAAGCAAATTTTGTAAATCAACATATTTTTGTTCAAACTCATTGAGTTTTGCTTCAAGTTCAATTTTGGTTTTAGAAATCAAATCATTTTGAATTTCAAATTTGAAACAATTTTCTTGTTTTTCAAAATTTGATTTTTAAATTCTAAAACCAAATCATCGTAGGCATCTTGTAATTCATCAAAATAATATGAACATGAAGTAGATGAATTAGAAGTTACCTTTGAATCTTCTTCGATGACCATAAGGCAAAGGTTGCCTTGTTCATCATCGGTGGAGTCTTCATCACTCCATGTAGCCACATATGCCTTCTTCTTATGGCTTGAATGCTTGCCCTCTTCTTCTTCATTGATTCACGATCGAATTCTTTCAATGCTTTCTTTATGAATGGGACACACTTCTTGAAGAGATGAACTATCTCTTCTTCTTCATCCTCCTCTTCACTTGTATCAACATGGTTGCACTTGGAGGATTTGAGAGCAATGGCATTCGCATGGATGCCTAACTCCATGATCGTCTTCTTCCTCGTCATTCTTATCTCTTCCTTCTTCTTCTCCTCTTCTTTATCCTTCTTCATGATTTGGTGAGTGAGAAGTGACCCCATGAGTTCATCAAGCTTCAAGGTCTTGAGATTCTTGGCTTTGATGATGGCGGTCCTTTTTTAGTCCCATGACTCAGAAAAAGAATAGATAAGCTTTCAAACAAGCTTTTCTTCCGGGGTGACTTCTTCATAACCCCTGAGTTCATTTGTGATGGTGGAGAATCGATGGAACATCTTCTTAATGTCCTATTCCGAATCCATTTTAAAGTTTTCATACTCTAGGTTGAGGAGCCCGATCTTGGTCTCCTTTACTTCATTTGTTCCCTCATATGTAACTTCGAGCTTGTACCAAACTTTCTTGGCACTCTCGCAAGAAGACATCTTCTCGTAGATGTTGAGGCTAAGTGCAAAAAAGATGAAGTGCAAAGCCTTGCAATCGAGCTTGCCGGATCTCCTCAATAGGGTGTTAATCTTCTTCAATTGAGCCAAGCTCTGATGCCAATTGTTGGGTTTTTATATGCTCGATTTCCTTCAACCGTTTTAGCTCGCCAAGTGTGGAGAAGTTGGATTTTTGGGTGTTTTAGTGGGAGGAAAAGAATAAGAATTGGACACAAGGATTTATAATTGTTCGACCTTCTAACAAGCATCTAAAACCACTACCATAGCTCCCCACGAAGGATTTCAAACAAATTTACTAAGAATTTTGTCCTCTTTTCTCGGATTAGAAGGAAATCATTACAACAATTAAGCTAACTACCCTTAGCTTAATCAAAAACTCTCTTACAAGAGAAATTTTAAGCAAACTTGAAATCTATAACACCCCAAATTTTTTCCAAATTTGAAAATCCCTAATATTTTAAATCCCAATTTAAAACTCTAATTTTGGGGAATTTGAATCGAAAAACCTAAATGAATTTTAGGGTTTTTGGTGACCTAATTGTATAAAATGTAAACTTTTGAGGCTATTCTGAAAGGCGGGCTAAAGATGGAGCCCTTAATGGGTAATTTACCCAAAACCTTAGGGTAAAAATCTTTTTGTCTCTTCACCTACCTAAAATATTTTTCCCAGCCACATCATTCCCTCTCTCCCTTAGTCTCTTTCAAGAACCAACAAACCCCCACCCTTTCGTTTTTCCGTCCACGCTCCGATGTGGGTGTTCTCGTCGTCCGTTCGTTAATCGGTGGCCATCGTTGCCTTCCTCGTCCAATCAAAACCCGCCACTCAGTATCTTTCGTCGCCGTCGTCTTCACCGGAGAAGGAGAGGCCCAAACCTTTGATACCTCTCACGTCGTCTTCATGTCGTTCCCCTTCCCTGTTTGGGCTTGGTAAGCACCGTGGTTCATGGTTTTGGTATGAAGGTCGGGGTCGAAGTAAGTCGTGGTCGTCGTTGGGCTTGCTAGCCGCCACTGTTGTCGCGTTAAACGGTCGTCATCGCCAGTTTGTTGGTTGCTGCCGCTGCTAGTTGGGGTTGTGTTGATATTAGGGTTGGGTTATTTTGATTTGGGGAAAATTAAAATTGAATTAGGCTTAGGTTTTGTTTAATTTGAATTTGGGGATTTTGTGGGGTAAACCGAACCGGCCGATAACTAAACCGGATCACCCCTATGAACCGAACCGAACCTTTGGTGACAAGCCGAGTGACGTCAGCAGTGACATCATCCACTGCTGACATTGCTTTTGCAAGCAGGCAGACATCAGCGATGACGTTATCATTGACCATGATGACGTCAGCGTTGAATTTTTGTGCTGAAAGTCAACCTTATGTTTTTCGACGTCCCGGTTCTAGATTCGCTGTCCGTTTTTCCAAATTCGATCTCGAATGACTGTTTTTGACCCTTCTAATTATTTTATGCTTAACTTGGAAATTGTGTATTCAAAATTCTGAACCGAGTTATTTTTGCGTTCAGGTAATATCGATTCGGACACCGAGATTCTTCTACCTCATCTGCCTGGTTGACCTCTTGTATCTCAACCTTCGAGTTCCGCACGTATGTGAATTTTGACATAGTGAACCTTTGTAGGTGTCGATCCTGTTCCGTCTCCTTCTAGATCTGAGCGTGGGAGACATCACTCCCGACGTTGAGTTGCTAGCTGTCTGAGGTGTGTTCTCTACTTGTGCTATTGTTGCATGTAAAAGAGTCTATCGTATTAGAGTGCAAGTGTACACAACGCAAGTAGTAAAGTGATACACGAAGTATCAGATGTCGAATCCACAGGGACTGTAAATAGCTTTAACCTTGGATTGCTACACAAGAAAGAAAAAAGATAATCTAATTATTTGCAGGGGAATAATAAAGAATATTGAAGATAAAGGATTAAAGTATTCAGGATAGAAAAAATAGGCCGGTATTGATTTGCTCAGTAGTGCAGGTGTTGCACTATATAGGACTCTATATTCTGTCGTTGCTCCTGTCACGGCAGCACCTGCGACGACAGCGGTCTATTTTTGTCGCGGCAGGAATCACACAACTCTGTACTTCAGGCTTGGCAAGAATCCCTGGTGTGACTCATCTTATCCCTAGGTCCAATTCTGTCGATGAATACGTCTTAGATGATACCTCTCGGCGTGAATCGAACGATGAACACCGGTGTTGTTGAATTCTTCCTTAGCCACTTAACCTCGTCCTATCCTTAGGTCCGAGATAGTTCAACCATAAACTGGAGAACCCGTACTTATTCCTTTCATATACTTAACTCTCTCGATATTAAGTAAAAGTATAATCTTACAATGCTCTCCTGATACTCTTGCAAGATGTTGAAAACCAGAATAAGCAAACTTGAAGTCTATTTTATTGAACAGAAAAAAATCCTAAAACAGTACAATCCTTGCAACTACTTTACAGAATCAACCCTTAGCCCTAGGGGAAGTTTAGAACATGATGAGAATGGGGAAAACGACTAGGGTTTTGGGGAAGACGGCTCGAGAATAAGATGATCTTTCCTAGGTCGAATTACATGCCTTTATATAGGCCTTGGGTTCAAGTTTTCTAATATGGCAAGAATATAAGTTTAAACTAAAGTACAACTCTATTAAAGACTAAATCTTCATAGTAGATGCCTTTAATTCGTCCTCTTATTCTTGCTTTGAGTTTATTCCTTGAACTTTGGGCTTGGCCTTCATTCTGATCTAGGGCTCAGAAAAAATATAGGAGTGACCCACGACAGACCAGCTTAATTTTCTCTTTCTGTCGAGCTCCACTTCACTTTTTCCCTTCAACATTGCTGTCGTCATTTGCTGTCACGACATCGTCATTCTTCTCGACTGCAGTCTTATGTTCCAGCTCTGCTTCTCCACTACCCTGAGTCTGCTACAACAGCTACCTGCAAAAGTAACCAAAATCAGTAGTAATTGTGCCATTTTATATAATTGTGATGCATATATGAAATATATCCTAAATGCAATGAATTATGCTTGAATGCAGTAGAAATATGAGTTAAATAGGGGGTAAAATATAGAACTTTTACACACTCAACACACCACCAAACTCAAGTTCTTTCTTGCCCTCAAGCAAATATTACCTAACTAAAAATAAATATTTTTTGTTTTGGCTTAATTCAGTGAACCCTACATTACCTACCACTTATATTCTATCAAGAGCAATACCTTGTCGGGCATTTCTAGATTCATTAGGAACCATGCTATAATTCTTGTGTGGTGTGTGCACGTTTTGTGAACACTTATGCATCTAGACTACCTTAGTATATCAGAATAGTTATGCTTACAAACTTGAAGTTATGCCAATTTAATTTTTTTCTAGAGGCAATTCTTAGGCTCCTTTAGTTTTTTCTAACTTAGCTCAAAACGAAATCTCCTAAAATAAGAGCAAGGCAATTTTTCTTGTAATTGAGTCTGAATAATTTTCTTTCTTTTATTGATTTCCTAGAGCCGGTGATAGGCACCTCTAGGGGCAGTTTCAAGTGGGTAAGCATTCCTATTCCAGTGTACTAAAGTAATCTAGAAAGCATAAGAGTCACAAAGAGTGTTGTACAGATTAGAATCATAGCAAGGCTCTAAACAGATCCTAAAATTTCCTAAAGGCACTGTTACAACTGCATATGTCGCGGCAGGTAAGTTAAGTTCAAAGACTTAAGCCAAATTTTCATTTTTTTCATCATTTTTTAAGCACAAATAAATTAAACACTTAGACACAATTTTGAACCTAAAAACATTCCATATTACTAGAGGGATGCCACCCCCAAACTCAAGGGTTGCATTGCCCTCAATGCATGATCTCTAGCTGCTATTGCTGATCTCTAGCTGCCGGCGGGCAGTAACTTTCGTTGTGGGTGCCGGCAGAATGATCGGAGAGGCGGAGGCAGTCTTCTTCTTAGCCTCCCTTGGGGGCTAGATGCGATTAGGTGAGATCTGGGGTGGTCTTTCCAGCACTTGTACCTCTTCATAAGATATGTTGTTGTTTTTGCCACTGTTGCTGCTGCTGCTGCTGCCAGACTTGCCCTAGCCGGATGGTCATTCACCGGTGTTGGGCTTCTGCCGTTTCATAGGAGTGAACTCCTTTGAAAGATTCCTCTTGACAGAGGGCTCTCCATTAGATTCCCCTAGATGGAGGAGGAAGAGAACTCAGCAATAAAATCATTAAGGTCGATCGGCGGCTCATTTCGCTTCTCTCCTCTGGCAGAGACAGTGGCGGTGTGGCTACCACCTTCAGCTGTTGTGACCGGGGTTGGAGTGGACGCAGCAGAGGGTGTTTTTGGTGTGGCAGCAGGGGTAGAGGTATGGGCAGGTGTAGGGGCAGCAAAATAATGCTCTGGGAAAATAGGAAATTGTACATTTGCAAAATTTAAATTTTTTTGAATAAAATGTACCATTGCTGCTGTGAAGTCTCTGACAAAACTCATAAGACCTAGCTGTTGTTCCTCCATCTTTTGTAGTGTGGCGAGGATCTAAGTGGAGAAGTCTGCTAGAGGAGCTGTTGTTGTTGGCTGCTGCTGCTCTACGACGGTAGGTTCTGTCTGAGTGGGCTCTGCTGGCTCCTCTGTCGCGGCAGACGGGTTGAAACAAGAGATGGGTGTGGCAGCTTTAAGCTCCATCAAACTGAATATGTTGCGTTCTGTCCATCCTTTCCCTTGGACCTTGTAATCTTTAGGGATTTCGGGAATGTTGTGCCCATGGAAGATCTCGGTGATGAGGTATGGGAAGTAAATGGGTCCTGATAGCTTAAGGGCACACTCTAAAATCCCCTTTCGTATATACCAGCCGACATGAATAAGTCTCTCATTTAAAATGGAGTGAACGAGAGCTAACCTGGGTCTGTCGACCGTGCTGTTGTGGGAAGAAGGCATAATCATCTTCTTGACAAAGTGATTCCATAGTTTTGCATCTGAAGTGAGTTGAGTGTATTTGACCGTCCAACGATGCTTGGGATCAGTATTCCACTCTGTCCCCTCTTTAGTTAATTCTTCCATGACAGCATCGTAGTCTGCTAGCGACATACTTTCCACGAACCTCTTGTGCATGTCTTCCTTTTTGCCGACGTAGATGTCGTAGAGGGTATTGATGTATTCTGGCTCGAAGGTGACTTCCTTACCTCACACTATCACGGTCTGTGTGTCCTTATTGTCGATGGCAGTGTAGAATTCTCGGACCAAAGTGACATTCATCTCCTCGGGCTGGGCAGCAAACATCTGCCATTTGAGGGCTTTAATCTTTCGAGCTATGAACGGTTCGAGCCCGAAATTTTCTGTGCGTTTGGTGTAGAGGAACCCTCTATCTTCCCACATCTCCTTTTTTTTGGAAAGAGGTGTAGTAGCGGTCGACGGAGTCGGAGGTGGCAAAGCGATTGGGGAGTCTGTCTTGGTTGGGTGTGCCTGCTGCTGCGGCAGAGCTGGAGGCAACACTTCGTCTTATTTTTCTTGTACTCATAGTTGCAAGGCTGTAGAAAAAGGAAAGAAAAATATGAGATCTAGGGAGAAAGCAAGTTGAGAGAGTGAAAGTGAGGTGAAAAATGAATAGTAAAATGGGGTTTATATAGATGAAGGTGTTGCTGCCCGTTGGAGCTGTAACAGTAGGCGCGAATAACGGAGCCAGATGTTACACAGTTTCTGATGCGTCTGTCATGCATTTCCGTGTCTCCTCTCCTTGTTACGCATTTGCGTGTCTGCCGCGACAGCGTGGTGACAGGTTGTCTTTTCTGCGTCTGTCGCGACAGCTGTTGATAGGATGTGACGACAGACTTCTCCTTTGGGCTTTTTAGGTTGTTGGTGAGATGGTGGGCTGGTTCACTTCTTCTCCTCTCCTTGTTTCCCTTATTTCCTAAAATAATTAAAATAAAAACTTAATCCTTAAAAATAAAATAATTCTAATTTCCTAATAATAATAATAATAATAATAATAATAATAAAATTAAGTTAAATTAGGGATGCCTTGAGGGGCATCTCCTAAAGTAACCACTTCCTGCATTCTTGGGGCTTCAGTCCCCTGATAATGCTTCAGTCTTTATCCGTTGACTTTAAATTGGTGCCCGTCTTTTAAGGATTTGATCGTGATTGCACCATGAAGAAAAACTTGCACAACTTGGAATGGGTCGGACCATCTAGATTTCAGCTTCCCTGGGAAGAGTTTCAACCTAGAGTTGAATAACAACATAAGCTGCCTGGGTAGAACTGTTATGGCAGCAACTTCTTCTCATGTCACCTCTTTGTCTTGTCCTTGTAAATCCTTGCGGTGTCATTGGCCATTGGTCGAATTTCTTCAATTTCATTCAAGTCGAGTAACCTTTTCTGTCCTGCCTTGTTTAAGTCCGTGTTTACTGCTTTGATGGCCCAGTAAGCTCTGTGCTCTATCTCAACAGGTAAATGGCAAGTTTTTCCATATATCAGTCGGTAGGGTGACATTCCCAATGGAGTCTTTAATGCCGTTCTATAGGACCAGAGTGCATCATTGAGGTGTAAGGACCAGTCCTTTCGAGTTGGTTTAACCATCTTCTCAAGAATGTTCTTTACCTCTTTGTTGGATATTTCGGCATGTCCATTGGTCTGAGGGTGATAACCTGTTTGCGATCCGATGCTTAACGCCATATTTTCTTAAGTCAACAACTATGAGCATATTGTCAAAATGTCTCCCTTCATCACTGATGATCGCCTTAGGTATGCCAAATCTGGAGAAAATATTTTTTTGCAGAAATCTCTGAACAGTCTTGGCATCATTTTTCTATGTGGCGATCGCTTCAACCCATTTGAACACATAGTCCACTACCATGAGGATATATAGATTCCCACATGATGCTGGGAACGGTCCCATGAAATCTATCTCCCATACATCGAAGATCTCGACTTCGAAAATATTTTGCAGCGGCATCTCATGTCTCCTTGAGATGTTTCTAGTTCGTTGGCATTTGTCACAGCTTTTGTAGAATTCTTGGGCATCCTTAAACAATGAGGGCCAATAAAAGCCAGACTGCAAAACCTAGGCAGCAGTTTTGGTACCACCTAAGTGTCCTCCATATGGTGAAGCATGAAAGTGGTGAAGCACATCTTCCTGCTCATCCTGTGGTACACACCTCCTAATGATCTGATCTGCACAATGTTTCAAGAAAAAGAGGTTCGTCCCAATAATAATGCTTAACATCATTTTGGAACCGCTTCCTGGCTTGATAATTAAGTTCAAAAGGAAATATTCTGCTAATTATATAATTAACAAAATCAGCATACCAAGGGAGTTCAGAAAACTTACTTGCCGCCATGGCTGTCGCGGCAGTGCTCGTGGCAGCAAACTGCTGCTCGTCAGGGAAGGTCTTTAGTATGTGTGTCTTGTCTGTTGGCACACTCTTTCCCCTCTCTAATCTTGACAAGTGATCTGCAACTTGGTTCTCTGTCCCCTTTTTATCCTTGATTTCAATGTCGAATTCTTGCAGCAGTAGAATCCAACGTTTCAGTCTCGGCTTTGCATCTTTTTTAGAAAACATATACTTCAGTGCAGAGTGGTCTGTGTGGACCACCACCTTCGTTCCAAGTACGTATGAACGAAACTTGTAAATCGAGAACACCACTGCTAACAGTTCTTTTTCTGTTGTGGTGTAATTCACTTGGGCGTCGTTTAGTGTTTTGCTTGCGTATTAAATTACGTGGAATAGCTTGTCCTTCTTCTACCCAAGTGCTGCCCCTACAGCGTAATCACTTGCATCACACATAATTTCAAATGGAAAACTCCAGTCTGGTGGATGTATGATTGGGGCTGTTACTAGCTTATCTTTCAAGATTCGGAATGCTTCAGTACATTCAGTATTGAAGTCAAAGGGATGATTCTACTCTAGTAGGTGGCATAAGGGCTTGGTGATCTTCGAAAAATTTGCTATAAACCTTCGATAAAACCCGGAATGCCCTAAGAAACTCCAAATTCCCTTGACTGTGGTGGGTGGCAGCAGCTTTTCAATCACTTCTATTTTGGCTCTGTCGACTTCTATGCCGCGACAGCTTACCTTGTGGCCTAGGACTATCCCCTAATCCACCATGAAATGACATTTTTCCCAATTCAACATCAAGTTCGCTTTCTCACATCTTTCGAGCACCTTCTGTAGGTTGCCTAAGCAGCTTTCAAAACTATCTCCAAAGACGGAAAAATTGTCCATAAATATTTCCAGGAAATCCTCCACCTTGTCGGAGAATATCGCCATCATACACCTTTGGAAGGTTGTTGGTGCATTGCAGAGTCCAAATGTCATTCTCCGAAAAGAATAAGTGTCGTATAGGCAAATGAAAGTCATTTTTTCTTGATCCTCTAGTGCGATAGCTATTTGGTTATAACCTGAGTAACCATCAAGAAAACAATAATAAGGCTTTCCCGCTAATCTATCAAGCATTAGATCAATAAAAGGCAGTCCAGTAATCCATACAAACCCTCAAACCGGTCACAGTCCTGGTTGGGATTAGTTCGTTCTCTTCATTGGTCACCACAGTTATTCCTCCCTTCTTAGGAACGCACTGCACCGGGCTCACCCACTTACTATCCGAGATGGCATAAATTATCCCAGCATCAAGCCATTTGATAATTTCTTTTCAAACCACTTCTCGCATAGCGTCATTCAAGAGTCTCTGGCATCAATGGTCGGCTTATGATCATCCTCTATGAGAATTTTGTGCATGCATAGTGCTAGACCGATGCCTTGGATATCAGCTATCGTCCATCCAATAGCCTTTTTGTGCTGCTGCAGCATCCCTATCAACTTTTGTTCCTGTTCTTGCATCAACTTGGAAGATATGATTACGGGCAACGTATCATTTAATCCAAGAAAAACATATTTGAGCTGCCCTAGCAGAGGCTTAAGGTCTAAAACAGGTGGTTCTACAGTTGAGGGCTTTTGGATGATATGCTCATTCGAGGTATAATTTAAGGGCTCGAATAACTTACCTGGACGATTGTCTATCCAATTTACCTTCTCATGACCTTCAGTTCCAGATATGTCAGAATCTGAGGAGCTGCTGTCGTCGTCGCTGCCATGACAATCTTCTAGGTGGCTGTTGTGGCAGTGACCAAATTTGATGTCATGGAAGCTTGACTTGATGCAAGGTTGGTCAAGGATTACTTCAGTGATAGCATTGCATTCTTCTTCTACATCAGCATGTTTTATTGCTTGGAGAACATTTAGCTTGATCTCTTGATCATTCACTCTCATTATAAGTTCTCCCTTTTCTACATCAATTAATGATCTGCCTATGGCTAGGAAGGGTCGCCCCAGAATGATTGGTACATTCTCATCTGCTTCACAATCTAAAACAAGAAAGTCGGCAGGAAAAATAAACTTATCCACTCTTACCAGAATATCTTCAGTATTCCCTTCTGGTTGCACATAAGAGCAGTCTGCCAGTTGCAGCATAACTGTCGTGTGATGTGCTCATCCAATACCTAATTTCTGAAATACAGATTTTGGCATTAAATTAATACTAGCACCTAGATCACAAAGTGCCTTCCCACGAATTTATCACCAATTATGCACTGTATGATGAAGCTCCCAGGATCCTTCTTTTTCTGGGGTGGATGCCTGTGTAGAATAGTCATGCATTCTTCTGTCATTTTATCTGTTTCAAATTCCCCAAGTCTGGATCTCTTCGGCATAGCATCCTTGAGAAATTTGGCATAACCGGGCATCTCCTTGATAGCATCTAACAGGGAAATATTGATGTGAACCTGCTTAAAAATATCATAGATCTTTTTGAGCTGGTACTCCTGTTTCTGCTTCTCTAGCCGATGTGGAAAGGAGGTGGAGGATGGTAATCTTCAATTCGTCCTTCCATTGGCATTCAGATCTGAGGAGGCTTAGGTTCTTCATCCTTCTCCTATGTCCCTTTTGCTTTCGTGACAGGTGTGGCGGTAGCAGGTTGTTTATCGTCTGTCGGGACAGTGTTCGCGGCAGTCGATTCTAGGGCTAGTTCCTTAACCGATTCAGCTTTCTTCTCCGGCCCTGGTAGTTGTTTCCCACTTCTTGTTGTGATGGCCTTGCACTTCTCATGTGTGAGTTGTCTAGCGACCTCAGTATCGCTAGGGAATCCTCCGTTTTGCCTTGGCTTAATATGCTAGGAAACCTGACCCATCTGTGTCTCTAGTGATTTTAGTGTTGCTTCATGGTTAGTCATTCTCATCTCTGTTTTATCCATGAATGACTCAGTTTTTTTAACGAAGTGATCCATGTTTGCCATGTAAGCTTCTGTCTGTGACATAAATGTGGCTAAAGTCTACTCCAGTATACTAGGTGTGGTTGTCGGCTACTGTTGTGGCTGCTGTTGCGGTTGCTGCCGTGTCATAATTCTAGGTGCCCCCTGATTTTGGGTGTTCTGCACTTGAGGATTCAGTGCATTGTTTGGATTACTCCAGGAGAAATTGGGGTCTTTCCTCCAGCTGGGATTGTAATTGTTGGAGTCATAGTTTCTTGGCTTGTTATAGTTTCCAACATACATCCCTTTCTCTAGCTGTAGCGGGCAGTCTTCCGAATTGTGATTCCCACTGCAAGTTTCACATACCTCTTCTGTAGAGTATAGAAGTTTTGAATCTTTCTTTAGCAAATTCTCTATTGCCTTTGTGAGGTACGCAACATGTGTCTTTAAGGAATTATCGGCTTCATAATCCTTCACAGCTAGTACTCGTTTACCTTTCCTCACTGTAGGGAACTGCTCTTCATTCTTTGCCAAATTTTTCAATACTACAATGGCTTCGTCTGGATCTTTATCCAACATCAATCCATTGGCTATTGAATCTATTCTCATTCGAGTGTGTATGTTGGCAGCATTGTAAAATTTGATGACTTGATTCCAAACAGGGAATTCGTGCATCGGGTAATTCTTCAGAAGAGTGGTAAATTTGTCCCATGCCTCGTGCATTAGCTCGTCATCTTCCTGTTGAAAAGAAGCAATTTCGTTACGTAATCGCTCAGATAAATGGGAAGGATTAAAACGAGATAAAAATTCACGAGTTAGATCCGCCCAAGTTCGTATTGAACCCGACGTTAGTTTGTTCCACCAAGTTTTTGCTCTATCCCTCAATGAATAGGGAAATAACCGAAGCCTCAGTATCTCCGGATTTACTCCTGGTAGTCTGAATGATCCAC
Organism: Hibiscus tridactylites; assembly: GCA_958450335.1. Classification (NCBI taxonomy): domain Eukaryota; kingdom Viridiplantae; phylum Streptophyta; class Magnoliopsida; order Malvales; family Malvaceae; genus Hibiscus; species Hibiscus tridactylites. Next base: position 43,375,700 of record OY288289.1, on the reverse strand, counting down.
AGATTTCTTGGAATGTTTTCAGATGTTCTCTAGCATCCTCTGTAGCAGCACCACTAAACTGGCCAGCAGAATTAACCAAGCTAAACATGACGAGTTTCAGCTCGAAATTTTTAGCTTCCACGTCTGGTAGGGTGATCTCCAGTTCTACATGATCACTGATCATGTAATCACGATAGGACCGATGTGCAGCCACGGCGGCGGCGGGCTGTCCATTTCCTTCATCTCCGATAGGATCTTCAGGATCTTCGAGATTCCTTTGGTTTTTCCTCCTGTTATTCATGGCTTCTAACTGTTCCTCAAGATAATTGTTTATGGCTATCAAAAGAGGGATTCGGTTCCTAAGATTGCACGAGCATTCAGTTTCAGGATCTAGTTGATACTCAGGTTCCTTGCCTCGTCTCGATCTGCGCATAAGCAAACGAAAAACCTTGTGAAAAGCACAGAGTGAACAATCCAAACAAAAACACAAAAATTAAAAGAATGTGCAGTAAAAGTAGGGTAAAGATATGTTGCCAGTCCCCGGCAACGGCGCCGAAAACTTGTTGCGTGTAAAAGAGTCTATCGCAATAGAGTGCAAGTGTACACGACGCAAGTAGTAAAGTGATACACAAAGTATCAGATGTCAAATCCACAGGGACTGGAAATAACTTTAACCTTGGATTGCTACACAAGAAAGAAAGAAGATAATTTAATTGTTTGTAGGGGAATAATAAAGAATATTGAAGATAAAGGATAAAAGGATTCAGTATAGAGATAATAAGCCGGTATTGATTTGCTCAGTAGTGTAGGTGTTGCACTTATAGGACTCCATGTTCCGTCGTTGCTCATGTCGCGGTAGCACCTGCGGCAGCAGCTGTCTGTTGTTGTCGCGGCAGCGATCACACAACTCTGTACTTCAAGCTTGGCAAGAATACATGTTGTGACTCGTCCTATCCCTATGTCCAAGTCTGTCAATGAACACGTCTTAGATGATACCTCCCGGCGTGACTCGAATGATGAACACCGAAGTTGTTGAATTCTTCCTTAGCCACTTAACCTCGTCCTATCCCTAGGTCTAAGATAGTTAAACCATAAACTGGAGAACCCGTACTTATTCCTTTCGTATACTTAACTCTCTCGATATTAAGTAAATGTATAATCTTACAATGCTCTCCCGATACTCTTGCAAGATGTTGAAAACCAGAATAAGCAAACTTGAAGTCTATTTTATTGAACAGAAAAAAATCCTAAAACAGTACAATCCTTGCAACTACTTTACAGAATCAACCCTTAGCCCTAGGGGAAGTTTAGAACATGATGAGAATGGGGAAAACGACTAGGGTTTTGGGGAAGACGGCTAGAGAATAAGATGATCTTTCCTAGGTCGAATTACATGCCTTTATATAAACCTTGGGTTCAAGTTTTCTAATATAGCAAGACTACAAGTTTAAACTAAAGTACAACACTATTAAAGACTAAATCTTCATAATAGATGCCTTTAATTCGTCCTCTTTTCTTTCTTTGAGTTACTTCCTTGAACTTTGGAATCGGAACATTCATGTCATATCATTCGGGTGGAAAAATGTATGGAGTGTAACACCCCCTTCCCGGCCTGGTCGAGAACCGGATTGGAGAGTGTTATCGGAAACAGAATGGAGATCAGAGGTATGAAATTTAGACATATTGCCTAAATTTTAACTCTTTACTAAGGCTTTAAAAACACATCCCTTGTTACACATTGCCAGATATTAATCTTTAACAAATTTATTCAAATTAAAACGCGGAACTAACATTGAGATCCCTTTTCGAAATTTTATAAATTTTAAGGACTAAGCTGTGATTTAAGTATTTTTGGAGTCCTTTTATGAAATTAATATTATTTCCATGAAATTCAATTTATAAACAACACACCTGTAAATTTTCATACTATTCCAATACCATTTACCAATCTAATAGGATCATACAAGTTATAGGGACAAACATAAATTTTATAAATTAAGGGTACTTATCTGAAATTTGTGTTATTATACTGAAATTAAACTTACTAGTTATTCACCTGTAAAATCTCATTACTAACAGAGGTCATTTACCTATTCGATTAGACGATGCAATGTTTAGTGACTATTTTGTAAATTATTCAAATCTATTTTTTATTCGGAATAGCCTATCAAACGGTTTCCAAACCTTACCAAGTTTTACCATAAAGTCTAAAATCTATATTTCTAATAGCATGTCAAATTTTAAGGCGTTTCGAATCAATTTACCTAATTTTCACCTTTTAGCACGTATAAGCTCATTTTACTAGTTTTATCCATTCTCGAACATGATAAATATCATATTTAACTCTTGCACAATATTATTCTATCAAAAAGCACACATATGACATGTCTAGACCACATGCCACCATACTAGGAGTTCAGGGCAGATTACATGTGATTCGTAAGAGTGACTTGCAACCGCAACAACAGGATCGAAGGTCGAAATTCATTATGATCCTGAGATGCATAAGACACGCAAATGTTAGGCTTACATATCCTAGTGAGGTAGCTACAACAAATGTAATGAATGTCCACAATTATGAATGGCATGATGAACAAATACATAACATAGATATAATCCAATAGACATATCATCATGTTTATTTCCCAATTCACATACTTTCATATTCACATATACATTTCACATAGTCATATTGTCATAACAAAATTCATAGGCACATATCATATTAGGTACCATTGGATACGTGAATTTCCTGTACACCATATTATAAATCGGAAAATGAGTCGTAGCTCCATATATCCCTTACTCATCCATCCTTTTATCTCCCACATATAGGCCGTAGCTCTGGACCGTAGTCTTCCCTTACATGGAGAGCTCAAATAATCCTATGGCATGCCAATTGTATCCAATGTCCATAAATACACACAAATTCACATAGTCTATAATTTTTAGATCATATCATATCAAATAACAAGATGAGCCGTAGCTCCATATCTTGTAGCATTTCATATTATTTTCACATACATGTAGCATATCATAGTCATACTCGAACATATCAAAATAATGCAAGGCACTTACCAAATTTACCATTCGAACATAGTTGCTCTACGTGAGCCCTTAACAAATGCAAACATAATAATAAATAATGCAACGAGACGACACCGAGCCTATCACTTGACACAACTGCACTCACCCCGATATTAGGATTCCCGTATAATGACGTATTTTCCCTTGGTTGACGGTTGTTCTCTCTCGACTTCTTGAACTAGATTAAATTAGAATCGGTTAGAACCGACAAGACAATATCGAATAAATATGAAAATATTAATCAGATTCGATACCGAAACTTAGACCAACCAATGATTTGAGCTTACCCCAACGTAGGCAGAAATTCGATATTATTATATCAAAAATATCGGACCACCAATCTAATATTGGACCGTTTATTTTTATTTATGTTCCCTTTTTACTAATTTCCTTTTCTCATACTTCGATTTTGCTTCGTAATTTCGGTATGTTTCTAACTCCATTTCTTCCTCTTATTTATACCCAAAATGTTTGGCCACCAATTGATTTCCCGTGTTCCACGTATGGGAGTTTGTGTCATAATTTGGGATATGAATCCCTTGGCTTAAGCCACATGTGGCTTTGGTGGCCACTTTATTTACTTGGAAAATGCCACGCAAGTGGCAATTGTACGAAATTGAATTTCATTCGGCCGAATGGCCTTGTACGTGGAATTGCTTATGGCAATTCCTTCACTTTGAAGGAATTACCCACAGTAATTATTTTTAATAATAATAACAATAATAAACCTATACCAATACCTATTATTTTAATTTAAAAACGAGATCAAACCAACTTATAATCGAAACAAAAATATTCAATTGTTGGAACTCGACCCCGAATTTATAAATTGACCCAAATATCCTAATAAGATCGAATAACTTATAGAATCGATATAAAATAATCGGTCATCGGAACCTAATTCCGACTAGACCGATTTTTGGGATGTGACAACTCTTCCCCCTTAAGAAAATTCGTCCTCGAATTTTCACTTCAGGCGAGTAGATGAGTATTGTTTCTGCATAGTCTCTCTTAGGGTTCTCATGTTACCTTTTCAACCGAATGACTTTGCCGCAAAGCTTTCGCAAAGGGTACAGATTTATTTCGAAACCTCTTGCCTTTTTGTGCGAGGATCTGAATAGGTTCTTACTCGTAAGTCAGATCGGGCTGAATTTTTTACAAACTCCGACTCGATCACATGAGAAGGGTTTGATCGGTACTTCCGTAGCATAGATACATGAATAACATTATGAATTTCAGTTAACTTCTCGGGGAGAGCTAGCTGGTAGGCAATAGGTCCAACTTTATCGATCAATTCAAATGGGCCTATGAAACGAGGGATTAGTTTCCCCTTTTTTACTAAAACGAAGGATCTTCTTCCATGAAAATACCTTAAGGAAAGCTTTCTCACGTACATCATACTGAATGACTCTTCTTTTCATATCTATGTAGGTTTTCTATCGATCAAATGCAGCATTGAGTCGATTACGAATAATAGTTACCCTTTCTTTGATTTCCCGAAGCAAGTTAGGTCCTAGAACCTTGCCTTCACCAAGCTCGGTCCAAAGAGGGGTTCTACATTTTCTTTCATAAAAAGTTTCGTACATGGTTGTTGATGGTAACTAATATTTTACGCAAACTTTTCTAAGGGTAGGGATTTCTCTCACGTATTTCTAAAATTGATAACACAGGCTTGTATTTTTTAGAATCCTCAAAGAATGATTAGAATTGATACGGAATACTTATATATACGAATTGAAGGAAATTATAGGGTTGCCTGAATAACCCATTCAGATTAGCCATCGGTTTGAGGATGGATAGCAGAGCTTAGATGCAAGTTTGGTGAAAGGAAATGAGCAAGTTTGGTGAATCGGTTCACAATGACCCAAATAGCATTATTCTTCTCTGGTGTCATTGGTAGACCGCTTACAAAATCTATCGTAATATGTTCCCACTTCCACTGAGAAAGCTCCATGGGTTGCAAGAGACCATTGAACACCTTGTGCTCGGCTTTAACTCGTTGGCAGGTCAAACACCTAGCCGTAAAGTCTATGTTTTCACCTTTCATATCAGACCACCAGAATAACTTCTTTAGATCCTATACATCTTGATAGTTTCAGGATGAACAGAAAAGGGACTAGAGTGGCTTCACTTAGAATTTGATTCCAAAAATCATCATTATCAGAAACACAAATACGGTTTCGAAAGCACAATAATCCTTCAAAATTCATAGCAAGGTCAAGATTCGATTTGTCCTTAGCGATAAAGGTTCACAACTCCTTGTTAGATTCTTGGAGTGCCTTGATTCGGGATACAATGGTTGACTGAACTCTTAGTTCAGCTAAAAAGAGATCCAATTAAGGATTGCACGGATCTTCTTTGGATCAACTTATATTCACGCAAAAGAGATCACGTCCCAAAAAATGATATTTTACTTAGCTAGAATTCGCATTTACTGAATTTAGCGTATAGTTGTTTCTCCCGGAGAGTCTGAAGTACAATTCGGAGATGTCCTTCATAAGCAGTAGAATCTTTAGAATAGATCAGAATTTTTTCTATGAACACGACCACAAAGATAGGGCCGAAATACGCGGTTTATCAAATCTATGAAGGTTGTAGGTGCGTTTTTGATCTAGAAAACATCACTAGGAATTCGTAGTGACCATGTCTAGTCCGAAAAATAGTCCTTGAAACATCAAACTCCTTTACTAACATTTTATAGTACCCGATCGCAGTTCTAACTTAGAAAAGACATAAATATTTTTCAATTAATTGAAGAGATCTTCGATCTTCGGTAACAGGTACTTATTCTTAATCGTTATTTTATTCAATTGGCGATAGTCAATGCACAAATGTATCAATTCATCTTTCTTTTTCACAAACAAAACTGGTGCTCCCCAGGGTGAGGAACTCAGTTGGATAAATCCATAATCTTAAAGGTTTAAAATTTGAGCTTTTAGTTCCTTTAACTCTACCAGAGCTATGGAATAATAGAACCCAAGTAATTTCATGTTGTACTTCTATCTCAAATTTTATTAGGCTCGAGTTTGGTTTTCATCAGGGTTATGCTCTTATCAAGTCCACGAAGGTATAGCTTCTTTTTTGAAAAGTCTACCCAAACTTGATGTTCAGCTAACCAATCAAGACCCAAGATAGATCGAACTCATAGAATGGTAGGGCTATCAAATCGGTCAAAAATAGGATCCCTTGGATCCGCGATGTACAAGCTTTACAGATCATTTGTATAACCACACTATCCACTAGTGGGTTAGAGACAACTATCTCAAGGGTGACAAGTTTGGGTTCTAAAACATACTTCCCAATAAATGGTTTACTAATAAAGGATTTTTAGAACCGCGATGTGGTTCTATTGCGATATATCTATCGTTGGGCACAAACATTCTTAAATTTAATCAAATAGAAAGGGTTAAATCGTGTTGGTTGCAAGTCACATACAACATATACAATAAACTCCTAGGTGGCATATGCAGACACAGACACATAACGGATGCCTGGTTAGTCCTAGAATCGACTAAACCTAGGCTCTGATACCACAATTGTAACACCCCGTCCCTGGCCTGGTCGAGAACCGAATTGGAGAGTGTTATCGGAAACAAAACGGAGATAGGAGGTATGAAATTTAGACTTATTGCCTAAATTTTAACTCTTTACTAAGGCTTTAAAAAAATATCCCTTGTTACACATTGTCGGATATTAATCTTTAACCAATTTATTCAAATTAAAATGATGAACTAACATTGAGAGCCCTTTTCAAAATTTTATAAATTTTAAGGACTAAGCTGTGATTTCATTATTTTCGGAGTCCTTTTCTAAAATTAATCTTATTGTCGTGAAATTCAATTTATAAACAACACACCTGTAAATTTTCATAATATTCCAATATAATTTACCAATCTAATAGGATCTTACAAGTTATAGGGACTAAAACCTAAATTTTATAAATTAAGGGTACTTATCTGAAATTCATGTTATTATACTGAAATTAAACTTACTAGTTATTAGCCTGTAAAATATCATTACTAACAAAGGTCATTTACCTATCCGATTAGACGATGCAATGTTTAGTGACTATTTTGTAAATTACTCAAATCTGTTTTTTATTCGGAATAGTCTATCAAACGGTTTCCAAACCTTATCAAGTTTTACCATAAAGTCTAAAATCTATATTTCTAATAGCATGTCAAATTTTAAGGCGTTTCGAATCAATTTACCTAATTTTCACCTTTTAGCACGTATAAGCTCGGGTTACTAGTTTTAACCATTCTTGAACATGATAAATACCATATTTAACTCTTGCAACCGCAAGAAATTAACCTACATTATTCTATCAAAAAGCACACATATGACATGTCTAGACCATATTTCACCATACTAGGAGTTCAGGGAAGAAATTAACCTACATGTGATTCGTAAGTGTGACTTGCAACCGCAACAACACGATCGAAGGTTAAAATTTATTATGATCCTGAAATGCATGAGACACACGAATGTTAGGATTACATAGCCTAATGAGGTAGCTACAACAAATGTAATGAATGTCCACAATTATGAATGGCATGATGAACAAATACATAACATAGATATAATCCAATAGACATATCATCATGCTTATTTCCCAATTCACAAGCTTTCATATTCACATATACATTTCACATAATCATATTGTGATAACAAAATTCGTAGGCACATATCATATTAGGTACCACTGGATACGTGGATTCCCTGCACACCATATCACAATCGAAAAATGAGTCGTAGCTCCATATATCCCTTACACATCCATCCTTTTATCTCCCACATATAGGTTGTAGCCCTGGACCGTAGTCCTCCCTTACATGGTGAGCTCAAATATTCCTATGGCATGCCAATTGTATCTAATGTTCATAAATACACACAAATTCACATAGTCTATAATTTTCATATCATATCATATCAAATAACAAGATGAGTCGTAGCTCCATATCAGGTAGCATTTTATATTATTTTCACATACATGTAACATATCATAGTCATACTCGAACATATCAAAATAATGCAAGGCACTTACCAAATTTATCATTCAGACATAGTTGCTCTACGTGAGCCCTTAACAAATGCAAACATAATCATAAATAATGCAACGGGACGGCACCGAGCTTATCCCTTGACACAACTACACTCACCTCGATATTAGGATTCCCGTATAATGACGTCTTTTCCCTTGGTTGACGGTCGTTCTCTCTCGATTTCTTAAACTAGATTAAATTAGAATCGGTTAGAACCGACATGATAATATCGAATAAATACGAAAATATTAATCAGATTCGATACCAAAACTTAAACCAACCAAGGATATGAGCTTACCCCAACGTCGGCAGAAATTCAATATTATTATATCAAAAATATCAGACCACCAATCTAATACTGGACCGTATATTTTTATTTTTGTTCCCTTTCACTAATTTCCTTTTCTCTTACTTCGATTTTGCTTTGTAATTTCGGTATGTTTCTAACTCCATTTCTTCCTTCTATTTTATACCCAAAATGTTTGGCCACCAATTGATTTCCCATGTTCCACGTATGGGAGTTTGTGGCACAATTTGGAATATGAATCCCTTGTCTTAAGCCACGTGTGGCTTTGGTGGCCACCTTATTTACTCGGAAAATGCCACGCAAGTGGCAATTGTGCCACATTGAATTTCATTCGGCCGAATGGCCTTGTACGTGGAATTGCTTATGGCAATTCCTTCGCTTTGAAGGAATTACCCACGGTAATTCTTTTTAATAATAATAACAATAATAAACCAATACCAATACCTATTATTTTAATTTCGAAACAAGATCAAACCAACTTATAATCGAAATAAAAAATATTCGATTGTTGAAACTTGACCCTGAATTTATAAATTGACCCAAATATCTTAATAAGATCGAATAACTTATAGAAACGATATAAAATATTCGGTCATCGGAACCTAATTCCGAATAGACCGATTTTTGGCATGTGACATGGAGGAAGTTCAGTGGTTTCATCTTTCGGGTTGAATTCCACTTCGAATCAGTGGTTTCACCCTTCGGACTGAGTTCCACTTTGGATGGTGACGATGTAGAGAGTGGTTCAGGGGAACCTTAATCTTCGAATGGTGATGTAGATGGGTTCATGACATAGACTTAGGTGCATCGTGCTTTGCACACTTGTATATTCGATTGACTGTTGAAATTACTATGTTGACTATATGATTGTAACACCCGGTTTTGGGGCCGGAAGAAAATAATATTAAAATATTGTTTTCGGATTTTGGTTTTTATAATTAAAATAATAAATTAATATTTGGGCTTCGTATTTTCAAAATAAATTATTCTATGTTGGACTTAAATTTTTTTGGGAATCAATTTCAAGGATTTTAAACATGGATGAGATATGCCATCTCATTAATGGCAAATGTGTAATTAAATGGTCTTCTTTTATTTAAAACCCCTTTAATTTGAAAGACCATTTTATTTCCTATCTCCATCTCCTTCCTTCCCCTCTTTCACGTCAAAAAACCCTCATCCCTCTCCAAATCTCTATTCTCTCACCCCATGCTCCTTGTTGGTGATTTCTGAAAGGTAAAACCGTTTTCAACTTGTCCTCCTCATCCTCTTTAAGATGATACCTTTAATTTTCATGAAGCTCATAAATTTTGAAGTTTAGGGTTTTGAGACTTTAGGTTAAAAATGGAAACTTTAATGCCTTTAATTTGAGCTTTCGATTTGTTGAAGTTATATATGTTGTTTACTACCCATAAGGTCCAATATAGTTGATTTTTACATAGTTTTATGTTGAATCCCGAATTTGGGTATAAATGGGTTTTTTAAAGGGTTTTGGGTGAGTTTTGGGGGTTGTTTTAGGTGAGAATTGATAGACTATTGGTAGTGCTATGGTTGGGGGTTGATTTGGGATCATTTGTGGGTGCAATGGATGTTGGAAACATGGTTTTTGGACATGGTTTTGGGGCTGTCCGAGATTGCAAATGTTGGGGTTTGTTCATGGCTTGCAACGTTGTAAATTGAATTTGAATTGTGTTCCGGGTTGGTCTTTTGATGTTGGGCTGATTTGGAATTGTTTGAAATGTGTTTGAGGTTGTTTAGAAGCGGGAATTTGTGTTGGAGAAGCTTCGGGAAGAAATCCGGAAATTTGAGGGAGGTTGCTTGCTTGGCTTGGAGCTTGGAAGCTTAGGTTAGTGGTTAAATACTTTTAAATGGTTTTCAAGTGTTGGTTCAAGCATGTGAACTAGGTTGGGATTGGTAGACCCACCTAGAGTTGGGATTAGGGTGGTGGCCTAATCCCAAACTTTAGTTTGAGACCTTGGTTGATCTTTAAAGTGTTGAATTATGCCTCGTGTTTAATCATGCTTATGGTGGTTATACTTATGTTGTTATACATGTATGTAGAGGCATGGCTTAATGCATTGTTACATGCATGTTGATGATAAATGTGATAGAGATATACATATGTATGAAATATGATGTGATATTTGTGTTATTGAGATGCATGTAGTGTTGACATGTGTAATGATGTTATGAGGTGATTGTATGATCCGAGGATCATGGTGAGTACATGCTAGGCATGGAAATGTGGTTTGTGCATGACGGTGAGTCATGGTGAGTACGTGCTAAGCATGGAAGTTATTATGAAATGATATTGTGAAAGATTATTGAAATGTGTAGTATTGGCACTAGTATACTTGGGTACAAATGATCGGTCATTAGGATGTTAGTGTGCACACATGAGTCTAAATTCGCGCGTGGCCTTGGTGGCGTTGAGTCACCAAGGAGGAGTACGGGTACGCCCAGAAATTGTATATATTAGTCGGAGATGAGTGGAATCTCATCGGCGGGCGTGAGGATGAGTGAAATCCCCTCCGCGTGAAATAAGGCGTGAGGATGAGTGGAATCCCCTCCGCGTGAACGGTGATGAGTGTAATCCCACCGTCAAGTAATGGTTGTGTTGTTGGATGTGAGTTCCAACGGTTATCCGCGTATTTGAGTCATAGCTAGGTGCCAATATGGATTGTGGTTTATATTGCCAATATGTGATTAATTGTGAGCCAATGTGATTTGTGATTTGGGATATGTTCCAACGGTTCCCCGTGTAGCTCACTCGGACCGGTCATCCGACCAGACTGGGACGAGGGGGTTACATTTGTTGGTATCAGAGCCTAAGGTTTCCGAAACCTTGGGTAGGTAAGTGAGGTAAGTTGTGTTTTATGATTGATATGCACGGTGTTTGCTTGCCATGTAATCATGTTGCTTGTTACCCGTGAATGCTGTAATGTATGATTGTTTGATAAAGAATGTATGTTGTTTGATCTTACGCATATGTTTGCTTGTTTAGCAAGTAATCCTTGTTATATGCTTGGTTGAGCATGTATGTGTGTTGATTTGGTTGAAACATGTTTAGTAGAGTCTCATTGCTACTATTACATCGAAAAATATATTTTTAAGTGAGGGAATCATACTTGAGCCACTTGGACCCTTTCCTTTGCTAACCCAGTTTGTATGTTAATTTACTGTTGTTGATGTTGTTGTTGATTTATTGCTTTTCGGTAAGTAGAAGTCGTAGTTTCTGAAAAGGTGGATGATGTTGAGGAAGTCCATCACCTTAGTTAGGGAGGTATGGTTGTACCAGAATTGAGGTACAATTTGTCCGTTTGAGACGGTGTGCATGTGGATTGATTCCTGTGGATGAGGGACGATGTGAACAACTCTGGCATTAGTTGGTAAGAAGAAGTGAAGGCTTATGAGTGGGAGTCAGAGTGGTGTCGATGTTTTAACAGATAAGCCCTTGGTACAGTAATAAGTTTTTTCCTCCAGTTGATTCTAAACTCGTGCTTTTGTATATCGATAATGAGTATGCAAGTTTGAATGTGCCCGATGAAGTGTCAGAGGTAGGTATGAGTACCTTAGTTCTTTTGGCGAGATCTAGGTAGGGGTCTCGTGTGAGTAATCTGAATTTCGGAAATGTTAGTTTGTGACCGTTGGGGTTCGGCCTATGATTTTAATGCAAGACAACCGGTCAGTGTCCGTGAATGGGAGCTAGTTTGTGTGATTGGGACAGTGTACGTTGGGTTGTCTTCCAGCAAGCGGAAGAGATGGAGTCACTTCCAATATAGTTGAGCCGAGAAGGGAGTCTCGAGCTTTGATTCCAAGTTGTTTATTAGGGGTAGAACAAGTCCAGCATGACTGTTTGTGTGTGATTAGAATTGAATCTTGAAGTTACGAGATGCTCTAAGAATAGTCTAGGAGTGTCAGATTTTGTTGATGAATCATCCTGAAAACAAGAGAACCAAGGACTATCAGCGATGCACATGTGTAGTTGCAATTTCTGCAGATTCTTCCTTTTGTGTGAGCATGTAAGAAATTAGATATCTTTGTTGAGACCTTAGATGTAGGGACACATGTGACTAGCCTTTTGGGAGATAGTAGTGATCAGAAAGATGTACAGAAGATATTTGTTGGTGGTTCAGAGTTACTAGTTTCTAGTAGATGTGGAGTGATTGTCTTCCTACGGTTTCGATGTACCTTTTTGACATGGTTTGGCTTGTAGAGCACAAAGCTAGGATATACATTGAGACAGAGAGAGAATTGCATTGAAGTCGCAGATTTTTGTTAGACTATAGTAGTAGGTAAGGATGTGAACTCCTTATTGAATGTTGATCCAGCTTTAGAGGTCAAAGATTGGTTGAGTTTAGTCAACAGGCTTGCTTAGCAATTGTGATGGATTTGATTTTGAATGAAGATTAAACCACAGAATGTTAGAATAGTTTGTGTTTTCTTTTCCTAGAAGTGTTTGGAAGATATTTCGGTTTACCTCTTATTAGAGGAGAAGAGTTTGTTATTGAGACCATTTTCGAGGTTGCTTCTGTTTTGTTTGCTCTGTAACTTGTGAATCCCGGAAGAATTGAGAATGTTGAAGAATTAACTTCGAGACTTGTTAGACCTTAGATTCATTAGGCCTAGTGCATCGTCTCAGAGTTCTACAGTGCAATTTGTGAAGAAAGAGTGACAGTACGAGAATGTGTTTAGATTTCAGACAGTTGAAACAAGTGACAGTGAATAACTAGTATCCGTTTTCGAGTGTCAGTGATTTGCTGATCAGTTAGTGTGAGCTTCAGTCTTTTCGAAGATTAGTTGAGATCCGTTTACTACCAGTTGTAAGTGAGAAAAGTTGAGGTACCGAAGACAGCTTTAGGGGCAAGAAGTGATCACCTTGAGCTCTGAGTTATGTCGTTTTGTTTGACTAGTGTATTAGTTACCTTCATAGAGATGTTGAACAGAATAATTCCCGAGTTCCTTGATCAGTTGTAATAGTTCTCATAGATGACACATGAGTATATTCAAGTACCGAAGAAGACCATGACAAGCTTTAGAGTTAGTATTGTAGATTCTATTAGAGAATCAGTTGTATGCCAAGTTGAGCCAACGTGAACTCCGAGTTAATGAAGATGTTCTCCTAGGACATGTAGATCAGCCGAGTGTGTTATAGTAAATCCCTAGTAGGCAAAAGAAGATATGAGTTGGAAGAAATTGAAGACTGTGACAGATATCTATAGTTCCTAGGTCTAGCATTGTTACTTTCAGAGAATTATAAATAGCCTTTTGAAGATAGTTGCTCCATTGATAGATTGCTACAAAAGAATGTTCAGTTGTGTGGTTAGATGCGAGACAATGAGCCCTTGAGGAACTGAAAGAAACTTTGAAGAGAGCTTCGACCTTGAATCAGCTTATATCAGAGAAAGAGTTGTGAATCGTAGTGATGCATTACATGTAGGGTTAGGTTGAGTGCTTATGCAAGACGGAAGATTTGTGGCTTGATCATCGAGATAGTTGAAAGACCGTGAGAAGAGTTATCCGATATGAGACATAGAGTTAATTACAGTTGTATTTTCTTCGAAGACTTAGAGACAAAGCTTGTATAGTAAGAAATGCACAGTGTGTACGTACATATTATCAGAACTTGAATTGTTAGACAACTTAGGAAGGGTTGAAACTTGAACTGCATAAAGTGTTAGAACTGTTTGAAGACTGTAATATCAAGATTGAGTACCATCCGAAGATAGTCAACGTGGTAACCGATGTTCCGAGCTATTTTGTTGTCAGATTGGTAGTTGAGTTGCGAGATGTAATTGCCGAAATAAGTTTACCGAATGATAGTAGTTTTGTGGCTGAGTTCCATGTTAAATCTGCATTGAGTCAGAATGTTTGAAGAGAAACAGTTGCAAGACAGATTCTTGGCACCTCACGTGCGAGGCATAGTAGAAGGAAGACCTTCAGAATACAGTTTCAGAGATGATAGAGTTTTGCACTTCAGAGACATAATAGTTGTACCGATTGACATAGTGTTTTGAGACGTATTGTTTTGGCCGAAGCACACGGCAGTTCATTTATATTGCATCCGAGTAGTATGAAGACGTATTGTGGGTTAAAGATGAGTACTTCTGGATTGAGTTGATAAATAATGTGGTTTAGTATAAGAGTAAGTGTGTAAATTGCCAGCGTGTCAAGCCCGAGTACCAGTTTACTTCTAGTTGTTACATCTGTGGAAGGTTCTTAATGGAAGTGGGTAATAGAGATCCGAAATTTCTGCTAGATTATTTTGAAGACGTTTGCATAGTGTCTGGTTACCTGTTGAAGGCAGATGGTCAGTTAGAGAAGGTTATGAGTCAAGTATTCAAACAGTGTTGTATGAGTTTGTGAATCAGGTTAGATCTGTTGTTTATCTGTTGCGGTTACCACCAGAGTTAGAAAGAGGTTTGTGATGTGTCTGTGTATCTGTAATTCAAGAGTGTGACTCAGATCTGTCCCATGTTATGTTTGCAGAAGAGATCGAGTTGAGTTTAAAGTCGACATGCCTTGAAGAATCAGTTGAGATCTTAGTATCAGATAGCAAATGTTTTGTGCCGAGTCTACCAAGTTGGTTAGTATGTTGTGGTGAGAGGGGAATATGTGGAGGAACATGTTTCAGTGACTCCTCTGGTTCGATGAATTTCGGGGACGAAATTTCCTTAAGTGGGGGAGAGTTGTAACACCCGGGTTTGGGGGCCGGAAGAAAATAATATTAAAATATTGTTTTCGGGTTTTGGTTTTTATAATTAAAATAATAAATTAATATTTGGGCTTCGTATTTTCAAAACAAATTATTCTATGTTGGACTTAAATTGTTTTGGGAATCAATTTCAAGGATTTTAAACATGGATGAGATATGCCATCTCATTAATGGCAAAGGTGTAATTAAATGGTCTTCTTTTATTTAAAACCCCTTTAATTTGAAAGACCATTTTATTTCCTACCTTCATCTCCTTCATTCCCCTTTTTCACGTCAAAAAACCCCCTCCCTCTCCAAATCTCTATTCCTTCACCCCATGCTCCTTGTTGGTGATTTTTGAAAGGTAAAACCGTTTTCAACTTGTCCTCCTCTTCCTCTTTAAGATGAAACCTTTAATTTTTATGAAGCTCGAAGATTTTGAAGTTTAGGGTTTTGAGATTTTAGGTTAAAAATGCAAACTTTAATGTCTTTAATTTGAGCTTTTGATTTTTTGAAGTTATATATGTTGTTTACTACCCATAAGGTCCAATATAGTTGATTTTTACATAGTTTTATGTTGAATTCCAAATTTGGGTATAAATGGGTTTTTTTGAAGGGTTTTGGGTGAGTTTTGGGGGTTGTTTTAGGTGAGAATTGATAGACTATTGGTAGTGTTATGGTTGGGGGTTGATTTGGGATCATTTGTAGGTGCAATGGATGTTGGAAACATGGTTTTTGGACATGGTTTTGGGGCTGTCCGAGATTGCAAATGTTGGGGTTTGTTCATGGCTTGCAACGTTGTAAATTGAATTTGAATTGTGTTCCGGGTTGGTCTTTTGATGTTGGGCTGATTTGGAATTGTTTGAAATGTGTTTGAGGTTGTTTAGAAGCGGGAATTTGTGTTGGAGAAGCTTCGGGAAGAAATCCGGAAATTTGAGGGAGGTTGCTTGCTTGGCTTGGAGCTTGGAAGCTCAGATGAGTGGTTAAATACTTTTAAATGGTTTTCAAGTGTTGGTTCAAGCATGTGAACTAGGTTGGGATTGGTAGACCCACCTAGAGTTGGGATTAGGGTGGTGGCCTAATCCCAAACTTTAGTTAGAGACCTTGGTTGATCTTTAAAGTGTTGAATTATGCCTCGTGTTTAATCATACTTATGGTGGTTATGCTTATGTTGTTATACATGTATGTGGAGGCATGGCTTAATGCATTGTTACATGCATGTTTATGATAAATGTGATAGAGATATACATATGTATGAAATATGATGTGATATTTGTGTTATTGAGATGCATGTAGTGTTGACATGTGTAATGATGTTATGAGGTGATTGTATGATCCGAGGATCATGGTGAGTACATGCTAGGCATGGAAATGTGGTTTGTGCATGATGGTGAGTCATGGTGAGTACGTGCTAAGCACGGAAGTTATTATAAAATGATATTGTGAAAGATTATTGAAATGTGTAGTATTGGCACTAGTATGCTTGGGTACAAATGATCGATCATTAGGATGTTAGTGTGCACACATGAGTCTAAATTCGCGCGTGGCCTTGGTGACGTTGAGTCACCAAGGAGGAGTACGGGTACGCCCGGAAATTGTATATATTAGTCGGTGATGAGTGGAATCTCATCGACGGGCGTGAGGATGAGTGAAATCCCCTCCGCGTGAAATGAGGCGTGAGGATGAGTGGAATCCCCTCCGCGTGAACGGTGATGAGTGTAATCCCACCGTCAAGTAATGGTTGTGTTGTTGGATGTGAGTTCCAACGATTATCCCCGTATTCGAGTCATAGCTAGGTGCCAATACGGATTGTGGTTTATGTTGCCAATATGTGATTAATTGTGAGCCAATGTGATTTGGAATATGTTGCTAACATGGTTTAATATATGTGAACTCTTATGTTGTGGATTTAAACATGTTGAGCATGACATGATATGGAATATATGTTCATGCATCATTTATAATTATGGCTCGTGTGGATCGGAGGTATGATAATGCATTTTATCTTGGTTGTAGCTCGTGCTTGGACCCTGCATTGTCGAGGTTTGTTTTATGAGCTCACCCTCACTAAGCTTTTATGCTTACGCTCTCTTTTGTTCGACAATGCAGATAAGTAGCTTGTGGGTGGTAAGGGCAAGGAAAGGTCCCAAGTGTTGCTTGGGTGAGCTCAATGTATGAATTTTAAGTGATAGAATGTAATAGTTAGGCAATGGGATAAGTATTGTTGTTTGAGTTTGGGTGTATGTTGATGATTTGATTTGGCCTCGGTTTATAAAACATGTTATGCTTTGATGTATGCTTGTGTGTGGTGGTATGTCTATAGACGTTTAGGTTGCCTTGTCATAGTGTAAACCTCTTATATGTTTATCTTGTGCCTTCATGGCTTTGAGTTCCTTGTATGACCTTAAATGTTGAAATGACTTTTGTTGGAATGCCATGCTTGAAAGCTTATATTGCTTGTATGGTTTGTGTATCATCTTGTGTTGGATTGTGCCTTTGATTTCAAGTTAAAGCATGCTTTTATGTTTGATTTGCCTTAGGATTGATGTTAGTGTGTTGGTTGGGGTTTTAGAGGGATTTAAGGGCCTCCTTGTGTCTTAAATCAGCTCAAACCTACAAGTTCGTAGCATGGGTATCGATACGGTTGGCACGGTATCGATACCACCTTCTTGTTTCAGGCCTCGGGTATCGATACACTTGAGGGGTGTATCGATACCATTTTGGTCACTGGAGCTACTGTCCATTTCGGTATCGATACCGGCCTCTGGTGTATCAATACCGTCATCTTAGCGTTGACCGTGGGGAGTCAACCGTTGGGGAGGGTATCGATACACTCCTTGGGTGTATCGGTACCGCCTGCAGTTAAAGCTTAAACCTAGTCAAGGGGTATCGATACACCCCTTAAGGGTATCGATACCGCCTGCAGATAAAGCTTAAACCTAGTCAAGGGGTATCGATACACCCCTTAAGGGTATCGATACCGCCTGCAGTTAAAGCTTAAACCTATTCAAGGGGTATCGATACACCCCTTAAGGGTATCGATACCGCCTGCAGTTAAAGCTTAAACCTATTCAAGGGGTATCGATACACCCCTTAAGGGTATCGATACCGCCTGCAGTTTAAGTTTAAAATTGAGCTGTAATCATGATTGTTTGAGTTCATTTGATTGTTTTATATATCGTTGTTCCGTTGTATGATCACTTAGGGTTTAATATCCATTTAGACAAGATTTTAAAATGAAAAAAAATAGGGTTGCTAACCGATGGGGAATCCTTAGGGGTTTTCACTCGGTTTTCCCCGTGTAGCTCACTCGGACCGGTCATTCGGCCAGACCGGGACAAGGGGGTTACAATGATTCTTGTGATTTTCTGTCTGATGCACCTTAGAGACACACTGAGCTTAATAGCTGACTCCCCCTTAGCTTCTATTTCAGATTCTCAGACATAGGAGTTCAGTACTTGGAGGATCACAAATATCAGATTTATTATCGTGTTATTATGGTTATTCTTAGTTTTCAGTTTTATTTCGTTTCTATTTCGATTATTTCGTTATTTGGGGTTTTTATGTAAACTTGATTAATTTTTTTTTAGTTGGGATTTTAAAACTGTTTAGCATGCATGTGGATTTTAATGTGATATTTTTTTTACTCTGTTTTGGACTATCTTATATATATGACTGTGTTTTCGAGATAAAAATTTCAATGATAAATGACACCGTTTTAAATTAATATTTTGAGTATTAATTTTCGGAAACCTAATAATTAATTACTTGATGGTTACGTTTTCAATCTGACTTCCTAGATTCGGCCCATAACCTTTGGGTCAGGTTTAAGGGTTATAAAATTCCTTTAACGGGTATTTGTGCAATCTTAAGCTCTCACCCAAAACCTATACACTTGAGCAAATTTAACAATTAAGCTCACAAGTGTTGTCTATACAAGAAAATGTACAAATAAGCTCTAGGACAATTTTGACATCATATAGTTGTTGACAATTGAAGCATTAGTCTTCTTTTGATGCTTGAATGTCCATTTTATACTCTTAATTGAGTTTGTAGTCGTTGAGGTTGTTTTGGAGCTGTTTGAGACTTTATTTTCCACCATAAATGATGTTCTGCAGACGTCCATTTCGAAACAATCGAACCCGTTTTGGAACGCCCTTTTTCAGAACTAGCCGTTGAAGTCTGATGCAGCAAGCCATTTCGAAACGCCTCTGGCCGTTTCCAAACACTCTTGATTTGTATCAAAACGGTAGCAACCCCGTTTCGAAACTAGTGACAGTTGAGCTGCAATTTAAAAAGTCGTTGGAAAAATAGCCGTTGGGGAAGTTTTGACCGTTGGGCGTATCGAAACACCAAAGGGGTGTTTCGAAACGAAACCCTCTCCTTATCGAAATGGTCAAGCTCTATTTCGGTACGGGTTTTGGCAGTTTCAAAATGTTTCGATACATGTCCCCCTCTTTTGAAACGGTTACCTTGAAAAATCCGGTTTAGTTACTTAAAATCGTTTTAAACCTTGCCAAAATCATTTAAAACATCCACAAATTTACTTTCAAGTTGTTTGGACTTAAAGCCACTTTTTAAATCTTTTCAATTTAGACTAAAATTATTTTTCAATTATTATATCAAAATATTAGTTCCTCATGCGTAAATTGTCATGAACCCTCCGTTGATGAACCTGAGAAGTTCCTATGAGGCTTAGTGGCATGTGCTTGAAGTGACAACCCAATGTAATCAATTCCATGGCGGTCCTTTTGGTTGTCGGAGGAAGACAAGACCATTGTTGCAACACTATGTTCCACATGCTTTCTTGAATTGTTTTTTTTCCTCTGTGCATGTGCCTTTCATAGTACTCAGAATCGATTTAAGCTTGTTTCGAGCATCTCCATTTTTTCCCATCAATTCTTCGACATCTCCCAGGCTTTGGGTCCATTTTTCTCCCCTTGAAACAGTTCCATCCAACTACCAAACCGCCATTGTTAAAACCATAAAGAAACTACAACAATTCATTACAACAACAAAAAGATGGGGGCTTTAACATCAATTAAATTTTATTTTTAATTTTGAAGAAACCCATCACTGTTAGGAAATCGACTATAAAAACATGGTGGATATTATTTTTTGCGCTTCTTGCTCTTGTAGGTTTTAGTTGATTTTTACTTATTCATACTTTTGTTTTTTTGTTGTTGTTATTAAAGTCAATGTTGTTTTTGGAGAAATTAAAAACAAGTAATAAATAAAAACAAGTAATAAGTAATGACAATGAAGAAGATGTTGATACTTAGTTTTTCATACTTCAAATGTAAGAAGAAGAAAGAATAAATTTACATTTAATCAAAAAATTAAAAATGATGTAGTTTAAATTGATAATATTTTGGACTAAATTGATAGATTGTATAAGTTTTAGGGACTAAAATTGTTTTTATGATCAAGCAACGTCACTATTTCCGTTTATTTTTAATAGTCAGGGTATCAAATTAGAAACAATACATAACGTTAGGCACCGTTTTGCTAAAAAATTAGTTTGGGTACCAAAATAGAAAGACGAAAATAAGTGATGTATTAAATATGTAGTTTACCCTTATTAAAAAATTCAAAATTTTAATATATATGAAAAATAATTTAATTGATTTTTTTAAAATAATTATTAATTATATGTCGAGTCTTTACATTTTTAATTTTTATTAATTAATTTAATAGTATTTAGCGGTGTTCATCATTAGTGATATTCAGCAGTGTTCGTCGCACGTGATAGACTTATCATATTCATTATTATAATAAACTGATATGAATTTTTTTTATTGTTGTTGGTTATATTGATATAATTAAATCATGTGAAAATCAAATCAATTATGTTACTTTTCCATCTACTCGATGTTGATAATTTCATCGAAATAATCGTCAAAATTGCAGGAAGAAAATCACATTATAATATGGGGGAAAAGGAAAAATAAAATTCCACAACAAACTGGGATTCCCTCTTATAGCTAGCCTGTAGAGAAATGTAATATTTTATTCAACCCATACATTACTCGTGTTACCTGAAATCCTTGACTTTTCAGTATGTTCAGACTCAAACAACCTGACGTGATAACAACACCATTTGCATAACTATTCAATAAAAAAGGATTTGGAAATTAAGATCACAGAATCACCCACAAGATAATTTGATTCATGGTCAACAAATAATCGAACGTGAACATAAATAAACACAAAATTTTTTTTTGTATTCGTTCATTAAGAAGTGTAGTTTGTTCGTATTCGTTTATGTTCGTTTATTATTAAAACGAACGAACATAAACGAACACAAATGAACATAAATGAACACAAACGAACATATATAATGTGTTAAATATTTTAGGTTAGTTCGATTAATTAAGTTCATTAACCGATTTTAAACCGAATTAATCGATAATTGAAATTAAAAAAAAAACTCTTAATTATTAGCCGAAACCTAAAATTATCTAATAGATTAACCAATTTTGTTTTGGTTCGGTCGGTTAGTTCGTTTTAATCGAACAATTAACACCCCTAGACATATGTGAATAAATTTAAATGAACATAAACGAACATAAACGAACGGATTACCAAACGTTCGCGAACATAAATGAACGAACAAGTCTTTTGTTCGTATTCGTTCATTTAATTAAACGAACGAAAAATCTTGTTCATGTTCGTTTAATAAATAAACGAACTTCCTACCAAACAGTTAACAAACGATTCACTGAACGTTCAGTTCGTTTACAGCACTAATCAGTGGAAAAGGATTGCATGCACAGGTAATTCTAAGGTGAGACACATTAGGGTGCAACTAAAACGAGGCGAATTTATACAAATTTTTATCAACTCTTGTGTAGTTACGCAAATTCTTACCTAAGACAAAATCTACACAAATTCTACCCACTTGATAAAAATTTATGTAATTATACAAACTCTTACCTAGTTGGTAAGAATTTCGATTCTACCTAAATTATTACTCGGTCTTACATAAATTTTTACCATTTTAATAAATATTTATGTAAAGTCGTATTTTAACCTGGACATAAGGTACCTCACCGTAGCATTTCCCTAGCATACACACATTCTATTAAGGGTTATTTCTTTAACAATTTCAGTGACATAAAATTCTACATAAAGAAGCTTCTTTAATTAATTATGTCGCCATATTACACATTACTTAGTTAATGTATTTTCAAATCTCAATTCACATTTAGGAGGAATCCAATGAAGTATAACATGCTTAAATAAGAACATATTGTATTTACGTGATGTTTGAAATTCATTATAAATAATTTATGATTGTATCATGTTTATGATGTTTTACTGTTTTTATTATGTTTATTTTTCTTTTTAAATTATATGTTCACATATTATATATGTTTGTTCAAATAACTATGGCTGATGTTCATTTAGAAACTAGTTAAGTAGAAAATTATGTAAGGAAACCTTTATTTGTTTATTTTTCTGTCATTAATTTGGATTTCTTTGACTGAATTGCAAATTTAATTATCTATGGGTTTTGACCAGCAAGTTTCATGTTTAGTCCTTTTTTTTAATTCTATTTTTTAGTCTCTCAATGCTAGCCAATAGCCAAAAGATGGGTTATATATATATATATATATATATATATATATATATATATATATATATATATATATATATATATATATATATATATATATATATATATATATATATATATATATATATATATATATATATATATATATATATTCTATTATCTGGATTAAGGCCTGATTCTGATCTTTTAATATTATTCCGTGGTTGCATTACTGGGTATACACATTATAATGCGTAAGCCTGTTCCAGTGGGAGAAAATAAAATGTAGCCTGAAAACAACATTTATTTCAGAAAGTAAGAGAATGTGTAGAAAGAAAAGAAAAAAAAAGTGGTTAGTTGGGAATCCATGAACATCATTTCCAGTCGTAAATCAATGGAAAATGTAGGGAA
The DNA here is from genome assembly GCA_958450335.1 of Hibiscus tridactylites. Lineage (NCBI taxonomy): Eukaryota > Viridiplantae > Streptophyta > Magnoliopsida > Malvales > Malvaceae > Hibiscus > Hibiscus tridactylites. Next base: position 43,352,619 of record OY288289.1, on the reverse strand, counting down.
AAGCTGTAGCTTCTGGATGTCAAACATGCTACTCTTGACTTTAAAATCCGAGGTAATAGCTAGGAAAGTGATGGATTCATGTTCGGAGATTTCTACATTCCACAAAGTGGAACTGTGAAAATAAGAAACTCGCCGCGTTGCTTTCGAATAAATACCATGTAAATAGTGTAATAAATTATAATTAAAGATGATAATCATCATTTAAAAAATAATCGTTTTTAGGTATTATTCAGCCTATGAGATTCCACTTCAATCACTTTGTCTATAATATGTGTGTGCATTGTCAAATAGTTAGGAATATATATCAATATATACTACCTTGTAATCATCTCTAGACTATTCAAAAAATATTTTAACTATTTATACAATAATTAGCGTTATATTTTGATATGCAATATGAGTACAAATAATTTACACAATCATTCTTATTTAAACTATACGATTTAAAATATAAATTCTTAACCCTAAACTCCAAACTTTAAACCTTTAACTCTAAATTTGAGCTCTAAATCTTAAATTATGCAACTTAAAACTCTAAATCATAAACCTTATATTTATATAAATTTTAGTTTAAACAATTTATATATCAAAATTTTATCTTTTTCACTCATAAGTCTTTCATGTTATTTAAAAAGAGTCTTTTATGTTATGTTATTTTCAAAAGAAAGACTTTTATGTTTTAACTATTATTAGAGCATACGAAGATGGTCTGATGGTCAGAGTACGCTCACTTGCTTCATTCTCTTCCTTTAAATTTCGAGCTTAAGTCCTCTCAAACGTGTTATTTTTACCTAAGTTTTCTCCCTCCACTTCTAACAAATCTTTGCACGTTTCTCCCCGTTTCCATTTAAATTTTAAGCCTTTCTCTCACAATAGTTTGTTCAACACTCCCACGCGCCTGTGATGCGTGGAGCACCAAACATCAATTTAAAAAATACTTTTTTTAATATATTAGTATTGTTACATTGGAGTATTTGTTCATATTTTTTCTTAATGATGTGACAACACATATATGTACTCAAACCTGAATCTCCTAAGTTGAACATCATTTTTTTCACGGGAACCACTTATTAGGTTCATTAATTATTTTTTGACAAATCTTAAATCTAATCCTAATCCTACCTAGAGCGGAGGGGAAGGAGACTCTAAGGGAAAAAAGAGGAATATTCCTAGTGGGTCTTGAACCCATGACCTAAAGTAATACAAGAGAATAAAAATGAGCAGTTTGGCCAACCGACTAAATGTGCCTACACAATTAGGTTCATCAATTATAAAAAATGCTATATATGCCCTTTGAAAATAAATGGTATATGTATTTCAAAGAAGAAAATTGTAAAATTCCTTGTGACTTAATTAACTATTGATTAATTTAATAAATAAGACGTTAAATCTCTTAAATATGATTAAATTAAGGTTTGAATCTTAATATTATAAATAGAAAATATTAAATTGATAGATTATTCTCATTATAAGTCTCTAAAATGTTCAATATAAGATAATCGGCCAATAGATGAGATGCCAACAATTAAAGAAAAAAATCTTACAAATCATTGTTGGGAAATAATTGTGTTATTGAGAAAAATGTAATTGTAATACTTTTAAAGTACTTTGGAAACATGTGAAAAATATTGAAAGATTTTGAAAAATGCGAAAAGAAATAAAAATATAAAATAAGATATATGAGAATAATAAAATGATAGTAATTCCAAAGCACAATATTGTTATTTGTTGGGGGAAACGCGCGAAAGTCAGGGTATGGGATGCAAGTAACATAACACAACACTACCAAAAGTGTGGGGAAGATTCCTAGTTCCTACCGAGTTGCCTCAAGCGAGTCTTTGTTAACATGGTCAGCTACGCCTACGCGGTGACGCAAACGTGCGGAAGATGGCTCCTTCAAATCCACAAATAGTACCCAACACTGTTTTAACAATGGGTCCCACTCCAACTCCTACCTATAATTATAAATACAAAATCCAAGTTTGTTTCCAGATATCTACAGCTACTTTTCTGGGTTTCAAGTTTCAACCAAAGCTTTCTGTATTCCTTTTCAGATTTTCAAGACTATTAAAATGAAGAGAGGCAGAGAAGTTGGAGAAATGGATGCCATGGGTATGGCAAATTGCTTGATGTTGTTATCTAAGGTTGGGCAAACCGACGCATCGCAGCATCATTACCAGGGTGGCGGCGGTCGTGTGTTTGCATGCAAGACGTGTAACAAAAGGTTTCCATCTTTTCAAGCACTCGGTGGTCATAGAGCAAGCCATAAGAAGCCGAGGCTAACGGAGATGCCGGTTTCACCTAAGAAGCCTAAGACCCACGAGTGTTCCATCTGCGGACTGGAATTCGCCATCGGCCAAGCTCTGGGCGGTCACATGAGGACACATAGGCCTGCCTTAAACCAAACCGGCTTGGTGACTCGGGACTTGTTGCCGGAGATGGATAAGTGGAGCGGAGATGAAACTGATTCGGGTTTGGATCTGAGCCTCACGCCTTGGGGAACAGACTTGGAGCTGAAGCTGGGGAAGGTGGAGACCACTCCCCTTGTGCATTGTTTTATATAGGATCTTTTTGTTGTAAAAAGAAATACGATTCATAGTATATAGTATATACGACGATAGGATTTGATTTCTTCATTCTTTTACTACTCAAGGAGTATACTTTTGTTTTTTTTAGAGACTATTGTTTACTCTATTTTTACTACATTGACATATACACATTCTTTAATTTTTAGTACTATTTTTACTCCATTTTATTGTATTCTTTTTTAAAAAAATTATTAAATAAATAAATACAATGCATATTAAAAATATTATGAAAAATGCAATGAGAGGATTGCATCACCCCAAATGTGCAAAACATGAACTTTATATATTTTAGAATATACTGGTGTGATGCAAAGGTGGCATTTGTTCAACTTTCTTTTAACTTTTTTTCAAGGAAAACACACACAACATGCAATACTGGTGCTCGATCCCAGGTCCCAAGGGATGATGAACATCTACCTTTAAGGCTTTACCACCAGAACACAAGGGGATGAGCAACTTTATATTCTTTTTGAACCTTAAACATTATTGAAATTTGTAATTTGTGTGTTCTATTCAAGTATATATTTAGAATAAACTTAACCGAATAAGTGGACACAATAAAAAAAGAGAATGATGTTCATAATAGTTTTTCAAAGAAAATTTCACAGTTTTTTTTTAATTTTAACCTTGGATTTAAATAAAAAATTGAATTAATAAATTATGTAGAATATTTATTTAAAAGTGACATTCAAGATCCTCAACCCTATTATTAAACCAAGATTATTTTTCCTGTCTAAATAATACTGATAAGATTAAAATATTTTTAAAGTTTATAATTTTCTGACAAATTGAAATTTTATGTAATGGATTTTTAGGGTATCTAATAGTTAAATGAATACTAATGGTATGATTGAGGTCGCCTTGACTTTTCAAGTTCAAATTATAAAGATTAGGTCAGACTTTTCGATCCAAATTTAGCAATTACTACCTCCCATTCTAGACTCTTTCCTTCACGAAATCCAAGTAAACGTGACAAAATCAAGCCATTGTAGCATATTTATGTTGACATTCATTTCGGGAGCAAAGATCGAGTTCTCCACACAAAATCAAAATGGCTAAATGTTTCAAGTAATGGCTTGCCATTTAAGGGCCTAAGATTTTAAAACATGTTCAACATGAAGTGAAATCAAAAATAAAAAACCCCACTTTAGAATTTGATGCCAAAGGCAACATAGGAAGAACCGAACTCATAGTCTCAAAAAATATCATAACCAAAACATAAGCAATCTAATTTGTACTAAAATAAGCTGAGGAAATCTACCATGTCCTACATGAAGAGAAATCAAGAATGAAAATCTCATGAATTTGTCTCAATAGAAGAAACCAAGTACTTTCCCACCGACATTCTTTCTTCTTGCTTCCTCATGGTCCATGATGCCCGCCAATGTTGTAACCCCTAAACTCGCCTATGCGTTACAACGGATCCTAGGAAGTCACATTAGGGTCACAAGAGCGAGCCACAATAAAAATGTACATAAAAACATTTTTTGCTCAAAACATTTATTAAACTGTAAAATCAACTTCTGTTTAAAGAACATTTCAACAAGTCATTTAAACGCATAACAGAAATTTCAGAAAGTGCTTTACAGACTCTATCATAAAACAATACATGACATACATGCCCATTAACTATACAATACCGCACTCTAGAGGCAACGCCAAGGGAACTCCGAACACTGATGTCAAACATTATGCCATGCTATATTCTTTTAACCTGTGATGATAAAAACAATGTGAGCTTGGAGAAGCTCAGTAATACAGAACTACCAAAAGATGCTATAAGCTCTTGCAGATACATGGTAGGCATAACATTTTCATGATGTTCCAAGTTGTAACAGTCTTCATTTCCTTTCCGCTATTTCAGGGTAACGTTATACATGAGAATAACGATACTTGCTCTTTATTCAATCATCAAGTAACAAACGAGAATTATTCAAGCTAATAGATTACGAAGATGGAAACAAAGAGTTTAGCATCTACTGTGTTCCAATAAGTGCAGATCAAACAAGCATAAATACATACTAGCCATATCATAAGAACACATAACAATTCAATGCAAATGCTCAAGTACATACAAGGGTTTACTAGTAACTACCCTCCAACCTTACACCAATATGCAATCCCCCATAACTGCATCCATAAGGACTTTCCCTAGGCCCGATGGGCATAGGTGCCACCTAAGGGGTTGCCTTAGGTCCATAAGGATTTACCCGTGCTAAAGCATCGGAACCTACCCAAGGGGAGACCTTGAGTCCATAAGAATTTACCAGCTGGATCAGGGCATACCATTGAGCAGAGTATAACATGGTATAATGTTTGACATCAGTGTTCGGAGTTCAGATTCTAAACATGAGTAACAAAATACATGTGACAGACATATTCTATTTAGAGTATCAGAAACGAAAGATTCATACTTTTGACAGATAAATGGGCACACCATTGAGCAGAGTAAACATTTTCATCATTCATCATGCAAACAGATTATACCGTCATAGGTCAAGCTAACAGATCATGCTATCAAATTCATCAAACAGCCAGGCAATACCATCACAGATCAAGCAATCACATACTAAGTATACAAATTGAGTAGACATTAATCAGGTAGGCAGAGAATGTCATCATATATCCAGTTCATCATTTCATCTCATTTTCTAACACAGTGATAAAATCTCAATAACAATTGAACATTCGTCAAACATAGCATTGTTCATGATTAAATCGTTAGATTGTTTACTAATATGTAATCATTATACAATTCATTCAATAGAATATAGCACACATGAAACACACTAAATGGAACATTTTATTTCTTGAAGATACTCTGCATTTACAGAAGGGAACACATTAAACTTTTGACAATTTGAACGAATTTCATAAACGAGGTCTCTATTAAAAAAGAGGGGATTCATGTTGACGGTTCAAACCAGATATTCAGTAGTTGATACATCAAGATCTTTGAGAGTTTAGATATATCATGATTACTTTAGTCATTTAAGCCTACTGTTGAGTGTGTAAAAGTTCTATTATTTACACCCTTTTTAACCCATATTTCTGCTGCATTCAAGCATCATTGCATTGCATTTAGGTTAGTTTTCAATAAAACATCACAATTATATAAAAAGCACGGATTCTACTAAAAGATGGTGTATTTTGCAGGTAGTTGCCATGGTTGACGATGAAAGCAGGCGCAGGGCAGATAAGCAGGAAAGCTGAACTGGACAAGCAGCTGAAGAAGACGAACCTGTCATGGACCTGTCGTGACAGCAAGGTGACAGCAGATTTATGAAGAGGAAAAGTCAAGTGGACCTCGATAGATAGAGAAAAATCTGCTCGTCTGTCGTATGGAAGCCAAATAATTTTCCAAGCCCCGGATCAAAAGATATGTCATGCCAAAGCTCAAAGGAGAGGAAATCCCTAAAAGCAAGGATGCGGCTGGAAAGTAGGAGTCTTTAGAGATTTAATCTTTATTAGAATCTTACTTTTAATTAAAGTTGTAATCCTTGTTACCTTAGATAACTTGAGCCCAAAGCTTATATAAAGGGCATAGATTAAACCTAGGGCATAATCGATACCCCATAACCGAAACCAAAACCCCTGCCGTCTACCCGTCACCGACATGTTCTAAATTCCCCCTAGGGCTACGGGTTGTTTTGTAAAGTAGTTGCAAGGGTTGCTTTGTTTTAGGATTTTTCAAGTTCAATAAAATAAACTTCAAGTTCTTTTATCTTGGTTTTAATATCTTGCAAGAGCATCGGGAGAGCATTGTGAGGTTATCTATTTACTTAGCATCGGGAGAGTTAAGTATACGAAAGAGATAAAAGCGCGTTCTCTAGTTTATAGTTGAACCATCTCGTGCTTAGGGATAAGGCGAGGTTAAGTGGCTAAGAAAGAATTCATACACATCGGTGTTCATCCTTCGATTCACGCCGGGAGGTATCATCAAAGACGTGTTCATCGACAGACTTGTACCTAGGGATAGGGCAAGGCAGATCTGGGATTCTTGTCAAGCTTGAAGTACTGAGTTAGTGTTTGCTGCCGCGACAACTAACGGACAGACGCCGCGACAGGTGCTGTCGGCGACGGGAGCGACGACAGAACTGGAGAACCTAAGCAATTCAATACCTGCACTACCGAGCAATTCAATACCGGCCCATTCTCTCTATCTTGATTTCTCAATCCTTTTATTTACGTTTTTACTTTATTATTTGTGACAACTTTCTAAAATATTTCCTTTACTTCGTGCAGTAAATCAAGGTGAAGTCATTAGCCCAATCCCTGTGGAGACGATATCCGATACTTCGTATCACTTTACTACTTGCGTCGTGTACACTTGCACTACAATTGCGATAGTCTATTTTACACGCAACACCTACAAGGGCATTATGGTCATTTTATCATACATGAGCGTTTTGGTAATTTATACCATTGAGGCATAAACAGTCGCTCGGGAAATTCTATTTGCTTATCAGTTTTCCAGCCATGCATTCAGAGATTTCTATGATAAGATCTTTCGCGATATCGGATACATTCAGGGCTATTTTGATTACTTTGGCTAACGAGGGCGTCTTGGTCATTTAACTATCATGGGCGATTTTGTAATTTAGCTCAATAATGATAAAATGACGATTTACAATATTTAAGATTTCCATAAGTTTTTCGAGCCTCCAACTCGTTCGAATTAACATCTCCAACCTTGTAGTACTAACTAACCCTTCTAATACATCCAGTTGTATCGTATATCTAAACGATTGCTTTCATATTTCACCACAAGACTTGTCACGGAATAGTCGAACTTATATTCTGGCAGAAAAACTTCCAACCTTATACTAACATCAGGAGTAATTGACATACGTGATTCATGCTTCAACCCTTTAGGGCATTTTAGTCATTTTTAATTTTATTGGCATTTTTCATAATTTTATCAAATGCAAGTTACTTATTCCAGTCTATGAGGGTATTTCAGTTATTTTGAAGCTCAGGATATCCATCGTTCCTATCAATTGAACTATATATAATACTTCAATCATTTAAGTACCCGTAGGTGATTCATTCACAAAATTTCGGTACCTCCAACCACTTCATTCAATTTCAAAACTCAAAGGTTTATCGATTGTTCTGGTTAATCTGCAGACCCCGATGTCTGAGGATACTTCAACCCTTTTTAGTCAATACGATCATTCCAATTAGTTTAACCATATCAGTATTTCCAGTGCTTTTAGTCATTTCAATCAATACAAAATTTTGAGTCACTTGCTTAATTTAGGGGTATGAATAAATTCCCCAGAATCTATAGTCGGAGATTCATTCCAAATCCAATGAGACCTAACACCTTACAATCTCGAAGATTTCAATCTTGTTACCATAACTTTCCAAGTAGTTCGAGGTTTTTAGATGAATCATATTGTTTTACCATATCTAGCGTAGATTTCTAGATCGCTTCCAATTCCAAGGGTAATTTAGTCATTCTCATACCTTGAAGGCATTTTTGTAATTTCATATTCAAATATTTTCACATTTTATCATTTGACACTAATAATCAAATTTGGAGATTAGTTGCCTTATTAATTACTTATTGAACTCTAGATCCTTCTGATTTATTAATATTCTCATTAGAGCAGATGGCCCGTAACCAGCCTGCCGGAGGAGACATACCGCCTGTCGGCGACCCGCCTGGGGCAGGTGGACGACGGTCATGTCGTGACTACATGCTGAACGATCATGTAGAGTTGGAGACCACGCTGCCGGATATTGATGTTGACAACTTCGAGCTTAAACCTGTCATGTTTAGTATGATCAACAACGCCGGGCAGTTTAGTGGCTCTGCGACAGAAGATGCTAGGGAGCATCTCAAAACGTTCCAGGAGATCTGTGGTTCGTTTAGACTACCAGGAGTTAGTCCGGAGATACTGAGGCTTCGGTTATTCCCTCATTCATTGCGGGACAGAGCTAAAACGTGGTGGAATAAACTTACACCGGGTTCTATTATGACTTGGGCAGATCTAACTCGTGAATTTTTATCTCGTTTTAATCCTTCGCATTTATCTGAGCGATTACGTAATGAAATTGCTACTTTTCAACAGGAAGATGACGAGCCGATGCACGAGGCCTGGGACAGATTTACTACTCTTCTTCGGAACTGCCCAATGCATGGATTCCCTGTCTGGAATCAGGTAACAAAATTTTATAATGCTGCTAACTTACAAACTCGCATTCGCATTGATTCTGCAGCAAATGGACTATTATTGGATAAAGATCCGGACGAGGCATTGCAAGTACTGAAAAATCTAGCCAAGAATGAGGAGCAGTTTCCGACAGCTAGAAGAGGGGGTAAAAGGGTACTTGCTGTCAAGGACTATGAGGCCGACAGTACTATGAAATCTCAGGTAGCATTCCTCACTAAAGCCATGAAACACTTATTGAGTGAAGAGGAAGTACGAGGGTTTGCTGTCGAGGAAATTTGTGCTACTTTTGAAGGAAATCATAGTAGTGAAGAGTGCCCTATAAATATAGAAGAGGGAAAATATGTTGGAAATTACAAGCCAAACTACAATTCCAACAACTACAACCCTAATTGGAGGAAGGATCCCAAATTTTCCTGGAGTAATCCTAACAATGCCCTGAATCCGCAAGCATATAATCAGAATCAGGGGGGTCCTAGACTGTTGACACGACAGCAACTGCAGCCGCAGAACCTGCCGCCTCAGCAACAACAGCAGCCACCACATGCCACGAGTAGTGTATTGGAGCAGACTCTGGCCACCTTTATGTCTCAGACTGGCACGTATATAGATAACATTAATCAGTTCGTCAAGAAGACGAAAAATTTTATGGATGAAACTAAGATGAGAATGACAAACCATGAGGCTACCTTGAAATCTCTAGAGACACAAATGGGTCAGGTGTCGCAGCATATCAAACCGAGGCAGAATGGAGGTTTCCCTAGCAATACTGAAAATGATAGACCGCCCCCACATGAGCAATGTAAGGCGATTACTACTAGGAGTGGGAAGAAGTTACCAGGGCCGGAAAAAGAAGCTGAAACAGAAAAGGACCCTGCTTTGAACAAACCTGCCGAGGAAGCTGCCCCGACAGGTGACAAACAGACTGCTGCCGATGAGCCTGTCACGACAGCAGAAGCGACAGAGGAGAAAAAGGAAGATTATCGTCCTCAGATTCGCATGCAGTGGGAAGGACGCATTGCTGATTATCGTCCCCCACCACCCTTCCCTCAACGGATACAGCAAGCTAAGCATGAATCTCAACTCAAAAAAATTTATGATATTTTTAAACAGGTTCATATTAACATTCCGTTGTTAGATGCTGTTAGGGAGATGCCCGGTTATGCTAAATTTCTCAAGGATGTCATGTCTAAAAAATCTAAACTTGGGGAATTTGAAACGGTAAAGATGCAAGAAGGTTGCATGAGTATTCTTCATCGGCAACCACCCCAGAAAAAGAAGGATCCGGGGAGCTTCCTCATACCTTGTGTAATCGGCGACAAATTTGTGGGTAAGGCACTTTGTGATCTTGGTGCTAGTGTTAATCTAATGCCCAAATCTGTTTTTCAGAAACTAGGTATTGGCAAGGCGCGGCCCACGACAGTCACCCTACAGCTAGCCGACCGCTCTTACGTTCACCCCGAGGGAAAAATTGAAGATATTTTGGTAAGAGTGGATAAACTTATTTTTCCTGCTGACTTTCTTATTTTAGATTGTGAGGCAGATGAGAATGCACCAGTCATCCTAGGGCGACCCTTCTTAGCCACGGGAAGATCATTGATTGATGTGGAGAAAGGAGAACTCACCATGCGCGTGAATGATCAAGAAATTAAGTTGAATGTTCTCCAAGCAATGAAACATGCCGATGTGGACGAGGAATGCAAGGCCATCATTGAGGTGACCTTTGATCAACCCTGCATCAGGTCGGGCTGCCGAGATATAAAATTTGGTCACTGCTGCGACAGCCACCTACAAGCCTGTCATGACAGTGACGACGACAGTGATGCCAACAGTAACGACGACAGTGACCCCTCTGAATCCAATACATCTGATACTGAAGGTCATGAGGAGGTAAACTGGTTAGACCATCGTCCAGGTAAGTTATTCGAACCTTTGAATTACACTTCGGATAACCATTTAATCCAAAAGCCCTCTACTATTGAACCACCTGTCTTAGAACTTAAGCCCCTGCCAGGGCAGCTTAAATATGCTTATCTTGGTTGTGATAACACACTGCCCGTAATCATCTCTGCTAAGCTGCCGCAGGAACAGGAATGACAGCTGATCGACATGCTGAAGCAGCATAAAAGGGCGATAGGATGGACGATAGCAGACATTCAGGGCATTAGTCCGGCAATCTGTATGCACAAAATCCTCCTAGAGGAAGATCATAAGCCGACGATTGATGCCCAAAGGCGGTTAAACCTTGCGATGAAGGAGGTAGTGCGTAAAGAAATAATTAAATGGTTAGATGCTGGTATTATTTACGCCATCTCCGACAGCAAATGGGTAAGCCCGGTGCAATGTGTTCCCAAGAAAGGAGGCATGACCGTGATAACCAACGAAAACAACGAGTTAATCCCAACCAGGACTGTGACCGGTTGGAGGGTTTGTATGGACTATCGGAAGCTTAACAAAGCTACCCGAAAGGACCACTTTCCTTTACCCTTTATTGATCAAATGCTTGATAGATTAGCGGGTAAACCTTACTATTGTTTTCTTGATGGTTATTCAGGATATAATCAAATTGCTATTGCACCAGAGGACCAAGAGAAAACGACTTTCACATGCCCCTACGGAACATATGCATTTAGGAGGATGCCGTTCGGTCTATGTAACGCACCTGCCACCTTCCAAAGATGCATGATGGCCATATTCTCCGACATGGTAGAAGACTTCCTTGAAATCTTCATGGATGATTTTTCCGTCTTTGGAGACGATTTTGAGAGCTGCCTCGGCAACCTTAAAAAGGTACTTGAAAGATGTGAAAAAGCTAATCTTGTTCTTAATTGGGAAAAATGCCATTTTATGGTAGATGAAGGGATAGTTTTAGGCCATAAGATTAGCTGCCGTGGGATAGAAGTCGACAGGGCAAAGATTGAAGTCATAGAGAAGTTGCCGCCGCCAACCACAGTCAAGGGCATTAGGAGTTTTTTAGGGCATGCTGGTTTTTATAGGAGATTTATTGCCAATTTCTCAAAAATCACGAAACCCCTATGTCATCTCTTAGAGCAAAACCGACCCTTTGACTTTAACGAAGAATGTACTGAAGCATTCAAGGTTCTAAAGGAAAAGCTAGTGACAGCCCCCATAGTACAGCCACCAGACTGGACGCAACCGTTTGAAATTATGTGTGATGCTAGTGACTATGCTGTCGGGGCAGCACTTGGGCAGCGCAAGGACAGGCTGTTTCATGTCATATATTATGCCAGCAAAACATTGAATGATGCCCAAGTGAATTATACCACCACAGAAAAGGAGCTGTTAGCTGTGGTGTTCTCCATCGACAAGTTTCGTTCTTACATACTTGGAACGAAGGTTATAATACACACCGACCACTCTGCCCTCAAGTATTTATTTGCAAAAAAGGATGCAAAGCCTAGGTTGATACGGTGGATCTTACTATTACAAGAGTTCGACCTTGAGATAAAAGATAAAAAGGGGACAGAAAATCAGGTGGCAGATCACTTGTCGAGGTTGGAGATGGGACAGAGTCTACCTTTAGATGAGACACACATACTAGAGACCTTCCCAGATGAGCAACTCTTTGCTGCCGCAATAGCTGTCGTGACAGCCATGGCGGCAGGTAAGTCTTCTAACCTTCCCTGGTATGCTGATTTCGTTAATTTTATAGTTAGCGGAATATTACCTTCTGATCTCACTTATCAAGCCAGGAAAAGGTTTCAAAATGATGTTAAACATTATTATTGGGACGAACCTCTTCTTTTCAAAATGTGTGCAGATCAGGTTATAAGGAGATGTGTACCACAAGAAGAACAAGAAGACATTCTCCATCACTGTCATGCTTCACAATATGGAGGACACTTAGGAGGCAATAAAACTGCTGCCAAGGTGCTGCAGTCAGGGTTCTACTGGCCGACACTGTATAAGGACGCACAGGAATTTTACAAAAACTGTGACAGGTGCCAGCGGACAGGTAACATCTCGAGGAGAAACGAGATGCCACTGCAGAATATTTTAGAAGTCGAAATCTTCGACGTTTGGGGGATTGATTTTATGGGACCTTTTCCATCTTCGTGTGGAAATCTTTACATCCTCCTAGCAGTAGATTATGTCTCCAAGTGGGTAGAAGCAATCGCAACTCAAAAGAATGATGCCAAAACGGTCCAAAAGTTTTTGCACAAAAACATCTTTTCTAGATTTGGCATCCCTAGAGCGATTATCAGTGATGAAGGGAGACATTTTGACAACAGGGTAATTGCTGCCGCCTTAAGAAAATATGGTGTCAAGCACAGGATTGCGACAGCATACCACCCACAGACCAATGGACAGGCTGAGATATCCAATAGGGAAGTGAAGAACATTCTCGAAAAAATGGTTAAACCAACTAGGAAAGATTGGTCTTTGCTTCTGAATGATGCACTATGGGCATACAGAACAGCTTTCAAGACTCCATTGGGCATGTCTCCATACCGTATAATTTATGGGAAAACCTGTCATCTGCCTGTCGAGATAGAACACAAGGCATATTGGGCGATCAAGGCAGTGAACATGGACTTGGACAAGGCAGGCCAGAAAAGGCTGTTAGATTTGAATGAGATCGATGAAATACGGACAATGGCCTACGACAATGCAAGGATTTACAAGGAAAAGAGTAAGAAGTGGCATGACAAGAAGTTGCTGCCACGACAGTTCTGCCCAGGGCAGTTTGTGTTGTTGTTTAATTCTAGGTTGAAACTCTTCCCAGGGAAACTCAAATCTAGATGGTCTGGCCCGTTCCAAGTAGTTCAAGTTTTTCCCCATGGTGCCATTACAATTCAATCACTAAAGGACGGACACCAATTCAAAGTCAATGGACAACGCCTCAAGCACTATCAAGGGACTGAAGCCCCAGGAATACAGGAAGTGGTTACTTTAGGTGATGCCCCACAAGGCATCCCTAATTTAACCTAATTTTTATTTTTATTTTTATTATTAATATTATTTATTAGGAATTAGATTTATTCGAATAATGTTTCTATTTTAATTTCAGTTTTTAGGAAATAAAGGAGTCAAGTGAAAAAGAAGAAGTGGCTCAAACCCACCGCTCATCCACCAGCCCAATAAAGCCCATTTATGGTAACCTGTCGTTTCGGCTGCCGGCGCAGACGAATTTGACAGGCTGTCAACAGACGCACAGCAGACGGAGAAGCGTGCGGCAGACGCACAGCAGACGCATTAATGCACGTCAGACGCGTCAGACACGCTACATTCAATCTGCCGCCCCGTTATTCCCGCCTGCCGTTGCGGCATTAAATGGGCAGCTCCCCAACAGCTATATAAACCCCTTCCCATTTTCATTTTTCATCACTTCTGATTTTTCTCTCTTGTATTCTCCTCTAGTTTTATCTATTTTCCTTCTTTTTCAGCCCCTTGCAACCAAAATGTCTTCACGACAAACCCGTCAGAACGCTGCTGCCGCTTCTTCTTTAGCAGCAGCATCCTCGTTCGCTAAAAAGGAACTATGGGAGGAGCGCGGCTTCATTTACAACAGAGATGCCCATCTGTTTGGACTCCGGCCGTTCATTATGCATGCCATAACAGCACAATTGTGGGAAGATTTTGCCGAGCAGCCGGCAGAACTTAATGACACTCTGGTCAGGGAATTTTATGCGGCAATCGAAAGTAAGACGGCAACATCTGTCACCGTCCGAGGAGTGACAGTTCCTTTCACCGCCAGCAGCATCAACCATGTATTCTGCCTCTTCTTTGGCCCCAATGATGATGCTCATCAACAATTTTGGGACACCCTCGACGCTGCCGGACATGATGCTGTCATGAGGGAGTTGACAGAGGCGGGCACGACATGGAGCACCAGTAAGAAGAACCCCCACTCTGTCAATAGGGGGCAGCTACTACCTGAGGCAAAGCTATGGAACGCTTTTATCAAAAAGCGTATCCTGCCCTCGTCCCACCATACGACAGTTAACAGACAGCGGTTGGCCCTCATCCATTCTATCATGCATGACAGGCCCATCAATGTGGGCAGGTACATGCGAGACAGCATTCTCGATTGTGCCTTCCGATCAGACTCACGACTCTGCCTACCGTTCACCATCACCGCCCTCTGTCGCTGCGCTGCCGTACCGGAGGACCCTTCAGACAAAATCAAGCAGGGTAGCGGCTGGACAGATAACAACATCTCCAGCCTCATGGAGATCATCGTCGTATCGCCCCTCAACGCCTTTGACCCCAACGCCCCTCCTGCTGATTCCGATGATGAACCTGCCACCGAACCTGCCCCAGAAGCTGCCACCAACACCGCTCCGGCAGATCAGAACGCCCACATCCTTGCTGCCATCTTGAGGATAGAGGAGCGCCAGATGGGTTTGATGACTTTCATCCGTGACTTCTCCAATGCAACGGTAAATTTCATTACCAATACTTTGAATTTTCCGGATGTCATTTTCCCCACCTTCCCCGCCCATTATTTCAGTATCCCCTCCCCCACTCCCACACCACCTGTCTCTCCCCAAGGAGAATCTGCCTCCTCCACACCTTCCCCGACGGCAGCCGGCAGCCCACCGGCAGACACCTCCCCTCGAGGAACCAAGCGAGCTGCCACTGATGACAGCCCTCTTGTTCGGAGGAATTTGGACAGCGCCTTCACGCGGGTAAAACGTATTAAGCATGTGGCCAACAAGAGAATGCTGTCCAAAGCCATCACTAGTAGCAGCTGGGACAGCAGCAGTAGTTCCGATGTCAGACTCGTGGAGCCACCTGTCCTTCAACCTGCTGACGACCCTGTCCCCCAACCGGAGGAAGAACCTGCACCTCAACAGGCTGATGAACCTGTTGATCAACCTGCCCCGGAACCTGCCCAGCCACCTCCACAACGCAGACGCCGCCATCAGATCCGCGTCAGCAGCAGCAGCGAGGACAGCGAATAAAATTTAAGTTTTTATTTCTTTTTCTCCTCTTATTGCTGCCTGCCCTTATATATTTGTGATGTACTTTTATTTATCTTGTTTTTCTTTCTTTGTTTTTGTGTCATTTTGCATTGAGGGCAATGCAACCCTCGAGTTTGGGGGTGGCAACCCTCCATATTTAATGGAGTCTTTAGCACATCTTTTGATTATTTGTTGTGTCTTATCATTTACTTATTTTTCTTTAAAAAAAAATTCAGAAAATTAAATCTGTTGGCTTAAAACTGTGAAGTTAACTTACCTGTCATGACGGCTCTGTCGTGGCAGCATCTTTAGGACAGGTTAAGGAAAAGTTTAGAGCCTTTCTATAGTTCTGAAAAACTTAAACACTTTTGTGACTGTTATATTGCTTAGGTTTCTTTTAGCCAAACTAGAATAGGAAGCTTAGAACTTGAATAGCCCCTAGAGGTGCCTAACACTGGCTCTAGGAAAGAAGTTTAGCAAAAGAAAATTAAAACCTAGAGGTGCCCGAAACCGGCTCTAGGAAGCTAACTAGAGGTGCCCAAAACTGGCTCTAGTAAAAATTTAGCTTGAAAAATAGAAGAAAAAGAAGCATGAAAATGTGCCTTCTAAAAAATAAACTTTGGCATAAAAATTCGAGTTAAGGAGTTGAATATTCTAGTGAAACTAAGAGAGTCTTAGCATATAACTGTTCACAAGCATGCACACACTGCACAAGAACTATAGGGAGATTCCGGACAGATCCTAATCTTTCCGACAGGTTGCTGCCGCCATAGAGAATGAGCGACGGGTAAGGGACAGTTCACTGTTTGAAGGCCAACACAAAAATTTTCATTTTTCTTTAGGTTTAATTGCTTGAGGGCAAGCAAAGACTTGAGTTTGGGGGTGTGTTGAGTGTGTAAAAGTTCTATTATTTACACCCTTTTTAACCCATATTTCTGCTGCATTCAAGCATCATTGCATTGCATTTAGGTTAGTTTTCAATAAAACATCACAATTATATAAAAAGCACGGATTCTACTAAAAGATGGTGTATTTTGCAGGTAGTTGTCATGGTTGACGATGAAAGCAGGCGCAGGGCAGATAAGCAGGAAAGCTGAACTGGACAAGCAGCTGAAGAAGACGAACCTGTCATGGACCTATCGTGATAGCAAGGTGACAGCAGATTTATGAAGAGGAAAAGTCAAGTGGACCTCGATAGATAGAGAAAAATCTGCTCGTCTGTCGTATGGAAGCCAAATAATTTTCCAAGCCCTGGATCAAAAGATATGTCATGCCAAAGCTCAAAGGAGAGGAAATCCCTAAAAGCAAGGATGCGGCTGGAAAGTAGGAGTCTTTAGAGATTTAATCTTTATTAGAATCTTACTTTTAATTAAAGTTGTAATCCTTGTTACCTTAGATAACTTGAGCCCAAAGCTTATATAAAGGGCATAGATTAAACCTAGGGCATAACCGATACCCCATAACCGAAACCAAAACCCCTGCCGTCTACCCGTCACCGACATGTTCTAAATTCCCCCTAGGGCTACGGGTTGTTTTGTAAAGTAGTTGCAAGGGTTGCTTTGTTTTAGGATTTTTCAAGTTCAATAAAATAAACTTCAAGTTCTTTTATCTTGGTTTTAATATCTTGCAAGAGCATCGGGAGAGCATTGTGAGGTTATCTATTTACTTAGCATCGGGAGAGTTAAGTATACGAAAGAGATAAAAGCGCGTTCTCTAGTTTATAGTTGAACCATCTCGTGCTTAGGGATAAGGCGAGGTTAAGTGGCTAAGAAAGAATTCATACACATCGGTGTTCATCCTTCGATTCACGCCGGGAGGTATCATCAAAGACGTGTTCATCGACAGACTTGTACCTAGGGATAGGGCAAGGCAGATCTGGGATTCTTGTCAAGCTTGAAGTACCGAGTTAGTGTTTGCTGCCGCGACAACTAACGGACAGACGCCGCGACAGGTGCTGTCGGCGACGGGAGCGACGATAGAACTGGAGATCCTAAGCAATTCAATACCTGCACTACCGAGCAATTCAATACCGGCCCATTCTCTCTATCTTGATTTCTCAATCCTTTTATTTACGTTTTTACTTTATTATTTGTGACAACTTTCTAAAATATTTCCTTTACTTCGTGCAGTAAATCAAGGTGAAGTCATTAGCCCAATCCCTGTGGAGACGATATCCGATACTTCGTATCACTTTACTACTTGCGTCGTGTACACTTGCACTACAATTGCGATAGTCTATTTTACATGCAACACCTACAAGGGCATTATGGTCATTTTATCATACATGAGCGTTTTGGTAATTTATACCATTGAGGCATAAACAGTCGCTCGGGAAATTCTATTTGCTTATCAGTTTTCCAGCCATGCATTCAGAGATTTCTATGATAAGATCTTTCGCGATATCGGATACATTCAGGGCTATTTTGATTACTTTGGCTAACGAGGGCGTCTTGGTCATTTAACTATCATGGGCGATTTTGTAATTTAGCTCAATAATGATAAAATGACGATTTACAATATTTAAGATTTCCATAAGTTTTTCGAGCCTCCAACTCGTTCGAATTAACATCTCCAACCTTGTAGTACTAACTAACCCTTCTAATACATCCAGTTGTATCGTATATCTAAACGATTGCTTTCATATTTCACCACAAGACTTGTCACGGAATAGTCGAACTTATATTCTGGCAGAAAAACTTCCAACCTTATACTAACATCAGGAGTAATTGACATACGTGATTCATGCTTCAACCCTTTAGGGCATTTTAGTCATTTTTAATTTTATAGGCATTTTTCATAATTTTATCAAATGCAAGTTACTTATTCCAGTCTATGAGGGTATTTCAGTTATTTTGAAGCTCAGGATATCCATCGTTCCTATCAATTGAACTATATATAATACTTCAATCATTTAAGTACCCGTAGGTGATTCATTCACAAAATTTCGGTACCTCCAACCACTTCATTCAATTTCAAAACTCAAAGGTTTATCGATTGTTCTGGTTAATCTGCAGACCCCGATGTCTGAGGATACTTCAACCCTTTTTAGTCAATACGATCATTCCAATTAGTTTAACCATATCAGTATTTCCAGTGCTTTTAGTCATTTCAATTAATACAAAATTTTGAGTCACTTGTTTAATTTAGGGGTATGAATAAATTCCCCAGAATCTATAGTCGGAGATTCATTCCAAATCCAATGAGACCTAACACCTTACAATCTCGAAGATTTCAATCTTGTTACCATAACTTTCCAAGTAGTTCGAGGTTTTTAGATGAATCATATTGTTTTACCATATCTAGCGTAGATTTCTAGATCGCTTCCAATTCCAAGGGTAATTTAGTCATTCTCATACCTTGAAGGCATTTTTGTAATTTCATATTCAAATATTTTCACATTTTATCATTTGACACTAATAATCAAATTTGGAGATTAGTTGCCTTATTAATTACTTATTGAACTCTAGATCCTTCTGATTTATTAATATTCTCATTAGAGCAGATGGCCCGTAACCAGCCTGCCGGAGGAGACATACCGCCTGTCGGCGACCCGCCTGGGGCAGGTGGACGACGGTCATGTCGTGACTACATGCTGAACGATCATGTAGAGTTGGAGACCACGCTGTCGGATATTGATGTTGACAACTTCGAGCTTAAACCTGTCATGTTTAGTATGATCAACAACGCCGGGCAGTTTAGTGGCTCTGCGACAGAAGATGCTAGGGAGCATCTCAAAACGTTCCAGGAGATCTGTGGTTCGTTTAGACTACCAGGAGTTAGTCCGGAGATACTGAGGCTTCAGTTATTCCCTCATTCATTGCGGGACAGAGCTAAAATGTGGTGGAATAAACTTACACCGGGTTCTATTATGACTTGGGCAGATCTAACTCGTGAATTTTTATCTCGTTTTAATCCTTCGCATTTATCTGAGCGATTACGTAATGAAATTGCTACTTTTCAACAGGAAGATGACGAGCCGATGCACGAGGCCTGGGACAGATTTACTACTCTTCTTCGGAACTGCCCAATGCATGGATTCCCTGTCTGGAATCAGGTAACAAAATTTTATAATGCTGCTAACTTACAAACTCGCATTCGCATTGATTCTGCAGCAAATGGACTATTATTGGATAAAGATCCGGACGAGGCATTGCAAGTTCTGAAAAATCTAGCCAAGAATGAGGAGCAGTTTCCGACAGCTAGAAGAGGGGGTAAAAGGGTACTTGCTGTCAAGGACTATGAGGCCGACAGTACTATGAAATCTCAGGTAGCATTCCTCACTAAAGCCATGAAACACTTATTGAGTGAAGAGGAAGTACGAGGGTTTGCTGTCGAGGAAATTTGTGCTACTTGTGAAGGAAATCATAGTAGTGAAGAGTGCCCTATAAATATAGAAGAGGGAAAATATGTTGGAAATTTTGGGAGAAATGAGAGTTTACCTGAAAGCAAAAGAGATGCTGCTTCTGGGTTTTTTGAGGAGAAGAAAAAAAGTGTAGAAGTAGGGTAAACTACATAAATGTAAATAGTAAATTCGTCTGCCGGACTGACAGAAAGGCCCAATTAACAAAAGGGTAAATTATATAAATGGTCTCCGACTACGACCAATTTTTTTGTTAAGTCTTTTAACTATGAAAAGATACAAATAGGTCCCTCGACTAATTACAAATAACAAATCAGTCGAATTTCGTTAATAGATAAACGATTAATGATAGCGCAGTTAATAAAATCTGCATAATAACATATTTAACCCTCAACATTTACATTTTATTTTAATTTTGTTTTACATTTAAAATTTTAGATCTCAACATTTAAGTGTTACAACATTTTAGTCCATTAAATCCTAAAATTCGTCTTCTTCCCTTCTAAAAAATAAACTTTTATTGCTATTAACACTATCCATCTACAACCTCATTTGTATGAGCAGTAAAAACAGTTGAAGAATCAAAACCTCCATTATTGTTAACGGTAGTTAATCTCTTTAAAAGGCTGAAACAATAACTAATCTCGTATCGTTTTCATCTAAAGCTTTTCATTTTCATTTTATTTCACTCACTTTTACAAAGTTTAGTAAATTCATGACAATTTTGCATAGCTGAATAAAAGAAAGGTTATTCTACATATTAGTAAATTCATGGCGGTAGCTAATTCAGGACCAAATTAAACTAAAATGTTAATGTTGAGGGTTAAATATGTTATTCTACAGATTTTATTAACTCTCACATCATCAGTTGTATATTTTTTAACAGAATTGGACCGATTTGTTAGTCGTGATTAGTCGAGGGACCTATTCATAACTTCTCACAGTCAAAGGACTCAACAAAGAATTAGATTATAATCGGGGGACCATTTATGTAGTTTACCCTTAATAAAAGGGTGAACATTAAACTTTAGTAAATTATTCAATTCGATAACTAAACTTTCAATTGTGTTAAAGTATGCATTAAACTTTTAGTTTTATTTTAAAATGGTCACCAAGCCGTGAACGGCTGTCAAAAGGGTTACGTGACAGTGAATATAATTTTTATAATAACACATTTAGTAAATTTGCACATTCAAATAATTTAATCATAATTAAAAATAATAATAAACTTAACCCTTATTTACATATTCATTTAATTTGGTGATTCATACTACTACTCCCTCGCACCCGCTGCAATGCAGTCATTCACATCATGTCTAAATCTTGTGAACTTTGAATTAAAAATTATAAAAGAGCAACGACCAACGGCAATGAACCTTGAAAGCATCCCCTTCTCCTCATTTTTTCCTTAAAATCTTTTGTGTTTGTTATCTGCATAATTAATCTTATTTGATAGAGTTTGCTATTTAAGAAGAAGATTTTGGGTTTTTATTAAGATAGATTTGTAAAACAAATCTGGGTTTGAAAAACCAAAGCCAATCTGTTTACTCATAATTTCAAGATCGATATTTTTCTGATAATTTTCTGGGTGCGTTTCACAACAATTACCCTTTTCGTCTAATATAAAAGAGAAATACAAATTCTAGAGGAAACCCAAGGAAGGAAGGTTAAAACACTAAAGCAATCCCTCAAAAACTGTTGTATTTAGTCAAAGTAATTGGTTTCTGGTAAAATGTCGTTTACTCCTCTTCTTTTATTTATTTTTTTGCTTATGCATGTGCTTTGCTTAGTGTTGTATCCGATCTAACAATGAATTTAAATTTGGCCGAATACATGAAATGTACGCAGTTAACAGAATGTTTTGGAACCAAGATTATGAACTTTAAATTTTAATTTGGCTGTCCAAATTATTCTTAAAAATAAGATCAAATTGAATGAATTTGTAAACAATGAGCGTTAATTTTTTTTCCGAATTATGAATAAATTATTTGAATGTGTAAATTTGGAGAACTAAATGTGTTATAATACAAATTTTGTTAAACGTCATGTCATTCTTTTAATAGCGGTTAACGGTTCGGTGACCAATTTGAAGCAAAACTAAAAGTTTAATGTCCACTTTGACGCAATTAAAAGTTTGGTTTCTGAATTGAATAATTTACTAAAGTTTAGTGACGATTTGTGAACTTTACTCTAGCAAAAAAAACTCATTCTCTGATCCAATGAAGAAGTTGATGGGTCAGATTGGATTAGGGACATAGGTTTTCAATCAGTCGATTCGATTAATCGACCGAACTGAACTACTCAAAATTCATTAACAAATTTTTTCCTTTTAATTGAACCGAATCACTCAGCTTTTGAATATATCGAAATTTGTTATGAAAATTTTGTATAAATTATACAAATGATTACTAAACTATACTAAAATTATCTTTTTAGTCATTGAATTTTCAGAAATTATAAAACAATCATTAAACTTATCAACCTATTACAAAATGGTCATTGACGTTATTATTGATAAATTTTGAAAAGTTTATTGATCATTTTGTAATAGTTCAATAGATTTAATGTTCATTTATGCTAAGTTGTTAAAGTTTAATGACCATTTTATAATATATCAAAAAATTGATAATCATTTTAAAATTTTTAAAAGTTCAGTGACAAAAAATAAATATATGTAATATATAATAATTAATATATAATAATTTCAGTTAATTTCGTTAACCGATCGATTTCAAACTGAATTAACCGATAACCGAAGTTTGAAAAAAAACTTAATCGTTAACTGATTATACCTAAAATTAATCGACCGATTAATTCGAAAAACTTCGGTCTAGTTGGTTAATTTGGTTAAAATTGAGTATGAACACCATTAATGATGGGTGAGAATCGTGTGGGGAATATCCAAAAATTGTGGGGTTCTGAATCGACAGGAATGGGGAATAACTAAAATCTTCACCTATGAGGATGGAGAAGTTTATCACCGAAGCTCATATGGGGATGGAGATTGCTATATTCGAACTTTGGGGATAATCGAAATGTAAGAATAATCTATAATGACCTGAATTTCAGAGTCAACAAATAGGCGTTGACCTAAGTTATGGACCTTCATGTTAGATTGGGTTATTAGATACATTCAGAGAAGTTTGGGGTTGGTTAGATAAGAATTTAGCTACGTGGGCTTGGAAGGTGACCATTTTGTGATAAAGATGAAAATGTGAGGTTTTATAGGGTGATTTTACCCTTTTTGAAAAGTGTGGCTGATTCCTCTTAATTTAGTTTTGTTTGGACCTAGGGTTTACGGGGGACAAGGTGCCTTTAGTGTGGTCACTAGTTCCCCCTCTCATTTTCTTCATCTTTCTTCACCCTTTTTCTCTTTTAAAAAATCCATAAATATTTTAAATTAAAGAAGTCACATTTTTTACTCATTTTTTCCTTAAAAACTCAAGATTAAGATATGTTAATATCCTCTTCAAAAGCTTCCAAAAAAAAACATAATATTGAAGTAAGAAGGTATGGTTTTCAAAAATGTGGTTTTTGAAGGATGTGGGGTTTCAAGAGTTTTTACTCATTTCTATTGTTGTAAATTCATAGTAAAATCTTTCCTTAGATGTTATCTCAAGTCATGTTTTATTTTTCATGTGTTGTATGGCAGGATGAAGTGATTGGGAGTTTCTTTCAAGTTTGAGTCAAAAGGGAAAGTTGAAGGAGTTTTGTGTGGGAGCTTAAATTCGAGTTTATTTTTCAAGGCCATCACATCTCTTACTCCAACTCTTCTTGAATATCATAAATTATTTTTTTTTGCTTGATTTTATGGTTGGGATTGCTAGATTTGGTGTTATTGGTTGTTTGAGTGTATTTTGGGTGGATGAGACTTTAAAATGGTAAAACTCGGATTTAATATTAATCATGTGTAAAAATGGTAGTAAACCACAAAAATAACTTCCGTAAGATGTAGGATCAAGCTAAGAAGTTGTTAGTTGAGATTTGTGGGCTTTGGGGATGATTTCCCGAGCCTAGAAAGCCATTTTCAGGGCTTAGGTACATGTAATCACTAAATTTGTCCGGACCTCGAACCTTTTTAGTTTGTGTCAATCGTGGGCTTGTATTGAGCTATTATGTAATTAATAACTAAGAAATAAAAATAAGAAAAAATAAAATTAAAGAAAGAATAAAAAAAGAAAAAATATATACGTAAAAATATTATCACTAGTATTGATCCTATTTCCATTATTTCTATTTCATTTTTATTTGCCATACATATTTATGATTGTTACCATTATTCTATTATTATTATTATTATTATTATTATTATTATTATTATTATTTATGTTTAATACAAAAATAAAGATTATATATAAATAAAAGAGCCCAAATTCATTAATGAAAGTCCATTTACATATACAACAACCCATTTTGGCCCATATTTAAATAATCAAAAACTCTAATTCCCCCTTTCTTTGGTGCAGCTGATTTTCAGACGTTAGATCTAGTCTTAGATCTAACGGTCCAGATTGTGTAACAAGCCAAAACCCTAGGGGAGCTCTTCTCCTTCACCTGGTGCCGCACTATTCTAGCCATTGGATCTGGGCGTAGATCGGACGATCCAGATTGACGCGGAAGCAAATCCTAGGAGCCGTCTCACGACCTCGCGCCGCACCTTCTACCAGTCGTTGGATCGCACTTCATCCAACGGTCCAAATTTGATCAAATACAAAACCCTAGAGAAGCATGCCCCTCGTTTCGCGCCGCACGTCCTTTGATCGTTCGATCCAAGATGCATCGAACGACTCAAATGGATCTAGAGACCCCACGCCCTTCACGCGTGATCCTTCAGCGCTCTCACCCGACGATACACTTTTGTTACACTTATGAAAAAGCAACCGAAGACAAATATCACCGATCAAGACCCATGGATGACAAAAGCCATTGAAACTGAAATGCCACTGACAAAACATACTGTCTGTATTTGGCATATAACCTCAAAGTTTAGCAGTTGGTTTACTTCAATTTTAAGAGAAAATTATATGGAATAGTATGGTGAGTTTTATAAGTTGTATAAACTTGACGACATCGACAAGTTTGAGCATGAATGGCCAGTTATGGTTACAAAGTTCAATCTAAAAGAAAACAAGCATGTAATCGGCTTGTATGAGATGAGATCAAGAGATTTTAGGTGTCAGCCTATCTCCGTCCTTACTTTTTTGGCGGTATGATAACGGCGGGAAGATCAAAAAGTATAAATAGTTGTGTGAAACGTTTTACTTCTTCTCGGTCATGCTTAATTGAACTCATCGAACAAGTAAGTTTCTAACCTAACTTATTCCAATATTCTTTTAGTCATTTTCTTCTCCTATTTGATGTTAGTATCTATACATATATTTTAATTTCTATAAATCTATTTTTATTCATAAATTACAGGTCAATCTTGCTATTCAGAATGTTGAGCAAACTCAACTACATCATACTATGTTGGATACATATAGAGGATCTTCCTTAAGAACTTTGTCACCTTTAGAAAATCAAGTGTCTCAATGTTCACAAAATTTGCACCATTATGATAAACCACATTCACATAGACACAAAGTTTTTTGGGATGGCGTTGTGACTAATTGTAGTCGCAAAAATTTTGAGTTTTCGGGAATCATTTGTTCACAAAGATTATTTTGAGATTCCAACTAGATATTTGCCATTGCGTTGGTGTTTAGATGAAATTCGCAAAGTTAAAGGCGCTTCAATAATAAATAGAGTTGAAGGAGAACCTAATCTTCAAGGTTCATTAATATTGCTTGGGATGTACATGTTCAATGTCCTCCACATTCAATAACAAACGAGAAAAAGGTGCCAAACAAGTTATCTCTTGTAGCTTTTGCAAGAAAACTTGTCCTGAGAAGAGAAACTGCAGTATAAATCAAATTTCATCATGTATAAATATAATATAATATATATATAAACTTATACCTTATAATTTATATAATGTATTTATAACATAATAAATAATAATTAGTAATAGTTTGGGCCTTGGGCCTTTAGGCTCATATCTCACCACCTATTTATTTTAGATGGGCCCCTAAAACCTATAATGTATAATATATATATATATATATAAACTTATAACTTATAAGTTATATAATGTATTTATAATATAATAATTAATAATAAATAATAATTAGTTATAGTTTGGGTCTTGAGCCTTTGGGCTCTTATCCCACCACCTATTTATTTGAGATGGGCCCCTAAAACCTATATTGTATAAATATAATATATATATATATATATATATATATAAACTTATAACTTATAAGTTATATAATGTATTTATAATATAATAATTAATAATAAATAATAATTAGTAATAGTTTGGGCATTGGGTCTTTGGGCGGGCTCATATCCCACCACCCATTTATTTTAGATGAGCCCTAAAACCTATAATGTATAAATTATATATATAAACTTATAACTATTAAGTTATATAATGTATTTATAATATAATAAATAATAATTAGTAATAGTTTGGGCCTTGGGCCTTTGGGCTCATATCCCACCACCCATTTATTTTAGATGGCCCCTAAAACCTATAATGTATAAATATAATGTATATATATATATATAAACTTATAACTTATAAGTTATATAGTGTATTTATAATATAATAATAAATAATAAATAATAAGTTATATAGAAACGAAAGATTCATACTTTTGACAGATAAATGGGCATACCATTGAGCAGAGTAAACATTTTCATCATTCATCATGCAAACAGATTATACCGTCATAGGTCAAGCTAACAGATCATGCTATCAAATTCATCAGACAGCCAGGCAATACCATCACAGATCAAGCAATCACATACTAAGTATACAAATTGAGTAGACATTATTCAGGTAGGCAGAGAATGTCATCATATATCCAGTTCATCATTTCATCTCATTTTCTAACATAGTGATAAAATCTCAATAACAATTGAACATTCGTCAAACATAGCATTGTTCATGATTAAATCGTTAGATTGTTTACTAATATGTAATCATTATACAATTCATTCAATAGAATATAGCACACATGGAACACACTAGATGGAACATTTTATTTCTTGAAGATACTCTGCATTTACAGAAGGGAACACATTAAACTTTTGACAATTTGAACGAATTTCATAAACGAGGTCCCTATTAAAAAAGAGGGGATTCATGTTGACGGTTCAAACCAGATATTCAGTAGTTGATACATCAAGATCTTTGAGAGTTTAGATATATCATGAGTACTTTAGTCATTTAAGCCTACAAGGGCGTTATGATCATTTTATCATACATGAGCGTTTTGGTAATTTATACCATTGAGGCATAAACAGTCGCTCGGGAAATTCTATTTGCTTATCAGTTTTCCAGCCATGCATTCAGAGATTTCTATGATAAGATCTTTCGCGATATCGGATACATTCAGGGCTATTTTGATTACTTTGGCTAACGAGGGCGTCTTGGTCATTTAACTATCATGGGCGATTTTGTAATTTAGCTCAGTAATGATAAAATGACGATTTACAATATTTAAGATTTCCATAAGTTTTTCGAGCCTCAAACTCGTTCGAATTAACATCTCCAACCTTGCAGTACTAACTAACCCTTCTAATACATCCAGTTGTATCGTATATCTAAACAATTGCTTTCATATTTCACCATAAGACTTGCCACGGAATAGTCGAACTAATATTCTGGCAGAAAAACTTCCAACCTTATACTAACATCAGGAGTAATTGACATACGTGATTCATGCTTCAACCCTTTAGGGCATTTTAGTCATTTTTAATTTTATTGGCATTTTTCATAATTTTATCAAATGCAAGTTACTTATTCCAGTCTATGGGGGTATTTCAGTTATTTTGAAGCTCATGATACCCATCGTTCCTATCAATTGAACTATATATAATACTTCAATCATTTAAGTACCCGTAGGTGATTCGACCATTCACAAAATTTCGGTACCTCCAACCACTTCATTCAATTTCAAAACTCAAAGGTTTATCCATTGTTCTGGTTAATCTGCAAACCCCGATGTCTGAGGATACTTCAACCCTTTTTAGTCAATACGATCATTCCAATTAGTTTAACCATATCAGTATTTCCAGTGCTTTTAGTCATTTCAATCAATACAGAATTTTGAGTCACTTGCTTAATTTAGGGGTATGAATAAATTCCCCAGAATCTATACTCGGAGATTCATTCCAAATCCAATGAGACCTAACACCTTACAATCTCGAAGATTTCAATCTTGTTACCATAACTTTCCAAGTAGTTCGAGGTTTTTAGATGAATCATATTGTTTTACCATATCTAGCGTAGATTTCTAGATCGCTTCCAATTCCAAGGGTAATTTAGTCATTCTCATACCTTGAAGGCATTTTCGTAATTTCATATTCAAATATTTTCACATTTTATCATTTGACACTAATAATCAAATTTGGAGATTAGTTGCCTTATTAATTACTTATTGAACTCTAGATCCTTCTGATTTATTAATATTCTCATTCGAGCATTGCAATCTTATCTAGATTATCATACTCATTTCCATATTTGGTTTGACTTGAGCAGAATTAACAGTAAAAATCATCATTTTTATGCATGCATTAACAAATATCAACATGTTCATAAAACATATAAGAGGTAGTAATGTATTACCTTAACTCCGAGCTATAACGGTCAATTCATGAAACCCCATTCGATTGCACTCAAACTCGAATTCGGCGTCCATAAAAAATTCGTATTCAATGAGCTATGAGTACCTTCAATTACAGAAATTTACATTTTAGTCTTTACTCACAGTACTCTTAACTGCATGATTAAATACATATACAAGTTCGGGTTCAAGGTCAGATTCGGAGGCTTTCGGGTTTGAATTTTGCAAAACGGGCTTCAAAAACAAACTCAGGACGTAAAAAAATATATAATATGAGTTTTTAGAAAAGTTAACTTTTCGGTCAAGGTCAACGCTGACGTCAGCAACAGTAACATAATCAATTATTATAAAATATAAAAAAAAATTATAATATTCTTAATAATTCAATTAAAATATATATATACTTAATAATATACATAGAAAATACCAAAAAGTAGCTAACTCAAAGCCTAAAAACAATGATAACTTACTATAGTCCCACGTGTTTCACTCACCCTTTGTGCAATAGTAACATTTAAAAAGAATTGTTACAGAAACCATGTTCAGTAGTTTAAGATTCTGATGGTGAAAAGATGAGATGATATCAAAAATAAAGAAGAAGAAGAACAACAAGAAAAAAAGTCGTGAGGTTGGAAAACAAAGAGGGGAAGGGTACCTGAAAATGGTAGGCTAGGGTTTTATTCCCCTTTTCAACAAATACAATCTGGTAAGTTGGGGGTAAGGGTACCGGGAGGGTTACTTTTATTTCACAAAGCGCTAGGAGCGCCAACACCTACCGCTTGCCAAAAAGCGCCGCCTTTTGGCGCTCAGCTACGCTTAGTGTATCTCGCTTCGCCTTCACTGTCATAGGCGTTTTCTTTCTCGTCTGGCTACGCCTAGCGCCTTAGGCGCTCTTTTTCAAACTAAATTGGTGATCAAAAGTTTACGCCCCGAAAACATAAGTGACCTTACTGGTATTTTTTAAAATCGATAAAACATAAGTGACAACCGCATAGTTTACCCTTAATAAAAAGATCAACAAACTATCATTATCTGCATCTTCTCGGCATTGTACATGCTCTTAAGTGCGTCCTTCAAAACAACAAGTAAACATTTATAGCTCAGAAAAGGAAACCATCAATTCAAAGATTACATGAAAAACGTATCCTTCTTTTAAGCTAACTCAAGAGAAACCAAAAATACCATTACAAGTTACAATCAAAGCCCAACGTTCTTCCGTCATATTGTAGAAAAACAAAGACAAATGTTGAGGGCAACATGTCTTTTGTAGAAGATAGAGGCAAGGTATCCCAATGTCAGTAACATACAAAACACCAAGATAATACAATTTAAAAAATATAAATAGGAAAATTCCAATCCAGAAAACCAGAAAAGTGCAAAATTTAGAAAATAAAAAGTTGCTATAAGATTCCATTGGAAGAACATAACAAATAAAAGTGGATAAAATTTATATGAAAAGATGCAGTTCGAAGAGCTAATACGATTTGAAATTTTGGGAGAAATGAGAGTTTACCTGAAAGCAAAAGAGATGCTGCTTCTGGGTTTTTTGAGGAGACAAAAAAAAGTGTAGAAGTAGGGTAAACTACATAAATGTAAATAGTAAATTCGTCCGCCGGACTGACAGAAAGGCCCAATTAACAAAAGGGTAAATTATATAAATGGTCTCCGACTACGACCAATTTTTTTGTTAAGTCTTTTAACTATGAAAAGATACAAATAGGTCCCTCGACTAATTACAAATAACAAATCAGTCGAATTTCGTTAATAGATAAACGGTTAATGATAGCGCAGTTAATAAAATCTGCATAATAACATATTTAACCCTCAACATTTACATTTTATTTTAATTTGGTTTTACATTTAAAATTTTAGATCTCAACATTTAAGTGTTACAACATTTTAGTCCATTAAATCCTAAAATTCGTCTTCTTCCCTTCTAAAAATAAACTTTTATTGCTATTAACACTATCCATCTACAACCTCATTTGTATGAGCAGTAAAAACAGTTGAAGAATCAAAACCTCCATTATTGTTAACGGTAGTTAATCTCTTTAAAAGGCTGAAACAATAACTAATCTCGTATCGTTTTCATCTAAAGCTTTTCATTTTCATTTTATTTCACTCACTTTTACAAAGTTTAGTAAATTCATGACAATTTTGCATAGCTGAATAAAAGAAAGGTTATTCTACATATTAGTAAATTCATGGCGGTAGCTAATTCAGGACCAAATTAAACTAAAATGTTAATGTTGAGGGTTAAATATGTTATTCTACAGATTTTATTAACTCTCACATCATCAGTTGTATATTTTTTAACAGAATTGGACCGATTTGTTAGTCGTGATTAGTCGAGGGACCTATTCATAACTTCTCACAGTCAAAGGACTCAACAAAGAATTAGATTATAATCGGGGGACCATTTATGTAGTTTACCCTTAATAAAAGGGTGAACATTAAACTTTAGTAAATTATTCAATTCGATAACTAAACTTTCAATTGTGTTAAAGTATGCATTAAACTTTTAGTTTTATTTTAAAATGGTCACCAAGCCGTGAACGGCTGTCAAAAGGGTTACGTGACAGTGAATATAATTTTTATAATAACACATTTAGTAAATTTGCACATTCAAATAATTTAATCATAATTAAAAATAATAATAAACTTAACCCTTATTTACATATTCATTTAATTTGGTGATTCATACTACTACTCCCTCGCACCCGCTGCAATGCAGTCATTCACATCATGTCTAAATCTTGTGAACTTTGAATTAAAAATTATAAAAGAGCAACGACCAACGGCAATGAACCTTGAAAGCATCCCCTTCTCCTCATTTTTTCCTTAAAATCTTTTGTGTTTGTTATCTGCATAATTAATCTTATTTGATAGAGTTTGCTATTTAAGAAGAAGATTTTGGGTTTTTATTAAGATAGATTTGTAAAACAAATCTGGGTTTGAAAAACCAAAGCCAATCTGTTTACTCATAATTTCAAGATCGATATTTTTCTGATAATTTTCTGGGTGCGTTTCACAACAATTACCCTTTTCGTCTAATATAAAAGAGAAATACAAATTCTAGAGGAAACCCAAGGAAGGAAGGTTAAAACACTAAAGCAATCCCTCAAAAACTGTTGTATTTAGTCAAAGTAATTGGTTTCTGGTAAAATGTCGTTTACTCCTCTTCTTTTATTTATTTTTTTGCTTATGCATGTGCTTTGCTTAGTGTTGTATCCGATCTAACAATGAATTTAAATTTGGCCGAATACATGAAATGTACGCAGTTAACATAATGTTTTGGAACCAAGATTATGAACTTTAAATTTTAATTTGGCTGTCCAAATTATTCTTAAAAATAAGATCAAATTGAATGAATTTGTAAACAATGAGCGTTAATTTTTTTTCCGAATTATGAATAAATTATTTGAATGTGTAAATTTGGAGAACTAAATGTGTTATAATACAAATTTTGTTAAACGTCATGTCATTCTTTTAATAGCGGTTAACGGTTCGGTGACCAATTTGAAGCAAAACTAAAAGTTTAATGTCCACTTTGACGCAATTAAAAGTTTGGTTTCTGAATTGAATAATTTACTAAAGTTTAGTGACGATTTGTGAACTTTACTCTAGCAAAAAAAACTCATTCTCTGATCCAATGAAGAAGTTGATGGGTCAGATTGGATTAGGGACATAGGTTTTCAATCGGTCGATTCGATTAATCGACCGAACTGAACTACTCAAAATTCATTAACAAATTTTTTCCTTTTAATTGAACCGAATCACTCAGCTTTTGAATATATCGAAATTTGTTATGAAAATTTTGTATAAATTATACAAATGATTACTAAACTATACTAAAATTATCTTTTTAGTCATTGAATTTTCAGAAATTATTAAACAATCATTAAACTTATCAACCTATTACAAAATGGTCATTGACGTTATTATTGATAAATTTTGAAAAGTTTATTGATCATTTTGTAATAGTTCAATAGATTTAATGTTCATTTATGCTAAGTTGTTAAAGTTTAATGACCATTTTATAATATATCAAAAAATTGATAATCATTTTAAAATTTTTAAAAGTTCAGTGACAAAAAATAAATATATGTAATATATAATAATTAATATATAATAATTTCAGTTAATTTCGTTAACCGATCGATTTCAAACTGAATTAACCGATAACCGAAGTTTGAAAAAAAAACTTAATCGTTAATTGATTATACCTAAAATTAATCGACCGATTAATTCGAAAAACTTCAGTCCAGTTGGTTAATTTGGTTAAAATTGAGTATGAACGCCATTAATGAGGGGTGAGAATCGTGTGGGGAATATCCAAAAATTGTGGGGTTCTGAATCGACAGGAATGGGGAATAACTAAAATCTTCACCTATGAGGATGGGGAAGTTTATCACCGAAGCTAATATGGGGATGGAGATTGCTATATTCGAACTTTGGGGATAATCGAACCGTAAGAATAATCTATAATGACCTGAATTTTAGAGTCAACAAATAGGCGTTGACCTAAGTTATGGACCTTTATGTTAGATTGGGTTATTAGACACATTCAGAGAAGTTTGGGCTTGGTTAGATAAGAATTTAGCTACGCGGGCTTGGAAGGTGACCATTTTGTGATAAAGATGAAAGTGTGAGGTTTTATAGGGTAATTTTACCCTTTTTGAAAAGTGTGGCTGATTCCTCTTAATTTAGTTTTGTTTGGACCTAGGGTTTACGGGGGACAAGGTGCCTTTAGTGTGGTCACTAGTTCCCCCTCTCATTTTCTTCATCTTTCTTCACCCTTTTTCTCTTTTAAAAAACCCATAACTATTTTAAATTAAAGAAGTCACATTTTTTACTATTTTTTCCTTAAAAACTCAAGATTAAGATATGTTAATATCCTCTTCAAAAGCTTCAAAAAAAACATAATATTGAAGTAAGAAGGTATGGTTTTCAAAAATGTGGTTTTTGAAGGATGTGGGGTTTCAAGAGTTTTTACTTATTTCTATTGTTGTAAATTCATAGTAAAATCTTTCCTTAGATGTTATCTCAAGTCATGTTTTATTTTTCATGTGTTGTATGGCATGATGAAGTGATTGGGAGTTTCTTTCAAGTTTGAGTCAAAAGGGAAAGTTGAAGGAGCTTTTTGTGGGAGCTTAAATTCGAGTTTATTTTTAAAGGCCATCACATCTCTTACTCCAACTCTTCTTAAATATCATAAATTAATTTTTTTGCTTGATTTTATGGTTGGGATTGCTAGATTTGGTGTTATTGGTTGTTTAAGTGTATTTTGGGTGGATGAGACTTTAAAATGGTAAAACTCGGATTTTATATTAATCATGTGTAAAAATGGTAGTAAACCACATAAATAATTTCCGTAAGATGTAGGATCAAGCTAAGGAGTTTTTAGTTGAGATTTGTGGGCTTTGGGGATGATTTCCCGAGCCTAGAAAGCCATTTTCAGGGCTTAGGTACATGTAATCACTAAATTTGTTCGGACCTCGAACCTTTTTAGTTTGTGTCAATCGTGGGCTTGTATTGAGCTATTATGTAATTAATAACTAAGAAATAAGAATAAGAAAAAATAAAAAA
The DNA here is from genome assembly GCA_958450335.1 of Hibiscus tridactylites. Taxonomy (NCBI): domain Eukaryota; kingdom Viridiplantae; phylum Streptophyta; class Magnoliopsida; order Malvales; family Malvaceae; genus Hibiscus; species Hibiscus tridactylites. Next base: position 43,318,302 of record OY288289.1, on the reverse strand, counting down.
TAAAATTAAAGAAAGAATAAAAAAAGAAAAAATATATACGTAAAAATATTATCACTAGTATTGATCCTATTTCCATTATTTCTCATTTCAATTTTATTTGCCATGCATATTTATGATGGTTACCATTATTCTATTATTATTATTATTATTATTATTATTATTATTATTATTATTATTATTATTATTATTATTATTTATGTTTAAGACAAAAATAAAGATTATATATAAATAAAAGAGCCCAAATTCATTAATGAAAGTCCATTTACATATACAACAACCCATTTTGACCCATATTTAAATAATCAAAAACTCTATTTCCCCCTTTCTTTGGTGCAGCTGATTTTCAGCCGTTAGATCTAGTCTTAGATCTAACGGTCCAGACTGTGTAACAAGCCAAAACCCTAGGGGAGCTCTTCTCCTTCACCTGGTGCCGCACTATTCTAGCCATTGGATCTGGGCGTAGATCGGACGATCCAGATTGACGCGGAAGCAAATTCTAGGAGCCGTCTCATGACCTCGCACAGCACCTTCTACCAGTCGTTGGATCGCACTTCATCCAACGGTCCAAATTTGATCAAATACAAAATCCTAGAGAAGCATGCCCCTCGTTTCGCGCTGCACGTCCTTTGACCGTTCGATCCAAGATGCATCGAACGACTCAAATGGATCTAGAGACCCCACGCCCTTCACGTGTGATCATTCAGCACTCTCACCCGACGATACACTTTTGTTACACTTATGAAAAAGCAACCGAAGACAATTATCACCGATCAAGACCCATGGATGACAAAAGCCATTGAAACTGAAATGCCACTGACAAAACATATTGTTTGTATTTGGCATATAACCTCAAAGTTTAGCAGTTGGTTTACTTCAATTTTAAGAGAAAATTATATGGAATAGTATGGTGAGTTTTATAAGTTGTATAAACTTGACGACATCGACAAGTTTGAGCATGAATGGCCAGTTATGGTTACAAAGTTCAATCTAAAAGAAAACAAGCATGTAATCGGCTTGTATGAGATGAGATCAAGATATTTTAGGTGTCAGCCTATCTTCGTCCTTACTTTTTTGGCGGTATAATAACGACGGGAAGATCAGAAAGTATAAATAGTTGTGTGAAACGTTTTACTTCTTCTCGGTCATGCTTAATTGAACTCATCGAACAAGTAAGTTTCTAACCTAACTTATTCCAATATTTTTTTTAGTCATTTTCTTCTCCTATTTGATGTTAGTATGTATACATATATTTCAATTTGTATAAATCTATTTTTATTCATAAATTACAGGTTAATCTTGCTATTCAGAATGTTGAGCAAACTCAACTACATCATACTATGTTGGATACATATAGAGGATCTTCCTTAAGAACTTTGTCGCCTTTAGAAAATCAAGTGTCTCAAGTGTTCACAAAATTTGCTTTTAGAAAATTTCAAGTTCAATTTGAGATGCAACAAGATTCAAGTTATGTGAAGAAAGTCATAATTTGTTCATTGTGCACCATTATGATAAACCACATTCACAGAGACACAAAATTTTTTGGGATGGCGTTGTGACTAATTATAGTCGCAAAATTTTGTTGATTGTTTTCCTTCACAAAGATTATTTTGAGATTCCAACTAGATATTTGCCATTGCGTTGGTGTTTAGATGAAATTCACAAAGTTAAAGGCGCTTCAATAATAAATAGAGTTAAAGGAGAACCTAATCTTCAAGGTTCATTTGTTGGTGATATTAATATTGCTTGGGATGTACATGTTCAATGTCCTCCACATTCAATAACAAACGGGAAAAAGGTGCCAAACAAGTTATCTCTTGTAGCTTTTGCAAGAAAACTTGTCCAAAGAAGAGAAACTGCAGTATAAATCAAGTTTCAACATGTGTAAATATAATTTATATAATGTATATAAACTTATACCTTATAATTTATATAATGTATTTATAACATAATAAATAATAATTAGTAATAGTTTGGGCCTTGGGCCTTTAGGCTCATATCCCACCACCTATTTATTTTAGATGAGCCCCTAAAACCTATAATATATATATATATATATATATATATATATATATATATAAACTTATAACTTATAAGTTATATAATGTATTTATAATATAATAATTAATAATAAATAATAATTAGTAATAGTTTGGGTCTTGAGCCTTTGGGCTCTTATCCCACCACCCATTTTGTTTGAGATGGGCCCCTAAAACCTATATTGTATAAATATAATATATATATATATAACTTATATGTTATAAGTTATATAATGTATTTATAATATAATAATTAATAATAATTAGTAATAGTTTGGGCATTGGGTCTTTGGGCGGGCTCATATCCCACCACCCATTTATTTTAGATGGACCCTAAAACCTATAATGTATAAATTATATATATAAACTTATAACTATTAAGTTATATAATGTATTTATAATATAATAATTAATAATAAATAATAATTAGTAATAGTTTGGGCCTTGGGCCTTTGGGCTCATATCCCACCACCCATTTATTTTAGATGGCCCCTAAAATCTATAATGTATAAATATAATGTATATATATATATATATATATATATATATATATATAAACTTATAAGTTATATATTGTATTTATAATATAATAATAAATAATAATTAGTAATAGTTTTGGTCTTTGGGCTCATATCTCACCACCCATTTATTTTAGATGGGCCCTAAAACTTATAATGTATAAATATAATATATATATATATAAACTTATAACTTATAAGTTATATAATGTATTTATAATATAATAATTAATAATAAATAATAATTAGTAATAGTTTGAGCATTGGGCCTTTGGGCTCATATCCCACCACCTATTTATAATAATTAATAATATCAATAACAAGTAATAATTATTAATTGTTGGGCATTGGTCTAAATATTTTTATGGGATAAATTAATAATTATTATTAATTGTTGGGCGGGAAAATTAATATATATGGGCGAGAAAATTTATTTTGAAATCGCCCAATTCCCAAATTGAATTTCAATTTGGGGTAAATTATAAATAAAACCCTTTATATTATATAAGTTTTTTATTCAAGTCCTTCAAGTTTTAATTCAATTCAATCGAGTCCTTAAAACTTTTTTTTACTTCAAATTAACTCTTATTTATTATTTTTTCACTATAGTCCATAAAACTTTGTTTTTATTCAAAATTGAGCCTATTATAGTCCATAAAACTTTATTTTTGTCCAAATTAGCTCTTATTTATTACTATTTTTTCACTATAGTCCATAAAATTTTGTTTTTATTCAAAATTGTTCATTTCTAGTGAACCTGAAGTAACCCGAACTAAAATGAACCCGACGACCTAAAATTACCCGACCTGAAATGAAACAGACCTGAAATGAACCCGAACTGAAATGAACCCGACCTGAAATTTACCCGACTGGCAATTTACCTGCCAATTAACTGATATTACCAGACCTGTTTTTACCCGATCTGCAACGAGTTTGACCTGAAATGGACTTGGCCTGAAAATTGACCCGACCTGAAATGGACACGACCTGCAAATTACCCGACTGCAATGGACCCGCACCCGACCCGAGTCGAGTCAATTTTTTTTTACCTGAAATGACTTGTATCCGATTTTACCCGACCTGACAGAACCCGACCTGAAACATGTCCGATTACCTGTTTGCAGACTGTTTCAATATGGGCATTCCGATATGACCCAAGATGTTCCGAAACGGGTACTGCATCAGACTCCAACGGCTCTTTCTATATTAGTCGTGTTTCGAAACATGAGCGATTGTTTCGAAATGGGGAGTTGTAAAATTGCATTTATAGTGGGAAATAAAGTCTTCAACTGCTCCAAATCAATCCCAATGGTCCTCAACGGCTACAAACTCAATTGGGAGTATAAATCAAGCATCAAGGGAAGACTAATGCTTCAATTGTCAACAACATTATGATGTCAAATTGTCTTTAGGGCCAAATTGTATATTTCTTGTATAGACAACACTTGTGAGCTTAATTGTCCAATTTGCTCAAGTGTATAGGTTTTGGGTGAGTGCTTAGAGTTGTAAACACATACCTATTAGAGAGATTTCTTGTTTGCTTTGAATTTCACTTGTAAGTGAGTGTTTGATTAAGATAAGGGTAGATAGCTTAATCGATGTAACGGTTTCCTCCTAAGCCGAGAAAAGGGGACGAAATTCTTAGTGAATTTTGAAAATCATTGGTGGCGTTCCAAGGTAGTGGATGTAGGCTTTGGGTTAGAAAGCCGAACTACTCTAAATCCTCATGTTTAATTCTCATTTTTATCCACACTCAAACACTCAAAAATCCAACTTCTCCACCGCTTGGCAATCCATAATAGTTGAAAGAAATTGAGCCTATCAAGACTAACAATTGGTATTAGAGCGAGGCTCAATCGAAGAGGATTAACATCCTATTGAGGTGATCTGGGAAGCTCAATACAACATTCAATCAACCAGTCCAATGGCACAATTCATCGACAAACCACCTTTCTTCGATGGGACCAACTATGCTCATTGGAAGATTAGAATGAAGTTCTTCATAAAATCCAATGATTACAAGCTTTGGAATATTGTTGAATAGGGTCATTTCATGCCACAACGAAGTAAGGCAGAATGCAGTGTGGATGATCGCAAGAAGGTGGAGCTTAATTGCAAGGCCTTGCACATCCTCTTTTATACTTTTGGCCCCAACATCTATGAGAAGATGTCCACTTGCGAAGATGCCAAGGAAATATGGGACAAGATTGTAGTCACATACGAGGGAACAAACAAAGTAAAGGAGACCAAGATCGACCTCTTCAACCACGAGTATTAGAACATCAAGATAGAACCGGATGAAAACATTACAAAGATGTTCGATAGATTCTCCACCATCACAAATGGACTCAAAGGCTGTGGAGAAATCATTCTGGAAGACAAGATTTTTCGAAAGTTTCTCTATTCTCTTCCCGAGTTATGGGACTCAAAGAAGACTGCCATCATCGAAGGAAAAAATCTAAAGACCTTAAAGCTAGATGAACTCATGGGATCTTTTCTCACTCATGAAATGTTGAAGAAAGAAGGAGATGAGAAGAAGAAGAAGGAAGAAATAAAGAAGATGGGGAAGAATAAAGTCATGGAGCTAGGCATCAATGCAAGTGTCGTAGCTCTCAAATCCTCTACATGCCAACACGTCTATTTGAGCAAGGAGGAAAGTGAAGATGAAAAGATGGTTCATCTTTTCAAGAAATTCACCCGATTCATGAAGAGCTAGATGGCTAAATCCAAGCATGAATCGAAGAAGATGAAGGATTCCAACAAGTCCAACAAAAGGGGATCATCTTTAAAGAAAACATATGTGGCGACATGGAGTGATGAAGACTCCACCGATGATGAGGTAGCCCACCTATGCTTCGTGGCCCTCAATGAGAGGGAGATGACTTCTAACTCATCTAGTTCAAAATAATATACTTTTGATGAGTTACAAGATGCCTATGATAATTTGCTTTTGGAATTTAAGGCATCATTTTTTAAAAACAAAAAATTGCTTTCAAATTTGAAAAGGGAAAACGATTTGCTTTCCAAAACAAATCTAGAGTTTGAAGCAAAAATTAATGATTTTAAACTTATAGTTTTAGAGTTACAAATTGAAGAAAATTTTAAAGATTTTAAACTTATAGTTTTAGATTTACAAAATTTTCTTCAAGCGATGAAAAAAGATCATCAAAAAGAAGTTGATGATCATAAGTAGGAAAAAGATTTGATTTCCAATGAACTTCAAAAGAAAAACAATTTGAAAAAATCATTTTTTATGTGAGACAATCTAGTGCCCCTAGATTTTTGAATGGAAAACTTTTTAGAAGTATTTAGGTCCCAAAAGGACTAAGTACTTCAACTAAAAAGGATGAAATTGAAAAATGGATTCCTAAGGGGACTACATTTTTTGCTACTAATGTCTATGGATCCAAAGCATTTTGGATACAAAAAATTGTATGATTGTCTTGTTTAGGTGTGATGGAGATTGATCAACAAGTTAAACTATAAGGGGGAGCTCCATACACATAAAGAAAAGCACTTGAAGAAGGAAGGCTTCACATCCTCCCTTGAGTTCAAGTATGGTAAAATATAGTTGTTTTATTTGTTTTAATTTGATTTATTTTTATTTCAACTAGATTATCATATTGTTGGACTAACAACATGTGATTCTTTGAGTAAGGGGAGCTAATTTTAAAAATATTATTTTTGTCAAAAAAAATTAACATTCCATTGTTATGGACTTCAAAGTTTTCAAACATAGTTTGAACCATTTTTGATATAACAAAAAGGTGGAGAATGTTTTTGAAAAAAATGAATTTTCAAATGGATAAGGGGGGCTTTAATTGATTTTGAATTTTAATTCTCTTATTCAAAATTTATTTCACTAAGGGGGAGAATCCCAAACAATTTTCCAAGATTGGTTTTATTATATCAAAAAGGGGAGATTGTAGAACTAATGTTTTGATATAATAATTGAAAAATAGTTTTGGACTAAATTGAAAAGACATCAAAAATGCTTTTAATACCAAACAACTTGAAAATATGTTTGGGGAATTTTTAAAGAGCTTTTGAAGTGTTTTCTAAAGCCAAATTTTACAAAACCACCCAGGTGTTTCAAAATACCCCCTAGGTGTTTCGATACGACCATTTACAGTTTCAAACGTTTCGATACAACTCTTCCTGTTTCGAAACATGCTTAATCTAGGTGAGGGTTTTTACATAGTGTTTGGATACGAGCTTCACTGTTTCGATACGCCTATGTGGCAAAGATCTCAACAGTCAAAACCCCTAACGGCCATTTTCCAACGATATTTTAATTTAGGTTGTTTCGATACTGGGCTTCATGTTTTGATACGGGCGTTCCGATACAACCCAAGATGTTCCGAAACGGGTACTGCATCAGACTCCAACGACTCTTTCTATATTAGTCGTGTTTCGAAACGGAGTGATTGTTTCGAAACGGGAAGTTGTAGAATTGCATTTATGGTGGGAAATAAAGTCTCCAACGGCTCCAAATCAATCCCAACGGTCCTCAACGACTACAAACTCAATTGGGAGTATAAAAGGGACCTCCAAGCATCAGGGGAAGACTAATGCTTCAATTGTTAACAACACTATGATGTCAATTTGTCTTTAGGGCTTAAATTTTATATTTCTTGTATAGACAACACTTGTGAGTTTAATTGTCAAATTTGCTCAAGTGTATAGGTTTTGGGTGAGTGCTTAGAGTTGCAAACACATACCTATTAGAGGAATTTCTTGTTTGCTTTGAATTTCACTTCACTACAAGAATATAGGTTTTTAGTGACAAATTGATAGTGACTGAGAATAATTTTGTCACAAATATTAACTTTTTGTGACAATTTTTTTGTGCGACACAATTAATATAAGTAATTGTGACATAATTTTATTTGGTCACTGTAACAGTAGTAATTGTGACGATTGCATTTTTCACAAATGAATTCTCACTATAAGTATACAATTGTGACACAAAGTTCATTGTCACTAAAACTTTGACACATGATAGTGACGATATGTGAAGTGGTCACTATTATTTGCTATTTGTTGTTACAATGAAATTACTTGTCACTTAAAGTTTCACTTTTTGTTGTGATAAATTTTGTCACAAATAAAAAAATAAAAGTAATGACAAATTAGACATTGTCACAATGATAAATTTATTTTTATAATTATAAAAAGTAAAGTTAGCATAAACTAGTTTGTCAAAAGGTAAAATATTTTTATAGTCTATACTATGTGTAAATTGTTGTTTTAGTCAGTCTATTTTTGATCAACTTTAGTTCCTATATTTTTCAAATTTTAAAATTTTAATCCTAATCCTAACGAGACACCGGCAATATGACTAAATAACAAGGACTAAAAACGATGAAATTAAAGAAAAAAAATTAAATAAGCAACTTATGTATAACAAATTAGCTAAAAAGAAAATTTTACTTAACATATTTAAATACGACCATTCATGTCAGGATGAAAAATTCAAAATTTAAAAAGTATAGAAATTTAAAGTGACCAAATTAGAGTACAAAGACTAATATGTGATTCTAGCATAATATATGATAGATTTTTTTTTGAAAATTTTAACAGATATATTCCATTTTGATTAGTTTTTTTTACAGAAAAAAATCTAAATGGTTTCTTCAACATACGTACTTCGTATAAGAAACCATAGAAAATTAGGTAAATTATTATTATAATAATGTGTTATAATTAATAAATATTTTTAAAATAAATAAAATTAATTTCAATTACAATTAAACCTAAATATTATTTTTCTTTCAAAATTGTATAAAATTTCTTGCGTAGCGTAGTGGATAAGTATTGCACTCTCGCCCTAAAGGTTCCAGGTTCGATCATTCTTGAAGACATGCATTGCATTTATTTACTAAAAAATGATACTTGAATATGCTACATCATCTATAATTAAATTTCAGTGGTCTAATGAAAACTTAAAAGTTTGCGGACTAAAATGCAAAAGCTCCATTAAATTTCAAGGACAATTAGTGATTAGTTTAAACCCTAAATAAAATGGTTACAACTAAAAATATAATTAATTTTTAATTATTGACAGTGACGACATATTTTAGACACTATTTAAATATGTATTTGTGATAGAATGTTTGTTACTAGTAAGAATAACATTAGTGTCTAAATTTTAGTCACTATTAATAATCATTTGTGTCAAATAGTGTGGTCATAAAAAACATAACTATTGTGACGAAATACATGAAAGTTGTCACTAATATAATAGTGACGGAGTTATTAGTGACGACAGGTGACGACTCAGAAAAATAGTCACTGTAAATTTCAGTGACTAAATTTAACACTTTTTGTGACTATTTTCAATGTCACTACAAATGCATTTTCTTGTAGTGCTTGTAAGTAAGTGTTTGATTAAGCTAAGGGTAGATAGCTTTATCGTTGTAACGGTTTCCTCCTAAGCCGAGAAAATGGGACGAAATTCTTAGTGAATTTAGGAAATACTTGGTGGTGTTCCAAGGTAGTGGATGTAGGTTTTGGGTTAGAAAGTCGAACCACTCTAAATCCTCATGTTTAATTCTCATTTTTAGTCACCAACTCAAACACCCAAAAATTCAACTTCTCCACCACTTGGCAATCCATAACGATTGAAGGAAATCGAGTCTATCAAGCCTAACACTTTTGTTACACTCATGAAAAAGCAACCGAAGACAATTATCACCGATCAAGACCCATGGATGACAAAAGCCATTGAAACTGAAATGCCACTGACAAAACATGTCGTCTGTATTTGGCATATAACCTCAAAGTTTAGCAGTTGGTTTACTTCAGTTTTAAGAGAAAATTATATGGAAAAGTGTGGTGAGTTTTATAAGTTGTATAAACTTGACGACATCGACAAGTTTGAGCATGAATGGCCAGTTATGGTTACAAAGTTCAATCTAAAAGAAAACAAACATGTAATCGTCTTGTATGAGATGAGATCAAGAGATTTTAGGTGTCAGCCTATCTTCGTCCTTACTTTTTTGGCGGTATAATAACGGCGGGAAGATCATAAAGTATAAATAGTTGTGTGAAACGTTTTACTTCTTCTCGGTCATGCTTAATTGAACTCATCGAACAAGTAAGTTTCTAACCTAACTTATTCCAATATTCTTTTAGTCATTTTCTTCTCCTATTTGATGTTAGTATTTATACATATATTTTAATTTGTATAAATCTATTCTTATTCATAAATTACAGGTTAATCTTGCTATTCGGAATGTTGAGCAAACTCAACTACATCATACTATGTTGGATACATATAGAGGATCTTCCTTAAGAACTTTGTCACCTTTAGAAAATTAAGTGTCTCAATGTTCACAAAATTTGCACCATTATGATAAACCACATTCACAGAGTCACAGTTTTTTGGGATGGCGTTGTGACTAATTGTAGTCGCAAAAATTTTGAGTTTTCGGGAATCATTTGTTCACAAAGATTATTTTGAGATTCCAACTAGATATTTACCATTGCATTGGTGTTTAGATGAAATTCGCAAAGTTAAAGGCGCTTCAATAATAAATAGAGTTGAAGGAGAACCTAATCTTCAAGGTTCATTTGTTGGTGATATTAATATTGCTTGGGATGTACATGTTTAATGTCCTCCACATTCAATAACAAACGGGAAAAAGAGGCCAAACAAGTTATCTCTTGTAGCTTTTGCAAGAAAACTTGTCACAATATTACTACTTGTCCTGAGAAGAGAAACTGCAGTATAAATCAAGTTTTATCAACTATTGTAAAAAAGAGAGAACACTGTCTATTTTGAGAATTTAAATCCCAATTTCTCGATGAAGTTCTAAATAGGGTGTTTGGCGCCAAAAAAATGAGTCACGTATGGATGGTAAAAAGCCTTTTGATATTTTGTATTTATTGAGACATTTTTTGTGAAATTTTATATTTAATGCAACTTTTTTAATTGAAAATGTATTTTTTGTATATTGAATGATTTATATTGTTTTAGTGGAATTTTGTATTTAATGCATACTCTTAACTTATGCATGTATGCTTATGCTAGAAAAAATTTAATAATTTTACAATTATACAATACTTTCATATACAAAGATGAATATAACTAACTCATCTAACTGCCTAACTAATCACAATTAATTTCTACATGATTCAACACAGAATAGATGAGGTAATTACATTACAAGGTAAAAGATGTTATTGGTTAGCTGATAAAACATCATAATGACTTTTATAATAAAATGCATGATGATGGGAATCTAAACATATCATTAGGATTAGAGGTGTAATTGAACTGAACTGTTCGTGAACCGTTCGACAGAAAGTTTTTTTATGTTCGTTTATTTATTAAACAAACGAACATGAACAAGAATTTTTGTTCGTTTAATTAAATGAACGAACACGAACAATGGGCTTATTCGTTCATTTATGTTCATGAACATTCGGTAATTCGCTTGTTTATTTATGTTTGTTCGATTATGTCCGTTTAAGTTTATTGACATGTGTCTAGAGGTGTTCATTGTTCGATTAAACCGAACTAATCGACTGAACCAGAACAAAATTAGTTAATCTATTAGATAATTTTAAGATACGGCTAATAATTAAGAGTTTTTTCAAGTTCCAATTACCGATTTACAATCGGTTAATTAATTAAATTAATCAAATTAACCTAAAACTTTAAATATTTAACACATCTGTTCATTGTTCATTTGTATTCATCTATGTTCGTTTATGTTCTTTGTATTCATTTATCATTTAAACAAACAAACACAAACAAGAAAGTTTATGTTCATTTTGTTCTTATTCATTCATTTATTCAATTAAAGTTAAACAAACATACATGTACATACCTTCATTCAATTCGTTTACAAGCGTAATTAGAATGCTTCTTCAACCGACCTAAACTTTTTTTAATAAGGACATTTTTTGTTCAATACTAAAACTAAAAGCATATTTCAAGAATATTCAACCAAAATGCAAAAATTAGCCTTAAATTTTTAGTTTCGATAAAACAGAGACGAAAATCTTACACAGTACAAATATCCCATAAAACAGAGAAAATGACATTTTCTGAATAACAGAAACAAGTAGTTCCATTTCCATTGAAATAAAATACATGATGTTAAATTTACCACGAAAATCATTTCACCTACACATCAACAATTACAAACAAAATCCCATGACCAAGTTCATACAAATCTAAGATTTGAGAAAAGAAGGTTTTAATAAAATTAAGCTTTCTTGGGAGATTTAGTGGGCTTTGATGGAGATTTAGGTTCTTTAGAGGCAGCCTTTTCAGTCTTCTTTGGGAGAAGAACGGGGTTAATGTTGGGTAAAACACCACCGTGAGCGATGGTAACACCCGCAAGAAGCTTCCCCAGTTCCTCGTCGTTCCTCACAGCGAGTAGCACGTGCCTAGGGATGATCCTGTTCTTCTTGTTGTCACGTGCCGCGTTTCCAGCCAATTCCAGAACCTGGATCCAAAATTTCAAATCTGAGTTATGAACTGTAAATGATAACAATTCATTCATTTGATCACTCAAATTGAGCTTTCACTTACCTCAGCAGCTAAATACTCGAGAACGGCGGCGAGGTAAACCGGAGCTCCGGTTCCGACACGCTGCGAATACCTTCCCTTCTTCAAGTACCGGCCGATCCTTCCGACGGGGAATTGGAGACCAGCTTTGACGGACCTTGAAACTGGCTTCTTCTTTGGGCCGCCGCCTTTTCTTCCACCGGCACCTTTCTTTACTTTTGCTCCGGCGTCCATTGCTTGAAACAGATGTAGAAAAATAACGCTAACTCTTTAAGAAATGTAAAGTTTCAGCTTAAAAACAAAAGGCAAAATGACAAAAGATACACCCAACGTTTGCATGTTTTGTCATTTGACCCCCTATTCTTTTTTTTGGTCCAAATATGCCTCCAACGTTTGATTGTTTTGTCATTTGGCCCCCTATTCTTTCTTTTGGTCCAAATATGCCCCCAACGTTTTATTCGTAGTCCAAATATACCCCTAACGTTTCAATTTGGTCCAAATATGCCCCCTGTTAGATGAAAACTGTCAGTCAACTGACGTTCAACAACTGATGTTGACTGGACTTGCCACGTATTAAGATCTGCTGATGCCACGTCAAAAAAATTTATAAGCTGTTGAGCGTCGGTTGATTGACAGTTTACATCCAACAGGGATATATTTGGACTATGAATGAAATGTTATGGGCATATTTGGACCAAAAGAAAGAATAAGGGTCCAAATGACAAAACAAGCAAACGTTGGGGGCATATTTGGACCAAAAAAAAGAATAGGGGGTCAAATGACAAAACATGCAAACGTTGGGGGGCATTTTTTGTCATTTTGCCAAAACAAAACGTGGTGTAACTACCAACGCGACGTTTTCACGTTTTATAGCAGTGGTTTAGGTGGAGTGGAACGAGAGGGAAATGATAACCGTTAGATTGAGAACTTATCGACGATTAGAGATCATTTGGTAGAGATCCGTGTGGTTTTGAATGAACCAATGAAAAGCGAGATTTGGTATTTTGGAATAAATTGGCTGCCATTTACAATTTTTTTAGTTTCCTGCTTCTTCTAATATTTTAAAATTTGGAATTAGAAGACCGTGTTTTTTTGTAAATTACAAATGGCTAATGCAACTAAAATTTAGGTTTTTTTTTCTGAATTTAATCTAAAAATTATTATGAATATTTATCTATGTGAATGTCTATAATGATAAAAACTTTATCAATGAGACTTGATTTATTTTATCATTAGAAATATTATCTTCATTAATTAGAGTTTAATGTATTATGTACTTCTTATGCCTATAAATAGATGATTTAATGAAGGTATTGTATACACTTGAATATTGAAATAATATAAATCTCTTTTCTTCTCATCTCTTTGTTCTTCCATTTTTATTCTTTATTTTATTCACAACAAAAACACATTAATTCCCAATCTAGGCATGTGAAAAGATTAATTCCAAAATAGGTTTCTTTTAGGGTAAATTCGATCATAAATAGAGTCAATTCTCCCTTAATTTTATCATTTTAGATTTTTTGACAATTTTTTTTTAAACATATGAGTGTGCAATAATTACTTGAATTCGACTCTTACTATAGTGGATTTCAAGCTAAATATTCAGGACATTATAATTTGACTATCATGGTAATCAATTTCAACAAAAAATTAAAATTATTTTTAAAGAAAAAAATTTAATATATGGATAAACTACATAAATAGTCATCAAACTTTTAGTCTACTCTCAATAAGTCTCTCCCATTTGCTTTCATCAGAAAATAGTGGTATTGATTAACTTTCTTGAGTCTTGACTTTAATACAAGCCACGTTAGCTTTTCTTCTTACTCTTCACTAATCTGGTAACTATCGTTAAAAGGGTGTTGTAGTAGTTAAAATATTTTATATAATAATAAATTTAGTACTCCACGATTGCACATAAAAATATTGTCCTAATTCGAAAAAATTAATAAATTTAATCATTATTATTTATATATTATTTCAATTTTTGCCTTATTTTAACTAAAAATAATTTAACCCCAAACCCTAAAATACAAAACTCTAAATCATAAATCTTAAACCCTAAACTAGAGAAGAATTGATGGCACAGAGTATTAAAATAATCGGAGGTTGCCGGTGCAGCACAAGAAATGCTAGTATTTGAATTGACAACTTCTAACAAATTGAGTACAGAGATAGAGGCTACTACAGAACCCTTCAAACAAACACAATCATAAAACATTAACATTTAGAAGAAGGATTAATATCCTAGCGGTGGAAACTTAAAGTTTCCACAAGCGCCTTAGTTTTAGGGTTTAGAGAGTTAGTTTAGGGTATAGGGTTTAGGGGTTTAGGTGTAGGGGTTTAGAATTTAGGGATAGTTGTTTCAATTTAAGGTTTAGGGTTATAATTTAGGGTTTATAGGTTAGGGTTTAGTTTTTAGGGTAGTATGGTGAGGATTTAGGTTTTAACTTATAAACCCTAAATTATAACCCTAAACCTTAAATTGAAACAACTATCCCTAAATTCTAACCCTCCACACCTAAACCCCTAAACCCTACACCCTAAACTAACTACCTATACCCTAGAATTAAGGCGCTTGTGGAAACTTTCAGTTTCCACCGCCTGTGTATAGAAAATTTATCCTTAGAAGAAAAAAATAAAAATTATAACAAGATGATTATGTTCGTTACTTAAAACTCAAAAAGGGTTCCCATGTTAGAAAACTAGGCTTTAAATTCTCAATCAAGAAAGATATGTTATTTTCTGGAAATTAGAACAAAAGACACAACTTCAAAGAATATATTTCTTACTTCCATCAGCTTTTGAAAAATAAATTAGATTTATAGTCTACTACATTACCGTTTTATTTATAAGTTGTCTAACCTGAATATCAAATGACGAGTTTTACAGATGACTACTATTTACTATGAGTTTTCCACCAAATCCAAAACTAACAAGTGCATGTGGAGGACGACCAACAGACGATCGACCGGCGTTTGAAGCATAAAGAAGCGGCTGGCTAGCCTGAAGTGGCTGCTAGGAAACATTTACAGGCTTCTGGCCTCCATAGAAATCATTTGAGAAATGTGTTTCCTCATGTTGCTTTAAATTTCCTAGATAAACCGGTGATTGAAGTTTTCGGTAGGAAGAATGTGTTGATTAAAGTTATCAATTATGGTTTAGGAGTTAGAGTTTAAAGTTTAGGGTTTTGGTTTTAAGGTTTAGGGTTAAATTATTTTTAATTAAAATTAGGTGAAATTGAAATGATGTGTAAATAATTAAGGTTAAATTTATTATTTTTTTGAAAAAAAAAAGACAAAATTATTTTTATGTGCAAACGTGAAGGACTAAATGTGTTACTATACAAAATAGTTTAACTGCGACAACACCCTCTTAACGGTAGTTAACGGGTCAATAACCAATTTAGAGCAAAACTAAAAGTTTAATGGTAACATTGAAGCAATTAAAAGTTTAGTTACCAAATTAAATAATTTACCAAAGCTTAGTTACCATTTGTGTACTTTACCCTTCTAATTAAGTATAATAATGCATTAAATATTTGCCCCTGAACGGCCACCTTCAATGGTTGAACATTTTTGTGTCAGTCAAGACTCTAGAGATTCATGGATTTCTATACATCTGTTGTTTTTCTTCCATTCCGTCCCTAAAGTCTTTTTCCTTGTTTGTTTTCACGATTGTAACTATAAATCCATATTTTTGGCTTCATTTGCGATTGCTCTCAAGCCAACCTTCTTGAAATAGAAAGAAAATGAGAAGTTAAGGAAGAAAGCACAGATGATGGAGCAGGAGAATCAAGCTTTGTTCTAATGCTAATAACTCAAAGGCAAATACTATTCATGAACTTAACCTCCAGTTTTAACCCAAATCCTCTGAGTTCTAGCAATTTCTGGTCCTTCTCGATAATTGTTACAAGTGAATTAGGTCTTGCTCAATTTGGAAGGAATTAATTTAAGTTTTAATTTTATTAATGTTGATTTTGGGCGACATCAAACAGAGAGGTGGAGACGATTGCCGACGATAGGTGTGGGACTGACGATGGTGGTTTACTCATCTCTCGACGAGTCGAGAGCCATAGAGGACCGTGGTTAGTCATTGAAATAGGCGGTTCACCCCTGGTTGACTTGGGGCCGAGAGCCGATTTCAGCGTTGAACCAGCGGTCGGAGCCATTTGGGAGAGGAGAGAAAGAGATGGGCAATGATAGTCCTAGTAGAGAATTGGGGAAGCATCCTTATTTTCTTTGGTCTAAGGGGTATTTATATCCCATTAGCACTGTAGGTGGAGTGATGGTCGATGAGCCTCCGGAGGCATGTGGGTCCGGAGGTATAGGAGTGCTCGGGCTCCATGATGCATGGAGCATAGCGCGAGAATGATGATGCGGAGACTAGGAGCTCCTGGGGTACCTCCGTAGGGGCTCGTAGGTCCTGAAGGCTTGCGGGCTCCAAGGGTGTGCCATTCTTGGATGTGAGTCTCCAAAAAGGAATGTCGGGGTGAAGTGTGGAGGCGATCTCTCTAGGGGCGAGATTTTGTTAGGCTCGATGCACTCCAACCGATTGTGCCAAGAGGGTTGAATTTGCTTCCCGAATGAATTGGCTAAAAATGAAACTAGTAGACAATATTGCACGATGATTTTAGAATGGTTCGACTACCCAAATGAGTCTATATCCACTACCTTAGCACATCACTAAAGATTTTCCAATTCACTACTATGAATTCTTCCTTTTTTACGAGTTCAATGGGTAACCTTACATCCCTATATTTCATGGGCTAAGATAGAACCCTCTCCCTAGTTTTATAAGGATCAACTAGAACTTATCCCTCAACAATGAGGTCTTGACAGTGTAAATTAATTACCTCTCTAGGTGGGTGTTTACTCATTTTGGCTCAATAGAATTGGACTAAATTACAAGAGATTAGAAAATAGACAATGAAGAACTCTACTCTCTTGATCCTTAATCTTGGATGTCTCATCCTTATCTTCAAGTGTCTCAAGCCTTCTTTTATAGTGTGGAATGAGTTACTAGCCGTTTATGGGCGTTGGGGATGGTTTGGAGCCGTTGGAGAACTTTAAAACAGAGCATTCAATGCTCACCTGTATATAAGTTTCGAAATTACTCAAAAAGTTTCGACACTCTTTGAGTCGAATTTGAAAATTTGATCGTTGGAGCTCAAGGTTTCGAAACTTACTCTATAATTTCGAAACTTGAAAACTGTCCGAAATCAAAAGTTTAGAAACTTATGCAGAAGTATGGAAACTCTTGTAAAAGGGAGTTTCGAAACTTCTAGCAAGTTTAGAAACTTTGCTCTTGCATTTTTAAGAATTAAGTACTTTTGACTTTATGGAAATATTTTAAGTTTAAGGATGAGTCAAAACACTTAGAAAATATTTTTTAACATATTTTTCAAGTTTTATGGACTTTGAAATATTTTTGCAATTTTTGAATAAGTCCAAAAACATTTTTCATTGAGTTATATCAAAATAAATATCTCAACAGATTTTCTAGAAGAGATTGGCAGAGGTACAACATCAGATACCCCCTTGTTGGGTCACGCCGGTACACCTCATGGCGCAGCGAAAAAATTATCCGGCGATCACCACCAGAGATCCATGTACGAAGAACGAATCAATGTGAATAAGAGTGAAGAATTAGTTGTTTAAAATATGAAATTCTGACTTTGGAGAAGATAGATAACTAATCACGATTTCACAATGTCAATTCTTAAGCCGCAACGATAATGCTCCGACCTCTACGTAGTTCACCCAGTTGAAACGAGCATATAAAAATCTCTAAATTATTTAGAAGGTAACGAGCATATAAAAAACTCTCTAAACTATTTAGAAGGTTTTTCCCAAAAAAAAAAAATTTGACTACTAGATCTCTAATGCCTTTATATAGCCTTTGTAATCTTAATTCAACTCATATTAGGATTTCAATATATATTAAATATATAATCCCAATTTAACTTTAATTAGGATTTCAATATATATATATTAAATATATATAATGCCAATTCAACTTAATTAGGATTTTAATATATATATATATATTAAATATATATAATATCAATTCAACTTTAATTAGGATTTTAATATATATATATATATACTAAATATATATGATCTCAATTTAACTTGATTAGATTTTTAATATATATATATATATTAATTTAAATCGAATTATATTATTTATATATTAAAAGAGTCATAATTACAATAATTATTTTTTTTAATATTACCCAATAGTTAAATTATATATATATATATATATATATAATATATATTAATTTAGCTAAATTCGTGTACAATAAATTTGTACATATATAATTCGTTTAATATATGCTCATTTCAACTGTGGGTGTGACCCTATAGGTTCATGTAACATTAGTAGTAAATATTAGAACATTTATAATATTACAAACAATGAGTGACATCTAGCAATATGTTATTGTCACCTAAGTTACAAGAAATCATGATTCAACATAACCTCTTCGTGATTAACACTTTTCATGTATTACATCCTTTTGTCCTTATATCTAGATTGGACACAAGTCATGGAGTAGTCACACTTGTATAGTTCATCTAATATTTCTTGATATCTTGAGTAAACTATTATAATGAATAATTATGATATCTCATATCAACTTATTCAAGAATGGCCATGCATTTCTAGTCTCACTCAATCAAGTGGCCTACGATATTACTCCTATTATGCAGGAGGGACAAATCCTATCTTGATCAACCATATCCCACTACATAGATTGTGAAATATCCAATATTAGTCTTGATAGTGTAGTCAGTTACGACACACGTTTGACTGCATAAAAATATGTCACATACGATGTTGAAATAATAATGATCTCAAGTCTGAGGATCATACATGTAGTTATCACTATGAGCAATATTGTGACTGTCACATAATAATCTATGAAACATGCTCATATCGGGTCAGTCCAGTATGTCGTTCTCTAACACATACTTATGTATTGATTTTGACATCTCTATATCAATAACAACAATTTGTCATCAATCAACTACATATTAGTCTTAATGCATTATTGTTGTCCACGCCGACAATAATACTCGACTAAGGACACTTAAGAATAATCATATTATTCTAAGGACTTTATTATAATTCAGTTTATTTACACACAGAATTGTAACTGAAAATAATAATGACAATTCCTCTTTATGAAAAAACAATGTGAAAAGCCCCGGTTTAGGGCCCGGGAGTTTATCGGTTTTGATCTAGGATTAGTTTCGGGTTAATTTTAGATTAAAATGGCAAATTTATAAAAATTTCCATTATTTACAATAATGACATTAATGAAGTTTGAAAATGGGAATTTTGAGTTAAAAGGAATAAAGAAAATAAGTTTGAAAAGTGTCTTCTCCAAAAAAATCCCATTTTCCCACAAAACCTCTCCTAAACCCCATTTCACTATTCCATTGCCTTAAATCCCTCATCCAAGCAAGTTTTTTCAAGGTAATCTCTTCCTTGCTTAGGTTCTTACATACTTAGCTTGTACTCATTGAAAACCTTCTTTTAAAACCCATTAAAATGCATTTTTAATTTGGTGTTGGGTTGGAGAAATGGGTATTTCTATGGGATTTTCGTGTGGGTATTTTTTTGATCAAAAGATAGAAAATTCCATTAAAAGAGGAAAAGATTACAAGTACAAACGTAGTAACGGGGGTAGGGGCGGGTTCTAGAAAGTAAGTTCCAGGAGGTGTTTAGCGTGTTTAGCAAGACGATCCACTGCTTGATTACAAGACCCAGGAACGAAGGAGAAAGAACAAGAGGCTAAGGAGGCAGCCTCGGATATGATATCTTCCTCGATTGCTGAAGAGACCCAATTTGATAGAGATCCCGTGCACAACCTTCCTATAACAACTTGGCAATCAGCCTCAATGATGATATTAGGGAAACCAATGAGGGATGCCAAAGATAAACCAAGTCTAATAGCATAAGCTTTCGCTGCCGCTACGGACGGTGCAAAGGTTGGTGCAGAGACTCCTTGTAAAAAGGATCCCGAACTATCCCGCGCGATCACTGCCACTATAGCCTTTCCAATGAGACTATCGAAAGCAACATCGCAGTTGATCTTGATGAAGCCAATGGGAGGAGGAGTCTATTGCCTCAAAACAGTGGTTTTAGGGGTTTTATCTGGAGGGCAAGGAGTCGTCTCGTGGGAAAACTCCATGTAAGCTCGTTTTGCACGTAGCCAAACATCCCATGAAATGTCCCTTCTACATTCGAACACGAAGGCATTCCTCGACTTCCAGATCACCCATAAGAGGAAAGTGATCAGGGTACATCCTTCATCGAACTTCCCCAATTTCCTGAAGTCATTGATTTTCGCCCACCACTTGGAAAAACTAGGGAAGCCAGAAGGAGACGGTGAATAGTTGAAACCAGAGGCTCTCTAAACTGCTTGTGCAGAAGGACAGAAAAATAATAAGTGTTCGATGGATCCCGTCCCGTCTCCACATCTTGGGCAGCAATCCAAATCCTGAAATTTACCATGGAAGCGAGCAGTGAGAATACCCTTTGTGGGAACAATGTTATGGCAAAACTTCCAAAGGAAGGCGCAGATCTTGGGAGGCACCTTCAAGCCCCATATAGATCTCCAAAAAGCTTTGTTTGATTTGGGGACGTCACTCGACGAGGGGCCAGGGGACGTCTTAAAATTATCCTCAATGAACATGTAACCCGATTTAGCAGAATACTCACCGTTCTGTGTCCCAGCCTAAATTAGAGAGTCATTGACACATGGTCCACCTATCAGGATAGATAAGATGGCCTCAACTTCCTTCGGGGAAAAAAAGGAGATTCAGCTTTGGCTTGTTCCACGACCTTTGATAAGGATTCACGAGAGTGAAGACTGAGGGACACGAAGATAAAGATGAAAGTTGTGAAAGGATCCGAAATCTGGGGAGCTTCGGGATCCAATTATCCTTCTAGGTAGATATGCTTCTACCATTTCTGACCCTCCAAAGAGCACCTTCCCTGATAACTTCGACCCCTTCCTTAATACCTGCCCAGGCCTAAGAGGGGTTTCTGCACCTTGGAGCCTCAAAGATATTTCCATTAGGGAAATAAATTCTGCAAAGAGTTTGAGCTAGGAAGGAATCTAGATTCTTAACAACTTTCCACGCAACTTTTGCAATCAGGGCTTTATTGAAGGATTTGAGATTTTGAAACCCTATACCACCTTGATCTTTAGGGTGACAAAGGTTTTTCCAGTTAAGCCAATGGATGCTATTCTCCTTGTGACCATTGTTGTCCCACCAGAATTTAGCTACTAATGAGCAGATCTCATCACACAATGTAACTAGGAGTAGGAAGCACTGCATCACATAAGTAGGGATGGCTTGTGCATCTACTTTGATGAAGATTTCCTTCCCTGCCCAATTTAAAATTTTTTATTTCCAAACTCTTAGTTTATTTTGCACTCGTTCCTTGATAAAAGCCAGTGCCTCCTTTTTGCTTCACCCCCAAAAAGAAGGCAGGCCGAGGTACCTGTTGTCCTCTTCCATTTGACGGAAACCCAGAGTATTGGAAAGATGAAGTTTGAGTTAAGGACTTATGTTCGGGGAGAAGAAAACCGATGACTTCTAAAAATTGACCATATGTCCTGTCATTCTCTGGAATAGGTGAAGGATGTGAAGGGCAGCATCGCAATTTCCTTTATTTGTCGTCAAGAACATAAGACAATCATCAGCAAACAAAAGGCGGCTCAGAGTTGGTCACCGCCTATTAATCTTCAAACCCTCGAAACGAGAATTCTCCACCTCCTTTTCTGTTATCCATGACAAGATATTTGAGATGAGGATGAATAAAAAAGGAGAGATCATATCTCCTTGTCTGAGTCCTCTCCCAAGAGAGAACTCTCCAAATTTTTCCCTATTTAAAACCAGAGAAAAGGAAGCGGACGAGACGCATTTCATGACTCTACTAGTCCACTAATCACAAAAGCCCATTCTCTGCATCACAAGACCAAGAAGATCCAGTCGACTTTGTCATAGGCATTCTCAAGATCAATTGTAAGAGACATAAGCCCCTTCTTTCCTTTCTTTTCCCGTTTAACCGCATGGAAAGCCTCGTTAGCTAAAATGATGTTGTCATGGATGTATCTTCTTTGGACAAAAGCTGATTGATGATGTGAGATGAGATCAGGGAGGAAAGTTCTGAGTCTGAAGGCCAGGATATTAGTAATAACCTTAAGGGAGAAATTGCAGAGGCTGATCGGCCGAAAGAGAGAGACTTCAGATGGATTTTGTTTTTTGGGGAATGAAGACAATATTAGTCTTATTCAGCTCATAGTTAAGAAATCCATCCTTGAAAAAAGCAGAGACCATCCCAATGAGATATTCTTTAATTGTCTCCCAGAAATTATGATAGAAGCATCTAAGAAAACCGCCTGGCCCTGGGGCTTTGGTAGCCCCCATGCTAAAGACAACTTTTTTAATCTCTTCTTCAGAAACTTCTTTGCTCAGATCGAGATTCATTTTATGGGATACGAGCTGTGGGATATAATCACTGAGGCCCTGGAAGTCAATAGAGTGGTCATTGGAAAACACTTTATGGAAGTGTTACTGCAAGAAGTTCGCAATATCCGTGGGGTCCTCAAGCCATGAACCATCACCGTCTTTAATTCTAATAATAGAGTTGATTCTCCGATGTTGAATAGTGGTGGCATGGAAAAACTTAGTATTCTTGTCTCCCCATTTTAACCAATTGATTTTGGATCTTTGGTGTCGGTATCTCACCTCGCTCTCCCACTCCAAGTCCAGCTCTTTTTTTATCTGCTTATACACTTCTAATTCCGAATCAGTAAGTTTCCTCCCTGGATTACTTTTTATTCGGGTCATCATAAATTTGTAGAGTGTCCAGAAGTTCTATATTTTATGCACATTCTCGCCCTTATTATTGTTGCTCTTGAGCTCATTTAGGTGCATTGCATGCATTATAACAACATCTTCTCTTGTACCATGCTTTCATTGAATATCTTATGATTGGTGAAGAAAATTTATTGTTTTAGTTAGTTTATGTTTTCAGGTGCTATAGCTAGGAAAGTAGAAGAGAGGACAAGACAAGGCAAGAAAGCTGGAACCAAAGAAGTTGTACTGAAGCAGCTCAAGTTTCCGCCAAGGACACTGCTGAAGCAGCATTGCCGCCAAGAGCCGCCTGATGCTAGACTTGCTTAAGGGCACTACCGAGAAGGTAAAGTTGATATGTGATCGCTTGAAGGTAGCTTCAGACCGACAGAAGTCGTATGCCGATTTGAAGAGAAAGAAGATAGAGTATGTCGTGGGCGAAAAAGTGTTTTTTGAAAGTCTCACCTTGGAAGAAGGTGACGAGGTTTGGTAGGAAAGGTAAGTTGAGTCTGCGATTCATTGGACCTTACGAGGTAGTTGAGAGGGTCGGTCCTATTGCCTATAGATTGAGACTGCCGACAGAGTTAGAGAAGATTCATGATGTGTTCCATGTTTCGATGCTCCAAAAGTATAGATCGGATCCGTCTCATGTAATGCCAGTAGAAGAGATTGAGTTGAACCCCGACATGTTATATGATGAAGAGCTAGTTGAGATTCTTGCTACGGACATGAAAGTGTTGCGTGGGAGGTCTATCGAGTTAGTCAAAGTTTTGTGGAGACACCGTGGTGTAGAAGAGGCTACTTGGGAGAGGAAGGAAGACATGGAGAAACAATTTCCATATCTTTTTCCGTCAGGTAATTTCGAGGACGAAATTTCTTAAGTGGGGGAGAGTTGTAACGCCCCAGTTTAGGGCCCGAGAGTTTATCGGTTTTGATCTAAGATTAGTTTTGGGTTAATTTTAAATTAAAATGATGATTTTTATAAAAATTGCCATTATTTACAATAATGCCATTAATGAAATTTGAAAATGGGTATTTTGAGTTAAAAGGAATAAAGAAAAGAAGTTTGAAAAGTGTCATCTTCTCCAAAAAATCCCCCTTTCCCACAAAACCTCTCATAAACCCTATTTCACTATTCCATTGCCTCAAATCCCTCATCCAAGTAAGATTTTTTAAGGTAATATGTTCCTTTCTTAGGTTCTTACATACTTAGCTTGTACTCATTGAAAATCTTCTTTTAAACCCCATTAAAATGCATTTTTAATTTGGTGTTGGGTTGGAAATGGGTATTTCTATAGGATTTTCGTGTGGGTATTTTAATGTCATGTTTAAGGGTGTTTTTAATCATGCTTTGGTGTCTTAAAAATGTTAAAATGGTGGCTAATAGTGGGAAACCCGAAATGGGTATAAAAATGAGATTTTTGGTTGAAAAGGTTGAGTTTTTGGGTGGAAATCGTGGTTGGTGGTTTCTTTGATGTTGGGGGATGTTTCTAGATGATTTTGGATGTGTTTTGATAATTTAAGTGGATGGATTCATTTTGGGGTTTGTCTAGAACGAAATTAGTGGAGTTTTAGGTGAAATTTGAGTTCGAATCAATGTGTTTTGGTTGCAAGGAGTGGGTTTCCGGGTTGTTGCTGGTTTACAAGTGTATTAGCATCCTAATAGTTTGTTTTGGGTTGCCTTGAAGTAGAGGAGATTGATTCGGGTACTTTGGGCGCGATACCGGGTGTTGCGGAGGCTTGAAAACGGTGTTTCAACTTTCATTTGGGCTCTATCTGTGAGTGGTAATGTTTTGAAGTTTAAAATGATTTCAAAGTGGATTCTTGGGGGTTTGGGTGGAGCCTTAAGGGCTAACCTAAACCCAAGTGTAAGTTTGCCTATACTTGCCTTGCTTGGTTGCTTGTTGATGTACGCGTTTATGCTTATTGTGATGTTGATTTCAGAATGCTTTTATTCCCGTTCTAATGTTGGTGTGTAGTCGTTGTGGATGTCAAGCCTCACATGATGGTTGTCGTTGTTTACGGTGATGTGTAGTCCCACTGGTAGTGACTAGTAAATGAGTACGGTTGTAACACCCCAATTTTGGGCTTGGAAGTTTAGGGTCGAACCAGACCGGTCTGATTTTCGGTTCGAATATAAAAGATAGTTTTAGGGAAAGTCTAGTTCGGGATGCATTTAGAATATGGAAAAATATCTAAAAATCCTCTTTAATATATATAAGAGAGTGGTGAAATCAATTTTACAAAATAAGGTTTGGAAGTGTGACATTTCGAAATAGTGACTAAAATGTAATTTTTGAAAAGTTCATGACTGTTTTGTAAGGATTGAAACATTGAATCTTTAAGGAGCTAATTTACCCAAGGAGGGATTTCTCCAGATTTTTCTTAATTTTAATGACTCATTTAATGTTTAATTAAATTAAAAGAAAAGAGGGAAACCATATTTTAGTTTTCATAACCAACTTTTGCTAGAATTTTCTCATTTCATTTTCTCTCAAAATTCCCTCAGCCAAACACAATTCCACAGTAGCATTTCTTTAGATTTTCACACCAAATGATGAGATTTCAATCCTCAAATGATTCCTAATCAATTCTACATCAAATCCTCTTCATTTGCTTATTGAATTTTCAAGGATTTTGGCTCTAATCAAGGAGAAATCCACATTTAGAGGTAAGGATGTCCTTCTCATCTAAATACTCAGTTATTTACTGAAATTCCCAAGTTCTCAATCCTTAAATTAAGTTTTATTAAAGGTTTTAATGTTGTGATCTTGATTTTTGGCTTAAAACTCAAGATTTGGATTTAATCTTGAAGAAATTCGTGATGAATGTTTGGGCTCTATTTTGAGGTGTCTTTTTAATGTATTTTGGATGAATAATGATGTGTAATTGAGGTTTAATCAATGCATTCCCGAATAGGTTGATTTTCCTAAGTTTTTACTTGTGAAAATGGTGGTTTTGGGGGCGATCTTGGTGTTCTGTTATAGCTGGAGGTATAAGGACGTGATTAGGTCCTTTTTGGATGTTAATTGATGTCTAAGAATGTTTAGAAGTGATGGATCTTGGCTGGGTAATGTCGTGGAAGTGTTTGGATGTGATTTCGGTTGTGTTTGGTAGCCGAAATGTGAGTTTTGGTGAGAGCAGCGAGTTTAGGTGTAATGGCTGAAGATTTTAATGCATGATGATGCATTAATCCTCTGCTTTGATGTGTTTAAAACATGGGAGACATTCTCGGATCCTTGTGGTGTTGATCCGGAGGCTTAAACGGCGTTTCGGCACGCTTGCGAAACAGAATCGGTGAGTGAAGTTTGGTTTTTAGCTTTGAAACCAATGTTTGAAGGTTTGGGAGCTTATTTTAAGTCTAAGCAACTTAACTAAGCTCAAGAGTAAGTTTTCGGAGAAACTCTCTCTTTGATGAACCATGAGATGGTTTGATGCAATGTGTTTAATTTGCATGTTTAAATTCTGTTTTGAAAGCATGATTAATGCTGGTTTTGAAAGCCATGAGTTGAAGGATGCTCAAGGTAAGAGACCATTGGTTTGACATTGATAAATATGGTTTTGATGCATAATGATGCATGATTGTTTAATGGCCTGATTAATGCTTTAAAATAGTAGATTGATGATGGTAAATGATGTATATTGGGAAGTGATGTGTTGGTTTAAAAGTACTTGGATCAGATATAGTTAGCCGGCTATAGGATTGGGTGCACCGTGAATAAAGTCGCCTTGGATGTTGAGGGGTTGTAACGGTACCGTAAACTCCATCCAAGTACACTAACGAGATGTCTAAGATCATAATGGTGGTTAAAATGCCATGTGAGGATCTTGTGTTGTGTGTCCCGTGTTCTCGTTAGCGATGTTATACAACTACCAATGAGTGATGTGGAGGGGTTGTGATTATACCGTTAAACTCCATCACGGGTGTTGAGGGGTTGAGATTGTACCGGTAAACTCCACCTTGTGTGTTTGGTAGTGTGTATGAAGCGTATGGGACAACGCTTGTAATCCGCGTATCCGATTGTGTTTTATGTTGAAAAATGGTTATGGATTATCACTTGAAAGCCAATATGACATGTTGATGTAATGAAGCATGAGATGCTTGTTGTGTATGCATTGTTGCATGAGAACTGATGTTTATGAAATTAAAGGCCTTTGAAAGGTGTTTTATAAAGTGCATTATTGTGTTGTTTCATTAGAGTATGCCTCACTAAGCATTTGTGCTTACGCTCTCTCTTGAACCAATAATGCAGATAATTGAGGTGTTTGAGGGCATCAAGGAGGCTAAGAATCCAAGGGAAGGACTAAGCTCATGTACGGTGACTATTTTACAACATTATTAGATTTTGATATTTGGAAATGGGAACCTAGGTTGTGTTTTTGGGAGATGTTTATGGACTCCCTAGTTGTGGCATGATGCCTTTGAAGTTTAAGACTTGTAAATGACCATTTGGTGTTTGCTTTGATGATTTGATGTTTGGTTGGTTTTGAGTATTAGGTTGCATGCCAAAGGATTGAGGTTTTTCCTAATTGATGCCAAATGATGCCTTGAATGTATGATGACTTTTTGGCACTTTCTGGGCAGTCCGTATCGGAACGAGCACTACCGTTTCGAAACAGGGGCCTGTATTGACCTTTGTGTATCGAAACGAGTAGAGGTCGTTCCGAAACACTTTTGCTACTGCCAAGCCCTATTTCGTAACGGGTTTCGAAACGAACCAACGTTTTGGAACGGTCAACCCCCATTCCGAAACACTTGACCGTTGGGCACTGATTTGAATGGTTTATGGTTTGCAAGCTTTACATTTTAGTCCTGAATTTTGTATATGCAATTTCTTGAGTTTGGTATGTCCATTTAAGGTGAAATTTGACAGGGAAGCATGTAATATGATTAATTTGATATTGGTAACCTTGAAATTGGTTAAGTCCTTCATCTTTCCAAATTTTACATTTTGGTCCCTAAATTTGTATGTTGTGCAATTGAGTCCCTTGTTGCTTTCCGATGGCTGTGATTTTCAAGTATGTCTTCCTCAAAAGTACACTTAGAGTTAACGAGCATTTAGACAAGATTAAAAAGAAAAAAAGGGTCGTTAATCACGGTTGACTTTGGTTTTCCCCGTGTAATCTTCGTAGTTCAGGTCAACCGTCTAAGCCAGGCTAAGGGGGTTACAACGGTGATGTGTAGTCCCATCAAAAAATGCTAGTTGTTGTGTACGGTGATTTGTAGTCCCACCAGGAATGGTTGTGCATGTGCAAACCATGTTTGGTTTATGCTTGTGTTTACTTCAACTCTTACTTAAATGGTTTTGTTTTCAAAATTAAGATTTATGTTTTGAGCTGTATTGTTGCCGTGTTTTAGAGCTCCGGTCACTAAGCTTTTAAGCTTACGCTCTCTTTTTCCAACAATGCAGATCGTTAAAGGTTCCAGGAGGCAAGTGGGCAAGGGAGGAATTCTTGGAGTTCTTGCTAAGTTCAAAGTATGGTTTTTATTTTTGTAACAATGCTTAGAAAATGGGAATACTAGGCTTGTTGTTATGGAGTTAGTGTTCAAACTCCTAAGTCTTGTTA
The DNA here is from genome assembly GCA_958450335.1 of Hibiscus tridactylites. Lineage (NCBI taxonomy): Eukaryota > Viridiplantae > Streptophyta > Magnoliopsida > Malvales > Malvaceae > Hibiscus > Hibiscus tridactylites. Next base: position 43,289,774 of record OY288289.1, on the reverse strand, counting down.
TTGTGGATGTTGTTAACTTGTGTAAATGTTGAAGCATGTGTTATTTTGGCCTTTGACTCCTTTGGTGGATGTTAAGCAAGTTTTACTGCCTTTTATATCTCGTTTGATGAATTGAGCCTTGTCATGTGTTTGATTGCCTTAAATGAATGTTTCTTGTTTGCCTAAAGTTGTACACTTGTTTATATGATGACCTAATACCTGACTAAGTTTTAGGATAGTCCTTTTGTGCTTAAAATCAAAATCTGCAGACTTTTTGTGTAGGGCGTATCGGTACGCCCAAGGGCGGTATCGATACGGTCCCTTGTTTTTAGGCCTAGCGTACCGATACACGGGGGCGTATCGATACCCAAATTGCTCTTTGGAAATCTGAGAATTTGACAAGAAATTGGGGTATCGGTACGGGCCTTAGGCGTACCGATATGGTCTTATGGTTGACTTTGAGATTTTGATCGTTGGGAGCGTATCGATACCATCCTTGGAGGGTATCGATACAGACTCTCAGAGTTGACTCTGGGGAAGGTTGACCGTTGAAGGCGTATCGATACGGTCTTATGGAGTATCGAAACGCCCTTAGCTAAATGGATAAAAACTTGTCTTAAATTGTCAGTTTTGCTTGGATCGAATTGGTGGTTGCTTTTCCGTTGTTTTCTTATCTCATGTAGGGTCAAATAAAGCATTTAGATAAGATAAATTAAAGAAAAAAATAGGGTTGCTAATCGGGGTGAGATCTTAATGGGTTTCGCTTCGGTTTTCCCCTTGTAACTTGTTCGATTCAGTCTGTTGGCTAGACCGGGACAAGGGGGTTACACAATGTAAAAAAATCATTTATAATCATATTATGATTGGTCTTTTGGCATACTCTAACAATCTCCCACTAGCACTAAGACCAATCACTCATGTATCTAATACCAAGTGACTAAGTGTGACAGTCATGCTTTTGTTGCGTCAGAGGCTTTGTTAGCGGATCGACAATGTTAACATCTGTCGGTACTCTACATATTTTAACATCTTCTTGATCTATAATTTCCTAAATGAGATGATAATGCCTAAGTATATATTTGGATCGTTGGTGAGATTTGGGTTCTTTTGCTTGTGCGATGGCTCAGTTTTTATTACAACGTAGATCTATAGCATTCAATATGCTCAACACAACCCTTAGTTCAAATATGAACTTCTTAATCCAAACACCCTCTTTTGTAGCATCACATGTTGCAATATACTCGACTTTTATTTTAGAATCAACTACTGTATCTTGCTTTGAACTTTTTCAGCTTACAACACCTTCATTAAGGCAAAACACAAAACCTAATTGTGATCGAGAATCATCCTTATCAGTTTGGAAGCTTGTGTTAGTATAACCTTTTATATTTAGTTATTCCTCACCTTCATACATAAGGAATGTATCATTAGTTCTTCTCAAGTACTTGGGGATGTTTTTGAATTCAACCCAATGACCTTCACCAGGATCTACTTGGTATCGACTTGTCATACTTAATGCATATGATACATCCGGATGCGTACGTAGCAAGGTATTCATGATAGATCCAATGGCTAAAGCATATGGAATCTTACTCATGCGCTCTCTTTCTTGAGGCGTTGAATGACACATTTCTTTCGAGAGTGAAATACCATGTCTCATAGGTAAGAATCCCCCTTTAGATTCTTCCATACTAAACATTTTTAGTACTTTATCTATGTATGTGTTTTGACTGAGTCCTAGGAGTCGTCTATAGATCTTGACTTCTAATATGTATATTGCCTCACCCAAGTCTTTCATGGACAAACATTTTCCTAACCAAGTTCTTTTTTTAAAGATTGTAAGCTAGGTATGTCATTTCCTATTATCATTATGTCATCCAAATACAATATCGATAATATGACAGTGCTCCCACTAATTTTCTTGAAAACACATGGCTCATCCTCATTTTGATAAAACCAAACTCTTTGATTGCATCGTTAAAACGAAGATTCCAACTTCGAGAAGCTTGCTTCAATCCATAAATGGACCTTTGTAGCTTGCGTAATTGACAAAACCTCAGGTTGTGTCATGTACACATCCTTATCTAGTTATTCCATTAAGTAAAGTGGTTTTAACATCCATTTTCTATATCTCATAATCATAAAATACAGCTATCGTAAGTAAGATCTAGGTGTATTTAAACATAGCAACAAGAGAAAAGGTTTTATCATAGTCTATACCATGAATTTGACGAAAACCTTTAGTGACTAATCGCCCTTTGTATGTCTGTACATTACCATTCATGTAGGTTTTCTTTTTGAAAACCCATTTTCACCATATGGGCTTAATCCCTAGAGATGGGTCAACCAAGGTCCAAACTTGATTTTCTTACATGGAATCCATCTCAAATTTTATGTTCTCTAGCTATTTCTCAGATTCTGGGCCCGTCACTACTTCTTGATAAGTCCTAGGCTCATCTTGATCCATGAATAGAACATCACCATGCAATGTGACAAGAAATCCATATTTCTCAAGCGCATTGCATTCTCTCAAATATCTTCGCAGTGGTTGTGTTTCCAAAACTATTGATTGTTCCTTAACAACTTGTGGAACTTATTGTTGTTTAAAATCTTATTCAATGATATGTGTTTGATCTCAAATTTCATTGAGTTCAATATTTCTCCCACTTTTTTTTTAGAAAACAAATTATCTTTCTAGGAAGATTCATGTTCGAGCAACAAACATTTTGTTCTCGGTAGGATTGAAGAAATAATATCCTTTAGTTTCTTTAGGATAACCCAAAAAATTACATTTATGATATTTGGGTTCAAGCTTTGTAGAAATCTTATGTTTAACATAAGCTTTGCATTCCCAAATTTTCATAAAAGACATACTAGGACGTTTCCCAATCCATATCTCATATGGTGTCTTTTGAACTGATTTAGATGGAACACAATTTAGTGTGAAAGTAGCTATTTTTAGCGCATGTCCCCCAAAATAAACTGGAAGATCAACATGACTCATCATTGATCGAACCATGTCTAACAGTGTTCGATTTCTTCTTTTCGGAAACTCCATTCCATTGTGGAGTACTATGAGGTGTGAGACAATTCCACATTCCTTAAGAAGATCACCAAACTCTAAGCTTAAGTATTCTCCTCCTCGATCTGATCGAAGAGCCTTAATGATTTTTCCTAGTTGGTTTTGTACTCCATTTTAAAATTCCTTGAACTTTTCAAAGGCTTCAAATTTATGATGCATTAGGTAAATGTACCCATATCTACTGAAGTCATGTGTGAAAGTAATGAAGTATTGAAACCCTCTTTTGGCTTGTGTATTCATTGGTCCACATACATCACTATGTATAAATCCCAATAAATTACTTGCTCGCTCACTTTTACCATTAAAAGAAGCTTTGATCATCTTCCTAATAAGCAAGGCTCGCATACATCAAGTTGTTCGAAAACAAATGAATCCAAAAATTCATCTTTATGAAGTTTTGAAATGCGTTTTCACTTATGTGACCCAAGTGACAATGCCAAAGATGTGTTTGATTAGAGTCATTTGTTTTGATCTTTTTCGTATTTATATTGTAAATGGAATTCTCTTGATCCAAAATATAGAAGCCATTTATTAATTGTGTCACACCATAGAAAACATTATCGAGATAAAAGGAACAACAATTATTCTTAATAATTATCTCAAAACCAATATTGTTTAAACAAAAAATCGAAATGATATTTTTAGTCTAACTAGACACAAAATAATAATCCTTTAAACATAAATTAAGTCCACTATGCAATGATAAAGTATATGTTCCTATAGCTAATGCAACAACTATTGCTCCATTACCAATCCGTAGGTCCATCTCTCATTTTCTCAAATTTATATTTTTTGTAGTCCTTATACAAATGTACAAATATGAAAACTACAATCGGTATCCAATACTCAAGAAGTAAGTGTTGATAAATTAATATCAATAATATAAATATTTAAGGTGGGGAGTCCGCTTTCATTTGCCTTCTTGGCTTTTTCAAGATAAATGTGGTAGTTCCTTTTACAATGATATGCCTTATTATAATGGAAATATTTTCCTTCCAGGGACTAGTTAAGATGTACAAAATAAAATATGAATTTTGTATTTGTCAACTTGTCCTTCTCAAGGACCGATCCCAATGATATCAAATTTGTATTTGTCATAATAAGTCTACAAAATAAAATATGAATTTTGAGTACGTTTATCATGTTTGATTATAAAAGGACTTTATACTCCCATTATTTTTATTAAAATTAATAACTCTCAAATATTAAGTTAAAAATACTTTTTGTAAAGTTTTTCTAGTGGGCAAGGATCCAATTTTCACATTCTCTAAAGTCAGCTTTGGCTTTTCTCTTAAGATTATAGTCTATCTAGGGATAAAAACACTTCTCAAGCATCTTTCTGCCGGCCCATACTTCTGTTCCATGCTTCTTTGTATAGATTACAATTCCAGAAACTCGTTTTACATACGAGGGAGTAAGATGAGAAGAGAATTGCAATATAAGTAGAGAAAGGCACGTCACACAAGCCGTATTTATACAACCTTATAAATAAAACTAAATGGGCTATTGAGCTATAACCATGCATTCCAAACATTGTGCATATCAAACATAATAATGATGAGGTTTGTTATTGAGGTCTTACCAGATTGTTCCTACGGAAGAGTCAAGCCCCTTACGGGGTTTTGGCGGCCCTGCAGTCGTTGGCGGGGTTGCCGTTGACCGATCAACGACAGGGAATTTTTTTTAAAGATTAGCATCTTAATTTCTATGCAAAAAACTCACGATTTGATAACTTTATCAACAAATATCATAAACCCTAAACCTTATCGACAAAGATCCTAATGATTAACTCTTAATCATCGATCTTAAGAACATCTTTTAACTAGATTAACAGATTAACCATGATTGAATAGATTTGCTCGTAAAAATATCACATATTCGCTAAATAAATCAAAAAATAACATGTATATCATACAATTACATCACCCAAGTAATTAAAACCTGAATCTGTATCGTACAAGTGGCTTTGATACCACTGTTAGGTTACGTTGGTACACCCCATGGCGCAGCAAAAAAATTATCCAACGATCACCACCAAAGATCCATGTATGAGGAACGAATCAAGGTGAATAATTACCAGTTTAAAATCCGGAATTCTGACTTTGGAGAAGATAGATATCTAATCACGATTCCACGATGTTGATTTTTAAGCCGCAACAATAAATGCTCCGACCTCTACGTAGTTCACCTAGTTGAAACGAGCATATAAAACTCTCTACATTATTTAGAAGGGAACGAACATATAAAAAACTCTCTAAACTATTTAGAAGGTTTTTCCCAAAAAAAAAACATTTTTGACTGCTAGATCTTTCATGCCTTTATATAGCCTTTGTAATCCTAATTCAACTCATATTAGAATTTCAATATATATATATATATATATATATATATATATATATATAATCCCAATTTAACTTTAATAGGATTTCAATATATATATATATATATTAAATATATATAATATCAATTCAACTTGATTAAAATTTCAATATATATATATTAAATATATATAATCACAATTTAACTTAATTAAGATTTCAATATATATGTGTATATATATATATATATATAATCTCAATTCAATATTAATTAGGATTTTAATATATATATTAAATATATATAATCTCAATTCAACTTAATTAGGATTTCAATATATATATATATATATATATTGATTTAAATCGAATTATATTATTTATATATATTAAAAGAGTCATAATTATAATAATTATTTTTCTTTTAATATTTACCCAATAGTTAAAATATATATATCAAATATATATTAATTTAACTAAATTCGTGTACAACAAATTTGTACATATACAATTTGTTTAATATATGCTCATTTCAACTGTGGGTGTGACCCTATAGGTTCATGTAACGTTATTAGTAAATATTAGAACATTTATAATACTACAAACAATGAGTGACATCTAGCAATATGTCATTGTCACCTAAGTTACAAGAAATCATGATTCGACATAACCTCTTCATGATTAATACTTTTCATGTATTACATCCTTTTGTCCCTATATCTAGATTAGACACAAGTCATGGAATAGTCACACTTGTACAGTCCATCTAATATTTCTTAATATCTTGAGTAGACTATTATAAACGAATAACTATGATAACTCAATCAAGTGGTCTACGATATTACTCCTATTATGTAGGAGAGACAAATCCTATCTTGATCAACCATATCCCACTACAAAAAATGTGACATATCCAATATTAGTCTTTATTGTGTAATCAGTTACGACACACGTTTGACTGTATCAAAATATGTCACTCACTATGAGAAATGTTGTAACTGTCACATAATAATCCAAGAAACATGCTCATAGCGAGTCAGTCCAGTATGTCATTCTCTAACACATACTTATGTATTGATTTTGACATCTTCATATCAATGACATCACTTTGCCATCAATCAACTACATAATAGTCTTATTGCATTATAGTTGTCCATGCCCACAATAATACTCGACTAAGGACACTTAAGAATAACCATATTATTCTAAAGACTTTATTATAATTTAGTTTATTTACGAATACAGAATTGTAACTGAAAATAATAATGGCAATGTCTCTTTATGAATAACCAAGGTAAAAACAAATATCATTTATAATCATCTTATGATTTGTCTTTGGACATACTCTAATAGTATCATTGTTGTGTCCTTAGCGGAGATCTTATTATTTTTGTATGATTCTATTTTAATTGTGCTTCCAAAGACACTGGTCAAAAGAGTCGTGGCGGATCATCTTCGTTTGTTTTGGGTTGTAGTTGAGCGAGGGCATGATGGTGACTTCAGGCAGTTCACCCTCTGTAAATCAAGAGTGGAGAGCCGCAAGGCAAACAACTTGGTTGGTGGTGCCATGGTTCGGGAGATACCTCTTTTGAAGAGGGTGCTCCCCTTTTGTAAGTGTTCTAGGCTTCTGATAAGTGCCCAAAAGTCCTATATTTTGACCCCTTTCACATGACAATTATCACTCAACCTACACCCATTTGCGCTACATTATGACCTTTCATACATAGATTTCATCATTTATGCCTTTGAGCCTTATATTTTTTTCTTATTCTATGAAAGGGGTACTATTTAATGCATGATTGGTATTTTTGTAGGTTGTACAATGCTGGAGTCGGATGATGTCGCCAGAGCACAAAAAGCAGGAGGGAAGATAAGGAAATATTAGCAGACAACAGACGTTGTTCGAGCCAAGCCATATGACAACTTCTACTGAGGGAAGCTGATGAAGCCTTGCGGAGCAGAGCGGACCAATGCCGAGGCAACAAAAGGCCAAGCCGCGACAGCATTTCGCCAAAAAGGAAAATGGGCAAAGTGGTAGCCGACTTGTAGAGCTGTTAATGCTGAATTTTTAACACACTTTGCATGGCGATCGGAGCATGGGAAGATGACGAAAGCATGAAAGGAAGGTTAAAGATGGAATTCGGCCAAAGAGGATTAAATGCATTAAATTAAAGAGATTCACCTCTTTAATGAAGACAAGTCCAACTCCAACATAACTTCCTATCCAAGGACTTTACCCTACACCTCATCCAATATAAAGGACCCTTCGGTCAAGAGAAGAGATGTGGAATATAGAGGGCTTGAGAGGTTTAGCATGTTCTAGTTCTTTTCTTAGGGTAAGGTTATTTTGTTTAGTAGTTGTGGGAAATAATTGTATTTTGTTTAAGTTCTTAATGAAATTAAGTTGAGGTTTGCTTATTCTTAGCGTTAATCATTCTTGCATTCTTGTCGACAGATAGTTTATGAGATTATCCATTTATTCGATGTCGAGAGAGTTAAATTCACAAAATGAGTAAGAACGGTTTTCATCCAAGGGTGTTAACTAATTCGGCCTAGAGATAGGTTAAAAATTTCAGCGGCTAAGAGAAGTGTGTAATTGGTTGGTGTATTGTCTTTGGTTTATGCTGAGAATTATGGTCAGAGTTCAGTCATCAACAGTGTTCCGAGCTTAGAGATAAGAAAGAGCCATTCAAGGACACTTTACCGAGCCTGAACAGCATCTACCCAAGAGCAAGAGATTGCCGCGGCAGGGACTCAGTCATTGCAGCCGCGACAGGAACTTAGGTTACTGCAGAGACTTAGGTTACTGCCACGACAGTTCTGTGTTGCTTGCATTCAAAGACGGAGACAAGTCAATTGGATTCCACACTATGACATAACTTAACCCAGCCTACTTTTCTCTCTTATTCGACCTATCTATCTTTTCTTTTTATTGTTGTTTATTTTATTAGTTAGATAAAACTATTCCTATCACTTATTTGTGTTTTTATTTTCTACAGTGCAGTAACTTAAGCAAGTGGCCCAAAGCCAGTCCATGCGGAGACGATACTCAATACTTATCACTTTATTACTTGTGACATGTATACTTGCACATTGCGTAGTACTTATTACACGCATCATGTTTTTGGCGTCGTTGCTGGGGATTGACAATTAGTGTCAGTTGTTTTTGTTATTGCATTTTTTATTAGTTTTACTAACTTATCTTTTTATTTGTTTTATTTTAAAAAAAATCAGGTGTGCTACAAGTTAAGGGACATCAACATGAGGGGAAATAAAAGAAAAACTATTCGAGAGTTGATGTTAGAAGAGATGAATCAACCGAGAAAAACATATATTGTGGAAAACTCTTGTGCTATGTGTGGAGAACATCATGTGTTGGAAGATTGCCCTCACCTTTTCGGTACACATGACTACATGGAGGACCATAGATGGAACCCGCAACAAAATCCTTCATTGTATGATCATAAAGCTAAAAAAAATTACCATAACAATTTTGCTGCAACAACAAACATGCCTTGGCAATGTAGTGCATCAGCAGCAGACATGCCTTGGCAATGTAGTCCTTATCAATAGCAGACTGCCTCGGCAACAGACATGCCTTGGCAATGTAGTCCTTTATCAACAGCAAAGTGTCATGGCAACAGATATGTCATGGCAATGTAGTCCTCGTCAAGAGCTATTAAATTTCATGGATGCGTGCATTGCCATGATGGCTTAACTTGTGAGAAAAACAAAAGATCGATTGAAGAAATCCACATATGCCATGGATAACATGTACCAACAACCCAGTCCTATGGATACTGAAGTCCCAAGGCAAGATAACGAGGATGCCAATGAGAGAGACTGCCCGACACATGATGAGCCTCAGCAACAAATTGCCTTGAAAATAATTGAAGAGCCAAAACAGAACAATGCCGCAACAACACTTAGTGTGGTTGATAAAAGCATGGTGAATGCCACAACAGCACCTCATGCCATGACAACAACACATGCCACGGCGGCACCACATGCCTCAGCAACTACACATGCCTTGGCAAGAGGTGATGCATCGGCAATTCCATCAATCAAGTCTCAAACAGACGAAAAGATTGAGGATGTTCGATTTCCACCACATCAACAAGATGACAATACTTTGCTAATGGAATATGAGTGGGTAATTGTTGAGCCTTTTCTATTGCAGGTATTCTTTGAGGAACGAACACTGCCAGAATTGAAGCCACCGAAATCTCTACTGATGGAGATGTTTGAGGAGCCTAACGACAACACCGTTTGGATTCATGATGCTTTTCAGAAAAGTGGGTTTTCCCTTGACTTGCACCGAATTATGGCATAAGATTGCCACGACAATTGGTTGCCGAAGCAATTGCCACAACAACGAAGGCCACATCCAACCATAACGGATTTCGATGAGAATGAGGTAAATAAATGGTTGGATATTGATATAATTTTTCCTAATAATATATTCATGCCTTCAGAAAAGTCCCAAGGTGGAGCGTATACATGGACTACAAGGGAACACGAAAGAAAGATGCATCCACCATGGCAACGCAAAAGGGAGTAGCTGCGAGCACATTGGCCCAACTCTTTTTGGGCAATATTGTCACTCGATGGAGGGTGTGGATGGACTATAAGAAGTATTGGAAATGATCCTCGTCAAGCTTTCTCAAATATGCGGTAACCTTAGAAGATGCATGAAAATGCTCTTTCTAAGAATTTTTAATTTTTCGTTTTTAATTTTTGAACCTTTATTTTATTTTCAATTATTTTAGGAGATAATTTATTTATCTTTAGAATAATTAGTTTTCAAGTTTTCTTTGTTTTTCACATCAAGAAACAAAACCACCATGGCCAAGAACCTCAAAACCATGACAAGTCCGAGCTCACCCAAAGGAGCAAACATCTGTCCCAAAATTGCTGCCAAAACGAACGAGATGGCGCATGCCTCATCAATACCCAATGCCTCGGCAATCCATGAAGTGCATGCCTCAGCAACCCCTAAAGCTTATGCCTCAGCAAGGCCAGCTGCCCCGGAAATTCCTACTGCTTATGCCCAGGTAACAACGCATACTAGCATATCAGATGCATAGGTTACAAGCCAACTACCCCAACACGCACCCAACCACCGAGAGCCACCAAACGAGTCAACCCTAAACCAACTACCCCAACACTCTAGTTTTCTTCTCTTTTACCTTTATTTTCTGCCCTTAATTTTGTGCATATATTTCATATTTTATATATTGTAATTAACGCATTGAGGGCAATGCTTATCTTGAGTTTGGCGGTGTAGGTTGAGAGGACGAGGCACTGCAATGCCGTAGCAATTTAATATAATTGTAGTTTTTGTTCATAATTGTCAATTTTTTTATTTATTGCATTGCCTTTTCTCGATATAGCATGCCATGGCAGTACTTTCTATCAATTGCCTTAGTTTAGTTTTAATTAAATCTTCTTTCTTGGCAATAGAACTCTCTCTTCTTACCATTGTTTAGAGCCTTTATTTTTAGGATGCTTAAAGGAAGATAAATTAGAATCACACTATGAGATTAGAACTCTAAACACCTTTGTGACTTGCATGATTTAAAGAATTCTAGTACACTTAGGACATAGACTAGCTTAGAAAGAAAATTGGGTAAAAATTTAGAGGTGCCCACCACTGGCTCTAGCTTAAGAAATCCCTAGAGGTGCTCGAAATCGGCACTAGGCTTTTCACTAGAGGTGCCCGAAATTGGCTCTAGTTGGTCAGGTTGCTTAAAAAATTATTACCCAAGTTAAGTAAGTTAATGCTTAAGTGTTTACATAGAATCCTTGTAATCATCTTATTCACAATACATGCATACACTCACAAATCTTATAGTTTGATTCCAGGGGATTCCTAGGGCATCCAAAGACTTAAGAGCCGAAGCGGATTTTGCCATGGTTTGGAGAGAGAATGAAAATTAAGACCTAGGAGACGGTTTATAAAAACTAAGGTTTGACAATTGATGGTTTGCATTGCTTGAGGACAAGCAATAGTTCGAGTTTGAGGGTGTGATAAGTGCCCAAAAGTCCTATATTTTGACCCCTTTCACATGGCAATTATCACTCAACCTATACCCATTTGAGCTGCATTATGGCCTTTCATGCATAGATTTCATCATTTATGCCGTTGAGCCTTATATTATGCTTATTCTACGAAAAAGGTATTATTTAATACATGATTGGTATTTTTGCAGGTTGTACACTGCTGGAGCATGAAGATGCCGCCACAACACAGAAAGCATGAGGGGAGATAAGGCAGAATTAGCAGACAACAGACCCTGGTCGAGCCAAGCCACATGACAGCTTCTACTAAGGGAAGCTGATAAAGCCTTGCGGAGCAGGGCATACCAATGCCGATGCAGCAAAAGGCCAGACCGCAGCAGCATTCCGCCAGAGGGGAAAATGGGCAAAGTGGTATCTGACTTGCAAAGCTGTTAATGCTGAATTTTTCTACACACTTTACATGGCGATCGGAGCATGGGAAAATGGCGAAATCAATGAAGACAAGTCAAACTCCAACTTAACTTCCTATCCAAGGACTTTACCCTACACCTCCTCCTACATAAAAGACCCTTCTCTCAAGAGGAGAGATGTGGAATATAGAGGGTTTGAGAGGTTTAGCATGTTCTAGTTCTTTTCTTAGGCTAGGGTTATTTTGTTTAGTAGTTGTGGGAAAACAATTGTATTTTGTTTAAGCTCTTAATGCAATTAAGTTGAGGTTTGCTTATTATTGGCGTTAATCATTCTTGCATTCTTGTCGAGAGAGAGTTTGTGAGATTAACCATTTATTTAATGTCGAGAGAGTTGAATTCACGAAATGAGCAAGCACGGTTTTCATCCAAGGGTGTTAACTAATTCGGTCTAGAGATAGGTTTAGAATTTCAGCGGCTAAGAGAAGCATGTGATTGGTTGGTGTATTGTCTTTTGTTTACGCCGAGAGGTATGGTCAGAGTTCAGTCATCAATAGTGTTCCGAGCTTAGAGATAAGGAGGAGCCATTCAAGGACGCTTTGTTGAGCCTTAACAGCATCTGCCCAAAAACAAGAGATTGCCGCGGCAGGGACTCAGCCATTGCGGCCGCGACAGGAAATTAGGTTACTGCAGAGACTTAGGTTATTGCCACGACAGTTCTGTGTTGCTTGCATTCAAAGACGGAGAAAATTCAATTGGATTCCACACTACGACACAACTTAACCCAACCTACTCTTCTCTCTTATTCGACCTATCTATCTTTTCTTTTTTATGGTTGTTTAGTTTATTAGTTAGATAAAATATTCCTATTACTTATTTGTGTTTTTATTTTCTATAGTGCAGTAACTTAAGCAAGTGGCCCAAAGCCCAACCCTTGTGGAGACGATGCTCAATACTTATCACTTTATTACTTGCGACGTGTATACTTGCACATTTGCATAGCACTTAGTACATGCATCAGCTTCCTTGAGGAAGAATTCTAAAACTTCCTTGGGAAGAATTCCCAAGTTTTCTCGAGAAAAGGATCTTTGGGGGGATTATTGACATATCTTGATTTGGGTCTTGGACAGCAGTCAAGTAGGGAAGCAACGTTTATTGGGTGGAGGGCTCAACCCTGGGGAATCGTGCCCAATGTTTATTTTGGTTAGAATAAGTGTCGAATATTTCATTTTGTTTGTTTTAGGTGTTTGTAACTTAAAAACCCAACACCCAATCATTATCTGATACGTGGCTTATTTTAGGCACCTATTTTGACCTAAAAATAATTTTTGGCACTTATTTTGTCCAAAATAAACTTTACACTTATTTTTACCAAAAAAATAACTTTAGACACCTATTATAACCAAAATAATATATAGACACATAAAACAAAAAAAATATAGTTTAAACACTTATTTTATATTAAAGCCTTAACCAATCAATCAATTATTCAATTTAATTAAAATGACTTAAAATCAATAATTAAATAACTTAAATTTATCGATTAGTCGAAATAATATATTAACGATTAATCGACCTGATTTTGTACACAACTAGCATCACCCACCTAGCAAACACTCAAAACATAATTCCAAACTTACCCGAGTATCAGCAAAAAGAACAAAAAAAAGTGATCACTACTCGCATGTTCTATTTTGCATAACAAACATACAAGTAATAAAGATGTATCTTGAAACAGTGAGTAGTTATGTCGTACATTATTTTAATTTAAGGTTAAACGGTAAGTTTCTAAACTTGTTCAAACTTCAAATAACTTGAAATGTTATACTTTTTAATAACATTTTAAGTTAATTTTTCGTGAATTTTTTTAAGTTTAATTTTGAAACTTATCGAAAAAACTACAAACCTAAATTTTTAAAAAAAAAATCAAGTTTTGAAACTTGTTGAAAAATATCAACTTAAAATATTATAAAAAATATAACATTTTAGGTTATTGTACAATTTTTAAAACTCGCCATCATTTAACCTTAAATTAGGCCAACGTTCTTCGGATCCGCCCCGAAACATAAACAAATATTATCTTATAATCAATTTTAAATTATTAAAAACTACAAATAAACATATACGGAAAGTTAAAACAACGCCTTCAATAAACAATCACGTCCATTCATATTGATTGGAGTTTTAAACACAACCAACATTAAGCAAAGAATGCATATTTGTAGATAGTAATAAAAATTAGTATCAAAAATAAAAAGTTAGGTTTAACTGTTTAGTGAGATACAGAAAATATGAAGGATTGATGCTTAAAGATCAAGAGAAATTGCCATTTAAAGATTGGGAAAAAGAAATCTAAAACCTGTAAAAAATTGCCATGAATCGAATTCGGATTAAGTTGAAATCAAAATCTTTATTTTCAACTTTTTAAAATATTTTAATAAAATAGTACAATTTTTTTTAATTTTCATTTTAATCAAATATATATTTCTAATGTTTTCTATCTTCAAAATAAAAATAAAATATCTTTGTTTTTAACCAAAGCTCTTTTTTAAGTAATAATAGAGGGACATTAATCAGACAATTTTACATTACAAACACCTTTTAAATATTTATTTATGAAAATGACCCCTTACCAAAATTATGTAGAAAAATGACCTCTAAATCTGCCACGTAGAACATCATCGCGTTTTGCACAATGCGATGATAGACTTGGAGTGATACAAAAAGCGAGTTTTGTCCGACGTGAGCCGCCTTTTCATATCATGTAATTTTAAATTACTGGATGCGACCTCGCGTTCTGGGAAACGCGAGGTCCCCGAGAAAATGAAAATATTGCGTCTAAATTAAAATAGACCTCGCGTTTTGAAGAAAGTGAGGTCTTCGAAAATTCAGGCTTGAATACAAGGGTGTATAGGCATGTTCGAGGCATTTTATCGTGCCATTAACCCGACAATTTTGGTAATTTTTAAGCTTAGATATGTAGTATTGGAACTTATCTTCCATTTGAAATTGATATTGGCACGTAGGAGACATTGCATATTGTATTAAAAGCGCGTTGAAAATTCTTCCAATGCTTGTTTAAGAAGTTGAAATGGCTTGGTAGGCATGTTGGAGGTATTCTCCTGAGTTATTATTAGAATAATCTTCATAATATTTTAGGTTAGAGGCCTAATATTGAAACTTATATTTCATTTGAGACTGATATTGGCACACAACAAACTTTTTGAACGGTATAAAAATATCCATGAAAATGGTTCCAAACCTTAGTTTTGGACATGAATAAAGAGGTAAAATGCTTTGAGAATCATGTTTGATGGGTTTATCCAGAAAGTTAATCACCGCATTCGCGTAATCCTTAAGCTTAGAGGCATAGTATCGGAGGCGTATAATTGTAATTAAAAACAATTGTAATTAAAAATAAGAAGCTAAAAATTTTAGTCGTCCAGTAATTGTAATTATAAATCACGGTGAAATTATTAATTTAAAACAAATACATAACATGAATAAAATAAATTATTGGAGCCCTAAAATGTAGACAAATGACGTCATAGATCGTTTAAGTTGTTGGAGCCCTAAACCTTCGTCTACAATGTGGGCAGTCGAGGACTAGATTCATGGACTTTGTGAGTACCCAATAATCAGCATCATCCACGACACATATGTCTCCAATAATGTTACATGTGGTGGTCTTGAACCGCTTATTCCCTGATATTGTGATCTGCCGTAGCATTTCAACCAAAACACAGAAGACACATATCACCAATATTATTAACCGATCAAAATAATGTAGTCACCGTATAAATTCAACTACGTATACCAACAGATCACAATATCATGGAAATGAATTTGTAAAACAATTTCCCTAAAACATGATATGTTGCCATTAGTAGCAAATGTTGTATATTCTCTTCGGATCTGATACAAATTTTTCTCAAGTGAGAGCAAATACTGGCGGGTTTGGTTGCCGTTGTTTATACCTTATATAGTCAAACATTCGCGCTCTTCGAAGCACGAGGTATTTGTTCACGTTTTTAATAGACCTCACGTCTGCAAAACACGGGGTATGTAGAGATTCCTGACGTGGCACGAGAAGTACATTGGACCTCGCTATATACAGAGCGTGAGGTCCATTTTTTTTAATTATGATTGAAGTCTTAAATTCCACCGTCTATAAATAAATTCCATGAGAGAAGCAATAAATGGTTTGAGCGAATTGTAGAAGTAATTGTAAGTAATTGTTATTTAAAACCAAGAATTGTAATTGTAGATGTAATATTTAGATGTTAAGTAATTATAATTATAACTGATCTGTGATTCTAATTAGCAGGTCTAACAAGCGTGTGAAAAATGGTGTCAAAGCTTTTTTAGGCTCTGAATAACAATGTAAGTTTATTACTTTTCAAACAAATACATAAAATAAATAAACTAGATTATGGTAGTTAGGCCACATAAAATGAAGAAACTGGATTATGGCAGTTAGGCCAATGATCCTGATCAAAGATGGCATCTTGTATATAACTGGGTCGAGGTCAGTGGCGTTCGTACCTATCCTATTGTACCCATAAACATGCTTTGACGATGTGGATAGTCTAGGATTTTGATGTCCCCCAAAGGTTGTAGTTGCAACCTACTCTCATCATCGGCTGCAATGGTAGAAGCTTTGACTCCGGTTACAAACGATGGTCTTCACCTAGCCTCCACGATTAAGGCATAAAAATAGGTTACCCACAACCTCACCAAGTACGTTCAAAGGATTGTCGGCACTTTAAGAAGACCACGTTTTTCTTGATATTGTGATCTGTCGTTCATCTTGAACAAAAACGTGGAACATCCCTCTCAAGAAAATTGTCAACCCAGGAATAACATATAAATATTTCAGAAATGTGGTTTGTTTCCATTTGGGGTGGTGATTTTTTTCTTCGAATATGTTGGTAATCAACAACAGTTTAGAAAAAAATTAGGTTCATAGCAAGCAAAAATTGGACCTCGCGACTTGTCTTGTGTTTTGCAAAACGTGACTTCCATAAGATTTGACATGGCACCGAACCTCGCATTCTGCAAATAGTTCATTAAATTTAATATAATTTTAAAAGTAAGATTTAGTGTAAAAAGGTTGTCGAGAATTGAAAATAATTTGGTATTGGCACATAGGAATTAACCTCTGTAACCATGTAAAATACTCACGTTTAAAGGCTTGGTAGGCATGTTGGAGGTGTTTTCCTGGGTTATTATTAGAATAATCTTCGTAATAGTAAAACGATGAGGCCTACTTTTGATACTTATCTTTCATTTTAGATTGATATTTCCAAAGATGAGACATTGTAAATGGTATAAAAATCACGATAAAAATGGTTCTAAACCTTGTATTTGTGCATGAATAACAATGTATACAAAAGCAGTCAATTGTTAGGTTAGGCCATAGATCATCATAGTTGTTGGAGCGCGTTTCAATTTTCTTCCGCGGCGTAAACAATTAAGGACTAGCTTCATGGATTTTGTGAGTACACGATAATCATCATCATCCACGATGCAAGAAGTTCCAATTACGTTACATGCAATGATCTTCTTGTAGCCTTCACGATGAAGGCGTACGAAGAAGTTACCGGCAACCTTGAACAAAAGGTCAAGATTGATCCCTGCACTTGAAAAGGACCACTCATTCCTTGGTATTGCGATTTGTGGTAGATCTTGAACCAAAACATGGAAGACACATATCCTCAGTATGATAAATAGACCAAAATAATATAGTCAACGTATAAATGCAACTATATATAGCAACAGATCGCAATATTAGGGAAATTAATTTGTAAAACAATTTTCCTAATACGTGATCTGTTGCCATTAGTAGGAGTAGTTGTATATTATTTTCAGATTTGATACATATTTGTTTCAAGTGATAGCAATTTGCCAATGGGTTTCTTTGGTCGTCTTATATAGGCAAATATTCCCGCCCTGAAGAACGCAAATTAGATGGACCTCGCGTTATGCGGAACGCGAGGTCTACAGAGATTCATGATGTGGTAGGAGAAGTACACAATGTAATGTGTGCATACCTCGCTATGTGTATAGTGCGAGGTCGAATGAATTTAAATTTATTTTTATAGTAATTAACAACAGATTTGTCCAAAGACTACGATGACAGAGAAACTCACTCATCTTTTATACATTTTAACAAAACGTAATTTAGGTTGTTAAGTTTATTACTTTCAAACAAATACATCAATTGAATAAAATTAGTTAATACGAGGATTTGAGCAGTTCAGACATTTGTTCTTTTGGTGCCCTAAATTCCCACATCTACTACATAGTTTCTGATGTCCAGTTTTTTCTCGATGTTCAACCAAATCCTCAGGATAATAAATCTGTGTTGATCGTGGACGACCCTTTTTTTGTGTCGTAGTGCAAAATCTGGCCATATTATAGGTTCACCGTCAAATGTGACCCGCTCAACTTCATTTCCGATGGGAGGGAACTCGTATTCATAAACCTTGGATACGGTTTCGAGTAAGTATATTGGGTCAACTAGTTGTATGTAGCCTAACCGTACAGAAGAACAAGTAGCAATGACATGCAGACACATGTACTTGAATGTTTGATACTCCGCACTCGCAACGCCTATCTTCTAGATTAACCTTATACATGTTGCGCTCTATGCCTTCCAATGGCCTCGAATATTGTGATACTTCGAACAAATGTTGTTAGCACGAGAAGCAGGTAGCAGTCATCACATTTGAATACCTCACAAAGTTTTGAAATTTATCGCGAAGCTCTGGGTAGACGATGTGGCCACCTTTCATATGGTCTGCTACTTGCTTTCCTAAGTTTGTAAATAGGGTAGCCAGCCGATAATGTGTGGCCTTGACAACGGAGGTGATAGGCAAATATCGCACTCCTTTTAGTGATGAATTCACAGCCTCAGCCAAGTTTGTTGTCATGTGACCATATTGTTTACCACCATCATACGATCGAAGCCATTTTTCCCTCAAGATTTTTGCTAGGTAGTCGTGTCCCGCTTTGTTCCTGAGTAAAAGTTCTTGAAACAACTCGTCAACCTCGTGCGCATAATACGAGTTGCCTTTAAAAATATGGTGTAGTTAACGCTGAATAATAAATAGCATGATATCTTAAACGGAAATTAGTGGAGTAGGACGTACCCATTCGAAGCACCATTTGACGTTCGTCATCATTATTGTACGCTTGTAAGTAGTTTGCAGCAATGTGGTGTAAACAATACTGGTGATGAATATAGGGAGGTTCCCAAGACGGACACATACACTCGAGCGCCTATAAGAGTGTCGTGCCTCTATCAGAAATAACACATAACCCATCTTCTCTTTCACGCATAACATGAGATAGGACATACGTTCATAAGTTTTGAAGGAAGAATACCCATGAGTCAAGATCTTCCTTCTCGACTATTGCAAAGGCGATGGGAATGATTTTTTTGTTGATGTCTTGTGCAACCGCCAGTAACAAAATGTGTGTGTATTTTCCGTACAACCAAGTGTCGTCAATCTGAACCATGGGCTTGCAACATTTGAATGCATTGGCGCACTGCGAAAAATTCCAAAATAGGCGGTGGAATTCACACACTCTTGGTACGAGACGATCATTTTGGTACGCGTCTCTAGTTTCCAGGTTCACAACCATTTCCGGTATGTGTCTCTTTATTAGTTTTAGCCACGACCGCAACTCTCTATAGGATTCCTCCCATCAGCCATATAATTTTTGAATCGCCCGCCACCTTGCATACTATGCTCTGTGGTACTCGGCTATGTAGTCGTACTGAGATTTGGCTACAACAATACACGTCGCAACCGTTACACGCGGATTTGCCTTGATAAGCAGAATGAAGGCGTCATAGAGCACATGCACATCCAAGTTAGGATGATTTTGACTTAGTCTGTTGACCGTGCAGGTATGAGGCCCCTCGAGTTTTGTAATCCGCCATAACCCGTTCAGCTTCTTCAATCACGATACATGAACCCTCCATGTACACCCCTCGCTCTTGTAGGGACAATCAACAATGTAGTAATCCGGTTGATTCTTCTTAACAATCATCGTAGCTGAGTTGCGTATGTTGTAGTTTTTTATGGCAGCCACGACGAGTTCTTTCCTCAAGAAGGTTATCCCAATACTGAGTTCACCATCACCACGACGGTTGTACTGCTCAATTTCTGGGAACCGTGAAAATTCTGGAACATTGAAGGCTTCGATATCAATCGTCATGAAGTGTGATGGTTGCTGGTAAACAGAAATCGGGACGTAAGAATATGGAACGTTGGGTGGTTGGGCATGTTCTTCGTTGCCTTCGACTAGATCCTCTAATCCGTCGTATTCCTCCACTTCGTCGGGCATGTCAAGTTCTTCTGGTTGATCGGGGAAGGGGCCTTGCTCGTCACCATCGGTCCCTAACTCCCTTATCGATTCTTCATCACAAATTACTAAATCCTCAAATAAAAATAGGCTTGGGTCATCGAATGATACAATGACAAATTTACCACTTGCTCATTGATCGCGAGGACATTGACGTGACCACTCACCAAATGTACTACCAAGACCAACACCAAGATCATGGTTGACAGAACCAACACCAAGATCAAGGTCGACAGAACCAACACAAGAATGTCTCCCCAAAGGTTGTTCAACATATTCTGCAGTAGGGATATACGTTGAATATCGTCCATATGTGAAATTGTCGAACAGATTAAACACGTAATGATCTTGCGACATCATGTAGTTTTGCGACGACGACGCGACAACACCCATATTGTACGTCGTGTATATTGAATGTTTGGGCATATCGTATGATGATGCCGCGATGACACCCATATTATACGACGTGTATGTTAAATGTTTGGGCATATCATACGATGATGCACCGAATTCAATGTTCGGTGGCATGTTCAAGTCAAAGTCAAGACTGGCTATACAAGAATGTCTTAGCATAGCAAAAAAATGAGTCACTGAAGTCATTGCGTGCACTCTGTGTGGTTAATGAGTTGAAATCATTGCGCATAGTGGCTGTCGGGCTCTCAACGTTCGCATTAGGATCAAAGTTAAAACTCGTATGCCTCCAATTTGGGAGAACGATATCATTATCATCATTAGAAAATATTGCATTCAACTCTAGAGGTCCTCCAAGTGAATACTGCAAGTGGGAATCTAGCATCAACTGCACATCACTATCTTCCCCGGTATGGAATATTGAGTACGTTAGTGGTTCGTTCGAAAGAGGAAGTCGATACTTCAACGGCTGCAACCTTTTATCCACAAACATGTGGAACATTCTTTCTCACTTCCTTCATAAGCTTATTATACGTCAATTTTCTCGTCAACATCAGGGTTACAATATTTGACGATTAAAATACGACACCATGAGATGCATCGACCATAATCTCGCCGTCACAATACACCAAGACAGTAATACTTCCTCACCGTGACATATCTTGCAAATATCTACGATCATCAAAAAGAAGAAAATACATTAGCGACATTGTTCTTAATTCTAACTATGTAAGAATCGAGAACTATCATATAAACATACAATTGACACGCTTATCTGAAAAGCGTCATCATGCAGATTAATTTGGTGTGCCTAACTTCTCCTCCCCTTGGCTTCTATAAACAACTTCAATTAATACCAAATGGTTGGTGTTAAACGTAACTGCACTTCAGTCTGATATAAGGATACCGAGAACAATATTTGTTTCCTAGCAAAAATTAGGCAGTCGTTTACCTAAAGAGAGACCCAAGAAACTCGCGTCCTACAGAACGCGAGGTTTAGGAGATTCCTAACATGTTAGAAAACTCGATGTGTACAGAGCGCGAGTTCCAACTTTACGTCCAATTCTATAAAATACCTCAGTTCATGTTATTGTTAGTTATAGTGAAATGATTTGAGCCTTATTTTTATCCCTAGGCGTTCATTTACAGCGGAAACTGTGTAGAAGATGGCAAGATTTTCTGCAACCGTGTTCCATTTTGGAACCTATTTTTACACTTCCTTCACCTCCAAGATCAACATAGACGAGCTCTATGATTTGATTTCAACGCAACTTCGCGAAGAAACAACATGCCAAATGCTCTCTTTGTTGGCGAAAATACCCGTTAATGAGCCCAATTAGAGGCGCATTACATGCTCTCCTTATCAAACGCTAAAGACCTTCGAAAGATGTTTAGAAGCTACACTCGTTTTGGGGGTACGAACATCGAGTTCACTATAAAATTTGATGACGTTGCTTCTTCATCCAAAAACAAACAAGCAACTCTGTTTACACCAGATGAAGAGGCAATTATGGTACGTAACTACCGTAGATGTATGGATAAAGAGCATAAAATTGAATAGCTAAACTTAACATCAAATTTGTCTACAGACTATGACAACACAGAAACTAACTCAACCTAAGTTACATTTAAGCTAAATGTAACTTAGGTTGTTAAGTTATTAAGGTTTTTAGATAATTGTGAATGTGAAGTTATTGTAATGTTGTTTACGTTGTTAACTAATTATAGTACAATGGGCAGCTAATCCAAAGTAAATAATATGTACTTTCTTATTGTACTCCCTAAACTCTCAACAACAATTAAAAAATGTTTCTTAGAATGCATGTCTACACTACTAGAAGCTAGAAACCAAAATATTAACGGACCTCGCATTAACCAACAAACTTTTAATCTATTAGTGACATGTCAAATATACGGAGATTGCTTTAGGAATCTCTGTGGACGTCGCTATCTATACAACGTGAGATCCAATGACATGTCATTTCTACAGACTGTCACATCAAGAATCTTCGCAAAATCTCTACCAACCTCGTTGTTGGTAATGTGCGAGGCCCACCCTATTAAAAGGGAGCAAACCCATCAGCAACCTCGCTACCTAAACACAACCCTCTCTCTAAAATTATTATTCAGGCAACAAATTGCAGCTTGTGTAACCGATATTTTAATTTTGATATAACTAAAAACCTAAGGACTAAATTGAAAATGTCAAAACGAATTTTTAAGTCCTCAAACATCCCCATATGATTTTAAGAATACGCCAAAGTTAAAAACTAAAGTTTTCAAATATTTTTCTAAGTGTTTTAAAGCCGAAACAGTGTTTTTCAAGTCCTTGTTTCGAAACGGCCTAAGGCGTTTCGAAACGGTTTATCCACTGCCAACCCCTGTTCCGAAACGGGTATCGAAACGACTTTAGAACATATGAACCCGTATCGAAACGACTTCAAGCGTTTCGAAACGGTTCTTCATTTGATTTGAAAATTATGACCATTGTAATGTTTTTAACTGAATTTTCAGAAATCGTTAGGGTGTTTCGAAACGGGCTCAAGCTGTTTCGAAACGACCCTTGACAGTGGCAAAAGTGTTTCGAAACGGTTTCAATACGTTTCGAAACGGGCTCCTAAATGCACCCTGACGGCTCTTTCTATTTTGGTCCGTTTCGAAACAGGTCCCTGCGTTCTAAAACGGGTGGTTGCATACTGCATTTATGGAGGTGAGATAACACCCCCAACGGCTCTATTGATGAATGCAACAACCACAACGGCTAGAGATCAATGAGAAGGTATAAAAGGGACCTCTAAAAGCTCCAGCAACAACTATTGATCCAAAAGCAAATATCCATACATCAAATCCAAGCATTTATGCTAAAATCCCATATTGTCTAGAAACCCCAATTGTAATTTTCATTCTTATCCTTTTCAATTGGGTTGAGTGCTTGTAATTGGGCTACAATTTGTATTGAGAGATACTATCTTAGCCTTCAAATTCTTTGTTACCTTTGTGTGAGGATTGTGTTAAATTTTGGGTAGAAAATTTAACCGGAAATTGTAAGGGTTACCTCCTTAGCCTAGAAAAGGGGAAAAGCAATTAGTGGAATTGTTGCAAATCCTTAGTGAAGCTAAGGTAGTGGATATATAGTTCATATAGAACTTGAACCACTCTAAAATTCCTTGTCAATCTTTTTAATTTGCAATTTTCACCACCTAAACCTTAAAAATCCAATTCACCCCCTCTTGGTTCATATCGATCTTTCGATCCACTCAACAATTGGTATCAGAGCCTACCTCTTTGAGGATTAACAACCACAAGAGGAGTTCCTTGGAAGAGTGTGATCATCATATATCAAGAGATGGCTTCAACCTCCGGTTCGGGCATGTATGAGTCTCAATCCAATACAAAGCCTCCCTTCTTCAATGGTGATAACTATTCTTTTTGGAAGAATAGAATGCGTCTCTTCATCAAGAACAATGACTACTTAGTGTGGGATGTCATTGAAGATGGCTCTTAGATTCCATTGAAGCAAGATGGTGAAGGCAAGATGGTCTTGAAGAAAAAGGTGGAGATGAGTGAAGAAGAAAGAAAAAAAATTCAAGTAAATGACAAAGCTCTCCACATGCTCTTTTGTTCATTCGGTCCGGACATCTATTCTAAAGTGTCATCCATTGAGAGTGCCAAAGAAGTGTGGAACACTCTTGAGACTACCTATGAGGGAACCAACGATGTTAAAGAAACTAAGATTGGAATTCTCAATCTTAGTTATGAGAATTTCAAGATGGAGCCCGATGAGACGGTGTCCAAGATGTTTGATCGGTTCTCCACTATAGTCAATGGGCTCAAAGGTTTTGGAGAGATCATACCGGAAGACAAGCTTTTCCGGAAGCTACTCTATTCACTTCCCGAATCTTGGGATGGGAAGAGAACCGCCATCATTGAAGCTAAAAATTTGAAAACTTTAAAGCTTGATGAGCTTGTGGGTTCTCTCCTTACTCATGAGATTATGAAGCAAGGAAGGGAAGAAGAGAAGAAGAAAGAAGAGAAAAGAGTAGAAAAGCTAGAGGTTGAGAAGAAGAAGAAGATAGGAATAGCTCTCAAAGCTTCATTACATGAAGAGAGCTCTTCTAGTGAGGAGGATGAGCTAGAAGAATTGGCTATGATAGCCAAACGATTCTCACGCTTTATGAGGTCCAACCGGGGAAGAAAAATCCAAAGAAAAATGGACTTCAAAAGCAAGAACAAAGAAGAAGCAAGGGATCAAATCATTTGCTTTGAGTGCAAACAACCCAGCCACATACGTTCAGAGTGCCCTCAACTCAAGAAGAAGGGCTTTGAGAAGAAGAAGAAGCTCAAAGCCAAGCTTGCTACTTGGAATGATGAGGAGTCATCGGAGGATGACGAACAAGAAGTGGCTAACCTTTGCCTCATGGCACTTGAGGAAGATTCCTCCATGGTAACCTCTAACTCATCAACTTTAGATTTTACATATAATGAATTGAATGATGCATATGATGAGTTACAAGAGGTCTATGATGAATTAGTTGAGAAATATAAAGAGTCGGTCATTAGGAACAAGAAAATTATTTTGGAACTAAATGAGAAAAATGACTCACTCTCTCAAGCTAATTCAAAATTTGAGAAAAAGATATTAGGGTTGAAAGATGAACTAAAACTTTTTCAAGATAAAAATGTGACCTTAATAATCTTTTGTCTCAATGTAATAGTGAACACCAAAAGGTGTTGGATGAGATAAATGAGCTCAAAAAGTCTTTTAAAAATGTTGGTAGTGTCAAGCATGAAATAGGTGAATCCTCAAGAACAAACCAACCTAAGAAAAAGACTAACTACTACAAACAAGGTAGCTATCCTAGACATAGTAGAGCTAAAAGAATTAGAAGTGTATGAGTTCCTAAAGAACTTATAAAATCTAATAACATTATTGTTATGTCATCTTGGATTCCTAAGGGAACCAAGGTTTTGGGAGCTAACACTCATGGACCAAAAATGATTTGGGTACCAAAAACAAAAGCTTAATATCTTTGTTTGTAGGGGGAGCATTGCTACAAGGCTAAAGCACAAAGTCAAAACTCATGGTACCTTAATAGTGGATGCTCAAGGCATATGACCGGAGACAAGAGTAGATTCATGGATCTAAAGCCAAAAACTTGAGGAGTAATGACATTTGGTGACAACTCCAAAGGCCACATTAAAGGTATTGGCTCCATAGGTAATCACTCCACTATTCTCATTGAAAATGTCTTGTATGTCGATGGTCTTAAACACAACTTATTGAGCATAAGTCAATTGTGTGATAAAGGATTTAATGTTTTATTTGATAAAAATGGATGCAAAATTGTAGACATTAAATCTAATAATATTATGCTCATAGGTCATCGCATAGGGAACATATACATGGTGCATCTAGATGACATTCATACATCTCATGCATGCTTAGTAGCACAAAATGAAAATGATGCATGGTTGTGGCATAGGAAACTAGGACATGCTAGCATAAGTGTTTTAGAAAAACTAGTCTCCCATAATCTAGTTAGAGGTTTACCCAAGATAAAATTTTCAAATGATAAAATTTGTGATGCATGCTCTAAGGGTAAACAACATAAGTCTTCCTTTAAATCCATTAATGATGTTTCTACTAGTAGATGTTTACAACTTATCCATATGGATTTATTTGGGCCAATTAGGACTATGAGCTTGGGTGGTAAGTCTTATGCTTTTGTACTTGTTGATGATTTTTCTAGATTTACTTGGGTTCTATTTTTAAGTACTAAAGATGAGGCTTTGGAAAAATTCATCACATTTTCAAAACTAACCCAAAATGATCTTTAACTTAAAATTTCACATATTAGAAGTGATCATGGAACCGAGTTTCAAAATTTAGGGTTTGAAGATTTTTTAAATGAAAATGGTATTAGCCACAATTTTTCGGCTCCTCGAACTCCTCAACAAAATGGGGTAGTTGAGAGGAAAAATAGAAGTTTGCAAGAAATGGCTAGAACTATGCTTTGTGAAAACAATTTACCTAAATATTTTTGGGCGGAAGCCACAAACACCGCTTGCTATATTGTAAATCGAGTAATGATTAGGCCAATTTTAAAGAAAACACCTTATGAGATTTTAAAATCTAAAAAGCCTAACATTAGCTATTTCACCCTTTTGGTTGCAAGTGATTTGTTTTAAATAATGGAAAAGACAACTTAGGTAAATTTGATGCAAAAAGTGATGAAGCTATTTTCATAGGTTACTCTTTAACCTCTAAAGCCTATCGAGTATTTAACAAAAGAACTTTAGTAGTATAAGAATCTATTCATGTTGTATTTGATGATAACCTCCTTCCAAGGAAGGATTCTTGTAATGATGATGATGATGTAGGAATCATAAATGCCTTTGATGGAGGACAAACTTCAAAGGAGGATGAGATTCCAACAAAAGAAGAGGACACACAAGATCCACCTCTTGAAGCCTTGAAGGACTTGGCTCTTGAGAAAAAGGAAGTGAGCTACCCAAGGGAGTTCATCTATGTCAAAAATGGTGAAATCTTGGGTGATCCATCCAAGGGGGTAACAACTCGATCTTTTCTTAGATTAATGAATCGTGTTGCATTTATCTCATGTATAGAGCCTAAGAATATTAAAGAAGCATTGAAAGATGATTTTTGGATTATGGCTATGCAAGAAGAGTTAAATCAATTTGAGAGAAGTAACGTTTGGACATTAGTTGATAGGCCTAGTAATCAATCTACCATAGGAACTAAATGGGTCTTTAGGAACACGATAGATGAGAGTGGTAACATTGTAAGAAATAAAGCTAGACTAATAGCACAAGGTTACACTCAAGAAGAGGGAATAGATTTTGATGAAACCTATGCACCCGTAGCTAGAATGGAAGCCATTAGGATGTTGCTTGCATATGCATGTTATCATAATTTCAAGCTTTTTCAAATGGATGTTAAAAGCGCGTTTTTAAATGATTTTATAAATAAAGAAGTGTATGTGGAACAACCACCGGGTTTTGAAGACTTAAAATTTCCAAATCACGTTTTCAAACTCACCAAAGCTCTTTATAGTTTAAAACAAGCTCCTAGAGCTTGGTATGAAAGACTTTCAAACTTTTTAATTGAAAAAGGTAACACTACACTTTTTTATAAAAATGTATAAAAATGACATCTTAGTAGTTCAAATTTATGTTGATGATATTATTTTTGGTTCTACTAATGAATGTCATTGTCAAGAGTTTGCTAAGTTAATGCAAGGTGAATTCGAGATGAACATGATGGGGGAGCTCTCATTCTTTTTGGGACTCCAAATCAAGTAAAAGAATGATGGCACCTTCATCAATCAAGCAAAGTACATAAAGGATATGCTCAAGAAGTTTGGCTTGGAGAATGCAAAGCCTCAAGCCACACCTATGAGCTCATCTACAAAGCTTGACAAAGATGAAGGAGGTAAGTGTGTTGACTCTAAGCTTTACCGTTCTATGATTGGATCATTGCTTTACCTTACCGCAAGCAGACCGGATATCTTGTTTAGTGTTTGCTTGTGTGCTAGGTTTCAAGCTAGTCCTAGAGAGTCTCACCTTATAGCCGTTAAGAGAATCTTTAGGTACCTTAAAGATACTCCTTGTTTAGGTCTTTAGTACCCTAGAGACTCTACCTTCAACCTTCATGCTTATTCGGATGTGGATTACGGGGGTTGCAAAATCGATAGGGAAAGTACTTCGGGAACTTGTCAATTCCTAGGTAGTATGCTCATATCTTGGTTCTCTAAGAAACAAAATAGTGTAGCCTTATCTACCACCAAAGTCGAGTACATATCCTTAGGGAGTTGTTGTGCTCAAGTCCTTTGGATGAAGCAACAACTCTTAGATTATGGAATTAAAGTTGAAACCATACCCCTAAAATGTGACAACACTAGTTTAATATGTCTAACAAAAAATCTCATCCAACACTCTAGAACCAAACACATAGAAATAAGGCATCATTTCATTAGAGATCATGTCCTTAAAGAAGATGTGGTTATAGAGTATGTAGACACCTTAAATCAATTAGCGGACATATTTACAAAACCTTTAGACAAAGAGCGTTTTTGGTCCCTTAGGAGAGAGTTAGGTCTAGCTAGCCTATCTTGACCTTTTAGGACCTCTTTTGTGCTTAAAATTGCTTGATCTTGTGAAATGTCATGTTTATGTGTTTAGACTCCTAATTTCATCCATGCTTATAGCTAGGGGGTGTATGTTTATGTTTGCATATGTTTTACCTGCTCATTCATGTCATTTATGCAAGTTAGGCCTTAGAAAAACTCATTTTTCTGCACTTTTAGAGCCTCATCTGCACTTCCAGGCCCAGGTGTATCGAAATGGGTGAACCTATTTCGATACGGATGCCTTAAAATCATGTCTGAGAGAAGGGTGTTTCGAAACACCTCAAAAGGGTTTCGAAACGTTTTTGCTACTGCCAAGGGGTGTATCGAAACGAGTTTCAATACGAGTCAACGGGCTTCGATACGGTCAACACCGTATCGAAACGATCAGCTGAAAGTCTCAAAACGGTCAAACCCTCGTGCTCGCGTTTCGAAACGGTTTCGCAGACAGCTTTAAGTAGGGCTTTTAATGTTAAAATTCACTTTAAACTAAAACACTTCAAAAACCCTAAAAACCCTAACCTGACTTTTTCCCTATAAAAACCCTTTAAACCTCTTTGTTTTTCACCAAATCTTGAGGGGTTTTTCTCTAAAACTCTAGTCTAAGCAAGTTTCATCAACATTGTGCAAGGATTTTCATCCATTCATCCAAAATCCCAAACTAAGGTATTTTTCCTCTTTTTCTTTTTCTTTCAATTTATGTTCGAATCTTCGGTTAGAAAATTTTATTTTTGTATAGATTATATGTTTTTATGCTTGGGTTTTCCATATCTTGTAAAAAAATCAAAAACTTAAATTTTTTTATTCGAATATAAAAATTTTCACTCGTATTTTTCTTTTACTGTTTTTTTTTTATTTTTTCTTTGTTTTAAATTTTTTTTTAAAAACCTAAGTGGGATTTATTATTGGATTGAATTTAAAAATCTATGCATACACTTCATTTTTAAAAACATGCTTGCTTAATGTTTTTAGGATGTCGGAACAAGCTAGCAAAAAGCGTAAGTCCGTTCAAACCGGTGAGTCGAGCATGCGTCCGAATCTCGCTCTGCTCTTTCAGAAATCCCTTCGAACTACAGAGATGCGAGCTCGTTTCAAATATGTCCAGGATTTTGAAGTTCGTCGTGAGCGTGTCATTGATCTCGATTTCCTTAACTCCGAGAGATTCCTTTTCCGCTACCTCGAGCGTTTGAGTGAATGGGATCTTCTTCCTTTGTTGAGCATCCCGGACATTCGCTACAAACATATGGTACTCATCTTTTACTCCAATGCTCGTCTTATTAATGATGAAACCAATACCGAGGTTGTAGGGATTGAAACTTTTATATTAGGGAAAAAGTTTAATGTTGATGTTGCTCTCTTGGAGTCCACTTTTTCCCTTAAGAATATAGGAATTGAGAATGAACGTCACTTTGGTACTAACACTGGTCCGACGCTTGCCTTGGATGCGCACGATTGTTTTCTTCACTTGATGGTATCATGGTTCCTTCGCCCTTCCGGAGGTAAATACTCTCATATCCGTCAAGTTGATCACTTTTGGCTTGAATGTTTCCGTCGTGGTGAGCGTCCTAATGTTGCTAAGATCCTATTTGTCGAGATGGTGAATAATGTTAAGCTTATTGACACCAATGAGTTGAAATCCTTTACTTATGGCACGATCTTAAGCCACATCTTTAGCACGATTGGTCTTGATTGCACCTACGACTCCCCGGAACCTCGCAAGTCCAAGATTGGTGAGTCCTCTCTTCGCAAGTCCGGTTTTCTCTATGTGAACGATGTTTGGGAACGTGTTGATAGAGAAGCTCCCCTTCCTTCCGTTGCACCTCCACCGCAAGCTCAAGTTGGAAACAATAAAGCTCTTACGGCTCTCATTACTGAGCGGTTCAATGCCTTGGATACTCGCATAGCTTCGGGTTTTGGTGCCATCGACACTCGCTTGCAAAATGTTGAGGATCACCTCCTATCTCTTGAGACTTCCCACTCGAACTTGGATTTATCCTTCTCTACTCTTTATGGCTAATGGACGAAGTTTCACCGTTCTCAAGTCAAGAGCGATGATGAGACTTCGGATGATGATGATGTTGGTGACGAGGCCTAGGACTTTCATATCATATCATATCATATTATTTATGCATTTTAGGTTTAAGTTTGCATCTTTATGTTTCATTATGTTTTAGGAACCTATGCTTTTGATCTTTTATTTGGGATTATATTTTGAACTTAATGTTGATTTATGCTTTGGATATTTTAATTTTATAAATTGATATTATTGTTGCTTATTACTTAATGCTTATCGGTACTAATCCTTTGTCTTCTCTATGAGCCTTATTTATTATTTTTGATCTAACAAAAAGGGGGAGAAGAAATTTAAGAGCCAAAACAAAAATTTGTTTTAAATGTTTAAAGTGTTTTTAAGTTTTAAAACTTGAATTTCAAAGTTAAAACATTTTTTAAAAACTTTAAAAACATATCTTAAATTAAGGGGGAGTTAGAATATGTTCAAAATTTTTAAAACTCTTAAAAATTCTAACTTTGGTTTTGTTATATCAAAAAGGGGGAGATTGTGAAATCGATATTTTAATTTTGATATAACTAAAAACCTAAGGACTAAATTGAAAATGTCAAAATGAATTTTTAAGTCCTCAAACAGACCCATATGATTTCAAGAATATGCCAAAGTTAAAAACTAAAGTTTTCAAATATTTTTCTAAGTGTTTTAAAGCCGAAACAGTGTTTTTCAAGTCCCTGTTTCAAAATGGCCTAAGGCGTTTCGAAACGGTTTCACCACTGCCAACCCCTGTTCTGAAACGGGTATCGAAACGGCTTTAGAACATATGAACCCGTATCGAAATGACTTCAAGCGTTTCGAAATGGTTCTTCATTTTGATTTGAAAATTATGACCGTTGTAATGTTTTTAACTGAATTTTCAGAAATCGTTAGGGTGTTTCGAAACGGGCTCAAGATGTTTCGAAACGACCCTTGACAGTGGCAAAAGTGTTTCGAAATGGTTTCAATACGTTTCGAAACGGGCTCTTAAATGCACCACAACGGCTCTTTTTATTTTAGTCTGTTTCGAAACAGGTCCCCGCATTCCGAAACAGGTGGTTGCAGACTGCATTTATGGAGGTGAGATAACACCCCCAACGGCTCTATTGATGAATGCAACAACCACAACGGCTAGAAATCAACGAGAAGTTATAAAAAGGACCTCTAAAAGCTCCAACAACAACTATTGATCCAAAAGCAAATATCCATACATCAAATCCAAGCATTTGTGCTAAAATCCCATATTGTCTAGAAACCCCAATTGTAATTTTCATTCTTATCCTTTTCAATTGGGTTGAGTGCTTGTAATTGGGCTACAATTTGTATTGAGAGATACTATCTTAGCCATCAAATTCTTTGTTACCTTTGTGTGAGGATTGGGTTAAATTTTGGGTAGAAAATTTAACCGGAAATTGTAAGGGTTGCCTTCTTAGCCTAGAAAAGGGGAAGAGCAATTAGTGAAATTGTTGCAAATCCTTAGTGAAGCTAAGGTAGTGGATGTAGAGTTCATTTGGAACTTGAACCACTCTAAAATTCCTTGTCAATCTTTTTAATTTGCAATTTCCACCACCTAAACCTTAAAAATCCAATTCACCCCCTCTTGGTTCATATCGATCTTTCGATCCACTCAACACAGCTACTAATGTTCAAAACTAACGACAAATCGCAGTATCAGGGAAATCGTGGTCTTTTACAAGTGTACAAGATACCATCTTTAATCCGAATGAAAAATGCATATATGAATTTTTTCTCTTATGATCGGGATAAAGGGAGTAGGTTTAGGGGTGTGAGGCCTGGTACAAACTGAGCAAGAACTGGGACCTCGCTATGGCACCATTTGTCTACAACAACCACACATGTATAAGGATGAGACGAAGAGAGCAAATCAACTTGAGGAATTGAATAATCGCTTAGGCCCTAATATCAATTAATATGGTATATTATGGCACCATTTGTGTAAATCAACAACACACGTTAATTAACCAAAGACTCCAAACTATTGTTTGAATATTATTGTTTTTACCGTATAATTACAAGAACTTAACGACTCATAATTTATTAGAACCATTTTCATTGCGATTTTTATATCGTTTCCGATTTTTCCAATTTTTCATATTCCGTAAATATATATTTAGACCGCGTGTTCCCCTAAACGCGAGTACCCACATATATTGAATTTTTTAATTTTTACTTACAATCACATTCTGCTTTAATATTTTTTTCATGATAACCTTTGTTACATTCTCAATTATTATAAGAAATCGCTTAGAATACATACACTAGGCTAATTGGCTTTTAAGCAACTAAATATTTCCTAAGCACCCTGCAAAAGAAAGTTACTTCACGATCCCAAAAACTAGAATCACAATAATGGCTCAAGTCATTGCTTGTTTCCCAACCCTTGCCTTCTGAAGAACTCGAACATATTGAGTTCTTTCTAGTTCCAGGATCACAACTACAATCGACTTGTTTTCGGCTCGGTCAATGTGAAATTCACCTACATATTACTAAAAAACCTCTCAATTTTAGAACGACAATTAACAATGGTTTTTGAACCTCGTTTACTAGAATTCATGAGGTTGAGAGATGACACGATTTGAAGTCCATGTTTTCTTATACCACCTCTCAAACAAATCAAAATGATTTCGTAGGCGTATATCGCTTCGACGTGAACAAATTGACCATTCCTTTCCTATATAATGCTTCAACGTTTTTGACGGCTACATATCTTTTTTGAAAAATTCTTTCTCTTGGACACCACGAGACGAAATTAAATTTCTCCATAGATACATTCTTTAATATTCTAATCATCGTTTGATGCACTATGAAAAGCATTGCCACATAATTGGCCATTTACAAAATTGGTGATGGAATTGGACAAAGCATGCATGAGAATGTTCGCTAATAAATCTTCCAAAAGAGCTGTTACGCTGATGTTGGTCATGATTTTCTTTAAAATCACGATGGATCTTGTCATACAATGTATACGTATATTTGGTGTTAAATGGTAGGAGAAAATTTGATATGATAAAAATCATGGGGTGGGGCCTATTTATAAGATCCCTCACACCCCATACCAAGTGACTTCTTTGAACCTCACGTTCTCCAGATAGTGAGTTCCAATGAATATCGGTGACGATTCATTGAATAATCGCAAGGATTCGTCGAAAAACCGCGATGGTTTGACTTCGCTATATGTAAAGCGCGAGGTCTTCGTGGTGATTACCATGATAAATTAATGTAGCTCTTCAATTTCTCGGGTACCTCGCGTTGTCCATAACGCGAGGTCGCATCTAGTAATTTAAAATTACAGGATATGAAAAGGCGGCCTACGTCGGACATAACTCGCTTTTTGTATCACGCGAGGTCTGTCATCGCTTTGTGCAAAACGCGAGAATGCCCAACGTGACAGATTTGAAGGTTATTTTTCTACATAACTTTAACGGGGGTCATTTTCGTAAATAAGTATTTAAAAGGGGTTTTGGTGTAAAATTGCCCATTAATCAATTTCATATGCCAGGTGTACTGGGCTCTGTTTGCAGTTTACATATCCATCTCTGTCCGCAAAAAGAACCCTGAGTTGGGGGAAAAATTATATTATGTGTAATTACTACCATCTCATCCATGAGACCAACCAATAGAAACTACCCACTTCACTATGATTTTTTCATGTCATTTTTTTCAACCAATGAATCTTCACTAAAGTTTTTCCATGTCATTTTAAAAACTGTTTTTTGGAAGTTGTTATATTATTAAATTAATGGCATTGAAAAAATGATGAAGCGGGTGGCTTTTAGTGGTTGGTCTCATGGATGAGGTGGTGGGAATCACCCATGATATAATTTCTCGAGTTGGGGGCATATCCGACAATTACTTTAAGCCACGCGTCTTTTTATCATTGGAGGGACTACTTTTTAAGTCTTCGTTGTCTCGCACGATCTTCATCATGATATTTGCCCCAAAAAGAATTTACAAATAAATAAATAAATAAAACAATACACTAAAAATATCTCACTTCAGCGAGAACAGAAAGATAAAGGAAGAGAAATTTAATTTATTTGAAAAAGAAAACTATTTATCTCATTTGAGAAAGCCCAATTATTCCCTCCTCCATTTTCATTTCTAGATACTCCTCTTGCCCTAGATTTTCTCTCTGTAAGTTCTACCTACAGAAGCCATGGTGAGTCTTCTTCTTC
Organism: Hibiscus tridactylites; assembly: GCA_958450335.1. Taxonomy (NCBI): domain Eukaryota; kingdom Viridiplantae; phylum Streptophyta; class Magnoliopsida; order Malvales; family Malvaceae; genus Hibiscus; species Hibiscus tridactylites. The sequence continues at coordinate 43,254,796 of OY288289.1, read as the reverse complement.
TTTTTTCCTGTTATTTTCTTTTCCATTTTCAGTTCAAATCCTCTTCGATCTATCCTTTGACTTGCTTACAACATTTAATTTATTTTAGATCTGATTTATCATGTATGTTGAACATACAGCTGCTTGTTTCTTCTGATTAACTTAGTCTGAATCATTCAAAAAAAAATCATTGCTAGATTTGCATTTTCTTTTACTTTTTATCTGTAATGGATGATTTTTATGAAAGTAATAAATGTTTCGTTCTTCGATTATTGTTTGATCTCCCGCTTGATGCTGTATTGGCGTTTTGGATTGTTACACTTGAATGAATTTTGAGAATTTATTATGGATAGAATGATTGCTTAACTTAATCTTCATTGATCCGCCATTTTGATTCCTCTGAAAATCCGTGAGTTCGCATACAAATATTAGTAAACATTATGATTTACAATGTTTAACGAACTACTGAACGTATTGTAAAGATTTTCATTAATCCGTTAAATTCGGGAATTCCTTTTGATCGTTTTCCCAGTGGCAGTCGTTGATAGATTCTTTCTGAGTTTAGATATGTTGTTTAATTCATTCTTTTTATCCCTGCAAACGTATGTGCATCGCTGCTGTAGCGATTTCCTTTTGGTGATCTATGCTTGTTATTGTTGTTTCTTGACTTTACCACAATGAAAGTAATTAGTTCATCTTCCTAGTTAGTTAATACTCTTAACTCTTTTAACATTGGAATATTGCATTTAAGCCTGTTAAATGTTTAAGAATTTTGTGTAATTTCAAATTTATGGTTCATCGTCAAAACCCTGGAGACCTAGAAGAAAAAAAAAAGGAAGTACGATTGGATCTATGGGGTTGACCTGTTTGTTTTGAGTCGTTGACCCATCTTTCTGTTCTTTTCTGATGGAGAACTCGAGAACATGTGGTGTCTTTAATTAACCTGTTTAGCATTTCATTTCTCGGGAATGAGTAGAAAAGGAAAAGAAGAGCTGATGGATTAATCGGTCATATATAATTTGAAGGGTTCATTGTTGTATTAAAGCTTAAGTATTCTATGAACCATTCCTTTACAGGCTAATGCAGCTTCTGGAATGGCTGTGCATGATGACTGCAAGTTGAAATTTCTAGAGTTGAAGGCTAAAAGAACTTATCGCTTCATAGTATTCAAGATTGAGGAGAAACAAAAGCAGGTTGTTGTGGAAAAGCTTGGTGAGCCGACTCAAAGCTACGAGGATTTCAGTGCAAGCCTCCCTGCTGATGAATGTCGATATGCTGTATATGATTTTGACTTCGTGACTGCTGAGAATTGCCAGAAAAGCAGGATTTTCTTCATTGCATGGTATATGATACATGCTTAAAACTATTAACTTTTGACTATTCCAAGTTGTATTCATTTTAATCATTTCTGTTATGTATTTTGTTGTTTATGTGAAGGTCTCCGGACACATCAAGGGTGAGAAGCAAGATGATTTATGCAAGCTCGAAGGACAGGTTCAAGAGAGAACTGGACGGTATTCAAGTAGAGCTACAGGCAACTGACCCGACCGAGATGGGACTCGATGTTATTAGAAGCCGTGCCAACTAAATCGGAGGCTCCGAGAAGCGGGAATAATGGAGATAGTGAAATGGGTTTTGCATTTGTTTGATGTGAAATGTTAATAGGTGGTATGGTTTTGGTTTGCAGGTCAAACATTACATTCAGGTCTTTGTCTAGAACAATTTTAGCAATTTCGATCTAAATCTTATGATTTGATATGCATGCTTGACGTTATCAGACGGAATGTCTTACAGTTGGTAATGGTATCTGATACTCTTTTGAATTCTGCTCCATTCTTTTCCGAGGGATTATTTTCATTGCAATGGATGTTTGGTTACTTGCATTACAGGTTAATCAAATTTGAGATTCTATTTTGATTTTACATTATTTTATTATGTTATTAATTAATTCAAGTCACCAAATGTTTTAGTTAAAATGTGGACAATAATTTTCAGCCAATTGCCAAATCCAAAATCTGTTGCATGGTATGCTATGTATTACAGTTAGTGGCACAATTCATTTTCACACTAAATGCCCCAAATTATAAACAAAAAGGTATATAATTTAAAGAATGGTAACCTTTTTATTATCATACAATGAATGCTGGTAAGGCTTTGATCAAAAAAAAAGAAAGAATGCTGGTAAGGCTTTAGGTAAAGCCTGCCATGCATCAGCAACAATCCACAACCTTCTCAGTTCACAAGCTATACTACACAAGAAAACTAGCATTCTTAACCTTTTCGAGCTAACATCGGACGGAATCTTCACCCAAACTTCATGTGGACGTCTTCTGCTCGGCAGTGAATGAACTTGGTTCTTTTACTGGAGAGGATAAATTAGGCTTGAACCATGCCTTCCGTTAGGGCCATCTCCATAACAATAGGTCTCTGAGTCTCCTGTAAAAATTGTTTTTCAGGCAGACTACTCGTCAATGTTCTTGTACGAATACTTCAAACGAGTTCCACGAACAAGGGTATCATGTGTAACCTTATTTGGCTTAACACCTCTTCTGAACATGTCATCCCGCAATTCAAAAGCTTTACTCAAATCTCCAGCAACGCAGCAACCATGTATCAAAAAATTATATGCCAGTGTATCTGGCATTATACCCTTATTTAGCATAGAGTCCCACAACCGGATAGCTTTGTGTAAACTACCCCGTCTACAATGCTCATAAATTATAGTTGAGTAAGTAATACAATCTGGGAAAATACCATAATCAGCCATTCCAACTAAAAGCTCCATGGCCTCCTCAAGTCTTCCCAACTTGCAAAACCCGCGGATAAGTATGTTGTAAGTTACCGTGTTAGCTAAAACCCCTTTAACAATTGCATTGTGAAGCTCTACAGCTTTCTCCATATTCCCTTCCTTAGTGAGATGATCGATGAAACATCCATATGTCATCTGGTTCGGAAGCAAATTACTGACCATCATTTCTTTACAAAGAAGCTCAGCTTTATCAATGGAACCTGCCTTACATAAGCCATTTATCAGAGCAGTATATGTCACAACATTTGGTATGCATCCTTCACCGATCATAATATCCCAAAGCCCAAGAGCCTCCTTAAGTTTTCCAGCTTTCCCGTTTGCATCGATCATGCTTGTGTATATCACATTGTCAGGGCTCAATCCTCGATCATCCATCTCCTTTAGAAGACCAAGTAACCTTCTTGTGTCATGCTGTTTTAGAATTCCATCAATAAGTATGCCATAACACACGAGATCCATATCAACACCTCGTGCAACCATGTCACGACAAGCGCTCAATGCATCCTCTATTTTCCCTTCCTTGCAATAACCATGTAACAGTGCACTGTAACACATCTCATTCAACTTACAACGATCTCTATGAAGACCATCCATGAACTCTTTGGCTTCGGACACTCTACCAACAGAACAAAGACCACTTATTAAAGGTCTATAAGTATATGTATCAGGCACAAGGCCTTTGTCTACCATTTCACCGAACAATTCAAAGGCTTTTACCATGTTACCATCCCTGCAGTATCCCTCGATCAGAACATTATACGTCACCTCATTTGGCATAATGTTTCTCTCTGTCATTTGGCCAAACAATCTAACTGCCTCAGCCATCATATTTGACCGACAAAGGCCAGATATAAGAGCAGTAAAAGTATACGTGTTTGGAGCAATTTCCTTCCCTGTCATCTCATGATATAGCCTAAATGCCTCGTTCAATTTTCCTTCATTGCAATATCCGCTAACCAATGATGTGTAAGTTATAACAGTTGGCTGCAATCCTACATTGATCATCTCATCAAGAAAAGACTCTGCCAAATTCAAATTTCCCAACTTGCAGTACCCACTAATCAAAGAATTGTAGGGATAGACTGTTGCTTTTATTCCCGCTCCTCTCATTTTACCGAGAAAGCTAAGGGCAACATCCATTTCACCTGTTCTACAAAATGAATCAATCAAAATAGAAAAAGTAACATCATTTGGATGCAAACCCCTTGTTCCCATTTCATTGAAAAGCAACTGAGCTTCATCAAATTTCCCGTTTTTGCACAATGAATTGATCAATGCATTGTAAATAAATAAATTAGGCGCTAACCCAACTTGCCCTACTTTCTTTACCAAACTAAGAGCATCCTCAAGCTTCCCCTTTCTCCTCAACCCATCAACTAGACTCGTAACCACAGCTTCACTTGGAACAAAACCCAACTTTAGCATCTCATTCATCAACTCTACTGCAACATCAAAGTGATCCACTCTGCATAAGCCAAGGATTAATGTATGATACGTGATAACATCCGCCCTCAACCCCCTTTTAACCAATCCATTCTTAATCTCGACTGCCTCCCACACCCTAAGATTCTTAGAAAGCCCATGAATAAGCACATTGTACACCACCACATTCAACTCCGTCCCATTCGACTCCATTTGACGAATCATCTCCTTAGCTCTAACAAAATCCTTCAATTGGCAAAAACTACGAATCACTACAGTGTATATAAAAATATCAGGCCTAACACCAGCTTTCACAATCTCATCAAACACTTCCAGCACAACGCCAAACTGCCTAATTTTTGCTAAGTCGTTCAAAAGAGCACTTAGAGTCCTAATTTGAGGTAGCAAGTAACAATTAAACTTCCTCATTAATCTAAATATCATCAAAGCATCAAAAGCTCTCTTATTATGCACATAATTTTGGATTAACAAATCAAAACCCAAACTCAAACTCGAATGGAACTTACATTTCTCATAAGCCTTGGAAAGAGCTTCAAAAACCTCACTTGGACTCAACCCACGAAGCAAGAGCGTTTGTAAAAGCGATGACGCGGGCCAGAAGAGATTAACGTTAAGTAAAGCGTGAATCAAGACGCAAAACGAGTGGGGTGAGTGGCGGAAGTTTTTATGGAGTCCCAGGAAATTAAAGAACCTTAAAGCTAACCTCGGGTCGTCCAAGGTTTGGATCAAGACTTCCTCGACGTGGTGAGGCTTCAGGGAAACAGTGTCGTTTAGTGCGACCTTCCAGCTCCGTCTTCCACGTACGATGAGTTTGAGGTCGGAAATTATTTGGGTGTCTTTGGCTTTTTCATCATTATCTTGAACGGAAACTTTGGAGGCAGAGCAAAATCTCTGTTTTAAGAACAAATAACGGGGTCTGAGAGATCGATGAGAGGGATTAAGCTTCATTTATTGGGGTTTAGAGGGGGGCTCTTCTGGGTTTGAACCATGGATTTTGAGGGGATTGCAGAGATGAGAGAATTCAGCTTTCAGTGGGAGATTGTTCTAAAAGAAAAAAAAAACAAAGAGAAAAGCTTTCAGTGGGAGAGTTTCAGCAAAAGTGGGTAATTAGTCCACTTTGAAATTTGATCCCAAGTGTAGCCCACTTAAACTCGGGCCTCAACAGGATGTTTGAAGTGTAGTCCACTTTGAAATTGGTTTTTTCTAGGTGTCGAGTTAATTGTTTCCCTTTGAACTTAGAGAGTAGAATATGTTCGTAATATTTTAGGTTCCTTAACCACCAAAATTCCTTTTCTGTAATATTTTAGGTGTCGAATGAAATATTTTACCCAACTTAAATAGTTCAATATCTCACTAAAAATTTAAGTTCCCCAACGCCAAACTAGTTGTAGGTACCGATCACGAAACTGAATTCAATTTACATTTTAGATTCAAACTGAAACCTAGGTAACATTTTAGGTGTCGATATTAGAACTGAATTCTGTTCACATTATAGGTCACAAACCCCAAACTCTTTGCTTATAACTTTTAAAGTGTTGGACCCAAAACTAATTTTCCTGTAACATTTTAAGTGCTGAACCTCAAACTGAATTTCATTAACATTTAACAATCCAAACCCCAAACTGAGTACAAGTGACATTTTAGGTGTCGAACCCCAAACTGAGTACAAGTGACATTTTAGGTGCCGAACACAAAACTGATTTTCCTGTAACATTTTAAGTGCTGAACCCCAAACTGAATTTCATTAACATTTAACAATCCAAACCCCAAACTGAGTACAAGTGACATTTTAGGTGTCGAACCCCAAACTGAGTACAAGTGACATTTTAGGTGCCGAACCACAAATTAAATATTAGTAACATTTTAGGTGCCAAACCCCTAACTAAATATCAGCAATATTTTAAGTGCAGAACCCCAAACTGAATATAAATAACATTTTAGGTGTAGAACCCTAACTTTACCATTATAAATCTTCTATAAATATTCTAGTGTGCCATTGTAATAAGGGTAAACTACTGCAGGGGTCACTTACATTTAGCGTCTGTACAGAGTTAGTCACCACTTTTGAGAAGTGCCTATTAGTAGTCCTCTACGTTTTTGATGTGTAAATACTTGGTCACTCCGACGTTAACTCCGTTAGTCCCCTAACGGATTGCTGATGTGGCGAAATTAAAATAAGGATAAATTACTGCAATAGCCATTAAAATTTATCTCATGTACATTTTTTCTCCTCAATTTAAAAAATAAACATTATAGTCACTAATAAAAATGTTTCTTTATAATTTCACCCTTAAATTTTTAAAAATTCATTTTTCAATCCTAAAATTTTACAATCAATTAACACAATAATATTATAAATGCTTAGATGAAAAATAGGTGCCCAAAGTATACCCTTTGAAACTTAGGTGCCCAAATTTAATTTTTTTCGAGTCAAGTCGAGTTATTGGAATTTCTATTTTATAATTCAAAATTTATTTTGAATTTTTGAGTCGAGTTTATGAAATTATGAGTCGAGTATTTTCACATCAAACCTAAAAATTTAATTTTTTTCGAGTCAAGTCGAGTTATTGGAATTTCTAGTTTATAATTCAAACTTTATTTTGAATTTTTGAGTCAAGTTTATGAAATTATGAGTCGAGTATTTTCACATCAAACCTAAAAATTTAATTTTTTCGAGTCAAGTCGAGTTATTGGAATTTCTATTTTATAATTCAAACTTTATTTTGAATTTTTGAGTCGAGTTTATGAAATTATGAGTCGAGTAATTTCACATCAAACCTAAAAATTTAATTTTTTCGAGTCAAGTCGAGTTATTGGAATTTCTATTTTATAATTCAAACTTTATTTTGAATTTTTGAGTCGAGTTTATGAAATTATGAGTCGAGTATTTTCACATCAAACCAAAAAAATTAATTTTTTCGAGTCAAGTCGAGTTATTGGAATTTCTATTTTATAATTCAAACTTTATTTTGAATTTTTGAGTCGAGTTTATGAAATTATGAGTCGAGTAATTTCACATCAAACTTAAAAATTTAATTTTTTCGAGTCAAGTCGAGTTATTGGAATTTCTATTTTATAATTCAAACTTTATTTTGAATTTTTGAGTCGAGTTTATGAAATTATGAGTCGAGTATTTTCACATCAACCTAAAAATTTAATTTTTGAATAAAGTTTGAATTATAAAATAAAAATTCCGATAACTCGAATTTTTTAGTAGTTAGTGGACTAAATTTTTAAGTTTGAGTTATTAAATAGGAGCAATTTGGGCACCTAAGTTTCAAAGGGTATACTTTGGGCACCTATTTTTCATCTAAGCATTTATAAATATTATTGTGTTAATTGATTGTAAAGTTTTAGGATTGAAAAATGAATTTTTAAAAATTTAACGGTGAAATTATAAAGAAACATTTTTATTAGTGACTATAATGTTTACTTTTTTAAATTGAGGAGAAAATGTACATGAGATAAATTTTAATGGCTATTGCAGTAATTTATCCTTATTTTAATTTCGCCACATCAGCAATCCGTTAGGGGACTAACGGAGTTAACGTCGGAGTGACCAAGTATTTACACATCAAAAACGTAGAGGACTACTAATAGGCACTTTTCAAAAGTGGTGACTAACTTTGTACAGGCGCTAAACGTAAGTGACCCCTGCAGTAGTTTACCCTTGTAATAATTAAGAAATATTAGGGGTTGTCTAAAGAAATTGTTTATTATCATGGCAAGATTTTTTGCAACCGTTTTCTTTTTAGGAACACACCTCAACACTTCATTCAACAACAACATCAAGAAGGATGATTTGTTTGAGTTAATTTCCACGGAGGTTAGCAAATCAACAAGGAAGAAATTGTCTTCATTGAAAGCCAAAATCCCCGTCGATGAGCCTGGCTCTGAAACTCACTACATGCTACAGATATGTAATGCAAGCGACCTTAGCAAAATGTTTAGGAGATACGACCATGTAAGGGGTACCAACATCGAGTTGTATGTGAAATTTGATGAAGGTGTTAATTCATCAAGAATCCGAGAAGGTTCTTTTCCTTCCATAGACACAGACGTTGTTTGTGTACGTAATTCCATGAGATGACATGAGAAAGAAAAAATAATTGAGGAATTGGATGTCATATCTAATATATTTATATACTACGACAACACGGAAACAATCTCTTATTCTGTTCATTTTAACTGAAGTACGGTAGCTTAGTAGCAATGAAGCATGCATCTAATTTCATACCGTGTTTTTTAATCTAATTTATGTTTTTGTTGGTAATGATATTTCTCTGGGTTCCTCGAACAAATGTCCAAATGCAATGGGAGTTGTCAACCAGCTTAATTAGAGCCGAGTATATTGTTTAACACGTTCGACATCGTTTTAACATCGAAAAGTATCGATACTATACTTCATATTTCGATATTATTGAATACGAACGTTAAATCTTACGCAATATTGTAACATTTAAGGTGTCGTTATCGTTAGAAGTAGCGCAACTCTTATATACATTTTGATACTCCCAATTACGTATGAACATGTAACAATAAATAAAGGTAAACATTATAAACATTTAAGGTGGCATTATCGTTAGAAGTAGCGCAACTCTTAGATGCTGAATGGAGGTTACCGATGCTATGTGACCCGGGCCTCATTCGAAGATGCTCGAGAAGGGATTCTAAGTATGGGTGTATGTTCCGATGCTATATGACCCAGCCTCGCCTGGGGTGTATGTTTCGATCCTATGTGACTCGGCCTCACCCGGAGTGTATATTTCGATGCTACGAACCCATCCTCGCTCCAGATATGTTGTTGTTGATATGTGTTTCGCCTAGATGATATGATGAGATCTTAGGCATGGTTGGGTCATGGGTGTCATGTATGATGATTTCTTTGATGAGAGCATGTGTTTAGGCGACTAGTGGTAACACCGGATGTTTATTTATATCTCCTTATTGCTCGTACTAGCTTGCATGCTTATGTTTATGATTAACATGAAGTATAGTAGAGTAGATGTGTACCACTAGGCTTTGTAAGCTCAGCGCTCGGAATCGTTGTTTCTGTGCATATGTTGATCGTCGAATCGTGGGATCGAAGAACACTGTCGGTATGAGATTCTAGCATGTGATGATCTCCAAGGTACGATACTTGTGTTTAGTGGGCTATGTATTCATATGACCTTACGTGTTGAAGTCTGTAATCCTTATTTTGAAATTGTATTAATCAAATTGAATGTTCAAATGTTTTAAATTTAAACTGAGCTCATTTCTACCGTTTTGGTTATTTAACTATATTTTCAATTGTTGGCTTTAAATGTTTTCAAGAATACGTTGCTGGGCTAAACCCAATTTGAGAAATTTTATAGTTTTGGGTTGGGCTTGAAGCCTAAATGTGACATCTAGGTCGAGAGTGTTACATCCTACTTCCATTGTCTATCAATACTCTGATCGTATGCCTTTTCCTCTTAACAACAACCACAGAATCAGTGGTTGATGTATAAAGCCCTCGTTGGGAATAATTGCATGCCCGTTTTTGAAAAAACAAGTTTAGTTTTAATTTGTTTTCTTAAAAAAGAAAATTAGTTTAGGGTGTGAATATTGAAGGTAAAAACATATGCATACTCATTTAAAAAATATATTTTAAGATCCAATTTTTTTAATTTCTAGATCCGTCGCGAATAGAATAGAATAATTTTATGTTTAAATCTCCCTCTCATGTTCATCGTATCTGTGTCCTATTTATAAAACTTTTCTCTGAATTTTCCAAATCATTCAACTAACCTTTTAGCTTCTCTCTCTCCCCTCTTTCTAAATCTTCAAATCTCATATTCCTAGCAAGAATAGCCAACTAAATATCTTCAAATTCTTTTATCTCAGTAGCATTCTCTTAAGGATCATTGTCATTAGACACAGAGTTACTACTCCTTGCTTCTTCATATTTGTTTAAGACAACTAACTCAGTATATGATTGCCTCCTTTGGCTTTAAGACTCCAAACAATCACCAACATTTGTACAAGATATAATTGAAAAACACCGATACAATATATGAAATAGAAATTACACCGGCATGGCCTCAATTACTCCATGGACAACTCTGTAGCATCATTTTTCTTTAGAGTGTGGCCTTCCTATCACTTTCTCTAAATCTTAAAACGTTAAGGATTTTTTTAGACTTTCAAACACAAAATTTGCTAAAAGCAATTAGAATACACAAAATTTGCTAAAAGCAATTAGGATAAATGGAGTCGCCCAGACTTACCCAACCAAAAAAGAAAAAAAGAAATCAATAAATGGTGTCGCTCGAACTTGTTCCAGAGACATTCAATATGTTAAATTGACGTGATAATCAACTACACCACAACACTATATTGGTGTTAGTTTCACCTACTTGTCAAAGAATATAAATATAAATACATGTTAATAACCGACATATAGGGATGTAAAAAGTTGACTTGACCTGTAAAATTGACCGAGACCGACTTGAGTTAAAACTGTTTGTGACTCGAGATAGTGGTGATCCAAAATTGATTCGAGTCTGAACTGGTGTTGACCCGAACCCGAGTTAGACCTGAAACTTTTGGATCTGAACCCGAACTACACCCGACTTGAGAATGACCTAAACCCAAATTCAACTTGATAATGTGATAACCGAACCCGACCTGCATCCGACCTAATATGAACTTGAACCGAGATTAACCTGGTAAATAACTGATATTACCCGACATGTTATTAACCTGACCTGTTATGAATCTGATCTATAATTGACTCAACCTGTAAATGACATGACTTGTTATTGAACTGATATGATATTTACCTGACTTGATATTTATCTGACTTTTAATAACTAATAAGTTACAATTGATGAATTTGTGAGATTATGAATTTATTATATTATAGTGTGACAATGCATCTTCACAGTTTAAGGTACATGATTAACTATGATCATTAAATTAATATGTTTACTTTTTATATTTATAAATTATAGTATATAAAAATATCTAAAAGTTTTATTAAATATCTAAATGTTGTCAACATAATTCCTTAAGCTTTTATGATTTATGGTTTAATATTAATAGTTTATGGTTTATGAGATTAATTTCGATTCTTTAAGATTTATGGTTTAATTTAATGTTTAGTTTAGGGTTATTAGTTTATGTGATTAATTTAGATTCCTTAAAGTTTAAGGTTTAGTATCAATTGTTTATGATTTAGCTTATGGTTATTGGTTTATGAGATTAATTTTGATTCCTTAAGGTTTATGGTTTTGAGTTTAGTATTAATGGCTCATGGTTTAGCATAGGGTTATTGATTTACGAGATTAATTCCGATTCAACTTGCTAATTTATGCATTTGAATTTGACTAAATATTTAAATCAAAGCTTCACGTGTACAATTGAACTAAATTAAAGTTTAATCTTTCATGTGTACAATTACATATTTACATCCAAATCAAAAATTTGTGTATAATTATATTAAATTCAAATTTATATGGTATAATAATTAGACCTGGCAAACTTGACCCGAGACCCGAAACCCGAACCGAATGACCCGAACCGAAACCCGATTTTGACCCGAATATGATGATTCGAAGTTGACCCGAAACCCCAACCGAACCGAATCGAACCGAACCGAAATTTTTTTGTTGAACCGAAATGGACCCGAACCGAAATAAACCCGAACCGAATAGACCCGAACTGAATGCTACCCGAACCGAAAGCTGAACCGAATATCGACCCGATTTTAACCTGAATATCTATTGTTAACAATATAATAAGTAATAAAATGAAGTATAGAAATTTGAGATCTTGGTGACCAATTTTATAATTTCATCATAAAATATAGCATAAAATTGAAATTGTAGACTAAATTGACAATTTGGAAGTGGAGAAATTTGAGAGTCCAATGATCAATTTTGTAATTATACCATATAAATAAATAGGGGTCAATTTTGGTTAAAAATTAAATCTTTGAAATTAAAATGAACGAAAATATCAATATATTAAATTAATAGACTAAATTACAAAGATTAGTCAATTTCAACTAAAAGTAAATTTTTAGAGACTAAATATCACTACGGGGAGGGGATTTCTATATCCGAAATCTAAACCGTGTGAATACTTGTGACTAAATTAAATTAAACTAAAACTTAAAGTTGACTAAAATGTAACATTTTAAATGCAACATGACCTAAAAAGTAATTAATCTCTAGCTTAAAAAATTGGTGGCTTATTTCCCTCCAAAATTTTGTCTTTTTTCTCTCTATTTTTTCCAATTGTCTTTTTCTTTTATTTTTTTCAATCTAGCTTAAAAAATTGGTCGCTTATTTCCCTCCAAAATTTTTTTCCCTCTCTATTTTTACCAATTGTCTTTCTATTTTTCTTGATTTAATTGAGTTTCAATTTAGATTAATTTAATTGAAATTTCACATTTAGTTTTAAAATTATTTTAATTATGTCCGTAATTTATGCTTTTAGATTTTAGTTAGTTTAATTAGATCCTAAATTTAATAAATTAATTCATTTCAGACATTATTATTATTATTATTATTATTATAAACTTTGATTCAATATAATTATACAAAAAAAAATTATATGGATACATGAAGCTTTGATTTAAATATTTAATCAAATTCAAATGCATAGATTGACAAGTTGAATCAAAATTAATCTCATACACCAATAACTCTAAATTAAACCATAAATACTAAACCTCAAACCTTTAACCCAACTCAAATCAAATTGACCCGAAAATTTAAATGTTGACCCGACCCGAAATTGACCCGAAATTGACTCGATTTTAACCCGAACCGAAAGCGACCCGAACGACCCGATTTTGATCCGAACCGAAAGCGACCGATCCGATATTAACCCGACCCGAAAACAACCGATCCGATTTTGACCCGATCCAATACCCGAACCGAATCTGACTCATCACAGACCCGAATTAGACCCGAACCCGAACCGAACCGAACCGAATCTAAACCGATTCTAGATAGACCCGAAATGACCCGAACCGAACCCGAACCGAATGACCCGATTGCCACCTCTAATAATAATAATGTTCAAATTGAATTGACTTATTAAACTTAGGATCTAATTGAGCTAAATTAAAGCTTAGAAACATAAATCATGAACATAATTAAAAGAATTCTAAAACTAAATGTGGAATTTAATTAAATTAATTTAAATTAAGACTCAATTGAATTAAACTAAAATTTAAAAGTGAATATTTGTGACTTAGATGAAAAACATCTAAAGTTATAATGGCTAAAAAAATAATTTATCTTAACCTAAAAATCCACGCGGGAGGGAAACTTTCCCTCCCATGTTTCACTTTAATTAAAATTATAAAAGAAAAAATATTTGGTATGGCGAAGGACAAAAATTTGGAAGGAATTAAGCCCTTAATTTTTAGGTTTTTTCCCTCCAAGATCTAAATAGAATTGTTTTAAATTTGATTCAATAATTAATTGCCTATTTGGCATTTACCTCTTAATTTTTTTGCTTAGTGATTAATTACTTTTTAGGTATTCACTTGTTTAAAATTTTCATTTTAGTCCAAAAATTCACTTTTAAATTTTAGTTTAATTCAATTTAGTCATAATTATATATATATATATTTTTAAATTATAAAATATTTTGGCGGGGTGTTTTGACTCGTATTAATTTTTAAAATTTTATTTTATTTGAAATTTACCTACAATTATCATATTGAAGTCTATTTGTACACAGTAAGACCTAACTTGAACTTAAATCGAAGTCGATATTCTCTGACCTAAATTTTATCCGTCAACGACGTGACCTGACTTGAAGTCCATCCGAACCTGAATTAATTGATTCGGACCTGAACTATTTTAGCCTGAACTGAAATTTACATGACCTGAAATTAACTTGACCCGAACTTAAACTCAATCTGATTTGAAATCAATCTGATAATGACCTGAATCTGAGTCGACCTGAATCTGAGTCGACCCGAACCTGAGCCGATCCAAATCAAACCATTAAATTAACTTGACATAAGCCGTATGTGACAGTGATTTGATATAACCTGACGTGAACAGACCTGAATCGTTAATACCCGATTTCACATCCCTATCCTCCGCTGTTTTTCTTTTATTTTTTGGGTACAAACCGCTTCTTTGTTTTCTCTTTGGCGGAAACCCTATCTCTGCTCTTTCCGTCTCTGTACTTTTGTTTTCACTCTGTTCTAACCAAAAAGGATTTTTAAAAAATGTCAAGTGCTTTAGAGATGTCGCTAGACGACCTCATCAAGCGTAACCGTAAGTCCGGTTCCGCTAATCCCCGCGGTCGAGGCCGTGGATCCGGAGCTGGACCTGTCCGTCGCTTTTCTAACCGAGGCGCAAACCGCTCGGCACCGTATACCACCGCTATGGTACATAGCTAGGGATTTAGATCTGATTATGCTTCTCTTCGTTTTGATTCACTTTTTTTTATCAACTAAGTTCGTTTAATTTTGTTCAGGCGCCGGAGACAACGTGGCAGCACGATATGTATTCGGTTAAGGGAGAGGCGTTCCAAGGACAAGCTGGTCAGGCCTCCGCAATTGAAACTGGAACGAAGCTCTACATCTCTAATTTAGATTATGGGGTTTCTAACGACGACATCAAAGTATGTTTCTTTACCTGTTTTCTGCTATGTTCTCATATAATATTTAATGCTGTATTTCTCCTGTTTCAATTTGTTATTATGTTAGCGGTTTGAATTTTATTTCTCCATAAACTTATCGTTATTAGGGCTTGACTTTTTTTGGGGGTGGCGAGTAGTTAAACAATCATTCAAAGTTAATTTTTTCGTGTATTTGAGTAAAGTCTAGCTATACTATGCATTACTTTAAAAAAATCGTTAAGATCAATATTGTGTTGTTGTTGGGGATTTTTGGGTGTATTTCAATGTTTGTGTGTTCATATACAGGAGTTATTTGCTGAGGTTGGTGACTTGAAACGGTATGCAATTCATTATGATTGGACTGGTAGATCGAAGGTATCTAATCGAGTTTGGTATTAACTGTTCCCTCAGATGAAATTCTTTGCATCACAATGTAAATTAGAACAAAAAAAACTCTCTTCCCAGGGAACAGCAGAAGTTGTCTTCTCACGGAAAGCTGATGCTATGGCTGCGGTCAAGAGATACAACAATGTTCAGCTCGACGGGAAGCCAATGAAAATTGAGATCGTGGGAACAAACATTGCCACCCCTGCTGCACCTATATCTGCTAATGTTGCATTTGGAAGTTCAAATGGAGCCCCTAGGGGGTATGAGTTATTTATTATTTGCATAACCCTTGTTTTATTTTATAGTTTAGATTCTGTCAATTCTTATGCTGATTTTTTTAGATGGTTCGTTTTGCTAAAAATATTTGCCTATATTTTCAGTTATCTTGTCCTTGTGTTTCTAAAAATTTATAATGCTGCATTTTATCTTTGGATTAATTTGGGAAGAAATTTCATCTTAAGTATCCATTTATTTGAAAATTATAGTTTTTGATAACAATAGTGTGATGGCTTGGAGAAATTGTGGTTTTACTTCATGTTTCATACAACAATTCTTATTTGTAAGCGTCTGTACTAAATGAGAAATTGGTACCAAACAAACATTTTTGTTGTTGAATTTGTGTGGAAATTTTGTTCCATTTCATACTTTTAAGCTATTAATAAACCATTTTCGGTTACTAATGGACTTAAGGAACTTATCTTTATGTGGCTATTTTACAGTGACCGTGGAAGGGGTGAAGGATTTCGTAGGCAACGTGGTGGTGGTGGAGGCCGTGTCTTCGGAAGAGGCCGTGGACGGGGAAGGGGCCGTGGAGAAAAGGTTTCTGCAGAAGATCTTGATGCTGATCTAGAGAAGTATCATACTGAAGCAATGCTGACAAGTTGAAGCAATGATCATGTTCTTTTGGTTAGCTTCAAGTCTTCTCTGCTATGGACATAATATGTTTGATGCTCAACTATTTTGTGTATCTGTACCAAAATCACTCTTTAGAGGAACTAGTCAGGGAGAGAAGTATTAGTGTCTTGAGTTTTATGGAGTTTGAGCTTTTACTGTTGATTGTTCCTTTGACTTGGGTATAAAGAATGCGGATTAGTGGAAAGCTATCATTTTGTAATCTGCAATTATGCGTTTGGTTCCATTGAAATGGACTCATCCCACAAGTCAGGGATGAAAGAAATTTTTTCTCTGGGTTTTCCATATGCAATAATTGCAAAGGAAACTTTGGTTGCATGCTGTGGGAGGAGTCCAAAGCCTGCATTTTGGAACCAGGGAGACTGCAATCAAGGTAGATTACTTTTATGTTCTCTTTTCTTAGCTTTTCAGAATGTGTGGTTTGTATTACTGGTGATAGATTTTAGACTTAATTCTATATATTATTGCCAAGAGATTATGCTTGATGTGGCTTATTTAGTCAATCATTGTTGAATCTCCTTGCTTCAGTTGGTTTCCTGGTGGAGAGAGGCAGTTGGGGGCTTGTTTTCAAGTTTGAAATGATAATAGAAATCTGTTGAAGCAGGCTAAGATTCTCAAGTTTTTCTTTCTGTTCCTATAACAAGTGAATGGAAGTGAGCAGTGCTTATTCGGTTCTTCTCATACTTGGCATCCCCAACCTTTGGACCATGAACTTGGCGACTGCTGCTTTCCTGCTTACTTCTTGGACCTACTACTCTCCTCTCCATCTTAAATTGATATACTTTATGATTATTGAATTCTAGCAATTTTTATGGACAAGGAATTATGCTCTTACCAAAACTTGTACTGGACTCAGATTGGTCTGGTATTTCTGAAAGAGATTATATACAATGTTGACGTATTAAAATCTCGATTAGTTGTCAAATAGGCATGAAAATCCTGCCTTAAAATTTCTACATGGGTGGTCACCCAACTATCCTGTTTTGGTCACCAACTATTTTTTTTGTCAAAACTATCACTAGCGTTTTGTTATTATTTTAGTCACCGGCCGTTAAAAACTTAACGGAGACGGTGACATGTCATGGGATGATAACACTTTTAATCTTTAAACTTATACATTCTATCAATTAAGTCTTAATTCAAAACAACTTATCAAATATATGGGTTAAACCCCAAATTTCTCATTTTCTTTCTTCCTCTGTAACGACACTTCTCTTTCTTCTCTTAAATCCCAATTCCTTAATGTTTCATTTCAAGCACAACCAAATTAGCAAGAAATATATGTTTGATTAGAATTTATACTTGCAGGGGTACATCACTTTGTTCGGGTCATCTTCACCCTGAAATAGTTATTAAGGAGGAACAACGTTTAAAGGCTGAGAAAGCCTGCTACTCAGAGTTACAGGACTACCATAATGAGTATGTGAAAAGTAACAAAATTTGCCCATAAATGTAAATTGTTCTTGCAAAAGGTGCATTAGTGCCTAATAATATGGTTGCAACATTTTCTTTTGCTTTGTTACATTATTAGAGTATTTGCACAAACTGAAAGAGAAATGAGAAAATTGTGAAGACCCAGAACAAGAAATTGTGCAGAAGTAATGAAGGTTTGTATTTGTCACATGTTTCAGTTTTTTGAAAAATGGTCAGTTTTAGCATACTAAGGTTCTTCCCTGTGAAATTGGTGCTAACAGCTAACATATACTTGGCAAGGATGTCTTGTAAGTTATTTATCAGCTTTACTGTGTAACATTTCTATTTGAGCTTTTCTCTTGTAATTGGTTGTACAAAACAGAAATGAAGAACTAAATTTTTTCTTCAATTTTTAATTGAATATTCAGCTTTTTTTACGTTCTAAGATTGACTCTCATTTTTAGTTTACAATCAATTTTTTCGATAGGTCAAAAAGAGTTTTCCAGGTAACCACACCAAAACATACAATTCTTTCTCACTTGGGTGAGCTGAAAACGAAAGTTAATGAAAATGAGAAAGAAGAAAAAGAAAGAAAAGTGTTGTTGTTGAGGAAGAACAAAGAAAATGGAAAATTTGGGGTTTGACCCATATATTTGATGAATTATTTTAAATTAAGACTTAATTAATAGAATGTATAAGTTTTAAGGCTAAAAATGTTATTATCCCATGGCATGTCACCATCTTCGTTAATTTTTTAATGGCCGGTGACTAAAATGATAATGAAACAAAACATTAGTGACGATTTTGACAAAAATTAATTGGGTGACCAAAATAAGAAAAGGATGATAGTTGGGTGACCACTCATGTAGTTTACCCAAATTTCTATTAAGGTTACCGCTTCCACTCTACTGTTGGCTTTTATGTTGTTGATTCGATATTATGAGTAAACTAACGATTCTCATATTAGCCAGTAATGGTTCGATCCAAATTCGAGTAATTTTGTATGTAAAATGTGTCTGCATGATGACGACTATTTAAAAAAACTTAAATGACAATTTATTTTTTAAGTCTAAATGATTTCTGAGCATTAGTTTAGAAGGCTGAGGTTCCAACAAGAGCTGATCCTTTGCTCAAGCCAACCCTATGCTAAAGTGCAGCACATTTATAAATAATATAGTAAGAATCGTATTTTTTTTTTGAGAAAACAATTCTTCAAATCAACATTCAAAACATTCTTATATTTTTTCGTATAAATAATATAGTAAGAATCGTATGACACTTTGGCTTTGGTTGAAAAATTCAGAAACTCAGATTAAAAGTCAGTATTTAACACAAATTAACCTGACATTTTTTTTGTTCATTGAAATTAAAAGTCAGTATTTAACACAAAAAATAACCAATCTTAAAAACATATATATACTCGGCAAAAAAAAAAACACCTAACACGAGGACCAGAACCAGAGGACTCTCTATCTCTTATCTAAAAAGGCAAAGAAACGAAAAGAAAAAAAAAAGAATTAAGAGGAACATAAACTTAACACATGTAATCATACAACCTAAAGTTGAAGGCATAGCTTATTGAACCGATATTTGAAAACGGAAAAGATGAGGGTGGATTACGCCGTCCTGCGTTCTCTAAGTTTTCCCCACCTAGAATAGATCAACTCCAACAAAGAATAGAAAACGGCCTTTATGCAAGACACTATAAAGTTCCAACATGAAGATGGCCAATACCAGGGATATAACAGTCTAAAAAACAGACTTATTAGATGTCGTGGGTAACGTCCTACCTGCAAAATAACAACAACAATCATAACATGCCCCAAAAGACAAGTTTTCTTGTTTCAGTGACGCATATAATTGACTAATCCAGGATGGCCAAATGGCAGATTTTTCTTTTGAGAATCAGGAGTGGGCGAATGAGGGGCGGAGTGAGTTTTCAATTAAAATTTTTTAAATCCAAGTCAAGTCCGTTAAATCTTGTAAAACAGAATATAATATAATATTTTGGGACGGGTCGAATTGGAGTTGGGAACTTCTCATTCAAGGCTTGGTTCGAAAGCTGAAATTTTAAACAAAATTGAATTTCGGGATAGGAGGCATAAAAATTAAGTAGGGGCTGAGGCAAGTGCAACAAAGAAACCACCCCGCCCCATTGCCCTTGCCATCCTTAGACTTATTATGTAGGAAGATGACTAACTAAAATCAGAAGACCATATTCCCAATAGAAGTATCTTACTTGTGAGAGTCCATTCTAAGATTCTACATGCATGTAAACACGATTACCTTATGAATAATGCATCAGAGCAACTTAGATGCAAGTGATTGGGTACTTGTGGGGAAGAATTTTCAACCTGGAAATTTGCTAAGAGCATTTATCCGTTAACTCAATTAATAATATCTAATTAACACAGTTCATTTGTCTCGTTAAGGTCATTCATTCAAGTCCTGACACCCTATTTCAGAAGACGAAAAGCAATGCTTAGTTTGTTTTCTTTCGGGAAGACTAGTCACTGTAAAGAGCAGTTCAAGAGGGTACTTACAGGAAAAAGGAAATCTAATGCATCCCGAGCTGCATGACGGACAGCCCTCGTAGGATACATCGGACCACCAGGTGAAGTAAAGCTATACAGACAGGTTTTCAGCCTTGTACTTGTGGCCATTCTCAGTTCCATGCCTGCAGGAATTAAAAATTAAGGTCATATTTGAGTGGTCAAATGCCCCATAATCTTAGAAGAAGTTGATGGTAATAACCAATACCTCGGAGAACCTTAATCTGCAAAAGATAATGCAGTAGGACTGGCTCCACCTTTAATTTTTGAAGCTGACAAAAGAAAATTTTCTGAAATGTGAATATGTTGGACATTGCAACGGCCTTCAGTTAAGGTGGTAATGTTAAACAAGTTCATTAAACGTATATCATCTAACCATGGAAACATGAAGTTACCTGGTCAGTTAGTTCAATAACAAGTATATCTCCTGATCCACCAACCAGGAAAGCACTTGGAAAAGCAGGGCATTGCTTAACGAAGCTTTCAATTTTGTCGACTGCATAGAGTAACATGTCATAAAAGGAACATCCCTACATGAAAATTATATTTCAAAATCCAGGTTCCAAAGGGGGGGAAATCCAACCTGAGTTGTAAAAGAATATGAACCTTGAAAGTAAAAGGTATAGATCTCGCTGGGCCTGAAGATGACAAATTGTAGAATCAGTTTTAGAAGATAAATGCCACTAAGGAATCTTGATGAGAAAACGGAAACCATACAAAGATCCAGAACTTCGCATTAACTTCTTTCAGATATACAAAAAGAAGAGATAAAGCAAAAATGTCTGACCTGTACTGGAATTTTATTTAACCGTGTCGACTCCAATGCAACTTCATCAAGGAGGTACTAAGTCCATAGAAGAAGAAAAGTGTTGATAAATGGGTTCTCCAAAATAAAAAGAAACATGCACTTCAAAGAGCTATATGTTCCTTTTAGGTTTTACCTGAAAGAGAGATTGGAAACACCTTGTATTGGATTGTATATCCACCCTGCATACAAGCACAAAATCAACTGAAGTTGTAACATTACCAGGGTGTAAGTGATTCCACTTTTTCAACAAGCATGACCATCATAATGGTCATCCAACTTTTAAAGGTATTGGCATTTGGCAACATAACAAAAATCGCAATCAAGCATTACCAATTTGCATTCATACCAGAAAACATTTGTCGCACCCTCAACAAGTGCAGAGGAATAACGTAATTGTACGTCTGCATTATCTAGTTGAGCTTCGAATAGCTGCAGAAAAAATACTGTTCAATGTAAAGGACTTCATCAAAAGAGAATCAAAAGATCATTCACTGATTAAAACAACATTTGTTTGGTCAATAATGTTAAGAAATCTTAATTACTGGTAGAAGAAAATATTATTACTACCAAGAACTATTAGACATGATATACACAAAAATGCCATAACTAGATCTTTTGTGGTAATTTTGAGTTACAGAACTCATGGTACAAGGACTTCCATATTTGGAATACATCAAAACCCCAATGGAAAACAGAGACTGGAATCAGGAACCATGTATTAGTAGGGAAAAAAGGAAGACCTACACTATACTGTAGAGTTTTCAGGCAAAAATAATTGCGTTTGGTGACTGGTCACATCTCTATTTTGTTTTGTTACTTTATCCAGTTAGGAAAACTCCAAATTATAACCTGGCCTAGCCACCAGCCATCCACAAAGTTGATAGCACCAAAAATAAGCAGCAGCAACTGCTAAACAATTTATATTCACATTAAACTACCATTATACAAGCAGAATAGTCTCCAAGAAAGCAAGAAAATGAGTTCCATTGACTGAGCAATCAGATTGAAATTCCGGAAAGCTAAGCTGAATTCCGTATCTTTTTTACAGATTTGGGGGAAGGGGTGACACAAGACACGAATCCTAAGTCTATGATGGCAGTGAACAACTTTTATCAAGAGAAAAACTCATAAAAAATGAATACTACTGCAGGAAGCAAAGAAGTTTAAAAGAGAGATACCATGATAAAACGAAAAAAAGAAGTATGAACTAATCAAGAGCTTGCTTACCCATTTATGGAATAAAAGGGCGAAAATGTGCGATGCAAATGACTGGCTCCATAGTTGCACAATCAAATCAAGGATCGGCTTTTCACTCTTGGGCATTCGAATATAATAATCCGCAAGGACATTGTAAAAGCATAATCGACCATTAACACCGTACTCTGCAAGAGATATTGCATCTTCTTCTCTACTTAGAATTATATCTGTTTTAGAAATCCATAAAAAACAAACATAATGAGAGATTCTCAAAATCATACAAAACTAAAATTAAATTTCCATCTGATAAAAAAATTACGAAAGTTCGATCCTGAAATCTATTAAAAAGGCCAGAAACAAAAAAAGAGAGAATGAATTAACGAATCTTAGCTAACCTTTGGCTCGATCATCGACTTCCAAAGCTATATCAGCGAATAATTCTTGTAATAAGTTTCGTCTCTGAGACGGAGACGCTAATGCCTGCAAAAATTCGAATATACATAGATCAAGAAACTATTAAACGCATTACTTTTGAAAACTTATTAACCGAAAAAAAAAGAATACAAGACTTTCCAGAGTCCAGAGGCTAGTTCATTACAAAAGAAAATGTTAACCTTAAACCTAATATATGCTCTATTTTTTTAAGAAAACAAATTAGAAGATAGATTTGAAAAGGAAAATGAAAAATCTAAACTAAATTCTGCTTTTCCTTCCATTTTATGGAGAAAAGAGAAAACAAACCCGCTGAAGCTTTTTCTGGATTTCTAGGGAGAGCGCGTTGAGATAAGCGGAGCTTTGAGACCTTGAAGAAGCTTCTTGTTGCTGCATTTTTCGTTATGTTAAGATCTCAACAGATGAAGGAGAAAAGTAAAATATATCATCCGAGAGAGAGGGATTTGAATTTGAAATTGGGAAGAGCTTTTGGTTTCTGGTTTTTTTCAGAGGCAGTAGCCGTTTTGACCTCTTACCGAGATTTAAGTTGAGAAAGAAAGGCAGAGAAATTAATGGCGGAATGTGGAAGTCAAAAGTACGAACTCTGTTGGGAGGAAAGCAAAAGAGGGAATGGGCTGCTGCCGGTGCGGTAACGTTTTTACCATTTACCACGTGTCTGCTCTTATTTTGTGACATCTGTCCATCTCTCTGTTTTCATGGATATACATAAATTATATGGTCCCCCGGCAATCCAGAATTGCAAAGCAATCGATTGTTAACCCAATGGCCCACGTGTGCTTAATTTAAGCCATTGCATTTTAGGGTTTTAGAATTAAAAGTGATTTTAATGATTGTATAATTTTTGCAATTCTTATAAGTTGTATGATTATAGTTGGAAGTAAGTTCCGAATTTTTTGTACACAAAAAAGAGGATGTGTTTTTATTTATTAAATAGTGAGTACTGCATTTTCATACCGGGATTTAAATTCATATAAGATGAATATATTTAGCCACTAGATCAATTAGTGGATCTCACAAAAAAGAGGATGTAAATCTGAAAAGATGTATAATTTTATTTAGTGACACTAGTTTATATTATAAATAAAGGCTTTATAATAAAATAAACATTTAATGAGGGAATGAAAGTTCATGTTTTTTTAAAGCATGCCTGACATTCTTTATAAAAATCTTGTCATTGCTTTTTATACTAATGGCCGTTGTATTTATAACAGAGAGAAAACCGAGGTCGTAGCTTTAGAGTCTTATCTCATGGGTCAAAAATTTTAACTTGATTCTAAAGTAATAGCCGTCTTTTGGGTATGAATGATGTGAGTATAGATAATGAAGATTCCTTTGGTCAAACCTATAGTGGCTTCGTAAATGTGCTAGATGCCCATGATCGTTTCCTTCACTCTCTCATCACTTGGTGGTTTCGACCATCCGGTTGTAAGTGGTCTACCATTCGCCAAGTCGACGACTTTTGGCTACATTGTTTCCGTGAGGGTAAGCGTCCAAACCTAGCCCAAATTATGTTTTTCAAGCTTGTATTTTTTGTTCAAAACCGTCATACCTCTCTTGTCACATATTTCACCTATGACACCGCCTTGAGTTACATGTTCCAAAAGCTTGGGATCAATTGTTCTTATGATCTTGGATTGCCTCTCACCGACCCCATCGATGATCATTCTCTTTGTCGAGCTAAGTTTACCATCTACAATGGAGAATGGATTAGGATTGCGGATCTTCCTGGTGATGCTCAACCTGATCCCATAGAGAATGTGCATGTTGCTCCGGTTGCACCAATTGCTCAACCTTCCCTAGATGCACTAATGGACTATCTTGATGGGAAGTTTGCTTCCATGGACACTTGTTTTGCTGAGATGAACACAAGATTTGATACTCTTGATACTCGTTTCAATTCCTTGGATGCTCAAGTGACTTCTATTGAGAACCATCAAGCTTCGATAGACGTGACTTTTACCGCATTTCATGGTGAATGGCGTGGTCACTCTCTTAGCGATAATGGCATGCAAGATGAAGACGAGGATGATGAAGATGAGGATGCTCCTTAGGCTTTGCATCTCTTCCATATCATATCATATTAGGATTTGAGTTTATGCACCTTTGTCTTTTATTTGAATTCCTATGACTTTATATGCTTTAAGTATGTTATGCTTTATGATTATGTTTTTAGGTTTAAAGTTGGATTTCCTATGTTGCTTTGAATTTTTCTTTAAATTTAATAATATCTATGTTGTTTAATTATGTTTGGGGTTCTATTATTGCTTTATATCTTGCCTTTATTTATCTTCTTGATTTTGATCTAACAAAAATGAGGATAAGAATGAGATTAAATTTTTCAAAAGGTTTTTAAAAAACAATATCTTTTAGCCTTAAAGAAAGGGGGTAATTTCAAAAGACTTAAACATTTATTTTGAGTTTTGTTATATAAAAAATGGGAGATTGTAAAACCTATATTTGATTTTAATATAACAAGAAATTTCAAGGACTATTTTGTAAAAAGAGATAAATTTTTAAGTATTCAAAAGACTCACAAATTGACAAGTATTCGAACTTAAAATATTTTCTAAGTAAAAAATTTGAACCCCAAATATCTTTAAGTGTTTTTGTACTCAAATAGCCAAAATTGGTCCAGGAGTATCGATACGCCCTTGGCCGTATCGATACGGTTTTTAGCTACTAAAATTGTTTTTATACTTAATGGCTATAGGGTACTGATACTCGTGTACCCGTATCGGTACACCATTCATCCTAGGAACCAATTTTGCCTTTGAGTATAGGTACGACCTTTGTGCGTACTGGTTTGGGGTATTAAGATTTTCCAAATCTTTTGTAATAAATATTCGATCGTTGCCTTGTTAGTTTATTAGAATCACCACTTTAAAAATTAGTTATAGCGTACTGATACCCTCTTAGTCGTATCAATACAATTATTCATACTCAACTTTCTCAGATTCTAGTGAGAAAAATCAGCACCGATATGGTACGGACCGTACCAGTACGTCTTTGTAAATTGAGCTCCTCATATCGATACATCTTCTCTCGTATCGATACCCCTTTGTACAATGACTCTTTCTTCTTATAGCAGGTGCCAATACCTAGTGTTGACAGACTACATTTATTGCGGGAAAAATAAAGTCCAACGACTATATTTATGATCTCAACTACCCAAACGGTTAGAAATCAACGAGGGGATATAAAAACAAGGCTCCAAAGCTTCAAGAACAACTATTCATCAAGTCTAAAGAATTCAAGCACATATCCAACAATCTTTGAGTCATTTAGAGTCAAATCTCGTAACCCACTTGAGAGAGTTGATTTGTAATATTTTGATTCAAGTTTTGGGGTTTGAGTGAACTTTGTATTGGGCAAACATTCTACCTTTGAGAGGATTTTTTAGTTTGCTATTTGTTCTTCTTGTAAAAGAGTGTTTTATCAAAGCTTTGAGGTATAAGCTTTGAGTTTGTAAAGGTTTCCTCTTAAACCTAGAAAAAGGGGAGAAATTCATAGTGAATTTAGGAAAATCCTTAGTGGGAAGCTAAGGTAGTGGATGTAAACCTTGTTAGAAGGTTAAACCACTATAAATCTCTTGTGTCTCAATTTATATCTTTCCAATTTGCTTTCATCATTTTTAAATTGCCAATTCACCCCCTCTTGGCCTTCCAACATTGATTGATCATCCCAACAAGTTTGTTGTGGCATCCAATGATGATATTCTAATGTACTCAAAAACTAGAAAAGATGATGGTTTACACCCTCGGGTAGTACTTCATATTCTCTAAGAAAAGAGATTATATGAAAGGTTGTCCAAAGTGAATTTTGGATATCTGAAGTTGTTTTATTAGGCTATATTGCCTAGGCCGTTGGAATTCGATTAGATTCTAAAAAAGAATATGACAGAAGCTCCAGTGTTAGTACAAAAAGATTTCACACTCTTCATTAATGCTTTCCGTAATAAATTAGGATACATATAAATGCTAAAGCGTAAATTAGTGGCATATGCAACATGAAAAATTAAGATTAATGAGAGAAATCATTCGATTCATGATCTGAAGTTAGACGTAGTAATATTTGCTTTGAAAAATTGGTGGCATCATTTGTATGGTGAGCAAGGTTATGTCTTCACAATTATAAAAGTTAAAAAAATACTTGATGACCCAAAAAGATCAGAACCTGTGGTAGATGAGGTAGATAGAACTCCTCAAAGATTATGATGTTGTGATTGACTACTATCTTGGAAAAGCCAATATAGTAGTCAATGCACTTAGTTGGAAGATATTCCCTATTCTAAGAGCAATGAATGAGCAAATGTATTTGAAAAATGTTGAGTTTTATGTGCTCGATTTCCTTCAACCGTTCTAGCTCGCCAAGTGGTGGAAAAGTTGGATATTTGGGTGATTTAGTGGGAGGAGAAAAATAGAAAATAGACACAAGGATTTATAGTGGTTCGGCCTTCTAACAAGCACCTAAATCCACTACCTTAGCTCTCCACTAAGGATTTCAAATAATTTTACTAAGAATTTTGTCCCCTTTTCTCGGCTTTGGAGGAAACCGTTACAATGATCAAGCTTTCTACCCAAAGCTTGATCAAACACTCTCTTACAAGAGAAATTCTAAGAAAACTTGAAATCCCTCTAATAGGTATTTGTTTGCACTATAAACTCTCACCCAGACCTAAACACTTGAGC
The DNA here is from genome assembly GCA_958450335.1 of Hibiscus tridactylites. Lineage (NCBI taxonomy): Eukaryota > Viridiplantae > Streptophyta > Magnoliopsida > Malvales > Malvaceae > Hibiscus > Hibiscus tridactylites. The sequence goes on along the minus strand of OY288289.1, from coordinate 43,227,538 downwards.
AAATTTGACAATGTTTAGCTCACTAGTGTTGTCTATACAAGAAAATGTACAATTAAGCTCTAAGACAATTTCTTTATCATGATGTTGTTGACAATTGAAGCATTAACCTGTTCTTGATGCTTGGAGGTCCCTTTTATACTCCCAAATAAGTTTGTAGCCGTTGAGGACCGTTGGGATTGAATTAGAGCTATTGGAGACTTTATTTCCCTCATTAATTGCAGTTCTGGTGATGCCCGTTTCGGAATAGGTGAACCCGTATTGGAACGACCTTCTTCAGAACTAGCCGTTGAAGCATGATGCAGCAAGCCGTATCGAAATGATTACAACCTGTTTCGGTACGAGTGACAGTTGAGCTACAATTTAAAAAGCCGTTGGGAAATAGCCATTGGGGAGGTTTTGACCGTTGGGCGTATCGAAACACCAAAGGGGTGTTTCGAAACGAAAACCCTCCATATCGAAACGGGAAAGCCCTATTTCGGTACGGGTTTTGGTAGTTTCAAACTGTTTCAAAACAGTCCCCATGTATCGAAACGAGTACCTTGAAAACCATGGTTTGGTTACTTAAAAACGTTTCAAATCTTGCTAAAACCATTTAAAAACATCAACAAACTTATTTTCAAGTTGTTTGGACTTAAAGGCCCTTTTGAAATCTTTTCAATTTAGTCCAAAAGTAATTTTCAATTATTATATCAAAAACATTAGTTGTTCAATCTCCCCCTTTTTGATATAATAAAACCATCTTGAAAAATTGTTTGGGATTCCTTTCGTTTGTATCTTAAAAATTTAAATAAGAGATTTCAAAAATTAAAAGAAGTTAAAGCCCCCCCTTATTCTTTTGAAAAATCAATTTTTTAAACCATTTCTCCCCTTTTTGTTATACCAAAAAGAATTTAAATAACTTTAAGTTCAAAATAACTTAGGAGGAAAAAAATTGACATAAATAAGAATTTTGGTTTTAAAATGGATCCCATGTACTCAAAGCATCATTAAGAGTTAGTTCAACATATATGATAATCTAGTTGAATTAAGGAAAAAATAAATCAAATCAAACAAATAAAAACAACTAGATTTTACCAACACTTGAACTTCAAGGGAGGATGTGAAGCCTTCATTCTTCAAGTGTTCTTTCTTGTGTGGATGAAGTTCCCCCTCAAATTTGGACTTGTTGATCAATCTTGTAAAGTGTCCATAAGTTCTATATTTCATGCACATTCCATCTCCTATTATTGTTGTTTTAGAGTATCTTTTAGGCATAATTAGGATCATGCATTGCATTTTACAGTATTCTTTACTTTGCCATGTTTTTTTTATAGATTATCTGTTATTTGGTAAAGAAAATGTACTGTTTTAGTTTAGTTTTAGTTTCAGATACTAGAGGCTGATAGAAGGAGAAAGAAGCTAAAGACATGATGCTGAGGCAGCAAACCAAGGAGCTGTACTGATGCAGTTCCAGACAGAGACAACAGCTGCCGAGTAGCTGTCGCCACCCTACTTGCCACCCAAGACAGCAAACTAAGGAATTGGAGAACTGGAGTGCGATCTGCAGAGCAGAAAATCCTGATTTTGACGATGCTGTCCACTTAATTTTCCGATGACTGTAGCAGCATGAAAAGCTGCCGAAGGAGGAATGTGAGATTACTTGCAGAGCAAGGAAACATGAAGAAGTCCACATTCAACTCAAAGAAGTTAGAATTTAAGGTAGCATTTAATGCTAAAGCTACTTTGAAGACTTCTACTCCAAGAAGAACTAGACCTAGCTAATGCCTACATATACCCATTGTACTTTACCTTCAAAACAACTTAGGTTTTCCCTTAGGCATAGTTTAGGTTTTCTTGCCGCCATTATGTTCTAAAACTCTCTTTGGGTTTGGGTTATGTTGTAATTAGCGTGAGAACAGTTGTTTAGATTTTTAAGTTTGTTTTTGCAATAAAGCTTCAAGGTTTGCTTATTCCACGTTCTTAATAGTTTTCAATTAAGACGAAAGATTAGTTGATTACTATCCATTTGTTCGGTATCGAGAGAGTCGAACTCACGAAAGGAGTAAGTATGATCTTCACCTTAATCAAGTGTTGATCAATCTAGCCTAGACATAGGTTAGGGTTTAAGGCGGTTAAAAGAGAATGAACCAAACATTGTTTTCTTTGCACGATTCACGTCGCGACTGGTATTATCTGCAGTGAGCATCAATAACATTCTGACTTAGACATAGACGAGATCACTTTCAAAGCGTTCTACCGAGCCTTGTAGTTCTGCCGAGTTTGCCGCCAAGACACAAGTCCATTCCCCTGCCGAGGCAGCGGGAATGTCTCAGCAGCCTAACTGCCATCCCACGCTGAGGTTGTGAAGTCTGGCAGCGCAAAGCAACTTATTCTATTCAACGCAGTTTCACACTAAACAACAACATAACCCGACCCATTCCATCAATATGATTTCTTCCCTTTTATTTACTTGTGTTTTATTTTATTTTCCTCTTAAACAATTCAACTTATTTGTGCATTTAATTTTCCATTGTGAAGAAGTTACGATTCAAGTCAAGTTGTCCAATCCCTGTGGGAGATGATGTCTTTTATACTATTACTTGACAGGAGTGTGCACTTGCGCTCATATTTAGAGAACACTAAAACGCTCTACAAGTTTTTGGTGCCGTTGCCGGGGATTGGTAACAGCGAAATTCGTTTTTAATGTTTGCACCTTTATTTACTTGTTTTTAATTTTTAGTTTTATTTTTATTTGAAAAAAAGAGAATTTTACAGTTTCCTTTGCTAGTGCATGACCAGGGCAAACCCAAAAGGCGAAATTGTTTATTGTGACGATATCGTACGAAGAGCAAGAGAACTCAAAAAAGGAAATCAGAACAGCCCTAGGGTAAGCTAAAGAAGAGAGAAAAGTAGAGGAAACCATGGAAGGAATAAATGACAACCCTGCCAACTATGCTCAGAATGGCAGGGATAGGCAGCAAGACCTGCCGCCTAGAGAACAGCAGCAAGTTCCACCTAGACAACCGCCCCATATTCTGCCTAGGCAGCCACAGTACGTTCGAACCACTAGGGATTATTTGGAACATGACTTCAGAGGGTTCAATCCTACAGTGAAAGAACCTAAAATTGAGGCAGATCACTTTGAGCTGAAGCCCGTGATATTTAACATGATCAACACGCTGGGGAAATTTGGAGGGACTGCCACAGAAGATGCTCGGCAGCATTTAAGAGGATTCCTGGACATATGCAGAGCTTTCAAAATACATGGACTCCACCAAGAAGTGCTAAGGCTGAGGTTATTCCCCTATTCATTGAGGGATAGGGCAAAATAGTGGTTGAACAATTAGCTAGCAGGATCATTCAACACATGGACAGAGCTGTGTAAGGATTTCTTGGATCGTTTCAGCCCATCTAATCTCACAGACAGATTTAGAAACGAGATCATAGCTTTCTGACAAGGGGATGATGAGCCAATGTATGAAGCATGGGAGCGGTACCAACATATGCTAAATAACTGCCCGCTTCATTATTTTCCAGCTTGGACACAAGTGTCAATGTTTAACAACGGGGTAAACTACCCAACTCGAATGATGATTGATGCCTCAGCCAACGAAATCATCCTCGACAGACCACCAGAGGAGGCACTGCGGATCCTGAACCAAGCCGCCAAAAATGACTATAAGTACCCAATAGCCCGCCGAGGCGGCATTAGGCGGCCAACAGTTGTGAACGAAGTGGAAGCCTCAGAATCTGTCAATGCCCACCTCGAAAAGTTGGTTATAAACATGGTGAAACCCACTGGAAAGTCTCTGAGGCCAAGGCTATAGAACCATTCTATGATGAGTGTGGGGGCAATAATGATTCCTCTGAATGTACTGTATGTTCCAATTTCATGGAAGGATACGAGTGGAACAGCAGGCTAGCCACGAACACATACAACCCTGGATGGAGAAATCATCTAAATTTCGCCTGGAGCAATCCTAAAACTGCTATCAATCGACAACAACAACAAGGAGGTTACCGACAGAACCATTCCAGACATCAAGCTCAACAACCACATAACCATTCACTAGAAGCAACTTTACAAACTTTTATGTCTAACACTAGTGAATTTATTGTTCGTACTAATAAATTCATTGACAAAACTGAATCTTTCATGGACAGGACTGAAATTAGGATGAATAACCATGAGGCATCAATAAAGAATCTTGAGACCCAATTCAGAAGGTTCGCCCTGATTGTTAACACTAGGCCAATGGGTGGATTACCTAGTGATACGAAAACTACGAAAGGGAAATCCCATGAGCAGTGCAAAGTTATAACAATTAGAAGTGGGATAACACTGCAAGATCCATCCATGCTTGTTGCGAGAGAAACAAAACTTGCCAAACCAGTTCAAACCGCCGAAAACCTACCGCGGAAGCACCTGAAAAAGGCAACGCGGAACCAGAAAAACAATCAACAAATGACACTATGAATCAACAGACAGACTCTGAACCAGTTACTACCCTCATAATAAGACTCTCCTCAAGGAAAAAATTATAGACACTGCACCTTCACCATCATTCCCATGGCGATTGAAAAAACATAAACATGATAAGCAGTTTAAAAAATTCCTGGATGTTCTGAAGCAAGTCAAAATCAATCTTCCACTGGTAGAGTTGATCGAACAGATGCCCAGCTATGCCAAGTTCCTAAAGGATATGGTATCCAAAAGAAAAAGGATTAAGGAATTTGAGACAGTGGCAGTGACAGAGGGATGAATGGCAATGCTGCACAATAAGGCACCACTCAAACAGAAAGATCCGTGCAGCTTCATAATTCCTTGTAAAATAGGCATCAACCACTTTGTACGAGCCCTATGTGACTTAGGGGCAAGCATCGACTTAATTTCCATGTTTGTTTTCCAGAAACTGGGGATAGGGGACGCCCGCCCAACGACAGTAATGCTACAACTAGCCGACAGAACATATGTACAACCGGAAGGAAAAATTGAAGACATCCTGGTGAAGGTGGATAAATTCATTTTCCCTACTGACTTCCTGGTATTAGAATGTGAAGCAGATGAAAGGGCACCGATAATCATAGGGCGACCATTCCTAGCTACAGGCAAAACAGTGATCGATGTTGAAAAAGGCAAACTTACAATGCGGGTCAAGGATCATCAAGTAAAGTTGAATGTCTTCCAAACCATAAGACATGCTGATGATACGAAAGAATGCCAGCTAATGGAGGCCATCTCAGAGTTCAATTTCGAAGCTAACAGACCCTACCTACAACACGACTGCCAGGGCAGCATCATCGACAACTGTCTCGAAAGCCATTTAGATAATTGCCCAGAAAACGCACAATGTAGTGAGTGGACGGAACAACAACTGGAGGAGCAAAAAGAGGCATATTGGATAGCAAACATGCCATGTAAGTATTTTGAACCATTGAATTATATAGAAAAGGGTGGCAAAATGTTCAAACCATCTATCGAACAACCCCTTACTCTTGAATTGAAAGCTTTACCTGCACAACTTAAATATGTTTACTTAGGAACAAATGACACATTGCCTGTAATAATTTCCTCCAAGTTGCAGTATACATAGGAACAAAAGCTAATAGCACTACTGCGACAGTGTTGAGTGCATAAAAGTTCTATATTTCCTCCTTATTTACCCATATTTTTGCTGCACTCAAGCATGATTCATTGCATTTAGGATAGATTTTTGCATATACATCACAAATAGATAAAATTGCACAGTTGCTGCTGATTTTGGTTCCTTTTGCAGGTATCTGCTGCGGCAGACCTAGGGCAGCAAAAGAGCAGAGGCGAATTGCAGAGCTAGAGTCGAGAAGCAAAGGCTGTCGTGACATCTGCCATGGCAGCCATGACGACAGAGGAATGCTGAGGTGGAAAAGTGAAGTGGAGTTCAACAGATAGAGGATTTCAAGCCGGTCTATCGTGGACCACTCCCATATTTTTCTAAGCCATGAAGCATAATGAAGGCCAAGCCCAAAGTTCAAGGAAGAAACTCAAGGCAAGAAAAGAGGACGAATTCAAGGCATCTACTCAGAAGATTTAGTCTTTAATAGAGTTGCACTTTAATTCAAATTTGTATTCTTGCCATATTAGAAAACTTGGACCTAAGGCTTATATAAAGGCATGTACTTCGACCTAGGGAAGGATATCTCACTTCTATCCGTCTTCCTCTAAACCCTTGTCGTTTTCCCCTCTCCATCATGTTATAAACTCCCCCTAGGGCTAAGGGTTGATTCTGTAAAGTAGTTGCAAAGATTGTATTGTTTTAGGAATTTTCTGTCAAGTAATAAAAACTTCAAGTTTGATTATCTAGTTTTTCATATCTCATAAGAGCATCGGGAGAGCATTGTGAGGTTATCCATTTGTTTGATATCGGGAGAGTCAAGCATACGAGAGGAGTAAATACGCGTTTTCCAGTTTATAGTTAAACCATCTTGGCTTAGGGATAAGTACAAGTCTAAGTGGCTAAAGAAGAATTCAACAACATTGGTGTTCACCCTTTGATTTACGCTGGGAGGTATCATCCAAGAAGTGTTCATCAACAGAACTTGGACTTAGGGATAGGACAAGTCATAATGGGGATTCTTGCTAAGCTTGGAGTACAGAGTTGTTGATCGCTGCCGCGACATCAACAGACCTCTGCCGCGACATCAACAGACCTCTGCCGCGACAGGTACTACTGTGATAGGAACGACGACAGACAACAGAAGTTCCTCTAACAGTGCAACACCTACACTACTGAGCAATTCAATACCACCCTATTCTTTAAATCTGATTTCTTTATCTTTTACTTTGGTTTTTACTCAAGATTACTTCACCATTTATTTTAACTATTTCTTTCTCTTGTGAAGCAATTCAAGGATAAAGTTATTTCTAGTTCCCGTGGAGACGATATCCGATACTCTAGTATCACTTTACTACTTGCGTCGTGTACACTTGCACAATTTGCGATAGTTCTATTTACACGCCGGGGACTTGCAGCATACCTTTACCCTTTTATTACTACAATTTCTTTTTATTTTATGTTTTTAGTGGTGTTATTTACCCCGTGCTTTTCACAAGGTTCTTATATTGCTTATGCGCAAATCTAGACGAGGTAAAGAACCTGAGTACGAATTAGACCTAGAAATCGAACGCACGTACCAACTCAGGAACCAAGCCCGACTCTTGATAGAAAGAAAAAACTATTTTGAGAAGATAGTTGAAGCAATGGTGAACGAAAGGCAAGGAAATGGGATAAATGACCCCAACAATAACAATGACCCTAGGGTGATTGTTGATCCTCCTAACGATGCTCGGAACGATCTGCTGCCGCCCGCTGCCACAGCAGCACGACATACCTGTCGAGACTACATGGAAAATGACCATGTTGAACTGGAAACTACCCTGCAAAATGTGGAAGCTGAACACCTCAAATTGAAACCTGTCATGTTCAGTATGATAAATTCCGCTGGCCAATTTAGTGGTTCTGCTACTGAGGATGCACGAGAACATCTTAAAACATTCTAGGAAATCTGTGGATCGTTAAGACTGCCAGGGATAAGTTCGAAAGTACTGAGGCTCCGACTATTTCCTCATTCATTGAGAGATAGAGATAAAACTTGGTGGAACAAATTAACGCGAGGTTCAATAAGAACTTGAGCAGATCTCTCTCGTGAATTCCTTTCTTGTTTTAATCCTTCTCATTTATTTGAATGATTGCGTAACGAGATTGCAATTTTTCAATAGGAAGATGACAAACCAATGCACGAGGCGTGGGATAGATTTACAACTCTCTTACGAACTGCCCAATGCATAGATTCCCTGTGTGAAATTAGGTTGTCAAATTCTACAATGCTGCTGTTGCGTGTAAAAGAGTCTATCGCAATAGAGTGCAAGTGTACACGACGCAAGTAGTAAAGTGATACATGAAGTATCGGATGTCGAATCCACAGGGACTGGAAATAGCTTTAACCTTGGATTGCTGCAAAAAAGAGAAGAAGATAATTTAATTGTTTGTAGAGAAATATTTAAGAGCACCGAAGATAAAATATTAAAATATTCAGGGTAAAGAATAGGCCGGTATTGATTTGCTCAGTAGTGCAGGTGTTGCACTGTCTAGGTTTTCCTGTTCTGTCGTCGCTCCTGTCGTGACAACACCTACGGTGGTAGTGGTCTGTTGTCACGGCAGTGATCACACAACTCTGTACTTCAAGCTTGGCAAGAATCCGTGCAGTGACTCGTCCTATCCCTAGGTCCAAGTCTGTCGATGAACACGTCTTTGATGATACCTCCCTGCGTGAATCGAAGAATGAACACTGATGTTGTTGAATTCTTCCTTAGCCACTTAACCTCGTCCTATCTCTAGGTCCGAGATAGTTCAACCATAAACTGGAGAACCCATACTTATTCCTTTCGTATACTTAACTCTCTCGATATTAAGTAAATGTATAATCTCACAATGCTCTCCCGAAACTCTTGCAAGATGTTGAAAACCAGAATAAGCAAACTTGAAGTCTATTTTATTGAACAGAAAAATCCTAAAACCATACAATCCTTGCAACTACTTTACAGAATCAACCCTTAGCCCTAGGGAAGTTTAGAACATGATGAGAAGGGGGAAAGCGACTAGAGTTTAGGTGAAGACGGCTAGAGAATAAGATATATTTCTCTAGGTTGAATTACATGCCTTTATATAGGCCTTGGGTTCAAGTTTTCTAACATGGCAAGAATACAAGTTTAAATTAAAGTACAACTCTATTAAAGACTAAATCTTCAGAGTAGATGTCTTTAATTCGTCCTCTTTTCTTGCTTTGGGTTTCTTCCTTGAACTTTGGGCTTGGCCTTTATTCTGATCTAGGGCTTTAGAAAAATATAGGAGTGACCCACGACAGACCAAATTGATTTCCTCTTTCTGTCGAACTCCACTTCACTTTTTCCCTTCAATATTGCTATCGTCATTGGCTGCCACAACAACGGACACGGCAACGTCATTCTTCTCGACTGCAGTCCTGTGTTCTAGCTCTGCTTCTCCACTGCCCTGAGTCTGCTACAACAGCTACCTGCAAAAGTAACCAAAATCAGTAGCAACCGTGCCATTTTATATAATTGTGATGTAGAAATGAAATCTATCCTAAATGCAATGGATAACGCTTGAATGCGGAAGAAATATGGGTTAAATAGGGGGTAAAATATAGAACTTTTACTCACTCAACACACCCCCAAACTCAAGTTCTTGCTTGCCCTCAAGCAAATATTACCTAACTTAAAATGAAATATTTTTTTGTTTTGGCTTAAATCAGTGAACCCTACATTACCTACCACTTATATTCTATCAAGAGCAATACCTTTTCGGGCATTTCTGGATTCATTCGGAACCGTGCTATAATTCTTGTGTAGTGTGTGCAAGTTTTGTGAACACTTATGCATCTAGACTACCTTAGTATATCAAAATAGTTATGCTTACAAACTTGAGGTCATGCCAATTCAATTTTTTCTAGAGGCAATTCTTAGGCTCCTTTAGTTTTTCCTGACTCTTGAATTAACTGCATCTCTTCTTGAGGCAATTCTTAGGCTCCTTTAGTTTTTTCTAAGTTAGCTCAACAAGAAATCTCCTAAAATAAGTGCAAGACAGTTTTGCATGCAATTGAGTTTGAATAATTTTCTTTCTTTTATTGTTTTCCTAGAGCCAGTGATAGGCACCTCTAGGAACAATTTCAAGTGGGTAAACATTCCTATTCCAGTGTACTAAAGTAATCTAGAAAGCACAAGAGTTACAAAGAATGTTGTACAGGGTAGAATCATAGCAAGGCTCTAAACAGATCCTAAAATTTCCTATAGGCACTGTCACGACAACATATGTCACGACAGGTAAGTTAAGTTCAAAGACTTAAGCCAAATTTTCATTTTTTCATCATTTTTAAGCAAAAATAAACTAAACACTTAGACACAATTTTTAAACATAATAGACACTTCATTACTGGAGGGATGCCACCCCCAAACTCAAGGGTTGCATTGCCCTCAATGCATGATGACAGAAAAATGAAAATAAAAACATCACAATTATAATAAAATAGCAGACAACAAAAATAAGATAGAAACTTAAATTTAGGTGCTGTCCTCGCTGCTACTGCTGCTGATCTCTAGCTGCCGGCGGGCAGTGACTTTCGTTGTGGGTGTCGGCAGAATGATCAGAGAGGCAGAGGCAGTCTTCTTCTTAGATTCCCTCGGGGGTTGGATGCGAGTAGGTGAGATCTGGGGTGGTCTTTCCAGCACTTGTACCTCTTCAGAAGAGCTGCTACTGATGCCAGACTTGCTCTGGCCGGATGGTCCTGCGCCGGTGTTGGGCTTCTGCCTTTTCATCGGAGTGAACTCCTTTGAAAGGTTCCTCTTGATAGAGGGTTCGCCATCAGATTCCTCCCAGATTGAAGAGGAAGAGAAACCAACAACAAATTCATCAAGGTCGAACGATGGCTCCTTTCGTTTCTCTCCTCTGGCAGAGATAGTGGCAGTGTGGCTGCCACCTTCAGCTGTCGCGGTCGGGGTTGGAGTGGACGCAACAGAAGATGTTTTTGGTGTGGAAGCAGGGGTAGGGGTATGCGCAGGTGTAGGGGCAGCAAAATAGTGCTCGGTGAAAACATGAAACTGTACATTTGCAAAATTTAAATTGTTTTGAATAAAATGTACCGTTGCTGAAGTCTCTGACAAAACTCATCAGATCCAGCTTCCGTTCCTCCATCTTCTACAGGGTGGCTAAGATTTGAGTGGAGGAGTTTGCTGGGGGAGCTGCTGCTGTTGGCTGCTGCTGCTCTGCGGCGACAGGTTCTGTCTGATTGGGCTCTGCTGGTTCCTCTGCCGCGGCAGACGGGTTGAAACAAGAGATGGGTGTGGCAGCTTTCATCTCCATCAGACTGAATATATTGCGTTCCGTCCATCCTTTCCCTTGGACCTTGTAATCTTCAGGGATTTCGGGAACGTTGTGCCCACGTCAGATCTCGATGATGAGGTATGGGAAGTAAAGGGGTCATGATGGTTTAAGGGCACACTCCAATATTCCTTCTCGTATATAACGGTCGACATGAATAGGTATCTCATTTAAAATGAGTGAACGAGAGCTAACCTGGGTCTGTCGACCGTGCTGTTGTTGGAAAAAGGCATAATCCTCTTCTTGACGAAGTGGTTCCATAGCTTTGCCTCCGGAGTGAGTTGAGTGCGTTTGACTGTCCAACGGTGCTTGGGATCAGCATTCCACTCTGTCCCTTCTTCAGTTAGCTCTGCCATGACAACATCGTAGTCTGCTGACGACATACTTTCCATGAACCTCTTGTGCCCATCTTCCTTCGTGCCGACGTAGATGCCGTAGAGAGTATTGATGTATTCTGGCTCAAAGGTGACTTCCTTACCTCGCACTGTCACGGTCTGCATTTCCTTGCTATCGATGGCAACGTAGAATTCTCGGACCAAGGTGACGTTCATCTCCTCGGGCTGGGCAACAAACATATGCCATTGGAGGGCTTTAATCTTCCAAGCTATGAACGGTTCTAGCCCGAAATTTTTAGTGCGTTTTGCGTAGAGGAACCCTTTATCTTCCCACATCTCCTGTTTTTGGAAGAAGGTGTAGTAGCGGTCATTGGAGTCGGAGGTGGAAAAATGGTTGGGGATTCTGTTGTGGCTGGGTGTGCCTGCTGCTGCGGCAGAGCTGGAGGCAGCACTTCTTCTTGTTTGTCTAGTACTCATAGTTGCAAGACTGTAGAAAAATGAAAGAAAAACCTGACATCTAGAGAGGAAGCAAGTTGAGAGAGTAAAAATGAGGTGAAAAATGAATAGTAAAATGAGGTTTATATAGATGAAGGGTTTGCTGCCCGTTGGAGCTGTAACGGCAGGCGCAAATAACGGGGCCAGCTGTTACACAGTTTCTGACGCGTGTGTCACACGTTTGCGCGTCTGTTACGCGTTTGCGTGTCTGCCGCGACAGCATGGTGACAGGCTATCTTTTCCGCGTCTGTTGCGACAGCTGTTGACAGGCTGTGACGACAGACTCCTCCTTTGGGCTGGTGGTGGGCTGGTTCACTTCTTTTCATCTCCTTGTTTCCCTTATTTCCTAAAAATAATTAAAAGATAAACTTAGTCCTTAAAAATAAAATAATTCTAATTTCCTAATAAATAAATAAATAAATATATATATATAAATAATAATAATAATAAAAATAAAATTAAGTTAAATTAGGGATGCCTTGAGGGACATCTCCTAAATTAACCACTTCCTCCATTCTTGGGGCTTCAATCCTCTGATAATGCTTCAGTCTCTGTCCGTTGATTTTAAATTGGTGCCCTTCTTTTAAGGATTTGATCGTGATGTCACCATGGGGAAAAACTTGCACAACTTGGAATGGGCCGGACCATCTAGATTTCAGCTTTCCTGGGAAGAGTTTCAATCTAGAGTTGAATAACAACACAAGCTGCCCTGGGCAGAACTGTCGTGGCAGCAACTTCTTGTCATGCCACATCTTTGTCTTGTCCTTGTAAATCCTTGCGTTGTCGTAGGCCATTGCTCGAATTTCTTCAATTTCATTCAAGTCAAGTAACCTTTTCTGTCCTGCCTTGTCTAAGTCCATATTTACTACTTTGATGGCCCAGTAAGCTCTGTGCTCTATCTCAACAGGTAAATGGCATGTTTTTCCATATATCAGCCGGTAGGGTGACATTCCCAATGGAGTCTTAAATGTTGTTCTATAGGCCCATAGTGCATCATTGAGGTGTAAGGACTAGTCCTTTCGAGTCGGTTTAACCATCTTCTCAAGATTGTTCTTTACCTCTTTGTTAGATATTTCGGCCTGTCCATTGGTCTGAGGGTGATAAGCTGCTGCGATCCGATGCTTAACGCCATATTTTCTTAAGGCAACAGCTATTACCCTATTGTCGAAATGTCTCCCTTCATCACTGATGATCGCCTTAGGTATGCCAAATCTTGAGAAAATATTTTTCTGCAGAAATCTCTGAACAGTCTTGGCATCATTTTTTGTGTGGTGATCGCTTCAACCCATTTGGACACATAGTCTACTTCCAGGAGGATGTAAAGATTCCCACACGATGCTGGGAATGGTCCAATGAAATCAATCCCCCATACATCGAAGATCTCGACTTCAAGGATGTTTTGCAGCGGCATCAAATGTCTCCTTGAGATGTTTCCAGTCCGTTGACACTTGTCACAGCTTTTATAGAATGCTTGAGCATCCTTTAACAGTGAGGGCCAATAAAAACTAGACTGCAAAACCTTGGCAGCAGTTTTGTTACCACCTAAGTGTCCTCCATATGGTGAAGTATGACAGTGGTGAAGTACAACTTCCTGCTCATCCCGTGGTACACACCTCCTGATGATTTGATCTGCACAATGTTTGAAAAGAAGAGGTTCGTCCCAATAATAATGCTTAACATCATTTTGGAACCTCTTCCTGGCATGATAATTAAGTTCAGGAGGAAATATTCCGCTAACTATATAATTAACAAAATCAGCATACCAGGGGAGTTCAGAAAACTTACCTGCCGCTATGGCTGTCGCGACAGTGCATGTGGCAGCAAACAGCTACTCGTCAGGGAAGGTCTCCAGTATGTGTGTCTTGTCTGTTGGCAGACTTTTCCCCTCTCTAATCTTGACAAGTGGTCTGCAACTTGGTTTTCGGTCCCCTTTTTATCCTTGATTTCAATGTCGAACTCTTACAGTAGCAGAATCCAACGTATCAGTATGGGTTTTACATCTTTTTTAGCAAACAGATACTTCAGTGCAGAGTGGTCTGTGTGGTCCACCACATTCGTTCCAAGTATGTATGATCGGAACTTGTCAATTGAGAACACCACTGCTAACAATTCCTTTTCTGTTGTGGTGTAATTCACTTGGGCATCGTTTAGTGTTTTGCTGGCGTAATAAATTACATGGAATAGCTTGTCCTTCCTTTGCCCAAGTGCTGCCCCTACAGCATAATCACTGGCATCACACATAATTTCAAATGGCAAACTCCAGTCCGGTGGCTGTACGATTGGGGCTGTTACTAGCTTCTCTTTCAGGATTTTGAATGCTTCAGTACATTCAGTATTGAAGTCAAAGGGACGATTATGCTCTAGTAGGTGGCATAAAGGCTTGGTGATCTTCGAAAAATTTGCAATAAACCTTCGATAAAACCCAGCATGCCCTAAAAAACTCTAAATTCCATTGACTGTGGTGGGTGGCGGCAACTTTTCAATCACATCTATCTTTGCTCTGTCGACTTCTATGCCGCGGCAGCTTACCTAATGGCCTAGGACTATCCCTTCATCCACCATGAAGTGACATTTCTCCCAGTTTAATACTAAGTTTGCTTTCTCGCATCTTTCGAGCACCTTCTGTAGGTTGCCTAAGCACCTTTCAAAATTGTCCCAAAGACAGAAAAATCGTCCATAAATATCTCAAGGAAATCCTCCACCATGTCAGAGAATATCACCATCATACACCTTTGGAAGGTTGCTGGTGCATTGCAGAGTCCAAATGGTATTCTCCGAAAAAGCGTAAGTACCGTATGGGCAAGTGAAAGTCGTTTTCTCTTGATCCTCTAGTGCGATGGCTATTTGGTTATAACCTGAGTAACCATCAAGAAAACAATAATAAGGCTTTCCCGCTAATCTATCAAGCATTTGATCAATAAAAGGCAGAGGAAAATGGTCCTTCTGGGTAGCTTTGTTAAGCTTCCGATAGTCCATACAAACCCTCCAACCGGTCACAGTCCTCGTTGGGATTAATTCGTTTTCTTCATTGGTCACCACAGTTATTCCTCCCTTCTTAGGAACACATTGCACCGGGCTCACCCACTTACTACCCGAGATGGCATAAATTATCCCAGCATCAAGCCATCTGATAATTTATTTTTGAACAACTTCTTGCATAGCGTCATTCAAGCATCTCTGGGCTTCAATGGTCGGCTTATGATCATCCTCTAAGAGAATTTTATGCATGCATAGTGCCAGACTGATGCCTTGGATATCAGCTATCATCCATCCAATAGCCTTTTTGTGATGCTGCAGCATCCCTATCAGTTGCTGTTCCTGTTCCTGCATCAACTTTGAAGAGATGATTACGGGCAACGTATCATTTAATCCAAGGAAAACATATTTGAGCTGCCCTGGCAGGGGCTTAAGGTTTAAAACAGGTGGTTCAACAGTTCAGGGCTTTTGGATGATGTATTCATTCGAGGTATAGTTTAAGGGCTCGAATAACTTACCTGGACGATTGCCTATCTAGTTTACCTACTCACGACCTTCAGTGTCAGATATGTCAGAATCTGAGAAGCTACTGTTGTCGTCGCTGCCGTGACAATCTTCCAGGTGGCTGCTATGGCAGTGACCAAACTTGATGTCATGGCAGCACGACCTGATGCAGGGTTGATCAAGGATTACTTCAGTGATAGCCTTGCGTTCTTCTTCTGCTTCAGCGTGTTTTATTGCTTGGAGAACATTTAGCTTGATCTCTTGATCATTCACTCTCATTGTGAGTTTTCCATTTTTTACATCAATCAGTGATCTGCCTGTGGCTAAGAAGGGTCACCCCATGATGATTGGTGCATTCTCATCTGCTTCATAATCTAAAACAAGAAAGTCAACAAGAAAAATAAACTTATCCACTCTTACTAGAATATCTTCAATCTTCCCTTCTAGTTGCACGTAAGAGCGGTATGCTAGCTGCAGCATAACTGTTGTGGGTCGTGTTCTTCCAATACCTAATTTCTGAAATACAGATTTTGGCATTAAATTAATACTAGCACCTAGATAACAAAGTGCCTTACCCACAAATTTATCACCAATTATGCCCAGTATGATGAAGCTCCCAGGATCCTTCTTTTTCTGGGGGGATGCCTGTACAGAATAGTCATGCATCCTTCTGTCATTTTAACCGTCTTAAATTCCCCAAGTCTGGATTTCTTCGACATAGCATCCTTGAGAAATTTGGCATAACCGAGCATCTCCTTGATGGCGTCTAACAGCGGAATATTGATGTGAACCTGCTTAAAAAATATCATAGATCTTTTTGAGCTGGTACTCTTGTTTCTGCTTCTGTAGCCACTGTGGGAAAAGAGGTGGAGGACGATAATCTTCAATTTGTCCTTCCCATGGTATTCGAATCTGAGAAGGCTTAGGTTCTTCATCCTTCTCCTCTGTCCCTTCTGCTGTCGTGAAAGGTGTGGCGGCAGCATGCTGTTTATCGTCTACCGGGGCAGTGTTCGCGGCTGTTGATTCTAGGGCTGGTTCCTTAACTGGTTCAGCTTTCTTCTCCGGCCCTGGCAGTTGTTTCCCACTCCTTGTTGTAATGGCTTTGCACTGCTTATGTGTGGGTTGTTTAGCGACCTCAGTATCGCTAGGGAATCCTCCGTTCTGCCTTGGCTTAATTTGTTGGGAAACTTGACCCATCTGTGTCTCCAGTGATTTCAGAGTAGCTTCATGGTTAGTCATTCGCATTTCTATTTTATCCATGAACAACTTAGTCTTCTTGACGAAGTGATCCATGTTTGCTATGTAAGTTCCTGTCTGTGACATAAATGTGGCCAAGGTCTGCTCCAGTATACTAGGTGTGGCTGCCGGCGAAAGTTGCGGTTGCTGCCGAGTCAGAATTCTAGGTGCCCCCTGATTTTGAGTGTTCTGTACTTGAGGATTCAAGGCGTTGTTTGGGTTACTCTAGGAGAACTTGGGGTCTTTCCTCCAGTTAGGATTGTAATTGTTGGAGTCATAGTTCCTTTGCATGTTAATGTTCCCAACGTACATTCCTTCCTCTAGCTATAGCGGGTAGTCTTCCGAACTATGATTCCCACTGCAAGTTTCACATACCTCTTCTGTAGAGTAGACAGGTTTTGAATCTTTCTTTAGCAAATTCTCTACTGCCTTTGTGAGGTACGCAACCTGTTTCTTTAGGGAATTGTTGGCTTCATAATCCTTCACAGCTAGTACTCGTTTACCTCTCCTCACTGTGGGGAACTGCTCTTCATTCTTTGCCAAATTCTTCAATACTACCATTGGTTCATCAGGATCTTTATCCAACATCAATCCTTTGGCTGCTGAATCTATTCTTATTCGAGTGTGTAGGTTGGCAGCATTGTAAAATTTGATGACTTGATTCCAAACAGGGAATCTGTGCATCGGGCAATTCCTCAGAAGAGTAGTAAAACTGTCCCATGCCTCATGGGAAGGATTAAAACGAGATAAAAATTCACGAGTCAGATCCGCCCAAGTTCGTATTGAACCCGACGTTAATTTGTTGCACCAAGTTTTTGCTCTATCCCTCAATGAATGGGGAAATAACCGAAGCCTCAGTATCTCCGGATTTACTCCTGGTAGTCTAAACGATCCACAGATTTCTTGGAACGTTTTCAGATGTTCTCTGGCATCCTCTGTAGCAGCACCACTAAATTGGCCAGCGAAATTGATCATGCTGAACATCACAGGTTTCAGCTCAAAATTTTCAGCTTCGACGTCTGGCAGGGTGGTCTCCAGTTCCACATGATCATTGATCATGTAATCACGGCATGATCGTCGTGCGGCCGCAGCAGCGACATGCTGTCCGTTTCTTTCATATCCGATAGGATCTTCAGGATCTTCGGGATTCCTTTGGTTGTTCCTCCCGTTATTCATGGCTTCTAACTATTCTTCAAGATAATCGTTTCTGGCTATCAAAAGATAGACTCGGTTCCTAAGATTGCACGAGCGTTAAATTTCAGGATCTAATTGATACTCAGGTTCTTTGCCTCGTCTCGATCTGCGTATAAGCAAATGAAAAACCTTGTGAAAAGCACAGGGAGAATAGTCCAAATAAAAACAGAAAAATTAAAAGAATGTGCAGTAAAAGTAGGGTAAAGATATGTTGCAAGTCCCCAGCAACGGCGCCAAAAACTTGTTGCGTGTAAAAGAGTCTATCGTAATAGAGTGCAAGTGTACACGACGCAAGTAGTAAAGTGATACACGAAGTATCGGATGTCGAATCCACAAGGACTGGAATTAGCTTTAACCTTGGATTGCTGCACAAAAGAGAAGAAGATAATTTAATTGTTTGTAGAGAAATATTTAAGAGTACTGAAGATAAAAGATTAAAATATTCAGGTTAAAGAAATAGGCCGATATTGATTTGCTCAGTAGTGCAGGTGTTGCACTGTCTAGGTTTTCATGTTCTGTCGTCGCTCCTGTCGCGGCAGCACCTGCGGCGGCAGCGGTCTGTTGTTGTCGCGGCAACGATCACACAACTCTGTACTTCAAGCTTGGCAAGAATCCGTGTAGTGACTCGTCCTATCCCTAGGTCCAAGTCTGTCGATGAACACGTCTTTGATGATACCTCCCGACGTGAATCGAAGGATGAACACCGATGTTGTTGAATTCTTCCTTAGTCACTTAACCTCATCCTATCCCTAGGTCCAAGATAGTTCAACCATAAACTGGAGAACCCGTACTTATTCCTTTCGTATACTTAACTCTCCTGATATTAAGTAAATGTATAATCTTACAATGCTCTCCCGAAACTCTTGCAAGATGTTGAAAACCAAAATAAGAAAACTTGAAGTCTATTTTATTGAACAGAAAAATCCTAAAACAATACAATCATTGCAACTACTTTACAGAATCAACCCTTAGCCCTAAGGGAAGTTTAAAACATGATGAGAAGGGGGAAAACGACTAGGGTTTAGGTGAAGAAGGCTAGAGAATAAGATATATTTCTCTATGTCGAATTACATGCCTTTATATAGGCCTTGGGTTCAAGTTTTCTAATATGGAAAGAATACAAGTTTAATTTAAAGTGCAACTCTATTAAAGACTAAATCTTCAGAGTAGATGTCTTTAAGTCGTCCTCTTTTCTTGCTTTGGGTTTCTTCCTTGAACTTTGGGCTTGGCCTTCATTCTGATATAGGGGCTTCAGAAAAATATAGGAGTGACCCACGATAGATCAGCTTGATTTCCTCTTTCTGTCGAACTCCACTTCACTTTTTCCCTTCAATATTGCTGTTGTCATTGGCTCCCACGGCAACATCATTCTTCTCGACTACAGTCCTGTGTTCCAGACCTGCTTCTCCACTGCCCTGAGTCTGTTACAACAGCTACCTACAAAAGTAACCAAAATCAGTAGCAACTGTGCCATTTTATATAATTGTGATGTATAAATGAAATCTATCCTAAATGCAATGAATTATGCTTGAATGCGGCAGAAATATGGGTTAACTAGGGAGTAAAATATAGAACTTTTACACATTCAACAGCTGCCAGTGCACATACTCGATTGAGAATAGATTCAGCCGCAAATGGGCTATTACTAGATAAGGAACCAGACGAGGCAATGCTAGTGTTGAAAAATTTAGCATAGAACGATGAACAATTTCCTACAGCTCGAAGAGGAGGCAAATGAGGAATATCTGTAAAGGAGTATGAAGCTAAAAACTCGGTTAAAACACAAATTGCATACCTCATGAAGATAGTCGAAAATCTGCAACGAAAAGATTCTAAAGCTGTATATTCTGCAGAAGAGGTGTGTGAAACATGTAGTGGAAATCACAGTTCAGAAGATTGTCCTTTACAGCTGGAAGAAGGGATGTATGTTGGGAACTATAACAAGCCTAGAAATTATGATTCCAACAACTACAATCCCAACTGGAGGAAGGACCCCAAATTTTCATAGAGCAATCCGAACAATGCATTAAACCCTCCAGTGCAGAACAACCAGAACCAAAGAGTACCCAGAATTCTGTCACGACAACAACCACAACAGCAGCCGACAATAACACCTAGTATACTGGAACAGATCTTGGCAACATTTTGTCACAAACGGTAGCATACATGGCAAACATGGATCACTTTGTCAAGAAAACTTAAACATTCTTGGACAAGACAGAGATTAGAATAACAAACCATGAGGCTACCTTAAAATCTCTAGAGACACAGATGGGCCAGGTTTCACAGTACATCAAATCGAGGCAGAATGGAGGATTCCCTAGTGATACTGAGGTCACTAGAAAATCCACATGAGCATTGTAAAGCGATTACAACAAGGAGTGGGAAACAATTACAAGGGCCAGAAATAAAAGAAGTACCAAGTGAGGACCCGACCTTAGAGACACCTGCTATGACCACTACCCCGACAAAGGAGAAACAACCTGCTGTCGCCACACCTGCCACGATAGCAGAAGGAACAGAGGTGCAGACAGAAGATGCTGAAGAACTCAAGCCTCCTCAGATCCGAAATTCTTGTGAAGGACGCCTTGAAGATTACAGTCCTTCACCCCTTTTTCCACAGCAGTTACAAAAACAGAAACATGAGTACCAGCTTAAGAAAATTTATGATATTTTTAAGCAAGTACATATTAACATACCGCTACTAAAGGCCATTAAGTAGATGCCTGGTTATGCCAAGTTTCTCAAGGATGCACTGTCCAAAAGGTCCACACTTGGGGAATTTGAAACAGTAAAGATGACAGAAGGGTGCATGACAATCTTGCATAAGCATCCACCCCAAAAGAAAAAGGATCCTGGGAGCTTCATCATACCATGCATAATTAGCGATAAGTTCGTGGGTAAGACACTTTTTGATCTTGGTGCTAGCATTAATCTAATGCCCAAATCTGTATTTCAGAAACTAGGTATTGGACAAGCAAGGCCCACGACAGTCATGTTGTAGCTGGCAGACCGCTCTTACGTACAACCAGAAGGAAAGATCAAAGATATCTTGGTAAGAGTGAATAAGTTTATCTTTCCTGTTTACTTTCTTGTTTTAGATTGTGAAGCAGATGAAAACACACCGATCATCCTGGGGCGACCCTTCCTAGCCACATGCAGAATTGTGATCAATGTCGAGAAAGGAGAACTGACGATGCTAGTAAATGTTCAACAAATAAAACTCAATATTCTCCAAGCAATAAAACAAGCTGATGTAGAGGAAGAGTGCAAAGCAATCTCAGAGGTAGTCCTTGACCAACCCTGCATCAGTCGAGCTGCCACAACAGAAAATTTGGTCACTGGCACCGTAGTCACCTTGAAGACTGGTACGACAGTAACGACGATAATGACTCCTCTGACACAGAATCATCCGACACTAAAGGTCCTGAGGAGGTAAATTTGATAGGCACACATCTAGGTAAGTTCTCTGAGCCTTTGAATTATACCTCGAATGAACATGTAATCTAAAAGCCTTCCATTAAACAACCACCTATTCTAGACCTTAAACCCCTGCCAGGGCAACTTAAATATGTTTTTCTTGGTTTAAATGATACATTTCCTGTAATCATCTCTTCCAAGTTGATGTATGAATAGGAACAACAGCGGATCAAAATGCTACAGCAGCATAAGAAGGCCATTGGATGGACTATAGCTGATATCCAAGGCATTATTCTGGCGTTATGCATGCATAAGATCCTCTTGGAGGACGATCATAAGCCGACCATCGATGCCCAAAGACGACTAAATGAGGCTATGCGAGAGGTGGTGCGGAAAGAAATCATCAAGTGGCTTGATGCCAGAATAATATATGCCATCTCAGATAGCAAGTGGGTGAGCCCGGTGCATTGTGTACCCAAAAAGAATAGAATAACCATAGTAACGAATGAAGAAAACGAACTAATCCCAACCAGTACTGTGATCGGTTGGAGGGTTTGTATGGACTACCGGAAGCTTAATAAAGCTACCCGGAAGGACCACTTCCCCTTACCCTTTATCGATCAAATGCTAGATAGATTAGCAGGGAAGCCTTACTATTGTTTTCTTGATGGTTACTCATGTTATAACCAAATAGCAATCGCACCGGATGACCAAGAGAAAACCACCATCACATGCCCGTACGACACCTATGCCTTTCGAAGAATGCCATTTGGGCTCTGCAATGCACCAACAACCTTCCAACGGTGCATGATGGCAATATTCTCCGACATGGTGGAGGATTTCCTAGAAATTTTCATGGATGACTTTTCCGTCTTTGGAGACAGCTTCAAGGATTGTTTAGGCAATTTATAGAAGGTCCTTGAGAGATGCGAAGAGGCGAACTTGGTTTTAAACTGGAAAAATGCCACTTTATGGTTGATGAAGGTATAATACTGAGCCACAAGGTTAGCTGCCGTGGCATAGAGGTAGACAGAGCTAAAATAGAGGTTATCGAAAATCTGCCGCCACCTACCACAGTCAAAGGGATTCGAAGTTTCTTACGGTATGCAGGGTTTTATCGAAGATTCATAACTATTTTTTTGAAGATTACCAAGCCCCTTTGCCACCTGTTGGAACAGATTCTCTCCTTTGACTTTAATACTGAATGTACTGAAGCATTTAGAATACTGAAAGAGAAGCTGGTAACAGCCCTGATGGTGCAGCCACCAGACTGGAGCTTGCCATTTGAGATAGTGTGTGACGCCAATGAATATGCTTTTGGGGCAGTATTAGGGCAGAGGAAGGATAAACTCTTCCATGTGATTTACTATGCCAGCAAAACGTTGTATGATGCCCAAATAAACTACACCACGATAGAGAAGGAGCTAGTAGAAGTGGTGTTTGCAATTGACAAGTTTCGTCCGTATATACTTGGAACGAAGGTGGTGGTTCATACAGACCATTCAGCACTAAAGTATCTGTTCACCAAAAAGGACGCAAAACTTAGACTGATACGTTGGATTTTGCTGCTGCAAGAATTTGACATTGACATCAAGGATAAAAAGGGAACAGAAAACCAAGTAGCAGACCACTTGTCAAGGGTGGAGATGGGAAGGAATCAATCAACAGACAAGACCAACATACTGGAAACCTTCCCAGATGAGTAGTTCTTTGCTGCCACCAGCACTGCCGCGACAACCATGGAGATAGGTAAGCTTTCTGAAACCCCTTGGTATGCTGACATTGTCAATTATATTGTAAGTGGGTTATTATCTCCTGAGCTTAATTACCAAGCAAGGGTGAGGTTCCAAAATGATGCAAAACATTATTATCGGGACGAACCTCTTCTCTTTAAGCACTGTGCATATCAAATTATCAGGAGATGCATACCACAGGACGAACAGAAAGCAGTGCTTCACCACTGTCATGCTGCCCCTTATGTAGGACACCTAGGGGAAATAAAACTGCTGCTAAGGTTCTTCAATCCGGTCTCTATTGACCTACACTGTTCAAGGATGCACAAGCTTTTTACAAAAGCCGTGACAAATTCCAAAGGACTGGGAATATATCAAGAAGGCATGAGATGTCACTGCAGAACATACTTGAGGTCGAAATCTTTGATATTTGGGGAATTGACTTCATGGGACCATTCCCAGCCTCTTGTGGGAATTTATACATCCTAGTGGCAGTAGATTATGTGTCCAAGTGGGTAGAAGCGATCGCCACTCAAAAGAACGATGCCAACACTGTGCAAAGATTTCTTCACAAACATATCTTCTCAAGGTTTGGCATCCCAAGGGTGATAATTAGCGATGAGGGGAGACATTTTGACAATAGGGTAATTGCTACTACACTAAGGAAATACGAAGTGAAGCACCGAATTGAAATAGCATATCACCCTCAAACCAATAGGCAGACTGACATATCAAACAGAGAAGTAAAGAACATCCTAGAGAAGATGGTCAAACCTACTCGAAAGGACTGGTCTCTACATCTAAATGATGCACTTTGGGCCTACAAAACAACATTCAAGACACCATTAGGGATGTCGCCCTATCAACTCATTTATGGGAAAACTTTCCATTTATCTTTCGAGATAGAACACAGAGCATACTAGGCTATCAAGACAGTGAATATGGACTGGGATAAGGTAGGGCAGAAAAGGCTACTGGACTTGAATGAAATTGAGGAAATTCGAGCAATGGCCTACAACAATGCCAAGATCTATAAGGACAAAACCAAGAAGTGGCACGACAGGAAGCTGCTGCCATGTAACGCCCTGGTTTTGGGCCTAGATGTTTTAGACATCGGATCCGACCGGTCGAGAATGGTTCGAATCGCGTAAGGTGATTTTCGGAAATCAAGGATCGGGATAAGATAAAAATGTTATAAAAATTAATAAAATCCTCTAAAAATATATTTAAGAGTTTGGTCAAATCAATTTTACAAAAAAAGGGTTTTGGAAAATAGACATTTTGAGTAGTGACCAAATTTTAAAGTTGTAAAACTGTGGAAAAAAGCTATTTTCAAGAAGAGATTCAAAATCTTAGAATCTTTAGGGATCTTTTGTACAATTTAACCTTCCTTCAATTTGACATGTGTTTTTAAAGGGTTTTAATAAAGAAATTAAAATGGTTTTACTTAAATATTAAATAAATGGGTAATTAGAGAAGTTTTAATAATGTAACTACTTTTACCTCTATCATTTCAGCCAAACACATTTGTCAAACAACTTTTCATCAGATTTCTTTTCTCTCAAATTCCTCTCTTCTTCTCTAACCTTTTTTTCAAAGATTCACTTCTTTTTCTTCAAGATTTTTGGAAGAAAAACTTGCCAAATTGTCAAGGGAGCAAGGATTGGAGGTAAATCTTGTTCTTAACCTTCAATCTAGGTTCTTTATTGAAATTCCCAAGATTATTGACTCTCATTTATGATTTGTAACTGAATTTTGATTATAGTTTTGATTGGAGATCAAAATCTTGTGAAAATGTGGATGAAATCTTGATTTTCGGACTTGATGTGTTAGACTCTGTTTTGTATTGATTTTAGTTGAGTTCTAAGTTGATTTATATGTTAAAATGATGTGTTGATAACATAGATCCCGAAATCCTTGAGATCCTTGAGTTTCTTGGTAGTTTTAAGTGAGATTTTGGGGTGAAATGGTGGAATCTTGCTTGCTGGAGGTATAAGGATGAGTTAGGATGTTTATTAGATGTGCTTTGATGTTGATAATTGTTTGGAAGTGATGTATGATGGCCAAGCTTGGTTTAGGAAGCAATCGATTGAGTTTTTGGTTGTTTTGTGTAGTTTGAGTGCACAACGAGTTTGTGATTGGTTGCTGGTGTTAGAATGCATTTTAATGCATTTAGATCTCTGTTTTTGTGATGTGAAAACAAGAGATCTTGATCCGGAAGCAAACAAGGTGATTTTGGAGGCTCTAGAGATGTAATTTCTGTATCGACGAATAGGGCTTCACGTATCGGTGAGTGGAAATGCAATTTCCTACTTTGTAACGCTTTTAGAGTGATCTTGGGAGCATAGTGTAAGTTTGATACACTTAACTAAGCTCAAGTGTAAGTGTTTCTGTAATCCCTCTCTTGGAAATGTGCTATGTTTGATGAAATTGCACTTGATGTGAGAGTGGATTTGTTTACTGTTTTTAAGCATGTTTAAGCATGGTTTAATGCTAGATTTTAGTGCCATTATGTTAAAGATGTACTAGGTAAGTGATCCTTGGTTTGCATGTGTTGAATGCATATGAATTTAAGCATGTGATGCTTGTGGGAATGACATTGTGGTTATGCTTGTAAAACAGTGGATTAATGTGGTTAAATGATTATATTGGCAAGTGATGAAAGTGGTTTTTGATTACTTTAATCGGATATAGTTAGCCGGCTATAGGATTGGGTGCACCGTGAATAAAGTCATCTTGGATGTCGAGGGGTTGTGATTGTGCCGTAATCTCCATCCAAGTACCCTAACAATTGAAGTTAAGATCACAATGGTGAATGGTTAGTCCCATGTGTGAGTCTTGTGTATGTGTCCCATACTCTCATTAGTGGAATTATACAATTACCGATGAGTGATGTTGAGGGGTTGTGATTGTGCCATTAATCTCCATCACGGGTGTTGAGGGGTTGTGATTGTGCCATTAATCTCCACCTTGTGTAGTCCGATAGTTTGTTTGAAGCGTGAGGGACAACGCTTGTAATCCGCATATCCGATTGTGTCTTGTGTTGACATGGTTTATGGATTATCACTTGTGAGCCAATATAATGTAAATGAATAATGTGAAGAATGAGATGCTTGTATATGATGCAAGGATGCATGGGATATATGTGTATGATGCAAGAATGCATGTGATGTTTGTTTAAAGCATGAGCAAAGGTTTATTTGCTGTTTTAAAATGATGCATATGAGCATGTGGTTAAAAAGTGCATATAGGTCTTGAGAAGACATGTTTTGTAAAATGGCATAAGATGTAAAGTGTTGGTTTTGCAAAATATGAGACAAGTATTGATGAATGTTATTTAACGATCCTCACTAAGCTTTGTGCTTACGCTATTTTGTTTCATCAATACAGAAAACTAGGCTTTGAAGGTAGCAAGTAGGCAAGAGGAATCCAAGCTTTAAATCTTGCAAAGCATGCGGTTTTGCTTCGGTGTAATAAAAGGCAATGGGTGGGGTTATGCTATTGCATTGTTGTGAATGTTTTCCCTTTGTTTTGAGCATGTTTGATAGTTACTTTTGAGATGTAATTGGCCTTTATGGTTTGATTTTGGATATGGAGGATGGTTTTGGCTTGTTATTGTTTCGATTGACTAGGGAGCATGCCTTTAGCACCTAATCTTGCATGTTGGTTGCCATGTTATAACTAATGCCTTGATATGATGAATGTTGATATGTATCCATGTTGTATGCATGATGTGGCATGTCTCGGGAATGATTTGAATGTGGTGAAGCATGAAAAGCCAGCAAAATCTGCTGTTGCAGGGCAATGCGTATCGGAACGCCCTTGCTTGTTTCGGAACAGGGGCCTGAAATAACCATAAAGTTTCGGAAGGGTGAAGGCGTATCGAAATGTTTTGGCTATTGGAAAGGGGTGTTTCGATACGAGTCTCGGAACACACCCGAGTATCAAAATGGTCAACCCTATTTCGAAATGACCATTTCAGTACAGGGCCATTCGTATCGAAACGCCTGACCGTTGGGTTTGAATTTTGAACTGTTTTGGGTTTCTATTTCTTGCATTTTGGTCCCTAAATGTTGGTTGCTTAATTCAATGAGTTTGAATGGTCCGTTTGAGTTGAAATTTGACCCGATGGCATGTTATGTGATTAATTTTGGACTGGTAACATTAAAACTCGTTTAGTCCTTATAAATCTGAGAATTTATGTTTTAGTCCCTAAAAGATTATTCTTTTTCAATTGAGTCCCTGTTGGAGTTCCGTTTGCTGTGCCGCTTTCGCTGATTTAATTTTCTAAACATATAGGTTAATATTGAGCATATAGAAAAGATATAAAGAAAAAAAGGTCGTTAATCAAGGTTGACTTTCGAGTTGACTTTAGTTTTCTCTATGTAATCTTCGTAGTTCAGGTCAAACGTCTAAGCCGGGCTAAGGGGGATACATTTTTTGGTATCAGAGCCAGGTTACGAAAGAATTGGAAATGTTGGTATGTGAAATTGATATGTATTGAAGTATGATGTTTGAAAAGCATGTTATTGGTTGAATTTTGCACCCTATGCCATGTTTGTTTTGTGTGAATTGCATGTGAAATGAATATGATTGTGTGATGATGATGTTATGTGGCTGTGTGCTGATTTTGAGATGATGAAAAGTATGTGATCATGACGTTTCATGTATGCTATGCTCTGTGCGGGAAAATTGGGTGCCCATTGCCTTATTACACTAATCAAATGTTTTGTAAACTTGGATTCTTGCTTGCAGCTGGCCTAAATGGTTTGACTTGTTTTGTTGTTATGTCTTGTTAAATAGCACTATGAGTCCAAGAAGAGAGTTAAGATCGAATACGATAGTGCCTGCAGTTGAGCAGGGTAACCAGGCTGAGCAAGGGGTTGATGTTACTTCTGTGGAGATCTACCTCCTCCGCCACCACCTGGAGGTGGGGAGCAGGTGCAACAAGGACAAGCTGGTCATGGTTTGGGTGATTTGGAGCCACTAGTTCAGGCGATCACCGGAGCGTTTCAGACTACTGTTGTTGGAGCGCATGTGTAACCCCTGCAGCTGGGCAGATGGGCTTACCTTTGGAGAGGTTGAGGAGCTTGGGAGCTGTGGAGTTCTTTGGTATGTCTCCTGAGGCATCTGAGGCCTGGTTAGCGAGTACGATCCACATTATGGATCAGATGGGCTGTAATGATGTGCGCAAGCTGGGAAATGCAATATTTTTATTGCAAGGTGATGCTTACAGCTGGTGGACGACTACCACGACTGGTATGGAACCTAATGAGGTTGATTGGGAATTTTTCAAGGTGCCTTCAGGAGGAAGTATCTTGGGGTGAAATACTTAGATGAAAAGAAACATGAGTTTATGTCGCTTGTTCAGGATAACCTATCTGTGACTGAGTACGAGGTCCAGTTCGTACGCTTGAGCCAATATGCTCCTGAGTTGGTACCTAGTGAGAGGCATCGTTGTGATCGCTTCCGGTACGGTTTGGTACATGAAGTTAAGACGTACATGCTAGCTGCTGATTATACTGACTTTGATGTGCTTGTGTGTTGAGCCAAAGACATCGAGCAGAATCTGGGTTTGTCATCTAGAGGTGTTGGTTCTAGCTCTAGGAAGAGAGCCGCTGAGTATAGTTCCGGTGGTTGACGGAACAAAAGAGGCCGTGATAGGAGACATCAGCCTGATGGAAGGCGTGGTGTTCCGGGTCGAGGTGGACAGGCTCAGGGAGGTCGCGTGAGATCTGAGCAACATACATGCTGGACATGTGGTTCGAGGGATCATTTAAGGTGAGATTGCCCTCGAGCAGCTAGATAGGTTCAAGCTCCTGTTGTGGTGACAGGGAACTCTTGTTGGAATTGTGGTTCAGCGGATCACATGAGGAGAGAGTGTCCTTTGTTGGCTGGCGGAGGTTAGGGACGTGCTCCTGTAGCAGCTGCACCCCAGAGAGGCCGTGGGCGCCGCTGTGGAAATTTTCAGAGGAGAGATGAAGGGCAGCGAGGTATCGCTCATGTTGTGGCCATCTGACCTGAGGGAGGTGGACCAGCGATGGTATATGCTCAGCGCGAGGAGCGCAATGATACCGATGTTATCGCATGTACCTTTGCTCTCCAGTCTTTATCTTTTCTGGATTTGATTGATTCTGGATCCATGCATTCTTATATCTTGAGTGAGCATGCGTATTTGCTTGATATACCTGCTGAGATGCTTGAAATAGCAATGCAGGTGACTAGTTCTTTTGGTGAGACTGTAGTCACTAGGAAGTTGTATAGGAGATGCCCTTTGTCTGTGCAAGGTCATGTTTTTCTTGTGGATCTGATGGAATTGCCTTTCTACGGATTTGATGTAATCCTTGGTATGGATTGGTTGACAGAGCATAGGGCAGTGTTGACTTTGATGATAAGAGAGTCACCTTAAAGTTTGCTGATGATTATGAGGTTGTAGTAGTAGGCGAGAATGTGAAATTCTTGTCAAATATGATTTCGGCTTTGGAAGCAAACCATATGATGAGGTTAGGCTGTGAGGCTTATCTTGCCAATGTGATGAATCCTAGCACCAAGGATGTGCGCGTGTAGGACATCCGAACTGTTCACAATTTTCTGGGTGTCTTTCCGGAGGAATTGACTGGGTTGCCACCAAATAGAGAAGTTGAGTTTGGTATAGAGTTGTACGAGAAAACAACTCCGGTGTTCATTTCTCCTTATCGCATGACACCCAAAGAGTTAAAAGAATTGAAAATGCAATTGCAGGAGTTGTTGGATCGAGGTTTCATTCGGCCGAGTGTGTCACCTTAGGGTGCACTGGTCTTGTTTGTGAAGAAGAAATATGGGACGATGAGAATGTGTATAGATTATCGGCAACTAAACAAGTTGACGATCAAGAACAAGTACCCCTTGCCTAGAATCGATGATCTCTTTGACCAGTTTCGGGGAGCCTCGGTGTTTTCTAAGATAGACTTGAGATCGGGGTACTATCAACTGAAGGTGAAGGATGTGGACGTACCTAAAATGACTTTTCGAACGAGGTACGGGCATTATGAATTTTTGGTGATGCCGTTTGGTCTGACCAATGCGCCTACTGCTTTCATGGACATGATGAATCGTGTATTCCATGAATTCTTGGATCAGTTTGTGGTGGTGTTCATCGATGATATCCTTGTGTATTCGCGTACCGAGGAGGATCATGATAGGCACTTGAGAATTGTTTTGCAAGCGTTGTTGGAAAATCAGTTGTATGCCAAGCTGAGTAAGTGTGAGTTTTGGCTTAAGGAAGTGGTCTTCCTTGGACATGTTGTGCTGGCTGAGGGTATTCACGTTGATCTGCACAAGGTAGAAGCTATGATGAGTTGGAAAGTGCCTAAGTTAGTGACATAGGTACGGAGTTTCCTTGGATTGGCTGGGTACTACCGTAGGTTTGTCGAGGGTTTCTCGAAGATATCAGCGCCTTTGACCAAGTTGTTGCAAAAGAATGTTCGCTTTGAGTGGATGGAGGCGAGGCAACAAGCTTTTGAGAAGCTGAAAAGAGCTTTGACGCAAGCTTCAATTTTGATTCAACCTAAGTCTGGTAAGGAGTTTTTGGTCTATAGTGATGCGTCCATTGTTGGTTTGGGCCGCGTGTTGATGCAGGAGGGTAAGGTAGTGGCCTATGCATCTAGGCAGTTGAAGGTGCATGAGCGCAACTACCCTACTCATGATCTTGAGCTTGCAGCTGTGGTGTTTGCCTTGAAGATTTGGAGGCATTACTTGTATGGAGAGAAATGTGTTGTGTTCACGGATCATAAGAGCTTGAAATAGCTTATGTCTCAGAAGGAGTTGAATCTTAGGCAACGACGTTGGGTGGAGTTGCTTAAGGATTATGATCTGACGATCGAGTATCACATGGGTAAGGCTAATGTTGTAGCCGATGCTTTGAGCAGGAAAGTAGCTATGGAGTTGAGAGCGATGTTTGCTCGTTTGAGTATATCGCGTGATGGTGGTCTTATTGCAGAATTGCAAGTGAAGCCATCTCTGATACAGTTGATCAAAGATAAGCAGTTTCTTGATGATTCTCTTGTTTCGCATGTTCAGGACATTGCAGAGGGTAGACCTTCGGATTTCAGCTTTAGTGATGATGGTGTTCTGTGCTTTGAGAGTCGAATAGTGGTGCCAGATGATGCTGAGTTAAGGCACACTATTCTGACTGAAGCTCATAGTAGTCCTTTTGCTATGCATCCTGGTAGTACAAAGATGTATCGTGACCTAAAAGATGAGTACTACTGGGTAGGGTTGAAAAAGGATGTGCTTGAGTTTGTTAGTAAGTACATGGTGTGTCAGCGAGTGAAGGCTGAGCATCAGGTTCCTTCTTGGTTGTTGCATCCTTTGAGAATCCCAGAATGGAAGTGGGAGAATATCACCATGGATTTTGTGTCTGGTTTACCTTTGTCACCGACAAAGAAGAATTCAGTTTGGGTGATTGTGGATCGGCTCACGAAGTGTGCACATTTTCTGCATGTGCATACTACTTATACCTTGGATAGGTTGGCTGAGCTGTATATAGCTGAGATTGTGCGGTTGCATGGTGTGTTGGAGTATGCTCAAAGACCAATCATATGATGATTGAATAGACATACTATTTTACTAGATTTATCAAGTAATGGCATTGCCGTTATTATCATTTGGTATGTTTCTGTGCATCAAACTAACCATTGTATAATAATGTCCATACAATAATACGATTATTGTTAAATAGAATCCTTAGTCGAATATTATTACAGGTATGGACAGTGATAATATATAAAGACTAATATGTGATTGATTGATAACAAGTGTTGTTATTGACATAGAGATGTCAAAATCAACACATAAGTATTTGTTAGAGAACAACATACTGGATTGACCCGCTATGAGCATGTTTCTTGGGTATTTATGTGACAGTCACAACATTGCCCATGATAAACATATGTATAATCCTCAGACTTGAGATCAACATGATTTCAACATAAAGATTTATGTATTTTGATATAGCCAAACGTGTGTCGTTACTGACTACATTATAAAGACTGATGATTGGATACGTAATGACCTATGTAGTGAAATATGGTTGATCAAGAAAGGATTTGTCCCTCCTAAATAATGGGAGAAATATCTTCGGCCACTTGATTGAGTGAGATTAGAAAATGCATGGCCATGCTTGAATATTATGATATGAGATATCATAGAGATTCGTTTATCATAATCTACTCAAGACATCAAGAAACACTAGATGGACAACGCAAGTGTGACTAACCCATGACTTCTGTTCATCTAAGATATAAAGGACAAAAGGATGAAATACATAAAGGAATATTATTCAGGAATTAGGAAAGTCAAACCATGACTTCATGCAACTTAGGTAGCAATGATGTATTGCTAGATGCCACTCATTGTTTGTAAAATTAGAACAGTTCTAATTTTGCTGCTAACGTTGCATGAACCTACAAGGGTCACACCCTTCGAATGAAACGAACAAAAAATTGGAAACCATACTCCCTATTTTAGGGAGGTTGCCGAAAATCCCCTATGAGATAAGGGAAATCGGCAACTCCCTTAAATTGGAATAATATTGGATAAATATTGTATTTATCAAATATTATTTAGAGTATGGAAAATATTTAGAGACTTAAATATTATAGAATAAGATTCTAGAAATTTAAATATATATATATTTGGAATTTATATAATGTATATTTAATTCCAAGTTTATGCTGATATGTATCCATGTTGTATGCATGATGTGGCATGTCTCGGGAATGATTTGAATGTGGTAAAGCATGAAAAACCAGCAAAATCTGCTGTTGCAGGGCAAGGCGTATCGGAATGCCCTTGCCTGTTTCGGAACAGGGGTCTGAAATGGCCATAAAGTTTCGGAACGGGTGAAGGCATATCAAAACGTTTTGGCTACTGGATGGGGGTGTTTCGATACGGGTCTCAGAACGCACCCGAGTATCGAAACGGTCAACCCTGTTTCAAAATGACCGTTTCGGTATATGGCCATCCATATCGAAACGCCTGACCGTTGGGTTTGAATTTTGAACTGTATTGGATTTATGTTTCTTGCATTTTGGTCCCTAAATGTTTGTTGCTTAATTCAATGAGTTTGAATGGTCCGTTTGAGTTGAAATTTGACCTGATGGCATGTTATGTGATTAATTTTGGAGTGGTAACATTAAAACTCGTTTAGTCTGTAACCCTTTTAACCCGGCCTAGACGGTTGACTCGAATTAAGAAAGTCACACGGGGAAAACCAAAGTCAACCCGAAAGTCAACCTTGATTGACGACCCTTTTTTTTTCTTTTTAAACTTGTCTAGATGCGCAATAACCCTAGATATGATTATACAAATAGCATACTCAAAGATCATAACCATCAGAGATTAAACAGGGACCCAATTGCACAAAATAGAACTTTAGGGACCAAATTGTAATTTCTGCAAATTATAAAGACTTAATTCAAATTAAAGTTACCAACTTGTAATTAATCAGGTTTCATGCTTCACTGTCAAATTTCAGCTCAAACGGACATCCCAAACTCATATAATTGCAAAAACAAGGTTCAGGACCAAAATGCAAACATTTCAAAACATATAACCGCCCATGTCAGCCTCCAACGGTCGGGTGTTTCGAAACAGGGAGAGCCTGTTTCGAAACGCGGGACCGTTCCGCAACGTGTTCCGGAACGAGGCCTGGCAGAGGCAATTCCGTTTCGGAACGGTACCTTCCGTTTCGGACGCCTGGGCCACTACAGGGCACCCGTTCCGAAACGGTAGCTCCCGTTCCGATACGCCCTGCACAGATTGTAGAGAAATGGCTGCTAAAACACACAATTGACTTACCATACATGCTCCAAATGCAACCAAACTTTACCAGCAAGACATACAACATGTAAGAGACATATTTGCATCAACCAATCAACATTATAGCATCAAACAAGAAAAGCCCCAAATCTAAAGGCATGCTTCCTACTTAGCAATCCATTCAAGCATTAAACCTCCAAACCAATCACATAATGGCCAATTACATGCACCAGCATTATCAACAACATTTAACAAACTTAGAGAGTTCAAAACATCTCCCAAAACATCCACATTGGTCCCCCATTGCCAAATGCCAAAAGCTAAAGGTGTTTAAGAAAACCTTCCCATACATGAGCTTAGCTTCCACTTGATTGCTTGCCTTCCTTGCTGCCCTCAATGCACCTTAATGCTCTGCATTATTGGGTTAAGAAGAGAGAGAGAGCGTAAGCAAAAGCTTAGTGAGGAATGCTCATTTTAAACCACACAATAATGCATTTATAAAAACTCATTTATAAATCATACTTCAAGCAACAATACACATGCTCTTTATCCTTTAAAACAAGCAATACATGCTTCCATTTCATTTCATGTCATATTGGCAACAAGTGATACATTTCCCATAAGATTCACACATGGACTTTTAAACACCATTGTGATGTTATAATAACCAAGGACCACACATGGACTTTTAAACACCATTGTGTCCTTAACCCCATGGACTTTTAAACACCATGGACCCATGGACTTTTAAACACCATGGCAAGGACCACACAAGGACTTTTAACCACCTTTGTGTCCTTAACAAGAATCATCCAAGGACTTTTAACCACCTTGATGTTCTTAAGTAACAAGAGCCAACTATGGACTTTTAAACACCATATTGCTCTTAAAGTACACAAGTCTCATCCAAGGAATTTTAACCACCTTGATGAACTTAACCAAGAACCATCCAAGGACTTTTAACCACCTTGATGTTCTTAACCAAGAACCATCCAAGGACTTTTAACCACCTTTGTGACCTTAACATCACTTGCCAATATGCATCATTAATCAACAATAATACACTGTTTTAAAGCATTTTACAAAGCCATAAACATCATGCATCTTTAAGCATCAAACCGCATTTAAACAATGTTCAAAACAAGGAACTCTTACCTTGAGCTTCCTTCAACACATGGCTTTAAATCACAGCAAATAAACATGCTAGAAATGCTTTCAAAACAGATTTAAACACATGCAAGCAACCACATTGCATTCAACCAAAACCATGGCCATCACCAAGAGAGTTTATCCGAAAACTTACTCTTGAGCGTAGCTAAGTTGCTTAGACTTAAGCTAAGCTCCCAAACCTCCAAACACTGGTTTCAAAGCCGAAAAC
Source organism: Hibiscus tridactylites (assembly GCA_958450335.1). NCBI lineage: Eukaryota > Viridiplantae > Streptophyta > Magnoliopsida > Malvales > Malvaceae > Hibiscus > Hibiscus tridactylites. The sequence continues at coordinate 43,192,557 of OY288289.1, read as the reverse complement.
CAAATTTCACTCACCGATTCCGTTTCGCTTCTTGCCGAAACACCAATCAAGCTTCCGGATCACCACCACTTGGATCCAAAGATGACTCCCCTGTAAACACATCAAAGCAGAGGATCAATGCATCATCATGCATTAATAGCTTCAATGAAAGCACCTAAACTCGCTGCTCTCATCCACACTCCATTTTCGGCCACCAAACACAACCGAAAATGCATCCAAACAACTCCACAACATTGCCCAGCCAAGATCCATCAAAACTAAACATCCTTAAACATTGTTGAGTGTGTAAAAGTTCTATTATTTACACCCTTTTTAACCCATATTTCTGCTGCATTCAAGCATCATTGCATTGCATTTAGGGTAGTTTTCAGTAAAACATCACAAATGGATCAAAAGCACGGATTCTACTAAAAGATGGCTATTTTTGCAGGTATCTGCCATAGTTGACAAAGAAGGCAGGCGCAGGGCAGAGAAGCAGAAGAGCTGAACTGGACTAGCAGACGAAGAAGACGAAGCTGCCATGGACCTGTCGTGACAGCATGGTGACAGCAGACTTATGAAGAGGAAAAACGAAGTGGACCTCGATAGATAGAGAAAAATCTGCTCGTCTGTCGTGTGAAAGCCACATATTTTTCCAAGCCCCGGATCAAAAGATATGTCAAGCCAAAGCTCAAGGAAGGGAAATTCCTAAAAGCAAGGATGCGGCTGGAAAGTAGGATTCTTTAGAGATTTAGTCTTTATTAGAATCTTACTTTTAATTAAAGTTGTAATCCTTGTTACCTTAGATGACTTGAGCCCAAAGCTTATATAAGGGCATAGATTTAACCTAGGAGAGACAACCGATTACCCCATAACCGAAACCAATAGCCCCTGCCGTCCACCCGTCACCGACATGTTCTAAATTCCCCCTAGGGCCACGGGTTGTTTTGTAAAGTAGTTGCAAGGGTTGCTTTGTTTTAGGATTTTTCAGTTCAATAAAATAAACTTCAAGTTCTCTTATTTTGTTTTAACATCTTGCAAGAGCATCGGGAGAGCATTATGAGGTTATCCATTTACTTAGCATCGGGAGAGTTAAGTATACGAAAGAAATAAGAGCGCGTTCTCTAGTTTATAGTTGAACCATCTCGTGCCTAGGGATAGGGCGAGGTTAAGTGGCTAAAGAAGAATTCATACACATCGGTGTTCATCCTTCGATTCACGCCGGGAGGTATCATCAAAGACGTGATCATCGAAAGACTTGGACCTAGGGATAGGCCAAGGCAGATCTGGGATTCTTGCCAAGCTTGAAGTACGGAGTTAGTGTGTCTATTGCCGCGACAGCTAACGGACAGCCGCCGCGACAGGTGCTGTCGATGACGAGAGTGACGACAGAACTGGAGATCCTAAGCAATTAAATACCTGTACTACCGAGTAATTCAATACCAGCCCATTCTCTCTATCTTGATATTCCAATCCTTTTTATTTACGTTTTTATCTTTTTATTCTCGTGACAACTCTTAATTATTTCCTTTACTTTCGTGCAGTAAACAAGGTGAAGCTATTAGCCCAATCCCTGTGGAGACGATATCTGATACTTCGTATCACTTTACTACTTGCGTCGTGTACACTTGCACTACAATTGCGATAGACCCTTTTACACGCAACAAGTTTTTGGCGCCGTTGCCGGGGATTGGCAACATAACTACATCTTTCTTTTATTGCACTTTTTGCTTTTATTTTTATTTTTGTTTTCGTTTTTATTTTTAGTTTTCTTTAATTTTTCTTTTGTGCTTTCAACTCTCGCTTTTCACGAGGTTTTCTTGTTTATGCGCACATCTAAAAGAGGTGAAGATCCTGAGTATAAATTAGATCCGGAGATCGAACGTTCCTTCAATCTCAAGAAACAACTTCGCCGCCTTTTAGACCGGAACGAATACCTCGAGGAACAGCTAGAGCAGATGGCACGTAACCAGCCTGTTGGTGACGGTGTACCACCTGTCGATGACCCGCCGAGGGCAGATGGACGACGGTCATGTCGTGACTACATGCTGAACGATCATGTAGAGCTGGAGACCACACTGCCGGATATTGATGTTGACAACTTCGAGCTTAAACCTGTCATGTTTAGTATGATCAACAACGCCAGGCAGTTTAGTGGTTCTGCGACAGAAGATGCTAGGGAGCATCTCAAAACGTTCCAGGAGATCTGTGGTTCGTTTAGACTGCCAGGAGTTAGTCCGGAGATACTGAGGCTTCGGTTATTCCCCCATTCATTGAGGGACAGAGCTAAAACTTGGTGGAATAAACTTACACCGGGTTCTATTATGACTTGGGCAGATCTAACTCGTGAATTTTTATCTCGTTTTAATCCTTCGCATTTATCTGAGCGATTACGTAACGAAATTGCTACTTTTCAACAGGAAGATGACGAGCCGATGCACGAGGCCTGGGACAGATTTACTACTCTTCTTCGGAACTGCCCAATGCATGGATTCCCTGTCTGGAATCAGGTAACTAAGTTCTATAATGCCGCTAACTTACAAACTCGCATTCGAATTGATTCTGCAGCAAATGGACTATTATTGGATAAAGATCCAGACGAGGCTCTGCAAGTTTTGAAAAATTTGGCCAAGAATGAGGAGCAGTTTCCGACAGCTAGAAGAGGGGGTAAACGGGTACTTGCTGTCAAGGACTATGAGGCCGACAGCACTATGAAATCACAGGTAGCATTCCTTACTAAAGCAATGAAACACTTATTGAATGAAGAAGAATTACGGGGATTTGCTGTCGAGGAAGTTTGTGCTATTTGTGAGGGAAATCATAGTAGGGAAGAGTGCCCGATAAATATAGAAGAGGGAAAATATGTTGGAAATTACAAGCCGAATTATAACTCCAACAACTATAATCCCAATTGGCGGAAAGATCCCAAATTTTCCTGGAGTAATCCTAACAATGCCCTGAATCCGCAAGCATATAATCAGAATCAAGGGGGTCCTAGATTGTTGACGCGACAGCAACTGCCGCCGCAGAACCTGCCGCCGCAGCAGCAACAGCAGTCACCACCTGCCACGAGTAGTGTATTGGAACAGACTCTGGCCACCTTTATGTCTCAGACCGGTACGTATATGGAGAATATAAATCAGTTTGTCAAGAAGACGGAAAATTTTATAGATAAAACCGAGATGAGGATGACAAACCATGAAGCTACCTTGAAATCTCTAGAGACACAAATGGGTCAGGTGTCGCAACATATCACCTTGAAATACTGAAAATGCTAGACCACCCCCACATGAGCAGTGTAAGGCGATTACTACTAGGAGTGGGAAGATACTACCAGGGTCGGAAAAAGAAGCTGAAACAGAAAAGGAACCTGCCTTGGATAAACCTGCCAAGGAAGCTGCCCCGACAGGTGATAAACAGACTGCTGCCGATGAGCCTGTCACAACAGCAGAAGCGACAGAGGAGAAAAAAGATGATTATCGTCCTCAGATTCGCATGCAGTGGGAAGGACGCATTGCTGATTATCGTCCCCCACCACCTTTTCCTCAACGGATACAACAAGCTAAGCATGAATCTCAACTTAAAAAGATTTATGATATTTTTAAACAGGTTCATATTAATATTCCGTTGTTAGATGCTGTTAGGGAGATGCCCGGTTATGCTAAATTTCTCAAGGATGTCATGTCTAAAAAATCTAAACTTGGGGAATTTGAAACGGTAAGGATGCAAGAAGGTTGCATGAGCATTCTTCATCGGCAGCCACCCCAGAAAAAGAAGGATCCGGGGAGCTTCATCATACCTTGCGTAATCGGCGACAAATTTGTGGGTAAGGCTCTTTGTGACCTTGGTGCCAGTGTTAATCTAATGCCCAAATCTGTTTTTCAGAAACTAGGTATTGGCAAGGCGCGGCCCACGACAGTTACCCTACAACTAGCCGACCGCTCTTACGTTCACCCCGAGGGAAAAATTGAAGATATTTTGGTAAGAGTGGATAAGCTTATTTTTCCTGCTGACTTTCTTATTTTAGATTGTGAGGCAGATGAGGACGCACCAGTCATCCTAGGGCGACCCTTCTTAGCCACGGGAAGATCATTGATTGATGTGGAGAAAGGAGAACTCACCATGCGCGTGAACGATCAAGAGATTAAGTTGAATGTTCTCCAAGCGATGAAACATGCTGATGTGGATGAGGAATGCAAGGCCATCATTGAGGTGACCTTCGATCAACCCTGCATCAGGTCGGGCTGCCGTGATATAAAATTTGGTCACTGCTGCGACAGTCATCTACAAGCCTGTCACGACAGCGATGACGACAGCAACGACGACAGCACCGACGACAGTGACTCCTCTGAATCCGATACATCTGATACTGAAGGTCAGGAGGAGGTAAACTGGTTAGACCATCGTCCAGGTAAGTTATTCGAACCCTTGAATTACACTTCGGATAACCATTTAATCCAAAAGCCCTCTACTGTTGAACCACCTGTCTTAGAACTTAAGCCCCTGCCAGGGCAGCTTAAATATGCTTATCTTGGTTGTGATGACACACTGCCCGTAATCATATCTGCTAAGATGCCGCAGGAATAGGAACGACAGCTGATCGACATGCTAAGGCAGCACAAAAAGGCGATTGGATGGACGATAGCAGACATTCAAGGCATTAGTCCGGCAATATGCATGCATAAAATCCTCCTCGAGGAAGATCATAAGCCGACTATTGATGCCCAAAGGCGGTTAAACCTTGCGATGAAGGAGGTAGTGCGTAAAGAAATAATTAAATGGTTAGATGCTGGTATTATTTACGCCATCTCCGACAGTAAATGGGTAAGCCCGGTGCAATGTGTTCCCAAGAAAGGAGGAATGACCGTGATAACCAACGAAAACAATGAGTTAATCCCAACCAGGACTGTGACCGGTTGGAGGGTTTGTATGGATTATCAGAAGCTTAATAAAGCTACCCGAAAAGACCACTTTCCTTTACCCTTTATTGATCAAATGCTTGATAGATTAGCGGGTAAACCTTACTATTGTTTTCTTGATGGTTATTCAGGTTACAATCAAATTGCTATTGCACCAGAGGATCAAGAGAAAACGACTTTCACATGCCCCTACGGAACATACGCATTTAGGAGGATGTCGTTCGGCCTCTGTAACGCACCTGCCACCTTCCAAAGGTGCATGATGGCTATATTCTCCGATATGGTAGAGGACTTCCTTGAGATTTTCATGGATGATTTTTCCGTCTTTGGAGATGATTTTGAGAGCTGCCTCAGCAATCTTCAAAAGGTACTTGAAAGATGTGAAAAAGCTAATCTTGTTCTAAATTGGGAAAAATGCCATTTTATGGTGGATGAAGGGATAGTCCTAGGTCATAAGATTAGCTGCCGTGGGATAGAAGTCGACAGGGCCAAAATTGAAGTCATAGAGAAGCTGCCGCCGCCGACCACAGTCAAGGGTATTAGAAGTTTTTTAGGGCATGCTGGTTTTTATAGGAGATTCATTGCAAATTTCTCAAAAATCACGAAGCCCCTATGCCATCTCTTAGAGCAGAACCGACCCTTTGACTTTAATGAGGAATGTACTGAAGCATTCAAGGTTCTGAAGGAAAAGCTAGTGACAGCCCCCATAGTACAGCCACCAGACTGGACACAGCCATTTGAAATTATGTGTGATGCTAGTGACTATGCTGTCGGGGCAGCACTTGGGCAGCGCAAAGATAAGCTGTTTCACGTCATATACTATGCCAGCAAGACGCTAAATGACGCCCAAGTGAACTACACCACCACAGAAAAGGAGCTGTTAGCTGTGGTGTTCTCCATCGACAAGTTTCGTCCCTACATACTTGGAACAAAAGTAATAATACACACCGACCATTCTGCCCTCAAGTATTTGTTCGCAAAGAAGGATGCAAAGCCTAGGTTGATACGATGGATCTTGCTATTACAAGAGTTCGACCTTGAGATCAAAGACAAAAAGGGGACAGAAAATCAGGTGGCAGACCACTTGTCGAGGTTGGAGACGGGACAGAGTCTACCGTTAGATGAGACACACATATTGGAGACTTTCCCAGATGAGTAGCTCTTTGCTGCCGCAATCGCTGTCGCGACAGCCATGGCGGCAGGTAAGTCTTCTAACCTTCCTTGGTATGCTGATTTCGTTAATTTTATAGTTAGCGGAATATTACCTACTGATCTTAATTATCAAGCCAGGAAGAGGTTCCAAAATGATGTTAAGCATTATTATTGGGACGAACCTCTTCTTTTTCAAAATGTGCGCAGATTAGGTTATAAGGAGGTGTATACCAAAAGAAGAGGAAGAAGACATTCTCCATCACTGTCATGCTTCACAATATGGAGGACACTTAGGAGGAAATAAGACTGCTGCCAAGGTGCTGCAGTCGGGGTTCTACTGGCCGAAATTATATAAAGATGCACAGGAGTTTTACAAAAACTGTGACAGGTGCCAGCGGACAGGTAACATCTCGAGGAGAAACGAGATGCCACTGCAAAATATTTTAGAAGTCGAGATCTTCGACGTTTGGGGGATTGATTTTATGGGACCTTTTCCATCTTCGTGTGGAAATTTGTACATCCTCCTAGCAGTGGATTATGTCTCCAAGTGGGTTGAAGCAATCGCCACTCAAAAGAATGATGCCAAGACGGTCCAAAAGTTTTTGCACAAAAACATTTTTTCTAGATTTGGCATCCCTAGGGCGATTATCAGTGATGAAGGGAGACATTTTGATAATAGGGTAATTGCTGCCGCCTTAAAGAAATATGGTGTCAAGCACAGGATCGCGACAGCATACCACCCACAGACCAATGGACAGGCTGAGATTTCCAATAGGGAAGTGAAGAACATTCTTGAGAAGATGATTAAACCAACTAGGAAAGATTGGTCTTTACTTCTGAATGATGCATTATGGGCATACAGGACAGCTTTCAAGACTCCATTGGGCATGTCTCCATACCGACTGATTTATGGGAAAACCTGTCACTTGCCTGTCGAGATCGAGCACAAGGCATATTGGGCAATCAAGGCAGTGAACATGGACTTGGACAAGGCAGGCCAGAAAAGGTTATTAGATTTGAACGAGATTGAAGAATTACGGATAATGGCCTACGACAACGCAAAGATCTACAAGGAAAAGACTAAGAAGTGGCACGACAAGAAACTGCTGCCACGACAGTTCTACCCAGGGCAGCTTGTGTTGTTATTTAATTCTAGACTTAAACTCTTCCCAGGAAAGCTAAAGTCTAGATGGTCTGGTCCATTCCAAGTGGTTCAAGTTTTTCCCCATGGTGCCATCACAATTCAATCATTAAAAGACGGGCACCAATTCAAAGTCAATGGACAACGCCTCAAGCACTATCAGGGGACTGAAGCCCCAGGAATTCAGGAAGTGGTTACTTTAGGAGATGCCCCACAAGGCACCCCTAATTTAACCTAAGTTTCATTTTTTATTTTTAGTTTATTATTATTATTATTTATTAGGAATTAGGTTTATTTTATTTAAATAATGTTTTGTTTTTATAATTTCAGTTTTTAGGAAATAAAGGAGTCAAGAAGGAAAGAAGAAGTGGCCCAAGCCCATCGCCCATCCATCAGCCCAATAAAGCCCATTTATGGTAACCTGTCGTTTCGGCTGCCGCCGCAGACAGACTTGACAGGCTGTCAACAGACTGCTATTGCAGACGCAGAAGCGTGCGGCAGACGCACAGCAGACGCATAAATGCGTGTCAGACGCGTCAGACACGCTACATCCAATCTGCCGTCCCGTTATTCCCGCCTGCCGTTGCGGCATTAAATGGGCAGATACCCGACCGCTATATAACCCCGTTTTTCCCTTTCATTTTTCATCACTTCTGATTTTTCTCTCTTGCTTTCTCCTCTAGTTTTATTTGTTTTCTCTCTTTCACAGCCCTTGCACCTAAAATGTCGTCGAGACAAACCCGTCGCAACGCTGCCTCCGCTTCCTCTTCAGCAGCAGCGTCACCCTTCGCCAAAAAGGAGTTATGGGAGGAGCGTGGCTTCATATACAACAGAAATGCTCCCCATATGGGACTCCAGCCGTTCATTGTAAAGGCCATCACGACACAACTATGGGAGGACTTTGCCGAACAGTCGGCAGAGCTAAATGATACCTTGGTCCGGGAGTTCTACGAGGCCATAGACAGCAAAACGGCGACATCTGTCACCGTCCGAGGAATGGAAGTGCCCTTCACTGCCAACAGCATTAATCATATGTTTGGCCTCTTCTTTGGCCCCGATGACGATGCTCACCAACAAATTCTGGACACCCTCGATGCTGCTGCCTATGATGCTGTCATGGTGGAGTTGACAGAGGCTGGTACATGATGGACTACCAGCAAGAAGAACCCCAACTCCGTCAAGAGGGGGCAGCTCCTCCCCGAGGCTAAACTTTGGAACGCTTTTATCAAAAAGCGTATCTTGACCTCTTCCCACCACACGACAGTCAACCGACAGCGGCTGGCCCTTATTCACTCCATTATGCACGACCGGCCCATCAATGTGGGCAGATACATGAGGGACAACATCCTCGATTGTGCCTTCCGCTCCGACTCTCGCCTTTGCCTGCCGTTCACCATAACTTCCCTCTGCCGATGTGCTGCTGTACCCGAGGCACCCTCCGACAAAATATTCCAAGGTCATGGCTGGACTGATAATAACATCTCCAGCCTCATGGAGGTTGTAGTTGCAACACCAATCAACGCCTTCGATCCAAATGCACCACCAGCAGACTCAGATGATGAACCTGCCACCGAGCCTGCCCCTGAAGCTGCCACCGCCACCGCTCCGACAGACCAGTCGGCACACATCCTTGTTGCAATCCTACGGGTAGAGGAGCGGCAAATGGGTTTGATGACTTTCATCCGCGATTTCACCAATGCAACGGTAAATTTCATTACTAATACTTTACATTATTCGGATGTCATCTTCCCCACCTTCCCCGCCCATTATTTCCATATCCCCTCCCCCACACCTACACCACCTGTCTCTCCCCATACACATTCTGCCACTTCCACACCATCCCCTGCCCCGACGGCAGCAGGCAGCCCTCCGGCAGACACCTCCCCTCGAGGAACCAAGAGACCTGCCACTGATGACAGCCCTCTTATCCGGAGGAATTTAGAGAGGGACTTCACGCGGGTCAAGAGAATTAAGCACGTGGCAGACAAGAAACGGCTGCCCAAGGCCAGCACCACCACCAGCAGCAGCTGGGATAGCGGCAGCAGTTCTGATGTCCAACTTGTTGATCAGCCTGCCCCAGCACCTGCCCCTGCACGTGCCCAGCCGCCTCCACAGCCCAGACGCCGCCGACAGATCCGTGTGAGCAGCAGCAGCGAGGACAACGATTAAAATTTAAGTTTTTAATTTTTTTCCCTCTTATTGCTGCCTGCCTTTATATTTTGTGATGTACTTTTCTTCATTTTTTTATCTTTTCATGTCATTTTGCATTGAGGGCAATGCAAACCTCGAGTTTGGGGGTGGCAACCCTCCATCATTAATGGAGTCGTATGCACATCTTTTTATTATTTGTTGTGTCTTATTATTTATTTAAGTTCTCTTAAAAAAATCAGAAAATTAAAACTGTTGGCTTAAAACTGTGAAGTTAACTTACCTGTCATGACGGCTCTGTCGTGGCAGTATCTTTAGGACAGGTTAAGGAAAAGTTTAGAGCCTTTCTATAGTTCTGAAAAACTTAAACACTTTTGTGACTGTTATATTGCTTAGATTTCTTTTAGCCAAACTAGAATAGGAAGCTTAGAACTTGAATAGCCCCTAGAGGTGCCTAACACTGGCTCTAGGAAAGAAGTTTAGCAAAAGAAAATCAAAAACCTAGAGGTTCCCGAAACCGGCTCTAGGAAGCTAACTAGAGGTGCCCGAAACTGGCTCTAGAAAAAACTTAGCTTGAAAATAGAAGAAAAGAAGCATGAAAATGTGCCTTCTAAAAAAATAAACTTTGGCATAAAAATTCGAGTTAAGAAGTTGAATATTCTAGTGAAACTAAGAGAGTCTTAGCATATAACTGTTCACAAGCATGCACACACTGCACGAGAGCTATAGGGAGATTCCGGACAGATCCTAACCTTTCCGACAGGTTGCTGCCGCCATAGAGAATGAGCGACGGGTAAGGGACAGTTCACTGTTTGAAGGCCAACACAAAAATTTTCTTTTTTCTTTTAGTTTTAATTGCTTGAGGGCAAGCAAAAACTTGAGTTTGGGGGTGTGTTGAGTGTGTAAAAGTTCTATTATTTACACCCTTTTTAACCCATATTTCTGCTGCATTCAAGCATCATTGCATTGCATTTAGGGTAGTTTTCAGTAAAACATCACAAATGGATCAAAAGCACGGATTCTACTAAAAGATGGCTATTTTTGCAGGTATCTGCCATAGTTGACAAAGAAGGCAGGCGCAGGGCAGAGAAGCAGAAGAGCTGAACTTGACTAGCAGACGAAGAAGACGAAGCTGCCATGGACCTGTCGTGACAGCATGGTGACAGCAGACTTATGAAGAGGAAAAACGAAGTGGACCTCGATAGATAGAGAAAAATCTGCTCGTCTGTCGTGTGAAAGCCACATATTCTTCCAAGCCCCGGATCAAAAGATATGTCAAGCCAAAGCTCAAGGAAGGGAAATTCCTAAAAGCAAGGATGCGGCTGGAAAGTAGGAGTCTTTAGAGATTTAGTCTTTATTAGAATCTTACTTTTAATTAAAGTTGTAATCCTTGTTACCTTAGATGACTTGAGCCCAAAGCTTATATAAGGGCATAGATTTAACCTAGGAGAGACAACCGATTACCCCATAACCGAAACCAAAAACCCCTGCCGTCCACCCGTCACCGACATGTTCTAAATTCCCCCAAGGGCCACGGGTTGTTTTGTAAAGTAGTTGCAAGGGTTGCTTTGTTTTAGGATTTTTCAGTTTAATAAAATAAACTTCAAGTTCTCTTATTTTGGTTTTAACATCTTGCAAGAGCATCGGGAGAGCATTGTGAGGTTATCCATTTACTTAGCATCGGGAGAGTTAAGTATACGAAAGAAATAAGAGCGCGTTCTCTAGTTTATAGTTGAACCATCTCGTGCCTAGGGATAGGGCGAGGTTAAGTGGCTAAAGAAGAATTCATACACATCGGTGTTCATCCTTCGATTCACGCCGGTAGGTATCATCAAAGACGTGATCATCGACAGACTTGGACCTAGGGATAGGCCAAGGCAGATCTGGGATTCTTGCCAAGCTTGAAGTACGGAGTTAGTGTGTGTGCTGCCGCGACAGCAAACGGACAGCCGCCGCGACAGGTGCTGTCGACGACGGGAGTGACGACAGAACTGGAGATCCTAAGCAATTAAATACCTGCACTACCGAGCAATTCAATACCAGCCCATTCTCTCTATCTTGATATTCCAATCCTTTTTATTTACGTTTTTATCTTATTATTCTCGTGACAACTCTTAATTATTTCCTTTACTTTCGTGCAGTAAACAAGGTGAAGCTATTAGCCCAATCCCTGTGGAGACGATATCCGATACTTCGTATCACTTTACTACTTGCGTCGTGTACACTTGCACTACAATTGCGATAGACCCTTTTACACGCAACAAACATCATTTAACATCTAAAAAGGACCTAACAACATCCTTATACTTCCAGCAACAACAGATCCACAAGATCACTCCAAAAACAACCAAGAATCACAAGCTACACTTAGGAAATTCAACCTATCCGGGATTGCATTAATTAAAACTCAATTCCTTATCAAATTAACATTCATTTAACATCAAATAAACACCTTAAAACACAGCCCAATCAGATCAAACGAAAATCCTTCAAAAATCACCAAATCTTGCATTTTAAGCCAAGATCCATTACACAACTTTAAAACCACTTATAAAACATCAATTAAGGATTGAGAACTTAGGAATTTCAGTAAAGAACTGAGAGTTTAGAGGAGAAGGACGTTCTTACCTCCAAACTTGAATTTCTCCCTTTTTAGAACCAAAATCTTGAAAATCCAATTAGCAATTGGTGAGGTTTTGTTGATGAGATGATTAGGAATCCAAAGAGAATTGAAAAGATGTATTTAGGTGACAAAATCAGAGGAAAAAGCTCTAGAGAGAATGTTTGGTTTGAGAGAAAATGAGAGAAAAGGAAAATTGGAAAAGTTAGTTGAAAATGGAAAATAACTTCCCTCCACTTTTCTTTTGTTTAAAACTCAAAATTAAATCACTAAATATCTTAGAAAAATCTGGAGAAACTCCCTTTGGGTAAATAGCTCCTTAAAGATTCAAAGTTTCAATCCTTTCTAAAACAGTCACGCAGTTTTCAAAAATTACATTTTGGTCACTAGCCAAAATGTCACCCTTCCAAACCTCATTTTGTAAAATTGATTTCACAGTTCACTTATATATATTAAAAGAGGATTTTAGAACATTTTCCATATTTTTAATGCAACCCGAACTAGGCTTTCCTAATTTCACCTTTTATATTCGAACAACACTTTGACCGAACCGGTCCAAGCCCAAAACTTCTAAGCCCAAAACCGGGGCGTTACAACTCTCCCCCCCTTAAGAAATTTCGTCCTCGAAATTTACCTGAAGGAAAGAGATAAGGAAACTGCTTCAACATGTCATCCTTCCGCTCCCACGTGGCTTCCTCAACACCACGATGCTTCCACAGCACCTTTACCAACTCAATGGTCTTGCCATGAAGAACCTTGCTATCCGAATCCAAAATCCTCACCGGTTCCTCATCATAGGTCAAATCCGGATTCAATTCCACTTCCTCCACAGGCATCACATGCGAAGGATCAGATCTATACTTCCGGAGCATAGAAACATGAAACACATCATGAATCTTCTCCAACTCTTGAGGTAACCTCAACCGATACGCAACAGGACCCACACGCTCAACCACCTCATATGGTCCAATGTACCTAGGGCTCAACTTACCCTTCCGACCAAACCTCATCACCTTCTTCCAAGGCGAAACCTTTAAGAACACACGGTCACCCACCGCATACTCAATCTCCTTACGCTTCAAATCCGCGTAAGACTTATGCCGATCAGAAGCTGCCTTCAACCGCTCACAAATGAGCTTCACCTTCTCGGTGGTTCCCTTCAACAAAGCCGGCATCGAAACCAACTTTTGACCCGTTTCAGCCCAACAAAGAGGAGTCCTACACTTCCTCCCGTACAAAGCCTCATAAGGTGCCATTTGAATACTTGCCTGATAACTATTGTTATAAGCAAACTCCACCAAAGGCAAATGCTTCTCCCAAGAGCCCTGAAACTCAATCACGCAGCACCTCAACATATCCTCCAAAATCTGGATAACACGCTCAGACTGACCATCCGACTGAGGATGATAAGATGTACTGAAATTCAACCTGGTACCCAAAGCTTGATGCAAACACTGCCAGAAACGCGATGTGAACCTCGGATCCCTATCCGACACAATCGACTTAGGCACACCATGCAGCCGCACAATCTCAGCAATGTACAGCTCCGCAAGCTTATCCAAAGAAAACGTAGTATGCACAGGAAAGAAATGCGCACACTTCGTCAGGCGATCTACAATCACCCACACCGAATTCTTCTTCGATGGTGACAAAGGTAAACCAGATACAAAATCCATGGTAACCCTTTCCCACTTCCACTCAGGGATTCTCAACGGTTGCAACAACCCTGAAGGAACCTAATGCTCAGCCTTAACCCGCTGACACACCATACACTTGCTCACGAACTCCGCAACATCTTTCTTCAAACCCACCCAATAGTACTCATCACGAAGATCACGATACATCTTAGTACTACCTGGGTGCATAGCAAAAGGACTACTATGACCTTCAGTCAGAATAGAACGCCTTAACTCAGCATCACTAGGCACTACTATCCGACTCCCAAAACACAACACACCATCATCATTAAAGCAGAAATTCGAAGGTCTACCCTCCGCGATATCCTGAACATGCGGTACCAAGGAATCATCTAACAACTGCTTTTCCTTGATCAGCTGAACCAATGATGGTTTCACTTGCAACTCAGCCACAAGACCACCATCTCGCGAAATACTCAAACTGGCAAACATAGCCCTCAGCTCAACAGCTACCTTCCTACTCAAGGCATCCGCAACAACATTAGCTTTTCCAGGGTGGTACTCAATCGTCATATCATAATCCTTGAGCAACTCCACCCAACGCCGCTGCCTAAGATTCAACTCCTTCTGAGACATCAGATACCTCAAACTCTTGTGATCCGTGTACACAGTACACTTCTCACCATACAGATAATGTCTCCAGATCTTCAAAGCAAAAACCACCGCAGCCAACTCAATGTCATGCGTAGGATAATTGCGCTCATGCACCTTCAACTGCCGCGATGCATAAGCCACCACCTTACCCTCTTGCATCAGCACACATCCCAAACCAACATAGGACGCATCACTGTAGACCACAAACTCTTTCCGTGATTCAGGCTGAACCAAGATAGGAGCTTGCGTCAAAGCCGCCTTAAGCTTCTCAAAAGCCTGTTGTCTCGCTTCCGTCCATTCATACTTAATATCCTTTTGCAACAGCTTTGTCAAAGGAGCAGCAATCTTAGAAAACCCATCCACAAACCTCCGGTAGTATCCCGCCAAACCAAGGAAACTACGAACCTCATGAACAGACTTTGGAACCTTCCAATTCATCACCGCCTCAATCTTATGAGGATCAACACGAATCCCCTCAGCAGAAACTACATGCCCAAGTAACACCACCTCCTTAAGCCAGAACTCACACTTGCTCAGCTTAGCATAAAGCTGATTCTCCAACAAAGCTTGCAGCACAATCCTCAAATGCTCTTCATGCTCCTCCTCAGTACACGAGTACACGAGGATATCATCAATGAACACCACAACGAACTTGTCCAGGTATTCCTGAAACACACGATTCATCATGTCCATGAAAGCAGCAGGAGCATTTGTCAAACCAAACGACATCACAAAGAACTCATAATGCCCATACCTTGTTCTGAAAGCTGTCTTAGGCACATCCACATCCTTTACCTTCAACTGGTAACACCCTGACCTCAAGTCAATCTTAGAGAACACAGCTGCTCCCCGAAATTGATCAAAGAGATCATCAATTCTCGGCAAAGGATACCGATTCTTGATAGTCAACTTGTTCAGCTGACGATAATCAATGCACATTCTCATAGTGCCATCCTTCTTCTTCACAAACAAGACCGGTGCACCCCAAGGCGACACACTCGGCCGAATGAACCCACGATCAAGCAACTCTTGCAACTGCGTCTTCAGCTCCTTCAGCTCCTTAGGTGCCATTCTATAAGGGGTAATGGACACAGGAGTTGTATTCTCATACAGCTCAATTCTAAACTCCACCTCGCGATTAGGAGGTAAACCAGGCAAATCCTCAGGAAACACACCAGGAAACTCTCGCACAACCCCGATATCTTGCACACGCAACTCCTTAGAACTAGGATTCATCACAAAAGCTAGATAAGCTTCACAAACTTGCCTCAGCATCCGGCTCGCCTCCAAGGTAGACACCACATTGGCAAGAAACTTCACATTCTCACCAACCACAACAACATCATAATCATCCGCAAGCTTCAGCGAAACTCGCTTATTTTCACAATCCACAACAGCACGATGCTCAGCAAGCCAATCCATACCAAGGATTACATCAAAACCATAGAAAGGCAACTCCATAAGGTCAACACGAAAAACATGATCTTGAACAACCAAAGGACACCTTCTATACAGCTTTCGAGTCACAACAGTCTCACCAAAAGAACTAGTGACACGAACACCAACATCCAAAAACTCAACAGGCAAACCAAGCAATTCAGCATGCTCACGCAAAATGTATGAATGCGTAGATCCAGAATCAATCAAGGAAAGTAATGACAAGGATTGCAAAGTAAAAGTACCTGCAATCACATCCGCGTCATTCCTCCCCTCTCGCTGAGCATACACCCTAGCTTGACCTCCACCCTCAGGCTGAATAGCCACAACATGGGCCACTCCACGACCACCTTCCTCTCTACGCTGAAAATTACCACGGCCGCGCCCACGACCTCTCTGCGGTGCAACAGCAACAGGAGCATGCACTTGGCCACCAGCCAACATAGGACACTCCCGCCTCATGTGATCCGTAGATCCACAATTCCAGCACCCATTACCAGCTGCCGCAACAGGAGCTTGCACCTCCCTCACAGCACGAGGACAATCACGCTTCATATGACCACGTGATCCACAAATCCAACAAGCACTCGGATCAGCTCTAGCGTTGCCTCCCCGAGCAGGTGCTCCACCACCTCGCTTAACCGAGGACTGATACTTCTGATCACGTCCCCTCTTGTTCCGTCCACCACCGGAACTATACTCAGCAGCTCGCTTTCAAGCACTTGCTCCAGCACCTCTAGCAGATAAACCCAAGTTCATCTCAATATCCTTTGCTCGGCCCACCAACACATCAAAATCATCATACTCGGTGGCCAGCACATACATCTTCACATCCGTCACTAAACCATAACGGAATCTTTCGCACCTCGCCCGCTCATCAGGTACCAGCTCAGGTGCATACTGACTGAGTCGAACAAACTGAACTTCATACTCAGCCACAGTCATGCTCCCTTGGGTAAGAGACATGAACTCTCGCTTCTTTTCATCCAGGTACCTTACACCAAGATACCTTCTCTTGAACACATTCTGGAAGAATGTCCAAGTTATGTCAGCTTCCGCCATCCCAGCAATAGTGGTCGTCCACCACGTATAAGCATCATCCTGTAGCAAGGATACAACACACCCCAGCTTTTGCACATCAGTGCAACCCATTTGACCCAAGATCCTCTTGGTACTCTCCATCCAAGATTCAGAACCTTCCGCAGACAAACCCCTGAACTCAGTCCCACCTAGACTGCGTAAGCGCTCCAAGGGTAGTCTAACTCCAGCATCTCCCTGATGCCCAGCTCCTTGAGCCCCAGCCACTGCTGCTCGAAAAGCACCAACAATAGCTTGCACTAACATAGACATATCAGGCATAGCTTGCCCCTGGCCAACCTCAGGTCCAGCGACCCCAGCATCAGCTGCAGCTCCAGCTCCTTCACCCCCAGCATCACCACCACCAGGTGGAGGAGGTAAAACCGCACTCTCAACATTCTCCTCATTCTCATTCTCGTTCTGAGCCGTAGCTCGCACATTACTCCTTAACTCTCTACGAGGTGCCATACTCTAACAATGCAATCACAATGCAAATAAACAAAGTCAGGCCCAGCAAGGTAAGCAATCCAAGTACTCAAGCTCATTACTCTTTAAAACAACATCATTACATTAGCTTTGATTTGGCAATGGGTACCCACAACATGCTTCACTACAGCATACATCACAATTGCATCAAAATCACAAACCACTCAACATGCTTTCACTCAATCAAGCATACATAGCATACATACTTCAATCATGCACATAACCATTCCCAATTACTCGAGAACCTAGCTCTGATACCACCAAATGTAACCCCCTTAACCCGGCCTAGACGGTTGACCCGAATTAAGAAAGTCACACGGGGAAAACCAAAGTCAACCCGAAAGTCAACCTTGATTGACGACCCTTTTTTTTCTTTTTAAACTTGTCTAGATGCGCAATAACCCTAGATATGATCATACAAACAGCATACTCAAAGATCATAACCATCAAAGATTAAACAGGGACCCAATTGCACAAAATAGAACTTTAGGGACCAAATTGTAATTTCTGCAAATTATAAGGACTTAATTCAAATTAAAGTTACCAACTTGTAATTAATCAGGTTTCATGCTTCACTGTCAAATTTCAGCTCAAACGGACATCCCAAACTCATACAATTGCAAAAAAAGGTTCAGGACCAAAATGCAAACATTTCAAAACATATAACCGCCCATGTCAGCCTCCAACGGTCGGGTGTTCCGAAACAGGGAGATTCTGTTTCGAAACGCGGGACCGTTCCGCAACGTGTTCCGGAACGAGGCCTGGCAGAGGCAATTCTGTTTCGGAACGATACCTTCCGTTTCGGACGCCTGGGCCACTACAGGGCACCCGTTCCAAAACGGTAGCTCCCGTTCCGATACGCCCTGCACAGATTGTAGAGAAATGGCTGCTAAAACACACAATTGACTTACCATACATGCTCGAAATGCAACCAAACTTTACCAGCAAGACATACAACATGTAAGAGACATATTTGCATCAACCAATCAACATTATAGCATCAAACAAGAAAAGCCCCAAATCTAAAGGCATGCTTCCTACTTAGCAATCCATTCAAGCATTAAACCTCCAAACCAATCACATAATGGCCAATTACATGCACCAGCATTATCAACAACATTTAACAAACTTAGGGAGTTCAAAACATCTCCCAAAACATCCACATTGGTCCCCCATTGCCAAATGCCAAAAGCTAAAGGTGTTTAAGAAAACCTTCCCATACATGAGCTTAGCTTCCACTTGATTGCTTGCCTTCCTTGCTGCCCTCAATGCACCTTAATGCTCTGCATTATTGGGTTAAGAAAAGAGAGAGAGCGTAAGCAAAAGCTTAGTGAGGAATGCTCATTTTAAACCACACAATAATGCATTTATAAAAACTCATTTATAAATCATACTTCAAGCAACAATACACATGCTCTTTATCCTTTAAAACAAGCAATACATGCTTCCATTTCATTTCATGTCATATTGGCAACAAGTGATACATTTCCCATAAGATTCACACATGGACTTTTAAACACCATTGTGATCTTATAATAACCAAGGACCACACATGGACTTTTAAACACCATTGTGTCCTTAACCCCATGGACTTTTAAACACCATGGACCCATGGACTTTTAAACACCATGGCAAGGACCACACAAGGACTTTTAACCACCTTTGTGTCCTTAACAAGAATCATCCAAGGACTTTTAACCACCTTGATGTTCTTAAGTAACAAGAGCCAACTATGGACTTTTAAACACCATATTGCTCTTAAAGTACACAAGTCTCATCCAAGGAATTTTAACCACCTTGATGAACTTAACCAAGAACCATCCAAGGACTTTTAACCACCTTGATGTTCTTAAATAAACAAGGCTCACACAAGGACTTTTAACCACCTTTGTGACCTTAACATCACTTGCCAATATACATCATTAATCAACAATAATCCACTATTTTAAAGCATTTTACAAAGCCATAAACATCATGCATCTTTAAGCATCAAACCGCATTTAAACAATGTTCAAAACAAGGAACTCTTACCTTGAGCTTCCTTCAACACATGGCTTTAAATCACAGCAAATAAACATGCTAGAAATGCTTTCAAAACAGATTTAAACACATGCAAGCAACCACATTGCATTCAACCAAAACCATGGCCATCACCAAGAGAGTTTATCCGAAAACTTACTCTTGAGCTTAGCTAAGTTGCTTAGACTTAAGCTAAGCTCCCAAACCTCCAAACACTGGTTTCAAAGCCGAAAACCAAATTCCACTCACCGATTCAGTTTCGCTTCTTGCCGAAACACCAATCAAGCTTCTGGATCACCACCACTTGGATCCAAAGATGACTCCCCTGTTTTAAACACATCAAAGCAGAGGATCAATGCATCATCATGGATTAATAGCTTCAATGAAAGCACCTAAACTCGCTGCTCTCATCCACACTCCATTTTCGGCCACCAAACACAACCGAAAATGCATCCAAACAACTCCACAACATTGCCCAGCCAAGATCCATCAAAACTAAACATCCTTAAACATCATTTAACATCTAAAAAGGACCTAACAACATCCTTATACCTCCAGCAACAACAGATCCACAAGATCACTCCAAAAACAACCAAGAATCACAAGCTACACTTAGGAAATTCAACCTATCCGGGATTGCATTAATTAAAACTCAATTCCTTATCAAATTAACAATCATTTAACATCAAATAAACACCTTAAAACACAGCCCAATCAGATCAAACGAAAATCCTTCAAAAATCACCAAATCTTGCATTTTAAGCCAAGATCCATTACACAACTTTAAAACCACTTATAAAACATCAATTAAGGATTGAGAACTTAGGAATTTCAGTAAAGAACTGAGAGTTTAGAGGAGAAGGACGTTCTTACCTCCAAACTTGAATTTCTCCCTTTTTAGAACCAAAATCTTGAAAATCCAATTAGCAATTGGTGAGGTTTTGTTGATGAGATGATTAGGAATCCAAAGAGAATTGAAAAGAGGTATTTAGGTGACAAAATCAGAGGAAAAAGCTCTGGAGAGAATGTTTGGTTTGAGAGAAAATGAGAGAAAAGGAAAATTGGAAAAGTTAGTTGAAAATGGAAAATAACTTCCCTCCACTTTTCTTTTGTTTAAAACTCAGAATTAAATTACTAAATATCTTAGAAAAATCTGGAGAAACTCCCTTTGGGTAAATAGCTCCTTAAAGATTCAAAGTTTCAATCCTTTCTAAAATAGTCACGCAGTTTTCAAAAATTACATTTTGGTCACTAGCCAAAATGTCACCCTTCCAAACCTCATTTTGTAAAATTGATTTCACAGTTCACTTATATATATTAAAAGAGGATTTTAGAACATTTTTCCATATTTTTAATGCAACCCGAACTAGGCTTTCCTAATTTCACCATTTATATTCGAACAACACTTTGACCGAACCGGTCCAAGCCCAAAACTTCTAAGCCCAAAACCGGGGCGTTACATAGTCTTTATAAATCTGAGAATTTATGTTTTAGTCCCTAAAATATGATTCTTTTCAATTGAGTCCCTGTTGGGGTTCTGTTCGTTGTACCGCTTTCGCTGATTTAATTTGCTAAACATATAGGTTAATATTGAGCATCTAGAAAAGATATAAAGAAAAAAGGGTCGTTAATCAAGGTTGACTTTCGGGTTGACTTTGGTTTTACCCGTGTAATCTTCGTAGTTCAGGTCAAACGTCTAAGCCGGGCTAAGGGGGTTACATGCCACGAAAGTTCTGCCCAGGGCAGCAGGTGTTGTTGTTCAACTCTAGGTTGAAGCTCGTCCCAAGAAAGCTTAAATCTAGGTGGTCTGGCCCTTTTCAAGTTGTCCAAGTTTTCCCCCATGGTGCCATTACAATCAAATCCATGAAGGATGGGCACCAATTCAAGGTCAATGGACAAAGGCTCAAGCATTATCAGGGGACCGAAGCCCGAAGGATGCATGAAGTAGTTACTTTATGAGATTCCCCTCAAGGCATCCCTAATTTAACTTAATTTTATTTTACTTTCTTTAATTATTTTTTATTATTTAGGAATTAAGATTTTTATTTATTTATTTTCAGGAAATAAGATGTTAATTTAGTTTATTTATTTATAGGAAATAAAGGAAGCAAAGCAAAGAGGAGGAATGAACCAGCCCACCGCATTCACAACAGCCCAACGGACAAGCCTGTCATCACAGCTTGTCACCAGCTATCGCGACAGACGCGGAAAATACAGCCTGTCACAGAGCTGTCGCGATAGACACGCAAATGCGTAACAGACAAACATCAAACGCGGAAACGCGTGACAGACGCGTCAGAAACCACATAACAGCTGGCCCCGTTATTCGCGCCTTCCGTTACAGTCTCAACGGGCAGAAAAACCCCGTTCTATATAAACCCCTATTCTCATTTAATTTTTCACTTCATTTTCATTCTCTCTGCTTTACTCTCCAAAAATTTAGGTTTTTAGAAATTTCTTTATTTTTCTATAGTCTTCCTTGCAATGGCTACCAGATCAACGCGACGAAGTGCTGCCTCCACCTCTGCCGCAGAAGTATCAACACCCAACCATAACGGAATACCCAGCCGCTTTGCATTAGTGGACTCAAAGTAGAGGTACTATGGGTCCTTTAAAAAGAGAGAAATGTGGAAAGAAAGAGGGTTCACTTATACCCAAAAGACGGGGGAATTAGGGCTTGAAAGTTTCATCGCCAGGAAAATCCTCGCACTCAAGTGGCAGATGTTTTCTGCCCAGCTAGAAGAGATGAACGTCACCGTAGTTCGAGAGTTCTACACTGCCATTCCCGACAAAAATGCCACGACAGTAACTGTCAGAGGCAAAGAGATCTCCCTCGAACCGGCATACATCAACACGTTGTACGGTCTTTATGTGAGTAAGAAAAAAGATGCCCACAGGAGGTTTGTGAACCGTCTGTCGCCGGTAGACTACGACGCTGTCATGGCAGAGCTGACAGAAGAGGGTACGCAATGGAACAATGATCCCAAGCATCGGTGGACAGTGCAGAGGACTCAACTCACCCCACAAGCCAAGTTGTGGAACCATTTCATGAAGAAATGCCTCATACCGACCTCACATAACACCACGGTGGACCGGCATAGATTAGCCCTCGTTTGTTTGATGCCTAAATCAGTGTCGTTTTCCCCTCTCCATCATGTTCTAAACTCCCCTAGGGCTAAGAGGGTATCGCTTTGTTTTAATGTGTTGGAAACAAGGGATAATTTTCTGGAATCAAACAAAGTGATAGTACCTATCCAACACAAGGAAAGTACACACTTCCATCACTGATTTAGGCATCTTCCAACTCATCACTGCCTCAACCTTATGTGGATCAACCTGAATCCCTTCGGCTGACACCACATGTCCAAGAAAACCCACTTTCTTGAGCCAAAACTCACACTTTCTCAACTTAACATAAAGCCGATTCTCCAACAGCACTTGTAACACAATCCTCAAATGCTTATCATGATCCTCCTCGGTACGCGAGTACACGAGAATATTATCGATAAACTCCACTGCGAACTAATCCATAAACTCATGGGACACCCTATCCATCATATTCATGAATGTAGCCGGTGCATTTGTCAATACAAACGGCATCACCAAGAACTCATAATGGTCGTACCTAGTCCGAAAAGCTGTCTTAGGTACATCCACATCCTTAACCTTAAGCTGATAATACCCAGACCTCAAATCTATCTTCGAAAACACTGAAGCACCATGAAACTGGTTAAACAAATCATCGATCCTTGGCAGAGGGTACTTGTTCTTAATCAGAAACTTGTTCAGTTGTCGATAATCTATGCACATACGTATCATACCATCCTTCTTCTTCACGAACAAGACCGGTGCGCCCCAAGGTGAAATACTCGGCCTTATGAATCCTCAGTCAAGCAACTCTTGAAGTTGTGTCTTCAACTCCTCAATCTCTTTAGGTGCCATGCGATAAGGAGCAATGGACACTAGAGTATTATTCTCGTACAACTCTATGCCAAACTCAACCTTACGGTTGGGTGGCAACCCAGGCAACTCTTTTGAAAAGTCACCCAGAAACTCACACACGGTTCGTATATCTTGCACCTGCACTTCCTTCGTACCAGGATTCATCACATACGCTAAGAAAGCTTCACATTCTAACTCCAACATCTGAATCGCTTCAAGAGCCGAAATTGCGTTAGACAAGAACTTCACGTTCTCGCCTACGATTACCACCTCGTAATCATCCACAAGCTTCAGGGTAACACGCTTAACATCAAAATCCACCACAGCTGGTGCTCAACCAACCAATTCATCTCAAGAATCACGTCAAAACCATAGAAAGATAGTTCCATCAAATCAACTGAAAACTCATGACCCTGAACAGACAATGGACATCTCCTATACAATTTCCTCGTAACAACAGTCTCACCAAAAGAACTTGTTACTTGCATTCCTACATCTAGAATCTCAACAGAAATATCAAGCAAATGTGCATGCTCACTCAAGATGTATGAATACGTAGATCCAGAATCAATCAATGCTAACAAAGACAAGGATTGCAAGGTGAATGTACTTGCAATCACATCGGTGCCATTACATCCCCCACGATGTGCATACACCCTCGCGGGACCACCTCCATCTGGCTGAACAACAACTACATGTGCCACACCTCTCTGACCATCCTCTCTCCTTTGAAAATTGCCACGGCCATGCCCACAACCTCTCTGATGTGCAACAACTGGTGCACGACCCTGACCACCTCTCGCTAACAGGGGACACTCACGCCCCATGTGATCAGCAGACTCGCAGTTCTAACACGAGTTAGCCACAACCATATGAGCCTGCACCTCACGAGCTACACGAGGACAATTTCGCCTCAAGTGCTCACGCGAACCACACGTCCAACATGTGTTCTGCTCAAACTTCTGCATGTTGCCCTGGGCCGGTGCACCTTGCCCAAAGTTACCTCGCCTCGCCCAAAGTTACCTCGTCCAACATGTGTTTTGCTCAAACTTCTGCATGTTGCCCTGATATTTACGAACTGGACCTCGTACTCAGCCACAGTCATGTTCCCTTGAACTAGAGACATGAACTCCCTTTTCTTATCGTCCACGTATTTAACTCCGAGATACTTTCTCTTAAAAGCATACTGAAAGAACGTCCAATCTACCTCTTCCAACTCCAACGTCACGGTCGCAGTCGTCCACCATGTGTATGCATTTCCATGCAACAACAATATTGCGCAACCCAGTTTCCATGCATCATTGCACCTCATCTAATCTAGTATCTGGATCGTACTGGCCATCTAGGCCTTAAATGCCTCAAGAGATAATCCATGAAATTCCACTCCTCCCAGACTTCAAGCGCTCCAATGGTAATCCCACTTGCCCAGCAGCAGGCGCTCGTACATGCACTCTAGCAACAACATCCTGGAATTCTCCCGTCAATGCATGTACCAGAGGCGTCCAATCTCCCAACCCAGACTAGCATGTCCTTGTTGTTCCTGGTCCCCACCCCCAGGTGGTGGTGGCAGAGGAGGAGGTAGGTTTCCACCAGGAAGAACCTCGTTCTCCTAGTCACGTTGGCCCTCAGCAGGAGCAACTGCTCCAGAACGTAACTCTCGTCTCTGTCCCATTGTGCTAATTAACATTAAAGCATGAACATAAAACAAACATAAGGTCAGACCAACTCTTAACAAGGATTCCAAGACTTACAAAACCAATTTAAAACATTTCTCTAGGTAATAAGGCAATGGGCATCCCAATTTCCCCCCAACATAGCATAAAGCATACTACATGCATACCACAACCATCATGCGACTCAAGCATAAAGATTAAGCCCAATCAAACATCATAGATCAACTCACATTCATATTCAATCACCATATGAAACATCAGTATCACATGTTTAACATAAACATACTTAGGACATTCACCGAGCACAAAAAATATCACCAAAACACATACCCACATCATACATCACTTACCAACAACTTACCATCATCCCAACCTTTTGTAACCTGGCTCTGGTACCACCAAATGTAACCCCCTCGACCCGGCCTGACCAATAGACCGAACCGAACAGATCACACAGAGAATATTGAAGTAAAACTAGGAAGGTTTACCACAATAAACAACCTTTTTTCCTTTTATCTTATCTAGATGCAACTTAGGTTCCTATGTGTACGCACACAAGCAGTGGATGAAACTTCGTCACAATCGCCTAACAACTATAGCCAATTAAGGTTCTAGGGACCATTTTGTAAATTTGATAAATTAGGAGGGTTATTACCAAATTCAAGTGACCAATATTTAATTAGATTCATTACATGCTTAATGGTGAAATCTCAGCTTAAGGCGACATCTGGAACCCATCCAATTGCATACAAGGCAAATAGGGACCAAAACGTAAGAAATTGAAACTTAGAACAATTCAAAAATAAGATCAATGGCCGAACATTTTAGAACAGAGAGCCTCGTATCGGAACAGCCGTTTCGAAACGCAGCTGACCGTTTCGATACACGGGTTTGTTTCGAAACCCCTCAGGCTTGTTTCAGAATGATGGTTCACAGAGAAAAAATGTTTCAGAACACGCCTCAACGTTTCGAAACACCAATGTCATTTCAAGCCACTATTTCAAAACACTTGGGCCTGCAATATTTTAAAATGCTGTTTAAACTTGATTCAAACTATCCGAAACCATCCCGATACAAGTCCAAACATATTAGCAACTTAAATATACATTAACCACCAAGTATACGAAGCAAATGCCTCAACATAGCATCATTCACAATATCAAGCACACTAGAGGCATGCTTCCTAAGAATTAAAAAGCACCAAAAAGTCAAAATCCACTTCCAGGCATAAATCAATATCAAAAGGCCATTTACACAGCCAAATACGCATATTGAACTTGTACAAAACTAGAAAATACCAAACTATTAACATTCACTGCATTGGACACCATCATTGCCCTTATTACACTAGTTCAAGAACACAACATACTTTTAGAGAGTGTCCTGGTAAGATTCTTTGAAGATGCTACCCCAAATATCTAATTATCTGCATTGATGAACAAAGATAGAATAAGCATACAAGCTTAGTGAGGATTGCTCAAAACCACAAACATCATCAATGCACTGTAACCCCCTTAACTCGGGCTAGACGGTTGACCCGAATTAAGAAGTTTACACAGGGAAAACCAAAGTCAACCTGAAAGTCAACCTTGATTAACGACCCTTTTTTCTCTTTTTAAACTTGTCTAGATGCATATTAATCCTAATCATACACTCGAGGAAATCATACTCGAAAACCACAGCAATCGGACAACGATCAAGGACTCAATTGCACAACATACGAAATTAGGGACCAAATTGTAAATTCTAGAAATTAGAAGGACTTAACCAACTTTCAAGTTACCTATATGAAATTAGTCATGTTCCATGCTTCTCTGCCAAATTTCAACTCAAACGGACATCACTAATTCAACCAATTGCATATACAAACATTGGGACCAAAACGCAAGGATTTCAAAACATAAAACCGTCAATTTCAGTGCCCAACGGTCGGGTGTACCGAAACGGGGATGATTCGTTCCGAAACGCGGGACCGTTCCGAAATAAGTTTCGGAACAGGGCTTGGCAGTGGCAAAACCGTTCCGGAACGGCTCTACCCGTTTCGAAACGCCAAGGCCATTTCAGGCCCTCTGTTCCGAAACGGTAGCACCCGTTCCGATACGAGCTGCCCAGATTTGCAGATTTTTGCTGGTTCAATACACAATTGAACCATCAAACACATTCCAAAGGCAACTAAAACATATCAGCAAGTCATTCAATACTCATAGAACATATTAGCATCAACCAATCTCAAACATAGCATCAAATTAGGAAAAACCCAATTCTATAGGCATGTATCCTATAAAGAAAATCATGCAACCTTCAATTCACCAAAACCAAAAACAAAAGGCCATTTACATGTTCCAACATCACCAAAATCATAAAACCAACTTAGGGAGTCCAAAACATCTCCTAAAAACACCATTTAGGTTCCCATTGCCAAATGCCAAAAGCTAAACAAGTTATGAAAATTGTCACCATACATGAGCTTAAGCTTCCACTTAGATTCTTGACCACCTTGCTGCCCCTTTGAGCACTTCAATGCTCTGCATTATTGGTTTAAGAAAAGAGAGAGCGTAAGCACATAGCTTAGTGAGGAATGCTCAATTAAAACATCACAATAATGCATTTATAAAAACACCTTTTCAAGGCCTTAGTTTCAAAACAACATTTATCAAACAATTATGTTTACAAACCAAGCATTTCATGCTTCAATCCATCATCATGTCATATTGGCTTACAAGTGATAGTCCATAACATTTTACAACTCAAAACACAATCGACAATCGGATACACGGATTACAAGCGTTGTCCCTTACGCTTCATACACACTACCAATATCAAGGTGAGGCATGGTACAATCACAACCCCTCAACACCACTCATTGGTAGTTGTATAACATTACTAACGAGATCACGGGACACACAACACAAGATCCACACATGGACTTTTAACCACCATTGTGATCTTACAATACACAAGGTCCATACATGGACTTTTAACCACCATTGTGACCTTAACAATACACAAGGTCCACACATGGACTTTTAACCACCATTGTGACCTTAACAATACACAAGGTCCACACATGGACTTTTAACCACCATTGTGACCTTAACCCAAGACCCACCCATGGACTTTTAACCACCATGATGTTCTTAACCATCTCGTTAGTGTACTTGGATGGAGTTTACGGTACAATCACAACCTCTCAACATCCAAGGCGACTTCATTCACGGTGCACCCAATCCTATAGCCGGCTAACTATATCCGATTCAAGTACTTTAAAACCAACACATCACTTGCCAATATACATCATTTAACATCATTAATTCACTGTTTTAAAGCATTTAACAAAGTCATTAAATCCACATGCATCACTATGCATTGAAATCACATTTATCAATGTTCAAAACAAGGATCCCTTACCTTGAGCATCCTTCAACACATAGCTTATAAAACCAACAATAAACATGCTAAGATATGCTTTCAAAAACAGAATTTAAACATGCAAACAAATCACTTTGCATTCAACCAACTCATGGCACATCAACAAGAGAGTTTTTCCGAAAACTTACTCTTGAGCTTAGCTAAGTTGTTTAGACTTTAACTAAGCTCCCAAACCTTCAAAACATTGGTTTCAAAGCTGAAAACCAAACTTCACTCACCGATTCTGTTTCGCAAGCTTGCCGAAACACCAATCAAGCTTCCGGATCAACACCACAAGGATCCGAAGATGTCTCCCCTTTTTTAAACACATCAAAGCAGAGGATTAATGCATCATCATGCATTAATATCTTCAACCAAAACACCTAAACTCACTGCTCTCATCAAAACTCACATTTCGGCTACCAAACACAACCGAAATCACAACCAAACACCTTTACAACACTACCCAGCCAAGATCCATCAACTCCAAACATTCTTATACATCAATTAACATCCAAAAAGGATCTAATCACGTCCTTATACCTCCAGCCATAGCAGAACATCAAGATCGCCCCAAAAACCATCACTAACTCAAGCAAAACTTAGGAAAATCAACCTATTCGGGATTGCATTGATTAAACCTCAATTTCACACCAATTATACATTCAATTTACATCAAAAAGACATCTCAAAATAGTGCCCAATCATTTCATACGAATTTCATCAAAATTAAACCAAATCTTGCATTTTAAAGCCAAGATCAAGAACAAATCATTAAAACCTTTAATAAAACTTAAATCAAGGATTGAGAACTTGGGAATTTCAGTAAAGAACTGAGTATTTAGAGGAGAAGGACGTTCATACCTCTAAATGTGAGTTTCTCCTTGTTTGGAACCAAGATTCTTGAAAATTCAATAAGCAAATGCTAAGGTTTTGATGTAGGAATGATTAGAGATCAATTGGAGATTGAAATCTCATTTTTAGATGTCAAAATCAGAGGGAAAAAGGCTGGAGAAAAGTGTTTGGGCTGAGAGAAAAGTTGAGAGAAAATAAATGGAAAATTTTGAGAAAAGTTAGTTATGACAACAAAATATCTAATTCCCTCCTTTTTCCTTCCATTAAAAACCATTAATTAAATGTTTAATATTAAGAAAAATCTGGAGAAACTCTTCTTGGGTAAATTAGCTCCTTAAAGATTCAAAGTTTCAATCCTTTTAAAACAGTCACCAACTTTTCAAAAATTACATTTTAGTCACTAACTTGAAATGTCACATTTCAAAGCCTCATTTTGTAAAATTGATTTCACCACTCTCTTATATATAATAAAAGAGAATTTTAAGATATTTTGATTCGAACTGCAATCCGACCGGTCCGGTCCAAACCCAAAACTCCTAAGCCCAAAATTGGGGTGTTACAACTCTCCCCCCCTTAAGAAATTTCGTCCTCGAAATTTACCTAAAGGAAAGAGGTACGGAAACTGCTTCAGCATATCATCCTTCCGTTCCCACGTGGCTTCTTCAACACCACGATGCTTCCACAACACCTTTACCAACTCAATGGTCTTGCCTCGAAGAACCTTACTATCCGAATCCAAAATCTTCACCGGTTCCTCATCATAAGTCAAATACGGATTCAATTCCACTTCTTCCACAGGCATCACATGCGAAGGATCCGATCTATACTTCCGAAGAAGAGAAACATGAAACACATCATGGATCTTTTCCAACTCTTGCGGTAACCTCAACTTGTACGCAACAGGACCCACACGCTCAATCACCTCGTATGGTCCAATGTACCTAGGGCTCAACTTACCCTTTCGGCTAAACCTCATCACCTTTTTCCAAGGCGAAACTTTCAAAAACACACGGTCACCCACCGCATACTCAATATCCTTACGCTTCAAATCCGCGTAAGACTTTTGCCGATCAGAAGCTGCCTTCAAACGCTCACAAATGAGCTTTACCTTCTCGGTAGTCCCTTTCAACAAAGCTGGCATCGAAACCAACTTCTGACCTGTTTCAGCCCAACAAAGAGGAGTCCTACACTTCCTCCCGTACAAAGCTTCATAAGGTGCCATTTGAATACTTGCCTGATAACTATTATTATAGGCAAACTCCACCAAAGGCAAATGTTTCTCCCAAGAGCCCTGGAATTCAATCACACAACACCTCAACATATCCTCCAAAACCTGGATAACACGCTCGGACTGTCCATCCGACTGCGAATGATAAGACGTACTAAAATTCAACCGTGTACACAAAGCCTGATACAAACACTGCCAGAAACGCGATGTAAACCTCGAATCCCTATCCGACACAATCGACCTTGGCACACCATGCAGCCGCACAATCTCCGCAATGTACAGCTCCGCAAGCTTATCCAAAGTGTACATAGTATGCACAGGCAAGAAATGCGCACATTTCGTCAGGCGATCCACAATCACCCACACTGAATTCTTCTTCGACGGCGACAAAGGTAAACCAGACAAAAAATCCATGGTAATCCTTTCCCACTTCCACTCAGGAATTTTCAACGGTTGCAACAACCCTGAAGGAAACTGATGCTCAGCCTTAACTCGCTGACACACCATGCACTTGCTTACAAACTCAGCAAAATCTTTCTTTAAACCTACCCAATAGTACTCATCACGAAGATCACGATACATCTTAGTACTACCAGGGTGCATAGCAAAAGGACTACTATGACCTTCAGTCAGAATAGCACGCCTCAACTCAGCATCATTGGGCACCACTATCCGACTCCCAAAGCATAACACTCCATCCAACGTCTTTGCCTAAGATTCAACTCTTTCTGAAACATCAGATACTTTAAACTCTTGTGGTCCGTGTACACGGTACACTTCTCACCATACAGGTAATGTCTGCAGATTTTCAAAGCAAAAACCACTGCAGCCAACTCAATGTCATGCGTAGGGTAATTGCGCTCATGCACCTTCAACTGCCATGATGCATAAGCCACCACCTTACCCTCTTGCATCAACACACATCCCAACCCAACGTAGGATGCATCACTATACACCACAAACTCTTTCCCTGACTCAGGTTGAACCAAGATAGGAGCTTGCGTCAAAGCTGCCTTAAGCTTCTCAAAAGCCTGCTGTCTCGCTTCCGTCCACTCATACTTAACATCCTTCTGCAACAACTTCGTCAAAGGTGCAACAATCTTTGAAAACCCATCCACAAACCTCCGATAGTATCCCGCCAAACCAAGGAAACTACGGACTTCATGAACAGACTTAGGAGGTTTCCAATTCATCACCGCCTCAATCTTCTGAGGATCAACACGAATCCCCTCAGCAGAAACCACATGACCAAGAAACACCACTTCTTTAAGCCAGAACTCGCACTTGCTCAACTTGGCATAAAGCTGATTCTCCAATAAGGCTTGCAGCACAATTCTCAAATGCCCCTCATGCTCCTCCTCTGTACGCGAGTACACAAGGATATCATCAATGAACACCACAACAAATTTATCCAAGTATTCATGGAACACTCGATTCATCATGTCCATGAAAGCTGCAGGAGCATTCGTCAAACCAAATGGCATCACAAGAAACTCATAATGCCCATACCTCGTTCTAAAAGCTGTCTTTGGCACATCCACATCCTTCACCTTCAGCTGATAATACCCTGACCTTAAGTCAATTTTAGAGAACACAGACGCTCCCCGAAATTGATCAAAAAGATCATCAATTCTCGGCAATGGATACCGATTCTTGATAGTCAACTTGTTAAGCTGACGGTAATCAATGCACATCCTCATAGTGCCATCCTTCTTTTTCACAAACAAGACCGGCGCACCCCAAGGTGACACACTCGGCCGAATGAACCCACGATCAAGCAACTCCTGAAGTTGCGTCTTCAGCTCCTTCAACTCTTTAGGTGCCATTCGATAAGGAGTAATGGACACTAGAGTTGTGTTTTCATACAACTCAATCCCGAACTCCACTTCGCGATTAGGAGGCAATCCCGGCAACTCCTCCGGAAACACACCAGGAAACTCTCGCACAGTCCTGATATCTTGCACACGCAACTCCTTAGAGCTAGGATTCATCACAAAAGCGAGGTAAGCTTCACAGCCTTGCCTCAGCATCCTGCTCGCCTCCAATGTAGATACCACATTGGCAAGAAACTTCACATTCTCACCAACCACCACTACCTCATAATCATCCGCAAGCTTCAACGAAACTCGTTTATTCTCACAATCTACTACAGCTCGATGCTCAACAAGCTAATCCATACCAAGGATTACATCAAAACCATAAAAAGGAAACTCCATAAGATCAACATGAAAAACATGATCTTGCACAACCAAAGGACATCTTCTATAAAGCTTTCGAGTCACAACAGTCTCGCCAAAAGAACTAGTGACACGCGTACCAACATCCAAAGACTCAACAGGCAAACCAAGGAATTCAACATGCTCACGCAATATGTATGAGTGTGTAGATCCAGAATCAATCAAGGAAAGTAATGACAAGGATTGCAAAGTAAAAGTACCTGCGATCACATCCGTGTCATTCCTCCCCTCCCTCTGAGCATACACTCTGGCCTGACCACCACCCTCAGGCTGAACAGCTACAACATGAGCCACATTCCTTCCACCATCCTCTCTACGCTGGAAGTTACCGCGGCCGCGCCCACGACCTCTCTGTGGTGCAACAACTCCAGGAGCACGTCCTTGGCCACCACCGGCCAACAGAGGACACTCTCTCCTCATGTGATCCGCGGAACCACAATTCCAGCACGAGTTACCAGTCGTCACAACAGGAGCCTGCACCTCCCTCACTGCTCGAGGACAATCACGCCTCAGGTGTCCACGCGACCCACATGTCCAACATGCGTTCGGTTCAGCTCTCGCCTTGTCTCCCTGAACAGGCGCACCTTGGCCTCCACCACCTCGCCTAGCTGAAGACTGATACTTTCGTTCACGTCCTCTCTTGTTCCGTCCGCCACCAGAACTATACTCAGCAGTTCGCTTGCCCACACTAGGACCAGCACTTCTAGAAGATAGGCTCAAATTCAACTCAATGTCCTTTGCTCTACCAACCAGCACATCAAAGTCAGTGTACTCAGCAGCCAGCATATAGGTCTTCACCTCCGTTACCAAACCATAACGGAACCGTTCACACCTCTCCCGCTCATCAGGAACAAGCTCAGGTGCATACTGACTAAGCCAGACAAACTGAACCTCGTACTCAGCTACAGACATGCTCCCCTGAGTAAGAGACATGAATTCTCTTTTCTTCTCATCCAGGTATCGCACACCCAGATACCTTCTCTTGAACGCGTTCAGAAAGAACGTCCAAGTTACATCAGCTTCCGTCATTCCAGAGATAGAGGTCGTCAACCAAGTATACGCATCGTCGTGCAACAACGATACCACGCAGCCCAGCTTCTGCACATCATTACAATTCATGTCCCAAGATTCTCTTGGTACTTTCCAGCCAAGATTCGGTACCTTCAGCCGACAAACCCCTGAACTCAGTCCCTCCCAGACTGCACAAACATTCCAAAGGTAGTCTTACATTAGCATCTCCCTGATGCCCAGCTCCTTGAGCTCCAGCTACCGCTGCTCGAAAAGCTCCAGCAATAGCTTATATCAGCATTGACATGTCAGGAACAGCTTGTCCCTGACCAGCTTCAGGTCCAACGACCCCAGCACCATCCGCAACACCAGCTCCTTCACCCCCAGCATCACCACCACCAGGCGGAGGAGGTAAATCCACAACGTTTTCAACATTCTCTTCATTCTCATTTTGAGCCATAGCTCGCGTATTAATTCTCGTCTCTCTACGAGGTGCCATTCGCTAAACAATGCAATAAACAAAACCAGGCTCAGCAAGGTAAGCAATCCAAGTACTCAAGCTCATCTCCAATTAAAAACAAATCATTTCATTAGCTTTGATTTGGCAATGGGTCCCTCTAACATGCTTCACCACATCATACATCACAATTGTAACATACTTACAATTCATGCATCAAACTTTCACCCAACAAGCATACAAAGCAATCATACACTTACCACCCACACAACCGTTCCCAATTACTCGAGAACTCAGCTCTGATACGACCAAATGTAACCCCCTTAACCCGGGCTAGACGGTTGACCCAAATTAAGAAGTTTACACGGGGAAAACCAAAGTCAACCCGAAAGTCAACCTTGATTAACGACCCTTTTTTTCTTTTTAAACTTGTCTAGATTCATATTAATCCTAATCATACACTCGAGGAAATCATACTCGAAAACCACAGCAATCGGACAACGATCAAGGACTCAATTGCACAATATACGAAATTAGGGACCAAATTGTAAATTCTAGAAATTAGAAGGACTTAACCAACTTTCAAGTTACCTATATGAAATTAGTCATGTTCCATACTTCTCTGCCAAATTTCAACTCAAACGGACATCACTAATTCAACCAATTGCATATACAAACATTGGGACCAAAACGCAAGGATTTCAAAACATAAAACCGTCAATTTCAGTGCCCAACGGTCGGGTGTACCGAAACGGGGATGATCCGTTCTGAAACGCGGGACCGTTCCGAAACAAGTTTCAGAACAGGGCTTGGCAATGGCAAAACCGTTCCGGAACGGCTCTACCCGTTTCGAAACGCCAAGGCCATTTCAGGCCCTATGTTCCGAAACGGTAGCACCCATTCCGATACGGGCTGCCCAGATTTGCAGATTTTCGCTGGTTTAATACACAATTGAACCATCAAACACATTCCAAAGGCAACTAAAATATATCAGCAAGTCATTCAATACTCATAGAACATATTAGCATCAACCAATCTCAAACATAGCATCAAATGAGGAAAACCCCAATTCTATAGGCATGTATCCTATAAAGAAAATCATGCAACCTTCAATTCACCGAAACCAAAAACCAAAGGCCATTTACATGTTCCAACATCACCAAAATCATAAAACCAACTTAGGGAGTCCAAAACATCTCCTAAAAACACCATTTAGGTTCCCATTGCCAAATGCCAAAAGCTAAACAAGTTATGAAAATTGTCACCATACATGAGCTTAAGCTTCCACTTAGATTCTTGACCACCTTGCTGCCCCTTTGAGCACTTC
This sequence comes from Hibiscus tridactylites, assembly GCA_958450335.1. Classification (NCBI taxonomy): domain Eukaryota; kingdom Viridiplantae; phylum Streptophyta; class Magnoliopsida; order Malvales; family Malvaceae; genus Hibiscus; species Hibiscus tridactylites. The sequence continues at coordinate 43,157,153 of OY288289.1, read as the reverse complement.
AATGCTCTGCATTATTGGTTTAAGAAAAGAGAGAGCGTAAGCACATAGCTTAGTGAGGAATGCTCAATTAAAATATCACAATAATGCATTTATAAAAACACCTTTTCAAGGCCTTAGTTTCAAAACAACATTTATCAAACAATTATGTTTACAAACCAAGCATTTCATGCTTCAATCCATCATCATGTCATATTGGCTTACAAGTGATAGTCCATAACATTTTACAACTCAAAACACAATCGACAATCGGATATGCGGATTACAAGCGTTGTCCCTTACGCTTCATACACACTACCAATATCAAGGTGAGGCATGGTACAATCACAACCCCTCAACACCACTCATTGGTAGTTGTATAACATCACTAACGAGATCACGGGACACACAACACAAGATCCACACATGGACTTTTAACCACCATTGTGATCTTACAATACACAAGGTCCATACATGGACTTTTAACCACCATTGTGACCTTAACAATTCACAAGGTCCACACATGGACTTTTAACCACCATTGTGACCTTAACAATACACAAGGTCCACACATGGACTTTTAACCACCATTGTGACCCTAACACAAGACCCACCCATGGACTTTTAACCACCATGGTGTTCTTAACCATCTCGTTAGTGTACTTGGATGGAGTTTACGGTACAATCAAAACCTCTCAACATCCAAGGCGACTTTATTCACGGTGCACCCAATCCTATAGCCGGCTAACTATATTCGATTCAAGTACTTTAAAACCAACACATCACTTGCCAATATACATCATTTAACATCATTAATTCACTGTTTTAAAGCATTTAACAAAGCCATTAAATCCACATGCATCACTATGCATTGAAATCACATTTATCAATGTTCAAAACAAGGATCCCTTACCTTGAGCATCCTTCAACACATAGCTTATAAAACCAACAATAAACATGCTAAGATATGCTTTCAAAAACAGAATTTAAACATGCAAATAAATCACTTTGCATTCAACCAACTCATGGCACATCAACAAGAGAGTTTTTCCGAAAACTTACTCTTGAGCTTAGCTAAGTTGTTTAGACTTTAACTAAGCTCCCAAACCTTCAAAACATTAGTTTCAAAGATGAAAACCAAACTTCACTCACCGATTCCGTTTCGCAAGCTTGCCAAAACACCAATCAAGCTTCCGGATCAACACCACAAGGATCCGAAGATGTCTCCCCTGTTTTAAACACATCAAAGTAGAGGATTAATGCATCATCATGCATTAATATCTTCAACCAAAACACCTAAACTCGCTGCTCTCATCAACACTCACATTTCGGCTACCAAACACAACTGAAATCACAACCAAACACCTTTACAACACTACCCAGCCAAGATCCATCAACTCCAAACATTCTTATACATCAATTAACATCCAAAAAGGATCTAATCACGTCCTTATACCTCCAGCCATAGCAGAACATCAAGATCGCCCCAAAAACCATCACTAACTCAAGCAAAACTTAGGAAAATCAACCTATTTGGGATTGCATTGATTAAACCTCAATTTCACACCAATTATACATTCAATTTACATCAAAAAGACATCTCAAAACAGTGCCCAATCATTCCATACGAATTTCATCAAAATTAAACCAAATCTTGCATTTTAAAGCCAAGATCAAGAACAAATAATTAAAACCTTTAATAAAACTTAAATCAAGGATCGAGAACTTGGGAATTTCAGTAAAGAACTGAGTATTTAGAGGAGAAGGACGTTCATACCTCTAAATGTGAGTTTCTCCTTGTTTGGAACCAAGATTCTTGAAAATTCAATAAGCAAATGCTAAGGTTTTGATATAGGAATGATTAGAGATCAATTGGAGATTGAAATCTCATTTTTAGATGTCAAAATCAGAGGGAAAAAGGCTGGAGAAAAGCGTTTGGGCTGAGAGAAAAGTTGAGAGAAAAGAAATGGAAAATTTTGAGAAAAGTTAGTTATGACAACAAAATATCTAATTCCCTCATTTTCCCTTCCATTAAAAATCATTAATTAAATGTTTAATATTAAGAAAAATCTGGAGAAACTCTTCTTGGGTAAATTAGCTCCTTAAAGATTCAAAGTTTCAATCCTTTTAAAAACAGTCACCAACTTTTCAAAAATTACATTTTAGTCACTAACTTGAAATGTCACATTTCAAAGCCTCATTTTGTAAAATTGATTTCACCACTCTCTTATATATAATAAAAGAGAATTTTAAGATATTTTGATTCGAACCGCAATCCGACCGGTCCGGTCCAAACCCAAAACTCCTAAGCCCAAAATTGGGGTGTTACATGCACAAAACCGTTTTTTACTCTTTTCAAAACCATCATGCCTATCTTGATAAATATGCATCATTGTATTAAACATCATGCAACATGATTCATAAACATTCATCAATTAAATCATTGCTAATCAAATTCCAAGCCTTCCAAGCATAACATCTTTATGCTAAGCTTAACCCAAAACATGCATCTTTTCAAAATATGCATCAACCACATTTCTCATAATATTTCATTATATTGGCTCACACGTGATAAAAAAATTCTCAAAACATATATCAGATACACGGATTACCAAGGGTTGTCCCACACCCTTCATACACTCTACCGACATCTCAAGGCTCACACACGAGAGCGACCCTCCATCATTGTGACACCCGTGGTGGAGTATTCAGTACAAATTACAACCCCTCAACACCACTCATCGGTAGATGTATAACCCACTAACGACAGACGGGACACACACAAGGTTCGCACCATGAAAATACCCTCAACCGTTGCAACCTTAAACAATCCTCAATCGTTAGGGTACTTGGATGGAGTTTTTGGTACAATTACAACCCCTCAACATCCAAGACGACTTGTTTATAGTGCACTCAATCCTCTAGCCGGCTAACTATATCCGATTTCATTTATAAAACACTTTATACAACATCACTTGCCAATATAATCCATTTCACATGCATACCTCACTATTTTTACAAAGCATTCATGATAAGCCATAAATCGAGCATTAAGCCATGCTTCAAACCTCATGCATCAACACATGCATACAAGGATCACTTACCTAGTGCATCCTTAAACCACATGGCATCGTCAACCTCATTTTATATATTCAAAACATGCTTTAAAACAATATGTAAATGCAATTAAAATCAAGTGCAACCAAAGGTTCAAAACTAGCACAATCCGAGAGAGAATTTCATTTTACTTACATCCGAACTTAACAAAGCGTTTCAAGCTCTTACTAAGTTCCCAAAACCTTTTCTAAAATGTTCCCACGCTGGAAAACCAAGTTCCACTCACCGCCTTGCGAAACCACGCTTCCCGACGCAACTATTGATCGTCTGAAGCCTCCAAAATCGCTTTGTTTGATTCCAGAATATTAACCCTTGTTTCCAACACATTAAAATAGAAGCTCAATGCATTAAAATGCATCCAAAAACACCAGAACTCAAAAGAAATCCCGCAGCCCTGCTCTAAAGCCCCAAAACACCCATCCGAAATAACCGAAAACTCAATCGACTGACCTCTAACCTCAGCCCAACCATTACCCAACACCTCCAACACATTTTAGGCATTAATCAACATCCAAAAACAATCTAAAACAATCCTTATACCTCCAGAAACTCGGATTCCTCAAGAACACCCAAAAAATTCAACCAAAAACACCTCAAAAATCAAGAAACTCAAGGATATCGGGATCTCTATGATTAAGACTCCACTTCAACACCAAAACCCTTTCAAAACTCATTTAGAGAAAATCTCAAATCAGCCAATTAAATCAAACTCTAAAAATCACATTAAAATCCATTTTTCTATCAAGATTTTAATAATTTATCAAACCAACAACAAAACCCCAATCAAAATCATTAATAAAGAGTCAAGTATTTTTGGAATTTCATTAAAGAACCTAGATTAGAGGGGTAGCACAAAATTTACCTCCAATCTTTGCTTCTCCTCTAATTTGGTGAGATTTGCTTGAAAGAAACTTGGAGAAAATGAAAGAAATCAACAAGGAAAAGATGGAAATCAAAAGAGGATTTGAGTGTGAAGAAATTCTGCTAAATTGAGAGAAAATGAAGAGTGTTTGGCTGAGTGAAGAAGAGAAAATGAAAATGCTCGTCAAAATTTTTGTTAACCGATTAACTAACTCTTATTTTATTAAACTAATTAAAGCCTCTTTAATTTTTAATAAACATTTAAAACACATGCCAAATTAGGGAAAAGGCATAATTTCCAAGTAGCTCCCTAAAGATTCTAAGATTTTGACTCTTCTTGAAACACATTTTTTTCCAACTTTTAAATCATTACATTTTGGTCACTGCTCAAAATGTATACTTTCGAAATCCTGTTTTGTAAAATTGATTTAACCCACCCCTTAAATACAATTTAAGAGGATTTTAGATATTTTTATCATATTTTTATCCCATCCTGAACCTTGATTTTCCTAAACCACCTTTTAACAGTTCGAACAACCGATACCGATTCCACCGGCCCAACACGACTTGCAAAACACCTAGGCCCAAAACCGGGGCGTTACAAGATGCGAGGAAACAAACCTAGTACTCAATTGGGAAAAATGTCACTTTATGGTCGATGAAGGCATAGTCCTGGGACATGAAATCTCTGCAGAGGGAATAGAAGTAGACAAAGCCAAGATCGAAGTGATTGCCAACTTGCTGCCGCCAACCGCTGTCAAGGGCATTCGGAGTTTCCTAGGACATGCAAGTTTTTATCGCTGATTCATTGAAATTTTTTCTAAAATTTCAAAACCATTGTATACATTGCTGGAACAAGACAAACCATTCAACTTCGATGAGGCATGCTTGGAAGCATTCAAAACCTTAAAGGAAAGGCTAGTGACATCACCTGTGGTAGTCCCCCTTGATTGGAGCCAGGCCTTTGAACTAATGTGTGATGCTAGAGATACTGCCATCGGCGCCGCCCTAGGACAGCGACACAGCGTAGAGATAAATTTTTTTCCATGTAATCTATTACACCAGCAAAACACTGAATCTTTCCCAAACCAACTACACCACTACAGAGAAAGAATTATTGGCAGTAGTGTCCAACTTCGATAAGTTTCGACCCTATCTAATTGGAAAAAGAGTGATAGTCCACACAGATCATTTTGCCTTGCGGTACCTGTTCGCAAAGAAGGATGCAAAACCTTGCCTAATCCGTTGGATTCTGCTACTGCAAGAGTTTGATCTAGAAATCTGAGACAGAAAGGGCATAGAAAATCAAGTGGCAGACCATCTATCTCGGCTCGAGAATGGACAAGAAAAGACAACCACCAGCGAAATCAAAGATGCATTCCCTGATGAACAGTTGTTACTAGCCTCCGCTCTGGTAGCCGCCCTGGACGCTGAAGGCATCTCACTAGCTGCCCATGAAGAGGTCGTGGCAACAGCAACGACAACCACACTCTGGTACGCAGACATCGTGAATTACTTGGTAATTTGTGTTTTACCTTATGAACTTAACTTCTAAGGAAAGAAGCGATTCCAACATGATGCTAAGCATTATTTTTGGGATGAGCCTTTCTTGTTTAAAAACTGTACAAATCAGGTCATTAGACGTTGTGTCCCGGAGGATGAACAACAAGCCATACTGTCAGAGTGCCACGCGACACCATATGGAGGCCATTTTGGAGGAAAGCGCACGGCAGCAAAAATACTCCAATCAGGTTTCTTTTGGCCAACATTGCATAAAGACGCCCAAGCCTTCTACAAACAGTGCGACAGTTTCCAAAGAACATGAAACATATCAAGAAGGAATGAAATGCCCTTACAAACCATCCTAGAGGTTGAATTGTTCGATGTTTGGGGGATAGATTTTATGGGACCATTCCCATCTTCTTGTGGCAACATGTACATTCTCCTGGCAGTTGACTATGTCTCCAAGTGGGTAGAAGCCATTGCCACACCTCACAATGATGCAAAGACCGTTAATAGATTCCTACGCTTGAATATATTCACAAGGTTTGGGATTCCAAGAGCCATCATTAGCGACGAGGGCACCCATTTTGATAACAAGCTAATTGCCAAGGCACTCTAAAAAGTTGGTGTCAAGCACAAGATTGCCGTTGCGTACCATCCACAAACAAATGGGCAGGCAATAAAATCAAATAGAGAGGTCAAAACCATCTTGGAAAATGTTTGGGCATACCAGACAGCCTACAAAATGTCACTCGGAATGTCCCCTTATCGACTAGTATACGGCAAGGTCTGTCACCTCCCTATCGAAATAGAACGCAAGGCATATTGGGCAGTCAACGCAGTGAACATGGATTGGAAACAAGCTGGCGAAAAGAGATTACTCGATCTGATAGAAATGGAGGAATTACGACGGGATTCATACGAGAACACCAAGTTGTACAAGGAAAAAGTCAAAAAATGGCACGACAGCAAGATCCAACAAAGGCAGTTCCTGCCCGGGCAGCTAGTGTTGTTGTTCAACTCCCGCCTCAAGTTGTTCCATGGGAAGTTAAAATCCAGATGGTTAGGGCCGTTCGAAGTAGTCCAAGCTTTTCCACATGGTGTCGTGACAGTAAAACCATCAAATGGAGGGGCATAATTCAAAGTTAATGGGCAGTGATTGAAGCACTATGCAGGAGATTTTGTACCGAGAGAACATGAAGTATTCACATTGGGGGATGCCCACCCCACTGTGACATAATTTTTTTTTTCACATCTTTACCGCTTTATTAGGAGTAGATTTTTATGACTAGATTTTATTTTTTACCATCTATTCTTGTTTCACAACTAATTATACAGATCCAGACCCTTAAGACTCGAGCTACCATGCACAGCAGAGGGCAGCATTACTAAGATCAATACCACAACCCGAAATTGACGGCATAGTAGATAACTCTTCCAAATCCTCTACACCTTCTGGAAACAACTAAGCCTAAGTCTCCTTCCCTTTTCTTATATTTATTTTCAGTTATTTTGTTTTATTTTTCTGTTTTTGATTTTGTGCATTGAGGGTAATGCCCATCTTGAGTTTTTTTTTTTTTTTTTTTTTTTGGGGGGGGTTAGCACTCATTATTTTTGTTTAGGCATATTTTAGGGAATTCTAGGTTGCAATATGTACTTGCCTTAGAAAATTAATTGAAAATATATTTTTTTAAAAGAACTTGTGCCTATGATAGGATAGACGATTTAAATTTTCGAACCAAGTTTAAATGAAATTAATTTTGGGGGAAAAGCATGAAGTAAACTTAGGATTTTTCTATAGTTGCCAAAAAATAAAAAACACTAATGTTACTTGCTGAATTTGTTTGAGTTTCTGATAAACATTGCATGTTGAATTATTTTTAAAATTCTAGCATGGTTGCAGGAAGCTGCCGCGCCAGGCAACAAACAGAAAAAACAAAAGCACATAACGTAATGGTAAGCCGAGACACATACGTTGTCGACATAATATCGTTAGACAACTGATCTCAACATGAATTATCTTTATTGATTTTATAAGATCAAAAGATAACACCGCAAATCTGCTAATCAAAAGGTTAAATCAAGATCAAGTTGATAAAACATCGAAAGGAATGAGACTAAAGCCCATGATTTTTTAAGGCACTGTGTGAAGAAAAAACCTACCTAGTTGATTGGAGATCTCAAGATCTAGGTTCAATGGGACAACCTACTTGCATAGACCTTGTGACCTGTGGGGGTTCTTATCCCAAGTCCATTCCTATGATGTAAACAATGACTAAAATGTGAAAAATGTTAAGCAATGCTTTTAATGACCATTGTCTGTTTTGGTAAACCGAACAACATAAGTCACCTATGTGAGAGTGAAGTGGAGCCGCTTCAAGGAGACTATTGGGGCATAGTTCTCTAAGCTCTTGTAGAACCAAGAGATGTCCAAGGCTATATGGACATAACCATGATAACAAAATTCTTGTTAGTAAGGTATTTGTGTAAGGTATGTCATCGTTTACACAAACGTCATGACAGTTCAAGAACACCACGTCTACTAGACAGCTAGTAAGGTAAACATATTTTCACAAGGGAAGGTTCAAAGGGGGCGCCTACATATCCTATGCAAATATTGAACGTAGAATCTATCACCACATCGAATCAATGTTTTTGAACCATCAATTTTATTCATGTGGGGATTGTGAAAAAAATTATATATATATATATATTGGTTGAATAATATTGATGCTAAGTCATGTCACTTGGTGAATAGACATGTTAATAATAAGTCATGTCACTTAGTGAATATACTTATTTATTACTAGTTTAAAGTTGCATTCATTCAACATATCTATTAACTTTTTAACAAATCTTTCCATCAAAAGTTTTAATCTTTTCATCAAACGGTTTAATTTTTTCATCCACTATATAAAGGATTGTTGTGACTCAATTTTCACATCAACTCAAAAAAAATATTGAAAACCTTTGAAGTTTTTGAATTAGAAAAAAATCTTCCAAAATTCGTTTTATTTTTCGGTGATAGATGAAGGAAAGGGTGTGCTTGATTGTTCACTGCAATTGTGCTACTGCTGTGAACATTTTTGTTGTATTCTGGGAGATAGACATCCAACGTTACTCAAGCACCGAGGAGAGAAAGAATTTGTCTTAAGAAAACTGTTCATACAGGCCTCAACAAAAATTCTTCTGATTTTTAACTATGTCCAATTTCAAGTTCTATTTTTAATTTATTATTATTTATTTTCTCACGGTATTCTATTATATTTGGATCATTACTCCACCAATTTTCTAACAATTTTTTTTCACGTGAATTCAACTGAGAATTAAATGGTTTCTTTTATTTTTATTTCATTTTAAAGATCTGATTGCATTTTGAATTTTACAAGAGTAATTTCTTACTTTGTTGTCTCGGTCTCTCTCCCCTCTCTCAATCCCCATTTAGTCCCGATATTAAAGCAGGAAACAACCTACAAATTTTCGATTCATCAATTCAGTCGTGAACCAACTGTTGTCTGCCCACCTACGATTTGTTCGACGAACTTCATCAACCCAACCACTTGCAAACTATTATTCGCAAACGACAATAATTGCGAAGAGCGTTGAGTTTGTGGTCGTGGAATGTGAGAGGGATTGGTTCAGCCTTAAAGCGTAAATCGGTTCAACATTTTTTGAGACAACAAAGGTGTGCAATGATCATTTTATATGTGACTAAATTAAAGACATCAAGTGATGGTATGGTGAATAAGATATGGTTTACGAATGATTTTGTTTATGTGTTTACGCCTTCTTCAAATATTTTTGACATTCGAGAGAGGAGACGAATTTGCTTGGTTCTTGGATGTTTGTTTTTGTGGTATAGTAGGAGTATACGTACCGTGTGTGGGAGGGGATCAAGCGAGTTTGTTAGACGATATGTGGTGTGGTAATCTACAACGAGGTATGGTGTAATTATTCTTTGGCTGTGGTGCGTGATTTTCTTTGTGTCGATAGAGTGGCGTGGTGTGGTTTTTTAAAAGTTTGAGGATCGAATAGTATGGAAACACGCAACATTAGACCATTTTTTTTGTTGGTGCTTGACGACATCTTTTGGCCTGGAAATTGCATTCGAGGGGATTATTGTTGAGCTCATGTATTCATGTTTTTATCGAGAAGCGAATTGCTTGGATGACTCTTTGGCGAGGGGTGGTGTTGATCGCACATCTTGGTTTTGCATGCTAGCGTGAATATTTTGTGTTTTGGTTTCTTGTTTTGGTTTTTTCGTGTTTGTTCGGTTGTTTTTAGCGTTTGTTCTTTATCTCTTACTCCTCGGTACTTTTTTCCTCCATTTAGGTGTATGGAGGCTTTTAATGAGACCATGGAGTATGATGACACTGTATGATGCTTATTAATAAAATCATACTCTTTTGCCGATAAAAAAAACGATAGGCATAAATTAAACATGTAACCAAATATGCAACTATATTAACTATTAATCATGCATGCATTAAATATAAGGAAATGTCAATTGCAATATGCATGAATGCAACTAATTAAATATATTTTTCATGGTTAAAAGAAGGCAATGGTTCAAGGCTCATGTCTGGAGTTGAAATGAGTGAATTTGCGATTGATTCCTTAAGCCTCTTGGCTTGTGAACAAGTAATTAGATCCCTTAGTAGCTTATGTATTGTGTTCATGGCTTGATTAGTGTTTGTACCAGCCAAGACCACATCAATTTAAGTATTTTGATTTCAAATCTAATAATTTGTACATTTTAATTTATAAGTTGATGTAATTAAAATTGATTAACTAGTAATTAAGATCTTATTTCTTTGATAATGTATAATTGCATATGACTATTAAGTAGTGAATTATAATTAGCAATTATTGTAATTTTAGGCGGTAACAATTGGAAATGAACAAGAACTTGTACAGTACATCGCACATATGAATGAAGCGCGCGAATGCCACTAATTGTACAAAGAGCTGAGACTGTTGTCGGGGAATGTGAGGGGAGTTGGTTCGGCATCGAAACGTAAATCAGTTCAACGCCTCTTGCGACGACAAAGGTGTGAGATGTTCATTATACATGATTAGAGGTTCAAGATGATATTTATGTACAACGTTTTCTTTTTTGAATGATTCAAGCTTTGTTTGAATTTTGAGGAATGGTGCGACAATTCTTTTTCGGCATGATTACCTACGTTGTATATGTTGCGAGAAAGGGGGCTTCCACTTGTTGAACACATGTTGCAGTGCCATTCGTGTAGTGGGGGGGGGGGGGGGACAGTGTCGTCTGTTGCACTATTTTCCGTGGCAGCGTTGGCCGTTAATTTTTGGTTGTTGGAGGGTGGTTTTCGTCCGCCCAACCAGAGTTGTTGATTTTCTTCAACGAGTTTACGGTTGAGGGTGATTTATTTTGCATTGCGATTGTTATGTGAGTCTAAGTGGAAAGTGGCACCTTTGGTGCTAATTGAATCAGATTCAAAGGTGGTGTTGTCGTGGTATTTGTACAAGGAGCCAGCCGTGGAATTATTGGCGATGGTTCCGTTAATTTAGTAAGGCATATGAGTCGTTGTTGTGTGTATGTTTTCACAATATTTATCGGGAAGCGTTTAGTTTGGCCGACTCTTTGGCAAAGGGTGGTATTGATCGCTCGTCTTGGTTTTGCATGATGGCGTGAGTGGTTGTTGTTGGATTAAAATCCGTAATTGTGGGCACATATGTAAAATGTATGTTGCTATTATAAAGTATGACACAAAAATAAAGTGACCAATTAAGTTAAGTGTGTCATAGATATTAAAATGTCATGGAAATAAAAGTGTAGATACCATAAGATATATTTATAATTCAATGAGGGGCAGAGTTATAAATATTTAATAGTTTGATTTAATAATCAACTATATAAAGGGGTAGTGGTCCCCAAGAAATAAGTTAACTTGTTTTCTCTCCTTCCCCGTCAGAGAGTTTTACGTCAAGAGATAACCTATCTTCTTGGAAGATCAATACCAAAATTTTGGGATTTCCACATCAAGATTCAAGATTTTCAATCTATCAATGAATTCAGGTACGCTTCCGCACTCGGTTTATTCAGTTTATTATTCTTGATGATTTGACATGATAGATCTTGAATTTTAGATTTCATATCTATCATGTTTTGGTTCTAACAAGTGGCATCAGAGCCAGAGTATGTCGAATCATTAAGAATCTATTAATTGATAGAATTAGAATTCTTGAATAAAATTTTGCATTATTCGTATAAATTCTGGGTTATTAATCTTCCATCCGGAGTTTCTGTTTGTTGCGCCAGTAATAAACAATTGAAATTGTGTTTTCAATTTGGGTGTTTTTAATTTGGAACAGATTATATACTTTTAGTACACGTATATTTAGGGTTTGTTTTATAAAATATTCTGGAATTACCGATTGTTAATATATTTTTTCCCCTTTAAGTTTGTTGTATGTAATAACCCTATGCGAAAACCAATTTCATAAATTTGTGCCTATGTCGTGAATTGGTTAAAGAATTCATTAAAAGTAAACTATTTACAGAATATGAATTTTTTTTTATTTGTCTTTTTTCGGTAATCGCATAAGAAATTCAAGTTATAATATATATATATATATATATATATAATTTCAAATAAATATTCAATTCAGTTTGATCAAAATTATAGTTTTGGTCGTTAGTAATTAAGAAAAAAAAAGCTTGAGCTTTGTCGTGGTAAATTTACCGTGACTTAGAAACTTTATATTCATGTTAGTTCTCGAAGCTTTATATTCGGTTTATGTCTAATTATTATGGTTGAATTTTGTTGAATCATGTTGAGTTTTGTTTGACATTATGCTTAATTATGTCATTAATGTTATCTATCGGATATACATATTTGGTTTTGGTTTTAGAATGCATGCCATTAATTTTATGAAATTTATATTTGATTCGGATTGATCAAGAATTTTAATTTTGATTATTTGGTTATTATGAATATATGAAAGTTTCATGATACTTTTGATTTTAACTTTTAGTTAAAAAAATTGGTTGTTTTGAATTCGACTTTAATTTCGGCAAATGCATGCTTAAGGAATTTTTTTTTTTTGAGAAACAGTCAAAGATTTCGGTATTCAATTTCTGATAGCCCCATTTAGACAACCTTATTTTGGGTTATTTCGGAAACTTAAGTGTTATCAGAAATTTCAGTTTTGACTGTTACAAAATTTTAAATTTGAATATCGGTATATTTATTGTATATATTTTGAGATAAATTAATTGAAGCATTAAGTCACCAAAGTGACCTCTATTGTGGAAATTATTTTATTTTAAAATATAGAAGGTTTTGTGCATGTAAGTCGGATTATGTTAGTATTAATCGGCCCAAAGGAAGGTTAATAATTAACATTATTACATATGCATCTGTGGTAATAAACATGTGATAATTATTCAGTTTTATATGTGAGCAATAAATCGGCCCAAAAGAAGATTTCTGTTTGACATGTTCTTATTATCAATGTTTGATTACTGTACCAAGATATCACTTGCAAGTTAATGTTTTGTCCAAAGATGAAATATTAATAGAGTGTCCGATATCTTGATATGATGTTTACCTTTATTCAAATTTATTATTATTTTGGTTATCTTTTAATTTGATTGAAAGATAAAATTAAGACAAACATTTTGAAACAATTAAATTCATATTTTGGCTTCGGATGTCTAATATTTTAATGGATTAATTGAAACATAATGTCACCAAAGTGACCGCTTTTGTGTAGATTAGTTTATTTAAAATATTAAGATGATTATGGGTTTTTGTAATTCATGCGTTTATTAATTGGCCCAAAGGAAAGTTAATATTTGACAGAATTACAACGACAACTGTGGCGATAAATGTGTGACAATTATAAGGTATTTTATGTGAGCAATACGTTAGTCCAAAGATTAGCCTATTGTTTGACATAGTTTATTGTCAATGTTTGATTGCTACAACAAGAGTACCGCTTACAATTAATATTACTGTCCAAAGACTTGATATTAATGTTGTGCTTGGTATCTTGAGGAGAACTAGTCATTATTTTGAATTTATTTGTTTACTTATGAATATTTATGTGAGCTTGTTTCTATTTTATTTACTTATTTTTGTTCTATATTTAGGTAATTTATTTTTGATGTCACAATATCTGTTAAATACATTCTACACTCATGTTTAGTGAAACTAATTTCAAGGAATAGAAAAGACACTTACATATAGTATTTTGATGTATGAACATAGACTTTGCACTAAAGAATGAACAACTTGCACCTCTCACTGCGGTAAGCACCCATAAAAGGTATTTTGAGAGGTGAGATCGTTCGAATCGCATGAGTCTAATGATCATAAAACACAACATTCTAGATGTCTTTAGGAGCACAAATCTAAAGAGATTAATCATACTAAGGGTTTTCTTGACGAAATTAAGAAATGTTTTACCCAAACCATTAAGGTTAAGATGACATCACTTATGCCTTCTTTGATGTCTATGAAGTATAAGGGTCAAGAAAATGTGAGAGAGTAGATTATAAAAATTCTTTATATTGCTTCAAAATTTAAGACACATAAGATCGAACTCTCTAACAATTGTTTGTTCTTATGTTTTTGACACTGCTTCCTATACAGTTTAACCAATTCAAGTTACAATTTTCAAAGGGAGAAATAGACTCTATTTGAGCTCATTTCTCATTATGTTCTAGAGGAAGAAAGTTGAAGCACTATAAGTGTAAAAGTATTAATTTAATTAGTGCTCATTTAGTTAGTGTCTCTAAGAAAAAGGGCAAAAAAATTAGAATAAAGTTGCTAAGGGTCCTACTCAAAAGAAACAACAATAAGTTACAAAGGGTTGATTTCTTTTGTAACAAGTTAGGACACATGTAAAGTAATTCAAGTTTAAAAGCGAGCAACTACTTCGGTTATTTTGAGTGATCTATGTGCTGTAAATTTTATGATCCCACAATGAAGATTACTTTAAGGAGAGATTTATAATTTTTTTTAGGATGTTGAGTTTGGGGGGGAGAAATAAGGTTAGATACATTACTATTGAGGAGGAATTGAATTATAATTTAATTCATACTATCACTTTTGATGATGTTTAGGTTTTCACACATATCATTAATCAAGAAGTGAATCAAGTACCTCAGCAAAATAATGTTGAACAACTCTCATTCAAGATAAGGTAATTGTTTCAGAAGAACAAACTCAACAACCTTTAAAAAGAACAAGTGTCATTAAAGAGGTCCACGAGAGAAAGATGAAATACTATTCCGAATTATTATGTTGTATTTATTTAAGAAAATAAGGTAACAATGGAATGATAGAAAATGACTCAATCATTTTTATCAGACCATAAAAGTTCTAACTCTCAAAAGTAGGTTGATGTCATTCAAGAAGAGTATAATTTTATGCAAGACAATAAAGTTTAGGAACTTATCTCATTTCCTTAAGGTGCAAACTAATTGGTTGTAAATGGATATTTAAAACCAATAGAGATAGAAATGGTAATGTAGATAAGTATAAAGTACGTCTTGTATCTAAAAGGATATACTCTAAAAGAAGACATTGATTTTGTAGAGATCTTCTCTCAAGTTTCATTGAAAGAATCTTCCAGGATATTCATGACGCTTATTGCTTATTTTAATCTTAAGTTACATAAGATGAATGTTAAGCTTGTGTTTTTCAACGGCGACATTGAAGAAATGAATTATATGGTACAATCATAGGTTTTTGTCTAATGATACAAAATCAATGATATGTAAATTAAAAAAAATCATCTATGAGCTTAAGTAGGACTCTCATTAGTAAAATTATAAATTTCATGTTGATTATCTCATTCAATTTTGAGATAAATTTGGTTGGCACTTGTATATACTACAAGTTCAGTGGGAGTAAACCAAGTGACACTCATATTGCTAAAGTAGATAAGTACTATCTTGCTCAATGCCCTAAAAGTAACCTTGAAATTTAGAAATTCTAAAAGATTCTCAATACATAAGCTATTGAGAATCTAATTTATGCTTAAGTATGTATGCGTTCGGAAATTGTGTACATTGTTGAATGTTAGATGGATATTTAAGAAATTCTAGTATGGACTATTGGATAGTAGCTAATAGATTTATGAGATATCTTTAGAGAACAAAAATTACATGCTCACATGTCGAAGTTCTGGTAAGTTAGAGATCATCAGGTTTACAGACTTCGATTCTAATAGAATATTGATGCAAAAGAATTTTGTCACATGGACTGCTAATTGTATATTGAATAGAAAGACCACTTTAGTTATTTTGTGACAATAAATATGCATTTATTTATTCTATAAACAATAGGAACACTTTAAACTTGAAGGACATAAATATTACGTTCCTAGTTGTTAAATAAAATTCAGAGTGGTTGAGCGTCTATAGAGCATGTTGGTACAAACTCCATAATTGCGCGCATATTAAGAAACTGTCACCCTAGGTCTTTCATGAGCACACTACTCATGTGGGTGTAATGTTATTTAAGGATATTCGGTTTTATTGGGAGTTTGTAATTTTGAAAAAAATGCTCATTCGGTTTAGACACAATTTCAGTTACTTCAGTTTAAAGTTATTTAAGATTATTTTCTGCAGAAATAAAGTTCTTTTGATTTATGCACACTCTGAATTCAGTAAAGTTTGATCTCACTAAGGTTTAGGAGGACCAGTTGGAAATAGACATGTTCGGTTCACATTTCATGTAATTTTCCATGCTACACATCCATGATTGATCTATGTCATTTGACTATATTTGTATACGTGACCATTGATGGGTCCAGTCATAATTGATATGGCGAAGACCGCTTTGATCCTATGTGGATATAGTTGATGGACGAGATTGTTATAGAATACCTATTATATAATAGCAAAATTTTGATCTCATAAGGTTGTACATTTATCAGGAAACATATGTTGCCCAAGTGGGAGATTGTTGGATTAAAATTCGTAATTGTGGGCACATATGTTGTAACACCCGTGTCTTGGGCCTAGGAGTTAGCCGGGTTGTTGTTCGAGTCAAATAAAATCTAATTAAAATAAACCAACTTTGAATAATGACCTATTTGAATCTTAATAAAGAGGGAGGGACCAAAATTGTGATTTACCCACATTTTAAATAAAGCAAGACAACTTTTATGGAAAAGTTGTCATCTTTCTTCTCACTTCCCCTTTCCCAATTTCAAAACCCCCTCCCCCATTTTCAAACTCTCATAAAACCTAGTTACTATTCCATTGACTTTGCTAATCGATTTCAACATCAAATTAAGAGGTAAACATATTTTCTTAACCTCCTCTCTATCCTCTACTTATCTATTGTTTTAGATTTCAAAAATATTGAGTTTTGGAAATTAGGGTTCATATGGAAATTTGGGGTTTTGATGGGGTTTTTCAATTTGTTTTGAGAAATTGTTTTGGGGTTATGTTTAATCATAATGAAATATACAACATATCTTAATTTGGTTGATTTTGGATGAATTTTCGTAGTGGGTCTTTAGGGCAAATTTTAAAGTATGAAAATTTGGGTTTTTGAGAGGTTTAGTGTTGGAATTGAAGGGCTGATGGTCTACCTATGTTAGGAGGGTGATTTGGGGTATTTTGGAAGTCATTTGGGTACTTGGAAATGGGTATTTCAGCCAATAGTTGTTGGAGTCCGAAAATTGGATTTTTGAGGTGTTATGTGGTTTGGGAATTTGAGGAAATTGGGTTGTGATTTGCAAAGTAGATTGATGGTTGAATTAGCATTGAATTGGGAAGTAACGTAGGTGTTTTGTTTGACTAGAAGCAAGAGGAAACGTGGAAGAGGCTTTGGGACCGAATCCGGGAAGTTGAAGGTGATCGCTTGCTTGGTCGTTGAGCTCGGAAGCTTAGGTGAGTGGTTAATTGTTCTAAATGGTTTTAAATAATTGGTTCGAGTATATGGACTAGGTTGGGCTTGGTAGACCCACCTAGAGTTAGGATTAGGGTGGTAGCCTAATCCTAAGCTTGATCTAGAGCCCTTGGATGAACTCATTATATGGTGGTGTATGTCTCGTATGAATTGTGCTATGAATGTCTATGTATATTGCTTTATACATGTGAAATGAGATTGGACTTGTGATGCTTGAGACATGCATAATGATGGTTGTTGGTGAGTGTGTGCTAAGCACAAGGTTATTGAAATGAGTAATGTGAAGTGAGTAAATATTGGCACTAGTTTACTTGAATACAAATGATCGATCATTAGGATGTTAGTGTGTACACATGAGTCTAAAGTCGCGCGTGGCCTTGGTGGCGTTGAGTCACCAAGGAGGAGTACGGGTTCGCCCGGAATTGTATTTAAATATAGTCGGTGATGAGTGGAATCCCATCGACGGGGCGTGAGGATGAGCGGAATCCCCTCCGCGAGACCGGTGATGAGTGAAATCCCACCGTGAGGTAATGTGGTTGTTGGATATGAGTTCCAACATGTCTATCCGCGTATTCGGGTCTTAGCTAGGTGCCAATGTTGGTTGATAAATGTATCAATGTGTTGAGATTAATGATCTTAAATTTGGATGTTTGATGTGACTACTTGTGTTGAGGATTTAGAGCTTGTTGACCATGACATTTACTTGTAATTTGCTCATACATCTTATCTTATGGCTCTTGTGGATCCTTGGTTTATATGTGATTTGCCTTGGCTAGATCGTGCTCGGACCCTGCAATGTTGAGGTTTGTTTTTAGAGCTTACCCTCACTAAGCATCAGTGCTTACGCTCTCTTTGTTCAACATTGCAGATCCTTAGTTCGTGGGTTGCTCGGGCAAGTGGAGGGCCTCCAAGTGTGGTTTTTGGCTTGAGTTCATCAAGTATGGAATTTTAATGTTAGACATGTAATAGTTTGAGCAATGGGACATGTATGGTTTGTTGAATAGTTGTTGGTTGTTAGGAGCATGCTTAGACTCCATGTTATGTTGCTTTTGTATGGCGTGTGATGCCATGTTTGAGTTGTAATCCATGCCTAAATTGCTTATCTTGAATGTTGGTTAAGTGTCTTTGAGTTGCCTTATGTTGAATGTTGAAGCATGAGTTTTGGATGTTTAAGTGTCATCTTGATTCAATTGCATGCTCCTTTGATGTATGTAAATGTTGGATGTTTGTATGGTTGTGAAGTAGTATGTAAATGATGTATGAATGCTTGTTGGGGTCTAGGGGAGTCCTAAATTGCATTTAGAATCGAGTCTTGATCGTTTTTGCTGAGTTTGGAAGTCTTTGCTGTGCAGGGGTATCGATACGGTTGGTATGGTATCGATACCACCTTCTTGTTCCAGCCTCGTGTATCGATACACTTGAGAGGTGTATCGATACTATTTTTGCAACTGGAGCTACTGTCCAGTTCCGTATCGGTACGGGCCTTCATGCGTATCGATACGGTCTCCTTAGCGTTGACCGTGGGAAGTCAACAATTGGGGAGGGTATCGATACACTCCTAGGTGTATCGATACGGTCTCCATAAGTTGACTTGGACCAGTTGACTTGGTCAAGGGGTATCGATACACCCCTTAAGTGTATCGATACACCTGCAGTTAAGTTTTAAAATTGGGCTGTTTTATGTTTGTTTGAGTTGTTCGATTGATCCATTCATGCTTTTCCGCTGTATGATCACTTAGGGATTAATATTCATCTAGACAAGACTTTTAAAATGAAAAAAATAGGGTTGCTAACCGAGGGGGAATTCCTTAGGGAGTTTTCGCTCGGTTTTCCCCGTGTGGCCCACTCGGACCGGTCATTCAGCCAGACCGGGACGAGGGGGTTACACTTGTTGGTATCAGAGCCTAAGGTTACCGAGACCTTGGGCAGGTAAGTGAGGTAAGTTTAAGTTTTAAATTAAATTGCACGGTGTTTGCTTGTTTTGCAAGAATGATTGCTTGTGTGACAAATATGTTGGCTGTTTTATTTTAAAGCATGTGTGTGTGGGTCCCATTGCTACTATTACATTGGAAAAACGATTTTTAAGTGAGGGAACATACTCGAACACTTGGA
Organism: Hibiscus tridactylites; assembly: GCA_958450335.1. NCBI lineage: Eukaryota > Viridiplantae > Streptophyta > Magnoliopsida > Malvales > Malvaceae > Hibiscus > Hibiscus tridactylites. The sequence goes on along the minus strand of OY288289.1, from coordinate 43,137,678 downwards.
AGCCTTGCCTTGCTAACCCAACTTGTATGTTTTGTTGTTGTGGTTGTAGTTAATATCTGTGAGAGCGATGTCTAGACCGAGAGGTAGACCGAGGTTGGTTCGTCAGGAACCACGAGTTGCGGCTCCTGTTGAGCCGACAGTTGGTGTGGAGGCTCACCTTGAAGGGGCGGTGGCCGCGGGAGTTGGCGCTCCTCCACCACCTCCACCACCACCACCTCCTCCACCTGGAGTTGGGGGCGAGGATGGAGTCGGAGGAAATGGACCACAAGTTGGCCAAGGTGGCCAAGGTCCAGCTGGAATTGACATGGCTCCGCTTGTGCAAGCAATAGCGGGAGCATTCCAGGCCGCAGTTGCAGGAGCTCAGGCTGCAGCTCAGCCTAGGTGTGATGATGCTAGTCTATCGTTGGAGAGGCTCCGTAGCCTAGGGGCCGAGGAGTTTAGAGGATCTACTCCGGAGAGGTCGGAGTTATGGTTGGAGAAGACAGTTCGTATTTTGGCTCAGATGGGTTGTGCGGGCGCACGTAGATTGGGTTGTGTGATCTCATTGCTTCAGGGTGATGCCTACACCTGGTGGGTCACCATCACTACCGGGGTTCCGGAGACAGAGATTGACTGGGAGTTCTTTGAGTCTGCTTTCCGAAAGAGGTACTTGGGACCGAGGTACCTAGATGAGAAGAAGAGAGAGTTCATGGCTCTCACTCAGGGAGATGCTTCTCTGACTGATTATGAGATTCGTTTCGTTCGTCTGAGTCAGTATGCTCCGGAGTTAGTACCTACTGAGAGGGCTCGATGTGATCGTTTCAGATACGGACTTCATGAGGAAGTTAAGAGGTATACCTTAGCTTCTGATTATTCTGACTTTGATGTCTTGGTTGCTAGAGCCAAGGACATTGAGCACAGCTTGGGGCTGGCCAAGCGTTCTGGGGGATCTAGTTCTGGTAAGAGGCACAACAACTTTGATGGTAGAGATGATAAGAGACACAGAGGTGGCGGACATCAGTTTGACCATAGACGTGGCGGTGGCCACCATGGTAGGGGCCATCAGGGCCATAGAGGAGGAGGGCGGTTGCCCGAGTGTACCCGTTGTGGGAGGCAGCATGCTGGTGAGTGTTGGGGTAACTTCCATGCTTGTTGGAACTGTGGTTCGAGGGACCACTTTAGGAGGGATTGTCCGCATCAGGCGGCTCAGGCACCAAACATTGCTCAGGCTCCTGCGAGAGCCAATGATTTTCAGAGAGGCCGTGGGCGCGGTTGTGGCTACTTCCAGCCTAGGGCTGATGCACCTAGGGTAGACGCTCAGAGGAACCTTGCTCATGTTGTGGCTGTGCAGCCAGAGGCGGGAGGACCAGCGAGAGTCTATGCTCAGAGAGAGGCCGGGAACGACACCGATGTGATAGCAGGTAATTTCGAGTTACAATCTATGTCTTTGCTTTCTTTGGTTGATTCGGGTTCTACGCATTCCTACATTTTGAGTGAGCATGCACAGAAGTTAGATATTCATGTTGAGATCTTAGTTGTAGGTATGCATGTTACTAGTTCTTTTGGTGAGACAGTTGTGGCTAAACGTATGTATAGGAGGTGTCCACTGAAGATTCAGGGTCATGTGTTTTCAGTTGATATGATGGAACTTCCCTTCTATGGTTTTGATATTATTTTGGGTATGGATTGGTTGGTTGAGCATCGGGCTAGTGTGGATTTCGAGACAAAGAGAATTTCTTTGAAGCTTTCGGATGACTACGAGGTAGTAGTAGTAGGCGAGAACATTAAGTTCTTGTCTAATGTGGTGTCAGCTTTAGAGGCTCATAGGTTGATGGACTCTGGATGTGGGGCTTATTTAGCTTATGTTATGAATCCGGATATGAGTGAAGCTAGACCGAAAGATATCAGAACAGTGTGTGACTTTCCAGATGTGTTTCCTGAAGAGTTGCCGGGTTTGCCTCCTGACAGAGATGTTGAGTTTGTGATTGAGACAGTTTTAGGGTCTAATCCAGTTTCGATAGCTCAGTATCGTATGGCTCCGAAAGAGTTGAAAGAATTGAAGAGTCAATTGCAAGAATTATTGGACCGTGGTTTTATTAGGCCTAGTAGTTCTCCGTGGGGTGCTCTAGTGTTGTTTGTGAAAAAGAAAGATGGTAGCATGCGCATGTGTATTGACTATAGGCAGTTGAATCAGTTGACTGTGAAGAATAAGTATCCGTTGCCTCGTATAGATGATTTGTTTGATCAGTTGAGAGGTGCTTCAGTGTTCTCGAAGATAGATTTGAGATCCGGGTATTATCAATTGAAGGTGAAGGAATGTGATGTTCCGAAGACAGCTTTTAGGACTAGGTATGGTCACTATGAGTTTCTTGTGATGCCGTTTGGGCTCACAAATGCACCTGCAGCATTCATGGACATGATGAACAGAATTTTCAGAGATTATCTAGATCGTTTTGTAGTTGTCTTCATTGATGATATACTTGTGTATTCGAAGACAGAAGAAGAGCATGATGAGCACTTGAGATTTGTCTTACAGAGATTGTTGAGCAATCAGTTGTATGCGAAGCTTAGTAAATGTGAGTTCTGGATTCGAGAGGTTGTATTTCTTGGCCATGTTTTTTCGGCCGAAGGTATTCGAGTTGATCCATCGAAGATTGAGGCTATTGTTGAGTGGAAACAACCTAAGTCCGTGACCGAGATTAGGAGTTTCCTAGGATTAGCCGGTTACTATAGGAGATTTGTTGATGGCTTCTCTAGAGTAGCTTCTCCTTTGACTAAGTTGTTGCAAAAGGGAGTCAAGTTTGAATGGTCAGATGCAAGACAGAGGGCCTTTGAAAAATTGAAAGAAGCTTTGACGAATGCTCCAGTGTTAGTGCAGCCTGTTTCAGGTAAGGAATTTGTGATTTACAGTGATGCTTCCTACGTAGGTCTAGGATGTGTTTTGATGCAAGATAGGAGAGTTGTTGCTTATGCTTCTAGACAGTTGAAGATTCATGAGAAGAACTATCCTACTCATGATATAGAGTTGGCCGCAGTTGTCTTTGCATTGAAGATTTGGCGTCATTACTTGTATGGTGAGAAGTGTATTGTCTACACCGATCATAAGAGCTTGAAGTACTTGATGACACAGAAAGAGTTAAACTTGAGACAGAGGAGATGGCTAGAGTTGTTAAAAGATTATGATTTGACCATTGAGTACCATCCGGGTAAAGCAAACGTAGTAGCCGATGCTTTGAGTAGAAAAGTGGTCGTTGAGTTGAGAGCTATGTTTGCTAGATTGAGTGTGTCCGATGATGGCGGTTTGATCACCGAGTTGCAAGTGAAGCCTTCTTTGATTCAGTTGATTAGAGAGAAGCAGTTGCAAGATGCAAGCCTAGTTCCTCATGTTCAAGACATAGCCGAAGGAAGACCGACTGAGTATAGTTTCAGTGATGAGAGTTTGTTGTGCTTTAGGGATAGAATTGTTGTACCGGAGGATGTCGAGTTGAGACGTCAAATTTTGAGCGAAGCACATTCGAGTCCCTTTTCTATGCATCCGGGTAGTACCAAGATGTACCGAGATTTGAAGAATGATTACTTCTGGGTTGGTTTGAAGAGAGATGTAGCCGAGTATGTGAGCCGTTGCATGGTTTGTCAGAGAGTGAAGGCAGAACATCAGGTTCCTTCAGGTTTGCTACAGCCTTTGAAGATTCCGGAATGGAAATGGGAGAGGATCACCATGGATTTTGTATCGGGGTTGCCTTTGTCTCCTTCGAAGAAGAATTCAGTTTGGGTGATTTTTGATAGGTTCACTAAGTGTGCTCACTTCTTAGCAGTTAACACTACGGATTCTTTAGACAAGTTGGCAAACTTGTACATCCGTGAGATTGTGAGACTTCATGGAGTTCCGAAGTCCATTGTTTCAGATAGGGATCCTAGATTTACTTCGAGGTTCTGGGGTTGCTTACATAGTGATTTGGGTAGCCGTTTGCATTTCAGCACATCTTATCATCCGCAGTCCGATGGGCAGTCAGAGCGAGTGATACAGATTCTTGAGGATATGCTTCGTTGTTGTGTGATTGATTTTCAGGGTTCTTGGGAGAAGCACTTACCGTTGGTTGAGTTTGCTTACAACAACAGTTATCAGTCTAGTATCCAGATGGCACCTTATGAGGCTTTGTATGGTAGACGGTGTAGGACTCCGATTTGTTGGGCTGAGACAGGTCAGAGATTGCTACCTATGCCAGACTTGCTTAAAAAAACTACAGAAAAAGTGAAGTTGATTTGTGACCGTCTGAAAGCAGCTTCCGATCGTCAGAAATCTTATGCAGATTTGAGGAGGAAAGAGATTGAGTACTCAGTGGGTGAGAAAGTGTTTCTGAAAGTATCTCCGTGGAAGAAGGTGATGAGATTTGGCCGGAAGGGCAAATTGAGTCCCAGGTTCATTGGTCCGTATGAGATAGTTGAGCGGATTGGGCCTGTAGCTTATCGCTTGAGGTTACCTTCGGAGTTAGAGAAGATCCATGATGTCTTTCATGTATCTATGCTTAGAAGATATAGATCAGATCCTTCTCATGTGATGCCCGTTGAGGAGATAGAGTTAAATCCGGATTTGTCCTATAATGAAGAACCCGTTGAGATACTTGCTTCTGATAGCAAGGTGTTGCGCGGCAAGACCATAGAGTTGGTCAAGGTGTTGTGGAGACAGAGAGGCGTGGAAGAGGCCACGTGGGAGAGGAAAGTAGATATAGTTGAACAGTTTCCGTATTTGTTTCCACCAGGTAATTTCGGGGACGAAATTCCTTAAGTGGGAGAGAGTTGTAACACTCGTGTCTTGGGCCTAGGAGTTAGCCGGGTTGTTGTTCGAGTCAAATAAAATCTAATTAAAATAAACCAACTTTGAATAATGACCTATTTGAATCTTAATAAAGAGGGAGGGACCAAAATTGTGATTTACCCACATTTTAAATAAAGAAAGACAACTTTTATGGAAAAGTTGTCATCTTTCTTCTCACTTCCCCTTTCCCAATTTCAAAACGCCCTCCCCCATTTTCAAACTCTCATAAAACCTAGTTACTATTCCATTGACTTTGCTAATCGATTTCAACATCAAATTAAGAGGTAAACATATTTTCTTAACCTCCTCTCTATCCTCTACTTATCTATTGTTTTAGATTTCAAAAATATTGAGTTTTGGGAATTAGGGTTCATATGGAAATTTGGGGTTTTGATGGGGTTTTTCAATTTGTTTTGATAAATTGTTTTGGGGTTATGTTTAATCATAATGAAATATACATGTCTTAATTTGGTTGATTTTGGATGAATTTTCGTAGTGGGTCTTTAGGGCAAATTTTAAAGTATGAAAAATTGGGTTTTTGAGAGGTTTAGTGTTGGAATTGAAGGGTTGATGGTCTACCTATGTTAGGAGGGTGATTTGGGGTATTTTGGAAGTCATTTGGGTACTTGGAAATGGGTATTTCAGCCAATAGTTGTTGGAGTCCGAAAATTGGATTTTTGAGGTGTTATGTGGTTTGGGAATTTGAGGAAATTGGGTTGTGATTTGCAAAGTAGATTGATGGTTGAATTAGCATTGAATTGGGAAGTAACGTAGGTGTTTTGTTTGACTAGAAGCAAGAGGAAACGTGGAAGAGGCTTCGGGACCGAATCCGGGAAGTTGAAGGTGATCGCTTGCTTGGTCGTTGAGCTCGGAAGCTTAGGTGAGTGGTTAATTGTTCTAAATGGTTTTAAATAGTTGGTTCGAGTATATGGACTAGGTTGGGCTTGGTAGACCCACCTAGAGTTAGGATTAGGGTGGTAGCCTAATCCTAAGCTTGATCTAGAGCCCTTGGATGAACTCATTATATGGTGGTGTATGTCTCGTATGAATTGTGCTATGAATGTCTATGTATATTGCTTTATATATGTGAAATGAGATTGGACTTGTGATGCTTGAGACATGCATAATGATGGTTGTTGGTGAGTGTGTGCTAAGCACAAGGTTATTGAAATGAGTAATGTGAAGTGAGTAAATATTGGCACTAGTTTACTTGAATACAAATGATCGATCATTAGGATGTTAGTGTGTACACATGAGTCTAAAGTCGCGCGTGGCCTTGGTGGCGTTGAGTCACCAAGGAGGAGTACGGGTTCGCCCGGAATTGTATTTAAATATAGTCAGTGATGAGTGGAATCCCATCGACGGGGCGTGAGGATGAGTGGAATCCCCTCCGCGAGACCGGTGATGAGTGAAATCCCACCGTGAGGTAATGTGGTTGTTGGATATGAGTTCCAACATGTCTATCCGCGTATTCGGGTCTTAGCTAGGTGCCAATGTTGGTTGATAAATGTATCAATGTGTTGAGATTAATGATCTTAAATTTGGATGTTTGATGTGACTACTTGTGTTGAGGATTTAGAGCTTGTTGACCATGACATTTACTTGTAATTTGCTCATACATCTTATCTTATGGCTCTTGTGGATCCTTGGTTTATATGTGATTTGCCTTGGCTAGATCGTGCTCGGACCCTGCAATGTTGAGGTTTGTTTTTAGAGCTTACCCTCACTAAGCATCAGTGCTTACGCTCTCTTTGTTCAACATTGCAGATCCTTAGTTCGTGGGTTGCTCGGGCAAGTGGAGGCCCTCCAAGTGTGGTTTTTGGCTTGAGTTCATCAAGTATGGAATTTTAATGTTAGACATGTAATAGTTTGAGCAATGGGACATGTATGGTTTGTTGAATAGTTGTTGGTTGTTAGGAGCATGCTTAGACTCCATGTTATGTTGCTTTTGTATGGCGTGTGATGCCATGTTTGAGTTGTAATCCATGCCTAAATTGCTTATCTTGAATGTTGGTTAAGTGTCTTTGAGTTGCCTTATGTTGAATGTTGAAGCATGAGTTTTGGATGTTTAAGTGTCATCTTGATTCAATTGCATGCTCCTTTGATGTATGTAAATGTTGGATGTTTGTATGGCTGTGAAGTAGTATGTAAATGATGTATGAATGCTTGTTGGGGTCTAGGGGAGTCCTAAATTGCATTTAGAATCGAGTCTTGATCGTTTTTGCTGAGTTTGGAAGTCTTTGCTGTGCAGGGGTATCGATACGGTTGGTATGGTATCGATACCACCTTCTTGTTCCAGCCTCGTGTATCGATACACTTGAGAGGTGTATCGATACTATTTTTGCAACTGGAGCTACTGTCCAGTTCCGTATCGGTACGGGCCTTCATGCGTATCGATACGGTCTCCTTAGCGTTGACCGTGGGAAGTCAACAATTGGGGAGGGTATCGATACACTCCTAGGTGTATCGATACGGTCTCCATAAGTTGACTTGGACCAGTTGACTTGGTCAAGGGGTATCGATACACCCCTTAAGTGTATCGATACACCTGCAGTTAAGTTTTAAAACTGGGCTGTTTTATGTTTGTTTGAGTTGTTCGATTGATTCATTCATGCTTTTCCGCTTTATGATCACTTAGGGATTAATATTCATCTAGACAAGACTTTTAAAATGAAAAAAATAGGGTTGCTAACCGAGGGGGAATTCCTTAGGGAGTTTTCGCTCGGTTTTCCCCGTGTGGCCCACTCGGACCGGTCATTCAGCCAGACCGGGATGAGGGGGTTACATATGTAAAATGTATGTTGCTATTATAAAGTATGGCACAAAAATAAAGTGACCAATTAAGTTAAGCGTGTCATAGGTATTAAAATGTCATGGAAATAAAAGTGTAGATACCATAAGATATATTTATAATTCAATGAGGGACAGAGTTATAAATATTTAATAGTTTGATTTAATAATCAACTATATAAAGAGGTAGTGGTCCCCAAGAAATAGGTTAACTTGTTTTCTCTCCTTCCCCGTCAGAGAGTTTTACGTCAAGAGATAACCTATCTTCTTGGAAGATCAATACCAAAATTTTGGGATTTCCACATAGAGATTCAAGATTTTCAATCTATCAATGAATTCAGGTACGCTTCCGCACTCGTTTATTCAGTTTATTATTCTTGATGATTTGACATGATAGATCTTGGGTTTTAGATTTCATATCTATCATGTTTTGGTTCTAACAGTTGTGTGTTTTGCTTTATTTTGTATGAGTTTGTTTTGGTATTTTAATGGCCGTTTGTAACTTTTATCACACTCTTCGGTACTCTTTTCCTCCATTTAGGTGTAGGGAGGTTTTTAATGAGGTCGTTGAGTGTGATGACTCTATATTATTCCTTTCAATAAAATCATACGTTTTGTCGATCAAAAAATTTATAGTAGTGAGAAGATGTATGATGATACAATTAGTCCCCCACAAAAGAAGAAGATGAAAACTTTTGATTGGTTTGTTCAAAAAGTCTAAAAATAATTATGCAAGTTCTTCCAAAGTGTCAACTTGTGCCTCATCACCGACTCGGCCTTTAACAACCCGAGCTGAACAAGAGTTTTTTCCCCTTTGCATATTATTCCCCAAACTCAAAAAACTGGCATGAGAACGAATGAGGGGGAGAGCCAACCTGATGTTACCTCTCTTCTAATGATCCAACGAAAAGAAAAAAAATTGTTGACTATCATCCAATGGACCAAGAAGCGGTGAGAAAATAATACATCAGTGGGGGTTCTGGACAGGCGCGACCGCACAGGGCCCCCAATAGAGAGGGCCCCAAAATAGAGAACCTAAATTAAATTAAATATTTGTAAAAAAAATTGTAGATTTATATATATAATTATGTGCATATATATAATTATGTGTGTATATAAGTTAATTTTTTGTATTAAGGTTTTTTTTAAAATAACAACTTATATTTATTATTGATTATAAATTAAGGGCCTCATTTTAATATATTGCACAGGCCCCCCAAAATTTTTGAACCGCCCCTGGAATACATGCAAAGAGATGTTTTCCAACCAAAGAAGCACAAATTACCTCAAATGAACTTCAAATGAGATATATTATGTCGCTTTAATGAATCTTGGTTTAAGAAGTATTTTTGAGTCGATTATAGTGCTTCAAAAGAAATTGCATTTTGCTTTGTTTGTTACTTGTTTAAGAATGAAACTACCAAAGTTGTAGGGGATATGCTTTTGGTTTTATTGGGCATAGTGTTTGGAATAGAAGTTAGGTTTAGAAAACATGTTGGTGGGATTAACAACGTTCATAATCAAGCTTTTCAAAAGTGGGAGAATTAAAAAAAATCAAAGTCATCTATCAAAGCTTCTTTAAACCAACAAACTGAGCAAGCTAAAAGTAATTATTAAATTTGTTTAACTGCTTCTTTTCTTTGTTTGAGATTTTTTTCTTCAAAAATTGACATTATGCGATCATAACGAATGTGGTGAATCAAATAACAAGAGCAATTTTTTTAAACTTTTGAATTGATTTGCAGAAAAGAATGATGATATAGGAAATGATGTTTTGAAGAGTGCACTTAAAAATAATAAAATAATTGCACCTTTAATTCAAATGGAGCTTATCAATTGTTATGCAAAAGAAACTACCAAGATAATTATGAAGGATCTTTGTAAGGATTATTTTGAAATATTAGTAGACTAGTCTAGTGATGTATCTTAAAAAGAACAAATTGCTTTGTATGTGTATTATGTTGATAAAAATAGAATGTTAATAAAACAGTTTCTTAGAATTGTTCGTGTTGGAGATACCACAGCTTTGTCTCTTAGGCTTTGCTTGGTAGAGAGAGAAAAAAATATGAAGTATAGAAAAGTGAAAGCGTGGAAAACATTTTTTCTTTCTATTGGTGTGTTTGGTTGGGAGGACAAAGAACTAAAAAAAGATAGATTTATTTCCTCTCGATTGCTTGGTGAAATAAAAAGCTGAAACAAAAGAAAATTTATTTTACCAATATACCCTTCTACTTATATTTCTTTTATTGATAACTTTTTTGTTATGGGATATTATTTATTTAAAAAGATTAAAATTCTTTTACTTTTTAAAACTTAATACAACAAATTTATAAAAATAATAATATTTAAAGTAAAAAAATTAAATAATAACTTGAATTAATATATATATATATATGTATGTATGCATGATATTTTTTTCAAATTATAATTTCGATCTAAAAAATTTAACTATAAAAATAAATTATAATAAAACGATAATTTTTATGAATCAAAAAATGAAAAACAAAATAAATTATATTTTGGTGTTGATCGATGCTCATGTAGAGGCATTACAGTGTGTGTGCTTTATTCATATTTTCCGCGAGGGTAACTATTTGGCTAATGTGCTTGCAAAGGAAGGAGTAGTAAATCAAGTTGGTATGTTCCGTGATGGTTGGTAAGTGTGTGTTGATCGGTGCAAGGATGTTGTTGGGCGTCCTGGGAGCTGGATTGGCACGACAGTGTGCTGGGAACGGGGTTGGAACGACAGGGGCTGGTTGGTTTTGGGTGGTGTGCGGCGTTGCCTTTGTGCGACTGGGGGCTGGCATTGTTCGATCCTTTGGTTGGGTTGGGTATTCTTATAGCGTTTTGTTCTTTGTTCTGTTGATTTATATTCGGATAGACACTCTTTTCCTCCGATAGGTTTAGGGAGTTTTTTAATGAGGTCTATGCGGATATTTGCTCTTGTATGATTAACTTAATAAAATCGTACAAGTTTACTGATAAAAAAACACAAATAATGATATGCATAAAATAAATTTAAAAAACATGACACAATTAAAGATAATACAATAAGTTATCCAAATTCTAACAAAAATATCGTAAAAATTCATAATAACAAATAAATGTGACATTTAAAAATAATAACTAAACACAAAGATGTGAATACAAGTATTTGAAAAATAAAAATAAACAATATATAAAAGACATAATGACTGTAATTCATATATTTATCATTTTGGTCGTGTACATGGACAACGAGACAATTCCATCGAATTCTTTCTTCCCCGACACAATAGAGTCTAGGATTCTTAAAAAATTTCAACTTTACTAAACAAACAACACAGATGCACTATTATTCAAGTAATTTTATTTTCATGAACGGAAGAATACTAACAATAAGTGATTTTGGAAGCATTAGAGATGCAAGTCCTAACTTCCAAACAACAAAAACCTTGAATTAGATATGTTATTAAATTTTATATATTAGAGTAAGAGGAAATGGTAGCTCAATCTCGAGCTAAACAATGCTCAAATGTATTATAAATCATATCATATTTTAATTATGATTAGATGATTTAGTTGAAACCAAATTTGATGGTTGGCAAAAAAATCTAAGGCTGCTAATTCTCTCTCAAGGCAAGCTAGCAAAAACTCCATCATTGAGAACATCTGCTCTACCACAGCTATAAGCTTGATTGTCTACTTTCGAACACCAAAATAGCATAAATGATAGGGTACAAGCAAAATAGAGTAGATTCTTTCATACAATTTCTAAAAAGCAACCAAAAGTAGTACAATCTAAAGCTATTATAACTGAAACCTTAAGTCATCCTTGAAGTTAATTTCATTTACTTTCAAAATACTGTTAACATAAGAAAATGATTGTAAAGCAAATATTTGGATCCCATATTATGTATGTCTACAGGTGACAAAATGAATCTAAATATATTGCAGGAAAAGTAAAGCAAATTTAACATGAAAGGTCATGGGCACATTTCAAATTATAATTCCATGAAGATCGAAAGCATCCATTCTTTAAGTTAGAAAAACAATGTCCCTAACACGAGTCTGACCTAGCTGCATCTCTGATGACCTATATTCTCTGAAAATCACCATAATAACTAAACACTGACTTTAACCAGCAATATCCACCAAACAAGCTATTCACGGACCGCGAGACAGCGACTGAGCCAGTTCAGCACTGGGATTTGTCCAGCGCACCTCAGGGTGCATTCTGCCCGCACCAAGGTGCAGCCAGCACGCACCAGGGGCCCTAGGGGCTTGTTTCAGCACCATGGGTCTGCTCGATCGAGCCCAGGAGGGTCCAATCCGAGTTTGGAATAAGTCATTGTTATTTTTAGCCATGTAATTTTATTTTTGATTCATTATTTCAATAATTTTATGGCTTTCCTTGTTTTTAGGGATTTAGAGATTTTGGGGCGATCTGAGCCGTCCGTGTAATTAAATTTAGACTGTTAGATGTACGACGCTTCATGTATAAATAGAGGTTAGCCCCTTCTCATTTACTCACTTCATCATTGTGGAATACATCTAGCATTCCCAACACTTGCTTCTCTTTGTGTGTCATTTCCTTTCCGTTGTTCATCTTTATTTCCGCAAGGATCTAAGCCGTAGTGCTTTATCGTTTCAGGCTTACTTAGTCGCGAAAGTGTTAGAAGCGAGCTAAGGTCGAACGTCCGAGTTAGCGAGAAGTCTACCGACGTAACAAGTGGTATCAGAGCGAGTTTGATCGGGAGAAATGACACCACAGAACTCCGGTGAAGTCCAAACAAGTGAAGGAGTTACCGGTCGCAATGGCGACAAGAAGCGAGGAGGTTCCAAGGACAAAAGTGTAGCCTTGGAAAAGAGGGTCGCAAGTCCTGACGATTCCATGAGAGAAGTTGAGGAGACCCGAGGTGACGAGGATTCACGTTCCGATCTGATCAAGTCCATTGAAGGGAAGATCAGAGGTGAGGTGGAGAACCTCCTGGGTGAGTTGTACGACAAGTTAGATGGTCGAGACAACTCTCTAGAGGCCAAGATAGTCTCTATGAAGGAAGAGATGAAAGAGCTCAAGAATGAGCTTCAAATTTATCAAGCGACATTGAAGAGTGGGATGCTTGCCGAAGTTGTAGCACCCAAGCTGAAGGTCGACGCCCCGCATCCCAGCAAGTTCAGTGGATCGAGGGTAGCCCAAGATGTAGACAACTTCATCTGGGGCCTTGAACAGTATTTCCGTGTGACGAGCATCGATGACGATACAACCAAGATAAACATTGCCTCTGTTTATCTTACCGATGTCGCTCTTTTATGGTGGCGACGCAGATGTGATGAGGAAGAAGACAACACAATTCCTTTCAAGACATGGAAGGATTTCATGTTTGAGTTCAAGGAGCATTTCTATCCGAATAATGCTCAGCAAGAGGCACGGTTGAAGATGCGTCAGTTAAAGCATGACGGGACCATCACAGAGTATGTAAGGAAGTTCACAGAACTTAAGCTCCAACTCACGAGTTTGAGTGAAGATGAAGGCTATTTTGACTTCATGAATGGGCTCCAGAAGTGGGTCAAGATGGAGTTAGAGCGGAGGGAGGTCAGAAGTCTCTCCAAAGCACTAACTGTGGCAGATTCTCTTGCTCAGTATGAGAACAAGAAGTCCGAGCAAAGTACGGGTCCGGAAGGCCTTCAAGTGGCAAAGTGAGGCCAGACGAGTGGAAGGGTCGCATGCCATGGGAAAGGAACCGAGGGAGGAACAATGAGAACTTCCAGTGTTTCACTTGCGGGGGTAGGCACCTACGAAAGTATTGTCCGCAGAATGTAAAGATTGCCGCCGTGCAAGAGAAAGAGTCCGATGAGAAAGAGACTCCGAAGATTGGATCCATCCTCAGTTGCATGGATTCCAAGAAAGGCAACAAGAAGAAGGGGCTGATGTTTGTAGACATCACTATTGCTGGCCGAAAGATGAGTGCATTAGTTGATATGGGTGCCTCAAAGTTGTTCTTGTCCGAACAAGCAGCGAAAAAACTCGGCCTTTGTGTTGAGAAGGCGAGTGGGTTCATCAAAAATGTTAATTCCAAAGAAGCTCCGATTGTCGGATAGCAAAAGGAGTTAAACTCGACATTGGAGGTTGGACGGGTAAGGAAGCCATCAAGGTAATTCCGCTTGATGATTTTGAATTCGTTATTGGGCTTAGCTTCCTTGATAAGATTAATGTGTTTCCCGTCCCATTTGCCGATTGTTTGTGCATCCTAGATCCGAAGCACCAATGCGTTGTTCTAGTAAGCCGAAAGGCCGGAGTTGGGCCAAATTACTTTCAGCCATTCAGTTTTCGAAGGGGGTACGCAAGGAGGAACCCACCTTTCTAGCAGCATTGGTCGAGGATGAGCATGTCATGGCCGAGAAGGTCCCCGATGAGGTGGGACAATTGTTGGCAGATTTTCGTGATGTAATGCTAGCAGAATTGCCGAAGAGTCTACCGCCAAAGAGGGAAGTAGATCACATAATTGAGCTCGTGCCCAATGCGGAGCCACCAGCCAAAGCCCCTTACCGAATGGCTCCGCCCGAGTTAGAGAAGTTGTGCAGACAGTTGAAAGAACTCCTAGAGGCAGGGTATATCCGACCTTCGAAGGCACCCTACGGTGCTCCAATGTTATTTCAGAAAAAGCATGATGGGTCCCTAAGAATGTGCATTGACTACCGAGCTTTGAACAAGCTCACCGTAAAAAACAAGTATCCGATCCCACTTATCGCAGACTTGTTCGACCAACTTGGTGGTGCAAGGTGGTTCACCAAGTTGGACTTGAGGTCCGGGTATTACCAAGTCAGGATAGCCGCAGGGGATGAGCCGAAGACCGCGTGTGTTACCCGCTACGGTTCATATGAGTTCCTAGTGATGCCGTTCGGCCTCATGAATGCTCCAACCACTTTTTTCACACTTATGAACAATGTACTACAACCATTTCTAGATCAGTTCGTTGTGGTTTACCTTGATGATATTGTTATCTATAGCAAATCTCTTGTGGAGCATGTTGAGCACTTGAGACAGGTGTTTGAAGTATTGCGAGAGAACGAGCTCTATGTGAATGAAGAGAAGTGCTCGTTTGCTTAGAAGGAAGTTCCTTTCCTTGGCCATATCGTTGGTGGGGGCAAAATCTGAATGGATGGAGCCAAGGTCTGAGCAATTGATAAGTGGAAGCCACCAACTAGAGTGACCGAGCTGCGGTCATTCCTTGGACTCGCGAATTATTACAAACGGTTCGTGAAGAGTTATTCAAAGATTGCCGCACCCTTGACCGAGCTATTGAAGAAGGACAAGGCGTGGGTTTGGGGCATCGAGTTTCAGAATGCCTTTGTAAAATTGAAGAAGGCCATGGTGAGTGAACCGGTTTTGGTGTTGCCTGATTACACCAAGCCATTTGAAGTCTACACAGATGCATCAGACGTTGCCATTGGAGGGGTCTTGATGCAAGAGGGACATCTGGTTGCATATGAAAGCCGGAAGCTCAATGAGACCGAGAGGAAGTACAC
Organism: Hibiscus tridactylites; assembly: GCA_958450335.1. Lineage (NCBI taxonomy): Eukaryota > Viridiplantae > Streptophyta > Magnoliopsida > Malvales > Malvaceae > Hibiscus > Hibiscus tridactylites. Next base: position 43,122,584 of record OY288289.1, on the reverse strand, counting down.
GGTCCATAAGAAGGAGATGACGAAAATAGTATATTGCTTGCGCATTTGGCGACACTATCTTCTGGGTCGAGGTTTGTTATGTTTACAGACAATGTTGCAAATAGTTGATTTCTGACCCAGAAGAAGCTTTCTCCCAAGCAGGTCCGTTGGCAGGAATTTTTAGCAGAGTTTGATTTTTCCTTGGAGTACAAGCCAGGGAAGGTGAATTATGTTACCGATGCATTAAGCCGGAGGTACAACATCGAGATCGTTAGCCTGCCTGTGGGAAGCTTGTTAGAGCGCATCAAAGAGTGGTTACCTCATGACCCAACATCCAAAATGTTGATCGATCATGCCAAGGAGGGCAGAACCAGAAAGTTTTGGCTTGAGGGGGACTTGTTATATGCTCGAGGCCGCCGCCTTTATTTGCCTCAGTTTGGTGAGTTGCGCAAGGAGATCATGAAAGAGTGTCACGACTCGATGTGGGCGGGACATCCAGGTATTACTCGGACCATAGCCCTTATTGCCCGAGACTACTACTGGACACACATGGGTGCAGACATTGAAGCCTCTGTGAAAACTTGCCTTGTGTGCCAACAAGACAAGATAGAGATGAAGAAGCTACGAGACTATTGCAGCCGTTGCCGATACCCGACCGACCATGGGAAAGTGTTTCTTTAGATTTCATTGTTGGTTTACCTTGTACTGACGGGTTGTCGAGTATCATGGTGGTCGTTGACAGGTTTTCGAAGTATGGTACATTCATCCCAGCTTCCAAGGTGTGCCCAGCCCAGGAAGCAACTAGACTTTTCTTTAAGCACGTGGTGAAATATTGGGGCGTGTCAAAGACCATCATCAGTGACTGGGACACACGGTTCACAGGCCGTTTTTGGACCAAGTTGTTCAAGCTTATGGAATCGAGCTTGAACTTTTCGACAAGCGTTCACCCACAGACATACGGACAGACCAAGAGGGTGAATGCACTCGTTGAGCTTTATTTGAGGCACTATGTGAGTTCTACGCAACAGAATTGGCCCAAGCTGTTAGACGTGGCTCAGTTCTCTTATAACTTGCAACGGTGCGAAGCCACAAGTAAGAGTCCGTTCGAGATAGTGATGGGGCAGCAACCACTCACACCCAACGCGGTTGTTACCAAGTATGATGGGCCTAATCCAGCAGCACACGAGTATGCCAAGGAGTGGCAAGAACATCGGGAGTTAGCCCGAGCTTGTTTGCACAAGGCGGGGAAGAGGACTAAGAAGTGGGCGGATCGAAAGTGTAGAGATGTGAACTTTCAAGTTGGCGACCTTTTCCTAGCCAAGTTGACCGGGATTTTGCGCAACCCAACCGTGCACAAGGGGCTTGTGCGAAGATATGAGGGTCCGTTCAAAGTGTTGAAGAGAGTAGGCACTATGGCCTACATATTAGAGCTACCATCATCCATCTGAGCTCATTCGGTGTTTCATATTAGCCTACTTAAGCCATTCCATCAAGATGAGGAGGATCCAGATCGGGGCAAGTCACACCGAGCACCAGTCGGAGTGAAAGTTTCTTATGAGAACCAGGTCGATGAGGTCCAAGCCGAGAGAGTCATCCGTCGACCAGGCCACCGGCCAAGGCATGAGTATTTTTTTCGATGGAAGAGACTTCTTGACAATGAGGGGAGTTGGGAACTAGCCGAGGACCTTTGGTAGTTCAAGACGCAAGTGAAGCAGTATCATGCCGACCGCGCGACGAGGGCGCCGCTAGCTCAAGTGGAGGAGAATGTCAGGGACCGCGAGACAGCGACCGAGCCAGTTCAGCACTGAGGTTCGTCCAGCGCACCCCAAGGTGCATTCTGCCCGCACCAGGGTGCAGCTAGCATGCACCAAGGGCACTATGAGCTTGTTTCAGCACCATGGGTTTGCCCGATCGAGCCCAGGAGGGTCCAGTCCGAGTTTGGAATAAGTCATTGTTATTTTTAGCCATGTAATTTTATTTTTGATTCATTATTTCAATAATTTCATGGCTCCCCTTGTTTTTAGGGATTTAGGGACTTTGTGGTGATCTGAGCCGTCCATGTAATTCAATTTAGACCGTTAGATGTACGGGCTTCATGTATAAATAGAGGTTAGCCCCTTCTCATTTACTCACTTCATCATTGTGGAATACAACTAGCATTCCCAACACTTGCTTCTCTTTGTGTGTCATTTCCTTTCCGTTGTTCATCTTTATTTCCACAAGGATCTAAGCCGTAGTGCTTGATCGTTTCAGGCTTATTTAGTCGCGAAAATGTTAGAAGCGAGCTAAGGCCGCACGTCCGAGTTAGCGAGAAGTCTATCGACGTGACACCTAGCTGCATCTCTGATGACCCATATTCTCTACAAATCACCATAATAACTAAACACTGACTTTAACCAGCAATATCCACCAAACAAGCTATTCACAGTTTATGATATCATTTTATGGATAAAATTCGTCTGCCCCTTTTCGGTGCCCCTACTTATGCTCCAACACTAAAAAACACTACAAAATTAAATTCCAAGCCCTAACCCTGAATTTTAAATCCTAAATCCTACACCCTACACCCTACCCTAAATTCTCTAAACCCTAACCACAACCCCTAACCTAAAACCCTAAACTTAATTTTCAGCGTGGGGGCATATGTAGGGGCACCGAAAAGGGTAAATGATTTCCCTCCATCATTTGATATTGTATAAAAGATGTATGCATATAATTGCTTCATGTAGAAGAATATAATCTATCAAGGTGCATTACATCGATTATGAAACCAAAAAGCACACAAAAAAATATTACCAAAATATGGAAAAACATTTCTCGAACCAAAGTTCTCATAAACATGCATGCATTTATTACACATATAAATACTATCAAGGAAAGTTGATCAACAAGTCGAGTCTACCATTTGTTGTGTCCTAGTTTTCAAGTTAAGCATCTTAACTAGGCTTTAGAGAATAAGTTGTTTGTCACCTTGTTTACCATCATTGTATGTAAACTTCCATAATTATAATTTGAAATGTTATACGATTCCACCAGAGAAGAAAATTACATGAATTTGAAATTATAAAAATTTTATAATCCACAAAATATTGATAGAAAAGTAATTATGTAAAATTCTAATTACCATTGTTCCCTATAAAAAAAACTTCACATCTCATAACATAAACCGTTAATGGTTTTGTGGTTTTTGAATCACATACAAAGTAAAACAATAAAAAACAAGAATAGCTCATAACTAAAAGGATAAATGTTAAAATACGAAATGTATCATCAGAGACTGGTTAAACTTAGTTTGCTTAAGATTTGTTGTCACTTTATAAAATACCTAGAAATCATAAAAGAGAAAAAAGCACAAGATTCCCTCATTTTCACGACAGACTACCAATCATAAAAACAACAAAGAAAACAACCTCATAAAGAATTCCATATATCAGTCTAGACTGCTAAAAGATTTTAAAAAGTGAACAACGAGAAAAATGAAAAAGTAAAATTACCTTAACTAGCGTTTCACCAGCTAATCTTCTTTCGAATGATCAAATCAATCTCCAGTTAAGGAGGTTGAATAAAAACCTCTGTTAAAAATGACTGAGGTCCTGTTTGGCAATTAGCGGATAGCTGATAGCTGATAGCGGATTACATTAGCTTAGAGCTGATTGCATTAACTGATTTGACTAGCGGATTGTATTAGCTGATTGTATAAAAGTGTTTGGTAAAATTAACTGATAGCTGATAGCTGTTTGATTATTTAAACATGTAAAATAACATATAAGGACATGATTATATTCAATACTTGTTTGAATAATTTATCAGTTATGAATATTTTGTATCTAATAAATATTAATTAGATCTGTAAAAATTATTTTTAATATAAATTTCCTAAACACATTTGAAAGATTTATATATTAATTTATTATTTATATAATTATTAAAAAAATTATATACGCATATAAATATGTGATAATAAAAAATAGAATTAACTTACAAATATCAACATATAAATTAGCAGGAACAACAAATAAATCGAGTATTTAATATGTTATTATTTATATTAAAAATGGTATTATTCAGTTTAAGTTATTTGGAGATTTTTGGTAATTGTTAAGGGTAAAAGAGTCATTACAACTCTAATATCAAACCTCTAATCTCAAAAAGCTCATATTAGGAGCTTTTTCAAAATTAGCTTTTTCACCTCAATCCGCTCTTTCAGTCCGCTATTTACCAAACATCAATATTAGCGGATTTGACTAGTCAAACCTCTAATTATACCTCAAACCTCTAATTTTTGTCCAAACCGCTATTTACCAAACAAGGCATCGTGTTTTTTAATTTGATTTTGCAGAGGGGATAGAAGAAATGAATTATTTAAATTCATTTGTGGGTAATTTAGTAATTTTATATTTAGATTTACATTGGATGCAACTTTCAGCTCAATATATCGCCTAAAATTGGACAAATTATATTTTGTATTGGTGAAAGAAAATATCCTTCCCTCCCCCTTTTTTTCCTTCATGTTTTCTGCTTTACCAAACATCCTTCAAATATTTTTTTTTCTTTTCACTTTTCTGCTGAACCAAGTAGAGCCTAAAAGAAGCTATTTATTCTTTACTTAATGAGCATTGTCGAGAGTTCGTGGGTAAGGGTATCATGAAGCAAACAAATGAAGAGTAAATTTAAGGGTCTTAAAACTCTAATCATGAGCGAAACACAATATACACGCTACATACATTGGTTTGCTCTTCAATTAACTTATGTTATCATTTTTTTTTAAAAGTAAAGATTATAGTTGGCTTTTTGATACACTTGGAGTTTTGTTGAATGTTGTTTGAGCATCTTGCAAGTGAAAAGATTTTCATAAAAAATAGTTTAAAAGTTGCAAAAGCTTTTGAAAAATTGTAAAATTGTGACTGGAAATGGTTTGAACCAATAGCTTGGTTTAAGTAGGTCATCTGATACATATTGAGGTCTCATTATAAATTAATTTTGAATGTGATTAATTTGTATTTTACAATATGCGAGGTACTTGATTTGATTAGTAACGATGCTCGAAATGACGATGATACTCGAAAAGCTGATAATGCGAGTTTTACAATATAGTCACTTGATTTTATATTCATGATTCATTTGATGAAAAATATTTAGAATCATAAATGAATAAAGTAAAATTGTACAAAAAAAATCAAAATATTTAAATGTTATGTCTCTTGTCACTTTAAAGAAATTTACAACCACAAGAGAAAATGGCTGGGAGCTTTTCTTTGCTACAACTACTTCATTTTGTAACAAGAATGAAATTAGTATGGAGTTATTATCTTCAACTTCAAGAGTTAAACAATAGATTTAATGAGATTAGTATGGGTTATTGACTTGTATGGCTTCTTTAAGCCCACTTGATATGTTTTCTTCATTTGATAAACAAAAGATACATAGATTTACCAAATTATATTTCAATGTGGAGATGATAGAGTTTGGGCATTGAAGGATATGGGTGAACTTTTCACGAAGCTAGTCTAGACAAAATAAAAAAATATTAAGTGTACCAATAAGTCCATTTGTTCATAAAATTGGTGTTCATTCTCCCTATAACAACCGCAAGTGTGGAAAAAGTATTTTTTAAAATGAACATTGTGAAGAATAGGTTGCGAAATAGTACGGTTGATCAATTTTTAAGTGATTGTTTATAGAATGACGCGTCAACAGAAAAAATAATTTTATATTTTATATAATTTTTAGAATTATTTTTGACTAATGTGACATTCTTTTAAGTCAACATCTTTGTTTATATGATATTGTCATGTCAACGTGCATTGTCATGTAAGTTTGCCGCGTCATTTCAAGTTATTTATCGTTAGTTGACTAACATTTTTCATCTGTATAATGGCTATTTTGACCCAAAATAAAACGTTGATCACTAAATTTCTTCAAAAAAGAATAGGGACCAAAATGACTATTCAGTCAAATGTTAGGGGGCATATTTTGATATTGTCCCCATTAAAAAATCTCTTTAAAGTTTGGCTAGACAGTTATTTTGATCCATATTCTTTTCTTTAAAATTTTAACCTCAATATTTCATTTTTAAGCCAAAATAAATTATTCGTAGATGAAAATTATTGGTCAACCAATGCTAAATGTCTTGATATAACGTAACAAACCTACATAACAGTGCACGCTGACATAAAAATGTTATATAGACAAATATATTAACTTGATAGAATGACACATCAGTCAAAAATAATTTTATAAATTATATATAATATAAAATTACTTTTTTCTACTAACGTTAAGGGTGAGTAAAACTCGAAAAACTCGATTTATTTATTTTGAGTTATTCAAGTTTGAGTTCGAGTTTGACCAACTAGAAAAACCAAATTTTACAACTTTACTATTTAGTCCTTGATTTTTTTCTTCAATCCCTCCTTCGTTTTAAGTCCATTTTTAACCAAGTTTGAATAACATGTTATTAAACCACTGTAAAATACATATTTAGCTGCAATTCAAATTTTTGAATAATTTTTCTCTTTTGTAATTCGGCCCCTCAGCTTTGTATGATTTCCTCATTTCTTCAATTATTCCTTCGTTTTAAGTCTATTTTTGACCAAATTCAAACTAGATGCCCCTAAACCACATTTAGAATACCTATTTAGCTTCAATTCATATTTTTGAAAATAAATGTCCTATTTTACAATTTTACACCTCAAATTTGTATTATTTCCCTCATTTCTTCAATTCGTTTTTCGTTTTAAGTCTATTTTGATCAATTTTAAATCACATGCTCTACTACGACTATATAATATCTATGTGACTTCAAATCATGTTTTTAACAAAAAAATATAACTTTGCATGTTATCCAATTTGGTCCTTCAATTGTATTTTTTAACTCTTTCTTCTCATTAATTCTTTGACTTGTTTATACTTCCATCAATACTTTATCCTCAAAATTTTATCCCTTAAAATAACATTATAAATATATTTTAGAATTTTAGAAGATATTTTTTTTATTAAATAACATTACAAATCTTACTCACACACGTGAAAAAGAATATGAATATATATATACATACCTTGTATGATTAGAGAAAGTCGTTTAAATTAGAATCAATTTAAACTATAACATTAAAAATAATTACAATTAAATTTCTAAAATACTCGACAACTCAACTTGAATTCATAAACTCGACTCTAATAAAAAATATTTCTATTAAAGTTTTGAGTCATAAAATAGAACTCATCTGCCCGAATAAATCAAAAATAATTTGACTCGACTCGATTGAATGATCACTCCTAGTTTATTTGCCATTCTATCAAGTCATTTTAAGTTGTTTATGGTTAGTTGACTAACAGTTTTCTTCCATAGAGGAATCATTTTGACCCAACATGAAACATTAAGGGTTGAAGTTGTAAAACCTATTTGATTATGATATAACAATTCATTTAAATACCAAATTGTAAAAGTACATAAAATTTTAATTGCTCAAAAGTCTCACAAAATGACAAGGATTTGAATCTAAAATTGTTTCTAAGTCAAAAACTTAAAACCCAAAAATTTTCTAAGTGTTTTACACTCAAACTAACCAAATACGCCCAGACGTATCGATACGCTCCTTAGCATTTCGATACGATTTTTTACTTATGAATTTTCATTTGCAAAAATGTAACGATACGGTTGTACCCGTTTCAATATGGCCTTCATATGGTTTGTGTTCTTGGTTATCATTATCGATACGGTCTTACTCGTACCGATACGGGGAGTTAAGATTTTCCAATCTTTGCATTAATTTTTATAATCGTTGCCTTGTCAGTATTGGAATCAACAAACTTCAAATTTTAGTAAAATAGTACCGATACACCCCAAAGGCATACCGATGAAATTTTCCAAGGACTTTTTCCTCAGATTCCAGTGAGAAAAATCTATACGAATGCGGCCTTTTCTGTTTCGATACGGCTAGTTTTTCTTAATTACTCGTTTCGATACGCCCTCAAGCGTATCGATACCCCTTTGTACAATAGCTATTTCTTTTTATTGCAGGTATCGATACAACTCTTTGTGTAACGATACGGTAAGTTGCCAAAAAAACATATATTGCGAAAAAATACAGCCCAACAGCTCTATTGATGATCCCAACCACCCAAACGGTTAGAAATCAATGAGGGGGTATAAAATCAAGTCTCCAAAGCTTCAGCAACAACAAGTTAACAAGTCTAAAGCATTCAAGCACAAATCCAACATACTTTGAGCTTATTAGAGTCAAATCCATTGTAACCCACTTGAGTGATCAAATTGTATTTATTTTATTTTCAAGTTTCGGTTGAGTGATATTGTAAATTGGGAAAATCATTTATCTTTGAGAGGTTTTCTTCTATTTGCCATTATTTATTGTAAAGTGAGTGAATTTGATCAAGCTTTGGGTAGAAAGCAAACGATTGCCTCCTTAGCCTTCTTAGTGAATTGTTTGAAATCCTTAGTGGGGAGCTAAAGTAGTGGATGTAGAGGTTGTTAGAAGCTTGAACCACTATAAATCCTTGTGTCTTCATTTTTCTTATTTTTATTTGCTTCCCTTCATTTTTAAAAGTGCCAATTCACCCCTCTTGGCCAAACCAAGTTGATTAATCATCCTAAAAATTGGTATTAGAGCGAGGCTCAATCGAAGTTCTAACAACCATTGAGACGATTCTTGAAGGTGATTCAATCAACTAGAAGTCAAGCCATGGCCTTCACTTCTGGATACAACCTCTACGAATCTTAATCCACCACCAAACCACCATATTTCAATGAGGATAACTATCCTTATTGGAAGAACCGAATGAGACTTCTCATCAAACCCAATGATTACCTCTTATGGGATGTAATCGAAGATGGAATCAACCATTCCAATGAAGCAAGGAGAGAGGTTGGTTTTAAAGTCCAAGCAAGAAATGACCGATGAAGAGCGGAGAATGTTGCAAATAAACGACAAAGCTATGCACATGCTCTTTTGTGCTCTTGGACTGGATGAGTACTCCAAGATGTCTTCTTGCACATGTGTGAAGGAGATATGAGATAAGCTCGAGACAACCTATGAGGGTACCAACGACGTTAAGGAGACCAAGATTGGACTCTTCAACTTAAGCTACGAGAATTTCAAGATGGAGCCGGATGAGAGCATCACCAAAATGTTCGATCGGTTCTCCTTCATTGTCAACGGTCTCAAGGGATTCAGAGAAATCATCCCCAAGGACAAGCTAGTCTAGAAGCTCATCTACTCCCTTCTCGAGTCGTGGGATGAAAAGAAGACTGCCATCATCGAGGCTAAGGACTTAAAGACCTTGAAGCTCGATACTTTTATGGGTTCTCTCCTTACTTGTGAGATCATGAAGAAGGGTAGAGAAGATGAGAATAAGAGGGAAGAGAAGATGGTCGAGAAGAAGGAAGTCAAGTAGAAAAAGATTGGAATTGCTCTTAAGGCTTCTCAAGAGGAGAGCGGTTCAAGTAAAGAGGAAGATGGAGAAATGGCTATGCTAGCCAAAATATTCACTCGGTTCACGAAATCCAACCGGGGAAGAAAGTTCAACAAAAGAGGGGATTTCAAGAACAAGAACAAGAAGAAAGAAAAGGATCAACTTATTTGCTTTGAGTGCAAGAAGTCGGGGCACATTAGAACCGATTGCCCTTTACTCAAAAAGAAGAGCTTCGGGAAGAAGAACTCAAGGCTCACGTTGCTACTGGGAGTGATGAGGAATCATCCGATGAAGAGGAACAAGAAGTAGCCAACCTTTTCCTCATGGCACTCAGAGATGATCTTAAGGTAACCTATAACTCATCTTCATTTGATTTATCCTTTGATGAACTTCATGAGGCATACGATGAGTTACAAGAGGTTCATGATGAGTTGGTAAAAAAAATTCAAGGAAATAATTTTGAAAAACAATAAGAAGATTTCTGATTTGAAAAACCAAAACGATTTCCTTTACAAAACCAACTCCGAACTTGAAAAGAAGGTTTTTGATTTACAACAAAACAAAAAGATTTTGAAAAGAAAAATCGTGATTTAAACAACCTTCTTTCTAAAGTTCATGATGATCACCACAATGAGGTGAGTGATCTTAAAGCTTCTCTAAGAAAAGTTGGGAAACAAAGTTTTGAAAAAGAAAGTTCTTCAAAACCCAACTATGTAAAGAGAAACTTTAATGGCTACAAACAAAGAGGCTTCTTAAGGCCCTTAAGAATATTAAGAGTGTAAGGGTTCCTAAGGAACTAATTACTTCTAATAATGTTAGTGCTACTGCTTTCTGGATTCCCAATCAAACTGATGAGTGATTTAAATAGTTAATATCTTATTGTTAATTACACCTTATTTGTTGGTTTAGGTAGCTAATTTGGGTGTTTTCTCTTATTTCCTGTCCATGACATTTGATCCCAAGAACTGTGCTAAAAGAGGGTAAGTTTTACAGATTTTATCTGGAGTCAAGGCTGGACTAGTGGGCATGAATCTGGGCATGAAAGATGACTGGACTCCACGCCAGCACTTCTAGAGCTGAAGTCAGCAGCGCGATGATAGCCTATCAGCCGCATTAGGATAACTTATCACAGATTTAAATTTAAACTTCGGAGTATCTTTTGTATTTAATTTACATATTTTTTAGGATTTATCTTTTATCTTTTTAGGTTATTTTTAGGGTTTTAAGATACTATAAATACCCTCTATGGGGTAAGCTATCAATCGTCTCTTGTTCTTGGCTCATTATTCACTTTAGAATTTATAAATTTCTTTCTTTTACTTCATTCTAAAAATTGCTAAGTATGATTTCTTACAAAACCACGCTTAGATAAATTTATCATTAGCCGACAGTTAAGCGAAACCCAACTCACTTCATGAGAATATCAAAATTTTTCATACCTTCAATTTCTTTCTTGATTTTCAGCATTATTGGAATGACAATCAGCCTTTCCTTTAAAAATCTCAACTCTTTCATTCCAAAAGCGCACAGCGTGATCGACGTTGTGATCTACCGTTGGGAACAAGAGTAGGCTTGTAGCAAATTCAACTCCCTAAGAACAAACTTAGTGGCGGTCCGCTAAGGGAAATCAAGATCGGATACGATTCTCGCTGAGAAAAAATTATCCGAGCACGAGCTTTTCCAGCACAGAATTCAGCATTGGCATTAGCATCGATTGCCGACGTTAGTCCAAACAAGCACTGAATTCTAAGGATTAACCTTGGAAAATTAGTTCACCATAGAGAAGAGCAAGTTACAAGGGTTGAGCCTTGTAGACTGTAACCGGCAAGAACTCGAAGTAAAATTTACTTTAGTGATCGAGACGAGTTGATGTGATACAAAGCTGGAGGCTATACATTATCATAATTATTTTCAAATATCTATTTTTCCTTTATTTATCATTTCTTTCGTTCGCTTAGATTATTCAACTCATTTCACTAAACCTTCTTGTGTTACTTGCAGGTTTCTTGGTTAAACATCAATTTAGACAAATATTGGAACTCCTTAGTCCCTATGGATCGAACCCTTCGTCTCTATACTACATTTATTTATTTGATTTAAATTGAGATTAAGGTTATATTTATTTGACAAAAATGACGTTTGTCAAATTGGCGCCGTTGCTAGTGGACTTCGGCAAAGTTACTAATATCGTTTGTTTTTATTTATGACCAGGAAGAATCCTGGTGAACTAGCAGATTTTGTATCGGAGATTGAAGCATTAGCCCAAAGACTACACTCACAAACACTTCGAGAAAAAAACGACAACAACCATAATGAAGACAGCGACAACAACAGTTTCAATAAGACCTAGAAACATCCTCTAAAGCTGATACACACTTTGAGTACACCAATGACGAGTACACTTCAATGGCGAATGAAGACCGAACCATTCGCCAACTTTTCACGGCACCGGACGATCAACAACCCTTGTGCATTACATTCTCGAATGTTGAAACACCATTCGCACTTAAGACGAGTTTGATTTATCTTCTACCAACTTTTCATAGCTTGCCAAGTGAAAATCCTCACAATCACCTCAAAGAATTTCATATGGTTTGTTTGAGTACAAAATCACAGAGAGTATGTGAAGACCAAATAAAACTTCGTGCTTTCCCTTTTTTCTTTAATTGATATAGCCAAGGATTGGTTATTTGATTTACCTTCAAATTCTGTTACAACTTGGACTGATATGACGTGACTTTTTCTTGAAAGGTTTTTTCCCTGCGGCAAAGACAAGCAAATTAAGGCGGAACATCATGAGTATCCGACAAAAGGATACCGAGTCACTATACGACTATTGGGAGAGATTTAAGAAGTTATGCGCACACTGCCCCCAACATGGGCTATGAGAACAAACGCTACTCCAGTACTTTTACGAGGGGAAAACTCCAATGGAAATGAAGATGATTGATGCAACGAGTGGAGGGGCACTTGTGACATGACCCCAACAGTAGAAAAAAATCTAATCTCTACGATGATCGCTAACTCTCAACAATTTTACCCTTCAAGTGAACCAACTCGACGAGTTCACGAGGTAAGTACGGTTTCACTGGAAAGCAAAATTGACAAATTAGCTGATATTTTTCAATCCCTTGTTGTAGATAAAAGAAGCACAACTAGGCTTTGCGAGATATGTACGAGTCTAGAGCATCCAACGGACTGTTGTCCGATAGTGCAAGAAGAAGATGTTGCGCAAGTAAATGTCATGGGCAAATTTCCGGGACCTCCCTAAAGACAATACAATCCAAACGCCAACTCGTATAATCCAAGATAGAAAGATCATCCGAACTTCGTTTATGCTCAAAACCAAAGGCAAAATCAAGCATATCAGCTGAGACAACCTCATCAACAACAATATCAGCAACCAAAGTCTTCATTGGAGTCCATTTTCGAACGATTGGCAATATCCCAAGAGAAGTTTCAAAATCACACTGAGGCTCACCTACAAGAATTGGACAAGAAAATGAGTCAGTTGGCCCAGGTAGTATGTAGAATCGAGTTGCAGGGAAAGTTACCCTTTCAAATAGAGTCGAATCTAAGAGAAAATGTGAATGTCATAACTCTACGAAGCGGTATCGTTGTCGAACTAAAAGCCATAGAGAAAGGCGTTCAAAAGAAAGGTAAAAAAAAAGCACCATCTCCTTTTCCTTCAAGGTTGGTTTTACGTGACAAACAAGATGAAGAGAAGGAAATCCTGGATGTATTTTGAAAAGTGGAAATTAACATTCCACTTCTAGAAGTAATCAAAAAGGTACCTAGATACGACAAATTCCTGAAGGATCTATGCACAAATAAAAAACGACTTACCAGAGTAGAGAAGGTAAATCTGGGAGAACATGTATCCACAGTTTCTTAGCGCTGACTACCACCAAAATTGAAAGATCAAAGTATATTCGCAATTCCCTGCAAAATCAGTAAGGTTGATATTAAATGTGCTATGTGTGATTTAGAAGCCTCTATAAACGTTATGCCCCTTTCTTTATATAACTCACTATATGCTTAGCCTTTGAAGGATACAAAAAGTAACTCTACAGCTGGTAGATCGGTTCGTGATATATCCCGAAGGAATTCTCGAAAATGTCTTAGTCCAGGTAAATGAGCTTATTTTTCCGGCAGATTTTTACGTTATTGGTATGGAAAACGACCGATCAAATTCCTCTTCAGAAATACTTTTCGGTCGCCCATTACTCAGTACTGCGGATACTAAAATAGATGTAAGAAGCGGAATACTTACGATGGAGTTTGGTGGTAAGGTTGTGAAATTTGATGTTTACAAAGCAATGTGATACCCTGATAATGTCGCTAGCATTGATTTTATAGATATTATTGAGCTTGTCATTGAAGATTTTTTTGATTCTAACTTTGTAAGTGATATGTGCAGGGAAATTGAGGAATTTGAAGAATTAAATAGGGAGTTCGAAGAAATCTTTTTGACTAATATTGAACTCAAGAGGTTGCCGAATCACCTAAAGTATGCATTTTTTTGGGACAAAGGTACATTACCGGTAATCATCTCCAATAAGCTATCCAGAGAAGAGGAAGCTGACCTTGTGACGGTATTATGCGCACATAAGGAGGTCATCAGTTAGACTATAGCCGATAATAAGGGACTTAGTCCCTTGACCTATATGCATAAAATCAAGATCGAAGAGGGAGAGAAACCATCACGACAAGGAAAACGCCGGTTAAACCAACCAATGATGGAAGTGGTAAAATTAGAGATACAAAAACTCCTTGATGCAGATGTAATTTACCCAATTTCTGACAATGAATGGGTAAGTCCAATTCACATGGTCCTTAAAAAGATTGGAGTAATGGTAATCAAAACTCCGGAAGGTGAGTTAGTTCCAACACGAGTTTAGAATGAGTGAAGAGTTTGCATCGATTACAACAAGTTGAACTCCCTAAGTAGAAAAGATCATTTTCCATTACCATTTATAGATCAAATGATAGAACGTTTAGCCGGTAAGACTCGCTATTGTTGTCTTGATGGTTTATCAGGTTTCTTCCAAATCCTTGTGGCGCCTAAAGACCAAGAAAAAATGACTTTTACATGTCTATTTGGAACATTCGCCTATCGTCGGATGCCATTTGATCTTTGTAACGCGTCGACTACGTTCCAAAGATGTATGGTAAGCATATTTTTTTATTACATAGAGAAAGGGATTGAGGTGTTTATGGATGACTTCACGGTTTACGGTAATTCATTTGGTGAGTGTTTACTGAATCTAACAAATGTTCTAAGATGTTGTCTTGAATTTAATCTTGTGCTAAATTATGAAAAATGCCATTTTATAGTTGATAAAGGATTAATATTAGGACATATTGTTTCGTCTGATGGAATTTCTGTCGATAAGGAAAAACCAATATTATACGATCACTTCCTTACCCTACAACTGTGAGGGAAATCCGTTCTTTTCTTGGTCATGCAGGTTTTTACTGTAGATTCATCAAGGAATTCTCGAAAATAGTGCAACCCCTATGCCAATTGCTTCAGAAGGATCAAGCTTTTTATTTCGACAAGAAGTGCAAGGATTCGTTCTATACGCTAAAGGAAAAACTTGTCACAACACCAATCGTTCAACCACCAAACTGAGATTATCCGTTCGAGCTAATGTGTGACGCGTCAGATACAAGTGTTGGAGCCATTCTCGGCTAAAAGATTGGAAAAGAACCCTATGTTATAGCTTACGCATCTTGTATCTTGTATCCATCCCAGAAAAACTACTCAACAATAGAAAAAGAACTATTTGCTATTATTTTTGCTCTAGAAAAGTTTCGATCATATTTGCTTGGTGCTAAAATCATTGTGTTTTCTGATCATGCAGCCTTGCAATATTTGATGAGAAAAAGGAGGCGAAATTGAGACTTATCCAATGATCTCACTTCTTGAGGAGTTCAATCTAGAGATTAAAGATAAAAAGGGATGTGAAAATCTCGTAGTTGATCACTTGAGTCGCATTCCCCTTATTGCATCTGATTCACCAGTTAACAAAGAGTTCCCTGGCGAAAGATTAATGTTCGTGAAGGGAACTACACCATGGTTCGCGGATATGGTCAATTACTTGGCCACGGGCAAGTTACCATAAGATCTACCAAGAGCTGAAATTAACTAAATAAAGCGAGAGTCCAGATTTTATATTTGGGATGATCCTTACCTTTGGAAGCACTACTCAAATCAGGTAATTAGGCGATGTATCGCTGAAGATGAGGTAAATTCCATCCTGAACTTTTGTCATACTTATTCTTGTGGCAGTCACTTTGAACCAAAGCGAACTGCGCACAAAATTCTTGAATGCAGTTTCTTATAGCCTAACATCTTTCGTGACACGTATTTATTTTGTAAATCTTGTGATAGATGTCAACGTGTAGAAAATTTAAGTTGTTGGAATGAAATGCCCTTTACCCCAATTTATGTATGCAAAATATTTGATGTATGGGGAATTGATTATATGAGTCCTTTTCCCCAATTTATGTATGCAAAATATTTGATGTATGGGGAATTGATTATATGAGTCCTTTTGTTTCTTCATTGGGAAATTTTTATATTATCCTTGCAGTAGATTATGTGTCTCGGTGGGTGGAAGCTAAGACCACCAAAAATAATGATGCTAAAACCACAGTTAACTTTCTTAAAGATTATATTTTCCAGGTTTGGCACACCACGAGCAATAATAAGCGATAGATGGAAGCACTTTATTAATCGGGTAATTGACACTCTCATTAAGAAGTTTGGTGTCACTCAACGAATTGTAACGTCTTAGCATCCGCAAACCAACGAGCAAACGGAAGTTTCAAACCAAGAGATTAAATAGATACTTGAGAGAATCGTCAAGCCAAATCGTAAAGACTGGAGTGTTAAATAAACTATTGCGTTATGGGCATAACGAACTACGTATAAAGGTCCTGTCATTTGCCAGTTGAATTAGAACACCACTCGCATTGGGCAGTCCAGCAATGTAACATGGAAATGGATGCAATTGGCGAAGCGCGTAAATTGCACATCCAGGAACTTGAGGAAATCCGTAGAAACGCTTATGACAGTGCCCGAATATTTTAAGAAAAAACTAAGGATTTTCATGATCGTAACATTGCTTATAAATCTTTTTATTTCGGTCAAAAAGTTTTGTTATTTAATTCAAAACTTAAACTTTTTGCAGGTAAATTTCGATCGAAGTGGCTCAGACCCTTTACAGTTGTTCAAATATTTCCCTATAGTGCGATCGAAATCAAAGATGACTCGGGAGCTCATTTCAAAGTTAACGGTCAGCGACTGAAACCGTATTATGAAAACGCTCCGATTGGTTTAATTGAAGAGTTCGATTTGGAAGAACTTATAGTCTGAACCAGGTCGTCGAGCTAAATAACGTTAAATAAAGCGCTGAATGAGAGACAACTCATTGTTAATTGATTTTCTCTCTTTTCGTAAAATTTGCTTTACTTTACTTTAATTTATTTTGAATCGTTTGATATCCGTGGTTGCTGATCAAATATATTTTTATACGTGCAAGAATTTTTGTTATCTAAAATATTGCGGTGCACTATAACTGACCCATCCCTCCAGATTTCAAATTTTAAAGAATCCCAATTCCCCCTATCTTCATCCTTTGACCGTTAATTTCAACAAAACAATAAAATAAACAAATATAATATCACTTTTTCATATCCTTATCCCTATCCTTTTCTTTCAAATTTCACACACCCACCGGTCAAACCACTTTAAACTAATCCCCTTCCCTTTCAAAAACCGCGTGAGCCCCACTATTGTGATAAGCTATCACATGTCAAAACACTACATCACTCACCTTGCATCTCGTTTGTTTCCTTCGACATTTGAACATTCCCAGTTTACTTATGCTTTTTCCATTGATGCTTTGGATGCGAGGTGTTTGGACACAATGGGCCTTCTTGCCGGCACTCCCAACGCGCCATATATTGTTCCTTCGAGCACTACTACACCTCGTAATGCGCGTGTCTTTCTCTAGAGGCCCATACAACAACCACCACCGATAGAATACCAACAGTCGGACGTTAACGAGCGTTTTAACTCCATCGAAACCGATTTTGCTGAAATTCTCTCTTATCTCCATTTGGGCACGTCTAGTTGAGGTCGTGGTCGTGGCCGACACTAAATAGGCTAGTATTTTTGTTCCCTCTCTTGCGCATTACGTTACATTTGGGGACAAATGACTTAAGGGGTGGAATTAAATTAACTCTTGCTTATGCTTTGTGATTAAAATTGAGCTATTTCTTGGTTAGAATTGTTGATAATCTTGGTTTCCAATCTCTTGTTTGATTTAATTTTTTTGTGTTTCTTTGTGGATTCAATCTCGTTCTTATTGAATTTAGGATGTAAGATAGCATGGCATGACTAATTGATGTAAATTTTTCTTGGTAATTTCATAAATTTGTTGATTGAATTGAATGCATGACTTAGTTCAATAAACCTTTCATGTGAGTTTTGAGCTTAATGAGCATATCTTTTATTCTTGCTCTTTGTTTCAATTAAGTGTGCCGAATTAATCGATTGCATTCTAGAACTTGTAACTCGATGCTTGTTGAGACTACACATTTTGATTATGATGCTTTAATGTGATAGAGGCATTAGGATTAAACCAATTTCTCTCCCCAAACAAAATAGCCTACCCTTTTATTTATTTTCCCTTAGTGAACCATTTTTTAGCCTTGTCCTTTTCTTTTCTTTTTCACCACATTTTTAAACCCATGTCGATTTTATTTTCCTCTTTTATTCCCCTTCTTCAAGACAAAGGTGAGGTTATTTAGAAAAAAAAACTATTTGAAACAACACAGAATCGAACAAAACATTCCAGAAAATTACATTGTTCGAATAGTGCAAAAATTCAGTGCAAAAAAATTTAAACAATGCATTTTTTATTCGAACGAGCAAAAAAGTACAGTGCAACAAAAAAGTGTGAATAAAGCTTGTTTTATTTTTGCTTCCCTTTGAATAAATTCTTTGGAATATTTTTTTTCTTTGTCTTGTATTTTTAAGCCCCATTTTTTCGGCCTTTATCCTACCCGAACCTTAGCCCCGTTACAACCCGTTTTAAAGTCCTCTTAATTTTTGCATCATTTTCATATTAAGTAGTGAAGATTAGATTTAGTTACAAGCTTATGGTAATGAGTTAATTTAGGCTTGAGCGATTCTATCACCCGAAACACTTGAGCGAAATAAGTGAACCAATGTGAGGAGCTAAGTCTTGTATTCTTTGAAATTGATAGACGATTGAAATACCTTGGTATATTTACACTTAATTGCTTATGCCTTGCTTGATTGATCTTGAATTTCAGCATTTACTTGATTTAGTTTACTTAAGAAATCTTGGAAACTTTATGAAATTGGTGTTGGCAACTTAAGGTTTCTAGCATGATAATTGAGAAATGCTTGAGGACAAGCATTGAATAAGTGAGGGAGAATTTGATGAGTGATTTAAATAGTTAATATCTTATTGTTAATTACTCCATATTTGTCGGTTTAGGTAGCTAATTTGGGTGCTTTCTCTTATTTTCAATGCAGGACATTTGATCCTAGGAACCATGCTAAAAGAGGGAAAGTTTTTCAGATTTTATCCGAAGTCAAGGTTGGATTAGTGGGCATGAATTTGGGCATGAAAGATTAATGGACGCCACGTCAACACTTCTAGAAGGTGATGTCAACGGTGCGGTGATATCCTATCAGTCGCATTAGGATAACTTATCAAGGATTTAAATTTTAAACTTTGGATTATCTTTTGTATTTAATTTAAATATTTTTAGGAATTATTTTTTATCTTTTTAGGTTATTTTTAGGGTTTTAAGATACTATAAATACCCCTATGGGGTAAGCTATCAATCATCTTTTGTTCTTCGCTCATTATTCACTTTAGAATTTATAAATTTATTTCTTCTACATTTCTTCTTTCTTTTACTTCATTCTAAAAATTGCTAAGTTTGATTTCTTACAAAACCATGCTTAGCTAAATTTACCATTAGCCGACAGTTAAGCGAAACCCAACACACTTCATGAGAATAGTAAAGTTCTTCGTACCTTTAATTTCTTTCTTGATTTTCAACATTATTGGATTGGCAAACGACCTTTCCTTTAAAAATCTCAACTCTTTCATTCCAAAACCGCGCATTGGTGTGATCGACATTTTGATCTAGCGTTGGGGACAAGAGTAGGCTTGTATAAAATTCAACTCTGTTGAGTTGTGTGGAGCTCGATTCGATCAACCAATTTTGCTCACCAAGTGGTGGAGAGGTGGATATTTGGGTGGAAGGGTTAAGGAAGCTAAAATGAAGATTGACACAATGATTTATAGTGGTTCAACCTTCTAACCAAGGTCTACATCCACTACCTTAGCTTCCCACTAAGGATTTCTCAACCAATTCCACTAATTGATTCGTCCCCTTTTCTAGGATTAGGAGGAAACCCTTACAACCGATCAAGCTTCTACCCAAGCCTTGATCAAACCCTCTTTTACAAAGAGATAATGAAAGAAAACTTAAACCCTCTAATAGGTGTTTGTTTGCACAATGAAGCACTCACCCAAAACCTAAAACACTTGAGCAAATTTGACAATTTTGGCTCACTAGTGTTTGTCTATACAAGAAATGACAAATTAAGCACTAAGACAATTTCTTGATCATTTGATGTTTGACAATATGAGCATTAGCCTTCTCTTGATGCTTGGAGGTCCCTTTTATACTCCCAAATGAGTTTATAGCCGTTTATGGTCGTTGGGGATGTTTTGGAGCCGTTGGAAGCCATTTAAGTTGAGCTTTAAATGCTCACCTGCACAATAGTTTCGAAACCTTTGAAGAGGTTTCGAAACCTTAAGAGGGGTTTAGAAAAACTAGCCGTTTTATAGTCGTTTGTAGCCGTTACAGGGCCGAAGTTTCGAAACCTTTACAAGGTTTCTAAAAAATCAGCTACTGCCCATATAAGTTTCGATACCTTTGTTTGAGGTTTCGAAACTTTCATCCAAAAACATGTATTTCGGGCATTTTTCGACTTTTAAAAGTATAGTTCGATATAGGTATTAAGTCGAACTCTTTCAAAACATTTTGTCACGTTTTAAGGACTTTTGAATTATTTTTGAAGTCTTTAAACAAGTCCCAAAACATTTTTCACATAATTGTTATATCAAAATATTTCTCAACAAACTCCCTAAGAACAAACTTAGCGGCGGTCCGCTGAGGGAAATCAAGATCGTATACGATTCTCGTCGAGACAAAATTATCCGAGCATAAGATTTTTCACCACAAAATTCAGCATTGGCATTAGCATCGATTGCCGACGTTAGTCCAAACAAGCACTAAATTCTAAGGAATGACCTTGGAAAATTAGTTCACCGTAGAGAAGAGTAAGTTACAAGGGTTGGGTCTTGTAGACTGTAACCGGCAAGAACTCGAAATAAAATTTACTTCAGTGATCGAGACGAGTTGCTATACATTATCATAATTATGTTCAAATATCTTTATTCCTTTATTTATCATTTCTTTCGTTCGCTTAGATTATTCAACTCATTTCACCAAACCCCTTTTTGTTACTTGTAGGTTTCTTGGTTAAACATCAATTCAGATAAATATTGGAAACTCCTTAGTCCATGTGGATCGACACCTAATTCTCTATATTACGTTTATTTATTTGATTTAAATTGAGATTAAGGCTATATTTATTTGACAAAAACGACGCTTGTCAAGAACCAAGATTTTGGGAGCTAATACTCATAGACCCAAAATGATTTGGGTACCAAAAACCAAGGTTTAATTCTTTGTTTGTAAGGGGGTCATTGTTACAAGGTCAAAGCTACATGTGCAAACTCATGGTACCTTGATAGTGGATGCTCGAGACACAAGACTGGTGACAAGAGTCGGTTCTTAGAGCTAAAACCAAAGAGTGGAGGAGTAGCGACTTTCGGTGACAACTCCAAAGGCCACATTGAAGGAATTGATTCCATTGGTAATCACTATTCTATCCTTATAGACAATATTTTATATGTCAACGATCTAAAACATAATCTTTTAATCATAAACAACCTTTGTGATAAAGCTTCCAATGTTCTTTTTGGCTTAAATGGTTGAAAAATTTTAAACACTAAAACTAACAAAATTGTGCTTATTAGTCATCGCATAGGAGACATTTACATGGTGCATTTAGATGATATTCATATTTCAAATGCATGTTTTGTTGCAAAAGATCAACATGACTCATGGTTATGGAATTGAAAACTAGGGTATTATAGCATGAGGGTTTTGGAAAATTGATTTCAAATGATCTAGTAAGAGGTTTGCCTAAAATAAAGTTTTCTTATAATAAAATTTGTGATGCTTGTGCAAAAGGAAAACGCAGAAGAGTTTCTTTCAAACCTATTAATGGTGTTTCTACTAGTAGAGTTTTACAATTGATCCACGTGGAACTTTTTGTCCCTATTAGGACTATGAGCTAGGGAGGAAAATCATATACATTTGTTTTAGTAGATGATTACTCTAGATACACTTTGGTTCTATTTTTAAGTACTAAGGATGAGTCTTTAGAAAAATTCATCACATTTTCAAAAATTACTCAAAATAATGTTGGTCAATTTATTTCTCATATTATAAGTGACCATGGTACCAAATTTCAAAATTTAGGTTTTGTGGATTTTTGTAACTTAAATGGTATAAGCCATAATTTTTTCACTCCTCGCACTCCTCAACAAAATGGGGTTGTTGAGAGAAAAATCCTACTTTAGAAGAAATGTCTAGAATCATGCTTTGTGAAAATAATTTGTCTAAGTATTTTTGGGCGAAAGCCACAAATAACGCATGTTATATTGTCAATCGAGTAATGATTAGGCCAATTTTAAAGAAAACACCTTATGAGATTTTAAAATCCAAAAAGCCTAACATTAGCTATTTTCATCCGTTTGGTTGTAAATATTTTGTTTTAAACAATGGAAAAGACAATTTGGGCAAATTTGATGCTAAAATTGATGAAGCTATTTTCTTAGATTATTCTTTAAATTCTAAAGTCTATCGTGTATTTAATAAATGAACTTTGGTAGTTGAAGAGTCTATTCATGTGGCTTTCGATGATAACCTCCTTCCGATGAAGGATTCTTGTGATGATGATGATGATGTAGGAATTTTTGAAGCCAATGATGGTGGGGAATCATCAAAAGTAGATGAAGTTCCATCCAAAGAAGAAGAGGCACAAGATCCACCTTTAGAAGCATTGAAGGACGTGACTCTAGAGGAAAAATGAAGTGAGCTACCCAAGGGAGTTAAACTATGTCAAAGGTGGTGATATTTTGGGAGATCCATCCAAAGGGGTAACCACTAAACTCTCTCTTAAAAATGCTTGTAATGTTGCATTTATCTCATGCATAAAGCCTAAAAATATCAAAGACGCATTAAAATATTATTATTGGATATTGGCTATGCAAGAGGTCAATTTGAGAGAAGTCAAGTTTGGACATTAGTTGATAGGCCTAGTAATAAGTCTACCATAGGAACTAAATGGGTTTTTAGAAACAAACTAGATGAGAGTAGTAACATAGTGAGGAACAAGGCTAGACTTGTTGCTCAAGGTTACACTCAAGAAGAATGAATTGATTTTGATGAAACATATGCCCCCGTAGCTAGAATGGAAGCTATTAGGATTATTCTTACATTTTCATGTTAACATGAATTCAGGCTTTTTCAAATGGATGTTAAAAATTCTTTTCTAAATGGTTTTATTAATGAAGAGGTGTATGTAGAACAACCACCAGTTTTGAAGATCCAAAATACCTGAACCATGTTTTTCAAACTTTCTAAAGCTTTATATGGTTTGAAACAAGCACCTAGAGCTTGATATGAAAGGTTGTCAAGTTTTTTAGTTGAAAAATGTTTTAATAAAGGAAATGCGGATACTACACTCTTTATTAAAAGAAAAGGCAAATACATTTTAGTAGTTCAAATTTATGTTGATGATATAATTTTTGGTTCTAATAATGAGTTGTTTTTCCAAGATTTTGCTAAGTTAATGCAAGGTGAGTTTGAAATGAGCATGATGGGAGAGCTCTCATTCTTCTTGGGACTCCAAATCAAAAAAAAGGAAGGATTGCATCTTCATCAATCAAGCTAAGTACATCAAGGACATGCTCAAGAAGTTTGGCATGGAGAATGTGAAACCTTAAGTCACACCAATGAGCCCCTCTACAAAGCTTGACAAAGATGAATGAGGTAAGTGGGTTAATTTAAAGCATTATCGCTCTATGATTGGATCTTTGCTTTATCTTACCGCAAGTAGACTATATATTATGTTTAGTGTTTGCTTGTGTGCTAGATTTCATGCTAGTCCTAGAGAATCACACCTTATAGCCATTAAGAGAATATTTAGATACCTTAGAAACACACCTTGTTTGGGCCTTTGGTATCCTAGAGATTCCTCATTTGACTTGCATGCTTTTTCGGATGTGAATTATGGAGGTTGTAAGATAGATAGAAAAAGTACCTCCAGTACTTGTCAATTCCTATGTAGTATGCTCATATCGTGGTTTTTTAAGAAGCAAAATAATGGAGCATTATCTACCACCGAAGCGGAATACATATCGGCCGGAAGTTGTTGTGCTCAAGTCCTTTGGATGAAACAACAACTTTTAGATTATGGAATTGATGTAGGTATCATCCCTCTTAGGTGTGACAACACTAGTGTCATATGTCTCACTAAGAATCTCATCCAACATTCTAGAACGAAGCACATAGAGATAAGGCATCATTTCATTAGAGATCATGTCTTGAAAAATGATGTTGTTCTAGAATATGTAGACACCTTGAACCAACTAGCGGATATCTTCACCAAACCTTTAGACAAAGAGCGTTTTTGGTCTCTTAGGAGAGAGTTAGGTTTAACTAGTCTTTCTTGAGCCTTAGATCGTTTTTGGTCTTAAAATTTTTGCTTGAATTTGGTTGATTGCATTGATTATGTGTTTTTGCTCCTATATGCATCTATCCTTGTTTCTAGGAGGTGTTTGCATCTGTTTTAGCTCATACATGATGTTCACATATCATATACATGCATTTCGATTCGAGTAAAATCGAATTTTTGAGCACCTTGCTGCCAAAAATGACATTTCTGGCACAAGGATATCAATACAGTTCTTCACGTATCGATATGGTTTCATGAGCGGCTCCGGTACAGGCAAGCATGTACCTGTACGAAGTCGAGGATCAGTACGACTTAAAAACCATACTGGTACGTGTTTCGATAAGCCACATGTGCGTATCGATACGCGTAGCTGTTGGTCTTTAAATGTCATTAAAGAGGGTTTTCCACTTTAATTCAAACTCTTATTTTTTTCAAAACCCTAGAACTGAAAATCCCTATATAAACCCATCAAATCCCTTTGTTTTCACAAAACTCTTCAAAATATTTTGAGGGCTTTTGGTTTTCTCATCAAACCCTATCTATATCATCAAGCTTGTGCATCATCATCCTTCCATAATCCTCAATCAAGGTATAAACTTTCTTTTCTTTTAAATTTCGTTTTATTTATATTTATATACTATTTTTTATTCAAAATAATATATTTAGTATGTATATAAATTGTTTTTCAAAGATTTTTCAAAAAAAAATTCAAAACTGAATTTTTTTTATTCGAATATAAAATTATATTGTATATTTTTCAACACTATTTTCAGTTATTATTTTACCAAAAATCTTTTTATATGCGTATATGTTTTTAAACTATATTATATAGATTTTTACAATACATTGATCATTGGATAGCTTATTAGTTGAATGTGTTGCTTTATTCATACATTGTTTTTGTGGTTTTATCTTGATTTCAGGTTTTCTATCATTGGTCCTAAGAAAAGACAAAGAAAAGAATTGGGACAATCTTCCAATGCTCATAATCCCGACACCAATGGTACAAAACCCAACCTAAGCCATATTTTTCAACATTGTTTTAATGAACCTAATTATCCAAATAGCATGGCACGTTTCAAACACTACCAAAATTTTAAAATTCACCATAAGCGAGTTGTTTCGATCCTTTTTTTGTCTTCTGAAAGATTTCAATTTAACTATCTTGATTTAATTGTCCGATGGAAATTCATGCCTTTTTTTAGTATACCCGGGATTTTATACCGAAACTTTGTCCTTATTTTCTATTCCAATGCCTGATGTATTTATAACCAAGAGAAAACCCATGTTATTACTATTGAACCTTACCTCATCAGACAAAAAATTCAAATTGATTCTTCGATTTTAGCAAACTTTTGGGTTTTGAGGATGTGTTTATTGATGATGAGGACTCTTTAAGATATGTTCAAATTGGCTCTGTGACCGTGCTTGATGCTCAAGATCGCATCCTTCACCTTCTCATCATGTGGTGGTTTCGCCCCTACGGTGGAAAATTCTCTACTATCCGCCAAGTTGATGACTTTTGGCTTCAATGCTTTCGTGAGGGTAAGCGACCTAATCTTGCTCAAATTATGTTTGTGGAGATCGTCTATCTTGTGCAAAATCGCCATACCACTCTTGTTTCATCATTCACCTATGGCACCGTCTTGAGCTACTTGTTTCACAAGCTTGGGATTAATTGCTCTTATGATTTTTCCAAACCTCTCATCGATCCTATTGATGAGCATTCTCTCCACCGAGCCAAGTTCACATACTATAATGGAGAATGGATCTGAGTTGCCGATCTTCCTGGTGGTGTTCAACCCGATCCAGTTGAGGCTCCTCAAGCGGTTATAGTTCCGAAAGCTCTGGTTGCTCAACCTTCTCTAGATGCTCTCATGGCCTATCTTGATGGGAAGTTTGCATCCTTGGACACTACCATGACCTCAGGCTTTGCCGCCATTCACACTCGCTTTACATCCTTGGAGGAAAGAGTTACATCCATTGAAAACCGCCAAAATTCGATGGATATATCTCTTACGTGTTTTCAAGGAGAGTGGCTACATGAAGACGATGAAGACGCTCCTTGGGCTCTTTCATTGCATATCATATCATATCATATCATATTAGGATTTGAATTTTATGCACCTATGTTATTTGCTTTTGAACTCCTATGCTTTGGTCTATGTTTTTAAGATTTGAGTTGGATTTCCTTATGTTGCTTTGAATTTTTAAAGATATCTATGTTGCTTTATTTGTGCTTGGAGTTATTTTATTGCCTATATCTTGCTTTGAATTTATATCCTATTGATTTTGATCTAACAAAAAGGAGAAAAGTAAATAAGCTTAATTTTCAAAAA
Source organism: Hibiscus tridactylites (assembly GCA_958450335.1). Taxonomy (NCBI): domain Eukaryota; kingdom Viridiplantae; phylum Streptophyta; class Magnoliopsida; order Malvales; family Malvaceae; genus Hibiscus; species Hibiscus tridactylites. The sequence goes on along the minus strand of OY288289.1, from coordinate 43,095,899 downwards.
AAAAATTAAAGTTAAGCCTTTTAGTATTAAAGAAAAGGGTAGTTTTTTGAACTTAATTAAAAATTTACTTTGGTTTTGTTATATCAAAAAGAGGGAGATTGTAACATTTATATTTGATTTTGATATAACAAATTGTTTAAGGACCAAATTGTAAAAGTACATAAATTTTTTAAGTACTCAAAAGTCTCACAAAATGACAAGGATTTAAACCTAAAATTGTTTCTAAGCCAAAAACTTAAAACCCCAAAAATTTTCTAAGTATTTTATACTCAAACTAATCAAATTCGCCTAGGCGTATCGATACGCTCCTTAGCGTTTTAGTACGATTTTTTACTACTGAAATTTCATTTGCAAAAATGTACCAATACGGTTGTACCTGTTTAGATACAACCTTCATCTGGTTTGTGTTCTTGGTTATCAATAACGATACGGTCTTACTCGTACCGATACGGGGTGTTAAGATTTTCAAATCTTTGCATTAAATTTTATAATTGTTGCCTTGTTAGTCTTGGAATCAACAAATTTCAAATTTCATTTAAACCGTACCATTACGCCCCACAGGTGTACCGATGCAATTTTCCAAGGACTTTTTTCTCAAATTCCAGTGAGAAAAACCTGTACTGATATGGCCTTTTCCGTTTCGATACACCCTCAACGGTATCGATACCTCTTTGTAGAACGACTATTTCTTTTTATGGTAGGTACTGATACGACTCTTCATGTACCGATACGGTAAGTTCTCAAACAACATTTATTGCGGAAAAATACAGCCTAAAATAATCCCAACCACCTAAATGGTTAGAAATCAAGGTAACACCCCCTTCTCGACCTAGTCGAGAACCGGGTCGGAGTGTGCTACCGGTGAATGGTATGTTGATCGGTGCAATAAAACTTAATTTCTTAACGGACAATTGATCAATATTACACAAACAAAACATTAGCGGATATACATCTTAGTCCATTCAACTCCTTGTGAAACAATATTTAAACGTTTAAGACCAATTCTTAACTATTACAAGTTTTAGGGACTAATCTATAAATCTGCAAAGTTAGAGGCCCTTCGAGGCAATAGACTATACCACAATGAAATTCAGCGCAATATTAATAAGCCTGTAAAAATTCATACAATATGGAGTCCATTTACTCATTCAATTTAATCATTCAATATTCAGTGACCAAACTAAGAATATTGCAAACCTTTTGTTTCAGCCCTTTTAACTAATTCAACTAAACCTGAATAGAAACACCTCAAAACTGTTTTGAAATAGGTGTACGATGGTCCGCCTAGGCTAACTTTGTACTTTAGACAGTATCGATACGGGCAAGCCTTCTTAGGCTCTTAACCACTTTTGACCTTTATGAGCCAAATATACCATTTTTGCCAAGTTTTAGCCAAAGCAAAAGTCATTTTTAGGCTCTTAACCACTTTTCATCTATTAAACATATTATGCATAACAAAATAGGCATATAAGACTAGTTCAACTACTTTGACACCTTCTTAGGAGTTCTTAAGGACAATTTACAATACTTGGCTTGTAGTCACTTATCTTGCCGCGACTTGTCCGATCTTCAAAAGGGGTTGCTTCTTCCACCTGAAATGCATGAGATAAGACACACTAGGCATATATTGCCTAGTGAGGTAGTCACAACAATATGAATAACAAAGTTTGACGTTTTACATAATATCATGCTCATCAAAGTCAATGCAATGTCTCAATATACAATGTTTAACATATCATATTCATTAATAATCCTTGGATTGAATCAAGATAGTGGATACGCGAATTCCTACGCCTTGCCAAATCAATGAATGGTCTAATTCCTCTGCCTCACCAATATGACCAAAACCAAACGCATCCCTCCTCCTCGCCAAATCAGTATAGGGCGTAGCCCTATGACCGTAGTCCACTCGTACATTGTGCTCATGAATTCTATGGCATGCCAATTGTATCCAAAGTCCATTCAAATCCAAGGTTTCAATACTAATGTCAATAATCAATGATAATTCCAATAACCAATGTCAATAATCAATGATAATTCCAATAACCAATGTCAATAATCAATAATAATTCCAATAACCAATGTCTCTAAAGTTACTAATAGTGAACATGACTCAATATCAATATTTCTTAATTTCAATGTCAATATCTATGTCTGATGGTTATGAACAAACTTACCGACACTTACCAATGAATCCGATTAACGGCCCAATGCATCCTCTTCAATGATATTGTTAGAGATATAAACAAAAATAACAATAAGAGATTTGGGAAGCCTCCTCGCCTAATCCCGAGACTCCGACTACACTCACCTTAGAATCTGATACTCCTACGGCTCTCAGATGACAACTCTCTTGTTCCTAGCCTTCGATGAATTAAATGGATGCTCCTTTTCGTTGTCTTGAGCTAGGAAATCAATAACGAGACTATTAGGATCGATAATACGATATCAAAATCGATATCCGATTTCAATATAGACAACAACGATGAAATATCCATGGATGACCAAAACCCTAGCTTAAGATTTAGCCCAACTCATCCATGGATTCCAATAACTAATTGAGGAATATAGCTTACCCGATCGATAGAAATGATTTGATATCGATAAAACGAAGGAAAAGCAAAGCTTAAAGCTATCTCCAATGGAGGTCTATGCTTCAAGGAAGAAAATGATGAAGAAGGAGGTGCTTGTTTCAATATCTCGGGTAAGTCTCTCTATTCCTTTTCCTTTATTTATGTAAAATATATATTCCAATTCAATTTAACTTTCCTTTAGGTAATGTAACTTCACCAGATTGTCCCACGTTGGATATTAGAAATTGAGGATGAGTTAATCGCAAGGTTGGTCCCTCAACTCTCACTACACTATGGTCTTACCCTCCAACTTACAATTTTCTCAATTTAGCCACTATATAGGTTTCAATATTATTCGATAGGGTCCAATGACAATAATTTAGCTCAATTAGAGTCTGATATATATAATTAACTAGTCGATACAATATTTGGATTTTATAAATATGAGATTTCCGATCACCGGAACCTAATTCCGACTAGACTGGATTTTGGGGTGTTACAACTCTCCCCCTTAAGAGAAATTCGTCCTTGAATTTTTACCTAAACCGAAGTGATGTGGATATTGGTCTTTCATGGTCTCTTCAGGTTCCCAGGTAGCTTCTTAAACAGTGTGGCTCCTTCAGAGCACTTTAACTAACGGTACAATTTTGTTGCGAAGCCTCTTGACTTCTCTTGCTAGAATCTGAACCGGTTCCTCTTCGTAGGATAGATTTGGTCGAATTTCTACATATTCAGGTTCCACAATATGTGTAGGATCAGAATGATACTTCTATAGCATCGATACATAGAAAACATCGTGAATTTTACTCAATTCAGAGAGCAACAATAATAAATATGCCATAGTGCCAACTCTTTCTATAACTTCAAAGGGTCCAATGAATCGGAGATTCAATTTTCCCTTCTTGCCAAACCTCAAGACCTTCTTATATGGTAAAACTTTAAGAAAGGCTTTTTCGCCAACTTCATACTCAATATCTCGTCTTTTAAGATCAGCATAAGCCTTCTATCGATCAAAAGTAGCCTTTAAATGATCATGAATGATGGTGACCCGCTCTTCGGTTTCCAGAAGTAAGTCAGGACCCAACACCTTGCCTTCACCAAGATCAAACCAACACAACGGGGTTCGACATCGTCTACCATACAATGCTTCATACGGGGCCACTTGGATTGATGCCTGATAACTATTATTGTAGGCGAATTCAAAAAAGAGGTAGGGATTTCTCCTAAGTTCCACATAAGTTGCTGATGCATGCACGAAGCATATCTTCCAAGATTTGTATAGGAATGTTCAATAACAATACATATTTCTGAGGTTTCAATGAAAGAGTCTTTCGATAAATACATGGATTACCCTTTCTGATTGGCCGTCAGATTGAGGGTGAAAGGTTGTGCTAAGGTTAACTCTGGTGCCCAGAGCTCCTTGTAAGGTTCTCCAAAACCAGGATGCAAATCGGGGATCTCGATCAAAGATAATAGACTTGGGTACTCCGTGGAGTCGGATCACTTTCTAAATGTACAAGTAAGCTAATTTAGGGAGACCGTATTCCACTCTAACTGGTATGAAATGAGTTGACTTTGTGAAATGATGTACAATGACCCATATGGAATCATGCTTTGCGGGAGTTAAAGGTAGACCACTAACAAAATCCATAGTGATCTTTTCCCACTTCCACTTCGGTGGATCGATAGGTTGCAATAATCCAGTAGGAGCACAATGTTCTGCTTCAAGACATTGGCACGTAAGGCATTTGGAAATGTAGTCGACTATGGCCTGCTTCATGCCCGGCCATCAATAAAGTTCACGTAAATCCTTATTCATCTTCACAGACCCGGGGTGAACATAAACAGAACTCGAACGAGCTTCAGAGAGAATATCAGTGCGAAAAGATTTATCATTAGGTACACAGACCCGATCGTTAAAACTTGGCAAAAATGGTATATTTGGCTCATAAAGGTCAAAACCTAGTAAACAATGTCCAAATTTCAACATCATATGAAAACGTTTACTAGGTTTTGACCTTTATGAGCCAAATATACCATTTTTGCCAAGTTTTAGCTAAAGCAAAAAGTCATTTTTAGGCTCTTAACCACTTTTCATCTATTACACATATTAGGCATAACAAAATAGGCATATAAGACTAGTTCAACTACTTTGACACCTTCTTAGGAGTTCTTAAGGACAATTTACAATACTTGGCTTGTAGTCACTTGTCTTGCCGCGACTTGTCCGATCTTCAAAAGGGGTTGCTTCTTCTACCTGAAATGCATGAGATAAGACACACTAGGCATATATTGCCTAGTGAGGTAGTCACAACAATATGAATAACAAAGTGTGACGTTTTACATAATCTAATGCTCATCAATGTCAATGCAATGTCTCAATATACAATGTTTAACACATCATATTCATTAATAATCCTTGGATTGAATCAAGATAGTGGATACGCGAATTCCTACGCCTTGCCAAATCAATGAATGGTCTAATTCCTCTGCCTCACCAATATGACCAAAACCAAACACATCCCTCCTCGCCAAATCAATATAGGGCGTAGCCCTAGGACCGTAGTCCACTCGTACATTGTGCTCATGAATTCTATGGCATACCAATTGTATCCAAAGTCCATTCAAATCCAAGGTTTCAATACTAATGTCAATAATCAATGATAATTCCAATAACCAATGTCAATAATCAATGATAATTCCAATAACCAATGACAATAATCAATAATAATTCCAATAACCAATGTCTCTAAAGTTACTAATCGTGAACATGACTCAATATCAATATTTCTTAATTTCAATGTCAATATCTATGTCCGATGGTTATGAACAAACTTACCGACACTTACCAATGAATCCGATTAACGGCCCAATGCATCCTCTTCAATGATATTGTTAGCGATATAACCGAAAATAACAATAAGGGATTCGGGAAGCATCCTCGCCTAATCTCGAGACTCCGACTACACTCACCTTAGAATCTGATACTCCTACGGCTCTCAGATGACAACTCTCTTGTTCCTAGCCTTCGATGAATTAAATGGATGCTCCTTTTCGTTATCTCGAGCTAGGAAATCAATAAGGAGACTATTAGGATCGATAATACGATATCAAAATCGATATCCGATTTCAATATAGATAACAACGATGAAATATCCATGGATGACCAAAACCCTAGCTTAAGATTTAGCCCAACTCATCCATGGATTCCAATAACTAATTGAGGAATATAGCTTACCCGATCGATAGAAATGATTTGATATCGATAAAACGAAGGAAAAGCAAAGCTTAAAGCTATCTCCAATGGAGGTCTATGCTTCAAGGAAGAAAATGATGAAGAAGGAGGTGCTTGTTTCAATATCTCGGGTAAGTCTCTCTATTCCTTTTCCTTTATTTATGTAAAATATATATTCCAATTCAATTTAACTTTCCTTTAGGTAATGTAACTTCACCAGATTGTCCCACGTTAAATATTAGAAATTGAGGAGGGGTTAATCTCAAGGTTGGTCCCTCAACTCTCACTACACTATGGTATTGCCCTCCAACTTACAATTTTCTCAATTTAGCCACTATATAGGTTTCAATATTATTCGATAGGGTCCAATGACAATAATTTAGCTCAATTAGAGTCTGATATCAATAATTAAATAGTCGATACAATATTTGGATTTTATCAATATGAGATTTCCAATCACCGAAACCTAATTGCGACTAGACTGGATTTTGGGGTGTTACAACTCTCCCCCTTAAGAGAAATTCGTCCTTGAATTTTTACCTAAATCGAAGTGATGTGGATATTGTTGTTTCATGGTCTCTTCAGGTTCCCAGGTAGCTTCTTAAACAGTGTGGCTCCTTCAGAGCACTTTAACTAACTGTACAATTTTGTTGCGAAGCCTCTTGACTTCTCTTGCTAGAATCTGAACCGGTTCCTCTTCGTATGATAGATTTGGTCGAATTTCTACATATTCAGGTTCCACAATATGTGTAGGATCAGAACGATACTTCTAGAGCATCGATACATAGAAAACATCGTGAATTTTACTCAATTCAGAGAGCAACAATAATAAATATGCCATAGGGACAACTCTTCTATAACTTCAAAGGGTCCAAAGAATCGGAGACTCAATTTTCCCTTCTTGCCAAACCTCAAGACCTTCTTATATGGTAAAACTTTAAGAAAGGCTTTTTCGCCAACTTCATACTCAATATCTCGTCTTTTAAGATCAGCATAAGCCTTCTATCGATCAAAAGCAGCCTTTAAATGATCATGAATGATGGTGACCCGCTCTTCGGTTTCCAGAAGTAAGTCAGGACCCAACACCTTGCCTTCACCAAGATCAAACCAACACAATGGGGTTCGACATCGTCTACCATACAATGCTTCATACGGGGCCACTTTGATTGATGCCTGATAACTATTATTGTAGGCGAATTCAAATAAGGGGTAGGGATTTCTCCTAAGTTCCACGAAAGTTGATGATGCATGCACGAAGCATATCTTCCAAGATTTGTATAGGAATGTTCAATAACAATACATATTTATGAGGTTTCAATGAAAGAGTCTTTCGATAAATACCTGGATTACCCTTTCTGATTGGCCGTCAGATTGAGGGTGAAAGGTTGTGCTAAGGTTAACTCTGGTACCCAGAGCTCCTTGTAAGGTTCTCCAAAATCGGGATGCAAATCGGGGATCTCGATCAAAGATAATAGACTTGGGTACTCCGTGGAGTCGGATCACTTTCTAAATGTACAAGTAAGCTAATTTAGGGAGATCGTATTCCACTCTAACTGGTATGAAATGAGTTGACTTTGTGAAATGATCTACAATGACCCATATGGCATCATGCTTTGCGGGAGTTAAAGTTAGACCACTAACAAAATCCATAGTGATCTTTTCCCACTTCCACTTCGGTGGATCGATAGTATGTAATAATCCAGTAGGAGCACAATGTTCTGCTTCAACACATTGGCACGTAAGGCATTTGTAAATGTAGTCGACTATGACCTTCTTCATGCCCGGCCACCAATAAAGTTCACGTAAGTCCTTATACATCTTCACAAACCCGAGGTGAACAGAATGAGAACTCGAATGAGCTTCAGAGAAAATATCAGTGCGAAAAGATTTATCATTAGGTACACAGATCCGGTCGTTAAAACTTGGCAAAAATGGTATATTTGGCTCATAAAGGTCAAAACCTAGTAAACAATGTCCAAATTTCAACACCATATGAAAACGTTTACTAGGTTTTGACCTTTATGAGCCAAATATACCATTTTTGCCAAGTTTTTGCTAAAGCAAAAGTCATTTTTAGGCTCTTAACCACTTTTCATCTATTACACATATTAGGCATAACAAAATAGGCATATAAGACTAGTTCAACTACTTTGACACCTTCTTAGGAATACTTAAGGACAATTTACAATACTTGGCTTGTAGTCACTTGTCTTGCCGTGATTTGTCCAATCTTCAAAAGAGGATGCTTCTTCTACCTGAAATGCATGAGATAAGACACACTAGGCATATATTGCCTAGTGAGGTAGTCACAACAATATGAATAACAAAGTGTGACGTTTTACATAATCTCATGCTCATCAATGTCAATGCAATGTCTCAATATACAATGTTTAACATATCATATTCATTAATAATCCTTGGATTGAATCAAGATAGTGGATACGCGAATTCCTACGCCTTCCCGAATCAATGAATGGTCTAATTCCTCTGCCTCACCAATATGACCAAAACCAAACACATCCCTCCTCCTCGCCAAATCAATATAGGGCGTAGCCCTAGGACCGTCGTCCACTCGTACATTGTGCTCATGAATTCTATGGCATGCCAATTGTATCCAAAGTCCATTCAAATCCTAGGTTTCTATACTAATGTCAATAATCAATGATAATTCCAATAACCAATGTCAATAATCAATGATAATTCCAATAACCAATGTCAATAATCAATAATAATTCCAATAACCAATGTCTCTAAAGTTACTAATAGTGAACATGACTCAATATCAATATTTCTTAATTTCAATGTCAATATCTATGTCCGATGGTTATGAACAAACTTACCGACACTTACCAATGAATCCGATTAACGGCCCAATGCATCCTCTTCAATGATATTGTTAGCGATATAACTGAAAATAAAAATAAGATATTCGGGAAGCCTCCTCGTCTAATCCCGAGACTCCGACTACACTCACCTTAGAATCTGATACTTCTACGGCTCTCAGATGACAACTCTCTTGTTCCTAGCCTTCGGTGAATTAAATGGATGCTCCTTTTCATTGTCTTAAGCTAGGAAATCAATAAGGAGACTATTAGGATCGATAATACGAAATCAAAATCGATATCCGATTTCAATATAGACAAAAACGATGAAATATCCATGGATGACCAAAACCCTAGCTTAAGATTTAGCCCAACTCATCCATGGATTCCAATAACTAATTGAGGAATATAGCTTACCCGATCGGTAAAAATGATTTGATATCGATAAAATGAAGGAAAAGCAAAACTTAAAGCTATCTCCAATGGAGGTCTATGCTTCAAGGAATAAGATGATGAAGAATGAGGTGATTGTTTCAATATCTCGGGTAAGTCTCTCTATTTCTTTTCCTTTATTTATGTAAAATATATATTCCAATTCAATTTAACTTTCCTTTAGGTAATGTAACTTCACCAGATTGTCCCGCGTTGGATATTAGAAATTGAGGAGGGGTTAATCGCAAGGTTGATCCCTCAACTCTCACTACACTATGGTCTTGCCCTCCAACTTACAATTTTCTCAATTTAGCCACTATATAGGTTTCAATATTATTCGATAGGGTCCAATGACAATAATTTAGCTCAATTAGAGTCTGATATCAATAATTAACTAGTCGATACAATATTTGGATTTTATCAATATGAGATTTCCGATCACCGGAACCTAATTCCGACTAGACTAGATTTTGGGGTGTTACAACTCTCCCCCTTAAGAGAAATTCGACCTTGAATTTTTACCTAACACGAAGTGATGTGGATATTGTTGTTTCATGGTCTCTTCAGGTTCCCAGGTAGCTTTTTAAACAGTGTGGCTCCTCCAGAGCACTTTAACTAACGGTACAATTTTGTTGCGAAGCCTCTTGACTTCTCTTGCAAGAATCTGAACCGATTCTTCTTCGTAGGATATATTTGGTCGAATTTCTACATATTCAGGTTCCACAATATGTGTAAGATCAGAACGATACTTCTAGATCATCGATACATAGAAAATATCGTGAATTTTACTCAATTCAGAGAGCAACAATAATAAATATGCAATATGGCCAACTCTTTCTATAACTTCAAAGGGTCCAACGAATCGGAGACTCAATTTTCCCTTCTTGCCAAACCTCAAGACCTTCTTATATGGTAAAACTTTAAGAAAGGCTTTTTTGCCAACTTCATACTCAATATCTCGTCTTTTAAGATCAGCATAAGCCTTCTATCGATCAAAAGCATCCTTTAAATGATCATGAATGATGGTGACCCGCTCTTCGGTTTCCGTAAGTAAGTCAGGACCCAACACCTTGCCTTCACCAAGATCAGACCAACACAATGGGATTCGACATCGTCTACCATACAATGCTTCATACGGGGCCACTTGGATTGATGCCTGATAACTATTATTGTAGGCGAATTCAAAAAAGGGGTAGGGATTTCTGCTAAGTTCCACCAAAGTTGATGATGCATGCACGAAGCATATCTTCCAAGATTTGTATAGGAATGTTCAATAACAATACATATTTCTGAGGTTTCAATGAAAGAGTCTTTCGATAAATACATGGATTACCCTTTCTGATTGGCCGTCAGATTGAGGGTGAAAGGTTGTGCTAAGGTTAACTCTGGTGCCCAGAGCTCCTTGTAAGGTTCTCCAAAATCGGGATGCAAATCGGGGATCTCGATCAAAGATAATAGACTTGGGTACTCCGTGGAGTTGGATCACTTTCTAAATGTACAAGTAAGCTAATTTAGTGAGACCGTATTCCATTCTAACTGGTATGAAATGAGTTGACTTTGTGAAATGATCTACAATGACCCATATGGCATCATGCTTTGCGGGAGTTAAAGGTAGACCACTAACAAAATCCATAATGATCTTTTCCCACTTCCACTTCAGTGGATCGATAGGTTGCAATAATCCAGTAGGAGCACAATGTTCTGCTTCAACACATTGGCACGTAAGGCATTTGGAAATGTAGTCGACTATGGCATGCTTCATGCCCGACCACCAATAAAGTTCACGTAAGTCCTTATACATCTTCACAGACCCGAGGTGAACAGAAAGAGAACTCAAATGTGCTTCAGAGAGAATAGCAGTGCGAAAAGATTTATCATTAGGTACACAGACTCGGTCGTGAAAACACAAGAGCCCTTTAGAATTAATTTTGAAGTCGTGGTTGTCCAATAAATTAGAGACAATGGATTGAAGCTCAAGATCTTGCTCTTGCAAATAGTTGATTCGAGAAACGATGGTAGACTGAACTTGGAGTTCAGCTACAAGACAACGATGCTTTCCTTTGCGTGTAAAAGTGATGCACAAATTAGCGTGCAAGTGTACACGATGCCAAGTTATAGTATTTAAGATATCGTCTCCACATGGATTGTGACAGCTTTTCAGAGTTCACTTTTCTGCACAAAAAGTAAAAACACAGATATGAGGAGTTTGTTTGATTGAAGTTAAAACTAAAACAAGTAAAGAAAATTGAGATATTATAGTGAGGGAATGGGCCGGTATTGAATGTTTCGTAGTGTGGAGAATTGATGCACTGTCTCGGCATAGTTTTGCTGATCAACTGAACAACTTCAGCCACCGCCCTCAAGAATGCATCGGTAGGCACCCGCCTCGGCAGAGTTGTGTTAGATTGCATGGGCAGTTAAGCGATGGTTTAAGGTTCGTCAAGGCTCCCTTCTATGACTCCCTCTTTTTCCGAAGCTTGAAGTACTATTGGCAAACATGTCTTGAATGATACCTCCCGGTGTGAGTCTAAGGACAAACACCAACCGATTGTGGAACCTCTTTTAGCTGCTGAACTTCTTAACTTTTCTCTAAGTCGAAGTAGCTTTACCCTATGGTTGGATAAAACCGTGTTTACTCGTTTCGTGAGTTCAACTCTCTCGGTATTGAACAAATGGATTGAAGCCCTCTTCTATCCCGATAATGATTGCGACAATGAAGAACCAAGAGTAAACAAACCTTGAATTTTTTGCAAAACTGAAATCCTAAACGAATACAACAAAACTCTCACAACTACTACACAACCAACCCTTAGCCCTAGGGAAGGATTAGAACATGGTGGGTTTGGACGACACTAGGGTATCGACAAGAAGGAGTTTCCCTCAAATCTCAATTGTGTTATCTCTTTCAAGTCGATTACATATATATAGGGGAGGAGCCTAGGTCTAAGTCGGTTTAGGGTAGGAATACTAATTGGAGTATGATTACAACTCATTAAAAGATCATTAAATACTCCTAGATTCATGTTTGACTTTTCTTCAACTTGACTTTGACCTGGCTTTTCTTTGTCTGCTGGGCTCCAATGCACGTGCAAGTGGTCTCTAAAAATCGGGCTTGATGAGCTCTTTCTATCGCATACCATTTTGCATTTTTCCATTCTTACTTGAAGTGTTGCCTCGACGACAAGTAGTTGACTGCCTCGGCGGGGATATGGACTGGTGTGCAGATGTTGGCACAACTTTACATTCTGGTTCATTCCTCCTTGATCAGCTCTCCTGATGCTCCAATAGCTTCCTCTTTCAGCTTCCAGCTTTCTCTTCATCTGCCCTCTTTGCTGCCTCGGCGGCATCTTCCTGGGCGGGTACCTACGCACAGGGAGAAAACGCACTTGAGCAATATAATATGTATAAAATCAACTAAATTCATCAAATAAGGCAGATTGTCTAATCTATGATATTTTGTGTATGTTACCTAAAAAATGCAACCTAGACTATACTTAAGAACAACAATAATTGAGCTAAACTAGGGTATAAATATATGACTTTTACACACTTAACACACCCCCAAACTTGAACTATTGCTTGTCCTCAAGAAATGCAATCTAATGATAACATGCCAAAACTTAAAATCATATGCAAACTAAGTTGAGAAAGCATCTTGATCAACCTTTACATAGCGTGTAAATTTATGCCTAATTGGCAACCCTTTGAATGACAAAAGATTTACCCAGAACTGAACTATGTATCTCGTGAGTGTGTGTGTTTCTTGTGATAAGCATGATTCTTCGGATTCTAAGTAAACCTTTGATAGACACCTTAATTTCCTTGGGTTCCCCTCTAAGCTCCTTTTTCAATTTAACCACTAGGTTCCGGTAATAGGCTTTTCTAATGATTGCATTATTTTTTTTCTCTAGAGCCAATTTCGGGCACCTCTAGCTTATCCTAGAGCTAGTTTCAGGCACCTCTAGGATGTCTCATTTTTTTTAAACTTCAAGTTCTACCCAAGTTTAATAGGTGAAATACCTAAGTTTCCTAGAAGTCCTAAAATCAAAACTACTCACAAAGAGTGTTTTCTTTTAAGTTCAGACCATTATAGGATTCTAAGTTAACCTAAAGTCATGCTAAGGTTGCCGCCTAGGCAGGCCATCTGTCGCGGCAGGTAAAGGATACTCAAGATTTTTTCTCAAACTTAAGAGTTCATTAGGATTTAAATAAATCCATGTTATAATTAGAACCTAATGAAAACAGAAAGATATAAAAAACTTGAAAAAAACAAGAAAAAGAAAGAAAAGAAAAAGAAACACAAAATTAGAGGACTAATCCCCCCCCAAACTCAAGAGGAGAATTGTCCTCAATGCATGCCTACATACACAAAATTAATGTAACACCCCAAATTTGGGCTTGGAAGTTTAGGGTCTGAACCGGACCGGTTTAAATTACGGTTCGAATTTAAAAGGTGATTTTAGGGAAAGCCTAGTTCGGGATGCATTAAAAATATGGAAAAATATCTAAAAATCCTTTTTTATTATATATAAGAGAGTGGTGAAACCAATTTTACAAAATGTGGTTTGGAAATATGACATTTCAAGTTAGTGACTAAAATGTAATTTTTGAAAAGTTGGTGACTGTTTTAAAAGGATTGAAACTTTGAATCTTTAAGGAGCTAATTTACCCAAGGGAGGGTTTCTCCAGATTTTTCTTAGATTTTAAAGATTTATTTAATGTTATTTAATAAAAAGAAAGGAGGGAAAAGAGATATTTTGTTTTCATAACTAACTTTTGGCAAAATTTTCCCATTTCATTTTCTCTCAATTTTCCCTCAGCCAAACACATTTCCACAGCCACTTTTCCTTTGATTTTCACACCTAAATTTGAGATTTCAATCTCTAAATGGTTTCTAATCATTTCTACACCAAATCCTCATCATTTGCTTATTGAATTTTCAAGGATTTTGGCTCTAAACAAGGAGAAACTCACATTTAGAGGTATGAACGTCCTTCTCCTCTAAATACTCAGTTCTTTACTGAAATTCCCAAGTTCTCAATCCTTAAATTGAGTTTTATTAAAGGTTTTAATGTTGTGATCTTGATTTTGGCTAAGAATGCAAGATTTGGATTTAATTTTGAAGAAATTCGTATTAAATGATTGGGCTCTATTTTGAGATGTCTTTTTTGATGTATTTTGGATGTCTAAATGATGTGTAAGTGAGGTTTAATCAATGCAATCCCGAATAGGTTGATTTTCCTAAGTTTTTACTTGAGTTAATGGTGGTTTTTGGGGTGATTTTGATGTTCTGCTATAGCTGGAGGTATAAGGACGTGATTAGGTCCTTTTTGGATGTTAATTGATGTCTAAGAATGATTGGAATTGATGGATCTTGGCTGGGTAATGTTGTAGAGGTGTTTGGATGTGATTTCGATTGTGTTTGGTAGCCGAAATGGGAGTTTTGATGAGAGCAGCGAGTTTAGGTGTTTTGGCTGAAGATTTTAATGCATGATGATGCATTAATCCTCTGCTTTGATGTGTTTAAAACAGGGGAGGCATCTTCGGATCCTTGTGGTGTTGATCCGGAGGCTTGATCGGCGTTTCGGCAAGCTTGCGAAACGGAATTGGTGAGTGAAGTGTGGTTTTCAGCTTTGAAACCAATGTTTGAAGGTTATGGGAGCTTAGTTTAAGTATAAACAACTTAGCTAAGCTCAAGAGTAAGTTTTCGGAAAAACTCTCTTTTTGATGAACCATGAGATGGTTGGATGCAATGTGTTTAATTTGCATGTTTACATTCTGTTTTGAAAGCATGTTTAATGCTGGTTTTGAAAGCCATGTGTTGAAGGATGCTCAAGGTAAGAGATCCTTGGTTTGACATTGATAAATGTGGTTTTGTTGTATAGTGATGCATGATGGTTTAATGGCTTTGTTAAATGCTTTAAAATAGTGGATTGATGATGTTAAATGATGTATATTGGCAAGTGATGTGTTGGTTTAAAAGTACTTGAATCGGATATAGTTAGCCGGCTATAGGATTGGGTGCACCGTGAATAAAGTCGCCTTGGATGTTGAGGGGTTGTGATTGTACCGTAAACTCCATCCAAGTACACTAACGAGATGGTTAAGATCACAATGGTGGTTAAAAGTCCATGTGTGGATCTTGTGTTGTGTGTCCCGTGTTCTCGTTAGTGATGTTATACAACTACCAACGAGTGATGTGGAGGGGTTGTGATTGTACAGTAGACTCCATCACGGGTGTTGAGGGGTTGTGATTGTACTTGTTGGCATGATTTAGGCGTCTTAGGAATGCGTTTGATGGGTCGATTGTATGTTAAACCAGTCAAATTCTGCATTTCTGGGCAAGCCGTATCGGAACGGGTGCTACCGTTTCGAAACAAGGGTCTGAAATGGCCCTGGCGTTCCGAAACGGGCAGAGTCGTTCCGAAACGTTTTTGCCACTGCCAAGCCCTGTTTCGGAACAGGTTGCGAAACGGTCCCGCGTTTCAGAACAGTCATTCCCCGTTTCGGAACACTCGACCGTTGGGCACTGAATCTGATGGTTATATGTTTTGAAACCTTCACGTTTTAGTCTTGATTTTTGTATGTGCAATTGCTTGAGTTTGGAATGTCCGTTTAAGATGAAATTTGGCAGAGAAGCATGAATCATGATTAATTTCATAATGGTAACTTAAAAATTGGCAAGGTCCTCTTAAATTCCAGAATTTACAATTTGGTCCCTAAATTCGTATGTTGTGCAATTGAGTCCCTTATTGATTTCCGTTTGCTGTGATTTTTGAGTATGTTGATCTCAAGAGTACGCTTAGGGTTAATATGCATCTAGACAGGTTTATAAAAAAGAAAAAAAAGGGTCGTTAATCAAAATTGACTTTCGGGTTGACTTTGGTTTTCCCCGTGTAATCTTCGTAGTTCGGGTCAACCGTCTAGGCCGGGCTAAGGGGGTTACAATTAATGCATAGATTAGATAAAAAAATAACAAAAAAGAAGAAGGGGAGAGAAGCTTAAATTTGTTGTGAGTCGGAGGAGTTGTCGTTGTTTCCAATGATCACCCTCTTTTGTGCTGCCATCTTGAAGCACTTGGCCTCCCTCGGTGACTTTTGGCAGGAAGGCGGACTGGGTTGAGCCTTCCGTGTCACCTCGTGTTCGTCGTTGTCTTCACTATCGGGGCAGACTTTGGTGGCGGAGTGAGTTCTCTTCGCTCATGAGGAAAATGATGGTTCGAGCTTCCTTGTTATGGTGTGAACCGAGTCTTGCCATACGGATTCGTCTAAGAGGAATTCCTTGAGGTAGTTGGAGTCGGAGGGTCCTGGTTTGTCGGTCAATGCTCTAGATGTCTGCTCGTGTTCTCTGAATGGGGCTGCCATTGTGTCTCCTTGGTTGTCGAAGTTGGAGAGGATCTCGGTGGCCATGGCAGCTCTGGAGGCTTTAGGCTCGCTTGATATAGGGGCGATCGGAGTTGCAGAAGCTGTTATATGTGTTGCCGAGGCAGAAGGTGCGGCAGTTGTGTCTGGTGCTGCCGGGGCAAATATCTCGGCAGGGAACTCTAGAAAGTTGGCCACTGAGAACTTTTCCTTGATGGTGGTGGCGGTGGCGTTGTTGAAGTCTTGGATATATGCCATGAAGGTTAGCTAGTGGTGTTCCATTCGATCGAGCTGTGCTGCTAAGCCGCCAATGGTGGTTGCTGAGGCGGGTTGCTGAAGGTGCTGGTGACTGCCCATCTCCAATGCTGGGAAAGTTTTCTAGGGTGGTGGTTGTGATCTCCATCTTTTGAAGGATTATCTCCCTCGTCCACCCAGTTTGTTCTGGTGTCATGGTGTCGGTTGGGGTGGCTGCAACATATGCATTCTCGCAAAACGCCGTGATAAGACTAGGGAAGTAGAATTGTCCCTTGGTTTTCTGCCCACACTTGTAAATTTCGTTAGCAATAATCGAACCCACATTTATGTACCTTTTATTGATGATGGAGTGGATGAGTGCTAATCTTGGCTTGTCGATCGTCGAGTTGTGGGTTGCGGGCAGCAAACGCCTCTTCACAAATGTGTTCCAAAGTTTTGCCTCGGCCAACAAATTTCGCCGGTTAACGGTGCCTCTATTTCTGCCCTTGTTCCAAACCATCCCTAATTATCATAATTCTTCCTTTATTGCCTCGTAATCGTCTGGTGTGAGGGAGGCAAGGAACTCCGCGTGCTGGTCTTCACGGATGTGGAAGCCATAGTGGAGATTGATCTTGTCTTCATCGATTAAAACTGGATGCCCACGAACATTGACTGTTGGCAGATCCTCCGTTGGCCCATGGGTGTAGTACTCGCGCACCATGGTTTGATTTGCTTTCCTGGGTTGCTAGGAAAATATTTGCCACCGTTGATGCTCGATCTTGGAGTAGATGAATTTTTCGAGCCCCAAATATTTATTTCTCGGCTCGTAGAAGAATCCCTACTCCTCCCACACTGCTCTTTCTTTAAATCTTTCGTTGTGGCGGGCCTTGATTTCTGGTTTGGCGAAGCAATAGAGGGACTCTTCCAATTTTGCCTGGGCAGCACGACGGTGGGGTTCTTGCCATTCTTTAGTTGGGCTTTTTGGTGTGCGAGAGAGTTTTGAGAGCTTGAATAAAAGAACTGTGGAAAAAGAAAAGAAATAGACTGAAAGCAAAGAAAATCTTGTGAGACAATAAGCAAGAGAGAGTAAAGAATAGTGAATAGTAAAAAAATGAGGGGTTTAAATAGAAGAATAGTGCTATCATTTCGCCTGCCAAGGCAGACGTTGCTCGGGCAGAGAGCCGTTGGAACGAAACGAGCTTCTATGAACGGCTAGTCTGCAACGGCTAGTTCTGGCGGGAAGCAACGTCTATTTTCTGCGACAGACTTGGCGGGCGGGCTGGAGTGGTTAATGGATTTGGGATTTATTCTTCTCCCTTCTCTTGGGCTATTATCTCTCCTAAAAAATCTAAAATAAAAATATTAGTGCATAAATGCTAAATTTAAATCTACTTCCTAAAAACTAAAAATTCAAAAATTCTAAGTCTACGAAAGCATAAAAAATGTAGAAGATAAAATAAAAATTATGTTACTTTAAGAGTGCATGGGCATGCATCTCCTAAAGTGACGACTCCCTTGTCTATTTGAGCTTGAGGGGGTCATTTCTGATACTTCTTGTAATCCACCCGCATTCTCCATCGAGTAACTATTTTGCCCATAAAAGGGTGGACTACTGTGTTTGCAACTGCTTGCTTTTGCATTATCATGGTAGAGGTTCCTTTCTTCCTTGTTCCCTTGTAGTCCATGTGTACCTTCCACCGTGTTGTTTTTCCTAGAGGCATGAATATGTGATTAGGAAAAATCATATCAATTTCCAAACATGTACTTACCTTATTCTCGTCGAAGTTTCTTATGGTGGAAAGTAGCCTTTGCTGCCAAGGCAACTGCTGTTGCAACCAGTTATTGTGGCAATCTTTTGTCATAATGTGGTGTAGGTCAAGGGAAAACCCAATTTTATAAAGAGCTTTGTGAACACCATTTTCTTTAGGTCTCTCAACCATCTCCATCAGTAGAGATTTTGTTGGCATCAACTCTATCAATATTGGTTCCTCAAGAAATACCTACAATGGAAAAGGTGATTTTACAAAGAATTCAAAGGGTTCGTCTATTATCGGCTCATATTCCGTTAGCAAAGTATTTCCATCGTGTTGCTCCTCTATGTGGTCGTTCAATTTCCCAATCAAAGGTAGATGAGAGCAATCTACAGATTCTTATGTTGCTGAGACAGATGTAGCTGCCAAGGCATAGCTCTGTTTAGGTTTCCTCAGTCCTTGATAGGGCAATCTGTTGCATAGGCTCATCAATGTGTTCTTTTTATTGCTCCACGTCTTCTTGCCTTGGGATGTCAATGTCCATGGGACGTGGTTGTTGGTGATCAATGGTTGCCGAGGCATCATGTACTTACATGGCATTAATGGGGACCGAATTGCTCAAAAGTGCATTCACCTTGGTGATTCTTGCGTCCATAGAAGCTGACAATTCTTGAGTGAGTGCAATGAAAGCTTGAAGCGTGTATTCCAAGGATTTTGATTGCTCCTTAGGAGGACTGCATTTCCAGGGCATGTTTGATGCTACGGTAGCAAAATTGTCATGGTAGGAAAAAATTTGAGCTTGTTGGTCGTACCATGAATAATTTTGTTGTTGGTCCCATCTCGGTTAGTCCATGTATTCACCAAAAAGATGTGGGCAACTTTCGAACTCATGATTTCCTTCACAAAAATTGCAAGAATTTTCCCACATCAACTCTCGAGTGTTTTTTCTTGACATGTTCATGCCCTTGAACTTGTATTGCACCTGAAATATTTTTTTCTTCAAAAGATAAACTGAATAATGCAATAAAATAAAGATAAGTGTAGAAAAATAAAAACAAAAAGTTGTACGACAATCCCGGGCAACGTCGCCAAAAACTTGTTGCGTGCAAAAGTGATGCGCAAATTAGCGTCCAAGTGTACATGGTGCCAAGTTATAGTATTTAAGATATCGTCTCCACAGGGATTGTGACAGCTTTTTGGAGTTCACTTTTCTGCACAAATAAAGTAAAAACACATATATGAGAAGTTGGTTTGATTGAAGCTAAAACTAAAACAAGTAAAGTAAATTGAGATATCATAGTGAGGGAATGGGCAGGTATTTGATGGGAGAAGGTTTTTTACTAATGAATCGATATTCAAAATCATTCCATTATGGATCCCTTTCTCGATCAAAGCATCGGATTTCTAAATTCTCATAAGGACCCCCCGGAATTCCTTCTAGGGCCTGTTGAATTATTTTTATGGATTCTATCATTTCACTTATTCAGACTAAATAACGATTCTGAATCAGCAAGGGCAAAATGTAATATGCGTTTATGTAGCTATTGGTCAAAAAAGCATCTTCTGTGGCTCAAGTAGTGACCACTTTCCAAGAAAGGGGAGCGATGGAGTACACTATTGCGGTTTTGTAGTGTGGAGAATTGATGTACTGTCTCGCCACAGTTTTTCTAATCAACTTAACAACTTCAGCCACCGCCCACAAGAATGCCTCGACAAGCGCCCACCTCGGAAGAGTTGTGTGAGATTGCCTGGGCAGTTAAGCGATGATTCAAGGTTCGGCAAGGCTCCCTTCTATGACTCCCCCTTCTCTCGAAGCCTGAAGTACTATTGGCGAACATGTCTTGGATGATGCCTCCTGACGTGAATCTAAAGGCGAACACCAACCGATTGTGGATCCTCTTTTAGCCGATGAACTTCTTAACTTATCCCTAAGCCGAAGTAGCTTTACGCTATGGTTGGATAAAACCGTTTTTACTCATTTCGTGAGTTCAACTCTCCCGATATTGAACAAATGGATTGAAGCCCTCTTCTCTCCCGATAAAGATTGCAACAATGAAGAACCAAGAGTAAACAAACCTTGAATTTTATTGCAAAACTGAAATCCTAAACGAATACAATAAGACTCTCACAACTACTACACAATCAACCCTTATCCCTAGGGAAGGTTTAGAACATGGTGGGTTTGGACGACACTAGGGTTTCGACAAGAAGGAGTTTCTCTCAAATCTCAATTGTGTTCTCTCCTTCAAGTCGATTACATATATATAGGGGAGGAGCCTAGGTATAAGTTGGTTTAGGGTAGGAATACTAGTTAGAGTATGATTACAACTCATTAAAAGATCATTAAATACTCCTAGATTCCCATTTGACTTTTCTTCAACTTGACTTTGACATGGCTTTTCTTTGCCTGCTGGGCTCCAATGCACGTACAAGTTGTCTCTAAAAATTAGGCTTGATGAGCTCATTCTATCGCATACCACTTTGCATTTTTCTATTCTTCCTTTAAGTGTTGCCTCGACGGCAAATAGTTGACTGCCTCGGCGGGGATATGGACTGGTGTGCAGATGTTTGCACAACTTTACATTCTGGTTCATTCCTCATCAATCAGCTTTCCAGATGCTCCAACAGCTTCCTCTTTCAGCTTCCAGCTTTCTCTTCATCTGCCCTCTTTGCTGCCTTGGCGGCATCTGCCTGGGCGGGTACCTACGCACATGGAGAAAACGCAGTTGAGCAGTATAATATGTATAAAATCAACTAAATTCATCAAATAAGGCAGATTGTCTAATCTATGCTATTTTGTGTATGTTACCTAATAAATGCAACCTAAACTATACTTAAGAACAACAATAATTAAGCTAAACTAGGGTATAAATATAGGACTTTTACACACTTAACACTTCCAAAGCCGGAAGTGGGCATTAATTGCCCGAGGGTCTACAAGGCAACGATATTATAGCATGTCAATGTGCCATACGATACATATTACTCTATATTCACTATCAATACATACCATGCAAAGGTTTGCGGCTGAACATTGGCCTTGCCTGAATGGTAATCGATGATAAGATCGTAATCTTTAAGGAGTTCTATCCACCTCCGTTTTTTTAAGATTCATCTCCTTTTGGGTCAATAGATACTTGAGGCTTTTTTGATCGGTGAAGGGGTAACATTTTTCTCCGTATAGGTAATGTCTCTAGATTTTCAATGCAAAGACAACTGCAGCCAATTCAAGGTCATGAGTGGGATAATTCATTTCGTGCGGCTTAAGTTGTCTCGAAGCATAAGCAATGACTCTGCCTTCTTGCATCAATACACATCCTAACTCGAGGTGTGATGCATCACTATAAACTGTGTAGTCCTTTTTGAACTCAGGCTGGGTTAGGACCGGTGCATGGGTCAACACTTGTTTCAATTGGTCGAAACTTCGTTGTTGAACCTCGATCCAAACAAAAGGAGCTTCTTTTCGCAATAACATAGTTAAAGTAGCGGCTATCATAGAGAACCCTTTCACAAATCTCCTATAATAGCCAGCAAGCCCAAGAAAGCTTCTAACTTCGCCAATGTTCTTTGGTGGGTGCCAATCTACAATAGCTACAAAGATGATCTTGGTGTTCCGCTACATTCTTGGAATAGATCAATATGTCATCTATAAAAACCACTACGAACTTATTGAGAAAGGGTCGAAAGACCCGATTCATCAAATCCATAAAGGTTGTGAGTGCATTGGTTAACCCAAAGGGCATTAATAAAAATTCGTAGTGTCCATATCTTGTACGGAAAGCAGTCTTCGGTACATCACATTCTTTAACTCTCATTTGGTAATAGCCCGACCTTAAATAGATCTTGGAAAACACAGAGGCATCCTTTAGTTGATCGAACATGTCGTCAATTCTAGGCAACGGATACTTGTTCTTGATGGTTACCTTGTTCAACTGTCGGTAGTCAATACACAATCGCATAGAACCATCCTTCTTCTTTACAAAGAGAACCAGTGCTCCCCAAGGAGAAGAGCTCGGTTGAATGAAACCTTTGCTCAGTAATTCCTGAATTTGAGCTTTCAAATCATTTAATTCAACAGATGCGATATGATATGGTGCAATAGAAACTGGAGCAGTCCCAGGTTGTACCTCGATGCCAAACTCCACTTCACTGGTTGGGGGCAATCCCGGAAGTTCATCAGGGAAGAAATCAGGAAATTCGCATACAGTGTCAATGTCTCGCAATTGTGATTCATCTTTCGCTTCTAACGTCAATGCACATAATGAAATATTCCTCGCGTTCATCAAAACAACACTTTCTTTGCCGAGACCTCGAAGGTACAACTTCCTTTTACAGCAGTCTATCCAGGCTTGATGCTCACTAAGCCAATCTAAGCCTAAGATAACATCGAACTTGTGGATCGGTAAGACCAACAGATTGGCTGGAAAAGGAATCCCTTAAATCAATAAAGGGCAATTCTTGCACACTACCCTTACGGTGTCACAATCTCCCAAAGGAATGGTTACGGAGATTTTTGACGCTATTGGTTCGGAAGACATACTATACTTCTTAACTTCAATGGTGCTTATAAAAGAGTGAGTAAAACCAGGTTCAATCAATGCAAATAAAGGATATGAATATAGCTCAACGGTACCTACAATGACGTTAGGTTCATCCTCCTCTTCTCTGCTCCTTACGTGATACATTTGGATAGGGGCTTTAGAATCTTGCTTAATGAATGGTTTCCTCGAACCACACGATCTTCTATAGGTCCCTGTCGATCCTTGATTCGATCCTTTACCTCAAAAGGATTGTGCAAGAAAGGCTACAGTAGTCGGTGTAGCAGTAGATTTGGTTGCATTCAAAGGGCAATCACGAATAAAGTGACCCTACTCGCCACAGTAGTAACAAGCTCCAGTTTCCTTACGACATTGACCCGCCGGGTGCCTATTCTGACAATAATTGCAAACTGGATATTGGTTACCTCGATATGAACCTCTGGTGCTATCAACAGATGGTGCCTTAGCAAAGGATTGTGTTAGAGACTGAGGCCTCTCAATATTTCCAGAACATGAGGGTTGTGGATAGACATTCTGCTTGGGGCCTTGATATCTCCTTTTCTTGTTCCATCTCGGAGGTCGAGAATCATCCCTAAACCTCTTCTCAGACTTTTCAAACCCACCAGCTCGTTGAGCTTTCTGTGCAGCTTCGGTGGCCTTAACTCGATTTACGAGCTCTTGGAAATCAACAATGCTTAGTGCAATAAACATAAGGCGTAATTCGTCATTGAGCCCTACAATGAACATCCGTCACTTCTCTTCCTCCTTCTTAGTGTACTCAGCATCGTATCTAAAGTACTTACAGAAGTCATAGATGTACTGCTCAATCGATCGCCCACCTTGTTTGAGATGGAGGAAGATACATCGCCTCTCAGCAAGGTAAAACTCACTGATATATTTCTTGCGGAATTCCTTAAGGAAGAACTCCAAAGTCACAGTGTCTTCAGAGACCGTCAATATGGTAGTCTCCTACCAATGAAGTGCCTCACCAGCCAGCAACGCGATGGCGCACTCGAGTTGATGCTCGTCCGAGTACTGAAGTTGCTTATCCAAAATCTGCAAAGTGTTTTCCAACCAATATTCGGCAACTTCAGGGTTGTCGTCATCTTGTCCAGTAAAACTGTAAGCTCGATATTGTGAAAGCTTATCGATAAGAGCTCGAGTATGTTGAACAGCAGGAGCGATGTGTTTCACTACCTACTCAGCTCTTATAGCATTCATAAACTGGTTGAACATGTCAGCCATGTTCTTGTAACATTCAGCCTGAGCAGTAGGTGCTACAGGCTCGGTACCCTGAGCAGGAGAATCCTACGGATGTAGTGATTTCGGAGGATTCCATATTCTAAATTCCTCGCCATGTGTCGAGGAGCCAGTGGCAAGCTCTTCAATGTGAGCTTCATTAGTTTCAGACAAATATATATGAAAGATCGGATTAGTCGACAAGTCACAATATACACAATATATAATTCCTAGATGGAAAAGTAACACAATAACAATGCAACAAGCTTCGGTTTAGTCCTAGAATCGACTAAACTCTGGCTTTGATACCACAAATGTAACACCCCCTTTCTGGCTTGGTCGAGAACCGGGTCGGAGTGTGCTACCGGTGAACGGTACGGTGATCGGTGTAATAAAATTTCATTTCTTAACCGACAATTAATCAATATTACACAAACAAAACATAACCGAATAAAAATCTTAGTCCATTCGACTCCTTGTAAAACAATATTTCAACGTTTAGGACCAATTCTTAACTATTACAAGTTTTAGAGACTAATCTATAAATCTGCAAAGTTAGAGGCCCTTCGATGCAATAGACTATACCACAAAGAAATTTAGTGCAATATTAATAAGCCTGTAAATATTCATACAGTATGGAGTCCATTTACTCATTCAATTCAATCATTCAATATTCATTGACCAAACTGAGAACATTGCAAACCTTTTGTTTCAGCCCTTTTAACTAATTTAACTAACCCTGTATCGAAACACCTCAAGACTGTTTCGAAACAGGTGTACGATGATCAGCCTAATGTCACGCCCCACCAGAGTGCCCCAAGGCCATCCGAGGCAAAATGAGGACCCTCTCTAAACGGCCTAGAGAGGACTACAACCCTCTCAAAACGTTTCCACCACGTTGTAGGAGGTTCTAGAATGTTTCACACTCATCTAAGCTCAACCGGGAGGACTTAGAAGACTCTGGAAGGCTTGGGACAGCTCGAAACTAGTGTGGACATCTCTGGAATGTTCTAGAAGTCTTTAGATAATAGTAGACTTAAGTAGAACTATGGGGAGTTCTCTAGAATACTCTCCACCCTTGTATATGCTTGTAGATATTTTGGAGGCAAAACATTAGCCGTAGGACCAAGTCAATCCCCACCGTCCATTGAGGAGGTGGGAGCCTATAAATAGGCAAGTCCTTAGTCATTTGTAAGAATCCCATAAGTTCACAAGTCTAGCTCTCTTGTAAAGCTTTCTTAAGTTCATTACAAGGTTCTTTTCCTTGTAAGTGTTCTTTCCTTCTCCATACTTGTGTGTGTTAGCCATCGCGTCGCGTGGGAAAGGCTTGTTAGCATTGTATTGGGAGTGCTAACTCCGCACGGATCATCGAGAGAAAGATAAGTCTGTGACAGTTGGTATTAGAGCATGTTCGATTCGTCAGGACATGGCCAAAACTGGCAAGAACCAAGTGGTAAGCTCATCTGACACGGAGGTCATGCATGAGCAATGAGGGCGAGAGGAGATGGTCGATCCTAAAGCGTCGGGGGCATAGGTTCCCAAGTGGACGACCTTCAAGATCGGGTAGAAGGCCTTGAGGCGGAGGATGCCAAGATCCACACGGCCATGAGGGCCATGATGGTGAAGCTAGAGGAGACCCTGCACGCGGAGATGGGGAAAATCCGCAACCTTCTCATGGGAGAGCTCTCGAAGGTTCGTTATTCTTACCAACAAGAGCTTGACAACATGCGTGCCAAGCTTGAGGAATTTTGAAGCGACCTTGCATTGTGAAAGCACGCCATGGTTGCGGGGTCTAGCACTATGTATGAAGCTAGGAGTGTCGAGGTGCTCAAACCCAAAACCTTTGCGGGAGCACGCAACGCTAAGGAAGTAGATAACTTCTTATATGGCTTGCAACAATACCTTGGAGTTGTTGGCATTGTGAACGAGGCCTCCAAGATCCAAACTGCGACACTATGACCAGAGCCCTCCCATCATCCGAAATTGTTTATGTAGATGAGATCGAACGAACATAAGAAAACTAAAGAAAGAAGCAAGAGAAGCCCTTGAAAAAGCTAAGGAAAAGCATAGGTAGCCATCATAACAGCCAAGACAACAACCCTGTCAACAATGCCTGAGACGGCATGGACAAACAGCAACAGTATGTGCGCACCACTAGGGACTACTTGAAGCATGACTTTAAAGGATTTGATCCAACTGTGGTAGAGCCTGAAATTGAAACAGATCACTTCGAGCTGAAACCAGTGATGTTCAACATGATAAACACACTGTGGCAATTTGGAGAAACTACCAAGGAAGATGCTCGGCAGACTTGAGGGGGTTCCTTGACATTTGCAGATCTTTAAAGATACATGGTGTCCATCAAGATGTGCTTAAGCTGAGACTATTTCCCTATTCAGTGAGGGATAAGGCAAAACTGTGGTTGAATAACCAACCGACAGGATCGTTTAGCACTTGGACGGAGTTGTGCAAGGACTTTCTAGATCGCTTCAGCCCTTCAAATGTAACAGACAGGTTAAGAAACGAGATCACTGCTTTCTGAAAAGGGGATGATGAACTGATGTATGAAGCGTGGGAACGGTACCAACAGATGTTAAACAACTACCCGCTTTACGGTTTTCCAACCTGGACTAAAGTGTCAATGTTCTACAATGGAGTCAATCAACCGACGAGAATGATGTTTGACGCTTAAGCTAATGGAATCATCCTAGACAGACCACCTGAGGAGGCACTACAGATTTTGAACAAAATCGCGAAAAACGACTACAAATTCCCTACAGCCGGCCGTCGCAGGGCGTGAAGCGGCTAGTTGTTGCGAATAAAGTAGAAACCACTGAATCTATCACTACCCGCCTGGATAAACTGACACAGCTGGTGATGAATTTGGCCAAATCCACTGGGAATACATACGAGGTTAAAGTTGTGGATCCCTTTTGTGACGAGTGTGGGGGGGCAACCATGATTCCTCTGAATGCAACGAGTATGCCAATTTCATGGGAAAATATAAGAGGAACAGCAGGCCCAACACTAACACGTATAATCTGGGCTGGAGAAAGCATCCAAACTTCTCCTGGAGAAACCCTAACATAGCTGCAAATCCAACCCAGCAACCAAGAGGATATCAGCAGAACATATCCCGGCAGCAGCCTCAGCAGCAACAGAATACAAACAATAATTCACTCGAATATAATTTACATACTTTTATGTCTCGTACTAGTGATTTTATTGTTTATACTAATAAATTTACTGACAAGGCCGAGTCCTTCATGGACAGGACTAAGATGCGGTTGCAAAATCAGGAGGCAACATTCAAGAACTTGGAAACCCAGTTCGAGCAGTTCACTCAGATCATAAACAACAAGTTAATGGGTGCATCATCCAGCAACACAGAGGCCACAGCAAAACCCACTTATGAACAATGTAAAGCAATAATGACAAGAACTGGGAAACAATTGGATGATACCAGAGTTGAGCAGCCAAAAGAACAACAACCAGAAGAGCCCGCCACAGAAGCACCACAAACTAAGGCCTAGGTAGATGACAGCAACCCTGAGACAGATGATCTTGAACCCCCACAAATCAGATTTCCCTGTAAGGAACACATCTAGGACATCTGTCTGCCGCCGCCCTTCCCCCAAAGACTCAAACAGCAAAAGCAAGAGCACCAGTTCAAGAAATTTATAGATATACTTAAGCATGTGCACATCAACATCCCACTCGTGGAAGCCATACAAAACATGCCAAATTATGCGAAATATTTGAAAGATATGGTTTCCAAGAGAAGGGGAGTTGGGGAATTCGAGACGATAACCGTCACTAAAGAGTGCATGGCAATGTTGCATAACAAGGTGTCGCCCAAGAGGACAGATCCAGGCAGCTTTGTTATTCCATGCAAGATAGGTGTAAAGTGCTCATTAGTCCTATATTTTATATGAATTCCATCTCATATTATTGCTATTCTTAAGTACATTTTAGGCATATTTTAGGTGCATGCATGCATTATTTACAATATTCTTTACTTTACCCTGTTCATATTGAATATCTTTAATTTGGTGAGAAAATGTACTTTTTTAGTTTAGTTTTAGTTTCAGGTACTAGAAGCTGTTAGTAGGAGAGAGGAGCTGAGGAGCAGATGTTGAGGCAGCAAGCCAGGGAGCTGTACTGAAGCAGCTCAACATAGAGAGAAGTGTTGCTGAGTAGCTGCCGCCACCATACCTACTGCCTAGGGCAGCAACCGGATGATTTGGTGAATTGGAGTGCGATTGGAAGAGCATAATTTCCTGAGTTCAATGAGCCCATCCACGCAATTTATTGATGCCAAAAACAGCGGACAGAACCGCCTAAGGGGAGATTATCCAAGGCGGCTTAAGGTTACTTGTGCCACAAGGAGTCCAACTTCAAGTCAAAGAAAACAGAACTTAAACGATGCATTCAATGCAAAAGCTACTTTATCATGAAGAAGACTTCTACTCCAAGGAGAACTTACCCTAGGCCTTGCCCTATATATATCCGACCATACCTTGTATTCTAGACACCACATAGTTGGCATAGCCCAGGTTTCTCTTGTGTTTTCTTGCCGCCAATATGTTCTAAATTCTCTAGGGTTTGGGTTATATTGTAAAGTAGTTGTGAGAACGGTTGTTTAGGTTTTAAGTTTGTTTTTGCAATAAATTCAAGGTTTGCTTATTTCATGTTCTTCATTGTTTTCAATTGAGTCGAGAGATCGATTGGGAGCAATCCAATTTTTTGGTATCAAGAGAGTCAAACTCACGACAGAAGTAACCATGATCTCATCAATACCAGGTATTGATCAATCCAGCCTAGACATATGTTAGGGTTTAAGGCGGCTAAAAAGGAATGAACCAAAGGTTGTTGTTCATTGTACGATTCACATCAAGGGGCATCATCTGTAGTGGGCAACAACAGTATTCTGACTTAGATATAAGCGAGATCATTATCGAAGCGTTCTGCCGAGCCTTGGAGGACTGCTGAGTTTGTCGTCGAGCCAATCGTCTGTTCCACTGCCGAGGCAGGGAAAGCATCGAACCATCAATATGACATCTTCTGCCGAGGCAGTAAAGTCTGGCAGCGCAAAACATCCTAACATGTTCAATGAAGTTTCACACTACTAATCAGCATAACCTAACCCATTCTATCACCCTGATCTCTTATATCAAATTACTTGTGTTTATTTACTTTTCTTTACAAACTAAAATTTACTTGTGCGTTTAATTTTCCTTGTGCAGGAATTGCGATTAGAATTAGATGTCCAATGCTTGTGGGAGACGATATCTTTTCTGCTATAACTTGACAAGAGTGTGCACTTGCGCTTTTATTTAGATAACACCCAAGCGCTCTACAAGTTTTTGGCGTCGTTGTCGGGGATTGGCAACAGTAAATTTGTTATTTTATTTTTTTGCACTTTTATTTTATTTGCATTTAATTTTAGTTTTTATTATTTTTATTTTTATTCAAAAAAGATAGAATTTTACAATTTTCTTGTCTAGTGCATGACCAGAGCAAAACCATCGGGAGAAATCGTTTTCATAGACGAGATCGAACGAAGAGCATGAGAACTAAAGAATGAAGAAAGAGAAGCCCTCGGGAAAGCCAGAGAAGAAGGAAAAGTAGAGGCAGCCATGAAAAACGACCAAGATGACAACCTGCCAACAATGCTCGTAACGGCATGGATGGGCAGCAAGATCCGCCACCTAGAAAGCAGCCACCAGTTCCGCCCAGGCAGCAGCAGTATGTGCACACCACCAGGGACCATTTGGAGCACGACTTTAGGGGATTTGACCCAACTGTTGCAAAGCCTGAAGTCGAAGCAGATCACTTTGAACTGAAGCATGTAATGTTCAACATGATAAACACACTGGGGCAATTTGGAGGAACTGCCACGGAAGATGCTCGGCAGTACTTAAAGGGATTCTTAGACATATGCAGAGCTTTCAAAATACATGGAGTCCATCAAGACGTGCTCAAGCTAAGATTATTTCCCTATTCACTGAGGGATAGGGCAAAGCAGTGGCTGAACAACCAACCGGCGGGATCATTCAATACTTGGACGGAGTTGTGCAAGGACTTTCTCGATCATTTTAGTCCTTCAAACGTCACCGAGAGATTGAGAAACGAGATCACAACCTTCCGCCATGGGGATGACGAACCAATGTTTGAAGCTTGGAAAAGATACCAACATATGCTAAACAACTGCCCGCTTCATGGTTTCCCATCCTGGACCCAAGTGTCGATGTTCTACAATGGAGTAAATCAACTGAAACAAATGATGCTTGACGCCTCATCCAATGGAATCATCTTGGATAGACCATCTAAGGAGGAACTGCAGATTCTGAACATTATTGCTAAGAACAACTACAAGTTCCCTACAGCCCACCGCGGCGGCACAAGGCGGCCAGCTGTTGTGAATGAAGAAGAGGTCACTGAATCTGTCAATGCCCGCCTGGATAAACTGACAGAGCTGGTGATGAACATGGTCAAAGGGAAAACATATGAGGCCAAGGTTGTGGAGCCATTTTTTTATGAGTGTGGAGGCAACCACGATTCCTCTAAATGTAGTGAATCTACCAACTTTATGGGAACTTGCGATAGGAACAGAACGCCTAACACCATCACATACAACCCAGGCTAGAAAAAGCATCTGAATTTCTCCTTGAGTAACCCCAACACGACTGCAAACCCAACTCCGCAACTAGGGGATACCAACAGAATATGATCCTGAACCGCCACAGATTAGATTTCCATGCAAAGAACGCACCCAGGACATCCGTATGCCATCGCCCTTCCCCCAAAGGCGTAAACAGCAGAAACAAGAGCACCAATTCAAGAAGTTCCTAGATATACTTAAGCAGATGCACATCAACATCCCACTCATGGACGCCATACAAAACATGCCAAATCATGCGAAATATCTAAAGGATATGGTTTCCAAGAGAAGGGGAATTGGGGAATTCGAGATGGTAGTTGTTACTGAGGAATGTATAGCAATGATGCAGAATAAGGTGCCACCCAAGAGGACAGATCCAGGCAGCTTCATCATTCCATGCAAGATTGGAAACAACCATGACATGAGAGCTCTATGCAACCTAGGAGATAGTATAAACATGATGCCCAAGGTTGTCTTCAACAAATTAGGAATCGGGCAAGCAAAACCAACCTCCATCATGCTACAACTTGCTGACCATTCCTTTGTGCAAATTATGGAAAAGTTGAAGATATCTTTGTACGGGTGGGCAACTTTATTTTTCTTGCTGATTTCCTCATCCTAGACTGTGAGGAAGACTAGAACGCCATCATCATTCTTAGGCGACCATTCTTAGCCACAGGCAGAACATTAATAGATGTGGAGAATGGAGAACTCATAATGAGGGTGAAAATCAGAATATAAAGATACATATCCTACAGCCCACGAAGCCAGCCAAGGGAAAAGAAGTCTGCCAAGACCCACAAGCCTCCAATGTCAACCCAGAGACAGGTCAAGGCCGCAGCTGCCAGGGCATCAATCAGAGCAACAAGAACCCCAAGGAGCTGGATAACCCACCTGGACAACAAGCAAAACGCAACCAGCTCAGTAACTGGTTATGTTTGGAAGATGCATCTCAATGCACTCCTAACATAACTTAAATTTATTTTTAATTTCTTTCTTTTTATTTTCATGTTTTAATATTAGACTTTAATTTATTTGCAATTTATTTTCCACATTTTTATTTTCATATTTAAGTATTTTTATTTTAGTTTTAAGAATAAATAAGCAGGACTAAGAAGAAGGAAAACATGGAGCCTGCCCACCATGTCGCCGACACAATTGAAGGCATCCAACCGCAAAAATGCGTAACAGCTAGTAAACTGTTAACGGCTAGCTGCCAACGGCTACATCATAGCAAGCATTTAATCTCATAATACGCGCCGCGAAAATCTGCCCGCTAGAATTAAATGCCGCCACAATATCTCTCTGCAACACCTATACATACCTCACTATTTCATTCATTCTCCTCACTCTACTCCTTGTTTAAACATCTTCTGCATCCTCTTGCTTTCTCAACTATTTTTTATTTTCTAGTACTCTCGTATTACAACCGACTCACAGATATGGCAGTATCACAATCCAAATTCGCCTTCCAAAGATTCTTCTCGAAACTAGACCAGGAAAGGCATCGGACTCAATTTACCAACAGAGCAGTATGGGAGGAGCAAGGGTTCCACTATTCCACGTAGACAGGAGACTTAGGTCTCAAGCCCGCCTTCTTCGAGAAGATCCACAGCCAAGGGTGGGAAATATTTGCTAAGCAGCTGGAGGTGGCCAACATCACACTCGTTCGGGAATTTTACACCCACCAACCCAGCCCATAACTCCCATTCATTTTTTCATAAGGGAGACAGTCAAACTCCACCATGCCACCATCAACTATTTTTACGGGCTGGAGATGGACGACAATCCCCATGAAGAGTGGAGGCAGACGGTGACAGCAGGGGAATACGACCGGATGAAGGACAGACTTTGTGAGCCAAACACCCAGTGGATGGTGGGGAAGCACAGCGGATCTGCCCAGCGCCACCAACTGCTGCCGGAGGGAATGTTGTGGAACACATTCATTAAGAGGTGCCTACTGCCCACTTCCCACAACACAACTGTTGATCGGCCTTGTCTTGCCTTGATCCATTCAATTATGAACAACCGGTCGATCAACGTGGGTGACATCATTTGCAAGGAGATCCACGGATGCTACCAAAAATCCAAGGGTAGGCTCTACTTCCCCTCCCTTATCACCGAGCTTTGCGTGAACTTCAACGTGCCCACCGACCCCGATGACGTCATGACACTACCCAGGGAAGGCTGGACAAGGAAGGTTTGGCTACAGATGATGCAAGCACCAGAAACAGAGCCGATCACACCTTCCCAGTCGTCGACCAACAACATCGTTTCCCCGGCAGCCAGAGGCAGTACAGAGGCTGCCCAACAACCAGAGGTCATCCAACTGCTTAAGACATTGATCAACAACAATAAGAGGATCGAGAAGCAACAGCTGGCCTTCAGGAAATATGTGGGGGAAGTCCAAGAAGTCTTTGTGGCCTAACTCTTGCAGAAGTTCCCTAATGATGGCCCCTTCATGCCCACGTTCCCAGAAGACTTGGCCGCTGCAGTTGATCCCAGAGAGAGTACACCATCAGAAGCAGCTTCCCATCACGCTACCTTCCACTGTCAGATGCCCTCTCCAACGCGATACTCGTCCTAGTCAGCCACCTCTACTTCTAACACAGTGGTCGACACTCCCGGGAGGCATCAATAACAATTCTCTCCAGCCTACACAGCGGCAACGATGGTAGATACCTCCTAGTTCAACAATGTAGAGCAGCAGGCGGCAGTAACAGCAGTACCCATGGCAACAGCGGATCCACCCGCATAACCCATGGCGGAGCCAACCAGGAAGAGAAAGAGGCACATAATCTCAGCCGAGTCGGAGGATGAGGAGTCAGAATCCGAACTAGAACAAAGTGAAGCTCCTCGTCCCACTCCCAAGAGAGTCCTGCTGCCACGGACAACAAAGATATCACCTACCAAGTCTGCTGCTCGGACATCTGCCAACCACCACATTGTCATCCAGTCTTCATCTTTCTCCTCCGTCGCAAAAACTCCAGCATCTTCTCAGCCATCCGCCAACTTCTAGTGTTCTTTTCTTTTCTTTTCTTTTCTTTCTTTTATTGATCTTTTTTTCAGTTTTAATTATTTTTTCTTGTATTTTGTTTTTTTGTTTTCTTTTATTGTGCATTAAGGGCAATGTCCGTCTCGATTTTGGGGGGGTTAGCACTCATCATGTTTAGGCATAACTAGTGTATATAGGTTGCATAATGTACTTGCCTCTAAAAAACTAATCAAAAGAAAAATTTTGTTAGAACTTGTGCCTATGATAGGATAGCCGAATTTAAATATTTCACATCATAATAAAAAGAACTTAATTTTGGGGAAAGCATGAAGTAAACTTAGAATTTTTTCTATAATTGCCAAAAAAAAATTAAAAACACTATTGTTACTTGTTGAATTTGTTTGAATTTCTGATAAACATTGCCTACTTGAATTATTTGTAAAATTCTAACATGGTTGCAGGAAGCTGTTGTAATCACTAATTTTGTCCGGGATAACCTTTTTTATTATAATGGACTTATATAGGTTGTTGTTTAACTTTTAACTATATAAATATGTGTAAGTGGTTATTATTAAAATCCAAAAGCAAAAAAAATATTACTAGTAGCATGTGTTTTATTGTATTTGTCATATGTGATTATTATTATTATTATTATTATTATTATTATTATTATTATTATTATTATTATTATTATTATTATTATTATTATTATTATTATTATGTAATTTAATATAAAAACTCCTAAACATTACTAATATATTATGTTATGATATTTTCCTATCTTTTTTATCATCTTACTATTATTAGTATTATTGATATTGTATTATTGTTATTATTCTTACTATTTATATTGTTGTTATTGTTTTCATTTTTGTCATTATTAAAATAAAAAATTATGAATTATATTAAATTAAATTAAATTAAATAAGAGCTCAATATATAAATAATTATGAAGTCCAAAATATTAGTAACCCTAATAATAATAATATACCCATCAGAGTCCATTACAATTAAAAAGCCCAAACAAAAATATTATACATATATATTACAGAGGGCCTGTTTGGCCCAAACCTTAAAGCCATAGTCTGAACACACTAATGCTACCTTGCTTTCTTGCGCAGCCGAGTCTCGACCGTTAGATCTAGGGAAGATCTAATGGTCCATGATCAAGGAAAAAAGGCTTCAGAACTTCCACGCACCCACGTGCGGCTCTCGAATTTCCATACGAGCGCGTGCACGATGCTACATTACCCGCGTTGAGGCCACATGCGCCGGTTCATCTCCCAGATGTCCCCCATGCGTGCCTTTTCGAATCCCTCACAACCGTCCAAATCCTTCATTGACGATTGGGATCGCTCTGCGTCGTCCGGTCGGTCCTCTCCTCCTTTCGTTCAACCCCGACAGCAGCTCTCGTGGTCCCCTCATCGATTCCAAACGGCCAGCACATGCAAGAAAACAAAATGGAGAATGTCAAAATCCTAACAAACATTTTCAAGAATTTTTAGAAGAATGAAAACAAATAATAGCAGCAGCCAATGGGAATTTTGTTCCCGTTTCTCTGTAATTCGAAAATTGTAATTTTTGGGCTATAAAGCCGAAACAAATAGTGTAAACCCCTAAGTTAGAAACGGGGAATTTTGAGAAGCATCAATACGAAAAGATAAAATTCAGAGGTATCTTTTTGTTCTTCTTTCATTTTTCATTTCGGATTCGAAAGCACCATATCAAAAGGGGTTAGGCTTTTCGGTTTCTCACCTTTGGCGTCTATTCACCTCTTCAATGTTTCGAATCCCGTCGGAAACAAATCTCTCGGCCTTCGTTATAGGAGCCGTGCGTGGTGAGCCTTTCGGATTTCGGGGTTCAGGTATTAAAAAGGGTTTTTGAAATCAAAAAGTGGCTTTTTCTGGTTTTTGTTTCTTTTGATAAAATGAAGGAGAGGGTCTTGTTTTCTGGTTTTTGGATGTTAGCTTAGTGTGAAACATAGAAAAAATGTTTAGGGGTTCGCCGGCTGCCGATTAGCGATAGCGACGTGGCGATTTTCGGCGTCGAGAACGAAAGGGGGAAGTCTGAGAGGTTAGGTTTAACAAAAGGGTTTCAAATGTTTTTAAGTCTGTTTTTATAATGCTTTAATAACTTAAATTTGGTTTAATCACATTTTTTACCCTTCCGCGTCTTCATAATCGCGCTGCGGCCCTTTCGCATTTCAAAACCCTCTCCATGGTCTCTCTAGATTTTCAGAAGCTTTTAATTTCGTCCTTAATTTGATTTTAGCCGAATTTTGAGTGGTTTAATCGTCGTTTGGGTCCTGGGATTCTGGTTTATGTTCATTTTGGTCCTAATTCCAGTGTTTTACCCCCGTTAATCATGCATTTTCATTTTTTTTGCCTTGCATCTTTAAATTTATTTGATTTCGGTCACTTATTTGTGTTTGGTGCCATGTGTTTAATATATGCTTTTGGTTGATAATTTGTGGTTGTTGTAAATATGTATATGTTATGTGGTTGCTTCTTTTTAGTCTTGTTTGAGATCTTATGTTTGTTTATATAATGCTTTTTATAATATATAGTTTACACATAATATAAGGTTTTTATAAAGTGCATAGTTTATACATAATATAAGCTTTATATATATATATATATAGTTTCATATATAATATATAGTTTATATAATATGATTTACACATAATATGTTTTATATATAACATATAGTTTTATATATAATATATAGTATGTATGTGATTTATAGTTTTATATATATATAATTTGGTTTCAATATAAAATGTAATATATATATATATTGGTGTTTTTTAACATAATATATATAATGACAATTACCCGAATAATATATATATGACTGTAAAGTGTCCACAAGTCCTATATTTCATGCACATTCCACCTCTTATTATTACTGTTTTTGAGCTCATTTTAGGCATAATTAGGTTCATGCATTGCAGTTTACAGTATTCCTTCGCTTTACCTTGTTTTTATAGACTACCCTTCATTTGGTAAAGAAGAGATATTGTTTTAGTGTATTTTTGTTTTTAGGTACTAAAGGCTGAAAGAGGGAAAGAGGAGTTGAGGATGCAATGCTGAGGCAGCGAACCAAGGGGTTGTACTGATGCAGTTCCAGCTGAAGACAGTTGTTGCCGAGTAATGTTGTTGTCGAACTTGCTGCCCACGGCAGCAAACTATGGAGTTGGAGAACCGGAGTGCAATTTGTAGAGCTAAAAATCTTGAGTCTATTGCCACCATCCACTCAATTTTCCAATGTCTGTGGCAGCAGACAGAGCCGTCAAAGTGAGATCCCAAGGTTACTTGCGGGCTAAAGCAAACGAGATAAAGTCCACATTCAACGCAAAGAAGTCAGAGTTTAAAGTCACATTAAATGTGGAAAGCTACTTTTGAGGACTTCTACTTTAAGGAGGACTTAACCTATTTATTTGTCTATAAATACTCATTGTACTCCTAGTTCAAATCATCTTAGGTTTTCTATAAACATAACTAGAGTGTTCTTTGCCGCTGCCATGTTCTAAACTGGTAACACCCCATTTTAGCCCTAATTCGTAAACCCTAAATTGTAAAATTCCCAATTGAAAACCCTAGAATTTAGGGAAAATCTCAGATTTTAACCTAATTGGAATTAGGGACCTAATTGAATAAAATAAGAGTTTGGTGGTTAATTTGTTAGGCGGGCAAAAGTAGGTACCCTTCTTTTGTAATTTTCCCTTTTGTCTAGGGTAAACACTATGTTGGTCCTATTTCTGTTATATGTGACACTCTCTATCTCCCGTTCTCAAAAAATATTAAAATAATCAATCAAATCCTTTCAGTTTTCCGTTGAAGCTCCAGCCAAGGGGCCATCATGGTCGTTCAACATTTCAAGCCCACCAGTGCGCTCGTTGTCACCGCGCGAACCAAGCCCGACCATCCAACTTTCGTCGCGCCGCCGTCCTTCGCTGGGAACAGGTTCGAAATCATTCGTGGAATCGAGCTCTTGCCAGCCGTTCGTCGTTCCGTTGCCACCAGTGGGTTCCCCGTGGCCGTCCGATCAAAACCCATTGTAGGGCGTTCCGTTCGCCGCCTTATATCGTCGGAATGGAGAGGCCAGAAAGCTTCAATCTCTCGTCATCTATCACCATCCTCTCCGTGTGCCGCCTCCGTCTCGGGTTTAGGTGAGTGTCGTGGTCGAGTCGGTTAGGTTTTTGGGTTGTCGCCGCCGTCAAGTTGTCGGCCGCCGTGAATCTGGTTGGTTGCTTTCGGGTTGGGGTTTGCCAATTAGGGTGTGGTTGGGGAAAGTTGATTTAGGGTTTTGAATCTGATTTGGGAGAAGTTTGGTTGAACCGATTGGGTGAGTGGAACCGAACCGGGCGGCTGGGTTGAACCGGACCAGTGAGCTGATGCAGGCTGACGTCGTCTACTGTTGCAAGGCTGATACATGATGACATTAGCGATGACATCATCAAAGTCAATGATGATGTCAGCGATAACGTCAGCGTTGACTTTTGGGTTGACTTTTTTAGTCGAGTCCACATTTATGTTTTTCGACGTTCTGGTTCCGTTGCTGCTGTTCGTTTCCTCAAATTCGAATCTGAAATACCTTTTTGGATCAAATTTATTGGTTGAGCTCAGATTTTTGTAAAGTGTTGCATCAAAATTTGACTCGGTTGTTTATGTGTTCAGGTGACGTGGACTCTGACCCCGAGATTTTACCTCCTCCTCCGCCCGGCAGACCTCCTGTGGCACAGTCTTCGAGATCTGCTAGTAAGATTTCAGTTAAGCGTAGTTTATTCGATTGTGGCATAGTAGGGATTTTCTAGATGTTTTTCCGGAGGAATTGTCGGGGGTACCACCAAAACCTGACGAGGTTGAGTTTGGCATAGATGTGTACCCGGGAACAACCCCTGTCTCTATGGCTCCTTACAGGATGGCTCCGAAAGAGCTTAAGGAATTGAAGATTCAGTTGCAGGAATTACTAGATATGGGTTTTATCCGACCTAGTGTTTCTCCCTGGGGAGCCCCTGTTTTGTTTATGAAGAAGAAGGATGGATCACTTCAACTTTGTATTGACTATCGGAAGCTGAACAAGCTAACGATCAAGAACAAGTATCCCCTTCCTCGTATTGATGACTTGTTCGATTAGTTCCGGGGAGCTAGAGTATTCTCTAAGATAGACCTGAGATCGGGTTATTACCAACTCAAGGTTAAGGATTCTGATGTGTTCAAGACTGCTTTTCGGACTCGTTATGGTTATTACGAGTTTTTGGTGATGCCATTTGGATTGACTAATGCCCCTACAGCCTTTATGGATATGATGAATAGGGTGTTTCAACCCTACCTAGACCAGTTCGTGGTGGTTTTCATTGACGACATACTGGTTTATTCCAAATCGGAGGCAGAACATGAGGAACATCTCTGGATTGTCTTACAGATTTTGCGAGAAAAGCAGTTGTATGCAAAGTTCAGTAAATGTTAATTTTGGTTGACTGAGGTTACCTTCTTGGGACACGTGGTTTCTGCTAATGGTATTCAGGTTGATCCAAAGAAGATTGAGGCTATTTTGGGTTGGAAGCAGCCCAAGAATGTTCTTGAGATTCGAAGCTTCTTGGGTTTAGCTGGCTACTATTGGAGGTTTGTGGAAGGTTTCTCGATTATTGCAGCTCCTTTGACTAAACTTCTGAGGAAGGATATTCCTTTTGTCTGGACTGAGGCTCAACAGACCAATTTTGAGAAGCTTAAGACCGTGTTGACTGAAGCACTGGTTCTGATTCAGCCTGAGCCTGGGAAGGCTTCTACGGTATACAGTGATGTCTCCCACACGGGGTTGGGATGTGTTCTGATGCAAGAGGGGAAGGTAGTGGCCTATGTGTCTCATCAGTTGAAAGTGCATGAGTGAAACTACCCCACCCATGATTTGGAGCTAGCTGTTGTCATCTTTGCTCTAAAAATCTGGAGACACTATCTCTACAGAGAGAAGTGTTATATCTTCACCGATGACAAAAGTCTAAAGTACCTTCTTACTCAGAAAGAGTTGAATCTGAGACAGCGTCGCTGGTTGGAACTTCTCAAGGATTATGACTGTGAGATAGAGTATCACCCGGGGAAGGCAAACGTGGTTGTCGACGCCTTGAGTCATAACGCCATTTCAGATTTGAGGAATTTGTTTGCTCGAATGAGTTTGTTTGAGGATGGTAGTTTGATGGCATAACTTCGGGTTATTCCTACGCTGATATCTGATATTAGAGCTGAGCAGCCCACTGATCCTTTTCTTATGCACCGTATCAGGGTGGTTTATGAGGGTACATCTGTGGATTATACTATTGATTAGGATGGTGTTTTGTGTTTCCGAGGCTGGTATTGTATTCCGAAGAAATCTGGGTTGAAACAGGTTATTCCTCGCGAGGCACATGACAGCCCTATTCTATGCATCCTGGTGGTGATAAGATGTATAAGAACCTTCGTCAGAGGTACTGGTGGAAAGGTCTTAAACGGGATGTTGTCGGATTTGTGTCTAAGTGTATGACTTGTCAGAGAATCAAGGCAGAGCATCAGCGTCCATCTTGGTTGCTTCAGCACATCGAGATTCCTCAGTGGAAGTGGGAGCGTGTAACTATGGATTTTGTCAGTGGTCTTCCGATGACTCCGTCTAAGAAGGACTCCGTCTGGGTTATAGTGGAATGTTTGACTAATTCTGCGCATTTCATTCCGGTTCAAGTTAACTATCCTTTGAATAAGTTGATCAGCTCTATATTTCTAAGATTGTTCGACTTCATGGGGTACCGATATCGATTATTTCTGATCGTGATCTGAGATTTACAGCGAAGTTCTGGAAGGCACTTCACTCTGCTTTGGGTATCCGGTTGAACTTTAGTACATCTTATCATCCGCAGACTGACGGTCAGTCCGAGCGTGTGATTCAGATTCTTGAGGACATGTTAAGAGGTTGTGTTCTTGATTACAGTGGTAGTTGGGAGGATTTCTTGCCGCTCGTAGAGTTTGCATATAATAACAGCTACCAGGCCAGTATCAAGATGGCACCATATGAGGCTCTATATGAACGTAGGTGTAGGTCACCGATTGGATGGACTGAACTTAATGAGCATAGACTGTTGGGACCAAACATAGTCTGTGAGGCCGAGCAGACAGTCAGATTGATTCGAGATCGGCTTAAGGTTGCTTTTGACAGACAGAAGTCTTATGCTAACTTGAGACGTCAAGATCTTAAGTTTGAGGTCGGTGATGAGGTTTTCCTGAAAGTATCTCCTTGGAGGAAGGTACTTCGGTTTGTTCGAAAGGGCAAGCTGAGTCCTCGATATATTAGTCCTTACCGGATTCTTCGTCGGGTTGGAAATGTTTCCTATCAGCTCGAGTTACCACCAGAGTTTTTGTGTATTCATGATGTTTTCCATGTTTCTGTGTTGAGACGCTACCATGCTGATCCATCTCATGTTTTGCCTGTGGAGGAGATTGAGATTCGTCCTGATTTGCGCTTTGAGGAGGAGCCTATCGAGATTCTTGCTCAGGATAAGAAAGTTCTCAGAAGGAAGACCATTAAGATGGTCAAAGTCTTGTGGCGTGGTCGCAGTCATGATGAGGCAACCTGGGAGCCCAAAGCTGTCATCAGAGCTCAGTATCCGCATTTGTTTGCTCCAGGTAAATTTCGAGGCCAAAATTTCTTTTTATGGGGGGAGAGTTGTAACACCCCATTTTATCCCTAATTCGTAAACCCTAAATTGTAAAATTCCCAATTGAAAACCCTAGAATTTGGGGGAAATCTAGGATTTTAACCTAATTAG
The DNA here is from genome assembly GCA_958450335.1 of Hibiscus tridactylites. Taxonomy (NCBI): domain Eukaryota; kingdom Viridiplantae; phylum Streptophyta; class Magnoliopsida; order Malvales; family Malvaceae; genus Hibiscus; species Hibiscus tridactylites. The sequence continues at coordinate 43,054,263 of OY288289.1, read as the reverse complement.
AATTAGGGACCTAATTGAATAAAATTAGAGTTTGGTGGTTAATTTGTTAGGCGGGCAAAAGTAGGGACCCTTCTTTTGTAATTTTCCCTTTTGTCTAGGGTAAACACTTCGTTGGTCCTATTTCTGTTATATGCGCCGCTCTCTATCTCTCGTTCTCAAAAAATATTAAAATAATCAATCAAAACCTTTCGGTTTTCCGTTGAAGCTCCGGATAAGGGGCCTTCATCGTCGTTCAACGTTTCAAGACCACCAGTGCGCTCGTTGTCACTGCGCGAACCAAGCCCGACCATCCAACTTCCGTCGTGCAGCCGTCCTTTGCTAGGAACGGGTTCGAAATCGTTCATGGAATCGAGCTCTTGTCGGTCATTCGTCATTCCGTTGCCACCAGTGGGTTCCCCGTGGCCGTTCGATCAAAACCCATCGTAGGGCGTTCCGTTCGCCGCCTTATATCGTCGGAACGGAAAGGCCAAAAAGCTTTGATCTCTCGTCCTCCGCCGTCGTCCTCTTCGTGCGCTGCCTCCGTCTCGGGTTTGGGTGAGTGTCGTGGTCAAGTCGGTTAAGTTTTTGGGTTGCCGCCGCCGTCGAGTTGTCGGCCGCCGTGAATCTGGTTGGTTGCTTTTTGGTTGGGGTTTGCCGATTAGGGTGTGGTTGAGGAAAGTTGATTTAGGGCTTTGAATCTGATTTGGGGGAATTTTGGTTGAACCGGTTGGGTGAGTGGAACCGGACCGGGCGGCTGGGTTGAACCGGACCAGTGGGTTGATGCAGGCTGACGTCATCTACTGTTGCAAGGATGATACATGCTGACGTCAGCGATGATATCATCAAAGTCAATAATGATGTCAGCGATGATGTCATCGTTGACTTTTGTGTTGACTTTTTCAGGCGAGTCCACATTTATGTTTTTCGACGTTCTGATTCGGTTGCCGCTGTCTGTTTCTTCAAATTCGAATCTGAAATACCTTTTTGGATCAAATTTATTTGTTGAGCTCCGATTTTTGTAAAGTGTTGCGTCAAAATTTAACTCGGTTGTTTATGTGTTCAGGTGACGTGGACTCTGACCCCGAGACTTTACCTCCTCCTCCGCCAGGCAGACCTCTTGTGGCACAGTCTTCGAGATCTGCTAGTAAGATTTCTGTTAAGCGTAGTTTATTCGATTGTGGCATAGTTGGAAAATCTTATTTGGTGTTCTTTATTTTTAGGAGCTGATTCTGTCTGACCTTCCGCTAGGGCTGAGCGTGGGAGACGCCACTATTGACGTTGACTGTTTAGCTGCCTAAGGTGTGTTCTCTGTCTGTGCTACATGTCTTTGATGTTTGATTGCATGATATGAATGATATATATATATATATATGTTTTATTCTGCTCTGTTATCTGATAAATATTGTATGACTCGGATGTGTGCTAATATGCTCTGTTATCTGACAATATTATATGACTCGAATGTTGTGATCATATTATGTAACACATATCGGAATCGGATTATTATTTACATGCATCTTAGTTGATTAACAAGATTGCATTCGGACTCTGAAATCGGATTACATGTCATATCATTGGGTTGGGATATTGTATGGAGGAAGCTCATCGACTTAATCCTTCGGGTTGAACTTCGCTTCGGATTAGTAGTTCCATCTTTCAGGATGAGTTCTGCTTCGGACATGGTGTTGTGGTGTAGAGTGGTTTAGGGGAACCTCACTCTTCGGACGGTGATGTAGATGGGTGCATGTCATGATAATCAATCCTCGTGGGATTCGACATCTTTTATACTATGACTTGGCAGGAGTGTGCACTTGCGCTCTCACAAAAAAGGGAACACCTACACGCCCTACAATTACCTTAGTATAATGTAACGTTTTTACATACAGAATTGTTCATATGACATTTGAGATCTCATCTGTATTTGCCTCGTTTTATTTTATGTTATATTTATTTGGCATGCATTTTTAAACTGTCATTCATGTGATCCCTTATCCAGATTGTATGCAAATTAATTTAAACTATACAAAAGAGAGGTATCTATTAACCCCGGTATTTGTGTCAAAACATTCTGAGCTTAATGGATGTAGACCAAATATTTGGATTAATTCTCACCGTCTCTAGGTAAGCAATGATTAAAAATGGAAATACCATAACATCATTCTTAGATGCTTGCATCATACATAAAGGTGACGTACGAGAGTCGAACCATAAATTAACACGGTAGTCAGACTTATATGATGTCGATTTAATCTATGGTCCGAAGTATTGTCATCCTTATTAATTAAATGTTCAATTAATTTTAAAGCAACGATTCGATAAAGCTTATACCGTTTAAGTCAAATTTATAATTAAGAACGTCTATTTAAATTCACATTAAATTTTAAATAACTTCTATCAATTAAAGGCAACAATTATTTTGGTACCGATTTCCGGGCATGATGGGGGTGCTAATCCTTCCCCACAGGTAACCAACTCCCGAACTTTTTTCAAAATGAATCTCTGATTTTTATGGTGTCCGGTCTACCTAAGTGGTCGGTGGCGACTCCAAATTTTTATTGTTTTCCTGAAACTTGATTTTCTAAGAGAAAATCCCCTTTAAATAAATTTTTTTTTAAAAAGTGAGACACTTAAAAGTTTAGTTTTCAGAAAAAGGTTATTACAACTATCGCGGCAGGTAACAAACAGAAAAAGAAAAGCACTGCCACAGCATGAAAGAAAAATATTATGTTGTTTTTCCCTAGAGGTGCCCAAAACTAGCTCTAGGAAGAATCGTGTGCAAGGACACTTTGTTGCTATCAAAGTCCATGAATCTGAAAATCTTTGAAGTGACGAAAAAATTAGCATGAGTGAATGAAAGTCTTCATGGGATGACTCTACTCAATGGGTTCGGGGTTTTGTAGTTTGCTCCTATCTTAATTTCAGACCTAGAAGAGTAGTTGTGATGAGCTGAAGCCCTTATTTCCATGATTATAAATTGTGCTTCATAATGCTGCATCGACAGCAACCTTATATTACCATGACAACATCTTTGTTTACTTATACTATTCTTCAGATTAAGCATGTACATAGTTTCTGCACATCCTTGTACGAGTGGGCAACTTCATTTTCCCAGCTGACTTCCTCATCTTGGACTGTGAGGCAGATGAGAACGCCAACATCATTCTTGGGCGACCATTCTTGGCTACGAGCAAAACATTAATAGATGTAGAGAATGGGGAGCTAATAATGAGGGTAGATAAGCAGAGCACAAAGCTAAATGTCTTACAACTCATGCACCCAGCCAAGGAAAAAGAAGGATGCAAAGACACATAGGCTTCGAAATTCAGCATAGAGAGAGAGTAAGGCAGCAGCCGCCAGGGCGAGAAGCAGGGCAGAACTAGGGACCCCGAGGAACAAGAGGACCCACCAAGAAGAAAAGCAAACCAACTCGAAAAGTGGTTATGTTTGGGAGATGCATCTCAACGCACTTCCAACAAAACTTAACTTGTTTTTAATTTCTTCTTTTTCTTTATTTTTATGTGTTAGGATTAGATTTTAATTTATTGCAATTTATTGTCTACATTTTTATTTTTCAAATTTTAAGCTTTCTTTATTTTCAGCATTTAATTATTTGTTTTATTTCAGTTTAGGAATAAAGAAGCAGAACCATCGACAGCACCCATGGTAGTGACCAGCAAGAAAAGGAAGCGGCACATCATCTCGGCGGAGCTAGAAGATGAGGACTCGGAGAGAGAACCAGTCCACACTGAAGCTCCTCGCCCTACAAGAGTCTAGCCTCCGCGCACAACAATGAAATGTGCTTAATTGTGCTGCCTCGACAGCAACCTTATATTACCTTAACAGCATCTTTGTTTACTTAGAATATTCTTCACATTCAGCATGTTCACAGTTTCTGCACACACTGCACTGCATTATAGTTTAATTCTGAGGTAATTCATGTTACTTTCCTTTCACTAAACTAATTATAGGTGCCAAGGCCTTGAGGTGCAGAATCAAGTTTAAAACAGGTTTTTCTTTCTGATTAGTGCAAGGGCAGGTATTTTAGGATTGCATTACTTAAGGACAAGCAATAGTTCGTGTTTGGGGGTGTGTAAAGTGCTCATAAGCCTTATATTTTGTATGCATTACATCTCATATTATTATTATTCTTAAGTGCATTTTAGGCATATTTAGGTACATGCATGCATTATTTACAGTATTCTTTACTTTACCATGTTTCTATCGAATATCTTTGATTTGGTAAGAAAATATATTGTTTTAGTTTAGTTTTAGTTTCAGATGCTAGAAGCTGTCAGGAGGAGGAGAAATCAGAGGAGCGGATGCTGAGGTAGTAAACCAAAGAGTTGTACTGAAACAGTTCAACACAGAGAGAGATGTTGTCGAGTAACTGTCACCGCCATATCTGCCGCCTAGGGTAACAACTTGAAGAATTGGTGAATTGGAGTGCAATCGGTAGAGCATAATTTGCTGAGTCCATTGAGCCCATCCACTCAATTTACTGATGCCAAAAAGTAGCGGACAGAGCCGCCAAATGAGAAGATCAAGGCTTGCTTGCGGCATAAGGCAACGACAAGAGAAGTCCAAATTAATGTCAAAGAAGTAATATTTAAGGGCTTCATTTAATGCAAAAGCTGGTTTATCATGAGGAAGACTTCTACACCATGGAGGACTTAACCTAGGTTATGCCCTATATATACTTGATCATATTTTGTATTTTACACATCTGAGGATTTCCTAGTCGGCAATAGCTTAGGTTTCTCTTGTGCTTCCTTGTCGCCGCTAAGTTCTAATTTCTCTTAGGGTTTGGGTTGTGTTGTAGGGTACTGAGAGAACAGTTGTTTAGGATTAAAGTTTGTATTTGCAATAAAAATTCAAGGTTTGCTTATTTCATGTTCTTCACTGTTTGCTATTAAGTTTAAAAGATTGATTGTGAGCAATCCATTTGTTTGGCATCGAGAGAGTCAAACTCACGAAAGAAGTAAGCACGGTCTCATTCATACCAGGTGTTGATCAATCCAGCCTAGACATAGGTTTGGGTTTAAAGCGGCTAAGAGATGATGAACCAAAGGTTGTTGTTCATTGCATGATTCATGTCGACGGGTATTATCTGCAGCGGGCATCAACAGTATTATGACTTCGACATAAGCAGAATCACTTCAGAAGCGTTCTGCCAAGCCTTGAAGGATTGCCAAACTTGCCGCTGAGCCAATCATCCATTCCACATGCCGAGGCTGCAAAAGTTGATGAAGCACCAATCTGCCATCATTCGTCGAGGCAGCATAGTCTAGCACCGCAATACATCTTAACCTATTCAACGTAGTTTCACACTACGAAACAGCATAACCTAGCCCACTCTATCAACATGATCTCTTCCTTACATTACTTGTGTTTATTTACTTTTCTATTAAACAAACTAAAATTTAATTATGCATTTAAATATTCTCTGTGCATGGATTTACATTCAAATTTGGTTGTCCAATCCTCGTGGGAAACGATATCTTTTATATTATAGCTTGACAAGAGTGCACTTGCGTTCATAATTGGAGAACACCCAAATGTTCTACAAGTTTTTGGCTCCGTTGTTAGGGATTTGCAACAGTAAATTCGTCTTTATTTTTCAGCACTTTTATTGCATTTAATTTCAATTTTATTTTTCCTTTTTATTCGGGAAAAAAGAATTTTACAACTTTCTTGTCTAGTGTATGACTAGAGCCCACCCGTCTTCCAAAATCATTTACATAGATGAGATCGAACGAACAGCAAGAAAACTAAAGAAAGAAGCAAGAGAAGCCCTCGAAAAAGCTAACAAAAAAAGGGAAAGTAGAGGCAGCCATCATAACGGCCAAGACAACAACCCTGTCAACAATGCCCGAGATGGCATGGACAGGCAGCAACAGTATGTACGCACCACTAGGGACTACTTGGAGCACGACTTTAGAGGATTTGATCCAACTTTGGCAAAGCCTGAAATTGAAACAGGTCACTTCGAGCTAAAACTAGTGATATTCAACATGATAAACACACTGGGGCAATTTGGAAGAACTGCCACGGAAGATGCTCAGCAGCACTTGAAGGGGTTCCTTGACATTTGCAGATCTTTTAAGATACATGGAATCCATCAAGATGTGCTTAAGCTGAGACTATTTCCCTATTCACTGGGGGATAGGGAAAAACAATGGCTGAATAACCAACCAACTGGATCGTTTAGCACTTGGACAAGGTTGTGCAAGGACTTCCTAGATAGTTTCAGCCCTTCAAACGTAACAGACAGGTTAAGAAACTAGATCACTGCTTTCCGACAAGGGGATGGTGAACCGATCTATGAAGCGTGGGAATGGTACCAACATATGCTAAACAATTGTCTGCTTCACGGTTTTCCAACCTAGACTCAAGTGTCAATGTTCTACAATGAAGTCAATCAATCAACGAGAATGATGCTTGACACTTCAGCCAATGGAATCATCCTAGACAGACCACCCGATGAGGCACTACAGATTCTAAACAGAATCGCGAAAAACAACTACAAATTCCTTACAGCCCGCCGCGGCAGCGTGAGGCGGTTAGTTGTTGCAAATGAAGTAGAAACCACTGAATCAGTCATTGTCCGCCTGGATAAACTTACAAATCCACTCGTGGAAGCCATACAAAACATGCCAAATTATGCAAAATATTTGAAAGATATGGTTTCCAAGAGAAGGAGAGTTGGGGAATTTGAGACGATAGCTGTCACTGAAGAGGGCATTGGCAATGCTGCATAACAAGGTGCCGCCCCAAGAGGATAGATTCAGGCAGCTTTGTTATTCCATGCAAGATAGGCAACAACCATGACATGAGAGCTCTATGTGACTTAGGAGCCAGTATAAACCTGATGCCCAAGGCTGTCTTCGACAAATTAGGAATTGGGGAAGCAAAACCAACTTCCATCATGCTCAAATTAGCTGACCATTTCTTTGTGCAACCGAAGGAAAAAGTTGAAAACATCTTTGTACGAGTGGTAAACTTCATTTTTCCAGCTGACTTCCTCATCTTGGACTGTGAGGCAGATGAGAACGCCCCTATCATTCTTGGGTGACCATTCTTGGCCACGGGCAGAACATTAATAGATGTAGAGAATTGGGAGCTAATAATGAGGGTAGATAAGCAGAGCATAAAGCTAAATGTCTTACAACTCGTTCACTCGCCAAGACAGCTGCCAGGCCTCTGCCAGCCGCCGCCTGATCATCCAAACACCGTCTTCCTCCTCTGTCTCAGACACTCCATCAACATCTCCACCATCAGACAACTTCTAGCTTTGTTTTCTTTTCTCTTTTTATTTCTTGTTTTTCTGTTTTAATTATTTTTCTTATCTTTTATTTTTTCTGTTTTTAATTTGGTGCAATGAAGGCAATGCACATCTCAAGTTTGGGGGGATTAGCACTCATTTCTTGTTTAGGCATTCTTAGATCATATAGTTGCATATGTATTTGCCTTTAAGTTAATCAAATAAAAAAATTTGTTAGAACTTGTGTCTATGATAGGATAAGTCAATCTTAATTTTTCGCACCATTAAAATTGAACTTAATTTTGAGGAAAGCATGAAGAAAACTTAGAATTTTTCTATAATTGCCAAAAATCATAAAAAACTATTGTTACTTGCTGAATTTGAGTGAATTTATGGTAAACACTACCTACTTGAATTATTTATAAAATTCTAACATGGTTGCAGGTAGCTGACGCGGTAGACAACAAACAGAAAAAGAAAAGCACTGCCACGGCAGGAAAGAAAAAATTATGTTGTTTTTCCCTAAAGGTGCCCAAAACCGGCTCTAGGAAGAATCATGTGCAAGGAAACTCTGCTGCTATCAAAGTCCACGAATCTGAAAATCTTTGAAGTGACGAAAAAATTAGCATGAGTGAATGAAAGTCTTCACAGGATGACTCTACTCAATGGGTTTGGGGTTTTGTAGTTTGCTCCGATCTTAATTTCAGACCTAAAGAGTAGTTGTGATGGGTTGAATCCCTTGCTACCATGATTGTAAATTGTGCTTAATTGTGATGCCTTGGCAGCAATCTTATATTACCTTGACAGCATCTTTGTTTACTTAGAATATTCTTCAGTTACAGCTTGTACACAGTTTTTTCACACACCGCACTAGCATCATTGTTTAATTCTAAGGTAATTCATGTTATTTTCCTTTCACTAAACTAATGATAGGTGCCACAACCTTGAGGTGCGGAATCAAGTTTAAAACAGGTTTTTCTTTCTGATTAGTGCAAGGGCAAGTATGTTTAGGATTGCATTACTAGAGGACAAGCAATAGTTCGAGTTTAGGGGTGTGTAAAGTGCTTATAAGTCTAATATTTTGTATGCATTCCATCTCATTTTATAGCTATTCTTAAGTGCATTTTAGGCATATTTAGGTACATGCATGCATTATTTACAGTATTCTTTACTTTACCATATTTCTATTGAATATATTTGATTTCGTAAGAAAAGATATTGTTTTAGTTTAGTTTTAGTTTTAGATGTTAGAAGCTGTAAGAAGGAGGAGAAATCAGAGGAGCGGATGCTGAGGCAGCAAACCAAGGAGTTGTACTGAAGCAGTTCAACACAGAGAGAGGTGCTGCTGAGTAGTTTTCGCCGCCATATCTGCGGCCCAGGGCAGCAACTTGAGGAATTGGTGAAATGGAGTGTGATCGGTAGAGCATAATTTGCTTAGTCCATTGAGCCTATCCACTCAATTTACTGATGCTGGAAACAGCAGACAGAGCCGCCAAAGAAGAAGATCAAGGCTTGCTTGCGGCACAAGGCAACAACAAGAGAAGTCCAAATTAAAGTCAAAAAAGTTAGATTTAAAGGTTGCATTTAACGCAAAAGCTGCTTTATCATGAGAAAGACTTCTACCCCTAAAAGGACTTAACCTAGGCCTTGCCCTATATATACTTGATCATATTTTGTATTTTAGACATCTGAGGATTTCCTAGTCAACAATAGCTTAGGTTTCTCTTGTGCTTCCTTGTCACCGCTATGTTCTAATTTCTCTTAGGGTTTGTGTTGTGTTGTAGGGTAGTGTGAGAACGGTTGTTTAGGATTAAAGTTTGTATTTGCAATAAAAATTCAAGTATTGCTTATTTCATGTTCTTCACTTTTTGCAATTAAGTTCGAAAGATTGATTGTGAGCAATCCATTTGTTTGGCATTGAGAGAGTCAAACTCACGAAAGAAGTAAGCACGACCTCATCCATACCAGGTGTTGATCAATCCAGCCTAGACATAGGTTTGGGTTTAAAGCGACTAAGAGATGATGAACCAAAGGTTGATGTTCATTGCACAATTCACGCTGATGGGTATTATCTACAGCGGGCATCAACAGTATTATGACTTCGACATAAGCAGAATCACTTCATAAGTGTTTTGTCGAGCCTTAAAGGACTGTTGAACTTGTTGTCGAGTCATTCATCCATTCAACCTGCCGAGGCAGCGAAAGTTTTTGAAGCACCAATCTGCCATCATTCGCTGACGCAGCACAGTCTGCAGCGCAATACATCTTAACCTATTCAACGCAGTTTCACACTACGAAGCAGCATAACCTGGCCCATTCTATCAACATGATCTCTTCTTTAAATTACCTGTGTTTATTTACTTTTCTTTTAAACAAAATGAAATTTAATTGTGCATTTAAATATTCTCTGTGCAGGGATTTACATTCGAATTTGGTTGTCCAATCCTCGTGGGAGACGATATCTTTTATATTATAACTTGACAAGAGTGTGCACTTGCGCTCATAATTGGAGAACACCCAAACGCTCTACAGCGACCATGGGCAAGAAGGGGTGATCGTGACCGATAAGGCTATTAGAGAGATCCCCAAGCATGTTCGTTGGAAGAACATGGCCTTGAAGACCACCAAGGGATGCAGGTCAAAGGGAAAGCCTTCTAATGATACGGTCAAGCCGAGGGTAAAGGCGAAGCAAGCTAGAAGTCAAAGAATTCACTCCAGCAACACCCCAGTGAGGCGAAGACGCAACGAGGGCATCGTGAGCTTAAGTGGGGGAGAATGTCACGCCCCACCATAGTGCCCCAAGGCCAACCGAGGCAAAATGAGGACCCTTGGGCGTTTTAAGGCCAAACATGTTCAAGGGAAGCATCTAAAATGACCTAGAGAGGACTACAATCCTCTCAAAACATTTCCACCACGTTCTAGGAGGTTTCATAATGTTCTACACTCATCTAGGCTTAACCGGGATGACCTAGAAGACTCCGGAAGGCTCGAGACAGCTCAGAACTAGTCTGGACATCTCTGGAACGTTCTAGAAGTCTTTAGATAATAGTAGACTTAAGTAGAATTATGGGGAGTTCTCTAGAATACTCTCACCCTTGTATATGCTTGTAGATATTTTTGGAGACAAAATATTAGCCGTAGGACCAAGTCAATCTCCATCGTCCATTGATGAGGTGGGAGCCTATAAATAGGCAAGTCCTTAGTCATTTGTAAGAATCCCATAAATCCCATAAGTTCACAAGTCTAGCTCTCTTGTAAAGCTTTCTTAAGTTCATTACAAGGTTCTTTTCCTTGTAAGTGTTCTTGCCTTCTCCATACTTGTGTGTGTTAGCCATCGCGTCGCGTGGGAAAGGCTTGTTAGCATTGTGTCGGGAGTGCTAACGCCGCACAGATCATCGAGAGAAAGATAAGTCTGTGACACTAAGTTGAATTTGTCCTTTAGACCGTATCGATACGGGCAAGCCCTGTATCGGTACGGGTTGACTCTCTTTGACCTTGACTTTAACCCGTTTCGATACACTATAGACCCGTATCGAAACAATAAATTCCAGTAGCAAAATGTTCCAGTATGGCTCTAAACCGTTTCGATACGCCTTGATCTGTGAATTCAATTATGCCTACCCGTATCGATACGTCATTAACCGTATCGATACGGTCTGGCCTGTAATGACAGATTTTTGCTGGTTTTTAATCGAATTGACCTACTAAACAATGTCCAAATGCAATGAAACTTTACACACAACTTTTGATAATTATAAAATACTGGCATGCCAAATTTCAACATCATATGAATATGTTTACTAGGTTTTGACCTTTATTAGCCAAATATACCATTTTTGCCAAGTTTTAGCCAAACCAAAAATCATTTTTAGGCTCTTAACCACATTTCATCTATTACACATATTAGTCATAACAAAATAGGCATATAAGACTAGTTCAACTACTTTGCCACTTTTCTAGAAGTTCTTAAGTACAATTTACATTACTTGGCTTGTAGTGACTTGTCTTGTCGCGACTTGTCCGATCTTCAAAAGAGATCGCTTCTTCAACCTGAAATGCGTGAGATAAGATACATTAGGCATATATTGCCTAATGAGGTAGTCACAACAATATGAATAATAAAGTGTGAAGTTTTACATAATCTCATGCTCATCAATGTCAATGCAATGTCTCAATATACAATGTTTAACATATCATATTCATTAATAACCTTGGATTGAATCAAGATGGTGGATACGCGAATTCTTACACCTCGCCAAATCAATGAATGGTCCAATTCCTCTAACTTACCAATATGACCAAACCCAAACACATCCCTCCGCCTCGCCAAACCAATATAGGTCGTAGCCCTAGGATCGTAGTCCACTCGTACACTGAGCTCATGAATTCTATGGCATGTCAATTATATTCAAAGTCCATTCAAATCCAAGGTTTCAATACTAATGCCAATAATCAATGATAATTCCAATAACCAGTGTTAATAATTAATGATAATTTCAATAACCATTGTCAATAATCAATAATAATTCCAATAACCAATGTCTCTAAAGTTACTAATAGTGAACATGACTCAATATCAATATTTCTTAATTTCAATGTCAATATCTATGTCTGATGGTTATGAACAAACTTACCGACACTTGACAATGAATCCGATTAACAACCCAATGCATCCTCTTCAATGATATTATTAGCGATATAACTGAAAACAACAATAAGAGATTCGATAAGGCTCCTCGCCTAATCTCGAGACTCTGACTACACTCACCTTAGAATCTGATACTCCTACGGCTCTCGGATGACAACACCCTTGTTCCTAGCCTTCGGTGAATTTGATGGATGCTCCTTTTCGTTGTCTTGAGCTAGGAAATCAATAGGGGGACTATTATGATCGATAATACAATATCAAAATCAATACAACGATATCAAAATCGATATCTGATTTCAATATAGACAACAACAATGAAATATCCATGGATGATCAAAATCCTAGCATAAGATTTAGCCCAACTTATCCATGGATTCCAATAACTGATTGAGGAATATAGCTTACTCGATCGATGGATGATTTGATATCGATAAAACGAAGGAAAAGCAAAGCTTAAAGCTACCTCCAATGGAGGTGTATGCTTCAAGGAAGAAGATAATGAAGAAGGAGGTGCTTTGTTTCAATATCCCGGGTAAGCCGCTCTATTCCTTTTCCTTTGTTTATGTAAAATATATATTCTAATTGAGGAAGGGCTAATCGCAAGGTTAGTCCCTCGACTCTCACTACAATATGGTCTTGCCCTCTAACTTACAATTTTCTCAATTTAGCCACTATATAGGTTTTAATATTATTCGATAGGGTCCAATGACAATAATTTAGCTCAATTAGAGTCTGGTATCAATAATTAACTAGCCGATACAATATTTGGATTTTATCAATATGAGATTTCTGATCACCGAAACCTAATTTCGACTAGACCGAATTTTGGGGTGTTACAATCAATGAGGGGGAATAAAATCAAGTCTCGAAAGCTTTAGCAACAACAAGTTAATAAGTCTAAAGCATTAAAGCACAAATTCAACCTGCTTTGAGCTTATTAAAGTCAAATCCATTGTAGCCCACTTGAGTGATCAAATTGTATTTATTTTATTTTTAAGTTTGGGTTGAGTGATATTGTATATTGGGCAAAATTTTTACCTTTGAGAGGTTTTCTTCTATTTGCCATTCTTTCTTGTAAGTGAGTGAGTGAATTTGGTTAAGCTTTGATCGGTTCTAACAATTGCCTCCTTAGCCTAGAAAAGAGAAAGAATTCTTAATAAATTGTTTGAAATCCTTAGTGGGGAACTAAGATAGTGGATACAAAACTTGTTAGAAGCTTAAACCACTATAAATCCTTATGTCTTTTATTTTTTTTATTTCTATTTACTTCCCTTCAATTTTAGAAATGCCATTATGGGATACAAAAACTCAATTTTTATGGGATACAAAAACTCAATTTTTATGTCATTATACAAGTACTTGTATAGTTGTTTTACCTTTATTTCCTCTGCATTGTGGATGTCATTATGGGATACAAAAACTCAATTTTTATGTCCAATATTACAAACATTCATAGGCTGAACACAAAGTTAAATACAATCCGGTTTCCCTACATATTTACAGTTTTAAAATGAAGTGTGCCATAAAAACACAATAGAAGATGGCAACCCTTTCTCCAGCAAACCAGCCATGGCCATGGGTTAGTTTTGTAGAGCAAGAAAGGAGTGGACGAGCATGCTCTACATCAGATAAGATACAGAGAAGACATATTTGAACCAATACATGCTCAACATGGGTTACTAAATGAAGGTTCCTTTGAGAATAAAAGTGAGGCCAGGCGAGTCAGGCCACAGGCAGATCATTAATGGTGGGACTCATAAGCCGGGTACAAAGAAGATTGACTGCACTCACCAACCCATCAGCATTCTTCTAACTTTATCGACAATCTGATTTCTAGCTGACATACTTGATAATTGGAATCCACAGTTCTCGTCCAAAAGAAGTCTGTAGACTTCCCATTCACGATCTGAACTTGAATATCTTCCGATCTCAGCCTAAAAACGGACAAAGCAGATGATTAATGGAAGTTAAAGCAATGGTTTGGCTGCTGCCTAGGACGAAATGATTCAAGAAGCACATTTGTGGAAGTAATTGGGAGAATGAACCATTTGTCTTCTTACCATAATATCTCTAGCTCAAGAATGCAACCACACTACCATAATGGTATTAAACAATGGAAACATAAACTAATCCGTAGCATTGCAACATGGTTATCTTTATTTTAGATCTTAGCAACTTAGCAAAAGTTACAATCTATTGATAGGCTTCGAATCACTTACTTTTATTTTAACGATACTTACCGAGAATATGCAAATTCCAAGAGCCTTTAGAGCTAGTGTAACATCATAGAAAACCCGTGGTCTTCCCTTCCCAGATAACTCAACTGGATTAGCAACCAGAAGTTCTGTATCTGGCCCCCGGTTTGCAATGACAACACGCAGTGGGTGAAGCATTTCCACCTTCAAGCAAGAGCATAATCCATTTTGCATCTCAGGGTCCACAAACTTTCTGCCATCCTTTTGCTGAATAAAGAGGTCTAAATCACGATACCCGTTGGAATTCGATGAGAACCGACCATAAGCTATCTGGAAAAAAAAGAAACAAATATCATTAATCAACAAAGTTGAAAACTTATGCAAAAGTCAACGAGGAAGAAAGGAGATGCTTTTCAAACATCAAAAGTTTTACCTTGATATTGCAGTCTTTCAAAGTTCTCAAGACGTCATAGAAAAGACCTTTGTGATCAACGCAGTGAATTTGAAGCAATGTATGAGCTGGGCTCAATGAATTGTCTATAACCACATTAGCGTTCTTCAATTTCGTCATATCAGAGCTAAGAGCTTGCAAACGAGTCTCTTTATCAGATAACTCAAAACGAAATAACTCTTCTGCTACAGCAGGGGAAAGAGATGAGATGGCATGCTGGCAATCATACTCTGGACCTGCCAACTTGAGTTCACAACTGATACATGATTCACCCAACACAGCATCGAATTGTTTACACAAGTCGTTTTGTCGTTCTTTGGTGTGTAAAAGCTCCCTGAAAATGTTGAAACACAATAGATACTAATAAGCAAGCTGTTCAATACTTTATTCCACTGGCACATGGTTATTAATACAATTACAAAATTTCCAAAGAAAACTGGTCTAAAAGTTCTAAGCTTCCCAAATCTACAAATAACAGCTCAATCATCAATAGAGTACATGCCATGTTATTTTCACTCTTCAACGAAGCAATACTCTCAAATGTCAGAGAACTATAAGTAAAAGGTAACAAAACAATACGGGTACCAAGAACAACAGGTGTTCAGTTTATTTTCCATGAAAAGATCCAAAGACAATACAGAGCAAGGTCTTTAGATAGAAAATATATATATATATTAAGAAACAAAGGCATAGGAAAAAATAAAACATAATGATGAAGACCAAATAAAAGCACAACTACATGACAAGACAATTATTTAATTTTCATTACAAGTGGACCACTTGATAATTGATAACTGGTCCAAAATTATAGACCTTCAGCACAACATTTAAATGCTAGAGCCTAAATACTCAACGTATCAAACCAGATGAAATTTCTTAAAGAAAAACTCATAAGCTACAGAAAACCGCTTTACACTAGCTAATACATCTCAAAAGCAAAAGGCAAAAAAAATCTTACATGTTATCAATTATAAAGAAGAGGTCGAGGACTCTGCCATCTGGGGTTGTGGTAACTTTCACCTTTTGAATTGCGAACTCAAGCTCTGTGAGAACCTGTGTGACATCTAAAGCAAGATCCTAATCACATTAGATTCGAGCATACACATAGCACACCAAACCAGAAACAACACCCACCCGCATTAATTAAGGCTATAAAGGAATTAATCTCAAATGAGCTTTTAGTCAATCTATAAACCACCCTATAAGCAAAATCCTTAAAAACATAAACGAATTGGAAACACTTTTTTTTCAAAATTGATTCATTTCTAAAATTTCTTCCACAATAATTTGTTTAGAATCCAAATCCATCTCGAGCTATTTGCAAAAAGCTATGCTAACATAAATTAAGGAACATTTAAATGGAAACACGATTACCGTTTAGCAATCCTTTCCGATCAAGGCAAAAGAACTTCAACAAGTAAACCGGAGAAGCCGCAGAGTGCGAAGGTTGATCATTCAAGTAAAATGTCACGGAACAAGAAGGACATAAGGATTGAAGCCGGTTCTTCAAACTTGGCCATCTTATAAAAGGTGAGCTCGAATGAGGAACCACCCAAAATACTATAAAGCACCAAATTCCGTCCGTTGAAACATCTACGACCAGAAAACACTGAGCGTTAAAGCATAGCTAATCTAGAAAACACAAGGTTTCAGCTCACATCAAATTCCTAGAACTAAACTCGTATACTCTTTCGGATAATGCAAATCGAGTAATTACAAATACGAAAAAGGGATCAAAGAATTCACCTCCTTTGGTGATGTAGAGACCGAATTCAAGGATTATATGGCAAATATCGCATCCTAGGCCATGCTTATCTGGACAATTAACAGTAATTACATGAGGCTCTTCTGGCTTCTTTCCATCCTGGATCAGAACGGCGTCGTCGCTCGGCACTCCCATACCAGCAACGGTAAAACACCGGTGAAAATGCCGAAACTCTATTCCCTGAGCTGAAGAGTCTCTTTTCCCGGGGGGGGTTCCTTCGTTTTTGAAGGGTACGGAAGGCAACGAAGTTCGGTGTGTTGATCGTATTTGGAGGGACAGACTCCGCATCGAGAAAAGTGTGGGAAGCTTCAACGACACGTGGCGGTGTACTGGTGATGGTTAAAAGGGATGATCCGATGGAACAAAAAGCGACAGGCACGAGTTGTTGTACATGTATTACCATACCTTTATCGACACTTGGGACTTGTATAGTATTATTCAATTAAATAAATTTTTAATGAGAAAAGGCATACATGTTTTGATCAAAAATAAAAAATAAAAGGCATACATGTTGTAAGTTGTAACCTTTAACATCATTTGATAATATAAGAAACATCAAATACTACAGGAACCGAAACAATCACATATGTGTAGGCCAAGATCCATGATTCAACATTCCAAAAGCTAAACTTAACCTCCAAAACCATAGAGGGTCCTGCCTTGCCTTCTCAAGGCGTAAACAACATCCATGGCTGTAACCGCTGATTCTCTTGACTCCTCCTCTGCGAGCCAAACGCCGAATCGCAGGCTTAGTAATGCCCTGGATGTTATCTCTTAAAACCTTCCTATGCCTCTTGGCTCCTCCCTTTCCAAGACCCTTACCGCCCTTTCCTCTTCCTGACATTGTATTGGAAAGCTTTTTAAGATTTTAGAATGGAATGGAAGTGACAAGTAAATTAGTATTGCGTTGTTATTTATAGATCCAATTATTGGTGCTTTTGGGTTTTGAAAAGTTTGGCGGGAATTTATCTGAGTTGCACAAATAATAAGAAAAGTGTCGATCCGCGTGAAAATAATGAGCAGAATGCACAACGTTGATTTCGTATTAATCGACGGTTATCAGCGCACAATGTTTATGCGCGGACTCTGGGAGATCTAAATCTCAGATCTATCCGTATGATGTTTATTAAAATTACATATAAATTGTTGATAGCTTTTCCATCGACGATTGAGAGCAATTTCACGACATGTGACGCAGATTGGGATTTTTAGTGTTTCAAAATTTTTAAATTCGGTAAGTTCGAGCTTTTTCGAAGAGTTTTGGGTTTAAGTTTTGGCGGAATACGAAAATAAGCGACAATTCAATGAGAAATAGTCAAATAGTTGGTGTCTCTGGTTTGTAATTTTGACTTTGAGCCATAATTTTACTTTGTTGTAAGGGTGTAAAAAGTCTTTAAATTTTTAGAAAAAGAATAATTAAGTTTAAAAAAAAGTAAATTAAGCTCTTAAATCAATAAATTATATTAATTAAGTTATTTGACTAATTTTAATCATTTAAATCTTGACAATTTTTTAAATATTGTTGTCATATAATATACTACATTTATATCATGTGACATTTACATATTGTTAAAAAATGTCAAAGGGCTTAATGGATGTAATTTATTAGTTCAATGGCTTAATTGGTGTAATTTATTACTTTAATAGCTTAATTGGATGGAAAAAATTAGTGACTTAATTATTATTTTTTTCAAAAGTTCAAGGACTTCCAACACCTTTAAGTTTTTTTACTTTTATTAATTGAGTCAATACAATATTCTAAAAAAATTAATAAAAGTTTTTTTAAGAAAACTGAAGGTTGTAATGGAAATTTCTCCGAACATTGAGGATGCCAAGACTCTTGTAGTCTCTTCTTGCCATTCGTTCCTAAATTGAATCATGTATTGTAGTCCATTGAATTTAAATATTCTAAAACCCCTACCGTCGTTGAGTGCCATGGCTTGGAAGTAAAAATAGCGTGGTTAGACCTTTCATCTTACTTTATTTTCTTAGCTTTGTTCAACTTTGAAATCGAGGCTTCAAACCGTATCAATTAACTTTGGATGGAAAACAAAAGAGGAGAGGTGTGGCGATCTTTGTGGAAACCTATCGGAACATATCCATTGGAAGGGATTGTATTCGACCGCCATGAAAAAGTGTTGGACGCGTTCATCCCTACAAAGCGATCAAGAGAGGGAACAAGATTTGAAGTCTAGGGTTTAGATTTATGGTCGTGGTTAATTTTTTAGGTTTAGAGTAATATGATTACATGTTTAGGTTTTAACCTGTAATTCCTAAATTCTAACTAGTATTGTGACACTCTGATCCCAATCTAGATCCGAAATGCTACATTTAGGTCACCCAAAATCCAACCTAAAAAGTTTTCGTTTAAAAACTATAGATTTAGCATTTAACCAAATTTTTACCATCCATTACTTAATATATTTTAATAAACAACATAAATTAATTATACAAAATATGAGCTCCATGTTTATACATTGTATATCAAAATAAAGTTACAGACTCAACCATGTCCTTATGAATACTCAGCCCATCAAATATAAGTATCGGACTTTGGTAAACACCTCTTATTGTAATCTCGTACTGATAGTGCTCCTCAAGCTCCCGATCGATCTACCAACCTACGCACAGAAACAATGATTCCGAGCGTTGAGCTTACAAAGCTCAATGGTACACATCTATTCTACTATACTTCATGTTAATCATAAATATAAGCATGCAAGCTAGTACAAGCAATAAAGTAAGAATAATAAACACATGACGCTACCACTAGTCGCCTAAACACATGCTCAAAATCATATGAATCTATATACGTGGCACAATAGGCCCAACCATACTTGATGTCTCAACAGACCATCAAGGCAAACATACGAGATGTCATTGGCAACATCAAGCAATACAGACATATACCAATCTTGAGTGAGGCCCGAGAACACACATCATCGGGAACATACACTCAAAGTGAGGCCCGAGAACACTAAGCATTGGGATCATACACTCTATACTCAGAATTTCCCTCGAGTATCTTCGGATGAGGCCTAGAGACACGAAGCATCGGGATCGTACATCCAGTATCTCAAACCATGGTATTGCAAAACTTTTCTTTAGGTATCCGGATCCAAACAACCATTGACTCAACCAATCAAATGTCTACCCATCATACAAGCAGCGTGATCCCAAGGATCTCCCTATTATTACTAATCGTTAACACATCATTTATTTTACATTACCGAGTTGTTAATTCATTATAAATGAGTACATAATTATTCTCATTACTTATCTCCATTAATCCATGTCACCACTTTAATTTAGGCATTAATCGGGTTATTAATTGTACACGTCAATTTCCATTTTATATTTGCATTTACAGTTTATAAAGCGTATTGGGTACCAGTACTTAAACATGAATATCGGTACGGTACCCTCAGGTACTAGTACTCACATGCGTACCGATACATGCATTTCTTACTAGAAATCTTAAATCTCTCAAGTACCGGTATAGATCAATCAGTACCGATACGACATCGAATAACGTACCGGTACAATCAAAGCTCGTACCGAAAGCCCACTCACGATTTCTACCATATTAGCGAAATACGATATTTATTAGACTTTGATTGATCCCTAAAGCTTATGAAAATCATTACGGTTTGTTTATTAGTGCATTAATATCATTTACCGACTTTATGATCTTTTAATCGAATAATTTCTAATATTTGTCCTTTACGAACACTTTCCATCAAACACATAAATTTTCATACTCTAGCACCCAATCATCGGAACATACATTTCAAACAATCATCACATAAATATACGAATATCTGAACAAACCTACACAGTCTCTAAAGTCTAATCGAGTCGAGTCATATCCCTATACATTATAATGCATATCAGAATTATCGAATCTTGCAATACCAGTCTCTAACATGCTTATTATCCCGTCTACTTATTTTGCAGGCACTAACACGTAAATCGATCACATTTATGATGCTAATGAAGCATTAGGAATTTGAGGTGTAAAAACCTCAAGCCATAGCGATAATTCCTCATTTAAGCTCCTCTAATCATCTCCTTTAATCTAATATCTGAGTCTGCATAATCCTCAAATAAAACAAACACGACTACATAAGCATGTTCGCATTATTGGACTACTTTAGAGAATAAAACGTGTAAAAACAACTAATCGAGTTCGAATTTAGTGAAACAGACTGCACCAACGGACTCAGAACATCGAAACCCCTTAGGTATGGTCTTTTGGAAAAAGTCAACAGTCGGTAAACGTCGGTCAACGAAAGTCAACGGCGGCGACGATCAATGGCGTTCGGGCATGGTGGTCTAGTCTGGTTCGATCCAACAAAACTGGCCTGGTGAACCAGGCCAAGGTCTGGTTTAGCTGGCAGGGCACACACATGTGTAGGAGGCGTCATGTATGGTCGAACGACAACGATGAGCTCCAAATTGACTTTTCTTCGGCCGATGAGTCTGATGGTGGTGACAGTTCACAGCGACTAACGTCGGACGAAGGTGTTTTAGCATTTACGATTCTTCTTTCTTCTCACTCCAGCAAGTGGCGACGATGGCGGTGACGAGGCGACCATGGATGGACTCATTTCGGCGAGGTAGAGCTAATGGCGGCAACGATGTCGCGCACGGCGACTCCGAAGGCAACATATCGAGATTCAAAGCTCCATTTTCTTTTTTTCTCCTATTTTTCTCCTTTCTCTCTCCCAAACAAAAATATCTTCTTTCCTCTCCTTTTTCCCACACAACCATCCACTTTAATTTAAATTCCACTATTCCCAACAAAATGGGCAAAATAATTACTTGAACATTTGTCTCCCCTTGATTTCACTTTAGGCTCCCAACTTTATCCCTCATAAATTTTAGTCCTCAATTTCCTTAAATCGAGTATCCAAATTTAACTTTTCTTATTTACATTTACCAATTTAAAGATTTAAAAACTCGGATCCGACACCCATTTACTGACCCAAAGTTCGGGTTATTACAAGTACCCTTAAACTATAAACCTTAAATTAAATCTTCAAACCATAAAACTAAAATGCTTGTAGAAACTTTTTATTTACACAATTAATGTATGGAATGATTACCCTTTTAGTTTTATGTATGTACACTTCAGTTTCCTTACAACATCAATTTTTTGTATTTTTTTCATTTATATATATACATGAAGTTCTTGTTTATATTATTATTTTTACAACATCAACCTACAATTTTTTATTATTATTGCTACATGTAAGGATTTTATAATGTGTACTATGTTTTATACATAAATAACATATTTATTTTCAATGTTGTAAGTTTGTTTCTATTAATAACTTTATTAAGGAATACTTATTTAATTATTTACAAAATGTTTCTAAGGTTCTGTTTAATTATTTTTATAATAATTTATAGGAAAAATTACACTGGTAGTTACTAAACTTTTAGGACGTTGGCATTTTGGTTATCAAAATTGAAAAAATATCATTATTTTCACTAAACTTTTAATTCGTTTTCATTATGGTCAATGTTGTTAACTCTTGTTAAGAAATGTTTATGTGACACGTTAAAGTCTTATTCCCAAAAAAGAATATTAATTTTCAAATTTACAGGCATTGCTAAGGTCAAAATTATGATGAACAGAGTGGTCTTTAGTCAATCCCAATAGTGGAAAAGATCCATTTTTGAGAAGATGAACATAATTTATTTTTAAGCTGATCCGGAGATTATTGGTGGTGAATCGGAACAAAAAAAATTCAATAAAAAAAATTAATTTGTCATTGTTAATCTTCATATTAGCTTGAAACCAAACTATATTAATCTTCTTGCCAAACGGATCATTCCCACCATTGGGACCGATGACAACTCTGTTCATCAAAATTTTAGCCTTGGTGGAGGCTATAAATTTGGAAACTTAGGGTTCTTTTTGGGGGAAGAAAACTAAGAATTGAAACCTTTGATTTGTCATTATTAATCGCCAGATCAGCTTGAAACCAAATTATATTAATCTCTTGGCTAAACGGATCATCCCTATTGTTTGGACATGATGACAACTCTATTCTTCAAAATTTTGACCTTGGTTGTGGCTATAAATTTGAAAACTTAAGGTTTTTTGGGGGGGAGAAGACTTTAACATGTCAAAATCAATATTTTTTTAACGAAAATGACCGTATTGAAATCGAATTAAAATTTTAGTGATTGTAGTAAAAAAATTCCAATTAAGTGAGCAAAGTGAAAATGCCCTAAAAGTTTAATGACTAATAGTGTAGTTTATCATAATTAACATTATTTGAAATTTAAACATATAACTATTTGATTGCAATTTGTACATCCAAACATAAAAATTTAAAGGTAAAATACATAAATGGTAACTGAACTTTGTTTAAAAATTCAAGTTAGCAACCAAACTTTCAAAAGTTGCATAATGACAATTAAACTTTCTATTTTACTACAAAATATTGAAATAGTAACTCCATCTTTAGTTGCACCTAATTGTCGTTTAAGGGGTGATGTGTCATGTTAGGTGTATAAAAGTACTCATTTTAGGACCCTTTATAACTCAATTATTGTTAAATCTAAGCTTGCATCATTGATTATTCATGCATACTTTACTGTTTTTAACATCGCCAAGCTTGATTACTTATATTCGACAATATTCGGTGGGAAAAGGTATTGTCCAAGTGTGTTTGTTCTTTTTGAGATTTTGCTACTCACTGCCTGGGCAAGCACTGCCGCGGCAGTGAAGGAATGAGAGGAGTGGAGCAGAATTATCACACGATGGTCCAGATCAAGTCAGTCGTGAACAACAGTTTCTACTGAAGGAAGTTGAACTAAGAGATAGAGCCTTAAGGAGCAGAATCAGCTGACAGACGTCTGTCGAGGTAGTGCACTGACAAGGCGGCCGAAGGAGAAAACATGCAAAATGGAGAGCGTTTTGAAGAGCATAAAAAGCTGAATTTTTCTATGCACTTTGCATACGGATCGGACAGTGAGAAGACCATGAAAACATAGAAGGAAGGTCAATAGAAGGTTCCACGCCAAAAGGAGGATTTTAAGGAAGAAATATATAATACTTTAAAAGAAGACCTTTTCTTTTAATGTGTTTAATTCTAACTTAACTTCATCCTCAAGAAGGACTTGACCTCAACCTCTTATATAACTATGAAGCAAAGCCGACCATTGAGAAGATCTATAATCAGAGAGAATCGAGCATTTGAGAGAACTTGTAGCGAGCTTCCATTGTCATTATGTTATAATTTCTTATTAGGGTTTAGTGTTGTGCACACGAAAAACGAAAAAGAAAATCAAACAAGCAAGAACACAAGATTCACAAAAATCGAGCTTGCAACTTTTTGACATCATACAACAAATTTCTTTTATGCAATTCAACCATTCCACGTTCACTAACATGACCAAGACGCATATGCCACAATTTTGTATTATCGTCATATGACTCAACAGAATGAGCTCCACCTACAACTGTACTCCCTAACAGTTTATAGATATTTCCTGCAGTTATCTTTCCTTTCATCACAGTCAATGCACCTTTAACAATCCTAATGGCTTCTCTATCCTCATCAGCTTTCGGAATTAAACCATTTCTTATGCAAAGTGCCCAAAGAAATTAGATTCTTTTTCAAATTCGGTATATTCCTAACATCACATATTGTTCTAACAGTACCATCATACATCTTAATTCTGACTTCACCAATACCGACAATATTGCAACATCTATCATCACCTAAATAGACAGAACTAGAATTAACAAACACATATGTAACCCCCTCGTCCCGGTCTGGCCGGATGACCGGTCCGAGTAGGTCACACGGGGAAAACCGAAGCGAAACCCAAAGGATTCCCCCTCGGTTAGCAACCCAAATTTTTTTCTTTTTATATTAATCTTGCCTAGATGAATATTAAGTCCTATGTGATTCACAACAGCGGAAAACGTTCAAAGGAAAAACACATTCGAACCACGGCCATGCATAAACAGGCAATTTCAAGCTTATAAGGCAGGCTGTATCGATACCCTTGACAGGGGTATCGATACCCTCCCCTTTTTAGGTCAACCCAGGAAGTCAACACGAGAAGACCGTATCGATACCCTCACCAGGGGTATCGATACCCTCTCCCTCGGTCAACCTTCCTTGGTCAACAGAATAGATCCGTATCGATACTCGGGGACCCCGTATCGATACGCTCTATTCTAACTCCCAACTCCAAATTACATAGACTTTGGAGGGTATCGATACCCTAAGGGTATCGATACCCCAGGCAAAATCTGAGACATTTGGGCAAGAGAGTATCGATACCCTAGCCAGGGGTATCGATACCCCCTGCACTGCAACGCCTCAAACTCAACTAAAACGACCCCAAAACGACTCTACATGCATTTCTCGACTCACCTAAGCATATACCAACATGCAAGCACACATAATTAAGCCATGGGTGTCATTCAAACATGGATTTAAGCTTTCATACATAGCATTCAATTCAAGGAGCAATATAGGCAATAATAAGCATACATGAAGGCTCAAATGGTCTTAAAAGCACAAGTCAAACACAAGAGGTTTGCAAACATTCATAAGGCAACCTAAACACCGTAAAGCGTGCCATCATACACACCAACAATCATCAAGGTATTACATGCATACAATCCATAATTAATTCAAACATCAACATTAGGCATTAACAACAATAAGCCAACACAAAGGAGTCTAGATACAAGCTCCTAAAACACGTAGCATTTCCCATTGCTAGACTACTACATTATTTAATAAACCATACTTGAGCAATTACCATACGCTTGGACGCCCCTTTTCTTGCTCCTTGCTAACTCCAAGCTAAAGATCTGCATTGTCGGAAAAAGAAGAGCGTAAGCATAAAGCTTAGTGAGCGGAGCTCTAAAACATAACTACGACAATGCAGGGTTCAAAGCTTTCTTTAAAATAAAGGTCAATGCATACAAATCATCCAACTACCTAATCCTTCTACTAACATACGAGTTCAACCAAGGGTCAACAATATAGGCATTTAACATGGCATTACACTTCATGATATGCATAAGGACATAATCCTAGATTAAAGCAAAACAATAAGAAGACGATGATATAGTGAGATACAACATGAACGTTACATGGCATGCACAAGCATAACCAAAACACACACGGTGGGACTACACATCACCGTTTCGACTAGTAGTTTTCCAATGGGACTACACATCAAAGTACTCTTCTACTAGTCACTACCGGTGGGACTACACATCACTGGAGTCTTATACCATTCGCTACCGGCGGGACTACACATCACCGGAGCAACGACAACCATCACGTGAGGTTCGACACCAATCATGCAACACAACATACAATAACAACATGCGACATGTACTCACTATATCATGCACAACCAAAACAAGATGTAACAAAAACCACAATTAAGCATCACTTACTACTTGGAGTCTTACCGATCACAATGGTCTTACTCACCATTTTCATGCACAACTTGCACCAACTTACTCACACCTTTCAAGGCATATCAACGACATCATTAATACCATCATACATCATTAACGATATAGAAATAGGCAACATGCTCTTACTCAAGTATTTAAATTACATGCTTAACAAACCATCATTTCAAGCAACGAAAACAATGATAAAAGGGAAATTAAAGAGGCATTTCACATCAACTTACTCTTTAAGTTTAAGTCACTTTCAAGCTCGAATCTAAACCACTTTCAAAATTACCTTTGAACCAAAACATCACTTGAAAACATTTTCACTTCCAATGCTAAAACCAACCATTGAAATCAATTTAAAACATTAACCACTCACCTAAGCTTCCAAGCTCTAAGCCAAGCAAGCAACCACTCTCACAAACCCGGATTTCTTCCCGAAGCTTCTCCAACACCAATTTCTGCTTTCAAACAACCTCAAACACATTTCAAACAATTCCAAATCAGCCCAACATCAAAAGACCAACCTGGAATACAATTCAAACATCAAACACTTGTTTTTCGAACCAAGAACAACCCCCAAAAAGCCATTCCCGAGCAGCCCCTTTGCACAGTCCAAAACTTGCGATTTCAACACATTTAGCACATTCAAATGCTTCCAAAACAGCCCCCAACTATTACCCTAACTTCAACCCTCAATTTCCAACACAAACCACACCCAAAACTCAACTAAAAACCTTCCTAAAAATCCACCAAAACCCAATTTCGGATTTTTACCCAAAATTACTCATTTTAACATATTATGTATGTTTTAACATGATTAAACAAAGCCCCAACTCAATTTGTCAAAACAATATGAAAAACCCCTTAAAAACCCAAACTTTGATATAAACCCTAATTTTCAAAAGTTCATATTTTTAAAATCTAAGACCATGCATGAATAAGAAATGGAAAGGAGAGTTCAAATATGTGATTACCTTTCAAAAGCCCCTTGAATTGATGAAGAAATCGAATGAAATTAGAGCTTGAAAATTGAGAGAGTTTTGGGGAATGGGGGGTGTTTCTCACATTGGGTATAAAATGAAAAGGGAGAAGAAGATGACAATTTGAAAGTTGTCATCTTTTTAAAAGCTTTTGGGCAAATTACAACATAAGCCCTTCCCTTTTTATTAAAGTTCAATTACACCACATTTTGGGTTGAATTCATTTTAATTTAATTTTATTGACTCGAACTATAACCCGGATAATTCCTAACCCCAAAACACGGGTGTTACAACATAGGTAGAAAACCACTCCCTGTTAGGTGTTATATGATAAGAGCATCCTGAATCAAGAATCCAAGAATCTGTGAACTGAGTTGTTGAAATAGAAAGCATATCACCACCACTGCAATCCGAATTCTCATTCTGCACCACATTCATAGTTTTTGTGAAACCAAAATTGATTTTGATATAACATCTAAACTTATGGACCAATTTGCAAAACAATAAATTTTTAAGTACTCTTTAAAGTCTCACTATTGACAAGTATTTTAAACAAAATAATATCTCAAGACAAGCTCTTAAATAGATAAATTTTTCTAAGTCTTTTCCTATGACTTTTCAAGCCAAACTATACAAAAACGCCCAGTCGTATCGATACCCTTAGGCGTATCGATACGGGTTTTAGCCACTGGAATTTTAATGGACATAGCGTACCGATATGGTATTACCCCGTATCGATACAATATTCATCTGGGTAACTCTTTCAATGATATTGTACCGATACGCTTTGCAACTGTATCGATACAATAAGCTTATCTTTGCAAAATCTTTGCATTTAATTTTCGAATGTTAACTTGTTAGTTGGTTGGTTTCCCAATTTTTAAAAGACCGTTATACCGTATCGATACGCTAAGTATGTGAATCGATACGATCTTTAAGAAAACCAAACTTGGGATTCTAGTGAGCAAACACCGTATTGATACGGCCCTCCGTACCGATACGCCCCTTAAAACCGTATCGGTATACCTTCTATACGTATCGATACGTTCTGTTTTCAGTCACAACAGCTCTTTCCTCTTTGATGCAGGTATTGATACGGTCCCTACGAGTACCGATACGGTAGGTAGCAGAGCTGCATTTATTGCGGGAAAAATGCTCTCAACGGCTCTATTGATGATCCCAACTACCCAAACGGCTAGAATTCAATGCAAGGGTATAAAAACAAGTCTCAATTGAACAAGCAACAACTATTGAACCTACAAGCAACATCAAAGCATCAAATCCAAACCCTAGTGCCTTTCATTGTCAAATTCTTGTACCCAACTCTTGTGTTCTTATTGTAATCTTGTATTGTGAGTTTGAGGAGTGTGAAATTGTATTTGGGTAAACATTCATCCTTTGAGAGGAACTTTTAGAGTTTACCAAATTCACCCCTTTGTAAAAGTGGGTGGATTAGGCTTTGGGTAGAAAGCTTAATCAAATTATAAGGTTACCTCATCATCCAAGAAAAGGGGAAGAATTCAAGTACTGAATTGGTTGAAATCCTTAGTGGGAACTAAGGTAGTGGATGTAGAGTTCATTTGGAGAACTTGAACCACTCTAACTTCTTGTGTCACATTTTATTTTTTCACTTTTATCTCCTACCAAAATTTTAATTGCCAATTCACCCCCCTCTTGGCCATTTGCAATTGTGTGATCAACTCAACAGTTTTGGATGATGCATCATGTTTATCATCTAAATCCTTTTTCCACTTTGGACAGTCTCGCTTCATATGTCCTGGCTTCTTGCACTTGTAGCAACGAAATGTCTTCTTGCCTCTAGACTTTAATCTAGAATCCCGTCTTCCAGAACCCCCCTTCTCTGACTTCCTTCCACGGGCGTGATTACCCTTAACATATAAACCATTAGCGTGAGAGCTTTCGCCTATATTATAACCGCTTACAAAGTTCAATATTTATAATGTTGCATGTTGAATATTATAATTGTTGTAAGATCTTTTAATTGGTACTCGACTAAAGATGTTCATTTATTTTTTTAATTTTGTGTTGGTTCAAATTTCTGTATTTAAGTTGGGAATTTAAATATCATTCTATTGTACAAAAAAAATATCATAATTGTTGCAATAATTGACAAATTCACATTCAACAAATAATTTAATTAACAATTATTTTATATGGTATTATATGTTATTTATTCTCAGCCTTTTGAAATTGTGCACATACTTAGCAAACTATGTTGCTCGAATTTGGGTCATCTAGGAAGAACAATGTCATCCTTTACCACTGAGACCACTCAATGACTTCAATAACAAGTAAATTTAAGTAAACTTTGTGAGTATATAACTGCATTACTGGTGGAGGTGTCAGGCTTAGAGGTTGGTTTGTAATCTGGTTGTCATATAGTTGAGTCATATGGTGGGTCCACTACATTTGGTAATCATCATATCGATAGCATTGTAGCTCTTTGGTAGAATCACGTCATGGAAACTTTGGATACTTCATGGCCTTGTGTCTGGAGGATTTGGAGTGGGGGAGTGATGACAAAAGAGTTGTTGTGGAGGACCCAAAGAAAGGGACGAATGATTGATTTTATGTTAGAAGGTGAATCTATAAAATTTTAAGGGGTGAACTTATAAAATTTTAACGGGTGAAAATAGACACATAATTTTTTTTAAATCATATATGAATTTCAAATTTCTAAAAAAACGACCAGTCGCCCTCGATGCATCCCTTCCTGAAGGCGGAGGTACAACACATGATCTCTTCTATTATTGACATGAAGCAAATTTAATCCACAATATCTACCCATTACTTTAATATGGATATGATTATAAAAAATAACTCTCAACATCTTAGATACTGAAGGTAGCGGTTGAAGAAGACGAAGTGAATTAGGGATTTGAAACAGAGAATGTAATTTGGGAAACTGAGGTTATTTTAAATATGAGTGAGTCATAAAAGACCCAATTACAAGGTTATATAGCCGGCCCAATGTTGTCTAACAAACCTAACAACTTAGCCCAGCTAATATAACAAACCCACAACTCATCATAACAAACTTATACAAATCTAACTACCTTTAACATTTTCCCTACTTTCTTCATCTTGAAGAACATCTGAAAAACAACAAACACTGAGTTTGTTGCGAAACTCTTCAAATTTATGAATGGGCAGTGGCTTAGTGAAGATATCAGCAACTTGTTCTTGAGCTGGAACATGATTAACCTGAAGAGCATGAGAGAGGACTTTCTCACGAACAAAAAATAAGTCTAACTCAACATGCTTAGTTTTAGTGAGCATGACAGGGTTTGCAGCCATGGAAACTGCACTAGTGTTGTCACTCCAGATTGTTGGGACCTCTTCAAACGGTAAACACGTATCACTAAGTAATGCTTTGAGCCATATCAGTTCTGATGCAGCATCTGCCAGACTTCTAAACTCTGCTTCAGCAGTAGACCTCGAGACAGATCTTTGTTTTCTTGAGCACCAAGATATTAAATGTGAACC
The DNA here is from genome assembly GCA_958450335.1 of Hibiscus tridactylites. Taxonomy (NCBI): domain Eukaryota; kingdom Viridiplantae; phylum Streptophyta; class Magnoliopsida; order Malvales; family Malvaceae; genus Hibiscus; species Hibiscus tridactylites. The sequence goes on along the minus strand of OY288289.1, from coordinate 43,024,020 downwards.
AAGAAATGTACAATGACCCGAGACAGAACGTCGATCATCTAGATCGCTTCCCCAATCAGCATCAGAAAAAGAGATTAAACGGAACGGAGAGTAAGATGTAGGTGAGAACCATAGACCATATTCCAGAGTACCTTTAAGATAGCGAAGAATGCGTTTCACAGCAAGCCAATGAATGTCTGTTGGTTGCTGCATAAACTGAGCAACTTTGCTTACAGAGAAAGCAATATCAGAGCGGGTGTGGCAAATGTATTGCAATGCTCCTACCACACTACGATATTCATATGCATTAGAAAGAGAAGTATCGTCATCTTTGCATAGCTTAGGTGAAACAGCAATGGGGTAGCAGCTGAATTGAGATCCCTCATATCAGTTTTCACAAGAAGTTCAATTATGAATTTCTTCTGAGTAAGAAATAGACCACCATGAACTTTTCTGGCCTCAATACCAAGGAAATATTGGAGATCACCCAGATCTTTCAGAGAGAATTGCTAATGAAGTTGTTGAATAACTTGATCAATATGAGAAGAGGATGTCCCAGTTAGCAGAATATCATCCACATAGACCACTATGTAAGTGGTGACATCAGAGTTATGGTAGACAAACAGAGAGACATCAGCATTTGAAGATCGAAATCCCAAAGTAACTAAGAAATCCTTCAGTTTACAGAACCAGTTTCGAGGAGCCTGTTTTAGGCCATATAAGGCCTTTTTCAGTTTACAAACAAGAGGAGTATCAGTGGAGCTTAAGACTTGAAAACCCTCTGGTTGTTGCATGAAAACATCCTCCTCAAGGTCCCCCTTTAAAAATGCATTATTGACATCCACTTGCTTTATTTTCCATTTATTTGAAACTGCAAGGGAGAGCAATATATTCACAGTGGATGTTTTAACAACTGGGCTGAAGGTATCTACAAAGTCAAACCCAGCCATTTGCGAATACCCCTTAGCCACTAAGCGTGCTTTATACCTCTCAACTGACCCATCAGCATGCTTTTTGACTTTAAATAGCCATTTACAGCCAATTGACTTTCTTCCAGGTGGTAAATCAACAAGGTCCCATGTGCCATTGTTCATCAGGGCCTTGTATTCATTCATAACAGCCTCAGCTCATCGTGGATGTTGCAAAGCATCATGTACAGATACAAGGACTTCATCATCGTGCACTTGAAGATGAAATATTTTGGGCTTGAAGATTCCAGATTTGGAGCGTGTGACCATATAATGGGCATTTCCTTCAGGAGGAACAGAAGGAGAATCATCCATTCCAGTTGAGAGAGTAGGTAATTCATCATTCAAGGTCTGAGTTTCACCAAAATCATGAGGAACATCAGACTGATGATGATCAGGGGATGCAACAAAGGATGATCTATTCAGAGAACAATCTCTATCAGTACACTGTTCAACAGAATGGTCAGAAGCAGCAGGGGCATGTGTTGCAGTTTCTATATCAGAAGTAGGAAAGGTTGTTGCAGGATGAGAATTATCAGTAGCAGGAGTAGAATTTGGAGCACCAGAGAGAACAACATCAGGCATAGAATTGCCAATATCAGTACCACAGTCAGGTGACTCAGAAGCAAGAGAAGATGATGTAATAGGTGTGCTGATGGGAGCAGTAGCATGAGGAATGGAGTCATCAACCTCAAGAGGTGGGGATAGAAATTCATCTACAACAGAAGAGCTAAGCACAGAAGCAATGTCTGAGGGAAAAACTAATTCATTGAACACAACATGTCTTGTAGTATAAATTCTGCCAGTGGACTTGTCTAAGCACTGATAGCCATGATGATGTGGTGAATATCCAAGGAACAAGCAGGGTTTAGAGCGAAAATCAAGTTTGTGTTTGTTGTAGGGTCTGAGATAGGGATAGTAAAGGCATCCAAAGACTTTCAGGAATTTGTAGTCAGGGGCTTTGTGAAACAAAACTTGAAAAGGAGACAAGTTATTTAATACTTTAGTGGGCATTCGATTAATGAGATATACATCACTTAAGACTGCATAGGACTAGTATTTCAAGGGTAAAGATGCTTGAGCTAACAAGGAGAGAGCAATTTCAACAATGTGACGGTGTTTCCTCTCTACAATTCCATTTTGCTGTGAGGTACTAGGACAAGTAAGCCTATGTTGTATTCCCAATGAAGCTAAGAGAGGGGTTAAAAACTTAAATTCCCCTCCCCCATCTGTTTGAACAGCAAGCAGAGAGCAATCAAATTGTGTTTTTATCATAGCAAGAAACATATTGAAAGCTACTGTAGCATCAGATTTCTTCTTCAGTAGATATAGCCAACAATTTCTACTATATATGTCAACAAAAGAGATGTAGTAGTAAAATCCATTAGATGAAACAGATGCAGGACCCCATACATCAACTTCAACTAGCTGAAATGGCTTAGTATAAACTGTAGTAGAATGCAGAAATGGCTGAGCATGATTCTTTCCTAACTGACAGGCATTACAAGTGTTTATTCTATCAGGGGAAACTGATTTATTCAAAACCAAACTTACAACTTCAGATGAAGGGTGCCCCAACCTCTGATGCCACAACCAGTAATTAGAGAAATTCTGAGAGGACGTACATGCCAGAGCAGAAGGTGCTGAAGCTACAGAAGAAGTGTGAAACTGGTACAGACCATTCTCTTGTGTCCCTGTCAGTAAGGTAGATCCTGTGTTTCATCCTTCACATAGCAACAGTTGGAATGAAACTCAAAATATACTGAATTGTCAACAGTAAATTTGAAACAGAGAGTAGATTCCTTGTAATATGTGGAACATGTAACAAATGTGTGAGATCCAGTGGGCGAACAGAAGTAATCAAAGAAGTTTGACCAATGTGTGTTATAGGTAAGGAGGAACCATCTCCTATGTGCACAGAACCCTTACCAGAATATGGTTGACTAGTATGAAGATTAGCCCGATCATTTGTGACATGGTGCGTTGCACCGGAGTCAGGGAACCAGATAGTGCCCGAGGCTACGAGTGTGTTCACCTGAGCAGTGACAGGTTGAGAAGAACCTCCAGTGGGAGCAGAGCCTGCAGAGGTACTGACAAAAGGTGTATAAGAACCATCAAGATCATCCGGACAACAACAGTTATAGACTTGAGTATCATTAGCAGGACGAGACTGAGGAAATCCAGCATAGTTACGATCAAACATGTACCAGCAACGGTTAACCAAATGGCTGATCTTACCACAAAGCTGACACTGTGGGCGAGAGCGTCCCTTGAAACGACCGGGATGAGAGCCTCCAGATCTCCCACCACGAGAAGGAAACGAGGATTGATCAGAATAAGGTGATTGCCTCTCATCATCAGAACAATCAGGAGAGGGCTTGTAATGGGTGGCATTGATTCCAACAGTTAATCGAAGCGGGTCATTGATGCGAGCTTCGACATCAGTAAGCACGGACACAGCACCATCGAACGAATAAGGCTCACGAGCAGTGGTAATTACCGCAACAACAACATCAAATTTAGACGACAGACCATTGAGGAGGGTGGCTACCTGTTCCATCTCTGAAATCGGACTACCGCAAGTAGCAAGGAGGTCACAGATTTCCTTGACTTGTGTGGCAAACTCACGCATACACAGAGAGCCCTTCTTCAGTGAACGAAGGCGGCAGTGGAGGTGCATAATACACGTTGTGGAAAGCTTGGAATAGCGGCAGACAATGGCCTTCCAAATCGAGGAAGAAGTATCAGATCCAACGAGTTGCGGAAGAATCGATGGGCTCACAGTGCTTAGCAACCAGGATGCAAGAGAACTATCTTGCTTGGTGAAAGTCAGATAAGCTGGATTCGGAGTACGATCACCGTTGGCCGCGGTGAGAAACTTGGCCGGAGTTGCGTAGTCCTCATCGAGAAAATGTTCCAATCCAAGACCACGAACCAGAAGAGAGACTTGTTGCTTCCATAACAGGAAGTTGTTGTCATCAAGTCTGACGCTAATCTGTTTGTTAGCGAAGATCTGTGTTGCTGAGAGGTCATCGATCGGAGACGAACCATGATGAGTGACAGAGGCATCTCCAGTAGCTTCAGCGGACGGCATAATGACAGAAGAGAGAAAACACCAAACACCAGCGCAAGATCAACAGGAAGGGAACAGAAGCGAAAGAGAAATCACATGCCAGAAACAATGACGAATGATACCATCTTAGATATTAAATGTAGCGGTTGAAGAAGACGGAGTGAATTAGGGATTTGAAACAGAGAATGTAATTTGGGAAACTGAGGTTATTTTATTAATTTGGTAAAAATATGAGTGAGTCATAAAAGACCCAATTACAAGGTTATATAGTCGGCCCAATATTGTCTAACAAACCTAACAACTTAGCCCAGCTAATATAACAAACCCACAGCTCATCATAACAAACTTATACAAATCTAACTACCTTTAACACAACATTTAAATATTGTGTCAATTATGTCTTTAACACTAAAAAATTAAATATATAAAATTAAAAAGAATCATAAAAATACATTAAAATTTTAAAATTTAAAATTAACATTAATGCTCCATAAAATAATTTCATGGATTTGTTGGAAATAACTAATAAGAATGGAAAGGGATTTGATAAAGTTATAGAAACAAGTTTGATGAAGTTGCATTTACATAAATTGATATTGGACTGTATTTAGGGATAACAAACAGGCGGGGCGGGTGTGGATATCCCTCCTTTATACCCATACTCACTTAAAATTTTCATATTTATCATCTACCCACCACTCACGGCGGGTACAACTTTTATATCTATTCCCACACACTACTACCTAATTGGACATCTACCACCCAACTCGTACCCGTTTGTACCCGCCTACAAACAACCACAATAAATAATGTAAAAATAAACCATAGACTTTTGTAAAGAATAGTAAAACTTCACACACTTTATTGATTGATCAAGTGTATATATATAATACATTTACACCGATATAAATTTAACTACAACTAATTAACTGACTAACGATAGCTAACTTAACTAAAATACATTTTCATCGGTATAAAATATACTTAACTACATGTAACTTAACTAAAGCTTATTTTACATATGTATAAATTTTACTTAACCACACATATTACAAATTTACAACATGATTAATTCAAGCTCGATAATAAACCATAAATTCAAGCTTGATCATAAACCATCATTTTTTCAAACTAAATTAATTGAGTTCAAAGTCTACACACTTAAGAATTAACATAAATTTTAAAACAAATCAATATCTTAGTACATAAAATACCATAATAAAAGACATAATCAAAGTCTACAAATATAAATAGTCCAAAAATTATATGGTGGGTAATTAGTGGGCGGGCGGATGCAGACGAATACGGTGCGGGTAATGTCTTAAACCCATTACCTACTCACTATCCACGACAGATATAACTTTTTAAATTCACACCCGCCTACTACCCACCAAGCTCATACTCATCCTCACTCCAATTATAATAGATACAATGCTAAATCCACAAAATTGTACCCGTCTATCATCTTTAACTTTACTAACAAAATCACGAGACTAGTGGCAAAATGAAATTCATTGCAGTTTAATCAACTAAGGGGAGAACTGTAATTGTAAAATCAATGGGGTAAATGTTGTCATTTACAAGGAAAGCACTCACTTACCATCCCGCTCGCCGTCAAACGCAAAACTTAATTTAGTGTGATTTTATAATATTATTTTGAATTATATATTTGAATTTTTTTAGTGGACTTAATCGACACAATATTTGAATGCTAAGAATTAGTATTTTTTTAGAATTAAGATTATATTAAAAATTATAAATGTTGATGATTTAATTTATTGTTATCTTATAATCATATATATTTTTTGTTTGTAATTTAATGGCTAATGAAAATAAATTGATAAATTAAATAATTATTTTATAAGTTTTATGATCTTCAATCAAGAAAAAGGAATCGGCAAATTATTAGTGTAATTTTCTCATAATTTAATAACGGCTTAATACTAAATTAAGCGCTAAAATTATATCATTTTTTGAGATAAGTGCTTTAACATTTTTTGTCAAAATAAATACTTAAAATTTTTTAAAATAGCCAGAAATAAAACACTAGATATGTATTGCAGTCAAAAAAGTTTTAAACACCTATTTCAAATAAATATATAGTTTGAACACTAATTTTGGTATTAAACCTTTTGCAACTCCATCGTACTAAAATCTATTTGAACTCATGGGCCTATTAACAAGACAGACTTGATCCAGTGTGACACTGAACCCGAATCCCCCTTTATCGGTCCGATCTCAACAAATGTGATGATCCGACGGCCACGCTGAAACCAAAAATCGATCTCCTCCTTAACCTTGAGACCTTGTTCACATCACAGCTACCAAAGGAAGATGAAGAGGTGGTTCGATCCATGGCCGGTGTTCTTGAAGAGAGAGTTCAACCGCACTTGGCCCTTCCTTGTTGGTTTCGCCGTTACCGGAACCATCATCACCAAGTTCTCCCTTGGTCTCACCGGTAACACTTTCAACTTGTAATCTGCGTCAGCATATATCCAAATATACAGATCGGTATTTGCATTAATCGTCTCCCCTCTTTTTGCAGAGGAAGATCATAAGAACTCTCCATTTGCTCAGAAGCACAAGAGGTAAAAAAACCCCTAATTTCTGATTTGCGTCTATCTTGATTTAGGCATGGTCTGTTTGAATGGTGGTACGAGAAGAGAATGAAAACAAAGCGTATATAAGTTGAAATTTACAAGTGTTAGGATACAATTGATTAGTTTATTGGTTTGGTTTAAGAATTAGGAAGTTTTTATTTCAGCGATTAGATGCTTGTAGCACAGGCAGTTGTGAACTTATTAAAGTGCATTACTATGGCCATGGAAAAAGGGACTTCTGGAAATCAATCTCAAGGATTATAACAGCGCATTTTCATGTTCTATCTCATTATCGGAAGTTGTGAATAATGTCTCCTTGTTTTCTTTGTTCATGCAGGTGATCCGCTGATTCGGCAAGCCCTATATGCTTGCAATCCATTGTTATGAGAGGCTTGGTTATATGCTTGCAATCCATTGTTATGAGAGGCTTGGTTATATGGTTGCAATCCATTGTTATGAAAATTGAGACATTCTTGTTTCTGTTTCTGTTGAATTATGTTGTCATTTTTGCTTTAAATAAATGTTGGAAACATCTTTACAATTCTTGTTTCTGTTTGTGATCATGAAAATTGAGACTTTACATTTTGTTCTTACTTCTTAGTTTATGAATTATGTTGTGATTTTTGCTTTAAAAAATTATTTTTTGAAAAAAAAATAGAAATGCAGCGTGATAAAATTGTAGTGTCTCATGTGTAGAGGTGACAAATTGATCATTCAGGTAGGTTTTGGTTCGGGTTATTTTGGGTTTGACTATTTTTGTTTCAGTTTCAGTTCGGGTTGGTTTGGGACTGTTGTGATTTGGATCGAGTCATATCAAGTCAGTTGATTTTGGGTCGGGTACATATCGGGTCAATAGGAGATTGGTCGGTTTTAATTGAGTTTTTAGGTCGGGTCAATTTTTTACACCCTTATATAAGCTTTATAAAGTTAATATATTTCACTTTTTGGTGAGTTGTGCGGAAGTTCACATTTTATTTTTTTATTTTTTAATATATATTTTTTTATTCCGGGTTGTCTTCGGTTCGGGTCCTTGGGTCCATTTCGGTTCAACTAAAATTCAGTTTGATTTTGGTTTATTTCGGTTTTTGGATCAAATTCGAATTATCATGTTTGGGTTGATATCGAGTCTCGGTAGGATAAATCGATTCGGGTCTCAGGTCAAGTTTGCCAAATCTAATTATGTGCCATTAGTATCTATAAAAAACTATCAAGATTTAATCGTTATTTTTTTTTTGACAGATTCTAATCTTAATCCGATCTTAATTCGACCTAGAGAGGAAGGGAAGGGAAAACTCTAGGAGAATGAAGGGGGTGTTCCTACCAGCTCTAAAATTCATGACCTAAAAGAATGTGAAAAAATAAAGATAAGTACCTTGGTCAACCATTCAAATTAGTTAAGAGCTTAATTAATTCAATTATTAATGAACTATTCTAGCACCTAATTGAACATAATTCAATTATTAAAAGTTGTAATGAACTACTCTAGCACCTAATTGAACATAAAAAGGAAAGCAACGTAAATCAATCGATCTCTCTCCCTTCCGAATCAATTATAGATCTACAACTACTTTTGATAATATTGGTAACTATTCACGAACTAGTCACATGTATTTAATCGAGTCGAGTTAAAAAATTTTGAGTTAGTAGAACAAAAGAATTCGAGTCGAGTTTAAGAAAATTCAAGTCGAATTGTTCGAGTTTATGTTCAAATTGTAAGCATTTACAATATTATAATACTAATTAGTTTTAATTTAAACGATTTTTTATAACCACATATAATACACACATATTCTCATATTTTACTCACTCAAACTTTAAAATCGATCATCTAATTACTAAAAAATATGAGACATTAAAATTTTCATTTCATAACGGAGAAAAGACAAAAATATTGTTGTGGGATTTTTTTCCAAAAATATTATTGTAGGCATATTATTTTCAGGAATATTGTGGTTTGAACAGTGTACTCAAAGTCGGTACCTAATGCAGTCGAATCTTAGAAAAAAAATCCCCAAAGGCGTGCCCAATTGAATCCGACTTTGGGGAATTTTTTTTTCCTGAAGTCACCCTCATTTGAGTCCAACTTCAAGCTAAAGTTGACCCATTTAGATCAGACTTTGAGGAATTTTCCTGTGTACATGCTTGAAAAGCCTGCATGTTGTGCATGCATGAAACGACAAAAAAAAAAGATTGAAGCATGCATGAAACGGGAAAGGAGAAAAGGTAAAAAAACCCTCGTAAATTGGGTATATAATTAGGATTGGTTGGATGAATGGTGGAATTTAATTGGGTAGGTGATATGAGTGGTTGAGATTTATTTTTTGTGAGGTTAAAAGAGGGTTGGGTTGAAGGTAATGTAAAGGGAGAGAAATTTTGAAGAAGAAGATTTAGAAAATTTGAGAATTTTATTAAAGTAAGTATTTTATTTTTGTTTATCATCATTATTTTGAATAATTATAGTAAGTATTATTTTTGTAATTTATTTATTTTTGTATATTTTATTTTATAGTAATTACGAAAATTAGTTTTTTTGTGTTTTTAAGTTAAAATTTATGATTTTTTGTGTTAAATAGGTGGTTGAAGAGAAGAAGGAACTTTGAAGAGAATAGAGTAAGTTAAGTTATTTGTTTGATTAATTTTGAAGTTGTTGTTTGAATTTTGTGTTAAATAGATGGGGATTTGAGAAATATTTTGTGGTATTTTATTGTTCAATTTTAATTCGTTAATTTTTTTATTTTTATTTTGATGTTTGAATTTTTTTATGTTATTTGGAGAGAATATAATTTGAAAATTTTGTGTTAAATAGGTAAAGATTTGAGAAGAAAATATAGTAAGTAAATTAATATTTTATTGTTTAATTTAAGTTCGTAATTTTATTTTTATTTTTATTTGATGTTTAAAATTTTGATGCTATTTTTAGAGAATATATTAAATATTTTGTGTTAAATAGGTGGAGAGATTTTGAGAATATAGAAAAATTGTTTGAATATAAGAGAAAAAAGTTTATTTTAATTTATGGTTGAAGAAGATATTTAAGAAGAAAATATAGTAAGTTAATTTGATTTGTATTTTATTATTTTATTTAATTTTGTCGATTTATTTATATTTATTTATACGTGGTTGAATAAAAACGACGTTAAATTGATGATTTAATAGAAAATAAGCAAATACGTAATTAAATTTCAAGTATTGAAATCTTTTCCCTTTGATATGATAGTTTAAAGTAAGATTATCCGAGTTATTGTTTTATTTTATTATAATTTTTATTTTTGAACGTGGTAGATTTAGTCTCGGTTTACTAATATTTTCTTAGTTGTCATGTAAGATGGCTGAGGAAGCTCCATTGTTGCATTTACAGAATTAACACATTACTAGCCTTAGAGTTGATGAGCTGGTATGATTTTTTAAAAAATATTTCATTACGAAATATGTCACTTCTGTGTTTTTTTGTTAATAATTATGTTTAAATAATGTGTTATTTACAAGATGCAGAGGAAACATTTAAACATCATTTGTGCATGGTAGACAAACCCCTAGACCACAGAATCGAAAATTTCTTATATATGGAAGGATTTTATCATGCCACGTTCCTCCGTGGGTACAAGTTGGTGCCCTGATTGATTACTGCTCTAATTGAGCGTTGGAGACCTGAAACGCATACATTTCATATGCCTTGCGGAGAATGCACGATCACTCTCAAGGACGTGGTTTATCTTATTAGGGTCCCAATAAACGGGAAGCCTGTGGTCGAGCGTACTGAAGGCTCAACAGATGAAATTTGTCAAAGGTACCTTGAGAAGGAACCCCATGGAAGTAACGTGAGAGGGTCTCATGTGAAAATGAGTTGGTTAGAGAGAGAATTTCAACTCACTGAGTATAATACAGTTTATTAAATTTATATGGTCAGTTGAGCATATATCCTACAGATGATTGGAGGTATGCTGATGCAGGATAAATCTACCAATATGGTCAGTGTAAGGTATCTTCGTTTTTTGGATACTCCTTGGGAACCTGGTTGTCAATATAGTTAGGGATCAACTATATTAGCGTGCTTGTATCGCGAGTTGTTCAAGGGCGCTTTACTGCAAAAGGGTTAGAGAGTAGGCGGTATTGGTGGTTGCATGTTATTGTTGCAAGCGTGGGCTTGACAACGACTTCTCTTTTTTACACCACTTACTCGAACATATGTGCAGTTTCCTCTCGTTGCAAGGTAAATATGTATCCTTATTCTTAGTTGAATCTGTAAATTAATTAAATTAACTTGTTATTTAAATATATTGTGATTTGTATGTAGATGGTGCGAGGAGAAGCATGAGACGGGGTTGGCGCACAAAAACGTCAGAGTTTGTAGATCTTTTATTGATTCCCATTGTCAAAAGCAGGTATATGAATGGAAAGTAATTTTTGACGTTAAATGTGTTTTTCATATCTTAATTAGTTAGATGTATTATTTTAAACCATTATTTTTTGCAGTTTATTTGGAAGGCCTACGAAGATGACCATATATTTGTACTGGAATATTTGATGAAAGATTCACTTTTATGGTGTAGTGTTACACCGTTGATCCATTTCTCCACTATCGAGTTCTACTTTGCAGATAGAGTGTTGAGGTAATTTGGCTTTCACCAGCCTATTCAGCGCATTCCATGTGACCATTACCATCTTCATGCCTATGATGGACGTGGCAGGCCAGATACGGATTGGGAAGTCAAACATAGCGAGTATATTGCTTTGTGGAACAACATAGGTTCATCGGTGCCGAAACACCATCCAAAGGAAGCTGTCGATTTTGATTTCGAGAGTTCAGAGTACATGATCTATTATCGTAGTCATGGAATGCCGTACTTAACAGATCAACCTGAAAGAGAGGAATGCGAAAGGTTCCGAAAAAAATATGGAGGCAAAAGTAAATCATCGAAGGTTGTAATAGGCTCATCACAGGGGCAACATATTGGTAGTAGAGACCCTACGGGTTGGCCAACGACATGGAAGCTAGATATGAGCAGAGTAACACCAATGGCTATATGGGAAAAAGAACCATCTCCTACTTGTGTACAACCAGAAGTGACCCCGAGATCCTCAGATAATATAGGGTTTTTTAGCCTGCTACATTTGTATATCCACCAGTGGGCTCGAGCTATTCAAGTAATGTGGGAGGGAGCTCTTCAGGTAATGTAGGGTTTGATGATCCTAATTTATACAGACCCGGGTTTATTTCGCCATAGACACCCAATTACTCGAACTTGGGCGAGAACATGGATTTTTTTACACCTCTTGCGGCCAACCCCTACGGTGCATTTTCGTCGATGATGACTGCCTCGTCGAGTGTTCCTCAAGGATCGATGATGAATACCTCGTCGTATCAACCCAGTTTTGGGACCCCTATGTTCAGCAAACACCACCACAGTCCTTGTTCTTCACAAGTGGGCCAATTGGAACCGAGAATGAGAATGATGATGATGGCGATCAAGAGCAGCAACTTCACCCTCGTCGTCGACGCAATCCTGATCGGTCTCGTCATCCACTGGGGTGTGGTACCGGTGGACATAAGCATCGTTAGTTTTCTTTATTTCAAGTAGTTAATAACTGGACTATGTTAAAATGCAATGTTTGAATAAGTTTTTTATTTTTATTTTGTATCTAACATTGCAAGCAAATTAGAGGACCAAGAAAGAAAGTTGTTTAGTTTCTTCTATCCTTCGTTTTTTTATAGCCAATCGATTATCCAATTTAATTGGTACTGTATGTAAAACCTATGTTTGATTTTGATATAATTAAATCATTAAGGATTAATTTGTAAAACTTAAAATTAGTTTTTAAGTCCCTTAATAAGTTTTTAAAACACCAACACTTTGAAACTGATTTATAAAACTCAAACTCAAAATATTTTCTAAGTGTTCCAAGGCAAAACCATCCAAAAACGTCCAGGCGTATCGATACAGCACCTAGCGTATCGATACCATTTTGCCAAACTTGGTCACTGTCGACATCTGTATCGATACCCTAAACCCTCGTATCGATACGGCCCTGTGTTAAAATTCAAAGAGTTTGAATACGGTACCGATACGGCTAACCCCCGTATCGATACGGGCTTTGTAATTTTTTAATATAAGTCGGTTTAAAAAATATGACCGTTGGTGTCAGTTGGTTGGTAACCAATCTTTAAAAGTTTGTTGACCCGTATCGATACGCCTATCTCCCGTACCGATACGGAGTTGGACAGTGAGCTAAGTTCAGAAAATAGTATCGATACGACCCTTGCCGTTTCGATACCCGTACCGATACGCTTACACGCGTATCGATACCCCTGTATATGTACACAACGGCTCTTTCTTTTTTGAGACAGGTACCGATACCCATTCCCGCGTACCGATACCGGTAGCTGCAGAAGTGCATTTATGGTGGTAAGAGAGGGTTCCAACGGCTCTAATTAAGTCTCCAACCACCCAAACGGCTAGAAATCAATGAAGAGGTATAAAAGACACATCAAAAACCTACAGCAACAACTATTGAACTTCAAGCAAACACTTATTCATCAAATCCAAGCAATTGAGCCAAATTTAATATTTGTCTAGAAATCCCAATTTGTGTTCTTCATTCTTACTTTGTAAAATTGGGTTGGGTGCTTGTATTGGGGCTATCATTTGTATTGAGAGATACCTAATTAGCCTACAAATTTCTTTGTTCTATTGAGTGAGGGTTGGGTTGATTTTTGGGTAGAAAAATCAACCGAAATTGTAAAGGGTTGCCTCCTTGTCCTAGAAAAGGGGAAGATCAATTTAGTGAAATTGTTGCAAATCCTTAGTGAGACTAAGGTAGTGGATGTAGAGTTCATTTGGAACTTGAACCACTCTAAATCCCTTGTTCTTCAATTTTTAATTTGCCAATTTCCACCAAAATCCTTTAAATTTCCAATTCACCCCCCCTCTTGGTAAATATCGATCATTCGATCCACTCAACAATTGGTATCAGAACTTAACTCTTTGAGGATTAACAACCACAAGAAGAGAGATCCTTGGAAGAGTGTGATCATCAAATTATCAAGAGATGGCTTCAACCTCCGGTTCCGGCTTGTACGAGTCACAATCAACCACCAAGCCTCCTTTCTTCAATGGTGACAACTATTCCTTTTGGAAGAACAAAATGAGGCTATTCATCAAGTCTAGTGACTATCTTGTGTGGGATGTCATTGAAGATGGGCCATACATTTCATTGAAGCAAGACGGTGAAGGCAAGATGGTGTTGAAGAAGAAAGCCGAAATGAGTGAAGAGGAGAGGAAGAAGATTCAAGTCAACGATAAAGCTCTCCACATGTTTTTTTGTGCTTTCGGTCCGGACATCTACTCAAAGGTCTCATCCATTGAAAGTGCCAAGGAAGTGTGGGACACTCTTGAGACCACTTATGAAGGCACCAATGATGTCAAAGAAACTAAGATTGGACTTCTCAATCTTAGTTATGAAAACTTCAAGATGGAGCCCGATGAGACGGTGTCAAAGATGTTTGATCGATTCTCCACAATCGTCAACGGTCTAAAGGGATATGGAGAGATCATACCGGAAGACAAGCTTGTCCAGAAGCTACTCTATTCACTTCCCGAAGCTTGGGATGGGAAGAGAACCGCTATCATCGAAGCAAAGAACTTGAAGACATTAAAGCTTGATGAGCTTGTGGGTTCTCTCCTTACTCATGAGATCATGAAGCAAGGAAGGGAAGATGAGAAAAAGAAAGAAGAGAAAAGAGTAGAGAAGCTTGAGGTTGAAAAGAAGAAGAAGATGGGAATAGCTCTCAAGGCTAAAGCTTCACAACTTGATGAGAGCTCATCTAGTGATGAGGACGAACTTGAAGAATTGGCTATGATAGCCAAACGGTTCTCACGATTCATGAGGTCCAACCGAGGAAGAAAAATCCAAAGAAAGATGGACTTCAAAGGAAAGAACAAAGAAGATGGAAAGGATCCCATCATTTGCTATGAGTGCAAACAACCCGGCCACATCCGTTCAGAGTGCCCTCAACTCAAGAAGAAGGGTTTTGGGAAGAAGAAGAAACTCAAAGCCAAACTTGCTACTTGGAGTGATGAGGAGTCATCGGAGGATGACGAACAAGAAGTGGCTAACCTTTGTCTCATGGCACTTGAGGAAGATTCCTCCATGGTAACCTCTAACTCATCTACTTTAGAATTTTCATATGAAGAATTAAATGATGCATATGATGAGTTACAAGAGGTATATGATGAATTAGTTGAGAAATTTAAGGAGTCGGTCATTAAGAATAAAAAGATTATTCAAGAACTAAATGAGAAAAATGACTCACTTTCTCAAGCTAATTCTAAATTTGAGAAAAAGATTTTAGGATTAAAAGATGAACTTAAATTCTTTCAAGATGAAAATGTTGATCTTAATAATCTTTTGTCTCAATGCAATAGGGAACACCAAAAGGTGTTAGGTGAGCTAAATGAGCTCAAAAAGTCCTTTAAGAATGTTGATAGTGTCAAGCATGAAGTAGGAGAATCCTCTAGAACACACCAACCTAAGAAAAGGATTAATTACTACAAACAAGGTAGCTACCCTAGACATAGTAAAGCTAAAAGAATTAGAAGTGTATGGGTTCCTAAGGAACTTGTAAAATCTAATAATATTATTGCTATGTCATCTTGGATTCCTAAGGGAACCAAGGTTTTGGGAGCTAACACTCATGGACCCAAAATGATTTGGGTACCAAAAACCAAGGTTTAACATCTTTGTTTGTAGGGGGAGCATTGCTTCAAGGCCAAAGCACAAAGTCAAAACTCATGGTACCTTGATAGTGGATGCTCGAGACACATGACCGGAGACAAGAGTCGATTCATGGACTTAAAGCCAAAAAGTGGAGGAGTAGTAACATTTGGTGACAACTCCAAAGGCCACATTAAAGGTATTGGCTCCATAGGTAATCACTCTACCATTCTCATTGAAAATGTCTTATATGTCGATGGTCTTAAACACAATTTATTGAGCATAAGTCAATTATGTGATAAAGGATTTAATGTTTTATTTGATAAAAGTGGATGTAAAATTGTAGACATTAAATCTAATAGTATTATGCTCATAGGTCATCGCATAGGAAACATATACATGGTGCATTTAGATGACATTCATACATCTCATGCATGCTTAGTTGCTCAAAATGAAAATGATGCATGGTTGTGGCATAGAAAGCTAGGACATGCTAGCATTAGTGTTTTGGAAAAACTAGTCTCTCTAAATCTAGTTAGAGGTTTGCCCAAAATAAAATTTTCAAATGATAAAATTTGTGATGCATGCTCAAAGGGTAAACAACATAGGTCTTCCTTTAAATCCATTAATGATGTTTCTACTAGTAGATGCTTACAATTAATTCACATGGATTTATTTGGGCCAATTAGGACTATGAGCTTGGGTGGTAAATCGTATGCTTTTGTGCTAGTTGATGATTTTTCTAGATTTACTTGGGTTCTCTTTTTAAGTACTAAAGATGAGGCTTTGGAAAAATTCATCACATTTTCAAAATTAACCCAAAATGATCTTGAGCTTAAAATTTCTCATATTAGGAGTGATCATGGAACTGAGTTTCAAAATTTAGGGTTTGAAGAATTTTTAAATGAAAATGGTATTAGCCATAATTTTTCGGCTCCTCGAACTCCTCAACAAAATGGGGTAGTTGAGAGGAAAAATAGAACTTTACAAGAAATGGCTAGAACTATGCTTTGTGAAAATGATTTACCTAAATATTTTTGGGTGGAAGCCACAAACACCGCTTGTTATATTGTAAATCGAGTAATGATTAGGCCAATTTTAAAGAAAACACCTTATGAGATTTTAAAATCTAAAAAGCCTAACATTAGCTATTTTCACCCTTTTGGGTGCAAGTGTTTTGTTTTAAATAATGGAAAAGACAACTTAGGTAAATTTGATGCAAAAAGTGATGAAGCCATTTTTATAGGTTACTCTTCAACCTCTAAAGCCTATCGAGTATTTAACAAAAGAACTTTAGTAGTAGAAGAATCTATTCATGTTGTATTCGATGATAACCTCCTTCCTAGGAAGGATTCTTGTGATGATGATGATGTAGGAATCATAAATGCCTTTGATGGAGGTCAAACTTCAAAGGAGGATGAGATTCAACCAAAAGAAGAAGACACACAAGATCCACCCCTTGAAGCCTTGAAGGACTTGGCTATTGAGGAAAAGGAAGTGAGCTACCCAAGGGAGTTGAACTATGTCAAAGATGGTGAAATCTTGGGTGATCCATCCAAGGGGGTAACCACTCGTTCTTCTCTTAGATTAATGAATCATGTTGCATTTATCTCATGCATAGAGCCTAAAAATATAAAAGGAGCATTGAAAGATGACTTTTGGATTATGGCTATGCAAGAAGAGTTAAATCAATTTGAGAGAAGTAATGTATGGACATTAGTTGATAGGCCTAGTAATCAATCTACAATAGGAACTAAATGGGTATTTAGGAACAAACTAGATGAGAGTGGTAACATTGTGAGAAATAAAGCTAGACTTGTAGCACAAGGTTACACTCAAGAAGAGGGAATAGATTTTGATGAAACCTATGCACCCGTAGCTAGGATGGAAGCCATTAGGATGTTGCTTGCATATGCATGTTATCATAATTTCAAGCTTTTTCAAATGGATGTTAAAAGCGCATTTTTAAATGGTTTTATAAATGAAGAAGTGTATGTGGAACAACCATCGGGTTTTGAAGATTCAAAATTTCCAAATCATGTTTTTAAACTTACCAAAGCCCTTTATGGTTTAAAACAAGCTCCTAGAGCTTGGTATGAAAGGCTTTCAAATTTTTTGATTGAAAAAGGTAAGGTGGACACTGCACTCTTTATAAAAATGTATAAAAATGACATCTTAGTAGTTCAAATTTATGTTGATGATATTATTTTTGGTTCTACTAATGAATGTCATTGTCAAGAGTTTGCTAAGTTAATGCAAGGTGAATTTGAGATGAGCATGATGGGGGAGCTCTCATTCTTTTTGGGACTCCAAATCAAGCAAAAGAAGGATGGCACCTTCATCAACCAAGCAAAATACATAAAGGATATGCTCAAGAAGTTTGGCTTGGAGAATGCAAAGCCTCAAGCCACTCCTATGAGCTCATCTACAAAGCTTGACAAAGATGAAGGAGGTAAGTGTGTTGACTCTAAGCTTTATCGTTCTATGATTGGATCTTTGCTTTACCTTACCGCAAGTAGACCGGATATCTTGTTTAGTGTTTGCTTGTGTGCTAGGTTTCAAGCTAGTCCTAGAGAGTCTCACCTTATAGCCGTTAAGAGAATCTTTAGGTATATTAGAGACACTCCTTGTTTAGGCCTTTGGTATCCTAGAGACTCTACCTTCAACCTACATGCTTTCTCGGATGCGGATTATGGGGGTTGCAAAATTGATAGGAAAAGTACTTCGGGAACTTGCCAATTCTTAGGTAGTATGCTCATATCTTGGTTCTCTAAGAAACAAAATAGTGTAGCCTTATCTACCACCGAAGCCGAGTACATATCCTTAGGGAGTTGTTGTGCTCAAGTCCTTTGGATGAAGCAACAACTCTTAGATTATGGAATTAAAGTTGGAACCATACCCCTAAAATGTGACAACACTAGTGCAATATGCTTAACTAAAAATCTCATCCAACACTCTAGAACCAAACATATAGAAATAAGGCATCATTTCATTAGAGATCATGTCCTTAAGGAAGATGTGGTTATAGAGTATGTAGACACCTTGAATCAATTAGCGGACATCTTTACAAAACCCTTAGACAAAGAGCGTTTTTGGTCCCTTAGGAGAGAGTTAGGTCTAGCTAGCCTATCTTGACCTTTTTGGACCTCTTTTGTGCTTAAATATGCTTGATCTTGTGAAATGCCATGTTTGTATGCTTAGACTCCCAATTTCTTCCATGCCTATAGTTAGGGGGAGTATGTTTCTGTTAAAATATGCTTAGAACTGCTCATACATCATTTGCATACTCATAGGACAGATTAGGTTCGAGCCTTTGGTTGTTCCTTATACGAAATATGCATTTCTGGGCTTGCCATATCGATACTGTGCTATGCGTATCGATACCTGTTCTTCATTTCGTTTCCCAGAATTCTTTACGCTTCACGCGTATCGATACGATTAATCCCGTATCGATACGGGTCGTTTCGATACGGACCCATCCGTTTCGATACGACTGTTCCAACGGGCATTTTTGCAAAATAACATCTTTATCCCCGTATCGATACCCCATCGGGCGTATCGATACCCGACTGCGCTGATGGCTTTAATTAGCTTTTAATGAGTTCAACTTTTACCTAAATTCAATCTTTTCAAAACCTAATTAACCCTAGCCGTTTTTGCCTATAAAAAGGCACTTCCTCCTTCATATTTTTCACATCTCAACTCAAACCTAAAAGAGTTTTCAAATCAAGCAAGGCTTTGTGCTCTCTTTCTCATCTTTGTGCAAGTTCTCTTCAATTCTTCAAGTTTCTATCAAGGTAATCACCTTTCTTTTCTTTGTTTTGATTTTTTTACTTTGCTTTTGTTCAAATTTTCTTTGTTTTTCTTCTAAAATTTTTCTTTTCAAAATTTCTCTTTAAAATTTTTTTACCTTGATTTTTACTCAAATTGAAGAAATCTCCCTTGCTTAATTTCTCTTTTAGATCATGGCACCAAAAGAGCCATCGAGGAAGCGTCAAAGGGCTAATCAAGCCGGTGAAGCCTCCAACCTTGGAGTGATTGCTCGTCCTAACTACTCGACTATCTATGAGCAATCCTTTGAAAGCAATTCGGGTCTCAATCACTTTCGTCAATATGAGAATTACAAGATCCGTGCCGAAAGGGTAGTATCCATCCCTTTTCTCAATTCGGAGCGTTTCAAGTTTGAATACCTCCCTTTGCTTCATCGTTGGAATTTCATTCATTTTCTCTCTATTCCCGGTATTTTCTATCGTCTCTTGGTTTTGATTTTCTATGCTAATGCAAGATGTGTCAGTCGTAATGGGGAAGTTGTTGCAATTAATTCCTATCTTATGGGAAAGAAAATAACTCTTGATGTCGAGTCTATTTGTGAGGTCTTTAAGTTGGAAGATGAAGGCCTTGATGATGAGCACCGTGGTGGACATGTTCTTAGTGGATCCGTCACCGCCCTCAATGCTCATGACCGAATTCTACATTTGATGGTATCGTGGTGGTTTCGCCTTCCGGAGGAAAATATTCCACCATCCGTCAAGTGGATGATTTTTGGATTCGGTGTTTCCGTGAAGCCAAGCGACCAAATTTAGCTCGACTTATGTTTGCGGAGATAGTCTATCTCGTTCAAAATCGTCATCAACCTCATGTCACCTCCTTCACATACGGTACGGCTTTGAGCTATTTCTTTGTTAAAAAGGAAATTGATTGCTCTTATGACATTGCAACTCCTCTCACCGATCCTATTGATGAGCACTCCCTTGCTCGGGCAAAGTTCTCTTATATTAATGGTGAATGGGTTCGTCTTGCCGAGTTACCACCGGAAGTCGCCGCAATGCATGAAGAGGCTCAAGCTCTTCAAGCTCCTCAAGCCCCTCAAGTCCAACAACCCAATATGGATGCTCTCATGACCTATCTCAATGAGCAATTCACCGGGTTGCGTACGGATATGAATACTCGTCTCACATCCATGGAAATTACCTTTGACACGAGGATGACGGGTTTTGAGAATCGCCTCGCATCTCTTGAAAGTGGGCATAATTCCTTGAATATCTCCATTGCCGCTTTCCATGATGAGTGGCGTAATAGTATGCGCACCAATGAGCCTTTGGGAGATGATGATGAAGAGGATGAAGACGACGAAGACGATGCTTAGACGTTTTCTCTTGTTTGTCATGCATATCATTTAGGACTTTCTATTATTATGCACCTATGCTTTATGTTTTTAGGATTAAGTTTGTCTTAGGATTAAAACCTATGCTTTGATTTCTATTTTGCCTTTGTTTGGATTTTAAGTATGTTGCTTTAATGAATAATACCTATGTTGCTTATTATACCTTGATTTCTTTATGCACTTAATTGTCTCAAAGATTTTTGATCTAACAAAAAGGGGGAGAAGAAACTAGCTCACACTTTAAAATATTTTGATTTAAATTCAAAGGTTACCAAGCTTATATTAAGGGGGAGTTCTTTATGAAGATTTTTCAAAATTTTAAGTTTTAGTTTTGTTATATCAAAAAGGGGGAGATTGTAAAACCTATGTTTGATTTTGATATAATTAAATCATTAAGGATTAATTTGTAAAACTTAAAATTAGTTTTTAAGTCCCTTAATAAGTTTTTAAAACACCAACACTTTGAAACTAATTTATAAAACTCAAACTCAAAATATTTTCTAAGTGTTCCAAGGCAAAACCATCCAAAAACGTCCAGGCGTATCGATACAGCACCTAGCGTATCGATACCATTTTGCCAAACTTGGTCACTGTCGACATCTGTATCAATACCCTAAACCCTCGTATCGATACGGCCCTGTGTTAAAATTCAAAGAGTTTGAATACGGTACCGATACAGCTAACCCCCGTATCGATACGAGCTTTGTAATTTTTTAATATAAGTCGATTTAAAAAATATGACCATTGGTGTCAGTTGGTTGGTAACCAATCTTTAAAAGTTTGTTGACCCGTATCGATACGCCTATCTCCCGTACCGATACGGAGTTGGACAGTGAGCTAAGTTCAGAAAATAGTATCGATACGGCCCTTGCCGTTTTGATACCCCGTACCGATACGCTTACACGCGTATCGATACCCCTGTATTAAATGTGCACAACGGCTCTTTCTTTTTTGAGACAGGTACCGATACCCATTCCCGCGTACTGATACCGGTAGCTGCAGAAGTGCATTTATGATGGTAAGAGAGGGTTCCAACGGCTCTAATTAAGTCTCCAACCACCCAAACGGCTAGAAATCAATGAAGAGGTATAAAAGACACATCAAAAAGCTACAACAACAACTATTGAATTTCAAGCAAACACTTATTCATCAAATCCAAGCAATTGAGCCAAATTTAATATTTGTCTAGAAATCCCAATTTGTGTTCTTCATTCTTACTTTGTAAAATTGGGTTGAGTGCTTGTATTGGGGCTATCATTTGTATTGAGAGATACCTAATTAGCCTACAAATTTCTTTGTTCTATTGAGTGAGGGTTGGGTTGATTTTTGGGTAGAAAAATCAACCGAAATTGTAAAGGGTTGCCTCATTGTCCTAGAAAAGGGGAAGATCAATTTAGTGAAATTGTTGCAAATCCTTAGTGAGACTAAGGTAGTGGATGTAGAGTTCATTTGGAACTTGAACCACTCTAAATCCCTTGTTCTTCAATTTTTAATTTGCCAATTTCCACCAAAATCCTTTAAATTTCCAATTCACCCCCCCTCTTGGTAAATATCGATCATTCGATCCACTCAACACTATATAAGATCGAGAACTGAATAATCAAAATTTAGTAATTGTTGATATAACAATTTAAAAGAAAAATGTTTTTCGACTTAATTGATTATATTAATCTTTCAAAAATATTTTAAAGTCCAAACAAACTTGAATATTTTCAAATATGAACAATTCAAATTAAGTGATTAAATTGAATTGTTTCATAACATAACATAACATAACATAACATAACATAACATAACATAACATAACATAACATAACATAACATAACATAACATAACATAACATAACATAACATAACATAACATAACTTAACATAACATAACATAACATAACATAACATAACATAACATAACATAACATAACATAACATAACATAACATAACATAACATAACATAACATAACATAACATAACATAACATAACATAACATAACATAACATAACATAACATAACATAACATAACATAACATAACATAACATAACATAACATAACATAACATAACATAACATAACATAACATTTTCAAATACAAACATTGGAAATCACCGAGGCATTGACACAAATCTTGGTTCATTTGGAAAGTTTGATCTGGAATGTCCTTCGGCCCTACATATGTTACATCTCTTTTGCTGTCCCTTCTCTCTATCATGAAGATCTGAAAAAACTAATGTTTTGATATAATAATTGAAAAATAATTTTGGACTAAATTGAAAAGATTTCAAAAGTGCCTTTAAGTCCAAACAACTTGAAAATAAGTTTTTGGATATTTTAAATGGTTTTGGCAATGTTTAAAACATTTTTAAGTAGCAACCATTTCGAAACATGGGGTCTATATCGAAATATTTTGAAACTGCCAAAAACCCGTACCGAAACAGGGCTTGCCCGTTTCGATACGAGGTCTTCATTTCAAAACACCCATTTGGTGTTTCGATACGCCCAGCGGTCAAAACCTCCCCAACGGCTTTTTAAATTGCAGTTCAACTGTCACACATTCCGAAATGAGGTTGCTACCATTTCGATACGGATCAAGAGTGTTTCGAAACGGCCAGAGGCGTTTCGAAACGGATTTCTGCATCAGACTTCAACAGCTAGTTCTGAAGAAGGGCGTTCCGAAACGGGTTCGATTGTTTCGAAACATACGTCTGCAGAACAACATCTATGGTGGGAAATAAAGTCTCCAACGGCTCCAAAACATCCCCAACAATCCTCAACGGCTACAAACTCAATTATGAGTATAAAAGGGACCTCCAATCATAAAGAGAAGACTAATGCTTCAATTGTCAACAACTATATGATGTCAAAATTGTCTTAGAGCTTATTTGTGCATTTTCTTGTATAGACAACACTTGTGAGCTTAATTGTCAAATTTGCTCAAGTGTATAGGTTTTGGGTGAGAGCTTAAGATTGCAAACAAATACCTATTAGAAGGATTTCAAGTTTGCTTAGAATTTCTATTGTAAGAGAGTGTTTGATTAAGCTAAGAGTAGTTAGCTTAATCGTTGTAATGGTTTCCTCTTAAGCCGAGAAAATGGGACGAAATTCAAGAGTGAATTTGTTGAAATCCTTAGTGGGAAGCTAAGGTAGTGGATGTAGGTGCTTGTTAGAAGGCCGAACCACTATAAATCTTTGTGTCTTATTATCCAATTTTCACCTCCCACTAAAACACCCAAATATTCAACTTCTCCACACTTGGCGAGCTAGAACGGTTGAAGGAAATCGAGCACCGAAAAACCCAACAAGATCCATACTGATATAGATGTGAGTCGATCTAGGTCGACCATTTGGAGATCTACGGAGTGTAGGATTCGGTAACCATTTTCATGCTCTACCGACGACCAATAAATTGAATTTGCAATCAGTGGGAACTCACTTCTGTAAATATTGACCATCCTGTGGAGATCGAAGCATTCATCAACAAAAGTGTACGAGTCAACCCCTACATGCATACACCCTGCAACTGCATGAATGCATGGATATCGCCATGCCTGGAATGCTCCACAATCACACCAACTATGTTTGAAATCGACTCAAAATACACTTGAGTGCGCTGCTTCGTTGTTGCGTCTGGCACCAACAACATCAAATGTTTGATTAGTTCGGTCGAAGCTGTGAATCTTTAACAATGTTGCTTTCGTCATGTTCTCTTTCATTTTTCTCACAAGATTAGGATCTCATTTTCCCCTATTTAATAAGGCCTCAATTTCCTCCCTTTAACTACCTAAACTTTCGACAACCTATAATACGTCTCTTTCACCAGGCTTGCTATTAGGAGATGACGTGATCCTTTTAGTACTCCATTTATGTACTCCACAAGGTTGGTAGTCATTTGCCCATATCATCTACCACCTTCGTCATATGATTGGGCCCATCTTTCCCATTCGATTTCTTTTGCCTAACTCCAAACCTGCTCGTCGTATTTCATTAAATTTGCCATCTTCCTCTCAAAATGTGGTTACGTTAGTTGATATCCCGTGTCATAATATTATTAGTATCGACACAAATCAAACATAAATAAATAAATAAATAAATATGCAAATATAATTTAGTTTGAAAAAAATGCTTACCCATGCTTTCAATCTCACTGCGAAGATATTTATTTTTAAACCGCTCGTAGCAGTTCTTACTGATATGACGAATACAATAGGCAGGGTATGCGTATGATGGTGTCCAACGACTTCCGCCTCGATTAATTTTTGCTTTGATATCCGTCCCTCGATCGAATATAATGCATACCCCATCTTCTTGGACAACATGCTCACGTAAATTCGTCAAAAAGAAATTCCAAGCGTTCGTCGTCTCTTGCTCAACAATTGCAAATGCATACGGGAAGACATTGTTGTCACCATCTTGCGCAACAACAACCAATAGTATATGATAGTATCTCCCGTACAACCATGTGCCATCGAATTGGATCATACGTTTGCAATAGGGAAAGCCTTTGATGGCAGGCTTGAACGTCCAGAAAAGTCGATGAAAATTTTTATGGCCTTCAACAATTTGGCCTTCTCGGTCGTACGTATCCTTGGTTTTATACCTCACTGTGGTGTTTGGGATAAAATGTGTCAGTTCTAGTAATAAAGTCGGTAGCTCGTTGTACGATTTATCATAATCACCGTACACCAAGTCTATTGCCTTATCCCTTGCACACCACGCCTTCTTGTATTCTATTTGGTATTCAAATTGCTGCGCAATACTTGCCTGAATCGTTGAAACTGGAACCCGTGGATTTGCTTCAACCAACTTCATTACGTGATGGCTTATTACGTTGGAGTCCAATTTTCGGTGGTCCTGGTTGATGGAAGTTCGTAAGCATGTGTGAACACCATTATGCTTTGTGACCTCCCAACGACTTGACCTCTGCCGCTTCGTCACTCGGATCTTCCAATTGCACTCTTGTCCGTATTTCACACATTTGGTAAAGAAAGTCTTCTGGCTGGATTCTGCGACAACGTAGTCCACATGGTTCTTGATGTTGTACTCTTTCATTGCCATTATAGCTTCATTCTTCTCATCAAATTGAAGCTTAACATATAATTCATCGTGCTGACTCGAGGTTAATCAGGGAAAATTCGGGAATTCAGGCGCCCTCATTGCATCAAAATCCACCGAACTCATGTGAGAAGAAGGTTCATAGAATGTAGTGTCGCCCCTGGACGAAACAAATTCTCCAACACCAAAATCAGGGGCTGCACCGACGTCATCAAGGAACAAATCGTGATCCCCAACATCTTCATCCTCGCTGAAATTGTCAAGTGCTTCTCTCCATCGACCTCGTAAGGGTTCTACATCAGCTTCAACAATAGGATCAACACTCGACCCATTTGATGAAGCATATGTTGAGGGCCCAGCTTGATGAAATGCATTTGATGTTCCCACTTGTCAACATTGCAACAAAACTGCCTCCGGGCATATCAATCTCATCACCAAAATTCATTTGAGCTGATTCTCCAACTATATTTGTAGATGAGCCGGAAACATCACGCATCTCGTCAAACAACTCGATATATCGAATTCTCATAGAATCATGCTCTGCGATCATCATTGCAACATCGTCATCATCTTGGAGAGTGATTGCACAATATCTGACCGGATTGTCATATGCCATCCATCAGTAACGTAAACCATGAATTTCTTTCCTAATTTTCTGTGATATTTTATCCTTCATTTCTCGAATTTCATCGTCGTACTGCTTTCAGAATCAAATACAACTCCGACATCAGTTTTCACCATTTGTCCATTGTAATGAACAATCGCCATAAATTTGTTGTTGCTCATTTTCTCTGCATGATCGAAATAAAACATACTAAATCAAAATGCTCGTAATAAAATAAAAAATAATTCTGGTTACTAACATCATAGATAAGTTTTTTTCGAACTTTTAATAAATATATTATATTAATTTTCTAAAATATATAGTTCGAATATATTTCATAATAATATACTTATCATATCAAAAATTAACATAATAATTTTTATAACATAGTAAATCAACTTATCCTATAAAAAATTAACATAATAATTTTTATAACATAGTAAATCAACTTTACAAATAAATTTTAAAAATATCCAAATTCGAACTAACTCAAATAAACTATTAGAAAAAAATTAAAAATATATGAAACATACAAAATAGGAGCAACAAAATAAAATTACCAAACTGAAAAAAATTACCAATCTCAAAAAAAATTGAATCTACTTACAAAATAACAAAATAAAATTACCAAACTTAAAAAAAATCTCTAGAAAAATTCGAATCTACTTACAATCTTTTCTCCACTATTTTCTTTATCTTTTTTTTTTCTACTTCTTCAATCTTAACTTACTTTCAACTTTACCTTAACTATTTAACAAAAAATATATATATATTTTTTTTATCCCTTATAGTACCCATATCTCTGCCTAACTAACAACTATAAAATTTTAACCTCTACCCCTATACATTTTAAAATACCCTAAACCCATCACTATTCAAAAATCACATCCACCACTCCCAAAAAAATAAATTTGCTATCCACTCTTCCCAAATAACTGTAAACTCAGCCTAAACCTATATTAGAATTATAACTCATTTTTTCATGCATAAACCTATACTAATATTCGTTTCAGGCACCAATCTTTTCTACCAGTTGAGAATCAGATTCTCATGCGCACAACATGCATGTTGACTGGCCAGCAATTCCTTGGAAGTCGGATCCAAATGAGGTCGACTTTGGCTTGAAGTCGGACTCAAATGAAGTTGACTTCAAGAAAAATTTCCCCCCAAAGTCGGATTCAGTAGGGCACGCCTTTAGAGAATTTTTTTAAGATTCGACTGCATCAAGTACCGATTTTAAGTACACTGTTCAAACCACAATATTTCTGAAAATAATCTGACTATAACAATATTTTGGAAAAAAAATTCACAGTAATACTTCTGTTTTTTTCTATAACCCAAATTTTATATGAAATTTTTTAAGTGAAGTTGTGGAATTTTACTCACTCCTATTACAAAGCAGCGGCTGACGCTGACATGTTTTTCCAGTTGCGGTGGTAAAGAAACCGAGTAAACATACGAATGACGACGGTACAGCTATATAGTTGGTGAAGAAAGTAAAACACACATAATAAACATCGAATTTTATTAATTGCTTGTAACGAACAAAATTCACGGCAACAACATCATCTATAAGCCATACCAAAATTATGCATACTTTCAGACTCACATTCTGTGGGATATAATGCTTTATTTTCTATGAAAATATAAAGAACAAGACACATATAACATTAGCTCCCACTTTTCTCACCACAAGCACTCAAATCAGCCAATCGGGAACATTTCACCCGCTATATACTTCAACTTCATTCATGTTCTTTCACTTCTTTTTGGAGACTCCTAGCCTCAATCGGAAATCCTCCTCCATTAGAGGAAGACCGTCTCGCAACTTCACTTTCGGCTCCCAACCAAGCAACTCTTTCGCTTTTGTGATGTCCGGTTTTCTTTGTCGTGGATCGTCTGGAGTGTTCTCCACCATATTTATTTCCACCTTCGGATTAATGATCTGCAACAATGCGCAATGATACAGAAACCAGATAAGTATCAAAAGCTTTCAGAACACCGAAAAAGGTAGCACTTTTGCATCCCCCATTCCTTTAAATCTCCATGGTTTCACAACTCTGAAGTCTGAACCCTCACTTTTTCACAGTTCAATATTCAAAACAACTGAACTGAAACTAGGAAACTCACCTCCTTCACTGTCTCAGCAAGCTCGTGCATGGTAAATTCACCTAAAAGAGTACAAAAAGCATAAAGAGGAGTAAGTGCAGGGCAATGGCCATAAGCTTCAGAGCTAACGATAAATCCTAGACAAACATTGCATATAACATAAAAGTTGTGCCATAACCTGGGTTCCCAATATTGATTGGACCAGTGTTCTCCCCCTCCATGAGACGAATAAGGCCATCAACCTAGCCGTGTATGCAAATGTTATACTTAATAGAGGGATGCTAGCACAAGGAACTAAAGCTAGTAAAAACATTAAAATTCATAATAAGTGGCATACCATGTCAGAGACATAACAAAAACTGCGAGTTTGTGTCCCGGGTTTTTGAACTGTCAGTGCTTCACCACTACAAAGTGCAAAAGAGAAGTGAAATGAGAGACAAACTAGCTCATGGGAAAATCTAGAAGGAAAGAAAGTTTTCTAAATGACTAAAAGGTAACAAAATTTAGGCACAACTAGTTGTTCTTTGATTAAGTCGGTAACTGATAAGTTAATTGGAATCTAGTTGACAACAAACTTGAGAATAAAAAGCAGGTAATATGGTAACCGTAACATAGCACGTTATAACACAATATTCACCGAAGTGCTTGCGCAATGAAATTGCTGACAACACGCCCATCATCGATGTTCATGCGTGGCCCATATGTGTTGAAGATTCTAGCAATCCGGATCTCTATGACAAAGTATACAATAACAATGTTAAGAATTAATAAAAATACTAATAGGATACCATTACTGAGGCAAACCAAGAAAATTTACCTATCCCATGCTGCCTATGGTAATCAAACATTAGGGTCTCAGCCACACGCTTCCCTTCATCATAGCAACTCCGAACCCCTATAAAAAAGAAGCATTCAGTGCCAGAATAATGTTGCATCGCATTATGCATTCTGCCAATCTGACTTTGATGTTCATTGCATCTCCTAGGTTCAATTCCTCATTAGAATTTAGACTGGTTTGAAAAGAAATATAACATTATAATGCGAGAAAGTATTTTGTCTTCCAGGAGTATAAACATTTCATTCAATACTAATTGTCAATAGGGTCAACCAATGCATATATGTTTCCTCAATAGACTTACCGATTGGGTTAACATTGCCCCAATATGTTTCAGGTTGTGGGTGGATAAGAGGATCTCCATACACCTCTGATGTTGATGTGAGCAAGATCCTGTTACCCAAAATACCAAGTGATTAGAGCCAGTGGAGAGGGAAACCTGAATAAATTGATATAGAACTACAATCCCTTACCTTGCTCCCACTCGCTTTGCAAGCCCCAACATGTTCAGTGTGCCAATGACATTTGTCTTTATTGTCTATGGGAAAACGGAGTAAATATTAATGAAATGGTCAGAAATAATTTAGAAAGCAAACAGAAACACCAACACCCACCTTCACAGGGTTGTATTTGTAGAAAATTGGAGAAGCCGGGCATGCAAGGTGGTAAATTTGATCAACCTCAACCAACAATGGCTCGGTAACATCTGCAAAGAAAAGAAGTGAAGCATATTCAATTACTAGAAAAGAAAACAAAAAAAACCATTTTGACCAATGTAGCAAAATGCAATCATTATGTTTCCCTTTGAACCACTTTGTTTTGCAATACTTTGCAGTAGAAGCAATGTGAATGATGATTCAGAATTTATAAATGCAAATTCTCAAGATTTGCTTCCCTAATATAGTAATACTATCATCTGAATGGTCTTTACTCTTTACTCCAAAATCCATCCATTTCAGTTCAGCAAAGAGAATGCAGAATACAAGATACAACAGTAGCCAACATGGTTTCTATGGAGCAGCTACACTAAATTTGACCCATTCTGACACATAACGGTTCACCACAATATTAGACCTTATGGTAATGAAAAAGAAATGCTTTTAGATCAAGATATCCCGAAAAAAGAAAACGAACATACCATGACGAATAAGCTCAAATCTAGGATGACCAATCCACTTTCTAAGATTGTCTTTTGATCCAGTGAAGTAGTTATCAACAACAATCACCTGAGGATAAGGTAAACATAAATAACGGTACAGAACAAAGTAACCATAGTGCATGAATCAAATGCTAGTATCGATTCTGCTTATCATTTCTATAGAAGGAAACAAAGCTTGGATAAGATAAGAAAAATCTAGCAACCTCATTTTTCTCATTTTCCATCAATTTGTCCACCAAGTGAGAACCAATAAAACCAGCTCCTCCGGTTACCAAAATCCTCATGTTGGACTGTAGTAAACGGTAAAAGGATAGTATTAGAGGTATAAATGGAATGTAGATGAAGATATAATGTGATGAAACTGATGAACAAAACTTTACATAAGATGTAATTAGATCAAGAAAAGAATTAGATAAACAAGATCTCACACATTATTCACAAATCCAAGCTGAATATTTAACCACAATGAAGGATCTATTATCCTGGAGCTACCTGTTCAGAAGGGACAACAACTATACTGGGATTCATCATGAGCTATTGAACTTATCTTAAGAATGATTCTCTGCAGATCTGAATGTATTGCTTTCGAAGAATTATTTAATTTTATAATACTCGCAATAATCTCATGGTATTTATTTCGAAAAGACAGAAAATTAAATCAAGGGAAAAAATGTCATTTTTGGAACATGGCCTGCAACACGTTTCTCTGACATGTTAAGAGGAGGATTATACAACAGTGAAGAGATTCATTATAAAATTAGAATTTACAAACAGTTAAAACACATTGGATCAAATTGGTATACTTTAAGAGTGCAAAATCAAAAGGGATCCATGATGAAGCTAAATGTACAGCCACCTACTGTTCATATATGGTATGTAGTAGCAAGCATTGTCTGTCCCACTTTAGAATGCTCAAATTAAACAATTTTTTCTTAAACCAAAATCGAAGGCTAAGCTCAATAAATCTTTTTAACATATTATAATTCACACAAAAAAGCAACTACCCAGATGCAGAAAACATCACAATCACTCACTTTCAATGATACCAATGAAAGAGAAAACTGCATAGCATGTTAAATAATGCCACACTTTTAGTATTAAAAAAAACCTGGAAAAACTTAGAAAAACGCAATGGAGATGGCAAAGGTGGTGGCTTTGAGGGTGATTGATGTTCCCCATTTGATGAATTTGCTGCCATTGCTGAGATGTCGCGTTTTAACTCAAGAACCTGCTAGAGTAGAGGAGAGGGCCTAATTGGGATTTTAATTAAAGAAAAGAAAATTGATTGATTTTTAGATAGAGATTGAAATAAGAAGAGCTGATCGAGATTGATGTCTTACTTGCACAAAAAAACCTGGGATCAGATAGCCATATTTATAGCTTCAAAAAGGGTTCTGAAAATCGAAACTTGTTCCACCAAATAAATTTCTTTTAAAAAAGAAAGAATTGGAGAGGCTTCAAATTTACGAAAAGTGAGAGATTTGAATGATAGGTCCTTGATAACAGATGGCACCAAACTGAAAAGGAGAAGAAAAAAAAACCAAAATGATGTAATCGATGGGCATTTTAAAGAAAGGGTAGGTTGGTAATGGTAACTAAATTAGGGTATTAATGGCAGATGCCACATAATCTTTTCCCACTGACTTGCCTTGCCTAGCAACCCTTTTGAAATCATGTAGTGTGGTATAACAGCAAACTACATATTTGCTCAACCCTTTTGAAATCTTTCTTACATTGTTAATTAGTAGAGTAGTTGCATAATAGGAACATTTGTATTGATAATTTCAACAATTGGATTGTTATGATACACAAACTTACCAAAGTAGGACAATGATTCTCTTTCTTCCATACCAATGCATCTGCAACATTCTTCATAATACTTTGAATATTTGATGATACACAAACTCACCCGTATCTACTCTCCTCTTGCTAAAACAAAATGATCTTCTTATACACAATACGTACAGCGGACACGAACAAAATGATCTTCAGGATCTGGACTAACTAAATGCATGACCCCATGTTCCACTTGAGAAATCACTGTAACAGGACAAAAATATCCTAGTAGAAACAGGATGATAGCAAGGTTTCATTCACATCTGTTTTGGATACTCCAGATGGAAAAAGCTTTCTTTCAAACAAACTTTCCCCACCAACTCATAATAAACAGAGAAATTAAAGATTTGGGACCAATACAAGTCTCATTAATGATACTCCAGGGCTAAAAGCATACTAACTGCCTCAGCAAAACGAGGTCTGTCATGGGATGGCAAGCTAGCCCAAGCCGTACAATGAGGCAAGGTCGACGCCTGAGATCATATCCGTGCCAGAATACCATGTTCGCCCACATCTTAACTTCTTCTTCAGAAACAAGAAATGATATTATCTCAGGATTTTGTTAACAAAATGATATAAGATCACAACCCACTCCTCTCTTATCATATAACTAATGCATTATAACCAGCTTTCAATGATTCTCACCCTACAAAATGACCATTTTATGATAAAGAGGGACTCAACAATAACGTTTGCCAAAAAACGCTTTCAGAGTTATTACAATTACTCCAATCAAAAGATTTAACTAAACAAAAAGGTTAAGTGTGAGCATTTCTGATGCCATTCTACAAGGACACTTGCCGCGTATCGACCACACAATCAATTTAAGGCATTCTCCGGGTACACGCAGCAACAGATCATAACATTTCTTGTGACCGTCTCACGCAACGGCTCACTTTCCTCCTGAATTCGTCTCTCATCTCTCTCCATTCTTTCTGCAAATATACACAAAAAAGACGCTGGTCTATCAATAATGATAAAACATCAATGTCGAACGTGTTTTAAATTCATCTGTTCACAGTCGCATATCCAAGGACAAAGTTAACCGAAAAGGAAATATATGAATCGAGACAATCACTTACTGCGGCTTCAACATTTGCAGGAGATTCATCATTCGGGCTGGAAAGCATTGATATGATACTCAAAACAATACTTTCAACCTGCCAAATAGTAAGAATGTACATCTGTTAATGCACTATCATAGAGTCAAGAGAGCGAAAAACAATAGTCAGTAGCAGCATATTGACAAAACATTTCAAACCAATGAATACAGAACTTCAAATTTCCACATCATAAACAGATAAAAATAATAATTTCCAAAACAAAAGGTTTTAATGACATAATCAAATCTTGAGAGCCAATAATAACAATAGAAAGTGATGTACCTTAGAAAATACATTTGGATCAATAATAAAATAAATGACTAGGAAATAACAAGAGAGACAAAACTGTTGAAACTTTTGACAGTACCTCAACTAAACTAAGCCTTCATCTGAAACCAATTATGTTAGTGTACATGAATTTTTTTCTCCACTTCATCTTTGTTGCCAAATTTAAGCTACTCACACAATTTACAACTTAACCCCATGTTTTCTTTCATCCTTTTATAGTATTTTTCTTTCAGATATCTTCCGCCTTTAACATAGTACTTAACTCATTCCACTCGTGTTATTGTTTTTTTTTTGGTCCACACTAGATATGATCAATACATTCTATGCCATCCTTAATTCAGTTAGTTTTACATGTCTATCTCTTAATCAGTTTAATCCAATACCGCATCAGTGTTACATGTCTATCTTTTAATCAGTTTTACTCGTCAAGACTGAGAGGTATCTTATGGTCATAAAATATTCTCATCACAATGGTGAACTCCTTCCAACTCACTTGTACCACGAAATACATCATTTTCAACCTTCATTCTAGTAAGAACAAATCTTTCTGTATCAACATTCAGTTACCAAGTATATAAACTCCTGAGACAAGTTGAAATCTATGGCACTATGAATATGAACGTTATTAGCACATGCAAAAGAAATTTCACAAATATATTAGACTATAAACATACCGTATGGACCGGCATCCAGCGCTCACTTGCAAGCTCATAGCCATTTGGATCATCACCGGGAGGATGAAGAATTGATATGCAAACACGCCCGTCAGGATAAACTGCAACACACATAAAGATGGAATTAAGTCTTGCATTATCTAAACACTAAAGTCAAGCAAGAAATTGAGCAAACAAAAGGTATACCATTAGGATGCCAAATCTCTGATGCAAATTTCACCGTTGGAGGGCTGTTTGGATAATTATGAGGAAAACTCATAATGGCATTGAAAAATCCCCCTTCACTAAAAAAAATAGAATACTTTTGTTAAACAACATTAACAGTAAAAATCAGAAAACAAGTCCACCAGATGAGAGATTGCTAAAGAACTCATAAGCTAAGCAACAGGAAGGTAACACACAGAACAAAGATCACAACACCAGTTCGTGGTCCAACGTCAACAAACAAAACCCACATCAAAGAATCCAAAAGAAACACTGTATTTCAATTAAAGTAACAAACTTTACCAAAAAAAGACTTACTAAAGAGTATCGGGAGGTCCAATGATTGTAACACTCCATTCAAAGATATTGTTCTCATCAACCAACCCAGCGGAGAACCCATCGACGGGATTCTTACAAAGATCTGCAAGAAGATTAAAAAAATCTTATCAAAACCCCACAAAAAGAACTCATGTGCGTAATCATGGAAGAAATAGTACCTTTGAGTTGTTTCTGAAGGAGAAGGCTGGCTTGAGATGCCATGTCAAATTAAAAAGATAACACAGGAGAGAGATGCTGCAAAACAACTCAACACACTTCGTTTCACTTTATAGATAGATTTCGGCGATAGTTGATAAAAAAAAATCCTTAAATATTGTGCACGGGAGAGCTAGGATTTGGTACGGTTGGATTTATTTCCACATTTGTTTCCGACCGAATTAGAAGTAGCCACGTAAGAGTTTGGTCAGGAGTCAGAATAAAATAATGGGTAAAGTTCACAAATGGTTACTAAACATTGGTTAATTATTTAATTTGGTAAC
This sequence comes from Hibiscus tridactylites, assembly GCA_958450335.1. Lineage (NCBI taxonomy): Eukaryota > Viridiplantae > Streptophyta > Magnoliopsida > Malvales > Malvaceae > Hibiscus > Hibiscus tridactylites. The sequence continues at coordinate 42,988,846 of OY288289.1, read as the reverse complement.
TAAACTTATTATTGCATCAATGTTACTATTAAACTTTATATTTTACTTTAATTTGGTCACTGAATTCTTAACGGGCGTTAAAAAAGGACTTTACTATTAACAAATTTTCTATAATAACACTTTAGTCCTTCTATATTTGTACATTAAAACAATTTAGTTCTAATTTGAAAAATAATGATAAAGGTAAACTACATAAATGGTCACCGAACTTTTAGGACGGATTCATTTTGGTCATTGTACTTTTAAAATATTCGATAAGGTCGCCCAATTTTTAATTCGATTTCAATACAATCACCAAACTTTTAGTTCGCTTTCAATATGGTCCCTCTTGTTACCTTCAATTAAAAACTGACGTTAGTTTTCATTGTTCCTTAATAAAAAATGGGTAACTTACACCAATCATCACTCAACTTTTTTCTCACTCCTATTTTAGTCACTAGACTTTAAAAATTTACAATTTAATCACTCAACTTTCGAATTGTTTATATTTTGGTCACTCTCAAATGACATGTTTATACAAATAGAAAAAATCGATTAACCCTTAAAAATTATTTTGGTTAGCTGGTAAATTCAGATTATTCAATTATCGGTCTTATATTGTACCAATTGAATCAAATAATCAATTAACCAATTAACTGAAATATTTGATCTAGAAATAATTTTTTACTTTGTTTATTAAAATATCAAATATGATAATATGATAAATTTAATAATTGTTCGGTTATGATAAAAGTGTAAAAACAACTAGAAAGTCAAAAATTGAAAGTTCACACCTATTAATCCTACCCAGTGTAACACCCCAATTTTGAGCTTAGAAGTTTAGGGTCTGAACCGGACCGGTCTGAGAAACAGTTCGAATATAAAAGGAGGTTTTAGGGAACGCCTAGTTCGGGATGCTTTAAAAATATAGAAAATATCTAAAAATCCTCATTTTATATATATAAGAGAGTGGTGAAATCAATTTTACAAAATAAGGTTTGGAAATACTACATTTCGGTGTAGTGACCAAATTGCGTTTTTTGTAAAGTTTAGTAGTGACTGTTTTGTAAATGATTGAAACTTTGAATCTTTAAGGAGCTAATTTACCCAAAATGTTTTTCTCTAGATTTTTCCTTAATTTGAGTGATTTAATTAATGATTTAATTAAATAAAAGAAATGTGAAAACTACTTTTTGATTTTCATAACTACCTTTCTCTAATTTTCTCTCAAAATCCTATCATCCAAACACCTTTTCTCCAGCAACATTCACATTGATTTTCACTTCAATTGATGAGATTTTCATCACTCATTGGTTCCTAATCAATCTTGCAACAAATCCTTTTGATTTCCACATTGTTTTTTCATGGAATTTTGCCCAAATCAAGGAGAAATCATCTTTTAGAGGTAAGATTGTTCTTCTCCTCTAAATACTCAGTTCTTTACTGAAATTCCCAAGTTGTCAATCCTTTATTAAAGTTTTATAAATGGTTTTAATGTTAGAAACAAGATTTTGGCTTAAAACTCAAGATTTTGGAAGAGATCTTGAAGATTTTCGTTGTAATTGATTGGGCTCTGTTTTGAGATAGTTCTCTAATGTATTTTGGATGCTAAATGATGTTAGAAATGAGGTTTTATCAATCCAATCCTGGATAGGTTGTGTTTCCTAAGTTTTTGCTTATGAAAATGATGGTTTTTTGAGGTGTTTTTGGTGTTCTGTTATAGCTGGGGGTATAAGGACGAGTTTATAGTTGTCTTTGATGTTAATTGATGTTTAGAAATGATTAGAAGTGATGGATCTTGGCTGGGTTAAGGTTTAGAAGAGTTTGGAGGTGATTTCGGTTGTGTTTGGTAGCCGAAATGTTGTGTTTGCTTAGAGCAGCGAGTTTAGGAGTGTTGGCTGAAGATTTCAATGCATGACGATGCATTAATCCTCTGCTTTGATGTGTCTAAAATAGGGGAGACATCTTCAAACACTTTTGGAGTTGATCCGGAAGCTTAATTGGCGTTTCGACGAGCAAGCGAAACGAAATCGGTGAGTGCAATTGGGTTAGAAGTCCATGAGGACAAAAATACAAGGTTTGGGGATTTAGGAGAGGTTTGAAACACCTTCCTAAATCCGGAAGTAAGTATGGCTTTATTTGATCTCTCTAAAGTGGTGTTTGCCCCTAAAATGCTTTTACATGCTCATGGTTTGAGATTGTTAAATTCCTAATGTTTTTATGCATGTTTTGAAGCATGAGATTATGCTTGTAGAGATGTCATGAGATGGCATGTTGCATTGAATAGATTTGAGCTTTTGGTTTAAAGCAAAGTATGATTTATGATTTGAAATATGGTGAGAAAACCTTTGAGTTATATTGCATGAAAAACAATAGGTGTGATGATATTTTAACACATTATATTGGCATAGAGGTTGAGAAATTTACCTGATATAATTGATCGATCAATAGGATGAGAGTGCACTATAAACTAAAAATTCGTACGTGCTCTTTGGTTAAGCTAAAGGGAGATATTCCAATGATGGGCATTCCATCGGGTAGGACTTGGTGAAATACCCAAGCTTTGTGGCGATGAGAGATTCCGCCATGTGAGTACGGTGATGAGAGATTCCACCGGAAGTTGTGTTGCTAGACAAGTGAGTACGGTGATGTGAGATTCCACCGGAAGAGTCTAGTGTAGAGATGTGTACGCATATCCGAGTATTAATGAGATGCTAAATGCCAATATAAATGATAACATGGTTTTTGTTACACATGCACCTTTGATGAAATGATTTATGCTATGAGTTATGCATATGTGTTTTGTTTAGAAATGCTTTGACAATACAAGCATGTGAATGGCCTTGCCATGAGATTTGCATTGGTTTTAATGCATGAGATAGAATGAAGGTACATGTGATTTCAATGAGTTTTTCTTTGAAAGTTTTCCAAGCATGAGAAAGAGATGAGCATGTGGTTTAAAAGCTTTGATGAAAGTGTTTTCTAAATGTGCATTATTGTGTTGGTTTCTTTAAAGTATGCCTCACTAAGCATTTGTGCTTACGCTCTCTTTTACCAATAATGCAGATAATTGAGGTGTTTTGGGCATCAAGGAAGCTAAGTTCATCCAAGGAAGTCCGAGCTCATGTATGGTGAAGTTTTCATACACTATTAGTTTTGATAAATTGGTAATGGGAACCTAAGTTTTGTTTTGGGAGATGTGTTAAACTCCCCAAGGTTGTGGCATGTGTGCCTTGGTTGATTTGAATTGTAAATGGCCTTAATTGCTTGTTTGGAGGTTTGATTTCCCTATTTGGATTTGATATTAGGATGCATGCCTCTAGATTTGTGAGATTTCAAGTTTGATGCTATGAAGGTGTTTAGGAGTTCTAAATATGTACCTTATATGCTTGATGACTTGTTGGTATGTTAGGAGAGTCCTTTGGACGTGTTTGAATGAGTTTATGCATGAAAAACCAGCAATTGATGCAGTTTCTGGGCAAACCATATCGAAACACCCTCTAGTTTTTTCGAAACGGGGGCCTGAAATGGCCTTCGTGTTTCGAAACGCTAAAGGATGTTTCGAAACGATTTGGCTACTTGAATGCTACGTTTTAGAACTGGTCTCGGAACCAACCCGCGTATCGGAATGGTCAACGTTGTTTCGAACCAGCGTTCCAATACAGTAGGTGGATGTTTCAAAAAGGGTGACCGTTGGGCACAAATTTGGATGGTGCTGAAGTTTGCAAACTTTACATTTTAGTCCCAAATGTTGAAGTTGAAATTGCTTGAGTTTGAGATGTTCATTTAAGATGAAATTTGGAAGAGAAGCATGTAACAAGACTAATTTCATATTGGTAACCTTAAAATCAGTAAAGACCTTCTAATTTTCAAAAATTACATTTTGGTCCCTAAACTTGTAATAAGTGCAATTGAGTCCCTACATGTAATCTGATCGTTGTGTCTTTCTCAAATATGTTTTATGAGTACTCACTTAGGGTTGATGTGTATCTAGACAAGATTAAAAAGAAAAAAAGGGTCGTGAATCAAGGTTGACTTTCGGGTTGACTTTGATTTTCCCCGTGTAATCTTCATAGTTCGGGTCAACCGTCTAGGTCGGGCTAAGGGGGTTACATTTGGTGGTATCACAACCTAGTTCTTGTATAATTGGGATTTGTTATGTGGGTGATGTATGTGTTTTTGTATGTTGAGCCTTTTGGGTGAAAGAATGTTGTGTGAATAGTGATGCATGGTTTCAATTGTGATGTGCCTGTGATGTTATGCTATGTTGGAGTGTGTTAGGGGATCCCATTGCCATATCAAAACTAATGAAGAGGAATTGTTTTGTAAAATGAGCTTGAGTACTTGGATTGCTTACCTTATTGTGCCTAATTGTGTTTATTGCATTTTTGTTAGTGCATTGTTTTCTTTGTAAATGGGGCCACGTAGAGAGATGAGGATGAATACAAGATCTATGGCTCAGAATGATAATGATGAGAATGCTGAGAATGTTGTGGATTTACCTCCTCCTCCTGGTGGTGGACCACCTGGTGGTGATGGTGGTGCTGGAGTTGGAAATGATGGTGCTGGTGCTGGGGTCGCTGGACCTGAAGGTGTGCAGGGGCAAGTTGCTCCTGATATGACTATGTTGATTCAGGCTATTGCTGGAGCCTTTCAGGCAGCTGTAGTTGGAGCTCATGGAGCTGCGCATCAGGATGATGCCAATGTGAGATTGCCTTTGGAATATCTTCGCAGTCTGGGAGGGACTGAGTTCAGAGGTTTATCTCTGGAAGGACCTGAGTCTTGGTTGGAAAACACCAAGAGGATTTTGGGTCAGATGAACTGCAATAATGTGCAGAAGTTGGGTTGTGTTGTATCACTGCTGCATGGTGATGCTTACACGTGGTGGACGACCGCTATCTTAGGGATTGAGGATGATGAGGTGACTTGGACGTTCTTCCTGAGTGCGTTTAAGCGGAAGTATCTGGGTGTGCGATACCTAGATGAGAAGAAAAGAGAATTTATGTCTCTTGTGCAAGGTAGCATGTCTGTAGCCGAATATGAAATTCAGTTTGTCCGCCTTAGTCAGTATGCACCTGAGTTGATCCCTAATAGGAGAAAGAGGTGCGAACGATTCCGTTATGGGTTGGTAACAGATGTGAAGACTTTTATGCTTGCGGCTGATTATATAGATTTCGATGTCTTGGTCACTAGAGCCAAGGACATTGAGTCGAATCTTGATCTAACTAGTCGAGTGGGTGGATCTAGCTCTGGAAAGAGAGTGGCTGAACACGATTATGGTAGAGATTGCAACAAGAGGCATAAGGATCGGAGGTCGCATTATGATGCTAGGAGTGGGGGTGGTAACCCTGGTAGAGGTCAGCAAGGACCTAATGTTGTTCAGAGGACTTCTGAGTGTAACCGTTGTGGTAGACGACATGGTGGTGAGCGTTGGGGTAACCTTGGTACATGCTGGAATTGTGGAAACTGTGGACATTTGAAGAAGGATTGTCCTCAGCCTTTGAAGGAGGGACATGCTACGGTGAGAGCAGCTGAGCCATAGAGAGGTCGTGGGCGCGGTCGTGGTAATTTTCAGTGCAGAGATGATGGTGGCAGGAATGTAGCACATGTTGTGGCTGTTCAACCTGAGGGTGGTGGTCAGTCTCGAGTGTATGCTCATCGTGAGGGAAGGAATGATATGAATGTGATCGCAGGTACCTTTACTTTGCAATCCTTATCATTAATTTCTTTGATTGATTCTAGATCTACACACTCGTACATATTGCGTGAACATGCTCAAATGCTTGGTTTACCTGTTGAGTCTTTGGATGTTGGTATGCGTGTGACTAGTTTCTTTGGTGAGACAGTTGTGACGCGAAAGTTGTATAAAAGATGTCCCTTGAAAGTGCAAAACCATGTTTTTCTTGTTGATCTCATGGAATTGCCATTCTATGGTTTTGATGTAATCCTTGGTATGGATTGGCTTGTCGAGTAACGCGCTATTGTGGATTTTGAAAGCAAGCGAGTTTCGTTGAAACTTGCGGATGATTACGAAGTGGTGGTGGTTGGTGAGAATGTGAAGTTTCTTGCTAACGTGGTGTCTACATTAGAAGCGAGTAGGATGATGAGGCAAGGTTGCGAGGCTTACCTAGCCTTTGTGATGAATCCTAGTTCAAAGGAGTTGCGCGTTCAGGATATCAGAACTGTACGGGAGTTTCCTGGACTGTTTCCGGAGGAGTTACCTGGATTGCCGCCTAGTCATGAGGTGGAGTTTGGAATTGAGCTCTATGAAAACATAACTCCAGTGTCCATTGCTCCCTATCGCATGACACCTAAGGAGTTGAAGGAGTTGAAGACGCAGCTTCAGGAGTTGCTTGACCATGGTTTCATTCGGCCTAGTGTGTCACCGTGGGGTGCACCGGTCTTGTTCGTGAAGAAGAAGGATGGCACTATGAGAATGTGCATCGATTATCGTCAGCTGAACAAGTTGACTATCAAGAATAGGTATCCTTTGCCGAGGATTGATGATCTTTTTTATCAGTTTCGGGGAGCGGTTGTATTCTCCAAGATTTACTTAAGGTCAGGGTATTACCAGCTTAAGGTGAAAGATGTGGATGTGCCAAAAACAACCTTTAGGAGGAGGTATGGGCATTATGAGTTCCTTGTAATGCCGTTTGGCTTGACGAATGCTCATGCAGCTTTTATGGACATGATGAATGGAGTGTTTCATGAATTCTTTGACAAGTTCGTTGTGGTGTTCATTGACGATATCCTTGTGTACTCTTGTACTGAGAAGGAGCATGAAGGTCATTTGAGGGTTGTCTTGCAAGCGCTTCTGGAAAATCAGCTTTATGCTAAGCTGAGCAAGTGTGAGTTTTGGCTAAAGGAAGTTGTGTTCCTTGGTCATATGGTTTCGGCTGAGAGGATTCGTGTTGATCCTCAGAAGATTGAGGCGGTTATGAATTGGAAGCCTCCTAAGTCTGTTCATCAAGTTCATAGTTTCCTTGGGTTGGCAGGATATTACCGGAGGTTTGTGGATGGATTTTCGAAGATTGCTGCACCTTTGACGAAGTTGTTGCAAAAAGATATCAAGTATGAGTGGACGGAAGCAAGACAACAAGCTTTTGAGAAGCTTAAGGCAGCTTTGACGCAAGCTCCTATCTTGGTTCAACCTGAATCAGGAAAAGAGTTTGTGGTGTACAGTGACGCATCCTAAGTTGGTTTGGGGGTGTGTGCTAATGCAAGAGGGTAAGGTGGTGGCTTATGCATCGTGAAATTTGAAGGTGCATGAGCGCAATTATCCTACGCATGATATTGAGTTAGCTGCGGTGGTTTTTGCTTTGAAGATTTGGAGACATTATCTGTATGGTGAGAAGTGTACTGTGTACACGGATCACAAGAGTTTGAAGTATCTGATGTCTCAGAAAGAGTTGAATCTTAGGCAACGACGTTGGGTGGAGTTGCTTAAGGATTACGATCTGACGATCGAGTACTATCCGGGAAAGCTAATGTTGTAGTGGATGCCTTGAGCATGAAGGTGGCGGTGGAGTTAAGGGCTATGTTTTCCAGCTTGAGTATTTCGCAAGATGAATGTCTTGTGGCTGAATTGCAAGTGAGACCATCTCTGGTTCAGTTGATAAAAGATAAGCAGTTGTTGGATGATTCTTTGGTGCCACATGTTCAGGATATTGCTGAGGATAGACCATCAGATTTTTGTTTTAATGATGATGGAGTTCTATGTTTTGGAAGTCGAATAGTAGTGCCGAATGATGCGGAGTTGAGGGGTACTATTCTGACTGAAGCTTACAGTAGTCCTTTTGCTATGCACCCCGGTAGTACGAAGATGTATCGTGATCTGAAGGATGAGTACTATTGGGTGGGTTTGAAGAAAGATGTTACGGAATATGTGAGTGAGTGTATGGTTTGTCAGCGGGTTAAAGCTGAGCATCAGTTTCCTTCAGGGTTGTTGCAACCGTTGAGGATCCCTGAATGAAAGTGAGAAAGGATCACCATGGACTTTGTGTCTGGTTTGCCTTTGTCACCTTCAAAAAAGAATTCGGTGTGGGTGATTGTGGATCGCCTTATGAAGTGTGCACATTTCTTACCTGTGTATACCACATATACTTTGGATAAGCTTGCAGAGCTGTACATTGCTGAATTGTGCGTCTGTATGGTGTGCCAAAGTCTATAGTGTCGGATAGAGATCCGAGGTTTACATCGCGTTTTTAGGAGTGTTTGCATCAAGCTTTGGGTACGCGGCTAAACTTCAGTACTTCTTATCATCCACAGTCGGATGGTCAGTCTGAGCGTGTCATCCAAGTGCTTGAGGATATGTTGAGGTGCTGTGTGATTGAGTTTCAAGGCTCTTGGGAGAAGCATTTGCCTTTGGTGGAGTTTGCTTATAACAATAGCTACCAGGCAAGTATTCAAATGGCACCTTATGAAGCCTTGTATGGGAGGAAGTGCAGAACTCCTCTTTGCTGGGCTGAAATAGGTCAGAAGTTGGTCTCGATGCCAACTTTGTTGAAAGGAACCACCGAGAAGGTGAAGCTCATTTGTGAGCGGTTGAAGGCAGCTTCTGATCGACAGAAGTCTTACGCGGATTTGAAGCGTAAGGAGATTGAGTTTGCGGTGGGTGACCGTGTGTTTTTGAAGGTTTTGCCTTGGAAGAAGGTGATGAGGTTTGGCCGGAAGGGTAAGTTGAGCCCTAGGTATATTGGACCATATGAGGTGATTGAACATGTGGGTCTTGTTGCGTACAAGCTGAGGTTACCACAAGAGATGGAAAAGATACATGACGTGTTTCATGTCTCTATGCTTCGGAGGTATAGATCAGATCCTTCGCATGTTATGCCTGTGGAGGAAGTGGAGTTGAATCCAGATTTGACCTATGATAAGGAGCCGGTTGAGATTCTAGATTCGGACAGTAAAGTTCTTCGAGGTAAGACCATTGAGTTGGTTAAGGTGTTGTGGAGGCATCGTGGTGTTGAGGAAGCCACTTGGGAAAGAAAAGATGACATGAAGAAGCAGTTTCCTTACCTTTTTCCTCCAGGTAAATTTCGAGGAAGAAATTTCTTAAGAGGGGGAGAGTTGTAACACCCCAATTTTGGGCTTAGAAGTTTAGGGTCTGAATCGGACCGGTCTGAGAAACGGTTCGAATATAAAAGGAGGTTTTAGGGAACGCCTAGTTTGGAATGCTTTAAAAATATAGAAAATATCTAAAAATCCTCATTTAATATATATAAGAGAGTGGTGAAATCAATTTTACAAAATAAGGTTTGGAAATACTACATTTCAGTGTAGTGACCAAATTGCAATTTTTGCAAAGTTTAGTAGTGACTGTTTTGTAAAGGATTGAAACTTTGAATCTTTTAGGAGCTAATTTATCCAAAATGTTTTTCTCCAGATTTTTCCTTAATTTGGGTGATTTATTTAATGCTTTAATTAAATAAAAGAAAGGTGAAAACTACTTTTTGATTTTCATAACTACCTTTCTCTAATTTTCTCTCAAAATCCTATCATCCAAACACCTTTTCTCCAGAAACATTCACATTGATTTTCACTTCAATTGATGAGATTTCCATCACTCATTGGTTCCTAATCAATCTTGCAACAAATCCTTTTGATTTCCACATTGTTTTTTTCATGGAATTTTGCCCAAATCAAGGAGAAATCATCTTTTAGAGGTAAGATTGTTCTTCTCCTCTAAATACTCAGTTCTTTACTGAAATTCTCAAGTTGTCAATCCTTTATTAAAGTTTTATAAATGGTTTTAATGTTAGAAACAAGATTTTGGCTTAAAACAAGATTTTGAAAGATATCTTGAAGATTTTCGTTGTAATTGATTGGGATCTATTTTGAGATAGTTCTCTAATGTATTTTGGATGTTAAATGATGTTAGAAATGAGGTTTTATCGATCCAATCCTGAATAGGTTGTGTTTCCTAAGTTTTTGCTTATGAAAATGGTGGTTTTGAGGTGTTTTTGGTGTTCTTTATAGCTGGAGGTATAAGGACGAGTTTAGAGTTGTTTTTTGATGTTATTTGATGTTTAGAAATGATTAGAAGTGATGGATCTTGGCTGGGTTAAGTTTTGGAAGAGTTTGGAGGTGATTTCGGTTGTGTTTGGTAGCCGAAATGTTGTGTTTGTTTAGAGCAGCGAGTTTAGGAGTGTTGGTTGTAGATTTCAATGCATGATGATGCATTAATCCTCTACTTTGATGTGTCTAAAACAGGGGAGACATCTTCAGACACTTTTGGAGTTGATTTGGAAGCTTAATTGGTGTTTTGGTGAGTGCGATTGGTTTGAAACACCTTCCTAAATCCGGAAGTAAGTATGGCTTGATTTGATCTCTCTAAAGTGATGTTTTCCCCTAAAATGCTTTTACATGCTCATGGTTTGATATTATTAAATTCCTACTGTTTTTATGCATGTTTTGAAGCATGAGATTATGCTTGTAGAGATGTCATGAGATGGCATGTTGCATTGAATAGATTTGAGCTTTTGGTTTAAAGCAAAGTATGATTTATGATTTAAAATGTGGTGAGAAAACCTTTGAGTTATATTGCATGAAAAACAGTAGGTGTGATGATATTTTAACACATTATATTGGCATAGAGGTTGATAAATTTACCGGATATAATTAATCGATCAATAGAATGAGAGTGCACTATAAACTAAAAATTAGTACGTGCTCTTTGGTTAAGCCAAAAGGAGATATTCCGATGATGGGCATTCCATCGGGCAGGACTTGGTGAAATACCCAAGCTTTGTGGCGATGATAGATTCCGCCATGTGAGTACGGTGATGAGAGATTCCACCGGAAGTTGTGTTGCTAGACAAGTGAGTACGGTGATGTGAGATTCCACCGGAAGAGTCTAGTGTAGAGGTGTGTCCGCATATTCGAGTATTAATGAGATACTAAATGTCAATATAAATGATGAAATGGTTTTTGTTACACATGTACCTTTGATGAAATGATTTATGTTATGAGTTATGCATATGTGTTTTGTTTAGAAATGATTTGACAATACAAGCACGTGAATGGTCTTGCCATGAGATTTGCATTGGTTTTAATGCATGAGATAGAATGAAGGTACATGTGATTTCAATGAGTTTTGCTTTGAAAGTTTTCCAAGCATGAGAAAGAGATGAGCATGTGGTTTAAAAGCTTTGATGAAAGTGTTTTCTAAATGTGCATTATTGTGTTGGTTCTTTTAGAGCATGCCTCACTAAGAATTTGTGCTTACGCTCTCTTTTACCAATAATGCAGATAATTGAGGTGTTTTGGGCATCAAGGAAGCTAAGTTCATCCAAGGAAGTCCAAGCTCATGTATGGTGAAGTTTTCATACACTATTAGTTTTGATAAATTGGCAATGGGAACCTAAGTTTTGTTTTGGGAGATGTGTTAAACTCCCTAAGGTTGTGACATGTGTGTCTTGGTTGATTTAAATTGTAAATGGCCTTAATTGCTTGTTTGGAGGTTTGATTTCCCTATTTGGATTTGATATTAGGATGCATGCCTCTAGATTTGTGAGATTTCAAGTTTGATGCTACGAAGGTGTTTAAGAGTTCTAAATATGTACCTTATATGCTTGAAGAATTGTTGGTATGTTAGGAGAGTCCTTTGGACGTGTTTGAATGGGTTTATGCATGAAAAACCAGCAATTGATGCATTTTCTGGGCAAATCGTATCAAAACACCCTATAGTGTTTCGAAACGGGGGCCTGAAATGGCCTTCGTGTTTCGAAACGCTAAAAGATGTTTCGAAACGATTTGGCTACTAGAATGCCATGTTTCGGAACTGGTCTCGGAACCAACCCGTGTATCGGAACGGTCAACATCGTTTCGAACCAGCGTTCCGATACAATAGGTGGATGTTTCGAAATGGGTGACCGTTGGGCACAGATTTGAATGGTGCTGAAGTTTGCAAACTTTACATTTTAGTCCCAAATGTTGAAGTTGAAACTGCTTGAGTTTGAGATGTTCATTTAAGATGAAATTTGGCAGAGAAGCATGTAACAAGACTAATTTCATATTGGTAACCTTATAATCAGTAAAGACCTTCTAATTTTCAGAAATTACATTTTGGTTCCTAAACTTGTAATAAGTGCAATTGAGTCCCTACATGTAATCCGATCGTTGTGCCTTTCTCAAATACGTTTTATGAGTACTCATTTAGGGTTAACGTGTATCTAGACAAGATTAAAAAGAAAAAAAGGGTCGTGAATCAAGGTTGACTTTCGGGTTAACTTTGATTTTCCCCGTGTAATCTTCGTAGTTCGGGTCAACCGTCTAGGCTGGGCTAAGGGGGTTACACCCAGAGCCAAAACTTTTTTTTATTAAAAAAATCAGAAAGATATCAAAATCACTAGACTATAAGATATTGTAATGCATAAAATTTGGAAATGTTGTATATAATAGATTAGATTGGTTAATCAATTTTGCTTAAAATTGTGAATTGTAGCTGAATCAAAATAATTTATTTTAAAAATTTGTATTGAAATCGGGTTCGATTAATCCTTAAATTTTTTTGGTGAATTGCTAAATTCAGATTATTCAATTCTCAATCTTATATTGTATAAATTAAATCGGACAATCGGTTGACTGATTAATTGGAATATTTGATTCGAGTAATAATTTTTTTACTTTGCTTATTAAAATATCAAATATGGTAAATTTAATAAGCAAAGTAAAAAAATCATTACCCGGATTTTTCTATTTGTATAATCATGTCATTTGAGAGTGGCCAAAATATGAACAATTTGAAAGTTAAGTTATTAAAATGAAAATTGTTATACTCTAGTGATCAAAATTTGCGTGAGAAGAAAGTTGAGTGATGATTGGTGTAGTTTACCCATTTTTATTGAGGAAAAATGGAAAAATAACGTCAACTTCTAACGGAAGGTAACGAGATGGACCGTATTGAAACTGAACTAAAAGTTAGGTGACCTTATCGAATATTTTAAAAGTATGGTGACCGTTTATGTAGTTTACCCTAATAATAAATTTAACCCTCAACATTTTACATTATTTCAATTTAGTTCTATTTTTAATTAAAAATAATTTAACCCTAAATCTAAAACACTAAACTTAAACCCCAAATCCATAAACCAAAAACTAAAAACCTTGAACTCATAAACCTAAATCCCTAAACACTAACTTAAAGCCATAAACCAAAAACTTTATAAACACTAAACACTAACCTTAAAATCACAAACCCCAAAACCCCCTAAACTCATAAACCAAAATCATCTGACCCGACTCTAGGTAATGACAAAATTTTGTTCCAATTTGGCAAATTTTAACGATTCTAAAGAGGTTGTTACAAATTCAAGGTTGTTTCCCCAAATTGTAACTAACCACTAACAAAAGCTTATAACATAAACCATAATATGTAATAAAGCTAAGTTCAACTACATGATCTTTCATCAGCTAAACAATGTCTGCTTAAAACGCTCCCAAGATAAAGATCTTAAACAAAATGTTCATCTTCAAGATTTATCATGCACCTAGAATAAACAAATACTCAAACCTTGATAATTATAGAGGGATTTCACCACTGTCAGCAATCACAACTTTTGCTCTTAGGTGTGCCACTCTACTTTCCTTCGGCTTCGATTTTGTAAACCACGTTCATACCAGACAACACCTTCCCGAATACCATATGTATGTCATATAACATGTACATGGTACTCGATTAGTTCAATGGGTTAGGGTTTAGGGGTTTTGGGTCAATGGTCTCAAGGTTTAATGTTTAGGTTTTAGTTTTATGAGTTCAAGATTTTTAATTTTGGATTTATGGATTTGAGGTCTTAGGTTTAGCATTTCAGATTTAGGGTTTTAAGTTTAGGGTTAAATTATTTTTAATTAAAAATAAGACCAAATTGAAATAACGTTTAAATAATAAAGGTTGAATTTGTTATTATTTTTTGAATTATGACTAAATTATTTGTGTAACACTCGGGTTTAGGGGTTAGGTGAGAATAATATTTTAATATTATTTGGGCTCGGGTTCATAATTCAAATGGTCCTTTAAAATTTCGGGTTGCAAAATAAATATTTGAAATGGGACGAAATTGATTTAATTGCAAATTAAATAGCTATTTAAAGAACAAGGGAATAGCCATTCATTAATGGCCTTTTGGTAATTTACCCATCCCCTAATTTAAATCCCCCTTTTATACAAATAAAACACCCATTCACTATTCATCCTCTTCTTCTTCAACGGGTTAGAAGAGCTCATCCTTCTCTATCACTATTCCATTTCAAAGCTCTCTCATTTCAACTCCATTTTGAAAGGTAATGACGTTTTTGACTTCCCCTCAACTCCCTCTCTTTAAAAGTACCTTTTATTTTCATTTTCATTGAGGTTTTAGAAAATGGAATTTTGGAAGGTTTGGGATTAAAAATGGAAACTTTATGATGTTAAGTGAAATGTTTTGATTTAATATGTTTAGTTATGATGTATAGAGGTCAAATGGTATAACATATGTGAATTTCAAATGATTTTGAGCAATTTTCGGATTTTGGTAAACATGAGGTTTTTGGAGGGTTTTGGGTGAGTTTTGGGGGTTGTTTTAGGTGGGTTTTGATAGGCTTTTGATAGTCCTATGGATAGGGGTTGAATTGGGATCATTTGTGTGTGTAATGGAAGTTGAAAACATGGTTTTTGGACATGGTTTTGGGGCTGTCCGAGTTGGTGAAAAATGGGAATTGTTCATGCTTGCAACGTGGTAAATTGTGGTTGAATTGCATTCCGGGTTAGTTTTGACGATGAGTTATTGATTGTGGATGTTTTGTTTGTGTTTAGGATTGATTAGAATCGAGGTTGGATATCGGTGAAGCATCGGAAGTAAATCTGGGAAATTGAAGGTGGTCGTTTGCTTGGTTTTTAAGCTTGGGAGCTTAGGTGAGTGGTTAATTGTTTTACTTGGTTTTAAAATGGTTGGTTCGAGTATATGGACTAGGTTGGGCTTGGTAGACCCACCTAGAGTTAAGATTAGGGTGGTAGCCTAATCCTAACCTTGATCTAGAGCCTTTGGATGAACTCATATATGTGGATGTGTATGTCTCGTATGAAATGTGATATGAATGCTTATGTATATTGTGTTATACATGTGAGATGAGGCATGGTTTGTGATACTTGATACATGCATGATGATGGTTTATGGTGAGTACGTGCTAAGCACGGAATTGATTGAAATGAGTAATGTGAAATGAGTAAAATGTTGGCACTAGTATGCTTGAGTACAAATGATCGATCATTAGGATGTTAGTGTGTACACATGAGTCAAAAGTCGCGCGTGGCCTTGGTGGCGTTGAGTCACCAAGGAGGAGTACGGGTTCGCCCGGAAATTGTAATGGTATATAGTCGATAATGAGTGGAATCCCATCGACGGGGCGTGAGGATGAGTGGAATCCCCTCTGCGAGACCGGTGATGAGTGTAATCCCACCGAGAGGTAAAGTGGTTGTTGGATGTGAGTTCCAACGTGTTATCCGCGTATTCGGGTCATAGCTAGGTGCCAATGTTGATTGACATGTGTATCAATGTGTTGTGATATATGATCCTTATTTGGATGTTTAAATGTGATTACATGTGTGGTGGAATAGGGCTTGTTGATCATGGCATTTAATTGAATATTTCTCATGCATCTTTATCTTGTAGCTCTTGTGGATCCTTGGTAATTATGTGTTTTGCCTTGGCTAAGATCGTGCTCGGACCCTGCAATGTTGAGGTTTGTTTTTAAGAGCTTTCCCTCACTAAGCATCATTGCTTACTGTCACGCCCCGCCTGGTCGCGACCGAGTCAGCCGAGGGGCACACCCACCCGGGTGCACCGAGCAGCACCGAGGTGTGCCACCCATGTGCGCTATACGCGCTCGATCTGCCCCGCCTAGGTGCGCTGCGCGCGCCCAAGACGCCCCACCTAGGTGCTTGCGGGCTAACTTAGAGAAAATGAGGCATACCAAGCCTTTTAAGGCCACAAGTGCTCCAAAGAAGACTCTAGATCAGCCTAGAAGGCTCCACACGTCTCCACACTCACCCGAGGGGTTCCAGAAGGCTCCACATCAATCTAGGCTCACCCGGAGGAACCTAGAAGACCCGAGAATGATCGAGAAGGCTCGGGACAAGTCCAGAAGGCTCGGGACAACTCTGGACGACTCCGGAATATTCTAGAATATCTTAGAATATAGTAGAGCTTTTAGACCATTTAGGATATATGTAGATAAGTGTGGAATTATCTAGATATGTCTAGGTCCCTTAGATATTTTTGGAGGCAAAATGTGAGCCGTCCGATCAAATAAATCTCCACCGTCCATTAGGGAGGTTGGAGGCTATAAATAGGCTTGCCTAGCTCATTTGTAATCCATCCAAGAAGTCCTACACTTCTCTTGTAAAGCATCCTTTGTAAAGCTTCCGTTGCTTTAATACAAGGTTCTTTTCCTTGTAAATCTCTCTTGCTCCTTTCGTTTGCCATAGCGTTGCGACATAAAGGCTTACTAGCATCGTGCCGATAGTGCTAGTGCCGCACGGATTTGAGCCTGAAGAATTAAGTCCGTGACAGTTGGTATCAGAGCAAGTTCCGATCGCTCGGGAGAATGGCCAAGACCGCCAAAACTCAAGCCGCTAGCCCGTCCGAGACCGAGGTCACGCACGACCAAGGTGTGCAAGAAGTAAGGGCTAATCCTGTCGAGACAAGGCCTCGTGCCAAGTCCAAAGACCTTCTCTCTAGCTTGGAGTCCCGCTTGACTCGCGTCGAGGAAGGCGTATCAAGCATGGGTGCCCAAGTGAACGACCTTCATGAGCGGATTGAAGGCCTTGAGGTGGAAGATACCGAGATCCACACAGCCGTGAGGGCCATGAAGATCAAGCTAGAAGAGACCCTGCGCGCGGAAATGGCCGAAGTACGCGACGCACTCCTAGCCGAACTAACAAAGGTACGTGAGTCATTCCAACATGAACTCACCAACATGTATGATCAACTTGAAGCATTGCAAGGCGACCTTGCCTTGTGCAAACGCGCTATGGCAGCCGGGCCAAGCACCACCGTGGAGGCAAGAAGGGTCGAGGTGCCCAAGCCTCAAACCTTTTCAGGGACACGCAACGCCAAAGAAGTCGATAACTTCTTGTATGGCTTGGAGCAATATTTAGAAGCCGTTGGCATCAGGGACGATGCCTCCAAGATCCAGACCGCAACCTTATACCTCACCGACACCGTCATGCTTTGGTGGAGGAGAAGACGTCTCGATGTCGAGAGAGGTACGTGTACCATCACTACCTTTGCTGATTTCAAAAGGGAACTTAAAAGGCAATTCTATCCGGAGAATGCCGAAGAAGAAGCAAGGGCACGATTACGAAGGCTCAAGCAAATAGGGAGCATCCAAGACTATGTCAAGGAGTTCACTAGCTTGGTGCTCGAAATCCCCGATCTCTCAGAGAAGGACTCACTCTTCAATTTCACCGATGGACTCCAACCATGGGCTAAGACCGAGTTAAGGCGTCGTGGGGTGCAAAACCTTGCCGATGCCATCGCCGTAGCCGAGAGCCTCATTGACTATCCCATCCCGAAGGAGTCTAACAACGAGCCGAGAGACAAGAAGTGTGGCCACTTCAATGGTGGAAGAGATAGGAGCCTACGTAAGGAGAGTCACAAGGACGAGGACATACCGAAGCACAAAGGCTCGTCCTCATGGAGAGACAAAGACCGTGGTAGGTCTAGAGACTCTCAAGGTGCCAAGAGATCTCCGCCTAGTAGTTGCTACATCTGTGATGGCGACCATTGGACACGTGAATGCCCACAACGTCGAGCCCTTAGTGCACTCCTAGCCAAGCATCAAGAGGAAAGTGATGCCGACGAAGGTAGTGATGCCGAAGGGGGCCAAGGTGCACAAATGGGATCGCTACAGCTCTTGAATGGAATCCAGTCCGCCCCAAAGACCTAAGCCAAGGGATTGCTATTCGTGGACGTTACCATCAATGGAAAAGCATCGAGAGCCATGCTCGACACAGGTGCGTCCCATAACTTTGTCTCCTTACTTGAAGCAAAGAGGCTTGGTCTTAGCATCGTGAAAGGGGGAGGATCCGTCAAGGCCGTAAACTCTGCCGCTCAACCCATCCATGGGTTCGTTCGAGGAGTCAAGACCAACATTGGGACATGGTCAGGCCGCATGGACTTCTCGATTGTGCCGCTAGATGACTACCCGATCATCTTAGGGCTCGAGTTCTTTGAACAAGCCAAGGCAATACCGATGCCGTTCGCCAACAGTTTATGCATCACCGAGGGTGCACCATCATGTGTGGTTCCCACGATAAGGGCCACCAAGTCAGGGACAAAAGTGGTCTCTGCACTCCAGCTCAACAAGGTCGTCCGAAGGGCCAAGCCGTCCAAGGGACTAAACCAAGGTAAAGGGGTGACCGTGTCTGGGAAGGCCACCAAGCATGTTCGAGGGGAGAACATAGTTTCTAAGACCACCGAGGGTCAAGGCTCGAGGGAAAGGTCTTCCAACGATACCGACAAGCCGAGGGCAAAGGCAAGGCGAGCTAGGAGACGAGGGAAGCGCTCCAGCAACACCCCTACTCCCCGAAGACGCGACGAGGGCGTCGCGAGATCGGGTGGGGGAGGATGTCACGCCCCGCCTGGTCGCGACCGAGTCAGCCGAGGGGCACACCCACCCGGGTGCACCGAGCAGCACCGAGGTGTGCCACCCATGTGCGTTATACGCGCCCGATCTGCCCCGCCTAGGTGCGCTGCGCGCACCCAAGACGCCCCACCTAGGTGCTTGCGGGCTAACTTAGAGAAAATGAGGCATACCAAGCCTTTTAAGGCCACAAGTGCTCCAAAGAAGACTCTAGATTGGCCTAGAAGGCTCCACACGTCTCCACACTCACCCGAGGGGTTCCAGAAGGCTTCACATCAATCTAGGCTCACCCGGAGGAACCTAGAAGACCCGAGAATGATCGAGAAGGCTCGGGACAAGTCCAGAAGGCTCGGGACAACTCTGGACGACTCCGGAATATTCTAGAATATCTTAGAATATAGTAGAGCTTTTAGACCATTTAGGATATATGTAGATAAGTGTGGAATTATCTAGATATGTCTAGGTCCCTTAGATATTTTTGGAGGCAAAATGTGAGCCGTCCGATCAAATAAATCTCCACCGTCCATTAGGGAGGTTGGAGGCTATAAATAGGCTTGCCTAGCTCATTTGTAATCCATCCAAGAAGTCCTACACTTCTCTTGTAAAGCATCCTTTGTAAAGCTTCCGTTGCTTTAATACAAGGTTCTTTTCCTTGTAAATCTCTCTTGCTCCTTTCGTTTGCCATAGCGTTGCGACATAAAGGCTTACTAGCATCGTGCCGATAGTGCTAGTGCCGCACGGATTTGAGCCTGAAGAATTAAGTCCGTGACATTACGCTCTCTTTGTTCAACATTGCAGATCCTTAGTTCGTGGGGTTGCTAGGAGCAAGAAGGGGGCCTCCAAGTGTGCTTGTGGAGCTATTGTAGCTACCAAGTATGAACTTTTAAATTAAGATGTAATGGTCAAGCAATGGGGCATGTAATCTTATCATGTTGCTTTTGGATTATGTTGTGGTTGATGTTGCTTAGGAGCATGTTAGACTCCTCCTTTGTGCTTGTTATTTGGCTTGGGATGTATGCCTTGCTTGAAACCTTGTTAGTTTTGCTATCTTGAATTTGTCTAAGTGTGAGCTATGTGAATGCTTGCTCCTTTTATGAGGTGTATGAATGCATGGTTTGTGATGTTATACCTTGGTGATTAGTCTCGTTTAATTGATGTTAAAGCATGCTTATATGGTTGGTTTGCCATATGATTGATGATAGTGTGATGGTTGAGGTTTTAGAGGGATTTAGGGGCATCCTTGTGCCTTAAATCAGCTAAAACCTGTAAGTTCGTAGCAGGGGTATCGATACAGTTGGTCCCGTATCGATACGACCTTCTTGTTCCAGGCCTCGCGTTTCGATACACGAGGGGGCGTATCGATACCTTTTTGGTCACTGAAGCTATTGTCCATTTTGGGATCGAAACGGGTCCCTGGCGTATCGATACGGTCATCTTAGCTTTGACCATGAGGAGTCAACCGTTAGGGAGAGTATCGATACACTCCTTGGGCGTATCGATACGGTCTCCACGAGTTGACTCTGACCTGTTGACATAGTCAATGGGTATCGATACACCCCCTTAAGTGTATCGATACCGCCTGCAGTTTAAGTTTAGTTTGGGCTGTTAAATGTTGGGTTGAGTTCGTTTGTTTGTCTTGTGTATGTCGTTCCGCTGTATGATCACTTAGGATTTAATACTCCTCTAGACAAGATTAAAAAAATAGGGTTGCTAACCGAGGGGGAACCTTAACGGGTTTCGCTTCGGTTTTCCCTGTGTAGCTCACTCGGACTAGTCATTTGGCCAGACCGGGACGAGGGGGTTACAATTTGAATATGCAAATGTGGAGGACTAAATGTGTTATTGTACAAAATTTTTTAACAACCAAATCACTTTCTTAACGTCTGTCATGAACTCAATGACCAAATTGAAGCAAAACATAAAGTTTAAGGTTAACATTGAACAATTAAAAGTTTAGTTACCAAATTGAATAATTAACCTAAGTTTAATGACCATTTGTGAACTTTACCCTAAAATATACCCATAAACATACCTTTTTGATATCTTTGACATTTTGGTAACCAATTTTTTTGTTAGGGCAATTAGGTATTTAAATTTTTTTTTGGGTGCAATTAGTTATCTATTTTATTTTTATTTTTTGGTGTACTTAAGTATTTAATATTTGAGTAAATATCACCATTGGTCACTAAATTATTCTCGATTTTTTGTTTTGGTCATTAAATTATTATTTTGTGCAAAATCATCATTAATGTTACATTTTTTATCTATTTTGGTCACTGATGTTACTCATTTGTTCAATTTGGTCACCAATCTATTGCTTCTTTCCTATTTTAGCCACTAAACTATTCCCGTTTTCCTATTTTCCCATGAGTTTTTTAACGGCGGGTGACAAAAATAGGAAAAATCGTAACATTAGTGACTATTTTTCAAAAAAATAATAGTTTGATGACTAAAATAGGAAAATGAGATTAGTAACCCACTTTTTTTATGGGTCGTAACCATGTTCGGATGTATATGTACTGAAAACATTTTGTAGTTGACATGTGGTGCAAGCATAAATAGGTTAGGTAAGAGTAAACTGTACACATTTTGAATGTATATTATGCAATTTCAGGGCCATAATGTGGTAAAACGCTTGTACAGAAATTTTGCAATATATGATAAATTTCAGTGAATAAAAGTAGCATATGCACATGATTTCGTATGTCTGCAGAGGATATCTTTGGTTGTATGTACATGTATTTGAAGCATATTGGAGTGAGATAATTTTTAGGTTGTACTTACAGTGATTTGAATCATATATAAGTGAATTTGTATTTCTGAAGAGGGGATACTCTGTACACGTTTGGAATCCGCATAACAGTAAATAATAAATTGTCATTTGGAAGCACGATGAATTTTTAGGTTGTACTTATAGTGATTTGAATCACATTTGCATTATGGTTGGGACATGTCTACGTTTGAACTTGTCCCCGTAGTACCCGTTGGAAGTTGAAGCTTCAGTCTCGGGCATGTGTTCTTATTGTGTCCCTCTATTTTGCAAAATGAACATTGATTCCTCCGTTTTGTGGACGCATTAGGGTTTATTTTCTACTTTCGTTTTGCGTCCTTCTTTTGCGGGTCTCGAACGCTGTGTTGGCTTACCCTATGTGATGAGGAGTCATTGAAGGTTATGGACTGCTCAAATTGAGCAGTTAGTCGTAGTATCTCATCTTTTGTGGTTTTGAAACTTTCGTCTGTTTGAGACGCAAGGTAGCACAACCGCGATGAAAGTGAGCGTAGCGAAGCAAATCGAGACATTTGTCTTAATTCGGGACAAACTTCGCTGTGAAGATAAGATGGAGCAGATACCTTAGCATTTTTTGTCCACCACGGTAGTATTAAGCAATTTGGGATGTCGGAGAAGTCTTCCAACTTAAGAACGTGCAGTTGATGGCGACATGGAAGCCCGATCGTCTCAAGTTTCCGACAACTGCATGTAATGTTATTTGTTGTGACATCAAGCACAACCTCATACATGGCTTCCGGATCCTTATACTGTGTCAAACGATACGTCCACGCACCTGCAATCGTAAGTGTCAGATGTAGAGCACGATACAATGTCTCATATTTGAGTTCCTTCTGAACTATTTCAAAGGATGCCCGGGTGAAGATGTCAGTTGCACTCCCTTCAAGGTCATGCAATTTGGTCATTGGGAAAGGCTTCGAGAAAGAATGTTTGTATTCTTCATTCAACTCATTTATGCGCATGTTTGATGCATATTCTGCACCAGCAGGGCATTATCAGGCATCTGGCCCAACAGAAAATGTCCCACGTACTTCTGCAAAAGAGAACTATGATGCATATTCTGCAGCTGCAGTTTATGATCAGGCATCTGCTCCAGCAGAAGGCCATGCTCATGTGCGTGCTTCTACGCCTCAAGTGACTCGCACTTACATGCGAAAGAAGCTTCATCGCCATGGCATAACGCCAAGTAATGAAATAGACTCTGAAATTCAGAGACCCAGGCGTCCTCCTCAAATGTATGGCGACTGGTACAAGAACGTACCACCTACCACGGCGAATAAGAAGCTTCTTATTCTTGATTACAATGGCGTGCTAGCCAGTGTTAGGAGAGACGATATTCCTTTTGTGGCTCACTTTTAATACAACTTTTCAGAAATTAGATTAGGAAATATAAGTTTTTCAATTGCAGGTGTGGAACTCAGACCTGGTGCTTCTGAGTTTCTGTATTATTGTTTTACTGCCTATGAGGTTGCTATTTGGTCTTCAAGGAGAAGGTAATGTGGACCTATGCCACCCCCTAAATCAATTGAATTACCCGATCCTTTAAGATAATTTGTTTTCTTACTTTAATTGTGACTGAACTGTTCATCAATGCAGAGAAAACCTAGAGTGGGCACTTTGGAGAATTAACGATCTTAAACCAAGACTTGCCTTCATTTGGGTAACTTCAAAGTTTACCTTCGTTAAAGCATCTAAATAGAATTTGACAAATCTGATGGACTTCGTTTGAATATTGCAGGATCAAAGTCACTGCGAACAATATCCCTCCGATCCAAATATATTTACAAAAAATCTGAGGCGCGTGTAGGATAATATGCCTCAGTATAATGAAGGAAACACGCTGTTGGTTGACGACTTCGAAGATAAAATGATTAATAATCCGGTAAGTGAAGAACGCACCTATTTTGCTCTTACTTTCTGCAATATAGTCAATGAATCTGTACTTTGCATTTGGTTAACAATTTATGTATGTACACATTTCCTAACAATTAAATGACCCAGCTTGAACCTTTGTGAAACTGTGTAATAAAGTCATGTATATACCGATTTCTTTTGCAAACTTGTACCAATCTGTGTACATTATGCTACTAATAAGTGTATATAGTTCCGAAACCCCTTCAGATGGTATCGAACCCAGTAAAAGGAATCTTGCTTTTTCAGTGTTCTGTCTTTTCACTATAATCACATGAACCGTTTCATCTTCCTCATCGTGTATACAACTGGTTTCGAAACCAAGCAAAATGATTAAGCCTTTTCAGTTTTCCGTCTTTTCATTAATGAAGGGGTTCATGTCCATGTACCTCGTTCAATGAACAGACACACAACGTGCCTTCTCTCTCAGTTTCCCTCCATAGACCTTTTCACTTTCCCTCCCAACTGAATTTCCCTATATATTAACAACTCTTCTCTATACTCTTTACAACATCAAAAATTCGCTATACTCATCTCAACCCTTCGCTCTATATTCACTTCTGAACCAAATACTTTTAACTTCCTTCCGTTAAAATGAGTTCAAGCAGATCTTCGAAAAACAATCCTCACCAATTCTCAAAGAGGAAACTGGAATTTGAGTTAGACTCAAATAGTGAGGATGATTTATATTTTGATTCTGATGAGGAGGATCAACCAAGCCATGACACTCTCAGAAGAAGCAAATGGTTCAGCAACTTTTTCCAGACCATCGCTACAATGCTGACAATCACTGACCCTTCTACAAGATGGCTTTGTCCAGCATGCCAAGGAGGTCCTGGTGCCTCTCATAGGTTTAATGGCATTCAGTCCCTACTGACACATGCCAGAACGAAAGGTGGACCAAAGCTCAGACTCCATCGCCAACTTGTTGAGCTCTTGGATGAGGAATTGCTTAGAAGGGGTACTTCTGCTATTCCTAAGGGTCAAGCTTTTGGCCAATGGACTGCTTTGACAGATGATCCGACTACTGCTAATACTGCCCGCCTCTTGCCTGCAAACGACGAGGTTGATGATCACCAAATACTCTGGCCGCCCATGGTCATGATAATGATCACAAGGCTGGAAAAAGATGATGATGAGAAGGTAGTTATTTAACAAATTTGAATTATGTTTTCAATATTATTACAATTGCTTCACTTCTAATCTCTTGCATTTTATGCTTCAGTGGACTGGTATGGGAAACCAAGAGCTTCGGAACTATTTCAGTTCCTATACTACTATTGCCAAGCCTCGCCATTCATACGGTCTAGAAGGCCATCGTGGGATGAGCCTTCTGATTTTTGAGAGCACGGCAACAGGTTATCTCGACGCTCAGTGTCTGCATAACCAGTTTTCTACCCAAGGTTTCGATAGAAAAGCTTGGGAACAATGTCAAGGTTTCTTGTATGGTCCAGGCACAGCGCGTCAACTTTATGGTTACATGCCTGCCAAAGAGGACATAGACTACTTCAACTGCCATTCTCAAGGTTTTCTCTATCATTAGTTTCTTCTTTTATACAAGATGAACTTCTTCTCATACAAATGCATACATGTTTTGTTCATTAGGCAACAATAGGGTCAGATATGAGATCTGATCTTATGCAGAGATGGTTGGTCAGCACCAACGAGAGGCTGGTTCCAGTGCCATGGGTGGCAGAGGGCACGGAGGTCGTTTCCCGGGGTAGTGATGAGGATTTATTATGTTACTTTTTTTAATGTCTAATGTATTTGAAAAACTTTGTTTGGAACACATTTTATTTATTTCCTAAATTTCTTCATCTTTAGTTTTCATATGATCGTACTCTGGTAAACCAAACCAAATGTTAATTTTCAACTCATAAGGTTGAAGACCTTCAAATATTTTCGCGCTCAACCTGCACCGAAACCCTATATACAAGGTTTCGATGCTACATAAAAGCACTAACTTTTGACCATTCTGCAAAACCAGAACCGAAACCACCTTTACGTGGTTTCGATGCCATTATCATAACTTATACGAAAGTATGTTTTTCGGTACGAATATCTGTATGTACTCATTTCCTTACAAACAAATTGGACATTTCGACGAACCAGGGAAATATTGTGTAATAATAAAAGTATACATACAGAGTTCTACTATTTTGTAATAAATAAGGTATATAACATTTCCTTATACCAATTTGTGTACATTGGGTACTATTACGTGTATATTCACAACTCCTTACAGAACTATTACCAAAATATGCTTTACAGGTAAGAAATTGTGTATGTACACATTTCCTACAAGTACATGAGCCGTTTTCAACCTTCGTAACAATGTAATATATAAGGTATATACCGTTTCCTCTTACACATTTGTTCAAATTCATGTACAATTCGTCCTATTAAGAGTATATACACAAATCTTAACAAAACTTGTAAAAATTTATGTTTTTCGGGTAAGAATTTCTGTATGTACACATTTCCTTACAAGTAAAAGTCCATTTTCAACCTTCGTGAAACCGTGTAAAAGAAAAGGTATATACATTTTCCTCTTACAAATTTGTACCAATTTATGTATATTTGCTAGTAATATATGCATATACACAATTCCATACAAATATTGTACTAAATTATGCTTTTCGGGTAAATTTTTTTGTATGTACACATTTCCTTACAAGTAAAAGTCCATTTTCAACATTCGTGAAACCGTGTAAAAGAAAAGGTATATACCTTTTCCTCTTACAAATTTGTAACAATTTATGTATATTTGCTAGTAATATATGTATATACACAGTTCCATACAAATATTGTACCAAAGTATGCTTTTAGGTCAAAATTTGTGTATGTACATATTTCTTACACGTACATAATCCATTCTAAAAATTAGTGCATGTGTTATAAAAGGGTATATACATTCTTCTATTACAAAATTGTACTAATTTGTGTACCGCTTCATGTAACAATTTGTGTACCGCTTTTTACAAGGTAAACAATGCATCTTTTTAATAAAAAGGTATATACATTCTTCTATTACAATATTGTACCAATTTGTGTACCGCTTCATGTAACAATTTGTGTACCGCTTTTTACCCGGTAAACAGATATGTCGTTCTTTAACCTGTATTTAAAGGTTGTTCCCTAGAATCTCGATACTTTCGTTAATAAAACTAAGGTAACTAAGGTGATGATTGATACCCGTACTAGAATACTACTTTTTTGGAGTTGACCCAAAAAGAAAATAAGAAAATAAGCAAATACTAATAATATTTTTATATTTCTTGAGATTAAGCCCTTTCTTTAAAAATATTTTATTTCTATATGTTCTTTATTTCAGTTTGCTATGATTAAAATCTATATCAAATTTAAAACAAATATTAGTTTGGTTAATAAAATGATCATATTTATTCATTTCTATCACAAATTGTGATTATTAAAATATTTTAAATGATGATAATTAATTTATATTTGAATTGAAACATAATTGAATTCCCAAGGGGCATGGTATTTTGTTATTTATGATAGAATGCATGCGTCAGTAAATGCGTAAACAAGCACCCGTTTCAATGCAAAACAGTGCGGGAAACTCTAAAAAACGGCTTTTTAAAAGAGACTAAAAAACAGCTTGGATTCTGTATAAGTACACAAATACTTACCGTTATGGTAAGGATTTGTATATGTACACAAATTCTTACGATTTTTTGTAAGAATTTATGTAGGCATCTTTTTAAGAGGCCTTTCCCTAGAACACCGAATCAGTACAGACAGTTCACCTTACAAATCATTTGAAGACGATGACTTCCTTTTCCTCCTTACACAACTACAACTAGTGGCACTAATCAATAGAGGGAGTCAATTCTAGAGGTAAATATTCAGTGGCGGGTCCCGACACTCATGCCGACACCAAGATTCAAAGCACTCAACAAAATGTTAATATCATGGATGCAATCATAACTCAGAGGAAGTCAATCCACAATCACTAGAAACACAGAATTTTTAAATCTTGTCCTTTAACAAACATTCTTAAATCTATTTTCAAGGTTGCTTATGATTACATAAAATGCTCCTCCATTCTTGTAAGAGCCCCATAAATAGACTAAACCATGCAACAAATGCTACCACCTAGATAAGATGAGAGGCCAAGTTTTAATCTGCATTCTTCTACTACCATGCCTCCTGCTCTTAGATTCTCAACTCCAGGGCTCCCAAATCAATGTTCAAGCCATTGAGTCAGGCAATCTCTCTCTCTCTCTCTCTCTCTCTTAGCATTGGATGCAAAGCATGCAACTACATCAAGCAGCCTTTCCATAATTTTCTAAATTCTAAACTGCAATGCATTTATGTTTTTTTTTCTTTAGTGCCAACAGTTGACTTCAAGTTCAGACCTAGAAGCCTAATGTCGACGTCACGTGTTAGACATGCATTACCTACCTGGGTAAGCACCGTGTTTTCTTTCGGCTTAAAGCTATTCTGTTCATCTAGCCCATTCACTAAAAGACTCCTTCCTACTGTAAAATGACGAAAAAACAGGTTGAAATGAAGAAGATTCATAAATCCCCATCCGGACCAAACCCATTAGAAAATCACCGGCCGCCATCTAGGCAATAAGACAATGGATGCAACAGCCAATGTGGGAGATAGGATAAGGTGACACAAATGGGATTGGAGGTCAGTCAGATGTCTCTGCGTAGGAAAATAATTTTACTTTTAAAGATCCATATGAGAAAGCAAGTATTGATGTACTATTATATGCTTCTATCTAGATGAGTTAGCTCTGGCTCCAAGCCTCTAACACCTAGTAAAGGTTAGTTTGGTGTGTGGTGGTATGCTTGGTTTTCTTTAGTCAGAAGGTAATCCCATCTTCTACTTACAGTATTCTGCAATATAATGCTTCTATTCATTTGCATCTGCCCCAAATGCATGTCAGACTATCACATGTTTACAGATCACATCAAGTGGCTGAAAGTAAATATGTCAACAAATGACTCATCAGGTGGCTGAAAGTAAATATGTCAACAAATGACTCATCAGGTGGCTGAAACAATTTTAAACAAAGAATTCACAATTCTTCATGTGGAAATCAATTATAAACCAAAAATATTCCCTACTACCCTAGGTTCAGATCACATAAAAGGAAGAACTGAAGGTGCAACCACTAGCACTGCAAGATCCCTATCACAAATGTTTCCAGCAAAGGGTTGAAATGCGTAGCTAGATCAACATACCAAAAGATAAAAATGTCAGCTTAGTAGTTACACAGTTGAATCAAAATTTCTCAACTTGAGTAATGACTGAAATACGAAAATTTTGGGTCTTTTGGAGCATGTGGTGTTTTTTAATCAAACAGTTTTTTTTTCATGATTTTGCAATATATCTTGAATGAGCCAACAACAAAATTGCCACTATATTAAAAATAATACAATACCTTTAGATATACAAGACTCACCGTAAGCTAAAATAATTCAGTGTACAATCTTCTTATACAGCACGCTTCCGCTTAGATCTCTTGCTTCGTCTTGGCTGAGAAATATTAGGAACTAGTTTGCTTTCATTGGAAGCATATGCTTCTTCAAGAGTCTCATCATCCTATTAGAAACTTGAAATTAGTCGAATGTGGTAAAGTTTCAGATTTGTATTAATCCACCAGCGGTAGTTGGCACAACTTCAAATGGTAAAATATTAGGAAATCATCACACCAACACATCAAATTACCAACCTTCAACCTAAAAGCCTAAAATAAAGTCCACGTTTATACTTTATAGACATAGATAAGCCAAACCTTCCATGCCTGTATAGATTGTTACTACTGAAATACGTAATGCAATTTTACATAGTCTTCTAGAACAAGAGAACGACCGGTGCTGTTTTAAAGTTAACCACAGTCATCTCCAATAGAATTCATTTATGCATATAGACAAGACACGTGTGGTTGTAGCTAATGTCCCCCTCATGTTACTAACTAATCCTCCCCATGTTAATAGCATATCATGCGTGCACTAACTTACAAAAGAAAATGTTTGATTTTATTGCATAGTTCAATCAGTATTGGATTTTGCAGCAGTGGAACCTACCTACAGGTATCATAAAGTCAAAACTTCGTGTGCGTAATCATACTTCTATAAACATGCAATCACAGATTAACTTCATCTCTTCCTAAAGATGACTAGCTTTCCATGTCATTTCTGCTTCTCTTTTGCTGCCCTATATGACAATTTAGAAGATACATACATGACAGCTAAAGTAGTACTATCATCGCTAATGACTTCATAGAATTCAACTTGCAAGGAAGGTTAAAACCTTGCAAATGATCCTCTAAAAAGAATCTGTTTGACAGCTGTCAATCTAAGCATGCCATCATTTATCTTCTGGAAGGTGATACAAAAGATATGGCAAGTTCAAGAAAGTAGTAATATTCCCCAGCATCAACTGTGCATTGGGCTCCATACCCCTTTGTTTATGGTGAGAACTAAATCTATGAGAAATTCCATATATGGGCTTAGTTAGACCTTAAAATGATATAAGCAGCCTCTAGTCACTGAAAGTAGAAATTTACCTTGCGCTTTGTCTCATCATCTGATTCCCCATCAGAATCAGATGCTGAATCTAGAGCCTGAACCTCTTCAGCTGACAGAGCATTGCTTACTTTTTTCTTCTTCTCTCCTTCTTTCAACTGCCTAAACCTGTTAACATACATTTGTTTTTCAGCATGCTAAATTTGAAGCAAAACCATGTCATCAATTAAAAAGCCAGGCACTAACCTATCCCCACGCCGTGCTGTCTCACCGGCTGATCGTTTTGCACGTCCTGCAGTAATAATTCCACTTGCACTCTCATTAACAACAGGTTTTGCACCACCTAATTTGCGTAACCACACTTGTTGTGCGGTGCTAAGGACATTGTTTGTAAACCTGAAAATGGGCACACCTCAGAAATGAAAAACCATACAGCTGAATAGTAAGGTGAATTTTTACTGCAACTTGGGTGTACCACTACTTCGTAAAAGGAAAAAAAAGGTTATAGTGTTCAAGTGAACGACCTCATCTGGAAGGCTAGAACAAGCAAACATGTTTATACACATCCAACAGGAAAGACAAACAAGGACAGAATCCACACATATGATGCAGCATAATGCGAAAACAAATGAAGA
Organism: Hibiscus tridactylites; assembly: GCA_958450335.1. Taxonomy (NCBI): domain Eukaryota; kingdom Viridiplantae; phylum Streptophyta; class Magnoliopsida; order Malvales; family Malvaceae; genus Hibiscus; species Hibiscus tridactylites. The sequence goes on along the minus strand of OY288289.1, from coordinate 42,958,403 downwards.
TAGAAGTTACATGTGGAGATTTTGGGATGGGTGCTCAAATTAAATACAGAGGGAATCAAAAGCAATGAAGCTGGGACAATTTATTCTCATGTACGCAAATTCAGTTACGTATTTTATGCGAATATAAGCAAATTCCAATTGCATATGCACAACCAACCACAAAAGGCATTATTAACAACAGAAAAATACAAGAAAATTGAAGTTTGGATGCTCTATTCCCGCTGGCACATACAACATTGTAAAATTAATGATAGCACAAGTATAAAATGTTCCAGTCATGGTTCAGAAAGATGACCATAGAAAGTCACTGCATGCATTATATGTTTGTGACACAATCAGAAACTAAACTAGAGGGGAAAGTGCATATTGCTAAGGGCCAGTTTGGCGGAGCTTCTCCAAAAGCTGGGTGGAGAAGTAGCACCGAACAGAGCCTAAGTCTATTGGTTTCAGTAAAAGTGTTAAAAGAGACCAACCAGTAAATTGATAATCCTGACGGAACAGATAGAGAAAAGTAACCAATCATAAGTGGAAGGAACTTGAGAACAAGAAGTGTGTTCTTTTGGGCCGGATCCGTCTGTCCAAAAATCAAAGTTGAGTGATTTAAACTACTAACCAACTTAATATGCAAAATTGAAAGGAAATGGAAGTAATGAAGCCCGTTCTTCTTACCTGGGGTGGCTTCATCAGCTCCATTGAAACATATTGACTGACAACAAGAAGCACAGGTAAAACAAGGTATGCAGCAGTGTCATGCCAACCCAACGGTGGATGGCCATCCTACATGATCATTGCCCCTCGTATGTTAGAAAACAAAATTAGATGTATGAAACTAAGGCAGTACGTTGTTTCTGTGCCTGGTCAACAGAAGCTACATCTCAAAACTCTAATTTGCTATTCTTAATCAAATCTCAGCTGTAAAATGAGGTTAAGCCATAGCTTTACACAAATTTAGTAGCTATTATAAATTTATAATCACATTTTTTTCATCCATGGCAACCAAAGGTAAAGATGCTACAAGTAAAATCAATACTATCAATCTTCAAAAATAGTGTTCTCCCTCTCACAACAGCTAATAAACAAATCAACATCAAAGAGGCTAAAATAATCAAATAAGTAACATCAGTCTCTTTAACACCTGTAGCATTTTCAAAAAAGATATAAAAATAAAATACAGAGTTGTCACAGACAAGTATAAGATACACAAAAATAAGCAAGGAAATCCAAAATGCTGAAAACTACAAAAATAACAAAGATAATCGTTAACCTTATAAGTTTGGGAGTAACTTTATTACCACAAATGGAATAAGCCAAGAAATTCCAGACCCACTTTGTCGAGCAGCAATTGTAGTTGGCCCACCCAAAGAAGGGATCCAAAAGAAACCTTCTGTGAACAGTCCCTTTGAGTAAAAATTTGCAGCAATCAGTAATGGAAGTTATTTAACATGTGAAAGAGTTCTCCATATCACTCAGAAATCAGAATGCTACGTCAACCACTTTATTACCTCATTTGCCACATTTGAAAGAGCTTGATACAGGCCTATCCAGACTGGAATAGTGGCTAAAGTAGGGAGGCAACCTGCAAAGACGAAGGTTTAAGATACTGATGAGCACTGTCCCGTGAAGCTAACAAATATACGACCTGAGGCCTCCATAAAAATGAAGAGAGGCAAAAGGCCTGAAGAGAAATGGCACCAGAACCATAGCATCATAAATTCATTATTCACTCTCTTTTATAAAATAATACTAACATTCAAGTTCAAGCCAAATGCCATACAACCATCATAAACACACTATCACCAGCTTTTATAAGCTAAGATACCAACGAAGCAAAGAAAAAAACAGCTTTCAAAAGAAACTAAATTTGATTATATATGAAAAATATAGAATTTCAAGCGATTAATCAAAAGGATACCTGCCAAAGGATTAACCCCAGCCTGCCTATACAACCGAGATGTTTCGAGTTGTATTCTCTCCTAAATAGAACCAAAAGAAAAAAAAACCAAAATGAACCTTTCCAATCAATAAAAAAGTAAGGAATCAATTTCAAACTTCAGTATTACCTGATTGCCTGCGTATCTTTCTTGGATAGCTTTTATTTTTGGTTGAAGATTTTGCATAGCTAGCGTTGATTCCACCTAAAAACCATAGTCAACTGTTAACTTTCGAGTTGGAAATAATCAAAACCACACACAAATTTAAAGCACTTTCTTTTCCTAAACAAGTTGAACCAAAGGCAAACCTGCTGCTTTGTCAAAGGAAACGTAGCAACCTTAACTATAATCGTAAGTAATATAATCGCAAATCCATACGCGTAAGGCACGTGTAATGCCGATAATCCGTCTTTCAACACCTACACGCTCAAAAAAATGAGAACAAAGAAAAAAAACATAAAGTAGCAATATTTATTTAGACAATTAATCAATAATTAGTTCTTGATACGTGGAATATGTGTTTCTATACTCGGGAGAGAAGCTTTACCTTGAGAACAAATTCCATTGATTCAGCGATAAAACCGAACCAACCACCATTTTTCTGCGGAGTAACGTCAGTAGACCCGGCGGCTGGATCCGCCGCAACAGCAGCGTCGGCGAGAGTGTATAGGAGGCTCTCGGCTTTGGTAAAAAGTGCTTGGAAATCGATGGAAGATTCAAGTGAAGTAATCGGAGGTATTTCGTTGAAGCTTAGACGGACTCTGGTGGAGGCAAGTCTACGGTTAGGGAGCGTATAGAGGCCACCATGGCGAAAGGTTCTTGATGATGGAAGTGGAGTGCCGATGAACGGCTGTGATGAAATTAGAGTTCTCGCCATGGATTTTGCTTGATGAGAGATTTTTTTTTCAGAGAGTCGTGAGTGGGGGAGAAATGGAGATGAGGTTATGCAGAGAGTGTTTTTTTTTTTTTTTGAATTATCCTTTCTTTTTTATGGTTCGTTGTAATGAAATGAACCACCACAAGATCCTGGGAGCGTATTCATTTCTTACGGTGGATTTTCCAGCCAATACGGTTATTCCACGTCATGATGCCCATTAAATTTGGAAATAAAAAATGGAATATCTCGCTATGGGTTTAATTGGACTTCTTTTCATGTTTTTTCTGAACAAACTACGTAAAATCGAAGCCCAACTCACTCAACTTGGATTTTAGAAATTTCTTTTTTCCAAATTAAAATGTCTTTAATTATGTTTTTTTTTTTACAAAGGTCTTTAATTATGTTTTTACACCATGAAACAATGGTAAGAAAAATACAATTATCATGCGTGTAGTTATATCCTCTTATAGTTATAAAACATTATAACTTTTTATACATGTTTAGTTGATAATTGTTGCGCGTATTAGAGTGCTTCGCAATTGGTGTAAGTGTACATATTGCAAGTTATAGTATAGAATAGATATCGTCTCCACAGGAATTGGTGCTACTTCAGGAATCTAATTTCTCGCACTGAAAAGAGATCACGAATTGGTGATTATAGAAGTTCTAATTAACAAGTAAAATAAAAGAGCAATTAAAAGAAAGATGTAATCGAATAAGAGAGAATAGGCTGAGTTATCATGAGTCGTGGTGTGATAATTGAATGAATCGTCTAAGTATTGAATGCAAGAGCAATTCAATTGTCTTGACAACTAGCAACAGTTGGATTGCCTGGGCAAGTGCAATTGCATGGGCGACTTCCTTCAAGGTTCGGCGATGCGTTCTTCAATGGTTTCTCCTTATCCTTAATTTGAAACACTAGTTAATTGTGCATGCCTATAACACCCTAAAAATTACGCCCAATTTATAAACCCTAGATTCGAAAAATCCCTAATTTAGAAACCTAATTTTAAAATCCCTAATTGAAAACCCTAACAATTGAGAATTTTTAGTTCAGAACCCTAACTTTTTATAAGGGACTAAATAAGAATTTTTATCAAACTTGAAAGTTAATATGAAATTTCTTAAAAGTCTAAGGACTGACTCCATAAATAATCCTTTCATCAAATTGAATTTCAATTCTCTCACTCGTCTTTTTTTAATTTGTTTAATTTATTTTTTTCAACCTTTTTAATTCAAATTGAATTATAATTCTTTTTATCTCACGGTTGAATTGACTCTCCTTTTTTTCAACTTAAACTCTTGTTTATTATTATTATTATTATTATTATTATTATTATTATTATTATTATTATTATTATTATTATTATTATTATTATTATTATTATTATTATAGTTTAAACCTAATTTGTTTAGATTACCACCGCTCAACTATATATATATATATATATATATATATATATATATATCCATAGTTATTACGTACATAAATAAACCTAAGCTTTAAGTTTTAAAGTGATGTTGCTCTTAGTTGTTCTCATGCTTTATGAATTCCTCTTGGACGCTGCTATCACCTTACATCGAAGCCGCAACCGCCCTTTGTTCATCGTTAGAGCTTTATTGTTGCGAGGTGTGTTTTCTTCTGGTGCTATAAATAAATGATTTTTATGTGTGTTCTCTTTTTGTGCTACATACTTTGTTTTTGTGATTGTGATTTTACACTTGAATGATTTTCAAATGTGTTGAGATTTTACATTATGTTTTCTGTGCATATTATTTTCAGACTCTGAATAAAATTGTGATCTAAAATAAATGAGTTGTGAATCCCGAATTTATTATCGGACTATGTTGAGACTATGAAAACTGTGATATCTTTTTACTATGTTATCATGAGTTGGGATTGTACGGAGAAAGTTCAATGGTTTATACCACTTGTGTTGGTGACTATGTAGTGAGAGGTTCTGGGAACCTACTCTTTTTGGTGACTATGCAGTATGGGTGCATTGTATTGTGATTTCATAAAACCGTGTTTAAACGTGCTTTGTGTCTTTTAAATATTTTTGTGAAACTGAGTTTGTGATTGCCCGTACTTTAGAGACACACTGGGCTCAATAGCTTACTCCCTCATAGTTTATTTTACAGATATCTTGGACTCTATGTGACTTGGTACTCGGATGATCTCTTTATTATATCGACTTTATTTTATCTTTAGTATGGACATACTTTATTTTCAGGAATATTTTATTATTAAGATTATTTTGAGATTTTTAATGTAATTTCAGATTTCGAATTTATGAGATTATGAATTTATTATTTTTCATGCATTAATTAATTTTATTCGGATTATGTTACTAAATTTTACTTATTATTTCAATGCTTTTATTTTGACAAATTATTAAGTATTTAATTACTTAAACTTTATTTTAAAGTATTATAAATATAATTGGTTTCTTGAGGGTAAAGTTTTTAATTGTGACTTCCTAGATTCGGTCATATCTTCTAGGCCGGGTTTAAGGTGTTACAATGCCTTAGTGATACATTTCTACGTTAACCATGGGTGGACATCAATTGATCACGCGCTCCTCTTAGTCGTTGAAATTCGTAACTTATCCCCGAGTCGAATTAGTCTTCGCCAACATACGCTTGTATGAAAACCATGCTCATTTGTTTCTTGAATCTAACTCCGTCGATATTCGATAAATAGATAAATTCATGAGATCCTCTCCCAATTCACTCGTAAACAAAATTAAGAATCAAGAATGAATAAACCTCGAAACTAAATTGCAATTCAAATACCTAAAACAAATTCAATCGTTCTCACAACCATTCAACACAATAACCCTAGCCAAAATAGTTTAGTTCATGGTTGGGTTAAAAAAGAATACACAATAAAATCTCCCTAGCATGAATCTAATTGAACAAAGAGAAGGAAGAAGAAGAATTCGACCAACCCCTTTGAATTTTTTTTTCTCTCTCTCTCTCTCTCGATCATGTTGAAGTTGGCAGCTTGATCTTCTTTATACTAGAGATAGCTAGGTCAAAGTCTTTACTGAGGAGGAAGTTAAGTTGAAATTGAATAGCATAAAAGAAATAAATCTCTTTTATTATTATATTTTTATTTCTCCAAAAACTCCTCATAGAAATCTTGAAAATTAATCTCATTTTGATCTCTTGCGTGGAACTCCAACTCTTCTAGGATTTATCATTGCTTCTTGTAATTATCTCAAATTAAATGGATTTATCCTTCAAGAAATTGACAGTCACTTCATCTTATCCTCAATGGCTTCGGAAATTTCCCACTTGCTTAGGAAATTAGATCATGCACACATAAAAACACACATTCGCAGTACCTTTTCCCACAAAAATCAACCATATTATGATATCAAGCATGACGGTGAAGGAAATTATTAAAATATGCATGAATGCCTAATAATACAACTAAAATGAGCTTAAGTCTAACAATAATATGAGTAAAAAGGGTCATAAAATAAGTACTAACCCTGATTCCTACAACAATCAAGCAACAAGAAATCTAGTTTTATGATTTCCAAGAATACAGAGAAGTTAATAATGTACTAACCCTGATTCCTACAACAGAGAATGAAGCCCCTAGCTCGAGCTTCAAGTTTTCTTCTTCTCTTGACCCTTGGAGGAGTTTCCAACTTCTTTCACTACAATCAAAGGTTGTAAAATGAGTTACAACACTGTTGGAACCTTAGGATATGAAAAAGGAAGAATCCTACAACAAAAAATGGAGTGGAATCTCTCATTCTTGTTCTTCCTCTCAACCCCCCCTCACTAAACACTCACTTACCAACCTCCACCAAAACCCACCATTCTTATCTTGAATTGTAGATCATTGGGTGAAGACCACAAAACTCTTGGCAACTAATAAAAAAAAACACTTAAAATACGAAGATGCCACATTTCCTTGTGGGTGAAAGCTAGGAGATGAGAATGGAAGAAAGGTAGACAAAGGGACAAAGGGTGAGATCATCCCTTTTTTGCAAAGGAAATTAAAGGGATGCACTTTTTCCTCTTCAAAAACAAGACAATTACCTTTATACCCTCCTTTCATCCTCTCAACCCATCTCCAAACCTTAAGCTCAAGCTCAAACATAAAAAAGCAAGCCCACAAGGCTCTCATGAGAAAATCCAAAAGCCCAAAATTCGGCCCAAGACTAAGCTCACATCTTGGGTTAAGTCAACCCATGAATTTTGAAATTTGGGTCATTACAGTTGGGTTCTCATTTTAGATCTACATGAGGGCTACGTCAAGGCGACCCCTTAAGCCCATACTTGTTATTATTCTGTGAGGAAGGCCTTTCGTCTATCCGAAATGCAACTAAGACTTTTGGTGCTCTCATTGGATGTAAAGTGGGGAGGTATGGTGTCCATCTCACCCATTTGTTCTTCGTCGATGACTATATACTTTTCGAGGATGCCTCTATTACGGGTGCTAACACTCTCAAGGAGTTGTTATCTGCCTATGAGGTTGCCTCTAGACAACATGTCAATTTTTATAAGTCTTTACTTTATTTTGGGGCTAATGTGGATAATCAAACTCGATGTATTATGGAAGGCCATTTCGGTGTTCAAATTTCTACAAATCTAGAAAAATACCTCTGCCTTCCAACCATGGTTGGTCGACAAAGAAATGAGGCTTTTGCAGGTCTTCTGATAAGGCGAATCAATATGTTGGGGGTTAGAGTTCTCGATTCTTATCTATGGGAGGTAAAGATGTCTTTATTAAGTCAGTTTTACAAGCCACTCTAGTTTATGCAATGCAATGCTTCTTATTCCCTTTGGCTCTTTACCGGGATCTGGAAGCCATTTTTAGTAAGTTCTAGTGGTGTAATAACAGTACAAGAAAAGGGATTCATTGGCCCAATCGGCAATATCTTTGCTTACCCAAATCTTTGGGTGGCATGGGTTATCGTAATCTAGCAAAGTTTAACATGGTCTTTCTTGTTAAGCAAGGCTGGCCTATCATTTCTAAGCATGATTGTCTACTCAATAGAGTACTAAAAAGGCATTATTTCCCTCATACATCATTTATGAAAGTTGAGTTATGCTTTTACCTTCATTATACCTGGAGAAACATCTGGTGTACTGGTGGCCTATTGTAGCAAGGTGTTGGGTGGAAGTTGGTGATGGTACCTCGATTAATATTTGGGATGATCCCTGAATTCCAAATTCTGCAAATAGAAGAGTTCAAACTGACGGCATCAACATTATGTACACAAAGGTCTCTGATCTAAATGATGGGCAATCTAATACCTAGAAGATATCTACAATTCTATCTATCTTTTCAGATGATCAAGCTGAAAAGATCCTTTGCATCTTGTTACCAACTTCAGCTCAACCTGATTTGTATTATTGGAGAATGATAAATCAGGTGTTTATTCAGTTAAAAGTGGATATTGTTACTTAACTGATTCTCCCCATGCATCTAGTAATGCTCCTAAGGTATGTGGCTCTATATGGTCCCTCCCCTTGCCTCCTAAGGTACAAATTACTTGTTGACATTTCTATAAGAACTACCTCCCTACTGCAATTAACCTCATTAGTTGAAGACTAAATGTTTCCCCCATGTGCAAGTTTTGTGACTCTGAACCAGAAAATTGTGTCTCACCTTGTTCGAGATTGCAAGTTTTCCAAGAAGGTCTTTATTAAGCTCCACCTTGATCTATCTTTGATACATGTACAAAAACACTGGTTACAATGACTATCTAATCTCTCCGAACTCTTTTCAAAGTCCCATGAAAAAGTTTTTGCTTTTACAATATGGGCTTTATGGTTCTACCGTAATAGGAAGCTCCATGAAAACCATACTCAATCCTCAATCGAGCTAGCTCAATTCATTCGTGGGTATATTATGGAAATTGAAGCTAGTAATCTGACTCAGGGTTTGCAACATCGTGATTCTATCGGTCATTGGCAGCCCCCTTTTGATGATACAGTAAAGACTAATTTTGATGTAGGGTTCGACTCAACATCTAAAACCTCAATTTCAAGCATAATTATTAGAAACTCGGAAGGTCGTGTAATGGATACCAGTTCTTATCCAAAAAAATTATCCCTGACCCTAAAGTTGCAGGAGCTCAAGCTTGTGAGCAAGCGATGGCCCTTACCAGTGAGCTAGGTTTCTGACAAGTCATTATTGAAGGCGACGACCAAACGATCATCTCTAAAACGGCTTCCACAAAACCTGACAAGTCCAGCATTAGTTCTATTATTCATAATGTTCACCAATTGAGCAGAGGTTTTGAAAGTTTATCTTTTAATTTTGTCTGACGTTCTCTAAACTCGGTTGCCCACTCTCTTGCAGAGCTGGTTCGATCGTTCCCTCATGAATGGTGTGGATTGAGGAGGCTTCACCTAAAGTTGAAGAGTTAATCTCAATGGACCGCTGGTGGATAGATCCACCTGATTAGCATCTTTGTTTTGAAGCTTCTTCGGAGAATTTCTTACCTTCTACTTTGATCCTTTTTAATGTCATCTACACATCAATGTTTTATCTTCGCTCTGTTCTCTCGCCATCAGATGACAATCGTTGATCGTCGTTGTCTTTTTTTTATGGAAACCTCAAGTTCTCGTTTGTTTTTGGTTTTTTATCTTTTCATATTTTTTTTGCTAATAATATTTAGTAACGGGTTGGTCCTATAACCGGTTACCCATGAACCCTTTGGTTTCCTCTTTTCCCTTTAATTATCAACTTATTTGATTTCAAAAAAATACTTGTCTTTATGTGATTATAATATTTCTTTTGAATGAAAAGAGAAGAACTAAGTGACTAGCACAAAATTACATATGGTAAGGAGTAACCCAAGTCTCCCTATCAAGTCGTAGGTGGTTAGAAATCGGAGGAGCATCATTTGTGGATAAGTGAAAGTTTGTTGTATTTGCGAGAAATTCAAGATAAAGAGTTTATATAATTAGACAATACATTAATACATAAAATTTATTTTGGATGATGAACCTTAGATAGATAATTATATTTCTAACATAAATATCAGGATTTAAACTCATACAAGATAAGATAACATAATTTTTCTTGAGCACTCGACCAACTCGGCCAATTGAAGTGGAGTTGAGAATAAACCAAATTTAACATAACACAAGAAATCTTATAATTCATCGAGAGGCCAAAGTGCTATTAAGGGTTTAAAAAATATTAATTCCAATTTGAATTCGAAAATTGGATTCAGTTAATTTGTACTTAAATTATTTTGATCAGGTTATAAAAATAAAAAGTCAATAACATGGATTAATCTAGTTTAATTTTGAACCGATTCAAACTTGTATTAAGTTGCATCTAATATGACCTAAATTTAAAATAATATGAACTCAACAAGTGTCCTAGTGAAAAAGCGGATGATGTTTATTTTATGAAATACATGTTTAAATCGCTTTGTTCACAAGATGTATGCCTAATGAAAAAGCGGATAATATTCATCTTATTATTCTAGATTTGAGTAACTTAAAGTGGAGGATCACGTTTGAGATGTTCTCACATGTTTATGATTTATTTGCATTTTCGCAAACCAATAGGCAGTCCAAGAAAAGAGTCTACATGTTGGTTGAGCCCAATGAACGGATGTGTTAGTAGTTAGGACTGCCGTTTCTAAGAGGAACTAAACACCAGCCATCGTTTACTTTTACAACTAAACCATGGAATGCAGCGGGAATGGGTCGAGTGGTAGTCGAAGAGACAACAATACCTTTTAAAAATTTTAAACCCTCATATAATTTATATATTTTTTTATTTTTTTATATTTTTTACGGATGATTTAAGTTTACATCCTTAAATTTTTAATATAAATCTTTAATAATTCACACTTTTAACATAAAATTTTGTGTTCGTCTTTAGATACATGATTGATGCTTCGGCCACTTGATTAATAACAATCCAAATAAACATCCTTAATTCAAAGGGAAAATTATATTATTATTATTATTATTACTCTTACAAGTTACTTCAATGGAAGAGTCCAAATTTAGGAGGCATTAGTCCTATAAAGAAGCTTTGGAAATCAAGTCCGGATACAGGGCAATTCTTTAAATGCCTCATTACTCCAGGGGCCCTTGCAAGGCTTGCACTTTTGCCGTATTCGTCCCATAAAGAGAGTGAAAATTTGATGCTTAGGCAATGCGTCTTATTCAGAACTTACTTATATGATTAGACCTTACACTTTTCTCATTGATCCATCGGTTTTCATTTTTCAATGGCCCCTTCCTTATGCACTCTCAAGTCTCAAGTCTGACCTCCAACCCATATGGGCCATGTTCAATACTCCTTTACAAACCCTCAAAGCTTATACCCTAAAGCTTTGAGACACTTTCTTCCAAGAAAAAATACAAATATGCAAACTAACGAAAAACCTCACAATGTTAATTTGTTTGCAGTATAATGCTCTCACCCAAAACCCTAAACATTTTAGCAATATTGGCAATTTCGGCTCACAAGTGTTTTCTACAAAGAATATGACAAAAATAAGTACAAAATGATTTCTCTATACAAATAATGTTGTTGTTGACTTTCTTGTTGTTTCAAGACTCCTTGAAGGTGTCTTTAATCCCTCTAATGAGCTTGTGGTCATTATTAACCGTTGGGGTTGGTTTGGAGCTGTTGGAGACTTAATTTCTAGCATTAAATGCACTTTAAGTGTAGGACGTACCGGTACTCGGTTCACCGTATCGGTATCTGCTTTAAATAGAAAGAGTCGTTGGGCACATTTAAACATAGAGTATCGGTACAGTCTAGCCAATACCGATGCGAAGGTTGCTCAGTGAAAAATAAAACACTTCGAATATTGGTACATGCTTAGCCGTACCGGTACGAGCAGTCGATTTTTTACTTTTAAGATATTTTAAAAATTCGTTCAAGTTAAAAACCTTTCAAATGTATTTTTCAAGTTTAATGGACTTTTGAATTATTTTTACAATTTAGTTTAAGTCCAAAACATTTTTTATTTAAGTTATATCAAAATTAATATCACAACAATCTCCCCCTTTTTGATATAACGAAACCCTTGAAAAGTTGTTTTTGAAATTTTTCCCTCTTAGAAAAATAATTGAAAAAAAGAATATTTTAGAAGAAAAATATTAAAGTTCTCTCTTTTTTTAAAATTTGATTTTCTATTTTTTTTCAAACATATCTCTTCCACTGTTTGTTATATAAAAATTAATTCAAAACAAAGCTTGAAATCACACTTTAGTTGTAACGACTCAATTTTCTGATTAGTGAATCGGGTCTCGAACTTGAGTTATGAGTCTTTATTTTGGAAGCCTATGTAAATATATTTATGTTTGGGCCCATTGTATTGGGAGAAGGTTTTGAATTTTAAATAGGTGAAGGGTGGTTGAAAAAGGAGAAGAATATATTATGAAGAGAGAGAAAAAGAAAAAGAAAAAGTGAAAAGTGAATGGTGGGAGAGAGAGAAGAGGAAAGGAGAGAAAATTAAGGGAGGAGTTTTGAAACTTTGATCTATCGAGATTTGGCCGTCTGTTGTCGACACCTCCACCGCCATTGTGTTCATCTCATTGAGACCATTTTGTCGGTACCAACAACGTCGCCATCGAAGGAGGTGAGAGCAAAGAAAATTTGGGTTTTAGAGTTGGGGTAGTTCGAGAGCTCGAAATGAGAAACCGAGGCCACCATCGAGTCCATCAACGTCAAGATAGTTGAACTAGGCATTCATCGTCTCCGTGCATCAACCAAAAACTGCCGCACGCGTCGTCACCTGCACGTGGGAGACGTCCGGCCGAGCAAGATGTTATAACAGCTGGGCTCTAGCTGTTGGGCCAAGTCGAGTTGGCATGCTGAGCCATTCCATGCCGCAGGCCGAGCCGAGCCATCAGCGGAGCCACCAACCGAGTTGATCGAGTCGTTGACCGTATTGACCAAGCTGTTGACTTTTTTCATGGACTCTAACCAGGTGTTTCTCGATGTTTTGAATCCGTTGGCATAGTCCATTTCGCCAAATTCAAACCCAGTAAGTTGTTTTTACATGTTTGAATTTGTGGATTAGTTGGTATCGGGGGTTCATTAGTAATTGGGGTATTCGTATATTTATGAGGATTGTTCGGGCTCGAATAATGGATCAAAAGGAGCTTTAGAGAAGCTCGAGTAAGGATTTATCAATAATGGCTTAATGTTAGTATACCTCGAACTCCTATTTCTTTATGAGCATCATAATTGTGATTGCTTTGCGCGTTAGTATTTGCAAAATATGAAGACGATGAATATGCATGTTTGCAGATTGATAGTTTAAGACTTGATATCTATGAGATGCATGATGATGTTAGGAATATGATGGGACTCTAAGAGGCTTTAGAGACTGTGTAGGGTCGCTTTGAGATGCTCGTATGACTATTTGATGATTATTCAATTGATTGATAACCATGATGTCTTGTGTGCTTGTTCGAATGGATTAACATAATTGGATGAGAAATATGCTTAAGGGATGGATACTCGATTAAATTATTATGAAACCAATAATTAATATTTATTGATTGAATACGTTAGTAAACAAACCTTATTGACTCTCATAAGCTTTAGGGATTGAGTGAAGCATTGTAAAATTGTAATTCAAGGAAATGGTGCAAACTCGTGAATAGGGTATCGGTACGAGCTTTGGCTGTACCGGTATGTGATTAGGGGTCGTACTGATACGGGTTGACCCGTATCGGTACTTGTCAAAATCTAGGATTTCTAGTAATCAATATCGGTATCGGTACGTGTATGAGTACTAGTACCTAGGGGTATCGTACCAATACATGCGTTTGAGTATCGATACCCATTGAATGGAATAATCTATAATGCTAATAAATATGGAAATTAACGTGGGATGTTAATGAGATAATATGGATTAATAAGATAATTAATGAGGATGATTAATGTACTCTTTCATAATGTATTAACAAGTTGGTAAACTTAATTGAGTGACTTGATAATTGATATAAACCACAGAGTTATGGTACTTTGCTAGTGTTGTGTGTTGTATGGTAATCGTGTCAATGTTGTGTGCGGTTTGGACACTTGGTTGGTTGAGTCACCTTTGATTGATGAGATCCAGATACCTAGAGAACACCATGGTTAGAGATATCGAATGTACGTTCCCAATGTTGTGTGACATCGGGCCTCATTCGATGATACTCAAGGAGAGATGTCGAATATAGGTGTATGTTCCCGAGGTTCTTTGACACCGAGCCTTACCCAGAGAGAGTGTATGTTCCTGAGGCTGTATGACACCGGGTCTCACTCAAAGTGTACATTTCTAAGGCTGTGTGACAGCGGGCCTCACTCTAGGTTTGTGGTTATGGCTTTGTGTTCTTTCGCTAGGATGATATGGTGAGATCCCGAGTTTGGTTGGGCCTTATGTGCCATGTATGATGCTTTTCTTTGATGAGAGCATGTGTTTAGGCTACTAGTGGTAGCACCACATGTTTATTTATCTCTTCTTATTGCTCGTACTAGCTTGCATGCTTATGTTTATGATTAGCATGAAGTATAGGAGAGTAGATGTGTACTACTGAGCTTTGTAAGCTCGACGCTCGGAATCGTTATTTCTATGCGTAGGTTGATCGTTGGATCATGGGATCGAGGCACACTATCGGTACAAGATTCTAGCTTGTGGTGATCTCTAGAGTACGATACTTGTGTTTAGTGGGCTATGTATTCATAGGACCTTACGTGGTGGAGTTTATAATTCTTATTTTTGAAATTATATTAATCAAGTCAAATGTTTAAATGTTTTAAATTAAAGCGGAACTCCTTTGTAACGATTTAAATTGTTCATCTATGTTTTCAACTATTGGATTTAATATTTTCAGAAAATACCTTGTTTGGGCTAAAACGAGTTGAGAATTTTTATGGAAACAAGTTGGGCTTAAGGTCCAAATGTGACATCCGAGTTTAGGGTGTTACATTAATTCATAATAACAATGGAGAAAAGACCAAAAAAATTAACATGAAAGATATAAAAAAGATTCATTCCCCCTAAATCAAGCATCAAATAATAATTAGTCCAAAACATTCAAGACAAATAATATTGAATTTCAAATAAATGATAAAATAAAAACCAAGCAATTCAATTAAACATGCCATAAAATATGAATTTGATTTATAAGCATACAAGACATGGCAAAAAAATAGTCAAAATTGTCCCTTTTTTACTGTATGTAACGGTACGGTATGGGCGGTACCGATACCGATTGTGCGATTTGGTGAAAATTGCAGCAAAAACAACTCTAGAGGCCTTTTAACTTAGTTTAAAGTTCATATAAAGGCTCTATTGAGTCCTAGATATACATTTAGATCATTTTTGCTACAAACAATCAACATGATTCTCATAATACAACATTGAAATCAAATCAAGCAAGGATTTCACCACGATCAACAAAATATTACAAGTTTAAGGCCAAAAGCATAGAAATAGGCATATTAGGCCAAATACATGTAACTCATGCAATTGAGACTCCCCTTAGTTATATGCAATTAAGCACCACATGAAGTCATACAAACATGCTTATATCATTGTGAAAATTAGACATGGAAATCATGTTCAATCAATTACATAAAAAAAATTCCACTTAAGCCAAGGTAGGATGTTAAACCTTACCCTCTTCAAGTGTCATTCTCCCTTATGTGTCAAGAGCTCCAAAAATGTAACGTTGGTCATCAATGCTCAAGCACACCTACAAAAAGACAATCAAGTATATTTTGGTATCAAAATTGCTTTGGATTTATTGGCATTCCCCCCAAAAAGTTAGTCCATTTTAGAATCCATTTTTTAATGTCTTCTATTTTCTTCGAAGAGATGAGTCATTTTGGGACCCAAATATTCTTAACCATTTTCTATTATAAAAATTTGTTTTGGAGTTTTCGCCTTTTTCACATTTTTTGAAAATCTTTGTTAAACAAACTCCTTTTAAGATTATCAATTTCTTTTTTACGGTCCTTTTGAACTTTTAGAAGCAAATTTTGTAAATTCGAGTTCTTTTGTTCGAAATCTTTAAACCTTGCTTTAAGTTCAAATTTGGTTTTAGAAAGCAATTCATTTTCAATTTAAAATTTTGAAATCAACTTCTTGTTTTTCAAAATAAAAGCCTTGAATTATAAAACTAATTCTTCATAGGCTTCTTGTATGTAACACACGGCAAATATATATATATATATATATATATATATATATATATATATATATATATATATATATATATATATATATATATATATATATAATGTTGAGTTGTGTGGAGCTCGATTCGATCAACCAATTTAGCTCACCAAGTGGTGGAGAGATGGATTTTTGGGTGGAAGGGTTGAGGAAGCTAGAAAGTAAATAAGCACAATGATTTATAGTGGTTCGGCCTTCTAACAAGCACCTACATCCACTACCTTAGCTCCCCAGTAAGGATTTCTCAATCAATCCACTAAATTGATTCGTCCCATTTTCTAGGATTAGGAGGAAACCCTTACAACCGATCAAGCTTCTACCCAAAGCCTTGATCAAAACCCTCTTAACAAAGAGAAAAAATAAAGCAAACTTAAACCCTCTAATAGGTGTTTGTTTGCACAATTAAGCACTCACCCAAAACCTAAAACACTTGAGCAAATTTGACAATTTTGGCTCACTAGTGTTTGTCTATACAAGAATTGGCAATTTAAGTGCTAAGACAATCTTTGATCATTTGATGTTTGACAATATGAGCATTAGCCTTCTCTTGATGCTTGGAGGTCCCTTTTATACTCCCAAATGAGTTTGTAGCCGTTACTAGCCGTTGGGATCATATTGGAGCCGTTGAGGACTTTAATTCCCACCATAAATGCAGTTCTGCAGCTACTCGTTTCGAAACGCTCGAAGCCGTTTCGAAACACTCTCAATGTAGAAAGAGCCGTTGCAGTCTGTCAGGGTACCCGTTTCGGAACACCCCTTGCCATTTCGAAACGGGTATCGGAACGCTATAGGCCCATATCGAAACGCCTGCATTTGAAAGGTGGTTGGGAAAGAGCCGTTGGGTTTTATGACCGTTATGGTCAATACCATGTAGGCGTATCGAAACGGCCTAGCCCGTTTCGAAACGCTGGGCAAAAATCCTGTCCAAGGAAGCCCGTTTCGAAACAAGTTTTGAAACGTTTTGGCTACTGTAATCCCCTGTTTCGAAACGCCCTAAGGTGTTTCGAAACATCTAGACAGTTTTGTTTAGATAGGCTTTGAAAAACATGAAAATCCCTTTTGAAAAATTCCCTAAACATAATTTCAAGTTGTTTGGACTTTGGAAATGTTTTAAATACTTTTTAAATCAGTCCAAAACATTTTTCAATTATTATATCAAAACATTAGTTCTACAATCTCCCCCTTTTTGATATAATAAAACCACTTGAAAATTTGTTTGGAATTCTCCCCTTTAACATTAAAAATGTGAATAAGAGATTAAAAAAAATTAATTCAAATAAAGCTCCCCCTTATTCATTTGAAAAATTCAAATTTTCAAACCATTTCTCCCCCTTTTTGTTATATCAAAAGGAATTTAAAACATTAAGTTCAAAAATAACAATAGAGGTAAAATTTGACAAAGATAAGAATTTGGTTTTAAAATTGCTCCCCCTTACTCAAAGCATCATTAAAAATGTTAGTCCAACATTTATGATCATCTAGTTGAATAAACTAAATATAAAACAAATTAATGCAAAAACAACTAGATTTTTACCAACACTTGAACTCAAGGGAGGATGTGAAGCCTTCCTTCTTCAAGTGTTCTTCCTTGTGTGCATGGAGCTCCCCCTCAATGTTTGACTTGTTGAACATTTCCATCACACCTAACAATAGACAATCAAGTAATTTTTGGTATCCAAATTGCTTTGGATCCATGAACGTTAGTAGCACAAATTTTAGTCCCCTTTGGAATCCATTTTTCAATGTCATCCTTTTTAATTGAAGTACTAAGTCCTTTTGGGACCCAAATACTTTTAAAACATTTTCCTTTAATAAATCTAGGGGCACTAGATTGTCTAACATAAAAATTTGATTTTCCAAAATTGTTTTTCTTTTCAAGCTCTTTGGAAATCAAATCTTTTTCTTCTTGAACATTTTGAAGCAATTTTTGTAAATCAAGACATTTTACTTCAAACTCTTCAAGTTTTGCTTCAAGTTCAAGTTTGGTTTTAGAAAGCAAATCATTTTGAATTTTTAACTTTGAAATCATTTTATTGTTTTTCAAAATGTGGCTTTTAAAATCTAAAACCAAATCATCATAGGCATCTTGTAATTCATCAAAGGAATATGAACATGAAGTAGATGAATTAGAAGTTACCATTGGATCTTCTTCGATGGCTATAAGGCAAAGGTTGGCTTGTTCATCGTCGGTGGAGTCATCATCACTCCAAGTAGCCACATGTGCCTTCTTCTTATGGCTTGAAGTGGTTGCCCTCTCCTTTCTTTTAGGTTCTCGTTCAAGCTCTCTCAAGGCTTTCTTCATGAACAGGGCACACTTCTTGAAGAGATGAACTATCTCTTCATCTTCATCCTCCTCTTCACTTGAGTAGACATGATGGCAAGTGGAGGATTTGAGAGCCATGGAACTTGCATTAATGCCAAGCCCTTTGATTTTCTTCTCTCCCATAGCTCTAATTTCTTCCCTCTTCTTCTCATCCTCTTTGTTCTTCTTCATGATTTGATGAGTAAGGAGAGACCCCATAAGTTCATCAAGCTTCAAGGTCTTCAAATTTTTGGCTTCGATGATGGCGGTCCTCTTTGAGTCCCAAGACTCGGGAAGTGAGTAGATGAGCTTACGAACAAGCTTTTCTTCCGGAATTGCTTCTCTATACCCTTTGAGACCATTGGTGATGGTGGAGAATCTATCGAACATTTTCTCAATGTTCTCTTCCGGATCCATTTTGAAGTTCTCATACTCCAAGGTTAGGAGCCCAATCTTGGTCTCCTTGACTTCATTTGTCCCCTCGTATGTGACTTCAAGCTTGTCCCATACCTCCTTGGCACTCTCACAAGAAGACATCTTCTCATAGATGGATGGACCAAATGCACAAAATAGAATGTGCAAGGCTTTGCAATTTAGCTCCATCTTCTTGCGATCGTCGGCACTCCACTCCGCTTTACTTTTTTGAGGCACGAACGGACCATCTTCAACTACATCCCATATCTTGTAATCTTTTGATTTGATGAAAAACTTCATCTTTGTCTTCCAATGGGCATAGTGAGTTCCGTCAAAGAAAGGCGGTTTGTCGATTGATTGTGCCATTTGAGCCGGTTGATGAAATAGTGATCGAGCTTGCCGGATCTTCTCAATAGGATGTGAATCCTCTTCGATTGAGCCAAGCTCTGATACCAATTGTTGAGTTGTGTGGAGCTCGATTCGATCAACCAATTTAGCTCACCAAGTGGTGGAGAGATGGATTTTTGGGTGGAAGGGTTGAGGAAGCTAGAAAGTAAATAGACACAATGATTTATAGTGGTTCGGCTTTCTAACAAGCACCTACATCCACTACCTTAGCTCCCCACTAAGGATTTCTCAATCAATCCACTAAATTGATTCGTCCCCTTTTCTAGAATTAGGAGGAAACCCTTACAACCGATCAAGCTTCTACCCAAAGCCTTGATCAAAACCCTCTTAACAAAGAGAAACAATAAAGCAAACTTAAACCCTCTAATAGATGTTTGTTTGCACAGTTAAGCACTCACCCAAAACCTAAAACACTTGAGCAAATTTGACAATTTTGGCTCACTAGTGTTTGTCTATACAAGAATTGACAATTTAAGTGCTAAGACAATATTTGATCATTTGATGTTTGACAATATGAGCATTAGGCTTCTCTTGATGCTTGGAGGTCCCTTTTATACTCCCAAATGAGTTTGTAGCCGTTACTAGCCGTTGGGATCATATTGGAGCCGTTGAGGACTTTAATTCCCACTATAAATGCAGTTCTGCAGCTACCCGTTTCGAAACGCTCGAAGCCATTTCGAAACACTCTCAATGTAGAAAGAGCCGTTGCAGTCTGTCAGGGTACCCGTTTCGGAACATCCCCTTGCCATTTCGAAACGCGTATTGGAACGCTATAGGCCCGTATCGAAACGCCTGCATTTGAAAGTTGGTTGGGAAAGAGACGTTGGGTTTTATGACCGTTATGGTCAATGCCATGTAGGCGTATCGAAACGGCCTAGCCTGTTTCGAAACGCTGGGCAAAAATCCTGTCCAAAACATCTAGACAGTTTTGTTTAGATAGGCTTTGAAAAACATGAAATTCCCTTTTGAAAAATTCCCTAAACATAATTTCAAGTTGTTTGGACTTTGAAAATGTTTTAAATACTTTTTAAATCAGTCCAAAACATTTTTCAATTATTATATCAAAACATTAGTTCTACAAATAATAATAATAATAATAATAATAATAATAATAATAATAATAATAATAATAATAATAAAGGGAAATGAAGGTGAGGGTGTGGAGGCTCGAACCTGCAACGCCAACCCTTACCATCCAACATGCTAACCATTGAGTCAAGGCTCATTTATGATATTACCTCCCTCTTTTACTCTTTAAGGTTAACGTGAAATCGTTTTATATATGCATTTAATTAAAAACGCGTCTGTTCACCTACAACTTTTAACTCTGCCAACCGTCTCTTCAAATCCACAAAGAAAATTCCCCCTCTCCCCGTATCACCAGCGAACCAGCGGCTGCCCCACCGCCGCTCCGTGGCGTACACCGTCACCACCATCGTGCGCGCCTCACTTCTCCGAACCACCAGTCGCAGGTCACGCGCGTAGTCGTGTCGTCGTTCGCCCGAGAGAGTCAATCAAAGCTTTGTCGAATCCCTAGCACCGCCTCTCTGTTTTCCTTAGTTTCCGACCATCCTCGACGTCCGTTCGAGGAACGATCGTCGGTTCTCGGCTCCCCTTGTCGATCCGGTCAAAACCCACCCGACCGATCATCGTTCCGACGTCGAGAAGGGTTTCATCAGAGCTTCGAGTTTTCCGACCATTTCGAACCTTTAAGGTGAGATCCGACTTATTTTTCCGGCTTGTTTCACGTTATTAATGTATGGGTTGAAACCGTGGTTTAACGATCTATGTTTTTCCAGCAAAATCGCGTACGTTGAGCTCTCCGACGAGTTTTTCGGTCACCGTCTAGTGACACTCGATTTTCCAAGGGTAAGAACCGGATTGAACCGGCCAGCCCATGTAGCCCGAACTGACCCGTCTCTGACCCAAACCTGACCCGAGACTGTGTCAACTCACTAAGTCAACTCGCCCGAGTTAACTCTGTGAGTTAACTCACCGAGTCAACTTAGTTGACCTCCTGTTGGCTACTGATGTCATCATGACGCCAGCGTTGACTCTGACTCTGTTGACCGTTGACCTGGTGACGTCAGCGTTGACTTTGACCAAAAAGTCAAAATTTCTGAAAAAGCCCTATTTTATAATTTTCGACGTCTTGAGTCCGTTTTTGGAGCCCGTTTTGCGAAAAAACCTCCATAATTTCTATCACTTCCTTTCTTCTATATCTTTGCAACCCCCCGTTTTATTATCTTGTAACGTTTTCCCACATTAATAAAATAATACAATAAATTATTATTTAATAAACTAATCGTGAAATTTATTCAACTTAACAATTAGGTTAAGAAACTGTTTAAGGTATCATTTAGTTATTATTTTAAAATATAATATAAAAACATGTATAAGTTTTTTACCCTTGCACGTGATTATCAATATACATTATAATTACTAGATTTTGTCACTTATGATACGAGTGAACAAACATATTTCACGTAAACAACATATACTTAGAGAGTTAAACAAACCCCCCAAAAATGGTCATAGGCAGAGTGGTAAAATGTTTTTATATACATTTATTTTTAACATATATAATACTCAACTAATAATTTTTTTAGCTATTTTAGTTAAAAGATAAAATTATATAAAATTACAAAAATACAAAATACTCTTATAATAATATATTATATTTTAAAATAAAAGATTTTAAGTCACTTTTGAATCAAATCAATGTTTAATTAACGCGTGACACCGACCCAATCAGAAATTGATATAGATTAGATATAAATAATAGGGACAATATTGTATGCACGGACCCCTCATATCTATTATTTTTTCCTTTTTCGGCCCAGAAAAGTCATCTAGTTGGCCCAGCCTTTGGAACTTGGATCCGACCCACCTAGTTTCATAAACAGAGAAATAAAGGGAATAGTAAAAGAAATAAAACCCTAGCTCCTAAAGTTGGAGGTTGATCGTTCCATTCCAGCGTGCTCGCTCTTGAAGTTTTGCCGATCCGGTAGGTTCTCTTCTTAAATATTGTTAGAATTATGTTTTAGTTTGTTCTTCTTAATTGGAGTTAGTTGGAAAATCATTTCCGATGGAAGTTGTTTTTTTGGGGTAAGTCTGGAAAATCGTAGTTGCTAAGGTACTTTTTACTGCTGAGAAGAATGTTGTGCTCTGTTATGTGTACAGCCTTCCGGAACTCCAGAAGTTAACGTATACAAGATTTGAAGTTTACAAAGCATATGAGAGATGTTTGTTTTTCATTCTTGTGGTTAAACTAAACTCTTCTGCTTCAATTAGTGTAATAAATGTGTGCGCTTATCTGGGTTGAGATTGCTGCCACGTCTTCTCATCTAGTTTATGTCATGGGAAGACAGGGTAGTAATCTGTGGGAAATACATACCAGTTTCTTCTTCGGGTTCAACTTTATCAAAGGAACTAATGCTTTAAGGTTTGGATTCTTGACTGTCCAAAACCATTTTAGATCTACATGAGCTTGTGCTGATGTTACATTCCAAATCTATGTTAGGGAAGGCTGTTAATTTGGGTTATTTAATTAAGCCTTAGGTCATGCTTTTATTTCTTTCCTTAGGTTTCTTGATTATGTTTTTAATTTCATTTTCCTTTTAAGAATAGATTTCCTCTTTATGTAATGAGACTGGTCCTTACTCCTTATTAAAGGGACGTTTAAAATAATAAAACTCCAAGCAGAAGTTATATTAAAAACCCTGAAAGATCTAGGTCTCCCTTTAGCGTGTCCTAAGGTTTAAATCTCCCTTTGATGAGCTGAAAGGTTTTAGTCACCCTTCGATGTGCCCATTTAGTCACCTCTCGTCAATCCCTAACAGACCATCGTAACTATAATTGTAAAATATGCATACAAACTTGTTTTTAGTTTCTGAAGGCTGAAGCTTTGTGTATAATTGTTTTTAGCTTTGTGCGATGTTGCTATCTTGCTTATCCTGCTGTTAAGCAATTGTCTTATAGTTTCTTTTGCAACTTTCCTTTTAACCTGTTTCACATGACGAAGAGTTGAATTAGAAAGGAGGTTGATGTAACTTGTTCTGTTCATGTAGACTAAATCATAAAGAATGGGCCGCAAAGCCGATGCGCTTTATATAAATCCAAAGAAATTTGGGTCTCTTACAAAACCTTGCATGAAGGAAATGACAACGTTCCTAAACTGCTTGGCTCTTAACAAGGTTAATGAAGAAAAATGCGTTCGGCAGAAGGATCTTTTGAATGCCTGTATGGATGCTCAGGTTTGTAGCTTTGGATTCACTTGTTATTACTTTTGACTGTGAAATTCCTAGCCGCCTCGGGAACACTTCTGAAATCTAAAACATTTTGTTTACTTTGTTGCAGTCTACCATGAATAGGAAGCCCTGGGGCAGCATCAATTACCACCTGCAGAGGCTTAACAGAGGAAGGAAGTAGTGTGGGTTTTCTTTGAATTTATGCATCATTCTTCATCTAGACAACATTCATTTGGATTTTCTTTTTCCTGCTGGGAATTCGGAAAGCATTCTTCATAATTTTTGTGCCTTAAGTTCTCGTTATACTAAGGAGCACCAAATAAACATTTTCTACCTTACCTATTCTTTTTCACAAAAACAAACATTTTGTGTACCAAACCTATTACCGTATCTTTGTTTTTGTTTTGATTCTTTTGACTCACAGAGTAGTGTCTAACATTAAGTTTTGTTTTTGTTCCGTTAAAAATTAACATGGCTCAATTTTAATTAGGATAATAACAATTTTAGCCCCAACAATTTATACATTCCTATAAATAACCCCTAATAAATTGGACCAAACCTCAAATTCACCATCCTTCTTCCTCTATCAAACGCATAAACTTTGAAATTAGAAAAACCTTCTTTGGTAGGAATTTACGGCTGAAAAATTAAAGAAAATACTAATTTTTTTCATCAAAACATCTTTCATCAAGCAAAATAAAAACAAGACATGTTTCCTGGGACTTCCTAAGTATTTATGCACAAATCAAAGCAAAACAAGCCTTTAAAGCTAATGAAATATTTCCAGCAAATTATAGTACACTATCTCGAAATTAAAATCTTCTTCAAATCCCAGAAATGATCTTCGACAATTCATGAAATAGATATACAACTGAAAACCAATACCAGAAACAAAAATATGAGATAAGGAAAATGGAATGGAATTTTAGGAATGAACAAATTGAAGATAAAGAGAAACAAATCGGGACTTCAAGGGATTTTTGTGAATCAATGGTTTGGCGTTTCCACCGTCATCAACGATCAAATCAGCTTTCTCTGTACACCACAATATTCTTAGAGGGTCTCTCCTTTTCCGGCAAAGAGGAAAGTGGTGTCACAATTTTAACTTAAAAAAAATAAGAATAACTACATATTTAGTAACCCATCTATTCTTACATTTCTATTTTAATATCACACTTATTTTTTTGGATTAATATCCTATACACTGGCGGTGGAAACTGAAAGTTTCCACAAGCGCCTTAGTTTTAGGGTATAGGGTGTTAGTTTAGGGTATATGGCTTAGGGGTTTAAGTGTAGGGGTTTAGAATTTAGGGATAGTTGTTTCAATTTAAAGTTTAGGGTTATAATTTAGGGTTTATAGGTTAGGGTTTAGTTTTTAGTGTAATATAGTGAGGATTTAGGTTTTAACCTATAAACCCTAAATTATAACCCTAAACTTTAAATTGAAACAACTATCCCTAAATTCTAAACCCCTACACCTAAACCCCTAAACCCTATACCCTAAACTAACACCCTATACCCTAAAACTAAGGCGCTTGTGGAAACTTTCAGTTTCCACCGCCTGTGTATAAGATATTTATCCTATTTTTTTTTTACAAAACATTGCCTAACATGAGTAATTGTTCTATACACAAGGGCTTGTGGAATTTTTTTTACACAAGCGTCTTAATTTTAGGGGTTAGGGACTCCGTTTAGGGTTTAAAATTTAGGGGTATAAGTGTAGTAGTTTTGAATTTAGGGATTGTTGATAAAATTTTAGGTTTATGGTTAAAATTTAGGGTTTATAGGTTAAAACCTAAATCCCTACCCATATTACCCTAAAACTAAACCGTAACCCTAAATTCTAACCTTAAATTCTAAATTCTAAACATAAACCCTAAATTCTAAACATTTACACTAAAACCTCTAAACTCTAAGCCCTAACTCTAAACCCTATAATTGAAGCGCTTGTGGAAACAAAAAATTTCCACCGCCAATGTATAGGATATTAATCCGCCTAACATTACGTTTTTTTTCTGTTTTGGTACCTGATCGTTAAAAACAAATAAAAATAATAACGTACCATATTTTTTAATTAGGATAATTACAATTTTAATCTTAAAACTTATACATTTCTATCAATTTAATATCATTTTAAATATTTGAATTAAAACTGTAAATTCTTATTTTATTTCTTCTTCCCAAAACCCTAAACTCATTTTATTTCTATCAATTTGGCCCGATCTCTTTTGGAACATTAGCTTGTGCAATGGAACGTTAGCTTCAGCTACTAAACACAATAATTCATCAGATATAAAGGAATTGGAGAGATCAAACTCGTTTAAACTTCTGGCATATGCAAAGTAGGGGTGTTCAAAAATATCCGATCCGACCGATCCGATCCGATTATCCGTTGATCCGATCCGAAAATTCGGATATCCGATCCGATTTTTATTTTTGGATCGGATATCCGATCCGATTATAGATTTTCCGGATCGGATACGGATCGCAATATTACAAGTTTCGGATTATCCGAAAACCCGAAAATCCGAATATCTAATATTTTTTAAATATTAATCTTGTTATATTTAACAATTTGATGCTTGTTATGTCCGAAAATTTAAAAAATCGAATATTTCATAGATGTGAATCTTGTTATATTTAGCAATTTGTAGTTTGTTATATTCGAAATTTCGAAATTTTCATAAATACGACATTCAAATTCGAAAAAATAGTTGAATCAAATTATATGTTCGGATAATCGGATATCCGAATATCCGATCCGGTTATCCGGTATCCGAAAAACCGGATATCCGATTTTTTCCGGATCGGATACGGATCACTATATTGCCGATCCGAAAACCCGGATATCCGAAAAAATCGGATCGGATCCGATCCGATATCCGACAATGAACACCCCTAATGCAAAGGAACCCAAAAAAAAACATGCATCAATCAAAGGAATTCCAATTCCATTCATGAAAATCAACTTCAAATTATCACTTTTACGAATAGCCAAAGCAATCTCGTTCTGGGTAATGAAGGTATTACCAGAAAGGTCGATCTTGCGCAAACTCTTGAGCGACGGGGCCAAACCAAGGATCCCATAATCTGTAGTCAAATCTAAGAAGCTCTTTGAATCCAATGACTCGTTAGTGGAAAACCCAGATCCATGGTCAGGATAGCTAATGTCAATCCCTTGGAGAGAAGGGAAACAATTCCCGATCTTAATCAAATCAGAGTCTTTCAAAGACACAATGTTGGAGCAATTCAATTCTATCAAATTCTTCATCTTGGAATCCACATTCTACAAACCCAGTAAAGGGAAACACTTGTGGCTGGAAACGTCAAGGGATTTTAAAGGCAACCCAGATTGAGAGATCAGGGAAAGAACCAGATCGAGATTGCCGTGGAAATCACGGAAAACGATGGTGGTGAGATTTGGAAACCGGTGGAGGAGATTGGGGAGGGATTCGAGTGTTGGGTCGGTGACGGTGAGAGTGCGACGAAGATGATTGTAAATGGAAAGAAAACTTTTACGGACCAAGGAAAGAGGTTCGAAGAAATAAAATGGGGTTAGAATTTTTAGGAAGTAGAAATAAAATGAGAGATTTATAATTTTAATTTAAATATTTAAAATTGTTATTAAATTAATAGAGTTTGAATCAAATTAATAGAAATGTATCAGTTTTAGGATTAAAATTATAATTATCCCAATTAAAAATAAATCACGTTATCATCTCCATTTGTTTTTAATGGTCGGTGTATCAAAATAGAACAAAAACGTAACGTTAGATGTCATTTTGTAGAACTAATGTTTTGATAAAATAATTGAAAAATGTTTTGGACTGATTAAAAAAGTATTTAAAACATTTCCAAAGTCCAAACAACTTGAAATTATGTTTAGGGAATTTCTTAAAAGGGTTTTTCATGATTTTCAAAGCCAAACTAAACAAAACTGTCCAGGTGTTTCGAAACACCTTAGGGCGTTTCGAAACAGGGTGCTCCAGTAGCAAAATCGTTTCGAAACGTGTTTCGAAACGAACCTTCATTGGACATGATTTTTTGCCCAGCGTTTCGAAACGGGCTAGGCCGTTTCGATACGCCCACGTGGCAATGACCCCAACGGTCATAAACCCCAACGGCTCTTTCCCAACTAACTTTTAAATGCAGGCGTTTCGATACGGGCTTATAGCGTTCCGATACGCGTTCCGAAACGGCAAGGGGGTGTTCCAAAACGGGTACCCTGACAGACTGCAACGGCTCTTTCTATATTGAGAGTGTTTTGAAACGGCTTCGAGCGTTTCGAAACGGGGAGCTGCAGAACTGCATTTATGGAGGGAATTAAAGGCTCCAACGACTCTATTTCAATCCCAACGGTCCTAAACGGCTATAAACTCATTTGGGAGTATAAAAGGGACCTCCAAGCATCAAGAGAAGGCTAATGCTCATATTGTCAAACATCAAATGATCAAGAAAATGTCTTAGCACTTAAATTGTCAATTCTTGTATAGACAAACACTAGTGAGCCAAAATTGTCAAATTTGCTCAAGTGTTTTAGGTTTTGGGTGAGTGCTTCATTGTGCAAACAAACACCTATTAGAGGGTTTAAGTTTGCTTTCTTGTTTCTCTTTGTAAAGAGGGTTTTGATCAAGGCTTTGGGTAGAAGCTTGATCGGTTGTAAGGGTTTCCTCCTAATCCTAGAAAAGGGGACGAATCAATTAGTGGATTGATTGTGAAATCCTTAGTGGGAAGCTAAGGTAGTGGATGTAGGTGCTTGTTAGAAGGCCGAACCACTATAAATCATTGTGTCTTTTTACATTCTAGCTTCCACAACCCTTCCACCCAAAAATCCACCTCTCCACCACTTGGTGAGCAATATTGGTTGATCGAATCGAGCTCCACACAACCCAACAATTGGTATCAGAGCTTGGCTCAATCGGTGAGGATTAACATCCTATTGAGAAGATCCGGCAAGCTCGATCACTTTTTCATCAACCGGCTGAATGGCACAATCAATCGACAAACCGCCTTTCTTTGACGGAGCTCACTATGCCCAATTGGAAGACAAAGATGAAGTTCTTCATCAAATCAAAAGATTACAAGCTATTGGATGTAGTTGAAGATGGCCTGTTCGTGCCTCAAAGAAGTAAAGCGGAGTGGAGTGCCGACGATCACAAGAAGATGGAGCTAAATTGCAAAGCATTGCACATTCTATTTTGTGCATTTGGTCCATCAATCTATGAGAAGATGTCTTCTTGTGAGAGTGCCAAGGAGGTATGGGACAAGCTTGAAGTCACATACGAGGGGACAAATGAAGTCAAGGAGACCAAGATTGGGCTCCTAACCTTGGAGTATGAGAACTTCAAAATGGATCCGGAAGAGAACATTGAGAAGATGTTTGATAGGTTCTCCACCATTACCAATGGTCTTAAAGGTTTTGGAGAAGCCATCCCGGAAGAAAAGCTTGTTCGAAAGCTCATCTACTCACTTCCCGAGTCTTGGGACTCAAAGAGGACCGCCATCATCGAAGCCAAAAATTTGAAGACCTTGAAGCTTGATGAACTCATGGGGTCTCTCCTTACTCATCAAATTATGAAGAAGAACAAAGAGGATGAGAAGAAGAGGGAAGAAATTAGAGCTATGGGAGAGAAGAAAATCAAAGGGCTTGGCATCAATGCTAGTGCCATGGCTCTCAAATCCTCCACTTGCCAACATGTCTACTCAAGTGAAGAGGAGGATGAAGATGAAGAGATAGTTCATCTCTTCAAGAAGTGTGCCCCTTTCATGAAGAAAGCCTTGAGAGAGCTTGAACGAGAACCTAAAAGAAAGGAGAGGGCAAGCACTTCAAGCCATAAGAAGAAGGCACATGTGGCTACTTGGAGTGATGTGGACTCCACCGACGATGAACAAGCCAACCTTTGCCTTATGGCCATCGAAGAAGATTCAAGGGTAACTTCTAATTCATCTACTTCATGTTTTTACACTTTTGATGAATTACAAGATGCCTATGATGATTTGGTTTTAGATTTTAAAAGCCACATTTTGAAAAACAATAAATTGGTTTCAAAGTTAAAAATTCAAAATGATTTGCTTTCTAAAACCAAACTTGAACTTGAAGCAAAACTTGAAGAGTTTGAATTAAAATGTTTTGATTTACAAAAATTGCTTCAAAAAGTTCAAGAAGAAAAAGATTTGATTTCCAAGGAACTTGAAAAGAAAAACAATTTTGGAAAATCAAATTTTTATGTTAGACAATCTAGTGCCCCTAGATTTGTGAATGGAAAATGTTTTAGAAGTGTTTGGGTCCCAAAAGGACTAACCACTTCAACTAAAAAGGATGAAATTGAAAAATGGATTCCCAAGGGGACTAAAGTTTGTGCTACTAATGTTCATGGATCCAAAGCAATTTGGATACCAAAAGTTACTTGATTGTCTATTGTAGGTGTGATGGAGATGTTCAACAAGTCAAACATTGAGGGGGAGCTCCATGCACACAAGGAAGAACACTTGAAGAAGGAAGGCTTCACATCCTACCTTTGGGTTCAAGTGTTGGTAAAAATCTAGTTGTTTTTTGCCTTAATTTGTTTTAATTTTTTATTTAAATTCAACTAGATGATCATATATGTTGGACTAACATTTCAATGATGCTTTGAGTAAGGGGGAGCCATTTTAAAAACCAAATTCTTACCTTTGTCAAAATTTTACCTCTATTGTTATTTTTAATCTTAATGTTTTAAATTCTTTTTGATATAACAAAAAAGGGGAGAAATGGGTTGAAAAATTAAATTTTCAAATGAATAAGGGGGAGCTTTAATTGAATTAAAATTTTTAATAAATCTCTTATTCACATTTTTAAAGTTAAAGGGGGAGAATCCGAAACAATTTTTCAAGTGGTTTTATTATATCAAAAAGGGGGAGATTGTAGAACTAATGTTTTGATAAAATAATTGAAATATGTTTTGGACTGATTAAAAAAGTATTTAAAACATTTCCAAAGTCCAAACAACTTGAAATTATGTTTAGGGAATTTCTTAAAAGGGTTTTTCATGATTTTCAAAGCCAAACTAAACAAAACTGTCCAGGTGTTTCGAAACAGGGTTCTCAAGTAGCAAAATCGTTTCAAAACGTGTTTCGAAACGAACCTTCATTGGACATGATTTTTTGCCCAGCGTTTCGAAACGGGCTAGGCCGTTTCGATACGCCCACGTGGCAATGACCCCAACGGTCATAAACCTCAACGGCTCTTTCCCAACTAACTTTTAAATGCAGGCGTTTCGATACGTGCTTATAGCGTTCCGATACGCGTTCCGAAACGGCAAGGGGGTGTTCCGAAACGGGTACCCTAACAGACTGCAACGGCTCTTTCTATATTGAGAGTGTTTCGAAACGGCTTCGAGCGTTTCGAAACGGGGAGCTGCAGAACTGCATTTATGGAGGGAATTAAAGGCTCCAACGACTCTATTTCAATCCCAACGGTCCTAAACGGCTATAAACTCATTTGGGAGTATAAAAGGGACCTCCAAGCATCAAGAGAAGGCTAATGCTCATATTGTCAAACATCAAATGATCAAGAAAATGTCTTAGCACTTAAATTGTCAATTCTTGTATAGACAAACACTAGTGAGCCAAAATTGTCAAATTTGCTCAAGTGTTTTAGGTTTTGGGTGAGTGCTTCATTGTGCAAACAAACACCTATTAAAGGGTTTAAGTTTGCTTTCTTGTTTCTCTTTGTAAAGAGGGTTTTGATCAAGGCTTTGGGTAGAAGCTTGATCGGTTGTAAGGGTTTCCTCCTAATCCTAGAAAAGGGGACGAATCAATTAGTGGATTGATTGTGAAATCCTTAGTGGGAAGCTAAGGTAGTGGATGTAGGTGCTTGTTAGAAGGCCGAACCACTATAAATCATTGTGTCTTTTTACATTCTAGCTTCCACAACCCTTCCACCCAAAAATCCACCTCTCCACCACTTGGTGAGCAATATTGGTTGATCGAATCGAGCTCCACACAACCCAACACATTTTACCAAAAAAATAGGCGGTGTACTAAAATAGGAATGCGAGAATAAGTGAGGTACTAAATATGTAAGTATTCCTAAAAAATATTGTTCTTTCAATATTTTATGGGTTTGAAATAGGAGATAAATAATCAGTAAAGGGAGAAACAAAGAAAAAAAAGCGTTACGGCGGCTGACTGATGAGGCCACAACGAGAGAAAGAAAAATAAAATGGGTAATTTATAATCTTACACCAAAAGTTAAGATGATGTTAAATTTTCTGAATTTTAGACTATATTGATAAAATATATAATTGTTTTGGATTAAAATTATGATTATACCAAGCAGTCATCATCTCCATCAATTTTTAACGATTGAAGTACCAGAACAAAAAAACGTAACGTTAAATACCATTTTACCAAAAAATAAGTTAAGCGCCAAAACAATAACATTTAAATAGGTTAGATACTAAATAAATAGTTTATCTTAATTTAAATTATCTAACAAGACATGATGGACAAGTCATGTGTCAAATGGTTCGTGACATGATTGAGCCTACCAAGTTTCTTGTTTTAAGTTTGCCAAACTTGATCAAATGCAAGAAGATAATTGCATACGCAATAAACATTTTAGTTTTATACTAATTAGATATTGATATTGAATTTAGTGATTGAGATTTAAAATTTAAAATAATTTATTTTTTACGTATAAAAAGCTTTTTTATGTTATTTTTTGTTGATAAATAAAGAGATTGTTATTATGGCTTCGTTAAAAATTTCTCTAATCCTAAATAGAAGAAAAAAGTACACATAGTAATAAAAGAGTAACAAGCCAAACCTCGACTAACAAAAGATCCAAACTAGAACCAAACACAATCAAAACAACACATAACTTCAATTACTAGCATCCAAATGCAACAAACTATCTAAACTAGGAGGCATGGAATCAAAACAAACCGCCTCTAACCAGTCTGAGGGAGCCATCTTGGACATAGCATCTGCAACCTTATCCACATCTCTACTAATGTGGTTAAGCTTAACCACCCAATCTTTTGACCGCAACACCTCCAAGTATGGTAACGGAGAGCAATTAGACCTCCGATCCCGACCCTCCTTGAGAATTCGAAATGTGTCCAGACTGTCGACCTCCAACAAAATCTTATGGTACCCTTTGTCTCAAGCATCTTGAAGGCCAACTAAAGCCTCCTACAATTTCGCCTCCAAGATGGAGCAATCACAATTGAACTTGGTGAAATCACCTCACCAATTTCCGGCCTGATCGCACAAAGCACCCTACACACGCGACTCCATCACTCACATTCCTCGCCTCGTTCGTATTGAGTTTAATCCAATTCGCATTAGGTGGTACCCAAAGGCGACTCCCCATTGTTTGCACCATTCCTCGATTCGATGGAGCAACTCCCTGATTGAGAGCCTGTAGTGTCCGCTCAAGAAGCACACGACTATGTTGGATAACCGACTCACACTCCTCCCACAGGTTCTCAAATACAATCGAATTGAAGCAACCAAAAATTCCATACCACCGCACCAGACATAATATCTCAATTATGAGCATCACGCGCAACACCTCCGACTTAGTGAGATTAATCTGCAACCACTCCTTAACATCTACTAATAGAAACTCATTCAATTTTGCACCCTTAATAAGACTTTGCCAAATCGAAACAACAAAGGGACAACCGCGTAAGGCATGATCAACATCCTCTAAAGCTATCTTATAAATCAGGCACCTATCATCATTTGTAAAGTGTCGACGAATATGTTCAACATTCGTCATAATTTTACAACTGCAAACAAGCCAAAGGAAAATCCAAATCCGTTCTAAACCACAACATCTATGTAATTTTTAAAATCCCATCCATAACATTTTCGGACCACCCCTATATATGTAGTACGTAAATTTAACCAAAAACTACGATCCTGCTCCGTAGTCCAACCTACTGTTGCATCCGGCAAAGGACCTTTTATTGCTGCAATATGCAGCAAGATCTCACACGTCAACAAAGTGTGAAACTCAGACAATCTCCAATCACCGTCATCCGAAGCCATGTCCACGACAATCACGCACGACAATTGTTCTACATTACCCAAATCTACATAGGCAATCAATGACCCGACCGAACCAATCCAAGTATCACGCCAAAAATCAACATCTCTACCATGCCCAACATTCCAGGAAACATGTTGAAGAATGTCATCCCACACAACACCCAATTCTTGCCAAAGGCTCTGTAACCCCCTTAGCCCGACCTAGACGCTTGACCCGAACTACGAAGATTACACGGGGAAAATCAAAGTCAACCCAAAAGTCAACCTTGATTCACGACCTTTTTTTTCTTTTTATATTTTTCTAAATGCAAATTTAAGCCTATGCGGTCACACAAGATCATAGGAAGAGAAGGCACAACGATCAGAATCCAATGAGGGGTTTAATTGAAAGAATTAGTCTTTTAGGGACCAAAAATGTAAATTTTGCAAATTGTGAGGACTTTGCAGATTTTAAGCTTACCAATATGTAATTAGTCATTTATCATGCATCTCTGTCAAATATCAGCTAAATTGGACATTCCAAACTCAACCAATTGCATCCATAATCACCAAGGACTAAAATGTAAGAAATGAGAACTTGAAACCATTCAAAATGCAGACCAACGGTCAACCGTTTCGAAACACTGACCCTGGTATCGAAACGGAGTTGACCGTTTCGGTACTCAGGTGCGTTCCGAGACCAGTATCGAAACATGCCTCTCCAGTAGCTAAAGTGTTCCGAAACACTCCTATCCGTTCTGAAACACTATGGCCATTCTAGGCCCCTGTTCCAAAATAGTTAAGGGTGTTTCGATACACCCTGCCCTGCAACTACACATTTTTCTGGTTTTTTACGTCTTTACACATTCAAACACATCCCAACTCATACCATAACATACCAACATCATGATTAAACATCAAAGAACATTATTATGAAGCTTAAGCTAAAGCATGGCAACAAACATAGAATCATTGAGTCTATAGGCATGCTTTCTAGTCACATGAACCATATAAAAGCCTCAAACCTCAAACCAAACTAAAAGGGACAATTAAAATTCACAAGAACCATAATAAACTTGCAACAACCATAGGGAGTTCAAAACACATCTCCCAAAACCAACTATGGATCCCCATTGCCAAATATCAATACTAAAGCATATGAAAACATCACCATACACGAGCTTCTCACTTCCTTGGATGTCCTTAGCCTTCTCGCTGCCCAAACTCGTCTCAATTATCTGCATTGTTGGTAAAAGAGAGCGTAAGCATATTTGCTTAGTGAGGCAAGCTCTAAGGAAAACCAACACAACAATGCATCTATAAAACTCTTTCTCAAAAATCATTTTCAACAACATGCTCATTCTATCTCATGCTTGAAAACCATTTCAAAGCAACTCTCCATTTGAAAACACATGTACCTTTATTCTATCTCATGCATTAAACTAATGCAAATCTCATGGCAAAGCCATACACATGCTTAATGAAAACAAAAACATTTCATACCACAAGTCTCATATGCATTTCTCATTGCATAAATCATCTCAACACTTGGTACATGTGAATTAAATACAATTTCGTATACTGGAATTTCATATTACATCTTTACTCGGATATGCGTATTAGCTTGACTCAAGGTCAAGTCCTACCTCGGTGGAATCTCACATCACCAGATTCTCATGGCGGTATCTCTCTTTGCCATAAAGCTTGTGTATTTCACCAAGTCCTACCCCGATGGTATCTCTCATCATCGAATTCTCACTTTGGATCAGGATGGCACTACCCCCATTGCCCGACTCCAAAGAGCACCTCCAAATTTTTAGTTTATAGTGCACTCTCATCCTATTGGTCGACCAATTATATTCGGTAATCATCTCATTAGTTATGCCAATATATTAAATTAAAATCATTATCTCACCTACTGTTTTGATGCAATATTTTTCAAATCTTTCACATCTCATTTCAAACCATAACACATGCTTTGCATTAAATCAAAATCTCAAAACTCTTTAATACCACATGCTATCACATGGAAACTCTACAAAACATCATCTCATGCTACAAATCATGCATAAAACAATAGGAATTTGTCTATCTCAAAACAAGAGCATGTAAAAGCATTTAGGGGCATCAACCACATATTTGAGAGCAAATCTAACCATACTTACTTCCGGACTTAGGATGGTGTTTCAAACCAATCCTAAATCCCCAAACCTTGTTTCTTTGTCCCTCAAGGACTTCTAAAACCATTCGCACTCATCAATTACGTTTCGCTTGCTTGCCGAAACGATATCTAAGCTTCTAGCACTTCCGGATCAACACCAAAAGCGTCCGAAGATGTCTCCCCTTTTTATTACACATAAGAGTAGAGGATTAATGCATCATCATGCATTGAAATCATCAGCTACACAAACAAACTCGCTGCTCTACTCAAAAGCACCATTTCGGCTACCCAAAACAACCGAAACCATCTCCAAACTTCCCCCAAAACAAAGCCCAGCCAAGACCTATTACTTCTAATCATTTCTAAACCTCAATCAACACCAAAAATCATCATAAACTCGTCCTTATATCTCCAGCAACAACAGAACACCAAAACCACCCCAAAAACCACAAATCTAACATGTAAAACTTAGGAATCCAAACCTATTCGGGATTTGCTTGATAAAACCTCATTTATAACATCAATTACCATCCAAAATACATTAGAAATCAACCTCAAAACAGAGCCTAACCAAGAATTACGAAAATCATCAAGATCTCTCCAAGAATCTTGAGTTTTACCACAATTTCATGTTTCTAACATTAAAGCAACTCAAAATCATTATCAAAGGATTGATAACTTGAGAATTTCAGTATGAACTAATCATTAGAGGAGAAGGACAAAGCTTACCTCTAATGGTTGATTTCTCCTTAATTTGGGCAAGATTTCTTGAAAATCCGAAGTAAAAACAAGAGGTTTTGATGAGCTAAAGATTAGGAATCCTTAGGAGAATGAAATCTCAGCAAATGAGATGAAAATCAAAGTTTAATTGATGAAGAAAATGTATTTGGCCAAGTGAAAGTTGAGAGAAAATGAAATGAGAGAAAACTAAGGTAAGGTAGTTATGAAAAGTCAAAATAGATTTTTCTTTTTAATTCTCCTTTATTCCCTTAATTAAAACATTATTAAAAACTCCAAAATTAAAGAGAAATTTGATGAAAAACATTTTGGTAAAATTAGCTCCTTAAAGATTCAAAGTTTTAATCCTTTACAAAACAGTCACTAGTCAACTTTTGTAAAAACTGTGATTTGGTCACTACACCGAAATGTAGTATTTCTAAATCTTATTTTGTAAAAATGGCCTTCACCATAATCATTTATATAATAAATGATGATTTTTAGATATTTTCCATATTTTTAAATTATCCCGAACTCGACCGGTCCGATTCAAACTCTAAAACATCTAGGCCTAAATATGGACGTTACAGGCTCGAACAACTAGTAGACCGTAAAGAAAGCGACACACCATCGCCACACTTATATTTAGAACGCAAGAACCTCACCTATAGCTCATTTTTCCGTATCAACAAGCCCAAAGCTATTTTCATAAGAAACACTTTATTTTGGGATACCAAGTGTTGAAACCCAAGTCCCCACAATCTATTGGAGCACATATATCCTCCCATTTGACCAGATGAACCCACGATTAGTTGTAGTGTAAAAATAAATAGTAATGATTCTAAAATGATGTAAAAATAAATAGTAATGTGAGCGAAGTAAAATATTTTGAGAAAATATTTCATGCATTAGTCGTAGATTTTTTTCTTCAAGCAAGTCTAATTTAGTGTTTATATGTTTACTTTAAAGTTTAGAGGTTTTGGGTTCAAAATTTAAGGTTTATGGTTAGAATTTATTTTTTAGGGTTAAAACTTTAGATTTTAATTATTAAGGTGAAATTAAAAATACTTGTAGAATATACTTTCTACTGTCGGTGCATGAAATAATAACCAAATATTTTATGTATAACGATCTAAAAGGATAAAGAATTTATATATAAATATCATTGAATATCGATTTAATGGTAAAATTATTTATTTATTTATTTAAAGGTTATCTTTATTTTATTTAAATATTTTGTTGATAATAATGTAAAGCGATAATATATATATCATTGAATATCGATTTGATCATTAAATTAGTGATTTTTATTTGTTTTATTTAAAGATTATATATGAATACAAAAGAAACAAGAATATTATTAATGATTTCCACTGTGGTTAAGTGAGAGGTCACGAGTTCAAGCACCAATAGTTGCAACAGAGTGATCGAGCATGCATTGTCGAATGGTTGAGAGTATATTTAGAAAAGATACTACTGGTAACTAAGATAGTGGATATAAACTCCATTTAGAGAGTTAAACTACTCTAATTCATCTTAGCAATTAATTTCCACTAAAATTTTATTTACCAATCACCCTCTTGTCATCCATATTCTATTAATTCACTCAACAGACGAATTCTTGTGGTTGTACAATTACAAAAATGAAAATTCAGGGTGAGTTGGAGAACAAAAATGAAAATTCAAGCATACAAACAATTGGATTTAAAAAAAAATCATAAAATCATAACAGAAAATTCTATTTTTGAGTGTTTTTAGGTTTTTCAAAAAAGAAAATGATATTTTTGTTTTGTTTTTCTTAATGATATACAAATAAGAGTAACAGAGAATAAATATTGTACATAAAACAAGAATTAGGCTAAATTACAAAGAGTAATAAGATATTAAACCTTTACATAAATATGATTTTATATGACGCAAACAACGCAGCCCAAATGAAAATTTACAAAAAACAAAGCGTCAGGGGAAATGAGCAAACTATAATTGAATTACAAAATGTTGGGTATGGCTGTAAATCTCATGCAAAGTAAAATTGGGGGTTTACGGGGTATGGTCCCCTAATTTTTTTTATTAGGAATAAGATAATTTTTTTTTAGAAAAAAATAAAATTACCTCTATAGTCCCTTTAAAATTTGTAAAATTTTAGTTTGGCCCTCTGAAAATTTTTAATTTCACTTTTGTCTCTTTCATAAATTTTGTTTTTTTAAATTTTATTTTGGTCCCCTTTATAAATTTCTAGTTCCGCCCCTGAAGCCAACATCAATTATACTAAAATGATGACTATTCGGAGAGCCTTAAAAGTTCCAAACCAGCGACAATTGTTTTTCTCTCGTAGAAATTACATTCTTAGTGAACTTTTACTTGAATTCCATTCTAATACAACAACTGCTCCCTGCAAGTCGCTATTTTCATTCCGAAAACAGCTTTTCAATTTCGTTTTAGTAGCTTAGACGAGCAAGAACAACTTTAATTTCAAACAAAAAGATAACCTACAAACTCAACATAGACCACCTTCTCATCGGCGTAACAAAAAGACAAAAAATTATGTCAATCTTATTCCATGGTTTACAACTACACCTGGTCAAGTTGATTTTGCATAATCAAGTTTTTGAGTTCAAAGTCATGCTTAACATGGAACTCTGTATGGTTAGTTCTTGACACTTCATATCAATCAAACACAAAGATCATGTTATAAAGTGCAGTAGTAAATGAAACATACAGATCTTACGGATGGTGGCATAAAATTCGAAGTAAAAATAGTGAGCAGGTTCTGAGAAATTGTATTAATGTTAGTGGCTCATGTGGATGAAGAGTCCAACTCAGGTGAAGATACAATTATGAAAGTTGTTTGATTTCAGTATTGTTTAAAGTGTAAGAATATCACGTGTGTTTATATGTTTTTCGAATCTATATTTTCTTTGTTGATTCTGTTATGCAATGAATTTTAACAAG
Source organism: Hibiscus tridactylites (assembly GCA_958450335.1). Lineage (NCBI taxonomy): Eukaryota > Viridiplantae > Streptophyta > Magnoliopsida > Malvales > Malvaceae > Hibiscus > Hibiscus tridactylites. Next base: position 42,919,187 of record OY288289.1, on the reverse strand, counting down.
TAGATTGGGAGAATTTCTTCTTCTTCAAGAAATGGAACATTCAAATGATTTATGCAAATCCACAGTTGAGAACCAATATGGTCTATGAAGGAAAACACTGATGCTGCTTCATGTACTGAAACTGAAAATAAAACCGAAAAGCGATCCTAATAAGTTATTATTGCCCTCAAGATCCCAATATAAATAAAAAACAAACTAAAACTACTTGTTCATTCTTAGTCAACCTCCTCAATCTTTGGACCAGCTCCAGCTCCGGCAGTCGGAGGCGCATCGCCGCCAACCGGATCACCACCACCAGAAGCTTGGTACATTTTTGCAATGATGGGGTTGCACATGTTTTCAAGCTCCTTCATCTTATCCTGGAACTCGTCAGCTTGGGCCAGCTGGTTACTGTCCAGCCAATTGATGGTCTGCTCAACTGCATCCTCAATGTTTTTCTTGTCGGCCGGATTCAACTTAGCACCGATCTTCTCATCCTTCACAGTATTCCTCATGTTGTACGCATAGTTCTCCAAAGCATTCTTAGCCTCCACCTTTCTCTTATGTTCATCGTCCTCTGATTTGTATTTCTCAGCTTCTTGGACCATCTTCTCAATCTCTCCCTTGGAGAGCCTGCCCTTGTCATTGGTGATTGTGATCTTGTTCTTTTGCCCTGTTGTTTTATCCTCTGCCGACACATTCAAGATGCCATTGGCATCGATGTCGAAACAAACCGTGATTTGAGGGACACCCCTCGGAGCTGGTGGGATGCCAGAGAGCTCGAATTTACCAAGCAAGTTATTGTCCCTTGTCCGCGTTCTTTCGCCTTCATAAACTTGAATCAAAACACCAGGTTGGTTGTCTGAATAAGTAGAGAAAACTTGTTCCTTTTTGGTCGGAATTGTGGTGTTCCTTGGAATAAGAACGGACATTACACCACCAGCGGTTTCGAGCCCCAGCGAAAGCGGCGTGACATCCAAAAGGAGCAAATCTTGAACCTTTTCGTTGCCTTCACCACTCAAAATGGCGGCTTGTACAGCCGCACCGTAGGCGACGGCCTCATCGAGGTTGATGCTCTTGCAGAGCTCTTTTCCATTAAACAAGTCTTGCAACAGCGATTGAACCTTAGGAATCCTGGTAGACCCACCAACGAGAACAACATCATGCACGGAACTTTTATCCATCTTAGCATCCCTTAAACATTTCTCAACTGGCTCCATACATTTCCTGAACAGGTCCATATTAAGCTCCTCGAATCGAGCTCGAGTGATGGTTGAGTAAAAATCGATACCTTCGTACAACGAATCGATCTCAATGGTGGTTTGGGCGGTAGAGGAAAGAGTCCTCTTTGCTCTTTCACATGAAGTCCTTAATCTTCTCAAAGCCCTTGGGTTTCCACTTATGTCTTTCTTGTTTTTCCTCTTGAACTCTTGCACGAAATGGTTCACCATCCTATTATCAAAATCTTCCCCTCCAAGGTGTGTATCACCGGCCGTGGCCTTGACTTCGAAAATACCCTCTTCGATCGTCAGCAGAGAGACATCGAAGGTGCCGCCGCCGAGGTCGAAGATGAGCACATTCTTCTCTCCAGCACTGCCAGCTTTCTTGTCTAGTCCGTAAGCAATGGCGGCAGCGGTGGGTTCATTGATGATTCGCATGACGTTGAGGCCTGCAATGACGCCGGCATCCTTGGTGGCCTGACGCTGGGAGTCATTGAAGTATGCGGGGACGGTAACGACGCCGTTGTTGACAGTGGAACCGAGATAGGCCTCGGCTGTTTCTTTCATCTTCATGAGAACCATAGAAGAGATTTCCTCAGCTGCAAACATCTTGTCTCGGCCTTTGTATGTGACAGTGATCATAGGCTTCTCAGCCGCACCAGGGGTAATCTTGAATGGCCACAACTTCATATCACTTTGGACCGAAGCGTCACTGAACCTCCTCCCAATCAACCGCTTTGCATCTATTAGACAAACATATCCATGTATATGTTTTAAAAATGAGTCCAATACAAAACCATCTAAACTTGAAATGATTTGAATCGAAGAAGAGGGGTAACCTTGAAGGGCTTACCAAAGACAGTGTTAGTAGGGTTCATGGCAACCTGGTTCTTAGCAGCGTCGCCAATCAAACGCTCACTATCAGTGAAGGCAACATAGGAAGGTGTGGTTCTGTTCCCTTGATCATTAGCAATGATCTCAATGCGGTCATGTTGCCAAACGCCAACACACGAGTACGTAGTGCCAAAATCTATACCGATTGCCGGACCCTCACCTTTGCCAGCCATTCATAACCTCTTTTAATTTGCAGACACCACTTCTCCAGGATGCTCCTTTTTATGCACTCTAACTGTTTTCACCTCTTGACCTATTCAAACTGCTTCACTACGGGGTGTTTTAATTACTACTTCTATTTGGTAAACTTTTTTCTAATTTAATTTTTGGATTTTTTCTACATTATTACTTTAACTTGAGACCTTTGAACTTATTTTTTTATCATAAAAGAAAGTTCATTAAAAACGAAGGGCAACCGCCCTTAACTTACATCCGAAAAAGGAAAGCTGAGCTTTCCTGCAAAAGCCCACACAAAAACAAAAGACAAACAAAAGGGCAACATAACCGATAGTGAAAAAACAGCAAGAAAACCTAAAACAAGACAGACCTAAACATCGGGAAACAACAGAAAAGCAGCAAAACGCGACAAAGCTGCAGACCGATCCTAAGGCAGCAGGGGGGACGCAACCATCGGAGACACCGTGGTTAGCGTTTTCATCTCGAGAAACTCAGGAGCCATTATGCAAAGACCAAAATGAATCCACCTCTTCCTGAATCGGTTTAAACTCCATTGGTTACGTCTGAGAGCTCTATCTAGAGGCAGGCTTCCACCCTTTAAAGGTTGGTCCTTGTCAAGGCATGAACCTACGAAAAACTTGATTAGGATGAAAGGTAGACACGAATATCCTTGCTCCTCCCGAACTTGATTGAGGGAACAACTTCGAAACAGTAAAAGATAAAGACAGAGGCACATGAGACCTTGGATCACTGGTCAACCTGATAGTCCAATTGATCCGAGGGGAAGGATTGAGTGGAGAAGCTCGCCTGAGACCCTTCCTATCGCAGGCGAGATTGGGACAAGACCTCATGGCTTTCCCGGATAACTCTCGCACGAGTTATCCAGAACATGAATCATCTTAACCAATATGGGAGAGGGAGAGATGGGATTAAACCGTGGAGTCGTATCTTCCTCGTCACTAATTTGTATTTTTTCATTAAGGGAAAAGCTGTCATCGATGCACATGGATGGCACTTGTGTTATCTTTTTTCTATAGGGATCAATCCCTAATTCGATCAGACCAACTTCATCGACTATAACTCGCGAGCTTTCCATCATGTATTTACGGCGAGCAGCTTTCCTAATGAGCGTGAGCCTCTTGGAGCCAAACGTTTTGCCTCTTTTCCCCCCTTCAATGTCTTTAATGATGGTAGAAGATTTTATGAACAAAGATGGAAACATGGCAGCCTTAAGTAGGTCGTCGTTTGCCGCCCAACCTGTCTCTGAGATGCACTAATTCCTTGGAGCAACTTGGACAATAGCACTGGAGATTTGCTCCCAAATTTCTCTTCGTTTTGCCTGATTGAAAGGTTCCTCTTCCACCTCTGTACGTTTCCTTTTTCTGCAGTTTGACACTTCCATTTTGTCGAATCCATCTGCGAGAAGGTTACCCCAAGTGTAGTACTGATTTGCATCTGTAGAAACAAGATTTGGAGTGAGAGTGCTAGAGGAGCCCAACTCATTTGCAAGATCCTTGTTAGTGAGGCTATCGAAAGTATTACAATTTTGGTTTCCCTTAGCCATCATTCCACTGATGCTCTTCATCTTTACATGTGACAAAAGGGGAAAAGAAAGGTTGACTTCTCTAAGGTTGGAAGTGACAACAGAGGCCACCTTAACCGAGGCAACCTTAAACTCAGGATTTGCCTTGGATTGTGTATGCATTGGAACCTTCAATTCTTTGTCCTTTGTGTCTGAGTGTGAACCGTCCTTGCTAGTGAGTGGTAGGGTTTTTCTCCAATCTGTTGTCGCCATAGGGGGATGGCTTGATCGAGGTTTACCACCGTGAGAGGCGCGCAGCCAAGGTCCAAACTTTCCAGCTAACTTAAACACTGAAATATCGTGCCTACAATCCCTCTCGACATGTTCAATTCTCCCACATCGAAAGCAAAATTTTGGGAGGTCTTCATACTTGAAGGCAACTTCAAGTGGCTTATCCCTATCGCGATTCAATATGAATCCGGTTTTAAGAGGGTCTTCAACCCTGATAGCTACCCCAGGTTTACAGAACCTTGCCAATGGGTCTTACTGCCGTTGTCTAGGGAAGAACCATATAACACTGGGAAGAGTTTACCTATCCGCTTAACATTTTCTGCAGTTATCAGTCCAATCGGTAAGTTATGAACCTGGACCCAGAATTCTTCAACCGAGAAATCCAGTTCTTCAAGTGCTTTGTCCAGCTGCCATTCTTTGAGCACAAGAAGAGCATCTTGTACGGCCCATGGCTTGGCACCAAGGATGCGATGACGCTCTTCAACTAACCTGAACAAGAAAAGGAAGAAGTTGCGCCTAAGGTCATGACATTCCAAAGTTTCAGTCTTCCAAGCTTTACGTAGAATGGCGGTTAACACTAATGTTTTGAGTGGATTTGAAGAAAGTAGCTTTCCAACGAGAGCATGGTTTTATAGAGTGAAGTTGACCTCGCTATCCTTGTTTAGTTCAAGTTCATTGAGAAATTCTTGGTTGAGGAGGCTTTGGTCAGCTGGGTGGGTGGGATAACCGTTATCCACAACGCCCACACTTAATAAGGATGAAAAAGGCAACTGTTTCATGATTGAAAGGGTAGTAAATACGAGGGAAAAGGAGTTTGCAAAAGACAAAGGAACAAGACAATGGTGCAGGGCAATGCCAAATAAGTGACTGCAGGGGTTTGGGGGGCCAAAAAGAAAAAGGCAGTGGCTTAAGCCAGCTCTAGGTCACTAGGGATCACGTCTCGCATGCCTAAACTCACCTCTCCTTCAAGGGGAAAGCTGGGTTTAAAGGCAAGAGAGTGGATGTTATGAGCATGAACAAAAACTTGCTCTTTGCTAGTCCCCGAGACCTTTAAACTTATAATTTTTAAATAGAATTAATATACATGACCTAATTTATTAATAATAAAAGTTTTAATGTTATACATTAATCAAACTAAAAAAATAACGACTCACGTAAAAATTAATATGAAGTTGAATGAACTAAAATATAAAGTAGTCTTATTGATTTTAAACAAGGATTGCTTTTCAGTTTTCACCATTGATAAGAGTAGAAGATTGCAGTTTGTTTATAAACTCTTGGGCTGGACTTTCCTATCACATAACTGAGTTTTACTTTATATTAAGATATTAGAGTTTCAGATTGGACTCTACTTTTTCTTAAAATTTGATATTTTATGTGAAAATTATTTTTATTTTTGTTATATGTTGGTTATAACTTCTAGATTTATTTTAGTTCAACTTTAAATATATTTTAGTTATTTATTTCAAAAATATATTCTAGTTATTAATATAATTATGTTTTTTTAACAATTGATTCATTATAGCCTATTATTACTTCTAATTTTAATTGTATTTTTACTGTAGCTTCAAACGGAATATGAAGTAGTCTATATATTTATACAAATGCTGGGCCCCAGTTTCTTAATATAATTTAAAAATATTAAATAATCATTATATTTGATAATAGAGTGGTGGATTGGAGAGTGTTAGAGTTGCCAACTGGATGCCGAGTGAAGATGTTGGTCTGGTGACTCGTGAGTTGGAATGTGATGCGCATGAGAATGTGTGTAGGCCTGCTGATGCGTTGGTTAGTGTCGTGGATGGGCCACCGGCTGGTATAACGACTTTTGTTGAGACAAAGGGTGAACAAAGGCTGTTTCAGAGATAGTTCTAAGTTTCATATCCCCGGAGAAACGTAAAGAGGCAGAACATCAATTGAGCAAACGAGGAAGGGGGCGTCCTAGGAAACACACAACACATGCAGTAGCGAACGACTCTCTCGGATTCAGATTTTAAAAATAGGAAGTAGGCGATTTTGAAAGAGGCGCGTGAGACGTTGGCATTGGGTAAATACATCGAGGCTGAGACTGTGGGAAACAAAGAGGAAATTGTTAAAGATATCACGCGTGAGCGAAAACAATAGCAACGAGCGATGCAAATGTTGTCGTGGAATGTCCGTGGCTTAGGATCAGCGTCGAAGCATAGGGCGTTGAGAGATATGGTGCGACAACATCGTTGCGAGATGGTTATTATACATGAAACAAAATTAGAAGAAATTACAAGGGCTTGGTTGGCCGTATGTGGCATACGGACTCGTTTGAATTTGCGTTTGTTACATCTAATGGCAGATCGGGTGGTGTGTTAATTGCATGGGAGGTATCATGCTTTAATATTACAAGAGTGCAAAACTTTGGTTTTGTTGCGTAATGAGTTTATCAAGATGACAACGTTGATTGATATACCTTTGCAGGGAAAATGATTTACGTGGTTCAGATTGGGATATAGATGTAGTCGTGTAGACCGATTCTTTGTTTCATCTGAATGGCTTGGTGAATTTGCGAATCTAATAGTTCTGGCATTACTAAGGGGATTGTTCGATCATGTCCCACTGCTATTACATAACATGGTTGTGGAGGGAGGGCTGCACCCATTCCGGTTTGTGAATGCTTGGCTAGAACATAAAGGCGCGGTGAATAAAATGGCAAGGGAATGGTTGCATTTAAATGAGGTTAATGTGGGTGCGGGTTTAACCGAGAAATTGTGAGGGTTGAAAGGCTTTCTTAAGGGCTGGAATGTGTCGACTTTTGGCAATGTTGATGAGCGAATTGCTGCTATTTCGAAGAAAATTGATGATCTTGATGATCATGTGGTAGATGGGATTGCATCTTGGGATGATTTGGACGAAACGGGAAGATTGTGTTCTGCACCTTGGCAGTTGAATAGGTTTCAGGAGTCATTGTGGCGACAAAAGTCTCGAGCTATTTGGTTGAAAGAGGGTGATCGCAATTAGGGGTGTTTAAAAAAATCCGATTCGATTGATCCGATCCGAAATTTCGGATATCCAATCCGTTTTATATTTTTCGGATAATTCGGATCGAATATCCGAAAATTTCGGATCGGATACGGATAGTGGTTTTACATTCGGATCGAATATCCGAAAATTCAAAATTTTTTATATATATAAATCTTGTTATATTCAATATTTTTACTTGTTATATATGAAAAATTAAAATTTCCATGGATACAAATATTGTTATATTCAATAATTTATTGATTTTTATATTCGAAAACCTAAAATTTTCATGGATAGAACCATTAAATTAAAAAAAATAATCAAATAAATTCATAATTTTCGAATATTTGGATATCCGATCCGAAAATTCGAATATTAGAATTTTTGAATATCCGGTTTTTTCGGATCGGATACGGATCGCTATTTAGGTGATCCGAATTTTTCAGATATCAAAATTTTCGGATCGGATCGGATCCGATATCCGAAAATCAACACCCCTAATCGCAATACTCACTTCTTCCATCGGACAATGAAATTAAGGGCTTTGCGCAATCGGATTGCTGGTATGCAGATTCATGGTGCTTGGGTAACGGATCATAACCGGTTAAAGGCTCATTTCTTTCGTGAATATCATAAGCATTTTGCAAAAAAACATGCTATTGGTTCCTTAGATGAGGCTGTGCAATTTGCATGTCTCTCGGAATGGCAAGCGGCGAGTTTAGAGGTGATGATCACGAACGATGAATTGTGGGAAGCAATTTGGGGCTGTGATGGTTCAAAAGCTCCGGGGCCGGATGCCTTCGCATTTGAATTTTATAAGAAAGATTGGAATTTTCTTAAGACATAATGAGTTTTATGTGATCCTTTTGCACGATGGGCAAGCTGCCGAAGGGAGTGGATTTCACATTTGGGGTGTTGGTGCCAAAGAAGGAAAATTCACGACATATTGGGGATTTTCGCCCAATCTGTTTGTTGAATTCACTATACAAAATTTTAGCTAAGTGATTGGCGAAATGGTTGCGGCATGTGTTACCTTATTTAATTAATGATGTGCAATTAGCTTTCGTACATGGACGTCAGATTTTGGATAGGATTTTGTTGGCAAAGGAAACAACTCATTAGCTTCAAAAATGTTGATTCAGTGATGGTGGAATTTGTTGGAGTATGACCACAGACCAATCATGAGATGGTTGTAAAAGACATATTTATTTTATCTTGTTTATTAATAAAGCCATTATTATTACTTCAGTCTTATTCCGTGCATCTATAAATAAACTGAATTATAATAAAGTCCTTAAAATAATATTGTTATTCTTGAATGTCCTTAGTAAAAAATTATTGTGGGCGTAGAAAACAATAATATATATTAAGACTAATATTAAGTTGACTGGTGACAAAGTGTTGTTATTGACATAGAGTGTCAAAATCAATACATAAGTATGTGTTAGAGAACGACATACTGGACTGACCCGTTATGAGCATGTTTCTTCGATTATTATATGACAGTCACAACATTGCTCACGGTGATAACTAAGTGTATGATCCCTAGTGTATCACCATTCGCCCGAGTTAGGAGCGAAGAGCGTTACGACGCACAACAGACGTATACAACCAAAACAATCAGCAGAAGAACTTAACATGTAAACATAGAACTCACTTGACAAACTTATCAATTTGTGGGCTAACAAAAACTTTACCAAACATATAACATGCTAGACATGTTACTATCTTAACATTACCAAATATGTATGCTATTACAACAAGGTGACCATATAACATGCTTAGAGAACATACAACCAAATCGTACATTGTTTACATGCTAAACAACAAAACTATAAACAGACATCATACTTTCAATTAATGCTTACTTAAACTAGAGCATACACACAAGTTCAACCAACTTATCTTATTAACCTAGGTCATTCGAACCATATATAACCAATAAGGTGCGTTTCTGTTACAATCATTCTTAATTAGATCCATTAGAATAAAACCATGTATATCAAATTCCAACCAATCATAATCAAACATAGTTCATTCAAACATAACATAGATCCCATGGATAATCTAGATGCATTGTTTCTAATCAAAATTAGGAATTCCAAACATGTAAATATATTACTCATTCGAGTAGCACAAGATCAAATCATCATATAGCATTTGAAAAATAAATTAACCAAGCTTACCATATATATATATATACATGTAACACACCAAATGTAACACCCTCTTCCAGGTCTGGTCGAGAATCGGGTCGGAAGGTGCTAACGATAATCAATACAGAAATCGGTGTGACAAAATTTCAATTTAATCTTAACCTTTATATCAACAAACTTCAATAACACAATACTTCGATGTATTTAGGTTTAATTAATCCACACGAATCAATAACTAATCAATTAGGACTACCTATTAACTATTAAAAGTTTTAGGGACCAAACTATAAATTTGATAAATTAAGGGTACTTCGATGAAACTGGTTGTCCTAAAATGAAATTCATCACAATAATAACATTCCTGTGAAATTTCATACAATTTAGAGTCTATTAGCTCATTCAATTTAATCCTTCAATATTTAGTGTCTAAATTGTAAACTGTTTAATATGCCTTTAACTAACTTAACTAACCTCGTATCGAAACACCCTAGGGCTGTTTCGAAACGGGTGGATGATGGTCAACCCTTGTTGACTTACCCTTTAAACCGTATTGATACGGATATGCCCCATATCGAAACAAGTTGACTTCTTTTGATTTTGACCTATTTCGATACGCTATAAACTCGTTTCAAAACGAGGGATTCCAGTGACAAAATGTCTCGATACTGTCTAAAACCGTTTTGGTACGCTCTATTCCTCATGTTCTATTATGCTTACCCGTATCGAAATGCCATCACCCGTTTCGATACGGCATGACTTGAAATGACAGATTTTTGTTGGTATTTATTCAATCTAACCTATCGAACGATGTCCAAATGCAACGAAACTTCACGCACAACAATTCAATGGTATGAACTACTAGCATGACAAAATTCATGATCATACAAATACGTTTACTAGGTTTTGACCTTTATGAGCCAAGTATGCACTTTTAAGCCAACCAAAAAGGCCATTTAGTGCATTAACCATATTACAACATAAGCATCACATAACCATATCAAAATGGGCATAAACGACTAGTGACTACTTTGCCACCCTCCTAGGAGTTCATAAGGTCAAAATACATTTCTTTAGGGCTTGTAGTGACTTGTCTTGCTTTGACAATCCGATCCTTCTACGCACGATCTTTCAACCTGAAATGCATGAGATGAGACATGTTAGGCATACATTGCCTAGTGAGGTAGTCATAACAATGTGAATATCAATGTAACAAGTATCAATATCCATGCTTTCATGCTTATCTATATTAATACTATGCATCAATAAGCAATGTTTAGCATATTTATTCATCATTAATCCTTGGATTGAATCAAAATTGTTGATACGCGAATTCCTACGCCTCGCCAAATCAATGAGTGGTCTAATACCCCCGCCTCGCCAAATCAATATAGGTCGTAGCCTTAGGACCGTAGTCCACTCGTACACTAGGCTCATGAATTCTATGGCATGCCAATTGTATCCAATGTCTATTCAAATCCAAGGTTCCAATGTTCATATCCATTTCAATAATCAACGAGTATTCCAATGACCAATGATTTCAATGTTATCAATAAGCAATATGTCCCATAATCAATGTTTCATGATTCAATGTTAATAACTATAATCAATGATTTCTTTGCAATGTTTCTATAACAGTATCTATATCAATGACAATGCTCAATGACGATACTAATAACCATGTCCGATACTCAATGACAAACTTATCAACACTTACCAAGGTATCTGTTTAATTATCCGATGTAACTTTTTCCAATAGCAATGTGAGTAAAATGATCGAAGACAACAATAATAGATTCGGGAAGGCTTTTCGCTTAATTCCGAGACTTCGACTACACTCACCTAAAAATCTGATGCTCTTACGGCTCTTGGACGAATATACCCTTGCTTCTAGCATTCGATGGAGATGGTCAAATTTCTCTCTCCACTTCTTGAGCTAGAAAATCAATAGGGAGAAGATTATGGTCGATATTACGTTATCAAAATCAATACAACGATATCAAAATTGATATTCAATTTCAATATAAACAATAACGATGAAATATCCATGGATGGTCAAAACCCTAGCTTGAGATTAAACTTGATTTATCCATGGAATCCAATAACCGATTGAGGAATATAGCTTACCCGATCAATAGCAATGATTTGATATCGATGAATCGAAGAAAAACTAAACTAAAGCTTCCTCTCCAATGGAGGTGCTAGCTTGGAGGAAGATGATGAAGATGACAAAGAGGTGATTGCTTGGGAAAACTCTCGGTAAGCTTTTCTATTCCCTTTTTCTTTTGTTTTGTAATTATAAATGTTCTATGGAATTATGTTTCCTTTAGGTGAAGTAACTTCACCAGATTGGCCCACGTTGGTGACATGAAAATTGAGGAGGGGCTAATCGCAAGATTAGTCCCTCAACTTTTTACTCTTTATAGTTTGACCTCGAAGTTCTCAATTTCCACACTTTAGCCTCTAAATATTTCAGATACTATTCAATATAATCCAATAACAATGATTTAACTCAATTAGAGTCAGATATCAATAATTAACTAGCCGATACAATGTTTGGATATGAGATTTCCGATAACTGGAACCTAATTCCGACTAGACCAAATTTTGGGGTGACACAACTCTCCTCTCGTTAAGAAAAATTTGTCCTCAAATTTTTACATGAACTGGAGAGATGTGGATATTGTTGTTTCATGGTCTTTTCAGGTTCCCAAGAGGCTTCCTCAACGATATGGCTCCTCTAGAGCACTTTAACTAGTGGTACAGTTTTGTTGCGAAGCCTCTTGACTTCTCTTGCTAGAATTTGAACCGGTTCCTCATCGCATGATAGATTTTGTCGAAGTTCTACAGACTTAGGTTCTACAATGTGTGAAGGATCAGAACGATACTTCTGAAGCATCGGTACATGAAAAACATCGTGGATCTTACTCAATTATGAGGGTAATAATAGCCGATATGCCACAAGGCCAACATTTTCAATAACTTCAAAGGATCCAATGAATCGGGGACTCAATTTTCCCTTCTTGCCAAATGTTAAAACCTTCTTCCACGGTGACACTTTGAGGAAGGCTTTTTCACCAACCTAATACTCGATATCTCTTCTCTTAAGATCAACATAAGCCTTTTGTCGGTCAAAGGCATATTTTAAATGATCGTAAATAATGGTCACCCGCTCTTCAGTCTCTTGAAGCAAGTCAGGGCCTAACATCTTGCCCTCACCAAGCTCCGACCAACACAATGGAATTCTACATCGCCTACCATACAATGCTTCATACGAGGCCATTTGGATCGATGCTTGGTAAATATTATTGTAGGCAAATTCGACAAGGGGTAGAGATTTCTCCCAAGTTCCACAAAATTCAATAATGCATGCCCGAAGCATGTCTTCCAAGATCTGTATAGGAAGGTTCAATAACAATGCAAGTTTCTAAGATTTCAATGGACAAATTTTTTGATGATTTACCTGAATTACCCTTTTTGACTGACCGTCAAATTGAGGGTGAAAAGCTGTGCTAAGATTAATTCTGGTGCCCAGAGCTTCTTGTAGGGTTCTCCAAAACGGAGACGCAAATCGGGGATCTCGATCGAAGATAATAGACTTAGGTACTCCGTGGAGTCAGATTACTTCCTTGATATACAAGTCAACTAGTTTAGGGAGACCGTAGTCCATTCTAATCGATATAAAATGAGCTGACTTCGTGCAACGATCTACAATGACCCAAATAACATCATGCTTCACGAGAGTTAATGGTAGACCACTAACAAAATCCATGATGATCTTCTCCCACTTTCATTTCGGTGGATCGATAGGATGCAATAATCGGATAGGAGCACAATGTTCTGCCTTAACACGTTGGCACGTGAGGCATTTGGAAATAAAATCAACTATGTCTTGCTTTATGCCCAACCACGAATAAAGTTCACGTAGGTCCTTATACATCTTCACATACCCGAGGTGAATAGAAAAAGAACTCGAATGAGCTTCAGAAAGGATATTGGTACGAAGAGATTCATCATTAGGTACACAAACTCGGTCATGGAAACACAAGAGTCATTCAGAGTTAATTCTGAAGTCAGGGTTGTTCGATAGCTTAGAGACAATAGATTGAAGCTCATGATCTTGCTCTTGCAAATCCTTGATTCGTGAAACGATGGTAGACTGAACTTGAAGTTCAGCTACAAGGCAACGATGCTTCCAAAGTCAGAAGTGAGCGGTAATTGCTTGAGGGGCTACACTATATCAATGTTACAATAAGTTAACGTGCTATACAGTACATATGACTCCAAATTTCTTGTCAATGCTTACCAGGCAGAGGTTTGCAGCTGAGTGCATCAACTACAATGTTGGCCTTTCCCGGGTCGTAATCAATAACAAGATCTTAATCTTTAAGGAGTCCCATCCACCTCCGTTTCCGAAGGTTCAACTTTTTTTGAGTCAACAGATACTTAAGGCTCTTATGGTCGGTGAAGAGATAACATTTTTCTCCGTAGAGATAATGTCTCCAGATTTTCAATGCAAAGATAACTGCAGCTAATTCAAGGTCGTGGGTGGGATAATTCATTTCATGTGGCTTAAGTTGTCTCGAAGCATAAGTGATGACTTTTCCTTCTTGAATCAATACACATCCTAACCCAAGATGCGATGCATCACTGTAAACTGTGTAATCCTTTCCGGACTCAGGTTGGGTTAGGACCGGTGTATCAGTCAATACTTGCTTCAACTGATCAAAACTCCGTTGCTGAACCTCGGTCCAAACAAAAGGAGCTTCTTTCCTTAATAACTTGGTTAAAGGAGTGGCTATCATAGAAAACCATTTCACAAATCTTCGATAATAACCAGCAAGCCCAAGAAGCTTCTGACTTCTCCAATATTCTTCGGTGGATGCCAGTCTACGATACCTTGGATTTTCTTCATGTCCACTTGAATACCCGAAGGTGACACGATATGTCCCAGAAAAGCAACTTCGGTGAGCCAAAACTCACACTTAGAGAACTTCGCGTACAACTACTTCTCTCTCAAAGTCTGAAGCACAATACGAATATGATCTCGGTGCTCCACTTCATCCTTGGAGTAGATCAATATGTCGTCTATAAACACCACTACGAACTTTTGAAGATAGGGTCGTAAGACCAGATTCATCAAATCCATAAAAGTTGTCAGTGCATTGGTTAACCCAAAGGACATCACCAAGAATTTGTAGTGTCCATATCTTGTATGGAAATCAGTCTTCGGTACATCACATTCCTTAACTATCATTTGATGATAACCCGACCTTAAATCGATCTTGGAAAACACAAAAGCATCTTTTAGTTGATCGAACAAGTTGTCTATTCTAGGCAATGGATACTTATTCTTGATGGTTACTTTATTCAATTGTCGGTAGTTAATACATAATCGCATAGAACCATGTTTCTTCTTAACAAAGAGAACTAGAGCTATCGAGGGTGAAGATCTCGGTTGAATGAAACCTTTGTTCAATAAGTCTTGAATCTGAGTCTTTAATTCTTTTAACTCCATAGTTGCCACACGGTATGGTGTAATGGAAACTAGAGCAGTCCCAGGTTACACTTCGATACCAAACTCCACTTCACGGGTTGGGCGCACTCTCGGAAACTCATCAGGGAAGACATCAGGAAATTCACATACAATGTCAGTGTCTTGTAGTTGTGATTCGCCCTTGGTTTCCAATGTTAAAGCATACAATGAAGGATTCTTTGCGTTCATCAATACAACACTTTCCTTACCCAAACCTCGAAGGTACAGTTTCCTTTTACAACAATCTACCCATGCTTGATGCTCACTAAGCCAATCTAAGCCTAGGATGACATCGAATTCATGGATCGGTAAAACCAACAAATTGGCCGGGAAAGGAATCTCTTGGATCATTAAGGGTCAGTTCTTGCACACTACCCTTATGGTGACACAATCTTCTAAAGAATTGGTTACAAAAATTCTTGATGCTATTGGTTTGATAGACATACTATACTTCTTAACTACAATGGTACTTATAAAAGAATGAGTAGAACTAGGGTCAATCACTGCATATAAAGAATGCGAATATAACTTGATGATACCTACAATGATATCAGGTTCATCCTTTTCTTCTCTGCTCCTCACATGGTACATTTGGACATGAGCCTTTGAATCTTACTTATTAAAGGGTTTCCCTGGACCATTCGATCGCCCAAAATTTCCCGATGATCCTTGCTTCGATCCTTTACCTCGAAAGGATTGAGCATGAGAAGTAGTAGTAGTCGGTGCGACAACAGATTTGGTTGCATTCAAAGGGCAATCATGAATAAAGTGACCCTGTTCACTACAGTAGTAACATGCTCCAGTCTGCTTACAACATTGACCCGTCGGATGCTTGTTCTTACAATAGTTGCAAAGTGGGTGTTGATTGCCTCAATTTGAACCTCTAGTGCTATCAACGGACGCTACTTTAGCAAAAGACTGCATCGTAGACTGAGGTCTCTCAATGTTACCAAAATGGGAGGGCTATGGATAAATATTTTGTTTGGGGCCTTGATATCTCCCTTTCTTGTTCCATCTCGGAGGTTGAGAATCATCCCTCAACCTCTTCTCAAACTTTTCAAACCCATCAGTTCGTTGAGCTCTCTGTGCAGCTTTGGTGGCCTTAACTCGATTCACAAGGTCTTGAAAATCAGAGATGCTAAGTGTAGTAAACATAGAGCGCAGTTCATCATTGAGCCCTGTAATGAACATCCGACACTTTTATTCCTTCTTATTTATATATTCTGCATCATATCGACAGTACTTGCCGAAATCATGTATGTACTATTCGATCGGTCGTCAACCTTGTTTGAGGTGAAGAAAGATGCTTCATCTTTCAACAAGGTAAAATTCACTGATTTATTTCTAGCGGAATTTTTAAGGAAGAAGTCCCAAGTCACCGTATCTACAGAAACTGTCAAAATGGGAGTTTCCCACCAATGAAGTACCTCATCGGTCAGCAAAGCGATGGTACACTCAAGCTTATGCTCATCCGAGCACTACAATTGCTTATTCAGAATTCACAAGGTGTTATCCAACCAGTATTCAGGAACTTCAAGGTTGTCGTCATCTTGTCAGTGAAAGTATAAGCTCGATACTGTGAGAGCTTATCGATAGGTTCTCGAGTGTATTGAACAACATGAGCGATAGGTTTCACAAATTGTTTGGCCCTCAAAGCAGTCATAAACTGCCTGAACATGCCAGCCATGTTCTTGTAACACTCAGCCTGAGCGGTAGGTGCTACAGGCTCGGCACCCTGAACAGGAGGGTCCTGCGGTTGCGGTGGGTTCTGAGGATTTCTTCCTCTAATCTCCTCGCCATTCGTCGAGGATTTGGTGGCAAGCTCGTCTATATGAGCTTCGTTAGTCTCAGACATATCTATATGAAAGATAGGATTAGTCGACAAGTCACAATATACACAATATATAACTCCTAGGTGGATAAGTAACAAAATAGGAATGCAATAAGCTTCGAGTTAGTCCTAGAGTCGAGTAAACTCTAGCTCTGATACCATAAATGTAACACCTTCTTCCCGGTCTAGTCGAGAACCGGGTCAGAAGGTGGTAACGATGATCAATACAATAATCGGTGCAACAAAATTTCAATTTAATCTCAACCTTTATATCAACAACCTTCAATAACACAATACTTCAATGTATATATGTTTAATTAATCCACACAAATCAATAATTTATCAATTAGGACTACCTATTAACTATTACAAGTTTTAGGGACCAAATTGTAAATTTGATAAACTAGGGGTTTTTCGATGCAATTAGTTGTCCTACAATGAAATTCATCACACTAACAACATACCTGTGAAATTTCATACAATTTGGAGTTCATTAGCTCATTCAACTTAATCCTTCAATATTCAGTGACTAAACTGTGAACCTTGCAAGCAGTTTAATATGCCTTTAACTAACTTAACTAACCCCGTATCGAAACACCCTAGGGCTGTTTTGAAGCGGGTGGACGATGGTCAACCCTTGTTGACTCATCCTTTATACCGTATCGATATGGATATGCCCCGTATCGAAACGGGTTGACTTCTTTTGACTTTGTAACCCCCGTAGCCTGGCCTAGACGGTTGACCCGAACTACAAAGATTACACGGGGAAAACCAAAGTCAACCCGAAAGTCAACCTTGATTAACGACCCTTTTTTTTCTTTTTAAACTTGTCTAGATGCACATTTAACCTAGGCATACTCTTGAGATAAGCTTACTCAAAAATCATAGCAATCGGAAAACAATAAGGGACCCAATTGCACAAAATACGAATTTAGGGACCAATTTGTAAATTCTGAAAATTAAGAGGACTTTACCAATTTTTAAGTTACCATTATGAAATTAGTCATTTTTCATGCCTCTTTGTCAAATTTCATCTCAAACGGACATCTCAAACTCAAGCAATTGCACATACAAGAATCAGGACTAAAACGTAAAGCTTGCAAACCTCAAAACCATTCAAATTTTATGCCCAACGGTCAAGTGTTCCGAAACGGGTCTAGGCCATTCAGGAACACCTTTTGGCAGTAGCCAAAGTGTTCAGAAACGGGTCTAGGCCGTTCAGGAACACCCTGGCCAATTCAAGGGCCTATTTCGAAACAGGCAAGGGTGTTTCGAAACACCCTGCCCAGAAACAGCAGATAGGCCTTTTTAAACACCTTTAATCCCCATCAAACATGCTCCAAACCACCCCACATTAAATCAACAACATGCCAAGCATCACACCTACCAATTTGCATCAAAATCTAGATACAAAACCACCCCTAGGTGCACCAACTCATTCAACACATCCAACACTCAAACATGCTTTTTAAACAAGAAGCATAGCATAACGACTTAAGAATAAGAATACTCAAACGTTGCAAGCGTTAAACCACATAGTTCAAAATCATAAACCAAACTTGTCCAACATACACAATCTCATTAAACATCAACATAAGAGATTCTCCCCCATTGCCTTTATTATCTATAGCTATTAACCGAGACATACATCTCAAGTGGAGCTCTTCTTGAATCCCTTGCTTCTCGCTGTCCCAACTTCAAATATCTGCATTGATGGACAAAAAGGAGCGTAAGCACATAATGCTTAGTGAGGAATGCTCAAAACCAAAACACCATCAATGCAGCGAGTCATAAAACCTCTTTTAAAAGCAACACAATTCGATAAACCAAAGCAATGTTTGAAAACCCTTTTTAACAACATGCTTTAAATCATGCATTGCTCAAACATGAAAACCAACCCTTAGCTTAGAAAAGCTAAGTAATTCACTTCAAAGCACAACCTTGCAAAACCATCAATTTAACCATTCCATGCATGAATATCATATGCAAAGTTAAATACAAGATCCTTGGAAAACACTTCCACTTCACATCATACTTTTCTCATACATTGAAAATCATTTCAAAGCAAGAAACCTTTAATAACCACTTACTCATTCAATCTATCTCATGCATTAAACAAATGCAACATATGAACCACAAAATCAATATTTGCATTACATGCCTTTAAAAACAAGTCTTCGCAAGACTTCAATGCACTTAAGAGATTTCATACACACATGCACCATTCTCAATAGAAAATAAACACTTGTTCAAGCTAACAAGTAATACATGCATTCTTGGTACATTACACACTTCTCATGCAACCATGCATCATTTCAAGCATCTCATGTTTCATTACACTCAAGAACATTATATTGGCTTCCAAGTGATAAACCATATCCACTTTTCATCTCAACATCCAATCGGATACGCGGATCACAAGCGTTGTCCCTACGCTTCATACACACTACCAATCTAAAGGTCCCCAAATGGAATTTTAACCACCATTTTGACCTTACCATACACAAGGTCCTCATATGGAATTTTAACCACCATATGACCTTAACATTCACAAGGTCCTCATATGGAATTTTAACCACCATATGACCTTAACATTCACAAGGTCCTCATATGGAATTTTAACCACCATATGACCTTAACATCACCCATTGGTAGTTGTATAACATCACTAACGAGATCCGGGACATACTACACAAGATACACACATGGACTTTACACCACCATTGTGATCTTAACAAGCACAAGGTCCTCAAATGGAATTTTAACCACCATTATGACCTTTGCTTACACAAGGTCCTCAAATGGAATTTTAACCACCATTATGACCTTAACACAAGACCCACCCATGGAATTTTAACCACCATGGTGTTCTTAACCATCTCGTTAGTGTACTTGGATGGAGTTACCGGTTCAATCACAACCACTCCACACCCAAGGCGACTTTATTCACGGTGCACCCAATCCTATAGCCGGCTAACTATATCCGATTAAAGTAACCAAGAACCACTTACATCACTTGCCAATATAACCATCTTACCACATTAATCCATTGTTTTACAAGCATAGCCAAAATGCCAAAACCACCAATTACCATCATCAATCCACTGTTTTTGAAGCATTACACAAAGCCATTAAACAACATGCAACACTATGCATCAATTCCACAATTCCAAAGTACAAAACCAAGGATCTCTTACCTTGAGCATCCTTCACACGTGGCTTTCAAAACCAGCATTAAACTATGCTAAAATATACTTTCAAAACAGAATTTAAAACATGCAAATCACATGCATTGCATCCAACAATCACAAGTGCTTTAAAAACCAATTCATAACACAAACCAAGAGAGAAATTCCATTTACTTACTCTTGAGCTTAGCTAAGTTGTTTAGACTTAAAATAAGCTCCCAAAACCTTCAAACCTTGGTTTTAAAGCCGAAAACCCAACTTCACTCACCGATACACAAAACAAGGCTAGCCAACAAGCCTTCCAAGCATCCGAAACCTTCAATGCCACCTCTATTGCTCACGGATCATTCTCCCCTGTTTCAAGCACATTACAACAGAGGATTAATGCATCATTATGCATTAAAAACACCAGCCACACAACTCAACTCGCTGCTCTACACAAATCCAACATTTCGACTACCAAACATAACCGAAATCACCTCCAAACTCTTCCAAAACTTAACCCAGCCAAGATCCATCACTTCTAACCATTTTTAAACATCAATTAACATCCAAAATGATCCCAAACTCGTCCATATACCTCCAACATTAACAAAACACCAAGATCACCCCAAAAATCACCATTTTCACAAGTAAAAACTTAGGAAAATCAACCTATTCGGGATTGCATTGATCAAACCTCAATTATACATCATTTAGACATCCAAATTACATCAAAAAGACATCTCAAAACAGAGCTCAATCAATTATTACGAATTTCTTCAAAATTAAATCCAAATCTTACATTTTAAGCCAAAATCAAGATCTCAACATCAAAACCTTTAATAAAACTCAAATCAAGGATTGAGAACTTGGGAATTTCAGTAAAGAACTGAGAATTTAGAGGAGAAGGACGTTCATATCTCTAAACTTGATTTTCTCCCTTTTTGGAACCAAGATTCTTGAAAATTCAATAAGATAATGCCAAGGTTTTGTTGTAGAATTGATTAGAGATCAAATGAGGATTGAAATCTCATCTTTAGTTGTCAAAATCAGAGGGAATTTTGCTGGAGAAATGTGTTTGGGTTGAGAGAAAAGTTGAGAGAAAAGGAAAATGGAAATTTGGGAAAAGTTAGTTAAAAATGACAAAATATTTTTCCCTCCCTTTTACCTTTTATTTAAAACCATTAATTAATTGATTATTATTAAGAAAAATCTGGAGAAACTCTTTTGGGTAAATAGCTCCTTAAAGATTCAAAGTTTCAATCCTTTTTAAAACAGTCACCCAGTTTCCAAAAATTACATTTTGGTCACTAACCCAAAATGTCACACTTCCAAACCTCATTTTGTAAAATTGATTTCACCATTCTCTTATATATAATAAAAGAGGATTTTAAGACATTTTTCCATATTTTTATTGCAACCCGAACTAGGTTTTCCTAAAAACCACCTTTTATATTCGAACCGCACTCTGACCAGCCCGGTCCAAACCCAAAACTTCTAAGCCCAAAATTGGGGTGTTACAGACTTTGACTTGTTTCGATACACTATAAACCCGTATCGAAACGAGGGATTCCAGTGACAAAATGTTTCGATACGGCCTAAAATCATTTCTCTATGCCCTATTCCTCAAGTTCAATTATGCTTACCCGTATCAAAACGCCATCACCCGTTTCGATACGGTATGTCCTGAAATAACAAATTTTTGCTGATATTTATTCAATCTGACCTATCGAACGATGTGCAAATGCAACGATACTTCACGCACAACAATTCAATGGTATAAACTACTAGCATGCCAAAATTCATGATCATACGAATACGTTTACTAGGTTTTGACCTTTATGAGCCAAGTATGCACTTTTAAGCCAACCAAAAAGGCCATTTAGGGCCATTAACCATATTACAACATAGACATCACATAACCATATCAAAATGGGCATAAACGACTAGTTAGATTACTTTGCCACCTTCCTAGAAGTTCATAAGGTCAAAATACATTACTTTAGGGTTTGTAGTGACTTGTCTTGCCTTGACAATCTGATCCTTCTACGCATGATCTTTCAACCTGAAATGCATGAGAAGGGACATGTTAGGCATACATTGCCTAGTGGGGTAGTCATAACAATGTTAATATCAATGTAACAAGTATCAATATTCATGCTTTCATGTTTATCTATATCAATACTATATATCAATAAGCAATGTTTAGCATATTTATTCATCATTAAACCTTGGATTGAATCAAGATAGTGGATACGCGAATTCCTACGCCTCGCCAAATCAATAAGTGGTATAATCCCTCAACCTCACAAATATGACCAATATCAATACACATCCCTCTACCTCGCCAAATCAATATAGATCGTAGCCTTAGAATCATAGTCCACCCGTACATCGAGCTCATGAGTTCTATGGCATGCCAATTGTATCCAATGTTCATATCCATTTCAATAATCAACGAGTATTCCAATGACCAATGATTTCACTGTTATCAATAACAAATATGTCCCAGAATCAATGTTTGATGATTCAATGTTAATAACAATAATCAATGTTTTCTTTGCAATGTTTCTATAACAATATCTATAACAATGACAATGCCCAATGACAATACTAATAAACATGTCCGATACTCAATGAAAAACTTACCGACACTTACCAAGGTGTCCGTTTAATTATTCGATGTAACTTTTTCCAATAGCAATGTGAGTAAAATGATCAAAGACAATAATAATAGATTCGGGAAGGCTTTTCGCCTAATCTCGAGACTCCGACTACACTCACCTTGAAATCCGATGCTCTTACCACTCTCGGATTACAATACCCTTGCAATGTTTCCAATAGCTTTCGATATTACAATATCAAAATCAATACAACGATATCAACATCGATATTCGTTTTCAATATAAACAACAACGATGAAATATTCATGGATGGTCAAAACCCTAGCTTGAGATTAAACTTGATTTATCCATGGAATCCAATAACCTATTGAGGAATATAGCTTACCCGATCAATATCAGTGAGTTGATATCGATGAATCGAAGAATAACTAAACTAAAGCTTGCTCTCTAATGGAGGTGCTAGCTTGGGAAAACTCTCGGTAAGCTTTTCTATTCCCCTTTTCTTTTGTTTTGTAATTATAAATTTTTTATGGAATTATGTTTCCTTTAGATGAAGTAACTTCACCAGATTGTCCCACGTTGGTGACATTAAAATTGAGGAGGGGCTAATCGCAAGATTAGTCCCTCAATTTTTACTCTCTATAGTTTTAACCTCGATGTTCTTAATTTCCACACTTTAACCACTAAATATTTTGGATACTATTCAATGGAATCCAATAACAATGATTTAACTCAATTAGAGTCTGATATAAATAATTAACTAGCCGATACAATGTTTGGATATGAGATTTCTGATCACCGGAACCTAATTCCGACTAGACTGGATTTTAGGGTGTTATACCAAAAGAGTCTTACAAACTCTCAAAACACAAGTTCATTTAACATTTACATACCGAAGGTTCTATCATCCATTACAAACCATATCACCATTCATAACAAGACTCATACATGACTAAAATGCATGAGACGTTACTTCTAAACACAAATCTATGCCACCCTCTAGGAGTCTAAACATATGGAACCATATCATACTTGAGTCTTTGGCTTGTGATTGCTCCCTGATCAGAATTGGGCAGTGTAGAGCGTTTGGATGTTCTCTATTTATGAGCGCAAGTGCACACTCCTGTCAAGTTATAGTATATAAGACATCGTCTCCCACAAGGATTGAACAACTTAATTCGAATTGTTGTTCATGCACAAGAAAAGTAAATGCACAAGTAAGATGGATGTTGAGAAGAAAAGTAAAATAAAAACATAAGTAATTAAAAAAGGAAGTGACCAGATTGATAGAGAGGGCAGGGTTATGCTGCTGCTCAGTGTGAAACTACGTTGAATAGATCAAGTTGTTTTGCACTGCCAGACTCTGCTGCCTCGATAGTGGATGGTAGGTAGACTGCTGAGACCCTCTCGCTGCCTCGGCAGGGAAGTGGAACTGTGTCTCAGTGGAAATCTTGGCAGAACTACAAGGATCGGCAGAACGCTTCGAAAATGACTCCACTTATGTCTAAGTGAGAGTTCTGTTGATGCCCACTGTAGATAACACAGTTACATCGTGAATCATGCAAAGACAACAATGTTAATTCGTCCTCTTTTAGCCGCCTTAAACCCTTAACCTATGTCTAAGACGGATTGATTGCATCATCTATAAATGAAATCGTACTTACTCCTTCCATGAGTTCGACTCTCTCGATACCGAACAAATGGATAGAATTCAACTAATCTTTTGCCTTAATTGAAAACTATGAAGAACATGGAATAAGTAAACCTTGTAATTTTATTTGCAAAAACAAACTCGAAATCCTAAACAACCGTTCTCACAACTAATTACAACGTAACCCAAACCCAAGGAGAGAATTAGAACATGTCGGCAGTGAGAAAACCTAAAATATGCCTAAGGAAAACCTCAGTTATTTTGAATTAGAATTACAATGGGTATATATAGGCATTAGCTAGGTCTAGTCCTTTTTGAAGTAGAAGTCTTCAAAGTAGCTTTCCACATTAAATGTGACTTTAAACTCTAACTTCTTTGAGTTGAATGTGGACTTTATCACGTTGCCTTGTTCCGCAAGCAATCTCGAGATTTACCTTCAGTGGCTCTGTCCGCTGCTACAAACGTCGGAAAATTGAGTGGACAACATCGATAGAATCAAGATTTTCTACTCTACAAATCACACTTCGATTCTCCAACTCCATAGTCTGCTGTCTTGGGCGGCGCGGTGGGCGACGACAGCTACTCGGCAGCTGTTGTCTTTGTCTGGAACTGCATCAGTACAACTCCTTGGTTCACTGCCTCAGCATCACATCCTCAACTCCTCTTTCCCTCTGTCAGCCTCTTGTACCTAAAACCAAAAGTACACTAAAACAATACATTTTCTTTACCAAACAAAGGATAATCTAAAAAAGACATGGCAAAGTAAATAAATACTGTAAAATGCAATGCATGATCCTAATTATGCCTGGAATATACTCAAAAACAACAATAATATGAGATGGAGTGCTTGAAATATAGAACTTGTAGACACTTTATACACCCCCAAAATCAAACTATTGCTTGTCGTCAAGCAATGCAACCTAAACATACTTGCCCTTATATTAACCAGAAAGTGTAACCCACTCGACCCGGCCTGGCCGATAGACCGAACCGAACGGATCACACGAGGAATATTTAAGTAAATCAGGAAAGTTTACCTTAATAAACAACCATTTTCATTTTTATCTTGTCTAGATGCAAATTAGGTTCCTTTGTGTACTCACACAAGCAGCGATTATAACATCAATACATTCACCAATTAATTAAAGCCGATTAAGGTTTAGGGACCATTTTTTAAATTTGATGAACTTTAAGGGCTTTTACCAAATTCACGTTACCAACCTTCAATTAGATTTATTACACGCTTCTCAGTGAAAACTCAGCTCGAAAAGACCTTTGGAGCCCATCCAATTGCATACAAGGCAAACATGGACCAAAATGCTAGAAACAGAAACTCAAATGAATTCAAAATCTGCACTCAACAGTCTGGTGTTTCGGAACAAGGAGCCTCATTTCGGTACAACCGTTCCAAAATATAAATGCTCGTTCTGAAACACGGGACCGTTCTGAAACCCCTCTAGACATGTTCCAGTACAATGGTTCAAAGAGGCAAAGTGTTCCAGAACGAGCCTCACCGTTCCAAAACACTAAGGCCATTTCAGGCCACTGTTCCGAAACAGGTAAGGGCGTTCCGAAATGCCTAGGCCTGCAATTTTCTAAAAAGCTGATTTAAATCAGTTTTTACCTTTCGAAACCATCCCGATACATGACCTAACATGCATACAACTTAAATACCTATCAATGGAAACTTGTATGCAACATAATCAACATTAAGGCATTCATTCTCGGAAACAATGGAACTAGAGGTATACTTCTTAAAAGATAAAAGCACCAAAAGGCTAAAATCCAAAAGCAAGCATATACAAAAACCCAAAGGCCATTTACAAGTCCAAAAATGCATCATAAACTTGCTTAAAACTAGAAATCAATAAATCATTAACATTCAATGCATGAGACACCCCCATTGCCCTTATTACACTAGTTCAAGTATGCAACATACTTTTATAAAGTGTCTTGGTAAGATTCCCTTGAACATGTTGCCACCGAAAGTCTAATTATCTGCATTGATGAAACAAAGAGAGCATAGGCATACAAGCTTAGTGAGGATTGCTCAAAACCACAAACATCATCAATGCACAAAACCGTTTTTCACTCTTTTCAAAACCATCATGCCTTTCTTATCAAATCATGCACTTTAACTTCAAAACCATTGTATTAACCATCATGTAACATGATTCAATCAAATTCAGCAACTAAACCATTACTACTCATTTTCCAAGCCTTTCAAGCATAAATACCATTATGCTAAGCTTAAACCCAAAACATGCATCTTTCCAAAATATGCATTACATCATTTCCACATTAATTAATTTCATTATATTGGCTCACAAGTGGTAAACGTCAATATCAAAAACACATATATCAGATACACGAATTACCAAGGGTTGTCCCACACCCTTCAGACACTCTACCAGCATTTCAAGGTTCACACACGAGAGTGACCCTCCAATGTTGTGACATCCGTAATGGAGTATTCGATACAATCACAACCCCTCAACACCACTCATCCGTAGATGTATAACCCACTAACGAGAGACGGGACACAAACAAGGTTCACACCCAGGAGCTACCTCAACCGTTGAACCCTTAAACAATCCTCAATCGTTAGGGTACTTGGATGGAGTATTTAGTACAATCACAACCCCTCAGCATCCAAGGCGACTTGTTTATAGTGCACTCAATCCTATAGCCGGCTAACTATATTCGATTTCCTCTATAAAACACTTTAATGAACATCACTTGCCAATATAATCCATATCACATGCATACCTCATTGTTTTTACAAAGCATTCATGATAAGCCATAAACAAGTATTAAATCATGCTTAAAACTTCATGCATCAACACATGCATACAAGGACCACTTACCTAGTGCATCCTTAAACCACATGGCATCATCATACACAAATTATATATTCAAATCATGCTTTAAAACAATAGGTAAATGCAATTAAAATCAAGTGCAACCAAAGGCTCAAAACTAGCACAACCGAGGGATAAATTTCGATTTACTTACTTCCGAACTTAATAAAGCGTTTCAAGCTCTTATTAAGTTCCCAAAACCTTTTCTAAAAGGTTTCCATGCTGGAAAAACCAAATTCCACTCACAGACTCGCGAAACCACGATTGCTGACGCGATTACCGATTGTCCGGAGCCTTCAAAACCACCTCGTTTGCTTCCAGATTACTATCTCTTGTTTTCAACACATCAAAACAGAAGTTCAATGCATTAAAATGCATCCAAAACTCCAGCACACCCAAGAAATCCCGCAGCTCTACTCTAAAGCATCAAAACACCCATATGAAACAACCAAAAACTCAATCGATTGACCTCAAACCTCAGCCCAGCCATTACCCAACTCATCCAACACATTCTAAGCATTAATCAACATCCAAAAACAACATGAAACCATCCTTATACCTCCAGCAACTCAAATTCCTCAAGTACACCTAAAAAACTCACCAAAAAACACTTCAAAAACTAAGGATCTCAAGAATTTCGGGATCTATATGATTAAGACTCCACTTCAACACCAAAAATCTTTCAAAACTCATTTAACAATAATCTCAAACTAGCCTAATCAAACAAAATCTGAAAATCACATTTTAAACCAAATTTTCATCAAGATTTCAAGAGTTTATCAATCTAACCACAAAACCTCAATCTAAATCAGTATTAAAGAGTCAAATATCTTTGGAATTTCATTAAAGAACTCAGATAAGAGGGAACTTGAACGAAATTTACCTCCAATCCTTTCTTTTCCTCTAATTTGGCAAGATTTGCTTGAAGAAACTTGAAGGAAAATGGAAGAAATCAATAAGCAAAAGGTAGAACTCAAAAGAGGATTAGAGAGTGAAGAAAATCTGGACATTTGAGAGAAAATGAGAAGTGATTGACTGAAGTGAAAGAGAGAAATGAAAATGTTCGTGAAAACTTTTTAACCGATTAACTAACTTTTTAATTAAACAAAATTAAAAGCCTTTTTAATTTTTAACAACATTTAAAACACATGTCAAATTAGGGAAAAGACATAATTTCCAAGTAGCTCCCTATAGATTCTAAGATTTTGTCTCTTCTTGAAAAACATTTTTTTTTCAACTTTTAAATCTTTACATTTTGGTCACTATCCAAAATGTATACTTTCGAAAACCCATTTTGTAAAATTGTTTTCACTAACCTATTAAATATATTTTTAGAGGATTTTAGGAATTTTTACCATATTTTTATCCTATCCCGAACCTCGATCTCCCTAAACCACCTTTTAACAGTTCGTGTAACGCCCCGGTTTTGGGCTTAGAAGTTTTGGGCTTGGACCGGTTCGGTCAGAGTGCGGTTCGAATATAAAAAGGTGAAATTAGGAAAGCCTAGTTCGGGTTGCATTAAAAATATGGAAAAA
This sequence comes from Hibiscus tridactylites, assembly GCA_958450335.1. Classification (NCBI taxonomy): domain Eukaryota; kingdom Viridiplantae; phylum Streptophyta; class Magnoliopsida; order Malvales; family Malvaceae; genus Hibiscus; species Hibiscus tridactylites. The sequence continues at coordinate 42,890,749 of OY288289.1, read as the reverse complement.
TGCCCTAAATCCTCTTTTAATATATATAAGTGAACTGTGGAATCAATTTTACAAAATGAGGTTTGGAAGAGGGACATTTTGGCTAGTGACCAAAATGTAATTTTTGAAAACTGCGTGACTGTTTTAAAAAGGATTGAAACTTTGAATCTTTAAGGAGCTATTTACCCAATGGGAGTTTCTCCAGATTTTTCTTAAATATTAATGATTTAATTAAAGGCTTTTAAATTAAACAAAAGTGGAGGGAAGATATTTTTAGTCATAACTAACTTTTCTCTCAAATCTTCCATTTTCATTTTCTCTCATTTTCTCTCAAACCAAACATCTTTCTCCAGGGCTTTTTCCTCTGATTTTGTCACCTAAATATCTCTTTTCAATTCTCTTTTGATTTGTAATCATCTCCTCATCAAAACCTCACCATTTGCTAATTGGATTTTCAAGATTTGGGTTCCAAAAAGGGAGAAACTCAAGTTTGGAGGTAAGAACGTCCTTCTCCTCTAAACTCTCAGTTCTTTACTGAAATTCCTAAGTTCTCAATCCTTAATTTGTGTTTCATAAAAGGTTTTATAGATGTGATCTTGATTTTGGCTTTAAAATGCAAGATTTGCTTGTTTTTGGTGAAATTTCGTATGATCTGTTTGGGCAGTGTTTTGAGGTGTCAATTTGATGTTAAATGAATGTTAAATTGATGAGTAATTGAGGTTTGATCAATGCAATCCCGAATAGGTTGAATTTCCTAAGTTTTGCTTGAGTTTTTGGTTGTTTATGGAGTGTTTTTGATGATCTGTTGTTGCTGGAGGTATAAGGACGTGATTGGGATCCTTTTGGATGTTAATTGATGTTTATAAATGGTTAGAAGTGGTGGATCTTGGCTGGGTTAGGTTTTGGAAGTGTTTGGAGGTGTTTTCGGTTGTGTTTGGTAGCCGAAATGTTGGATTTGTGTAGAGCAGCGAGTTGAGTTGTGTTGCTGGTGCTTTTAATGCATAATGATGCATTAATCCTCTGTTGTTGTGTGCTTGAAACAGGGGAGGTTGATCCGTGGGCATTAGAGGTGGTGTGAAAGGCTTCGGATGCTTGGAAGGCTTGTTGGCTAGCCTTGTTTTGTGTATCGGTGAGTGAAGTTTGGTTTTCGGCTTTAAAACCAAGGTTTGAAGGTTTTGGGAGCTTAGTTTAAGTCTAAACAACTTAGCTAAGCTCAAGAGTAAGTAAATGGAATTTCTCTCTTGATTGTGTTATGAAATGGTTTTTAAAGCACTTGTGAATGTTGAATGCAATGCATGTGATTTGCATGTTCTAAATTCTGTTTTGAAAGCATACTTTTATCATGGTTTAATGCTGGTTTGGAAAGCCATGAGTGATGGATGCTCAAGGTAAGAGATTCATGGTTTTGTACATTGGAATTGTGAAATTGATGCATGGTGTTGCATGTTGTTTAATGGCTTTGTTTAATGCTTTAAAACAGTGGATTGATGATGGTAAATGGTGGTTTATGCATTTTGGTTATGCTTGTAAATCATTGGATTAATGTGGTAAGATGGTTATATTGGCAAGTGATGTAAGTGGTTCTTGGTTACTTTAATCGGATATAGTTAGCCGGCTATAGGATTGGGTGCACCGTGAATAAAGTCGCCTTGGATGTGGAGTGGTTAAGAGTGAACTGGTAACTCCATCCAAGTATCCTAACGAGATGGTTAAGGTCATAATGGTGATTGGAATCCCATTCGAGGACCTTGGGTAAGAAAAGGTAATAATGGTGGTTAAAATTCCATTTGAGGACCTTGTGCTTGTTAAGATCACAATGGTGGTGTAAAGTCCATGTGTGGATCTTGTGTAGGGTGTCCCGGATCTCGTTAGTGATGTTATACAACTACCAATCGGTGATGCTAAGGTTATATGGTGGTTAAAATTCCATATATGGGAACCTTGTGCATGTTAAGGTTATATGGTGGTTAAAATTCCATATATGGGAACCTTGTGAATGTTAAGGTCATATGGTGGTTAAAATTCCATATAGAGGACCTTGTGTGTTGTAAGGTCAAATGGTGATTAAAAGTCCATTTGGGGACCTTGGATTGGTAGTGTGTATGAAGCGTGGGGACAACGCTTGTGATCCGCGTATCCGATTGGATGTTGAGTTGAAAAGTGGATTTGGTTTATCACTTGGAAGCCAATGTAATGTTCTTGGTTATAATAAAGCATGAGATGCTTGAAATGATGCATGGTTGCATGAGAAGTGTGTAATGACCTATGAATGCATGTTTACTTGTTAGCTTGAACAAGTGTTGATTATCTATTGAGGATGATGCATGTGTGCATGAAATCTTCTTAGTACATTGAAGTCTTGCTAAGACTTGTTTTTAAAGGCATGTGATGCAAAATTTGATGATGTGGTTCATATGTTGTAATTGTTTAATGCACATGTTAGATTGTAAGAGTAAATGATTTTAAAAGGTTTCTTGCCTAAAGATGGTTTACAATTATGAGAAGGGTATGATGTGAAGTGGAAGTGATTACCAAGGTTTTGAATTTAACTTTGCATATGATGTTCATGCATGGGATGGTTAAATTGATGGTATTGCAAGTTTATGTTTTGAAAAGGGTTTACTTGGCTTCCTAAGCTAAGGGTTGGTTTTTATGTTTGAAAGATGCATGATGATAAGCATGTTTTTGAAAGGGGTTTTCAAACATTGCTTTGGTTTATCAAAACGAGTTTGCTTTTAAAAGTGGTTTTATGACTCGCTGCATTGATGGTGTTTTGGTTTTGAGCATTCCTCACTAAGCATTTTGTGCTTACGCTCCTTTTTGTCCATCAATGCAGATCTTTGAAGTTGGAACAACGGGAAGCAAGGGATTCAAGGAAAGCTCCACTTGAGATGTATGTCTCGGTTAATAGCTATAGATAATAAAGGCAATGGGGGGGGGAATCTTTTATGTTGATGTTAATGAGTTTGTGTACGTTGGACAAGATTGGTTTATGTTGTTGATAATGTTGGAACATGTACTTGGTCTTTATGAGTTGGTTTAATCAATTGATGCTTGAATGGTTTGCTAAGTAGGAAGCATACCTTTAGATTTGGGGCTTTCCATATTTGATGCCATGTTGATGTTTGGTTGATTCAATTATGTTCCTTCTATGTGGAATGTCTTGCTGGTAAAGTTTGGTTGCACTTGGAGCACGATTGGTTGGTCAATTGCATGTTTAGGCAAGCCATATTCAGCAATCTGGGCAGGCCGTATCGGAACGGGAGCTACCGTTTCGGAACAAGGGCCCTGTAATAGCCCAAGCGTTCGAAACGGAAGGAACCGTTCCGAAATGGAAATGGTTCTGCCAGGCCCCGTTTCGGAACCCGTTGCGGAACAGTCCCGCGTTTCAAAACAGGCTCTCCCTGTTTCGGAACACTCGACCGTTGGGGGCTGACATGGGCGGTTATATGTTTCGAAATGTTTGCATTTTGGTCCTGAAGTTTGTTTATGCAATTGTGTGAGTTCGGGATGTCCGTTTGAGCTGAATTTTGGCTGTGAAGCATGAAACATGATTAATTTCAAGTTGGTAACTTTTAATTGGGTTAAGTTTCTGTAATTATCAAAATTTACAATTTGGTCCTTAAAATTGTAATTTATGCAATTGAGTTCCTGTTTGTTCTCTGATGGTTATGATTTTTGAGTATGTTGATTGTATGATCTTGTCTAGGGATATTATGCATTTAGACAGGTTTTAAAAGAAAAAAAGGGTCGTTAATCAAGGTTGACTTTCGGGTTGACTTTGGTTTTCCCCGTGTAATCTTCTTAATTCGGGTCAATCGTCTAGGCCGGGTTAAGGGGGTTACATTTGGTGGTATCAGAGCTGAGTTGCGAATGCTTTGGGAAATGGTAAGTTGTTGTAATATGTGTTTGAAGTTTATTCTGATTTTGGGTTGGAAGTTGGTTAGAGTGCGTGATTTAAGTGAATTGTTGATGATGTTTCTAAGCATGCTTTTTGGTTATGAATCTTCATTGAGCTCATTTGGATTTGTGTTGATGTTGTGCTGGTGTTGTGAGCTGATTTTATGAATGATGGAAGTGTAATGGGCATGATATTGATGATGCTATGCTGTTGCGAGTGGATGTTGTTTGATGAAAGCATGATCGAATATGTTGTTTGATATGCTTGATGTTGTGATATCCATGTTTTTATTGACTGTTATGTCATGTAAAAGGGGAGGATTCGGGATACCCATTGCCTTATTATTATAGCTATTGTGTTATTTTGGAGTTGGAGTTTGAATCCTTGCTTAAAGCTGGTCTAATTGATTTGTTTGTTTTATTGTGGTTGTTTGCTGTTGATAGCATGGTGAAATCGATGAAAGAATGGCAGTTGGGTGAGATGGTTGCTGCATTAGGGCAGGTTGTTAAGGCGTGGAATTCACCTTTTAGTGAAGGTGTTTGGTCTCAATCTTATGTGCCTGGTGTTGAGGTAGTGAGGCAGGAGGAAGGAGTTGGTTCCGTGATGAAAGATTCATCATCTGTTGTCCAAGAGGTGTTGGGAACATCCCAGACTGTGGTAATAGAAAGGTATGTAGACGTGCCGGTTGTGGGATGTGCGGGCTTGTCGAAACAGCGTTTGCATGATATGGGAATTATGGAGTATCATGGTTTGACACCTGAGTCGTTCGGGGCTTGGTTAGCCAGTGTAGTTCTGATTTTGGATCAGGAAGGGTGTGATTATGCCTGTAAGCTGGGAAGCGTTGTCTCGTTGATGTTGGAGGACGCTTGTGCTTGGTGGACATCTGTAGCGGTGGCCTCGCACATCCAGGATATTGATTGGGACTTCTTTGTGTCTGCCTTTTATGAAAGGTACCTTGGAGAGGAAATCTCGAGGGGTAAGCAATATGATGGAAGATTTTGTGTGAATTAAAGTTTGAGTGGTAGTGCAAATCTGGGGCAAGTGCTGTTTGATCAAGAAGTGGGTGCTCAGTTACCGGTGTGTGACCGTTGTGGAAGGCGTCATGTTGGTGGCTGTTGGGGCGCAGGTGCTTGTTGGAACTGTGGTTCTAAGGAGCATGTGAAGCGAGATTGTCCACAAGTGGTAAAGTTCGCTTCAGTGGTAGCAGAAGGGTCTCTGAAGGGTCGTGGGCACGGCCGAGACAAGGTTCGAAGGTGGCAAGGAGAGCAGAAAGTTGTGAAGAGTTTGGGAAATGGAATTTGCTGGAAGTGTGGGTCTATTGGACATATGAGGCATAATTGTTTGAGGTTGGCTCGGGGTAGTCAGGGCTCTGTACCGCAAGGAGATGGTGGTGACTTTGGTGTATTGGCTGGTGCCGCAGCGGTGCAGCTAGAGAATGGTGGTTCTGCGAGGAAGAGAGCTCGCCTGTTGAAGCTCCGGGGTGGTGATGCGTTTCCAGGTAACCTTGCTAAGTGGTTTTTGCTCTAGTTATCTTCGTTTGGTTTTGGTTTGGTTTTTCTTTGTGTAGAAGGTGTGGTCTCGTTGTTAGCATGTTTGGGGTAGTAGTTGTTGTTGTTTTGGAAACAACCCTAGTGTGAAGAAATATTAATGAAAATATTGTGGATAATGGGTTGCTGGGATGATGGAGTTGGTTATGCTAGATGTGAGATAGGAGGTTGTTCTTAGACGGATTCTGAGAATGTTATTGGTGGGTGTGAATGGACATACATGCACAGTTAAAATCATTTGTTATATACTATAATATATATGTACTGGTCCATGCATAAATGTGGCATGACATTAGAGGTTTTGCATACATGTACATTAGGCATTGGTAGGGCATGTTGGTGACCATGCATATAACGTTCACACTCGCTAATGACTAATCGGGTTTGTTTGTGCTGAGATAGAGTTAGGTTGAATGATGGGTTTTTAGAGGATGTTTTGGTGCTAGGAGAATGTTAGAAGTTGTGGAGGGTATTAAGCGAGCTGTTAGTAATTGGGAGTGCGGTGTAGCATGTTGGTAGAAAGAAAGTGTTTGGTGCTTAACGAGTTTAGTGGTGTGGTAGTAAGAAGATTGCCGATGAAGTTAGAATCGGTCGAGTGGTTGTGAATAGCTAGTAGAGGTGGTAGTTCCTTGGAAGCTAGGTGATGTTGTATGTTGTGGGTGAGTTCCAAGGTGCTGAGGTAACTTGGCATAGGTGTTGTGTTGTGGGTTGTAGAGAAGGGTTAGTCTGGGAAAGTAGGTGTCTCGTAACCTAGTTACGTATGTGTAGGTTGGGCGGTGTCCTGGTAAGGCAAGTGTTGCAGTCTATCTTGAAGTGGAAATGCGATGTAAGATCTAAGGCCCTTGTTGGTTGGCCGAATTTTGTGAGAAATGTTGGTTGGTTGTAGGTAAGTAAATTCCTTTTGAAGTCAGCTAGTGGTGTGTGGAACTGCTGGCGGAGCCAAGGTTGGGGTTTTGTGACGGGGTTATCAGGTGATGTGTGAGTTTTCCGGGTGAGCTGTTGAAGTTATGATAGCGGTGGATGTGAAGTAGTGCCAGCATTGTGTTAGGAAGTTTAGGTAAGCAGTTGATGCTTAAGGATTCTTGCTTGGTGTGGTAACCTTTGGAAGAGGTTGAGCAGTTGTGCAAGGAGTTTTAGAGGAAGTGAAGGTTGTGGGATACATGGTGGCTGAATTGGTTTGGTTGGCGTCACTATGTGTGCGAGTTTTGGGAATTATGAGTTAAGGTGGTGTATGCTGCAAAAATGTTGGAGGTTCTTCAGGTTGTTGTTGGGTCTATGTGCAGTTCAGAAGAATGAAAGGATAGGGTGTGGATAGTATCTGAGTGCTTTGGGAATTTTTGAACAGTATGTGGTGTGTGGGGTTCGGTGGAGTTTTGCCTGGAGAGTGTTCAGTGGTGGTTGAGGCTTTTGTGTGCCTTGTGTGTTGATCTGGGAAGGTTGTTGTTCTCATTTCGCCAGTTGAAATTTCGAGGACGAAATTTCCTAAGAGGGGGAGAGTTGTAACGCCCCGGTTTTGGGCTTAGAAGTTTTGGGCTTGGACCGGTTCGGTCAGAGTGCGGTTCGAATATAAAAAGGTGAAATTAGGAAAGCCTAGTTCGGGTTGCATTAAAAATATGGAAAAATGCCCTAAAATCATCTTTTAATATATATAAGTGAACTGTGGAATCAATTTTACAAAATGAGGTTTAGAAGGGTGACATTTTGGCTAGTGACCAAAATGTAATTTTTGAAAACTGCGTGACTGTTTTAAAAAGGATTGAAACTTTGAATCTTTAAGGAGCTATTTACCCAATGGGAGTTTCTCCAGATTTTTCTTAAATATTAATGATTTAATTAAAGGCTTTTAAATTAAACAAAAGTGGAGGGAAGATATTTTTAGTCATAACTAACTTTTCTCTCAAATCTTCCATTTTCATTTTCTCTCATTTTCTCTCAAACCAAACATCTTTCTCCAGGGCTTTTTCCTCTGATTTTGTCACCTAAATATCTCTTTTCAATTCTCTTTTGATTTGTAATCATCTCCTCATCAAAACCTCACCATTTGCTAATTGGATTTTCAAGATTTGGGTTCCAAAAAGGGAGAAACTCAAGTTTGGAGGTAAGAACGTCCTTCTCCTCTAAACTCTCAGTTCTTTACTGAAATTCCTAAGTTCTCAATCCTTAATTTGTGTTTCATAAAAGGTTTTATAGATGTGATCTTGATTTTGGCTTTAAAATGCAAGATTTGCTTGTTTTTGGTGAAATTTCGTATGATCTGTTTGGGCAGTGTTTTGAGGTGTCAATTTGATGTTAAATGAATGTTAAATTGATGAGTAATTGAGGTTTGATCAATGCAATCCCGAATAGGTTGAATTTCCTAAGTTTTGCTTGAGTTTTTGGTTGTTTTTGGAGTGTTTTTGATGATCTGTTGTTGCTGGAGGTATAAGGACGTGATTGGGATCCTTTTGGATGTTAATTGATGTTTATAAATGGTTAGAAGTGGTGGATCTTGGCTGGGTTAGGTTTTGGAAGTGTTTTCGGTTGTGTTTGGTAGCCGAAATGTTGGATTTGTGTAGAGCAGCGAGTTGAGTTGTGTTGCTGGTGCTTTTAATGCATAATGATGCATTAATCCTCTGTTGTTGTGTGCTTGAAACAGGGGAGGTTGATCCGTGGGCATTAGAGGTGGTGTGAAAGGCTTCGGATGCTTGGAAGGCTTGTTGGCTAGCCTTGTTTTGTGTATCGGTGAGTGAAGTTGGGTTTTCGGCTTTAAAACCAAGGTTTGAAGGTTTTGGGAGCTTAGTTTAAGTCTAAACAACTTAGCTAAGCTCAAGAGTAAGTAAATGGAATTTCTCTCTTGATTGTGTTATGAAATGGTTTTTAAAGCACTTGTGAATGTTGAATGCAATGCATGTGATTTGCATGTTCTAAATTCTGTTTTGAAAGCATACTTTTATCATGGTTTAATGCTGGTTTGGAAAGCCATGAGTGATGGATGCTCAAGGTAAGAGATTCATGGTTTTGTACATTATAATTGTGAAATTGATGCATGGTGTTGCATGTTGTTTAATGGCTTTGTTTAATGCTTTAAAACAGTGGATTGATGATGGTAAATGGTGGTTTATGCATTTTGGTTATGCTTGTAAATCATTGGATTAATGTGGTAAGATGGTTATATTGGCAAGTGATGTAAGTGGTTCTTGGTTACTTTAATCGGATATAGTTAGCCGGCTATAGGATTGGGTGCACCGTGAATAAATTCGCCTTGGATGTGGAGTGGTTAAGAGTGAACCGGTAACTCCATCCAAGTATCCTAACGAGATGGTTAAGGTCATAATGGTGATTGGAATCCCATTCGAGGACCTTGGGTAAGCAAAGGTAATAATGGTGGTTAAAATTCCATTTGAGGACCTTGTGCTTGTTAAGATCACAATGGTGGTGTAAAGTCCATGTGTGGATCTTGTGTAGGGTGTCCCGGATCTCGTTAGTGATGTTATACAACTACCAATCGGTGATGCTAAGGTTATATGGTGGTTAAAATTCCATATATGGGAACCTTGTGCATGTTAAGGTTATATGGTGGTTAAAATTCCATATATGGGAACCTTGTGAATGTTAAGGTCATATGGTGGTTAAAATTCCATATAGAGGACCTTGTGTGTTGTAAGGTCAAATGGTGATTAAAAGTCCATTTGGGGACCTTGGATTGGTAGTGTGTATGAAGCGTGGGGACAACGCTTGTGATCCGCGTATCCGATTGGATGTTGAGTTGAAAAGTGGATTTGGTTTATCACTTGGAAGCCAATGTAATGTTCTTGGTTATAATAAAGCATGAGATGCTTGAAATGATGCATGGTTGCATGATAAGTGTGTGACCTATGAATGCATATTTACTTGTTAGCTTGAACAAGTGTTGATTATCTATTGAGGATGATGCATGTGTGCATGAAATCTTCTTAGTACATTGAAGTCTTGCTAAGACTTGTTTTTAAAGGCATGTGATGCAAAATTTGATGATGTGGTTCATATGTTGTAATTGTTTAATGCACATGTTAGATTGTAAGAGTAAATGATTTTAAATGGTTTCTTGCCTAAAGATGGTTTACAATTATTAGAAGGGTATGATGTGAAGTGGAAGTGATTTCCAAGGTTTTGAATTTAACTTTGCATATGATGTTCATGCATGGGATGGTTAAATTGATGGTATTGCAAGTTTATGTTTTGAAAAGGGTTTACTTGGCTTCCTAAGCTAAGGGTTGGTTTTTATGTTAGAAAGATGCATGATGATAAGCATGTTGTTGAAAGGGGTTTTCAAACATTGCTTTGGTTTATCAAAACGAGTTTGCTTTTAAAAGTGGTTTTATGACTCGCTGCATTGATGGTGTTTTGGTTTTGAGCATTCCTCACTAAGCATTTTGTGCTTACGCTCCTTTTTGTCCATCAATGCAGATCTTTGAAGTTGGAACAGCGGGAAGCAAGGGATTCAAGGAAAGCTCCACTTGAGATGTATGTCTCGGTTAATAGCTATAGATAATAAAGGCAATGGGGGGAATCTTTTATGTTGATGTTAATGAGTTTGTGTACGTTGGACAAGATTGGTTTATGTTGTTGATAATGTTGGAACATGTACTTGGTCTTTATGAGTTGGTTTAATCAATTGATGCTTGAATGGTTTGCTAAGTAGGAAGCATACCTTAGATTTGGGGCTTTCCATATTTGATGCCATGTTGATGTTTGGTTGATTCAATTATGTTCCTAATATGTGGAATGTCTTGCTGGTAAAGTTTGGTTGCACTTGGAGCATGATTGGTTGGTCAATTGCATGTTTAGGCAAGCCATATTCAGCAATCTGGGCAGGCCGTATCGGAACGGGAGCTACCGTTTCGGAACAAGGGCCCTATAATAGCCCAGGCGTTCGAAACGGAAGGAACCGTTCTGAAACGGAAATGGTTCTACCAGGCCCCGTTTCGGAACCCGTTGCGGAACGGTCCCGCGTTTCGAAACAGACTCTCCCTGTTTCGGAACACCCGACCGTTGGGGGCTGACATGGGCGGTTATATGTTTCGAAATTTTTGCATTTTGGTCCTGAAGTTTGTTTATGCAATTGTGTGAGTTCGGGATGTCCGTTTGAGTTGAATTTTGGCTGTGAAGCATGAAACATGATTAATTTCAGGTTGGTAACTTTTAATTGGGTTAAGTCCCTGTAATTATCAGAATTTACAATTTGGTCTTTAAAGTTGTAATTTATGCAATTGAGTCCCTGTTTGTTCTCTGATGGTTATGATTTTTGAGTATGTTGATTGTATGATCTTGTCTAGGGATATTATGCATTTAGACAGGTTTTAAAAGAAAAAAAGGGTCGTTAATCAAGGTTGACTTTCGGGTTGACTTTGGTTTTCCCCATGTAATCTTCTTAATTCGGGTCAATCGTCTAGGCCGGGTTAAGGGGGTTACATTTGGTGGTATCAGAGCTGAGTTGCGAATGCTTTGGGAAACGGTAAGTTGTTGTAATATGTGTTTGAAGTTTATTCTGATGTGTGGTTGGAAGTTGGTTAGAGTGCGTGATTTAAGTGAATTGTTGATGATGTTTCTAAGCATGCTTTTTGGTTATGAATCTTCATTGAGCTCATGTGGATTTGTGTTGATGTTGTGCTGGTGTTGTGAGCTGATTTTATGAATGATGGAAGTGTAATGGGCATGATATTGATGATGCTATGCTGTTGCGAGTGGATGTTGTTTGATGAAAGCATGATCGAATATGTTGTTTGATATGCTTGATGTTGTGATATCCATGTTTTTATTGACTGTTATGTCATGTAAAAGGGGAGGATTCGGGATACCCATTGCCTTATTATTATAGCTATTGTGTTATTTTGGAGTTGGAGTTTGAATCCTTGCTTAAAGCTGGTCTAATTGATTTGTTTGTTTTATTGTGGTTGTTTGCTGTTGATAGCATGGTGAAATCGATGAAAGAATGGCAGTTGGGTGAGATGGTTGCTGCATTAGGGCAGGTTGTTAAGGCGTGGAATTCACCTTTTAGTGAAGGTGTTTGGTCTCAATCTTATGTGCCTGGTGTTGAGGTAGTGAGGCAGGAGGAAGGAGTTGGTTCCGTGATGAAAGATTCATCATCTGTTGTCCAAGAGGTGTTGGGAACATCCCAGACTGTGGTAATAGCAAGGTCTGTAGACGTGCCGGTTGTGGGATGTGCGGGCTTGTCGAAACAGCGTTTGCATGATATGGGAATTATGGAGTATCATGGTTCGACACCTGAGTCGTTCGGGGCTTGGTTAGCCAGTGTAGTTCTGATTTTGGATCAGGAAGGGTGTGATTATGCCTGTAAGCTGGGAAGCGTTGTCTCGTTGATGTTGGAGGACGCTTGTGCTTGGTGGACATCTGTAGCGGTGGCCTCGCACATCCAGGATATTGATTGGGACTTCTTTGTGTCTGCCTTTTATGAAAGGTACCTTGGAGAGGAAATCTCGAGGGGTAAGCAATATGATGGAAGATTTTGTGTGAATCAAAGTCTGAGTGGTAGTGCAAATCTGGGGCAAGTGCTGTTTGATCAAGAAGTGGGTGCTCAGTTACCGGTGTGTGACCGTTGTGGAAGGCGTCATGTTTGTGGCTATTGGGGCGCAGGTGCTTGTTGGAACTGTGGTTCTAAGGAGCATGTGAAGCGAGATTGTCCACAAGTGGTAAAGTTCGCTTCAGTGGTAGCAGAAGGGTCTCTGAAGGGTCGTGGGCACGGCCGAGACAAGGTTCGAAGGTGGCAAGGAGAGCAGAAAGTTGTGAAGAGTTTGGGAAATGGAATTTGCTTGAAGTGTGGGTCTGTTGGACATATGAGGCGTAATTGTTTGAGGTTGGCTCGGGGTAGTCAAGGCGCTGTACTGCAAGGAGATGGTGGTGACTTTGGTGTATTGGCTGGTGCCGCAGCGGTGCAGCTAGAGAATGGTGGTTCTGCGAGGAAGAGAGCTCGCCTGTTGAAGCTCCGGGGTGGTGATGCGTTTCCAGGTAACCTTGCTAAGTGGTTTTTGCTCTAGTTATCTTCGTTTGGTTTTGGTTTGGTTTTTCTTTGTGTAGAAGGTGTGGTCTCGTTGTTAGCATGTTTGGGGTAGTAGTTGTTGTTGTTTTGGAAACAACCTTAGTGTGAAGAAATATTAGTGAAAATATTGTGGATAATGGGTTGCTGGGATGATGGAGTTGGTTATGCTAGATGTGAGATAGGAGGTTGTTCTTAGACGGATTCTGAGAATGTTATTGGTGGGTGTGAATGGACATACATGCACAGTTAAAATCATTTGTTATATACTATAATATATATGTACTGGTCCATGCATAAATGTGGCATGACATTAGAGGTTTTGCATACATGTACATTAGGCATTGGTAGGGCATGTTGGTGACCATGCATATAACGTTCACACTCGCTAATGACTAATCGAGTTTGTTAGTGCTGTGATAGAGTTAGGTTGAATGATGGGTTTTTAGAGGATGTTTTGGTGCTAGGAGAATGTTAGAAGTTGTGGAGGGTATTAAGCGAGCTGTTAGTAATCGGGAGTGCGGTGTAGCATGTTGGTAGAAAGAAAGTGTTTGGTGCTTAACGAGTTTAGTGGTGTGGTAGTAAGAAGATTGCCGATGAAGTTAGAATCGGTCGAGTGGTTGTGAATAGCTAGTAAAGGTGGTAGTTCCTTGGAAGCTAGGTGATGTTGTATGTTGTGGGTGAGTTCCAAGGTGCTGAGGTAACTTGGCATAGGTGTTGTGTTGTGGGTTGTAGAGAAGGGTTAGTCTGGGAAAGTAGGAGTCTCGTAACCTAGTTACGTATGTGTAGGTTGGGCGGTGTCCTGGTAAGGCAAGTGTTGCAGTCTATCTTGAAGTGGAAAGGCGATGTAAGATCTAAGGCCCTTGTTGGTTGGCCGAATTTTGTGAGAAATGTTGGTTGGTTGTAGGTAAGTAAATTCCTTTTGAAGTCAGCTAGTGGTGTGTGGAACTGCTGGCGGAGCCAAGGTTGGGGTTTTGTGACGGGGTTATCAGGTGATGGGTGAGTTTTCCGGGTGAGCTGTTGAAGTTATGATAGCGGTGGATGTGAAGTAGTGCCAGCATTGTGTTGGGAAGTTTAGGTAAGCAGTTGATGCTTAAGGATTCTTGCTTGGTGTGGTAACCTTTGGAAGAGGTTGAGCAGTTGTGCAAGGAGTTTTAGAGGAAGTGAAGGTTGTGGGATACATGGTGGCTGAATTGGTTTGGTTGGCGTCACTATGTGTGCGAGTTTTGGGAATTATGAGTTAAGGTGGTGTATGCTGCAAAAAGGTTGAAGGTTCTTCAGGTTGTTGTTGGGTCTATGTGCAGTTCAGAAGAATGAAAGGATAGGGTGTGGATAGTATCTGAGTGCTTTGGGAATTTTTGAACAGTATGTGGTGTGTGGGGTTCGGTGGAGTTTTGCCTGGAGAGTGTTCAGTGGTGGTTGAGGCTTTTGTGTGCCTTGTGTGTTGATCTGGGAAGGTTGTTGTTCTCATTTCGCCAGTTGAAATTTCGAGGACGAAATTTCCTTAGAGGGGGAGAGTTGTAACGCCCTGGTTTTGGGCTTAGAAGTTTTGGGCTTGGACCGGTTCGGTCAGAGTGCGGTTCGAATATAAAAAGGTGAAATTAGGAAAGCCTAGTTCGGGTTGCATTAAAATTATGGAAAAATGCCCTAAAATCCTCTTTTAATATATATAAGTGAACTGTGGAATCAATTTTACAAAATGAGGTTTGGAAGGGTGACATTTTGGCTAGTGACCAAAATGTAATTTTTGAAAACTGCGTGACTGTTTTAAAAAGGATTGAAACTTTGAATCTTTAAGGAGCTATTTACCCAATGGGAGTTTCTCCAGATTTTTCTTAAATATTAATGATTTAATTAAAGGCTTTTAAATTAAACAAAAGTGGAGGGAAGATATTTTTAGTTATAACTAACTTTTCTCTCAAATCTTCCATTTTCATTTTCTCTCATTTTCTCTCAAACCAAACATCTTTCTCCAGGGCTTTTTCCTCTGATTTTGTCACCTAAATATCTCTTTTCAATTCTCTTTTGATTTGTAATCATCTCCTCATCAAAACCTCACCATTTGCTAATTGGATTTTCAAGATTTGGGTTCCAAAAAGGGAGAAACTCAAGTTTGGAGGTAAGAACGTCCTTCTCCTCTAAACTCTCAGTTCTTTACTGAAATTCCTAAGTTCTCAATCCTTAATTTGTGTTTCATAAAAGGTTTTATAGATGTGATCTTGATTTTGGCTTTAAAATGCAAGATTTGCTTGTTTTTGGTGAAATTTCGTATGATCTGTTTGGGCAATGTTTTGAGGTGTCAATTTGATGTTAAATGAATGTTAAATTGATGAGTAATTGAGGTTTGATCAATGCAATCCCGAATAGGTTGAATTTCCTAAGTTTTGCTTGAGTTTTTGGTTGTTTTTGGAGTGTTTTTGATGATCTGTTGTTGCTGGAGGTATAATGACGTGATTGGGATCCTTTTGGATGTTAATTGATGTTTATAAATGGTTAGAAGTGGTGGATCTTGGCTGGGTTAGGTTTTGGAAGTGTTTGGAGGTGTTTTCGGTTGTGTTTGGTAGCCGAAATGTTGGATTTGTGTAGAGCAGCGAGTTGAGTTGTGTTGCTGGTGCTTTTAATGCATAATGATGCATTAATCCTCTGTTGTTGTGTGCTTGAAACATGGGAGGTTGATCCGTGGGCATTAGAGGTGGTGTGAAAGGCTTCGGATGCTTGGAAGGCTTGTTGGCTAGCATTGTTTTGTGTATCGGTGAGTGAAGTTGGGTTTTCGGCTTTAAAACCAAGGTTTGAAGGTTTTGGGAGCTTAGTTTAAGTCTAAACAACTTAGCTAAGCTCAAGAGTAAGTAAATGGAATTTCTCTCTTGATTGTGTTATGAAATGGTTTTTAAAGCACTTGTGAATGTTGAATGCAATGCATGTGATTTGCATGTTCTAAATTCTGTTTTGAAAGCATACTTTTATCATGGTTTAATGCTGGTTTGGAAAGCCATGAGTGATGGATGCTCAAGGTAAGAGATTCATGGTTTTGTACATTATAATTGTGAAATTGATGCATGGTGTTGCATGTTGTTTAATGGCTTTGTTTAATGCTTTAAAACAGTGGATTGATGATGGTAAATGGTGGTTTATGCATTTTGGTTATGCTTGTAAATCATTGGATTAATGTGGTAAGATGGTTATATTGGCAAGTGATGTAAGTGGTTCTTGGTTACTTTAATCGGATATAGTTAGCCGGCTATAGGATTGGGTGCACCGTGAATAAATTCGCCTTGGATGTGGAGTGGTTAAGAGTGAACCGGTAACTCCATCCAAGTATCCTAACGAGATGGTTAAGGTCATAATGGTGATTGGAATCCCATTCGAGGACCTTGGGTAAGCAAAGGTAATAATGGTGGTTAAAATTCCATTTGAGGACCTTGTGCTTGTTAAGATCACAATGGTGGTGTAAAGTCCATGTGTGGATCTTGTGTAGGGTGTCCCGGATCTCGTTAGTGATGTTATACAACTACCAATCGGTGATGCTAAGGTTATATGGTGGTTAAAATTCCATATATGGGAACCTTGGGCATGTTAAGGTTATATGGTGGTTAAAATTCCATATATGAGAACCTTGTGAATGTTAAGGTCATAAGGTGGTTAAAATTCCATATAGAGGACCTTGTGTGTTGTAAGGTCAAATGGTGATTAAAAGTCCATTTGGGGACCTTGGATTGGTAGTGTGTATGAAGCGTGGGGACAACGCTTGTGATCCGCGTATCCGATTGGATGTTGAGTTGAAAAGTGGATTTGGTTTATCACTTGGAAGCCAATGTAATGTTCTTGGTTATAATAAAGCATGAGATGCTTGAAATGATGCATGGTTGCATGAGAAGTGTGTGACCTATGAATGCATGTTTACTTGTTAGCTTGAACAAGTGTTGATTATCTATTGAGGATGATGCATGTGTGCATGAAATCTTCTTAGTACATTGAAGTCTTGCTAAGACTTGTTTTTAAAGGCATGTGATGCAAAATTTGATGATGTGGTTCATATGTTGTAATTGTTTAATGCACATGTTAGATTGTAAGAGTAAATGATTTTAAAAGGTTTCTTGCCTAAAGATGGTTTACAATTATGAGAAGGGTATGATGTGAAGTGGAAGTGATTTCCAAGGTTTTGAATTTAACTTTGCATATGATGTTCATGCATGGGATGGTTAAATTGATGGTATTGCAAGTTTATGTTTTGAAAAGGGTTTACTTGGCTTCCTAAGCTAAGGGTTGGTTTTTATGTTTGAAAGATGCATGATGATAAGCATGTTGTTGAAAGGGGTTTTCAAACATTGCTTTGGTTTATCAAAACGAGTTTGCTTTTAAAAGTGATTTTATGACTCGCTGCATTGATGGTGTTTTGGTTTTGAGCATTCCTCACTAAGCATTTTGTGCTTACGCTCCTTTTTGTCCATCAATGCAGATCTTTGAAGTTGGAACAGCGGGAAGCAAGGGATTCAAGGAAAGCTCCACTTGAGATGTATGTCTCGGTTAATAGCTATAGATAATAAAGGCAATGGGGGGGAGAATCTTTTATGTTGATGTTAATGAGTTTGTGTACGTTGGACAAGATTGGTTTATGTTGTTGATAATGTTGGAACATGTACTTGGTCTTTATGAGTTGGTTTAATCAATTGATGCTTGAATGGTTTGCTAAGTAGGAAGCATACCTTTAGATTTGGGGCTTTCCATATTTGATGCCATGTTGATGTTTGGTTGATTCAATTATGTTCCTTATATGTGGAATGTCTTGCTGGTAAAGTTTGGTTGCACTTGGAGCATGATTAGTTGTTCAATTGCATGTTTAGGCAAGCCATATTCAGCAATCTGGGCAGGCTGTATCGGAACGGGAGCTACCGTTTCAGAACGGGGGCCCTGTAATAGCCCAGGCGTTCGAAACAGAAGGAACCGTTCCGAAACGGAAATGGTTCTGCCAGGCCCCGTTTCGGAACCCGTTGCGGAACGTTCCCGCGTTTAGAAACAGGCTCTCCCTGTTTTGGAACACCCGACCGTTGGGGGCTGACATGGGCGGTTATATGTTTCGAAATGTTTGCATTTTGGTCCTGAAGTTTGTTTATGCAATTGTGTGAGTTCGGAATGTCCGTTTGAGCTGAATTTTGGCTGTGAAGCATGAAACATGATTAATTTCAAGTTGGTAACTTTTAATTGGGTTAAGTTCCTGTAATTATCAGAATTTACAATTTGGTCCTTAAAGTTGTAATTTATGCAATTGAGTCCCTGTTTGTTCTCTGATGGTTATGATTTTTGAGTATGTTGATTGTATGATCTTGTCTAGGGATATTATGCATTTAGACAGGTTTTAAAAGAAAAAAAGGGTCGTTAATCAAGGTTGACTTTCGGGTTGACTTTGGTTTTCCCCGTGTAATCTTCTTAATTCGGGTCAATCGTCTAGGCCGGGTTAAGGGGGTTACAGTTCGAATAATCGACACCGGTTCCATCGGCCCTACCCGACTCGGCAAAAACATCTAAGCCCAAAACCGGGGTGTTACAACTCTCCCCCACTTAGGAAATTTCGTCCTTGGAATTTTACTTGAAGGGAAAAGATGTGGAAATTGCCTCAGCATGTCCGACTTGCTTTCTCATGTGGCCTCCTCAACTCCTCAGTGTCGCCACAACACCTTCACAAGCTCAATCGTCTTGCCACGAAGAACTTTGCTACTCGAATCCAAAATTCTCACAAGTTCCTAATCACAAGACATATCCGGATTCAACTCAATTTCCTCAACCGGCATCACATGCGAAGGATCCGATCTATATCTTCGCAACATAGATACATGTAACACATCATGGATCTTTTCCAACTTGGGAGTCAACCTCAACCGATAAGCCATAGGACCAACTCGCTCCACAACCTCATAAGGACCAATAAACCTTGGACTAAGCTTTCCCTTACGTCCAAACCTCATCACCTTCTTCCAAGGCGATACCTTAAGGAACACGTGATCTCCAACCGCAAACTCAACCTCTTTACGCTTTAAATCCGCGTAAGACTTTTGACGATCTAAGGCAGCCTTCAACCACTCACATATGAGCTTCACCTTCTCTGTTGTTCCCTT
This sequence comes from Hibiscus tridactylites, assembly GCA_958450335.1. Taxonomy (NCBI): domain Eukaryota; kingdom Viridiplantae; phylum Streptophyta; class Magnoliopsida; order Malvales; family Malvaceae; genus Hibiscus; species Hibiscus tridactylites. The sequence goes on along the minus strand of OY288289.1, from coordinate 42,872,200 downwards.
GAGCATAATCGGTAATGAAAGCAACTTTTGTCTCGCCTCAGCCTAACAAAGAGGCATTCTACACTTCCTCTCATACAAGGCCTCATACATCGCCATTTGTATACTTGCCTGAAAATTGTTGTTATAAGCAAACTCAACCAACGACATATGCTTTTCCCAAGAACCCTAGAAATCAATCACAAAACATCGCAACATATCCTCAAGCACCTAGATAACTCGTTTCAACTGCGCATTCGACAGAGGATGATATAAAATGCTGAAATTCAACCGCGTAGCCAACGCCTGATGTAAACATTCCCCAAACCTTGCTGTAAACCTCAGATCTGTATCCAACACTATTGACTTGGGCACACCGTGCAAGCGCACGATCTCAACAATATACAACTCAGCTAACTAATCCAACATATACTGTAACGCCCCGGTTTTGGGCTCAGAAGTTTTGGGCGTTGACCGGTTCGGTCAAAGTGCTGATCAAATATATAAGAGTGAATTTAGGAAAGCCTAGTTCGGGTTGCATTAAAAATATGGAAAATGTTCTAAAATCATCTTTTATTATATAAAAGTGAACTGTGAAATCAATTTTGGAAAATGAGGTTCGGAAGGTTGACATTTTGGCTAGTGACCAAAATGCAATTTTTGAAAGTTGCGGGACAGTTTTATAAAGGATTGAAACTTTGAATCTTTAAGGAGCTATTATTCCAAAAAGGATTTCTCCAGATTTTTCTAAGATATTTTAAGGCTTTATTCTGATTTTAAAGATTATGAAATGTGGAGGGAAACCATTTTTACCATTTCTTAACTAATTTTCTATTTTCTCTCAATTTTCCTTTTCCCTCATTTTCTCTCCACCCAAACACAATTCTCCAGATTTTCTTCTCTGATTTTGGCATCTAAATCACTCAATTCAACTCTCTTTTGATTCCTAATCATCTCTACAACAAAACCTCTCAATTTGCAAGTTGTTTCATTAAGCATTTTGGTTCTAAAAAGGAGAAATTCAAGTTTGGAGGTAAGAACGTCCTTCTCCTCTAAACTATCAGTTCTTTACTGAAATTCCTAAGTTCTCAATCCTTGATTTGCGTTTTGTTAATGGCTTTTCAATTGAAATCTTGATTTTGGCTTAAAATGCAAGATTTGGTGATTTTGGTGAAATTTTCGTGTGATCTGTTTGGGCAGTGTTTTGAAGTGTTAAAATGATGTTAAATGAATGTTAAATTGATTAGAAGTTGAGGTTTAATCAATGCAATCCCGGATAGGTTGAATTTCCTAAGTTTGGCTTGAGTTTTTTGTTGTTTTTGGAGTGTTTTTGGTGATCTGTTATACCTGGAGGTATAAGGATGTGTTTGTGATCATTTTGGATGTTAATTGATGTTTAAAAATGGTTAGAAGTGATGGATCTTGGCTGGGTTAAGTTTTGGAAGTGTTTGGAGGTGATTTCGGTTGTGTTTGGTAGCCAAATTGTTGGATTTGGGTTGAGCAGCGAGTTGAATCTTGTTGCTGGTGTTTTTAATGCATAATGATGCATTAATCCTCTGTTGTTGTGTACTTGAAACAGGGGAGTTTGGTTCGTGAGCTTTGAAGGTGTTGTGGAAGGTTTTCGGATGCTTGGGAGGCTTGTCGGCTAGCCTTGTTTTGTGTATCGGTGAGTGAAGTTGGGTTTTCAGCTTTTAAACCAAGGTTTGAAGGTTTTGGGAGCTTAGTTTAAGTCTAAACAACTTTGCTAAGCTCAAGAGTAAGTGATTGGGTTTTCGCTCTTGAATTGTGTTGTGTTTGGTTTTAAAAGCTATTGTGGTTGATGATTGAGATGCATATGTTTTGCATGGTTAAAATCTGTTTTGAAAGCATACTTTAAGCATGGTTTAATGCTGGTTTTGGAAGCCATTTGTGAAGGATGCTCAAGGTAAGAGATCCTTGGTTTTGTACATGGTAATTGTGATTTTGATGCATGATGTTGCATGTTGATCTATGGCTTTGGATGATGCTTTAAAACAGTGAATTGATGATGGTAAATGTTACTTTTTTTGCATATTGGTTATGCATGTGAATCATTGGGTTAATGAGGTAATGGTTTTGCATATTGGTTATGCATATGAATCATTGGATTATCATGGTAAGATAGTTATATTGGCAAGTGGTGAAAGTGGTTCTTGGTTCGTTGATCGGATATAGTTAGCCGGCTATTGGATTGGGTGCACCGTGAATTAAGTCGCCTTGGAGGTGGAGTGGTCAAGAGTGGACCGGTAAACTCCCTTCAAGTATCCTAACGAGATGGTTAAGGTCATAATGGAGGTGTTGCCCATTCGAGGACCTTGGTTGAGCAAAGGTTATATGGTGTTTAAAAGTCCATATAGGAGAACCTTGTGCTTGTTGAGATCACAATGGCGGTGTTAAGTCCATGTGTGGATCTTGTGTGGGGTGTCCCAGATCTCGTTAGTGTTGTGATACAACTACCAATCGGTGAATGCAAAGGTTGTATGGTGTTTGAAAGTCCATACATAGGAACCTTGTGCATGTCAAGGTTGTATGGTGTTTAAAAGTCCATACATGGGAACCTTGGGAAAAGTGGAGGTTGTATGGTGGTTGAAAGTCCATGCATGGGAACCTCGGAAGAAGCTAAGGTTGTATGGTGTTTAAAAGTCCATACATGGGAACCTTAGGCTTGTAAGGTCAAATGGTGTTTAAAAGTCCATTTGGGAGACCTTGGATTGGTAGGGTGTATGGAGCGTAGGGACAACGCTCGGAATCCGCGTATCCGATCGGGTGTTGAGTTGAAAAGTGGATGTGGATGATATTGGAGGCCAATGCAATGTTCTTGATCATAAGGAAGCATGAAATGCTTGAAATGATGCATATTTGCATGAGAAACATGAGATGCTTGAAAAGATGCATGGTTGCATGAAAAGTGTATAATGCTAGTGAATGTATGTTTACTTGTTCGGTTTAACAAGTGTTGATTGTCATTTGGTAAATGATGCATGTGTGCATGAAATCTCCTTAATGCATTGAAGTCTTGTTAAGACTTGTTTTAAAAGGGCATGTGATAATGATGTTATGGTTTTTGAGTTGCCTTTGGTTAATGCATGTATTGGATTGATTGAGTAAATGATTTTAAAGGACTTCTTGCTTAAATGGTTTTTAAGTTTAAGAAGGGTATGTTGTGAAATGGGAATGTTTTCCAAGGTTTTGATTTAACTTGGCATTTGGTGTTATGCATGGATGGTTAAGAGAATGATTATGACATTTACGCTTTGAAAGGTTTTCTTAGCTTGCTAAGCTAAGGTTTGGTTTCATGTATGTGCAATGCATGGTTTAAGCATGGTGTTGAAAAGGAGTTTTCAAACATGGCTTTGGTTTGTCAAATCGGATTGTTTTAAAAGAGTCTTGTAATCCGCTGCATTGATGGTGTTTTGGTTTTGAGCATTCCTCACTAAGCATTATGTGCTTACGCTCCTTTTTGTCCATCAATGCAGATTCTTGAAGTTTGGACAGCAAGGAGCAAGGGATTCAAGGTGGACTCCAATTGAGATGTATGTCTCGGTGAATAGCTATAGTTAATAAAGGCAATGGGGGTAGAATCTTTCAGATTGATGTTTTTGTGTTCGTTTAAGTTCGGACAAGTATGTTTTAATGTTGTTGATGTTGCTGAATCATGAATTGGCTATAATGAGTTTGGTTTGGAAAGTTTGTGCTTAAGTGGTTGCTTGTGTAGGAAGAATGCCTTTACATTTGGGGCTTTTCATATATGATGTTAAATTGTTGATTTGATGATGCCTACAAGTTATACTTATGTTGAATTGCATGCTGGTAAAGTTTGGTGACATTTGGAGCATGTTTGAATGATTAATTGCATGTTTTGGAATGCCTTTTTGCTGCAATCTGTGCAGGCGTTTCGGAACGGGTGCCTTGCATGAACCCAGGCGTCCGAAACGGTATGCACCGTTTCGAAACGGTTTGGTCTCTGCCAGACCCCCGTTGCGGAACGCGTTGCGGAACGGCCCCGAGTTTCGAAACGGGCCTTGCCTGTTTCGGAACGGGTGACCGTTGAGGGCTAACATGGGCGGTTAAATGTTTCAAAATGTTTGCATTTTGGTCCTGAAACTTGTTTGTGCAATTGTATGAGTTCGGGATGTCCGTTTGAGCCGAAATTTGGCTGAGAAGCATGAAACCTGATTAATTTTAAGTTGGTAACTTAAAATTTGGCTAAGTCCTTAAAGTTTTCAGAATTTACAATTTGGTCCCTAAAGTTGTAAATTGTTCAATTGGGTCCCTGTTTGATCTCTGATGTTTGTGATCTTTGAGTATGTTGTTTGTGTGATCACAATTAGGATTAATGTGCATCTAGACAAGATTAAAAAGAAAAAAAAGGGTCGTTAATCAAGGTTGACTTTCGGGTTGACTTTGGTTTTCCCCGTGTGACTTTCTTAATTCGGGTCAACCGTCTAGGCCGGGTTAAGGGGGTTACATTTGGTGGTATCAGAGCTGAGTTGCGAATGCTTGGAGAAAACGGTAAGTTGTTGTGATATGTGTGTGTTGTTTACCTTGATGTGTGGTTGAAGGTTAGTTGAAACACGTGTTTCTGAATATGCTGCTGGTGTTTTTGAGTATGCTGCTGATGTTTCTGAGCATGTTGCTGATGTTTTCAAGCATGTTTTATGGTTATGAATCTTGGTTGAGTTTGTGTGGATATGTGCTGGTGTTGTGAGCTGATGTTATGCATGATGGAAGTGCTATGAGTATGTTATGTTGCTTTTATGCTGATGCAAATGGATGCTGTTTGACGTAAGCATGATCAAAGTATGTTGTTTGATATGCTTGGTGTTGTGATATCTATGTTGTGTTGACTGTTATGTCATGTAAAGGGGAGGATTCGGGATACCCATTGCCTTATTAATATAGCTATTGCGTTATTTTGGAGTTGGAGTTTGAATCCTTGCTTAATGCTGGTCTAACTGGTTTGTTTTCTTGTTGTGATTGTTTGTTGTTGTTAGTAGTATGGCAAAGTCGATGGAAGAATGGCAGTTGGGTGAGATGGTTGCTGCCTTGGGGCAGGTTGTTAAGGCTTGGAATTCACCTTTCTGTAGAGGTGTTTTGTCTCAGTCTTCTGTGCCTGGAGTTGAAGTGGTAAGGCAAGGGAAAGAAGCTGGTTCTGTGATGAAGAGTTCATCATCTGTTGTTCAGGAGGTGTTGGGAACATCTCAGGCTGTGGTAAAGGTAAAGTCAGTGGATGAGCTGGCTGTGGGATGTGTGAGTTTGCCGAAGCAACGTTTGTTTGACTTGGGTGCTGTAGAGTATCATGGTTCAACACCTGAGGCATTTGAGGCCTGGTTGGCCAGGGTGGTTCTGATTTTGGATCAGGAGGGCTGTGATTATGCCTGTAAGCTGGGGAGTGTTGTTTCTCTGATGTTGGAGGATGCGTGTGCCTGGTGGACATCTGTGGCGGTGGCGTCACATATTGATGATATTGATTGGGATTTCTTTGTATCTGCTTTTTGTGAAAGGTATCTTGGAAGGGAATTTCCAAGGATTGAGCAAGGTGAAGGTAGTGCTGTTGTGGAGCAAGTGTTGCTTGAGCAAGGGGTGGAAGCTCAGCCACCGGTGTGTAACCGTTGTGAAAGGCGCCATGTTGGAGGTTGTTGGGGCGCGGGTGCTTGCTGGAATTGTGGTTCTAAAGTGCATGTTAAGCGTGATTGTCCTCACGGAGTGAAGTCAGCTTTGGTGTTAGCCAAAGGGTCTCTAAAAGGTCGTGGGCACGGCCGAGGCAAGGTTCAGAGGTGGCAAAAAGAGCAGAAGGTTGTAAAGAGTTTGGGAAAAGAGAATTGCTGGAAATGTGGGTCTGCTGATCACATGAGACGTGATTGTTTGATGTTGGCTCGGAATAGCCAAGGTTCCTTACCGCAAGGAGTTGATGTTGACCCTGGTGTGTTAGCTGGTGCTGCAGTTGAGCCGCATGAGGATGATGGTTCCGCAAGGAAGAGAGCTCGTCTGAAGAAGCTTCAGGGAGGTGTTGTGTTTTCAGGTAACCTTGTTAAGTAATCTTTGCTCTAGTTACCTTAGTTTGGTTTCTGTTGGTTTTCCTTGCGTGGCAAGTTTAGTCTGGTTGCCAGCTTGTTTGGGGTAATGGTAGTTGTTTGGGAACATCTTTGGTGTGAAGAAGGCTTAGTGAGTATCTGGTGGTTAATGGTTGTTGGTATGATGGAGTTAGATAAGCTAGAAGTGAGGTAGGAGGTTGTTCTTAGACGGATTTGAGGATGTTATTGTAGGGTGTGAACTGGCATTCATGCACAGTTAAAATCATTGTTATATGTTATATTATATATGTTGGTCCATGCATACATGTGGCATGACATTAGAGGTTTTGCATACATGTACATCAGGCATTGTTAGGGCATGTAGGTGATCATGCATACGATGTTCACACTCGCTGATAACTAATCGAATCTGTTAGTGTGGTGGTTGGTTTGGATGATGGGTTTTTAGAGGTTGTTTTGGTGCTGGGTGAGAGTTAGTGGTGGTGGAGTATATTAAGATGGTTGCTGGTGATAGTGAGAGTGGTATGGCCTGCTGGTAGAAGGATAGTGTTTGTTGCTTAAAGAGTTTAGTGGTTTGGTGGTGAAGGGTACCGGTTGAGGCTAATATCGGTTAAGTGGGTTGTGTAGCTAAAAGGAAGTGGTAGTTCCTTGGTGCTAGTGATGTTGCAGTTTTGTGGTTGTGTTCCCAAGTGCTGAGGTAGCTTAGCTTTTAAGTTGTTGTGAAAGGGTTGTGATGGTAAGTGCTGGTTCTTAGCAACCTTTGAGGAGTTTAGAAGTTGTTATGTGTGTTTTGGATAAGCAATGTTCTGGTAATGCAAGTGTTAAGGTTGAAGTTTGAAGTGAGAGGGTTATGAAAGATCGAAGGTTTTTGTTGGTTGTTTGGGTTCTTGTGAGAAGTGGTTGGCTGGTTGTGGTTAAGGAAGTTCTGTTTGAAGTCAGCTGGTGGTGTGTGGAGCGACTGACGGATTCAAGTTGGGGTTATGTTGTAATTCTTGGAATTTGGGTGAGTAATCCTGGTAAGCTGTTATGGTGATGTTGGCGGGGTGTAAAGGATTATCAGCTTTTGTTGAAGAGTTTGAGTAACCCGTTGACGTTTAAGGATTTCTGCTTGTTAGGAAAATCCTTGGAAGAGGTTTGGGAGTTTGCAAGAGTTTTAGAAGCAGAAAGGCTTGCTTAATGGCTGAGTTGGATTGGTTGTTGTCTCTGTGTAAACAGGTCTTGGGAGTTGAGTGTTACAGTAATGTGAGCTGTGAAAGTTGAGGTTCTTCAGGTTGAGGTTGGGGCTGTGTACATTCCGGTTATGTGAAAGGTTAAGTTGTGGCTATCCTTGTGTGTTCTGGATTTAGTGAACAGCATGTGGTGGTGTTGTGTTCGGTGGAGTTTTGTGTGGGAAGTGTTCAGTGTTGGTTGAGGCTTTTGTGTTGCCTTGTGTGTTGATTTGAGAATGTTGTTGTTCTCTTTTCGCCGGTTGAAATTTCGAGGACGAAATTTCCTAAGGGGGGGGGGGAGAGTTGTAACGTCCCGGTTTTGGACTCAGAAGTTTTGGGCGTTGACCGGTTCGGTCAAAGTGCTGATCGAATATATAAGAGTGAATTTAGGAAAGCCTAGTTCGGGTTGCATTAAAAATATGGAAAAATGTTCTAAAATCATCTTTTATTATATGAAAGTGAACTGTGAAATCAATTTTGGAAAATGAGGTTCGGAAGGTTGACATTTTGGCTAGTGACCAAAATGTAATTTTTGAAAGTTGCGGGACAGTTTTATAAAGGATTGAAACTTTGAATCTTTAAGGAGCTATTATTCCAAAAAGGATTTCTCCAGATTTTTCTAAGATATTTTAAGGCTTTATTCTGATTTTAAAGATTATGAAATGTGGAGGGAAACCATTTTTACCATTTCTTAACTAATTTTCTATTTTCTCTCAATTTTCCTTTTCCCTCATTTTCTCTCCACCCAAACACAATTCTCCAGATTTTCTTCTCTGATTTTGGCATCTAAATCACTCAATTCAACTCTCTTTTGATTCCTAATCATCTCTACAACAAAACCTCTCAATTTGCAAGTTGTTTCATTAAGCATTTTGGCTCTAAAAAGGAGAAATTCAAGTTTGGAGGTAAGAACGTCCTTCTCCTCTAAACTATCAGTTCTTTACTGAAATTCCTAAGTTCTCAATCCTTGATTTGCGTTTTGTTAATGGCTTTTCAATTGAAATCTTGATTTTGGCTTAAAATGCAAGATTTGGTGATTTTGGTGAAATTTTCGTGTGATCTGTTTGGGCAGTGTTTTGAAGTGTTAAAATGATGTTAAATGAATGTTAAATTGATTAGAAGTTGAGGTTTAATCAATGCAATCCCGGATAGGTTGAATTTCCTAAGTTTGGCTTGAGTTTTTGGTTGTTTTTGGAGTGTTTTTGGTGATCTGTTATACCTGGAGGTATAAGGATGTGTTTATGATCATTTTGGATGTTAATTGATGTTTAAAAATGGTTAGAAGTGATGGATCTTGGCTGGGTTAAGTTTTGGAAGTGTTTGGAGGTGATTTCGGTTGTGTTTGGTAGCCAAATTGTTGGATTTGGGTTGAGCAGCGAGTTGAATCTTGTTGCTGGTGTTTTTAATGCATAATGATGCATTAATCCTCTGTTGTTGTGTGCTTGAAACAGGGGAGTTTGGTTCGTGAGCTTTGAAGGTGTTGTGGAAGGTTTTCGGATGCTTGGGAGGCTTGTCGGCTAGCCTTGTTTTGTGTATCGGTGAGTGAAGTTGGGTTTTCAGCTTTTAAACCAAGGTTTGAAGGTTTTGGGAGCTTAGTTTAAGTCTAAACAACTTTGCTAAGCTCAAGAGTAAGTGATTGGGTTTTCGCTCTTGAATTGTGTTGTGTTTGGTTTTAAAAGCTATTGTGGTTGATGATTGAGACGCATATGTTTTGCATGGTTAAAATCTGTTTTGAAAGCATACTTTAAGCATGGTTTAATGCTGGTTTTGGAAGCCATTTGTGAAGGATGCTCAAGGTAAGAGATCCTTGGTTTTGTACATGGTAATTGTGATTTTGATGCATGATGTTGCATGTTGATCTATGGCTTTGGATGATGCTTTAAAACAGTGAATTGATGATGGTAAATGTTACTTTTTTTGCATATTGGTTATGCATGTGAATCATTGGGTTAATGAGGTAATGGTTTTGCATATTGGTTATGCATATGAATCATTGGATTATCATGGTAAGATGGTTATATTTGCAAGTGGTGAAAGTGGTTCTTGGTTCGTTGATCGGATATAGTTAGCCGGCTATAGGATTGGGTGCACCGTGAATTAAGTCGCCTTGGAGGTGGAGTGGTCAAGAGTGGACCGGTAAACTCCCTTCAAGTATCCTAACGAGATGGTTAAGGTCATAATGGAGGTGTTGCCCATTCGAGGACCTTGGTTGAGCAAAGGTTATATGGTGTTTAAAAGTCCATATAGGAGAACCTTGTGCTTGTTGAGATCACAATGGCGGTGTTAAGTCCATGTGTGGATCTTGTGTGGGGTGTCCCGGATCTCGTTAGTGATGTGATACAACTACCAATCGGTGAATGCAAAGGTTGTATGGTGTTTGAAAGTCCATACATAGGAACCTTGTGCATGTCAAGGTTGTATGGTGTTTAAAAGTCCATACATGGGAACCTTGGGAAAAGTGGAGGTTGTATGGTGGTTGAAAGTCCATGCATGGGAACCTCGGAAGAAGCTAAGGTTGTATGGTGTTTAAAAGTCCATACATGGGAACCTTAGGCTTGTAAGGTCAAATGGTGTTTAAAAGTCCATTTGGGAGACCTTGGATTGGTAGGGTGTATGGAGCGTAGGGACAACGCTCGGAATCCGCGTATCCGATCGGGTGTTGAGTTGAAAAGTGGATGTGGATGATATTGGAGGCCAATGCAATGTTCTTGATCATAAGGAAGCATGAAATGCTTGAAATGATGCATATTTGCATGAGAAACATGAGATGCTTGAAAAGATGCATGGTTGCATGAAAAGTGTATAATGCTAGTGAATGTATGTTTACTTGTTCGGTTTAACAAGTGTTGATTGTCATTTGGTAAATGATGCATGTGTGCATGAAATCTCCTTAATGCATTGAAGTCTTGTTAAGACTTGTTTTAAAAGGGCATGCGATAATGATGTTATGGTTTTTGAGTTGCCTTTGGTTAATGCATGTATTGGATTGATTGAGTAAATGATTTTAAAGGACTTCTTGCTTAAATGGTTTTTAAGTTTAAGAAGGGTATGTTGTGAAATGGGAATGTTTTCCAAGGTTTTGATTTAACTTGGCATTTGGTGTTATGCATGGATGGTTAAGAGAATGATTATGACATTTACGCTTTGAAAGGTTTTCTTAGCTTGCTAAGCTAAGGTTTGGTTTCATGTATGTGCAATGCATGGTTTAAGCATGGTGTTGAAAAGGAGTTTTCAAACATGGCTTTGGTTTGTCAAATCGGATTGTTTTAAAAGAGTCTTGTAATCCGCTGCATTGATGGTGTTTTGGTTTTGAGCATTCCTCACTAAGCATTATGTGCTTACGCTCCTTTTTGTCCATCAATGCAGATTCTTGAAGTTTGGACAGCAAGGAGCAAGGGATTCAAGGTGGACTCCAATTGAGATGTATGTCTCAGTGAATAGCTATAGTTAATAAAGGCAATGGGGGTAGAATCTTTCAGATTGATGTTTTTGTGTTCGTTTAAGTTCGGACAAGTATGTTTTAATGTTGTTGATGTTGCTGAATCATGAATTGGCTATAATGAGTTTGGTTTGGAAAGTTTGTGCTTAAGTGGTTGCTTGTGTAGGAAGAATGCCTTTACATTTGGGGCTTTTCATATATGATGTTAAATTGTTGATTTGATGATGCCTACAAGTTATACTTATGTTGAATTGCATGCTGGTAAAGTTTGGTGACATTTGGAGCATGTTTGAATGATTAATTGCATGTTTTGGAATGCCTTTTTGCTGCAATCTGTGCAGGCGTTTCGGAACAGTGTGCACCGTTTCGGAACGGGTGCCTTGCATGAACCCAGGCGTCCGAAACGGTATGCACCGTTTCGAAACGGTTTGGTCTCTGCCAGACCCCCGTTGCGGAACGCGTTGCGGAACGGCCCCGAGTTTCAAAACGGGCCTTGCCTGTTTCGGAACGGGTGACCGTTGGGGGCTGACATGGGCGGTTAAATGTTTCAAAATGTTTGCATTTTGGTCCTGAAACTTGTTTGTGCAATTGTATGAGTTCGGGATGTCCGTTTGAGCTGAAATTTGGCTGAGAAGCATGAAACCTGATTAATTTTAAGTTGGTAACTTAAAATTTGGCTAAGTCCTTAAAGTTTTCAGAATTTACAATTTGGTCCCTAAAGTTGTAAATTGTTCAATTGGGTCCCTGTTTGATCTCTGATGTTTGTGATCTTTGAGTATGTTGTTTGTGTGATCACAATTAGGATTAATGTGCATCTAGACAAGATTAAAAAGAAAAAAAAGGGTCGTTAATCAAGGTTGACTTTCGGGTTGACTTTGGTTTTCTCCGTGTGACTTTCTTAATTCGGGTCAACCGTCTAGGCCGGGTTAAGGGGGTTACATTTGGTGGTATCAGAGCTGAGTTGCGAATGCTTGGGGAAAACGGTAAGTTGTTGTGATATGTGTGTGTTGTTTACCTTGATGTGTGGTTGAAGGTTAGTTGAAACACGTGTTTCTGAATATGCTGCTGGTGTTTTTGAGTATGCTGCTGATGTTTCTGAGCATGTTGCTGATGTTTTCAAGCATGTTTTATGGTTATGAATCTTGGTTGAGTTTGTGTGGATATGTGCTGGTGTTGTGAGCTGATGTTATGCATGATGGAAGTGCTATGAGTATGTTATGTTGCTTTTATGCTGATGCAAATGGATGCTGTTTGACGTAAGCATGATCAAAGTATGTTGTTTGATATGCTTGGTGTTGTGATATCTATGTTGTGTTGACTGTTATGTCATGTAAAGGGGAGGATTCGGGATACCCATTGCCTTATTAATATAGCTATTGCGTTATTTTGGAGTTGGAGTTTGAATCCTTGCTTAATGCTGGTCTAACTGGTTTGTTTTCTTGTTGTGATTGTTTGTTGTTGTTAGTAGTATGGCAAAGTCGATGGAAGAATGGCAGTTGGGTGAGATGGTTGCTTCCTTGGGGCAGGTTGTTAAGGCTTGGAATTCACCTTTCTGTAGAGGTGTTTTGTCTCAGTCTTCTGTGCCTGGAGTTGAAGTGGTAAGGCAAGGGAAAGAAGCTGGTTCTGTGATGAAGAGTTCATCATCTGTTGTTCAGGAGGTGTTGGGAACATCTCAGGCTGTGGTAAAGGTAAAGTCAGTGGATGAGCTGGCTGTGGGATGTGTGAGTTTGCCGAAGCAGCGTTTGCTTGACTTGGGTGCTGTAGAGTATCATGGTTCAACACCTGAGGCATTTGAGGCCTGGTTGGCCAGGGTGGTTCTGATTTTGGATCAGGAGGGCTGTGATTATGCCTGTAAGCTGGGGAGTGTTGTTTCTCTGATGTTGGAGGATGCGTGTGCCTGGTGGACATCTGTGGCGGTGGCGTCACATATTGATGATATTGATTGGGATTTCTTTGTATCTGCTTTTTGTGAAAGGTATCTTGGAAGGGAATTTCCAAGGATTGAGCAAGGTGAAGGTAGTGCTGTTGTGGAGCAAGTGTTGCTTGAGCAAGGGGTGGAAGCTCAGCCACCGGTGTGTAACCGTTGTGAAAGGCGCCATGTTGGAGGTTGTTGGGGCGCGGGTGCTTGCTGGAATTGTGGTTCTAAAGTGCATGTTAAGCGTGATTGTCCTCACGGAGTGAAGTCGGCTTTGGTGTTAGCCAAAGGGTCTCTAAAAGGTCGTGGGCACGGCCGAGGCAAGGTTCAGAGGTGGCAAAAAGAGCAGAAGGTTGTAAAGAGTTTGGGAAAAGAGAATTGCTGGAAATGTGGGTCTGCTGATCACATGAGACGTGATTGTTTGATGTTGGCTCGGAATAGCCAAGGTTCCTTACCGCAAGGAGTTGATGTTGACCCTGGTGTGTTAGCTGGTGCTGCAGTTGAGCCGCATGAGGATGATGGTTCCGCAAGGAAGAGAGCTCGTCTAAAGAAGCTTCAGGGAGGTGTTGTGTTTTCAGGTAACCTTGTTAAGTAATCTTTGCTCTAGTTACCTTAGTTTGGTTTCTGTTGGTTTTCCTTGCGTGGCAAGTTTAGTCTGGTTGCCAGCTTGTTTGGGGTAATGGTAGTTGTTTGGGAACATCTTTGGTGTGAAGAAGGCTTAGTGAGTATCTGGTGGTTAATGGTTGTTGGTATGATGGAGTTAGATAAGCTAGAAGTGAGGTAGGAGGTTGTTCTTAGACGGATTTGAGGATGTTATTGTAGGGTGTGAACTGGCATTCATGCACAGTTAAAATCATTGTTATATGTTATATTATATATGTTGGTCCATGCATACATGTGGCATGACATTAGAGGTTTTGCATACATGTACATCAGGCATTGTTAGGGCATGTAGGTGATCATGCATACGATGTTCACACTCGCTGATAACTAATCGAATCTGTTAGTGTGGTGGTTGGTTTGGATGATGGGTTTTTAGAGGTTGTTTTGGTGCTGGGTGAGAGTTAGTGGTGGTGGAGTATATTAAGATGGTTGCTGGTGATAGAGAGAGTGGTATGGCCTGCTGGTAGAAGGATAGTGTTTGTTGCTTAAAGAGTTTAGTGGTTTGGTGGTGAAGGGTACCGGTTGAGGCTAATATCGGTTAAGTGGGTTGTGTAGCTAAAAGGAAGTGGTAGTTCCTTGGTGCTAGTGATGTTGCAGTTTTGTGGTTGTGTTCCCAAGTGCTGAGGTAGCTTAGCTTTTAAGTTGTTGTGAAAGGGTTGTGATGGTAAGTGCTGGTTCTTAGCAACCTTTGAGGAGTTTAGAAGCTGTTATGTGTGTTTTGGATAAGCAATGTTCTGGTAATGCAAGTGTTATGGTTGAAGTTTGAAGTGAGAGGGTTATGAAAGATCGAAGGTTTTTGTTGGTTGTTTGGGTTCTTGTGAGAAGTGGTTGGCTGGTTGTGGTTAAGGAAGTTCTGTTTGAAGTCAGCTGGTGGTGTGTGGAGCGACTGACGGATTCAAGTTGGGGTTATGTTGTAATTCTTGGAATTTGGGTGAGTAATCCTGGTAAGCTGTTATGGTGATGTTGGCGGTAGGTGTAAAGGATTATCAGCTTTTGTTGAAGAGTTTGAGTAACCCGTTGACGTTTAAGGATTTCTGCTTGTTAGGAAAATCCTTGGAAGAGGTTTGGGAGTTTGCAAGAGTTTTAGAAGCAGAAAGGCTTGCTTAATGGCTGAGTTGGATTGGTTGTTGTCTCTGTGTAAACAGGTCTTGGGAGTTGAGTGTTACAGTAATGTGAGCTGTGAAAGTTGAGGTTCTTCAGGTTGAGGTTGGGGCTGTGTACAGTCCGGTTATGTGAAAGGTTAAGTTGTGGCTATCCTTGTGTGTTCTGGATTTAGTGAACATCATGTGGTGGTGTTGTGTTCGGTGGAGTTTTGTGTGGGAAGTGTTCAGTGTTGGTTGAGGCTTTTGTGTTGCCTTGTGTGTTGATTTGAGAATGTTGTTGTTCTCTTTTCGCCGGTTGAAATTTCGAGGACGAAATTTCCTAAGGGGGGGGGGGAGAGTTGTAACGCCCCGGTTTTGGGCTCAGAAGTTTTGGGCGTTGACCGGTTCGGTCAAAGTGCTGATCGAATATATAAGAGTGAATTTAGGAAAGCCTAGTTCGGGTTGCATTAAAAATATGGAAAAATGTTCTAAAATCATCTTTTATTATATAAAAGTGAACTGTGAAATCAATTTTGGAAAATGAGGTTCGGAAGGTTGACATTTTGGCTAGTGACCAAAATGTAATTTTTGAAAGTTGCGGGACAGTTTTATAAAGGATTGAAACTTTGAATCTTTAAGGAGCTATTATTCCAAAAAGGATTTCTCCAGATTTTTCTAAGATATTTTAAGGCTTTATTCTGATGTTAAAGATTATGAAATGTGGAGGGAAACCATTTTTACCATTTCTTAACTAATTTTCTATTTTCTCTCAATTTTCCTTTTCCCTCATTTTCTCTCCACCCAAACACAATTCTCCAGATTTTCTTCTCTGATTTTGGCATCTAAATCACTCAATTCAACTCTCTTTTGATTCCTAATCATCTCTACAACAAAACCTCTCAATTTGCAAGTTGTTTCATTAAGCATTTTGGCTCTAAAAAGGAGAAATTCAAGTTTGGAGGTAAGAACGTCCTTCTCCTCTAAACTATCAGTTCTTTACTGAAATTCCTAAGTTCTCAATCCTTGATTTGCGTTTTGTTAATGGCTTTTCAATTGAAATCTTGATTTTGGCTTAAAATGCAAGATTTGGTGATTTTGGTGAAATTTTCGTGTGATCTGTTTGGGCAGTGTTTTGAAGTGTTAAAATGATGTTAAATGAATGTTAAATTGATTAGAAGTTGAGGTTTAATCAATGCAATCCCGGATAGGTTGAATTTCCTAAGTTTGGCTTGAGTTTTTGGTTGTTTTTGGAGTGTTTTTGGTGATCTGTTATACCTGGAGGTATAAGGATGTGTTTGTGATCATTTTGGATGTTAATTGATGTTTAAAAATGGTTAGAAGTGATGGATCTTGGCTGGGTTAAGTTTTGGAAGTGTTTGGAGGTGATTTCGGTTGTGTTTGGTAGCCAAATTGTTGGATTTGGGTTGAGCAGCGAGTTGAATCTTGTTGCTGGTGTTTTTAATGCATAATGATGCATTAATCCTCTGTTGTTGTGTGCTTGAAACAGGGGAGTTTGGTTCGTGAGCTTTGAAGGTGTTGTGGAAGGTTTTCGGATGCTTGGGAGGCTTGTCGGCTAGCCTTGTTTTGTGTATCGGTGAGTGAAGTTGGGTTTTCAGCTTTTAAACCAAGGTTTGAAGGTTTTGGGAGCTTAGTTTAAGTCTAAACAACTTTGCTAAGCTCAAGAGTAAGTGATTGGGTTTTCGCTCTTGAATTGTGTTGTGTTTGGTTTTAAAAGCTATTGTGGTTGATGATTGAGATGCATATGTTTTGCATGGTTAAAGTCTGTTTTGAAAGCATACTTTAAGCATGGTTTAATGCTGGTTTTGGAAGCCATTTGTGAAGGATGCTCAAGGTAAGAGATCCTTGGTTTTGTACATGGTAATTGTGATTTTGATGCATGATGTTGCATGTTGATCTATGGCTTTGGATGATGCTTTAAAACAGTGAATTGATGATGGTAAATGTTACTTTTTTTGCATATTGGTTATGCATGTGAATCATTGGGTTAATGAGGTAATGGTTTTGCATATTGGTTATGCATATGAATCATTGGATTATCATGGTAAGATGGTTATATTTGCAAGTGGTGAAAGTGGTTCTTGGTTCGTTGATCGGATATAGTTAGCCGGCTATAGGATTGGGTGCACCGTGAATTAAGTCGCCTTGGAGGTGGAGTGGTCAAGAGTGGACCGGTAAACTCCCTTCAAGTATCCTAACGAGATGGTTAAGGTCATAATGGAGGTGTTGCCCATTCGAGGACCTTGGTTGAGCAAAGGTTATATGGTGTTTAAAAGTCCATATAGGAGAACCTTGTGCTTGTTGAGATCACAATGGCGGTGTTAAGTCCATGTGTGGATCTTGTGTGGGGTGTTCCGGATCTCGTTAGTGATGTGATACAACTACCAATCGGTGAATGCAAAGGTTGTATGGTGTTTGAAAGTCCATACATAGGAACCTTGTGCATGTCAAGGTTGTATGGTGTTTAAAAGTCCATACATGGGAACCTTCGGAAAAGTGGAGGTTGTATGGTGGTTGAAAGTCCATGCATGGGAACCTCGGAAGAAGCTAAGGTTGTATGGTGTTTAAAAGTCCATACATGGGAACCTTAGCCTTGTAAGGTCAAATGGTGTTTAAAAGTCCATTTGGGAGACCTTGGATTGGTAGGGTGTATGGAGCGTAGGGACAACGCTCGGAATCCGCGTATCCGATCGGGTGTTGAGTTGAAAAGTGGATGTGGATGATATTGGAGGCCAATGCAATGTTCTTGATCATAAGGAAGCATGAAATGCTTGAAATGATGCATATTTGCATGAGAAGCATGAGATGCTTGAAAAGATGCATGGTTGCATGAAAAGTGTATAATGCTAGTGAATGTATGTTTACTTGTTCGGTTTAACAAGTGTTGATTGTCATTGGTAAATGATGCATGTGTGCATGAAATCTCCTTAATGCATTGAAGTCTTGTTAAGACTTGTTTTAAAAGGGCATGCGATAATGATGTTATGGTTTTTGAGTTGCCTTTGGTTAATGCATGTATTGGATTGATTGAGTAAATGATTTTAAAGGACTTCTTGCTTAAATGGTTTTTAAGTTTAAGAAGGGTATGTTGTGAAATGGGAATGTTTTCCAAGGTTTTGATTTAACTTGGCATTTGGTGTTATGCATGGATGGTTAAGAGAATGATTATGACATTTACGCTTTGAAAGGTTTTCTTAGCTTGCTAAGCTAAGGTTTGGTTTCATGTATGTGCAATGCATGGTTTAAGCATGGTGTTGAAAAGGAGTTTTCAAACATGGCTTTGGTTTGTCAAATCGGATTGTTTTAAAAGAGTCTTGTAATCCGCTGCATTGATGGTGTTTTGGTTTTGAGCATTCCTCACTAAGCATTATGTGCTTACGCTCCTTTTTGTCCATCAATGCAGATTCTTGAAGTTTGGACAGCAAGGAGCAAGGGATTCAAGGTGGACTCCAATTGAGATGTATGTCTCAGTGAATAGCTATAGTTAATAAAGGCAATGGGGGTAGAATCTTTCAGATTGATGTTTTTGTGTTCGTTTAAGTTCGGACAAGTATGTTTTAATGTTGTTGATGTTGCTGAATCATGAATTGGCTATAATGAGTTTGGTTTGGAAAGTTTGTGCTTAAGTGGTTTCTTGTGTAGGAAGAATGCCTTTACATTTGGGGCTTTTCATATATGATGTTAAATTGTTGATTTGATGATGCCTACAAGTTATACTTATGTTGAATTGCATGCTGGTAAAGTTTGGTGACATTTGGAGCATGTTTGAATGATTAATTGCATGTTTTGGAATGCCTTTTTGCTGCAATCTGTGCAGGCGTTTCGGAACAGTGTGCACCGTTTCGGAACGGGTGCCTTGCATGAACCCAGGCGTCCGAAACGGTATGCACCGTTTCGAAACGGTTTGGTCTCTGCCAGACCCCCGTTGCGGAACGCGTTGCGGAACGGCCCCGAGTTTCAAAACGGGCCTTGCCTGTTTCGGAACGGGTGACCGTTGGGGGCTGACATGGGCGGTTAAATGTTTCAAAATGTTTGCATTTTGGTCCTGAAACTTGTTTGTGCAATTGTATGAGTTCGGGATGTCCGTTTGAGCTGAAGTTTGGCTGAGAAGCATGAAACCTGATTAATTTTAAGTTGGTAACTTAAAATTTGGCTAAGTCCTTAAAGTTTTCAGAATTTACAATTTGGTCCCTAAAGTTGTAAATTGTTCAATTGGGTCCCTGTTTGATCTCTGATGTTTGTGATCTTTGAGTATGTTGTTTGTGTGATCACAATTAGGATTAATGTGCATCTAGACAAGATTAAAAAGAAAAAAAAGGGTCGTTAATCAAGGTTGACTTTCGGGTTGACTTTGGTTTTCCCCGTGTGACTTTCTTAATTCGGGTCAACCGTCTAGGCCGGGTTAAGGGGGTTACATATACATAGTATGCACATCCAAGAAATGTGCACACTTCGTAAGGTGATCCACAATCACCCATATTGAGTTCTTCTTCGATGGTGTCAAAGGCAACCCGGATATGAAATCTATCGTAATCCTTCCCAATTTCCACTCCGGTATCTTCAAAGGCTGTAACAAACCGAAAGGAAACTGGTGCTCGGCCTTCACCTGTTGACAAACTTTACACTTGCTTACAAAATCAGCCACATCATTTTTCAATCCCACCCAAATAGTACTCATCCTTCAAACCACAACACATTTTATGTTGGGTCACGTCGGCACACCCCGTGGCGCAGCAAAAAATGTAATCCGACGTAATCCAGCCAGGATCCATGTACAAGAACTAATTCGGGGGTGAAAAGATGAAGAGTTACCTTTTAAAACCCTGGAAACTGGAAAACCGACAGTATGTCGAAATAACCACGTCAAGCAAAACCGGAATCGTCACAGGTTCGCAACGACCTCTACGGAGTCGACCCGAACAAAACGAACAAATTTTCTGCCTCTCTAACACTTAGGGATAAATTTCGACAGGTTTGAACACCTTCTAGGGAGAAGTCGAAATCCCTCCAGGGATTCTTGAGGGAGTCTGAAATCGACCAGGAGTTCAACCGGGACTTGCAATCGAGCAAGGGAACCTTCAAGGATTTACCACGGGGCAAGTAGAACACCAGAAAAATATCGAACTTCTCAGAAGAAATCTGGGACTTGTCGAAAATTCTAGAGGGGAATTCCCAGGGATATGTCGAAATTTGCAAGGAGGAATAGGGATGATTTGGTTGCTAGCCCTTGTCCCTTTAAATAGTATTCAGAGACTTAATTCTAGTTGAATTCCTTAAATCCAAGTTCAACCAAAATTCATAGAATCTAATTCTACTTGAAATTGGTTTATATTAAATATACATTATATTTAATAATATTAAATGAAATATATATATATATATTTAATTATGTAGAATCTTATTCTACATAACACATGGATTTAAATATATACTATATTTAATCCATATATATATTTTTATTATATAAAATCTCATTCTATCTTTACTTAGATTTAAATATATATTTTTAATTATGTAGAATCTAATTCTACATAAACATGGAATTAAATATACATTATATAAATTCAAAATATATATTTAAATTTCTAGAATCTTATTCTATAATATTTAAGTCTCTAAATATTTTCCATACTCTAAATAATATCTAATAAATACAATATTTATCCAATATTATTCCCATTTAAGGGAGTTGCCGATTTCCCCTATCCCGTAGGGGATTTTCGGCAATCTCCCTAAAATAGGGAGTATGGTTTCCAATTTTTGTTCGTTTCATTCGAAGGGGGTGACCCTTGTAGGTTCATGCAACGTTAGCAGCAAAATTAGAACTGTCCTAATTTTACAAACAATGAGTGGCATCTAGCAATACATCATTGCTACCTAAGTTGCATGAAGTCATGGTTTGACTTTCCTAATTCCTGAATAAACTTTCTTTGTGTATTTTATCCTTTTGTCCTTTATATCTTAGATGAACACAAGTCATGGGTTAGTCACACATGCGTTGTCCATCTAGTGTTTCTTGATGTCTTGAGTAGGTTATCATAAACGAATCTCTATGATATCTCATATCATAATATTCGAGCATGGCCATGCATTTTCTAATCTCACTCAATCAAGTGGCCGGAGATATTTCTCCCATTATGTAGGAGGGACAAATCCTTTCTTGATCAACCATTTTTCACTACATAAGTCATCACGTATCCAATCATCAGTCTTTATAATGTAGTCAGTTACGACACACGTTTGACTATGTCAAAATACGTAAATCTTTATGTTGAAATCATGTTGATCTCAAGTGTGAGGATTATACATATGTTTATCATGAGCAATGTTGTGACTGTCACATAATTACCCAAGAAACATGCTCATAGCGGGTCAATCCAGTATGTTGTTCTCTAACAAATACTTATGTGTTTATTTTGAAATCTCTATGTCAATGACAACGCTTGTCATCAACCACATATTAGTCTTTATATATTATCACTGTCCGTACCCGTAATAATATTCGACTAAGGATCCTATTTAATAATAATTGTATTATTGTATGGACATTATTATCCAATGGTTAGTTTGATGCACAGAAACATACGAAATGATAATAACGGCATGCCATTACTTGATAAATCTAGTAAAATAGTATGTCTATTCAACCATCATATGATTGGTCTTTGGGCATACTCCAACAATCTCCCACTAGCACTAAGACCAATCATTCTCGTATCTAATACGATATGGCTTAGTGTAACTGACATGCTTATGCTGTGTCAAAAGCTTTGACATGGAGTTGACAAAGTTATCAATTTTGTGCGTATGTTGCATACTTTCACATCTCCAAGATGTAAGTACTTTAGAATATGTTTGGATTTATTTATGAGATCTGGGTTTTATTTGCTTACGCAAAGGTTCCATCATAACAGAGTTATGTAGCATCTAATATGCTGGGAACAACCCTTAGTTCAGAAGTAAACCCTTTAGATCCAAAGATCCTTATTTATTGCTATGTCGACTGTAATACATTCAGCCTATGTTGTAGAGTTAGATACTGTCTCACATTGCTAACTCGCAGTATCTTTTATTAATGCAAAACGGATTTCGATCTTTAGTTCCTTTTGATGAGTATGGCATCTACATACAATACTTAGGAAAGTAACAATGCTCCCACTAGCTCTTTTGAAAACAAGACTCCCCTTTGTTTCTAGATAAACCAAACCTTTTGATTGTATCTTCTGAAACGAATATCCCAACTTCGAGGAGCTTGCCTTAGTCTAAGGATAAACCTTTGTAGCTTACATACCTTCCAAGTGTTTTACTGGAGTGACAAAGCCTTCTGGATGTGTCATGTACACATCTGTTTCAAGTTTTTCCCTTAGGAAAGCGGTTTTGACATTTCTTTATTTCATTCCATAATCATGGTATGTAACTACTTGCAAGTGAGATTAATATGGATTAAACATAGCTACAAGGAAGATGCTTTATCATAGTCTATACTATGAAGTTTGTCGAAAACTTTTAGCGACGAATCATCCTGTGTATGTTTTATCATCCATGTCGGTTTTTCCTTTTTGAAAAAAACTCATCCATACCTCTTAGGTTTTACCCTTTTAGGTAACCAAAGTCTATACTTGGTTTTAGACATGGATTTCATCTCAACTCTCATGGCTCTTAGCCATTTCTCGAATTTTGGGCTCACCATTGCTTTCTGATAAGACTTAGTCTTTATCTTGATCCGAAAAGAAGAATGTTTCCATGTACGGATAGTGAGAAATCCATATTTCTCAAGTAGATGGTATTCTCTTAAGGATCAACACAATGGTTGTGTTTTGTTCCAATGTTCCTTTATCATTTGTGGAACATTCTCAATCTTTGGTTCATAAATTTGTTGTCTAAAATTTCTTCAAATTCCAAATTTCATTTTTTTTCTTTTGTGAGAGGTAATCTCTTTCGAGAGAAACTCTCGATTGAGCAAAAAAACATTTTGTTCTCGTTGAAAAATGAAATCCCTAAGTGATAAGTATTCTCTTTCGAGATAAACTATCGTTTGAGCAACACATATTTTGTTCTTGTTAAAGTTGAAGAAATAATATTCATTTGTGAGAATTAATCTCTTTCAAGATAAACTCTCGTTTGAGAAACAAACGCTTTGTTCTCGTTAGGATAAACAACAAATGGAGTTTTTAAGGTTCGAACTTTGTAAACATTTTAACATGTAAGTAACCTTAAAACTTCAAAGGTATTCTAGAACATTTCTTAGTCCATATCTTATATGGCGTTTCGAACCAAGTTAAAAAAAACGATTAAGTGTGAGAGTTGCATTTCTAGTGTGTAAAGAAGTCGAAAATGACTTGTTCTGAATCAAAACATGTCTAACATATTTGATTCTCTTTCAAAGACTTTTCGTTCCACTTGTGGGATTTAATTATGGGACAATCCCATATTCTTTGAAAGTTCATCAAACTTAAGTATTCTTGAATTTGATCTCATCAACTTACCTTAATACTTTTACGAGTTTGAGATTAGTCATTTGTTTTATTTATCTTATAAATATTATTGATTTGATTAGTTTAAAGATTATTGATTCGTTGTGCCATAAGAGATTAAAAGAATAACATTTATTTAAATAATCTCAAAATTAAAATATCTTGTCCTTACATGATAACTAAAACTTAGGCACAAATAATAATCTTAAAAACTAAAACAAATCTATTTAAGCAAAAACAAATGTCCTAATGGATTATGTAGCAACTCTTGCTTCATTTCCATTCGCAGGTCTATGTCTATTATGATGCCTTCTCTTTAGAAGTCTCTGAGGTTGATGCCTCACTCGTTTTTGCTTTCTTGACTTCTTGTAGGTGTGTGGGGCAGTTTCTCTTCCAATGTCCGGTCTTGCCGCAATGGAAACATTTTCCATCCTTCTTGATTCCCTTCTTAGGTTTCAATGCATCCTTTCCATCGGTTTTGGTCTTACCATAACCTTTAGACTTTGCTGCCGATTTACCTTTCTTCTTGCCCTTGCGGACCATCAGAACAAGTTTAGGTCCTACATTCTTCAGGTTGATTTCAGCTGTTCCCAACACGCCGAGCAACTGTGGCAGCGTCTTGCTAATTTCATTCATATTGAAATTAAGGACAAACTGATTGAAACTATCCTGCAACGATTGCAGGATGACATTAGTAGCTAATTCGTCTTTCAGCGGAAAGCCGAGCTTCTCCAACGTTTGGATGTAGCCCATCATTTTGATGACGTGAGCTCCTACGGGAGATCCCTCACTCATCTTGCATTAACCAGAGCTTTAGAGGTCTCGTACCTCTCTTGACGAGCTTGCCCTTCATAAATCTCCTTGAGATTTTGAATCATATCATAAGCTACCATGTCCTCATGTTGCTTCTGAAGCTTAGGGGTCATAGAAGCAAGCATAAGACAACCGACATCCATCATGTCTTCCATGTGTTTCTTAAACTTGTCTTTGTCAGCTCTGGAAGTAGTGGCAACCGGTTCATCAGGAACATGTTCTTCAATGACATATTCCTTCTTTTCCTGTTTGAGAAAAATTCTCAAATTGCGGAACCAGTCAAGGAAGTTTATGCCATTGAGCTTATCCTTCTCAAGGATAGATCGCAGAGATAGAGTATTATTTGCCATTAATTCTACAACAAAGAAAATATGCTACATAAGTTTTACTAAATTTTAAAATTTATAGATAGGTCTTACTATAAATTTACTTCCATTATTTTCTTCAAAATTAAAAACCCTCTAGTTTTAATTTCGAAAAAACATTTCGATAGTTTTTCTAGTGAGCGAGGATCCGTATTTCACCATTCCTAAATCAGCTTTGGCCAGTCTTTTAGGAAATGATTATTTAGGTAAGTAACACCTTACTAATTACATCTCATGTAATTCCTCATATTTTGGCGAACAACTCTTGTTCTTTAAATCATCTTATGATTAACCAAAACTTTTAACCACTAGGTTTTCTAATATTATTAGAACAACCCAGCTAAGTCAATATTAATATCTCAACCGGCGAATATCACTAGCTTATTCTTCGTGTTTAACTAAGATAGATAAATGTGACATTGCTTTGGCAAAGCTCGCATTATATCGATCGAAGCTTTAACGAGAGTAAATATTAGATGGTTAAAACAGACTTAGAATTATAGTGAGGGATTTACTTAATTATCTCATCATTTTAACATTGATCCTATCAATAGAACTATGTTTAATCATGCTTATAAAACATCCATTGCATCACATACAAGGTAAATATAAATGGTAAATAAATATGCAATGATTATAGCCCTTCTTAACCTAAAGCGACCCGTCCCAAGCCAATGGGAGGACCGTTCTACTGAAGATAGAATCTACTTCTGAAACGCCTGGTCCACCAGGGAAGGCCCACCACGCTGCTATGTTGGTCCTTGCTTTATCTCCATGAGTATTTACAATTTTCAGAAACTCGCGTTACATGCGAGGGAGTGAGATGAGAAGAGAAGTACAATATAAGATAGAGAAAGGCACGACACGCATGCCGTATTTATAAAAACCAAAACTATAAAGGCTATGGGCTATAACCATGCAAAACAAACACCGTGCAATCAAACATGCATTTCAAACATCGTGCGAACAAAGTAACGACGTGTTTACGGAGTTTTAAACTGATTATCCCTATGTTACAGTTAATGGGCCAAAGAAGGATCACGAGGTTTCATAAACCATTTGCGTTAACGAACAAATGCACCAAGTAGGTCAACATGAAAGAGAGATGGCACACTAGGCACACTTAAGTACCAAGTCTTTGGTGATGCCAATCCTAGACATGCATTTTTCATAACGTCTAACCATAACTCTTATGGATTCACCGTGAAAGATTGATTGATAACTTTTATCAAATTATAAGCCCTTTCAGAGATTTCATAAATCTATGAAACTACGAACAACTACTTGTTCGCTAGACTAACTATTAGTCTCAACATATTAACATTTAACATTGAAGCAACCTAACATAGTTATGATTAACTCTTAATCATTCAGTGATAATCGAAATAAGTCTTTATTAGGTGTGATACGATAAACGATAAATATCTAAATCGAATCAAACATCATGCATCTCATACATAAACATCACCCAAGAATTTAAGTCCGAATTTGTATGATACAAGTGGCTTTGATACCACTGTTGGGTCACGTCGACACGCCCCGTGGCGCAGCGGAAAATGTAATCCGACGTAATTAAGCCAGGATCCATGTACATGAACGAATCCGGGGTGAAAAGATGAAGAGTTACCTTTTAAAACTCTAGAAATTGGAAAATCGACGATATGTCGGAATAACCACGTCAAGTAAAACCAGAATCGTCACAGGTTCACAACAACCTCTATGGAATCCACCCGAACAAAACGAACAAAGTTTCCGCATCCCTAACACTTGGGGATAAATTTCGATAGGTTTGAAATCCCTCTAGGGATTCCTGAGGGAGTCTGAAATCGACCAGGAGTTCAACCGGGACTTGCAATCGAGCAAGGGAACATTCAGGGATTTGCTAGGGGGCAAGTAGAACACCAGAAAAATATTGAACAGCTTCTCAGAAGAAATCTGGGACTTGTCGAAAATTCTATAGGGGAATTCCCAAGGATAAGTCGAAATTTGCAAGGAGGAATAGGGATGATTTGGTTGCTAGCCCTTGTCCCTTTAAATAGTATTTAGAGACTTAATTCTAGTTGAATTCCTTAAATCCAAGTTCAACCAAAATTCATAGAATCTAATTCTACTTGAAATTGGTTTATATTAAATATACATTATATTTAATAATATTAAATGAAATATATATATTTAATTATGTAGAATCTTATTCTACATAAAACATGGATTTAAATATACATTATATTTAATCCATATATATATATATATTTATTATATAAAATCTCATTATATCTTTACTTAGATTTAAATATATTTAAATATATATTTTTTATTATGTAGAATCTAATTCTACATAAACTTGGAATTAAATATATATTATATAAATTTCAAATATATATTTAAATTTCTAGAATCTTATTATATAATATTTAAGTCTCTAAATATTTTCCATACTCTAAATAATATCTGATAAATACAATATTTATCCAATATTATTCCCATTTAAGGGAGTTGCCGATTTCCCCTATTCCATAGGGGATTTTCGGCAATCTCCCTAAAATAGGCAGTATGGTTTCCAATTTTTGTTCGTTTCATTCGAAGGGTGTGACCCTTGTAAGTTCATGCAACGTTAGCAGCAAAATTAGAACTATCCTAATTTTACAAACAATGAGTGGCATCTAGCAATACATCATTGCTACCTAAGTTGCATGAAGTCATGGTTTGACTTTCCTAATTCCTGAATAAACTTTCTTTATGTATTTTATCCTTTTGTCCTTTATATCTCAGATGAACACAAGTCATGGGTTAGTCACACTTGTGTTGTCCATGTAGTGTTTCTTGATGTCTTGAGTAGATTATGATAAACGAATCTCTATGATATCTCATATCATAATATTCGAGCATGGCCATGCATTTTCTAATCTCACTCAATCAAGTGGCCGAAGATATTTCTCCCATTATGTAGGAGGGACAAATCCTTTCTTGATCAACCATATTTCACTACATAAGTCATCACGTATCCAATCATCAGTCTTTATAATGTAGTCAGTTACGACACACGTTTGACTATGTCAAAATACGTAAATCTTTATGTTGAAATTATGTTGATCTCAAGTTCAAGGATTATACATATGTTTATCATGAGCAATGTTGTAACTGTCAGACAATTACCCAAGAAACATACTCATAGCGGGTCAATCCAGTGTGTTGTTCTCTAACAAATACTTATGTGTTGATTTTGACATCTTTATGTCAATGACAACGCTTGTCATCAACCACATATTAGTCTTTATATATTATCACTGTCCATACCCGTAATAATATTCGACTAAGGATCCTATTTAACAATAATCATATTATTGTATGGACATTGTTATCCAATGGTTAGTTTGATGCACAGAAACATACCAAATGATAATAACGAAAATGCCATTACTTGATAAATCTAGTAAAATAGTATGTCTATTCAATCATCATATGATTGGTCTTTGGGCATACTCCAACATTTTACTACTACTAGGGTGCATAGCAAAAGGACTGTTATGGGTCTCAGTCAAAATAGTGTGCCTCAACTTAACATCTTTCGGCACCACTATCCAACTTTTGAAATATAGAACCCCATCACCATTAAAGCAGAAATATGTAGCCTTACCATCAGCTATATCCTGAACATGAGGCACCAACGAATCATCCAACAACTGCTTCTTATTAATCAACTGAATTAAAGAAGGTTTCACTTGTAACTCAGATATCTAGCCACATCATTTTCAATCCCACCCAATAGTCCCTCGCGATGTGCATACACCCTCGCGAGACCACCCCCTCTGGCTGAACAACAACGATGTGGGCTACACCTCTCTGGCCATCCTCTCTCCTTTAAAAATTACCACGGCCGTGCCCACGACCTCTCTGATGTGCAACTGCAAGTGCACTACCATGACCACCTCTCGCTAACAAGGGGACGCTCACGTCTCATATTGTCATCGGATCCACAGTTCCAACATGAATTAGCCCCAACTACAGGAGCCTAAACATCACGAGCCGCTTGAGGGAAATCTTTTCTCAAGTGCTCCCGCGAACCACACGTCCAACACGTGTTCTGCTCAAACCTCGACCTATTGCCCTGAGCCGGTGCACCTCTCCCGAAGTTTCCACGCCTAGCCGCATACTAATATCTACGGTCCCGGTTCCTCTTGCTCTGCCCACTACTAGGGCCAGCATCAGCGACTCTCTTGCCCAAACCAGAATCGCCCCCACGCGAAGTTAGACCCAAGCTATGTTCTATATCCTTAGATCGAGTAACGAGAATATCAAAATCTATATTAATCAGTGGCTAGCATGTACGTCTTCACGTTCTGCACCAAGCCATACTGAAAATGATCGCATCGATGCCTATCACTTGACATCATCTTTGTAGAATACTGACTCAATCGTACTAACTGGACCTTGTACTCAGCTACAGTCATACTCCCTTGTACCAGAGACATAAATTCTCTCGTCTTATCATCAAGGTACCTAACTCCAAGGTACTTTCTCTTTAAAGCAGACTGGAAGAACGTGCAATCTACCTCTTCCGGCTCCAAGGTGGCGGTTGCAGTCATCCACCATGTATATGTATCACAGTGCAACAATGATACTGTGCAACCCAGCTTTCGTGCATCGTTGCACCCCATCTGATCCAATATCCGGATCTTACTGGCCATCTATGCCTCAGACGCATCAGGAGATAATCCTTGAAACTCTACTTCTTACAAACTCCTCAATCGCTCCAAGGGTAATCCCACTTGCCCAGCAGCAGGAGGGTGAACATGCACTCCAGCAACAACAGCCTGGAATGCCCCAGTCATTGCCTGTACTAAAGGCGTCAAATCTCCTGACACTAGACCAGCCTGTCCGTGTTGTCCCTGCTCATCAACCCCAGGTGGTGGTGGCGGAGGAGGAGGTAGAATTCCACCAGATGGAACCTCGTTCTCCTGGTCACGCTGTACCTCATCAAGAGCTACCGCTCTAGAACCTAACTCACGTCTCGGTCCCATTGTGCTAGTTATCTTTTAAACATAAACATAAACAAACAAAAGATCAGGCCAACTCTTAACAAGGATCCCAAGACTTTCAAAACCAATTTAAAACATTTCACTCGGTAATAAGGCAATGGGCATTCCAATATCCCCCCAACATAGCATAAAGCATACTACATGCATAATTCAACCATCATATGACTCAAGCATTAAGATTCAGCTCAATCATCATCATAGAACAATTCACATCCACATTCATTCATCAATTACAACATCACTATCACACAGTCGATCATGAGTATGCTTAAACATTCAGCACAAAAAGCAAATATCACCAAAACACATATCCACATCACAAAACACTTACCAACAACTTACCATTATCCCAACCTTTCGTAACCTAGCTATGATACCACCAAATGTAACCCCCTCGACCCGGCCTGGCCGATAGACCAAACCAAGCGGATCACACGGGGAATATTGAAGTAAACCGAGAAACTTTACCTCAATAAACGACCATTTTTTCCTTTTTATCTTGTCTAGATGCAATTTAGGTTCTATGGGTACGTACACAAGCAGTGGGTATAACATCAGCACATTCGCCAATTAATTAAAGCCGATTAAGGTTTAGGGACCATTTTATAAATTTGATGAACTTTAAGCGCTTTTACCAAATTCACGTTACCAACCTTCAATTAGATTTATTAAATGCTTCTCGGTGAAAACTTGTTGCATGTAAAAGTGTCTATCGCAATGTAGTGCAAGTTTACACGATACAAGTAGTAAAGTGATACGTAAGTATCGGATATCGTCTCCACAGGGACTGGGCGAATAGCTTTAACCTTAGATTGCTGCACAAGAGAGAAAAGAAATAGTTTAATTGTTTGTCACGAGATAATAAAGAATACTGAAAATAAAAGAGTAAAGAAATTAGGATAGAGAGAATGGGCAGGTATTGAATTGCTTAGTAGTGTAGGTGCTGCAAAATCTAGGAATCTCTGTTCTATCGTTGCGCCTGTCGCGGTAGCACCTATCGCGGCTGTAGTCTGTTATTAGTCGCGGCAGCGATCATACAACTCTGTACTTCAAGCTTGGCAAGAATCTCTGCTGTGCCTTGGCCTATCCCTAGGTCCAAGTCTGTCGATGAACATGTCTTTGATGATACCTCCCGGCGTGAATCGAAGGATGAACACCGATGTTGCTTGAATTCTTCCTTAGCCACTTAACCTCGTCCTATCCCTAGGTTTGAGGTAGTTCAACCATAAACTGGAGAACTCATACTTATTCCTTTCGTATACTTAACTCTCCCGATATTAAGTAAATGTGTAATCTCACAATGCTCTCTCGATACTCTTGTAAGATGTTGACAACCAGAATAAGCAAACTTGAAGTCTATTTTATTGAACATAAAAATTTCTAAAACAAATGCAATCCTTGCAACTACTTTACAAATCAACCCTTAGCCCTAGGGGAAGTTTAGAACATGATGAGAAGGGGAAAACGACTAGGGTTTAGAAGAGAAGGCTAGAGAGTAAGATATCCTTCCCTAGGTCGAATTACATGCCTTTATATAGGCCTCAGGTTCAAGTTTTCTAATATGGCAAGAATACAAGTTTAAACTGAAGTACAACTCTATTAAAGACTAAATCTTCAGAGTATATGTCTTTAATTTTTCCTTCCTTGGAATTTCTTACTTCAACTTTAGGCTTGGCCTTCATTCTGATCTAGGGCTTGGAAAAATATAAGGGTGCTCCACGACAGACCGGCTTAATTTTCTCTTTCTGTCGAGGCCCACTTCACTTCTTCCCTTCACCATTGCTGTCGTCCTTGGCTGCCACGGCAGCGGCCATGGCAACATTTTCCTTCTCGTCTGCATTCCAGTTCTGCTTCTTCACTGCTCAGCGTCTGCTTCTCCGCTGCCATCCATCTGCTGCAGCAGCTACCTGCAAAAGCAACCAATTTCAGTAGAAACTGTGCCATTTGATATAATTGTGATGTATAACTGAAATCTAACATAAATGCCATGAATTATGCTTGAATGCAGCAAAAATATGGGTTAAATAGGGGGTAAAATATAGAACTTTTACACACTCAACACACCCCCAAACTCAAGTTTTTGCTTGCCCTCAAGCAATTCAAACCTAAAGAAATACAAATTTTTTGTTTCGCTTAAAACAATGAACTTCTCCTTACCTACCATTCATTCCCTATTATGAGCAACAACTTGTTGGATAATTCATGATTCATCCGGAACCTTGCTATAATTCTCGTGTAGTGTGTACGTGCTTGTGAACAATTATATGCCAAGACTCCCTTAGTTTACTAGAATAGCTAAGCTTCTAACTTGAATTTTTATGCCAATTTTCATCTTTTTTGAGGCAATTCTTAGGCTCCTTTAGTTTTTATTCAGACTCAATTCTATTTTCTCAAGCTTAAGTTTGACTAGAGCCGGTTTCGGGCACCTCTAGCTAACTTCCTAGAGCCGGTTTTGGGCACCTCTAGGTGTATTGAGTCTATTTTTCTTAACTTCTTTTCTTAGAGCTAGTGTTAGGCACCTCTAGGGGCAACTCAAGTGTTAAGCTTTCTATTCTAGTTTACTAGCAGAGTTCTAGACAATATAAAAGTCACAAATGGTGTTTAAGATTTAGAACTATAGTAAGGCTCTAAACTGTTCCTAAAATTATCCTAAAGGCACTGCCACGGTAGGTAAGTTCAGTTCAAAGACTTAAGACAAAATTTCATTTTTAGCAAAAATAAACTAAGTAAAAGACACAATTTTTAAACTTAAAGACACTTCATTAAAGGAGGGATGCCACCCCCAAATTCAAGGGTTACATTGCCCTCAATGAAAATGACAGAAATGAAAAAAAAGAAATAAAACGACATCACAAAATATGACAACATGGCAGACAACAATATAAGATAAGAAATTTAAATTTTCAAGTGCTGTCGTCGCCGCTGCTGCTGAGTTGAATCTGCCGACGGGCAGTGACTTTCCTTGTTGGTGCTGGCAGATAGATGGGAGAGGCAGAAATGTTCTTGGTTTTGGCTTCTCGTGGAGGTTGGATGCGGGTAAGGGAGATATGAGGTGGTTTCTCCAATACCTGAACCTCCTCAGAGCTGCTACTGCTACTGCTGCTGCTACCACTGCTACTGCCGTCAGATTTTTCTTTGTCGGCTGGATCGACTCCGGAGCCTGGTTTCTGCCGTTTGACTGGGCTGAACTCCTTGGACGAATTCCTCTTGACAGAGGGCTCGTCATCGAATGCCGCCTAGATTTCAGAGGAGGAGAAACCAGTAATATACCTGTCGAGGTCGGACATAGGCTATTTTCTCTTGGCTCCCTGGGCAGATGTTTCGGTTGTGCGGCTGCCGTCTGCAGCTGTTGTGGCAGGGGTCAAAGTGGACGCAGCATATGGCATTTTTGGTGTGGCAGCAGGGGTAGGGGTATGGGCAGGGGTGGGGGCAGCAAAATAATGGTTGGGGAAAGTAGGGAACAATATATCAGGGAAATTAAGAGAGTTGTGGATGAAATGTACCGTTGCGGTGGTGAAGTCTCGGATGAAACTCATCAGGCCTAGCTGTCGTTCCTCCATTTTCTGTAGGGCAGCGAGTATTTGTGTTGAGGAGTGTGCTGGGGGAGCTGCTGCGGTTGGCTGCCTGGGTTCTTTGGCGGCAGGTTCGGTTTGGGTGGGTTCTGTCAGCTCATCTGCCGCGGCAGTGGGGTTAAAGGACTACAAGGGTGTGGCAGCTTTGAGTTCCATCAGGATGAGGATGTTCCTGTCTGTCCAGCATTTTCCTCGGACTCTTAAATCCTCGGCAGCTTTCGGTACATTGTGGCCGCGACAGAGGGCAATAATAAGGTATGGGTAGAAGAGAGGTCCTGACGGCCGGTATGCACAATCCAATATTCCCTCCCGAACGTATCTCCCAACGTTAATTGGCCTCTCATTTAAAATTGAATGGATGAGGGCTAACCTGGGTTGATCTACCGTTGTGTTGTGCGAGGAGGGCATAATCCGCTTCTTGATAAAGGCATTCCAAAGCTTTGCCTCCGGAGTGAGTTAAACTCGTTTTACTGGTCTTGGATGTTTAGGATCGGTATTCCTTTAGGTACCCTCGTCTGTGAGTTCTGCCATCATAGCATCGTAATCTGCCGTCTTTAAGCTTTCTATAAATCTTTGGTGGCCATATTCCTTTCTCCCAACATAGAACCCATAGAGTGTGTTGATGTATTCGGCTCAAAAGGTACCTCTTTTCCTCGGACTGTTACTGCTGTCACTTCACTGCTATCGATGGCAGTATAAAATTCTCGGACGAGAGTTACGTTCATTTCCTCCGGCTGCTCGGAAAATATCTGCCACTGTAGGGCTCTGATTTTGCGGGCTATGAACGGTTGTAGCCCAAGGTTCTCCGTTCTGGTGGTGTAGACGAAACCTTTCTCCTTCCACATGTCTCTGATATGGAAAGAGCTGGGAGTGGATGTTGTTGGGGTATATCCTAAGGCAGCATTACGACGGGTATTTCTAGTACTCATATTGCAAGGACTGTGGAAAGAAAGTGAATGCAAATAAAATTCTTGAGGAAACAAGTAGAGAGAGTAAAAGTGAGCAAAAAATGAATAGTAAAATATGGTTTATATAGAGGAAGAGTTTGCTGCCCGTTGGAGCTTTAACGGCAGACGCGAATAACGGGGCCAGCTGTTACGCGGTTTTTGACGCGTTTGTCACGCGTTTTTTTGTCTGCTGCGCGTCTGTTACGCATTTGCGTGTCTGTCGCGACCGCGTGTTGACAGGCTGGATTTTCCGCATCTGTCGCGGCAGCTATAACGACAAGCTCCTAAGTTGGGCTTTTTGGGCTGGTGGAAAGATGGTGGGCTGAATTCACTTCTCCTCTTCTCCTTGTCTCCTTTATTTCCTAAAAATAATTAAAAAAAAAACTTTAGTTCCTAAAAATAATTCTAATTACCTAATATGTATAAATAAATAATACATATTAATAAAAATAAATTAGGTTAAATTAGGGATGCCAGGAGGGGCATCTCCAAAAGTAACCACTTCCTGCATTCTTGGGGCTTCAGTCCCCTGATAATGCTTCAATCTTTGTCCGTTGACTTTAAATTGGTGCCCTTCTTTTAAAGATCTTATTGTGATAGCACCATGGCGAAAAACTTGTACCACTTGGAATGGGCCGGACCACCTAGATTTCAACTTTCCTGGGAAGAGTTTCAACCTAGAGTTGAATAACAACACAAGATGTCCTGGGCAGAACTGTCGTGACAGCAACATTTTATCATGCCAATTCTTTGTTTGTCTTTGTAAATCCTTGCATTGTCATAGGCCATTGCTCGAATTTCTTCTATCTCATTCAAATCAAGTAGCCTTTTCTGTCCTGCCTTCTCCAAGTCCATATTCACTTCCTTTGTAACGCCCCGGTTTTGGGCTTAGAAGTTTTGGGCTTGGACCGGTTCGGTCAAAGTGCGGTTCGAATATAAAAAGGTGAAATTAGGAAAGCCTAGTTCGGATTGCATTAAAAATATGGAAAAATGTTCTAAAATCCTCTTTTAATATATATAAGTGAACTGTGAAATCAATTTTACAAAATGAGGTTTGGAAGGGTGACATTTTGGCTAGTGACCAAAATGTAATTTTTGAAAACTGCGTGACTGTTTTAAAAAGGATTGAAACTTTGAATCTTTAAGGAGCTATTTACCCAAAGGGAGTTTCTCCAGATTTTTCTAAGATATTAAATGATTTATTTCTGGTTTTTAAACAAAAGAAAAGTGGAGGGAAGATATTTTCCTATTTTCAACTAACTTTTCCATTTTCTATTTTCTCTCATTTTTCTCTCAAACCAAACATCTTTCTCCAGAGCTTTCTCCTCTGATAGGTTGAATTTCCTAAGTTTAGCTTGTGTTCTTGGTTGTTTTTGGAGTGATCTTGTGGATCTGTTGTGGCTGGAGATATAAGGATCAGGTTAGGTCCTTTTTAGATGTTAAATGATGTTTAAGGATGTTTAGTTTTGATGGATCTTGGCTGGGCAATGTTGAGGAGTTGTTTGGATGCATTTTCGGTTGTGTTTGGTAGCCGAAAATGGAGTGTGGATGAGAGCAGCGAGTTTAGGTGCTTTCATTGAAGCTATTATTGCATGATGATGCATTAATCCTCTGCTTTGATTGTTTAAAACAGGGGAGTCATCTTTGGATCCAAGTGGTGGTGATCCGGAAGCTTGATTGGTGTTTCGGCAAGAGGCGAAACGGAATCGGTGAGTGGATTTTGGTTTTCGGCTTTGAAACCAGTGTTTTGAAGGTTTGGGAGCTTAGTTTAAGTCTAAGCAACTTAGCTAAGCTCAAGAGTAAGTTTTCGTGAAAACTCTCTTGGTGATGGCCATGAAATGGTTGTATGCAATGTGGTTTGTTTGCATAATTTTAAATCTATTTTGAAAGCATATCTAGCTTGTTTATTTGCTGAGATTATAAGCCAGGTGTTGAAAAAAGCTCAAGGTAAGAGTTCCTTGTTTTTGAACATTGTTTTAATGTGGTTTGATGCTTAAAGATGCATGATGTTTATGGCTTTGTAAAATGCTTTAAAACAGTGAGATATTGATGATATTGATGCATGTTGGCAAGTGATGGTTAAGGTCACAAAGGTGGTTAAAAGTCCTTGTGTGAGCCTTGTTTATTTAAGAACATCAAGGTGTTTAAAAGTCCTTGGATGGTTCTTGGTTAAGATCACAAAGGTGTTTAAAAGTCCTTGTGTGAATCTTGTGAATTTTAAGAGCAACATGGTGTTTAAAAGTCCATAGTTGGCTCTTGGTTAAGGTTACAAAGGTGGTTAGAATTCCTTGTGTAAGCCTTGTTACTTAAGAACATCAAGGTGTTTAAAAGTCCTTGGATGATTCTTGTTAAGGACAAAAAGGTGTTTAAAAGTCCTTGTGTGGTCCTTGCCATGGTGTTTAAAAGTCCATGGGGCCATGGTGTTTAAAAGTCCATATGTGAATCTTATGTGAAATGTATCACTTGTTGCCAATATGACATGTAATGAAATGGAAGCATGTATTGCTTGTCTTAAATGTTTAAGAGCATGTATAAATGTGGCTTGAAGAATGATTTATAAATGAGCTTTTATAAATGCATTATTGTATGGTTTTAAATGAGCATTCCTCACTAAGCTTTTGCTTACGCTCTCTCTCTTTTCTTAAACCAATAATGCAGAGCATTAAAGTGCATTGAGGGCAGCAAGGAGGGCAAGCAACCAAGTGGAAACTAAGCTCAAGTATGGAAGGTTTCTTAAACACTTTTAGCTTTTGGCATTTGGCAATGGGGGACCTTTATGGATGTTTCGGGAGATGTTTTGAACTCCCTAAGTTTGATTTAAGCTGGTAATAATGTTGGAACATGTAATTGGCCTTTGTGAAGTGGATTTGGCATTTTGATGCTTGAATGGTTTGAAAAGTAGGATGCATGCCTATAGAATTGGGGATTTCCATGTTTGATGCCATGATGATGATTGGTTGATGCAATTATGTTCCTTGCATGTTTAATGTCTTGCTGGTAAAGTTTGGTTGCATTTGGAGCATGCTTGGTAGGTCAATTGTGTGTTTTAGCAGCCCACTTTCTGCATTCTGGGCAGGCCGTATCGGAACGGGAGCTACCTTTTCGGAACGGGGCCCTGTAGTGGCCCAGGCGTTCGAAACGGAAGGTACCGTTCCGAAACGAAAATGTCTCTGCTAGGCCTCATTTCGAAACACGTTACGGAACGGTCCCGCGTTTCGAAACAGGTTCTCCCTGTTTCGGAACACCTGACCGTTGGGGGCTGACATGGGCGGTTATATGTTTTGAAATGTTTGCATTTTGGTCCTAAAACTTGTTATTGCAATTGTATGAGTTTGGGATGTCCGTTTGAGCTGAAATTTGATAGTGAAGCATGAAACCTGATTAATTGCAAGTTGGTTACTTTAATTTAGGCTAAGTCCTTATAATTTGCAGAATTTACAATTTGGTCCCTAAAGTTGTAATTTGTGCAATTGGGTCCCTGAATGTTCTCTGATGTTTATGATCTTTGAGTATGCTGATTGTATGATCATATCTAGGTTTAATGCGCATCTAGACAAGTTTAAAAAGAAAAAAAAAGGGTCGTTAATCAAGGTTGACTTTCGGGTTGACTTTGGTTTTCCCCGTGTGACTTTCTTAATTCGGGTCAACCGTCTAGGCCGGGTTAAGGGGGTTACATTTGGTGGTATCAGAGCTGAGTTCTCGAGTAATTGAGAATGATTGTGTACATGATTGAAGTATGTATGCTATGTATGCTTGTTGAGTGAAAGCGTGTTGAGTGGTTTGTTTATATATGGCAATTGAGATGTATGCTGTGGTGAAGCATGTTGTGGGTACCCATTGCCAAATGAAAGCTAATGTAATGATGTTGATTTTAAGTGAAAATGAGCTTGAGTACTTGGATTGCTTACCTTGCTGGGCCTGACTTTGTTTATTTGCATTGTGATTACATTGTTAGAGTATGGCCCCTCGTAGAGAGTTGAGGAGTAATGTGCGAGCTACGGCTCAAAATGAGAATGAGAATGAGGAGAACGTTGAGAGTGCGGTTTTACCTCCTCCACCTGGTGGTGGTGATGCTGGGGGTGAAGGAGCTGGAGCTGCAGCCGATGCTGGGGTCGCTGGACCTGAGGCTTGCCAGGGGCAAGCTATGCCTGATATGACAATGTTAGTGCAAGCTATTGCTGGTGCTTTTCGAGCGGCAGTAGCTGGAGCTCAAGGAGCTGGGCATCAGGGAGATGCTGGTGTTAGACTACCATTGGAACGCTTACGCAGTCTAGGTGGGACCGAGTTCAGGGGTTTGTCTGCGGAAGGTTCTGAATCTTGGATGGAGAGTACCAAGAGGATCTTGGGTCAAATGAGTTGCACTGATGTGCAAAAGCTGGGGCGTGTTGTATCCTTGCTACATGATGATGCTTATACGTGGTGGACGACCACTATTGCTGGGATGGCGGAAGCTGACATAACTTGGACATTCTTCTAGAATGTGTTCAAGAGAAGGTATCTTGGTGTGAGGTACCTAGATGAAAAGAAGCGGGAGTTCATGTCTCTCACCCAGGGGAGCATGTCTGTGGCTGAGTATGAAGTGCAGTTTGTTCGACTCAGTCAGTATGCACCTGAGCTAGTCCCTGATGAGCGGGCAAGGTGCGAAAGATTCCGTTATGGTTTAGTGACGGATGTGAAGATGTATGTGCTAGCTACCGAGTATGATGATTTTGATGTGCTGGTGGGCCGAGCTAAGGATATTGAGATGAACTTGGGTTTATCTGCTAGAGGTGCTGGAGCAAGTGCTGGTAAGCGGGCAGCTGAGTATAGTTCCGGTGGTGGACGGAACAAGAGGGGACGTGATCAGAAGTATCAGTCCTCGGCTAAGCGAGGTGGTGGAGCATCTGCTCGGGGAGGCAACGCTAGAGTTGATCCGAGTGCGTGTTGGATTTGTGGTTCACGTGGCCATATGAAACGTGATTGTCCTCGTGCTGTGAGGGAGGTGCAAGCTCCTGTTGCGGCAGCTGGTAACGGGTGCTGGAACTGTGGATCTACGGATCACATGAGGCGGGAGTGTCCTATGTTGGCTGGTGGCCAAGTGCGTGCTCCTGTTGTTGCTGCACCGCAGAGAGGTCGTGGGCGCGGCCGTGGTAATTTTCAGCGTAGAGAGGAAGGTGGTCGAGGAGTGGCCCATGTTGTGGCTATTCAGCCTGAGGGTGGTGGTCAAGCTAGGGTGTATGCTCAGCGGGAAGGGAGGAATGGCGCGGATGTGATTGCAGGTACTTTTACTTTGCAATCCTTGTCATTACTTTCCTTGATTGATTCTGGATCTACGCATTCATGCATTTTGCGTGAGCATGCTGAATTGCTTGGTTTGCCTGTTGAGTCTTTGGATGTTGGTGTTCATGTCACTAGTTCTTTTGGTGAGACTGTTGTGACTCGAAAGCTGTATAGAAGGTGTCCTTTGGTTGTTCAAGATTATGTTTTTCATTTTGACCTTATGGAGTTGCCTTTCTATGGTTTCGATGTAATCCTTGGTATGGATTGGCTTGCTGAGCATCGTGCTGTTGTCGATTGTGAAAATAAGCGAGTTTCGTTGAAGCTTGCGGATGATTATGAGGTTGTTGTGGTTGGTGAGAATGTGAAGTTTCTTGCCAATGTGGTGTCTACGTTGGAAGCAAGCCGGATGCTGAGGCAAGGATGTGAAGCTTACCTAGCTTTTGTGATGAATCCTAGTTCTAAGGAGTTGCGTGTTCAAGATATCAGGGTGGTGAAGGAGTTTCCTGGTGTGTTTCCTGAAGAGTTGCCTGGGTTACCTCCTAATCGCGAAGTGGAGTTTGGAATTGAGCTGTATGAGAATACAACTCCTGTGTCCATTACCCCTTATAGAATGGCACCTAAGGAGCTGAAGGAGCTGAAGACGCAGTTGCAAGAGTTGCTTGATCGTGCTTTCATTCGGCCGAGTGTGTCGCCTTGGGGTGCACCGGTCTTGTTTGTGAAGAAGAAGGATGGCACTATGAGAATGTGCATTGATTACCGTCAGCTGAACAAGTTGACTATCAAGAATCGGTATCCTTTGCCGAGAATTGATGATCTCTTTGATCAATTTCGGGGAGCTGCTGTGTTCTCTAATATTGACTTGAGGTCAGGTATTATCAGTTGAAGGTGAAGGATGTGGATGTGCCTAAGACAGCTTTCAGGACAAGGTATGGGCATTATGAGTTCCTTGTGATGCCGTTTGGTTTGACAAATGCTCCTGCTGCTTTCATGGACATGATGAACCGTGTGTTTCCTGAATACCTGGATAAGTTCGTTGTGGTGTTCATTGATGATATCCTCGTGTACTCGCGTACTGAGGAGGAGCATGAAGAGCATTTGAGGATTGTGCTGCAAGCTTTTTTGGAGAATCAGCTTTATGCCAAGCTGAGTAAGTGTGAGTTCTGGCTTAGAGAGGTGGTGTTTCTTGGGCATGTAGTTTCTGCTGAGGGGATTTGTGTTGATCCTCAGAAGATTGAGGCGGTGATGAATTGGAAGGTTCCTAAGTCTGTTCATGAGGTTCGTAGTTTCCTTGGTTTGGCAGGATACTACCGGAGGTTTGTGGATGGGTTTTCTAAGATTGCTGCACCTTTGACGAAGTTGTTGCAGAAGGATGTTAAGTATGAGTGGACGGAAGCGAGACATCAAGCTTTTGAGAAGCTTAAGGTGGCTTTGACGCAAGCTCCTATCTTGGTTCAACCTGAATCAGGGAAAGAGTTTGTGGTCTTTAGTGATGCGTCCTATGTTTGTTTGGGATGTGTGTTGATGCAAGAGGGTAAGGTGGTGGCTTATGCATCGCGGCAGTTGAAGGTGCATGAGCGCAATTATCCTACGTATGACATTGAGTTGGCTGCATTGGTTTTTGCTTTGAAGATCTGGAGACATTATCTGTATGGTGAGAAGTGTACTGTGTACACGGATCACAAGAGTTTGAGGTATCTGATGTCTCAGAAGAAGTTGAATCTTAGGCAGCGACGTTGGGTGGAGTTGCTCAAGGATTATGATCTGACGATTGAGTACCATCCTGGAAAAGCTAATGTTGTAGCGGATGCCTTGAGTAGGAAGGTATTTGTTGAGCTAAGGGCTATGTTTGCCAGTTTGAGTATTTCGCGTGATGGTGGTCTTGTAGCTGAGTTGCAAGTGAAACCATCTTTGGTTCAGTTGATCAAGGAAAAGCAGTTGCTGGATGATTCCTTGGTACCGCATGTTCAGGATATCGCGGAGGGTAGACCTTCGGATTTCTGTTTTAATGATGATGGTGTGTTGTGTTTTGGGAGTCGGATAGTAGTGCCTAGTGATGTTGAGTTGAGGCGTGCTATTCTGACTGAAGGTCATAGTAGTCCTTTTGCTATGCACCCTGGTAGTACTAAGATGTATCGTGATCTTCGTGATGAGTACTATTGGGTGGGTTTGAAGAAGGATGTTGCGGAGTTTGTGAGTAAGTGTATGGTGTGTCAGCGAGTTAAGGCTGAGCATCAGGTTCCTTCAGGGTTGTTGCAACCGTTGAGAATCCCTGAGTGGAAGTGGGAAAGGGTTACCATGGATTTTGTATCTGGTTTACCTTTGTCACCATCGAAGAAGAATTCGGTGTGGGTGATTGTGGATCGCCTGACGAAGTGTGCGCATTTCTTGCCTGTGCATACTACGTTTTCTTTGGATAAGCTTGCGGAGCTGTACATTGCTGAGATTGTGCGGCTGCATGGTGTGCCTAAGTCGATTGTGTCGGATAGGGATCCGAGGTTCACATCGCGTTTCTGGCAGTGTTTGCATCAAGCTTTGGGTACAAGGTTGAATTTCAGTACATCTTATCATCCTCAGTCGGATGGTCAGTCTGAGCGAGTGATCCAGATTTTGGAGGATATGTTGAGGTGCTGCGTGATTGAGTTTCAGGGCTCTTGGGAGAAGCATTTGCCTTTGGTAGAGTTTGCTTATAACAATAGTTATCAAGCAAGTATTCAAATGGCACCTTATGAGGCTTTGTACGGGAGGAAGTTTAGGACTCCTCTTTGTTGGGCTGAAACGGGTCAAAAGTTGGTTTCGATGCCGGCTTTGTTGAAAGGAACCACCGAGAAGGTGAAGCTCATTTGTGAGCGGTTGAAGGCAGCTTCTGATCGGCAAAAGTCTTACGCGGATTTGAAGCGTAAGGAGATTGAGTATGCGGTGGGTGACCATGTGTTTTTGAAGGTTTCGCCTTGGAAGAAGGTGATGAGGTTTGGTTGAAAGGGTAAGCTGAGCCCTAGGTACATTGGACCATACGAGGTGGTTGAGCGTGTGGGTCCTGTTGCGTACAGGTTGAGGTTACCTCAAGAGTTGGAGAAGATTCATGATGTGTTTCATGTTTCTATGCTCCGGAAGTATAGATCTGATCCTTCGCATGTGATGCCTGTGGAGGAAGTGGAATTGAATCCGGATTTGACCTATGATGAGGAACCGGTGAAGGTTCTGGATGCGGATAGCAAGGTTCTTCGTGGCAAGACCATTGAGTTGGTAAAGGTGTTGTGGAAGCATCGTGGTGTTGAGGAAGCCACGTGGGAACGGAAGGATGACATGCTGAAGCAGTTTCCTTATCTCTTTCCTTCAGGTAATTTCGGGGACGAAATTTCTTAAGGGGGGGGAGAGTTGTAACGCCCCGGTTTTGGGCTTAGAAGTTTTGGGCTTGGACCGGTTCGGTCAAAGTGCGGTTCGAATATAAAAAGGTGAAATTAGGAAAGCCTAGTTCGGGTTGCAGTAAAAATATGGAAAAATGTTCTAAAATCTTCTTTTAATATATATAAGTGAACTGTGAAATCAATTTTACAAAATGAGGTTTGGAAGGGTGACATTTTGGCTAGTGACCAAAATGTAATTTTTGAAAACTGCGTGACTGTTTTAAAAAGGATTGAAACTTTGAATCTTTAAGGAGCTATTTACCCAAAGGGAGTTTCTCCAGATTTTTCTAAGATATTAAATGATTTATTTCTGGTTTTTAAACAAAAGAAAAGTGGAGGGAAGATATTTTCCTATTTTCAACTAACTTTTCCATTTTCTATTTTCTCTCATTTTTCTCTCAAACCAAACATCTTTCTCCAGAGCTTTTTCCTCTGATTTTGTCACCTAAATATCTCTTTTCAATTCTCTTTTGATTGCTAATCATCTCATCAACAAAACCTCACCATTTGCTAATTGGATCTTCAAGCTTTTTGATTCTAAAAAGGGGAGAAACTCAAGTTTGGAGGTAAGAACGTCCTTCTCCTCTAAACTCTCAGTTCTTTACTGAAATTCCTAAGTTCTCAATCCTTAAATTGTGTTTTATAAATGGTTTTAAAGTTGTGTAATGGATCTTGGCTTTAAATGCAAGATTTGGTGATTTTTGATGAATTTTCGTATGATCTGTTTGGGCAGTGCTTTAAGGTGTTAATTTGATGTTAAATGAATGTTAAATTGATAAGGAATTGAGTTTTAGTTAATGCAATCCCGGATAGGTTGAATTTCCTAAGTTTAGCTTGTGTTCTTGGTTGTTTTTGGAGTGATCTTGTGGATCTGTTGTGGCTGGAGATATAAGGATGAGGTTAGGTCCTTTTTAGATGTTAAATGATGTTTAAGGATGTTTAGTTTTGATGGATCTTGGCTGGGCAATGTTGAGGAGTTGTTTGGATGCATTTTCGGTTGTGTTTGGTAGCCGAAAATGGAGTGTGGATGAGAGCAGCGAGTTTAGGTGCTTTCATTGAAGCTATTAATGCATGATGATGCATTAATCCTCTGCTTTGATGTGTTTAAAACAGGGGAGTCATCTTTGGATCCAAGTGGTGGTGATCCGGAAGCTTGATTGGTGTTTCGGCAAGAGGCGAAATGGAATCGGTGAGTGGATTTTGGTTTTCGGCTTTGAAACCAGTGTTTTGAAGGTTTGGGAGCTTAGTTTAAGTCTAAGCAACTTAGCTAAGCTCAAGAGTAAGTTTTCGTGAAAACTCTCTTGGTGATGGCCATGAAATGGTTGTATGCAATGTGGTTTGTTTGCATGATTTTAAATGTGTTTTGAAAGCATATCTAGCTTGTTTATTTACTGAGATTATAAGCCATGTGTTGAAGGAAGCTCAAGGTAAGAGTTTCTTGTTTTTGAACATTGTTTTAATGTGGTTTGATGCTTAAAGATGCATGATGTTTATGGCTTTGTAAAATGCTTTAAAACAGTGAGATATTGATGATATTGATGCATGTTGGCAAGTGATGGTTAAGGTCACAAAGGTGGTTAAAAGTCCTTGTGCGAGCCTTGTTTATTTAAGAACATCAATGTGTTTAAAAGTCCTTGG
Organism: Hibiscus tridactylites; assembly: GCA_958450335.1. NCBI lineage: Eukaryota > Viridiplantae > Streptophyta > Magnoliopsida > Malvales > Malvaceae > Hibiscus > Hibiscus tridactylites. Next base: position 42,828,338 of record OY288289.1, on the reverse strand, counting down.
ATGGTTCTTAGTTAAGATCACAAAGGTGTTTAAAAGTCCTTGTGTGAATCTTGTGAATTTTAAGAGCAACATGGTGTTTAAAAGTCCATAGTTGGCTCTTGGTTAAGGTTACAAAGGTGGTTAAAATTCCTTGTGTAAGCCTTGTTACTTAAGAACATCAAGGTGTTTAAAAGACCTTGGATGATTCTTGTTAAGGACACAAAGGTGTTTAAAAGTCCTTGTGTGGTCCTTGCCATGGTGTTTAAAAGTCCATGGGGCCATGGTGTTTAAAAGTCCATGGGGTTAAGGACACAATGGTGTTTAAAAGTCCATGTGTAGTCCTTGGTTGTTGTAAGATCACAATGGTGTTTAAAATTCCATATGTGAATCTTATGTGAAATGTATCACTTGTTGCCAATATGACATGTAATGAAATGGAAGCATGTATTGCTTGTTTTAAATGTTTAAGAGCATGTATAAATGTGGCTTGAAGAATGATTTATAAATGAGCTTTTATAAATGCATTATTGTATGGTTTTAAATGAGCATTCCTCACTAAGCTTTTGCTTACGCTGTCTCTCTTTTCTTAAACCAATAATGCAGAGCATTAAAGTGCATTGAGGGCAGCAAGGAGGGCAAGCAACCAAGTGGAAACTAAGCTCAAGTATGGAAGGTTTCTTAAACACTTTTAGCTTTTGGCATTTGGCAATGGGGGACCTTTATGGATGTTTCGGGAGATGTTTTGAACTCCCTAAGTTTTATTTAAGCTGTTAATAATGTTGGAACATGTAATTGGCCTTTGTGAAGTGGATTTGGCATTTTGATGCTTGAATGGTTTGAAAAGTAGGATGCATGCCTATAGAATTGGGGATTTCCATGTTTGATGCCATGATGATGATTGGTTGATGCAATTATGTTCCTTGCATGTTTAATGTCTTGCTGGTAAAGTTTGGTTGCATTTGGAGAAGGCTTGGTAGGTCAATTGTGTGTTTTAGCAGCCCACTTTCTGCATTCTGGGCAGGCCGTATCGGAACGGGAGCTACCGTTTCGGAACAGGGGCCCTGTAGTGGCCCAGGCGTTCAAAATGGAAGGTACCGTTCCGAAACGAAAATGTCTCTGCCAGGCCTCGTTTCGGAACACGTTGCGGAACGGTCCCGCGTTTCGAAACAGGTTCTCCCTGTTTCGGAACACCTGACCGTTGGGGGCTGACATGGGCGGTTATATGTTTTGAAATGTTTGCATTTTGGTCCTAAAACTTGTTATTGCAATTGTATGAGTTTGGGATGTCCGTTTGACATGGGCGCTTTTCTTTTAGAACCTTGAATGCCTCAGTACATTCACTGTTGAAGTCGAAGGGATGGTTCTGCTCTAGAATATGGCATAAGGGTTTGGTGATCTTCGAAAATTTCGCGATAAACCTTCGATATAAACCAGCATGCCCTAAGAAACTCATGATTCCCTTGACTGTGGTGGGTGGCGGCAGCTTTTTTAATTACCTCAATTTTAGCTCTGTCAACTTCTATGCCACGATAGCTTACTTTATGGCCTAGGACTATCCCTTCATCCACCATGAAGTGACATTTCTCCCAGTTTAATACTAAGTTTGCTCTCTCGCATCTCTCGAGCACTTTCTACAAGTTGCTTAGGCAGCTCTCAAAGTTATCTCCAAAGACAGAGAAATCATCCATGAATATCTGCAGGAAATCCTCTACCATATCGGAGAATATTGCCATCATATACGTTTGAAAGGTTGCTGGTGCATTACAAAATCCAAATGGCATCCTCCGAAAAGCGTAAGTACCGTATGTGCAAGTGAATGTCGTCTTCTCTTGATCCTTCGGTGCAAAGGCTATTTGGTTGTAATCTGAGTATCCATCAAGAAAATAGTAGTAAGGCTTTCTCGCTAATCTATCAAGCATTTGATAAATAAAAGGCAGGGAAAAGTGGTCCTTCCGGGTAGCTTTGTTAAGCTTCCTGTCGTCCATACAAACCCTCCAACCGGTCACAGTCTTGGTTGGGATTAACTCCTTTTCTTCGTTGGTTACCACGATTATTCCTCTTTTCTTGGGAATGCACTACACCAGGCTCACCCACTTGCTATCCAAGATGGCATAGATTATGCCAGCATCTAGCCATTTGATGATCTCCTTACGAACCACCTCTCACATAGCATTGTTTAGACGTCTCTGGGCATCAATGGTCGGCTTATGATCATCCTCTAAGAGGATTTTATGTATACATAGTGCCGGATTGATGCCTTGGATATCAACTATCGTCCATCCAATAGCCTTTTTGTGCTGCTGCAGCATCCCTATCAGTTGATGTTCCTGCATCAACTTGGAAGAGATGATTACGAGAAATGTATCATTTAATCCAAGGAAAACATATTTGAGCTGCCCTGGCAGGGGCTTAAGATCTAGAACAGGTGGCTCTACAGTTGATGGCTTTTGGACTATATGTTCATTCGAGGTATAGTTTAAGGGCTCGAATAACTTACCTGGACGATTGCCTATCCAGTTTACCTCCTCATTAACTCGTTTTCTTCGTTGGTTACCATGATTGCCACATCAATCATGTCCGCAAAGCTATTGACGAGTTTGCTGATCAATCAATCATACAAGAATCCTTTTAGAGTGTTCACAAACATATGAAGGATTTCCCCTTCTGGAAGTGGGGGCTGCACCTAAGCTGCTATGTCTCGCCAATGCTGGGCATACTCACGGAAACTCTCATTGTGCTTTTTTTTTCCAAATCTTGTAGCATGAGCCGATTTGGAATCATATCAGTTAAATGCATGTACTGACCGATGAAGGCTTTTGAAAGATCTCTCCATGACTTGATGTCGACTTGACTAAGTTGAGTATACCAACGAGTTGCGGAACCAATTAAACTGTCTTGGAAACAGTGAATGAGTAGCTTCTCATCTTTTATAAAAGTTGTCATCCTCCGGCAATACATAGTAATGTGCGCTAAGGGGCAAGTAGTTCCGTCGTACTTGTCAAAGTCCGGCACCTTGAGTTTCGGTGGAAGGACTAAATCCGTTACAAGGCTCAAATCACTGGCATCAATCCCTTGCTCATCCGTCCCTTGTAAGGTCTTGAATCTTTTTTCAAGGAAGTGAAACCTCTCCTCATGCTTCTCTTCCATCTTGGCCTTACTCCTCCCCACTTCATCCTAATACGCTGCGCCTAAGTCGATGAGCTTATTCATTGATGTTCCTCCGTGGTGGCTAACATGTGCCCCGATAGCAGGATTGGAAGAAACTCATGTGAGATTAGCGTAGACTCTTTTTTCAGGGTTTGGTACTTCTGGTTGATCCTTCACATGGGATGCAGTACCCGGGTGTTCTTCAAAGCTTGAGCTATCCATAGAAACTCTTTCCTCACTTTTAATCTTCAATAATAGGTCCGTCATCTGAGCAATAATAGAAGCTTGTGACTGTGCAATCTGACCGCCGATATTCTTATTGACCCCATCCAAATGAGTTTGGGAGGTCCTTCTGCCCCTTCTCTACCTTGGCCAATCTCTCTTCCATTGCTCGGGTTTGCAAACGTGTAACGTATGAATGAGGAATGATTGCGGATTAAACTTTCACTTTCTGCCATAATATTTCTCACAGTTAATTCCATGATTGATTAATGTATGCAATGTATCATATGTATGAAAATGAGATAACTTAAAAATAAGTATGCAAAGAATAATGCATGTAATGTGTTGTATGCACAACAAGGATAGGTGATTAAAGGTAATCAGACAAACATGTACAATTGAATGCAAATATGCATTTGATTTGATGGACATTAATTTTATTTGTTTTATGAATGAATGAATGAATGTGTTGTATGTACAACGGAAACACATGATTAACGGTAACCAAATGCAAATGTGCATTGATTCGACAAACATTCTCATTAAGCAACTTTTCAGGACGAAGATCAAGTCATGCTACGAGTAAAGAGTAAGAGCTTCCATGTGGGGCATGACTGAAGCTTAAGGACAAATTGGTTGAAACTTTCCAGCAACGATTGCAAGATGACATCAGTGGCCAATTCATCTTTGAGTGGAAAACCCAGCTTCTCCAATGTTTTGATATAACCCATCATTTTAATGACATGAGCTCATACAAGAGATCACTCACTCATTTTCTTTTGAAATAGAGCTTTAGAGGTCTCATACCTCTCTTGACGCGCTTGCCCCTCATATATTCCTTTGAGGTGTTGAATCATCTCATAGGCTACCATGTCCTCTGTTGCTTCTGAAGCTCATGGGTCATGGTGGCAAGCATAAGACACTTGTCATCTAACATGTCATCGATGTGTTTCTTAAACTTGTCTTTGTCAGCTCTAGGAGCATTAGCAATCGGTTCATCATGAACAGGTTCTTCAATGCCATATTCCTTCTTTTCTTGCTTGAGAACAATTCTCAAATTTTTGAACCAGTCAAGGAAATTCAAGCCATTGAGTTTATCCTTCTCAAGGATCAATCGCAGTGAAAGTGTGTTGTTTGCCATTGAGTCTACAACAATGGAAATATGTAATGTAAGTTTATTTACCGAGTTTGAAATTTATAAATAGGTCTTTATTAATAAATTACTCCCACCATTTTATTAAAAATTAAAAACCCTCAAAGTTTTAATTTCGGAAAAACATATCGACATTTTTTCTAGTGAGTAGGATCCATATTTCAACTTTTCCTAAATTAGCTTTGGCTTTTCTTTTAGGAAAAAAGTTATTTAGGTAAGTAACACCTTACTAATTACATCTAATGTAACTCTTCCATTCGGTGAACAACTCTTGTTCAAATCATCTCATGATTTATCCAAAATTTAACCTCTAGGTTTCTAATCCTATTAGAATAACCTAGCCAAGTTATCACCAATATTTCAACCTGCGAATATCACTTACTTATTCTCCGCGTTTAACCAAGATAGACTCATGTGATATTGCTTTGGCAAAACTCACATGATATCGATCAAATCCTTAACGAGGGTAAATATTGGACGATTAAATTAACTTATATTGTAGTGAGGGGTTTTCATAATTATCTCATCATTGTTCATTTTAATATTAGGCCCTTATTGATCCCATCAAAGTGCATAATAATAAAATTTACATACACAATATTCATGGCATCATATACATAATAGATATAAGCAGTAAATAAGATGCAATGGTTGTTGAGTGTGTAAAAGTTCTATTATTTACACCTTTTTTAACCCATATTGCTGCTGCACTCAAGCATTATTCATTGCATTTAGGTTAGTTTACAGCAAAACATCACAAATATATTAAAAGGCACAGATTCTACTAAAAATGGCTGCTTCTGCAGGTTGCTGCCGTAGCAGGCGGAAAGGGCAGGCGCTGGGCAGTGAAGCAGAGGAACTGAACTGGACAAGCAGACAAAGAGGACGATGCTGCCACGGTTGCTGCCGTGACAACAAAGGACGACAACAATTTTGAGGAGAAGAAGCAAAGTGGACCTCGACAGATAGAGAAAATTCAGCCCGTCTGTCGTGTGAAAACCGCATATTTTCCAAGCCCCAAATCAAAAGATATGTCAAGCCCAAAGTTCAAGGAGAGAAAATCTCAAGCAAGAAGATGACGGCTGGAAAGTAGATTCCTTGAAGATTTAGTCTTTATTAGAATCATACTTTCAATTAAAGTTGTATTCTTGCTATTTTAGATAACTTGAGCCCAAAGCTTATATAAGGGCATGCATTTTAACCTAGAGCATATAACCTATAACCGATTACCCTAGCCTCCTTCCCAAAACTCTAGTCGTTTTCCTTCCCACAACATGTTCTAAATTCCCCCTAGGGCCACGGGTTGATTTGTAAAGTAGTTGCAAGGGTTGTTTTGTTTTAGGAATTTTCAGTTTAATAAAATAAACTTCAAGTTCTCTTATTTTGGTTATTAATATCTTGCAAGAGCATCAGGAGAGCATTGTGAGGTTATCTATTTACTTAGCACCGGGAGAGTTAAGTATACGAAAGAAATAAGAGCGAGTTCTCTAGTTTATAGTTGAACTATCTCGGGCCTAAGGATAGGACGAGGTTAAGTGGCTAAAGAAGAATTCATACACATCGGTGTTCATCCTTCGATTCACGCTGGGAGGTATCATTAAAGACGTGATCATCGACAGACTTGGACCTAGGGATAGGCCAAGGCATATCTGGGATTCTTGCCAAACTTGAAGTACTGAGTTGAGTGTTGCTTCCGCGAAAATCAACGGACTGTTGCCGCGGCAGGTGCTGCCGCGACAGGGAGCGACGACAGAACTAGATTTCCTAAACTCTGCAATACCTGCACTACTGAGCAATTCAATACCAGCCCATTCTCTCTATCTTGATTCTTCTACTCTTTTATTTACGTTTACTTTATTATTTTTGTGACAACTTCTAAAATATTTTCTTTACTTTCGTGCAGTGAATTAAGGTGAAACTATTAGCCCAATCCCTGTGGAGACGATATCCGATACTTCGTATCACTTTACTACTTGCGTCGTGTACCATTGCACTACCATTGTGATAGACTCTTTTACACGCAACAAGTTTTTAGCGCCGTTGTCGGGGATTGACAACAAAACTCTACCTTTTCTTTTATTGCACTTTTCGTTTTTATTTTTGTTTTTATTTTTATTTTTATTTTTCTGTTTTTCTTTGGTGCATTCAACTCTTGCTTTTCACAAGGTTTCTTGTTTATGCGCAGATCGAATCAAGGTAGAGATCCTGAGTATCCATTATATCTGTAACTCGAACGATTATTCAACCTCAAGAAACAACTTCGTCACTTACTAGCTAGGACCGAGTACCTTGAGGAACAGCTAGAGAAGATGGCCCACAATGGAAACGACCCGCCTGTCGGAGATATTATCCCTCCTGCCGGCAACCCTGCTGCCGCTGCCGGACGACGATCCTGTCGTGACTACATGTTGAACGATCATGTAGAACTGGAAACCACGCTGTCGGACATTGATGTTGACAACTTCGAGCTGAAACCTGTTACGTTTAGCATGATCAACAACGCCGGTCAATTCAGTGGTGCTGTTACAGAGGATGCTAGGGAGCATCTCAAAACGTTTCAGGAAATCCGTGGTTCGTTTAGACTACATGGAGTTAATCTGGAGATACTGAGGCTTCGGTTATTTCCCCATTCATTGAGGGATAGGGTAAAAAGTTGGTGGAATAAACTTACAACGGGTTCAATTAGAACTTAGGCAGATCTATCCTGTGAATTTTTATCTCGTTTTAATCCTTCGCATTTATCTGAGCGATTACGTAATGAAATTGCTAGTTTTCAACAGGAAGATGACGAGCCGATGCACGAGGCCTAGGACAGATTTACTACTCTTCTACGGAACTGCCCAATGCATGGATTCCCCGTCTGGAATCAGGTAACAAAGTTTTATAATGCTGCCAGCTTACAAACTCGTATTCGAATTGATTCAGCAGCAAATGGACTATTATTGGATAAAGACCCGGACGAGGCAATGCAAGTATTGAAAAATCTAGCTAAGAATGAGGAGCAGTTTTCGATAGCAAGAAGAGGGGGTAAACGGGTACAAGCTTTCAAGGATTATGAAGCCAAAAGCACGATGAAATCACATGTAGCATTCCTTACTAAAGCAATGAAAAGGTTATTGAATGATGATGCACAACATGGATTTGCTATTTCGGAGGTATGTGAAATCTGTGAGGGAAATCATAGTTCGGATGAGTGCCCTATACTGTTAGAAGAGGGAAAGTATGTTGGAAATTACAAGTCGAATTACAACTCCAACAATTATAATCCCAACTGGAGAAAGGATCCCAAGTTTTCTTGGAGTAATCCTAATAATGCCCTAAATCCTCAAGCACACAATCAGAATCAGGGAGGACCTAGATTGCTGATACGACAACAACTGCCGCCGGAACTACCGCCGCAACAGCAGCCACCAGCTGCCACGAGCAGTATACTAGAACAAACTCTGGCCACTTTTATGTCTCAGACATGTACTTATATTGAGAATATGAATCAGTTTGTCCAGAAAATAGAGCCATTCATGGATAAAACAGAGATGCGGATGACGAATCATGAAGCTACCATGAAATCTTTTGAGACACAAATGGGTCAGGTTTCCCAGCATATTAAGCCAAGGCAGACTAGAGGATTCCCTAGTAATACCGAAAATGCTAGGCAGCCCACACATGAGCAGTGTAAAGCTATTACTACTAGGAGTGGGAAGAAATTACCAGGGTCGAAAAAGGAAGCTGAATCAATAAGAAAACCAGCCTTGGACAGACCTGCCGAGGAAGCTGCCCCGACAGGCAATAAACAAACTGATGCCGATGAGCATGTCACGACATCAGAAGCGACAGAGGAGAAAAATGATGAACCCAAACCTCCTCAGATTTGTATGCAGTGGGAAGGACGAATTGCTGATTACCGTCCCCCACCACCTTTTCCTTAACGGATATAGCAAGCTAAGCAAGAATCTCAGCTCAAAAAGATTTATGGTATTTTTAAACAAGTTCATATTAACATTCCGTTGTTAGATGCCGTTAGGGAGATGCCCGGTTATGCCAAATTTCTCAAGGATGTCATGTCATAGAAATCTTAACTTGGGGAGTTTGAAACGGTAAAGATGACAAAAGGTTGCATGAGTATTCTTCATAGGCAGCCACCCCAGAAAAAGAAGGATCCGGGGAGCTTCATCATACCTTGTGTAATCAGAGATAAATATGTGGGTAAGGCACTTTGTGATCTTGGTGCTAGTATTAATTTAATGCCAAAATATGTTTTCAGAAATTAGGTATTGGAAAGGCGCGGCCCACGACAGTAATTCTACAACTGGCAGACCGCTCTTATGTTCATCCGGAAGGAAAATCGAAGATATTCTGGTAAGAGTGGATAAATTTATTTTTCCTGCTGACTTTCTTGTTTTAGACTGTGAGGCAGACGAAAACGCACCAATCATCCTTGGGCTACCCTTCTTAGCCACGAGAAGATCACTAATTGATGTGGAAAAAGGAGAACTCACCATGAGAGTGAATGATCAAGAGATTAAGTTGAATGTTCTCCAAGCGATGAAACATGCTGATGCAGACAAGGTATGCAAGGCTATCACTGAAGTTACCGTGGATCAACCCTGCATCAGGTCGGGCTGTCACGACATAAAAATTGGTCACTGCCGCGGCATCCACCTACAGGACTATCACGACAGCACCGACAATAGCAACTCCTCTGAATTCGATACATCTGATACTGAAGATCCGGAGGAGGTAAACTGGATAGGCGATCGTCCAGGTAAGTTATTCGAACCTTTGAATTATACTTCGGATAACCATACAATCCAAAAGCCATCTACTGTTGAGCCCCCTGTTTTAGAACTGAAGCCCCTGCCAGGGCAGCTAAAATATGCTTTTCTTGGTTCAAATGATACGTTGCCCGTAATCATCTCTTCTAAGTTGTTGCAGGAACAAGAACGGCAGCTAATAGGGATGCTGTGACATCACAAAAAGGAAATTGGATGGACGATAGCCAATATTCAAGGCATTAATCCAGCGTTATGCATGCATAAAATCCTTTTAGAGGAAGATCATAAGCCGGCTATAGATTCTCAAAGGCGGCTAAACCATGCGATGAAAGAGGTGGTGCGTAAAGAGATAATTAAATGGTTAGATGTTGGTATTATTTACGCCATCTCCGAAAGAAAATGGGTGAGCCCAGTGCAATGTGTTCCCAAGAAAGGAGGAATAACCGTGGTAACCAATGAAAACAATGAATTAATCCCAACCAGGACTGTGACCGGTTGGAGGGTTTGTATGGACTATCGGAAGCTTAACAAAGCTACCCGAAAAGACCACTTTCCTTTACCCTTTATTGATCAAATGCTTGATAGATTAGCGGGTAAACCTTACTATTGTTTTCTTGATGGTTATTCAGGTTATAATCAAATAGCTATTGCACCGGAAGATCAAGAAAAGACGACTTTCACATGCCCCTACGGAACGTATGCTTTTAGGAGAATGCCGTTTGGATTATGCAATGCACCCGCCACCTTCCAAAGGTGCATGATGGCCATATTCTTCGATATGGTGGAGGACTTCCTTGAAATATTTATGGATGATTTTTCAGTCTTTGGGGACGATTTTGAGAGCTGCCTAGGCAATATACAAAAGGTACTTGAAAGATGTGAAAAAGCAAACCTGGTTTTAAATTGGGAAAAATTCCACTTTATGGTGGATGAAGGGATAGTCCTTGGCCATAAGATTAGCTTCCGTGGCATAGAAGTCGACATGGCCAAGATTGAAGTGATCGAAAAGCTGCCGCCGCCGACCACAGTCAAGGGTATTAGAAGTTTCTTGGGACATGCTGGTTTTTATCGGAGATTCATTGCAAACTTCTCAAAAATCACCAAGCCCTTATGTCATCTCTTAGATCAGAACCGACCCTTTGACTTTAATGATGAATGTACTGAAGCATTCAAGGTTTTGAAGGAAAAACTGGTAACAGCCTCAATAGTACAGCCACCAGACTGGACACAACCATTCGAGATTATGTGTGATGCTAGTGACTATGCTGTCGGGGCAGCACTTGGGCAGCGGAGAGACAAGTTATTTCATGTCATCTATTATGTCAGCAAGACATTGAATGATGCCCAAGTGAACTACACCACCACAGAAAAGGAGTTATTAGCTGTGGTATTCTCCATTGACAAATTTCGTTCTTACATACTTGGAACGAAGGTAATAGTGCACACAGACCATTCTGCCATGAAGTATTTGTTCGCGAAAAAGGATGCAAAGCCTCGATTGATACGGTGGATCCTGCTATTGCAAGAATTTGACCTTGAAATCAAGGATAAAAAAGGGACAGAAAATTAGGTGGCAAATCACTTGTCAAGGTTGGAGAAGGGACAGAGTCTACCAACAGATGAGACAAACATACTGGAGACCTTCCCAGATGAGCAGCTCTTTGCTGCCGCAATCACTGCCGCGACAGCCAAGGCGGCAGGTAAGTCTTCTGAACTCCCCTGGTATGCTGATTTCGTTAATTTTATAGTTAGCAGAATAATTCCTTCTGATCTTAATTATCAAGCCAGAAAGAGGTTCCAAAATGATGTTAAGCATTATTATTGGGACGAACCTCTTCTTTTCCAAATATGTGCAGATCAGGTTATAAGGACGTGTGTACCACAAGAAGAGCAAGAAGACATTCTTCATCACTGCCATGCTTCACAGTATGGAGGTCACTTAGGAGGCAACAAAACTTCTGCCAAGGTGCTGCAGTCAGGGTTTTATTGGCCGTCATTGTACAAAGATGCACAAAACTTCTACAAGAGCTGTGACAGGTGCCAAAGGACAGGAAACATCTCTAGGAGAAACAAGATGCCACTGCAGAACATTCTAGAAGTTGAAATCTTCGACGTTTGGGGGATTGATTTTATGGGACCATTCCTATCTTCATGTGGGAATCTATACATCCTCCTGGTAGTATATTATGTCTCTAAGTGGGTCGAAGCTATCGCAACTCAAAAGAATGATACCAAGACAGTCCAAAAGTTTTTACACAAAAACATCTTTTCTAGGTTTGGCATCCCTAAGGCGATCATCAGTGATGAAGGGAGACATTTCGAAAATAGGGCTATTGCTGCCGCCTTGAAGAAATATGGTGTCAAGCATCGGATCGCGACATCATATCACCCACAAACCAATGGACAAGTTGAAATATCTAATAGGGAAGTTAAGAACATTCTTGAAAAGATGGTTAAGCCAACTAGGAAAGATTGGTCTTTACTCCTCAATGATGCATTATGGGCATATAGGAAAGCTTTTAAGACTCCATTGGGCATGTCTCCATACTGATTGATTTATGGGAAAACATGTCATCTACCATGACATTTCTGCCCAGGGCAGCTTGTATTGTTGTTCAATTTTAGACTGAAACTTTTCCCAGGGAAACTGAATTCTAGATGGTCTGGCCCGTTCCAAGTCGTACAAGTTTTTCCCCATGGTGCCATCACAATCTGATCATTAAAAGACGGGCACCAATTCAAAGTCAACGGAAAACGCCTCAAGCATTATCAAGGGACTGAAGCCCCAGGAATGCAGGAAGTGGTTACCTTAGGAGATGCCCCACCTGGCATCCCTAATTTAACCTAAATTTTATTTTTATTATTATTATTTATTAATTAGGAAATAAGGTTTATTTTATTCGAATAATGTTTTTATGTTTATTGTTTCTATGAAATAAAGAAGTCAAGAAGAACAGGAGAAGTGAACTCAGCCCACCATCCATCCATCAGCCCAACAAAGCCCAATATTGAAGCCTGTCATTCCAGCTGCCGCGACAGACGCAGAAAATACAGGCTGTCACCATGTTTTCACGACAGATGCGGAAACGTGTGTCAGACGCGTAACAGACACGGAAACGTGTGTCAGATGCGTCAGACACGCTAAAGCTCAACAGCCGCCCCGTTACTCGCGCATGCCGTTACAACTTCAACGGGCAGCAAATCCTTTTATATAAAACCCCGTTTCATTTTCATTTTCCCTCACTTCTGCTGTTCTTACTTGCTCTTCCTTCAGTTTTCATTTGCTTTCATTTACTTTTCACAACCCTTGCACTAATATGTCTTCCAGAAAAATCCGACGCAGTGCTGTCTCTACTTCCTCGCCGGCAGCAACTCCCCCACAATCCTTTGCGACCAGAGACATGTGGGAAGAACGAGGCTTTATCTATACACCAAAGGCAAAGAATCTGGGCCTCAAGCCTTTCATCGCCCGGAAGATTAGAGCTCTATTATGGCAAACATTTGCGGAGCAACCAGAGGAGATGAACGAGACGCTGGTGAGAGAATTTTAAGCTGCCATCAGCAGTAGAACGTTGACAGCAGTGAGTGTTAGAGGGAAAGAAGTACCATTCACAGCCGACCACATCAACTCCTTATATGGCCTCTACATAGGCCACAATGATGATGCACACCAGCAGTTCCTCAACACCTTGGACGACGCTGCCTATGACGTTGTCATGGTAGAACTGACAGTAGAGGGAACCGAATGGAATACCAGCCGGAAAAATCCACACACGGTGAAGCGGAGTTAGCTGCTGCCAGAGGCAAAACTATGGAATGCCTTCATCAAAAAGAGGATCATGTCGTCGTCACATCATAAAACCGTCAACCAGCAAAGGTTAGCCTTAATACACTCTATTTTAAATGAACGACCCATTAATGTGGGTAGTTATATTCGAGAGAGTATTTTGGAAAGTGCACATCGACCGACGGGCCTCCTTTTTCCTCCCCTACCTCATCACGTCCCTATGCCGTGGTCATAATGTGCCGGAAGCCCACATCGATTCAATAGTCAAAGGACGAGGTTGGACGGAAAAGAATACCCTCAGCCTCATGGAGTTGACCGTGGCCACCCCTCTATCATCACTCAACCCCGCTGCTGCCACATCTGAATCATCAGAGCAGCAAAATCCTGAACCTATCGCCGCAACAGCTGCTCCGACAGACTCCTCCAATCAGATCCTAACTGCCATTCAAAATATGGAGGAAAGACAGTTGGGCCTTATGACATTCATGAGGGACTTCACCCCATCTACGGTAAATTTTATTCAAAATACTTTAAATTTCCCTGATGTTGTTTTCCCCACTTTCCCTGCCCATTACTTCACTTTCACCACCCCTGTCCACACACCTACACCTGCTGCTACCCCACAAACACCATCTGCTGCATCTATACCATCGCCTGCCCTGACGGCAGCCGACAACACTCATGCCGAACCATCTGCTCGAGGAACAAAGCGACTAGTGCCATCGGATGACCTTGCTGCTTTTGTTGCTAGGTTCTCTTCCTCCTCTGTTTGGGCAGACAGTGACAATGAACCCTCTATTCAGAGGAATCTGTCAAAGGAATTTTCATCGGTAAAGAGGCAGAAAAGAATGGCAGATAAGAACACTCTGCCAAGGGCCAACAGCAGCAGTGACAGCAGCGGCAACATCTCTGATGTTCAGGTTGTATAGCAACCACCCCAGCCCGTCCCGAGAGCCAGAATCCGCCGCCAGATCCGCCTCAGCAGCAGCAGCGGAGGCATCGCATAAATTTAAGTTTCTTATCTTCTTATTGCTGCCTGTCATATATATATTTTGTTATGTACTGCCTTTATATGTTTTAATGTTTATTTTGTCATTTGCATTGAGAGCAATGCAACCCTCGAGTTTGGGGGTGGCAACCCTTCATATTAATGGAGTACACCTTAGTTAAATTTTGTGTCTTTACTTAGTTATTTTCCTCTAAAAAAAACTGAAAATATTGAAAATTTTGGCTGAAAATTGTAAACTGAACTTACCTGCCGTGACAGCTCTGTCATGGCAGTAACTTTAGGATAGTTTAAGGAGAAGTTTAGAGCCTTTCTATAGTTCTGAAAACCTAAACACCATTGTGACTATTATACTGCTTAGACTTCTTTTAGCCAAACTAGAATAGGAAGCTTACAACTTGAATAGCCCCTAGAGGTGTCTAACACTGGCTCTAGGAAAGAAGTTTAGCAAAAGAGACTCAACAGCCCTAGAGGTGCCCGAAACCGGCTCTAGGAAGTTAACTAGAGGTGCCTAAAACTGGCTCTAGTAAAACTTTAGCTTGAAAATTAGAAAAATCGAGTCAAAACAAAAAAATCAAAGAAGCATGAAAATGTGCCTTCAAAAAGATAAACTTTGGCATAAAAATTCGAGTTAAGAGTTGAATATTCTAGTGAAACTGAGAGAGTCTTGGCAAATAACTGTTCACAAGCATGCACACACTGCATGAGGACTATAGTGAGATTCCGGACATATCCTAAATTATCCGACAGGTTGCTGCCGTCATAGGGAACGAACGACGGGTAAGGGAAAGTTCACGGTTTGAAATCCAAAACAAAAATATTTCATTTCTCTTTTAGGTTTTAGTTGCTTGAGGGCAAGCAAGAACTTGAGTTTGGGGGTGTGTTGAGTGTGTAAAATTTCTATTATTTACACCTTTTTTAACCCATATTGCTGCTGCATTCAAGCATTATTCATTGCATTTAGGTTAGTTTACAGCAAAACATCACAAATATATTAAAAGGCACATATTCTACTAAAAATGGCTGCTTTTGCAGGTTGCTGCCGTAGCAGACAGAAAGGGTAGGCGCTGGGTAGTGAAGCAGAGGAGCTGAACTAGACAAGCAGACAAAGAGGACGATGCTGCCACAGTTGTTGCCGTGACAGCAGAGGACGACATCAATTTTGAGAAGAAGAAGCAAAGTGGACCTCGACAGATAGAGAAAATTCAGCCCGTCTGTCGTGTGAAAACCACATATTTTTCCAAGCCCCAAATCAAAAGATATGTCAAGCCCAAAGTTCAAGGAGAGAAAATCCCAAGCAAGAAGATGACGGCTGGAAAGTAGATTCCTTGAGGATTTAGTCTTTATTAGAATCATACTTTCAATTAAAGTTGTATTCTTGCTATTTTAGATAACTTGAGCCCAAAGCTTATATAAGGGCATGTATTTTAACCTAGAGCATATAACCTATAATCGATTACCCTAGCCTCCTTCCAAAACTCTAGTCGTTTTCCTTCCCACAACATGTTCTAAATCACCCCTAGGGCCACGAGTTGATTTGTAAAGTAGTTGCAAGGGTTGTTTTGTTTTAGGAATTTTCAGTTCAATAAAATAAACATGCATGTCAAACACCATATAAAACAAAAAGGGCTATAACCATGCATGTCAAGAACCATACAAAACAAGCATATCATACATATACATTGTTGCGCGTTTGTTAAAGATTTTAATGTGAGCCTACGATCTATGTTGCCAATGAAGGGGTTGAGGGGCAAAGTCTAGGGGTAGAGCCCCTCGCGGGGGTCCGACGGCCCCGCAGTTGCCGTATATTTTTGGGATTTGCAGTCCTGTAGGTTTTTTCATATCGGAACAACCATTGTTCCACCACTGAATGCGATCTACTATCGCATACTCGTCGATCTATATGATAAAAATTAACATATAAACCCTTGTGGCAACATATTCATGATTAAATCTTAACCATTGATTGCAAAATTCATTAAAACATATTAACATCTTAATCATACCAGTTACCGAATCGAACAAATATATCATACATATACGTCGAAAACGATAAAATAGAGCATACATCATAAACATATCGCATCACCCAAGTATTTAACCCGAATTTGGATCGTACAAGTGGCTTTGATACCACTGTTAGATCATCAGCGCACCCAATGGCACAACGATGAAAACAAACACGACGATCTCACGAGTGATCCATGTACGTTTAATCCGAATTCAGGAGGAAGAGATAAGTTTACTTACACTGAGTTCCTTGATAAACAATACGAACAGAAATGACTAACGATCTCACGAACGATACAAATCTTAGCCTCCACGATTAGATCGTCTCAGCCTCTACTCAGTTCACCGGTTGAAAAGTTGAGAGAAATTTTCTTTTTCACAAAACATTTTGAGAAAAATACGTTTCAAAGGGTTAGCCGGCTGCGAGACCATTAACCCCTTTTTATAGCATGTTACCCTAACTACATAGGATTTTAATTAATTCCGAACTATAATTACTTTAATTATTTTAAATTCAGAATTTTATGTATAATAAAATACTTTAGCATATCTAACAAATATATATGTCTTAATTTTAATTATACATGTTATATACGTACAACTAAATTGTACATATGTAACTTATTTATTAATTGCTCTTTTCAACCCTCGAGTGTGACCCTATAGGTTCCAGTAACATTAGTAGTAATTTTCAGAATTATTTCAATATCACAAACAATGAGTGACATCTAGCAATGTATCATTGTCACCAAAATTACTGGAAGTAAAGATTCAACGTAACATCTTCGTGATCATCTATTCTAATGTATTATATCCCTTTGTCCTCTATATCTAGAATAGGCACAAGTCTTAGAATAGTCACACTTGTTTTGCCTATCTATTATTTCTTGATATCTAGAGTAGACAACAGACGAATAATATGTGATATCTCATATCAACTTATTTGAGCATGGCCATGCATTTCTAGTCTTACTCAATCAAGTGGCATGTGAATGTTTCATATTATGTAGGAAGGACAAATCCTATCTTGACCATTCATACCCCACTACACATATCATGGTATGCTCAATGTCAGTTTTTATAGTGTAACCATTTACGTTGCATGTTTAACTGCATCGAAGCACACAACAATATATGTTAAGATAGTAATGATCTCAAGTCAAAGGATCATATATATAGTTATCATTATAAGCAATATCGTGACAATTACATAATAATCCAAGACATATGCTCATACCGGGTCAATCCAATATGTTGTTATCCAACATCATTTTCATGCTTTGATTTTGACATCACTATGTCAATGACAACACATTGTCATCAATCAACAACATGTTAGCTTTAAACGTATTATTACTATCCATGCCCATAATAATACTCAACTAAGGATCTTTTAATAATAATCATATTATTATATGGACATTATTTTCTTTTGTTAATTTGATGCACATAAATATAATAGAAGAAAATAACGGTAATGCCTTTATTTGAATAAAATCGGTAAAGATAGTATGTCAATACAATCATCATATGATTGGTTTTTGGGCTTACTCTAACATTATTTCGTGGGGAAACTTTGAGAAAAACCTTATCACCAATCTCGTATTGTATGTCTCTACGTTTCTGACCAGTATAGGACTTTTGTCTATCGAAGGCTTGCTTTAACCGAGAATGGATAACTTGAACTTTTTATTCTGTTTCCTAAAGCAATTGAGGTCCTAACACTTTATTATCACCGAGTTCGGAACAACAGAGGGGTGTTCGGCATCTTCTACCATACAACACTTCGAAATGGGTCATTTGAATTGAAGATTAGAAGCTATTGTTGTACGCGAATTCTACCAATGGTAGTGAATTTTCCCAGTTCTTTCCAAAGTCGATGATACAAGCTTGAAGCATTTCTTCAAGAACCTGAATCACTCGCTCGGATTGTCCATCACTTTTCAGATGGAAAGTTGTGCTTAGATTTAGTTTGGTGTCGAGGGCTCGTTCTGATTTCTCCAAAATCGAGCTGTAAACCGGGGGTCTCGATTAGAGATAATTGAAGTAGGGACTTCATATAAATGGATGATTTCCCGAATATATAGATCAGACAAGGTTTCTAAACTGTAGTTCATACGAACTGGGATGAAATGGGCAGATTTAGTGAATCGATCGACAATTACCCAAAAAGAATCATACTTCCTCGGGGAGCAAGGAGGACCGGCTACGAAATCCATAGTGATTCGATCCCATTTTCATTTAGGCAATTCAAGAGGTTGGAGCAATCCAGTAGGGACTCGATGCTCGGCTTTTACTCGCTGATATTTCAAACATTTTGACACAAAATCATTGATAGTCACTTTCATTCTGGGCCACCAATACAAGGGTTTGAGATCATTGTACATCTCAACTGATCCGGGGTGGATCGAGAAAGAACTCTAATGTGCTTCTTGAAGTATCTCTTCCTGTAAGTCCCTATTGTTAGGAATACACACTCTATCTTTGAAATAGAGGAGATCGTTCGACTTAACGGAGAAGTCGGGATTAGACTCAAGCTTAAAATCAATTCTCTGAAGTTCTGGGTCATCTTTTTGAAACTCTTTAATCCTTGTGATTAGGCTAGACCGAACGTGTAGTTTGGACATATATATTTCTGAGCTTCAGAGAGTTAGAAATGAGCATTGATAGCCAGGGAAGTGAGAGTCGGTTTTTGACTGAGAGCATCCGCAACCACATTAGCTTTCTCGGGATGATAGTCAATGATTAGATCATAGTCTTACAACAATTCCATCCACCTCCTTTGTCTTAAATTGAGATCTTTCTGAGTCAGGAGATATTTTAGACTTTTGTGATCGGTAAACAAGTGACACTTTTCACCGTACAAATAATGTCTCTAGATTTTGAGTGCGAAGACGATGGTAGCTAAATCCAGATTGTGTGTCGGGTAATTTAGCTCGAGTGGATTCAATTGTCGGGAAGTGTATGCTAGAACATTATCACCTTGCATCAAGACACAACCTAATCCCGAATAGGAGGCGTCACTCAAGACTGTGAATTCTTTTCCCGGCTCATGTTGGATCAAAATCGGGGCATGAGTTAATGCTTGCTTCAATTGGTCGAATCTTCTTTGCTGATTTTAAGACCATTCGAATGGTTGATCCTTTTGGAGGAGTTTGGTTAGCGGTGAAGCGATTGTAGAGAAACCTTTAACGAACCTTCGGTAATAACCAGCTAAACCGAGGAAACTATGAACCTCACTAACATTCTTCGGAGGTCGCCATTCAAGAATAGCTTGGATATTTTTAGGGCCGACTTTGATTCCTTTGGCGGAGAACACGTGAACGAGGAAAGCAACTTCTGATAGCCAAAACTCACATTTGGAGAATTTGGTGAATAATTGGTGTTCTCGGAGAGTTTGTAGCACAATTCAGAGGTGTTCAACATGTTCCTTCTTATTACGGAAATAAACAAGAATGTCATTGATGAAGATAACAACGAACTTGTCGAGATAGGGCTTGAATATTGGGTTCATCAGGTCCATAAATGCGGCAGGGGCATTCGTTAACCCAAAAGTCATAACAAGGAATTCAAAGTGACCATATCTAGTACGGAAATCAGTTTTAGGGACATCCTTATCTTTCACCTTCATCTGATAGTAGCCTGATCGGATATCGATCTTAGAGAAAACTAATGCTTCCAGGAGTTGATCAAAAAGATCTTCAATTTTCGTCCGAGGATACTTGTTTTTGATAGTCACCCAATTCAACTGACGATAGTCAATGAAAAGCCGCATCGAGCCATCTTTCTTCTTTACAAACAAAACCAGAGCACCCTGGGAGATGTGCTCGGTCGTATGAAGCCCTTGTCATGAAATTCCTGAAGTTGTTTCTTGAGCTCCTTCAACTCCAGTTGTTCCATTCGGTATGGTGTAATGGACACCGGGTTGGTTCCAGGTTGAACTTCAATTCTGAACTCCACTTCACGAGTCGGAGGAAGACCAGGGAGTTCCTCGGGAAAGACGTCGATGAATTCGGAAACAACGAGAACATAAGGTAACACGAAATCATATTCATCTTGTAGCACCATAGAAGCAAAAATTGAAGTCAATTTTTTATCTATAAGAAGTATGGATTCTTTTCCTAAACCCCGAAGATACAATCTCCTATTTTGACAATCAATCCAGGCTTGATGTTTACCCAACCAATCTATTCCTAAAACTAGATCAAAATCACACTCGGGCAAAACATAGAGGTCAATGGGAAATGGTACATTTCAAATGGCTATTGGGCAATCTCTACAGATTAAATTGATCGGTAAGTTTACCCCTATAGGGTTTGACACTACAAGGCTTGTTTTCACTATTTTAGGTTTCAAATTTATCTTTTCTAACAAGTAAGAGCATATAAAAGAGTGGGTTGATTCTGAATTTATCAAAGCATAAACAGGTTTAAGGTTCAGTTCAACCGTACCTACAATGATGTCGGGAGATTCCTCGTCTTCTTTACCACGGATGTGATTAACACAAGATGGGGCTTAGGATTATTTATGTGTTATGGCTTTCGAATGGGAGCCTCTTCTCCTCCCTTGGTTTCAGAACTGAGTTTGCCTCGGGTTCTTGTATCGATTGGAAGGTGCAGAGCTCATATTATCAGAATTCCGAGTAGGAGCCTTGTCGGATTTTCTTGGGATTTTCTTAATGTAGTGATCATCACCGCCACAAGCAATACAAATGTTGGATTGAATTCGGCATTGGCCAAAATGTTTTTTTTACAGTGCTTGCAGGTTGAACCTTTCTCAGAATTTCCGGTGCTGTTAACAGACACAACAGGGATAGCCAGCTTATTCACTTAATTGGGGTCTCGGTGTGTAGTTGCTTCTGGGAGCAGGAGTGTAAGTAGAAGACCCTTCCTTCTGATTTGTGGCCTTCTTTGTTTGCCAACAAGACTTATCATCACTTTTTCGTGTCTTATCGCAACAATAACCGCCTTTCCTCTTTTCTGCGGCTTTTATCTTGGCTTCAGTGGCAATAGCCCGATTCACCAGAGTTTGGAAATCTGTGATACCAAGATCGATAAACATCAGACTTAGCTCGTCATTCAGACCGTCGATGAACATTCGGTATTTATCCTTCTCAGCCTTGATATATTCCAAGCCATATTTACAGTATTTGCAAAAGTCTGCAACATACCGTTTAATAGGTTGGTTAGCTTGCTTTAGGTACAAGAATCACTTTCTTCTATCATCTAGATATTGTTCACTGATGTACTTCTTATTGAACTCATCGAAAGAATTTCCATGTTACTGACTCAGTCGGGGCAGTTAGAATCGTGATTTCCCACCAGCTTAGCATTTTTTCTGCTAGTAGAGCGACCGCGCACTCAAGTTTATGCCCATCTGAGCATTGTAGTTGCTTCGTCAGGATTTGGGTAGTTCATTCAAGCCAATATTCAGCCTCTTCGGACTTCTCCTCATTGTACCAGTGAATGTGTAAGCTCGATGCTGCGTGAGCTTCTCGATTGGAGCTCGGCTTGGTGCCGTAGCTGCAAGGACATGATGATCTTGTATAATGTTCGATAGGATTTGATCGAACATCTCCTTCATACTGAGGAGGCATTCTCTTTAAACCGATTGGATAGCAGGAGCTTCCTGCTGAAGTTGGACTTGTTCAGGGGGTTGAGCTGGTCCAAGGGATTCTATTTGTTTCGGAGAACCAGTTCTCATCCCTACACTATCGTCCTCATTAGAGGATTCTCGTGGACTCCCATTGTTCCGAGCTAATCTTGTCTCAAGCATACTATCAAGGTTTAAGCAAAATCGGGATTAGGAAAGCATAATCACAAGCAATTCGATATAAGACTCCTAGGTGGCATAATTTAAACATATATGATGTCTGACATATTCGTATAAGCTTTAGGACCTATAACCTAAAGCGCTGATTACCACTTTATGTAACACCCTTCACCCGGTTTAGGAGCGAAGAGCGTTACGACGCTTAACGGATGTATACAACCAAAACAATTACCATAAGAACTTAACATGTAAATATAGAACTCACTTGACAAAATTATCAATAGGTGGGCTAACAAAAACTTTACCAAACATATCACATACTAGACATGTTACTATCTTAACATTACCAAATATGTATGCTATTACAACAAAGTAACCATATAACATGCTTAGACAACATACAACCAAATCGTACATTGTTTACATGCTAAACAACCAAACTATAAAAAAACATCATACTTTCAATTAATGCTTACTTAAACTAGAGCATACACATTAGTTCAACCAACTTATCATATTAACCTAGGTCATTCGAACCATATATAACCAATAAGGTGCATTTCTATTACAATCATTCCTAATTAGATCCATTAGAATCAAACCACGTATATCAAACTCCAACCAATCATAATCAAACATAGTTCATTCGAACATAACATAGATCCCATGGATAATCTAGATGCATTGTTTCTAATCAAAATCAGGCATTCCAAACATGTACATATGTTACTCATTCGAATAGAACAAGATCAAATCATCATATAGTATTTTGACAAATAAATTAACCAAGCTTACCATATATATATATATAATATATATAAATACGTGTAACACACCAAAAGAGTCATACAAAGTCTCAAAACACAAGTTCATTTAACATTTACATACCAAAGGTTCTATCATCTATTACAAAACATATCAACATTCATAACAAGATTTATACATGGCTAAAATGCATGAGACATTACTTCTAAACACAAAGCTATGCCACCCTCTAGGAGTCTAAACATATGGAACTATATCTTACTTGAGTCTTTGGCTTGTGATCGCTCTCGGATCAGAATTGGACAACTTCGAACAAGTTATCCTATTGGTTTGGGAAGAAGGAAACAAGATAGTGATAAGTAAATAAGTACTTAGTGCGGTAGTTCCTATAACTATCGATTCAATCTTTTAAGTGTTTTATCTCACTTACCCTCTAGGAGTCTAAACATATGGAACTATATCATACTTGAGTCTTTGGCTTATGATTGCTCTCGGATCAGAATTAGACAGCTTCAAACAAGTTATCCTATTGGTTTGGAAGAAGGAAAGAAGAGAGTGATAAGTAAATAAGTACTTAGTGTGGTAGTTCCTACAACTATCGATTCAATCTTTTAAGTGTTTTATCTCATTTAACCAAGGTTACCTAGCTAGGCTTCATTCAAATTTAGCAGGACCTAGCTAGTCTCAAACATGATCAAGTAGCACTTAGCCAGTCTCATTAACTTCATAACACCATATAAGCATGTAGATACAACATACCACAAATCAACCAAAGCATGCCATCATATAACACATTCACATAGTCAATTTGCTATTCATCAAGTACATTGATCAAACATTAATGACATAATTCATATTCCTTTTTATTTCATTCGATTAGGGTCATTACCCATATCTATCATACACATTTCAAGTAAATCAAATTGGCACATAAATGCTTATTAACATATAATTACATTTCCAAGTGATCTCATCCGTATATCTTAATACACATTTTGTTGAACTTATCTCATGTCTTATTCAAGTACTTTTAAATGTTTGCCTTGGTAGATTAGTAGGACTAGGTAATCAAGTCTCACTGGGTACAAAGTACCAAATCAGGGGATGTACAAAGCATCGAAATCAAGGGATGTGCAATTGCATCAAGGTGTCTTCTACACCAACATGGGGTAACAAAAGTGCCAACAGTGGATGCACAAGGCATCAAGAGCATTAGGTGTCATCAACACCAAAACAGAGAGTACACAAAGTACTAAATTAGAGGAGTTCTAAACTGTAAGGCATGTCGTTCTAGATATGACCAACTAGTCAACCAAGGGCTTATAGTGTCTTTTAGATTAAGCAAACACAACTCATGTATTTAGCAATCAAACTTTGCAAGTTACATAGCACATCACGTGTCACTAGCATATAAACAACAAATAGACATAATTAAGCATCATATATCACCCAAAATCAGTAGCATAACATTCTTAACATGCTTATATTCATCATTCATATATCCATCAAGGCAAAGCAAACCATGTTAAGTGGCAAACCAAGTTATTAAGCTATCAATGTAGATTATGTTATCATCATTCTTTTTAACCTTCTTCCCATAAGAAAATTACCAAATTTGGATTAGATTCATTTCATGTTTTCATCTAGAATCATAATTTACGCATAAAATATTGGATAAGACACTAGTCTTAACCCTAAGTTTAACTACACTCACTATACTCAAAGCTTATAGGCTATTCTTGCTCCTTGATGAATATGCCTTTGTTCTTCCTATTTGGATGGAAAGCCCTTGCTTCTTTCAAGTTTTCCTCAATTTTTTGTCTAGAAATTCATGTAAGAACACATAAAAAAATATATTAACATCCAATTCAAACATATAAGTTCAATCAAATAAGCACAATTCAATACACTAAAAACTGTTTTTCCAATTCTGGCAGGTTGCACATATGTTACTAATATGATCATATCTCTCAATCTGTAATTCAGAATTTCTATTACTTTATATCACTTTAAAGCTAATTTTTTTTATTTAAGACAATATTAGGATTGCATTTTAATTCTTATCCAATTAGTATAGTTTAATGTCTAAAGACATGGCATTTACAATGCATGGACAATTTGCACTACTTATAAGTTTTCATCTCCAGATTTCACTAAAAAACTTATAATCCCATGTCGTTTGTTCCTCATTAAAGTAGAAATTTCAAAGTACATTCTATCAAAATTTCTGCTTAAAATTCGATTCCTACAATTTATACTGATTTTTTGAACACACTATCTAGAACAAGGCCTCTAGGTAGATTCGTTAGAGCTTGCTTCTAGTTATTCAATTATACTAACTTATTACTTATTTTTATTTTAGGACTTAACCTACATTTTCAACATGTTTTCCCCATTTCATTTAAGTCCATTAGGGTCCCTAAACAGAACAATACATTCCCTTAGTTAACTAACTTTCTAGATTAGTCCTAATTCGCCTATTAAGCACTTTAACCACTTTAGACATTCTATTAAAGCTACCTATCAGCCAATTCAAGTTATTGTTCATTCATAAATTAAGCCCCCTATTTTGAAACATTATTTCTAGAAGCTATTGCAGAGCGATTTGATCCCTAACACTTTCAATTTCACCAAAACAGTTCACATGAGCATTCGGTTACCATTTAACATCTTCTAGTGATTTAATTTCAATTCCTATCATATAAACCAGGCTAGATTCATCAAATTCAACATCTTATAACACAAATCCAGCCAAAAAATTATCATCAACAACATGTAAACACGTTAAAATAGAACATACAACAATTAAATACAACAATAACATGAATTCGGTTAATTCAATAGTGTAGGATCACTTACTTAGCTTCTAGCTTTAATTTCTATGGTTGAATCATCAATATGCAAGATGCTTTCCATTATTTCTCTTTGTTTTTCTCCTTAAAAACTCTCTCTCTCTCTCTAGTTTCTTCTAGGTTCGGCTGATGAGGAGAATGAATAGAGAAATACAATTATTCTAAGTTAGTGGAATTTTGAAATTACTAGTTTTTCCTTGGTTTAATTCTTTGGTTAATAATCAACCAAACGCACTCTTAGGAAGTAGGAAATTTTGCATGCAATTTTTTTATTTATCATTTAATTCAGCTTAATCCTCTTAATTTGGTTCTTTAATTTGTTCATTCTTTCTAATTAAATCCTAACTAGTCGAATTAGAGGTTAATAGGTTTAATTTGAATCAACTGTTTAACCAATTGATCTAATTAATTCTAGGGTAAGATTGAGGGTGTTACACTCAGACTTGAGATTATCATTATTTCAATATTGAGTGTGACGTATTTTGATGCGGTCGAACGTGTGTTGTAACAGACTACACTATAAAGACTGATGTTAGATATGTCACAATCTATATAGCGAAATATGGTTGATCAAGATAGGATTTGTCCCTCCTACATAATAGGAGTAATGTCATAGGCCACTTGATAGAGTGAGACTAGAAAATGCATGACCATGCTCGAATAAATTGATATGAGACATCATAGTTATTCCTTTATCATGGTCTACTCAAGATATCAAGAAATATTATATGGGCTGGACAAGTGTGACTAACCCATGACTTGTGTTCGATCTAGATAAGAGGACAAAAGGATGTAATACATAAATGAAATTAATCACAGAAAAAGGTAAAGTCGAACCACAACTTCATGTAACTTAGGTAGCAATGTTATATTGCTAGATGCCACTCATTCTTGTAATATTAGAATTGTTCTAGATATTACTACTAACGTTACATGAACCTACAAGGGTCACACCTTATGATTGAAACGAACAAATATCGACTAGATAACATGCGTACCAAACTTGTTGTGCACGTAATTATTATTACAACAAAATTATTATAATTATTGTAATTATATATATTTTTGTCGCAACCCATTTGAGCTCGACTTTTTGAAAACTTTAAGACATAGAGTCGCCACCAATCCTTTTGAAAAAGTGTGATTAGATCACTTTAAAACGAGGTTATTTTAATAAAACATTTTATTTATTAAAACAACATTTTCTCGACCGTGTTTATTTTAAACCGTTTTTTTACGTTTTGGAAAACAACCTGGCGATTAAATTTTGGAAAATCAGGATTTTTAACCAATTTTATCTTGTAATTAATTAATTCTTCATTTTTAATCAAAATCCCTTTTATTTACTTAAAATTGTTATGGAGTCGCCACTGGCCACTTTGGTAGGCCAAACACCATAAAAGCGTGCTAGAGATTCTTTTTTTTTTGAAAAGCTCGGGTTCGGGAGTCGGTTACGTGTATGGAAGGATTAACACCCCTACGAACACCTGTTATCAATACCTTATTAATTCTACGTGACATTTTGGAATTTCAGACATTAATTTGAATTTAATTAATTCTTTTAAGTATAAGATGAATTTTTCCAAATGGAGGTATCCTTTTGCAAGAAAATATATTTTGATCGAATATACTTATGAAATGTCCAATTACATTAGAACACTCCAGCTTATATTCAAAAATCTATGTCAACACATAAGGTTTAATGCATGACAAATTATTGTCTTTCCATTTTTAAGTAAACCCTACTTAGGCTCCATTAATTTAATTAGTTAAGAAATCTAGGAATATTATTAATTTTTGGACATAAATGGTAACACTCAAAATGATATTGGACAATACCTTTATTTTGTCCAAAAGTAATCATATTCCCTAATTAGGGTGAATCTAGCCAATTATCCTATTTTTAAGTTTATTTATTCTAAATTTGTGATATTTCCATTTTCTGGGTTAAAATGAAACATTGAAATTTTTATTCGAATATTCATCGATTAACGTCACTATTCAATGTGACACTAATCAATTTGAACATTCAAATTTCATTTCAAATATTCATTTATTTTCTACAATCGTCTATTTCAATCCGATTGTGAAATTAAGTAATCTACATTAAGGTATCGAATTCTATTTTAGTCATGTGATTTAAATCTCTAAAGCAATATACTACATGACATTTAAAATCACGCAAACAATCATAATTTAATAATTAATCAAACAAAAATATTGCAAATATAAGAGATAAACAAATACAGGACTAAATTGCATTAAATTTAGATTCCAAGAGCTAGATTGTAACGTCCCGGTTTTGGGCTTAGGAGTTTTGGGCGTTGACCGGTTGGTCAAAGTGCTGTTCGAATCTTAAGGGGTTAAATTAGGAAAGCCTAGTTCGGGTTGCATTAAAAATATGGAAAAATGTTCTAAAATCATCTTTTAATATAATTAGATGAACTGTGAAAACAATTTTGGAAAATGAGTTTTGGAAGGTTGACATTTTGGCTAGTGACCAAAATGTAATTTTCGCAAGTTTGGTGGCTATTTTATAAAGGATTGAAACTTTGAATCTTTAAGGAGCTATTAATCCAAAAGGGATTTCTCCAGATTTTTCTAAGATTTTATAAGCTATTTTCTGATTTTTAAAGTGAATCAAAAGGAGGGAAAAAACTCATTTTGGCATTTTCTCATCTAACTTCCAATTTTCTTTCTCTCTTTTTCTCTCAACCCAAACACTCCATTTTCAGAGAATTGATTCTGATTTTCTCACCTAAATCTCTCCTTTCAACTCTCATTTGATTGCAAATCATTGTATCTTCAAAACCTCTTCAATTGCTACAAGTTTCAACAAGCTTTTTCATTGCAAAAAGTGGAGAAATACAAGTTTGGAGGTAAGAACGTCCTTCTCCTCTAAACTATCAGTTCTTTACTGAAATTCCTAAGTTTTCAATCCTAAATTGATGTTTAATTAAAGGCTTTTGAGTTGATTTATAGATCTTGGCTTATTATGCAAGATTTTGATGATTTTTGAGGATTTTCGTTAGATCTGAGTAATCTGGGTTTTAAGAGATGTTTTTGATGTTAAATGATCTCTAAAATGATGTGGAAGTGAGTCTTGATTGATGCAATCCCGGATAGGTTGAGTTTCCTAAGTTTAGCTTGTGTTTTAAGGTAGTTTTTGAGGTGATCTTGGTGATCTGGTGTTGCTGGAGGTATAAGGTTGTTAATAGGTTGTTTTTAGATGTTATTTGATGTTAATGGAAGTGAGGTTTTGCTGGTTTATGGCTGGGCTTTGTTTAGAAGTGGTTTGGATGCATTTTCGGTTATGTTTGGTGGCCGAAAATGGAGGTTGGATGAGAGCAGCGAGTTTAGGTGCTTTCATTGAAGCAATTAATGCATGATGATGCATTAATCCTCTGCTTTGATGTGTTGAAACAGGGGAGGCATCATTGGATCCAAGTTTGGTTGATCCGGAAGCTTGATTTGGTGCTTTGGCTTGAAGCAAAGTGGAAATTGGTGAGTGAGTGGATTTGTGGATTTGGATTTCAGCTTTTTAAACCAAGGTTTGAAGGTTTTGGGAGCTTAGTTTAAGTCTAAACAACTTTTCTAAGCTCAAGTGTAAGTTTTCGGATTTTCTCTCTAGTGGTGGCCATGACTTGATGTTTTGCAAAGTGATGATTTGCATGTTTTAATTACTGTTTTGGAAGCATGTTTTAGCATGGATTTTGCTGTTGATATAAGCCATATGTTGAAGGTAACTCTAGGTGGGAGTACCTTGCTTTTATACATTGTTTAAATGTGGATTGATGCTTTTAAATGCATGATGAAAATGGCTTGGTTAAATGCTTTAAAACAGTGGATTAAATGGTGATTATGATGTATATTGGCAAGTGATGTTTTGAAAATGTTAAGGTCACTAAGGTGGTTAAAAGTCCTTAAGTGAGCCTTGTTACTTAAGATCATCAAGGTGGTTAAAAGTCCTTGGATGAGTCTTGTTGCGGACACTAAGGTGGTTAAAAGTCCTTAGGTGATCCTTCCATGGTGTTTAAAAGTCCATGGGCCAAGGTGTTTAAAAGTCCTTGGGGCCAAGGTGTTTAAAAGTCCTTGGGGTGATTCAAGCATTGGACACAAAGGTGGTTAAAAGTCCTTGTGTGGTCCTATTTCATGGTGTTTAAAAGTCCATGGCCAAGGTGTTTAAAAGTCCTTGGGGCCAAGGTGTTTAAAAGTCCTTGGGAAAGTTGTTGAACTTGTTTTAATAAATGAAATGTATCACTTGAGCCAATATGACATGTTAAGTATGTAAGAAGCATGAGATGCTTGTTTTGATATATGATATGAAGCATGTAATTGCTTGATTAAAAGTATGCTTTTGAGCATGTGCAAGGATTGATTTAAGCATGGTTTATAAATGGTTTTAATTGCATTATTGAATTGTTTTAATGAGCATGCCTCACTAAGCTTTTGCTTACGCTCTCTACGTTTTCTTAATTCAATAATGCAGAGCATTAGAGTACCTTAAGGGCTGCAAGGAAGGGCAAGCAATCAAGTTCAAGAGAAGCTCTAAGTATGGTAGGTTTTGTTAAACATTTAGCTTTTGTGTGTTTTGGCAATGGGGGACCAATGTGTATGATTTGGGAGGTGTTTGAGACTCCCTAAGTATGTTGAATGATGTTGAGTTTGTTGGTTTTTGAATTGGAACCTTATATGCTTGTTTTGGAAGTTTGGAGTTTG
Organism: Hibiscus tridactylites; assembly: GCA_958450335.1. Lineage (NCBI taxonomy): Eukaryota > Viridiplantae > Streptophyta > Magnoliopsida > Malvales > Malvaceae > Hibiscus > Hibiscus tridactylites. Next base: position 42,798,154 of record OY288289.1, on the reverse strand, counting down.
AATAGCTAGCTTGTGTAGGAAGCATGCCTATAGAATTGGGGCTTTTTGCATATGATGTTGGGTTGTTGATTTGATGATTCCTACAAGTCTTATATATGTTTAATTGCATGCTGGTAAAGTTTGGTGATGTATGGAGCATGTTTGAATGTTCAATTGCATGATTTGGTATGCTTGTTTGCTGCAATCTGTGCAGGCGTTTCGGAACAGTATGCACCGTTTCGGAACGGGTGCCATACACGAACCCAGGCGTCCGAAACGGTGTGCACCGTTTCGAAACGGTTTGGTCTCTGCCAAGGCCGTGTTTCGGAACGGTGTTGGTCGGTTTTGGAACGGCCCGTGTTTCGGAACAGGGTCGAGCCGTTTCGGAACGTCCGACCGTTAGGGAGCTGACATTGGCAGTTTTATGTTTTGGATTGTTTACGTTTTGGTTCCGAATCTTGTATGATCAATTGCATGAGCTGTGGATGTCCTTTTGAGTTGAAATTTCACAGAGAAGCATGAAACCTGACTAATTTCAAGATGGTAACTTCAATTTGGGTTAAGTCCTTTTATTTATCAGAAATTACAATTTGGTCCCTAAAGTTGTAATTTGTTCAATTGGGTCCCTGTTTGATCTCTGATGTTTGTGATCTTTTAGTATGTTGTTTGTATGATCACACATAGGTTAAATGTGCATCTAGATAAGATTAAAAAGAAAAAAAGGGTCGTTAATCAAGGTTGACTTTCGGGTTGACTTTGGTTTTCCCCGTGTGACTTTCTTAATTCGGGTCAACCGTCTAGGCCGGGTTAAGGGGGTTACATAGATTACAAATTTTGGTGACTAAAATGTAAAAAGGGGTAAACAAGAGAGCCCAAATTTAATTTTGTCAAGACTTTAGACCCAAATCCATTAATTCGGTCCAAAACGGCCCAAACTATCACCCGGATAATGAGACAGGTTGCGGCCTCGTATCCAGACCCATTTTCAAAACGCGCGAGTCATTTTGACTCGCTCCCCCAAACAACGTTGCATGCCAAGGCCTATAAAACCCTATGCCCGGTTCCACTCACCCATTTTTCTAATTTTTAACTAGAACCCAACTCAATCACCCAAAATCCTTTTCCCAAATGTGATTTTTGACCATTGTAAGGCGATTTCCGGCCGCCATATGGTGATTTTCAGTCACCACCTTTCCTTTTCCAATATTCTTCAACCTTCCACCGGTGTCCAAGATCTCTCCGTTCATCTTCCCCAACCGACCCATACACTTCGACCACCGTCTGTAACTTTCAGGCGGCGGCTCCGTCGACGCTAGAACCCTAAACCTACCCAAAAACCTTCTTTTTTGTCCTAAACCTTAATCTATATCCCGTTTCATCATAAACACCCAACTTCTCCTTAAATCTACCTACCTGAACCAAAAAATGCCTCACACTATCATTTTGGGCTCCTTCAAACCCTAGCATTCAAATCCCACTTCCGACGATGCTTACGGTCACGGCCACTCTCCTCTGATTTCATTTATTTATCTATTTTTTCATTTTCGAATATAAGCTTTAAAATGTGATCAAGGTTTATTTTCGACTTTGATTTCTGTCTTCGATCAGATTTTTGAGTTATTACTTTCGATATGTAGTTCTAGATGTAGGATTAGGGTTCTAGTTATGTAAACCTAAGATTTAGGTCATTTTGGATTCTGTTTTTTAGAAATTAGGTCAAACATTTATTACCTTTACGGTTTGGTTGTAGGAAAAGAAGAGGAGAAAGAGAGAGATACATCTCTGAAGCTTTCTGGCAAAATGACGACTGCTCCGATCAACTCTCTGACACGACGTTTCAATTTCAGGCAACTTCTGGTATTGCTCGTCTTTCCTAATTCCCCTCTCTCTTTTTTGGTATTTATTTAGCAAATTTTGTGCATTGACTGATATCGTTTTCTCTCTCTTCGCATATATTTATACCGGTCGTTAGACATGACGTCACCATGCTTCGCTGACGATGCTAGCTGGTTCCAGGCGGGTTGTAATCCGCGTGAAACGAATGGAGCCAATAGCAACCTGCCACGTGTCTATTGGTGCTCGATTTTGAGCGGGAAACAGAAACACAAATGGGTTGAAAGGGTTTTTTGTGTTTGTTGGGCTAGGTATGAGCTGTAATGGGTTGGTTAGCATAGGTTTTGGGCTTTGTTAATAAAAACAAACTTGTATATGGACTTTGGTTATAAATGGACCCTCATTATTTTAAATTTGGGTTTTATTTATTGTTAATTATTTTATATATTTGAACCGGACAAAAATTGGATATCACAAATATTTTGGTCTACAAAAATCAAAAAAATGTACACAAAAAAACAAGAGAAATAAATGTATTAAAGTTTTTTTTATTAAAACCAAATTAGTGATTACACCCTAAAGAAAATGTCTACATATTTTAAAAGTCTTCATTTGAATTAAAGTTTAATTTAAGTGTGCATTATTTTATGAGAGGAATACTTTTCAACAAACAAATGCTCTAATCTAAGGTTTTTGTGATTTATTCCTAAAGGTTCAACCCAAAACTAAACGAACTAATAAATAGAACAAGAATACGTAAAAAGATATACAAATGATAAAAAGTTGAATTAAATGAATAGATGAAATGATTTTTTTATAAAAAAACACATTTCTATCATTTTATTTTATTTTTAGTATACAAGGACTAATAAATATAATTAAAAAAAACTCAATAAATATAAAAGTGACCAAATTGAGAAAAAACATAATGTTGGGACAAAATTCAAAAGAAAAAGGACGGAAATGAATGATTTAAAAATACGAAGGCTCGCGGCACAAGATCCATGGATGAAACGGATACGCGAGGATCTTTAATCGGATCTAAATCGGGTTGTCGGGTTTAGTATAAGACATAAAAAATAAAAAAATCATTTTAATCTCATTTCCCCCAATAAACCGAGAGTACTCCCCCTTTCTCCTCTGAAATCCTCCGTTCCGTTCACCGTTTATCGACGCCAACCAACGTTTTTAACGGTAAAATGCTTTTCCAATTCCTTTGTGAGATCTTTACCGCCAAATTTGGTTGAATACCTGGAATCTGCACGAGAAAGAAAAGAAAAAATTCAAAACCTTTTTTAGAAATATAGTTCAGAATTCGACGAGTAAAACATACAACTGTCATTGGAGTTGCGGCCTCATTCGTCACGCACGACGGCACTTATTTAAAGGTCAGGTAAAAAAAATAAATCTCTCTATTTCCATTTTAACATGCATGCATACGAATGTAAAAAAAAGTAATTACTAGCAAAAAAGGCTTGTTTTATTCCTCTGAAGCGCCCAAATACAATTGTTGCTTGCTATAACGAATGTTTTTTTAGTATAATTTTTGTGTATTTTCGTATGTATCGTGTCCTTTACATGCAAATTAAAAGGGTTTTTGTAAGGGTAAATTTGCTTGAATTCCAAATTCAAATCCCTGAGTTCTTCCCCAAATTTGATTTGGATTTTGCTTGATCCTTGCCCTAACTTCAATTTTGGGAACAAACTTTCTCTTAATTTTAGCTTGATATTTGACTAATTTGTCAAGCTTCAGTTTCGAGATTTAACCATTTCCTTGTCTTGTTTCTTATGTATGCAAATGATGAGGGAAACACCGGCAAGGAGCGGTCCAGGGCGGAAACAGATCAGACGTTCATCAGAGAAGGCGAAGCGCCCACTGAAATCTGAAGCAACAAGTGTGTGGCTGCCACGCGCGAGTGGCGATCCGCGTGTCTCACTGGTGATCAATCTGGGCCGTTAGATTGCCCCCAATCGAACGACAAGGAATATGTGGCGTTTACCCTTCCAGCTTAGGCGTGCTTTGTACTGTAGGATCAGTCCCCTGATCCTACGGACATCCTTTGGCTGCGCATAAGCATAAAGATAATTAGGGTTCCAGCTTATATAGGGAAATGGGCCAAACAAGTCCTAATTGTATGTGTTTATTTAGTGTACTCTTTACTAATTATAATGGACTCTTTATTTATTTTAATACAAATGGGCTATTTTTTTTTTTACATTCTTGGACTTTTGCTAATATTATACAAAACTAACAAAAATAGGTCGATCAACACTTTGTTAATATATTGTAAACATAATATAATGGGTTTGCCTAAATACAAAAGGACGCAAATATTATAGACTCCGCAAAATTATTTATCCTACCATACACAACTTGTTTTTTATGATTATATTAACTAATTAATTATGATAAAAAACTAACACCAATTATAATTAATAACTACAAGTAATAAAATAAAGACAAGAAAAACAAGAAAAAGGTTAGGTGAAAATTTGGTGACAACAACTACCCCTCTTTGGTCATTCTGGCAAAACAGGAATATAGCGAAGAACAAAAGGACACTATTTTTCACCAATTAACAAACTGTCAAAACTTCTAGTATCGACGAGCAGGTGGGCTTCATTCTACTTTTTCTCAAATGAAAAGCAAGTTCCATTCTCCAAATGCCCGAACAGATGGGCGTGTTCCATTCTTCAAACGCCCGAAGGAATATGCGGGTTCTATTCTCTTTATGCTCGAATAGATATGCTGGTTCTATTCTCCTTATGCTCGAATAGATAAGCAGGTTCCATTCTCCAAACGCCCGAACGGATAGGCGGGTTTTATTCTCCTTATGCTCGAATAGATAAGCGGGTTCCATTCTCCAAAATCCTGAATGGATAGGTGGGTTCTATTCTCCTTATGCTCGAATAGATAAGCGGGTTCTATTCTCCTTATGCTCGAATAGATAAGCGGGTTCTATTCTCCAAACGCCCGAATGAATAGGCAGGTTCTATTCTATGTATGCTCGAATAGATAAGCGGGTTCCTTTGCTAGAAAATCCTTCGTGTACCTAAAAAAACGTGATGTACAATGAAATTACGATGTGCATGCCCCTAGGGATGCGTAAAACATAAATGCATGTCTAGCTTTGTGTTTTTCTTTTTAAAATTCTTTTGTCAGAATTAGATTTCTGTCAAGCGGCCAATATAGAAAGAACTGTAAAGCTCTGAGGAACTTGGATTGCATCATCTTAAACATTTTCACAACTCTAGTAAAAGATGGTAAGCATTTTTCTGGCCCATCTCATCACACGGATAACTAGTTATGAATTCCTTTTCATTTCTCCACACCAAATCACACTTTGCACAACGTTATTAGGATCACAACGAGTAGGAAAGCTAGCAACATCCCATCTTTCAATTCTAGTTGGCTCCACCAATTTCTTGTTTGTTAAAATTCCCTCAACCATTCCTTGGGAGAAAATCTTCACCATTGCCTACTCTTAACTTCAGAGATTGGGAGAAATTAGAGTTCACCAAAACACCACAAGGTTGCAGCATGGGTTCAGCGCCATAACTCCTTTTTGCTTCATTGAGAACATTTCTAATCTTTTGTACATTCAATCCAATTATCTTGTACTCTTGGTTTGAATGAAAGACTTTATCCTCATATCTCATTCTTTGTACCTCTTTTCTTCATTGAAAACATTTGATCCCTGCATGCTAACATCCCTAAATCTGCTATCATTGTAGTTGATACATCCATATTCAGAGGAAAGCCTCCTCAGGGGCTTCTAGAATGTGAATGAGAATCCTTAGGTTAATTTTTGTCATCTCCAATGTCTATAAAATTGTTCTCATTGTCATGAAGAAAAGACTGGAAGGCATCCCTATTTCACGACACACTACTTTAAAGGCATCAAGACATTTGTAAAACTCTTTGAGACTGAGATCATTTTTTTTAGAATCTTTGGAGCAAATCTTATTTCCCCTTTGAAGGCTTTTGATATTGGCACTACGTTCCCCAAGTTTTAATCTTAGTCATGAAATGCCTCATAGTCTATGTACTTTTCAAAAAATTTCAAAGTAATGCTAAAAAATCTTGTGCATGTTTCATTGATGTCAAACATGTTGATCTTCATTTCAATGCATGATAAGTTATGGAAACGAGTAAAGGTCTATGAGATGAAAGTTTTTTAATATTATGGCAAACACAAAAAAGTTTACAAAGAATGAAAGGAAAACAAGTATTCAGATATCAACAGTCCAAACTTCTCCAGTCGAAACGTCGGAAAAAATCTTGAATGCCACCTTTGCTGGGGAGACTTTGAGAATGGTGATGACACATAAAGTTATAAAGCTTGTAATATGTCAATACAAATTACCCGATCTGCCTTTTTACGGGTTTTCAACTTATATCCCATTTGGTTTCAAAACACCCTTTACAGGTTTTCATTTTGAGCCCTCCTTTTTGGTTTTCTTCTTTTCTTCTTTTTTTCATTTCTCTTTTTCATTTTCATTTTTTTCTTTTTCTTTCTTCAAGCATAGTAATTTTTGGCTGAATCCGGTTTTACCGGGCTTTGAAACTCATCTCCATCCATTTTAGCCAGGATCAATGCTCCGCCTAAAACTTTTGTTACAATGTAAGGCCCTTCCCAATTGGGCACCCATTTTCCGTGGGGATCGCTTTGAATTGGCAGCTTCTTCTTTAATACCAGGTCACCTTCTTGGAACTCTCTGGGGCAAACCTTCTTTTCATGAGCCCTTATCATTCTTCTTTGGTACATTTGACCATGGCATAAGGCTTTCAACCTCTTTTCTTCGATTAATTTCAGCTGGTCATATCTTGTCGAACCCATTCAACTTCATCTAACTTAGCCACCATCAGGACACGAAGTGATGGTATCTTAACTTATTGGTAGCACAACATCTACTGCATATACTAACGAGAACAGAGTTGCCCCCAATAGATGTAAGTACCGCAGTTCGGTAAGCATATAAAGCGAACAATAACTTTTCATGCCAATTTTTATAGGTGCCGGACATTTTCGCAACTATCTTCTTGATATTTTTATTTACAGCCTCTACTAGTCCATTCATCTTTGGGTGATACACCAGCAAATTATGATGTTTAATATTAAATTGTTCATATACCCCGACAATCATTCTGTTATTCAGGTTGGAAGCATTATCGATGATTATACTCTTTGGTAAACCATATCGGCAAATGATCTCCTTCTTTAAGAATTTGTAGACTATAGATCTAGTGACATTTGTGCACGAAGCCGCTTCAACCCTCTTTGTGAAGTAATCAATAGCTACCAAAATAAAGCGATGCCCATTTGACGTTTTTGGATGAATCTGCCCAATAGCATCTATGCCCCACATAGAGAATGGCCAGGGAGACGACATGACATGGAAAGATTGAGGTGGCGTATGGACATTATCATCAAAAAATTAATACTTGTTGCATTTGTGAGAGTAATTAATGCAATCCCCTTCCATGGTTGACCAGTTATACCCAAACTGCATAATTCTTCTAGCCATGGAGAAGCCACTAGGGTGAGTTCCACAGACTCCCTCATGAACCTCCTCTAAAATCAACTAAGATTATTTTGCATCCACACATCTTAAAAGTGCCTGGTCTTGACTTATTTTTATAAAGGGCTTCTCCATCAAGAAATGCACCATGATGCCATTTTTTTAATCATCTTCTTTTCATTCTCTATAGCCTAAGCTGGGTATTGCTGAAATTTTATATACTACAAGATGTCATGATACCACAACAAGTTGTCTACTTCTTCTTCTATGTCGTAACAATGAGCTGGGGAATCTAACATTTGCAACTTTATGGGCATCATCTCATAGCCTTCATATGCTTTAAACATGGCAGCTAGAGTAGCTAAAGCATCGACCATCTGGTTGCCTTCTCTAGGGAGATGTTTAAAAGTTATCACATCAAATTCTTTGGTTAATTCAAGGACCAACTTGTAATATTCTACCAGCTTTGCATATTTTATCTCCTTTTCACCGCGTATTTGATGAATAACCAGCGCTAAGTCCCTATAAACCTTCGAATTTCGGATTTTTCTTTCAATGGCTTCTCTCAGACCTAATATGCATGCCTTATACTTTGCCTTATTATTAGTGCAAAATAATTTCAAACGGAAAGTGAAAGGGTAATAATCTTCTTCCGGCGAAACCAAAATTGTCCCAATATCTCACCCTAAAGCATTTGCAGCACCATCAAAGTTCATGACCCATGATTTTTTTGAGGGATCATCATTTTCTAAGATGCACATAGATACTCATTAGGGAAATTAAAATTTAATGCCTCATAGTCTTTCTGAGCACGACTTGCCGAAAAATCGGCTATGACACTTCCTTTTTCTGCTTTTCTGGCTTACGTACTGAATGTCGTATTCTAAAAGCAACATCTGCCATCGCGTTAATCTTCCTGATAAGGCTAGGACTTCCATCATGAATTTCAGTGGATCCAGCTTCGAAAATCAACCATGTAGTATGATACAACATATAATGCCTAAGCCTTTTAGTAGCCCACACCAAAGCGCAACATAGCTTTTCAATCGAGGAATATCTTGTTTCGCAGTCAGTGAACTTCATACTCAAGTAGTATATTACTTTTTCTTTTCTTTCAGTTTCGTCATGTTGCCCCAATACGCAACCCATAGAATTTTCATACACCGTCAAATAGAGTACCAATGGTTTTCCAGAAACATACGGTACTAACACTGGGGGTTGGTTAACTTCTCCTTGATCTTTTATAAGGCTTCCTCGCATTCTTTATTCCATGTCACTAGGTTATTCTTTCTAGGCAACCTGAATATTGGATCGCATTTATCTTTTAATTGGGAGATGAAACAGGCTATGTAATTTAACCTTCCCAAGAAGCCCCAAACTTGTTTCTGTGTTTTGGGTGGTGGGAGCTCTTGTATGGCCTTTATTTTATTAGGATCAATCTCAATTTCCTTTCTGCTTACAACGAAGCCCAATAACGTTCCAGATGTAACCCCAAATGTGCACTTAGCAGGGTTGAGTTTTAACTGAAACCTTCTCAACCTTTGGAAAAGCTTTTTTTAAGTTCGTTAGATGCTCCTCCCCAGTTCTGGACTTGGCAATCATATCGTCCACATAAACTTCTATATCCTTGTGCATCATGTCATGGAAAAGTGTAACCATGGATCTTTGATAAGTTGCCCCTACATTTTTCAAATTGAAGGGCATCACTTTATAGAAAAATGTTCCTAAAGTGTCACAAAGGTTGTCTTTTCCATGTCTTCTGGGCACATCTTAATTTGATTATACCCAAAAAATCCATCCATGAAAGAGAAAAGGGAATGACAGGTTGTATTGTCTACCAAGGTATCGATATGTGGGAGTGGGAAATTGTCTTTGGGGCTTGCCCTATTGAGATCCATGTAGTCAATACATATGTGTACTTTTCCGTCTTTCTTTGGGACTGGAACAATGTTAGCTACCCGTTCTAGATATTTGGCTACCTCGAGGAATCATGCGTCCTATTGCTTCTTTACTTCATCTCTGATTTTTAAAAGTGTATCAACCTTCATCCTTCTATGCTTTTGCTTCACAGACGCACACCCCACCTTTATAGGCAGCCGATGCATGACAATGTCTGTGTTAAGGCCAGACATATCCTAATACGACCAAGCAAAGATATCAATATACTCTTTCAGAAGCTCAATCAAGCATTGTTGTGTCCTGACTGTAATAGTGGTACCAATCTTTACTTCACGCTTCTCTTCTTTAGTGCCGAGATTCAAAATTTCCAATTCTTCTTTGTGAGGAAGAATCTACTTTTCTTCTCCCTCTACCATTCTGAGCAAGTCATTGAGAAAATTATATTCTTCCCCGTCATCAATATTTCCAACTTCTTACAAGCATAGAGGTAGCTCAAAATTAACTTCTAAGACTGACTCGGAGTCATTTGTACTGTTGATATCTAAAGACATACAATGAAAAGGGAGACGAATATATACCAAGAGTAAAAAATAAACAAATAGATAAAATGATTTTTGATTTCTTTTAGGGTCTGTTTACATTTTTTAGGTTTTCATTTTTATGATCTTTTGTTTTTTTTTGTTTGCGAAAGAAAGTTTGCCACACAAAATTATTGGTAAATATGCATCTTTTATTGAAATTGAAATCAGAGTTTTGGCATAGACCCTTTTACATAAGATCTCTAATTACCCTCGAGCCTAAAGGCAAAATAGTTAGTTTTCATAATTACTCTGAGACTGTTTAAAAACTTTGAGGGCTACTTTAGTTGTCCAATTGTTCAGCTCAGCACTAGGGAGAACTTTGGACAAGTACTCGTTCTATCCTTCTTCCTCGCCTGTGACGACGTTTATGCTCATATTCTAAAAAGCCTCACATAGTTCATTCTTTCCTTTCTCCTCCTCATCAAATTTGGCATTGGGATCCAGAAAACCTCCATATATGAAAATGTGGCTCAAAGGTGGGTATGTCATCGGTTCCCACTCAATCTCTCGTCCCTTCATCTTTGCCTTTCTTCTTTCCTTCTACTTCCTAATCTTTGTTTCCCTCTACCATTTATTGGGCTTTAAGCCCAAACCAAATTGGTCCTTCTTTGTTGGGATAACCACGGGATAGAGCCTTCCCCGGTGACTCTTCACAAATTTCTTTCCTACTTCAGCACCTTTTCCTAACGTTTGCTTTACATGCATCTTCGCACAGCTTGACAACTCCGGCTCAGGAACCTTGCTCCCTTCGGTGAAAAAGGTCGCATTGACTAGCTCTAGGGTGTTGAAGTGACACTCGAGCGCACCCTCATCGATCTCAATGTAGGGCTCATTAGTAGATACTCACGCAATGATCTCCTCCTCTACACCAACAGTCACCAACTGTCCATCGATCACAAATTTTATCTTCTAGTAAAGGGTTGATGGCACTGCACTTGCAATGTGGATCCATGGGCGCCCAAGCAAGCAACTGTAACTGGGAATTATATCCAAGACCACAAAATCTACTTCAAAGGTAGATGGCCCAATCTGTAGGGGAACTTCAATCTTCCCTAGCACATCTCTCATGTCCCGTCGAAAGCTCGCACTGCATTTTGTTAAGCTCTCATATGAGAGTTGTCGATGGGTAGCTTCTTTAATGTATCCAATGGGAGTACATTAAGGGCTGACCCATTATCAATAAGTACACTTGGTAGCATATATCCTTTGCACCTTGTAGAGATATGCATATGATCCCCTTCCTTCTGCTGGTATTTCCTCGTTATTGAAAGATATAAATTGTTAACAACGATATTATTAACCAACATATCCATCTTGTCGGTCGTGATCTCTTTTGACACAATTATCCTATTCAAAATTTTCAATAAGGTATCTCGGTGACCCTCGAAACTTAGTAACAATGACAACATAGAAATTTGAGCTGGAAATTTGTGTAGCTGCTCCACCATACTGTACTCGTTGTGTTTGAGTATTTTCAGAAACTCTTGGCCTCCGATTCCTTTACAGGCTCATGAATTACCAGTGGCGTTTCTTGGAAGAAATATTTTTCACCTTCTATGTCTGGTTTGCTAACAGCCTTTCTCTGCACAACATATCTGTCTTCAGCTGACGGTGGGGAATTGAGTCTCTAACTTCTCTTGAAATGGCTTACATCATTAACGGGTTCTTCTTTTCCTTTATCTTTAGCCGACAAGTTCCCTGGGTCCATTACTGTACATGCATAGTTCTAAGGAACTTGTCTACTATCTTTATAGGGGAAAGGGATCGGTGCCTTTATTACCAAGCGTGGGGTCACACCCCTGGCTGGTTTACTAACTTTAGCTTTGGTCTTAATCACCAAAGGCTTCATTCTAGAGTAACTCTTTTTAAAGGATGACTCCTCCGATGCACATACATCCATCGTTTGCCATTCATTACCTTTCTCAAAAAAACTCTAACTTTGTGTTGTTAATTTTCCATTGGACCAGTTGCTTGAACTCCAAGCAACATTCAATCTCGTGTCTTTTTTCCTGATGGTATTCGCAATACAATTCTTCAGCCCTCAACTTCTCCATTCTTCCTTCCAAGATCCCAGCTACAACTATTTGGATCCATACCCATTTCATGGGTGCTTTGACTTCAGCAACATGTTCTTTGATCATTTGATTTACTCATCAATGACTATATTTATTCCAGCCTTCTGGTGGTTTGGCAGAGGATTTCATTTTTCTTCAGATGATTCGAGCAACATCATGCATGATTTTCTTAGATCATCTAGCACCCTCTTGAATGCAGTGCAATTCTTAATTGTATGCCCCTTAACCCCTGCATGATATTCACATTGGGCCTTCTCATCGTACCACGGGTGGCAAGATGGTGATAATGGAGGAACATGTCTTGTCAACACCATATGGGATTTGACCAATTCAGTAAATAACTCTACATATGTCATTGGGATAGGAGGAAAATAGGGTCTTGAGTTCCTTTGATATTTTCAATCTCCTTTTGTAGAATTTGTAACTACCGGAGCTGCAACCGAGGTATTGGGCTTGTTAAAAACCACGCCCATTGAATAGCTGGGATTGTAGACATTAGTGCCATTGACTTCATTATCTCTCTTTTTATAAGTCTTCTTTGTTTCCCCGCTATCCAGCTTTCCACTTTTCATGGATGCTAGGATTAGTTCTCCGTTCATTATCATATCCACAAAACTCTTAGTAGCATGATTGAGCATACAATCATAGAAAGAACCTTTAAGAGTTTCTACGAACATCAGAGTAATTTCATTTTCTTGCAACGACGGCTGAACTTGTGTAGCTACATCCCTCCATCTTTACGCATATTGTTAGAAACTCTCATGATGTTTGTTTTTCTCTATCCCTTGCAAGACCAAACAGGTTGGAATCATGTCTGAGACTTGTTTGTACTGCTCACTGAAGGCTATGGATAGATCTTTCCATGATTTGATATTTACCTGGCTCAGTTACGTGTACCAGCATACAGTTGATCCCACCAAACTATGTTGGAAGCAATGAATGAACAACTTTTCATTGTCAATGTATTTTGACATCTTTTTGCAGTACATGGTTAAATGTGCTGACAGAAATGTAGTTCAATTGTATTTCTCAAAATCTGGGATCTTGAATTCTAGCGGCATAACCAGGTCTGTTACTAAGCTCAGGTCCTTGGCATCCATTTCGCCATGGATATTCCCTCTTGGAAGGATTTAATCATGCCTTCAAGATTCTCATACCTATCTTCCCACTTCTTCTCGACTTTAGCTTTATCAGCAATTTCATCAAGGTCAAGTACCTCGTAGTTATTAGCTTATCCATTTGGGATACGAGTAGAGGATTCAGCAAAGTGGACAGGGGTTTTAGCCTTGGAAGCAGCCACCTTCCCAAAGGTTATTCCATGAAACTGTGACAATGTGTTGGTATCTCCTCATGTCTCAGCTGCATCTGGATCCTTGAACCCCAGCATGGCTGCAATCGAGCTAATCATCCTCTAATGAATTGAATGAATTTGTTTTTTAAAGACAGTCTCCATCTTTTCTAGCTTGTCTTGAGTTCTCTTCTGATTTGCTTCCAGAGTTGTCAATCTTTCCTTAGTGTTCATGGCTCAAGTTTGGGCACGTCTACCGTACTTATGAGTTGTTTTAGCTATTTTGAATGTTATGTCATTTTTTATATTAAGTTAGTTTTTTAGCATTTGTTAATGTATGCACAAACAATATATTAAACTTTATGCAAAAGCAAAGCCAACAAAACAAACAACAAAGCAATGCAGATGCATGAATGCAGTCGAAGGGCAACTAATTCCATAGTACATTTGCTTATAGAAACAACTCTCCTTATTGAATATCAAAAACTCCTTTATTGCAAGAATTTTTAAAAAGAAATCACAAATTCTTCTCAGCCCGAGCACCCAACTCCTTAATTTCCTCGATCAGCCACATAAGCCTTTGTCTTACTTCTCCTATGGGCCTAATGTAACGACGGAGAGCTGTGGCTTCACTTGCCAACATCACTACATGCTTGGCCACATCTTAGATATGTGTCATCACGAACCTATCGAACTCATCTCGCTCCTAGAACCTTCGGGCGTTGTCTCAGAGATGAGTGGACTAGTAATCATTTCCTCCTTCAGCAACATCTTCAATGACTAAGATCTTCGTTTTGTATTCTTGGATGATGTTTTCCATTTCCTCCACTCGTTCCTTTAGGAAATCATTCTCATTCAAACTAGCCTGAAGCTCCTCATAAGTCTGGTCACTCTGCATCTTGTGAAGCGTCTAGTTCAAATCCTCTACCTTGGCCTCGAACTCAGCAACAAAAGCCTGATTTTGCTTCAATTTCTCGCAAGTTTCATTATAGGCTGACTGCAACTCCAGCAAGCGCATCTTATTGTCGTGGGCCTTTGTGAAACCGATAAAGTAATTTTTGATATAACTAAAGAATTAAGGACTAATTTGAAAAAGATAAAAACAAATTTTTAAGTCTTAAAACCTCTCTATATATTTCAAGGAAAATGGTTAAGTTAAAAACTCAAGTTGTCAAAACTTTTCTAAGTGTTTTTAAAGCCAAAATAGTGATTTTCGAGTCACCGTTTCGGAACGACCTTTGGGCGTTCCGGAACACTTTTGAAACTGTGAACCCTTGATTCGAAACGGTTTTGAAACTGTGAACCTTTGTTTCGAAACGAGTGAAGAACATCAGAACGATTTAACCCATTTTGATACGGTAGTATCGAAACGACTTCAAACGTTTCGAAACGACATTCAAACTTTGTTTTAAAAATATGACCGTTGAAGTTTTTAACTGTTTTTATACTAGTCGTTAAGGCGTGTCAAAACACTTTCAATCCGTTTCGATACGGTCTTTTACAGTAGCTAAGTGTTTCGAAACGGCTTTCGGTACGGTCTATTTAATACACCCCAATGACTCTTTCTTTTTTGGTCTGTTTCGAAACATGATCGGGAGTTTCGAAACGGGTGGTTGTAGACTGCATTTATGGAGGGAAGATAACATCCCAACGGCTCTGTTCATGAATGCATCAACCCCAACGGCTAGAATTCAATGAGAATGTATAAAAGGGACCTCTGAAAGTTTCAGCAATAACTATTGATCTCAAAGAAAACATCCAAACATCAAATCCAAACAATTGAGCCTAAATCACATTATTTCTTGTAAACACCAATTGTAAAATTGTAATTTCCATTCTTATCCTTTCAATTGGATTGAGTGCTTGTAATTGGGCTACATTTTTGTATTGAGAGATACTTGTTTAGACATCATCTTCTTTGTAATTCTTGTGTGAGGATTGGGTCAAATTTTGGGTAGAAAATTTGACCGATATTGTAACGGTTACCTCCTTAGCCTAGAAAATGGGAAGAGCAATTAGTGGAATTGTTGGAAAATCCTTAGTGAAGTTAAGTTAGTGGATGTAGAGTTCGATTGGATCTTGAACCACTCTAAATCCTCTTTTCTATCTTTTTATTTGTCAATTCCACTACCAAAAAGTTTAAAAATCCAATTCACCCCCTCTTGGTTTATATCGATCATTTGATCCATTGAACAATTGGTATCAAAGCCTACCTCTTTGAAGGATTAACAACCACAAGAGAAGTTCCTATGAAGAGTGTGATCATCCATAAATCAAGGCATGACATCTACCTCTGGGTCAAGCATGTACGAGTCTCAATCAACCACAAAACTGCCATTCTTCAATGGTGACAACTATCCATTTTGGAAGAACCGAATGCGCCTCTTCATCAAATCCAATGATTACCTAGTTTGGGATGTCATTAAAGATGGTCCCTATATCCCTTTGAAGAGGGATGATGAAGGAAAATTGGTTCTAAAGAAGAAGATTGATATGAGTGAAGATGAGAGAAAGAAGATCCAAATCAATGACAAAGCTCTTCACATGCTATTTTGCTCTTTCGGTCCCGACATCTACTCCAAAGTCTCCTCCATTGAAAGTGCCAAGGAAGTATGGGATACACTAGAGACCACCTATGAAGGAACTAGTGATGTGAAGGAGACCAAGATTGGAATTCTCAATCTTAGTTATGAGAATTTCAAGATGGAGCCCGACTAAACCATGTCCAAGATGTTCGATCGCTTCTCAACTATCGTCAACGGGCTTAAGGGTTTTGGAGAGACAATCCCAAAAGACAAACTTGTCTAGAAGCTACTCTACTCACTTCCTGAATCTTGGAATGGGAAGAGAACCGCCATCAAGGCTAAAAACTTGAAGACACTGAAACTTGATGAGCTAGTAGGTTCTTTCCTTACTCATGAGATAATGAAGCAAGGAAGGGAAGATGAAAAGAAAAAGGAAGAGAAAAGAGTGGAGAAGCTAGAAGTAGAAAAGAAGAAGAACATCGGAGTGGCTTTCAAAGCTTCATTACATGAGGATGGCACTTTTAGTGATGAGGATGATCTAGAAGAATTGGCTATGATAGCCAAAAGATTCTCACGATTCATGAGGTCCAAATGAGGAAGGAAGATTCAAAGAAAAATGGACTTCAAGGGAAAAAACAAAGAAGAAGAGAGGGATCAAATCATTTGCTACGAGTGCAAAAAGCCGAGTCACATTCGTTCGGAGTGCCCTCAACTCAAGAAGAAGGGATTTGAGAAGAAGAAGAAGAAGCTCAAAGCCAAGCTTGCTACTTGGAGTGACGAGGAGTCATCCGAGGATGACAAACACGAAGTGGCCAACCTTTGCCTCATGGCACTTGAGGAGGATTCCTCCATGGTAACATCTAACTCATCATCTTTTGACTTTACATTTGATGAATTACATGATGCATATGATGAGTTGCAAGAGGTTTATGATGAGTTAGTTGAGAAGTACAAAGAGTCGGTCATTAGAAATAAGAAAATTATTTCGGAATTAAATGATAAAAATGACTCACTTTCTCACGCTAACTTAAAATTTGAGAAAAATATTTTACGTTTAAAAGATGAACTTAAATTCTTCCAAGATGAAAGTGTAGACCTAAATAATCTTCTTTCTCAATGCAATAGTGAACACCAAAAGGTGTTAGATGAGCTTATCAAGCTCAAAGAGTCTTTCAAAAATGTTGGTAATGTGAAGTATGAAAAAGGTGAATCATCTAAAACAAACCAACCTAGGAGAAAGACTAATAACTAGAAACAAAGTTGCTTCCCTAGACATAAATGAACTAAAAAGATTAGGAGTGTATGGGTTCCTAAGGAACTTGTCAAATCTAATAATATTGTTGATATGTCACCTTGGATTCCTAAGGGAACCAAGCTTTTGGGAGCTAACACTCGTGGACCCAAAATGATTTGGGTACCAAAAACAAAAGTTTAATATCTTTGTTTGTAGGGGGAGCATTGCTACAAGGTCAAAGAACAAAGTCAAAATTCATGGTACCTTGATAGTGGATGCTCGAGGCATATTACCGGAGACAAGAGTAGATTTCTGGACTTAAAGCCAAAAAGTGGAGGAGTAGTGACATTTGGTGACAACTCCAAAGGCCACATTAAATGTATTGGCTCCATAGGTAGCCACTCTACCATTCTTATTGAAAATGGTTTATATTTCTATGGTCTTAAACACAATTTGTTGAGCATAAACCAATTATGTGATAAAGGGTTTAATGTCTTATTTGATAAGAATGGGTGCAAAATTGTTGACATTAAATCAAATAATATTATGCTCAGAGGTCATCGCATAGGTAATATTTACATGGTGCATTTAGATGACATACATACATCACATGCATGTTTAGTAGCTCAAAATGAAAATGATGCATGGCTATGGCATAGGAAACTAGGACATGGTAGCATTAGCGTTTTAGAAAAAATAGTTTCCCTAGATCTAGTTAGAGGTTTACCCAAGATTAAGTTCTCAAACGACAAAATTTGTGATGCATGCTTTAAGGGTAAACAACATAAGTCGTCCTTTAAATCCATTAATGATGTTTCTACAAGTAGGTGTTTACAACCTATTCACATGGATTTATTTGGGCCTATTAGAACTATGAGCTTGGGTGGTAAATCTTATGCATTTGTACTTGTTGATTATTTTTCTAGATTTACTTGGGTTCTATTTTTAAGTACTAAGGATGAGGCTTTAGACAAATTCATCACATTTTCAAAATTAACCCAAAATGATCTTGAACTTAGAATTTCTCATATTAGAAGTGATCATGGAACCGAATTTCAAAATCTAGGGTTTGAAGAGTTTTTAAATGAAAATGGTATTAGCCACAATTTTTCGGCTCCTCGAACTCCTCAACAAAATGGGGTAGTTGAGAGGGAAAATAGAACTTTACAAGAAATGGCTAGAACCATGCTTTGTGAAAACAATTTACCTAAATGAGATTTTAAAATCTAAAAAGCCTAACATTAGCTATTTTCATCCATTTGGCTGCAAGTGTTTTCTTTTAAATAATGGAAAAGATAACTTAGGTAAATTTATTGCAAAAAATGATGAAGCTATTTTCATAGGATATTCCTTAAACTCTAAAGCCTATCGTGTATTTAACAAGAGAACTTTAGTAGTAGAAGAGTCTATTCATGTTGTATTCGATGATAACCTCCTTTCAAGGAAGGATTCTTGTGATGATGATGATGTAGGAATCATTAATGCCTTTGATGGAGGACAAACTTTAAAGGAGTATGAGATTCCAACAAAAGAAGAGGATGCACAAGATCCACCTCTTGAAGCCTTGAAGGACTTGGCTCTAAAGGAAAAGGAAGTGAGTTACCCAAGGGAGTTCAACTATGTCAAAGGTGGTGAAATCTTGGGCGATCCATCCAAGGGGGTAACCACTAGATCTTCTCTTAAACTTGTGAACCATGTTGCATTTATCTCATGCATAGAGCCTAAGAATGTAAAAGAAGCATTAAAAGATGACTTTTGGATTATGGCTATGCAAGAAGAGTTAAATCAATTTGAGAGAAGTAATGTTTGGACATTAGTTGATAGGCCTAGTAATCAATCTACTATAGGAACTAAATGGGTCTTTAGGAACAAACTAGATGAGAGTGGTAACATTGTGAGAAATAAAATTTAGATTAGTAGCACAAGGTTACACTCAAGAAGAGGGAATAGATTTTGATGAAAACTATGCACCCGTAGCTAGAATGGAGGCTATTAGGATGTTGCTTGCATATCATGTTATCATGATTTCAAGCCTTTTCAAATGGGTGTTAAAAGCGCATTTTTAAATGGTTTTATAAATGAGGAAGTGTATGTGGAACAACTATCGGGTTTTGAATACTCAAAATTTCCAAATCATGTTTTCAAACTTACTAAAGCACTTTATGGTTTAAAACATGCTCTTAGAACTTGGTATGAAAGACTTTCAAACTTTTTGATTGAAAAAGGTAAGGTGGACACTACACTTTTCATAAAAAGGTATAAAAATTACATCTTAGTAGTACAAATATATGTTGATGATATTATTTTTGGATCTACTAATGAATGTCATTGCAAGGAGTTTGCTAATACAAGGTGAATTCGAGATGAGCATGATGCAGAGCTCTCATTCTTTTTGGGACTCCAAATCAAGCAAAGGAAGGATGGCACCTTCATCAATCAAGCAAAGTACATCAAGGATATGCTCAAGAAGTTTGGCTTGGAGAATGCAAAGCCTCAAGCCACACCAATGAGCTCATCTACAAAGCTTGACAAAGATGAAGGAGGTAAGTGTGTTGACTCTAAGCTTTACCGTTCTATGATTGGGTCTTTGCTTTACCTTACCGCAAGTAGACCAGATACTTTTTTAGTGTTTGCTTGTGTGCTAGGTTTCAATCTAGTCCTAGGGTGTCTCACCTTATAGCCGTTAAGAGAATCTTTAAGTACCTTAGAGATACTCCTTGTTTAGGCCTTTGGTACCCTAGAGACTCAACCTTCAACCTTCATGCTTATTCGAATGCGGATTATGGGGGGTGTAAAATCGATAGGAAGAGTACTTCGGGAACTTGTCAATTCTTAGGTAGTATGCTCATATCTTAGTTCTCTAAGAAACAAAATAGTGTAGCTCTTTCTACCACTGAAGCCGAGTACATATCCTTAGGGAGTTGTTGTGCTCAAGTCCTTTGGATGAAGCAACAACTCTTAGATTATGGTATTAAAGTTGAAACCATACCCCTTAAGTGCGATAACACTAGTGCCATATGCTTAACTAAAAATCCCATCCAACACTCTAGAACCAAACATATAGAAATAAGGCACCATTTCATTAGAGATCATGTCCTTAAGGAAGATGTTGTTATAGAGTACGTTGACACCTTAAACCAACTAGTGGACATCTTTACAAAGCCTTTAGATCAAGAGCGTTTTTGGTCCCTTAGGAGAGAGTTAAGTCTAACTAGCCTTCTTGACCTTGTAGGACCCTTTCTGTGCTTAAATTGCTTGATTTCTTGAAAATGTCATGTTTATGTGTTTTTACTCCTATTTTCATCCTTGCTAATAGTTAGGGGGAGTATGTTTTTATTTATGCATGTCTTTCCTGCTCATTCATGTCATTCATGCATATTAGGACTTCATAAAATCCATTTTTCTGCAAAATTAGAGCCTCATTTGCACTTCCAGGCCTAGGTGTATCGAAACGGGTCCAACTATTTCGATACGGGTGTCTTAAAAGATCTATCTCTTAGAAGGGTGTTTCAAAACGCCTTAAAATGGTTTCGAAACAATTTTGACACTACCAAGGAGTGTATCGAAACGAGTTTCGATACGCGTCAACGAGGATTCGATACGGTCAAAGACGTATTGGAACGATCAGCTGGACTTGAAACGTCAGTCAATGTTTCGGTACTCGTGTTTTAGAACGATCGAGCATGTTCCAAAACGGGTATGCGGGTAGCTTTAAAGAGGGCTTTTAATGTTCAAATTCACTTTAATTAAAACTCTTTCAAAACCCTAAACCGGGTTTTCTCTATAAAAACCCTCTAAACCTCATTGTTTCTCATCAAATCTTGAGGGCTTTTACACACAAACACAAGTATAAGCAAGCCTCATCAATATTGTGCAAGATTTTCCACTTATTCATGCAAAATCCCCTTCTAAGGTATATTTTCTATTTTTTTTTCTTTTTTTTGATTTAATTCGTTTCTTAAGTTAGAAAATTTTAATATTGTATAGATTATATGTTTTTCATCTTAGGTTTTTCAAAACTTGTAATTTTTTTTTCAAAATCTTAAATATTTTGGTTCGAATATATTATTTTTCACTCATATTTTTTTGGTTTTTCAAAAATTGTTTTTCTCTTAAATATTTTTCTAAAATATTTTTTTAAACCTAAATGGGATTTATTATTGGATTGAATTGAGGATATTCATGCATACACTTTAATTTCAAAATTGCTTGCTTTATGTTTTTAGGAGTTTTTCAATGGAGAACGTTAACAAGAAGCGTAAGACGGGTCAAGCAAGTGATGTCGGTATCCGTCCTAATCTCACCCAGTTGTTTCTCAAAAGTCTTCGGACTCCAGAGATGAGGGACCGTTTCACTTATGTCAAGGAGATTGTCGTTCGTCGCGAACGTGTGGTTGATGTTCCGTTCCTTGATTCAGAGCGTTTCGCCTTCCGTTATCTAGAGTGTCTACGAGAATGGAACTTCATGGCTCTCTTGAACATACCAGATGTGGTCTACAAGCACATGGTTCTCATCTTCTACTCGAATGCTCAGCTTGTTGATAATGAGGATCACTCCAAAGTTGTTGGCATTGAGTCATTTCTCTTGGGGAAGAGGTTCGTCATCGACATAGCCTTTTTAGAGACTTCTCTTGGCCTTAAGAACGAAGGCATCGAGAATGATACTCATTTTGGTTCTCACACTGGTTTTGTGCTTTCCTTGGATGCTAATGATCAGTTCCTCCACTTGATGATCTCGTGGTTTATTTGCCCCTCCAGAGGTAAATTCTCTCACATTCGTCACGTAGATTATTTTTAGCTTGAATGTTTTCGACGTGGAGAGTGCCCAAATCTTGTTAAGATTATGTTCCCGAGATGGTCAACAATGTGAAGCTTCATGAAACCGATGCTCTCAAATCCTTCACCTATGAAACTGTTTTGAGCTATATCTTTGGGACGCTCAACTTTGATTGCACTTATGACTCTCTGGAATCCCGTAAGCAAAAGATTGGTGAAGCTTCTCTCCACAAATCTGGGTTCCATTACAACATTAATGGCCAATGGGAACGAGTTGATAGGCATGCTCCTCCACCACAAGTTGAACCACCACCTCAAGCTCCAGGTCCCAACAATGAAGCTCTTATGGCTTTTCTCACCGAGCGATTCAACACAATGGAGGCGGGTCTTGGTACTATTAATAATCGCTTGCAATCCGTGGAAAATCATCTCACCTCCCTTTAGAATCAACATCAATCAATGGACTTGTCATTCTCCGCCTTTTTATGGTCAATGGATGACCTATCGTCGCTCTCAAGCTAGGAACAATGATGACTCCTCCAACGTTGATAGTGACGATGATGAGGCTTAAGATCCTTTTTTATTGCATCGCATATTAGACTATCATATTAGGATTAAGTTTGCACCTTTATTTATTTATGTTTCATGAACCTATGCTTTGATTATTTTGTTTGAGATTGAGCCTTGAACCTTATTGTTTAAGTTTTATGTTTGGATTTGGATTATATGAATCTATATTATGTTGCTTATTGCTTTTAACCTTGTTTCTTCTCTTTGAGCCTTGTTTATTATTCTTTTTGATCTAACAAAAATAGGGATAAATATAAGAGCCAAAAATTTGTTTTAAGTGGTTTTCAGTTTTAAAACTTAAATTTTAAATCTTTTTAAACTTTAAAACCCATCTTAAATTGAGGGGGAGTTAGAATGTATTCAAAAGTTCAAAACTCTTAAAAATTCTAACTTTAGTTTTGTTATATCAAAAAAGGGAGATTGTGAAACCGATAAACTAATTTTGATATAACTAAAGAATTAAGGACTAATTTGAAAAGGATAAAACAAATTTTTAAGTCATAAAACCTATGTATATATTTCAAGGAAAATGGTTAAGTTAAAAACCCAAGTTGTCAAAACTTTTCTAAGTGTTTTTGAAGCCAAACATTGATTTCCGAGTCACCGTTTCAGAACGGCCTTTGGGGGTTCCGGAACACTTTTGAAACTGTGAACCCTTGTTTCAGAACGGGTTTCGAAACGGTTTTGAAACTGTGAACCTTTGTTTCGGAACAGGTGAAGAACATCGGAACGGTTTAACCCGTTTTGATACGGTAGTATCAAAACGAGTTCAAACGTTTCAAAACGGCATTCAAACTTTGTTTTAAAAATATGACTGTTGAAGTTTTTAACTGTTTTTATACTGGTCGTTAAGGCGTATCGAAATGCTTTCAATCTGTTTCGATACGGGCTTTGACAGTAGCTAAGTGTTTGGAAACGGCTCTTAATCGTATTGAAATGATCGTGCCCGTTTCGGTACGGTCTATTTAATACACCCCAACGACTCTTTCTTTTTTGTTCTGTTTCGAAACAAGATCGGGCGTTTCGAAACGAGTGGTTGCAGATTGCATTTATGGAGGGAAGATAACATCCCAACGGGTCTATTGATGAATGCAACAACCCCAACGGCTAGAATTCAATGAGAATGTATAAAAGGGCCCTCTAAATGCATCAACAATAACTATTGATCTCAAAGAAAACATCCAAACATCAAATCCAAGCAATTGAGCCTAAATCCCATTATTTCTTGTAAACCCCAATTGTGAAATTGTAATTTCCATTTGTATCCTTTCAATTGGGTTGAGTGCTTGTAATTGGGCTACATTTTTGTATTGAGAGATACTTGTTTAGCCATCATCTTCTTTGTAATTCTTGTGTGAGGATTGGGTCAAATTTTGGGTAGAAAATTTGACTGATATTGTAACGGTTACCTCCTTAGCCAAGAAAAGGGGAAAAGCAATTAGTGGAATTGTTGGAAAATCCTTAGTGAAGCTAAGGTAGTGGATGTAGAGTTCGATTGGAACTAGAATCACTCTAAATCCTCTTGTCTATCTTTTTATTTTTCAATTCCACTACCAAAATGTTTAAAAATCCAATTCACCCCCCTCTTGGTTTATGTCGATCATTTAATCCACTCAACAACCTTCCTTTTCCATGCAGCCGCATTTTCCTTCTCTTTCTTATGGAGTCGTTTTCCCTTCTCATTTTCTACTACTTGTTTCCTTTTGTTTCTCTCTTCAGCCAAGGCTTGTTGGAGTTTTTCAATTTCCCTTTTGTTGCGTTCTTTCTCTTTTCCTACGACTTGTTCCATCTCCTGTTTCCACTATTCTGGGCTCCCCCTTAAATAAACATTTCGTACGGTGGCTTGAAATTTGAGGAAGCCAACCCTTTGAGTTTCATATTTTTCTTCTAAGTTCATATACATCTTTGTTACCCGGTTGGTTTCCCCCTTGTATTTCTCCATGTCAAGGCTAGCTTCAAACTTGTCTCGCTGATTCTGTTCATGAAGAGCTTCAATTTCCAACTTGGACCGTCTCAATCCTTCCCTCAGAATGTCAGCCTCAGAAGGAACCACCTTCAAATGTTCTTCTAAAGATTTGGCGGGCCTATGAGTAGATAACCTGATCTTGTCATTCATTCTTGTATTCCTCCAAATATCATAATCAGGGTTGTACATGCAGTGTTTGTCATATTCCAGCTTCATATAATAACAATCGTTCTATGAATCACTAATAGTTTGTATATTCCCTATGAACTCTCCTTGAAACTCAAACTCTGATGTGCCAAGATCAGTAGTAAAAGGAACAAACTGTCATGATCCATACTGACGCGACACTAACAAAGGAGCACAACCAATTCCTCCCCATAACCCCAACAACATTAAGAAGTTATAATCTTCGCACCTATACATTACTTTGGCATGACCCATCCATGGAACCCTCCATTTGATACCCTCGTCACGACGGTCTCTGAAGACGTCTATCCATTAGCTTCTCTTGACATTCGACCAATCCATTGCCAAAAATTCTTGAATAGGAGAAAATTTTGAAGAGAACACATTTGACAAGGCCACAGTTGGACATTCCAAGAAATGGCTAAAGGTCCAAACCTGGAGCAAAGGAGCACATCCTCCGAAGCGCACACCTTCTACCTTTCGACAAGTATTAAAAGAGATGAAAGTTTCAACTAACACTGCGGGTATTGGATTGACTTTTCTCTGCAACTGTTCAAAGAAATCTAGCAAGGCCACATCAATGATTCCCAATACTTTCGGGAAGATTACATAGCAATAGATTGCAATAGCTAGAAGATCCACTTTTTTCACTATGTCTGGATGAACGAGAATGATGTTTTAAATGCTCGGACAGGGAAAAATAAAACTTCCCCCTCTCTTCCTTATCAATCCCTTGACCCATTCATCACTCATTCCAGAAAATGTAGTAAGTCTCAAGTGTGGGTTCTTGTTTTTAGGATGCTTAGCATACACCCAATTCTCATTTACTTTGGGTAGATTAAACAGGGCCAATTACTCCTCGAAAGTAGGCATCATATCTTCTACATTGAAGGTAAAGCAACAATACCCTGGATTATAGAACTGGATCGAAGCCTTCAGAAATGACTCATCCACCTTTACATGCATTAGATATGCTATATCATCATAGGTTTCATCGAACAACTTCTTGTTCCTATAATCGAAATGATCCCAAATCTCTCGCAGCTCATGTATATTGTTCTACTTGACACTAATGTGGGCGTATTATGAAGTTTTTATCTCATGATCGGCAGTTAAACTATCTTTGAATGCTCTTTGGTTGACCTCGGACCAGTGACGTACCCTTGCATTCTCATCTTCATTCTTTAGGAGCCTCTCGTCCATGATGAGAGTTTTTCAATTTTGAGCAAGTTTTAAGAATCAACCCCTTCTAGATATGGAATGATGAATATGCAAAACAAGCAAGATAAAGGGACATAGATTAGAAACAAGAAAACAAAAGCGTGTTAGAATTAGTAAAGAGTCCATTAAATAAACACATACAATTAGGACTTGTTTGGCCAATTCCCTTATCTAAGTTGGAACCCTAATTATCTTTATTCTTATACGCATCCAAAGGATGACCGTAGGATCAGAGGATTGATCCTACGACGCAAAGCACACCCAAGTTGGAAGGGTAAACGCCACATCTTCCTTGTCGTTCGATCGTGGGCAATCTAACGACCCAGATTGATCACCAGTGAGACATGCGGATCGCCACTCGCGCGTGGTAGCCACGCGCTTGTCGCTTCAGCTTCTAGTGGTGGTTTCATCTTCTCTGGTGAATGTCTGATCTATTTTTTTCCCTAAACCGCTCCTCCCCGGTGTTTCTCTCGTCATTTGCAAACACAAGAAACAAGACAAAAATAGGGTTAAATCCTGAAACTGAAGCTCGTCGGATTCCGAAATATATTTCTAAAAAAAGTTTCGATTTGTTTTCTTCTTTTTCTCGTGTGGATTCAAGGTTTTCAACTAATTTTGGGGGTAAAGATCTCAAAAAGGAATTGGAAAAGCATTTTTACCATTAAAAATGTTGGCCAACGTCGATTAACAGTGACTGGCACAGAGGATTTTGGAGGAGAAAGGGGGACTGCCCTGGTTTTGGGGGGGAAATGAGATGAAAATGATTTTTTATTTGTTATGTTTTATACTAAATCCGGCAACCTGATATAGATCCAATTAAATATCCACGCATATCCGTTATAAACAATGGATTTTGCCCCGCGAGCCTTCGTATTTTTAAATCATTCAATTTCATCCTTTTTCTTTTGAATTTTGTCCCAACATTTTGTTTTTTTCTTAATTCGGTCACTTTTTATATTTATTGAGTTTTTTAATTATATTTATTATACCTTGTATACTAAAAATAATATAAAATGATAGAAAGGTTTTTTTATAAAAAATTCATGTCATTTATTCGTTTAATTCAACTTTTATTATTTGTATATCTTTTTATGTATTCTTGTTCTATTTATTAGTTCTTTTAGTTTTGGGTTGAAACTTTAGGAATAAGTCATAAAAACCTTAGATTAGAGCATTTGTTTGTTGAAAAGTATTCCTCTCATAAAAATAATGCACACTTAAATTAAACTTTAATCCAAATGAAGACTTTTAAAATATGTATACATTTTTTAGGGTGTAATCACTAATTTGGTTTTAATAAAAAAACGTTAATACATTTAATTCGCTTGTTTTTATGTGTACATATGTTTGAAGCCTTAGGATTAGGGTCTTTGAATTTATGTTAAAAACTTGGTTGACAAAATGTTCTTCAGCTTTTGAAATAAAATACACTTTAAAAATCATAACTTTAACAAATAAAATGAATTTATATATTCCTTGGGATTTAAACACTAAATTCTAAAAAACGACAACCCTCCTAATCTTTTCTTTGGTTTGTTTAAAAAAGTGAAAACTTAATCAATGTGGTGTCTTATCAAATGAGAATGACGAGGTTAGCGCCAAAAGTGTTGGCGGTGATTGGAGTTCATTTCCCAGGCGATACGACCGTTAAAATAGATTTATATTCATTAAACCGACAAATAAAATCGAAACTATTGTGAACTTGAAAATTCTTTTGAAATCAATAACATACCAATTTTTGGGCGTCGTGGGGGTGCTAACCCTTCCCCACGCGTAACCGACCCCCGAACCTATTTTTTTATTTTTGTAGACCAAAATATTGTTTTAATAAATAAAACGTTTTATTAAAATAACCTCATTTTAAAGTGATCCAATCACACTTTTTCAAAAGGATTGGTGGCGACTTTGTGTTTTAAAATTTTAAAAAAGTCGAGCTCGAAAGGGTTGCGACAACTTGGCGACTCCGCTGGGGACATTTTGTTTTTTTAAAACAAATAGGGTCAGGCCACAAATTGATTTCAAGTTGTTTTCAAAAAATGATTTTTTAGAAACTAATAGAATTTGCAAGTTCACAATAGGTTCAATTCATTTGTCCATTTAATGAATATAATTCTATTTTACGCATTCTAAAATTCTTCAAAGAAAACTCTATACCCGAGCTTGTCTCCTTCGTTTAAGTGAAGGTGGGAACGCTTTGCTCATGTTAGAATAATGATTCTCCATATGAGCCTAGCAAGTACCTTCGGAACTCATGCCCTTTGTCTTTGTAAGGACATTGATCCTTCGAGAAAGAATAGGTGGTGAGTCCTCTTGAGTTGAACTCGATTCGTTTGGAGCCTATAATGGGTGAGAAGAGAGAGCCTTGCTACCCTTAGTAGGGGACAACAAAAACGGCTCGGGTACCCTTTTAGAACCAAACCAAGTTTGAAAATCTAAAGTCTACCCTAGGGTGTTGCAAATATCTCTCAAAATATAATAAACCATATGTTTTTCAATGTATCATGGATTTCATGCATAATCTCATATGCAAAACCTCAACGTAAGCTTCTGTATGCATCAATGTTTCATATAGCATAGCTTAAGGAGAATCATCATCATATATCATATCATATCCATTTTCCAAATTCATCATGATACATTATTTTATATATTGGTATTGTAGTGACCAAAATCGTTACATCAGGTTTTTATGAAAACACATCGAATAATCAGATTTCCGTGGTGGTACCTTTAAACCCATCTTTTCCTTGGCGGTACCTTTAATCACACTTTTAATATCCACCAACTAGAGTAACCCCTCAACGGTTGCAGTTCTCAATGGTTGGAGCAACCCCTCAACAAACCATGAGGCGACTTATTATAGTGCAGTCTAAACACTATAGCTAGCCAACTATATCCGATAACTTTGAACCATTACCACTTGCCAATATACTCATTTAAAATATGTTACCACACTGTTCTACATATGCATTGATCGAAACAATTTCCAATGCATTAAACCATGTATTTAGGCATTCCTTAAATCCTTTCGCAAACCATTTTTCATATTCATACATCATCAATATATGATCATTTTCAACATCTTTCATTACTAAAACATGCAAATAACAGTAGGTAATCAAAACAAATAACATGGGCATGAAAAGCACTTTACAAAATCGAAAACAAGAGCAAAAACTTCCAATACTTACTTCCGAGCTTAGACAAGCTTTTCAAGCTTAATCTAAACTCCCAAAATCACTTTCAAACCTATATAAAGCTTTAAATCTCGTTTCCACTCACCGACAACGCAAAGCTTTCCTTTCCGATGCGAATTCAAGCTTCTGACACCTCCGATTCTTTTCCAATCGTTGTAGGATTAATCTCCCCTATTTTATTCACATAATAACAGAGGATTAATGCATGATTGTGCATCCATAATCCCAGCAACATCAATCTCCAACAACACTTCGCTGTACACCAACAATCGCCTTCCAAAAACAACCAAAAACACCTCCAATTCATCCTAAACAAAGCCCAGCTATATACTAACGATTTGAATTATTAACATCATCAATTAATATCTAAAAATACATACATCATCACCTTATACCTCAAACAACCTATAACACCATAAACACCTCAAAATCTAACTATTCATAACCTAGAAAATTAGCAATTCAATTAGTTTCGGGATTTCTTTTGTAAATCTCATCTTTCAACATTAAAATACTCTTTAGAAGTAACCTAAATCAATCAATACCACAACTATTCAGATTCATAACAAAGATCCATCATTTTCTTAATTAAACTAACATTAAACCTTTAAATCTTGATTTAATTATCAACACTTGTTAAAAATCGATTGTAAATGATCATGAACTTGTGCATTTCAGTAAAGAACCTTTCATTAGAGGAGAGAAACGAAAAGTCACCTCTAATTACAGACTTCCTCTTAATTGACTTGATTTTGAAGAAACCTCCAAAGTAATGTGGTGTAGAATCAAGAAAATCTATTGTTGAAATGATCAAAAACAAGATTAGAAGATGAATCCTTCAACATTTTTAAAACTATTTTAAAATATTAAAAATTAAGGGAAAAGCTAATAAAACAAGGGGGTTTAATAGCTCCTTAAAATTCTAAGTTTTGATCTTTTTTATGATTTAGTCGCCAAAACCGTTTTGAAATCTTTACATTTTAGTCACCAACTCAAAATGCCATTTAATCCGAATTTATTTTACCAAATTGACACCTCAAATATGTTTAATACATTAATCAAATATTTTAAAATATTTTTCCATATTTTACTTCAGCCAAAATCCATTTATTTGTATTTATTTCCCCAAACCAATTCGAACCAACTAATCCGGCTCACCCGAACTGTCTAATCTATCTAGTGAACTCCTAGGCCCAAATTCGAGGCGCTACAATTAAGAGGGACGATGGTGCTTTCATGGAACATATGCATCTTATGGGGTGCAACAAAGAAGCAAGCAGTTTGAGATGTTTTTTGGAGACCTAAATGTGATATGGTATTTTTACTGGAATAAAAACTAAATGATGTGGTGTCTAGTTTTGTTATGATGATTTGGCTTTCAAATAATTTTTTTTACCTATTAGTGTTTTAGGTCTCTATTAGTTTGAACTTAAGTTAAATTAAACTTTTGCGAACTAGATAGGGCGGCAAAGGATGAAGTGACGGGTTGTGGTGGAGCGTTGCGGACTGATACTAGGATCATAATAGCTTTATTCTCAGGCCTTATTTTAAATTTTGGACCAAATTTTTCTTAATAACTGCTATCAAAACATCATTAGAAGTCTTTTTTTGGAGGTAGGATGGTTAGGCAAGATTAATATTATTTTGGAATCCGACTATTAAGTTGCTCTTAACTGGATCAGTAATCCTATTGTTTGACCGTGGCGTTGGTGGTCCATTTTCGACGACATTGATCGATTGACTCGCACGATTGTTTCAGTCCAGTTCTGTTATGTTTTGCGTGATCGCAACGCCATGGCTGGCCGAAATAAAAAGCCGTAAATTGTTCAAAACTTGGTGGTAATACGTTTGGGTGTTCTGTTCTAATTTGGACACTTATTTATTGCAATGCTTTCAGCTTGATAAATATTGTAACTTTAGACTAGATTTTCCAAAAATTTTAATAATAATTATATTTTTTGCTGAGGAAAAAAAACATGTTTTTGCTCACATCATTTTTTAGATTAAAAATTAATGAGTCTCTATTATTTTTGAACTTATATAATTTGTACGTATCATTATTTGATCTTGGCATCCCCTGGTATTTACAACAAGTAGTAATGATGTGTTCTCTATGTTTTGTTTTTTCTTCAATTTTTTTGTTGCTTTAACTGACGGGAGAGATGAAGAAACTTACAAGCCTAGTTGGTAAGGCAAAAGAAATAGGTATAAGAGTAGTGCCTACTTTGGTGAAAAGGATATGTTTCTGTTTGGGTTTGTGGACTTAAATGAAAGCTCGGTTAACAGCCTGAGAAAAATACAAGTTGCATAAATTTTAGATCAGTCTCCTTTCGGTCTATAAACATCAATTGCTTTAAAATGCATGCAACTAGTGCAATGAATTTGTTTTTATAGTCTTTATCAAATTATTTTTGCTTTAGACTACTAATTACTCTGTGATATCTGCTCTTAACGATGAAATGGCTAGAGTATGGAGGTGTGGGGCACCTAACACAGCTAGATTAGATAAGATGGTAAAGAGAAACAAAAAAAAAAATTGAACTAAGAGAAGAAACCCTACACTCAAAGCTAATGGTTGTTGGTTTGAGAGCTCAGAGACGGCTGCTGCTGGATTAAAAGTAAAGTTCAGTGATGATTTGCATAATTTGTTTTTATAATCTTTATCAAATTGAACGTTTTGAAATTTTAGTGATCAAAATATGACTAAAAAGCAAAGTTCAGTGATGATTTACGTAATTTACCCTATAATGAATAAATAATTCTTTCTGTACGAAGATCATATATAGTGGCAAAAGGGTGGTAATTTCTGGTTATGGTTTATATATACACACTAGACTATCTTTATTTTATTTTTGATATATGTATACATTCCATGCATGAGCAAGTCTCCCCTTGGGCACTAAAACTAAACAGTCCACAACCCCACACTAAGAAGAATCAAAAGCTTATAGTTATAGGTGAAGAAAAACATAGTCCACTCAAAACCCTAATATAATAATAATAACAACAAAAAGGCAGAGATGACACAATAATTTTTTTTATAGATAATATAAAAGCAAAAACTCAAACAAAAGCCTTCTCCTTCTACCTCCTCCCTCCTCCCTTTAATTCTCTCTTTTTTCTCTTTGGTCTTTGCTTTCTCGGTCTCTGGTATTCCCTTTGAGTGATTCTCCACCTTGTTTTTCTTAAAGAACCCATCAGCCTTTATAAAAGAAGCAAATTACATTTAAGTTTAACAATGGTTTGTTCATCTCTTCCTGTCTATTTAGATCCTCCCAATTGGCAGCAGGTAAGGTTTTTCTGTTATTTCCTTCATCATCAATTTCTATCCACTGCTTCTGCATCCAAAATGAAAAGATAAATATTCATATTCCCTTGTGATCTTTTTTTCCCTGAATATACCAAATATATTTCTTCTTTACAGTTGTGAGATTATCTACTTTTTTTTTCAGCAGCACAATGATCAACAAGGAACCAGCAGCACCGAGGATCATCAGAGTCAGCTTCCACCGCCTGAAGCTGGTGCTGGATCCATTAGACCTGGTTCCGTCGCCGATCGAGCCAGGCTAGCCAAGCTTCCACATCCAGAAGCAGCCCTCAAGTGTCCAAGGTGTGAATCCACCAACACCAAATTCTGCTACTTCAATAACTACAGCCTCTCTCAGCCGCGCCACTTTTGCAAGATGTGTCGGCGGTATTGGACTCGAGGAGGAGCTCTTAGGAACGTGCCGGTAGGTGGGGGTTGCCGGAGAAACAAGAAGAACAAAAGCAGCAGCTCGAAATCCTCGGCTTTGGCGGAGAAGCAAGTCCGGTCGAATCCATCTGAAATCACTGCTCATTTGCCGCAGCAATCACCTCATTTACCCTTTATGACAACTCTGCCAAATATTTCTGAGTATGGTGTGGTGAATATTGGGTTAAACTTTGGTGGAATTCAGAGTCAGATAGGGGAAGCAAGTGGCGCTAGTGGACAGGCTGATATGGGGTTTCAGATAGGAACTCATCATCAACAGCAGCAGTTCCCTTTCTTTGAACCAACTAATGGTGGTTTATATCCATTTCAAGGTGAGGGTTTTGAAGAAGCATCGTCTTCTAGGGTTTCTCAGATAGCTCCAGCGAAAACTAAAAGCAACCAGAGGCTAAATCTATCAGAGAATAATCAGTATTGGGGAGGGAATAATTGGACGGATTTATCAGGTCTCAACTCTTCCGCTACTAACCATCTCATATAAGCTAGTTTCAGTCTTCCTCGAAGCTTTAATGACATCAAAGTTTCAACGTTCCTTTAATCATCTTGACTACAGTCAACAAAAGATTGGTAGAATTAATGTTGTTTCATACTACTAGTATATATTTTGGGGGATTTATTTTATGTGTTTGGGTTTTTCTTTTTCTTTTTCTTTTGCATGGGCTTGTTTACAAATTTGATCATCTATGTTTTGTATGTGAACTGTGAAGTTTTGGGCATGATAAGCTAATTTTCTTTGTTAAGGTACTTCATTTCCCTCGTCTCTATGTTTTCTTCTTGCATATATAACTGTTAGGGACTGACATTGTTGTTTAAGTTGCATAAAATCATGGTTCCTATGTATGTTCTTGTTTCTTCAAAGAAACTTGCTGGAATTCTAGCTGATGAAGTCATCTGCATTTTGCATTTTAGCTTCTCATTGGAATTCTAGCTGATGAAGTCATCCGCCATTATTATGAAGTTAAGAATCTTCTTCATGAACATGTTATATGCTCTGATCATTTACGGTGTATAATGTTTACACTGTACTGTACGGTGAAATAAATGATGATATTTCATCGCTTATTTCTTCGATGAATATTGAATAGTAATCATTTCTTAAATTATACTAAATTTTAATCATTTCTGGTTCAAATTATTTCGAAACCAGGTCGATAACTTCTAATATTCAAATAAAATTTTTGGTGAGTTTTCTTCATCCTCCCCAAGGAAATCTATTCAACTGCAGACCATGCTTCAGATTTTGTGCACAAATAATGCATGATTTTATTTATCTTTTCATTAATCCTTGTGAGATATAAGTGGGGTAAATCTGGGTGCGGCATGTTTAGTGTGCGACGAGGTTAAATTAAGTGAAACGATGTTAAAAAATGCTAAAATTTCCACTCAAAACCATGCAATTCTGAACTAAAAATATCCAAAAGCAAAACAAGTGAAGTATACTAGAATTTGATACAAATAACAATTAATAATGTTTTACTTTTGGATACGGAATGGTCAAAAGAGTAGAAGCCTTTTGGAAACTATATGCACATCCTCAAAACAGTGGGTTTGAATGTAAAATTATGGTAGTTAAATTATTGAATAAAAAGATTTTTTGTTATCATCAAAGAAAATAAAGGGAGATAATAGTTCTTTTTTTTGTCTTAAATAAAAAGGAAGGGAATCATATCAATGGGGGATATTTGCTTTTTTGCAAGGACCGAGACTCCTACTGCCTTCCAACAAGGAATAAAGCAAAGCAAACTTGGGAAAGTCAG
The DNA here is from genome assembly GCA_958450335.1 of Hibiscus tridactylites. Taxonomy (NCBI): domain Eukaryota; kingdom Viridiplantae; phylum Streptophyta; class Magnoliopsida; order Malvales; family Malvaceae; genus Hibiscus; species Hibiscus tridactylites. Next base: position 42,763,794 of record OY288289.1, on the reverse strand, counting down.
CTCAACTGGTTCATAGATCCAAACCATACAACTAGGGATGGGCATTTCACCCGGACCCGACGGGTTCCGACTCGACCCGGCCCGATCGGGTCGGGTATTTTTATGAAAAAATCGGGTTCGGGTCGGGTCGGGTCGGGTCGGATTTTTATGTAGGGTGAGGTCGGGTTGGGTCGGGTTCGGATTTTAGGGTGAAAAAATCCGACCCGACTCGACCCGGGACTAATAGTGTAATTTTCTCTTATTTTTTTAGGGATATTTGTAATAATACCCCCTCTTTAAATATTTCTTTTATAATTAGGTCCTTAAAATTAATTTTTATTTACATTTTAGTCCTTAAATTTATTATTTTTTATAATTATGCCTCTTAAAATTATTTTTTTATAATTAAGTCCCTAAAATTAATTTTTTTTTCTATATGTCGGGTCGGGTCGGGGTCGGGTTTAGCATATTTATTTTCGGGTCGGGTCGGGTCGGGTTTTTTAAAAAATTAGATCGGGTCGGGTCGGGTTCGGTTTTAAAATACTTATTTTCGGGTCGGGTTCGGGTGGGCCAAAAACCCGACCCGTGCCCATCCCTACATACAACCTTGAATTAAAGTGAAAAAGCATGCAGTAAATAAGTAAGTTTCTGCATGTAAAATGTGAGGTACCAAGTTGTTTTTTGTTTTAGCATTTTTGGGTGGGAAAATCGAAAATGGGTCAAAGGAAAACAAGAAAAAATAGGGCAAAGTTTATGGAGGGGATAAAAATCTTCTATTTTTTTCTTTTGTTTATGCGCCACGCTAAAAACTAGATTTTAGGTTTAAAGTTTTAAAGTTAGAATTTAAAAAATTGAGGATAGAGTATATTCTTCAAAGAGTAGAGTTTAAGATTTAAAATTTCAAGTTAGAACTTAAAATTTAGTTTTTCTGTTGTGAATAAAATAACAAAAAACAATAATAAACAAAGAACAAGAATGGAAGAACAAAGAGATGAGAGAAATAGTGAGATTTGTATTATCCTCAAATATAGAATTGTGTATACAATGTCTTCAATGAATCATCTATTTATAGGCATAAGAAGTACATAATACATTAAACTCTAATTAATAGAGATAATATTCCTAATAATAAATAAATCAAACTCCTTAGATAAAGTTCTAATCATGATAGACATCCACATAGATAAATATTCATAACACTCCCCCTTGGATGTCTATGAAGATAATGTGCCTCGTTAAAACCTTACTAAGATAAAAATCCAGTGGAAAAAAAATTCATTAGTGAAGGAAAAAGAGTACACACATCTTTAATACGCATAACATGTTGCCTCATTAAAAACCTTACCAGAAAAACCCATTGGGACAAAACTTCGGTTAAGGGAAAAAAAGTGCAACGCGTATTTACTCCCCCACATGAAAACATCACAGAAGATCTTTGAATCTTCATAATTCAATCTTGAATATTATTTTTTCTAAAGATCGTAAGGGATGAAACTTTGGAGTAATATGTTACATGATGTATCCACTTTCAAACTGAGATATACATCTTGCATTATCTTCACACAAGGTAGCTTTTTATCATAACTTGTAAAAGTAAATCCACATATCTTTTGAATATGTTGGGTCAATGGTTTTAGCCAAACACATTTTTGGCTTGCCTCGTGCATAATAATTATTTCTACGACATTTGAGGAGGCATCAACGAATGTTTGAAGATCTAAATGTAATGATCTTTGTATATCTATGGATATTGCTTGACCAACTAATATATGATGCTTCAAACCAAGAAAAGATATAATTATATTTATTCACATCCAACAATCCATATTGAATCTTCTTTAAGATTCTTTCAACTTATGTCCATTTATAGACAAAAACGCATATTTAAGTGCTCTATCTTTAGGTCGAGACAAAACCACATCTCAAGATTCTTTTTCTCAAATCCTTTCCTTAAATAACCAAATGCTTTGAAAGCTATTCGGGAGTTCTAATAATATAATGAATCTTGATTCAAATTCCTTTATAAAATACATAAGGAAATCTTATCAATCATATAGTATTTTCTCAATTAGTACTCACTAAGGCGATTATATCAAATGCGCCAAAATATTCATTGAGACATGTCAATAAATTTTCTCAAAAAAATTCCAAATGCTTTTAGCATTTTAAATCCTTTAAAGATAAATAGGGATCCATAAATAATTAGACGCATGTAATATATTTCATATTGCCAAAGTAATTGCAGCCACCATGAAGTAATTAAAACTCTTCATAAATCATAATTTGTCGTATTTATGACTACTTATTTGTGTCTCACTTGCATTACACCTTTAGGTGTTTGGACTGTTGGTCCAAATACTTCTCTTTTAGAAGTTCAAAGCGTCTTTCTATATTGGTCAATTCAATATCTATACTTCTTGATAGATTTCTATACAAGATCCTCGTTTTCTTTCTTTACTAGAAGTATTCTATTTAAAACTATTTGTAAAATCGTTGTCGACAACTTTTCAATTTTCTAGTTCCATTCTCGTAATGACATAACTCATCGAGATCTCTTCAAGATTTCAATCTTTATTTCAGGTACCTGAAACTCTTCAAGAGTCATATTATTAGTTATGTCTTGGGTCTCTTTAGGAACACCCGCCTCCAATATATGATCATCTCATATTACTTTCTATTTACGAGAATTTTGATCATTGAAATCATTTCAAATATCATGCTTCAGGCATGATTTACATTCTCGCTCTAACATGTAATTTAAACTTAGAGCATTTCAGCTGGTATATGAGGCTTAATTACTCTCATTAGGTCAGTAAATATGTCTGGCAGTTGACATGTAATAACATGAATTATTTTACGAACTTCTAGTTCATATACGAGGATCTAGATAATGATAATTCATTTTTATCTATCCAGCTGATTCTTATCTCCCCCTGATGCTGAGAAAAATCATGTCATAAATGATTCTCCAGTTAATGCTTAAGAATTTAAACATAAAATGATACTCATACTCAATATATATTCTCAACCCTTTTTACTTTCCCATTTTGTGCGTTATGGTGGAGCAATTCAACTATATATCGCACATTCAAAAAATTCAAAAATGAGAAATATGACTTTTGACCAAAAGTCAAATCATAATGGGGAGTTTATTATAACTCGTTGGCTTGATGCATATAAGTGTTGCTATATGGAAATACCATATAAATAATAAGTGTTTTGTTCTCACAGTTTAGCTATTAAATAGGAGGCATCCAATTAAAAATTTGTTAAACCGTATTTTTCATAATCAATAGGCTTTCTAACAACCGATATAGCCTAAAATATAAACCCACTAGCTTTTCAAGACGAATAGTCTAACTGCATAATCTGAATCTTTTTAGAATCAATCTCACAAACTTCTGGTTGTAAGTCGATAAAACAATGTAGATGGATCTACTAAAATCATATAAAACTTTCCACATTTGTGGATATATGGGCCCATATTTCGTTCAAATATGCAAGACATATAGTCTCAACTTCAGTACAAGAACTTTAAGTTCTAATTCTTTTGGTAAGTGGGATCATCTATATCCTTCGAGAACAAACAACACAAGAACTTCAGGTTCTTTTAGTAAGTAGAATTTAATCAATTCCTTTAAACAACACAAGAACTTCACATTCTTTAATAAGTGAAATTTAATCAATTCCTTTGAGAATAAGCACCACAAGAACTACATGTTCTTTTAATACATGTGCATGTAAATCTCAATAATTTCTACACCAATATTGATTAGGATGGTCTAACCGATCATGCCAACTATATATATATATATATATGTGTGTGTGTGTGTGTGTGTGTGTGTGTGTGTGTGTGTGTGTGTGTGTGTGTGTGTGTGTGTGTGTGTGTGTGTGTGTGTGTGAATTTGTAAACTTCTTGTTTACCATAACATGTAATTCAATCTCACTCGTACATGTCTAGTACGACCATCAAAATTGTTCCTTTAAATAGGAATATATTTAGCTCTTTCGGAGCTTTCAATTGAAATTATCTTTTGGTAGCAATATATAGCTCTTCTAGAGCTTTCAACTGACTTTTTGACTACTAGAACTTATATATTCATATTGGCTTATTTCAAATGTCAATTGATAACATATGTTATCTATAATTCCCAAAGGGATATTTTGCGAACTCATATTGCTCTCTTAAAATTTTCACTTATAGTGGTGACGATATTATTACCATTAGCGGTAATTATTGCAATATTCGCAATTATGCACTTTTCATAATGTGCTTTCTCTCAAGAATTTATTGCTCTTCTAGAGCATCAATATTTTCAGTACTTTGAGGTATAATACTCACATTATTCCCTTGCATTTAAATGGGAAAATATATCTTATGCTTATGTTGAGCGTAAATCGTCACCATAGATTGTATTTGACAAGTAATCATGTTAAACAAAATAAATAAATATCATAATATATAAATATAAATATAAAACATAAATAATTAATGTTTGTAAAATAAATAAACGTAAAGTAAAATAAATAAAAATAAATAAATAATTCTCTTCAAAGTTATGAGAATAATTAGAAGATGATTTATTCCTTTCGAGTGTTATAAGAAAATCAACAATGTCCAAAAGAGTTGGACTAGTATCATATTCGTCATGTTTCACAAACAAAATTTGCTTCTATTTTCTTTCCTTTATCATTCAACGATTCTTTATTTTTCAACGTACAACACGTACGAGACCAATGGTTTATAACACCGCATTGGTAATAAAAAGAGTTTTACTTTAATAGAATGATCTTTATCACTCTTGTCATCCTTATAACCTCACTACTGGTGGGTAGAAGTATTCTTAAAATGACCATATTTTTCATGTCTATATTCATAGCCTCGACCACGACCACAACTTCTAATGTGGTTTTTATTTCTTCCATAATATAATCTCACATTCACTTCAGGGAATGGAGTAGAGCCAGTGGTCCTTTAAAACCTTTTTCACATATGCTTATCACAAAGAACAAAGATTTAATCCTTGTACGCGGCATTGTTAAACCTGTCCACAAGGTCCTTTAAAAACCTCCTTTGAGACTAGTATCCTCGCAGAACGGGATGTCCATCCAATATACTTGGATTATATCGAAATTATGTCTCTAATTGAATAATGATTTACCATGTTTGCATTCATTTCAGGGAATGAAACAGTTCCAATAATCGCATGGAAAAAACATCATGCTTGCATTCACTTCAGGGAATGCCCCATCATTGATAATCGCATGGAATAAACATCATGTTTTGCATTCACTTCAGAGAATGCCTCCCATAAAACTTTTGGATCAAGACGAATTTTCGTAACTTGAAATTGGGAGAAGTCTATGGTCGAGTTTTACGACGAAGAATAAATATTGCTTTCGAGCAAATATAGAGTTTATAACAATCTTTTTATAGATTGAAATTCACCATGATTTATCACACTTTAAAATCATAATTTAAGGGGAAAATAGATTTTACCGATAATAATTTTCCTTTCGAGAGTGATGGAGACATAGCAAATGAACGAGACAGCTTCTCATAATCCCTTTATATCACGTCTCTTTCCAAGTCATTTAAATACATGTAAAACTCAAAACAATGTTAAAAATATTAGCTTTCACCAATAGAATAACATAAATAAAAATTGATCTCAATATAAACATATTGAAGAAACGTGCCTCTTTTGATTTTATCTTCATTCAAGCCATACCAAAATACATTAACCAATTTATAAACCTCTTATGTGGATGTACGCACATCACCTTGAAGCGGTGTTAAAGAACAATGCTACACCAATGACATCAAAATAGTTGAACGATGTTTGATCAAATTCACATCAAAATGGAAAACACCATAACCAAGTGCATTGATACTCAAGATTGAATCGTCACCTATCCAAGTACATTCCCTGAAGGTTTCGCTAAAGGTTAAATATATAAAATTGGTCCAATAAACATCATATAATATTAGATCGAAATATTAATTAAATAATATATTAAAATATACTAACCTTAATTTGTGAGTGATTAGTCAATCACTATATCTATATGTAAATAAGTAAAATATACCATACTTTCCAAGCTAAATTGAATATATTGAATATATGGTACATGTGATCGCCAATATCAAATTGAAATCTTTTCGAGAATCACCAACAAGAACCAGGGTAATTGGGCGAGATTCCATGGTTCACTCAAGCCTTCAAAATATGTTACCATACTTTTTCAAAAATAAAGACCAAGTTAAAATATCAAGATAAAAGCAATCAATAACAAAAATGTGGGAAAAAAACTTATCTTCAGTTCAACGTAGAATCAAATTTGTTTCGGTAACTACTTTGGGATTCAAACAAAGAACACCAAAATCTTTCGAGCAAACTTGTGTTGATAATGTGTTTTGGATAAAATAACAAAGAACAACAATAAGGACAAAGAACAAGAATGGAAGAACAAAGAGATGAGAGAAAGAGGGAGATTTGTATTATTCTCAAATATAGAATTGTGTATACAAAGCCTTCAATGAATCATCTATTTATAGACATAAGAAGTACATAATACATTAAACTCTAATTAATAGAGATAATATTCTTAATAATAAATAAATCAAACTCCTTAGATACAGTTCTAATCATGATAGACATCCACATAGATAAATATTCATAACATTTTCAAGTTAGAACTTAAAATTTAGTTTTTTTAATGTTCGAGCATAAAAAAGACACCGAAAGGATACAAAATTTTGGATAAAAATCTTCGGCTCCTTTTCGGTGCCCCTACTTATGCTTCAACGCTAAAAAAACACTACAAAATTAAATTCTAAGCCTTAACCTTAAATTCTAAATCATAAACCCTACACTCTATACCTTAAAAAATACACCTTACCCTAAATTCTCTAAACCCTAAACCTAATTTTGAACATAAGGCACAAATAGAGGCAGAAAATTTTCATCCCAAATTTTATCCTTACAAGGGGATTTGTGATTATTTTTGTGCATTTTTACTTAAATAGTGTTATTTTTATTATTATTTATTGATGGTTATTTAGGGAAATAAAATACTTGTAACATATTCTATAAAAGATTAGTTGATTGGACGTGATTTTTACATGTCTCGTCTTTCATAAATTTTGAATAAAATGCGATTATCTTTAATGGTTTTATTTACAACCACTTACACATATGTTTTTATCTTCAATCACTAATTAAATATTTGTTAAAAAAATATTATATTTAAACGTTTAAAAGTTCAATGTCGGATCGATGTGGGATTCACTTCTTTCCATTGTCAAATTCCACATTAGTTAAATATCAAGGTTTTCAAGTGTTTAAATAGTCTTCTAAATATATATATATATATATTTATTGATTGAAGACACATATTCATTATTGTGTTTATTTTTGGACAAAATCAATATATATATATATATTACACATTATTTTTATTTTCCTTCACAATGGTCTCTAACAATCAAATTCTATTCAAAACCTCTGAAAGACGCATGCAGTCATTCGTACCTTTCTTTTTTTCGTCAATTGAATATTATTTTCTGTCGATCAGGTAAAAACACGTCTTGTCAATTGTGCCTTTCAAAAGTGTGTCTAATTATACGTGATTTTACCCTACGTGACACAAATAGATGCCATTTTCGTAAATAAATTTTTTGTGTTAATTTGATAATTAGTTAAGAATTATATTATTTTTCTCTTTCCCTTGTGTCCTGATGACAAAGGTAGATATTTATCATCCCTTGGGACCTGGGTTCAAGCACCAGTAATGTCATGTTGTGTGTGTCGTCTTTGTAAAGATTAAAAAAGTTGAACATATGCTACACTTGCATCACAGCAGCATATTAAAAAAAAGAATTATATTATTTTTTTCTAAAAAAAACTATTTGCGTGATCATTCTTTTCTATACACTGATGTAGCTCAATGTCAAGCTAATGGGAGGATGGCTTGTGGAGGGGTGCTTCGTAGTGATCAGGGTGATTGGTTGTTGATTTTCTCTAAATTCATCGGCATTTGTTAGGATATTTATTTTGATATAATAATTTAAAAATTGTTTTTGGACTTGTTTGAATATTTTGTAAACTTTTATTAAAGTCCAAACAATATGAAAATATGTTTGAAAATGTTTCTAAGGCTTTTGGCATGTTTTAAAACGATTTAATATAGCCAAACTAGCCATTTTCTCAGCCTCGTACCAATGCGGTACAACACTGTATCGATATCTTTTAGGGTTTCAGTTATAGAAAAAATTCAGTAGCAAAAACTCGTACCGGTACAACCTTAGATGTACTAATACGGAGGGGGTCGTACCAATACGCCTCAATGCGTACCGATACCCATGTGCTTTAAATGTACAATGACTCTTTCTATTTTAGGACCGTAACGATACCAGCACACGTGTATCGATACGCCATACTGTAGAAGTGCGTTTAAGGCTGGAAAAGAAGTCCCCAATGGCTCTAAACAACCCTCAATGGTTAGCAACAACCATTAAGTTGTTAGAGGGTTTAAAAGACACCTCCAAGCATCTATGGAAGACCAAAGAACATCAAGCCAACATTTTTTTATTGTAAAAATGTCTTAGTGCTCAAATTTCCAATTTTTGTATAGACAAACATTTGTGAGCTAAATTGTCAATGTATGATGTGTATTAGGACTACGTGAGAGCTTTAGAGTGCAAACATATACCTTGTGAGAGGGATTTTAGTTTGCTTAAAGAGGGATACCAAAGCTTTGGGTAGAAAGCTTTGGATGATAGATTTAGTGGTATAAGCCTAGGTTATAAAGGTTGCCTCCTAAGCCTTGAAAATGGGAAGAAATTCTAGTAAATTTGGAAATTCTTAGTGGGAAAACTAAGGTAGTGGATGTAGAGCTTGGTTAGAAGCTTGAACCACTCTAAAATTCTTGTGTCTTATTTTCTTTCCTTGCTTCCACCTCCAACATCCAAATTAACTCTTCTCCATCACATGGCAAGCAAAACGATTGAGGAATTCAAGCTCCACAATTGGTATCAGAGTAAGGCTCAATTGTGAAGGATTAACATCCTATTGAAGTGATCCTGTCAAGCTCAATGAACAAACAATCAATCGATGTTCATGGCGCAATCAATAGACAAGCCACCATTTTCAACGTTGAAGGCCTATTGGAAGAATAGGATGATGTACTTCATCATGGCCAAAGACTACCGTCTTTGGGATCCTATTGAAGATGGATCGTTCACACCTCAAAGAAGCAAGAAGGAATGGAATACAAATGACAAGAAGATGATGGAACTAAACTAAAAGGCTTTGCTCATTCTATTTTGTGCATTAAGATCGGAAGAGTATGCCAAAGTCTCTTCTTGTGAGAGTGCCAAGGAGGTTTGAGACAAGCTTGAAGTAATACATGAAGGTAAAAATGAGGTGAATGAGATAAACATTGGTCTACTCAACCTCAACTACGAAAACTTTAAGATGAGCCCGAATGAAGACATCAAGAGTATGTTCGACCGTTTCTCCATGACCGTCAACGAGCTAAAAGGATTTGGAGAGGATATTTCAGAAGTTGATTTATGCACATCCCAAATCATAGGAGTCAAAGTAGACGACAATTATTGAAGCAAAAAACTTGAAGGAGATCAAGCTTGATGAGCTCATCGGGTCTTTACTTACCCATGAATTGATGTCTCAACCTTTAAGAAGGGAGAAGGAAAAAAGATCAAAGAGCAAGAAATAGATGTAAACATCATTGCTCTTCAATCCTCCACAAGCCATCAAGAAGATTCAAGTGATGAGGAAAGTGGAAATGAAGAGATGGCCTATCTCTTCAAGAAGTTTGCCCGATTCATGAAGCGCGAAATGGAAGAATCCAAGCATGAATCGAAGAAGAAGAAGAATATGAAGGATCCTCACATGAGCTTTGAATGCAAGAAGCAAGGACACACCAAATACGATTGCCCTCGCTTCAACAAAAAGGGATCATCTTCAAAGAAAGCATATGTGGCAACAATGAGTGATGAAGAAGACCCCATTGACGATGAGGTAGCCTACTTATGTTTAATGACCCTCTAATAGGGAGAGGTAACTTCTAACTCATCTAATTTAAATTCTTATACTTTCGATGAGTTACAAGAAGCTTATGATGAGTTGGTTTTTGATTTTAAGGCTCCATTTTCTAAAAACAAAAAAGTTGCTCTCAAAATTGAAAATAGAAAATGATTTTCTTTCTAAAACCAATCTCGAACTTGAAGCAAGGTTTAAAGATTTTGAACAAAAGAACCTTGATTTACAAAACTTGCTTCTAAAAGTTGCAAAGGTGGTGAATACAAGGCTCACGTGTCAACGACGAGGTCATCTCTTAAAGCATATTGTTTCAATGCATGCAGCACCAGAAACATACATACGTCATGACCCACCACCACAATTACCAAAATCTTTTCCTCAGACCCACCAAAACCGCCCAAATACACCTCCTAAATCCCCCAACCATTTTAGATTTTTGGTCTTGGTCGCCATCTTCACACTTGACCAATTGGGTTCCCTCAACAAAGTATACTAATTGCTTATTAGTTTCATAACCGATTTGAAAAGTAAAAAGGGTGTAATTATTGAGAATTTTCAGGTGCTATGTGTAACCAAAAGGAATCAAAACTTCATTACAAGAAAAATATTATATAACAAGTGTATACTTGATACATCCGTATCCAAGAACTTCGAAAATGACCTCCAACGCCTCTACACTTTTTAACTCTAGAAGTGACCCCACGTCAGCAGCTCCCCTAGAAGCAGACAATACTAGAAACAAAGATACCGGAGGACTGCATGGACTCGGGGAACGGACACTTGTCAGGAGCTACAACATCTTGAAAGACAACTGCCTCACCCATGTGACCGAACTACAAAGCCTACGAATGAGGAACTTGACCTAGTCTTGTCGACCTGCCAATAGATGTCACTAGGCTCGGTTTCATCCCATTGAGCAGTACCAGGGGTTATAAATACTCGTAGAGCTAGAGGAACGAGACATGGGAGAACAAGGGAAGCCCCCTCTTCCACCTTTCTCTCCCTCAATCTCCCTTCCTCACTTCTCTAACTACTATATTGACCGCGACTCTCCTCCCAAATCTACTAGGTGAACTGCATAATACCACTATAACCAACTTGTTCTCTATCTCCACCTCCCTTAATCGGTGCCAACAAACTTTAGGTATCAACAATTGGCTGGGTGAGCGTGGAGATCCTCCCGACCAAGAGAATCAACCACAATAGTTGTCGCACTTCTAACTGTTACGACCTCAACCCTCTACCTTTTCTTGGTGAAACTTCCAACACGTCAGATTCTTACAGCTAGCGATGAGATCAACGACAACGATAGATGTTGGGATACAACAATCCACATGCAAAGCTCCATTTTTGGAGCTCAACATAAAGGAAGTCGAGAACATGGGATATAAATTTCTCACCAGTCATATCTAGGGCCACACCAGAGGATGAAAAGATAGCAATCTCTCACTAGATCCGCTGGTGAAGATTGGCTATCCAGTGAGAGCTCAAAGCCATTTTGAAGAAGCTATGCCTCACAAAAAAACCCTTCAAGCCCATCCAACCAATACAGGACGCCATAGTGGGCACGAAGAGAACACCTTACATACACTCATAATCATTTTATGTTACACATTTGCAAGGTGTCTTCTTGAAAAGGTTACGACCCTCGAAGCACAAATTATAGAAGCCTTCGGACCATCTCACATAGGTGACGTCAGGGAAGCAACAATAGAAGCCATGTAGATTAGCTTGGATGAAAAAAGCTTCGTGAGAAGCCAAGCTTAGCATGCATGAGAAACACCCCGAGTCAATCTATAATTTCAACGCTATTTTTGTCCAAGCCAAATATTAATTGGGCCTTCAAAAGCCCGTCAAACTGTTAGAGTCTCCATCGGTCATTTTAGTTTGGGTACAACCGAAAAATTGTAATACTGGTCTGCGTCAACATCGAGATCGTCGTCGAGTTCGTGAGTCGGTTGCGAGTGGGGAAGGATATAGCACCCCCACTACACCCAAAATTGGTACCGAAAGGTTTATGTTGTATCTAAAAAAGGATATCCAAAACACGATTGATAGCTCTACTAATGCAACAACAAAAACGCAAGCGAATATGAAAAATGACAAGATATGCTTAAAATTAATTAGCAAAACAATCAAAAATTCATTTTATTAATCAAACTCAAATTATGGACTTAATTAGACCTAACTAATTTTAATTAGACACTAATTCACAAGTTAATTAATTTATTAATGTCAATCAATTACCAAATCTTTAAACAATGAAAAAATTGGATATAAAGCAAAAAAAACATATGGCTTAATAATTAATCAAATTTATGAAGAAAAAACTAATTAAAAGAGAACTCAAACCTAATGGCCAAAATCTAATTAAATTAATTTAAAATGGGACTAAAATGAAACGAATCTAAAATTAATATGCAAAAATGGGACCAAAATGCAAAACATCTAAACTCAAAGGAATTGGAAAGGCAAATTAGTCTAATGCTAAAATCAAGCACGGAAATTAGTCTGGGACTAGATTGATTTGCGTGAGTCACCTCCACATACCTAAACTACACGTTTGGCTTTTTTCAATTAAAGGCCATTAGCCATTTTTATTTCATTTGTTAGTATCGCCTAAAAAGCAGTATCACCCCTCTTGCTCTCTACATTTCACGATTGTCATCCAAAGCCACCGGCGACTCCTTAATTAACAAACATACTCGCCTTGATCTCCTAAGATCGATTCTAGTCTCAGTTTTGCTAGAAAACACCTCCAAGCCCATGTATTTTGTTGAGAATATTTTGGCTTCTCCTTCGTCGGTCTCCCATATTCACCGTTAGATCAGACTGGATTTGAGATCTGTGGTTCTCCACGACCTGTGCTTTATCTTCACAATTCAGTTTGCTGAAATTAGTCTCTTATCACCGATAACGAATTCCGACCGAATAAGTAAACTCTCATTTTCTCCCTTTGAAATTTTCCTCTTTTTTCTGACTTTTGGGTTTCTCTCTGCATGTTACCTAATTGTGCTTAGCTTGGTTCATTGATGGTCCGGTGGTAAGTGGTTGCTACAATGTATGCATGGAGGTGTGAGCCAAGATGCTCGATTCATGTGCTAGTAATAGAAGGCCTCAACATTCGAGTGTTGGTCAATGTGGGTATGTATGGAAAAATCGGCAAGCGTAGGTGGTGCCATGACCGAGAGTTATAGTTGTGATGGCAAGAGCCATGACCGAGAGGTGTAATTGTGATGGCAAGAGCTATGCCGGAGACGCCTTAGTTTTAGTCCCGTGTTAACTATGACCTCCTTAATTCATTCTAATGCCCCTTTAATTCATCGCTAATGCCCCATTTAGTTCATCGCTCCCCCCGTGTTCATATTAGTATCCAGTTTAAATAGAGTTCTCATGAAAGGTTAAATTGAGGTGGGGGCTGGTTGTGGAGTTTAAAAAATCGTGGGAGGAATATATTTAGGAGTTGGTTTTTGAATGGAATAGTTGATCGGTTGAGTAGAAGAGAAAAAAAAATAGGGACTTCAAATTAACTGAGAATTGGGGGATTCAAATGAGTTTGACCGGGTAAAAATAAATTGGACTCGGGTTTAGGATTTGGTCCTGTGTGGGCTTTGTCATAGATTTGGGTTTGGGTCAAGCAATTGAACCCCGGATAAATTTGGTGCTTACAACTGCCCTTCTTTGCTCATTGCTCGAATGAGAGGAATAGAGAAAAGACTAAAAAACAATAAATTTGTCTGATAAATATTTAATATGCAAAGATGGCGCCCCCGCTCGTCCTGAAGGCGTTGAATTTGTGAACTAATTTCTCGGTGTAAGATGTACCCTGCTCGTCTTACGAGCATTGGAATTCATGATTTCATTGTACCTCACCTGTCTCAAGGGCACTGGAATTCAAGAATTTATTTCATGGTATAATATGCACCCTGCTCATCTCAAAGGCGCTGTAAGATGTACCTCGCTCATCTCAAGGGCACTGGAATTTGAGAATTCGTTTCTCAATGTAAAAGATATACCCCGTTTTTCTCAAGGACATTGGATTTCAAGAACTCATTTCTTGATATAATTGGTGGCACTCCATCTTGAAAGCTTGATGACACTCCATCTCGGAGGTCATTGGTGGTACTCCATCTTGGAGGCAAATGGTGGCACTTCATCTTGAATGCTTAGGGCGACACTTCATCTTGAAGGAAAATTGTGGCACTCCCTCTTAGATGTAAATGGTGGCCTTCCATCTTGGAAGCAAAAATCTAATCATTCATATTTGAAGCGTGATTTGATGTAGAGTCGCTCATTCGTGATTAAGTCAAGGTTTAATAAATGTAGATTCTCTCATTCGTGCTTGAGTTTGGATTGGATGTAGAACCGATCATTCATGTTTGAGGAAAGGTTCTATTTGTACTTGTTTGATAAGGAAACATATATATATCAATGATGTAGATGCATGCTCTCATCGTTAATGGTGGTGCAAAGATTCTTGGGAAGTCTTCCTTCTCAAACCCAATTTCATCACCTCGACTATCTTTTTCCTCCAATTGAGCATACATTCATCACTTCCATATTATGACAATTCATTTTTGCCCCCAAAAAATTTGTCTCCAAGATTTTGTCTTTTCTTTTCCTTGCCCCATTCTTGATTCTGTGCTTTTCAAATCAGAGTGACCCTTGTCAAAATCATTCTTCTATTCTTAGGATGATATTTATATGGAAATATTTTTCAAAACAAAAAAAAATGTTCCCCACACTCAAGGCTCGCAATTGAAACATTTCTTAAAATTCAAGTTCTTTGAAGAACAAACAAATCAATTACTCTTTCAATATTTCAAAATTATAGCTCTTTGACATGCGTCAAAACTAATGGTGAGTCAATTTGGAATACAATGTGTTTTGGGATCGACTGCTTTGAATGAGACATGATTCTTCTAATGTTCATTGATTGATTCAAAAATGGTCGAAGTATCTTCATGTGCAGTGTTGCGTGTAAAAGAGTCTATCGCAATTGTAGTGCAAGTGTACACGACGCAAGTAGTAAAGTGATACGAAGTATCGGATATCGTCTCCACAGGGATTGGGCTAATAGCTTCACCTTGTTTACTGCACGAAAGTAAAGGAAATAATTAAGAGATTTGTCACGAGAATAATAAAATAAAAACGCAAATAAAAGGATTGAGTTTATCAAGATAGAGAGAATGGGCTGGTATTGAATTGCTCGGTAGTGCAGGTATTGAATTGTTTAGGAACTCCAGTTCTGTCGTCGCTCCCGTCGCCGACAGCACCTGTCGCGGCGGTTGTCCGTTAGATGTCGCGGCAGCGTACACACCAACTCCGTACTTCAAGTTTGGCAAGAATCCCAGATCTGCCTTGTCCTATCCCTAGGTCCAAGTCTATCGATGATCACGTCTTTGATGATACCTCCCGGCGTGAATCGAAGGATGAACACCGATGTGTATGAATTCTTCCTTAGCCACTTAATCTTGCCCTATCCCTAGGCACAAGATAGTTCAACTATAAACTAGAGAACTCGCTCTTATTTCTTTCGTATACTTAACTCTCCCGATGCTAAGTAAATGGATAACCTCACAATGCTCTCCCGATGCTCTTGCAAGATATTAAAACCAAAATAAGAGAACTTGAAGTCTATTTTATTGAATTGAAAATTCCTAAAACAAAACAACCCTTGCAACTACTTTACAAAACAACCCGTGGCCCTAGGGGGAATTTAGAACATGTCGGTGACGGGTGAACGACAGAGGGTTTAGGTTTCGGTTATGGGGTATTCGATGCCTCCTAGGTTAAATCTATGCCCTTATATAAGCTTTGGGCTCAAGTATTCTAAGTTAACAAGGATTACAACTTTAATGAAAAGTAAGATTCTAATTAATACTTAATCTCTAAGGATTCCTACTTTTCAGCCGCCTCCTTGCTTTATGGGAATTTCTCTCCTTGAGCTTTGGCTTGACATATCTTTTGATCCGGGGCTTGGAAAAATATGTGGCTTTCACCATAAGTCTGCTTTTCCTCTATCTATCGAGGTCCACTTGACTTTTCCTCTTCATAAGTCTGCTGTCACCATGCTGTCACGACAGGTCCATGGCAGCTTCGTCTTCTTCGTCTACTTACCCAGTTCGGCTCTTCTGCTTCTCTGCCCTGCGCCTGCCTTCTTTGTCCACTATGGCAGATACCTGCAAAAATAGCCATCTTTTAGTAGAATCCGTGCTTTTAATCCATTTGTGATGTTTTACTGAAAACTAACCTAAATGCAATGCAATGATGCTTGAATGCTGCAGAAATATGGGTTAAAAAGGGTGTAAATAATAGAACTTTTACACACTCAACACACCCCCAAACTCAAGTCTTTGCTTGCCCTCAAGCAATTAAACCTAAAAGAAAAATGAAAATTTTTGTGTTGGCCTTCAAACAGTGAACTGTCCCTTACCCGTCGCTCATTCTCTATAGCGGCAGCAACCTGTTGGAAAGGTTAGGATCTGTCCGGAATCTCCCTATAGCTCTCGTGCAGTGTGTGCATGCTTGTGAACAGTTATGTGCTAAGTCTCTCTTAGTTTCACTAGAATATTCAACTTCTTTAACTCGAATTTTTATGCCAAAGTTTATTTTTTTAGAAGGCACATTTTCATGCTTCTTTTTCTTTCTATTTTCAAGCTAAGTTTTTTCTAGAGCCAGTTTCGGGCACCTCTAGTTAGCTTCCTAGAGCCGGTTTCGGGCACCTATAGGTTTTTGATTTTCTTTTGCTAAACTTCTTTCCTAGAGCCAGTGTTAGGCACCTCTAGGGGCTATTTAAGTTCTAAGCTTCCTATTCTAGTTTGGCTAAAAGAAATCTAAGCAATATAAGAGTCACAATGGTGTTTAAGTTTTCAGAACTATAGAAAGGCTCTAAACTTCTCCTTAAACTGTCCTAAAGATGCTGCCACGACAGAGCTGTTATGACAGGTAAGTTAACTTCACAGTTTTTAAGCCAACAGTTTAAATTTTCTGATTTTTTTAAGAGAAATTAAATAAATAAAAGACTCAACAATTAATAAAAAGATGTACTTAAGACTCCATTAATGATGGAGGGTTGCCACCCCCAAACTCGAGGGTTGCATTGCCCTCAATGCAAAATGACAGAAAAAGCAAAAATATAAAAAAAAGTACATCACAAAAGATAAAGGCAGGCAGCAATAAGAGGAAAATAAAAACTTAAATTTTTAGTCACTGTCCTCGCTGCTGCTGCTGACACGGATCTGACGGCGGCGTCTGGGCTGTGGAGGAGGCTGGGCAGGTTCAGGGGCAGGTGTAGGGGCAGGTTGCTCCACGAGTTGGACATCGGAACTGCTGCCACTGTCCCAGGTTCAGCTAGTGGTGGTGCTAGCCTTGGGCAGCCGTTTCTTGTCTGCCACGTGTTTAATCCTCTTAACCGGCATAAATTCCTTCTCCAAATTTCTCCGGATCAGCGGGCTGTCATCGGAGGCAGGTCTCTTTGTTCCTCTGGGAGAGGTGTCTGCCGGTGGGCTGCCAGCTACCGTCGGGGCTGGTGATGTGGTGGAGGCAGTCGAATTGGAATGCGGGGAGGCAGGTGGTGTGGGTGTGTGAACAGGGGTGTGGACAGGGGTGGGGATATGGAAATAATGGGCAGGAAAAGTAAGGAATTGAACATCGGGAAAATTCAAAGTTTGGGTAATGAAGTTTACCGTCGAGTTTGCAAAGTCCCGAATGAACGTCATCAATCCCATTTGTCTGTCCTCTACCTGTTGTAGCGTAGCAAGGAGGAGGGTGGACTGGTCTATCGGAGCGGTGGCGGCAGCAGGTTCCGGGGCAGGCTCCTCTGATGATTCTTCTGGGGAGCCGGCTGGGTTGAAAGATGAGACAGGTGTAGCCACGACCAGCTCCATGAGGCTATTGATGTTGTTGTCTGTCCAGCCTCTGCCCTTCATTATTTTGTCGGAGGGTTCCTCGGAGACAGCAGCACAGCGGCAGAGGGAAGTTATTGTAAACGACAGGCATAGGCGGGAGTCGGAACGGAAGGTGCAGTCCAGGATGTTGTCCCTCATATATCGGCCTACATTGATAGGCCTGTCGTGCATGATGGAGTGGATGGGGGCGAGCCGCTGCCGGTTGACTGTTGTGTGGTGGGAAGAAGGCATAATACGCTTTTAGATGAAAGCATTCCAGAGTTTGGCTTCCGGAAGGAGCTGCCCCCTGTTGACGGAGTGGGGGTTCTTTTTGCTGATCGTCCATGATGTTCCCGCCTCTGTCAACTCCACCATGACAGCATCATAAGCGGCAGCATCGAGGGTGTCGATGAATTTCTGGTGAGCATCATCATCGGGGCCAAAGAAGAGGCCAAACATGTGGTTGATGCTGTCGGTAGTGAAAGGCACCTTTACACCTCGAACGGTGACGGCTGTCGCCGTTTTGCTGTCTATGGCAGCATAGAATTCCCTGACTAATGTGTCGTTTAGCTCTGCCGGTTGTTCCGCGAAGTGCTCCCATAGTTGAGCCGTGATGGCCTTTACAATAAACGGCCGGAGTCCCATGTTGGGCGCCTGTCAGACGTACACGAAACCACGTTCCTCCCATAACTCCTTTGTGGCGAAGGGCGTTGTTGCTGCTGAAGAAGAGGCTGAGGCAGCGCTACGGCGGGTCTGTTTAGACGACATATTAGTGCAAGGGTTGTGAAAAATGAAGAAAGCAAATAAAACTAGGGGAGAAAGCAAGAGAGAATAAGCAGAAGTGAGAAAAATGAAAATGAAAATGGGGTTTTATAGCGGTCGAGGTGCTGCCCATTTAATGTTGTAACGGCAGGCGTGAATAACGGGGCGATGGATGGTATTTAGCGTGTCTGACGCGTCTGACACGCATTTATGCGTCTGTTACGCGTCTGCCACACGCTTCTGCGTCTGCCGTGTCAGTCTGTTGACAGCCTGTCATATCTATCTGCGGCGGCAGCCGAAACGATAGGCTTCCATAAACGGGCTTTGTTGGGCTGATGGATGGGTGGTGGGCTTGGATCACTTCTTCTTTTCTTCTTAACTCCTTTATTTCCTAAGAACAGAAAATAAAACATTATTCGAATAAAATAAACCTAATTCCTAATAAATAATACATAATGAATAAATAAATAAAAATAAAAATTAGGTTAAATTAGGGATGCCTTGTGGGGCATCTCCTAAAGTAACCACTTCCTGTATTCCTGGGGCTTCAGTCCCCTGATAGTGCTTGAGGCGCTGTCCATTGACTTTGAATTGGTGCCCGTCTTTTAATGATTGAATTGTGATGGCACCATGGGAAAAAACTTGAACCACTTGGAACGGGCCAGACCATCTAGATTTAAGCTTCCCTGGGAAGAGTTTCAACCTAGAATTAAACAACAACACAAGCTGCCCTGGGCAGAACTGTAGTGGCAGCAACTTCTTGTCATGCCACTTCTTAGTCTTTTCCTTGTAGATCCTTGCGTTGTCGTAGGCCATTGTCCGTAATTCTTCAATCTCGTTCAGATCTAATAATCTTTTCTGGCCCGCCTTGTCCAAATCCATGTTCACTGCCTTGATTGCCCAATATGCTTTGTGCTCAATCTCGACAGGCAGATGACAGGTTTTCCCATAAATCAACCGGTATGGAGACATGCCCAATGGAGTTTTAAAGGCTGTCCGGTATGCCCATAATGCATCGTTCAGAAGTAGAGACCAATCTTTCCTAGTGGGTTTAACCATCTTTTCAAGAATGTTCTTCACTTCCCTATTGGATATCTCAGCCTGTCCATTGGTCTGTGGGTGGTATGATGTCGCGATCCTGTGCTTGACACCATATTTCTTCAAGGCGGCAGCAATTACCCTATTATCGAAATGTCTCCCTTCATCACTGATAATCGCCCTAGGGATGCCAAATCTAGAAAAAAAATGTTTTTGTGCAAAAACTTTTGGACCGTCTTGGCATCATTCTTCTGAGTGGCGATGGCTTCAACCCACTTGGAGACATAATCTACTGCTAGGAGGATGTACAAATTTCCACATGAAGATGGGAAAGGTCCCATAAAATCAATCCCCCAAACGTCGAAGATCTCGACTTCTAAAATGTTCTGCAGTAGCATCTCGTTTCTCCTCGAGATGTTGCCTGTCCGCTGGCACCTGTCACAGTTCTTATAAAAGTCATGTGCATCTTTATATAGTGTCGGCCAGTAGAACCCTGACTGCAGCACCTTGGCAGCAGTCTTATTGCCTCCTAAGTGACCTCCATATTGTGAAGCATGGCAGTGATGGAGAATGTTTTCTTGTTCTTCTTGTGGTACACACCTCCTTATAACTTGATCTGCGCACATTTTGAAAAGGAGAGGTTCGTCCCAATAATAATGCTTAACATCATTTTGGAACCTCTTCTTGGCTTGATAATTAAGATCAGAGGGTAATATTCCGCTAACTATAAAATTAACGAAATCAGCATACCAGGGAAGGTCAGAAGACTTACTTGCCGTCATGGCTGTCGCGACAGCGATTGCGGCAGCAAAGAGCTGCTCATCAGGGAAGGTCTCTAGTATGTTTGTTTCGTCTAACGGTAGACTCTGTCCCTTTTCCAACCTCGACAAGTGGTCTGCCACCTGATTTTCTGTCCCCTTTTTGTCCTTGATCTCAAGGTCGAATTCTTGTAATAGCAAGATCCACCGTATCAATCTAGGCTTTGCATCCTTCTTTGCGAACAAATACTTTAGGGCAGAATGGTCGGTGTGTATTATTACTTTCGTTCCAAGTATGTAAGAACGAAACTTGTCGATGGAGAACACCACAACTAACAGCTCCTTTTCTGTGGTAGTGTAGTTCACTTGGGCGTCATTCAACGTCTTGCTGGCATAGTATATGACGTGAAACAGCTTATCTCTGCGCTGCCCAAGTGCTGCCCCGACAGCATAGTCACTAGCATCACACATGATCTCAAACGGTTGTGTCCAGTCTGGTGGCTGTACTATGGGGGCTGTCACTAGCTTTTCCTTCAGAACCTTAAATGCTTCAGTACATTCCTCATTAAAGTCAAAGGGTCGGTTCTGTTCTAAGAGATGGCATAGGGGCTTCATGATTTTCGAGAAATTTGCTATGAATCTCCGATAAAAACCCGCATGCCCTAGAAAACTTCTAATGCCCTTGACTGTGGTCGGCGGCGGCAGCTTCTCTATGACTTCTATTTTGGCCCTGTCGACTTCTATACCACGGCAACTAATCTTATGGCCTAGGACTATCCCTTCATCCACCATAGTGTCGCATTTTTCCCAATTTAAAACCAAGTTTGCTTTTTCGCATCTTTCGAGCACCTTTTGTAAATTGCCCAAACAACTCTCAAAATCGTCTCCAAAGACAGAAAAATCATCCATAAAAATCTCAAGGAAGTCCTCTACCATGTCGGAGAATATAGCCATCATGCACCTTTGGAAGGTGGCAGGTGCATTACAGAGTCCAAACGGCATCCTCCTAAACGCATATGTTCCGTAGGGGCATGTAAAAGTCGTTTTCTCTTGATCCTCAGGTGCAATAGCAATTTGGTTGTAACCTGAATAACCATCAAGAAAACAATAGTAAGGTTTACCCGCTAATCTATCAAGCATTTGATCAATAAAGGGTAAAGGAAAGTGGTCCTTTCGGGTAGCTTTATTAAGCTTCCGATAGTCCATACAAACCCTCCAACCGGTCACAGTCCTGGTTGGGATTAACTCATTGTTTTCGTTGGTTTTCACGGTCATTCCTCCTTTCTTTGGAACGCATTGCACCGGGCTCACCCATTTGCTGTCGGAGATGGCGTAAATAATACCAGCGTCTAACCATTTAATTATCTCTTTACGCACCACCTCCTTCATCGCAAGGTTTAACCGCCTTTGGGCATCAATAGTCGGCTTATGATCTTCCTCTAGGAGGATTTTGTGCATGCATATCGCCGGACTAATGCCTTGAATGTCTGCTATTGTCCATCCAATCGCCTTTTTATGCTGCCTTAACATGTCGATCAGCTGCCGTTCCTGTTCCTGCGGCAGCTCAGCAGAGATGATTACGGGCAGTGTATCATTGCAACCAAGATAAGCATATTTAAGTCGCCCTGGCAGGGGCTTAAGTTCTAAGACAGGTGGTTCAACAGTAGATGGCTTTTGGATTAAATGGTTATCCGAGGTATAATTCAAGGGTTCGAATAACTTACCTGGACGATTGCCTAACTAGTTTACCTCCTCCTGATCTTCAGTATCAGATATATCGGATTCAGAGGAGTCACTGTCGTCGATGCTGTCGTGACAGGCCTGTAGGTGGCTGTCGCGGCAGTGACCAAATTTTATATCACGGCAGCCCGACCTGATGCAGGGGTGATCAAAGGTCACTTCAATGATGGCCTTGCATTCCTCGTCCACATCGGCATGTTTCATTGCTTGGAGAACATTTAACTTAATCTCTTGATCATTCACGCGCATGGTGAGTTCTCCTTTTTCCACATCAATCAATGATCTTCCCGTGGCTAAGAAGGGTCGCCCAAGGATGACTGGTGCGTTTTCATCTGCCTCACAATCTAAGATAAGAAAGTCAGCAGGAAAAATAAGCTTATCCACTCTTACCAGAATGTCTTCAATTTTTCCCTCAGGATGTACGTAAGAGCGGTCGGCTAGCTGCAGGGTTACTGTCGTGGGCCGCGCCTTACCAATACCTAGTTTCTGAAAAACAGATTTGGGCATTAGATTAACACTGGCACCAAGATCACAAAGTGCCTTACCCACAAATTTGTCGCCGATTACACAAGGTATGATGAAGCTCCCCGGATCCTTCTTTTTCCGGGGTGGTTGCCGATGAAGAATACTCATGCAACCTTCTGTCATCTTTACCGTTTCAAATTCCCCAAGTTTAGATTTTTTCGACATAACATCCTTGAGAAATTTAGCATAACCGGGCATCTCCTTAACAGCATCTAACAACGGAATATTAATATGAACCTGTTTAAAAATATCATAAATCTTTTTAAGTTGAGATTCATGCTTAGCTTGCTGTATCCGTTGAGGAAAAGGTGGTGGAGGACGATAATCAGCAATACGTCCTTCCCACTGCATGCGAATCTGAGGACGGTAATCATCTTTTTTCTCCTCTGTCGCTTCTGCTGTCGTGACAGGCTCATCGGCAGCAGTCTGTTTATCACCTGTCGGGGCAGCTTCCTCGGCAGGTTTATCCAAGGCAGGTTCCTTTTCTGTTTCAGCCTCTTTTTCGGACCCTGGTAGCTTTTTCCCACTCCTAGTAGTAATCGTCTTACATTGCTCATGTGGGGTTGGTCTAGCATTTTCAGTATTGCTAGGGAATCCTCCATTCTGCCTTGGCTTAATATGTTGCGACACTGACCCATTTGTGTCTCTAGAGATTTCAACGTAGCCTCATGATTTGTCATTCTCATCTCGGTTTTATCTATAAAGTTTTCCGTCTTCTTGACAAACTGATTTATATTCTCCATATACGTACCGGTCTGAGACATAAAGGTGGCCAGAGTCTGTTCCAATATACTACTCGTGGCAGGTGGTGGCTGCTGTTGCTGCTGCGGCGGCAGGTGCGGCGGCAGTTGCTGCGGCTGTTGCGGCGGCAGCTGCTGTCTCGTCAACAATCTAGGACCTCCCTGATTCTGATTATATGCTTGCGGATTCAGGGCATTGTTAGGGTTACTCCAGGAAAATTTGGGATCTTTCCTCCAATTGGGATTATAGTTGTTGGAATTATAATTCGGCTTGTAATTTCCAACATATTTTCCCTTTTCTATATTTATTGGGCACTCATCCCTACTATGATTTCCCTCGCAGATAGCACAAACTTCCTTGACAACAAATCCTCGTAATTCATCTTCATTTAATAAGTGTTTTATTGCTTTAGTAAGGAATGCTACCTGTGATTTCATAGTGCTGTCGGCCTCATAGTCCTTGACAGCAAGTACCCGTTTACCCCCTCTTCTTGCAGTCGGAAACTGCTCCTCATTCTTAGCTAGATTTTTCAAAACTTGCAATGCCTCGTCTGGATCTTTATCCAATAATAGTCCATTTGCTGCAGAATCAATCCGAATGCGAGTTTGTAAGTTAGCAGCATTATAGAACTTAGTTACCTGATTCCAGACGGGGAATCCATGCATTGGGCAGTTCCGTAGAAGAGTAGTAAATCTGTCCCAGGCCTCGTGCATCGGCTCGTCATCTTCCTGTTGAAAAGTAGCAATTTCGTTACGTAATCGCTCAGATAAATGCGAAGGATTAAAACAAGATAAAAATTCACGAGTTAGATCGGCCCAAGTCATAATGGAACCCGGTGTAAGTTTATTCCACCAAGTTTTAGCTCTGTCCCTCAATGAATGGGGGAATAACCGAAGCCTCAGTATCTCCAGACTAACTCCTGGTAGTCTAAACGAACCACAGATCTCCTGGAACGTTTTGAGATGCTCCCTAGCATCGTCTGTCGCAGAACCACTAAACTGCCCGGCGTTGTTGATCATACTAAACATGACAGGTTTAAGTTCGAAGTTGTCAACATCAATATCCGGCAGCGTGGTCTCCATCTCTACATGATCATTCAGCATGTAGTCACGACATGACCGTCGTCCATCTGCTGCGGGCGGGTTACCGACAGGCGGGTGGTTATCGCCAAGGGGTGGTATGTGACCGCCGGCAGGTTGGTTATGGCCCATATTTTCTAACTGTTCCTCGAGGTATTCGTTTCTGTCTAAAAGTCGGCGAAGTTGCTTCTTGAGACTGAAGGAACGTTCGATTTCCAGATCTAATGGATACTCAGGGTCTTCACCTCTTTTGGATCTGCGCATAAACAAGAAAACCTCGTGAAAAGCAAGAGTTGAAAACAAAAAAGAAAAATTAAAGAAAAATAAAAATAAAAACGAAAACAAAAATAAAAATAAAAATAAAAATAAAAACGAAAAGTGCAATAAAGGAAAGATGTAGTTATGTTGCCAATCCCCGGCAACGGCGCCAAAAACTTGTTGCGTGTAAAAGAGTCTATCGCAATTGTAGTGCAAGTGTACACGACGCAAGTAGTAAAGTGATACGAAGTATCGGATATCGTCTCCACAGGGAATGGGCTAATAGCTTCACCTTGTTTACTGCACGAAAGTAAAGGAAATAATTTAGAGATTTGTCACGAGAATAATAAAATAAAAACGCAAATAAAAGGATTGAGTTTATCAAGATAGAGAGAATGGGTTGGTATTGAATTGCTCGGTAGTGCAGGTATTGAATTGTTTAGGAACTCCAGTTCTGTCGTCGCTCCCGTCGCCGACAGCATCTGTCGCGGCGGCTGTCCGTTAGCTGTCGCGGCAGCGTACACACCAACTCCGTACTTCAAGTTTGGCAAGAATCCTAGATCTACCTTGTCCTATCCCTAGGTCCAAGTCTGTCGATGATCACGTCTTTGATGATACCTCCCGGCGTGAATCGAAGGATGAACACCGATGTGTATGAATTCTTCCTTAGCCACTTAATCTTGCCCTATCCCTAAGCACAAGATAGTTCAACTATAAACTAGAGAACTCGCTCTTATTTCTTTCGTATACTTAACTCTCCCGATGCTAAGTAAATGGATAACCTCACAATGCTCTCCCGATGCTCTTGCAAGATATTAAAACCAAAATAAGAGAACTTGAAGTCTATTTTATTGAATTGAAAATTCCTAAAACAAAACAACCCTTGCAACTACTTTACAAAACAACTCGTGGCCCTAGGGGGAATTTAGAACATGTCGGTGACGGGTGAACGACAGAGGGTTTAGGTTTCGGTTATGGGGTATTCGATGCCTCCTAGGTTAAATCTATGCCCTTATATAAGCTTTGGGCTCAAGTATTCTAAGTTAACAAGGATTACAACTTTAATGAAAAGTAAGATTCTAATTAATACTTAATCTCTAAGGATTCCTACTTTTCAGCCGCCTCCTTGCTTTATGGGAATTTCTCTCCTTGAGCTTTGGCTTGACATATCTTTTGATCCGGGGCTTGGAAAAATATGTGGCTTTCACACGACAGACGAGCAGATTTTTCTCTATCTATCGAGGTCCACTTGACTTTTCCTCTTCATAAGTCTGCTGTCACCATGCTGTCACAATAGGTCCATGGCAGCTTCGTCTTCTTCGTCTACTTACCCAGTTCGGCTCTTCTGCTTCTCTGCCCTGCGCCTGCCTTCTTTGTCAACTATGGCAGATACCTGCAAAAATAGCCATCTTTTAGTAGAATCCATGCTTTTAATCCATTTGTGATGTTTTACTGAAAACTAACCTAAATGCAATGCAATGATGTTTGAATGCAGCAGAAATATGGGTTAAAAAGGGTGTAAATAATAGAACTTTTACACACTCAACATGCAGCTTCTGGAACTGTTCACTAACTTCAAACCCTTGCTCATACTTCTAGGGTGAGTGGAACTTCATTGAACTTCTAGGGGATCATCTCTCGCATTCTAGTCATGCATATTTGAATTTGTATTCAAGCCGCCTTTCCAGGTTTTTGACTCAACTTCACCATTAGTTCAAGACACCCTTTGCGAGCTTTAATATTGAACCCTCATTTTATTCTTTATGTTTTTCTTCTTATTTTTTGATTATCTTATCATACATTAGAAGATTTAGAATTCTTCTGCAAACAAAAGAGTTAACTCCAAGAAGAGGTAAGAATTCTAAATATAGAATCTTCAACTCAAATATCCATGTACGATCAAAATGGACTTTATAGGCATGTAATGTAGGCTATGGTTCAGGGTTATGAAAAAGGGATGCATAGGCCCAAAAAAATGTTTAAGGGTGAATAACCAAGGATCAATTGTTATGTTAGAATCTCGTTTTGCTCGACTTGAATATGCTCAACACATTTTCTTTTTCCTTGGATTGCTCTAGACTATCCATTTTTAGGTTTTCACCATAGAGTTCATTTTCTTTATTTCTCTTTCATCTTCAAGGATTCATGATCTTTCCACGAATATTGGATCTGGAACTTCAAATGAGAACAAGTCACATGCTTCAGCTTGAATATAATCAGACTCAAAAGAATCATTTTTCACGAGGTGCTTCACATGTGTGCTTTCCATTGTGTTCATTTCATATTTTTTTGTTTTGCCTTTTGCGTTTTCTTTTTGCTTTTTTCATTCATGAATTCAGAACTTTTTATTTAAGCACAAATCACCTCTTGTAACTGAAACACGTCTTCTTGTTCTATGCACTTAATTCATATGGGTTCTTTCTCGTAGTACGATCAGAATCGACACTTTATTCACGTAAGCAATATTTTGTCACCTTTGCCCCAAATGTGGAGGGTGATCCTTGGTTAGGGTTCAAATCAAAGAAAAATATAAAGCTCAACGGGGACAACAAATGATAATTTTCTCTTTTTGTGATAGGGAAAATGAAGGAATACCAAATGTCATCTCATACATGGATATTTTCGCAAAGGAGTTACCTTAGAAGGATAAATATTCATAATTAACTCATGTATTCACAAAATCATCTAAAAAATAAATAATGCATGATAATCCAATCTACTCTTTCTCTTTTTTCTTTTTTCTCCATACATGCACTAACTGTTTGAGCTCATTTGCAGAATCAACACCAGATGCCCCACCTTTGTCTTCTTGTTGAAAGATTCACACACCAATGAACATCTTGATTTTCATGTCTTTGAGTTGTTGGTCAGAGAAAAAAAGTTGATAGTAGGTTGAACTATCAAAAACAAAGGCGTGACTTGGATTTCGTCTTCCTCGGAAGGCTAATCTTGTAAAAAATTTAACTTTAGGTTGAACTTTCAAAAAATAATAGTGTTACTCAGAGATCGTCTTCCTTGGAAGGTTAACCTTGTGTCATGATTGTTTTTTCAAGTATTGATCTTGATGAATTCAAGGTAAAAATATCAAGAGATCTTATTTTGGTTTCAAGTGAAAGGTTAATATTGTCACATGTCAAAGCTCTATAATCTCAACTCTCAAAAAATCATTTCATTCATTCGATTTTCATAGAACTTTAAAATTTCACAAATTTATCTCATTGTTCATAGCTATAGTTTGAAATCTTATCATTAATTATTCACTACTCAAAATTTATTTACAAAGATGATTTCTCAAAACAAATTTCAATGAAAAAAATGACAAAGGTCTTCTCCGTGTGGGCACCGAAAAATCTTCCTCTTGTATTTTCTTATTCTTCGCACCATCCATGTTTGATCGCTTACTTATGTGAGTTATGAATGAATGCTTCGAGAATGCAATGTTGATGCAACAATACCTAGACGGTGCTGATTTATAATTGTCCTTTCATAGAATAATTTTTGTAATTTCGATTACAAAATCTTTCTATTTCGAGAGGCCAATCGTATATCAACATCTCTTTATTACACATTATAAACATGATGCATGTGAGAAAAAATAAACAATAAAACATGGTTAGTACATCATAAACAAATAAATATGTACAAACATAAATTTAATGCATGGTAAAAAGTATGTGTGTGTACATATATAGGTGACCACTGACAATTCGGCTTCGTCATGGCTCGAATTGGGTGGGCTCCTATGGCTCATTAGATGTGGTTTATCATTCTAAATATGAGTACCCAAACTGTCTTTACTGACCTACTAAGGCTAGTAAGAACCTCGATACTCACCCATTATAGGCTTCTTATGGACCGAGTTCAGTTTAGGGGGGCTAACTTCTTTAAGCTTGTACGGAGGATTGACCTCTCGAAGATAAAAAGTATGTGAACCCCGGAAGCAACACACATTATTGTACAGAGGAGTAACCTCTCGAAGGGTAGTAATTGTAACCACTTAAGCGGGACAAAGCTCGGGTTGAGAGCTTATGGTATGCTTGTGCGCAAAGGAACATTGAACATGAGGTGACCACTATTGAACAATCCCCGTAAGATACAAAAACATTCAATTTTATGATCACTAATAGTTCAAATTCATTTTTCCTTTTTTAGACAACCTATACCCATTTGCGGCTCGACTCTCTAACGTAGTCCCTAGTGAAGTCACCAAGTTGTCGACATTATTTTTGTCCGGGCCGCATATTAATTGGGCCTTCCAAATCCCGTCAGATTGTTGGACTCGCCATCGGTCGTTTTGGGTTGGGTACAACCGAAAACCTGTAATACTGGTCAGCGTCAACACCGAGATCGTCGTCGGGTTCCGGAGTCGGTTATGAGTGGGGAAGGTTATAGCACCCCCACTACGTTTGTTGAGTGTGTAAAAGTTCTATTATTTACACCATTTTTAACCCATATTTCTGCTGCATTCGAGCATCATTTCATTGCATTTAGGTTAGTTTACAGCAAAACATCACAAATATATAAAAGGCACATAATCTACTAAAAAAGGTTGTTTTTGGCAGGTTGCCGCCGTCGTAGAAGGAGAAGGCGGGCCCAGGGCAGATAAGCAGAAGAGCTGAACTGGACAAGCAGACAAAGAGGACGATGCTGCCATGATGCTGCTGTGACAGCAGAGGACGACAGCAAGTTAGTGGAGAAAAAGCAAAGTGGACCTCGATAGATAGAGAAAATTCTGCTCGTCTGTCGTGTGAAAACCATATATTTTTCCAAGCCCCGGATCAAAAGATATGTCAAGCCCAAAGCTCAAGGAGAGAAAATCCCAAGAAACAAGGAGGACGGCTAGAAAGTAGGATCCTTGAAGATTAAGTCTTTATTAGAATCATATTTTTAATTAAAGTTGTAATCCTTGTTAACTTAGATAACTTGAGCCCAAAGCTTATATAAGGGCATGTATTTTAACCTAGGGCATATATATCATATCCCATAGCCGATTACCCCACAACCGATAACCAAAAAACCCCTGCCGTTTACCCGCCGTCGATATGTTCTAAATTCCCCCTAGGGCCACGGGTTGATTTGTAAAGTAGTTGCAAGGGTTGTTTTGTTTTAGGATTTTTCAAGTTCAATAAAATAAACTTCAAGTTCTCTTATTTTGGTTATTAATATCTTGCAAGAGCATCGGGAGAGCATTGTGAGGTTATCCATTTACTTAGCATCGGGAGAGTTAAGTATACGAAAGAAATAAGAGCAAGTTCTCTAGTTTATAGTTGAACTATCTTGTGCCTAGGGATAGGGCAAGGTTAAGTGGCTAAAGAAGAA
This sequence comes from Hibiscus tridactylites, assembly GCA_958450335.1. Taxonomy (NCBI): domain Eukaryota; kingdom Viridiplantae; phylum Streptophyta; class Magnoliopsida; order Malvales; family Malvaceae; genus Hibiscus; species Hibiscus tridactylites. Next base: position 42,733,639 of record OY288289.1, on the reverse strand, counting down.
TTCATACACATCGGTGTTCATCCTTCGATTCACGCCGGGAGGTATCATCAAGACGTGATCATCGACAGACTTGGACCTAGGGATAGGCCAAGGCAAATCTGGGATTCTTGCCAAACTTGAACGTACTAAGTTGGTGTGTTTGCTGCCGCGACGATCAACAGACTGCTGCCGCGACAGGTGCTGCCGCGACAGGCGCGACGACAGAACTATATTTCCTAAACTCTACAATACCTGCACTACTGAGCAATTCAATACCAGCCCATTCTCTCTATCTTGATATTTCTACTCTTTTATTTACGTTCACTTTATTATTCTCGTGACAATTTTCTCAACCATTTCCTTTACTTCGTGCAGTAAACTAAGGTGAAGCTATTAGCCCAATCCCTGTGGAGACGATATCCGATACTTTGTATCACTTTACTACTTGCGTTGTGTACACTTGCACTGCAATTACGATAACGTCCAAAATTAATACTGAAGGGTTTATGTTGTCTCTAAAAAGGATCTCCAATACACGATTAATAGCTCTACTAATGCAACAACAACAATGCAAGCAAATATGGAAAATGACAAGATATGCTTAACAATTAATTAACAAAACAATCAAAAATTCAATTTATTATCAAACTCAAATTATGGACTTAATTAGACCTAACTAATTTTAATTAGAAACTAATTCACAAGTTAATTAATTTATTAAAGCCAATCAATAACCAAATCTTTAAACAATGACCAAATTAGATATAAAGCAAAAAAATAAAGCTTAATAATTAATCAAATTTATGAAGAAGAACCTAATTAAAAGAGAACCCAAACTTTATAGCCAAAATCTAATTAAATTAATTTAAAATGGGATTAAAAAGAAATGAATCTAAACTTAATATGCAAAAATGAGACCTAAATAAAAAATATCTAAGCTCAAAGGAATTGGAAAGGCAAATTATTTTAAAGCTAAAAAGCAAGCACGAAAATTAGTCTGGGAATGGATTGATTAACGTGAGTCACCTTCACTTACCTAAACTACACCGTTTGGCTTTTTCAATTAAAGGCCATTACGCCATTTTTGTTTTATTTGTTAGTATCGCCTAAAAAGCAGTATCGCCCCTCTTTCTCTCTACATTTCATGATTTTCATCCACCGTCACTGGCGACCGTTCGACTCTGTAATTTCCCAACATGCTCACATTAATCTCCTAAGTTCGATTCTAGTCTCGGTTTTGCCAGAAAACTCCTCCAAGCCCATGTATTTTGCCGAGAACATTTTAGCTTCTCCTTCGTTGATCTCCCATATTCACCGTCAGATAAGGCTGGGTTTGAGATATGTGGTTCTTCATGACTTGTGCTTCATCTTCACCGTTCGCTTTGCTGAAATTAGTCTCCAATCACCGACAACGAATTCCGTCCGAATAAGTAAAGTCTCATTTTTTTCTTTTTGATATTTACCTCGTTTCTGACTTTTGGCTTTCTCTCTACAGGTTACCTAATTGAGCTTAACATGGGTCACTCATGGTCCGGTGGTGAGTGGTTGCTACAGTGTATGCATGGAGGTGTTAGCCAAGAGGATCGATTCAAGTGTTGGTAATAGAAGGCCTCAACATTCGAGTGTTGGTCAATGTGGGTATGTATGGAAAAGTCGGCAAGCGTAGGTGGTGCCATGGCCGAGAGTTGTAATTGTGATGGCAAGAGCCATGACCGAGAGGTGTAACTGTGATGGCAAGAGCCATAGCCGAGAGGCCTTATTTTTAGTCCCATGTTAACTGTGACCTCCTTAACTCATTGCTAATCCACCTTTAATTTATCGTTAATCCCCCTTCAGTTCATCACTCCCCTGTGTTCATATTCGTATCCACTTTAAATAGAGTTCTCATGAAAGGTTAAATTGAGGTGGTGGCTAGTTGTGGAGTTGAGAAAGTCATAGGAGGAATATTTTTAGGAGTTGGTTTTTGAATGGAAGAGTTGGTCGGTTGAGTGGAAGAGAAAATATGGGGATTTTAATTTGACTGAGAATTAGGAGATTCAAATGAGTTTGACCGGGTGAGAATAAATTGGACTCAAGTTTAGTATTTGGGCTTTTGTGGCTTTGTCATAGATTTAGGATTGGGTCAAGCAATTGAACTCCGATAAATTTTGTGCTTACATATAACATCCCGAAATTTGGGTTTGGAGAATTAGGTTGGTGAATCGGTTCGATTTGGTAAGATATGATAAATTAATTGGTTTAATTAATTCTGGGAAGATTTTAAGTTGAATTTGAAAATCTTTTAAATTGGAAATTTATTGCAAACTTCTCATGAGAAATGAGGATTTAATTTAATGTTTTATGTGACTTAATTGTTAGGAATGCATGCTAAGAATCTTTATAGACTAATTATGCCATGTGACCTTTTAAAGGTATTTTAAGTGTATTTTTATTAAAATAAAATGGTTTACTATATAGTAATTTTTTGATCAAACTATATAGTAATTAATATTATAGTTGGTTTAATTAAATGGTTTAACAAAAAAGAGAGTTGATGGTTATTTTTCTATGGATGCTATTTTTTCTTCATAAAACTTTCTCAAGAATCCTTTTCTAAGATTTTTCCTAAAATCTCAATTCTTTCATGGAGTCCTAAAGTTTTCTTCTAAATTTTTTTGTCAAATTACTTATATTTCCTATTGATTTCTACAATCGATTCTTAAATTCTCTTTGAAATCCATTTTCTCAACTTTGGAAGATCACGTTATTTTTGGCGGCCATCTCTCCAACCCTAAGTCCATCAATATCAAAGTATAAGATGATTTTTAATGAAATTTCATATGCTATGCATTCTTAATTTCTGATTCAAATACATTTTAATTGATTGAATTGGGAAAATATAATGAAAATGAGTTTTGAATGATTTCTTGAAAAAGCTTGATGTGATGATGAAATCAATGAGTTTATAATTGATTTAAAATGATTCTTTATTGGTTAGATGTTATCTAAACTCAATTTTGTAAAAAAGAATCTCGAAATTTAATTAATTGGTTTAATTAGGCTAGTTGCTCTTGAGGATTATGAGTTGTATGTTGGTGTTTAGGATTCCTAAGTGTTAGCTGTTGTTTAGGATTATAATTTATTTAAATTAATTCTTTATGGGTGTTTTGATGGTAATCGATGTTTATTGAAGTTATGGATTGATGATTTATGGTTGGGCTTAAGTTAGAACAAAATTGAAAGTGAATTATGGAGATTTTTGGTTGTTGGAATGTGATTTGGGATTGATTACAACAATTATCTATTTGTTGAGAATTATTGGATGTGCATTGATGTTAGTTTATAAGTTATTGAGTTATAGAATCATCAAAATCGCATCCGGAGGCCTCAAGTTGGTTTTTCGTCGATATCAGCTATCGATCAAACTTGGCGAATGGGAGAAAGCTTGTCGGTGAGTGAAAATGTCTTTTGGTACACTAAAGAGGTTTGAAAACATACCTTGGGAGTTCAGATTAAGCCTAGCAAGCTTAAATAAGATCATAAGTAAGTTTTCCTAATTTTGCTATTTGAATATCGGATAAAATTGTGAAAGTATGTTTTTACATGATTTGATTTGAAAGCATGAAATGTGATACTTACTATTTTTATGCATCATTTATTGAAGTGCTATGATTTATCAAGCATGAGATTGCATATGCATTCGAATATATGTTTCCGAAATGAAATGCATTAGTTGACATGAGCAACATTATTGAATATGTTACCGACTTGTTAAATGCATAAGAAAAACAATACTCGTTATGTTTGCAAAATACCATTGATGGACTCTTCGAGTCTAATCGATCGTCACACCGAAAATTATCCAAAGAGCCTGTGAACTTTGAAATACTGATCCGTGTATCCGGCGGTTTTGATTAAAGAATGGTCACCCTCATTAAATTTTCAATAAATTGAAGAATTTGATATAATGAAATGATTATGAATCGTGTTTACAAAGAGCATTCATATGCTAGAACTTGTGCATCATAGAAGTGGTATAAAAATACTACGATGTTGGTTTTATATAGCATTGATGTGATATTTACGGAGTGCACTCACCATGCATGATTATGCTTATGCTCTCCTTCCATCTTTGTAGATAATTGAACATTTTGGGGATAACATCAAAGAATAGTGCATCCAAGACTTTTGAATCATTTGAGTATGTGAGATATTATTTTGGTTTAAGCGTAATAAAGCAATGCGAGTATAATTCCCAATTGGATTTGTAGTTGAGAGATAATAGCTCTTTTTGGTTACAATTTGATTTTTAATTTTGCCAACCTGTATTTGGTTGTTTTTTATTCTTATGGTGTCTTGATGATTGAAATTCTTAGAATTTCTCTTGTAAGAGAGTGCTTTATCAAGCTTTGGGTAGAAAGCTTGATCGTCGTAACGGTTTTCTCCTAATCCGAGAAAAGGGGACGAAATTCTTAGTGAATTTGGTTGAAATCTTTAATAGGAAGCTAAGGTAGTGGATGTTGGATTTGGGTTAGAAATTCGAACCACTCTAAATATCTTGTCAATTTTCTTTATTTTTTAGCTTCCACAAAAACAGCCAAAATTCTATTTTCTCCACACTTGGCAAGCATCTCGGTTGTGACCATCGAGCTCAACAAAATAGGCAATGGTTATAGGTAATTTTTGTTCAACTCCTCTAATCAAGGTTCTTTAATGAATTCCCAAGTCTTTGGCTCTCTAATTGTGTTTATTAACAATGTTTTATAATCTAATGGATGAAAATGGTTAGATCAAACTATAAAAGATGATTTCTCAAAGATATTCGTAACGGTACTATTTTGATTAATTTGAGATTGATTTTAATCATGTTTTGGGTGTTAAATGATGTTGAAATAAAGGTTTTATCATAAGAATCCTGAAATAGGTTGGATCTCTAGTTGTTAAGATTGTTAGATTTGGGTTTTTGTGATGATAATGTGGTTTTGGTGTTGCTGGAGGTATAAAGATGCAAATAGATTGTTTTTGGATGTTAATTGATGATTAAAATTGGATTGAAGTGTTAGGTTTTGGATGGGTTTAGTTTGTAGAGTAATCGAAAGTGTTTTCGGTTGTTTCAGATGGGCGTTTTTGTGTCTTTGGGCAGAGCAGCGAAGTGGCTTTGGTTGTTGGTGTTTTTAATGCATTGAGATGCATTAATCTTCTATTCTTTTTGTGGTATAAACAGGGGAGAACGTATCAGAAGCAATCAGTGAAGTTCCGAGAGCTTTAGAAGCTTGATTACGCTTCGGCAAAGCAAGCAAGGCATTGTCGGTGAGTGGAATTGGTTTTAAAGCCTTTCAAGGACTTGAAAGCAAGGTTTGGACATTTAGATTGAGTTTGAAACACTAATATAAGCCTATAAGTAAGTTTGAGATGTTCCGCTCTCGTTTCTCGATTTTTATCCCATTAATTTTATGATCATTCTAATGATTTGAAGATAAAATTAAACCTATTGTTTTATGCATGTTTTGAGAAATGATTTGATGATTTATGAGATCCCATGAGATAGAATTATGATTTTCAAGAGATAGAAATTGTTGAGAAAATGCAATGCTTATTTATACTTTGAAAATGGGATGAGAATTATTTATATTAATTCATTGAAAAACAGTGGGTAATGATGAGAATGAGCATGATGAGATAGTGATTTCTACTTGAGAAATGGTTTTTAAAATGCATTGTTTTTGTTGGTTATTTTGAGCATCCCTCACTAGGCATTATTGCTTAAGCTCTCTTTTTCCAACAATGCAGAGAACTGGCATATTTGGACATAAAGGAAGCAAGAAGGAACCCAAAGAGTGAGACTTAGCTCAAGTATGGCTTTATGTTTACTCATTAGTAAAATAGTTGGCAATGTGAGGATACCTTAATGTTTGGGAGAGTGTATTTTGATACTCCTTGTTTTGTGGCAAGTTTGAGATGCCTTTAATGACTTGTAAATGGCCTTTGTTCACTGATATTTGCTTTAGTTTGCATTTTGGCTTTTGAATGGACTTTGTGCTTAGAAAGCATGCCTATAGATTCCTTTAATGTTTATTGCTATGCTATGATGTTGGAATTGTCATGTATGATTGAGGTTTGATGCTTAAATATGTTGTATGCATGTTGGAAGCATGTTGGAATAGTTTAGTATGGATTAAAGTGTGAAAAACCAGAAAAAAGTGTAATTACATGCCCATGTGTTTCGGTACACTCGAGCCTATACCGAAACAGTGAGCCTGAAATTTCTTAGGGGTTTCATAAAATGGAAGGGCTATTTCAGTACGTTTTGCTATTGGAATTGCATGTTCTGAAACCCACTAGAGGTTGTTTCGATACAGGCCCGAGCTTCTAGACGCTTGACCTTATTTCGTTATGGGTGCTCTGATATATGGCAACCTGTACCGAAACACCCAGCAGTTAAAGTGGTTATGGGAATCTTTTGAAGTTCTCTTTCATTACGTTTAGTCCCTGAATGTTGTGGATGCAATTAAATGAGCTTGAGTGATTATTTTAAGTTGAGATTTGACAGAGAGGCATGTAATATGACTAATTGAAGATTGGTAACTTAAAAATTGATGAAACCGTTCTTTGTGGGTTTTTCTGGTTCTTTCAAAGTGGGGACTTTGGCAAGCTCATGCTTCCTTGTAAGGCTCCTTTCGGCTGTTCGTCAGAAATCATTTCTCCCGATGCCTCTTGGCCTTACCTCCAAGGTCATAGTGGTGTGGGGATGAGATTTTCTCATTGACGACGGTTTTTTTAGGGTCTAATGGTAGTTTTGTTGGAAAGAGGTGGTTGTGGCTCTCACTCGACTCCCTCTATGCAGCTCTGCACCCGAGACGCCCACCTCCAACGCCCTTGTTCTCTATGACTTGGTCTCACCCTCTTTTCTATTCATCGTGCTTTCCACTTTTAGTTTTTGAGGTAATCTAATTTGTGGTTTTGGGAATTGATTTTTCAGTTTTATTCCCTTGCTTTGCACCATGTCTCTCAATGGGCTTGGTGCTTCTCTGTTTAACGGAGCTATTGGAGGTTCCCTCATTCTCCTTAATGTGTTTGTCCTTGTTCGAGAGTAATCTTTTTCTTTCTCTATCGAGTTTGAGCTTATTTTGGATGGCGAACTAATGACTAGGTCCTTGTATTTTAACGGGGAGGCCTTCCTCCGACCTTAGAGCTATTGTAGTTACAGCTGCCCAACACAAGATTGGTTTATTTTCGTCGATAAGACTATGCTCTGTGTTTACGCTGGTTCGGTTTATGCTTCTGTTAGGCGGGTTGATCTTTGTTTTCTTATTGTTTCCTCTCCTTTTTGTGGGAATGCGACTTTCATGTCGACTGTCTTAGGATCTGCTTCTGGCATGTTCCTTTCTGTTTGTAGTGAATATTGGGTTCGGTCTTTTGATCTTGTCCAAACTTCCTCTTTTGCACATCTGATGGTGTTTGGTGTATGTTTAAAGAATTAACAGTAATATAATGATGTTATTTACGTAAAAAATAACTAAGGAATCATTCAGCCATGCATGTGCCATACCGTTGCGATGATTCTTTATAAAGTGCATTGCAAATAATGTTCTTTCCACTCTTGCGTTGTGATTGCAACTGGTAGAACCGAAGCCAACTTTAAAAGTAAATACAAAGTGGGTATACAATATGCTTCACTGTGTCAACTATTTTTTCAGATAAATGAAAAGGTCATTTTATATCACAAAATCTTTTATCTGAACAAATATTAATAATATAATTCTCAAGCTGGCAATCAAGCAACATAAGATCTTATGTAGAAAATTCATAGGGATAAAATTGCGTTAGACGAATAAACTTTTTCTTATCAAAAAAAGTACAAGTCCCTAGAACTCAAGCAAGCCATACAAAGAAACAACTTTATACTTGTCTCAAAGAAACGATTACTATGCTCTTGAAGTTGTTTATCAATCACCCGATAAAATAATTCAACTTAGAAATGGTGCAATTATGAAACATTGTGAACTTTTCTCCTAGACCTCCCTAAAACAAGTATTTCTTCCATCTTTGGAACTTCAGTGTTATTTATTTCACAAAACAAATAAACTTGTTGAAGTTGTACTTTTGTTTTTATTCGTCGTTTGTGTAACAGTGCCACAGATTGGGTGGCAAAGAACACTAGTAATCTTACGTGTCCGATCCCGGCAGGATAATGGTCTATCTTGTACTTCTTCTCTGTTTTTAATGGATTACGTATGTTGGTTAGAAAAAAACATTGTGGCAAACATAGACAAGACAACGGATTGAATGGAAGCTGTAGTTGAGCAAACCGTACATCTACTTTTCAACTTTTAATATCACTAGTGACTTTTGAAACAAAGTTTGATTTCAATACAAGAAACATCTCTCCGTTTAAAAAAAAAAAAAACTGAGGATGATGAAGCTTGTACAACATTACAATGGTACAAATTTACATAGATGTTTTTTGAGGGTACATACAAATTCACATAGATGTTAAATGCAAACTTAGCTTTTCTCTTTCCCTTTGCTTTCTTCTTTCGAAACTTTGATGATTCTATGAGTACAATATTCATCCACACAAACAAATAAATAACTTATGGGTCGGTCGGGTGATCTTCCACCTCCTCGTCTGAAGCAATGCTGACTCCCTTAATACATAAAAGGAAACAAGGTGACAAAATGAATATAAATACTCAGCTATCAACAACAGCATCTGCCACAGAGGGTGGTCGCATCTGCTGAGCCTGAGACAGGGGCTGCTCAGATTGGTCCTGTGCCTGCTTTTGCTGCTCAACAAACCTGCTCAACCGCTGAAGCAGTTGAGCAGCCTTCCTCTTCCCCCTATCTGTACCATTTTGTGCCAAGTCCACCAAATGATCCATCACTCCTAGTGCCTCTGCCTCTGCTAGATGTTGGTCTCCGGCACAAAGGTGCACCAAAACCGCAGCTGCATTCTCTTTGTTCCTCGGGGATCCATTTCCAATAAAATCTACCAAAAGTGGCATAGCCTTGGCCGCTCCAATGGCAAACTTCCCTTCAGGATGGCTAGCAAGTATTGCAAGTATGGCCAAAGCCTCATCCACCATTCCACCTCCAGGCTCTGTAAGTAAACGCATTAATGTAGGTATCACTCCAGCTCTAACTGTTTTACCCTTGTTCCATTGGTAAATGCACAAGTTGAAGAGAGCCGTAGCTGCATCCTTTTTGCCCCTTCGTGTGCCTGCACTTAGCAGTGTCACTAGTGGAGGGATTGCTCCTGAGGCACCAATTGCAACCTTATTTTCATCCACTACTGAAAGGCTGAACAGGGTGGCTGCCGCATTCTCTCTAGCTTCCATGCTCCCCATCTTAAGCACCTGGACAATACCAGGAACCGCTCCAGAGGATATGATACTTCCTTTGTTAACTTCACAAATGGAAAGGTTAAGAAGTGCTGTTACAGCATGCTCTTGGGTGCGTGAGTCGGGTGTTAAAAGGAGGCTCACAAGCATAGGTATAGCCCCAGCTTCAGCAATGGCTACACGGTTATCTGGATTGCGTTTAGCAAGAAGACGGATTTCACCTGCAGCCATTCTTTGGTCTTCAGGATTGCTGGATGTGAGCTTACGGAGGAGAATTTCAATCATAGCACGTTCAACGGGTGAGAAGGCAGATGTGGTTTTACAGGGTCGGGAACTACTGGGTCTTTTGGGTGGTTCGATGCCATTTGCCTCACACCAATGATCTATTCGACTACGCAATGCATAATTAGTAGTAATGGCAGCATTACTAAGAGTCTGTTGCGTCCTCGGACATGTTCCATGCCCTTGCTCCAGCCATTTCTCAATGCAAGATCGTTCATAAGTCTACAGAAGAGAGTAATGAAACCTGTTAAAAATATAGCATGAAGCTAACGGTAAACAAAACTTCAGCCTTTGCATACGTGAGCAGTTCTCTGTAAAATGTATAATAAAATGCAAGGTTGTTATGAACATCTTTCATTCAGCACCCAATTTGTGTGCCAACCTCAAGTGTAGCTACTCCAAGAAATTTTAAATAGAGAATCACTTTATGACTAGGACCATTTTAGAATGAACTTTTGGACAAATAGAATAATGACATAACAATGGGATACGATGAAACAAGCTAGGTCAATAACCAAACAAATATATCAAGCAAAATTGAACATTCAAAGCAATTTAACTACAGGACGGACAGGTGGTTTTCAAGACTGAAATGATAACTAAAAACAGAAGAAATCTAAAATAAATATACCTGCCCAGTTGAAACAATGACAGGATCCTTCATCAGCTCAAGGGATATTGGACAACGGAAATCATCTGGTATAACTGGGGTCTTGTGATTTCGGTCGGTGGTTGTTTGCGCACTGCTGCTACAAGGAGGAAGATTCTTTTCTCTTGCAGGAGCATCCAAGTTGGGATTTTCTGTCTGAACAAAATCCTTGATTTTCTTTAGTAAATTTGACATCTTCTCAAATATTGCCCCGGGATCTCCACCACTCGTAGAAACCATCTCATGTAGTGCTAGTGATTCTTGCGTGAGTTCAGCTATTCCCACTAATTGCAACTTCTCAGCCAATCTCCTTAGCACATCTTGATCAGCTGCTGCATCATTGCTCTTGCTGTAGAGTGACAACAGATCATCATAGAGCTCAACATCAGGTGCGTCAACCCTTCCTTTAGCTCTTCTGAACTGAGCTAGAACAAGCTGAACCTGAACTAAAAATATTATACATGTAAACTCACACTAGAATGTGTTGAGACTTGAGAAAAGAATCAATGTAGATTTTGGTTGCTTTCTTCAGTCTCTCTGTGCTTATTTATATCAGTACCAGCATTGTATCTAAAATCATATGAAACTCAAGAAAAAAATAATTAAACATGATACTGTGATTGCTCGACGGCACTATATTCCATGTTGAAGATGACTGTGATTCAAATAATCATCTTCGGGCAACACATAAAGGGCCTAATACAACATAGCAAGAGAAGAAAGGTAACATATAATTCTTCCAAACATATGTCTGGTGATAGTTCTGTACCTGTTCCTTAACTTCATTCATCTAATATGTCAAGATTTTCATATGAAATTCTACTCAAAGCCTGCTCCAACCGAGCTGTCACTTCATGAAATTTGTGCATAATCTGCTTCCTTTCTAGAACCTGCAAGTAGAAAAAAATAGTTTATCAATCAGCAGCAAAGAATCCATACCATTAACCTTGACATTAGAACACCAAAGTCGATGTCTGTGACAAACCAACACAATTGTTGACACAGAAATGCATGGGAAGGATTACAAAGAAAAAAAATGCCATATATAGGGGATTCCAAGCGAAACTGATCGCCCCTCACTGCAAGTTGTAAGAAAGGAAACATAATCAAGAAAACTCACAACAAAAATATCATCAAGCCTAGGAACTTGGGAACCATTCATAGAGGATAGTACTAACCACCTCATCCCCTTCCCTTCATCTCTATCCACACCTCCTCCTCTAATATTTACAACCAAAAAGAACCTTGCAATCAAAGACCAGAAACAGAACAACCAGAACTCTACGTGCCATTGACGACGAAAAAAACTCCATAATTAGAATGAAAGAATCAATACCATCCAGTTAAAAAACGCTCACCTTAAATTTCAAAGGCTTCCCGTTACAATTAGGATGATGACAATAGTTATTTTCTAAACCTTAAGTTAAAGAAAATTAATGGATGCAGAATTGAGCTTGTAAAACATAACAGACAATGAACGAAAATTACAAAAGAAATTCTCATGATGGTTACTTCGTGGTGCAAAAGAATATGCCGGCATGCTTTTTTCTAGAATTAAATATTAATTAATCAATGAAATAAAGGGATCGAATCTATTTCCTTTTTGAATTAAAAGAAAATGCAGCACTAAATATCATAAGAAAATTTTATATTCTATTCATCTTCCGCTAGATTAAACTAAATTCTAGAATGATGTTTATCAGCTAATTTTAGGTAATATTGTTGCAAAAAAAAAATCTGATGTATCCACGCACTTAATAAGCTAAGTTTCCTCCACTTTCTCAGCAGCCAAACAGATCCAAAAGGGAAAGAAAAAATACCGGGAAAAAAACTCGCGTACCAGGTAAATCCTGCTGCCTTCACTGCCGAATATGAGCAACTCCTTAGCCGAAACGAGAGCTTCTTTCAACGATACCAGAGCCTTAACCGTTTCTTCGGGGATTTGCTCTTTGCTTTCTCTAATCTCCTCGAACATTGAAATCAACATCTTTAGTCTCCTAGAGAGATTACAATACTCCTTCTTCACGGCGCAACTATAGTCGCCGATTGAAGCTATTTGGTTCACAACATCGATCAAGCTCTGCACAAGCGCTCCTTTCTCTTCTTCCATTCCGAAACCAGATCTCATTAAACGCTGTCGTTTTCAAACGCGAAAAAGGCTTTGATTTCAATGGAGTTTCCGAATGCTAAAGTGATGGAAAAAATCGTCTCCATTAAAGAGTGTATTTGCAGAAAGGCTGCTTGGACTTTTTCTTACGGGTCGGCTTAGTGTGCTGAACCGGACGGATATCATAAAAAGAGAATACTGACTGTTTGGTCTACTGTGTACGACTGTACGTGACCGGTTCAGCTCAGATCGGCTCGGCTAAGGGTGGAATTAGGACTGTTGATTTTCTGTTAAACTAACGCCGTTTGTGAGTCTGTGTAGCAGTCTTTGAACCGTAGTTGAAGCAGTTGTACTTTACTTGCACTAACATTTAGGGCCTGGCCCATTTCGTATATTGTTTACTGTTATGTAATTTTCAATGTGCTCCGGGATTTTGGACATTTAGCGAGGGTTTTTTCTTTTAAACCAAAGGAATCACTCTCATCCAAATGAATGTAACAATTGGGTTAACAAATTATCCTTATAATAAATCTCTATAATATTTAAATCGAATTAATTAATTAATAAGTTAAATATGGGTAGTTTTAAAAAATATCTTTTAATTATCTTCACTCTAAACACATGCAGGATTCAAAGCCAGGTGGCGTTGAACTATATATTTCTTATTTTAGCATACACTATTTATTTTTTAATCTTAAATAATGAAATATCAATACCACTTGATCATTAGAAAAATAAGATTACCGATTTACATTTTGTTTTTATAAAACATTTTGCTAATGTTTTTCTTCTTCTTTCATTTACTTTGACAAATCTGATTTCTTTGGGTAATATTGGATTTATAATTGAGCTTATTTACAAAGGTTCAAGCAAAATTTTGAATATGAAAAATTATTAATTGGGTTCTAATTTGATTAATATTGTTGTTAATGTAACATTTAAAAGACTAAGGGCGGTATTAAAATCAAACACCGTAAATGATCAAATTACTTAATTTTAAATTAAAAAGAACTTAATTAAGTATTTATATACAAAAGGCATAAAGTCAAAAGTAGCCCCAACGTTTGACTTTTTGGTCATATTAGGCTCTATTCTTTTTTTTTTTTATCTAGGCAACCACCCTGGTTGAATGAAAATTGTCAGTCAACAGACGTTGACCGTTTGTGACTGACGTGGACTGCAGACATGGCCTATAGAGATGATGTGGCAATGCCATGTGTCGTGTGACGTGGCATCGATGCCACATAAGCAAAAATTATAACTTTTAAAATTATTTTTCAAAAATTAAAGTCACTAAAAAGATGACATGTGGCATCTTCCCAATAGCTTTATTTTGGGCAAATGAAAATAATGTTACTGAGAGGACTCAAACACGGGGCGTAAGGAATGCAGGGCGCTCTCCAAACCATCAGGCGAAAGCCTTCATTTGATATATGTCTTCGCATATAATTTACTTAGTTTATTTTGAGAATCATTAATTATTAATTAATTAAAAGAACACAGTACACGAGCTACAAAAGAACGACATCTCCATCCCCCTCCCCAAATTTTACTTACCCTAAAAAAATTCCATTTGTAAGCGAATATATTCTCTCTGAAAGCTAAAATTTTCTTCCTCAAATAGTCTAGGTCGATCGAAGGTGAGGAAACACTTTAGGTCCTATATATCAATAGAAAAGATGGATTCTCAAAATATTTTCAGTAAATCTCAACGAGATTTTGTGTATGATGGAGAAGAAATAAGGTATTATTGCAAAAAAATTGGCTCCTAGAAAAGCTGCATGGAGCGACTTAAATTTCGAAAGAAGGTATTATGGTTGTCCAAATTTTTCGGTAAGGATTCTAATTTTTTTTTGTTTGTTAGAGTTCTAATTAGGTTTTATTAGGGTTGTATTAATTATTTAATGGTTATAAAGATAATGCACAGTTAAAATTTTGGGTTATTTTAAAAAATTTGTTATTTAGAATTATAAAATTATTTGTTATTTAGAGTTCAAATTAAGATTCTAATCATTAAGGTTCTAGTAGTTATTTCATAGTTCTATAGATAATGACTATTTAAAAATTTTGGTTATCAAAAGTTTTAATTAGGATTCTAATAATTAGAGTTTTAATAGAAGTTGTTATTTTGTTTTTGACTTATTGTAGAATGAATGTCAATTTTTTGAACGGAATGATGGAAGCATTCTAGAAAGAGCAAAGTACTTATTACTACAATTACGAGATAGTGAACGGATTCTAGCCAATGAGAATACGAGACTTAAAAGACAGATTCGAAATTGTCGTACTACTTTAGCGAGTGGAAGCAATACTACTTTGTTGGATGATAATGACAATGTGCAAAGTGAACCGAAAGGGAATGAATATTTTGAAGATATTTAAAAAGAAGATGGAATGAGCAAGATTGGGTGCTTAAAAGAGAAATATAAGGTTTTGAAAAAAAGAAAAAGAACTATATAAGACATTGTTCATTTTCTGCGTTTTGTGTCATATGCATTTTTGTGGGAATAGTGATTATATTAGTAATTCAGGGTTAAGAATATTGAGAGAAATGTGTTGAAGACTCTTTGATCAACTATTTATGTATTTCCTAAGTGTTAAAGGATTTGAAGTTTGGTTGAATCGTTAATGTCTAATAATTTCCAAGATAATATCTTCTAGTGCAAAATAAGCCTTTGAATTCAGTTGCATAAAAAATGAAATTATATCAATTGCATGTAAAATAGACATTTGATAATAAAATGACAATGTCATGTACAAAATAAGATAATATTAGTTGCATATTGTCGTAATCCTTTCGAGCTCAATATTTTTAAAAATTAAAACATGAAGTCGCCACTAATTTTTTTAAAAGTGCGATTGGACCACTTTAAAAACGGGATTATTTTTATAAAACGATTTATTTATTCAAATAACATTTTTGGTCTACGAAAACCAGAAAACAAGTTCGGGGTCGGTTACGCGTGGGGAAGAATTAGCACCTCAACAACGCCCAAAAATTGGTACCTTATTGATTTTAAAAAAAATATTTTAAAAATTGGAATTTGCAAGTTCACAAAAGTTTCAATTTACTCGTTCGTTTAATGTATATAAATCTATTTTAATGACCCTATTGCCTGGAAAATAAACTCCAATCACCACCAACACTCCTGGCGCTAACCCGTCATTTCCAGTTGGTAAGACACATCATGTAACCCCCTAAACCCGGCCCAGAAGGAATGTGCCGAATCTAGGAAGTCACGATTGAAAATTAGTCCCACAAGTTATAAATCTTAAAGTTAAATACTTAAAAGTATAAATTATTCTCGAAAGTAAGTAATAAACTCAATAATTTCATTGAGTATAAAACGTAATCATATATCATTGTTCAGATAACTTGATTATAAATCCAAAAGTAACTTCATAGATGCATGCATTTAATAAAACCCAGTTTAAAAACATTTCCAATGTCCATATTACACAAAAATCCCAAACAATGTTAAAATAATAATTATGAGGAAACAGAAAGGTTCGTACTGAATAATAATTTATCTGAATAAATAAGAGATGCTCCAAGTACTGAGTCGCCTAATAAATCTGAGTATTTGAAAGTAAAAACTAAGGGGTGTAAGCTAAAGAGCTTAGTGTGTCCTTTAGTAATAACACAAAATCAAAATAGTATTTCATTTTCCGATAAATTCATTTCCGAAAATATAGTGTATCCGATAAATCAAAATCATAAATGTTATGATGTCTGATGCATGATGCAATGCCCGAATATCCGATATCATACAGAGTAGAGGTTGCCCTCGCTAGAGTGGAGGTTGCCCTCGCCAGAGTGGAGATTTCTCTCACTTTTTCTGAACACAATTTCGAACAAATGACACATGATATGATTTGTAAAATCATAAATCCAAACTCTTACGAGTATCATATTTTCTGAAAATCAGATGGTTGATTTAAAAACACATTTCATTATGCTATGCATGATGTTTCAAATAGTCTCAAACCATAATTAATCAGATAATAAATCAAGCAAGAATAAAACATTTACTGAAACACCCCCCAAGAAACACACCTTAGCCACAAAAGCTCTAATCTCGAGAAGGGCGAGCCTCGCGCTCGGATCTCACTGAATCAAGACCTAAGAGGTATGAATTCTATATTAGCATTTATTGCTATCACTAAGTCACTAACTAAAACACTAAAAACCGAACTGAAGATATACTCATGTGAAGATCTCGAAGAACATGCACGATTAATCTGAACAACTGGAGGAGCATGTAACTCGTCAATCTGAAGGTCGGTACATGAACATGAGAATATTCTGAATCAGATTCTGAAATCTATAACTTACTGAATTTCAAGTAACAATCAATTAAAATTAGCAAAATAGAGCTTTCGGGATCTAATATGACAAAACGGGCAGCGAATTCGGATTTGAGGCGTTTAGATAGGATAAGATGAACGTTTTCTAAAAAAGTCAACTCTTGGTCAACTTTGGTCAAAGTCAAAGTCAACTCCAGTCAAACTGGTCAATGGTCAACTCTGGTCAAACAGGTCAACGGTCAAACTTAGTCAAAAGTCAGATCCGGTCAAAAGTCAAGGTTCAATCAACGGTCAAGATCCAATTTGGTCAAACGGTCAAGGTCCAAAAGTCAACTAATCAACATGTCATGGTCAAACTAATCCAGTTCGGTCAACAGAACTGGTTCAAGTCACAAATACAGATCCGGTTTAATTCACAATTGGGCTCAACCAACATACACAAATTATCAAGCTACACAGCCCACCATAATCATACACACATAAGTCCAATTCTATCTCCTCTCAACTCTAGGCCGAAATTGACGTCCCAAGACAAACAAGAGGGTTTCATCCCTTATGCTCATACGATCTAGGGTTTTCAAAACCCCCAAATCGGTGGTGGCACAATACAGGGCAGAGCAAATCGACGACGATAGCAACATAACAAAACGACAGTGGCAACGCAGCTTGCCGGAAACAACACAATGTCGGCGATACTACTTCGGCAAAGACAACAAAACCCAGTGACGGCAACAGTAGCTCAACTCATCGGAGAAGACAACGACAATGGCAGCATGACACAACCAACAATCAGAACGCAATATACCAAACAATACTCACCAGCAATCAAACTGAAATAAAAACCCAGTAGAAGAGTGCTTACCCAAAACCTAACCGGAGGAGAAAACAACGAAGGGGATGGTTACGGAAGAAGAACCGAAGAGTTTCTGATGGTTCTCCTCACTAACACGAACAGAGAAGAGGGCAAGAAATGGTGACGCAAAGAGAACCGAACGGTTCTTTACCGTTTTCTGAGCAATTGATGACCGAAAATGAAAATTGTTGTGTGGGTTTTGTGTGAAACTCGATGGAAAACACAACGGTGGTCTCGGACTAACAAACAAACGTCAAAAAGGCCTTGGTCGGAGCTTCGTCGGAAACATAAGGGAGATGGTGAGGGAGAGATGTCGCGCGAAAGAGGGAAAAGAACGGCTACTGGTTTCCAAAACCAGATAACATTGGTTAAATACCCAATCTAATAGGTAAAAAAACAAAAGAAGCCATTAGATTTACTTAGGGTTTACAAAGTGACCACAAAACTTCACTTCACCGATTTTCAGAAATTAAACCCAAAATTATGAGTTTGAACAATTTAACCCTTTAATTAAATTAGGGTTTCCAATTTATAATTCCCAAATGTTGGGTTACTGAGTTAGGGATTTCAGAATTTAGGTTTTTTCAAAATTGGGAAAATTTTTTCTAGCACTCCTTGCGCTATGCCGTCATTTCCATTTGGTAAGACACATCAATAGTTAATTTTCACTTTTTAACAAACAATGATTAAGTGTGTTAAAGTTTTTTTTTTTAAAAAAATTAAAATTTAATTAGTGATTAAACCTTAAAGAAATGTCTATATTCATTTTAATTATTAAGATTCAAATATATTTAAGTATATTTTATTCTAAAATATGAAAGAAACCTTAATTCACACACGCCTCTAATCTAAGCTTCAAAGACCCTAATCCTATGATTTTAGAACTAACCTAAACAATATAAGAAAGCAAATAAATTAAACTTGATAAAAAATAAAGAAACTTAAATTAAATAATTAAGATTAAATAGACAATGATTTTTCAATAAAAGAAAAAGGATTTTAAGAGACTTTTTATTATTTTATTTTTTGACTAATAAAAAAATATGTAGATATAAAAAAGAATTGTTGACCAGATTTAGATGAACACAAAATGCTATGGCTGAATTAAAAGAGAAAAGGGAATTTGGTGGTCAATTTAAAATAAAAAAGGACGAGATTATTAAAAATAAGAATTGAAGAGCCACGATTAAATACCCATGAAAGAAGGGTGCGAGTTTTTAAATGGATGCATGTTGGCTAGAGGGTCGATATAAAAGGGTGATTATCACTTTTCCCCTCTATTCTCTGAGCTCACCACGGTGAACGTCCGACGTGCCGGCCACCTTCCACCGGCGTCGGCCGTCATTTTCGACGGCTGAAATTTCAAAAAACCCTTCTTGACTATTAAAACTTTCCCCCTTTTGTAAGCCACTTTTCGAAAACAAGGTCACAAATCTTTTTTTCTGAAAAAATTTCCCAGAATCTAACGATCCCCGAATCATATTCGTGTCATCGGAGCAACTGGAACAACATGTACGACGGTTCTTTGCAAAATAACAGTAAAAAATCCCTTTTCCTTATTTAAATTCGAACATGAAAGAAAGACAAATTACCAGAAGGTGCTTGCTTTATTTCAACTGAAATTCTGATTACAACTTTGCCTTCTTGCTTTCGAATTCTAACGATATTTTTTCAGTATATTTTCGGTGCGTATTGTGTATGAATTCTGTGTTACATGAAATTTACAGTGAATTTACATAGTTAAAATTTTGCTTGAGTTTCAAGCTTGAATCCCGACTATCTTTCCCATTCGCTCATGTCTCGGCTCTGACTTTAAGCTAGTTGCCTTTTTCTCTCAGTCTTAATCCGATTGCAGCTTGATTCTTGCTAGAACTTCAAATTAGGGTCGTTAGATCACTCCCTGATCTAACGACTAGAAAAAAGGTGTCTAGCTTCCCTGTCTGACGTGATCTGCGCCGTTGGATCAAAGATTGATTCAATGGTTTCCTTTCGATTGCGCACAATCAAAAGAAGGCATCAGGATTCTGGCTTTGGTCAAATTGGCCGATCGGGCCTTTGTAAACATTCAATTATTTTAATTGACCCCTTTATTTGCTTTTAATGGAACCCTTTTATTCTTGTAATGGACCTTAACTTAATTTTAATACACATGGGCTTTTTATATACATATCTTGGTTTTATTCTAATTATTATACTAATAATATAGCAAAACGGGCCAATTGCTTTATTAACATCTTGTAACCTAATGTCGCAACCCTTTCGAGCCTCGACATTTTAGAAAACTTTTAAAACACGGAGTCGCCACCAATCTTTTTGAAAAAGTGTGATTGGATCACTTTAAAGCAGGGTTGTTTTAATAAAATATTTTATTTTATTAAAACAACGATTTTGGTTTGTGAAAACTAGAAAACGTGTTTGGGGTCGATTACGTGTGAGGAAGGGTTAGTACCCCTACAACGCCAAAAAATTGGTACCTAATTGATTTCAAAAAGAGTTTTCAAAAACGGAATTTTCAAGTTCATGAAGGTTCAATTTTATTTGTCCGTTTAATGAATATAAATCTATTTTAATGGCCTTATCGTTCGAGAAATGAAACTTTAATCACCACCAAAACTTCTAGCGCTAACCTGTCATTCCCATTTGATAAGACACCACATTAATTTAATTTCACTTTTCAAACAACAAAGAAATTTGATGTGTTGAACATTTTTTATTTATTCTAAATTAAAATTTATTTAAAAAGAGTCTAAGTCTTTTATTTCTAATTGGGGGTTTGAATTTTATTAAGTGTTCTTTATTCTTTGTGAAGAAAGTTTTTCCACAAACAAGTCTCTAGTCTAGGCTCAAAGATCCTAAACCCTAAAGTTCAACCTATACTATCAAGACAAGAAAATTCAAAACTAAAATTTGGATTATTTTTTTGTTTTGAGTTTTTTTCTAAAGGAACTTTTATTCGAAAATGTTCTTGTTTTATTTTTATTTTTAAATGCTCTTTCTTTGGTTTCTTCCTTAAAACTCAAATTGTTTTTTATATTTGAAAATTTTCCTTTTTATGCTTTTATTCTTTTTTTAAACCTATCCTTTTATTTTTCTTTGTTTTTCGGTTGATGTTCTTGTTGGGAACTTATCTTGTGTTGTCCCTAGTCCCAACTATGAACTAAACTATCTTAGGCTAGGGTTATTTGTTTAGTAGTTGTGAATAAACGAGTGGATTTTGTTTAGGCTTTTGTTATGCAATTTAAGTTCAAGGTTTGCTTATTCTTGGTAATTATTTTTACTTGCAATTGAATCGGGAGAGGAAATTGCGATTGCATCCATTTATCTAAAATCGGGAGAGTTAGATGAAGAAATGAATAAGCATGGTTTTTGCCTAAATTCGGTGAAGACTAATTCGGCTTAGGAATAAGTACGAATTTCAACGGCTGAGAGAAGCGTAAGATCGGTTGATGTTCACCCTTGGTTCACGCTGGGAGGTATTATCAAGGCTTGCACATTGATAGAGTTTCGACTTAGGGATAAGAAGAAGACATTGAAGAACGCTTTGCCAAAGCTTGAATCGTGATCCTGCTTATGTCTAAGTTAGAATGCTGTTGAATCGTGAAAAGACATCAATGTTTGGTTCGTTCTCTTTTAGCCGCCTTAAACCCCAACCTATGTCTAGGCTGGATTTATCAACACTTGATTAAGGTGAAGACCATACTTACTCCTTTCGTGACTTCGACTCTCTCGATACCGAACAAATAGATAGTAAACAACTAATCTCTCGACTTAATTGAAAACTATGAAGAACATGGAATAAGAAAACCTTGAAGTTTTATTGCAAAAACAAACTTAATTCCTAAACAACCGTTCTCACACTAGTTTACAACATAACCCAAACCCAAAGAGAATTTAAAACATAATTGGCGGCAAGAAAACTTAAACTATGTCTAAGGGAAAACCTATGTTGTCTTGAAGTACAAAAGATGTCAAATATATATAGGCATTAGCTAGGTCAAGTCCTTCTTGAAGTAGAAGTCTTCAATGTAGCTTTTGCATTAAATGCATCCTTTAATTCTGACTTTTTTGAGTTGAATGTGGACTCTTTCACGTTGTCTTGCTCCACAAGTTAGCTTGTTCTTCTCCTTCGGCAGCTCTGCTCACAGCTACAAGCATCAGAAAATTAAGTGGATGACATCATTAGAATCAGGATTTTTTGCTCTACAGATCACACTCCAATTCTCCAATTCCTCAGCTTGCTGTTCTGGGCGGCAGGTTTGGCAGCGGCAGCTACTTGGCAACTATTGTCTCTATCTGGAACTGCATCAGTACAACTCATTGGTATGCTGCCTCAACATCATGTCCTTAGCTCCTCTCTCCTTCTACTAGCTTCTAGTACCTGAAACTAAAACTAAACTAAACTAAAGCAGTACCTTTTCCTTACCAAATAACAAATAATCAATAAAAAGCATGGCAAAGTAAATAATACTGTAAAATGCAATGCATGATCCTAATTATGCCTAAAATGTGCTTAAAACGGCAATAATGTGAGATGAAATGTGCACAAAATATAGAACTTATGGACACTTTACACACCCCAAACTCGAACTATTGCTTGTCCTCAAGCAATGCAAACCTAAACATACTTGCCTTTTAAACTAATAAGAAAGAAAAATTATGTTTTAAACTTGATTTAACACCTCAAGGCCGTGGCACCTGTCATTAGTGTAGTGAGAGGGGAATAACATGAATTACCTCAGAATTAAACTATAATGCCAGTGAAGTGTGTGTAGAACTATGTACATGCTGAATCTGAATAATATTCTAAGTAAACAAAGATGATGTCATGATATATAAGGTTGCTGCCGAGGTAGCGTAGTTAAGCACAGTTAAATAATCATGGCAATAAGGGCTTCAGCTCATCACAACTACTCTTCTTGGTTTAAAATTAATATAGGGGAAAACTACAAAACCCTGAACCCATTGAGTAGAGTCATCCCGTGAAGACTTTCATTCACTCATGCTAATTTGTCCGTCACTTCAAAGATTTTCAGATTCATGGACTTTGATAGCAGTGGAGTGTCCTTGCACATGATTCTTCTTAGAGCCGGTTTCGAGCACCTCTAGGGAAAGACAACATAAAACTTTCTTTTCTGTCGTGGCAGTGCTTTTCTTTTTCCTATTTGTTGCCTGCTGCGGCAGCTTCCTGCAACCATGTTAGAATTTTTCAAATAATTCAAGCAGACAATGTTTATCAGAAATTCAAACAAATTCAGCAAGTAACAATAGTGTTTTAATTTTTGGAAATTGTAGAAAAAATCCTAAGTTTACTTCATGCTTTCCCCAAAATTAAATTCATTTTAGTTGGTGCGAAAAATTTAAAGTCGACTATCCTATCATAGGCACAAGTTCTAAATTTTTTTCCTTTTCAATTAATTCTTTAAGGCAAGTACATCTAAACAAAAATGAGTGCTAACCCCCCAAACTCGAGACGGACATTGCCATCAATGCACAAAATAACATAAAAATAAAAATAAAAAACAGTAAAATAAATACAATTAGGATAAAAACAGGAAAATAGACTAGAGAGAAGAAAAGAAAAGAAAAAACTCTAAAAGTTGGCTGAGGGCTGAGAGGAGGCTTAGGTCTTGGCGGCAGAGGAGGAGGATGAGGATTGTATGACAAGGCGGCGGTCGACAGAAGTCCGGGCGGCAGACTTGGCAGGTGAGACCTTTGTTGTCTATGACGGCTGGACTCTCTTCCGACTCGGATTCTGACTCAGATTCTGACTCTTCGTCCTCTAACTCAATAGAGATAATGTGCCGCTTTCTTTTCCCGGTTGTCTCCTCCGTTGTTTGTGCCGAAGGGTCTGTCGCCATAGGGGCTGCTGCTGCTGCTGCTTGTGCTACTGGCGGCTACTCGACCTCATTGGATGTGGAGGTGTTTGCCACCGTTTCCGCTGTGCAGGCAGGGGAAAGATGCTGATGATGCCTCTCAGGAGTGTCTGCCACCATGTTAGAGGCGGAGGTGGCGAAGTACGATGGGTAGAGTGTCAGAGATGGCATCTGGCGATGGAAGGCGACGTGGCGGGCAGCTGCTTATGATGGTGTGCCTTCTCTGGATGCAGCTGCGGCGACAAGGTCAGCGGGGAAGGTTGGCAGGGTAGGGCCTTCATTGGGAAATTTCTGAATGAGATAGGCCACAAAAGCCTCTTGAACCTCCTCTATGTGCTTCATGAACATCAACTGCTACTGCTCGATCTGTTTGTTATTTTCGATGAGTGTGTGTAGTAGAGCAATGACTTCACTGATCTGGGCAGCTTTAGTACTGCCTGGGGTGGTTAGTGTGGCTGGCTGGGCGGTAGAGGGCTGGCTGGGTGTGATGGGATCTGTCTCTTGGGTCTGCATCATCTGTAGGCGAACTTTTCTGGTCCAACCCTCATTGGCAGCTGTCATCTCATCTTTTGGATCAGAGGGCACATTGAAGTTGGCACATAAGCTGGTGATGAGAGACGGGGAGTACAGCCAGCCCTTGGACTTGCGAAAGCAGCTGTGGATCTCCTTGCATATGATTTCCCCTACGTTGATGGACCGGTTCAACATGATGATATGGATAAGGGCTAGGCGCGGCCTGTTAACGGTGGAGTTGTGGGAGGTGGGCAGCATACGCCATTTAATAAACGTGTTCCAAAGCAATGGCTTGGGCAGCAGTCGGCGGTGTTGCACTGAGCCGCCATGTTTTCCTGCCAACCACAACGTGTTGTGCTCGTACAGCTTGGCCTTTATCTTGTCGTAATCAGCAGTCGTCAGTGACTGCCTCCATTCTTCATGAGGGTTGTCTTCCATCTCTAGGTCGTAGAAGCTGTTGATGACGGCGTCGTTTAGCTTGACTAGTTACCCTCGAATAAACACGAACGACATCTCAGAGCGGGGGTTGTGAGCATAGAACTCTCCAACCAATGTGATGTTTTCTGCCTTCGGCTTTTGTGCGAACATCTCCCAACCTTTGTTGTGTATCTTTTCGAACAGTGTGGGCTCTAAGCCAAGGTCCCATGTCTGCTTCGTGTAATTGATACCTTGTTCCTCCCAAATGGCCTGCTTGGCAAACTAAGTTCTGTATCTCTTTTCATCATCACAAGAGAAGAAGCGTTGGAAGGTGGGTTTGGATTGGGATGCAGATGCCATGTGTGAGACGGTTTAGATGAAAACTGAAACTTAAAAATAAGATAATTAGACAAAGAGCAGTGGATTCAAGAATAGGATAATAAGGAGGTTTATAGTTGTTCTTGGCGGCTTGGTTCAGGATCCTTTGAGTTGAATGTGGACTCCTTCACGTTGCCTTGATCAACAAGTTAGCTTGTTCTCCTCCTTCGGCGGATCTGCCCACAGCTACAGGCATCAAAAAATTAAGTGGATGGCATTGTTAGAATCGGGATTTTCTGCTCTATTGATCGTACTTCAATTCTCCAATTCCTTAGCTTGCTGTCATGGGCGGCAGGTATGGCGGCGACAACTGTTGTCTCTATCTGGAACTGCATCAATACAACTCCTTGGTCTGCTACCTCAACATCATGTCCTCAGCTCCTCTCTCCTTCTACTAGCTTCTAGTACCTGAAACTAAAACTAAACTAAAGCAGTACCCTTTCCTTAAAAAATAACAAATAATCAATAAAAAACAAGGCAAAGTAAAGAATATTGTAAAATGCAATGCACGATCCTAATTATGCCTAAAATGTGCTTAAAACAACAATAATGTGAGATGGAATGTGCACAAAATATAGAACTTATGAACACTTTACATGCACCAATCCCTGTGGAGACGATATCTTTCTATACTATAACTTGCGACGTGTATACTTGCACAAATTGCGAAGCACTGAAATCACACAACAAGTTTTTGCTGCCATTGCCGGGGATTGGCAATATCGACTTTGTTTTTTTTCTCGCACTTTTATTTTTACTTTTATTGTTCAATTTCTAAAGGGTTAACTAAATTTTGTTTTGCATTGATGTATGACCAGGGTTAATTGAACCCAAGAGTTGTCACACCGGCCTAGAAGAACCATCCAAATTTCTCATGGAGCAATCTCAACAATGCCCTCAATCAGAACAATCAGAATGCTCCAGCACTGGGATTCCAACAGAACATGCCACGGTAAACGATGCCGCATCAATCGATGTCGCAACAACAATCAATATCATCCAGTTCTTTGGAAAGCTCTTTAAATGCTTTCATGTCACAAACTAGTGCATATATGGCTAACACTGATAAATTCATAAAAAAACTGATGCTTTTATTGACAGGACTGAGATGAGAATGCAGAATCATGAAGCAACTTTGAAATCATTGGAAACTCAAGTTGGGCAATTCGCACAGATCCTGAATTCGAGACTATGGGTGGTTTGCCTAGCGAAACTGAGGTTGCAAGGGGAACAACTCATGAGCAATGCAAGGCAATTACCAAACGAAGCGATAAACAACTCAAGGAACTCTGAGTTCATGAAACAAAGGAGAAAAAATCAAAGGAGCCGATTGCCTCGGAAATGCCTGGTGACAATGCCTTGCCAATACCCGAAGAAGATACCGCAGAAAACAAGAAGGCTTATGAAAGTCCTGATTCAATCCCTCAAATCAAATTCCCATGTAAGGAACGGATTGATGGCATTCGACTTCCACTATCGTTCCCACAAAGGTTGAATCGGGAGAAACAAGAATACCAATTCAAGAAGTTTCTCGACATCTTGAAGCAAGTCCACATCAACTTGCTCTTGGTAGAAGCAATCAAAAAAATGTCAAACAACGCCAAGTTATTTAAAGACATTATCACTAAGAGAACTAGAATAGGAGAATTTGAAACCGTTGCTGCAACAGAAGGATGTATGGCTATGCTGTACAACCGAATGCCACCTAAGCTTAAAGATCCCGACAGTTTAACCATACTATGTGCGATAGGGAATCACTATGTCGGGAAGGCATTATGCGATCTTGGAGAAAGCATAAACCTTATGCCGAAATAAGTCTTCTAACGATTGAGAATAGGGAAGGCGAGACCTACTATAGCGATGCTGCAGCTTGCTGATAGATCTTATGTTCACCCAGAAGGAAAATTTGAGGATATCCTAGTAAGTGTTGATAAGTTTATTTTCCCTACTGACTTTATTGTTTTGGATTGTGTAGCAGATGAGTTCATACCTATTATCCTTTGGAGGCCATTCCTAGCTACAAGAAGGACCTAGATCGATGTTGATAGAGGAGAACTCACCATGAGATCAAATGATCAGCAAATCAAGTTGAATATTTTCCATACCCTTAAGCAAGTCAATGGCCCAGAAGAGTGTCAAGTCATCTACGCCACAACCGAGTTCAATCTTGTTGTGGAGAAATAATGCCTTGACAATTGCCTCAGAAATTGCTGTGACAAATGCCTCGGCAATTATTTTGACGAATGCCTTAACCTTGAAGAGCATGAAGGACCAGACGAAGATGAACAAGATGAAGCCAATTGGATAGCAAGTCGTCTAGGTAAGTATTTCGAACCACTAGATTAATCAAGGGAAGAAAGAAGACTAAAAAGACCTTCTATCAAGCAACCTCCTATTCTTTAATTAAAACCACTGCCAGGGCAATTGAAATATGTTTATTTGGGAACCAATAACACATTACCCCGTAATCATCTCCTATAAGTTGCAGCTTGAACAGAAGAAAAGATTGATCGACACACTAAAGCTGCACAAAAAGGCAATAGGATAGACAATTGCCGATTTGAAGGGAATTAGTCCAGCGGCTTGCATGCACAAAATCCTCTTGGAGGATGATCATAAACCAACCATTGAGGCAGAAAGGAGGCTTAACCGAGTCATGAAAGAGGTTGTAAGGAAGGAAATCATCAAATGTCCTGATGTCGGTATCATCTATCCTATCTTTGACAGTACATGGGTAAGTCTGGTACAATGTGTACCGTAAAAGGGAGGTATAATTGTGGTAAGTAATAAAAACAATGAACTAATCCCAACAAGGCCTGTGACCGGATGGAGGGTTTTCATGGATTACCGTAAGTTGAATATAACTACTGGGAAAGACCACTTTCCTTTACCCTTTATTGATTGTTGAGTGTGTAAAAGTTCTATTATTTACACTCTTTTTAACCCATATTTCTGCTGCATTCAAGCATCATTGCATTGCATTTAGGTTAGTTTACAGCAAAACATCACAAATATATTAAAGGCACGGATTCTACTAAAAGATGGCTTATTTTGCAGGTTGCTGCCATAGTTGATGGAGAAGGCGGGCACAGGGCAGAGAAGCAGAGGAGCTGAATGGAACAAGAAGACGATGAGGACGATGCTGCCATGGATCTGCCGTGACAGCAGAGGACGACAGCAAGACAATGGAGGAAAAGCAAAGTGGACCTCGATAGATAGAGAAAATTATGCTCGTCTGTCGTGTGAAAACCCTATATTTTTCCAAGCCCCGGATCAAAAGATATGTCAAGCTAAAGCTCAAGGAGAGGAAATCCCAAGAAACAAGGAAGGCGGCTGAAAAGTAGGATACTTGAAGATTAAGTCTTTATTAGAATCTTACTTTTAATTAAAGTTCTAATCCTTGTTAACTTAGACTACTTGAGCCCAAAGCTTATATAAGGGCATAGATTTTAACCTAGGAGGCATCCAATACCCTATAACCGATAACCAAACCCCTCCGCCATTTACCCGCCGCCGACATGTTCTAAATTTCCCCTAGGGCCACGGGTTGTTTTGTAAAGTAGTTGCAAGAGTTGTTTTTGTTTTAGGATTTTTCCAAGTTCAATAAAATAAACTTCAAGTTCTCTTATTTTGGTTATTAATATCTTGCAAGAGCATCGGGAGAGCATTGTGAGGTTATCCATTTACTTAGCATCGGGAGAGTTAAGTATACGAAAGAAATAAGAGCAAGTTCTCTAGTTTATAGTTGAACTATCTTGTGCCTAGGGATAGGGCAAGGTTAAGTGGCTAAGGAAGAATTCATACACATCGGTGTTCATCCTTCGATTCACGCCGGGAGGTATCATCAAAGACGTGATCATCGACAAACTTGGACCTAGGGATAGGCCAAGGCAGATCTGGGATTCTTTCCAAACTTGAAGTACGGAGTTGGTGTGTTTGCTGCCGCGACGACCAACGGATAGCTTCCGCGACAGGTGCTGCCGCGACAGGCGCGACGACAGAACTGGAGTTCCTAAGCATCGCAATACCTGCACTACTGAGCAATTCAATACCAGCCCATTCTCTCTATCTTGATATTCCAACTCTTTTATTTACATTTTTCTTTATTATTCTCGTGACAATTCTCTTAAATATTTCCTTTACTTTCGTGCAGTGAACTAAAGTGAAGCTATTAGCCCAATCCCTGTGGAGACGATATCCGATACTTCGTATCACTTTACTACTTGCGTCATGTACACTTGCACTACAATTGCGATAGACTCTTTTACACGCAACAAGTTTTTGGCGCCGTTGCCGGGGATTGGCAACATAACTACACCTTTCTTTTATTGCACTTTTCGTTTTTTTTGTTTTTCTTTTTATTTTTCTTTTTCTATTTTTCTTTGGTGCTTTCAACTCTTGCTTTTCACAAGATTTTCTTGTTTATGCGCAGATCTAAAAGAGGTGAAGATCCTGAGTATCCATTAGATCCGGAAATCGAACGTTCCTTCAATCTCAAGAAACAACTTCGCCACCTTTTAGCCAGGAACGAGTACCTTGAGGAACAGCTAGAGAAGATGGCTCGTAACCCGCCCGCTGGTGGAGGTATACCACCTGTCGGTGACCCGCCTGCCGCAGATGGACGACGGTCCTGCCGTGACTACATGTTGAACGATCATGTAGAGCTGGAGACCACGCTGCCGGATATTGATGTTGATAACTTTGAGCTTAAACTTGTCATGTTTAGTATGATCAACAATGCCGGGCAGTTTAGTGGTGCTGTGACAGAGGATGCTAGAGAGCATCTCAAGACGTTCCAGGAGATATGTGGTTCGTTTAGACTGCCAGGAGTTAATCCGGAGATACTGAGGCTTCGGTTATTTCCCCATTCATTGAGGGACATAGCTAAAACTTGGTGGAATAAACTTACGCCGGGTTCAATCGTAACTTGGGCAGATTTATCTCATGAATTCTTATCTCGTTTTAATCCTTCGCATTTATCTGAGCGATTACGTAATGAAATTGCTACTTTTCAACAGGAGGACGACGAGCCGATGCACGAGGCCTGGGACAGATTTACTAATCTTCTTCAGAACTGCCCAATGCATGGATTCCCTGTCTGGAATCAGGTAACTAAGTTCTATAATGCTGCCAACTTACAAACTCGTATTCGAATTGATTCTGCAGCAAACGGACTATTATTGGATAAAGATCCAGACGAGGCATTGCAAGTTTTGAAAAATCTGGCCAAGAATGAGGAGCAGTTTCCGACTACAAGAAGAGGGGGTAAACGGGTACTTGCTATCAAGGACTATGAGGCCGACAACACTATGAAATCACAGGTAGCATTCCTTACTAAAGCAATGAAAAGGTTATTGAATGATGATGGATTACAAGGATTTGCTGTTGAGGAAGTTTGTACCATCCGTGAGGGGAATCATAGTCGGGATGAGTGCCCAATACAAGTAGAAGAGGGAAAATATGTTGGAAATTACAAGCCGAATTACAATTCCAACAATTATAATCCTAATTGGAGGAAGGATCCCAAATTTTCCTAGAGTAACCCTAATAATGCCCTGAATCCTCAAGCACACAATCAGAATCAGGGAGGACCTAGATTGCTGACGCGACAAAAACTGCCGCCGCAGCAGCAACAACAGCCACCACCTGCCACGAGCAGTATATTGGAATAGACGCTAGCCACTTTTATGTCTCAGACTGATACGTATATTGAGAATATGAATCAGTTTGTCAAGAAGACAGAGAACTTCATGGATAAAACAGAGATGAGGATGACAAATCATGAAGCTACTTTGAAATCTCTGGAGACACAAATGGGTCAAGTTTCCCAACATATTAAGCCGAGGCAGAATGAAGGATTCCCTAGCAATACTGAAAATGCTAGACCACCCACACATGAGCAATGTAAGGCGATTACTACTAGGAGTGAGAAGAAATTACCAGGGCCGGAAAAAGAAGCTGACACAGTAAAGGAACCAGCCTTGGATAAACCTACCGAGGAAGCTGCCCCGACAGGTGATAAACAGACTGCTACCGATGAACCTGTCACGACAGCAGAAGCGACAGAGGAGAAAATTGATGAACCCAAACCTCCTCAGATTCGTATGCAGTGGGAAGGACGTATTGCTGACTATCGTCCCCCGCCACCTTTTCCTCAACGGATACAGCAAGCTAAGCAAGAATCTCAACTTAAAAAGATTTATGATATTTTTAAGCAGGTTCATATTAACATTCCGTTGTTAGATGCCGTTAGGGAGATGCCCGGTTATGCTAAATTTCTCAAGGATGTTATGTCGAAAAAATCTAAACTTGGGGAATTCGAAACGGTAAAGATGACAGAAGGTTGCATGAGTATTCTTCATCGGCAGCCATCCCAGAAAAAGAAGGATCCGAGGAGTTTCATCATACCCTACGTAATCGGAAATAAATTCGTGGGTAAGGCACTTTGTGATCTTGGTGCTAGTGTTAATTTAATGCCAAATTCTGTTTTTCAGAAATTAGGTATTGGAAAGGCGCGGCCCACGACAGTAACTCTACAGCTGGCAGACCGCTCTTACGTTAATCCAGAAGGAAAAATTGAAGATATTCTGGTAAGAGTGGATAAGTTTATTTTTCCTGCTGACTTTCTTGTTTTAGATTGTGAGGCAGACGAAAACGCACCAGTCATCCTTGGGCGATCCTTCTTAGGCACGAGAAGATCATTGATTGATGTGGAAAAAGGAGAACTCACCATGCGAGTGAACGATCAAGAGATTAAGTTGAATGTTCTCCAAGCAATGAAACATGCTGATGTGGACGAGGAATGCAAGGCTATCACTGGTGTTACCCTTGATCAACCCTGCATCAGGTCGGGCTGTCACGATATTAAATTTGGGCACTGCCGCGGCAGCCATCTACAGAACTGTCATGACAGTAGCGACGACAGCACCGACGACAGCAACTCCTCTGAATCCGATACATCTGATACTAAAGGTCAGGAGGAGGTAAACTGGATAGGCAATCGTCCGGGTAAGTTATTCGAACCTTTGAATTACACTTCGGATAACCATTTAATCCAAAATCCATCTACTGTTGAACCACCTGCCTTAGAACTTAAACCCCTGCTAGGGCAGTTAAAATATGCTTTTCTTGGTTCAAATGACACACTGCCCGTAATCATCTCTTCTAAGCTGCCACAGGAACAGGAACGGCAGCTAATCGGCATGCTAAGGCAGCACAAAAAGGCGATTGGATGGACGATTGCTGATATACAAGGCATTAGTCCGGCGTTATGTATGCACAAAATCCTTCTAGAGGAAGATCATAAGCCGACTATTGATGCCCAAAGGCGGCTAAACCATGCGATGAAAGAGGTGGTGCGTAAAGAGATAATCAAGTGGTTAGATGCTGGTATTATTTACGCCATCTCCGACAGCAAATGGGTGAGCCCGGTGCAATGCGTTCCAAAGAAAGGAGGAATGACCGTGATAACTAATGAGAACAATGAGTTAATCCCAACCAGGACTGTGACCGGTTGGAGGGTTTGTATGGACTATCGGAAGCTTAACAAAGCTACCCGAAAGGACCATTTTCCTTTACCCTTCATTGATCAAATGCTTGATAGATTAGCAGGTAAACCTTACTATTGTTTTCTTGATGGTTATTCAGGTTACAATCAAATTGCTATCGCACCGGAGGATCAAGAAAAGACGACTTTCACATGCCCCTACGGAACATACGCTTTTAGGAGGATGCCGTTTGGATTATGTAATGCACCCGCCACCTTCCAAAGGTGCATGATGGCCATATTCTCCGACATGGTAGAGGACTTCCTTGAGATTTTTATGGATGATTTTTCCGTCTTTGAAGACGATTTTGAGAGCTGCCTCGGCAATCTACAAAAGGTACTTGAAAGATGCGAAAAAGCTAATCTTGTTTTGAATTGGAAAAAATGCCACTTTATGGTGGATGAAGGGATAGTCCTAGGCCATAAGATTAGCTGCCGTGGGATAGAAGTCGACAGGGCTAAGATTGAAGTAATTGAGAAGCTGCCGCCGCCAACCACAGTCAAGGGCATTAGAAGTTTCTTAGGGCATGCTGGTTTTTACGGGAGATTCATTGCAAATTTCTCAAAAATCACTAAGCCCCTATGCCATCTCTTAGAGCAGAACCGACCCTTTAACTTTAATGAAGAATGTACTGAAACATTCAAGGTTCTGAAGGAAAAACTAGTAACAGCCCCAATAGTACAGCCACCAGACTGGACACAGCCATTTGAGATTATGTTTGATGCTAGTGACTATGCTGTCGGGGCAGCACTTGGACAGCGCAGAGATAAGCTGTTTCATGTCATATACTATGCCAGCAAGACATTTAATGACGCCCAAGTAAACTACACCACCACAGAAAAGGAGCTATTAGCCGTGGTGTTCTCCATTGACAAGTTTCGTTCTTACATACTTGGGAAGAAGGTAATAGTGCATACAGACCATTCTGCCCTTAAGTATCTGTTCGCGAAAAAGGACGCAAAGCCTAGATTGATACGGTGGATCCTGCTATTGCAAGAGTTGGACCTTGAGATCAAGGACAAAAAGGGGACAGAAAATCAAGTGGCAGACCACTTGTCAAGGTTGGAGAAGGGACGGAGTCTACCAATCGACGAGACAAACATACTGGAGACCTTCCCAGATGAGCAGCTCTTTGCTGCCGCAATCGCTGCCGCGACAGCCATGGCGGCAGGTAAGTCTTCTGAACTCCTCTGGTATGCTGATTTCGTTAATTTTATAGTTAGTGGAATACTTCCTTATGATCTTAACTATCAAGCCAGGAAGAGGTTCCAAAATGATGTTAAGCATTATTATTGGGACGAACCTCTTCTTTTCAAAGTGTGTGCAGATCAGGTCATAAGGAGGTGTGTACCATAAGAAGAGCAAGAAGACATTCTCCATCACTGCCATGCTTCACAATATGGAGGTCACTTAGGAGGCAACAAAACTGCTGCCAAGGTGCTGCAGTCAGGGTTCTACTGGCCGACACTGTATAAAGATGCACATGACTTCTATAAGAACTGTGACAGGTGCCAGCGAACAGGTAACATCTCGAGGAGAAACGAGATGCCACTGCAGAACATTCTAGAAGTTGAAATCTTCGACGTTTGGGGGATTGATTTTATGAGACCTTTTCCATCTTCATGTGGAAATCTATACATCCTCCTAGCAGTGGATTATGTCTTTAAGTGGGTTGAAGCCATTGCCACTCAAAAGAATGATGCCAAGACAGTTCAAAAGTTTTTGCACAAAAATATTTTTTCGAGGTTTGGCATCCCTAAGGCGATTATCAGTGATGACGGGAGACATTTTAATAATAGGGTTATTGATGCCGCCTTGAAGAAATATGGTGTCAAGCACAGGATCGCGACAGCATACCACCCACAGACCAATGGACAAGCTGAGATATCTAATAGGGATGTTAAGAACATTCTTGAGAAGATGGTTAAGCCAACTAGGAAAGATTGGTCTTTACTTTTAAATGATGCATTATGGGCACATAGGACAACTTTTAAAACTCCACTGGGCATGTCTCCATACCGACTGATTTATGAAAAACCTGCCACTTGCCTGTCGAGATAGAGCACAAAGCATATTGAGCAATCAAGGCAGTAAATATGGACTTGGACAAGGCAGGCCAGAAAAGGCTGTCGGATTTGAACGAGATCGAAGAAATACGAACAATGGCCTACGACAATGCAAGAATTTACAAGGAGAAAACTAAGAAGTGGCATGACAGGAAGTTGCTGCCACGACAGTTCTGCCCAGGGCAGCTTGTGTTGTTGTTTAATTCTAGACTGAAACTCTTCCCAGGAAAGCTAAAGTCTAGATGGTCTGGCCCTTTCCAAGTGGTACAAGTTTTTCCCCATGGTGCCATTACAATCCGATCATTAAAAGACGGGCACCAATTCAAAGTCAATGGACAACGCCTCAAGCATTATCAGGGGACTGAAGCCCCAGGAATACAGGAAGTGGTTACTTTAGGAGATGCCCCACAAGGCGTCCCTAATTTAACCTAAAATTTATTTTTATTTATTTATTTTCATTTTTTATTATTTATTAGGAAATAAGGTTTATTTTATTCAAATAATATTTTGTTTTTATAATTTCTGTTTTTTAGGAAATAAAGGAGCCAAGAAGAAAAGGAGAAGTGACCCAAGCCCTCCATCCATCCATCAGCCCAACAGATCCCATTTATTGAAGCCTGTCGTTCCAGCTGCCGCCGCAGACACGGATAAGACAGGCTGTCAACAGACTGACACGGTAGACGCAGAAACGTGTGACAGACGCGTAACAGTCGCATAATTACGCGTCAGACGCGTCAGACACGCCAAAACTCATCAGTCGCCCCATTATTCACGCCTGCCGTTACATCATTAAACGGGCAGCAACTCGACCGCTATAAAACCCCGTTCTCATTTTCATTTTCCTCACTTCTGCTTATTCTTACTTGCTTTCTCCTCTCGTTTTTATTTGTTTTCTTTACTTTCACAACCCTTGCAAGTAAAATGTCTTCCAGACAAACCCGCCGCAATGCTGCTTCAGCATCTTCATCAGCAGCACCCGTACCGTCGCCATTCGCCACCAAGGAATTATGGGAGGAAAGAGGATTCATATACGTCCGAAAGGAAGCAAACATGGGGCTCAGACCATTCATCGCGAAGGCGATAAGGGCTCAACTATGGGAGCAGTTCGCAGAACAACCAACAGAATTGAATGACACGCTGGTGAGGGAGTTTTATGCTGCCATTGACAGCAGGACGACAACATCAGTAACTGTCCGTGGGACAGAGGTGCCATTCACAGCCGATAGCATCAACCACATGTATGGCCTCTATTTTGGTCCCAACGACGATGCCCATCAACAGTTTTTGGACACCCTCGACTCTGCCGCCTACGGTGCTGTCATGGCAGAGGTGACAGAAGAGGGGACGGAATGGAATACGAGCAAAAAGAACCCCAACTCTGTAAAAAGGGGACAGCTGCTTCCAGAAGCCAAGCTATGGAACGCCTTCATCAAGAAGCGCATCCTTCCGTCCTCCCATCACACGACAGTGGATCAGCAGAGACTAGCCCTCATCCACTCGATCATGAACGACCGGGCTATCAACGTGGGCCGTTATATGAGGGAAAGCGTTTTGGACTGCACCAATCGATCAACCGCCCGCCTTTGCCTGCCATTCATGATCACATCTCTCTACCGCTGTGCTGCTGTACCAGAAGCCTCCACCGATAAACTGATCAAAGGAAGGGGCTGGACGGATAACAACATTACCAGCCTCATGGAGCTGATAGTCGCAACTCCCCTCTCCTCCTTCAACCCAGCTGCCTCCCCAGCAGAATCATCCGAGGAACTTGCTCCTGAACCTGCCGCAGCAGCCGCCCAGACAGACCAATCTGCCCAAATCCTTGCTGCCATACAGCGGGTGGAAGACAGGCAGATGGGGCTGATGACATTCATCCAGGATTTCGCCAATTCAACGATAAATTTCATTACCAAAACTTTAAATTATCCCGATGTTGTTTTCCCCACTTTCCCTGCCCATTATTTCCACATCCCCACCCCTGTCCACACACCTACACCACCTGCCTCCCCACATGCATTTTGTATCTGGTTTGCCTTTGTCTCCATCAAAGAAGAATTCTGTTTGGGTGATTGTGGATCGTTTGACGAAGTGTGCGCATTTCTTGCCTGTGCATACTACGTTCTCTTTGGATAAGCTGGCAGAGCTGTACATTGCTGAGATTGTGAGGCTGCATGGTGTGCCTAAGTCGATTGTGTCGGATAGGGATCCGAGGTTCACATCGCGTTTCTGGCAGTGTTTGCATCAAGCTCTGGGTACAAGGTTGCATTTCAGTACATCCTATCATCCTCAGTCGGATGGTCAGTCTGAGCGAGTTATCCAGATTTTGGAAGATATGTTGAGATGCTGTGTGATTGAGTTCCAAGGTTCTTGGGAGAAGCATCTGCCTTTGGTTGAGTTCGCTTATAACAACAGTTATCAGGCGAGTATACAGATGGCACCTTATGAGGCTCTCTATGGGAGGAAGTGTAGGACTCCTCTTTGTTGGGCTGAAACTGGTCAAAAGTTGGTTTCGATGCCTGCTTTGTTGAAAGGGACCACCGAGAAGGTGAAGCTCATTTGTGAGAGGTTGAAGGCTGCCTCTGATCGGCAAAAGTCTTACGCGGATTTGAAGCGTAAGGAGATAGAGTATGCGGTGGGTGACCGTGTGTTCTTGAAGGTTTCGCCTTGGAAGAAGGTGATGAGGTTTGGCCGGAAGGGTAAGTTGAGCCCTCGGTACATTGGACCATATGAG
This sequence comes from Hibiscus tridactylites, assembly GCA_958450335.1. NCBI lineage: Eukaryota > Viridiplantae > Streptophyta > Magnoliopsida > Malvales > Malvaceae > Hibiscus > Hibiscus tridactylites. The sequence goes on along the minus strand of OY288289.1, from coordinate 42,696,616 downwards.
GTGGTTGAGCGTGTGGGTCCTGTTGCGTATCGGCTGAGGTTACCTCAGGAGTTGGAGAAGATTCATGATGTGTTTCATGTTTCTATGCTCCGGAAGTATAGATCTGATCCTTTGCATGTGATGCCTGTAGAGGATGTGGTTTTGAATCCGGATTTGACCTATGATGAGGAACCGGTGAAGGTTCTGGATTCGGATAGCAAGGTTCTTCGTGGCAAGACCATTGAGTTGGTGAAGGTGTTGTGGAAGCATCGAGGTGTTGAGGAAGCCACGTGGGAGCGGAAGGAAGACATGCTGAAGCAGTTTCCTTATCTCTTTCCTTCAGGTAAATTTCGAGGACGAAATTTCTTAAGGGGGGGAGAGTTGTAACGCCCCGGTTTTGGGCTTAGGAGTTTTAGGCGTTGACCGGTTGGTCAAAGTGCTGTTCGAATCTTAAGAGGCTAAATTAGGAAAGCCTAGTTCGGGTTGCATTAAAAATATGGAAAAATGTTCTAAAATCATCTTTTAATATAATTAAGTGAACTGTGAAATCAATTTTGGAAAATGAGTTTTGGAAGTGTGACATTTTGGCTAGTGACCAAAATGTAATTTTCGCAAGTTTGGTGGTTGTTTTATAAAGGGTTGGAACTTTGAATCTTTAAGGAGCTATTAATCCAAAAGTGGTTTCTCCAGATTTTTTTCTAAGATATTTTGAGTTATAATTCTGATTTTAAAGTATATCAAAAAGGAGGGAAAAGCCATTTGGCTAATTTCATAACTAACTCCTCATTTTCTTTCTCTCATTTTCTCTCAAACCAAACACTACATTTCCAGAGATTTGTTTCTGATTTTCTCACCTAAATTCCTCCTTTCAACTCTCATTTGATTCCAAATCAACATATCTTTAAAACCTCTTCAATTGCTACAAGTTTCATCAAGGTTTTTCATTGCAAAAAGTGGAGAAACACAAGTTTGGAGGTAAGAACGTCCTTCTCCTGTAAACTATCAGTTCTTTACTGAAATTCCTAAGTTTTCAATCCTAAATTGATGTTTAATTAAAGGCTTTTAAGTTGATTTATGGATCTTGGCTTATTATGCAAGATTTTGATGATTTTTGATGATTTTCGTTAGATCCGAGTAATCTGTGATTTAAGAGGTGTTTTTGATGTTAAATGATCTCTAAAATGATGTGGAATTGAGTTTTGATTGATGCAATCCCGGATAGGTTGAGTTTCCTAAGTTTAGCTTGTGTTTCAAGGTAGTTTTTGAGGTGATCTTGGTGATCTGTTGTTGCTGGAGGTATAAGGTTGTTAATAGGTTGTTTTTAGATGTTATATGATGTTAATGGAAGTGAGGTTTTGCTGGTTTATGGCTGGGCTTTGTTTAGAAGTGGTTTGGATGCATTTTCGGTTGTGTTTGGTGGCCGAAAATGGAGGTTGGATGAGAGCAGCGAGTTTAGGTGCTTTCATTGAAGCAATCAATGCATGATGATGCATTAATCCTCTGCTTTGATGTGTTGAAACAGGGGAGGCATCTTTGGATCCAAGTTTGGTTGAACCGGAAGCTTGATTTGGTGCTTTGGCTTGAAGCAAAGTGGAAATCGGTGAGTGCATTTGTGGAAATTGGATTTTCAGCTTTAAAACCAAGGTTTGAAGGTTTTGGGAGCTTAGTTTAAGTCTAAACAACTTTGCTAAGCTCAAGTGTAAGTTTTCGGATTTTCTCTCTAGTGGTGGCCATGACTTTGATGTGTTGCAAAATTATGTTTGCATGTTTTAATTATTGTTTTGAAAGCATGTTTTAGCATGGATTTTGCTGATGTTGTAAGCCATATGTTGAAGGTAACTCTAGGTAGGAGTACTTTGTTTTTATACATTGAAATAATGTGGTTTGATGCTTTAAAATGCATGATGGAAATGGCTTGGTTTAATGCTTTAAAACAGTGGATTAAATGATGAATATGATGTATATTGGCAAGTGATGTTTTAAAAAGATTAAGGTCACTAAGGTGGTTAAAAGTCCTTGAGTGAGCCTTGTTACTTAAGATCATCAAGGTGGTTAAAAGTCCTTGGATGAGTCTTGTTGCGGACACTAAGGTGGTTAAAAGTCCTTAGGTGATCCTTTCCATGGTGTTTAAAAGTCCATGGGGCCAAGGTGTTTAAAAGTCCTTGGGGCCAAGGTGTTTAAAAGTCCTTGGGGTGATTCAAGCATTGGACACAGAGGTGGTTAAAAGTCCTTGTGTGGTCCTTATTCATGGTGTTTAAAAGTCCATGGCCAAGGTGTTTAAAAGTCCTTGGGGCCAAGGTGTTTAAAAGTCCTTGGGAAAGTTGTTGAACTTGTTTTAAGAAATGAAATGTATCACTTGAGCCAATATGACATGTTAAGTATATTATGAAGCATGAGATGCTTGTTTTAATGATTATGTTGAAGCATGAGATTGCTTGTTTTAAGTATGCTTTTGAGCGTGTGCAAAGGTTGATATTAAGCATGGTTTATAAATGGTTTTAATTGCATTATTGTATTAAGGTTGATATTAAGCATGGTTTATAAATGGTTTTAATTGCATTATTGTATTGTTTTTAATGAGCATGCCTCACTAAGCTTTTGCTTACGCTCTCTACGTTTTCTTAATTCAATAATGCAGAGCATTAGAGTACCTTGAAGGGCAGCAAGATAAGGGCAAGCAATCAAGTTCAAGTGAAGCTCAATGTATGAAGGTTTTATAAATGCATTTTAGCTTTTGTGTGATTTGGCAATGGGGGACCAATGTGTATGTTTTGAGAGGTGTTTGAGACTCCCTAAGTATGTTGAATGTTGTTGAGATTGTTGGTTTTTGTTTTGGAACCTTATATGCTTGTTTTGGAAGTTTGGTGTTGAATAGCTAGCTTGTGTAGGAAGCATGCCATTAAAATTGGGGCTTTTCATATGTGTTGGTTATATGTTGAACTGGTGATGCAATTATGGTCCCTGCATGTTGATTGATTGTGTGGTATGATTTGGTGTTATTAAATTGAAGTTTGAAGCATGTGTGATGTTGATTTTGAGTCGATTTCAGGCAGGGGTATCGGTACTCGGGCTTGCGTATCGATACGCATGAGCCAAATATGCACATTTCTGCACAGGGGTATCGGTACGGTTGTGTGGGTATCGATACCGTCTAGGCTAATTATGAATGCCGTATCGAAACGCGGGACCTCGTATCGATACCATCCCTGGAGTTTGGTTACTGTCTTCCCCACGTACCGATACGACTCCAGGCGTATCGATACGTGACCGTTAATTCGGTTAAAAGTATCTTTATATGTTTGGATTGTTTGCATTTTAGTCCTGAATCTTGTTTTTGCAATTGTATGAGCTTGGGATGTCCGTTTGAGCTGAAATTTGGCAGAGAGGCATGAAACCTGATTAATTTCAAGATGGTAACTTTAATTTGGACTAAGTCCTCATATTTATCAGAATTTACAATTTGGTCCCTAAAGTAGTAATTTGTTCAATTGGGTCCCTGTTTGATCTCTGATGTTTGTGATCTTTGAGTATGATGTTTGTGTGATCACAATTAGGATTAATGTGCATCTAGACAAGATTAAAAAGAAAAAAAAGGGTCGTTAATCAAGGTTGACTTTCGGGTTAACTTTGGTTTTCCCCGTGTGACTTTCTTAATTCGGGTCAACCGTCTAGGCCGGGTTAAGGGGGTTACATCACGTAGAGAGTTAAGAGGTAATGTGCGAGCTACGGCTCCCAATGAGAACGAAAATGAAGAGAATACGGGTAGTGCAGTGTTACCCCCTCCTCCGCCTGGTGGTGGTGCTAGAGGTGAGTGAGCTGAAGCTGCAGCTGGTGCTGGAGCTGCTGGACCAGAGGTTGGTCAGGGGCAAGCTATGCCTGATATGTCGATGCTGGTACAAGCTATTGCGGGTGCTTTTCGAGCAGCAGTAGCTGGAGCTCAAGGAGCTGGGCATCAGGGAGATGCTGGAGTCAGATTACCTTTGGAGCGTCTGCGCAGTCTTGGTGGGACTGAGTTCAGAGGTATGTCTGCTGAAAGTTCGGAAGCTTGGCTGGAGAGTACCAAGCGTATCTTGGGTCAGATGAGCTGCACGGATGTGCAAAAGTTGGGCTGTGTTGTGTCCTTGCTGCAGGACGATGCATATACGTGGTGGACGACCACCATAGCTGGGATGGCTGAAGTTGATGTTACTTGGACATTCTTTCAGAATGCGTTCAAGAGGAGATATCTAGGAGTGAGATATCTGGATGAGAAAAAGCGTGAATTCATGTCTCTTACCCAAGGGAGCATGAGTGTGGCTGAGTATGAAGTGCAGTTTGTACGCCTCAGTCAGTATGCACCGGAGCTGATACCTGATGATCGAGAGAGGTGCGAAAGGTTCCGTTATGGCTTGGTGACGGAAGTAAAGACCTACATGTTGGCTGCTGAGTACAATGATTTTGATGTGTTGGTTGGTCGATCCAAGGACATTGAGATGAACTTGGGTTTAGCTGCGAAAGGTGCTGGAGCAAGTTCTGGCAAGAGAGCTGCTGAGTATAGTTCCGGAGGTGGACGGAACAAGAGGGGACGTGATCAGAAGTATCAGTCCTCAGCCAAGAGAGGTGGTGGTGCACCTGCTAGAGGTGGTTTTGCTAGAGCTGAACCAAGTGCTTGTTGGATCTGTGGTTCGCGTGGTCACATGAAGCGTGACTGTCCTCGAGCTGTGAGAGAGGTGCAAGCTCCTGTTGCGGCTGCTGGTAATGGATGTTGGAACTGTGGTTCTGTTGACCATCTGAGGCGAGATTGTCCGAGGTTGGCTGGTGGCCAAGATCGTGCTCCTGTTGTAGCTGCACAACAGAGAGGTCGTGGGCGCGGCCGTGGTAATTTTCAGAGAAGAGAGGAAGGTGGTCGCGGAGTAGCTCATGTTGTGGCTATTCAGCCTGAGGGTGGTGGCCAAGCGAGGGTGTATGCTCAGCGCGAGGGAAGGAATGATGCTGATGTGATTGCAGGTACCTTTACTTTGCAATCCTTGTCATTGCTTTCTTTGATTGATTCTGGATCTACGCATTCATACATTTTGCGTGAGCATGCTGAATTGCTTGGTTTGCCTGTTGAGTCTTTGGATGTTGGAGTTCGTGTCACTAGTTCTTTTGGTGAAACTGTTGTGACTCGAAAGCTTTATAGAAGGTGTCCCTTGGTTGTTCAAGAACATGTCTTTCATGTTAATCTTATGGAGTTGCCTTTCTATGGTTTTGATGTGATCCTTGGTATGGATTGGCTTGCTGAGCATCGTGCTGTTGTGGATTGTGAGAATAAGCGGGTTTCGCTTAAGCTTGTGGATGATTATGAAGTTGTTGTAGTTGGCGAGAATGTGAAGTTTCTTGCTAATGTGGTGTCTACCTTGGAGGCGAGTAGGATGTTGAGGCAAGGGTGCGAAGCTTATCTAGCTTTTGTGATGAATCCTAGCTCTAAGGAGTTGAGGGTGCAAGATATCAAGGTTGTGAAGGAGTTCCCTGGTGTTTTTCCTGAAGAGTTGCCTGGTTTACCTCCTAATCGCGAGGTGGAGTTTGGAATTGAGCTGTATGAGAATACAACTCCTGTGTCCATTACTCCCTATAGAATGGCACCTAAGGAGCTGAAGGAGCTGAAGACGCAGTTGCAAGAGCTGCTAGATCGTGGTTTCATCCGGCCGAGTGTGTCGCCTTGGGGTGCTCCTGTCTTGTTTGTGAAAAAGAAAGATGGCACTATGAGGATGTGCATTGATTACCGTCAGCTGAACAAGTTGACTATCAAGAATCGGTATCCTTTGCCGAGGATTGATGATCTCTTTGATCAATTTCGGGGAGCGGCTGTGTTCTCTAAGATTGACTTGAGGTCAGGGTATTATCAGTTGAAGGTGAAGGATGTGGATGTGCCTAAGACAGCTTTCAGGACAAGGTATGGGCATTATGAGTTCCTTGTGATGCCGTTTGGGTTGACAAATGCTCCTGCTGCTTTCATGGACATGATGAATCGTGTGTTTCATGAATACCTGGACAAGTTCGTTGTGGTGTTCATTGATGATATCCTCGTGTACTCGCGTACTGAGGAGGAGCACGAAGAGCATTTGAGGGTTGTGCTGCAAGCCTTGTTGGAGAATCAGCTTTATGCTAAGCTGAGCAAGTGTGAGTTTTGGCTTAAGGAGGTGGTGTTTCTAGGGCATGTGGTCTCAGCTGAGGGGATTCGTGTTGATCCTCAGAAGATTGAAGCAGTGATGAACTGGAAAGTTCCTAAGTCTGTTCATGAAGTCCGTAGTTTCCTTGGTTTGGCGGGATACTACCGGAGGTTTGTGGATGGTTTTTCCAAGATTGCTGCTCCTTTGACGAAGCTGTTGCAGAAGGATGTTAAGTATGAGTGGACAGAAGCGAGACATCAGGCTTTTGAGAAGCTGAAAGCGGCTTTGACGCAAGCTCCTATCTTGATTCAGCCTGAATCAGGGAAAGAGTTTGTGGTCTATAGTGATGCATCCTATGTTGGTTTGGGGTGTGTGCTGATGCAAGAGGGTAAGGTTGTGGCTTATGCGTCGCGGCAGTTGAAGGTGCATGAGCGCAACTTTCCTACGCATGACATTGAGCTGGAGGCAGTGGTGTTTGCTCTGAAGATCTGGAGACATTACCTGTATGGTGAGAAGTGTACTGTGTACACGGATCACAAGAGTTTGAGGTATCTGATGTCTCAGAAGGAGTTGAATCTTAGGCAGCGGCGTTGGCTGGAGTTGCTCAAGGATTATGATTTGACGATTGAGTATCATCCTGATAAAGCTAATGTTGTTGCTGATGCCTTGAGTAGAAAGGTAGCTGTTGAGCTGAGAGCTATGTTTGCTAGCTTGAGCATATCGCGAGATGGTGGTCTTGTTGCTGAGTTGCAAGTGAAACCATCTTTGGTTCAGTTGATCAAGGAAAAGCAGTTGCTGGATGATTCCTTGGTGTCTCATGTTCAGGATATCGCGGAGGGTAGACCTTCGGATTTCTGCTTTAATGAGGATGGTGTGTTGTGTTTTGGTAGTCGGATAGTAGTGCCTGCTGATGTTGAGTTGAGGCGTGCTATTCTGACTGAAGGTCATAGTAGTCCTTTTGCTATGCACCCTGGTAGTACTAAGATGTACCGTGATCTTCGTGATGAGTACTTTTGGGTGGGTTTGAAGAAAGATGTGGCAGAGTTTGTGAGCAAGTGTTTGGTGTGTCAGCGAGTTAAGGCTGAACATCAGGTTCCTTCTGGGTTGTTGCAACCGTTGAAAATCCCTGAATGGAAGTGGGAGAGGGTTACCATGGATTTTGTATCTGGTTTGCCTTTGTCTCCATCAAAGAAGAATTCTGTTTGGGTGATTGTGGATCGTTTGACGAAGTGTGCGCATTTCTTGCCTGTGCATACTACGTTCTCTTTGGATAAGCTGGCAGAGCTGTACATTGCTGAGATTGTGAGGCTGCATGGTGTGCCTAAGTCGATTGTGTCGGATAGGGATCCGAGGTTCACATCGCGTTTCTGGCAGTGTTTGCATCAAGCTCTGGGTACAAGGTTGCATTTCAGTACATCCTATCATCCTCAGTCGGATGGTCAGTCTGAGCGAGTTATCCAGATTTTGGAAGATATGTTGAGATGCTGTGTGATTGAGTTCCAAGGTTCTTGGGAGAAGCATCTGCCTTTGGTTGAGTTCGCTTATAACAACAGTTATCAGGCGAGTATACAGATGGCACCTTATGAGGCTCTCTATGGGAGGAAGTGTAGGACTCCTCTTTGTTGGGCTGAAACTGGTCAAAAGTTGGTTTCGATGCCTGCTTTGTTGAAAGGGACCACCGAGAAGGTGAAGCTCATTTGTGAGAGGTTGAAGGCTGCCTCTGATCGGCAAAAGTCTTACGCGGATTTGAAGCGTAAGGAGATAGAGTATGCGGTGGGTGACCGTGTGTTCTTGAAGGTTTCGCCTTGGAAGAAGGTGATGAGGTTTGGCCGGAAGGGTAAGTTGAGCCCTCGGTACATTGGACCATATGAGGTGGTTGAGCGTGTGGGTCCTGTTGCGTATCGGCTGAGGTTACCTCAGGAGTTGGAGAAGATTCATGATGTGTTTCATGTTTCTATGCTCCGGAAGTATAGATCTGATCCTTTGCATGTGATGCCTGTAGAGGATGTGGTTTTGAATCCGGATTTGACCTATGATGAGGAACCGGTGAAGGTTCTGGATTCGGATAGCAAGGTTCTTCGTGGCAAGACCATTGAGTTGGTGAAGGTGTTGTGGAAGCATCGAGGTGTTGAGGAAGCCACGTGGGAGCGGAAGGAAGACATGCTGAAGCAGTTTCCTTATCTCTTTCCTTCAGGTAAATTTCGAGGACGAAATTTCTTAAGGGGGGGAGAGTTGTAACGCCCCGGTTTTGGGCTTAGGAGTTTTAGGCGTTGACCGGTTGGTCAAAGTGCTGTTCGAATCTTAAGAGGCTATATTAGGAAAGCCTAGTTCGGGTTGCATTAAAAATATGGAAAAATGTTCTAAAATCATCTTTTAATATAATTAAGTGAACTGTGAAATCAATTTTGGAAAATGAGTTTTGGAAGTGTGACATTTTGGCTAGTGACCAAAATGTAATTTTCGCAAGTTTGGTGGTTGTTTTATAAAGGGTTGGAACTTTGAATCTTTAAGGAGCTATTAATCCAAAAGTGGTTTTTCCAGATTTTTTCTAAGATATTTTGAGTTATAATTCTGATTTTAAAGTATATCAAAAAGGAGGGAAAAGCCATTTGGCTAATTTCATAACTAACTCCTCATTTTCTTTCTCTCATTTTCTCTCAAACCAAACACTACATTTCCAGAGATTTGTTTCTGATTTTCTCACCTAAATTCCTCCTTTCAACTCTCATTTGATTCCAAATCAACATATCTTTAAAACCTCTTCAATTGCTACAAGTTTCATCAAGGTTTTTCATTGCAAAAAGTGGAGAAACACAAGTTTGGAGGTAAGAACGTCCTTCTCCTCTAAACTATCAGTTCTTTACTGAAATTCCTAAGTTTTCAATCCTAAATTGATGTTTAATTAAAGGCTTTTAAGTTGATTTATGGATCTTGGCTTATTATGCAAGATTTTGATGATTTTTGATGATTTTCGTTAGATCCGAGTAATCTGTGATTTAAGAGGTGTTTTTGATGTTAAATGATCTCTAAAATGATGTGGAATTGAGTTTTGATTGATGCAATCCCGGATAGGTTGAGTTTCCTAAGTTTAGCTTGTGTTTCAAGGTAGTTTTTGAGGTGATCTTGGTGATCTGTTGTTGCTGGAGGTATAAGGTTGTTAATAGGTTGTTTTTAGATGTTATATGATGTTAATGGAAGTGAGGTTTTGCTGGTTTATGGCTGGGCTTTGTTTAGAAGTGGTTTGGATGCATTTTCGGTTGTGTTTGGTGGCCGAAAATGGAGGTTGGATGAGAGCAGCGAGTTTAGGTGCTTTCATTGAAGCAATCAATGCATGATGATGCATTAATCCTCTGCTTTGATGTGTTGAAACAGGGGAGGCATCTTTGGATCCAAGTTTGGTTGAACCGGAAGCTTGATTTGGTGCTTTGGCTTGAAGCAAAGTGGAAATCGGTGAGTGCATTTGTGGAAATTGGATTTTCAGCTTTAAAACCAAGGTTTGAAGGTTTTGGGAGCTTAGTTTAAGTCTAAACAACTTTGCTAAGCTCAAGTGTAAGTTTTCGGATTTTCTCTCTAGTGGTGGCCATGACTTTGATGTGTTGCAAAATTATGTTTGCATGTTTTAATTATTGTTTTGAAAGCATGTTTTAGCATGGATTTTGCTGATGTTGTAAGCCATATGTTGAAGGTAACTCTAGGTAGGAGTACTTTGTTTTTATACATTGAAATAATGTGGTTTGATGCTTTAAAATGCATGATGGAAATGGCTTGGTTTAATGCTTTAAAACAGTGGATTAAATGATGAATATGATGTATATTGGCAAGTGATGTTTTAAAAAGATTAAGGTCACTAAGGTGGTTAAAAGTCCTTGAGTGAGCCTTGTTACTTAAGATCATCAAGGTGGTTAAAAGTCCTTGGATGAGTCTTGTTGCGGACACTAAGGTGGTTAAAAGTCCTTAGGTGATCCTTTCCATGGTGTTTAAAAGTCCATGGGGCCAAGGTGTTTAAAAGTCCTTGGGGCCAAGGTGTTTAAAAGTCCTTGGGGTGATTCAAGCATTGGACACAGAGGTGGTTAAAAGTCCTTGTGTGGTCCTTATTCATGGTGTTTAAAAGTCCATGGCCAAGGTGTTTAAAAGTCCTTGGGGCCAAGGTGTTTAAAAGTCCTTGGGAAAGTTGTTGAACTTGTTTTAAGAAATGAAATGTATCACTTGAGCCAATATGACATGTTAAGTATATTATGAAGCATGAGATGCTTGTTTTAATGATTATGTTGAAGCATGAGATTGCTTGTTTTAAGTATGCTTTTGAGCGTGTGCAAAGGTTGATATTAAGCATGGTTTATAAATGGTTTTAATTGCATTATTGTATTAAGGTTGATATTAAGCATGGTTTATAAATGGTTTTAATTGCATTATTGTATTGTTTTTAATGAGGATGCCTCACTAAGCTTTTGCTTACGCTCTCTACGTTTTCTTAATTCAATAATGCAGAGCATTAGAGTACCTTGAAGGGCAGCAAGATAAGGGCAAGCAATCAAGTTCAAGTGAAGCTCAATGTATGAAGGTTTTATAAATGCATTTTAGCTTTTGTGTGATTTGGCAATGGGGGACCAATGTGTATGTTTTGAGAGGTGTTTGAGACTCCCTAAGTATGTTGAATGTTGTTGAGATTGTTGGTTTTTGTTTTGGAACCTTATATGCTTGTTTTGGAAGTTTGGTGTTGAATAGCTAGCTTGTGTAGGAAGCATGCCATTAAAATTGGGGCTTTTCATATGTGTTGGTTATATGTTGAACTGGTGATGCAATTATGGTCCCTGCATGTTGATTGATTGTGTGGTATGATTTGGTGTTATTAAATTGAAGTTTGAAGCATGTGTGATGTTGATTTTGAGTCGATTTCAGGCAGGGGTATCGGTACTCGGGCTTGCGTATCGATACGCATGAGCCAAATATGCACATTTCTGCACAGGGGTATCGGTACGGTTGTGTGGGTATCGATACCGTCTAGGCTAATTATGAATGCCGTATCGAAACGCGGGACCTCGTATCGATACCATCCATGAAGTTTGGTTACTGTCTTCCCCATGTACCGATACGACTCCAGGCGTATCGATACGTGACCGTTAATTCGGTTAAAAGTATCTTTATATGTTTGGATTGTTTGCATTTTAGTCCTGAATCTTGTTTTTGCAATTGTATGAGCTTGGGATGTCCGTTTGAGCTGAAATTTGGCAGAGAGGCATGAAACCTGATTAATTTCAAGATGGTAACTTTAATTTGGACTAAGTCCTCATATTTATCAGAATTTACAATTTGGTCCCTAAAGTAGTAATTTGTTCAATTGGGTCCCTGTTTGATCTCTGATGTTTGTGATCTTTGAGTATGATGTTTGTGTGATCACAATTAGGATTAATGTGCATCTAGACAAGATTAAAAAGGAAAAAAAAGGGTCGTTAATCAAGGTTGACTTTTGGGTTGACTTTGGTTTTCCCCGTGTGACTTTCTTTATTCGGGTCAACCGTCTAGGCCGGGTTAAGGGGGTTACATCACCTGCCCCGACGGCAGCTGGCAGTCCTCCGGCCAACACCTCCGCCCGAGGAATGAAGCGACCGGCCTCAGACGATAGGGAGGCAGAACCTCCTATTAGGAGGAATTTGGCGAAGGAATTCACGCCTGTCAAGAGGCAGAAACACGTGGCCGACAGAAAACTAATGCCCAAGGCCAGCACCACCACCAGCAGCACTTGGGATAGCGGCAGCAGCTCAGACATCCAGGTCGTGGAGCAACCTGCCCAGCCTGCCCCACCACCCAGACGCCGCCACCAAATCCGTGTCAGTAGCAGCAGTGAAGACAGCGATTAAAATCTAAGTCTTTTATTTTCTTTTCATTGCTGCCTGCTTTTCTATATTTTGTGATGTACCTGCCTTCATCTTATCTGTCATTTGCATTGAGGGCAATGCAACCCTCGAGTTTGGGGGTGGAAACCCTCCATTTTAATGGAGTCTTAATACATCTTTAATTAATTGTTGTCTCTTTTATTTAATTAAGTTCTCTTAAAAAAAATCAGAAAAGACTAAAACTGTTGGCTTAAAACTGTGAAGTGAACTTACCTGTCATGACAGCTCTGTCGTGGCAGCATCTTTAGGACAGTTTAAAGAGAAGTTTAGAACCTTTCTATAGTTCTGAAAAACTTAAACACCATTGTGACTGTTATATTGCTTAGATTTCTTTTAGCCAAACTAGAATAGGAAGCTTAGTACTTGAATAGCCCCTAGAGGTGCCTAACACTGGCTCTAGGAAAGAAGTTTAGCAAAAGAAACTCAAAAACCTAGGGGTGCCCGAAACCGGATCTAGGAAGCTAACTAGAGGTGCCCAAAACTGGCTCTAGAAAAAAAAATTTAGCTTGAAAATGGAAGAAAAAGAAGCATGAAAATGTGTCTTCAAGAAAATAAACTTTGGCATAAAAATTCGAGTTAAAAAGTTGAATATTCTAGTGAAACTAAGAGAGTCTTAGCATATAACTGTTCACAAGCATGCACACACTACACGAGGACTATAGTGAGATTCCGGACAGATCCAAATCTTTCCGACAGGTTGCTGCCGCCACAGAGAATGAGCGACGGGTAAGGGACAGTTCACTGTTTGAAAGCCAACACCAAAAATATTCATTTTCTTTTAGGTCTTAATTGCTTGAGGGCAAGCAAAAACTTGAGTTTGGGGGTGTGTTGAGTGTGTAAAAGTTCTATTATTTACACCATTTTAACCCATATTTCTGCTGCATTCAAGCATCATTGCATTGCATTTAGGTTAGTTTACAGCAAAACATCACAAATATATTAAAGGCACGGATTCTACTAAAAGATGGCTTATTTTACAGGTTGCTGCCATAGTTGACGGAGAAGGCGGGCATAAGGCAGAGAAGCAGAGGAGTTGAATGGAACAAGCGGACGATGAGGACGATGCTGCCATGGATCTGCCGTGACAGCAGAGGACGACATCAAGACAGTGGAGGAAAAGCAAAGTGGACCTCGATAGATAGAGAAAATTATGCTCGTCTGTCGTGTGAAAACCCTATATTTTTCCAAGCCCCGGATCAAAAGATATGTCAAGCCAAAGCTCAAGGAGAGGAAATCCCAAGAAACAAGGAAGGCGGCTGAAAAGTAGGATACTTGAAGATTAAGTCTTTATTAGAATCTTACTTTTAATTAAAGTTGTAATCCTTGTTAACTTAGACTACTTTAGCCCAAAGCTTATATAAGGGCATAGATTTTAACCTAGGAGGCATCCAATACCCTATAACCGATAACCAAACCCCTCCGCCATTTACCCGCCGCCGACATGTTCTAAATTTCCCCTAGGGCCACGGGTTGTTTTGTAAAGTTGTTGCGAGGGTTCTTTTTGTTTTAGGATTTTTCCAAGTTCAATAAAATAAACTTCAAGTTCTCTTATTTTGGTTATTAATATCTTGCAAGAGCATCGGGAGAGCATTGTGAGGTTATCCATTTACTTAGCATCGGGAGAGTTAAGTATACGAAAGAAATAAGAGCAAGTTCTCTAGTTTATAGTTGAACTATCTTGTGCCTAGGGATAGGGCAAGGTTAAGTGGCTAAGGAAGAATTCATACACATCGTTGTTCATCCTTCGATTCACGCCGGGAGGTATCATCAAAGACGTGATCATCGACAGACTTGGACCTAGGGATAGGCCAAGGCAGATCTGGGATTCTTGCCAAACTTGAAGTACGGAGTTGGTGTGTTTGCTGCCGCGACGACCAACGGACAGCTGCCGCGACAGGTGCTGCCGCGACAGGCGCGACGACAGAACTAGAGTTCCTAAGCATCGCAATACCTGCACTACTGAGCAATTCAATACCAGCCCATTCTCTCTATCTTGATATTCCAACTCTTTTATTTACGTTTTTATTTATTATTCTCGTGACAATTCTCTTAAATATTTCCCTTACTTTCGTGCAGTGAACTAAGGTGAAGCTATTAGCCCAATCCCTGTGGAGACGATATCCGATACTTCGTATCACTTTACTACTTGCGTCGTGTAAACTTGCACTACAATTGCGATAGACTCTTTTACACGCAACATTGATCAAATGCTTGACCATCTTGCAGGTAAACCCTTTTATTGTTTTCTTGATGGTTATTCAGGTTATAACCAAATTGCCATAGCACCAGAAGACCAAGAAAAGGCCACATTCACATGCCCATATGGCACTTATGCCTTTCAAAGGATGCCATACGAATTATGTAATGCCCTGATAACCTTCCAACGATGCATGATGGAAATTTTCTCCGACATGGTAGAATATTTCCTGGAAATCTTCATGGACAATTTCTCGATATTTGGAGATGATTTCGACAATTTCCTAGGCAATATGGAGAATGTACTTAAAATATGCGAGGAATCCAACTTGGTCCTAAATTGGGAGAAGTGCCACTTTATGGTGGATGAAGGCATAGTTCTAGGCCACAAAATCTCATCGAAGGTGTTGAGTGTGTAAAAGTTCTATATTTTACCCCCTATTTAACACATATTTCTGCTGCATTCAAGCATAATTCATTGCATTTAGGATAGATTTCAGTTATACATCACAATTATACGAAAAGGCACAGTTGCTGCTAATTTTGGTTACTTTTGCAGGTAGCTGCTGTAGCAGACGCAGGGCAGTGGAGAAGCAGAGCTGGAACACTGGGCTGCAGGCGAGAAGAAGGATGCTTCCATGGCCGCTACCGTGGCAGCTAATGGCGACAACAATAATGAAGGGAAGAAGTGAAGTGGAGCTCGACAGAAAGAGGAAATTAAGCCAGTCTGTCGTAGAGCACTCTTATATTTTTCTGAGCCCTAGATCAGAATGAAGGCCAAGGCCAAAGTTCAAGGAAGGAACTCCAAGCAAGAAGAGAGGACGAATTGAAGATATCTACTTTGAAGATTTAGTCTTTAATAAAGTTGTACTTTAATTTAAACTTGTATTCTTGCGATATTAGAAAACTTGAACCCAAGACCTATATAAAGGCATGTAATTCGACTTAGGGAAGGATATCTTACTCTCTAGCCATCTTCGCCTAAACCCTAGTCGTTTCCCCCTTCTCATCATGTTCTAAACTTCCCCTAGGGCTAAGGGTTGATTCTGTAAAGTAGTTGCAAGGATTGCATTATTTTAGGAATTTTTTCTGTTTAATAAAATAGATTTCAAGTTTGCTTATTCTGGTTTTCAACATCTTGCAAGAGTATCAGGAGAGCATTGTGAGATTACACATTTACTTAATATCAAGATAGTTGAGTATACAAAAGGAATAAGTACGGGTTCTCCAGTTTATGGTTGAACTATCTCGGACCTAGGTATAGGACGAGGTTAAGTGGCTAAAGAAGAATTCAACAACATTGATGTTCATCCTTCGATTCACGCCGGGAGGTATCATCAAGACGAGTTCATCGACAGATTTGGACCTAGGGATAGGCCAAGACATAGCAGGGATTCTTGCCAAGCTTGAAGTACTGAGTTGTGTGTTTGCTTCCGCGACAACAACAGACCGCTGCCGAATCAGGTGCTGCCGCGACATGCGCTACGACAGAACAGATAAATCCTAGACAGTGCGAACACTTGCACTACGGAGCAAATCAATACCGGCCTACTTTTCACTCTGAATATTTTCATCTTTTATTTCCAGTCTTCTTTATTATTTCGTGAAAAACAATTAAACTCTTTATGTTCCCTTTCGTGCAGAAAATCGAGGTTAAAGCTATTAGCCCAGTCCCTGTGGAGACGATATCCGATACTTACGTATCGCTTTACTACTTGCGTCGTGTACACTTGCACTACATTGCGATACACACTTTTACACGCAACAAGTTTTTGGCGCCGTTGCCGGGGACTGGCAACATATCTTTACCCTATTTTTACTGCACTTTCTTTAATTTTTCTGTTTTTACTTGGATTGTTCACCTTGTGCTTTTCACAAGGTCTTTTGTTTGCTTATGCGCAGATCTCAACAAGGGAAAGAACCTGAGCACAAGTTAGATCCTGAAATCGAACGAACTTGCAACCTCAGAAAACAAGTCCGCCTCCTAGTAGAACGAAACAAGTACTTGGAGGAACAGTTAGAAGCAATGGTGAACGAAAGACACGAAGAAAGGAGGAACAACCAAGGGAATCTCCGAGGTCCTGAAGATCCTGTCGGAGATGGAGGAAACGGACAGCCTGCCGACCTCGTGCTGCTGCCGCACGCCGGTCATGCCGAGACTACATGATCAATGATCATGTGTAACTAGAGACCACCCTGCCGGATGTGCAAGTTGAGAATTTCGAGCTGAAACCTGTCATGTTTAACATGATTAATTCCACTGGCCAATTTAGTGGTGCTGCTACAGAGGATGCGAGGGAACATCTGAAAACGTTCCAAGAAATCTATGGTTCGTTTAGACTACCAGGAGTAAATCCGGAGATACTGAGGCTTCGGTTATTTCCTCATTCATTGAGGGACAGTTCTAAAACTTGGTGGAACAAACTAACGCCGAGTTCAGTACGAACTTGGGCAGATTTAACTCGTGAATTTTTGTCTCGTTTTAACCCTTCCCATTTATTTGAGCGATTACGTAACGAAATCGCTACTTTTCAACAGGAAGATGACGAGCCTATGCACGAGGCATGGGACATGTTTACCACTCTTCTGAGGAATTGCTCGATGCATGGATTCCCTGTTTGGAATCAGGTAATCAAATTCTACAATGCTGCCAACCTACAGACTCGTATGAGAATCGATTCAACAGCCAATGGGTTGTTGTTAGATAAAGATCCAGAGGACGCCATGGTAATGTTAAAGAATTTGGCTAAGAATGAAGAACAATTCCCCACATCAAGGAGAGGTAAACGAGTACTAGTCGTGATGGATTATGAAGCCGTTAATTCCTTAAAGACACAAGTTGCATATCTCACAAAGGCGGTAGAGAACTTGCTGAAGAAGGATTCTCAACCTGCTTATGCTGCAGAAGAGGTATGTGGAACTTGTGGTGGGTGTAACGCCCCGGTTTTGGGCTTAGGAGTTTTGGGTTTCGGACCGGTTCGGTCGGAGTGTGGTTCGAATATATAAAGGTGAATTTAGGAAAGCCTAGTTCGGGTTGCATTAAAAATATGGAAAAATGTCTTAAAATCCTCTTTTAATATATATAAGAGAGTGGTGAAATCAATTTTACAAAATGAGGTTTGGAAGGGTGACATTTTGGCTAGTGACCAAAATGTAATTTTTGAAAACTGTGAGACTGTTTTAAAAAGGATTGAAACTTTGAATCTTTAAGGAGCTATTTACCCAATGGGAGTTTCTCCAGATTTTCTAAGATATTAAATGATTTATTATTGGTTTTTAAACAAAAGAAAAGTGGAGGGAAGATATTTTCCTATTTCCAACTAACTTTTCCATATTTCCATTTTCTATTTTCTCTCATCTTTTTCTCTCAAACCAAACATCTTTCTCCAGAACTTTTCCTTCTGATTTTGATATCCAAACATGAGATTTTGATTCTCTTTTGATCTCTAATCATCTCTTCAACAAAACCTCACCATTTGCTAATTGGATTTTCAAGATTTTGGTTCCAAAAAGGGAGAAAACTCAAGTTTGGAGGTAAGAACGTCCTTCTCCTCTAAACTCTCAGTTCTTTACTGAAATTCCTAAGTTCTCAATCCTTAAATTGTGTTTTATAAATGGTTTTAAGGTTGTGTTATTGATATTGGCTTTTAAATGCAAGATTTGGTTGATTTTGATGAAATTTCGTATGATCTGATTGGGCAGTGTTTTGAGGTGTCAATTTGATGTTAAATGAATGTTAAATTGATGAGAAATTGAGTTTTAATTAATGCAATCCCGGATAGGTTGAATTTCCTAAGTTTAGCTTGTGTTCTTGGTTGTTTTTGGAGTGATCTTGTGGATCTGTTGTTGCTGGAGGTATAAGGATGATGTTAGATCCTTTTTGGATGTTAAATGATGTTTAAGGATGGTTAGATTTGATGGATCTTGGCTGGGTAATGTTGTGGAGTTGTTTGGATGCATTTTCGGTTGTGTTTGGTAGCCGAAAATGGAGTGTGGATGAGAGCAGCGAGTTTAGATGCTTTCATTGAAGATATTAATGCATGATGATGCATTAATCCTCTGCTTTGATGTGTGTAAAACAGGGGAGTCATCTTTGGATCCAAGTGGTGGTGATCCGGAAGCTTGATTGGTATTTCGGCAAGAGGCAAAACGGAATCGGTGAGTGGACTTTTGGTTTTCAGCTTTGAAACCAATGTTTTGAAGGTTTGGGAGCTTAGTTTAAGTATAAGCAACTTAGCTAAGCTCAAGAGTAAGTTTTCGGAAAAACTCTCTTGGTGATGGCCATGGATTGGTGGTATGCAACGTGGTTTGTTTGCATGATTTAAATTCTGTTTTGAAAGCATATCTAGCATGTTTATTTGCTAAGATTATAAGCCATGTGTTGAAGGAAGCTCAAGGTAAGAGTTCCTTGTTTTTGAACATTGTTTTAATGTGGTTTGATGCTTAAAGATGCATGATGTTTATGGCTTTGTAAAATGCTTTAAAACAGTGGAATATTGATGATAATGATGCATATTGGCAAGTGATGGTTAAGGTCACAAAGGTGGTTAAAAGTCCTTGTGTGAGCCTTGTTTATTTAAGAATATCAAGGTGTTTAAAAGTCCTTGGATGGTTCTTGGTTAAGATCACCAAGGTGGTTAAAATTCCTTGTGTGAGGCTTGTTATTTAAGAACAACATGGTGTTTAAAAGTCCATGGTTGGTTCTTGGTTAAGGTTACAAAGGTGGTTAAAATTCCTTGTGTAAGCCTTGTTATTTAAGAACATCAAGGTGTTTAAAAGTCCTTGGATGATTCTTGTTAAGGACACAAAGGTGTTTAAAAGTCCTTGTGTGGTCCTTGCCATGGTGTTTAAAAGTCCATGGGGTTAAGGACACAATGGTGTTTAAAAGTCCATGTGTGGTCCTTGGAAAGTATAAGATCACAATGGTGTTTAAAAGTCCATGTGTGGATCTTATGTGGAATGTATCACTTGTTGCCAATATGACATGTAATGAAATGGAAGCATGTATTGCTTGTTTTAAATGTTTATGAGCATGTATAAATGTTGCTTGAAGAATGGTTTATAAATGTGTTTTATAAATGCATTATTGTGTGGTTTTAAATGAGCATTCCTCACTAAGCTTTTGCTTACGCTCTCTCTTTTCTTAAACCAATAATACAGAGCATTAAAGTGCATTGGGGGCAGCAAGGAGGGCAAGCATCCAAGTGGTTAGCTAAGCTCAAGTATGGTGAAGGTTTCTTAAACACTATTAGCTTTTGGCATTTGGCAATGGGGGACCTATGTTGATGTTTTGGGAGATGTTTTGGACTCCCTAAGTTGAATATACGTTGTTAATAATGTTGGAACATGTATTTGGCCTTTATGAAGTGAATTTGGTATTTTGATGCTTGAATGGTTTGAAAAGTAGGATGCATGCCTATAGAATTGGGGATTTTCATGATTGATGCCATGTTGATGTTTGGATGATGCAATTATGTTCCTTGTATGTTGAATGTCTTGCTGGTAAAGTTTGGTTGCGTTTGGAGAATGTTTGATAGGTCAATTGTATATTAAACCAGCAAATTTTCTGCAATCTGGGCAGCCTGTTTCGGAATAGGTGCTACCGTATCGGAACGGGGGCCTGAAATGGCCTGGGCGTTCCGAAACGAGAGGCACTGTTCCGGAACGGATATGCCACTGCCAGGCACTGTTTCGGAACCTGTTGCAGAACGGTCCCGCGTTTCGGAACGGGTCTTCCCTGTTCCGAAACAGTCGACCGTTGGGCACCGAAATTGTTGGTTATATGTTTTGAAATGTTTGCATTTTAGTCCCGAACCTTGTTGTTGCAATTAAATGAGTTTGAGATGTCCATTTGAGCTGAAATTTGACAGTGAAGCATGAAATATGATAATTTCAAGCTGGTAACTTTAATTGGGGTTAAGTCTTTATAATTTTTCAGAATTTACAATTTGGTCCTTAAAGTTGTAATTTGTGCAATTGGGTTCATGAATGTTCTCTGATGGTTATGATCTTTGAGAATGCTGTTTGTATGATCATGTCTAGGGATAATATGCATTTAGACAAGTTTTAAAAAGAAAAAAGGGTCGTTAATCAAGGTTGACTTTCGGGTTGACTTTGGTTTTCCCCGTGTAATCTTCTTAATTCGGGTCAACCGTCTAGGTTGGGTTATGGGGGTTACATTTGGTGGTATCAGAGCTGGGTTCTCGAGTAATTGGGAATGATTGTGTGCATGATTGAATTATGTATGCTTGTATGCTTGATTGAGTGAAAGCATGTTGAGTGAATTGTATATGTGATGCAATTGAGATGTATGTTGTGGTGAAGCATGTTGTGGGTACCCATTGCCAAATCAAAGCTAATGTAATGATGTTGTTTTTAATTGAAAATGAGCTTGAGTACTTGGATTGCTTACCTTGCTGGGCCTGACTTTGTTTATTTGCATTGTGATTGCATTGTTAGAGTATGGCACCTCGTAGAGAGTTGAGGAGTAATGTGCGAGCTACGACTCAGAATGAGAATGAGAATGAGGAGAATGTTGAAAGTGCGGTGGATTTACCTCCTCCACCTGGTGGTGGTGAAGCTGGGGGTGAAAGAGCGGGAGCTGCAGCTGGTGCTGGGGTCGCTGGACCTGAGGTTGGTCAGGGGCAAGCTGTTCCTGACATGACGGTGTTGATTCAAGCTATTGCTGGAGCTTTTCAAGCAGCGGTAGCTGGAGCTCAAGGAGCTGTGCATCAGGGAGATGCTGGAGTTAGACTACCCTTGGAACGTTTGCGCAGTCTGGGAGGGACTGAGTTCAGGGGTTTGTCAGCTGAAGGTTCAGAGTCTTTGTTAGAGGGTACTAAGAGAATCTTGGGTCAGATGAATTGCACTGATGTGCAAAAGCTGGGCTGTGTAGTATCCTTGCTACAGGATGATGCTTATACGTGGTGGACAACCACTATCGCTGGGATGGCGGAAGCTTGCGTAACTTGGACGTTCTTTCAGAACGTGTTCAAGAGAAGGTATCTAGGTGTGAGGTACCTAGATGAAAAGAAGAGGGAGTTCATGTCTCTTACCCAAGGGAGCATGTCCGTGGCTGAGTATGAGGTCCAATTTGTTCGACTCAGTCAGTATGCACCTGAGCTTGTTCCGGATGAGCGGGAAAGGTGTGAAAGGTTCCGTTATGGTTTAGTGACGGAAGTTAAGATGTATGTGCTGGCTACCGAGTATGATGATTTTGATGTGCTGGTGGGCCGAGCAAAGGACATTGAGATGAACTTGGGTTTATCTGCTAAGAGTGCTGGATCAAGTGATGGTAAGCGAGCAGCTGAGTATAGTTCCGGTGGTGGACGAAACAAGAGGGGACGTGATCAGAGGTATCAGTCTTCCGCTAAGCGAGGTTGTGGTGCACCTGCTCGGGGAGGCAACGCGAGAGTTGATCCGAGTACATGTTGGATATGTGGTTCGCGAGGCCATATGAAACGTGATTGTCCTCGTGTTGTGAGGGAGGTACAAGCTTCTGTTTTGGCAGCTGGTAATGCGTGCTGGAATTGTGGATCTACGGATCACATGGGGAGAGAGTGTCCTATGTTGGCTGGTGGCCAAGTGCGTGCTCCTGTTGTTGTTGCATCGCAGAGAGGTCGTGGGCGCGGCCGTTGTAATTTTCAGCAGAGAGAGGAAGGTGGTCGGGGTGTGGCTCATGTTGTGGCTATTCAGCCTGAGGGTGGTGGCCAAGCCAGGGTGTATGCTCAGCGGGAGGGAAGGAATGACGCGGATGTGATCGCAGGTACTTTTACTTTGCAATCCTTGTCGTTACTTTCCTTGATTGATTTTGGATCTACGCACTCATACATTTTGCGTGAGCATGCTGAATTGCTTGGTTTGCCTGTTGAGTCTTTGGCTGTTGGTGTGCGCGTCACTAGTTCTTTTGGTGAAACTGTTGTGACTCGGAAGCTTTATAGGAGATGTCCTTTGGTTGTTCAAGATCATGTTTTTCATGTTGACCTTATGGAGTTGCCTTTCTATGGTTTTGATGTAATCCTTGGTATGGATTGGCTTGCTGAGCATCGAGCTGTTGTGGATTGTGAAAACAAGCGAGTTTCATTGAAGCTTGCGGATGATTATGAGGTGGTTGTGGTTGGTGAGAATGTGAAGTTTCTTGCCAATGTGGTGTCTACGTTGGAGGCGAGCCGGATGCTGAGGCAAGGATGTGAGGCTTATCTAGCTTTTGTGATGAATCCTAGCTCTAAGGAGTTGCGTGTGCAAGATATCATGATTGTGCGAGAGTTTCCTGGTGTGTTTCCTGAGGAGTTTCCTGGATTACCTCCTAATCGTGAAGTGGAGTAAGGAATTGAGCTGTATGAGAATAAAACTCCTGTGTCCATTACCCCTTATAGAATGGCACCTAAGGAGATGAAGGAGCTGAAGACGCAGTTGCAAGAGTTGCTTGATCGTGGGTTCATTTGGCCGAGTGTGTCACCTTGGGGTGCACCGGTCTTGTTTGTGAAGAAGAAGGATGGCACTATGAGGATGTGCATTGATTATCGTCAGCTGAACAAGTTGACTATCAAGAATCGGTATCCTTTGCTGAGAATTGATGATCTCTTTGATCAATTTCGGGGAGCAGCTGTGTTCTCTAAGATTGACTTGAGGTCAGGGTATTACCAGTTGAAGGTGAAGGATGTGGATGTGCCTAAGACAGCTTTCAGGACAAGGTATGGGCATTATGAGTTCCTTGTGATGCCGTTTGGTTTGACAAATGCTCCTGCTGCTTTCATGGACATGATGAACCGTTTGTTTCATGAATACCTGGATAAGTTTGTTGTGGTGTTCATTGATGATATCCTCGTGTACTCACGTACTGAGGAGGAGCATGAAGAGCATTTGAGGATTGTGCTGCAAGCTTTGTTGGAGAATCAGCTTTATGCTAAGCTGAGCAAGTGCGAGTTCTGGCTTAAGGAGGTGGTGTTTCTTGGGCATGTGGTTTCTGCTGAGATGATTCGTGTTGATCCTCAGAAGATTGAGGCGGTGATGAATTAGAAGGTTCCAAAGTCTGTTCATGAGGTTCGTAGTTTCCTTGGTTTGGCGGGATACTACCGGAGGTTTGTGGATGAGTTTTCTAAGATTGCTGCACCTTTGACAAAGTTGTTGCAAAAGGATGTTAAGTATGAATGGACGGAAGCGAGACAGCAGGCTTTTGAGAAGCTTAAGGCAGCCTTGACACAAGCTCCTATCTTGGTTCAACCTAAATCAGGGAAAGAGTTTGTGGTCTATAGTGATGCGTTCTATGTTGGTTTGGGATGTGTGTTGATGCAAGATGGTAGGGTGGTGGCTTATGCATCGCGGCAGTTGAAGGTGCATGAGCGCAATTATCCTACGCATGACATTGAGTTGGCTGCGGTGGTTTTTGCTTTGAAGATCTGGAGACATTACCTGTATGGTGAGAAGTGTACTGTGTACACGGATCACAAGAGTTTGAAGTATCTGATGTCTCAGAAGGAGTTGAATCTTAGGCAGCGGCGTTGGGTGGAGTTTCTCAAGGATTATGATTTGACGATTGAGTATCACCCTGGAAAAGCTAATGTTGTGGCGGATGCCTTGAGTAGGAAGGTAGCTGTTGAGCTGAGGGCTATGTTTGCCAGTTTGAGTATTTCGCGTGATGGTGGTCTTCTGGCTGAGTTGCAAGTGAAACCATCTTTGGTTTAGTTGATCAAGGAAAAGCAGTTGCTGGATGATTCCTTGGTACCGCATGTTCAGGATATCGCGGAGGGTAGGCCTTCGGATTTCTGTTTTAATGATGATGGTGTGTTGTGTTTTAGGAGTCAGATAGTAGTGCCCAATGATGCTGAGTTGAGGCGTGCTATTCTGACTGAAGGTCATAGTAGTCCTTTTGCTATGCACCCTGGTAGTACTAAGATGTATCGTGATCTTCGTGATGAGTACTATTGGGTGGGTTTGAAGAAAGATGTTGCTGAGTTTGTGAGCAAGTGCATGGTGTGTCAGCGGGTTAAGGCTGAACATCAGTTTCCTTCAGGTTTGTTGCAACCGTTGAAAATTCCTGAGTGGAAGTGGGAAAGGATTACCATGGATTTTGTATCTGGTTTACCCTTGTCACCATCGAAGAAGAATTCTGTGTGGGTGATTGTGGATCGCCTGACGAAGTGTGCGCATTTCTTGCCTGTGCATACTACGTTTTCTTTGGATAAGCTTGAGGAGCTGTACATTGCTGAGATTGTGCGGCTGCATGGTGTGCCTAAGTCGATTGTGTCGGATAGGGATCCGAGGTTTACATCGCGTTTCTGGCAGTGTTTGCATCAAGCTTTGGGTACACGGTTGAATTTCAGTACATCTTATCATCCTCAGTCGGATGGTCAGTCCGAGCGTGTTATCCAGATTTTGGAGGATATGTTGAGGTGCTGCGTGATTGAGTTTCAGGGCTCTTGGGAGAAGCATTTGCCTTTGGTGGAGTTTGCTTATAACAATAGTTATCAGACAAGCATTCAAATGGCACCTTATGAGGCTTTGTACGGGAGGAAGTGTAGGACTCCTCTTTGTTGGGCTGAAAGGGGTCAAAAGTTGGTTTCGATGCCAGCTTTGTTGAAAGGAACCGCCGAGAAGGTGAAGCTCATTTGTGAGCATTTGAAGGCAGCTTCTGATCGGCAAAAGTCTTACGCGGATTTGAAGCGTAAAGAAATTGAGTATGCGGTGGGTGACCATGTGTTTTTGAAGGTTTCGCCTTGGAAAAAGGTGATGAGGTTTGGCCGGAAGGGTAAGTTGAGCCCTAGGTACATTGGACCATACGAGGTGATTGAGCGTGTGGGTCCTGTTGCGTACAAGTTGAGGCTACCTCAGGAGCTGGAAAAGATTCATGATGTGTTTGATGTTTTTATGCTCCGGAAGTATAGATCAGATCCTTCGCATGTGATGCCTGTGGAGGAAGTGGAATTGAATCCGGATTTGACCTATGATGAGGAACCAGTGAAGATTCTGGATTGGGATAGCAAGGTTCTTCGTGGCAAGACCATTGAGTTGGTAAAGGTGTTGTGGAAGCATCGTGGTGTTGAGGAAGCCACGTGGGAACGGAAGGATGACATGCTGAAGCAGTTTCCTTATCTCTTTCCTTTAGGTGAATTTCGAGGACGAAATTTCTTAAGGGGGGGGGGGAGAGTTGTAACGCCCCGGTTTAGGGCTTAGGAGTTTTGGGTTTCGGACCGGTTCGGTCGGAGTGTGGTTCGAATATATAAAGGTGAATTTAGGAAAGCCTAGTTCGGGTTGCATTAAAAATATGGAAAACTGTCTTAAAATCCTCTTTTAATATATATAAGAGAGTGGTGAAATCAATTTTACAAAATGAGGTTTGGAAGGGTGACATTTTGGCTAGTGACCAAAATGTAATTTTTGAAAACTTTGAGACTGTTTTAAAAAGGATTGAAACTTTGAATCTTTAAGGAGCTATTTACCCAATGGGAGTTTCTCCAGATTTTTCTAAGATATTAAATGATTTATTATTGGTTTTTAAACAAAAGAAAAGTGGAGGGAAGATATTTTCCTATTTCCAACTAACTTTTCCATATTTCCATTTTCTATTTTCTCTCATCTTTTTCTCTCAAACCAAACATCTTTCTCCAGAACTTTTCCTTCTGATTTTGATATCCAAACATGAGATTTTGATTCTCTTTTGATCTCTAATCATCTCTTCAACAAAACCTCACCATTTGCTAATTGGATTTTCAAGATTTTGGTTCCAAAAAGGGAGAAAACTCAAGTTTGGAGGTAAGAACGTCCTTCTCCTCTAAACTCTCAGTTCTTTACTGAAATTCCTAAGTTCTCAATCCTTAAATTGTGTTTTATAAATGGTTTTAAGGTTGTGTTATTGATCTTGGCTTTTAAATGCAAGATTTGGTTGATTTTGATGAAATTTCGTATGATCTGATTGGGCAGTGTTTTGAGGTGTCAATTTGATGTTAAATGAATGTTAAATTGATGAGAAATTGAGTTTTAATTAATGCAATCCCGGATAGGTTGAATTTCCTAAGTTTAGCTTGTGTTCTTGGTTGTTTTTGGAGTGATCTTGTGGATCTGTTGTTGCTGGACGTATAAGGATGATGTTAGATCCTTTTTGGATGTTAAATGATGTTTAAGGATGGTTAGATTTGATGGATCTTGGCTGGGTAATGTTGTGGAGTTGTTTGGATGCATTTTCGGTTGTGTTTGGTAGCTGAAAATGGAGTGTGGATGAGAGCAGCGAGTTTAGATGCTTTCATTGAAGATATTAATGCATGATGATGCATTAATCCTCTGCTTTGATGTGTGTAAAACAGGGGAGTCATCTTTGGATCCAAGTGGTGGTGATCCGGAAGCTTGATTGGTGTTTCGGCAAGAGGCGAAACGGAATCGGTGAGTGGACTTTTGGTTTTCAGCTTTGAAACCAATGTTTTGAAGGTTTGGGAGCTTAGTTTAAGTCTAAGCAACTTAGCTAAGCTCAAGAGTAAGTTTTCGGAAAAACTCTCTTGGTGATGGCCATGGATTGGTGGTATGCAATGTGGTTTGTTTGCATGATTTAAATTCTGTTTTGAAAGCATATCTAGCATGTTTATTTGCTGAGATTATAAACCATGTGTTGAAGGAAGCTCAAGGTAAGAGTTCCTTGTTTTTGAACATTGTTTTAATGTGGTTTGATGCTTAAAGATGCATGATGTTTATGGCTTTGTAAAATGCTTTAAAACAGTGGAATATTGATGATAATGATGCATATTGGCAAGTGATGGTTAAGGTCACAAAGGTGGTTAAAAGTCCTTGTGTGAGCCTTGTTTATTTAAGAACATCAAGGTGTTTAAAAGTCCTTGGATGGTTCTTGGTTAAGATCACCAAGGTGGTTAAAATTCCTTGTGTGAGGCTTGTTATTTAAGAACAACATGGTGTTTAAAAGTCCATGGTTGGTTCTTGGTTAAGGTTACAAAGGTGGTTAAAATTCCTTGTGTAAGCCTTGTTATTTAAGAACATCAAGGTGTTTAAAAGTCCTTGGATGATTCTTGTTAAGGACACAAAGGTGTTTAAAAGTCCTTGTGTGGTCCTTGCCATGGTGTTTAAAAGTCCATGGGGTTAAGGACACAATGGTGTTTAAAAGTTCATGTGTGGTCCTTGGAAAGTATAAGATCACAATGGTGTTTAAAAGTCCATGTGTGGATCTTATGTGGAATGTATCACTTGTTGCCAATATGACATGTAATGAAATGGAAGCATGTATCGCTTGTTTTAAATGTTTATGAGCATGTATAAATGTTGCTTGAAGAATGGTTTATAAATGTGTTTTATAAATGCATTATTGTGTGGTTTTAAATGAGCATTCCTCACTAAGCTTTTGCTTACGCTCTCTCTTTTCTTAAACCAATAATGCAGAGCATTAAAGTGCATTGGGGGCAGCAAGGAGGGCAAGCATCCAAGTGGTTAGCTAAGCTCAAGTATGGTGAAGGTTTCTTAAACACTATTAGCTTTTGGCATTTGGCAATGGGGGACCTATGTTGATGTTTTGGGAGAAGTTTTGGACTCCCTAAGTTGAATATATGTTGTTAATAATGTTGGAACTTGTATTTGGCCTTTATGAAGTGAATTTGGTATTTTGATGCTTGAATGGTTTGAAAAGTAGGATGCATGCCTATAGAATTGGGGATTTTCATGATTGATGCCATGTTGATGTTTGGATGATGCAATTATGTTCCTTGTATGTTGAATGTCTTGCTGGTAAAGTTTGGTTGCGTTTGGAGCATGTTTGATAGGTCAATTGTATATTAAACCAGCAAATTTTCTGCAATCTGGGCAGCCTGTTTCGGAACAGGTGCTACCGTATCGGAACGGGGGCCTGAAATGGCCTGGGCGTTCCAAAACGAGAGGCACTATTCCGGAACGGATATGCCATTGCCAGGCACTGTTTCGGAACCTGTTGCGGAACGGTCCCGCGTTTCGGAACGGGTCTTCCCTGTTCCAAAACACACGACCGTTGGGCACTGAAATTGTTGGTTATATGTTTTGAAATGTTTGCATTTTAGTCCCGAACCTTGTTGTTGCAATTAAATGAGTTTGAGATGTCCATTTGAGCTGAAATTTGACAGTGAAGCATGAAATATGATTAATTTCAAGCTGGTAACTTTAATTGGGGTTAAGTCCTTATAATTTTTCAGAATTTACAATTTGGTCCCTAAAGTTGTAATTTGTGCAATTGGGTTCATGAATGTTCTCTGATGGTTATGATCTTTGAGAATGCTGTTTGTATGATCATGTCTAGGGATAATATGCATTTAGACAAGTTTTAAAAAGAAAAAAGGGTCGTTAATCAAGGTTGACTTTCGGGTTGACTTTGGTTTTCCCCGTGTAATCTTCTTAATTCGGGTCAACCGTCTAGGCCGGGTTAAGGGGTTACATTTGGTGGTATCAGAGTTGAGTTCTCGAGTAATTGGGAATGATTGTGTGCATGATTGAAGTATGTATGCTTGTATGCTTGATTGAGTGAAAGCATGTTGAGTGAATTGTATATGTGGTGCAATTGAGATGTATGCTGTGGTGAAGCATGTTGTGGGTACCCATTGCCAAATCAAAGCTAATGTAATGATGTTGTTTTTAAGTGAAAATGAGCTTGAGTACTTGGATTGCTTACCTTGCTGGGCCTGACGTTGTTTATTTGCATTGTGATTGCATTGTTAGAGTATGGCACCTCGTAGAGAGTTGAGGAGTAATGTGCGAGCTACGGCTCAAAATGAGAATGAGAATGAGGAGAATGTTGAAAGTGCAGTGGATTTACCTCCTCCACCTGGTGGTGGTGAAGCTGGGGGTGAAAGAGCGGGAGCTGCAGCTGGTGCTGGGGTCGCTGGACCTGAGGTTGGTCAGGGGCAAGCTGTTCCTGACATGACGGTGTTGATTCAAGCTATTGCTGGAGCTTTTCAAGCAGCGATAGCTGGAGCTCAAGGAGCTGTGCATCAGGGAGATGCTTGAGTTAGACTACCCTTGGAACGTTTGCGCAGTCTGAGAGGGACTGAGTTCAGGGGTTTGTCAGCTGAAGGTTCAGAGTCTTGGTTAGAGGGTACTAAGAGAATCTTGGGTCAGATGAAATGCACTGATGTGCAAAAGCTGGGCTGTGTAGTATCCTTTCTACAGGATGATGCTTATACGTGGTGGACAACCACTATCGCTGGGATGGCGAAAGCTGGCGTAACTTGGACGTTCTTTCAGAACGCGTTCAAGAGAAGGTATCTAGGTGTGAGGTACCTAGATGAAAAGAAGAGGGAGTTCATGTCTCTTACCCAAGGGAGCATGTCCGTGGCTGAGCATGAGGTCCAGTTTGTTCGACTCAGTCAGTATGCACCTGAGCTTGTTCCGGATGAGCGGGAAAGGTGTGAAAGGTTCCGTTATGGTTTAGTGACGGAAGTTAAGATGTATTTGCTGGCTACCGAGTATGATGATTTTGATGTGCTGGTGGGCCGAGCAAAGGACATTGAGATGAACTTGGGTTTATCTGCTAAGAGTGCTGGATCAAGTGCTGGTAAGCGAGCAGCTGAGTATAGTTCCGGTGGTGGACGGAACAAGAGGGGACGTGATCAGAGGTATCAGTCTTTGGCTAAGCGAGGTGGTGGTGCACCTGCTCGGGGAGGCAACGCGAGAGTTGATCCGAGTACATGTTGGATATGTGGTTCGCGAGGCCATATGAAACAGATTGTCCTCGTGCTGTGAGGGAGGTACAAGCTTCTGTTGTGGCAGCTGGTAATGCGTGCTGGATTTGTGGATCTATGGATCACATGAGGAGAGAGTGTCCTATGTTGGCTGGTGGCCAAGTGCGTGCTCCTGTTGTTGTTGCACCGCAGAGAGGTCGTGGGTGCGGCCGTGGTAATTTTCAGTGGAGAGAGGAAGGTGGTCGGGGTGTGGCTCATGTTGTGGCTATTCAGCCTGAGGGTGGTGGCCAAGCCAGGGTGTATGCTCAGCGGGAGGGAAGGAATGACGCGGATGTGATCGCAGGTACTTTTACTTTGCAATCCTTGTCGTTACTTTCCTTGATTGATTCTGGATCTACGCACTCATACATTTTGCGTGAGCATGCTGAATTGCTTGGTTTGCCTGTTGAGTCTTTGGATGTTGGTGTGCGCGTCACTAGTTCTTTTGGTGAAACTGTTGTGACTCGGAAGCTTTATAGGAGATGTCCTTTGGTTGTTCAAGATCATGTTTTTCATGTTGACCTTATGGAGTTGCCTTTCTATGGTTTTGATGTAATCCTTGGTATGGATTGGCTTGCTGAGCATCGAGCTGTTGTGGCTTGTGAAAATAAGCGAGTTTCGTTGAAGCTTGCGGATGATTATGAGGTGGTTGTGGTTGGTGAGAATGTGAAGTTTCTTGCCAATGTGGTGTCTACGTTGGAGGCGAGCCGGATGCTGAGGCAAGGATGTGAGGCTTATCTAGCTTTTGTGATGAATCCTAGCTCTAAGGAGTTGCGTGTGCAAGATATCAGGATTGTGCGAGAGTTTCCTGGTGTGTTTCCTAAGGAGTTGCCTGGATTACCTCCTAATCGTGAAGTGGAGTTTGGAATTGAGCTGTATGAGAATACAACTCCTATGTCCATTACCCCTTATAGAATGGCACCTAAGGAGCTAAAGACGCAGTTGCAAGAGTTGCTTGATCGTGGGTTCATTCGGCTGAGTGTGTCACCTTGGGGTGCACCGGTCTTGTTTGTGAAGAAGAAGGATGGCACTATGAGGATGTGCATTGATTATCGTCAGCTGAACAAGTTGACTATCAAGAATCGGTATCCTTTGCCGAGAATTGATGATCTCTTTGATCAATTTCGGGGAGCAGCTGTGTTCTCTAAGATTGACTTGAGGTCAGGGTATTACCAGTTGAAGGTGAAGGATGTGGATGTGCCTAAGACAGCTTTCAGGACAAGGTATGGGCATTATGAGTTCCTTGTGATGCCGTTTGGTTTGACAAATGCTCCTGCTGCTTTCATGGACATGAAGAACCGTGTGTTTCACGAATACCTGGATAAGTTTGTTGTGGTGTTCATTGATGATATCCTCGTGTACTCGCGTACTGAGGAGGAGCATGAAGAGCATTTGAGGATTGTGTTGCAAGCTTTGTTGGAGAATCAGCTTTATGCTAAGCTGAGCAAGTGCGAGTTCTGGCTTAAGGAGGTGGTGTTTCTTGGGCATGTGGTTTCTGCTGAGGGGATTCGTGTTGATCCTCAGAAGATTGAGGCGGTGATGAATTGGAAGGTTCCAAAGTCTGTTCATGAGGTTCGTAGTTTCCTTGGTTTGGCGGGATACTACCGGAGGTTTGTGGATGGGTTTTCTAAGATTGCTGCACCTTTGACAAAGTTGTTGCAAAAGGATGTTAAGTATGAATGGACGGAAGTGAGACAGCAGACTTTTGAGAAGCTTAAGGCAGCCTTGACGCAAGCTCCTATCTTTGTTCAACCTGAATCAGGGAAAGAGTTTGTGGTCTATAGTGATGCGTCCTATGTTGGTTTGGGATGTGTGTTGATGCAAGAGGGTAGGGTGGTGGCTTATGCATCGCGGCAGTTGAAGGTGCATGAGCGCAATTATCCTACGCATGACATTGAGTTGGCTACGGTGGTTTTTTCTTTGAAGATCTGGAGACATTACATGTATGGTGAGAAGTGTACTGTGTACACAGATCACAAGAGTTTGAAGTATCTGATGTCTCAGAAGGAGTTGAATCTTAGGCAGCGGCGTTGGGTGGAGTTGCTCAAGGATTATGATTTGACGATTGAGTATCACCCTGGAAAAGCTAATGTTGTGGCGGATGCCTTGAGTAGGAAGGTAGCTGTTGAGCTGAGGGCTATGTTTGCCAGTTTGAGTATTTCGCGTGATGGTGGTCTTGTGGCTAAGTTGCAAGTGAAACCATCTTTGGTTCAGTTGATCAAGGAAAAGCAGTTGCTGGATGATTCCTTGGTACCGCATGTTCAGGATATCGCGGAGGGTAGGCCTTCGGATTTCTGTTTTAATGATGATGGTGTGTTGTGTTTTGGGAGTCGGATAGTAGTGCCCAATGATGCTGAGTTGAGGCGTGCTATTCTGACTGAAGGTCATAGTAGTCCTTTTCCTATGCACCCTGGTAGTACTAAGATGTATCGTGATCTTCGTGATGAGTACTATTGGGTGGGTTTGAAGAAAGATGTTGCTGAGTTTGTGAGCAAGTGCATGGTGTGTCAGCGGGTTAAGGCTGAACATCATTTTCCTTCAGGTTTGTTGCAACCGTTGAAAATTCCTGAGTGGAAGTGGGAAAGGATTACCATGGATTTTGTATCTGGTTTACCCTTGTCACCATCGAAGAAGAATTCTGTGTGGGTGATTGTGGATCGCCTGACGAAGTGTGCGCATTTCTTGCCTGTGCATACTACGTTTTCTTTGGATAAGCTTGAGGAACTGTACATTGCTGAGATTGTGCGGCTGCATGGTGTGCCTAAGTCGATTGTGTCGGATAGGGATCCGAGGTTTACATCGCGTTTCTGGCAGTGTTTGCATCAAGCTTTGGGTACACGGTTGAATTTCAGTACATCTTATCATCCTCAGTCGGATGGTCAGTCCGAGCGTGTTATCCAGATTTTGGAGGATATGTTGAGGTGCTGCGTGATTGAGTTTCAGGGCTCTTGGGAGAAGCATTTGCCTTTGGTGGAGTTTGCTTATAACAATAGTTATCAGGCAAGCATTCAAATGGCACCTTATGAGGCTTTGTACGGGAGGAAGTGTAGGACTCCTCTTTGTTGGGCTGAAACGGGTCAAAAGTTGGTTTCGATGCCAACTTTGTTGAAAGGAACCATCGAGAAGGTGAAGCTCATTTGTGAGCGTTTGAAGGCAGCTTCTGATCGGCAAAAGTCTTACGCGGATTTGAAGCGTAAGGAAATTGAGTATGTGGTGGGTGACCGTGTGTTTTTGAAGGTTTTGCCTTGGAAAAAGGTGATGAGGTTTGGCTGGAAGGGTAAGTTGAGCCTTAGGTACATTGGACCATACGAGGTGATTGAGCGTGTGGGTCCTGTTGCGTACAAGTTGAGGCTACCTCAGGAGCTGGAAAAGATTCATGATGTGTTTCATGTTTCTATGCTCCGGAAGTATAGATCAGATCCTTCGCATGTGATGCCTGTGGAGGAAGTGGAATTGAATTCGGATTTGACCTATGATGAGGAACCGGTGAAGATTCTGGATTCGGATAGCAAGGTTCTTCGTGGCAAGACCATTGAGTTGGTAAAGGTGTTGTGGAAGCATCGTGGTGTTGAGGAAGCCACGTGGGAACGGAAGGATGACATGCTGAAGCAGTTTCCTTATCTCTTTCCTTCAGGTAAATTTCGAGGACGAAATTTCTTAAGGGGGGGAGAGTTGTAACGCCCCGGTTTTGGGCTTAGGAGTTTTGGGTTTCGGACCGGTTCGGTCGGAGTGTGGTTCGAATATATAAAGGTGAATTTAGGAAAGCCTAGTTCGGGTTGCATTAAAAATATGGAAAAATGTCTTAAAATCCTCTTTTAATATATATAAGAGAGTGGTGAAATCAATTTTACAAAATGAGGTTTGGAAGGGTGACATTTTGGCTAGTGACCAAAATGTAATTTTTGAAAACTGTGAGACTGTTTTAAAAAGGATTGAAACTTTGAATCTTTAAGGAGCTATTTACCCAATGGGAGTTTCTCCAGATTTTTCTAAGATATTAAATGATTTATTATTGGTTTTTAAACAAAAGAAAAGTGGAGGGAAGATATTTTCCTATTTCCAACTAACTTTTCCATATTTCCATTTTCTATTTTCTCTCATCTTTTTCTCTCAAACCAAACATCTTTCTCCAGAACTTTTCCTTCTGATTTTGATATCCAAACATGAGATTTTGATTCTCTTTTGATCTCTAATCATCTCTTCAACAAAACCTCACCATTTGCTAATTGGATTTTCAAGATTTTGGTTCCAAAAAGGGAGAAAACTCAAGTTTGGAGGTAAGAACGTCCTTCTCCTCTAAACTCTCAGTTCTTTACTGAAATTCCTAAGTTCTCAATCCTTAAATTGTGTTTTATAAATGGTTTTAAGGTTGTGTTATTGATCTTGGCTTTTAAATGCAAGATTTGGTTGATTTTGTTGAAATTTCGTATGATCTGATTGGGCAGTGTTTTGAGGTGTCAATGTAACGCCCCGGTTTTGGGCTTAGGAGTTTTGGGCGTTGACCGGTTTGGTCAAAGTGCTGTTCGAATCTAAAAAGGTGAAATTAGGAAAGCCTAGTTCGGGTTGCATTAAAAATATGGAAAAATGTTCTAAAATCATCTTTTAATATAATTAAGTGAACTGTGAAATCAATTTTGGAAAATGAGTTTTTGGAAGGGTGACATTTTGGCTAGTGACCAAAATGTAATTTTCGAAAGTTTGGTGACTGTTTTATAAAGGGTTGAAACTTTGAATCTTTAAGGAGCTATTTACCCAAAGGGAGTTTCTCCAGATTTTTCTAAGATATTTTAAGACTTAATTCTGATTTTAAAGATATAGAAAAGAGGAGGGAAAATCATTTTAGATATTTTTGCAACTAACTCCCTATTTTCTCAATTTCTTTTCTCTCATTTTCTCTCAACCCAAACACTTTCTTTCCAGAGAATTGTTTCTGATTTTCTCACCTAAATTCCTCCTTTCAACTTTCTTTTGATTCCTAATCAACATATCTACAAAACCTCATCATTTGCTACTTGATTCATCAAGGTTTTTGATTCCAAAAAGAGGAGAAACTCAAGTTTGGAGGTAAGAACGTCCTTCTCCTCTAAACTATCAGTTCTTTACTGAAATTCCTAAGTTTTCAATCCTTAATTGATGTTTTATTAAAGGCTTTTGAGTTGTGAAATGGATCTTGGCTTATAATGCAAGATTTGGTGATTTTTGATGATTTTCGTTAGATCTGATTAATCTGTGATTTGAGATGTGTTTTTGATGTTAAATGAACTCTAAATTGATAAGGAATTGAGTTTTGATTAATGCAATCCCGGATAGGTTGAGTTTCCTAAGTTTAGCTTGTGATTCTTGATTGTTTTTGAGGTGATCTTGTGGATCTGATGTTGCTGGAGGTATAAGGTTGTTAATAGGTTGTTTTTAGATGTTAAATGATGTTAAAGGATGTGTGGTTTTGATGGTTTATGGCTGGGCTTGGTTTAGAAGTGGTTTGGATGCATTTTCGGTTGTGTTTGGTGGCCGAAAATGGAGGTTGGATGAGAGCAGCGAGTTTAGGTGCTTTCATTGAAGCAATTAATGCATGATGATGCATTAATCCTCTGCTTTGATGTGTTAAAACAGGGGAGGCATCTTTGGATCCAAGAGTTGTTGATCCGGAAGCTTGTTTTGGTGCTTCGGCAAGAGGCGAAGTGGAATCGGTGAGTGAAAATGGGTTTTCAGCTTTGAAACCAACGTCTTGGGAGCTTAGTTTAAGTCTAAACAACTTTGCTAAGCTCAAGTGTAAGTTTTCGGAAATACTCTCTAGCGGTGGCCATGATTTTGTTGTGATGCAATGTGGTTTATTGCATGATTTAAATACTTTTTTGAAAGCATGATTTAGCATGGTATTTGCTGTTTTTGTAAGCCATATGTTGAAGGAAGCTCAAGGTAAGAGTTCCTTGTTTTTGTACATTGATAAAATGTGGTTTGATGCTTTTAAATGCATGATGAATATGGCTTGGTTTAATGCTTTAAAACAGTGGATTAAATGATGAAAATGATGTATATTGGCAAGTGATGTTTTGAAAAGGTTAAGTTCACTAAGGTGGTTAAAAGTCCTTGAGTGAGCCTTGTTACTTAAGAACATCAAGGTGGTTAAAAGTCCTTGGATGGTTCTTGTTGTGGACACAAAGGTGGTTAAAAGTCCTTATGTGATCCTTTCCATGGTGTTTAAAAGTCCATGGGGCCAAGGTGTTTAAAAGTCCTTGGGGCCAAGGTGTTTAAAAGTCCTTGGGGTGAAACTTGCTACGGACACAAAGTTGGTTAAAAGTCCTTGTGTGGTCCTCATTCATGGTGTTTAAAAGTCCATGGCCAAGGTGTTTAAAAGTCCTTGGGGCCAAGGTGTTTAAAAGTCCTTGGGGTGAAAGTTGATGAACTTGTTTTTAAAGAAATGGAACTTATCACTTGTGGCCAATATGACATATATGATATGAAGCATGAGATGCTTGTTTTAAGTTTGCTTTTGAGCATGTGCAATTGTTGATTTGAAGCATGATTTATAAATGTTTTATAAATGCATTATTGAATGGTTTTATTGAGCATTCCTCACTAAGCTTTGGCTTACGCTCTCTTTCGTTTTCTTAAATCAATAATGCAGAACACTAGAGTGCTTTGAGGGCAGCAAGGAGGGCAAGTATTCAAGTGAAAGAAAAGCTCAAAGTATGGAGGTTTATTATACACATTTTAGCTTTTGGTAATTTGGCAATGGGGGACCTATGTGTATGATTTGGGAGAGGTTTGAACTCCCTAAGTATGTTGAATGTTGTTGAGAATGCTGGATTTTGTGTTTGACCTTTATATACTTGAATTGGAAGTTTGTGCTTGAATGGTTTGTTTGTGTAGGAAGCATGCCTATAGAATTGGGGCTTTTTGTATATGATGTTATTTGGTCGATTTGTTGATGCATGTAAGTCTCATGTATGTTGAATTGCATGCTGGTAAAGTTTGGTAGCATTTGGAGCATGTTTGAATGATTAATTGCATGTTTATGTATGCATTTTGCTGCAATCTGTGCAGGGTGTTTCGGAACAGTGCACACCGTTCCGGAACGGGTGCCTTGAATGAACCCAGGCGTCCGAAACGGTAGGCACCGTTTCGAAACGGTTTGGCTACTGCCAGCCCGTGTTCCGGTACGCGTTGCGGAACGGCCCGTGTTTCGAAACGGGGTCTGCCTGTTCCAGAACGGGTGACCGTTGGGGGCTGACATTGGCAGTTAAATATTTTGAATTGTTTGCATTTTGGTCCTAAATCTTGTTTGTGCAATTGTATGAGTTCGGGAAGTCCTTTTGAGCTGAAATTTCACAGAGAAGCATGAAACCTGACTAATTTCAAGTTGGTAACTTTAATTTGGGTTAAGTCCTCCTAATTATCAGAAATTACATTTTGGTCCCTAAAGTTGTAATTTGTTCAATTGGGTCCCTGTTTGATATCTGATGCTTGTGATCTTTAAATATGTTGTTGAGTGATCACAATTAGGGTTAATGTGCATCTAGACAAGATAAAAAAGGGTCGTTAATCAAGGCTGACTTTCGGGTTGACTTTGGTTTTCCCTGTGTGACTTTCTTAATTCGGGTCAACCGTCTAGGCCGGGTTAAGGGGGTTACATTTGGTGGTATCAGAGCCGAGTTCTCGAGTAATTGGGAATGAGTGTATGCATGATTGAAGTATGTTTCCCTTGTATGCTTGTTGATCGAAAGCATGTTTGATGGCTTGTGATTTGGATACAATTGAGTTGTATGCTGTGTTGTAGCATGTTGTGGGTACCCGTTGCCAAATCGAAGCTAATGAAATGTTGTTGATTTTGTATGAAATTGAGCTTGAATACTTGGATTGCTTACCTTGCTGGACCTGACTTTGTTTTATTTGTATTGTGATTGCATGGTAATAGTATGGCACCACGTAGAGAGTTACGAGGTAGTGTGCGAGCTACGGCTCCTAATGAGAACGAGAACGAGGAGAACACGGGTAGTGCGGTGTTACCCCCTCCTCCACCTGGTGGTGGTGCTGGAGGCGAGAGAGCTGAAGCTGCAGCTGGTGCTGGAGCTGCTGGACCAGAGGTTGGTCAGGGGCAAGCTATGCCTGATATGTCTATGCTGGTACAAGCTATTGCGGGTGCTTTTCGAGCAGCAGTAGCTGGAGCTCAAGGAGCTGGGCATCAGGGAGATGCTGGAGTTAGACTACCTTTGGAGCGTCTGCGCAGTCTTGGTGGGACTGAGTTCAGGGGTATGTCAGCTGAGAGTTCTGGAGCTTGGCTAGAGAGTACCAAGCGTATCTTGGGTCAGATGAGCTGCACGGATATGCAAAAGCTGGGTTGTGTTGTGTCCTTGCTGCAGGACGATGCGTATACGTGGTGGACGACCACCATAGCTGGGATGGCTGAAGCTGATGTTACTTGGACATTCTTTCAGAATGTGTTCAAGAGGAGATATCTGGGAGTGAGATATCTTGATGAGAAGAAGCGTGAATTCATGTCTCTTACCCAAGGGAGCATGAGTGTGGCTGAGTATGAGGTGCAGTTTGTGCGACTCAGTCAGTATGCACCTGAGCTGATACCTGATGAGCGGGCAAGGTGCGAAAGGTTCCGTTATGGTCTTGTGACGGATGTGAAAATGTATGTGCTGGCCACTGAATACGATGATTTTGATGTGTTGGTGGGCCGAGCCAAGGACATTGAGATGAACTTGGGTTTATCTGCGAAAGGTGCTGGAGCGAGTTCTGGCAAGAGAGCTGCTGAGTATAGTTCCGGAGGTGGACGGAACAAGAGGGGACGTGATCAGAAGTATCAGTCCTCAGCTAAGAGAGGTGGTGGTGCACCTGCTAGTGGAGGCAATGCTAGAGCTGATCCTAGTGCTTGTTGGATCTGTGGTTCACGTGGTCACATGAAGCGTGACTGTCCTCGTGCTGTGAGAGAGGTGCAAGCTCCTGTTGCGGCAGCTGGTGATGGATGCTGGAATTGTGGTTCTGTAGACCACTTGAGGCGAGATTGTCCGAGGTTGGCTGGTGATCAGGTGCGTGCTCCTGCTGTTGCTGCACCGCAGAGAGGTCGTGGGCGCGGCCGTGGTAATTTCCAGAGGCGAGAGGAAGGTGGTCGTGGAGTAGCTCATGTTGTGGCTATTCAGCCTGAAGGTGGAGGCCAAGCTAGGGTGTATGCTCAGCGTGAGGGAAGGAATGATGCGGATGTGATTGCAAGTACCTTTACTTTGCAATCCTTGTCATTGCTTTCTTTGATTGATTCTGGATCTACGCATTCATACATTTTGCGTGAGCATGCTGAATTGCTTGGTTTGCCTGTTGAGTCTTTGGATGTTGGTGTTCGTGTCACTAGTTCTTTTGGTGAAACTGTTGTGACTCGAAAGCTTTATAGAAGGTGTCCCTTGGTTGTTCAAGAACATGTTTTCCATGTTGATCTTATGGAGTTGTCCTTTTATGGTTTTGATGTGATCCTTGGTATGGATTGGCTTGCTGAGCATCGTGCTGTGGTAGATTGTGAAAATAAGCGAGTTTCGCTTAGGCTTGCGGATGATTATGAAGTTGTTGTGGTTGGAGAAAATGTGAAGTTTCTTGCCAATGTGGTGTCTACCTTGGAGGCGAGTAGGATGCTGAGGCAGGGTTGTGAA
This sequence comes from Hibiscus tridactylites, assembly GCA_958450335.1. Taxonomy (NCBI): domain Eukaryota; kingdom Viridiplantae; phylum Streptophyta; class Magnoliopsida; order Malvales; family Malvaceae; genus Hibiscus; species Hibiscus tridactylites. The sequence continues at coordinate 42,657,095 of OY288289.1, read as the reverse complement.
GCTTATCTAGCTTTTGTGATGAATCCTAGCTCTAAGGAGTTGAGGGTGCAAGATATTAGGGTTGTGAAGGAGTTTCCTGGTGTTTTTCCTGAGGAGTTGCCTGGTTTACCTCCTAATCGCGAGGTGGAGTTTGGAATTGAGCTGTATGAGAATACAACTCCTGTGTCCATTACTCCATATAGAATGGCACCTAAGGAGCTGAAGGAGCTGAAGACGCAGTTGCAAGAGTTGCTTGATCGTGGTTTCATCCGGACGAGTGTGTCACCTTGGGGAGCACCGGTCTTGTTTGTGAAGAAGAAAGATGGCACTATGAGGATGTGCATTGATTACCGTCAGCTGAACATGTTGACTATCAAGAATCGGTATCCTTTGCCGAGGATTGATGATCTCTTTGATCAATTTCGGGGAGCTGCTGTGTTCTCTAAGATTGACTTGAGGTCAGGGTATTATCAGTTGAAAGTGAAGGATGTGGATGTGCCTAAGACAGCTTTCAGGACAAGGTACGGGCATTATGAGTTCCTTGTGATGCCGTTTGGTTTGACAAATGCTCCTGCTGCTTTCATGGACATGATGAATCGTGTGTTTCATGAATACCTGGACAAGTTCGTTGTGGTGTTCATTGATGATATCCTCGTGTACTCGCGTACTGAGGAGGAGCACGGAGAGCATTTGAGGATTGTTTTGCAAGCTTTGTTGGAGAATCAGCTTTATGCTAAGCTGAGCAAGTGTGAGTTCTGGCTTAAGGAGGTGGTGTTTCTTGGGCATGTGGTCTCAGCTGAGGGGATTCGTGTTGATCCTCAGAAGATTGAGGCGGTGATGAACTGGAAAGTTCCTAAGTCTGTTCATGAGGTCCGTAGTTTCCTTGGTTTGGCGGGATACTACCGAAGGTTTGTGGATGGTTTTTCCAAGATTGCTGCTCCTTTGACAAAGCTGTTGCAAAAGGATGTTAAGTATGAGTGGACGGAAGCGAGACAGCAGGCTTTTGAGAAGCTTAAGGCGGCTTTGACGCAAGCTCCTATCTTGGTTCAGCCTGAATTAGGGAAAGAGTTTGTGGTCTATAGTGATGCATCCTATGTTGGTTTGGGGTGTGTGCTGATGCAAGAGGGTAAGGTTGTGGCTTATGCATCGCGGCAGTTGAAAGTGCATGAGCGCAACTATCCTACGCATGACATTGAGTTGGCTGCAGTGGTTTTTGCTCTGAAGATCTGGAGACATTATCTGTATGGTGAGAAGTGTACTGTGTACACCGATCACAAGAGTTTGAGGTATCTGATGTCTCAGAAGGAGTTGAATCTTAGGCAACGGCGTTGGTTGGAGTTGCTCAAGGATTATGATCTGACGATTGAGTATCATCCTGGAAAAGCTAATGTTGTTGCTGATGCCTTGAGTAGAAAGGTAGCTGTTGAGCTGAGGGCTATGTTTGCTAGCTTGAGCATATCGCGAGATGGTGGTCTTGTTACTGAGTTGCAAGTGAAACCATCTTTGGTTCAGTTGATCAAGGAAAAGCAGTTGCTGGATGATTCCTTGGTGTCTCATGTTCAGGATATCGCGGAGGGTAGACCTTCGGATTTCTGCTTTAATGATGATGGTGTGTTGTGTTTTGGGAGTCGGATAGTAGTGCCTGCTGATGTTGAGTTGAGGCGTGCTATTCTGACTGAAGGTCATAGTAGTCCTTTTGCTATGCATCCTGGTAGTACTAAGATGTATCGTGATCTTCGTGATGAGTACTATTGGGTGGGTTTGAAGAAGGATGTTGCAGAGTTTGTGAGAAAATGTTTGGTGTGTCAGCGAGTTAAGGCTGAACATCAGGTTCCTTCTGGGTTGTTGCAACCGTTGAAAATCCCTGAATGGAAGTGGGAAAGGGTTACCATGGATTTTGTATCTGGTTTACCTTTTTCTCCTTCGAAGAAGAATTCTGTTTGGGTGATTGTGGATCGCCTGACGAAGTGTGCGCATTTCTTGCCTGTGCATACTACGTTTTCTTTGGATAGGCTGGCAGAGCTGTACATTGCTGAGATTGTGCGGTTGCATGGTGTGCCTAAGTCGATTGTGTCGGATAGGGATCCGAGGTTCACATCGCGTTTTTGGCAGTGTTTGCATCAAGCTCTGGGTACAAGGTTGCATTTCAGTACATCATATCATCCTCAGTCGGATGGTCAGTCTGAGCGGGTTATCCAGATTTTGGAGGATATGTTGAGGTGCTGCGTGATTGAGTTCCAAGGTTCTTGGGAGAAGCATCTGCCTTTGGTTGAGTTCGCTTATAACAATAGTTATCAGGCGAGTATACAGATGGCACCTTATGAGGCTTTGTACGAGAGGAAGTGTAGGACTCCTCTTTGTTGGGCTGAAACTGGTCAAAAGTTGGTTTCGATGCCGACTTTGTTGAAAGGGACCACCGAGAAGGTGAAGCTCATTTGTGAGCGGTTGAAGGCTGCCTCTGATCGGCAAAAGTCTTACGCGGATCTGAAGCGTAAGGAGATAGAGTATGCGGTGGGTGACCGTGTGTTCTTGAAGGTTTCGCCTTGGAAGAAGGTGATGAGGTTTGGCCGAAAGGGTAAGTTGAGCCCTAGGTACATTGGACCATATGAGGTGGTTGAGCGTGTAGGTCCTGTTGCGTATCGGTTGAGGTTACCTCAAGAGTTGGAGAAGATTCATGATGTGTTCCATGTTTCTATGCTCCGGAAGTATAGATCTGATCCTTCGCATGTGATGCCTGTGGAGGAAGTGGCTTTGAATCCGGATTTGACCTATGATGAGAAACCGGTGAAGGTTCTGGATTCGGATAGCAAGGTTCTTTGTGGCAAGACCATTGAGTTGGTGAAGGTGCTGTGGAAGCATCGAGGTGTTGAGGAAGCCACGTGGGAGCGGAAGGAAGACATGCTGAAGCAGTTTCCTTATCTCTTTCCTTCAGGTAAATTTCGAGGATGAAATTTCTTAAGGGGGGGAGAGTTGTAACGCCCCGGTTTTGGGCTTAGGAGTTTTGGGCGTTGACCGGTTTGGTCAAAGTGCTGTTCGAATCTAAAAAGGTGAAATTAGGAAAGCCTAGTTCGGGTTGCATTAAAAATATGGAAAAATGTTCTAAAATCATCTTTTAATATAATTAAGTGAACTGTGAAATCAATTTTGGAAAATGAGTTTTGGAAGGGTGACGTTTTGGCTAGTGACCAAAATGTAATTTTCGAAAGTTTGGTGACTGTTTTATAAAGGGTTGAAACTTTGAATCTTTAAGGAGCTATTTACCCAAAGGGAGTTTCTCCAGATTTTTCTAAGATATTTTAAGACTTAATTCTGATTTTAAAGATATAGAAAAGAGGAGGGAAAATCATTTTAGATATTTTTGCAACTAACTCCCTATTTTCTCAATTTCTTTTCTCTCATTTTCTCTCAACCCAAACACTTTCTTTCCAGAGAATTGTTTCTAATTTTCTCACCTAAATTCCTCCTTTCAACTCTCTTTTGATTCCTAATCAACATATCTACAAAACCTCATCATTTGCTACTTGATTCATCAAGGTTTTTGATTCCAAAAAGAGGAGAAACTCAAGTTTGGAGGTAAGAACGTCCTTCTCCTCTAAACTATCAGTTCTTTACTGAAATTCCTAAGTTTTCAATCCTTAATTGATGTTTTATTAAAGGCTTTTGAGTTGTGAAATGGATCTTGGCTTATAATGCAAGATTTGGTGATTTTTGATGATTTTCGTTAGATCTGATTAATCTGTGATTTGAGATGTGTTTTTGATGTTAAATGAACTCTAAATTGATAAGGAATTGAGTTTTGATTAATGCAATCCCGGATAGGTTGAGTTTCCTAAGTTTAGCTTGTGATTCTTGATTGTTTTTGAGGTGATCTTGTGGATCTGATGTTGCTGGAGGTATAAGGTTGTTAATAGGTTGTTTTTAGATGTTAAATGATGTTAAAGGATGTGTGGTTTTGATGGTTTATGGCTGGGCTTGGTTTAGAAGTGGTTTGGATGCATTTTCGGTTGTGTTTGGTGGCCGAAAATGGAGGTTGGATGAGAGCAGCGAGTTTAGGTGCTTTCATTGAAGCAATTAATGCATGATGATGCATTAATCCTCTGCTTTGATGTGTTAAAACAGGGGAGGCATCTTTGGATCCAAGAGTTGTTGATCCGGAAGCTTGTTTTGGTGCTTCGGCAAGAGGCGAAGTGGAATCGGTGAGTGAAAATGGGTTTTCAGCTTTGAAACCAATGTCTTGGGAGCTTAGTTTAAGTCTAAACAACTTTGCTAAGCTCAAGTGTAAGTTTTCGGAAATACTCTCTAGTGGTGGCCATGATTTTGTTGTGATGCAATGTGGTTTATTGCATGATTTAAATACTGTTTTGAAAGCATGATTTAGCATGGTATTTGCTGTTTTTGTAAGCCATATGTTGAAGGAAGCTCAAGGTAAGAGTTCCTTGTTTTTGTACATTGATAAAATGTGGTTTGATGCTTTTAAATGCATGATGAATATGGCTTGGTTTAATGCTTTAAAACAGTGGATTAAATGATGAAAATGATGTATATTGGCAAGTGATGTTTTGAAAAGGTTAAGGTCACTAAGGTGGTTAAAAGTCCTTGAGTGAGCCTTGTTACTTAAGAACATCAAGGTGGTTAAAAGTCCTTGGATGGTTCTTGTTGTGGACACAAAGGTGGTTAAAAGTCCTTATGTGATCCTTTCCATGGTGTTTAAAAGTCCATGGGGCCAAGGTGTTTAAAAGTCCTTGGGGCCAAGGTGTTTAAAAGTCCTTGGGGTGAAACTTGCTACGGACACAAAGTTGGTTAAAAGTCCTTGTGTGGTCCTCATTCATGGTGTTTAAAAGTCCATGGCCAAGGTGTTTAAAAGTCCTTGGGGCCAAGGTGTTTAAAAGTCCTTGGGGTGAAAGTTGATGAACTTGTTTTTAAAGAAATGGAACTTATCACTTGTGGCCAATATGACATATATGATATGAAGCATGAGATGCTTGTTTTAAGTTTGCTTTTGAGCATGTGCAATTGTTGATTTGAAGCATGATTTATAAATGTTTTATAAATGCATTATTGAATGGTTTTATTGAGCATTCCTCACTAAGCTTTGGCTTACGCTCTCTTTCGTTTTCTTAAATCAATAATGCAGAACACTAGAGTGCTTTGAGGGCAGCAAGGAGGGCAAGTATTCAAGTGCAAGAAAAGCTCAAAGTATGGAGGTTTATTAAACACATTTTAGCTTTTGGTAATTTGGCAATGGGGGACCTATGTGTATGATTTGGGAGAGGTTTGAACTCCCTAAGTATGTTGAATGTTGTTGAGAATGCTGGATTTTGTGTTTGGCCTTTATATACTTGAATTGGAAGTTTGTGCTTGAATGGTTTGTTTGTGTAGGAAGCATGCCTATAGAATTGGGGCTTTTTGTATATGATGTTATTTGGTCGATTTGTTGATGCATGTAAGTCTCATGTATGTTGAATTGCATGCTGGTAAAGTTTGGTAGCATTTGGAGCATGTTTGAATGATTAATTGCATGTTTATGTATGCATTTTGCTGCAATCTGTGCAGGGTGTTTCGGAACAGTGCACACCGTTCCGGAACGGGTGACTTGAATGAACCCAGGCGTCCGAAACAGTAGGCACCGTTTCGAAACGGTTTGGCTACTGCCAGCCCGTGTTCCGGTACGCGTTGCGGAACGGCCCGTGTTTCGAAACGGGGTCTGCCTGTTCCGGAACGGGTGACCGTTGGGGGCTGACATTGGCAGTTAAACGGGGGTGACTTTGGTTTTCCCCGTGTGACTTTCTTAATTCGGGTCAACCGTCTAGGCCGTGTGACTTGAATTGGAAGTTTGTGATTGAATGGTTTGTTTGTGTAGGAAGCATGCCTATAGAATTGGGGCTTTTTGTATATGATGTTATTTGGTCGATTTGTTGATGCATGTAAGTCTCATGTATGTTGAATTGCATGCTGGTAAAGTTTGGTAGCATTTGGAGCATGTTTGAATGATTAATTGCATGTTTATGTATGCATTTTGCTGCAATCTGTGCAGGGTGTTTCGGAACAGTGCACACCGTTCCGGAACGGGTGCCTTGAATGAACCCAGGCGTCCGAAACGGTAGGCACCGTTTCGAAACGGTTTGGCTACTGCCAGCCCATGTTCCGGTACGCGTTGCGGAACGGCCCGTGTTTCGAAACGGGTGACCGTTGGGGGCTGACATTGGCAGTTAAATGTTTTGAATTGTTTGCATTTTGGTCCTAAATCTTGTTTGTGCAATTGTATGAGTTCGGGAAGTCTTTTTGAGCTGAAATTTCACAGAGAAGCATGAAACCTGACTAATTTCAAGTTGGTAACTTTAATTTGGGTTAAGTCCTCCTAATTATCAGAAATTACATTTTGGTCCCTAAAGTTGTAATTTGTTCAATTGGGTCCCTGTTTGATCTCTGATGCTTGTGATCTTTAAATAAGTTGTTGAGTGATCACAATTAGGGTTAATGTGCATCTAGACAAGATAAAAAAAGGGTCGTTAATCAAGGTTGACTTTGGTTTTCCCCGTGTGACTTTCTTAATTCGGGTCAACCGTCTAGGCCGGGTTAAGGGGGTTACAGTCAATTTGATGTTAAATGAATGTTAAATTGATGAGAAATTGAGTTTTAATTAATGCAATCCCGGATAGGTTGAATTTCCTAAGTTTAGCTTGTGTTCTTGGTTGTTTTTGGAGTGATCTTGTGGATCTGTTGTTGCTGGAGGTATAAGGATGATGTTAGATCCTTTTTGGATGTTAAATGATGTTTAAGGATTGTTAGATTTGATGGATCTTGGCTGGGTAATGTTGTGGAGTTGTTTGGATGCATTTTCGATTGTGTTTGGTAGCCGAAAATGGAGTGTGGATGAGAGCAGCGAGTTTAGATGCTTTCATTGAAGATATTAATGCATGATGATGCATTAATCCTCTGCTTTGATGTGTGTAAAACAAGGGAGTCATCTTTGGATCCAAGTGGTGGTGATCCGGAAGCTTGATTGGTGTTTCGGCAAGAGGCAAAACGGAATCGGTGAGTGGACTTTTGGTTTTCAGCTTTGAAACCAATGTTTTGAAGGTTTGGGAGCTTAGTTTAAGTCTAAGCAACTTAGCTAAGCTCAAGAGTAAGTTTTCGGAAAAACTCTCTTGGTGATGGCCATGGATTGGTGGTATGCAATGTGGTTTGTTTGCATGATTTAAATTATGTTTTGAAAGCATATCTAGCATGTTTATTTGCTGAGATTATAAGCCATGTGTTGAAGGAAGCTCAAGGTAAGAGTTCCTTGTTTTTGAACATTGTTTTAATGTGGTTTGATGCTTAAAGATGCATGATGTTTATGGCTTTGTAAAATGCTTTAAAACAGTGGAATATTGATGATAATGATGCATATTGGCAAGTGATGGTTAAGGTCACAAAGGTGGTTAAAATTCCTTGTGTGAGCCTTGTTTATTTAAGAACATCAAGGTGTTTAAAAGTCCTTGGATGGTTCTTGGTTAAGATCACCAAGGTGGTTAAAATTCCTTGTGTGAGGCTTGTTATTTAAGAACAACATGGTGTTTAAAAGTCCATGGTTGGTTCTTGGTTAAGGTTACAAAGGTGGTTAAAATTCCTTGTGTAAGCCTTGTTATTTAAGAACATCAAGGTGTTTAAAAGTCCTTGGATGATTCTTGTTAAGGACACAAAGGTGTTTAAAAGTCCTTGTGTGGTCCTTGCCATGGTGTTTAAAAGTCCATGGGGTTAAGGACACAATGGTGTTTAAAAGTCCATGTGTGGTCATTGGAAAGTATAAGATCACAATGGTGTTTAAAAGTCCATGTGTGGATCTTATGTGGAATGTATCACTTGTTGCCAATATGACATGTAATGAAATGGAAGCATGTATTGCTTGTTTTAAATGTTTATGAGCATGTATAAATGTTGCTTGAAGAATGGTTTATAAATGTGTTTTATAAATGCATTATTGTGTGGTTTTAAATGAGCATTCCTCACTAAGCTTTTGCTTACGCTCTCTCTTTTCTTAAACCAATAATGCAGAGCATTAAAGTGCATTGGGGGCAGCAAGGAGGGCAAGCATCCAAGTGGTTAGCTAAGCTCAAGTATGGTGAAGGTTTCTTAAACACTATTAGCTTTTGGCATTTGGCAATGGGGGACCTATATTGATGTTTTGGGAGATGTTTTGGACTCCCTAAGTTGAATATATGTTGTTAATAATGTTGGAACATGTATTTGGCCTTTATGAAGTGAATTTGGTATTTTGATGCTTGAATGGTTTGAAAAGTAGGATGCATGCCTATAGAATTGGGGATTTTCATGATTGATGCCATGTTGATGTTTGGATGATGCAATTATGTTCCTTGTATGTTGAATGTCTTGCTGGTAAAGTTTGGTTGCGTTTGGAGCATGTTTGATAGGTCAATTGTATATTAAACCAGTAAATTTTCTGCAATCTGGGCAGCCTGTTTCGGAACAGGTGCTACCGTATCGGAACGGGGGCCTGAAATGGCATGGGCGTTCCGAAACGAGAGGCACTGTTCCGGAACGGATATGCCACTGCCAGGCATTGTTTCGGAACCTGTTGCGGAACGGTCCCGCGTTTCGGAACGAGTCTTCCCTGTTCCGAAACACTCGACCGTTGGGCACTGAAATTGTTGGTTATATGTTTTGAAATGTTTGCATTTTAGTCCCGAACCTTGTTGTTGCAATTAAATGAGTTTGAGATGTCCATTTGAGCTAAAATTTGACAGTGAAGCATGAAATATGATTAATTTCAAGCTGGTAACTTTAATTGGGGTTAAGTTCTTATAATTTTTCAGAATTTACAATTTGGTCCCTAAAGTTGTAATTTGTGCAATTGGGTTTATGAATGTTCTCTGATGGTTATGATCTTTGAGAATGCTGTTTGTATGATCATGTCTAGGGATAATATGCATTTAGACAAGTTTTAAAAAGAAAAAAAGGGTTGTTAATCAAGGTTGACTTTCGGGTTGACTTTGGTTTTCCCCATGTAATCTTCTTAATTCGGGTCAACCGTCTAGGCCGGGTTAAAGGGGTTACAGTGGGAATCATAGTTCGGAAGACTGCCCACTAGAGCTAGAGGAAGGGATGTACGTTGGGAACTATAACAAGCAGAACTATAATTCCATCAATTAAAATCCCAGCTGGAGAAAAGATCCCAAATTTTCTTGGAGCAACCCGAACAATGCCTTGAATCCTCAAGTGCAGAACACTCAAAATCAGGGGGTACCTAGACTTTTGACTCGGCAACAACCTCAACAGCAGCCGCAACAGCCACCAGCAACCACGACTAGTATATTGGAGCAGACCTTGGCTACGTTTATGTCTTAAACAGGAAATTACATTGAGAACATGAATCACATCGTCAAGAAGACTGAGCCATTCATGGATAAAACATAGATGCGGATGACTAACCATGAAGCTACTCTGAAATCACTGGAGACACAGATGGGTAAGGTTTCCCAGCATATTAAACCGAGACAGAATGGAGGATTCCCTATCGATACTGAGGTCGCTAGACAACACACACATGAGCAGTGCAAAGCTATCACAACTAGGAGTGGGAAGAAATTACCAGGGCCAGAGAAGGAAGCTGAACCATTTAAGAAACCATCCCTAGAATCGACTGCCGAGAACGCTGCCCCACCAGACGACAAACAACCTGCTGCTGATGAACTTGTCACGACAACATAAGGGACAGAGGAGAAGGATGAAGAACCTAAGTCTCCTCAGATCCGAATGCAATGTGAATGACGCATTGAAGACTATCCTCCTCCACCTCCTTTTCCTCAGCGGTTACAGAAGTTGAAACAAGAATCCCAGCTTAAGAAGATCTATGATATTTTTAAGCAGGTCCACATCAATATTCCGCTGTTAGATGCTATCAAGGAGATGCCTGGTTATGCCAAATTTCTCAAGGACGCTATGTCAAAGAAATCCAGACTTGGGGAATTTGAGACGGTTAAACTGACAGAAGGATGTATGACTATTCTGCACAAGCATCCACCTCAGAAAAAGAAGGATATTGGGAGCTTCATAATACCGTGCATAATCGGAGATAAATTTGTGGGTAAGGCACTTTGTGATGTAGGTGCTAGTATTAATTTAATGTCAAAATCTGTATTTCAGAAATTAGGTATTGGACGAGCACGACCCACGACAGTTATACTGCAGCTGGCAGACCGATCTTACGTGCAACCGGAAGGAAAAATTGAAGATATTCTGGTAAGAGTGGATATTTTTCCTGCTAACTTTCTTGTTTTAGATTGTGAAACAGACGAGAATGCACTAATCATCCTGGGGCGACCCTTCTTAGGCACAGGAAGATCACTGATTGATGTAGAGAAGGGAGAACTCACTATGAGAGTGAATGATCAAGAGATCAAGCTGAATGTTCTCCAAGCAATAAAGCACGCTGATGTAGAAGAAGAATGCAAGGCTATCACTGAAGTTAACCTTGACCAACCCTGTATCAGGTCGGACTACCATGACATCAAATTGGCCACTGGCCCAACAACCATTTAGAAGACTGTCACGGCAGCAATGACGACAGCAGCTCCTCGACTCTGACATATCTGATATTGAAGATCATGAGGAGGTAAACTGGATAGGCAATCTTCCAGGTAAGTTATTCGAGCCCTTAAATTATACCTCGAATGAACATATGATCCAAAAGCCATCAACTGTAGAGCCACATGTTCTAGATCTTAAGCCCCTGCTAGAGCAGCTTAAATATGTTTTTCATGGATTAAATGATACGTTGCCCGTAATCATCTCTTCCAAGTTGATGCCGGAACAGGAACAACAGCTGATAGAGATGCTGCAGCAACACAAAAGGGCTATTGGATGGACGATAGCTGATATCCAAGGAATCAGTCCGGCACTATGCATGCATAACATCCTCTTAGAGGATGATCACAAGCCGACCATTGATGCCCAAAGACGTTTAAATGATGCTATGCGAGAAGTGGTCCGAAAAGAAATTATCAAATGGCTAGATGCTGGGATAATTTATGCCATCTCGGATATTAAGTGGGTGAGCCCGGTGCAGTGCGTTCCTAAGAAAGGAGGAATAATCGTGGTAACCAACAAAGAAAATGAGCTAATCCCAACCAGGACTGTGACTGGTTGGAGGGTTTGTATGGACTACCGGAAGCTTAACAAAGCTACCCGAAAGGACCACTTTCCCCTGCCTTTTATTGATCAAATGCTTGATAGATTAGCGGGAAAGCCTTATTACTGTTTTCTTGATGGTTACTCAGGTTACAACAAAATAGCCATCGCACCGGAGGATCAAGAGAAAACGACCTTCACTTGCCCATACGGTACTTACGCTTTTTGGAGGATGCCATTTGGACTTTGCAATGCACCGACAACTTTTCAGAGATGTATAATGGCTATATTCTCCGAAATGGTGGAGGATTTCCTGGAGATATTCATGGACGATTTCTCAGTCTTTGAAGACAATTTTGAAAGCTGCTTAGGCAACCTGCAGAAAGTACTCGAGAGATGCGAGAAATCGAACTTGGTATTAAACTAGGAGAAATGTCACTTCATGATGGTTGAAGGGATAGTCCTAGGCCACAAAGTAAGCTGCCACGGCATAGAGCAGAAACTTCCCTTCGACTTCAACACTAAATGCACTGAGGCATTCAGAATTCTGAAAGAGAAGCTAGTAACAACCCCGATTGTACAGCCCCCGGACTAGAAGTTTCCATTCGAGATTATGTGTGATGCTAGTGATTATGTTGTAGGGGCAGCACTTGAGCAGAGGAAGGACAAGCTGTTCCATGTAATCTACTATGCCAGCAAAACACTCAACGATGCCCAAGTGAATTACACCACAACAGAGAAGGAATTGTTGGCTATGGTGTTTTCAATTGACAAGTTCCGATCCTACATACTTGGGACGAAAGTGGTGGTCCACACAGACCACTCTGCATTGAAATATATGTTTGCCAAGAATGATGCAAAGCCAAGATTGATTCATTGGATTCTGCTGCTGCAAGAGTTCAACATAGAAATCAAGCTTGTTCTCCTCCTTCGGCGGCTCTGCCCACAGCTACAGGCATCAAAAAATTAAGTGGATGGCATTGTTAGAATCGAGATTTTCTGCTCTATTGATCGTACTTCAATTCTCCAATTCCTTAGCTTGCTGTCATGGGGGGCAGGTATGGCGGCGACAACTGTTGTCTCTATCTGGAACTACATCAGTACAGCTCCTTGGTCTGCTGCCTCAACATCTTGTCCTAAGCTCCTCTCTCCTTCTACTAGCTTCTAGTACCTGAAACTAAAACTAAACTAAAGCATAACCTTTTCCTTAAAAAATAACAAATAATCAATAAAAAGCATGTCAAAGTAAAGAATATTGTAAAATGCAATGCACGATCCTAATTATGCCTAAAATGTGCTTAAAACAAAAATAATGTGAGATGGAATGTGCACAAAATATAGAACTTATGGACACTTTACATGCACCAATCCCTATGGAGATGATATCTTTCTATACTATAACTTGCGACGTGTATACTTGCACAAATTGCGAAGCACTCAAATCACACAACAAGTTTTTGCTGCCATTGTCGGGGATTGGCAATAGCGACTTTGTTTTTTTTCTCGCACTTTTATTTTTACTTTTTATTGTTCAATTTCTAAAGGGTTAACTAATTTTTTTTTGCATTGATGTATGACCAGGGTTAATTGAACCCAAGAGTTGTCACACCGGCCTAGAAGAACCATCCAAATTTCTCATGGAGCAATCTCAACAATGCCCTCAATCAGAACAATCAGAATGCTCCAGCACTGGGATTCCAACAAAACATGCCACAGTAAACGATGCCGCAACAATCGATGCCGCAACAACAATCAATATCATCCAGTTCTTTGGAAAACTCTTTAAATGCTTTCATGTCACAAACTAGTGCATATATGGCTAACACTGATAAATTCATAAAAAAAAACTGATGCTTTTATTGACAGGACTGAGATAAGAATGCAGAATCATGAAGCAACTTTGAAATCATTGGAAACTCAAGTTGGGCAATTCGCACAAATCCTGAATTCGAGACTATGGGTGGTTTGCCTAGCAGAACTGAGGTTTCAAGGGGAACAACTCATGAGCAATGCAAGGCAATTACCAAACGAAGCGATAAACAACTCAAGAACCCTGAGTTCATGAAACAAAGGAGAAAAAATCAAAGGAGCTGATTGCCTCGGCAATGCCCGGTGACAATGCCTTGCCAATACCCGAAGAAGATACCGCAGAAAACATGAAGGCTTCTGAAAGTCCTGATTCAATGCCTCAAATCAAATTCCCATGCAAGGAACAGATTGATGACATTCGACTTCCACTACCGTTCCCACAAAGGTTGAAACGGGAGAAACAAGAATACCAATTCAAGAAGTTTCTCAACATCTTGAAGCAAGTCCACATCAACTTGCTCTTGGTAGAAACAATCGAAAAAATGTCGAACAACGCCAAGTTATTTAAAGACATTAACACTAAGAGAACAAGAATAGGAGAATTTGAAACCGTTGCTGCAACAGAAGGATGTATGGTCATGCTGCACAACTGAATGCCACCTAAGCTTAAAGATCCCGACAGTTTAACCATACCATGTGCGATAGGGAATCACTATGTCGGGAAGGCATTATGCGATCTTGGAGAAAGCATAAACCTTATGCCGAAATAAGTCTTCCAACGATTGAGAATAGGGAAGGCGAGACCTACTACAACGATGCTGCTGCTTGCTGATAGATCTTATGTTCATCTAGAAGGAAAATTTGAGGATATCCTAGTAAGAGTTGATAAGTTTATTTTCCCTACTGACTTTATTGTTTTGGATTGTGAAGCAGATGAGTTCGCACCTATTATCCTTGGGAGGCCATTCCTAGCTACAGGAAGGACCTAGATCGAAGTTGATAGAGGAGAACTCACCATGAGATCAAATGATCAGCAAATCAAGTTGAATATTTTCCATACCCTTAAGCAAGCCAATGGCCCAGAAGAGTGTCAAGTCATCTACGCCACAACCGAGTTCAATCTTATTGTGGAGAAAGAATGCCTTGACAATTGCCTCAGGAATTGCTGTGACAAATGCCTCGGCAATTATTTTGACGAATGCCTTAACCTTGAAGAGCATGAAGGACCAGACGAAGATGAACAAGATGAAGCCAATTGGATAGCAAGTCGTCTAGGTAAGTATTTCGAACCACTAGATTACTCAAGGGAAGAAAGAAGACTAAAAAAACCTTCTATCAAGCAACCTCATATTCTTTAATTAAAACCACTGTCAGGGCAATTGAAATATGTTTATTTGGGAACCAATAACACATTGCCCCGTAATCATCTCCTATAAGTTGCAGCTTGAACAGAAGCAATGATTGATCGACACACTAAAGCTGCACAAAAAGGCAATAGGATAGACAATTGCCGATTTGAAGGGAATTAGTCCAGCGGCTTGCATGCACAAAATCCTCTTAGAGGATGATCATAAACCAACCATTAAGGCGCAAAGGAGGCTTAACCGAGTCATGAAAGAGGTTGTAAGGAAGGAAATCATCAAATGTCCTGATGTCAGTATCATCTATCCTATCTCTGACAGTACATGGGTAAGTCTGGTATAATGTGTACCGTAAAAGGGAGGTATAATTGTGGTAAGTAATAAAAACAATGAACTAATCCCAACAAGGACTGTGACCGGATGGAGGGTTTTCATGGATTACCGTAAGTTGAATATAACTACTGGGAAAGATCACTTTCCTTTACCCTTTATTGATCAAATGCTTGACCATCTTGCAGGTAAACCCTTTTATTGTTTTCTTAATGGTTATTCAGGTTATAACCAAATTGCCATAGCACTAGAAGACCAAGAAAAGGTCACATTCACATGCCCATATGGCACTTATGCCTTTCAAAGGACGCCATACGAATTATGTAATGCCCCGACAACCTTCCAACGATGCATGATGGAAATTTCCTCCGACATGGTAGAATATTTCCTGGAAATCTTCATGGGCAATTTCTCGGTATTTGGAGATGATTTCGACAATTGCCTAGGCAATATGGAGAATGTACTTAAAAGATGCGAGGAATCCAACTTGGTTCTAAATTGGGAGAAGTGTCACTTTATGGTGGATGAAGGCATAGTTCTAGGCCACAAAATCTCATCGAAGGTGTTGAGTGTGTAAAAGTTCTATATTTTACCCCCTATTTAACCCATATTTCTGTTGCATTCAAGCATAATTCATTGCATTTAGGATAGATTTCAGTTATACATCACAATTATACGAAAAGGCACAATTGCTGCTAATTTTGGTTACTTTTGCAGGTAGCTGCTGTAGCAGACGCAGGGCAGTGGAGAAGCAGAGCTGGAACACTGGACTGCAGACGAGAAGAAGGATGCTGCCATGGCCGCTGCCGTGGCAGCCAATGAGGACAACAATAATGAAGGGAAGAAGTGAAGTGGAGCTCGACAGAAAGAGGAAATTAAGCCGGTCTGTCGTAGAGCACTCTTATATTTTTCTGAGCCCTAGATCAGAATGAAGGCCAAGCCCAAAGTTCAAGGAAGGAACTCCAAGAAGGAAGAGAGGACAAATTGAAGATATCTACTTTGAAGATTTAGTCTTTAATAAAGTTGTACTTTAATTTAAACTTGTATTCTTGCGATATTAGAAAACTTGAACCCAAGGCCTATATAAAGGCATGTAATTCGACCTAGGGAAGGATATCTTACTCTCTAGCCGTCTTCCCCTAAACCCTAGTCGTTTTCCCCCTTCTCATCATGTTCTAAACTTCCCCTAGGGCTAAGGGTTGATTCTGTAAAGTAGTTGCAAGGATTGTATTGTTTAGGAATTTTCTGTTTAATAAAATAGATTTCAAGTTTGCTTATTCTGGTTTTCAACATCTTGCAAGAGTATCGAGAGAGGATTGTGAGATTACACATTTACTTAATATCAGGAGAGTTAAGTATACGAAAGGAATAAGTATGGGTTCTCCAGTTTATGGTTGAACTATCTCGAACCTAGGGATAGGACGAGGTTAAGTGGCTAAGGAAGAATTCAACAACATTGGTGTTCATCCTTCGATTCACGCCGGGAGGTATCATCAAGACGTGTTCGTCGACAGACTTGGACCTAGGGATAGGCCAAGGCATAGCAGGGATTCTTGCCAAGCTTGAAGTACTGAGTTGTGTGTTTGCTGCCGCGATAACAACAGACCGCTGCCGCAGCAGGTGCTACCGCGACAGGCGCTACGACAGAACAAAGAAGTTCTAGACAGTGCAAACACCTGCACTACGGAGCAGATCAATACCGGCCTACTTTTTACTCTGAATATTTTCATCTTTTATTTCCAATATTATTTATTATTTCGTGAAAAACAATTAAACTCTTTTTGTTCTCTTTCGTGCCGAAAACTGAGGTTAAAGCTATTAGCCCAGTCCATGTGGAGACTATATCCGATACTTACGTATCGCTTTACTACTTGCGTCGTGTACACTTGCAGTACATTGCGATAGACACTTTTACATGCAACAAGTTTTTGGCGCTGTTGCCGGGGACTGGCAACATATCTTTACCCTATTTATACTACACTTTCTTTAATTTTTCTGTTTTTACTTGGATTGTTCACCCTGTGCTTTTCACAAGGTATTTTGTTTGCTTATGCGCATATCTCAACTAGGGAAAGAATCTGAGCTCAAGTTAGATTCTAAAATCGAACGAACTTGCAACCTCAGGAAACGAGTCCGCCTCATAGTAGAACGAAACAAGTACTTGGAGGAACAGTTAGAAGCAATGGTGAACGAAAGACACGAAGAAAGGAGGAACAACCAAGGGAATCTCCGAGGTCCTGAAGATCCTGTCGGAGATGGAGGAAACAGACAACCTGTCGATCCTCCTGCTGTTGCCGCACGCCGGTCATACCGAGACTACATGATCAATGATCATGTGGAACTAGAGATCACCCTGCCAGATGTGCAAGCTGAGAATTTCGAGCTGAATCCTGTCATGTTCAACATGATTAATTCCGCTGGCCAATTTAGTGGTGCTGCTACAGAGGATGCGAGGGAACATCTAAAAACGTTCCAGGAAATCTGTGCTTCGTTTAGACTACCAGGAGTAAATCCGGAGATACTGAGGCTTCGGTTATTTCCTCATTCATTGAGGGACAGAGCTAAAACTTGGTGGAACAAACTAATGCCGGGTTCAATACGAACTTGGGCAGATTTAACTCGTGAATTTTTGTCTCGTTTTAACCCTTCCCATTTATCTGAGCGATTACATAATGAAATTGCTACTTTTCAACAGGAAGATGACGAGCCAATGCACGAGGCATGGGACATGTTTACCACTCTTCTGAGGAATTGCTCGATGTATGGATTCCTTGTTTGGAATCAGGTAATCAAATTCTACAATGCTACCAACCTACAGACTCGTATGAGAATCGATTCAGCAGCCAATGGGTTGTTGTTAGATAAAGATCTAGAGGACGCCATGGTAGTGTTAAAGAATTTGGCTAAGAATGAAGAGCAATTATCCACATCAAGGAGAGAACTTGCTAAAGAAGGATTACGAAGCCGTTAATTCCTTAAAGACACAAGTTGCATATCTCACAAAGGCAGTAGAGAACTTGCTAAAGAAGGATTCTCAACCTGCTTATGCTGCAGAAGAGGTATGTGGAACTTGCGATGGGAATCATAGTTCGGAAGACTTCCCACTACAGCTAGAGGAAGGGATGTACGTTGGGAACTATAACAAGCAGAACTATAATTCCAACAATTACAATCCCAGCTGGAGAAAAGATCCCAAATTTTCTTGGAGCAACCCGAACAATGCCCTGAATCCTCAAGTGTAGAACACTCAAAATCAGGGGGCACCTAGACTTCTGACTCGGCATCAACCTCAATAGCAGCCGCAACAGCCACCGACAGCCACGACTAGTATATTGGAGCAGACCTTGGCTACGTTTATGTCTCAAACATGAACTTACATTGAGAACATGAATCACATCGTCAAGAAGACTGAGTCATTCATGGATAAAATAGAGATGCGGATGACTAACCATGAAGCTACTCTGAAATCACTGGAGACACAGATGGGTAAGGTTTCCCAACATATTAAACCGAGACAGAATGGAGGATTCCCTAGCGATACTGAGGTCGCTAGACAACCCACACATGAGCAGTGCAAAGCTATCACAACTAGGAGTGGGAAGAAATTACCAGGGCCAGAGAAGGAAGCTGAACCAGTTAAGAAACCAGCTCTAAAATCGACTGCCGAGAACCCTGCCCCAGCAGACAACAAACATCCTGCTGCCGATGAACCTGTCACGACATCATAAGGGACATAGGAGAAGGATGAAGAACCTAAGCCTCCCCAGATCCGAATGCAATAGGAAGGATGCATTGAAGACTATCGTCCTCTACCTCCTTTTCCTCAGCGGTTACAGAAGTTGAAACAGGAATCCCAGCTTAAGAAGATCTATGATATTTTTAAGCAGGTCCACATCAATATTCCGCTGTTAGATGCTATCAAGGAGATGCATGATTATGCCAAATTTCTCAAGGATGCTATGTCAAAGAAATCCAAACTTGGGGAATTTGAGACGGTTAAACTGACAGAAGGATGCATGACTATTCTGCATAAGCATCACCCAAGAAAAAGACTTGTATCGACTCTTTACTTGAACTCACGAGCAACCTGCGCAAGGAACCAAAACAAGTTAGTCCAAAATTCTCACACAAATTCGGCGTACTTACCTTGGACGTAAGGTACTCTTCGGATGGCGTCACGATGCCTTGTCGATACTCATGGCATGTGATGATGGCGGCGTCTAGGAAAAGCCCCTCTTCGGTGCACTCTTGCACTCTCTCGAATTGCAACCCATCTTGGTAGGCCGTTGTGCCTACTTGCTCTATGGAATGGCTTTGTCCTTCGCACGCTCTCGTTGGCGACCTATAAACAAAACCAAAGTGAGTTAGTCCCAATTTAGATGGAAAAATGGGCTCACTTACCTCGGACACAAAGTCTTCATCGTCTCGATCCACTTTGCCTTGTCGATACCACAGGCAAGTGTTGGCATGGTTGGGCCCCTCATCAAAGGGCTTCGGCACCTCGGTGCTTTGACTTGGTTCCATGGACTCATGCCACTCGTCCATGGAATTCGACCACTCGTCGAACTCGGCTTGCAACTCTTCGTAGAAGATTGCTAGCTCCTCTCCATCGGCAACTTGATCCGCTTCGGATGGGTACTCCATCTCACGAACCGCTTTGCCAAACTCGGATGGATCTTGAAACACTTCATCAAACTCGGATGGCTCGGATGGGTACTCCATCTCATGAACCGCTTCGCTCTTTGGTGCCTTTGGCAACTCCAAAGACTTCTCCTCGTCTTTGATCTCTTCAAAGACTCGTCCCATTGTGTTGGAAATTTCCATGGACTATCCATGGTCTCATCGTCATTGGCTACCTTGGACTAGCACACTTGCTTGCCTTCATCTTGGCTTAACAACTCGCCATCGCTTTGTCGAAAACCTGCATTATACTCACCCTCGACTTCTAGCAAAACAAGTGCGTTAATCTGTTTTAAACAAGAATAACCAATAATAATTTCTTCATCAAAACAATGATTAGAAATTACCTTGATGTTGGTTGTGTCGCACCATTCTCCGATGCTAACTCTCACGTCCCATGCAACTCCATCGATGTACTCTTCGGTGAAGTTGATGAACTCGGTCTCATCATAAACCTTCTCCACTTGAAGGCTCAACCAATCGGCAACTCGATTGGAAATGATCAAAGATGTTGCACTAGAGTCCACTAGCACCTCAAACTCTACGTTGGCAATCACGATCTTAGCAAACTCGCGCTCCTCCTCGTCTTGGCCACTCTTGGCTTGAGTTGGGCGGATTTGCTCCTTGGTTGTCTCGGACTCAAGCACTCCTTCATGGATGCTTGGCGATGCCTCGATCTTGTCTCCCTTATTGTCGCTTAATGACTCAACGTCTCTTTGGTGTGGATCTGCAACACACCTTTCCTCGGTTTCTGACAAGGCAAGTGCATCAATTTGCTCTAAACAAGACAAACCAATAACAATTTTATATACATCAAGAAATTCACAAGATATCACCTTGATGTTTGTTGTGCCTCGGAATTCACCAATTTGATGGTACACATCCCTTGCGATTCCCATAACTTTCTCGTCACTGAAGTTGGTTGTCACAACTTGTTGTTTAACCTTCTTAACCTAAAGGTTTAACCGCTCGATAGTTTGCTTGGACACGAGCACTCCATATGCACTTGGATCAACTAGTGCACTTAGCGTTGCATCACGGAACACTATGTCAACAAATATAGGCTCCTCTTCCTCGTAGTCGCTCTCGACTACACTTGACTCCCATCATGACTCGTCATCGTCGCTGGAACACTCCACGTAACCTGGCTTCTCCCACGGTTGTGTGGCCTCGTTGCCCCTTGGCAACCTTTCCCTTACTTCACTCTTGAAGTTTGACGCCCCAACCATCATACTCATTGATGATTGTTCCCCGAACAAGGAAGCAAGCTTCATGGCCTTGGTCTCATCGGGCAAGCTTCGCTCCTCGAACACCTCTACCATACTCACTGGTAGCACATTGCACCTCGCATCAAGCTTCAAAGCCTCGGTCTCGTCGGGCTCGTCCTGTACTTTGAATTGCTTGAAATTGTGTGGGCATCGGAAAGACTCATATGGCTCTCCACACCTCCAGCATTTTGACGGCCTCCTCTTTGGGCAGTCATCGTGATATTCACTGCAACGAAAACAAAACAACGGTTTTGTAATAAGAATATCACTAAACTCAGATTTGCTCACCTCGCTTTTAAATGAGACGCCTGGTGATTCCACTTTCTCCTTTGTTGCAACATTCCTTCTTTCTCGCGCCATCTCTTGACTCGGTAGGATGCAGAAAATGGCTCTGATACCAGTTGTCAGGGGGCTAGGTCTAGGCGGGTCTAGTCTCGTGCGGCCTTGGTCGCGAAGCACTTGGAAAGGCTTGAAAAGCGGCTAAGTCAGCCTTACTCACTAAGCTTGGAAGGCTTAGTCTTGGATTGCGGAAGCTCTCTTGGAAAACAAAAGGGGTGATGGCTCACAAAGCAAAGAAAGGAAGAGGATGCACACTCGTTTAAGAAAGCTAAGGCCTCGTTAAAAACTCCCCCTAAGCCTAGATGGGGAGAAAAGAGTACCAAAGCTTCTTTATTAACAAAGAAAGGAAAAGATTACAAAGGAAGAGAAAAGCTACAAATGATGGAATGTGGAATGCCTAAGATGGATGGAGGAGGGCTCTATTTATAGTCTAATCCCTCTTCGATCCAATGGCTAGGAATGACTCGATCCAATGGCCTTGGATGAGTCTTACAAAAGAATCTCCTATTCAAGGCAAGCTTGTCATATTCAAATAGACTTGCCCTGATTACAATAACTCTTGCCCACAATATATAGCCTATGACATCATTGCTTTGTTGTCTTGAAATACTTTCCCCATGGATGGATAGGTTTCCATATGTATTTCTCCAAAGATGACAACTTGGCATGGGATTTGGATGCTTGGGCGGATTGGGTCTCTCATGGCCTGATCTTGGTGTCCAAAATCCCCTCTCTAGCATGTTGGATGCTAAGTCGGGCCCTAGGGGTGTGGGCAACCCCTAGGGCTCTTGGCGCGCACA
Organism: Hibiscus tridactylites; assembly: GCA_958450335.1. Classification (NCBI taxonomy): domain Eukaryota; kingdom Viridiplantae; phylum Streptophyta; class Magnoliopsida; order Malvales; family Malvaceae; genus Hibiscus; species Hibiscus tridactylites. The sequence continues at coordinate 42,635,399 of OY288289.1, read as the reverse complement.
TCGGATGCGGACTCGGCCCTCTTGGTGTGCACATCGGGTGCGGGCTCGGACTCCATGTCTTGGCCGGCATGGAAGGTGCAAGGCAAAGGCCCCTCAGGTGCCTGTGTTGGGCCCCCTTGGGTGCAAGACTCGTGGGCAATACATAGGGTGCTTGACAGGGCCCCATGGTGCGCTAGAGCTGGCCCAGCTCGGCTCTCTTGGGCGCGGACACCACCAAGGGCGTTGTGCATGACCCCTTGGTGTGTGGCATCGGCAACTACTCGGGCCCCTCGGTCGGGTGGGAGATGTGGTGCGCAAGGGTCAGCACCTATGGGTGCGGCTGGCCCGGTCGCGAAAAGTTGGCCCGTGACATAATGCTTAACATCATTTTCGAACCTCTTCCTAGCTTGATAGTTAAGGTCAAGAGGAGTTATTCCGCTAACTAAATAATTAACGAAATCAACATACCAGGGGAGTTCAGAAAACTTACCTGCCGTCGTGGCTGTCGCGGCAGTTCTTATGGCAGCGAACAACTGCTCGTCAGGGAAGGTCTCTAGTATGTGTGTCTCGTCTGTTGGGAGACTCTTTCCCTTCTCTAATCTTGACAAGTGATCTGCAACTTGTTTCTCTGTTCCCTTTTTGTCTTTGATTTCAAGGTCGAACTCTTGCAGCAGCAGAATCCAACATATCAATCTAGGCTTCACATCCTTTTTGGCGAACAAATATTTTAATGCAGAGTGGTCTGTGTGGATTATGACCTTCATTCCAAGTATGAATGAACGAAACTTGTCAATCGATAACACCACAGCTAAAAGTTCCTTCTTCGTTGTGGTGTAATTTACTTGGGCGTCATTCAGTGTTTTGTTGGCATAGTATATAACATGGAAGAGCTTGTCCTTCCTCTACCCAAGTGCTGCCCCAACAGCATAGTCACTAGCATCACACATGATCTCAAATGGTAGTTTCCAATCTTGTGGCTGTACTATCAGGGCTATTACCAGCTTTTCTTTCAGAACCTTGAATGCCTCAGTACATTTAGTGTTGAAGTCGAAGGGACGGTTCTGCTCCAGAAGATGGCATAAGGGTTTGGTGATCTTCGAAAATTTTGCAATAAACCTTCGATAAAACCCAGCATGCCCTAAGAAACTCCTGATTCCCTTGACTGTGGTGGGTGGTGGCAGCTTTTCAATTACCTCGATCTTAGCTCTGTCGACTTTTATGCCGCGACAGCTCACTTTATGGCCTAGGACTATCCCTTCATCCACCATGAAGTAACATTTCTCCCAGTTCAATACCAAGTTTGCTTTCTCGCATCTCTCGAGCACTTTCTGTAAGTTGCCTAGGCAACATTCAAAGTTATCTCCAAAGACAGAGAAATCATCCATGTAACCCCCTTAACCCGGCCCAGACGATTGACCCGAATTAAGAAAGTCACACGGGGAAAACCAAAGTCAACCCGAAAGTCAACCTTGATTAACGACCCTTTTTTTTCTTTTTAATCTTGTCTAGATGCACGTTAACCTTAGATGTGATCACACAACAACATACTCAAAGATCATAAACATCAGAGATCAAACAGGGACCCAATTGAACAAGTTACAACTTTAGGGACCAAATTGTAAATTCTAAAAACTTTAAGGACTTAACCAGATTTTAAGTTACCAACTTAAAATTAATCATGTTTCATGCTTCTCCGTCAAATTTCAGCTCAAACGGACATCCCAAACTCATACAATTGCACAAACAAGTTTCAGGACCAAATTGCAAACAATCCAAAACATTTAACTGCCACTGTCAGCCCCCAACGGTCACCTGTTCCGAAACATGCAGAGCCCGTTTCGAAACGCGGGGCCGTTCTGCAACGCGTACCAAAACAGGTGGCTGGCAGAATGCTTTCCGTTTCGAAACGGTGTCTACCGTTTCGGACGCCTGGGCTGATTCAGGGCATCCGTTCCGAAACGGTAGTCCCTGTTCCGAGACGCCCTGCACATAATGCAGAAAAAGACATGCTTAAACACGCAATTGACCATTCGAACATACTCCAAAAGCCACCAAACTTTACCATCATGCAATTCAACATATAAGAGACATACTTGCATCAACAAATCAACATATTATCATCATATACGTAAAGCCCCAATTCTATAGGCATGCTTCCTACACAAGCAACCATTTAAACACAAAATCTCCAAATCCATCTCATATAAGTCAAAACATGTTCCAACAACATCAACAACATAAAACCATCCTTGTCCGAACATATACGAACACATAAACATCAACCCAAGAGATTCTACCCCATTGCCTTTATTAACTATAGCTATTCACCGAGACATACATCTCAAATGGAGTCCTCCTTGAATCCCTTGCTTCTCGCTGTCCAAACTTCAAGAATCTGCATTGATGGACAAAAAGGAGCGTAAGCACATAATGCTTAGTGAGGAATGCTCAAAACCAAAACACCATCAATGTAGTGAGTCATAAAACCTCTTTGAAAAGCAACTCGATTTGTTTACCAAGCAAAGTTTGAAAACCCCTTTTCAACAACATGCTTAAACCATGTATTGCTCAAACATGAAAACCAACCCTTAGCTTAGCAAGCTAAGAAAACCTTTTCAAAGCATAATTTGCAAAATCATCCATTTAACCATTCCATGCATAAACACCATATGCAAAGTTAAATTCAAACCTTGGAAAACACTTCCATTTCACAACATACCTTTCTTATACTTGAAAGTCATTCCAAGCAAGAAACCCCTTTAAAACCATTACTCAAACAATCCAACACATGCATTAAACGAAGGCAATATATGAACCACAACATCATCTTCACATGCCTTTTAAAACAAGTCTTATCAAGACTCCAATGCATTTAAAAGATTTCATGCACACATGCATCATTTACCAAATGATAATCAACACTTGTTCAACTTAACAAGTAAACATGCATTCACAAGCATTTAACACTTTTCATGCAACCATGCATCTTTTCGAGCATCTCATGCTTCTTTATAATCAAGAACATTATATTGGCTCCCAAGTGATCAACCACATCCACTTTTCAACTCAACACCCAATCGGATACGCGGATCACAAGCGTTGTCCCCCACGCTTCATACACACTACCAATCCAAGGTCTCCAAATGGACTTTTAAACACCATTTGACCTCACCATCCTAAGGTTCCCATGTATGGACTTTCAAACACCATACAACCTTAACTTTTCCCAAGGTTCCCATGTATGGACTTTTAAACACCGTACAACCTTGACATGCACAAGGTTCCCATGTATGGACTTTTAACCACCATACAACCTTTGCATTCACCGATTGGTAGTTGTATAACATCACTAACGAGATCCGGGACACCCTACACAAGATCCACACATGGACTTTACACCACCATTGTGATCTTAACAAGCACAAGGTTCCCATATATGGACTTTTAACCACAATATAACCTTTGCTTAACCAAGGTCCTCGAATGGGTATTCAACCTCCATTATGACCTTAACCATCTCGTTAGGATACTTGAAGGGAGTTTACCGGTTCACTCTTAACCACTCCACCTCCAAGGCGACTTTATTCACGGTGCACCCAATCCTATAGCCGGCTAACTATATCCGATCAAAGAACCAAGAACCACTTACATCACTTGCCAATATAACCATCTTACCACATTAGTCCAATGATTCACATGCATAACCAATATGCAAAAACCATCATTTACCGTCATCAATCCACTGTTTTAAAGCATTACACAAAGCCATTGAACAACATGCAACACCATGCATCAAAACCACATTTTCAATGTATAAAACTAAAGATCTCTTACCTTGAGCATCCTTCACATATGGCTTCAAAACCAGCATTAAACCATGCTTAAAATATGCTTTCAAAACAGAAAATAAACCATGCAAATCACATGCATTGCAACCACCAAACACAATTGCTATTAAAGCCAATTCACAACACAAACCAAGAGCGAAAAACCTTTTACTTACTCTTGAGCTTAGCAAAGTTGTTTAGACTTAAACTAAGCTCCCAAAACCTTCAATCCTTGGTTTAAAAGCTGAAAACCCAACTTCACTCACCGATACACAAAACAAGGCTAGCCAACAAGCCTTCCAAGCATCCGAAACCTTCCGCAATGCCTCTAAAGCTCACGCATCAAACTCCCATGTTTCAAGCACACAAAAACAGAGGATTAATGCATCATTATGCATTAAAAACACCAGCAACACAACCAAACTCGCTGCTCATCACAAATCCAACATTTCGGCTACCAAACACAACCAAAATCACCTCCAAACACTTCCAAAACTTAACCCAGCCAAGATCCATCACTTCTAACCATTTTTAAACATCAATTAACATCCAAAATGATCACAAACACATCCTTATACCTCCAGGTATAACAGATCATCAAAAACACTCCAAAAACAACCAAAAACTCAAGCCAAACTTAGGAAATTCAACCTATCCGGGATTGCATTGATTAAACCTCAACTTCTAATCAATTTAGCATTCATTTAACATCAAAAACACACCTCAAAACCCTGCCCAAACAGATCACACGAAAATTTCACCAAAATCAAGCAAATCTTGCATTTTAAGCCAAAATCAAGATTTCAATTGAAAAGCCTTTAACAAATCACAAATCAAGGATTGAGAACTTAGGAATTTCAGTAAAGAACTGATAGTTTAGAGGAGAAGGACGTTCTTACCTCCAAACTTGAATTTCTCCTTTTTAGAACCAAAAAGCTTGATGAAACAACTTGCAAATGGTGAGGTTTTGTTGTAGAGATGATTAGGAATCCAAGGAGAATTGAAAAGGAAGATTTGAGTGACAAAATCAGAAGTAAATCTCTGGAGAGAAAGTGTTTGGGTTGAGAGAAAATGAGAGAAAAGAAAATAGGAAGTTAGTTATCAAAATGGCCAAAATGGCTTTCCCTCCACTTTTGATATGTTTTAAAATCAGAATAAATCCTTAAAATATCTTAGAAAAATCTGGAGAAACTACTTTTGGAATAATAGCTCCTTAAAGATTCAAAGTTTCAACCCTTTATAAAACAGTCACGCAACTTTCAAAAATTACATTTTGGTCACTAGCCAAAATGTCACCCTTCCGAACCTCATTTTCCAAAATTGATTTCACAGTTCACTTTTATATATTAAAAGATGATTTTAGAACATTTTTCCATATTTTTAATGCAACCCGAACTAGGCTTTCCTAAATTCACTCTTATATATTCGATCAGGACTTTGACCAAACCGGTCAACGCCCAAAACTTCTGAGCCCAAAACCGGGGCGTTACAACTCTCCCCCCCCTTAGGAAATTCCGTCCTCGAAATTTCAACCGACGAAAAGGGAACCACAACCTTCCCAAAGCAACACACAAGGCAACACAAAAGCCTCAACCACCACTGAACACTATCCACACAAAACTCCACCAACTCAACACCACCACATACTGTTCACAAAATCCAGAACACTCAAAGATAGCCACAACTTGACCTTTCACATTTCCAGACTGTACACAGCCCCAACATCAACCTGAAGAACCTCAACTTTTACAGCACACATCACTGTAACACACAACTCCCAAGACTTGTTTACACAGTGACATTAACCAAACCCATTCAGCCACTATGCAAACTTCTCTGCTTCTAAAACTCTTGCAAACTCCCAAACCTCTTCCAAGGATTTTCCCAACAAGCAAAAATTCATAAACATCAACTGTTTACCCAAAACTCCTCAACGAATGCTGATAATCCTTCACATCTGCCGCTACATTACCATAACGACTCGCCAGGACTACTCACCCACAATCCAAAATTTACATCACAACCCCAATTCAACTCTGCCAGTCATTTCATACACCACCAGCTGACCACAAAAGAAGTTCACATACTCACAACTGGCCAACCACTTCTCACAAGAATCCTTTCAAACCACACTGGCCTTCGACCTTTCATTGCTTTTCCACTTCAAACTTTGACCACAACACCTGCCATACCAGAACTTCGTCCAACCTATACATACATATCAACTTCTCAACTTCTCAAAGGTTGCTAAGAACCAACACTTACGAACCAACCCTTCCACAACAACTTAAATGCTAAGCTACTTCAGCACTTGGAAACACAACCACTAAACTGCAACATCACTTAGCACCAAAGAACTACCACTTCCACTTAAAAATTCAAACAACTTGATCGATTCTAATTTCAACCGGTACTCCTCACCACCAAACCACTAAACTCTTTAAGCATCAGACACTTTCCTTCTACCAACAAACTATACCACTCTCACTATTACTAGCAACTAGCTTAATATACTCCATTGCTACTAACTCTCACCCAGCACCAAAACAACCTCTAAAAACCCATCATCCAACCTATCCCAACCACCACACTACCAGATTCGATTAGTTATTAGCGAGTGTGAACGTCGTATGCATGATCACCTACATGCCCTATCAATGCCTGATGTACATGTATGCAAAACCTCTAATGTCATGCCACATGTATGCATGGACCAGCAAATATATAATATAGCATATAACAATGATTTTAACTGTGCATGAATGCCAGTTCACACCCTCCAATAACATCCTCAGAATCCGTCTAAGAACAACCTCCTAACTCACTTCTAACTTATCTAACTCCATCATACCAACAACCCTTAACCACAAGATACTCACTAAAGCCTTCTTCACACCCAAGATGTTTCCAAACTACAACTATTACCCCCAACATGCTAGCAACCAGACTAAACTTACCACGCAAGGAAAAACCAACAGAAACCAAACCAAGGTAACTAGAGCAAAGATTACTTAACAAGGTTACCTGGAAACACAACACCACCCTGAAGCTTCATCAGGCGAGCTCTCTTCCTCGCGAAACCATCATCCTCCTGCCGCACCGCTGCAGCACCAGCTAACACTTTAAGGTCATCACCATCTCCCTGCGGTAAAGAACCCTGGCTATTCCGAGCCATCACCAAACAATCACGCCTCCTATGCCCAGCAGACCCACATTTCCAGCAATTCTCATTTCCCAAACTCTTCACAACCTTCTGCTCTTTCTGCCACCTCTGAACCTTGCTTCGGCCGTGCCCACGACCTTTCAGAGACCCTTTGGCTATCACTGAAGCTGACTTCACCCCAAGAGGACAATCGCGCTTAACATGCACTTTAGAACCACAGTTCCAGCAAGCACCCGCGCCCCAACAACCTCCAACATGACGCCTTTCACAACGGTCACATACCGGTGGCTGAGCTTCCACTCCTTGCTCAAGCAACACTTGCTCCACAACAGCACTACCTTCACATTGCTTAACCCTTGGAAACTTCTCTCCAAGATACCTTTCACAAAAGGCAGATACAAAGAAATCCCAGTCAATATCAGAGATATGTGACGCCACCGCCACCGATGTCCACCAGGCACACACATCCTCCAACATCAGAGAAACGACACTTCCCAGCTTACAAGCATAATCACAGCCTTCCTGATCCAAAATCAGAATCACACTGGCCAACCAGGCCTCAAACATCTCAGGTGACGATCCATTATACTCCACAGCACCCAAATCCAACAAACGCTGCTTCGGCAAACCCGCACATCCCACAACCAGCACATCCACTGACTTTACCTTTGCTACAGCCTGAGATGTTCCCAACTGGTGATGAACTCTTCATCACAGAACCAACTTCTTTCTCCTGCCTTACCACCTCAACTCCAGGCACAGAAGACTGAGACAAAACACCTCTACAAAAGGGTGAATTCCATGCCTTAACAACCTGCCCTAAGGCAGCAACCATCTCACCCAACTGCCATTCTATCAACGACTTCGCCATACTACTAACAACAACAAACATCACAACAAAACAAACAAACCAGTTAGACCAGCTTTAAGCAAGGATTCAAACTCCAACTCCAAAATAACACAATAGTTATAATAATAAGGCAATGGGTATCCCGAATCCTCCCCTTTTAGATGACATAACAGTCAACACAAACAGGGTTATCACAACACCAAGCATATCAAACAACATATTCGATCATGCTTCATCCACTTGCAACAGCATATTAGCAACATAACATACTCATTACACGTTCATCATGCATGACACCAGCTCACAACATCAGCAAAAATCCACATAAGCTCAACCAAGATTCATAACCATAAAGCATGCTTGAAAACATCAACAACTTGCTCAGAAACACGTGTTTCAACCAAATTTCAACCGCACAACAAGGTAAACATCAACACACATCACAACAACTCACCGTTTTCCCCAAGCATTCGCAACACAGCTCTGATACCACCAAGTGTAACCCCCTTAACCCGGCCCAGACGATTGACCCGAATTAAGAAAGTCACACGGGGAAAACCAAAATCAACCCGAAAGTCAACCTTGATTAACGACCCTTTTTTTTCTTTTTAATCTTGTCTAGATGCACGTTAACCTTAGATGTGATCACACAACAACATACTCAAAGATCATAAACATCAAAGATCAAACATGGACCCAATTGAACAAGTTACAACTTTAGGGACCAAATTGTAAATTCTAAAAACTTTAAGGACTTAACCAGATTTTAAGTTACCAACTTAAAATTAATCATGTTTCATGCTTCTCCGTCAAATTTCAGCTCAAACGGACATCCCAAACTCATACAATTGCACAAACAAGTTTCAGGACCAAATTGCAAACAATCCAAAACATTTAACTGCCACTGTCAGCCCCCAACGGTCACGTGTTCCGAAACAGGGAGAGCCCGTTTCGAAACGCGGGGCCGTTCCGCAACGTGTACCGAAACAGGTGGCTGGCAGAATGCTTTCCGTTTCGAAACGGTGTCTACCGTTTCGGACGCCTGGGTTGATTCAGGGCATCCGTTCCGAAACGGTAGTCCCTGTTCCGAGACGCCCTGCACATAATGCAGAAAAAGACATGCTTAAACACGCAATTGACCATTCGAACATACTCCAAAAGCCACCAAACTTTACCATCATGCAATTCAACATATAAGAGACATACTTGCATCAACAAATCAACATATTATCATCATATACGTAAAGCCCCAATTCTATAGGCATGCTTCCTACACAAGCAACCATTTAAACACAAAATCTCCAAATCCATCTCATATAAGCCAAAACATGTTCCAACAACATCAACAACATAAAACCATCCTTGTCCGAACATATACAAACACATAAACATCAACCCAAGAGATTCTACCCCATTGCCTTTATTAACTATAGCTATTCACCGAGACATACATCTCAAATGGAGTCCTCCTTGAATCCCTTGCTTCTCGCTGTCCAAACTTCAAGAATCTGCATTGATGGACAAAAAGGAGCGTAAACACATAATGCTTAGTGAGGAATGCTCAAAACCAAAACACCATCAATGCAGCGAGTCATAAAACCTCTTTGAAAAGCAACTCGATTTGTTTACCAAGCAAAGTTTGAAAACCCCTTTTCAACAACATGCTTAAACCATGTATTGCTCAAACATGAAAACCAACCCTTAGCTTAGCAAGCTAAGAAAACCTTTTCAAAGCATAATTTGCAAAATCATCCATTTAACCATTCCATGCATAAATACCATATGCAAAGTTAAATTCAAACCTTGGAAAACACTTCCATTTCACAACATACCTTTCTTATACTTGAAAGTCATTCCAAGCAAGAAACCCCTTTAAAACCATTACTCAAACAATCCAACACATGCATTAAACGAAGGCAATATATGGACCACAACATCATCTTCACATGCCTTTTAAAACAAGTCTTATCAAGACTCCAATGCATTTAAAAGATTTCATGCACACATGCATCATTTACCAAATGATAATCAACACTTGTTCAACTTAACAAGTAAACATGCATTCACAAGCATTTAACACTTTTCATGCAACCATGCATCTTTTCGAGCATCTCATGCTTCTTTATAATCAAGAACATTATATTGGCTCCCAAGTGATCAACCACATCCACTTTTCAACTCAACACCCAATCGGATACGCAGATCACAAGCGTTGTCCCCCACGCTTCATACACACTACCAATCCAAGGTCTCCAAATGGACTTTTAAACACCATTTGACCTCACCATCCTAAGGTTCCCATGTATGGACTTTCAAACACCATACAACCTTAACTTTTCCCAAGGTTCCCATGTATGGACTTTTAAACACCATACAACCTTGACATGCACAAGGTTCCCATGTATGGACTTTTAACCACCATACAACCTTTGCATTCACCGATTGGTAGTTGTATAACATCACTAACGAGATCCGGGACACCCTACACAAGATCCACACATGGACTTTACACCACCATTGTGATCTTAACAAGCACAAGGTTCCCATATATGGACTTTTAACCACAATATAACCTTTGCTTAACCAAGGTCCTCGAATGGGCATTCAACCTCCATTATGACCTTAACCATCTCGTTAGGATACTTGAAGGGAGTTTACCGGTTCACTCTTAACCACTCCACCTCCAAGGCGACTTTATTCACGGTGCACCCAATCCTATAGCCGGCTAACTATATCCGATCAAAGAACCAAGAACCACTTACATCACTTGCCAATATAACCATCTTACCACATTAGTCCAATGATTCACATGCATAACCAATATGCAAAAACCATCATTTACCGTCATCAATCCACTGTTTTAAAGCATTACACAAAGCCATTGAACAACATGCAACACCATGCATCAAAACCACATTTTCAATGTATAAAACTAAGGATCTCTTACCTTGAGCATCCTTCACATATGGCTTCAAAACCAGCATTAAACCATGCTTAAAATATGCTTTCAAAACAGAAAATAAACCATGCAAATCACATGCATTGCAACCACCAAACACAATTGCTATTAAAGCCAATTCACAACACAAACCAAGAGCGAAAAACCTTTTACTTACTCTTGAGCTTAGCAAAGTTGTTTAGACTTAAACTAAGCTCCCAAAACCTTGAAACCTTGGTTTAAAAGCTGAAAACCCAACTTCACTCACCGATACACGAAACAAGGCTAGCCAACAAGCCTTCCAAGCATCCGAAACCTTCCGCAATGCCTCTAAAGCTCACGCATCAAACTCCCCTGTTTCAAGCACACAAAAACAGAGGATTAATGCATCATTATGCATTAAAAACACCAGCAACACAACCAAACTCGCTGCTCATCACAAATCCAACATTTCGGCTACCAAACACAACCGAAATCACCTCCAAACACTTCCAAAACTTAACCCAGCCAAGATCCATCACTTCTAACCATTTTTAAACATCAATTAACATCCAAAATGATCACAAACACATCCTTATACCTCCAGGTATAACAGATCATCAAAAACACTCCAAAAACAACCAAAAACTCAAGCCAAACTTAGGAAATTCAACCTATCCGGGATTGCATTGATTAAACCTCAACTTCTAATCAATTTAGCATTCATTTAACATCAAAAACACACCTCAAAACCCTGCCCAAACAGATCACACGAAAATTTCACCAAAATCAAGCAAATCTTGCATTTTAAGCCAAAATCAAGATTTCAATTGAAAAGCCTTTAACAAATCACAAATCAAGGATTGAGAACTTAGGAATTTCAGTAAAGAACTGATAGTTTAGAGGAGAAGGACGTTCTTACCTCCAAACTTGAATTTCTCCTTTTTAGAACCAAAAAGCTTGATGAAACAACTTGCAAATGGTGAGGTTTTGTTGTAGAGATGATTAGGAATCCAAGGAGAATTGAAAAGGAAGATTTGAGTGACAAAATCAGAAGTAAATCTCTGGAGAGAAAGTGTTTGGGTTGAGAGAAAATGAGAGAAAAGAAAATAGGAAGTTAGTTATCAAAATGGCCAAAATGGCTTTCCCTCCACTTTTGATATGTTTTAAAATCAGAATAAATCCTTAAAATATCTTATAAAAATCTGGAGAAACTACTTTTGGGAATAATAGCTCCTTAAAGATTCAAAGTTTCAACCCTTTATAAAACAGTCACGCAACTTTCAAAAATTACATTTTGGTCACTAGCCAAAATGTCACCCTTCTGAACCTCATTTTCCAAAATTGATTTCACAGTTCACTTTTATATATTAAAAGATGATTTTAGAACATTTTTCCATATTTTTAATGCAACCCGAACTAGGCTTTCCTAAATTCACTCTTATATATTCGATCAGTACTTTGACCGAACCGGTCAACGCCCAAAACTTCTGAGCCCAAAACCGGGGCGTTACAATCCATGAATATCTCTAGGAAATCCTCTACCATATCAGAAAATATTGCCATCATACACCTCTGAAAGGTTGATGGTGCATTACAAAGTCCAAATGGCATCCTCCAAAAAGCGTAAGTACCGTATGAGCAAGTGAACGTCGTCTTCTCTTGATCCTCCGGTGGGATGGCTATTTGGTTATAACCTGAGTATCCATCAAGAAAACAGTACTAAGGCTTTCCCGCTAATCTATCAAGCATTTGATCAATAAAAGGCAGGGGAAAGTGGTCATTCCAGGTAGCTTTGTTAAGCTTCTGATAGTCCATACAAACCCTCCAACCGATCACAGTCCTGGTTGGGATTAACTCGTTTTCTTCGTTGGTTATTGTTGAGTGTGTAAAAGTTGTATTATTTACACCCTATTTAACCCATATTTCTGCTGGATTCAAGCATTATTCATAGCATTTAGGTTAGTTTACAGCAAAACATCACAAATATATTGAAAGGCACAGATTCTACTAAAAATTGTTGTTTTTGCAGGTTGTTGCCGTAGCAGACGGAAAGGGCAGGCGCTGGGCAGTGAAGCAGAAGAGCTGAACTGGACAAGCAGACAAAGAGGACGATGCTTCCATGGTTGCTGCCGTGACAGTAGAGGACGACAACAATTTTGAGGAGAAGAAGCAAAGTGGACCTCGACAGATAGAGAAAATTCAGCCCGTCTGTCGTGTGAAAACCTCAAATTTTTCCAAGCCCCAGATCAAAAGGAATGTCAAGCCTAAAGTTCAAGGAGAGAAAATCCCAAGCAAGAAGATGACGGCTGGAAAGTAGATTCCTTGAAGATTTAGTCTTTATTAGAATCATACTTTCAATTAAAGTTGTATTCTTGCTATTTTAGATAACTTGAGCCAAAGCTTATATAAGGGCATGTATTTTAACCTAGGAGGGCATAACCAATTACCTAGCTTCCTTCCCAAAACTCTAGCCGTTTTCCTTCCCACAACATGTTCTAAATTCCCCCTAGGACCACGGGTTGATTTGTAAAGTAGTTGCAAGGGTTGTTTTGTTTTAGGAATTTTCAGTTCAATAAAATAAACTTCAAGTTCTCTTATTTTGGTTATTAATATCTTGCAAGAGCATCGGGAGAGCATTGTGAGGTTATCCATTTACTTAGCATCGGGAGAGTTAAGTATACGAAAGAAATAAGAGCAAGTTCTCTAGTTTATAGTTGAACTATCTCGGGCTTATAGATAGGACGAGGTTAAGTGGCTAAAGAAGAATTCATACACATCGGTGTTCATCCTTCGATTCACACCGGGATGTATCATCAAAGACGTGATCATCGACAGACTTGGACCTAGGGATATGCCAAGGCACATATGGGATTCTTGCCAAACTTGAAGTACTGAGTTGAGTGTTTGCTACCGCGATAGGTGCTGCCGCGACGGGTGACGACGATAGAACTAGATTTCCTAAACTCTGCAATACTTGCACTACTGAGCAATTCAATACCAGCCCATTCTCTCTATGTTGATATCTTTACTCCTTTATTTACATTTACTTCATTATTCTCGTGACAACTTTCTCAAATATTTTCTTTATTTTCGTGCAGTGAATTAAGGTGAAGCTATTAGCCCAATCCTTGTGGAGACGATATCCGATATTTCGTATCACTTTACTACTTGTGTCGTGTATACTTGCACTACCATTGCGATAGACTATTTTACACACAACAAGTTTTTGGCGCCGTTGCCGGGGATTGGCAACATAACTCTACCTTTTCTTTTACTGCAATTTTCGTTTTCGTTTTTATTTTTATTTTTCTGTTTCTCGTTGGTGCATTCAACTCTTGCTTTTCACAAGGTTTCTTGTTTATGCGCAGATCGAATCGAGGTAAAGATCCTGAGTATCAATTAGATCCGGAAATCGAACGATCATTCAACCTCAAGAAACAACTTCTTCACTTACTAGCCAGGAACGAGTACCTTGAGGAACAACTAGAGAATATGGCCCACAATGGTAACGACCCGCCTATCGGCGATATTATACGGCCTGCCGGCAACCCTGCTGCCGCTGCCGGACGACGGTCCTATCGTGACTACATGTTGAATGATCATGTAGAACTGGAAACCATGCTGTAACGCCCCGGTTTTGGGCTTAGGAGTTTTGGGCGTTGACCGGTTGGTCAAAGTGCTGTTCGAATCTAAGAGGTGAAATTAGGAAAGCCTAGTTCGGGTTGCATTAAAAATATGGAAAAATGTTCTAAAATCATCTTTTAATATAATTAAGTGAACTGTGAAATCAATTTTGGAAAATGAGTTTTGGAAGTGTGACATTTTGGCTAGTGACCAAAATGTAATTTTCGAAAGTTTGGTGACTGTTTTATAAAGGGTTGAAACTTTGAATTTTTAAGGAGCTATTTACCCAAAGGGAGTTTCTCCAGATTTTTCTAAGATATTTTAAGTCTAAATTCTGATTTTAAGTGATATTAAAAGTGGAGGGAAAGCCATTTGGCTATTTTTGGATTTTGTAACCAACTTTTCTCAATTTTCTTTCTCTCATTTTCTCTCAACCCAAACACATTCTCTCCAGAGAATTGGTTCTGATTTTCTCACCTAAATCCCTCCTTTCAACTCTCATTTGATTCCTAATCAACATATCTTCAAAACCTCTTCAATTGCTACTTGATTCAACAAGGTTTTTGATTCCAAAAAGAGGAGAAACTCAAGTTTGGAGGTAAGAACGTCCTTCTCCTCTAAACTATCAGTTTTTTACTGAAATTCCTAAGTTTTCAATCCTTAATTGATGTTTAATTAAAGGTTTTTAAGTGGTGAAATGGATCTTGGCTTATAATGCAAGATTTGATGATTTTTGATGATTTTCGTTAGATCTGATTAATCTGTGATTTGAGATGTGTTTTTGATGTTAAATGAACTCTAAATTGATAAAGAATTGAGTTTTGATTGATGCAATCCCGGATAGGTTGAGTTTCCTAAGTTTAGCGTGTGTTTCAAGGTTGTTTTTGAGGTGATCTTGTGGATCTGATGTTGCTGGAGGTATAAGGATGTTAATAGGTTGTTTTTAGATGTTATATGATGTTAAAGGATGTGTGGTTTTGCTGGTTTATGGCTGGGCTTTGTTTAGAAGTGGTTTGGATGCATTTTCGGTTGTGTTTGGTGGCCGAAAATGGAGGTTGGATGAGAGCAGCGAGTTTAGGTGCTTTCATTGAAGCAATTAATGCATGATGATGCATTAATCCTCTGCTTTGATGTGTTGAAACAGGGGAGGCATCTTTGGATCCAAGAGTTGTTGATCCGGAAGCTTGATTTGGTACTTTGGCTTGAAGCAAAGTGGAAATCGGTGAGTGCGTTTGTGGAAATTGGGTTTTCAGCTTTGAAACCAATGTCTTGGGAGCTTAGTTTAAGTCTAAACAACTTTGCTAAGCTCAAGTGTAAGTTTTCGGAATTTCTCTCTAGTGGTGGCCATGATTTTGTTGTGATGCAAAATGGTTATTTGCATGTTTTAATTACTGTTTTGAAAGCATGATTTAGCATGGTTTTTGCTGATGTTGTAAGCCATATGTTGAGGGAAACTCTAGGTAGGAGTTCCTTGCTTTTGTACATTGATTAAATGTGGTTTGATGCTTTTAAATGCATGATGAAAATGGCTTGGTTTAATGCTTTAAAACAGTGGATTAATTGATGAAAATGGTGTTTATTGGCAAGTGATGTTTTAAAAAGGTTAAGGTCACTAAGGTGGTTAAAAGTCCTTGAGTGAGCCTTGTTACTTAAGAACATCAAGGTGGTTAAAAGTCCTTGGATGATTCTTGTTGCGGACACTAAGGTGGTTAAAAGTCCTTAGGTGATCCTTTCCATGGTGTTTAAAAGTCCATGGGGCCATGGTGTTTAAAAGTCCATGGGGCCAAGGTGTTTAAAAGTCCTTGGGGCCAAGGTGTTTAAAAGTCCTTGGGGTGATTCAAGCTAGGGACACAAAGGTGGTTAAAAGTCCTTGTGTGGTCCTCATTCATGGTGTTTAAAAGTCCATGGCCAAGGTGTTTAAAAGTCCTTGGGGCCAAGGTGTTTAAAAGTCCTTGGGAAGTTGATGAACTTGTTTAAATGAAATGGAATTTATCACTTGAGCCAATATGACATGTTGTATTATGTTGAAGCATGAGATGCTTGTTTTAAGTATGCTTTTGAGCATGTGCAAAGGTTGATTTAAAGCATGATTTGTAAATGTTTTTAAATGCATTATTGAATGGTTTTTAAGAGCATACCTCACTAAGCTTTTGCTTACGCTCTCTTCCGTTTTCTTAATTCAATAATGCAGAACATTAAGGAACCTTGAGGGCAGCAAGGAGGGCAAGAATTCAAGTGCAAGTAGAGCTCAATGTATGGAAGGTTTTTGTTAAACATTTTAGCTTTTGGGTAATTTGGCAATGGGGGACCAATGTGTATGATTTGGGAGGTGTTTGGAACTCCCTAAGTATGTTGATTGTTGATAAGATTGTTGGTTTTTGCATTGGATCATTACATGCTTGTTTTGGAAGTTTTGTGTTTGAGTAGCTAGCTTGTGTAGGAAGCATGCCTATAGAATTGGGGCTTTTTGCATATGATGTTGTTTTGATGATTTGTTGATGCTTGCAAGTCATATATATGTTGAATTGCATGCTGGTAAAGTTTGGTGGCATTTGGAGCATGTTTGAATGATTAATTGCATGTTTTGGAATGCTTTTTGCTGCAATCTGTGTAGGCGTTTCGGAACAGTGTGCACCGTTTCGGAACGGGTGCCTTGAATGAACCCAGGCGTCCGAAACGGTATGCACCGTTTCGAAACGGTTTGGCCTCTGCCAGGCCATGTTTCGGAACCCGTTGCGGAACGGCCCGTGTTTCGAAACGGGGTCTACCTGTTTTGGTCCTGAAACTTGTTTGTGCAATTGTATGAGCTTGGGAAGTCCTTTTGAGCTGAAATTTCATAGAGAAGCATGAAACCTGATTAATTTGAAGTTGGTAACTTTAATTTGGGTTAAGACCTTTAATTATCAGAAATTACAATTTGGTCCCTAAAGTTGTAATTTGTTCAATTGGGTCCCTGTTTGATCTCTGATGTTTGTGATCTTTGAGTATGAGGTTTGTGTGATCACAATTAGGACTAATGTGCATCTAGACAAGATTAAAAAGAAAAAAAAGGGTCGTTAATCAAGGTTGACTTTCGGGTTGACTTTGGTTTTCCCCGTGTGACTTTCTTAATTCGGGTCAACCGTCTAGGCCGGGTTAAGGGGGTTACACACGCTGCCAGATATTGATATTGACAACTTTGAGCTGAAACCTGTTATGTTTAGTATGATCAACAATGTCGGTCAATTCAGTGGTGCTGTTACAGAGGATGCTAGGGAGCATCTAAAGACTTTCCAGGAAATCTGTGGTTCGTTTAGACTGCCAGGAGTTAATCCGGAGATACTGAGGCTTCGGTTATTTCCCCATTCATTGAGGGACAGAGCAAAGACTTGGTGGAATAAACTTACGCCGGGTTCAATTAGAACTTGGGCAGATTTATCTCGTGAATTTTTATCTCGTTTTAATCCTTCGCATTTATCTGAGCGATTACGTAATGAAATTGCTTCTTTTCAACAGGAAGATGACGAGCCGATGCATGAGGCCTGGGACAGATTTACTACTCCTCTACGGAACTACCCAATGCATGGATTCCCCGTCAGGAATCAGGTAACAAAGTTTTATAATGCTGTCAACTTACAAACTCGTATTCGAATTGATTCAGCAGCAAACAGACTATTATTGGATAAAGATCCGGACGTGGCAATGCAAGTATTGAAAAATCTGGCTAAGAATGAGGAGCAGTTTCTGACAGCAAGAAGAGGGGGTAAACGGGTACTAGCTGTCAAGGATTATGAGGCCGACAACACGATGAAATCACAGGTAGCATTCCTTACTAAGGCAATGAAAAAGTTATTGAATGATGATGCACACCATGGATTTGCTGTTTAGGAGGTATGTGAAATCTGTGAGGGAAATCATAGTGCGGATGAGTGTCCTATACAGTTAGAAGAGGGAAAGTATGTTGGAAACTACAAGCCGAATTACCATTCCAACAACTATAATCCCAACTGGAGAAAGGATCCCAAATTTTCTTGGAGTAATCCTAATAATACCCTGAATCCCCAAGCGCACAATCAGAATCAGGGAGGACCTAGATTGCTGACGCGACAACAACTGCCGCCGCAACAGCAGCAACAACAACAGCAACCAGCTGCCACGAGCAGTATACTGGAACAGACTCTGGCCACCTTTATGTCTCAGACAGGTACTTATATTGAGAATATGAATCGATTTGTCAAGAAAATAGAGACTTTCATGGATAAAACAGAGATGCGGATGACGAATCATGAAGCTACTCTGAAATCTTTGGAGACACAAATGGGTCAGGTTTCCCAACATATCAAGCCAAGGCAGACTGGAGGATTCCCTAGTAATACTGAAAATGCTAGGCAGCCCACACATGAGCAATGTAAGGCCATTACTACTAGGAGTGGGAAGAAATTACCAGGGCCGGAAAAGGAAGCTGAATCAGTAAGGAAACCTGCCTTGGACAGACCTGCCGAGGAAGCTACCCCGACAGGTAATAAACAGACTGCTGCCGATGAGCCTGTCACGACAGCAGAAGCGACAGAGGAGAAAAACGATGAACCCAAACCTCCTCAGATTCATATGGAGTGGGAAGGACGTATTGCTGACTATCGTCCCCCACCTCCTTTTCCTCAACGGTTACAACAAGCTAAGCAAGAATCTCAGCTCAAAAAGATTTATGATATTTTTAAGCAGGTTCATATTAATATTCCGTTGTTAGATGTCGTTAGGGAGATGCCCGGTTATGAAAAATTTCTCAAGGATGTCATGTCCAAGAAATCTAAACTTGGGGAATTTGAAACGGTAAAGATGACAGAAAGTTGCATGAGTATTCTTCATTGGCAGCCACCCCAGAAAAAGAAGGATCCGGGAAGCTTCATCATACCTTGTGTAATCGGAGACAAATATGTGGGTAAGGCACTTTGTGATCTTGGTGCTAGTATTAATTTAATGCCAAAATCTGTTTTCAGAAATTAGGTATTGGAAAGGCGCGGCCCACGACAGTAATTCTGCAGCTGGCAGACCGCTCTTACGTTCATCCATAAGGAAAAATTGAAGATATTCTGGTAAGAGTGGATAAATTTATATTTCCTGTTGATGAAAACGCACCAATCATCCTTGGGCGACCTTTCTTAGCCACAGGAAGATCACTGATTGATGAGGAGAAAGGAGAACTCACCATGAGAGTGAATGACCAAGAAATTAAGTTGAATGTTCTCCAAGCTATGAAGCATGCTGATGCAGACGAGGAATGCAAGCCTATCACTGAAGTTGCCTTTGATCAACCCTGCATCAGATCGGGCTGTCACGACATCAAAATTGGTCACTGTCACGGTAGCCACCTACAGGACTGTCACGACAGCACCGACAACAGCAACTTCTCTGAATCTGATACATCTAATACTGAAGATCAAGATGAGGTAAACTGGATAGGCGATCGTCCAGGTAAGTTATTCGAACCCTTAAATTATACTTCGGATAACCATGCAATTCAAAAGCCATCTACCATTAAGCCCCTGCCTTAGAACTGAAACCCCTGCCAGGGCAGCTAAAATATGCTTTTCTTGGTTCAAATGATATGTTGCCCGTAATTGTTGAGTGTGTAAAAGTTCTATTATTTACACCCTTTTTAACCCATATTTCTGCTACATTCAAGCATCATTGCATTGCATTTAGGTTAGTTTTCAGTAAAACATCACAAACGGATTAAAAGCACGGATTCTACTAAAAGATGGCTTATTTTGCAGGTAGCTGCCATAGTTGACAAATAAGGCAGGCGCAGGGCAGAGAAGCAGAAGAGCTGAACTGGACAAGCAGACGAAGAAGACGAAGCAGCCATGGACCTGTCGTGACAGAAAGGTGACAGCAGCTTTATGAAGAGGAAAAGTAAAATGGACCTCGATAGATAGAGAAAAATCTGCTCGTCTGTCGTGTGAAAGCCAAATATTTTTCCAAGCCCCGGATCAAAAGATATGTCAAGCCAAAGCTCAAGGAGAGGAATTCCCATGAAACAAGGAGGCGGCTGAAAAGTAGGAATCCTTAGAGATTAAGCATTTATTAGAATCTTACTTTTCATTAAAGTTGTAATCCTTGTTAAATTAGAATACTTGAGCCCAAAGCTTATATAAGGGCATAGATTTAACCTAGGAGGCATCGAATACCCCATAACCGATAACCTAAACCCCTCTGTCGTTCACCCGTCACCGCCATGTTCTAAATTCCATCTAGGGCCACGAGTTGTTTTGTAAAGTAGTTGCAAGGGTTGTTTTGTTTTAGGATTTTCCAAGTTCAATAAAATAGACTTCAAGTTCTCTTATTTTGGTTTTAACATCTTGCAAGAGCATCGAGAGAGCATTGTGAGGTTATCTATTTACTTAGCATCGGGAGAGTTAAGTATACGAAAGAAATAAGAGCAAGTTCTCTAGTTTATAGTTGAACTATCTTGTGCCTAGGGATAGGGCAAGGTTAAGTGGCTAAAGAAGAATTCATACACATCGGTGTTCATCCTTCGATTCACGCCGGGAGGTATCATCAAGACGTGATCATCGATAGACTTGGACCTAGGGATAGGCCAAGGCAGATCTGGGATTCTTGCCAAACTTGAAGTACGGAGTTGGTGTGTCTGCTGCCGCGACAGCCAACGGACAACCGCCGCGACAGGTGCTTTCGGCAACGGGAGCGACGACAGAACTGGAGTTCCTAAGCAATCCAATACCTGCACTACCGAGCAATTCAATACCAGCCCATTCTCTCTATCTTGATACCTCAATTCCTTTATTTGCGTTTTTACTTTATTATTCTCGTGACAACTCTCAATTATTTCTTTTACTTTCGTGCAGTAATCTAAGGTGAAGCTATTAGCCCAATCCCTGTGGAGACGATATCCAATACTTCGTATCACTTACTACTTGCGTCGTGTACTCTTGCACTCAATTGCGATAGACTCTTTTACACGCAACAAGTTTTTGGCGCCGTTGCCGGGGATTGGCAACATAACTACATCTTTCTTTTATTGCACTTTTCGTTTTTTTTTATTTTTCGTTTTCGTTTTTATTTTTTTATTTTTCTTTAATTTTTTCTTTTGTGCTTTCAACTCTTGCTTTTCACGAGGTTTTCTTGTTTATGCGCAGATCTAAAAGAGGTGAAGATCCGGAGTATCCATTAGATCCAGAAATCGAACGTTCCTTCAGTCTCAAGAAACAACTTCGCCGACTTTTAGAGAGAAACGAATACCTCGAGGAACAGTTAGAGAAGATGGGCCATAACCAACCTGCCGGAGGTCACATACCACCCCTTGGCGATAACCACCCGCCTGTCGGTGACCCGCCCGCAGCAGATGGACGACGGTCATGTCGTGACTACATGCTGAACGATCATGTAGAGCTGGAGACCACGCTGTCGGATATTGATGTTGACAACTTCGAACTTAAACCTGTCATGTTTAGTATGATCAACAACGCCGGCAGTTTAGTGGTTCTGCGACAGAAGATGCTAGGGAGCATCTCAAAACGTTCCAGGAGATCTGTGGTTCGTTTAGACTACCAGGAGTTAGTCCGGAGATACTAAGGCTTCGGTTATTTCCCCATTCATTGAGGGACAGAGCTAAAACTTGGTGGAATAAACTTACGCCGGGTTCAATTAGAACTTGGGAAGATTTATCTCGTGAATTCTTATCTCGTTTTAATCCTTCGCATTTATCTGAGCGATTACGTAACGAAATTGTTACTTTTCAACAGGAAGACGACGAGCCGATGCAAGAGGCCTGGGACAGATTTACTACTCTTCTACGGAACTGCCCAATGCATGGATTTCCCGTCTGGAATCAGGTAACTAAGTTCTATAATGCTGCTAACTTACAAACTCGCATTCGGATTGATTCTGCAGCAAATGGACTATTATTGGATAAAGATCCAGACGAGGCATTGCAAGTTTTGAAAAATCTGGCCAAGAATGAGGAGCAGTTTCCGACTGCAAGAAGAGGGGGTAAACGGGTACTTGTTGTCAAGGACTATGAGGCCGACAGCACTATGAAATCACAGGTAGCATTCCTTACTAAAGCAATGAAACACTTACTAAATGAAGATGAATTACGAGGATTTGCTGTCGAGGAAGTTTGTACTATCTGTGAGGGAAATCATAGTCGGGATGAATGCCCAATACAAATAGAAGAGGGAAATATGTAGGAAATTACAAGCCGAATTATAATTCCAACAATTATAATCCCAATTGGAGGAAGGATCCCAAAATTTCCTGGAGTAACCCTAACAATGCCCTGAATCCGCAAGCATATAATCAGAATCAGGGAGGACCGAGATTGCTGACGCGACAGCAACTGCCGCTGCAACTGCCACCGCAGCACCTGCTGCCGCAGCAGCAACAGCAGCCACCACCTGCCACGAGTAGTATATTGGAGAAGACTCTGGCCACCTTTATGTCTCAGACCGGTACGTATATGGAGAATATGAATCAGTTTGTCAAGAAAACGGAAACCTTTATGGATAAAACCGAGATGAGGATGACAAACCATGAAGCTACTTTGAAGTCTCTAGAGACACAAATGGGTCAGGTTTCTCAACATATTAAGCCGAGGCAGAATGGAGGTTTCCCTAGCAATACTGAAAGTTCTAGACCACCCCCACATGAGCAATGTAAGGCAATTACTACTAGGAGTGGGAAGAAACTACCAGGGCCGGAAAAAGAAGCTGAAACAGAAAAGGAACCTGCCTTGGATAAACCTACCGAGGAAGCTGCCCCGACAGGTGATAAACAGACTGCTGCCGATGAGCCTGTCACGACAGCAGAAGCGACAGAGGAGAAAAAAGATGATTACCGTCCTCAGAATCGCATGCAGTGGGAAGGACGTATTGCTGATTACCGTCCTCCACCACCTTTTCCTCAACGGATACAGCAAGCTAAGCATGAATCTCAACTTAAAAAGATTTATGATATTTTTAAACAGGTTCATATTAATATTCCGTTGTTAGATGTTGTTAGGGAGATGCCCGATTATGCTAAATTTCTCAAGGATGTTATGTCGAAAAAATCTAAACTTGGGGAATTTGAAACGGTAAAGATGACAAAAGGTTGCATGAGTATTCTTCATAGGCAGCCGCCCCAGAAAAAGAAGGATCCGGGGAGCTTCATCATACCTTGTGTAATCGGCGACAAATTTGTGGGTAAGGCACTTTGTTATCTTGGTGCCAGTGTTAATCTGATGCCCAAATCTGTTTTTCAGAAACTAGGTATTGGTAAAGCGCGGCCCACGACAGTAACTCTGCAGCTGGCCGACCGCTCTTATGTTCATCCCGAGGGAAAAATTGAAGATATTCTGGTAAGAGTGGATAAGCTTATTTTTCCTGCTGACTTTCTTATCTTAGATTGTGAGGCAGATGAAAACGCACTAGTCATCCTTGGGCGACCCTTCTTAGCCACGGGAAGATCATTGATTGATGTGGAGAAAGGAGAACTCACCATGCGCGTAAACGATCAAGAGATTAAGTTGAATGTTCTCCAGGCGATGAAACATGCTGATGTGGACGAGGAATGCAAGGCCATCATTGAGGTGACCTTTGATCACCCCTGCATCAGGTCGGGCTGCCGTGATATAAAATTTGGTCACTGCCGCGACAGCCATCTGGAGGTCTGTCACGACAGCACTGACGACAGCAACTCCTCTGAATCCGATACATCTGATACTGAAGATCAGGAGGAGGTAAACTGGTTAGGCAATCGTCCAGGTAAGTTATTCGAACACTTGAATTATACTTCGGATAACCATGTATTCCAAAAGCCATCTATTGTTGAACCACCTGTCTTAGAACTTAAGCCCCTACCAGGGCAGTTAAAATATGCTTATCTTGGTTCCAATGACACACTGCCCGTAATTATCTCTGCTAAGCTGCCGCAGGAACAGGAACGGCAGCTAATCGACATGCTAAGGCAGCACAAAAAGGCGATTGGATGGACGATAGCAGATATTCAAGGCATTAGTCTGGCGTTATGCATGCACAAAATCCTCCTAGAGGAAGATCATAAGCCGACTATTGATGCCCAAAGGCGGTTAAACCATGCGATGAAGGAGGTAGTGCGTAAAGAGATAATTAAATGGTTAGATGCTGGTATTATTTACGCCATCTCCGACAGCAAATGGGTGAGCCCGGTGCAATGTGTTCCCAAGAAAGGAGGAATGACCGTGATAACCAACGAGAACAATGAGTTAATCCCAACCAGGATTGTGACCGGTTGGAGGGTTTGTATGGACTATCGGAAGCTTAACAAAGCTACCCGAAAGGACCACTTTCCTTTACCCTTTATTGATCAAATGCTTGATAGATTAGCGGGTAAACCTTACTATTGTTTTCTTGATGGTTATTCAGGTTACAACCAAATCGCTATTGCACCAGAGGATCAAGAGAAAACGACTTTTACATGCCCCTACGGAACATACGCGTTTAGGAGGATGCCGTTTGGACTCCGTAATGCACCTGCCACCTTCCAAAGGTGCATGATGGCCATATTCTCCGACATGGTAGAGGAGTTCCTTGAGATTTTCTTGGATGATTTTTCCGTCTTTGGAGACGATTTTGAGAGCTGCCTCGGCAATCTTCAAAAAGTACTTGAAAGATGTGAAAAAGCTAATCTTGTTCTAAATTGGGAAAAATGCCACTTTATGGTGGACGAAGGGATAGTCCTTGGCCATAAGATTAGCTGCCGTGGGATAGAAGTCGACATGGCCAAAATAGAAGTCATAGAGAAGCTGCCGCCGCCGACCACAGTCAAGGGCATAAGGAGTTTTCTAGGGCATGCTGGTTTTTATCGGAGATTCATTGCAAATTTTTCAAAAATCACCAAGCCCCTATGCCATCTCTTAGAGCAGAACCGACCCTTTGACATTAATGAAGAATGTACTGAAGCATTCAAGGTTCTGAAGGAAAAACTGGTGACAGCCCCTATAGTACAGCCACCAGACTGGTCACAGCCCTTTGAGATTATGTGTGATGCTAGTGACTATGCTGTCGGGGCAGCACTTGGGCAGCGCAAAGACAAGTTGTTTCATGTCATATACTATGCCATCAAAACATTAAATGACGCCCAAGTGAACTACACCACCACAGAAAAGGAGCTGTTAGCTGTGGTGTTCTCCATCGACAAGTTTCGTTCTTACATACTTGGAACGACAGTAATAATACACATTGACCATTCTGCCCTAAAGTATTTGTTCGCAAAGAAGGATGCAAAACCTAGATTGATACGGTGGATCTTGCTATTACAAGAATTCGACCTTGAGATCAAGGACAAAAAGGGGACAGAAAATCAGGTGGCAGGCCACTTGTCAAGGTTGGAGAAGGGACAGAGTCTACCAATCGACGAGACAAACATACTGGAGACCTTCCCTGATGAGAAGCTCTTTGCTGTCGCGACAGCCATGGCGGCAGGTAAGTCTTCTGAACTCCCATGGTATGCTGATTTCGTTAATTTTATAGTTAGCGGAATACTTCCTTCTGATTTTAATTATCAAGCCAGGAAGAGGTTTCAAAATGATGTTAAACATTATTATTGGGACGAACCCCTTCTTTTCAAAATGTGCGCAGATCAGGTTATAAGGAGGTGTGTACCACAAGAAGAACAAGAAGATATTCTCCATCACTGTCATGCTTCACAATATGGAGGTCACTTAGGAGGCAATAAAATTGCTGCCAAGGTGCTGCAGTCAGGGTTCTACTGGCTGACACTGTATAAAGATGCACAGGACTTTTACAAGAACTGTGACAGGTGCCAGCGGACAGGTAACATCTCGAGGAGAAACGAGATACCACTACAGAACATTTTAGAAGTCGAAATCTTCGACGTTTGGGGGATTGATTTTGTAACGCCCCGGTTTTGGGCTCAGAAGTTTTGGGTGTTGACCGGTTCGGTCAAAGTGCTGATCGAATATATAAGAGTGAATTTAGGAAAGCCTAGTTCGGGTTGCATTAAAAATATGGAAAAATGTTCTAAAATCATCTTTTAATATATAAAAGTGAACTGTGAAATCAATTTTGGAAAATGAGGTTCGGAAGGTTGACATTTTGGCTAGTGACCAAAATGTAATTTTTGAAAGTTGCGGGACAGTTTTATAAAGGATTGAAACTTTGAATCTTTAAGGAGCTATTATTCCAAAAAGAGTTTCTCTAGATTTTTCTAAGATATTTTAAGGCTTTATTCTGATTTTAAAGGTTATGAAATGTGGAGGGAAAATCATTTTACCATTTCTTAACTAACTTTCTATTTTCTCTCAATTTTCCTTTTCTCTCATTTTCTCTTCACCCAAACACAATTCTCCAGATTTTCTTCTCTGATTTTGGCATCTAAATCTCTCATTTCAACTCTCTTTTGATTCCTAATCATCTCTACAACAAAACCTCTCAATTTGCAAGTTGTTTCATTAAGCATTTTGGCTCTAAAAAGGAGAAATTCAAGTTTGGAGGTAAGAACGTCCTTCTCCTCTAAACTATCAGTTCTTTACTGAAATTCCTAAGTTCTCAATCCTTGATTTGTGTTTTGTTAATGGCTTTTCAAATGAAATCTTGATTTTGGCTTAAAATGCAAGATTTGGTGATTTTGGTGAAATTTCCGTGTGATCTGTTTGGGCAGTGTTTTGAAGTGTCAAAATGATGTTAAATGAATGCTAAATTGATTAGAAGTTGAGGTTTAATCAATGCAATCCCGGATAGGTTGAATTTCCTAAGTTTGGCTTGAGTTTTTGGTTGTTTTTTGAGTGTTTTTGGTGATCTGTTATACCTGGAGGTATAAGGATGTGTTTGTGATCATTTTGGATGTTAATTGATGTTTAAAAATGGTTAGAAGTGATGGATCTTGGCTGGGTTAAGTTTTGGAAGTGTTTGGAGGTGATTTCGGTTGTGTTTGGTAGCCAAATTGTTGGAGTTGTGTTGAACAACGAGTTAAGTCTTGTTGCTGGTGTTTTTAATGCATAATGATGCATTAATCCTCTGTTGTTGTGTGCTTGAAACAGGGGAGTTTGATCCGTGAGCTTTGAAGGTGTTGCGGAAGGTTTTCGGATGCTTGGAAGGCTTGTTAGCTAGCCTTGTTTTGTGTATCGGTGAGTGAAGTTGGGTTTTCAGCTTTTAAACCAAGGTTTGAAGGTTTTTGGGAGCTTATTTTAAGTCTAAACAACTTTGCTAAGCTCAAGAGTAAGTGATTGGGTTTTCGCTCTTGAATTGTGTTGTGTTTGGTTTTAAAAGCTATTGTGGTTGATGATTGAGATGCATATGTTTTGCATGGTTTAAATCTGTTTTGAAAGCTTATTTTAAGCATGGTTTAACGCTGGTTTTGAAAGCCATTTGAGAAGGATGCTCAAGGTAAGAGATCCTTGGTTTTGTATATGGTAATTGTGATTTTGATGCATAGTGTTGCATGTTGATCAATGGCTTTGTATGATGCTTTAAAACAGTGAATTGATGATGGTAAATGATACTTTTTTCATATTGGTTATGCATGTGAATCATTGGATTAATGAGGTAATGGTTTTGCATATTGGTTATGCATGTGAATCATTGGGCTAATGAGGTAATGGTTTTGCATATTGGTTATGCATGTGAATCATTGGATTAATGTGGTGATGGTTTTTGCCTTGTGATTATGCGTATAAATCAGAGGAATAACATGGTAAGATAGTTATGTTGGCAAGTGGTGAAAGTGGTTCTTGGTTCGTTGATCGGATATAGTTAGCCGGCTATAGGATTGGGTGCACCGTGAATTAAGTCGCCTTGGAGGTGGAGTGGTCAAGAGTGGACCGGTAAACTCCCTTCAAGTATCCTAACGAGATGGTGAAGGTCATAATGGAGGTGTTGCCCATTCGAGGACCTTGGTTGAGCAAAGGTTATATGGTGTTTAAAAGTTCATATATGAGAACCTTGTGCTTGTTAAGATCACAATGGCGGTGTAAGACCATGTGTGGATCTTGTGTGGGGTGTCCCGGATCTCGTTAGTGATTTATACAACTACCAATCGGTTATGCAAAGGTTGTATGGTGTTTAAAAGTCCATACATGGAAACCTTGTGCATGTTGAGGTTGTATGGTGTTTAAAAGTCCATACATGGGAACCTTAGGCTTGTAAGGTCAAATGGTGTTGAAAAGTCCATTTGGGAAGCCTTGGATTGGTAGGGTGTATGGAGCGTAGGGACAACGCTCGGAATCCGCGTATCCGATCGGGTTGTTGAGTTGAAAAGTGGATGTGGTTGATCACTTGGAAGCCAATGTAATGTTCTTGATCATAAATAAGCATGGGATGCTTGAAATGATGCATGATTGCATGTGAAGCATGAGATGCTTGTAAAGAATGCATGGTTGCATGAAAAGTGTATGATGCTAGTGAATGCATGTTTACTTGTTAAGTTGAACAAGTGTTGATTATCATTTGGTAAATGATGCATGTGTGCATGAAATCTCTTTAATGCATTGGAGTCTTGTTAGGACTTGTTTTAAAAGGCATATGTTGATGATGATGTGATTCATAAGTTGTCTTTGTTTAATGCATGAATTGGATTGCTTGGATAATGGTTTAAAAGGGGTTTCTTGCTTGAAATGATGTTCAAGTTTATGAATGGGAAGTATGAAATGGAAGTGTGTTCAAAGGTTTTAATTTAGCTTTGCATATGGTGTTTATGCATGGAATGGTTAAAAGAATGTTTTTTGCAAGTTGTACATTGAAATGGTTTTTCTTAGTTTGCTGAGCTAAGGGTTGGTTTTCATGTATGTGCAATGCATGGTTTTAAGCTTGTTGTTGAAAAGGGTTTTCAAACATGGCTTTGGTAAACAAATCGGGTTTGTTTTAAAAGTGTTTTGTAACCCGCTGCATTGATGGTGTTTTGGTTTTGAGCATTCCTCGCTAAGCATTATGTGCTTACGCTCCTTTTTGTCCATCAATGCAGATTCTTGAAGTTTGGACAACAAGGAGCAAGGGATTCAAGGTGGACTCCAATTGAGATGTATGTCTCGGTGAATAGCTATAGTTAATAAGGGCAATGGGGGTAGAATCTCTCGGATTGATGTTTTTGTATTCGTGTATGTTCGGACAAGTGTGTTTTAATGTTGTTGTTGTTGCTGAAACATGAATTGGCTATAATGAGATTGGGTTGGAAGGTTTGTGCTTAAGTGGTTGCTTGTGTAGGAAGCATGCCTATAGAATTGGGGCTTTTTGCATAAGATGTTGTTCTGATGATTTGTTGATGCTTTCAAGTTTTATATGTGTTGAATTGCATGCTGGTAAAGTTTGGTGGCAATTGGAGCATGTTTGAATGATTAATTGCATGTTTTGAAATGCCTTTTTGCTGCAATCTGTGCAGGCGTTTCGGAACAGTGTGCACCGTTTCGGAACGGGTGCCTTGAATGAACCCAGGCGTCCGAAACGGTATGCACCGTTTCGAAACGGTTTGGTCTCTTCCAGACCCCCGTTGCGGAACGTGTTGCGGAACGGCCCCGTGTTTCGAAACGGGCTCTGCCTGTTTCGGAACGGGTGACCGTTGGGGGCTGACATGGGCGGTTAAATGTTTCAAAATGTTTGCATTTTGGTCCTGAAACTTGTTTGTGCAATTGTATGAGCTTGGGATGTCCGTTTGAGCTGAAATTTGGCAGAGAAGCATGAAACCTGATTAATTTTAAGTTGGTAACTTAAAATTTGGTTAAGTCCTAAAAGTTTTCAGAATTTACAATTTGGTCCCTAAAGTTGTGAATTGTTCAATTGGGTCCCTGTTTGATCTCTGATGTTTGTGATCTTTGGGTATGCTGTTTGCATGATCACATCTAAGGTAAATGTTCATCTAGACAAGATTAAAAAGAAAAAAAGGGTCGTTAATCAAGGTTGACTTTCGGGTTGACTTTGGTTTTCCCCGTGTGACTTTCTTAATTCGGGTCAACCGTCCGGGCCGGGTTAAGGGCGTTACAGATTTTATGGGACCTTTTCCATCTTCATGTGGAAATCTTTACATCATCCTAGCAGTAGATTATGTCTCCAAGTGGGTAGAAGCAATCGCAACTCAAAAGAATGATGCCAAGACGGTCCAAAAGTTTTTGCACAAAAACATTTTTTCTAGATTTGACATCCTCAAGACGATTATCAGTGATGAAGGGAGACATTTTGATAATAGGGTAATTGCTGCCGCATTGAAGAAATATGGTGTCAAGCACAGGATCGCGACAGCATACCACCCACAAACCAATGGACAGGCTGAAATTTCTAATAGGGAGGTGAAGAACATTCTTGAGAAGATGGTCAAACCAACTAGGAAAGATTGGTCTCTACTTCTGAACGATGCATTATGGGCATACCGGACAGCTTTTAAAACTCCATTGGGCATGTCTCCATATCGATTGATTTATGGGAAAACCTGTCATCTGCCTGTCGAGATTGAGCACAAAGCATATTGGGCAATCAAGGCAGTGAACATGGACTTGGACAAGGAAGGCCAGAAAAGGCTATTAGATCTGAACGAGATTGAGGAATTACGGACAATGGCCTACGACAATGCAAGGATTTACAAGGAAAAGACTAAGAAGTGGCATGACAAGAAACTGCTGCCACGACAGTTCTGCCCAGGGCAGCTTGTGTTGTTGTTTAATTCTAGACTTAAACTCTTCCCAGGAAAGCTAAAGTCTAGATGGTCTGGCCCCTTCCAAGTGGTACAAGCTTTTCCCCATGGTGCTATCACTATCCGATCATTAAAAGACGGGCACCAATTCAAAGTCAATGGACAGCGCCTCAAGCACTATCAGGGGACTGAAGCCCCAGGAATACAGGAAGTGGTTACTTTAGGAGATGCCCCACAAGGCATCCCTAATTTAACTTAAGTTTTATTTTTATTTTTATTATTTATTAGTATTATTTATTAGGAAATTAGGTTATTTTATTCGAATAATGTTTTTATATTTTCTGTTTTTAGGAAATAAAGGAGTCAAGAAGAAAAGGAGAAGTGATCCAAGCCCACCATCCATCCATCAAGCCCAACAGAGCCCATTTATTGAAACCTGTCGTTTCGGCTGCCGGCGCAGACGGATAAGACAGGCTGTCAACAGACTGAAACGGCAGACGCAGAAGCGTGTGGCAGACGCGTAACAGACGCATAAATGCGTGTCAGACGCGTCAGACACGCTAAATCCCATCCGTCGCCCCGCTATTCACGCCTGTCGTTACAGCATTAAACGGGCAGACCCTCGACCGCTATAAAACCCCGTTTTCATTTTCATTTTTTCTCACTTCTGCTTATTCTTCCTTGCTTTCTCCTATAGTTTTATTTGCTTTCTTCATTTTTCACAACCCTTGCAACTAACATGTCGTCTAGACAGACCCGCCGTAGTGCTGCCTCAGCCTCCTCTTCAGCAGCAGCAACGCCCTTCGCCACAAAGGAGTTATGGGAGGAACGGGGTTTCGTGTACATCCGAAAGGCACCCAACATAGGACTCCGGCCGTTCATCACAAGGGCCATCACGGCTCAACTATGGGAGCACTTCGCTGAACAACCGGAAGAATTAAACGACACATTAGTCCGGGAGTTCTATGCTGCCATAGACAGCAGAACGACAACATCTGTCACCGTTCGAGGAGTAAAAGTGCCCTTCACAGCTGACAACATCAACCACATGTTTGGCCTCTACTTTGGCCCCGATGATGATGCCCACCAGAAATTTCTCGACACCCTCGATGCTGCCGCCTATGGTGCTGTTATGGCGGAGGTGACAGAGGAAGGAACAACATGGACAACCAGCAAAAAGAACCCCCACTCTGTCAAAAGGGGCAGCTCCTCCCTGAAGCTTTTATCAAAAAGCGCATCATGCCTTCTTCCCACCACACGACAGTTAACCAGCAGTGGCTCGCCCTTATTCATTCCATCATGCACGACAGGCCTATTAATGTGGGCCGCTATATGAGGGACAGCATCCTGGACTGCACCTTCCGCTCCGACTCACGCCTCTGTCTGCCGTTCACAATAACCTCTTTATGCCGCTGTGCTGGTGTCCCCGAGGAACCCTCCGACAAAATGATAAAGGGCAGAGGCTGGACAGACAACAACATCAACAGCCTCATGGAGCTGGTAGTGGCTACACCTATCTCTTCCTTCAACCCAGCCGTCTCCCCAGAAGAACCATCAGAGGAGCCTGCCCCTGAACCGGCTGCCGCTACCACTCCGACAGACCACTCCGCCCACATCCTTGCTGCGCTACAATGGGTAGAGGAAAGACAAATGGGATTGATGACCTTCATACGGGATTTCACAAATTCGACGGTAAACTTCATTACCCAAACTTTAAATTTTCTCGATGTTCAATTCCCTACTTTTCCTGCCCATTATTTCCATATCCCCACTCCTGTCCACACCCCTGTCCCCACACCACCTGCCTCCCCACATTCCCACTCTACCGCTTCCACCCCATCACCTGCCCCGACGGCAGCAGGCAGTCCACCGGCCGACACCTCTGCCAGAGGAACAAAAAGGCCTGCTTCCGATGACAGCCTGCTGATCAGGAGGAATTTGGAGAGGGAATTTACGCCGGTCAAGAGGATAAAACACGTGGCAGACAAGAAACGGTTGCCCAAGGCTAGCACAACCACCAGCAGCACTTGGGACAGTGGCAGCAGTTTCGACGTCCAGCTCGTGGAGCAGCCTGCCCCTGAACCTGCCCAGCCTCCTCCACAGCCCAGACGCCGCCGTCAGATCCGTGTCAGCAGCAGCAGCGAGGACATCGACTGAAAATTTAAGTTTTTATTTTCCTCTTATTGCTGCCTGCTTTTATCATTTGTGATGTACTTTTCTTCATATTTTTGTTTTTTTTATCTGTCATTTTGCATTGAGGGCAATGCAACCCTCGAGTTTGGGGGTGGCAACCCTCCATCATTAATGGAGTCTTAAGTACATCTTTTTATTAATTGTTGTGTCTTTTTTAATTAAGTTAAAAAATTAAAATTTAAACTGTTGGCTTAAAACTATGAAGTTAGCTTACTTGTCATGACAGCTCTGTCGTGGCAGCATCTTTAGGACAGTTTAAGGAGAAGTTTAGAGCCTTTCTATAGTTCTGAAAATTTAAACACCTTTGTGACTGTTATATTGCTTAGATTTCTCTTAGCCAAACTAGAATAGGAAGCTTAGAACTTAAATAGCCCCTAGAGGTGCCTAACACTGGCTCTAGGAAAGAAGTTTAGCTAAAGAAACTCAAAAACCTAGAGGTGCCCGAAACCGGCTCTAGGAAGCTAACTAGAGGTGCCCGAAACTGGCTCTAGAAAAATTTAGCTTGAAAATAAAAAGAAAAAGAAGCATGAAAATGTGTCTTCAAGAAAATAAACTTTGGCATAAAAATTCAAGTTAAAAAAATTGAATATTCTAGTGAAATTAAGAGAGTGTTAGCTTATAACTGTTCACAAGCATGCACACACTGCACGAGAGCTATAGGGAGATTCCGAACAGATCCTAACTTTTCCGACAGGTTGCTGCCGCCATAGAGAATTAGCGACAGGTAAGGGACAGTTCACTGTTTGAAGGCCAACACAAAAATATTCATTTTTATTTTAGGTTTAATTGCTTGAGGGCAAGCAAAAACTTGAGTTTAGGGGTGTGTTGAGTGTGTAAAAGTTCTATTATTTACACCCTTTTTAACCCATATTTCTGCTACATTCAAGCATCATTGCATTGCATTTAGGTTAGTTTTTCAGTAAAACATCACAAACGGATTAAAAGCACGGATTCTACTAAAAGATGGCTTATTTTGCAGGTAGCTGCCATAGTTGACAAATAAGGCATGCGCAGGGCAGAGAAGCAGAAGAGCTGAACTGGACAAGCAGACGAAGAAGACGAAGCTGCCATGGACCTGTCGTGACAGAAAGGTGACAGCAACTTTATGAAGAGGAAAAGTAAAATGGACCTCGATAGATAGAGAAAAATCTGCTCGTCTGTCGTGTGAAAGCCAAATATTTTTTCAAGCCCCAGATCAAAAGATATGTCAAGCCAAAGCTCAAGGAGAGGAATTCCCATGAAACAAGGAGGCGGCTGAAAAGTAGGAATCCTTAGAGATTAAGCATTTATTAGAATCTTACTTTTCATTAAAGTTGTAATCCTTGTTAAATTAGAATACTTGAGCCCAAAACTTATATAAGGGCATAGATTTAACCTAGGAGGCATCGAATACCCCATAACCGATAACCTAAACCCCTCTGTCGTTCACCCGTCACCGACATGTTCTAAATTCCCCCTAGGACCACAGGTTGTTTAGTAAAGTAGTTGCAAGGGTTGTTTTGTTTTAGGATTTTCCAAGTTCAATAAAATAGACTTCAAGTTCTCTTATTTTGGTTTTAACATCTTGCAAGAGCATCGGGAGAGCATTGTGAGGTTATCTATTTACTTAGCATCGGGAGAGTTAAGTATACGAAAGAAATAAGAGCAAGTTCTCTAGTTTGTAGTTGAACTATCTTGTGCCTAGGGATAGGGCAAGGTTAAGTGGCTAAAGAAGAATTCATACACATCGGTGTTCATCCTTCGATTCACGCCGGGAGGTATCATCAAGACGTGATCATCGACAGACTTGGACCTAGGGTTAGGCCAAGGCAGATATGGGATTCTTGCCAAACTTGAAGTACGGAGTTGGTGTGTCTGCTGCCGCGACAGCCAACGGACAGCCGCCGCGACAGGTGCTGTCGGCGACGGGAGCGACGACAGAACTGGAGTTCCTAAGCAATCCAATACCTGCACTACCGAGCAATTCAATACCAGCCCATTCTCTCTATCTTGATACCTCAATTCCTTTATTTGCGTTTTTACTTTATTATTCTCGTGACAACTCTCAATTATTTCTTTTACTTTCGTGCAGTAATCTAAGGTGAAGCTATTAGCCCAATCCCTGTGGAGACGATATCCGATACTTCGTATCACTTACTACTTGCGTTGTGTACACTTGCACTCAATTGCGATAGACTCTTTTACACGCAACAGTAATCATCTCTTCTAAGTTGCTGCAGGAACAGGAAAAACAGCTAATAGGGATGCTGCGGTAGCACAAAAAAGCAATTGGATGGACGATAGCCGATATTCAAGGCATTAGTCCGGCGTTATGCATGCATAAAATCCTTTTAGAGGAAGATCATAAGCCGACTATAGATGCCCAAAGGCGGGTAAACCATGCAATGAAAGAGGTGGTGCGTAAAGAGATAATTAAATGGTTAGATGCTGGTATTATTTACGCCATCTCCAACAGCAAATGGGTGAGCCCGGTGCAATGCGTTCCAAAGAAAGGAGGAATGACCGTGGTAACCAATGAAAACAATGAGCTAATCCCAACCAGGACTGTGACCGGTTGGAGGGTTTGTATGGACTATCAGAAGCTTAACAAAGCTACCCGAAAGGACCACTTTCCTTTACCCTTTATTGATCAAATGCTTGATAGATTAGCAGGTAAACCTTACTACTGTTTTCTTGATGGTTATTCAGGGTATAATCAAATTGCTATCACACCGGAGGATCAAGAAAAGACGACTTTCACATGCCCCTACGAAACGTATGCTTTTAGGAGAATGTCGTTTGGATTATGTAATGCACCCACCACCTTCCAAAGGTGCATGATGGCCATATTCTCCGATATGGTGGAGGACTTCCTTGAAATATTTATGGATGATTTTTCAGTCTTTGGGGACGATTTTGAGAGTTGCCTAGGCAATCTACAAAAGGTACTTGAAAGATGTGAAAAAGCAAATATAGTCTTGAATTGGGAAAAATGCCAGTTTATGGTGGATGAAGGGATAGTCCTTGGCCATAAGATTAGCTGCCGTGGGATAGAAGTCGACAGGGCCAAAATAGAAGTGATCGAAAAGCTGCCGTCACCGACAACAATTAAGGGTATTAGAAGTTTCTTGGGACATGCTGGTTTTTATCGGAGATTCATTGCAAATTTCTCAAAAATCACCAAACCCTTATGCCATCTTTTGGAACAGAACCGACCCTTTGACTTTAATAATGAATGTACTGAAGCATTCAAGGTTCTGAAAGAAAAACTGGTAACAGCCCCAATAGTACATCCACCAGACTGGAGACAGCTATTTGAAATTATGTGTGATGCTAGTGACTATGCTGTCGGGGCAGCACTTGGGCAGCGGAGAGACAAGTTATTTCATGTTATATATTATGCCAGCAAGACACTAAATGACGCCCAAGTGAACTACACCACCATAGAAAAGAAGTTATTAGGTGTGGTATTCTCCATTGACAAGTTTCGTTCTTACATACTTGGAACGAAGGTAATAGTGCACACAGACCATTTTGCCCTAAAGTATTTGTTCGCGAAAAAGGATGCAAAGCCTCGATTGATACGGTGGATCCTGCTATTACAAGAATTTGACCTTGAAATCAAGGACAAAAAAGGGACAGAAAATCAAGTGGCAGATCACTTGTCAAGGTTGGAGAAGGGACAAAGTCTACCAACAGATGAGACAAACATACTGGAGACCTTCCCAGACAAGCAGCTCTTTGCTGCCGCAATCACTGCCGCGACAGCCATGGCGGCAGGTAAGTCTTCTGAACTCCCCTGGTATGCTGATTTCGTCAATTTCTTAGTTAGCAGAATAATTCCTTATGATCTTAATTATCAAGCCAGGAAGAGGTTTCAAAATGATGTTAAGCATTATTATTGGGACGAAACTCTTCTTTTCAAAATATGTGCAGATCAGGTTACAAGGAGGTGTGTACCACAAGAAGAGCAAGAAGACATACTTCATCACTGCCATACTTCACAGTATGGTGGTCACTTAGGAGGCAACAAAACTACTGCCAAGGTGCTGCAGTCAGGGTTTTATTGGTTGTCACTGTATAAAGATGCACAAATCTTCTACAAGAGCTGTGATAGGTGCCAAAGGACAAGAAACATCTCAAGGAGAAACGAGATGCCGCTGTAGAACATTCTAGAAGTCGAAATCTTCGATGTTTGGGGGATTGATTTCATGGGACCATTCCCATCTTCATGTGGGAATCTATATATCCTCCTAGCAGTGGATTATGTCTCTAAGTGGGTTGAAGCTATCGCCACTCAAAAGAATGATGCCAAGACAGTCCAAAGGTTTTTACACAAAAATATCTTTTCTAGGTTTGGCATCCCTAAGGCGATTATCAGTGATGAAGGGAGACATTTCGACAATAGGGTTATTGCTGCCGCCTTGACGAAATATGGTGTCAAGCATCGGATCGCGACAACATACCACCCACAAACAATGGACAAGCTGAAATATCCAATAGGGAAGTTAAGAACATTCTTAAGAAGATGGTTAAGCCAACTAGGAAAGACTGGTTTTTACTTCTCAATGATGCGTTATGGGCATATAGGATAGCTTTTAAGACTCCATTGGGCATGTCTCCATACCGATTGATTTATGGGAAAACATGTCATTTATCTGTCGAGATAGAGCACAGAGCATATTGGGCGATCAAGGCAGTGAATATGGAGTTAGACAGGGCATGGTAGAAAAGGCTGTTAGATCTGAACGAAATTGATGAAATCCGGACAATGGCCTACGACAATGCAAGAATCTACAAGGAGAAAACGAAAAAGTGGCATGATAGGAAGTTGATGCCACGACAGTTCTTCCCAGGGCAGCTTGTATTGTTGTTCAATTCTAGACTGAAACTCTTCCCAGGGAAGCTGAAATCTAGATGGTCTGGCCCGTTCCAAGTCGCACAGGTTTTTCCCCATGGTGCCATAACAATCCGATCATTAAAAGACAAGCACCAATTCAAAGTCAACGAACAACGCTTAAAGCATTATCAAGGGACTGAAGCCCCAGGAATGCAGTAAGTGGTTACCTTAGGAGATGCCCCACTGGCATCCCTAATTTAACCTAACATTTATTTTTTATTTTTATTATTATTATTTATTAGGAAATAAGGTTTATTTTATTTGAATAATGTTTTTATGTTTATTATTTTTAGGAAATAAAGGAGTCAAGAAGAACAAGAAAAGTGAACTCAGCCCACCAT
Organism: Hibiscus tridactylites; assembly: GCA_958450335.1. Lineage (NCBI taxonomy): Eukaryota > Viridiplantae > Streptophyta > Magnoliopsida > Malvales > Malvaceae > Hibiscus > Hibiscus tridactylites. Next base: position 42,597,030 of record OY288289.1, on the reverse strand, counting down.
CCATCCATCAGCCCAACAAAGTCCAATATTGAAGCCTGTCGTTACAGCTGCCGCGACAGACGCGGAAAATACAGGTTGTCATCACGCTATCACGACAGACGCGGAAACACGTCACAAACGCGTAACAGACGTGGAAACGTGTGTTAGACGCGTCAGACACGCTAAAGCTCAACAGCCGGCCCCGTTATTCGCGCTTGTCGTTACAGCTTCAACGGGCAGCAAATCATTTTCTATAAAACCCCGTTTCATTTTCATTTTCACTCACTTCTGCCGTTCTTACTTGCTCTCCCTTTTTAGTTTTCATTTGCTTTCATTTACTTTTCACAACCCTTGCACTAATATGTCTTCTAGAAAAACCCGACGCAATGCTGCCTCTACTTCCGCACCGGCAGCAACTCCCCCACAGTCCTTTGCGACCAGAGACATGTGGGAAGAACGAGGCTTTATCTATACACCAAAGGCGAAGAATCTGGGCCTCAAGCCTTTCATAGCGCGGAAGATTAGAGCTTTATTACGGCAAACATTTACGGAGCAACCGGAGGAGATGAACGTAACGCTGGTGAGAGAATTTTATGCTGCCATCAGCAGCAGAACGGCAACAGCAGTGAGTGTTAGAGGGAAAGAAGTACCGTTTAAAGCAGAGCACATAAACTCCTTATATGGCCTTTACATCAGCCACAATGACGATGCACACAAGAAGTTCCTCAACACCTTGGACAATGCTGCCTATGACGTTGTCATGGCAGAACTGACGGACGAAGGAACCAAATGGAATACCAGCCGGAAAAATCCACACACAGTGAAGCGGAGCCAGCTGCTGCCGGAGGCAAAACTATCGAATGCCTTCATAAAAAAGAGGATCATGCCGTCATCCCACCATACGACCGTCGACCAGCAAAGGTTAGCCTTAATAAACTCTATTTTAAATGAACGACCCATTAATGTTGGTAGTTATATTCCAGAGAGTATTTTGGAATGTGCACATCGACCGACGGGCCTCCTTTTCCTCCCTTACATCATCACTTCGCTCTGCCGCAGCCATAACGTGTCGAAAGCACACACTGATTTAATAGTCAAAGGACGAGGTTGGACGGAAAAGAATATCCTCAGCCTTATGGAGCTGACCGTGGCCACCCCTCTCTCCTCATTCAACCCCGCTGCCACCACAGCTGAACCGTCAGAGCAGCAAAATACTGAACCCGCCGCCAGATCCGCCTCAGCAGCAGCAACGAAGACAGCGCCTAAATTTAAGTTTCTTATCTTATTATTGCTGCCTGCCATATATATTTTGTGATGTATTGCCTTCATATGTTTTCATTTTTATGCTATCATTTGCATTGAGGGCAATGCAACCCTCGAGTTTCGGGGTGTCAAACCTCCATATTAATGGAGTACATCTTAGTTAAAATTTGTGTCTTTTACTTAGTTAATTTTTCTCTAAAAAATGACGATGAAAATATTGAAAAGTTTGGCTGACAATTGTGAACTGAACTTAATTGTCGTGACAGCTCTGTCGTGGCAGTGACTTTAGGTTAGTTTTAGGAGAAGTTTATAGCCTTTCTATAGTTCTGAAAACTTAAACACCATTGTGACTGTTATACTGCTTGGACTTCTTTTAGCCAAGCTAGAATAGGAAGCTTAACACTTGAATAGCCCCTAGAGGTGCCTAACACTGGCTCTAGGAAAGAAGTTTAGCAAAAGAGACTCAACAGCCCTAGAGGTGCCCGAAACTGGCTCTAGGAAGTTAACTAGAGGTGCCTAAAACTGGCTCTAGTAAAACTTTAGCTTGAAAAATAGAGAAATCGAGTCAAAACAAAAAAAATCAAAGAAGCATGAAAAAGTGCCTTCAAAAGATAAACTTTGGCATAAAAATTCGAGTTAAGAGTTGAATATTCTAGTGAAACTAAGAGAGTCTTGGCATATAACTGTTCAGAAGCATGCACACACTACACGAGGACTATAGTGAGATTCCGGACAGATCCTAAATTATCCAACAGGTTGCTGCCGTCACAGGAAATGAACGGCGGGTAAGGGAAAGTTCATTGTTTGAAAGCCAAAACAAAAATAATTCATTTTTCTTGTAGGTCTTAATTGCTTGAGGGCAAGCAAAAACTTGAGTTTGGGGGTGTGTTGAGTGTGTAAAAGTTGTATTATTTACACCCTATTTAACCCATATTTCTGCTGCATTCAAGCATTATTCATTGCATTTAGGTTAGTTTACATCAAAACATCACAAATATATTGAAAGGCATAGATTCTAATAAAAATTGTTATTTTTGCAGGTTGCTACCGTAGCAGACGGAAAGGGCAGGCGCTGGGCAGTGAAGCAGAAGAGCTGAACTGGACAAGCAGACAAAGAGGACGATGCTGCCATGGTTGCTGCCGTGACAGCAGAGGACGACATCAATTTTGAGGAGAAGAAGCAAACTGGACCTCGGCAGATAGAGAAAATTCAGCTCGTCTGTCGTGTGAAAACCTCATATTTTTCCAAGCCCCAGATCAAAAGGAATGTCAAGCCCAAAGTTCAAGGAGAGAAAATCCCAAGCAAGAAGATGACGGCTGGAAAGTAGATTCCTTGAAGATTTAGTCTTTATTAGAATCATACTTTCAATTAAAGTTGTATTCTTGCTATTTTAGATAAATTGAGCCCAAAGCATATATAAGGGCATGTATTTTAACCTAGGAGGGTATAACTGATTACCTAGCTTCCTTCCAAAAACTCTAGCCGTTTTCCTTCCCACAACATGTTCTAAATTCCCCCTAGGGCCACGGGTTGATTTGTAAAGTAGATGCAAGGGTTGTTTTGTTTTAGGAATTTTCAGTTCAATAAAATAAACTTCAAGTTCTCTTATTTTGGTTATTAATATCTTGCAAGAGCATCGGGAGAGCATTATGAGGTTATCCATTTACTTAGCATTGGGAGAGTTAAGTATTCGAAAGAAATAAGAGCAAGTTCTCTAGTTTATAGTTGAAATATCTCGAGCCTAGGGATAGGACGAGGTTAAGTGGCTAAAGAAGAATTCATACACATCGGTGATCATCCTTCGATTCACGCCGGGAGGTATCATCAAAGACGTGATCATCGACAGACTTGGACTTAGGGATAGGCCAAGGCACATCTAGGATTCTTGCCAAACTTGAAGTACTGAGTTGAGTGTTTGCTGCCGCGACAATCAACGGACTGCTGCCGCGACAGGTGCTGCCGCGATGAGTGACGACGACAGAACTGGATTTCCTAAACTCTGCAATACCTGCACTACTGAGCAATTCAATACTAGCACATTCTCTCTATCTTGATATCTTTACTCTTTTATTTACGTTTACATCATTATTCTCGTGACAACTTTCTCAAATATTTTCTTTATTTTCGTGCAGTGAATTAAGGTGAAGCTATTAGCCCAATCCCTATGGAGACAATATCCGATACTTCGTATCACTTTACTACTTGCGTCGTGTATACTTGCACTACAATTGCGATAGACTATTTTACACGCAACAGTTACCACGGCTATTCCTCCTTTCTTAGGAACACACTGCGCCGGGCTCACCCACTTGCTATCCGAGATGGCATAAATTGTTCCAGCATCTAACCATTTGATGATCTCCTTACGAACCACCTCTCGCATAGCATCATTTAGATGTCTCTGGGCATCAATGGTCGGCTTGTGATCATCCTCTAAGAGGATTTTATGCATGCATCGAGTCGGGTCGATGCCTTGGATATCAACTATCGTCCATCCAATAGCCTTTTTGTGCTGCTGCAGCATCCCTATCAGCTGTTGTTCTTGTTCCTGCATCAACTTGGAAGAGATGATTATGGGCAACGTATCATTTAATCCAAGGAAAACATATTTAAGCTGTCCTGGCAGGGGCTTAAGATCTAGAACATGTGGCTCTACAGTTGATGGCTTTTGGACTATATGTTCATTCGAGGTATAGTTTAAGGGCTCGAATAACTTACCTGGACGATTACCTATCCATTTTACCTCCTCATGATCTTCAGTATCAGATATGTCAGAGTCTGATGAGCTGCTGGGGGCAGTGGCCAAACTTGATGTCGTGGAAGTCCGACCTGATGCAGGGTTGGTCAAGGATAACTTTAGTGATAGCCTTGCATTCTTCTTCAGCATCAACATGTTTTATTGCTTGGAGAACATTCAGCTTGATCTCTTGATCGTTCACTCTCATCGTGAGTTCTCCTTTTTCCATATCAATAAGTGATCTTCATGTGGCTAAGAAGGGTCGCCCCAGGATGATTGGTGCATTCTCATCTGCTTCACAATCTAAGACAAGAAAGTCAGCAGGAAAAATAAATTTATCCACTCTTACCAGAATATCTTCAATTTTTCCTTCCGGTTGTACGTAAGAGTGGTCTGCCAGCTGCAACATAATTGTCGTGGGTCGTGCTCGTCCAATACTTAATTTCTGAAATATAGATTTTGGCATTAAATTAATTCTAGAACCTAGATCACAAAGTGCCTTACCCACAAATTTATCTCTGATTATGCACGGTATTATGAAACTCCTAGGATCCTTCTTTTTCTGGGGTGGATGCTTGCGCAGAATAGTCATGCATCCTTCTGCCAGGTTAACCGTTTCAAATTCCCCAAGTCTGGATTTCTTCGACATAACATCCTTGAGAAATTTGGCATAACCAGGCATCTTCTTTATAGCATCTAACAACGGAATATTGATGTGGACTTGCTTAAAAATATCATAGATCTTCTTAAGCTGGGATTCTTGTTTCAATTTCTGTAACCGTTGAGGAAAAGAAGGTGGAGGACGATAATCTGCAATGCTTCCTTCCCACTACATTCGGATCTGAGGAGGCTTAGGTTCTTCATCCTTCTCCTCTGTCCCTTCTGCTGTCGTGACAGGTTCATCGGCAACAGGCTGTTTGTCGTCTACTGGGGCAGTGTTCTCGGAAATCGATTCTAGGGCTGGTTCCTTAACTAATTCAGCTTCCTTCTCTGGCCCTGGTAATTTCTTCCCATTCCTTGTTGTGATGGCCTTGCACTGCTCATGTGTGGGTTGTCTAGCGTTTTCAATATCGCTAAGGAATCCTCCATTCTGGCTTGGTTTAATATGCTGGGAAACCTGACCCATCTGTGTCTCCAGTGATTTCAGAGTAGCTTCATGGTTAGAAATCCACATCTCTATTTTATCCATGAATGACTCAGTCTTCTTGACGAAGTGATTCATGTTCTCAATGTAAGTTCCTGTATGAGACATAAACGTAGCCAAGGTCTGCTCTAGTATACTAGTCTTGGCAGCTGGTGGCTGTTGCGACTGTTGTTGCGACTGCTGTTGCGGTTGCTGCCGAGTCAGTAATCTAGGTCCCCCCTGATTGTGAGTATTCTGTGCTTGAGGATTCAGGGCATTGTTAGGGTTGCTCCAAGAGAACTTGTGATCCTTTCTCCAATTGGAATTGTAGTTGTTCGAATTGTAGTTCTGTTTGTTGTAGTTCCCAACGTACATCCCTTCCTCTAACTGTAGTGGACAATCTTCCGAACTATGATTCCCATCGCAAGTTTCACATACCTCTTCAGCGGAGTAGACATGTTGTGAATCTTTCTTCAAGAGCTTTTCCACTACTTTTGTGAGATTTGCCACATGTGTTTTTAGGGAACTGTCGGCCTCATAATCTTTCACAGCTAGTACTCGTTTACCCCCTCTTCTTGCTGTAGGAAATTGTTCCTCGTTCTTTGCCAGGTTTTTCAATACTACCATTGCTTCATCTAGATCTTTGTCCAACAGCAATCCATTTGCTGCTGAATCAATTCTCATACGAGTCTGTAAGTTGGCAGCATTAAAAAACTTAATTACCTGGTTCCAAATGGGGAATCCATGCATCGGGCAGTTCCTTAGTAGAGTGGTAAATCTGTCCCATGCCTCGTGCATTGGCTCGTCATCTTCCTGTTGAAAAGTAGCAATTTCGTTACGTAATCGCTCAGATAAATGCGAAGGATTAAAACGAGACAAAAATTCACGAGTTAAATCTGCCCAAGTTCGTATTGAACCCGACGTTAGTTTATTCCACCAAGTTTTCGCCTTGTCCCTCAATGATTGAGGAAATAACCGAAGCCTTAGTATCTCCGGATTTACTCTTGGTAGTCTAAACGAACCACAGTTTTCCTGGAATGTTTTCAAATGCTCCCTAGCATCCTCTATAGCAGCACCACTAAATTGGCCAGCGTTATTAATCATGCTGAACATGACAGGTTTCAGCTCGAAATTCTCAGCTTCCACGTCTGGCAGGGTGGTTTCTAGTTCCACGTGATCATTGATAATGTAGTCTCGGCATGACCGGCGTGCGGCAGCGGCAGGAGGATCGGTAGGATGTCCGTTCCTTCCATCTCTGACAGGATCTTCAGGACCTTGGGTTTTCCTTCTTTCTTCGTGCCTTTCGTTCACCATTGCTTCTAATTGTTCCTCCGGGTATTCGTTTCTTTCTACAAGGAGGCGGACTCTTTTCCTAAGATTGCACGTTCGTTCGATTTCAGGGTCTAACTGGTGCTTAGGTTCTTTTCCTTGATGAGATCTGCGCATAACAAAACAAAAGACCTTGTGAAAGGTACAGGGTGAACAATCTAAGTAGAAACAGAAAAATAAAAGAAGTGCAGTAAAAGGTAGGGAAAAGATATGTTGCCAGTCCCCGGTAACGGCGCCAAAAACTTGTTGCATGTAAAAGTGTCTATCGCAATGTAGTGCAAGTGTACACGACGCAAGTAGTAAAGTGATACGTAAGTATCTGATATCGTCTCCATAGGGACTAGGCTAATAGCTTTAACCTTGGTTTTCTGCACGAAGGGGAAAAGAAAGAGTTTTAATAGTTTGTCAGGAACTAATAAAGAAGATTGAAAATAAAAGAGGAAAATATTCAGAGTAAAGAATGGGCCGGTATTGATCTGCTCCGTAGTGCAGGTGTTTGCAATGCCTAAGACTTCTCTGTTCTGTTGTAGCGCCCGTCGCGACAGCACCTGCTGCGGCAGTGGTCTGTTGTTGTCGCGACATCGAACACACAACTCATTACTTCAAGCTTGGCAAGAATCCCTGCTATGCCTTGGCCTATCCCTAGGTCCAAGTCTATCGATGAACACGTCTTTGATGATACCTCCCGGCGTGAATCGAAGGATGAACACCGAAGTTGTTGAATTCTTCCTTAGCCACTTAACCTCGTCCTATCCCAAGGTCTGAGATAGTTCAACCATAAACTGCAAAACCCGTACTTATTCCTTTCGTATACCTAAATCTCCCGATATTAAGTAAATGTGTAATCTCACAATGCTCTCCCGATACTCTTGCAAGATGTTGAAAACCAGAATAAGCAAACTTGAAGTATATTTTATTGAATAGAAGAAAATCCTAAAACAATGCAATCCTTGCAACTACTTTAGAGAATCAACCTTTAGCCCTAGGGGAAGTTTAGAACATGATGAGAAAGAGGAAAACGACTAGGGTTTAGGGGAAGACGGCTAGAGAGGAAGATATCCTTCCCTAGGTCGAATTACATGCCTTTATATAGGCCTTGGGTTCAAGTTTTCTAATATGGCAAGAATACAAGTTTAACTAAAATACAACTCTATTAAAGGCTAAATCTTCAGAGCGTATATCTTTAATTCGTCCTTCCTTCTTGCTTGGAGTTTCTTCCTTGAACTTTGGGCTTGGCCTTCATTCTGATCTAGGGCTTGGAAAGATATAAGAGTGCTCCATGACAGACCGACTTAATTTCCTCTTTCTGTCGAGGTCCACTTCACTTCTTCCCTTCACCATTGTTGTCGTCCTTGGCTGCCACGGCAGCGGCCATGGTAGCATCTTTCTTCTCAGCTGTAGTCCAGTGTTCCAGCTCTGCTTCTCCACTGCCCTTTATCTGCTACATCAGCTACCTGCAAAATCAACCAATTTCAGTAGAAATTGTGCATTTGATATAATTGTGATGTATGAATGAAATATATCCTAAATGAAATCAATTATGCTTGAATGCAGTAGAAATATGGGTTAAATAGGGGGTAAAATATAGAACTTTTGCACACTCAACATATGGGTTCGCCCAAAAATTCTTCTTATATATGTTAGTCGATGATGAGTGTAATCCCATCGACGAGGCATGAGGATGAGTGGAATCCCCTCCGCGTGAAACGGTGATGAGTGTAATCCCACCGTAAGGTAAATGTGAGTTGTTGGATGTGAGTTCCAACAGTTATCCGCGTATTCAAGTCATAGCTAGGTGCCAATATGGATTGATATATGTGCTGCCAATTCAGTTTGTGAAATGTGTTTGATAATACATTGCTATATGTATTTTCATGTGTTGAGCATATGAATTATTGAGAGTGGCATGATGATGATAATTATGTTCATGCATCATTTATATTTTGGCTCATGTAGTTTGAAGGTAAGATACACCGTTAGAGTCGATGATTGAGTTGTTGTTAGATAGTCTGCCATTCAGGCCAGAGAAGACAGCTTTGCCACCGATGATATGTCAGGTACAAGTGTTTATTTTGGTTTCAGTTGTTATATTGATGGAAATTTGATCTCCCATTCTTGATGGGTTTGGTTCTTGTTGGATAAGTGTGTTGGGAAACGCCAGTACACCCCAGGCGCAATGGAAAAAATTATCTGGCGAATTCCACTAGTGATCCATGTATGAGGAATGAATCCGGGTGAAAAGGGATGAAATGTTACCTTAAATAAATCTAAAAAACCGCAGTGAGTTAGGAGAATTCAATTCTCCTATCACGATATCGAATCCAAGTTGTCACAATAGCGTTCCGACCTCTACACAGTCCACCCAAATAAAATGAACAACATTTACTTCTCTAACTATTAGAGAGGTTTTTCGCAAAAGCATACTTTGGCTGCTAGACCTTATGCCTTTATATAGCATTCAAATCCCTAATTCTAATTAAATTCGGATTCTTTAAATATACAATATATTTAACCGAATATAATTAAATATGTAGAATATGATTCTACTTCAATCATGTTTCTTTAGGGATATATGTATATATTAATAGTATTTGATAATTACAATAATTACCCAGTATTAAAATATATGTAAACAAAATTATCTATGATTACAATAATCATAATAATTTCGATTTTTTACTTATTTCATGCACAACAAGTTTGTACACATGCTATCTAGTCGATATTTTTTTCATTTCAATCATAGGGTGTGACCCTTGTAGGTTCATTTAACGTTAGTAGAAATATCTAGAACAATTCTAATATTACAAGCAATGAGTGTCATCTAGCAATACATCATTGTTTCCTATGTTATAGGAAGCTGTGGTTCGACATAACCTTTTTCGTTATTAACTCTTTTCATGTATTACATCATTTTGTCCTTATATCTAGATCAGACACAAGTCGTGGAATAGTCACACTTGTATAGTCCATCTAATATTTCTTGATATCTTGAGTAGACTATTATAAACGAATAACTATGATATCTCATATCAATTTATTCGAGCAAGGTCATGCATTTCTCGCCTCACTCAATCAAGTGGCCTATGATATTACTCCTATTATATAAGAGGGACAAATCCTATCTTAATCCACCATATTCCGCTACATAGATTGCAACATATCCAATATCAGTCTTTATAGTATAGTCAGTTACGACTCACGTTTAATTGTATCAAAATATGTCACTCACAATGTTGAAATAACGATGATCTCAAGTCTAAGGATCATACATGTAGTTATCACTATGAGCAATGTTGTGACTGTCACATAATAATCTAAGAAACATGCTCATAGCAGGCCAGTCTAATATGTCGTTCTCTAACACATACTTATGTATTGATTTTGACATCTCCATGTCAATGACAACACTTTGTCATCAATTAACTACATATTAGTCTTAATATATTATTGTTGTCCATGCCCACAATAATACTCGACTAAGGACATTTTAAGAATAACTATATTATTTTAATGACTTTATTATAATTCAGTTTGTTTATAAACACACAGAATAAGACTCAAATAATAATAATGTCTTTATATTAATAAAGAAGATAAAATAAGTATGTCTTTTACAACCATCTCATTATTGGTCTTTGGGCATACTCCAACAAAGTGTTGTGGTAAGATTTAGAGGTTGATGTTGGTTTGTTTAGCTCGTCAGTTTTGTAAGTTCTTATAGGTGATGTGTTTACCGTAGGTGGTAAGTGGGGATTGAGAGTAACAGTCTTCGTAGGCTTGTTAGATTTACTCTCTCCTTGGTTGGTAGATGTTACCCTTGGTGTAGATTGTCCATGTGAGTTTGTTGTATGCCTTGGTGTTCGAGCGAGAGTCTCGAATTTTAGGGTTCGAGATGAACCAGGTTGTTGGTAAAGAAAGCGATGAACCATTGCCCTCCAGCGAGAAGGTTGTGTTCTTCTGATGTTTGTCCAAAAGGGTCTTGTGGGTTGCAAGACGTTCTTAGCCCACGTTGGATACGAGGGTTGAGAGTCAAAAACTTTAGAGTCGCGGACGTTTTTTAGAGTGTTGAAGTGTTCTTCGGAGAATAAGCAGGCTTACCTTTTGATCATGGATTAGAACCCACAATATAGGTAATGTCGAGTTTGGTGTTGGTGTTCATCAATTTGTTGTATGGCACTGACCAAACTTCATGAGTGGGAACTCATTTGGGAAAATGAGTAAATACGAGTGTTGCTGCCAAACGGTTAACCTTGGGACATGCCTATGTTGATATGGCAAAGAATGGTGCTGTTTCTAACGCCCCAGTTTTGGGCCTAGAGGTTTTTGGAATGGTTTTAGGGTCCGTTGGACTGAGACTAGATATTCGAGTTAGTTTCGGGATGAGTTTAGAAAAAACCTATTTCGGAAGGTGATAAAAATATGGAAAAATTATCTAAAATCCTTTTTAAATATATAAAAGGTGAATAACTAATGTTTTGATATAGTAATTGAAAAATAGTTTTAGACTAAATTGAAAAGATTTCAAAAGTGTCGTTAAGTCCAAACAACTTGAAAATAAGTTTGTGGATGTTTTAAATGGTTTTGGCAATGTTTAAAACGTTTTTACGTAGCCAAACTAAGGTTTTCAAAGCAACCGTTTCGAAACAGGAGGACATGTATCGAAACATTTTGAAACTCCCAAAACCCGTACCGAAACAGGGCTTGCTCGTTTTAATACGGAGGGCTTTCGTTTTGAAACACACCTTTGGTGTTTCGATACGCTCAACGGTCAAAACCTCCCCAATGGCTATTTTCCCAACGGTAATTTAAATTGCAGGTTAACTGTCACTCGTACCGAAACGGGTTGTAACCATTTTGATATGGCTTGAAGGGTTTCAAAACGGCCAGAGGCGTTTCGAAACGGCTTGCTGCATCATACTCAACAGCTAGTTCTGAAGAAGGGCATTCTGAAACAGACGTTTTCAGAACAACATTTATGGTGGGAAATAAAATATCCAACGTCTCCAAAACAACCCCAACGGTCCTCAATGGCTACAAACTTAATTTAGAGTATAAAAGGGACATCCAAGCATCAAGAGAAGACCAATGCTTTAATTGTCAACATAATGATCAAGAAATTGTCTTAGAGCTTAATTGTTCATTTTCTTGTATAGACAACACTAGTGAGCTAAACATTGTTATATTTGATCAAGTGTTTAGGTTTTGGGTGATAGCTAAATAGTGCAAACAATCACCTATTAGAGGGATTTCAAGTTTGCTTTAGAATTTCTCTTGTGAGAGAGTTCTTGATCAAGCTTTGGGTAGAAAGCTTGATCGTTGTAACAGTTTCCTTTTATGCCGGGAAAAGGGGATGAAATTCAAGAGTAATTTTTTTGAAATCCTTAGTGGGGAGCTAAGGTAGTGGATGTAGACCATGGTTAGAAGGCTGAACCACTATAATTCCTTGTGTCATTTGTCTATTTTTCACCTCCCACTAAAACACCCAAAAATACAACTTCTCCACACTTGGCGAGCTAGAACGGTTGAAGGAAATCGAGCACTTAAAAACCTAACAATTGGTATCAGTGCTTGGCTCAATTGAAGAGGATTAACATCCTATGGAGGTGATCGGCAAGCTCGATCAACTTTTCAAACAACCGGCTCAATGGCGCAATCCATCAACAAGCCACCTTTCTTCGACTGGACAAATTATGCTTATTGGAAGGCGAGAATGATGTTCTTTGTCAAATCCAAAGATTACAAGCTTTGGGATATCATTGAAGATGACTCGTTCATACCAAAAGGAAGCAAGGCGGAGTGGAGTGCCGATGATCGTAAGAAGATGGAGCTAAATTGCAAGGCTTTTCACTTCAACTTTTGTGCACTTAACCTCAACATCTACGAGAAAATGTCTTCCTGCGAGAGTGCCAGGGAAGTTTGGGACAAGCTCGAAGTTACATACAAGGGGACAAACGAAGTAAATGAGACCAAGATTGGCCTCCTTAATCTAGAGTATGAAAACTTCAAAATGGATCCAGAAGAGGACATTGAGAAGATGTTCCATCGATTCTCCACCATCACCAATGGACTCAAGGGTTATGGAGAAGTCATTCTGGAAGAAAAGCTTGTCCGGAAGCATATCTATTCTCTTCCCGAGTCATGAGACTCAAAGAGGACCACCATCATCGAAGCTAAGAATCTGAAGACTTTGAAGCTTGATGAACTCATGGGGTCACTTATCACTCACCAAATTATGAAGGAAGACAAAGAAGAGGAGAAGAAGAAGGAAGAGATAAGAAGGATGGGGAAGAACAAGATCATGGAGTTGGGCATCCATGCGAATGCCATTGCTCTCAAGTCCTCCAAGTGCAACCATGTTAATACAAGTGAGGAGAAGGATGAAGAAGAAGAGATAGTTCATCTCTTCAAGAAGTGTGCCCCTTTCATGAAGAAAGCAATGAAAGAATTAGAACGAGAATCTATGAAAAGGAAGAGGGCAAACACTTCAAGTCATAAGAAGAATGCATATGTGGCTACATGGAGTGATGAAGACTTCACCGACGATGAACAAGCCAACCTTTGCCTTATGGCCATCGAATAAGATTCAATTGTAACTTCTAATTCATCTACTTCATGTTCATATTGTTTTGATGAATTACAAGATGCCTATGATGATTTGGTTTTAGAATTTTAAAATCTCATTTTGAAAAACAAGAAAGTGATCACAAATTTGAAAATTCAAAATGATTTGATTTCTAAAACCAAAATTGAACTTGAAGCAAAACTCAATGATTTTGAACAAAAGTGTTTTGATTTACAAAAATTTCTTCATAAAGTTCAAGAAGAAAAGGATTTGATTTCCAAAGAGCTTGAAAAGAAAAATAATTTTGGAAAATCAAATTTTTATGTAAGAGAATCTAGTGTCTCTAGATTTGTAATTGATAAAAATTTTAGAAGTATTTGGGTCCCAAAAGGACTAAGTACTTCAACTAAAAATGATGAAATTGAAAATGGATTCCGAAGGGGACTAAATTTTGTGCTACTAACGTCTATGGAGATTGATCAACAAGTAAAATATTAGGGGGGGGGTCATGCACACAAGGAAGAACACTTGAAGAAGGAATGCTTCACATCCTCCCTTGAGTTCAAGTGTGGTAAAATCTAGTTGTTTTTATTTGTTTAATTTGATTTATTCTCTTTGAATTCAACTAGATTATCATGTGTTGAACTAACATTCTTTGATGATGCTTTGAGTAAGGGAGAGCCATTTTTAAAACCAAAAATTCTTATTTGTGTCGTTTTTTAACCTCATAAGTTATTTTGAGCTTTAAGTTATTTGAAGTCTTTTTGATATAACAAAAAGGGGGATAAATTGTTTGAAAAATTGAATTTTCAAATGAATAAGGGGGAGATTAAATTGATTTTGAATCTTAATTCTCTTATTCAAAATTTATTTCACAAAGGGGGAGAATCCCAAACAATTTTTCAAGATTGTTTTATTATATCAAAAAGGGGGAGATTGAAGAACTAATGTTTTGATATAATAATTGAAAAATAGTTTTGGACTAAATTGAAAAGATTTCAAAAGTGTCGTTAAGTCCAAACAATTTGAAAATAAGTTTGTGGATGTTTTAAATGGTTTTGGCAAATGTTTAAAACATTTTTAAGTAGCCAAACTAGGGTTTTCAAAGCAACCGTTTCAAAACAGGGGGACTTGTATCGAAACATTTTGAAACTACCAAAACTCGTACCAAAACAGGGCTTGCTTGTTTCGATACGGAGGGCTTTCATTTCGAAACACACCTTTGGTTTTTCGATGCGCCCAACGGTCAAAACCTCCCCAACGGCTATTTTCCCAACGGTAATTTAAATTGCAGCTTAACTATCACTCGTGCCGAAACGGGTTGTAACCGTTTCGATATGGCTTGAAAGGGTTTCGAAACGGCCAAAGGCGTTTCGATACGGCTTGATGCATCAGACTTCAACGGCTAGTTATGAAGAAGGGCGTTCTGAAACGAGCCCGAGTGTTTCAAAACGGACGTCTACAGAACATCATTTATGGTGGTAAATAAAGTCTCCAACGACTCCAAAACAACCACAACGATCCTCAACGACTACAAACTTCATTGAGAGTATAAAAATGACCTTCAAGCATCAAGAGAAGACCAATGCTTTAATTGTAAACAACATAATGATCAAGAAATTGTCTTAGAGCTTAATTGTTCATTTTCTTGTATAGACAACACTAGTGAGCTAAACAATGTTATATTTGCTCAAGTGTTTAGGTTTTGGGTGAGAGCTAAATAGTGCAAACAATAACCTATTAGAGGGATTTCAAGTTTGCTTTAGAATTTCTCTTGTGAGAGAGTGCTTGATCAAGCTTTGGGTAGAAAGCTTGATCGGTTTAACGGTTTCCTTTTAAGCCGGGAAAAGGGGACGAAATTCAAGAGTGAATTTGTTGAAATCCTTAATGGGGAGCTAAGGTAGTGTATGTAGACCTTGGTTACAAGGTTGAACCACTATAATTCCTTGTGTCATTTGTCTATTTTTGCACATCCCACTAAAACACCAAAAAATACAACTTCTCCACACTTGGCGAGCTAGAACGGTTGAAGGAAATCGAGCACTTAAAAACCCAACAAAAGGTTTTGGTGAAATCAATTTTGTAAAATTGTATTTGGAATTCGAACATTTTTTATTTAGTGACCAAAATGTAAACTTTGAAAACTGCTTTTAGTGATTGTTTTGTAAAATGATCATAATTTTGAATCTTTAAGGAGCTATTTGCCCAAACTCTAATATTAGACTTTTATCTCTTAATTGGTTTATTTTAAATGGTTTTTAATTAATAAAAGAGGTTGAAGGAATTAATTAGTGGTTATTTCATTAAAACAAATTTGACGTAACTTCTTTTCTCTCAAAAGCTTTCTATCAATTTGTCTCCAGCCAAACACTCATTTCTTCTTCAAAATCTTAAGGTAAACTCTTGATTTCTTTAATCCTTTGTTATTAAATGATTTCTTATTATTTTCCTATCAAAACCTTATTGTTTTAATCTTGTTTTTACATGAAAATCTATCAAAATGATGGGAAAAGTATCCATTAGAGGTGAGCTGCGTTTTTCTCCTCTAATGTAAGGTTATTTACTAAAATTCCCAACTTTTTGATCCTTCATTAATGTTGTTTAATGGTTTTTGATGTTTTGATTGAGGAAATTTGGTTTAATTGATGGATTTGTGTAATTTTCGTAATTGATCTATTTTGTTGGGTTTAAGGTTGATTTTAATCATTTTTTAGAAGTCTAATAATTTTATGATAAAGGTTTAAGCATGGTAATCCCGAAACTATGTGAATCTCTAGTTGTTTAGGTTGTTAGATTTGGGTTTTTGTGGAGTTGTGGTGGTTTTATGAATGCTGGAGGTATAAGATTGATAATATGATGATTTTAGATGTTAATCAAAGATAATTGATGATTGAAAGTGTTAGGTTTTGGCTGGGTTAAGTTTAGAAGTGTTTTGGTGATGATTTCGGTTGTTTCGGATAGGCAATTGGTAGTTGTTGGCAAGGCAATGAGGTGGAATTGCTTTCTGGAGTTTTAAATGCATTGAGATGCATTAATCCTCTGTTATTTTGTTGTTAAAACAGGGGGGAACGTTTCAGAAGCAACCAATGAAGCTTTGGGAGCTTTGGATGCTTAGTTTCGCGTCGGCATATCAAGGTTTCGTCTGTCGATGAGTGAGAACGTGCATTTCAGCTTTGAAATGTTTTAAAGGAGGTTTGGAGAACATAGATTTGAGCTTGAAATGCTTTTCTAGGTTCACAAGTAAGTATAAAGTGGTTTTCACTCTTGGTTGTACTATAATGATATGATTTTATGCACTTGATTTTGATTTCATGTTGCCTGCTGTTAAAGCATGTTTAAAGTATGTGATATACTGTTTTTAATGATGAATGATGCATATGGTGGGTGATCCTTGTAAGTACATATTTTATACTGGTGGTGTTAAGCATGGTTTGATACTTGGAGAATGGTGTATTATTGATGCTTTGAAAACAGTGAGGTATATGGTTAAATGTGAATTGTATTGGCAAGTAATGGTATGAAATTGGTTTTGAAAATAATATCGGATATAGTTAGCCGACTATAGGATTGAGTGCACTATAAATAAGTCACATTGGATGTCGAGGAGGTTGTGATTCCGTCTCCATCCAAGTACCTGAACGATCGAGGAGGTTACGGTCCTGTTATTCGTTAGTGGGTTAAGCATCTAAATGATGATTGGGGTTGTTGTCCCCGTGGGGTTGTTGTCCACTGAGGGGTTGTTGTCCCCGTGTATTATGATTGTGATGTTATTTCGGTTGAGATGGCTTGAAGTGTCGAGAGCACACTTGTTGAATCCGTGTATTTGATGAAGATTTTGGTAATGGAACTTGGTTAATGATCACTTGTAAGCTAATATAATTAATGATGTATCATGAAATGGTTTATGTTGTATAATGTGATTTATACACATTTACTCTTTAAGCTTTGCATATGGTAGTTATGCATGGGAAGGCTTAAATTGAGTGTTAGCAATGGGACTTCCTGTTGGTTCATGATTCATGTTGCATATGGTTTAATATGTTGGGTTTTGAAGGAGTTAAGTGCATGGCTTTAAAGAAACGATGGTTTTCAAATGATGATTTGAAGTAATTGAAATGAGATTTCAATGTTGTTTAGAAATGGTTTTAAAATGCATTGATGGTGTTTTCTTTTTTAGCACTCCTCATTAAGCCTAGTGTGCTTACGCTCTCTTTGTCCATCAATGCAGAGAATTAAAGCTGTTGCGTGTTAAAGTGTCTATCGCAATGTAGTGCAAGTGTACACGACACAAGTAGTAATGGGATACGTAAGTATCGGATATCGTCTCCACAGGGACTAGGCTAATAGCTTTAACCTTGGATTGCTGCACAAGAGGGAAAAGAAATAGTTTAATTGTTTGTCACGAGATAATAAAGAAGATTGAAAAATAAAGGATGAGAATATTCAGAGTAAAGAATGGGCCGGTATTGATTTGCTCCGTAGTGCAGGTGTTTGCAATGTCTAAGACTTCTCTGTTCTGTTGTAGTGCCTGTCGCGGCAGCACCTGCTGCGGCAGCGGTCTGTTGTTATCGCGGTAGCGAACACACAACTCAGCACTTCAAGCTTGGCAAGAATCCCTGCTATGCTTTGGCCTATCCCTAGGTCCAAGTCTGAAGATGAACACGTCTTTGATGATACCTCCCGGCGTGAATCGAAGGATGAACACCGATGTTGTTGAATTCTTTCTTAGCCACTTAACCTCGTCCTATCCCTAGGTCCAAGAGAGTTCAACCATAAACTGGAGAACCCGTACTTATTCCTTTCATATACTTAACTCTCCCGATATTAAGTAAATATGTAATCTCACAATGCTCTCCTGATACTCTTGCAAGATGTTGAAAACCAGAATAAGCAAACTTGAAGTCTATTTTATTGAACAGAAAAAATCCTAAAACAATGAAATCCTTGCAACTACTTTACAGAATCAACCCTTAGCCCTAGGGGAAGTTTAGAACATGATGAGAAGGGCGAAAACGACTAGGGTTTAGGGGAAGACGGCTAGAGAATAAGATATCCTTCCCTAGGTCGAATTACATGCCTTTATATAGGCCTTGGGTTCAAGTTTTCTAATATGGCAAGAATATAAGTTTAAATTAAAGTACAAGTATATTAAAGACTAAATCTTCAGAGTATATATCTTTAATTCGTCCTTCCTTCTTGTTTGGAGTTTCTTCCTTGAACTTTGGGCTTGGCCTTCATTCTGATCTAGGGCTCAGAAAAATATAAGAGTGCTTCACGACAGACCGACTTAATTTCTTATTTCATTCGAGCTCCACTTCACTTCTTCCCTTCACCATTGTTGTTGTCCTTAGCTGCCACGGCAGCGGCCGTGGCAGCATCCTTCATCTCAGTTGCAGTTCAGTGTTCCAGCTCTGCTTCTCCATTGCCCTTCATCTGCTACAGCAGCTACCTGCAAAAGTAACCAATTTCAGTAGAAACTGTGCTATTTAATAAAAGGGTAAACTACATAAATGGTCCCCTGACTATGCTCTAATTATCTTTTGCGTCCCCCAACTATCAGAAGTTACAAACTGGTCCCCCGACTAAAAAAAGTAACAAATTGGTCCAACGCCGTTAAAATTTAACGGCTGATGACGTGGCAGTTGATTTAAATTGATATAATTACATACTTAGCCCTCAAGTTCTACACTTATTTTAATTTGACCCTAATTCTAAAAAATTAACCCACAAATTTTAATATTCTATCAATTTAGTCCATCTTCTTTTATATTTTTCTCTTCTCCTTTAATTTGACCTGAATCATTATCACCTTAGTTAACCACTAAAACTTTATGGCAAAATCGAACATAACTTGCAGATTAACCATTAAAAAGTAGCACAAAAAAAGACAAGGTATCATTTAGCACCTTTTATTTACTGTCTGGTTGCATTTTGATAATCAAGAAATGCTATGAATTAGGAATGTTACACTCACCTTGTATGCAGAAAGATTGGATGTGATTTGACTAAAAACTTGAGAATTTTGCTTCAAAAGATGCATAGTTGTACCAAAAATTCATGAAAACACATAACACAGAAGTATATTTAAGTAAATCAATTACCTTTAGCTACAAGCCATAATGCAAGATATTCACAATATCCAAATGCATCTGCTACCATTTATAGCACAGGCAAGCCAAATTTGCAGATTAGATATTAAATTTCAAGGAGTAATTACAGATGGTGTTGAGCCCAATACATAAGAAATTTAGTTTAATAATACAATACCTAATAACCATCAATACTACTCCCAATACTTTCTCTAGTTTCCTTTTTTAGGTTACTTGATTATTTAAATATTATAAAGAGCTGATATGTACAACAAATTGGAATACAGTCTACAAAATTTCTGTTTGCCAAGGTTGAGAAACAGTTCAATACCATAGGAATCATCATAAAGGTGCCATTTTCTCCTATTAAAAGAGAAAGGTGTAGCCTATAACTTGTTCTTATCAACAATCAGTTAAATTTATTGCATTTACATTCTTAGCTATTATATATGTAGCAAAGTTGAGAAAACTCAACCATATGAAAAAAGATGTATTTATGAAAATATTTCTTATGAATAAACTTTCTCTCTTTATATGTAAGTGATACCTCCCATGGTGTTAGGGTTTCATTATTTCGCAGATAGTCACTAGCTTTGTGTTCCCTGTTCAGCTACTTGACTGATGCAAACTGCTAGATCCATTCTTTGATCTCATAAAGAAAGACCAGACTATGTTCTATATTATAAGTTTATAACTTATAAATTGATGTTAGTTTCAAGCTTTTCCTCTTGAAAGTTTTCATGATTACTTGTTTATAATAATAGACAGAATACCCTGGAAAGGAAAAGGATGAATATAGATGTTGACCGTGGGCTTCAATATGATTAATTATTACTTTCAACCACAACCTTTTCTAACTAGATTTATATTCATAAAACTATACAATTTGTTGAGATTTTAATTTACTTAATCTAGTTAACTTTAAATGTCCAATATTCTACTCAGTTGATATCTAGTCTCATGTTTACCGATGGAAAAGAATAATTAAAAACTTTCCCTAGTAAATCTCGTGATCAATTATGCCTTTTCTAACTGATTGTTGCCATAAAGGTGCTAGAATAAAATGGATTATGGGTGGAAATGAATTGAAGAATTAAAGGAGAAGAGAAATAGAAAAGAAGATGGACTACATTGATAGAATATTAAAATTTGTGGGTTAATGTTTTAGAATTAGGGTCAAACTAAAATAAATGTAGAACATGAGGGCTAAGTATGTAATTATATCAATTTAAATTAACTGCCACGTCATCAGGTGTTAAATTTTTAACGGCATTGGACCAATTTGTTTCTTTTTTTAGTCGGGGGACTCAAAAGATAATTAGAGCATAGTTAGGGGACTATTTATGTAGTTTACCCTTAATATAATTGTGATGTATGAATGAAATCTATCCTAAATGCAATGAATTATGCTTGAATGCAACAGAAATATGGGTTAAATAGGGGGTAAAATATAGAACTTTTACACACTCAACACACCCCCAAACTCAAGTTCTTGCTTGCCCTCAAGAAAATATTACCTAAAAAACATTTTTTCTTTGGCTTAAATCAGTGAACTCTACATTACCTACCACTTTTATTCTATCAAGAGTAGTACTTTGTCGGGCATTTCTTGTAACGCCCCGGTTTTGGGCTTAGGAGTTTTGGGCGTTGACCGGTTTGGTCAAAGTGCTGTTCGAATCTAAAAAGGTGAAGTTAGGAAAGCCTAGTTCGGGTTGCATTAAAAATATGGAAAAATGTTCTAAAATCATCTTTTAATATAATTAAGTGAACTGTGAAATCAATTTTGGAAAATGAGTTTTGGAAGGGTGACATTTTGGCTAGTGACCAAAATGTAATTTTTGAAAGTTTGGTGACTGTTTTATAAAGGGTTGAAACTTTGAATCTTTAAGGAGCTATTATTCTAAAAGTAGTTTCTCCAGATTTTTCTAAGATATTTTAAGGATTTATTCTGATTTTAAAACATATCAAAAGTGGAGGGAAAGCCATTTTGGCCATTTTGATAACTAACTTCCTATTTTCCTTTCTCTCATTTTCTCTCAACCCAAACACTTTCTTTCCAGAGAATTGTTTATGATTTTCTCACCTAAATCCCTCCTTTCAACTCTCTTTTGATTCCTAATCAACATATCTACAAAACCTCATCATTTGCTACTTGATTCATCAAGGTTTTTGATTCCAAAAATAGGAGAAACTCAAGTTTGGAGGTAAGAACGTCCTTCTCCTCTAAACTATCAGTTCTTTACTGAAATTCCTAAGTTTTCAATCCTTAATTGATGTTTTATTAAAGGCTTTTGAGTTGTGAATTGGATCTTGGCTTATAATGCAAGATTTGGTGATTTTTGATGATTTTCGTTTGATCTGTTAAATCTGTGATTTGAGATGTGATTTTGATGTTATTTGGACTCTAAATTGATAAGGAATTGAGTTTTGATTAATGCAATCCCGGATAGGTTGAGTTTCCTAAGTTTAGCTTGTGATTCTTGATTGCTTTTGAGGTGATCTTGTGGATCTGATGTTGCTGGAGGTATAAGGATGTTAATAGGTTCTTTTTAGATGTTAAATGATGTTAAAAGATGTTTGGTTTTGATGGTTTGTGGCTGGGCTTTGTTGAGAAGTGGTTTGGATGCATTTTCGGTTGTGTTTGTTGGCCGAAAATGGAGGTTGGATGAGAGCAGCGAGTTTAGGTGCTTTCATTGAAGCAATTAATGCATGATGATGCATTAATCCTCTACTTTGATGTGTTAAAACAGGGGAGGCATCTTTGGATCCAAGAGTTGTTGATCCGGAGGCTTGAATTGGTGCTTCGGCAAGAGGCGAAGTGGAATCGGTGAGTGAAATTGGGTTATCGGCTTTGAAACCAATGTCTTGGGAGCTTAGTTTAAGTCTAAACAACTTTGCTAAGCTCAAGTGTAAGTTTTCGGAAATACTCTCTAGTGGTGGCCATGATTTGATTGTTGTGCAATGTGGTTTATTGCATGTTTTAAACTCTGTTTTGAAAGCATGATTTAGCATGGTTAATGCTGTTTTTGTAAGCCATATGTTGAAGGAAGCTCAAGGTAAGAGTTCCTTGTTTTTGAACATTGATTAAATGTGGTTTGATGTTTTAAAGTGCATGATGAATATGGCTTGGTTTAATGCTTTAAAACAATGGATTATATGATGTTAATGATGTATATTGGCAAGTGATGTTTTGAAAAGGTTAAGGTCACTAAGGTGGTTAAAAGTCCTTGAGTGAGCCTTGTTTACTTAAGAACATCAAGGTGGTTAAAAGTCCTTGGATGATTCTTGATACGGACACAAAGGTGGTTAAAAGTCCTTGTGTGATCCTTTCCATGGTGGTTAAAAGTCCATGGGGCCAAGGTGTTTAAAAGTCCTTGGGGCCAAGGTGTTTAAAAGTCCTTGGGGTAAAACTTGATACGGACACAAAGGTGGTTAAAAGTCCTTGTGTGGTCCATTCCATGGTGGTTAAAAGTCCATGGGGCCAAGGTGTTTAAAAGTCCTTAGGGCCAAGGTGTTTAAAAGTCCTTGGGGTGAAAGTTGATGAACTTGTTTTTAAAGAAATGAAATTTATCACTTGTGTCCAATATGACATGTTATGATATGAAGCATGAGATGCTTGTTTAAAGTATGCTTTTGAACATGTGTAAATGTTGATTTGAAGCATGATTTATAAAGTGTTTTATAAATGCATTATTGAATGGTTTTATTGAGCATTCCTCACTAAGCTTTTGCTTACGCTCTCTTTCGTTTTCTTAAATCAATAATGCAGAACATTAGAGTACTTTGAGGGCAGCAAGGAGGGCAAGCATTCAAGTGAAAGTAAAGCTCAAAGTATGGAAGGTTTCTTAAGTACATTTTTAGCTTTTGGTAATTTGGCAATGGGGGACCTATGTGTACGTTTTGGGAGAGGTTTGAACTCCCTAAGTATGTTGAATGTTGTTGAGAATGTTGGTTTTTGAGTTTGGCCTTTACATGCTTGAAATGGAAGTTTATGCTTGAATGGTTTGCTTGTGTAGGAAGCATGCCTATAGATTTGGGGCTTTTCATATATGATGTTATTTTGTTGAATTGTTGATGCATGTATGTCACATATATGTTGAATTGCATGTTGGTAAAGTTTGGTGGCAATTGGAGCATGATTGGATGTTTAAATGCATGTTTAAGTATGCATTTTGGGGCAATCTGTGCAGGGCGTTTCGGAACAGTGCCTGCCGTTTCGGAACGGGTGCCTTAAACAAGCCCAGGCGTCCGAAACGGGAGAGACCGTTCCGAAACGGTTTGGCTTCTGCCAGCCCGTGTTCCGGTACGCGTTGCGGAACGGTTTCGGAACGGGCTCTGCCTGTTTCGGAACGGGTGACCGTTGGGGGCTGACATTGGCAGTTAAATGTTTTGAATTGTTTGCATTTTGGTCCTGAATCTTGTTTGTGCAATTGTATGAGTTCGGGAAGTCCTTTTGAGCTGAAATTTCACAGAGAAGCATGAAATCTGACTAATTTCAAATTGGTAACTTTAATTTGGGTTAAGTCCTCCTATTTATCAGAAATTACAATTTGGTCCCTAAAGTTGTAATTTGTTCAATTGGGTCCCTGTTTGATCTCGGATGCTTGTGATCTTTGAATATGTTGTTGAGTGATCACAATTAGGGTTAATGTGCATCTAGACAAGATTAAAAAGAAAAAAAAGGGTCGTTAATCAAGGTTGACTTTGGTTTTCCCCGTGTGACTTTCTTAATTCGGGTCAACCGTCTAGGCCGGGTTAAGGGGTTACATTTGGTGGTATCAGAGCTGAGTTCTCGAGTAATTGGGAATGAATGTATGCATGATTGAAGTATGTTTGCCTTGTATGCTTGTTGATCGAAAGCATGTTTAGTGGCTTGTGATTTGGATGCAATTGAGTTGTATGCTGTGATGTAGCATGATGTGGGTACCCATTGCCAAATCGAAGCTAATGAAATGTTGTTGATTTTGAATGAAATTGAGCTTGAATACTTGGATTGCTTACCTTGCTGGGCCTGACTTCGTTTTATTTGCATTGTGATTGCATGGTAAAAGTATGGCACCACGTAGAGAGTTACGAGGTAATGTGCGAGCTACGGCTCCTAACGAGATCGAGAATGAGGAAAACACGGGTAGTGCGGTGTTACCTCCTCCTCCACCTGGTGGTGGTGGTGGTGAGAGAGAAAGAGCTGAAGCTGCAGCTGGTGCTGGAGCTGCTGGACCAGAGGTTGGTCAGGGGCAAGCTATGCCTGATATGTCTATGTTGGTACAAGCTATTGCGGGTGCTTTTCGAGCAGCAGTAGCTGGAGCTCAAGGAGCTGCGCATAAGGGAGATGCTGGAGTTAGACTACCTTTGGAGCGTCTGCGCAGTCTTGGTGGGACTGAGTTCAGGGGTATGTCTGCTGAGAGTTCTGAAGCTTGGCTAGAGAGTACCAAGCGAATCTTGGGTCAGATGAGTTGCACGGATGTGCAAAAGCTGGGTTGTGTTGTGTCCTTGTTGCAGGATGATGCTTATACGTGGTGGACGACCACCATAGCTGGGATGGCTGAAGCTGACATCACTTGGACATTCTTTTAGAATGTGTTCAAGAGGAGATATCTTGGTGTGAGATATCTTGATGAGAAGAAGCGCGAATTCATGTCTCTTACCCAAGGGAGCATGAGTGTGGCCGAGTATGAAGTGCAGTTTGTGCGACTCAGTCAATATGCACCTGAGCTGATACCTGATGAGCGAGCAAGGTGCGAGAGGTTTCGTTATGGTCTTGTGACGGACGTGAAGATGTATGTGCTGGCCACCGAGTATGATGATTTTGATGTGTTGGTGAGCCGAGCCAAGGACATTGAGATGAACTTGGGTTTATCTGCGAAAGGTGCTGGAGCAAGTTCTGGTAAGAGAGCTGCTGAGTATAGTTCCGGAGGTGGACGGAACAAGAGGGGACGTGATCAGAAGTATCAGTCCTCAGCTAAGAGAGGTGGTGGTGCACCTGCTAGAGGAGGCAATGTTAGAGCTGATCCGAGTGCTTGCTGGATCTGTGGTTCACGTGGTCACATGAAGCGTGACTGTCCTCGTGCTGTGAGAGAGGTGCAAGCTCCTGTAGCGGCAGCTGGTAATGGGTGCTGGAATTGTGGATCTGCAGACCACTTGAGGCGAGATTGTCCTAGGTTGGCTGGTGATTAGGTGCGTGCTCCTGCTGTTGCTGCACCGCAGAGAGGTCGTGGGCGCGGCCGTGGTAATTTCCAGAGGCGAGAGGAAGGTGGTCGTGGAGTAGCCCATGTTGTGGCTATTCAGCCTGAAGGTGGAGGTCAAGCGAGGGTGTATGCTCAACGTGAGGGAAGGAATGATGCGGATGTAATTGCAGGTACCTTTACTTTGCAATCCTTGTCATTGCTTTCTTTGAGAGTATAAAAATGACCTCCAAGCATCAAGAGAAGACCAATGCTTTAATTGTAAACAACATAATGATCAAGAAATTGTCTTAGAGCTTAATTGTTCATTTTCTTGTATAGACAACACTAGTGAGCTAAACAATGTTATATTTGCTCAAGTGTTTAGGTTTTGGGTGAGAGCTAAATAGTGCAAACAATAACCTATTAGAGGGATTTCAAGTTTGCTTTAGAATTTCTCTTGTGAGAGAGTGCTTGATCAAGCTTTGGGTAGACAGCTTGATCGGTTTAACGGTTTCCTTTTAAGCCGGGAAAAGGGGACGAAATTCAAGAGTGAATTTGTTGAAATCCTTAATGGGGAGCTAAGGTAGTGTATGTAGACCTTGGTTACAAGGTTGAACCACTATAATTCCTTATGTCATTTGTCTATTTTTGCACATCCCACTAAAACACCAAAAAATACAACTTCTCCACACTTGGCGAGCTAGAACGGTTGAAGGAAATCGAGCACTTAAAAACCCAACAAAAGGTTTTGGTGAAATCAATTTTGTAAAATTGTATTTGGAATTCGAACATTTTTTATTTAGTGACCAAAATGTAAACTTTGAAAACTGCTTTTACTGATTGTTTTGTAAAATGATCATAATTTTGAATCTTTAAGGAGCTATTTGCCCAAACTCTAATATTAGACTTTTATCTCTTAATTGGTTTATTTTAAATGGTTTTTAATTAATAAAAGAGGTTGAAGGAATTAATTAGTGGTTATTTCATTAAAACAAATTTGACGTAACTTCTTTTCTCTCAAAAGCTTTCTATCAATTTGTCTCCAGCCAAACACTCATTTCTTCTTCAAAATCTTAAGGTAAACTCTTGATTTCTTTAATCCTTTGTTATTAAATGATTTCTTATTATTTTCCTATCAAAACCTTATTGTTTTAATCTTGTTTTTACATGAAAATCTATCAAAATGATGGGAAAAGTATCCATTAGAGGTGAGCTGCGTTTTTCTCCTCTAATGTAAGGTTATTTACTAAAATTCCCAACTTTTTGATCCTTCATTAATGTTGTTTAATGGTTTTTGATGTTTTGATTGAGGAAATTTGGTTTAATTGATGGATTTGTGTAATTTTCGTAATTGATCTATTTTGTTGGGTTTAAGGTTGATTTTAATCATTTTTTAGAAGTCTAATAATTTTATGATAAAGGTTTAAGCATGGTAATCCCGAAACTATGTGAATCTCTAGTTGTTTAGGTTGTTAGATTTGGGTTTTTGTGGAGTTGTGGTGGTTTTATGAATGCTGGAGGTATAAGATTGATAATATGATGATTTTAGATGTTAATCAAAGATAATTGATGATTGAAAGTGTTAGGTTTTGGCTGGGTTAAGTTTAGAAGTGTTTTGGTGATGATTTCGGTTGTTTCGGATAGGCAATTGGTAGTTGTTGGCAAGGCAATGAGGTGGAATTGCTTTCTGGAGTTTTAAATGCATTGAGATGCATTAATCCTCTGTTATTTTGTTGTTAAAACAGGGGGGAACGTTTCAGAAGCAACCAATGAAGCTTTGGGAGCTTTGGATGCTTAGTTTCGCGTCGGCATATCAAGGTTTCGTCTGTCGATGAGTGTGAACGTGCATTTCAGCTTTGAAATGTTTTAAAGGAGGTTTGGAGAACTTAGATTTGAGCTTGAAATGCTTTTCTAGGTTCACAAGTAAGTATAAAGTGGTTTTCTCTCTTGGTTGTACTATAATGATATGGTTTTATGCACTTGATTTTGATTTCATGTTGCCTGCTGTTAAAGCATGTTTAAAGTATGTGATATACTGTTTTTAATGATGAATGATGCATATGGTGGGTGATCCTTGTAAGTACATATTTTATACTGGTGGTGTTAAGCATGGTTTGATACTTGGAGAATGGTGTATTATTGATGCTTTGAAAACAGTGAGGTATATGGTTAAATGTGAATTGTATTGGCAAGTAATGGTATGAAATTGGTTTTGAAAATGATATCGGATATAGTTAGCCGACTATAGGATTGAGTGCACTATAAATAAGTCACATTGGATGTCGAGGAGGTTGTGATTCCGTCTCCATCCAAGTACCTGAACGATCGAGGAGGTTACGGTCCTGTTATTCGTTAGTGGGTTAAGCATCTAAATGATGATTGGGGTTGTTGTCCCCGTGGGGTTGTTGTCCACTGAGGGGTTGTTGTCCCCGTGTATTATGATTGTGATGTTATTTCGGTTGAGATGGCTTGAAGTGTCGAGAGCACACTTGTTGAATCCGTGTATTTGATGAAGATTTTGGTAATGGAACTTGGTTAATGATCACTTGTAAGCTAATATAATTAATGATGTATCATGAAATGGTTTATGTTGTATAATGTGATTTATACACATTTACTCTTTAAGCTTTGCATATGGTAGTTATGCATGGGAAGGCTTAAATTGAGTGTTAGCAATGGGACTTCCTGTTGGTTCATGATTCATGTTGCATATGGTTTAATATGTTGGGTTTTGAAGGAGTTAAGTGCATGGCTTTAAAGAAACGATGGTTTTCAAATGATGATTTGAAGTAATTGAAATGAGATTTCAATGTTGTTTAGAAATGGTTTTAAAATGCATTGATGGTGTTTTCTTTTTTAGCACTCCTCATTAAGCCTAGTGTGCTTACTCTCTCTTTGTCCATCAATACAGAGAATTAAAGCTGTTGCGTGTTAAAGTGTCTATCGCAATGTAGTGCAAGTGTACACGACACAAGTAGTAATGGGATACGTAAGTATCGGATATCGTCTCCACAGGGACTAGGCTAATAGCTTTAACCTTGGATTGCTGCACAAGAGGGAAAAGAAATAGTTTAATTGTTTGTCACGAGATAATAAAGAAGATTGAAAAATAAAGGATGAGAATATTCAGAGTAAAGAATGGGCCGGTATTGATTTGCTCCGTAGTGCAGGTGTTTGCAATGTCTAAGACTTCTCTGTTCTGTTGTAGTGCCTGTCGCGGCAGCACCTGCTGCGGCAGCGGTCTGTTGTTATCGCGGTAGCGAACACACAACTCAGCACTTCAAGCTTGGCAAGAATCCCTGCTATGCTTTGGCCTATCCCTAGGTCCAAGTCTGAAGATGAACACGTCTTTGATGATACCTCCCGGCGTGAATCGAAGGATGAACACCGATGTTGTTGAATTCTTTCTTAGCCACTTAACCTCGTCCTATCCCTAGGTCCAAGAGAGTTCAACCATAAACTGGAGAACCCGTACTTATTCCTTTCATATACTTAACTCTCCCGATATTAAGTAAATATGTAATCTCACAATGCTCTCCTGATACTCTTGCAAGATGTTGAAAACCAGAATAAGCAAACTTGAAGTCTATTTTATTGAACAGAAAAAATCCTAAAACAATGAAATCCTTGCAACTACTTTACAGAATCAACCCTTAGCCCTAGGGGAAGTTTAGAACATGATGAGAAGGGCGAAAACGACTAGGGTTTAGGGGAAGACGGCTAGAGAATAAGATATCCTTCCCTAGGTCGAATTACATGCCTTTATATAGGCCTTGGGTTCAAGTTTTCTAATATGGCAAGAATATAAGTTTAAATTAAAGTACAAGTATATTAAAGACTAAATCTTCAGAGTATATATCTTTAATTCGTCCTTCCTTCTTGTTTGGAGTTTCTTCCTTGAACTTTGGGCTTGGCCTTCATTCTGATCTAGGGCTCAGAAAAATATAAGAGTGCTTCACGACAGACCGACTTAATTTCTTATTTCATTCGAGCTCCACTTCACTTCTTCCCTTCACCATTGTTGTTGTCCTTAGCTGCCACGGCAGCGGCCGTGGCAGCATCCTTCATCTCAGTTGCAGTTCAGTGTTCCAGCTCTGCTTCTCCATTGCCCTTCATCTGCTACAGCAGCTACCTGCAAAAGTAACCAATTTCAGTAGAAACTGTGCTATTTAATAAAAGGGTAAACTACATAAATGGTCCCCTGACTATGCTCTAATTATCTTTTGCGTCCCCCAACTATCAGAAGTTACAAACTGGTCCCCCGACTAAAAAAAGTAACAAATTGGTCCAACGCCGTTAAAATTTAACGGCTGATGACGTGGCAGTTGATTTAAATTGATATAATTACATACTTAGCCCTCAAGTTCTACACTTATTTTAATTTGACCCTAATTCTAAAAAATTAACCCACAAATTTTAATATTCTATCAATTTAGTCCATCTTCTTTTATATTTTTCTCTTCTCCTTTAATTTGACCTGAATCATTATCACCTTAGTTAACCACTAAAACTTTATGGCAAAATCGAACATAACTTGCAGATTAACCATTAAAAAGTAGCACAAAAAAAGACAAGGTATCATTTAGCACCTTTTATTTACTGTCTGGTTGCATTTTGATAATCAAGAAATGCTATGAATTAGGAATGTTACACTCACCTTGTATGCAGAAAGATTGGATGTGATTTGACTAAAAACTTGAGAATTTTGCTTCAAAAGATGCATAGTTGTACCAAAAATTCATGAAAACACATAACACAGAAGTATATTTAAGTAAATCAATTACCTTTAGCTACAAGCCATAATGCAAGATATTCACAATATCCAAATGCATCTGCTACCATTTATAGCACAGGCAAGCCAAATTTGCAGATTAGATATTAAATTTCAAGGAGTAATTACAGATGGTGTTGAGCCCAATACATAAGAAATTTAGTTTAATAATACAATACCTAATAACCATCAATACTACTCCCAATACTTTCTCTAGTTTCCTTTTTTAGGTTACTTGATTATTTAAATATTATAAAGAGCTGATATGTACAACAAATTGGAATACAGTCTACAAAATTTCTGTTTGCCAAGGTTGAGAAACAGTTCAATACCATAGGAATCATCATAAAGGTGCCATTTTCTCCTATTAAAAGAGAAAGGTGTAGCCTATAACTTGTTCTTATCAACAATCAGTTAAATTTATTGCATTTACATTCTTAGCTATTATATATGTAGCAAAGTTGAGAAAACTCAACCATATGAAAAAAGATGTATTTATGAAAATATTTCTTATGAATAAACTTTCTCTCTTTATATGTAAGTGATACCTCCCATGGTGTTAGGGTTTCATTATTTCGCAGATAGTCACTAGCTTTGTGTTCCCTGTTCAGCTACTTGACTGATGCAAACTGCTAGATCCATTCTTTGATCTCATAAAGAAAGACCAGACTATGTTCTATATTATAAGTTTATAACTTATAAATTGATGTTAGTTTCAAGCTTTTCCTCTTGAAAGTTTTCATGATTACTTGTTTATAATAATAGACAGAATACCCTGGAAAGGAAAAGGATGAATATAGATGTTGACCGTGGGCTTCAATATGATTAATTATTACTTTCAACCACAACCTTTTCTAACTAGATTTATATTCATAAAACTATACAATTTGTTGAGATTTTAATTTACTTAATCTAGTTAACTTTAAATGTCCAATATTCTACTCAGTTGATATCTAGTCTCATGTTTACCGATGGAAAAGAATAATTAAAAACTTTCCCTAGTAAATCTCGTGATCAATTATGCCTTTTCTAACTGATTGTTGCCATAAAGGTGCTAGAATAAAATGGATTATGGGTGGAAATGAATTGAAGAATTAAAGGAGAAGAGAAATAGAAAAGAAGATGGACTACATTGATAGAATATTAAAATTTGTGGGTTAATGTTTTAGAATTAGGGTCAAACTAAAATAAATGTAGAACATGAGGGCTAAGTATGTAATTATATCAATTTAAATTAACTGCCACGTCATCAGGTGTTAAATTTTTAACGGCATTGGACCAATTTGTTTCTTTTTTTAGTCGGGGGACTCAAAAGATAATTAGAGCATAGTTAGGGGACTATTTATGTAGTTTACCCTTAATATAATTGTGATGTATGAATGAAATCTATCCTAAATGCAATGAATTATGCTTGAATGCAACAGAAATATGGGTTAAATAGGGGGTAAAATATAGAACTTTTACACACTCAACACACCCCCAAACTCAAGTTCTTGCTTGCCCTCAAGAAAATATTACCTAAAAAACATTTTTTCTTTGGCTTAAATCAGTGAACTCTACATTACCTACCACTTTTATTCTATCAAGAGTAGTACTTTGTCGGGCATTTCTTGTAACGCCCCGGTTTTGGGCTTAGGAGTTTTGGGCGTTGACCGGTTTGGTCAAAGTGCTGTTCGAATCTAAAAAGGTGAAGTTAGGAAAGCCTAGTTCGGGTTGCATTAAAAATATGGAAAAATGTTCTAAAATCATCTTTTAATATAATTAAGTGAACTGTGAAATCAATTTTGGAAAATGAGTTTTGGAAGGGTGACATTTTGGCTAGTGACCAAAATGTAATTTTTGAAAGTTTGGTGACTGTTTTATAAAGGGTTGAAACTTTGAATCTTTAAGGAGCTATTATTCTAAAAGTAGTTTCTCCAGATTTTTCTAAGATATTTTAAGGATTTATTCTGATTTTAAAACATATCAAAAGTGGAGGGAAAGCCATTTTGGCCATTTTGATAACTAACTTCCTATTTTCCTTTCTCTCATTTTCTCTCAACCCAAACACTTTCTTTCCAGAGAATTGTTTATGATTTTCTCACCTAAATCCCTCCTTTCAACTCTCTTTTGATTCCTAATCAACATATCTACAAAACCTCATCATTTGCTACTTGATTCATCAAGGTTTTTGATTCCAAAAATAGGAGAAACTCAAGTTTGGAGGTAAGAACGTCCTTCTCCTCTAAACTATCAGTTCTTTACTGAAATTCCTAAGTTTTCAATCCTTAATTGATGTTTTATTAAAGGCTTTTGAGTTGTGAATTGGATCTTGGCTTATAATGCAAGATTTGGTGATTTTTGATGATTTTCGTTTGA
This sequence comes from Hibiscus tridactylites, assembly GCA_958450335.1. Lineage (NCBI taxonomy): Eukaryota > Viridiplantae > Streptophyta > Magnoliopsida > Malvales > Malvaceae > Hibiscus > Hibiscus tridactylites. Next base: position 42,564,651 of record OY288289.1, on the reverse strand, counting down.
TCTGTTAAATCTGTGATTTGAGATGTGATTTTGATGTTATTTGGACTCTAAATTGATAAGGAATTGAGTTTTGATTAATGCAATCCCGGATAGGTTGAGTTTCCTAAGTTTAGCTTGTGATTCTTGATTGCTTTTGAGGTGATCTTGTGGATCTGATGTTGCTGGAGGTATAAGGATGTTAATAGGTTCTTTTTAGATGTTAAATGATGTTAAAAGATGTTTGGTTTTGATGGTTTGTGGCTGGGCTTTGTTGAGAAGTGGTTTGGATGCATTTTCGGTTGTGTTTGTTGGCCGAAAATGGAGGTTGGATGAGAGCAGCGAGTTTAGGTGCTTTCATTGAAGCAATTAATGCATGATGATGCATTAATCCTCTACTTTGATGTGTTAAAACAGGGGAGGCATCTTTGGATCCAAGAGTTGTTGATCCGGAGGCTTGAATTGGTGCTTCGGCAAGAGGCGAAGTGGAATCGGTGAGTGAAATTGGGTTATCGGCTTTGAAACCAATGTCTTGGGAGCTTAGTTTAAGTCTAAACAACTTTGCTAAGCTCAAGTGTAAGTTTTCGGAAATACTCTCTAGTGGTGGCCATGATTTGATTGTTGTGCAATGTGGTTTATTGCATGTTTTAAACTCTGTTTTGAAAGCATGATTTAGCATGGTTAATGCTGTTTTTGTAAGCCATATGTTGAAGGAAGCTCAAGGTAAGAGTTCCTTGTTTTTGAACATTGATTAAATGTGGTTTGATGTTTTAAAGTGCATGATGAATATGGCTTGGTTTAATGCTTTAAAACAATGGATTATATGATGTTAATGATGTATATTGGCAAGTGATGTTTTGAAAAGGTTAAGGTCACTAAGGTGGTTAAAAGTCCTTGAGTGAGCCTTGTTTACTTAAGAACATCAAGGTGGTTAAAAGTCCTTGGATGATTCTTGATACGGACACAAAGGTGGTTAAAAGTCCTTGTGTGATCCTTTCCATGGTGGTTAAAAGTCCATGGGGCCAAGGTGTTTAAAAGTCCTTGGGGCCAAGGTGTTTAAAAGTCCTTGGGGCCAAGGTGTTTAAAAGTCCTTGGGGTAAAACTTGATACGGACACAAAGGTGGTTAAAAGTCCTTGTGTGGTCCATTCCATGGTGGTTAAAAGTCCATGGGGCCAAGGTGTTTAAAAGTCCTTAGGGCCAAGGTGTTTAAAAGTCCTTGGGGTGAAAGTTGATGAACTTGTTTTTAAAGAAATGAAATTTATCACTTGTGGCCAATATGACATGTTATGATATGAAGCATGAGATGCTTGTTTAAAGTATGCTTTTGAACATGTGTAAATGTTGATTTGAAGCATGATTTATAAAGTGTTTTATAAATGCATTATTGAATGGTTTTATTGAGCATTCCTCACTAAGCTTTTGCTTACGCTCTCTTTCGTTTTCTTAAATCAATAATGCAGAACATTAGAGTACTTTGAGGGCAGCAAGGAGGGCAAGCATTCAAGTGAAAGTAAAGCTCAAAGTATGGAAGGTTTCTTAAGTACATTTTTAGCTTTTGGTAATTTGGCAATGGGGGACCTATGTGTACGTTTTGGGAGAGGTTTGAACTCCCTAAGTATGTTGAATGTTGTTGAGAATGTTGGTTTTTGAGTTTGGCCTTTACATGCTTGAAATGGAAGTTTATGCTTGAATGGTTTGCTTGTGTAGGAAGCATGCCTATAGATTTGGGGCTTTTCATATATGATGTTATTTTGTTGAATTGTTGATGCATGTATGTCACATATATGTTGAATTGCATGTTGGTAAAGTTTGGTGGCAATTGGAGCATGATTGGATGTTTAAATGCATGTTTAAGTATGCATTTTGGGGCAATCTGTGCAGGGCGTTTCGGAACAGTGCCTGCCGTTTCGGAACGGGTGCCTTAAACAAGCCCAGGCGTCCGAAACGGGAGAGACCGTTCCGAAACGGTTTGGCTTCTGCCAGCCCGTGTTCCGGTACGCGTTGCGGAACGGTTTCGGAACGGGCTCTGCCTGTTTCGGAACGGGTGACCGTTGGGGGCTGACATTGGCAGTTAAATGTTTTGAATTGTTTGCATTTTGGTCCTGAATCTTGTTTGTGCAATTGTATGAGTTCGGGAAGTCCTTTTGAGCTGAAATTTCACAGAGAAGCATGAAATCTGACTAATTTCAAGTTGGTAACTTTAATTTGGGTTAAGTCCTCCTATTTATCAGAAATTACAATTTGGTCCCTAAAGTTGTAATTTGTTCAATTGGGTCCCTGTTTGATCTCGGATGCTTGTGATCTTTGAATATGTTGTTGAGTGATCACAATTAGGGTTAATGTGCATCTAGACAAGATTAAAAAGAAAAAAAAGGGTCGTTAATCAAGGTTGACTTTGGTTTTCCCCGTGTGACTTTCTTAATTCGGGTCAACCGTCTAGGCCGGGTTAAGGGGTTACATTTGGTGGTATCAGAGCTGAGTTCTCGAGTAATTGGGAATGAATGTATGCATGATTGAAGTATGTTTGCCTTGTATGCTTGTTGATCGAAAGCATGTTTAGTGGCTTGTGATTTGGATGCAATTGAGTTGTATGCTGTGATGTAGCATGATGTGGGTACCCATTGCCAAATCGAAGCTAATGAAATGTTGTTGATTTTGAATGAAATTGAGCTTGAATACTTGGATTGCTTACCTTGCTGGGCCTGACTTCGTTTTATTTGCATTGTGATTGCATGGTAAAAGTATGGCACCACGTAGAGAGTTACGAGGTAATGTGCGAGCTACGGCTCCTAACGAGATCGAGAATGAGGAAAACACGGGTAGTGCGGTGTTACCTCCTCCTCCACCTGGTGGTGGTGGTGGTGAGAGAGAAAGAGCTGAAGCTGCAGCTGGTGCTGGAGCTGCTGGACCAGAGGTTGGTCAGGGGCAAGCTATGCCTGATATGTCTATGTTGGTACAAGCTATTGCGGGTGCTTTTCGAGCAGCAGTAGCTGGAGCTCAAGGAGCTGCGCATAAGGGAGATGCTGGAGTTAGACTACCTTTGGAGCGTCTGCGCAGTCTTGGTGGGACTGAGTTCAGGGGTATGTCTGCTGAGAGTTCTGAAGCTTGGCTAGAGAGTACCAAGCGAATCTTGGGTCAGATGAGTTGCACGGATGTGCAAAAGCTGGGTTGTGTTGTGTCCTTGTTGCAGGATGATGCTTATACGTGGTGGACGACCACCATAGCTGGGATGGCTGAAGCTGACATCACTTGGACATTCTTTTAGAATGTGTTCAAGAGGAGATATCTTGGTGTGAGATATCTTGATGAGAAGAAGCGCGAATTCATGTCTCTTACCCAAGGGAGCATGAGTGTGGCCGAGTATGAAGTGCAGTTTGTGCGACTCAGTCAATATGCACCTGAGCTGATACCTGATGAGCGAGCAAGGTGCGAGAGGTTTCGTTATGGTCTTGTGACGGACGTGAAGATGTATGTGCTGGCCACCGAGTATGATGATTTTGATGTGTTGGTGAGCCGAGCCAAGGACATTGAGATGAACTTGGGTTTATCTGCGAAAGGTGCTGGAGCAAGTTCTGGTAAGAGAGCTGCTGAGTATAGTTCCGGAGGTGGACGGAACAAGAGGGGACGTGATCAGAAGTATCAGTCCTCAGCTAAGAGAGGTGGTGGTGCACCTGCTAGAGGAGGCAATGTTAGAGCTGATCCGAGTGCTTGCTGGATCTGTGGTTCACGTGGTCACATGAAGCGTGACTGTCCTCGTGCTGTGAGAGAGGTGCAAGCTCCTGTAGCGGCAGCTGGTAATGGGTGCTGGAATTGTGGATCTGCAGACCACTTGAGGCGAGATTGTCCTAGGTTGGCTGGTGATTAGGTGCGTGCTCCTGCTGTTGCTGCACCGCAGAGAGGTCGTGGGCGCGGCCGTGGTAATTTCCAGAGGCGAGAGGAAGGTGGTCGTGGAGTAGCCCATGTTGTGGCTATTCAGCCTGAAGGTGGAGGTCAAGCGAGGGTGTATGCTCAACGTGAGGGAAGGAATGATGCGGATGTAATTGCAGGTACCTTTACTTTGCAATCCTTGTCATTGCTTTCTTTGATTGATTCTGGATCTACGCATTCATACATTTTGCGTGAGCATGCTGAATTGCTTGGTTTGCCTGTTGAGTCTTTGGATGTTGGTGTTCGTGTCACTAGTTCTTTTGGTGAAACTGTTGTGACTCGAAAGCTTTATAGAAGGTGTCCCTTGGTTGTTCAAGAACATGTTTTTCATGTTGATCTTATGGAGTTGCCCTTTTATGGTTTTGATGTGATCCTTGGTATGGATTGGCTTGCTGAGCATCGTGCTGTGGTAGATTGTGAAAATAAGCGAGTTTCGCTGAAGCTTGCGGATGATTATGAAGTTGTTGTGGTTGGTGAGAATGTGAAGTTTCTTGCCAATGTGGTGTCTACCTTGGAGGCGAGCAAGATGCTGAGGCAAGGTTGCGAAGCTTATCTAGCTTTTGTGATGAATCCTATCTCTAAGGAGTTGAGGGTGCAAGATATCCGAGTTGTGAAGGAGTTTCCTGGTGTTTTTCCTGAGGAGTTGCCTGGTTTACCTCCTAATCGCGAGGTGGAGTTTGGAATTGAGCTGTATGAGAATACAACTCATGTGTCCATTACTCCCTATAGAATGGCACCTAAGGAGCTGAAGACGCAGTTGCAAGAGTTGCTTGATCGTGGTTTCATCCGGCCGAGTGTGTCACCTTGGGGAGCACCGGTCTTGTTTGTGAAGAAGAAAGATGGCACTATGAGAATGTGCATTGATTACCGTCAGCTGAACAAGTTGACTATCAAGAATCGGTATCCTTTGCCGAGGATTGATGATCTCTTTGATCAATTTCGGGGAGCTGTTGTGTTCTCTAAGATTGACTTGAGGTCAGGGTATTATCAATTGAAGGTGAAGGATGTGGATGTGCCTAAGACAGCTTTCAGGACAAGGTATGGGCATTATGAGTTCCTTGTAATGCCGTTTGGTTTGACAAATGCTCCTGCTGCTTTCATGGATATGATGAACCGTGTGTTTCATGAATACCTGGACAAGTTCGTGGTCGTGTTCATTGATGATATCCTCGTGTACTCGCGTACTGAGGAGGAGCACGAAGAGCATTTGAGGATTGTTTTGCAAGCCTTGTTGGAGAATCAGCTTTATGCTAAGCTGAGCAAGTGTGAGTTCTGGCTTAAGGAGGTGGTGTTTCTTGGGCATGTGGTCTCAGCTGAGGGGATTCGTGTTGATCCTCAGAAGATTGAGGCGGTGATGAACTGGAAAGTTCCTAAGTCTGTTCATGAGGTCCGTAGTTTCCTTGGTTTGGCAGGATACTACCGAAAGTTTGTGGATGGTTTTTCCAAGATTGCTGCTCCTTTGACGAAGCTGTTGCAAAAGGATGTTAAGTATGAGTGGACGGAAGCGAGACAGTAGGCTTTTGAGAAGCTTAAGGCGGCTTTGACGCAAGCTCCTATCTTGGTTCAGCCTGAATCAGGGAAAGAGTTTGTGGTCTATAGTGATGCATCCTATGTTGGTTTGGGATGTGTGCTGATGCAAGAGGGTAAGGTGGTGGCTTATGCATCGCGGCAGTTGAAAGTGCATGAGTGCAATTACCCTACACATGATATTGAGCTGGCTGCAGTGGTTTTTGCTCTGAAGATCTGGAGACATTATCTGTATGGTGAGAAGTGTACTGTGTACACGGACCACAAGAGTTTGAGGTATCTGATGTCTCAGAAGGAGTTGAATCTTAGGCAGCGGCGTTGGTTGGAGTTGCTCAAGGATTATGATCTGACGATTGAGTACCATCCTGGAAAGGCTAATGTTGTTGCGGATGCCTTGAGTAGGAAAGTAGCTGTTGAGCTGAGGGCTATGTTTGCTAGCTTGAGCATATCGCGAGATGGTGGTCTTGTTGCTGAGTTGCAAGTGAAACCATCTTTGGTTCAGTTGATCAAGGAAAAGCAGTTGCTGGATGATTCCTTGGTGTCTCATGTTCAGGATATCGCGGAGGGTAGACCTTCGGATTTCTGCTTTAATGATGATGGTGTGTTGTGTTTTGGGAGTCGGATAGTAGTGCCTGCTGATGCTGAGTTGAGGCGTGCTATTCTGACTGAAGGTCATAGTAGTCCTTTTGCTATGCACCCTGGTAGTACTAAGATGTATCGTGATCTTCGTGATGGGTACTATTGGGTGGGTTTGAAGAAGGATGTTGCAGAGTTTGTGAGCAAGTGTTTGGTGTGTCAGCGAGTTAAGGCTGAACATCAGGTTCCTTCAGGGTTGTTGCAACCGTTGAAAATCCCTGAATGGAATTGGGAGAGGGTTACCATGGATTTTGTATCTGGTTTACCTTTGTCTCCTTTGAAGAAGAATTCTTTTTGGGTGATTGTGGATCGCCTGACGAAGTGTGCGCATTTCTTGCCTGTGCATACTACGTTTTCTTTGGATAAGCTGGCAGAGTTGTACATTGTTGAGATTGTGCGGCTGCATAGTGTGCCTAAGTCGATTGTGTCGGATAGGGATCCGAGGTTCACATCGCGGTTCTGGCAGTATTTGCATCAAGCTCTGGGTACAAGGTTGCATTTCAGTACATCCTATCATCCTCAGTCGGATGGTCAGTCTGAGCGGGTTATCCAGATTTTGGAGGATATGTTGAGGTGTTGCGTGATTGAGTTCCAAGGTTCTTGGGAGAAGCATCTGCCTTTGGTTGAGTTCGCTTATAACAATAGTTATCAGGCGAGTATACAGATGGCACCTTATGAGGCTTTGTACGGGAGGAAGTGTAGGACTCCTCTTTGTTGGGCTGAAACTGGTCAAAAGTTGGTTTCGATGTCGGCTTTGTTGAAAGGGACCACCGAGAAGGTGAAGCTCATTTGTGAGCGGTTGAAGGCAGCCTCTGATCGGAAAAAGTCTTACGCGGATTTGAAGCGTGTGTTCTTGAAGGTTTCGCCTTGGAAGAAGGTGATGAGGTTTGGTCGGAAGGGTAAGTTGAGCCCTAGGTACATTGGACCATACGAGGTGGTTGAGCGTGTGGGTCCTGTTGCGTATCGGTTGAGGTTACCTCAAGAGTTGGAGAAGATTCATGATGTGTTTCATGTTTCTATGCTCCGGAGGTATAGATCTGATCCTTCGCATGTGATGCCTGTGGAGGAAGTGGTTTTGAATCCGGATTTGAACTATGATGAGGAACCAGTGAAGGTTCTGGATTCGGATAGCAAGGTTCTTCGTGGCAAGACCATTGAGTTGGTGAAGGTGTTGTGGAAGCATCGAGGTGTTGAGGAAGCCACGTGGGAGCGGAAGGAAGACATGCTGAAGCAGTTTCCTTATCTCTTTCCTTCAGGTAAATTTCGAGGACGAAATTTCTTAAGGGGGGGAGAGTTGTAACGCCCCGGTTTTGGGCTTAGGAGTTTTGGGCGTTGACCGGTTTGGTCAAAGTGCTGTTCGAATCTAAAAAGGTGAAGTTAGGAAAGCCTAGTTCGGGTTGCATTAAAAATATGGAAAAATGTTCTAAAATCATCTTTTAATATAATTAAGTGAACTGTGAAATCAATTTTGGAAAATGAGTTTTGGAAGGGTGACATTTTGGCTAGTGACCAAAATGTAATTTTTGAAAGTTTGGTGACTGTTTTATAAAGGGTTGAAACTTTGAATCTTTAAGAAGCTATTATTCCAAAAGTAGTTTCTCCAGATTTTTCTAAGATATTTTAAGGATTTATTCTGATTTTAAAACATATCAAAAGTGGAGGGAAAGCCATTTTGGCCATTTTGATAACTAACTTCCTATTTTCCTTTCTCTCATTTTCTCTCAACCCAAACACTTTCTTTCCAGAGAATTGTTTCTGATTTTCTCATCTAAATCCCTCCTTTCAACTCTCTTTTGATTCCTAATCAACATATCTACAAAACCTCATCATTTGCTACTTGATTCATCAAGGTTTTTGATTCCAAAAAGAGGAGAAACTCAAGTTTGGAGGTAAGAACGTCCTTCTCCTCTAAACTATCAGTTCTTTACTGAAATTCCTAAGTTTTCAATCCTTAATTGATGTTTTATTAAAGGCTTTTGAGTTGTGAATTGGATCTTGGCTTATAATGCAAGATTTGGTGATTTTTGATGATTTTCGTTTGATCTGTTAAATCTGTGATTTGAGATGTGATTTTGATGTTATTTGGACTCTAAATTGATAAGAAATTGAGTTTTGATTAATGCAATCCCGGATAGGTTGAGTTTCCTAAGTTTAGCTTGTGATTCTTGATTGCTTTTGAGGTGATCTTGTGGATCTGATGTTGCTGGAGGTATAAGGATGTTAATAGGTTCTTTTTAGATGTTAAATGATGTTAAAAGATGTTTGGTTTTGATGGTTTGTGGCTGGGCTTTGTTGAGAAGTGGTTTGGATGCATTTTCGGTTGTGTTTGGTGGCCGAAAATGGAGGTTGGATGAGAGCAGCGAGTTTAGGTGCTTTCATTGAAGCAATTAATGCATGATGATGCATTAATCCTCTACTTTGATGTGTTAAAACAGGGGAGGCATCTTTGGATCCAAGAGTTGTTGATCCGGAGGCTTGAATTGGTGCTTCGGCAAGAGGCGAAGTGGAATCGGTGAGTGAAATTGGGTTATCGGCTTTGAAACCAATGTCTTGGGAGCTTAGTTTAAGTCTAAACAACTTTGCTAAGCTCAAGTGTAAGTTTTCGAAAATACTCTCTAGTGGTGGCCATGATTTGATTGTTGTGCAATGTGGTTTATTGCATGTTTTAAACTCTGTTTTGAAAGCATGATTTAGCATGGTTAATGCTGTTTTTGTAAGCCATATGTTGAAGGAAGCTCAAGGTAAGAGTTCCTTGTTTTTGAACATTGATTAAATGTGGTTTGATGCTTTAAAGTGCATGATGAATATGGCTTGGTTTAATGCTTTAAAACAATGGATTATATGATGTTAATGATGTATATTGGCAAGTGATGTTTTGAAAAGGTTAAGGTCACTAAGGTGGTTAAAAGTCCTTGAGTGAGCCTTGTTTACTTAAGAACATCAAGGTGGTTAAAAGTCCTTGGATGATTCTTGATACGGACACAAAGGTGGTTAAAAGTCCTTGTGTGATCCTTTCCATGGTGGTTAAAAGTCCATGGGGCCAAGGTGTTTAAAAGTCCTTGGGGTAAAACTTGATACGGACACAAAGGTGGTTAAAAGTCCTTGTGTGGTCCATTCCATGGTGGTTAAAAGTCCATGGGGCCAAGGTGTTTAATAGTCCTTGGGGCCAAGGTGTTTAAAAGTCCTTGGGGTGAAAGTTGATGAACTTGTTTTTAAAGAAATGGAATTTATCACTTGTGGCCAATATGACATGTTATGATATGAAGCATGAGATGCTTGTTTAAAGTATGCTTTTGAACATGTGTAAATGTTGATTTGAAGCATGATTTATAAAGTGTTTTATAAATGCATTATTGAATGGTTTTATTGAGCATTCCTCACTAAGCTTTTGCTTACGCTCTCTTTCGTTTTCTTAAATCAATAATGCAGAACATTAGAGTACTTTGAGGCAGCAAGGAGGGCAAGCATTCAAGTGAAAGTAAAGCTCAAAGTATGGAAGGTTTCTTAAGTACATATTTAGCTTTTGGTAATTTGGCAATGGGGGACCTATGTGTACGTTTTGGGAGAGGTTTGAACTCCCTAAGTATGTTGAATGTTGTTGAGAATGTTGGTTTTTGAGTTTGGCCTTTACATGCTTGAAATGGAAGTTTATGCTTGAATGGTTTGCTTGTGTAGGAAGCATGCCTATAGATTTGGGGCTTTTCATATATGATGTTATTTTGTTGAATTGTTGATGCATGTATGTCTCATATATGTTGAATTGCATGTTGGTAAAGTTTGGTGGCAATTGGAGCATGATTGGATGTTTAATTGCATGTTTAAGTATGCATTTTGGGGCAATCTGTGCAGGGCGTTTTGGAACAGTGCCTGCCGTTTCGGAACGGGTGCCTTAAACAAGCCCAGGCGTCCGAAACGGGAGAGACCGTTCCGAAACGGTTTGGCTACTGCCAGCCCGTGTTCCGGTACGCGTTGCGGAACGGCCCGTGTTTCGGAACGGGCTCTGCTTGTTTCGGAACGGGTGACCGTTGGGGGCTGACATTGGCAGTTAAATGTTTTGAATTGTTTGCATTTTGGTCCTGAATCTTGTTTGTGCAATTGTATGAGTTCGGGAAGTCCTTTTGAGCTGAAATTTCACAGAGAAGCATGAAATCTGACTAATTTCAAGTTGGTAACTTTAATTTGGGTTAAGTCCTCCTATTTATCAGAAATTACAATTTGGTCCCTAAAGTTGTAATTTGTTCAATTGGGTCCCTGTTTGATCTCGGATGCTTGTGATCTTTGAATATGTTGTTGAGTGATCACAATTAGGGTTAATGTGCATCTAGACAAGATTAAAAAGAAAAAAAAGGGTCGTTAATCAAGGTTGACTTTCGGGTTGACTTTGGTTTTCCCCGTGTGACTTTCTTAATTCGGGTCAACCGTCTAGGCCGGGTTAAGGGGGTTACATTTCTGGACTCATTCGGAACAAAGCTATAATTCTTGTGATGTGTGTGGGTTTTCTGAACACTTATGCATCTAGACTACCTTAGTATACCAGAATAGTTATATCTACAAACTTGAGGTTTTGCCATTTCAATTTTTTCTGGAGGCAATTCTTAGGCTCCTTTAGTTTTTTTCTGACTCTTTATTTAACTGCATCTTTTCTCGAGGTGATTCTTAGGCTCCTTTAGTTTTTTCTAACTTAGCTCAAAAAGAAATTTCCTAAAATAAGTGCAAGGCAGTTTTGCAAGCTATTGAGTCTGAATATATTTTTTTCTTTCTTTCTTTTTTTCCTAAAGCCAGTGATAGGCACCTCTATGGGCAGTTTCAAGTGAGTAAACATTCCTTTTCCAGTGTACTAAAGTAATCTAAAAGGCATAAGAGTCAAAAAGAGTGTTTTACAGGTTAGAATCATAGCAAGGCTCTAAACAGATCCTAAAATTTCCTAAAGGCACTGTCACGACATCATATGTCGTGGCAGGTAAGTGATGTTCAAGGACTTAAGCCAAATTTTCATCATTTTTTAAGCAAAAATAAACTAAACATTAGACACAATTTCTAAACATAAAGACACTTCATTAATGGAGGGATGCCACCCCCAAACTCAAGGGTTGCATTACCCTCAAAGCATGACGATAAAAAGAAAATAAAAACAACATCACAATTATAACAAAATAGCAGACATCAAATATAAGAAAAGAAACTTAAATTTTAGGCGTTGTCGTCGCTGCTGCTGCTGATCCGAATCTGCCGACGGGCAGTGACTTTCCTCGTCGGTGCCGACAGATGGCTGGCAGAGGCAGAGGTTGTCTTGTTCTTGGCTTCCCTCGGAGGCTGGATGCGGGTAAGTGAGATATGAGGTGGTTTCTCCAACACCTGAACCTCCTCGGAGAAGCTGCTGCTGCTGCTACCTCTGCTGCTGCTGTTGCCGCTGTAAGATTTTCCATGGTCGGATGGTCTGACTCCGGTGTTTGGTTTCTACTGTTTCATCAGTGTGAATTCCTTAGACAGGTTCCTCTTGACAGAGGGTTCGTCATCGGATTCCTCCCAAATTGAGGAAGAGGAGAAACCATGTATGTATCTGTTAAGGTCGGACATGGGCTCTTTTCTCTTCTCTCCCCTGGCAGATGTTGTGGCAGTGTGGCTGCCGCCTGCAGCTGTCGTAGCCGGTGTTGGGGTGGACGCGGCAAATGGTGTTCTTGGTGTGGCAGCAGGGGTAGGGGTATGGGCAGGTGTGGGGGTAGCAAAATAATGGTAGGGGAAAGCAGGAAACAATACATCATGAAAATTTAGAATGGATTTCATGAAATGTACCGTTGTTGTTGTAAAGTCCCGAATAAACTCATCAGGCCCAGCTGTCATTCCTTCATTTTCTGCAGGGCATCATGGATTTTGGTTGAGGAGTCTGCTGGGGGAGATGCTGCAGTGGGCTGCCTTTGTTCTGTGGCTATAGGCTCTGTCTGGGTGGGCTCTGTTTGCTCACCTGCCGCAGCAGAAGGGTTGAAGCTGGATATTGGCGTTGTAGCCTTTAGCTCCATCAAGCTAAGGATGTTCCTCTGTGTCCATCCTTTTCCTCGGATTCTCAAATCCCCAGAAACTTCAGGGACGGTGTGGCCACGACTGAGGGTTGTTATGAGGTAGGGGAAGACGAGTGGTCCCGATGGCTAGTATGCACAATCCAAAATTCCCTCCCGAGCATATCTACCAACATTAATAGGCCTCTCGTTTAAAATTGAATAGACGAGAGCTAACCTTGGTTGATCTACCGTGTTGTTGTGCGAGGAGGGCATAATCCACTTTTCGACAAATGCGTTCCACAGCTTGGCTTCAGGGCTGAGTTGAACTCGTTTCACCGTCCTTGGATGTTTGGGATCAGTATTCCATTCGGCGCCTTCCTCGGTGAGTTCTGCCATGATAGCATCATAATCTACTGCCTCCAAGCTCTCCACAATTCTTTGGTGGCCGTCTTCCCTTCTGCCGACGTAGAATCCATAAAGGGTGTTGATGTATTCTGGCTCAAAGGGTACTTCCTTCCCATAAACCGTCACTGCTGTCGATGGCAGCATAAAATTCTCGTACTAAGGTGACGTTCATTTCTTCCGGCAGCTCGGAAAACATCTGCCACTATAGAGCTCTGATTTTATGGGCTATGAATGGTTTGAGTTCGATATTCTCCGTTCGGGTGTTGTGGATGAAGCCTTTTTCTTCCCACATATCTCTTCCTTGGAAGGAGCTGAGAGTGGTTGCTGCTGGGGCAGATCCTGAGGAAGCACTGCGTTGGGTGTTTCTGGTACTCATGGTTGCAAGGGACTGTGAAGAAAATGAAAGCAAATGAAATTCTATAGAGGAAACAAGTAGAGAGAGTAAAAGTGAGTGAAAAATGAATAGTAAAACGGGGTTTATATAGATGAAGAGTTTGCTGCCCGTTGGAGCTGTAACGACAGGCGCGAATAACGGGGCCAGCTATTACGTGGTTTCTGACGCGTCAGTCACGTATTTCCGTGTCTGCTGTGCGTCTGTTACGTGTTTGCGTGTCTATCGCGACAACGTGTTAACAGGCTGGATTTTCCGCGTCTGTCGCGCAGCTGTAACGACAGGCTTCTATTTTGGGCTTTTTTGGGCTGATGGTGAGATGGTGGGCTGAGTTCACTTCTTTTCCTCTCCTTGTCTCCTTTATTTCCTAAAAATAAAAATAAAAACTTAGTTCCTAAAAATAAAATAATTTTAATTTCCTAATAAATAAGTAAATAAATAAATAATAAGAATAAAAATAAAATTAAGTTAAATTAGGGATGCCAGGGGGCATCTCCTAAAGTAACCACTTCCTGTATTCTTGGGGCTTCAGTCCCCTGATAATGCTTCAATCTTTGTCTGTTGACTTTAAATTGTTGCTTTTAAGGATTTGATCGTGATGGCACCATGAGGGAAAACTTGCACCACTTGAAACGGGCCGGACCATCTAGATTTCAACTTTCCTAGGAAGAGTTTCAACCTAGAGTTGAATAACAACACAAGTTACCCTGGGTAGAACTGTCGTGGCAGTAGTTTCTTATCATGCCACTTTTTTGTCTTGTCCTTGTAGATCCTTGCGTTGTCATAGGCCATTGTTCGAATTTCTTCAATCTCATTCAAGTCAAGTAACCTTTTCTGTCCTGCCTTTTCCAAATCCATATTCACTGCCTTGATGGCCGAGTATGCTCTGTGCTCAATCTCAACAGGTAAATGGCATGTTTTTCCATAAATCAGCCAGTAGGGTGACATTCCCAATGGAGTTTTAAATGATGTTCTGTAGGCCCATAGTGCATCATTGAGGTGTAGAGACCAGTCCTTTCGAGTTGGCTTAACCATCTTCTCAAGAATGATCTTTACCTCTCTGTTGGATATTTCAGCTTGTCCATTGGTCTGAGGGTGGTAAGCTGTTGCGATCCGATGTTTGACACCATACTTTTTTAAGGCAGCAGCTATAACCTTATTATCAAAATGCCTCCCTTCATCAATAATGATCGCCTTGGGGATGCCAAATCTGGAAAATATGTTCTTATGCAAAAACCTATTAATAGTCTTGGCATCATTTTTCTGTGTAGCGATCGCTTCAACCCATTTGGACACGTAGTCCACTGCCAGGAGGATATAAAGGTTCCCACATGATGCTGGGAAGGGTCCCATGAAATCAATCCCCCAAACGTCGAAGATTTCGACTTCTAGAATGTTTTGCAGCGGTATTTCATGTCTTCTTGAGATATTTCCAGTCCGTTGACATTTATCACAGCTTTTGTAGAATGCATGGGCATCCTTGAACAGTGACGGCCAATAAAAACCAGACTGCAAAACCTTGGCAGCAGTTTTGTTACCACCTAAGTGTCCTTCATATTGTGAAGCATGACAATGATGAAGCACAGCTTCCTGTTCATCCTGTGGTACGCATCTCCTGATAATCTGATATGCACACATTTTGAAAAGAAGAGGTTCGTCCAAATAATAATGTTTAACATCATTTTGGAACCTCTTCCTAGCTTGATAGTTAAGATCATGAGGAAATATTCCGCTAACTAAATAACTAACGAAATCAGCATACTAGGGGAGTTCAGAAAACTTACATGCCTTCCTGTCTGTCACGGTAGTGCTTATGGCAGCGAACAGCTGCTCATCAGGGAAGGTCTCCAATATGTGTGTCTCATCTGTTGGGAGACTCTTTCCCTTCTCTAATCTTGACAAGTGAGCTTGGACTTGGTTCTATGTCCCCTTTTTGTCGTTGATCTCAAGGTCGAACTCTTGCAGTAGCAGAATCCAACGTATTAGTCTAGTCTTCTCATCTTTTTTGGCGAACAGATACTTTAATGCAGAGTGGTTTGTGTGGACTATGACCTTCGTTCCAAGTATGTATGAACGAAACTTGTCAATCGAGAACACCACAGCTAACAGTTCCTTCTCCGTTGTGGTGTAGTTTACTTGGGCGTCGTTCAGTGTTTTGCTGGCATAGTATATAACATGAAAGAGCTTGTCCTTCCTCTGCCCAAGTGCTGCCCCAACAGCATAGTCACTGGCATCACGCATGATCTCAAATGGTAGTTTCCAATCTGGTGGCTGTACTATCGGGGCTGTTACCACCTTTTCTTTCATAATTATGAATGCCTCAGTACATTCAGTGTTGAAGTCGAAGGGACAGTTCTGCTCTAAAAGGTGGCATAACGGCTTGGTAATCTTCAAAAAATTGGCTATAAACCTTCGATAGAAACCGGCATGCCCTAAAAAACTTCGAATTCCCTTGACTGTGGTGGGTGGTCGCAGCTTTTCAATTACCTCAATTTTTTCCCTGTCGACCTCTATGCCGCGGCAGCTTACTTTGTGGCCTAGGACTATCCCTTCATCCACCATGAAGTGACATTTCTCCCAGTTTAATACCAAGTTCACCTTCTCGCATCTCTCGAGCACTTTCTTCAGGTTGCCTAGGAAGCTTTTGAAATTGTCTCCAAAGATAGAGAAATCATCCATGAATATCTCCAGGAAGTCCTCCACCATGTCGGAGAATATTGCCATCATACACCTTTGAAAAGTTGCTAGTGCGTTGCAAAGTCCAAATGGCATCCTCCGAAAAGCGTAAGTACTGTACGGGCAAATGAAGGTCGTTTTCTCTTGATCCTCTGGTGCGATGGCTATTTGGTTGTAACCTGGGTAACCGTCAAGAAAACAATAATAAAGCTTTCACGCTAATCTATCAAGCATTTGATCAATAAAAGGCAGGGGAAAGTGGTCCTTCCAGGTAGCTTTGTTAAGCTTCTGGTAGTCCATACAAACCCTCCAACCAGTCGCAGTCCTGGTTGGGATTAACTCGTTTTCTTCATTGGTCACCACGGTTATTGCTTCTTTCTTAGGAGCGCATTGCATCGGGCTCACCCACTTACTATCCGAGATGGCGTAAATTAACCCAACATCTAGCCATTTGATAATTTCTTTTCGGACCACTTCTCGCATAGCATCATTCAAACGTCTCTGGGCATCAATGGTCGGCTTGTGATCATCCTATAAGAGGATTTTATGCATGCATAGTGCCGGACTGATGCCTTGGATGTCAGCTATCGTCCATCCAATAGCCTTTTTATGCTGCTGCAGCATCCCTATCAACTGTTGTTTCTGTTCCTGTATCAACTTGGAAGAGATGATTACGGGCAACATATCATTTAATCCAAGAAAAACATATTTAAGCTGCCCTGGCAGGGGCTTAAGATCTAGAACAGCTGGCTCTACATTTGATGGCTTTGGACGATATGTTCATTTGAGGTATAGTTTAAGGGCTAGAATAACTTACCTGGACGATTGCCTATCCAGTTTACCTCCTCATTATCTTCAGTATCAGATATGTCAGTCTGAGGAGCTGCTGTCGTCGTCGCTACCGTGACAGTCTTCTAAATGGCTGCTGGGGCAATGGCCAAATTTGATGTCATGGTAGTCTGACCTAATACAGGGTTGGTCAAGGATAACTTCAGTGATAGCCTTGCATTCTTCTTCTGCATCAGCGTGCTTAATTGCTTGGAGAACATTCAACTTGATCTCTTGATCATTCACTCTCATAGTGAGTTCTCTCTTTTCTACATCAATCAGTGATCTTCCTGCGACTAAGAAGGGTCGTCCCAGGATGATTGGTGCATTCTCATCTGCTTCACAATCTAAAACAAGAAAGTCAGCATGAAAAATAAATTTATCCACTCTTACCAGAATATTTTCAATCTTCCCTTTTGGTTGCACGTAAGAGCGGTCTTCTAGCTGCAGCATAACTATTGTGGGTCGTGCTCGTCCAATACCTAATTTCTGAAATACAGATTTTGGCATTAAATTAATACTAGCACCTAGATCACAAAGTGCCTTACCCAGAAAATTTATCTCCGATTATGCACGGTATTATGAAACTCCCAGGATCCTTCTTTTTCTGGGGTGGATGCTTGTGCAGAATAAGCATGCATCCTTCTGTCAGTTTAACCGTCTCAAATTCCCCAAGTCTGAATTTCTTCGACATAGCATCCTTGAGAAATTTGGAATAACCAGGCATCTCCTTGATAGCATCTAACAGCGGAATATTGATGTGGACCTGCTTAAAAATATCATAGATCTTCTTAAGCTGGGATTCCTGTTTCAACTTCTGTAACCGCTGAGGAAAAGGAGGTGGAGGAAGATAATCTTCAATGCGTCCTTCCCACTACATTCGGATCTGAGGAGGCTTAGGTTCTTCATTCTTCTCCTCTGTCCCTTCTGCTGTCGTGACAGGTTCATCGGCATCAGGTTGTTTGTCGTCTGTCGGGTCAGCATTCTCGGCAGTCGATTCTAAGGCTGGTTCCCTAACTGGTTCAGCTTCCTTCTCTAGCCCTGGTAATTTCTTCCCACTCCTAGTTGTGATAGATTTTCACTGCTCATGTGTGGGTTGTCTAGCGTTTTTAGTATCGCTAGGGAATCCTCCATTCTGCCTCGGTTTAATATGCTGGGAAACCTGACCCATCTGTGTCTCCGGTGATTTCAGAGTAGCTTCATGGTTAGTCATCCGCATCTCTATTTTATCCATGAATGACTTAGTCTTCTTGACGAAGTGATTCATGTTCTCAATGTAAGTTCATGTTTGAGACATAAACAAAGCCAAGGTCTGCTCCAATATACTAGTCGTGGCTGCTGGTGGCTGTTGCGGTTGCTGCCGAGTCAGAAGTCTATGTGCCCCCTGATTTTGAGTGTTCTGTACTTGAGGATTCAAGGCATTGTTCGGGATGCTCCAAGAAAATTTGGGATCTTTTCTCCAACTGGGATTGTAATAGTTGGAATTATAGTTCTGCTTGTTATAGTTCCCAACATACATCCTTTCCTCTAGCTGTAGTGGGCAGTCCTCCGAACAATGATTCCCACCGCAAGTTTCACATACCTCTTCTACAGCATAAACAGGTTGAGAATCCTTTTCAGTAGGTTCTCTACTGCCTTTGTGAGATATTCAACTTGTGTCTTCAAAGAATTATCGGCTTCATAATCCTTCACAGCTAGTACTCGTTTACCTCTCCTCGATGTGGGGAATTGCTCTTCATTCTTAGCCAAATTATTTAATACTACCATGGCGTCCTCTAGATCTTTATCTAATAACAACCCATTGGCTGCTGAATCGATTCTCATACGAGTCTGTTGGTTGGCAGCATTGTAGAAATTGATTACTTGATTCCAAACAGGGAATCTATGCATCGGGCAATTCCTCAGAAGAGTGGTAAACATGTCTCATGCCTTGTGCATTGGCTCTTCGTCTTCCTCTTGAAAAGTAGCAATTTCGTTACGTAATCGCTCAGATAAATGGGAAGGGTTAAAATGAGACAAAAATTCACGAGTTAAATCTGCCCAAGTTCGTATTGAACCCGGCGTTAGTTTGTTCCACCAAGTTTTAGCTCTGTCCCTCAATGAATGAGGAAATAACCGAAGCCTCAGTATCTCCGGATTTACTCCTGGTAGTCTAAACGAACCACATATTTCCTGGAACATTTTCAGATGCTCCCTAGCATCCTCTATAGCAGCACCACTAAATTGGCCAGCAGAATTAATCATGTTGAACATGACAGGTTTCAGCTCAAAATTTTCAGCTTCCACATCTGGCAGGGTGGTCTCTAATTCCACATGATCATTGATCATGTAGTCTCGGCATGACCGGCGTGTGGCAGCGGCAGGAGGATCGACAGGTTGTCCGTTCCTTCCATCTCCGACAGGATCTTCAAGACTTTGGAGATTCTCTTTGTAACCCCCTTAACCCGGCCCGGACGGTTGACCCGAATTAAGAAAGTCACACGGGGAAAACTAAAGTCAACCCGAAAGTCAACCTTGATTAACGACCCTTTTTTTTATTCTTGTCTAGATGCACATTAACCTTAGATGTGATCATGCAAACAGCATACCCAAAGATCACAAACATCAGAGATCAAACAGGGACCCAATTGAACAATTTACAACTTTAGGGACCAAATTGTAAATTCTAAAAACTTTAAGGACTTAACCAGATTATAAGTTACCAACTTAAAATTAATCAGGTTTCATGCTTCTCTGCCAAATTCCAGCTCAAATGGACATCCCAAACTCATACAATTGCACAAACAAGTTTCAGGACCTAAATGCAAACAATTCAAAACATATAACTGCCAATGTCAGCCCCCAACGGTCGACCGTTCTGAAACAGATAAACCCCGTTTCGAAATACGGGCCATTCCGCAACGGGTTCCGGAACATGGGCTGGCAGTGGCCAAACCGTTTCGAAACGGTGCTTACCGTTTCGGACGCCTGGGTTCATTCAAGGCACCCGTTCCGAAACGGTGCAAACTGTTCCGAAACGCCCTGCACAGATTGCAGCAAAATGCATTCCAAAACATGCAATTGATCATCCAAACATGCTCCAATTGCCACCAAACTTTACCAGCATGCAATTCAACATATATAAAACTTGTAAGCATCATCAAATCAACAAATTAACTTCATATGCAAAAAGCCCCAAATCTATAGGCATGTTTCCTACACAAGCAACCATTTAAGCACAAACTTTCCAAATCAATCTCATTAAAGCCAACACATGTTCCAACAACATCATCAACATAAAAACATCCTTGTCCAACATAAACGAACACATACACATTAACCCGAGAGATTCTACCCCCATTGCCTTTATTAACTATAGCTATTCATCGAGACATACATCTCAATTGGAGTCCACCTTGAATCCCTTGCTCCTTGCTGTCCAAACTTCAAGAATCTGCATTGATGGACAAAAAGGAGCGTAAGCACATAATGCTTAGTGAGGAATGCTCAAAACCAAAACACCATCAATGCAGCGGGTCATTAAATCACTTTAAAAACAAACTCGATTTGACAAACCAAAGCCATGTTTGAAAACTCCTTTTCAACATCATGCTTAAACCATGCATTGCACATACATGAAACCAAACCTTAGCTTAGCAAGCTAAGAAAACCTTTTCAAAGCACAAATTACATAATCATCCATTCAACCATTCCATGCATAAACACCATATGCAAAGTTAAATCAAAACCTTGGAAACACTTCCATTTCGTATTACCCTTTCATATACTTGAACATCATTTCAAGCAAGAAACCCTTTAAAACCATTACTCAAACAAACCAACACATGCATTAAACCAAAGGCAACTTATATGAACCACAACATCATCATCACATGCCTTTAAAAACAAGCCTTAACAAGACTCCAATGCATTAAAGAGATTTCATATACACATGCATCATTTATCAAATGATAATCAACACTTGTTCAACTTAACAAGTAAACATGCATTCACAAGCTTTAAACGCTTATCATGCAACCATGCATCTTTTCAAGCATCTCATGCTTCTTTAGTAATCAAGAACATTACATTGGCTTCCAAGTGATCAACCACATCCACTTTTCAACTCAACACCCGATCGGATACGCGGATTCCGAGCGTTGTCCCTACGCTCCATACACCCTACCAATCCAAGGTCTCCCAAATGGACTTTTAAACACCATTTGACCTTACAAGCCTAAGGTTCCCATGTATGGACTTTTAAACACCATACAACCTCAACATGCACAAGGTTCCCATGTATGGACTTTGAAACACCATACAACCTTTGCATAACCGATTGGTAGTTGTATAACATCACTAACGAGATCCGGGACACCCCACACAAGATCCACACATGGTCTTACACCGCCATTGTGATCATAACAAGCACAAGGTTCCCATATATGGACTTTTAAACACCATATAACCTTTGCTCAACCAAGGTCCTCGAATGGGCATCAACCTCCATTATGACCTTAACCATCTCGTTAGGATACTTGAAGGGAGTTTACCGGTCCACTCTTGACCACTCCACCTCCAAGGCGACTTAATTCACGGTGCACCCAATCCTATAGCCGGCTAACTATATCCGATCAACGAACCAAGAACCACTTTCATCACTTGCCAACATAATCATCTTACCATGATAATCCAATGATTCACATGCATAGCCAATATGCTAAAACCATTACCACATTAGTCCAATTATTCACATGCATAACCAATATGCAAAAAGTATCATTTACCATCATCAATTCACTGTTTTAAAGCATCACACAAAGCCATTGATCAACATGCAACACTATGCATCAAAATCACAATTTCCATGTACAAAACCAAGGATCTCTTACCTTGAGCATCCTTCTCAAATGGCTTTCAAAACCAACATTAAACCATGCTAAAAATATGCTTTCAAAACAGATTTAAACCATGCAAAACACATGCATTTCAATCATCAACCTCAATTGCTTAAAAGCCAAATCACAACACAATTCAAGAGCGAAAATCCATTCACTTACTCTTGAGCTTAGCAAAGTTGTTTAGATTTAAACTAAGTTCCCAAAACCTTCAAACCTTGGTTTAAAAGCTGAAAACCCAACTTCACTCACCGATACACAAAACAAGGCTAGCCAACAAGCCTTCCAAGAATCCGAAGCCTTCCGCACCACCTCTAAAGCTCACGGATCAAACTCCCCTGTTTCAAGCACACAACAACAGAGGATTAATGCATCATTATGCATTAAAAACACCAGCAACAAGACTCAACTCGCTGCTCATCCCAAATCCAACAATTTGGCTACCAAACACAACCGAAATCACCTCCAAACACTTCCAAAACTTAACCCAGCCAAGATCCATCACTTCTAACCATTTTTAAACATCAATTAACATCCAAAATGATCACAAACACGTCCTTATACCTCCAGGTATAACAGATCACCAAAAACACTCCAAAAACAACCAAAAACTCAAGCCAAACTTAGGAAATTCAACCTATCCGGGATTGCATTAATTAAACCTCAACTTCTAATCAATTTAGCATTCATTTAACATCATTTTGACACTTCAAAACACTGCCCAAACAGATCACACGAAAATTTCACCAAAAATCACCAAATCTTGCATTTTAAGCCAAAATCAAGATTTCAATCGAAAAGCCTTTAACAAATCACAAATCAAGGATTGAGAACTTAGGAATTTCAGTAAAGAACTGATAGTTTAGAGGAGAAGGACGTTCTTACCTCCAAACTTGAGTTTCTCCTTTTTAGAGCCAAAAAGCTTGATGAAACAACTTGCAAATTGAGTGGTTTTGTTGATGAGATGATTAGGAATCAAAAGAGAGTTGAAATGAGTGATTTAGATGACAAAATCAGAGAAGAAAATCTGGAGAAATGTGTTTGGGTTGAGAGAAAATGAGAGAAAAGGAAAATTGAGAGAAAATAGAAAAGTTAGTTATAAAATGGTAAAATGATTTCCCTCCACATTTCATAAACTTTAAAATCAGAATAAAGCCTTAAAATATCTTAGAAAAATCTGGAGAAACTCTTTTTGGAATAATAGCTCCTTAAAGATTCAAAGTTTCAATCCTTTATAAAACAGTCACGCAACTTTCAAAAATTACATTTTGGTCACTAGCCAAAATGTCAACCTTCCGAACTTCATTTTCCAAAATTGATTTCACAGTTCACTTAATTATATTAAAAGATGACTTTAGAACATTTTCCATATTTTTAATGCAACCCGAACTAGGCTTTCCTAAATTCACTCTTATATATTCGATCAGCACTTTGACCGAACCGGTCAACGCCCAAAACTTTTGAGCCCAAAACCGGGGCGTTACACTCTTGGTTGTTCCTTATATCTTCGTGATTTCGTTCACTATTGCTTCTAACTGTTCCTCCAAGTATTCGTTTCTTTCTACTAGTAGGCGGACTCGTTTCTTGAGGTTGCATGTTCGTTCGATTTTAGGATCTAACTAGTGCTCAGGTTCTTTCCCTCGTTGAGATATGCGCATAAGCAAACAAAAGACCTTGTGAAAAGCACAGGGTGAATAATCCAATAAAAACAGAAAAATAAAAGAAGGTGCACTAAAAGTAGGGTAAAGATATGTTGCTAGACCCTGGCAACGGCGCCAAAAACTTGTTGCGTGTAAAAGTGTCTATCGCAATGTAGTGAAAGTGTACATGACGCAAGTATTAAAGTGATACGTAAGTATCGGATATCGTCTCCACAGGGACTAGGCAAATAGCTTTAACCTTGGATTGCTGCACAAGAGGGAAAAGAAATAGTTTAAATTTTTGTCACGAGATAATAAAGAAGATTGAAAATAAAGGATGAGAATATTCAGAGTAAAGAATGGGCCGGTATTGATCTGCTCCGTAGTGCAGGTGTTTGCAATGTCTAAGACTTCTCTGTTTTGTCATAGCGCCTGTCACGGCAGCACCTGCTGCGGCAGCGGTCTGTTATTATCGCGCCAACGAACACACAACTGAGCACTTCAAGCTTGGCAACAATCCCTGCTATGCTTTGGCCTATCCCTAGGTCCAAGTCTGTCGATGAACACGTCTTTGATGATACCTCCCGGCGTGAATCAAAGGATGAACACCGATGTTGTTGAATTCTTTCTTAGCCACTTAACCTCGTCTTATCCCTAGGTCCGAGATAGTTCAACCATAAACTAGAGAACCCGTACTTATTCCTTTCGTATACTTAACTCTCCCGATATTAAGTAAATGTGTAATCTCACAATGCTCTCCCGATACTCTTGCAAGATGTTGAAAACCAGAATAAGCAAACTTAAGTCTATTTTATTGAACAGAAAAAATCCTAAAACAATGCAATCCTTGCAACTACTTTACATAATCAACCCTTAGCCCTAAGGGAAGTTTAGAACATGATGAGAAGGGGGAAAACGACTAGGGTTTAGGGGAAGACGGCTAGAGAATAAGATATCCTTCCCTAGGTCGAATTACATGCCTTTATATAGGTCTTGGGTTCAAGTTTTCTAATATGGAAAGAATACAAGTTTAAATTAAAGTACAACTATATTAAAGACTAAATCTTCAGAGTATATGTCTTTAATTCGTCCTTCCTTCTTGCTTGGAGTTTCTTCCTTGAACTTTGGGCTTGGCCTTCATTCTGATCTAGGGCTCAGAAAAATATAAGAGTGCTTCATGACAGACCGGCTTAATTTCCTATTTCTGTTGAGCTCCACTTCACTTCTTCCCTTCACCATTGTTGTCGTCCTTAGCTGCCACAGCAACGGCCATGGCAGCATCCTTCTTCTCAGCTACAGTCCAGTGTTCTAGCTCTGTTTCTCCACTGCCCTTCATCTGCTACAGCAGCTACCTGCAAAAGTAACCAATTTCAGTAGAAACTGTGCTATTTAATATAATTGTGATGTATGAATGAAATCTATCCTAAATGCAATGAATTATGCTTGAATGCAGCAGAAATATGGGTTAAATAAGGGTAAAATATAGAACTTTTACACACTCAACAAAAGCTTTGAAGGTAGCAAGAAGCAAAGGATCAAGAAAGACTTCACTACTTGAAAGTATGTTTTCGGTTTAGACTATGAGTAATAAGGGAAATGAGGGATCTGTTGTGTTTTGGGGAGATTTCTGTAAACTCTCTGTTTAAGCAAGTTTATATTGTTGTTTTGGATTTGTAAATGGCCTTTGGTATTTGGTTTATGCTTTGCTATGTTTTTGGTATCTTTCTTGAAGTGGTTTTAGGAAGCATGCCTATAGATTTTGTAGGGAGTGAAGGTGTTCCCTTTTTGTGGGAGTGCAAGTGCACACTCCTGTCAAGTTATAGTATAAAAGATGTCGAATCCCACGAGTATTGGACAGCTTGTCTCATTCTTTAGTTCATTCACAAAGTAAAGTAAAAACATAAGTCAATGATTGGTTGAGATTGGAAAGTAAATAAAACACAAGTAAAAGAGAAGAGGTGAACCAGGTTGATAGAGTAGGTATGGTTATGCTGTCACTTAGTGTGAAAACTACGTTGAATTAGGTATGATTTATCATTGGTTGCCACAATATGCTGCCTCGGCGGGTAGATGGGCGGCAAACTAGGACCTTGTCACGCGGCCGCAGCAGGTCACTGCCACTACAGGGGTGTGTACTGTCTCGACAGGTGGAATGGAAAGACGTCCTGGCGGCAAGTATGGCAGATACTCCAAGTTCGGCAGGATAGTCGACAGTGAACCCTCCTATTTCTAGGTCATGATGCTCGAGATTGATAACTTGAGGACTAGTGTCGAACCAAATCAATTAACTCGGTTAGAGATCCCTTTTATCTGCTGAAACTTGTGGACTAGTGTGGAACCAAGTTAGTCACGCGTTCCGTTGTGACTGTACTTAACCCTTTCGTGAGCCTTGCACTTTCGTGCCCGAAAAATAGATTCTCTCAAACGACGTGTGTGGAATATAGAAAGAATGAAGAACAATTAATTAAGTAAACTTGAAATATTTTTTTTGAAGTAATAACTCAAAACCCTAAAACAACCGTTTCACTCTAGTTACAACATAACTCTAACCCAATGAAGAATTAGAACATGGCGGTAGAGAGGAGCACAAGAAAAGTCTATATAAAACCTACGATGATTTAAACTAGAAGTACAATGAGTATTTATAGACTTAAAACTAGGTCAAGTCCTCCTTGGAGTAGAAGTCCTCTAAAGTAGCTTTTCTTCTTTAATGAAGCTTTAAATACTTACTTATTTGCTTGGGATATGGACTCTTCCTTGTTTTCCTTAGCCTACAAGTAAGCTTGGGAATTTCGCTTCGGCAGCACCAGCCGCTGCTACAAACAGCAGAAAATCACGTGAACGTCGGCGATAGAACCAGGAGTTTTAGCTCTACAAATCACACTCGGTTATCCAAACTTCCATAGTCAGTTGCCGCGGGCAGCAAGGTTGGCAGCAGCTTTACTCGGCATGTGCTCGGCATCAACTTATTTCAGTACATCTCCTGGGTTTGCTTCTTAGCGTTGTGTCCTCGGTTCCCTCGTTCAGCAGTTAGTACCTACAAGCAAGAATACACTAGGACATTACCTCTTGTTCACCAAATGAATGATAAGTTATAAAAGCAAGGCAGATCAATGAAATATTGTGAAATGCTATGCATGACCCTAATTATGCGTAAAATATGCTTAAAAACAGTAATAATAAGAGTTGGAAAGTGCATGAAATATAGGGCTTTTGGACACTTTACACACCCCCAAACTCAAATTATTGCTTGTCCTCAAGAAATGCAACCTAAAGTACTTGCTCTAATAATAGCTAGAAAGAAAAATAAGTTGTTAACCTAATTTTCTGCCTCAAGGTCGTGGCACCTATATACATATAACTTAATGAAGGGAAATAAACAAGAAAATAACTCAGAATTAAATTCCTAATGTTTGTGTGATGTTTGCAAATCTGTAAGCAAACTGAAGACGCGGAATAAAAGATTAAACAAAGATACTGTTGTAATTTGAAGGTTGCTGCCGAGGCAGCACAGTTTCAGCACATTATCAATTTTTAATCAAGGCAGTGAGGGCTTCAGCTTATCACAACTACTCTTCCAAGTCTGACATTTAGATAGGAGCAAACTATAGAACCCCGAACCCTTGGAGTAGAGTCATCCCGTGAAGGAATTCATTCACCCATGCTAATTTGTCCGTCACTTTTAGGTTTTCGGATTCATGGACTTTGATAGCAGCAGAGTGTCCTCGCACATGATTCTTCCTAGAGCCTGTTGTGGGCACCTCTAGGGTAACACATCACTTTTTCTTTGTTTTTGATTTTGCTGCCTTTGGCAGTTTTGTATTTTTCTGTTTCTTTTGCCTGCCTCGGCGGCTACCTGCAATTATGGTTAGAATTTTGCAATAAAAACAAATAGGCAGTGTTCATCAAATATTTTACACATTAAACAAGTAACAGAGATATTCAACATTTTCAGGCAAAAAAAATCTAAGTCATATTTCATTCTCTTTCCCAAGATTAAGTTTAATTTTAGTTAGGTGCAAAAATAAAGTAATCAGCTATCCTATCATAGGCACAAGTCATAACAAACTTTTCTTTTCCGATTATTACTAAGGCAAGTACAATGCAATCTAAATGCAACTAAGAATGCCTACAACTGATGCGAGAGCTATCCCCCCCCCTAACTCGAGATGGGCATTGCCCTCAATGCACAAAACAGAAAATAAGAAGATAAAATATACATGTTAATATTAGCAAAAATAAAATAAAGATAAAAATAAAGGAAAAGAAAATAAAAGTTTGTTGAGGGTTAGGAGGAGGTTGGATTCTAGCTGGCTGAGAAGGAGGAGGAGGATGTTCGGACGACGAAGCGACTTTTGGCATATGCCTTGGCGGTGATTCGAGCAGGGGAGGTCTTTGCTTTCTGCGGCGACTGGACTCTCTTTGGTGTCTGTTGTGTCTCTTCTAAAGGCTCGGCAGGGGCAACGACGGGAGATACGTGGCTTTCTTCTGACTCGGTCTCGAGGTCCATAGGTTCTTCAACTATTATGTGTCACTTCCTCTTCCTTGTCCCTTCCTCTGTGGGTGTTTCCGGAGGGATGAATTCCATTGGGATGGCTGATGTTACCGCAACTATTGTTGTTTTCGGTTCCGGCAGTGGCTACTCAATCTCCTCTGAAGAGGAGAAGTCTGCTACTTTATTGGTTGTGCAGGTTGGGGAGATATTCAGCTAGTGCCTCTCAGGGGAATCTGCCACTGTGTTTGATGGGGTGGCACCTGAGTGCTGTGGAGAATGCATAGAAGAGGGCACCTGATGATCTGTCTGGCAGGCGGTGGCGGCAGGTGAAGTTCTTCGTGCTCTTGTTGCTGCTGCAAGCTCATCAGGAAAGGGCGGCATGTTGGGTACACCAAGGAATTTCTGTAGGAAATAAGTCACAAGGGCTTCATGGGCCTCCCCCACGTAGTTCATAAAGGCCAACTGCTGGTGCTCTATTCGTTTCTTGTGTTCGAGGAGTGTGTGCAGCAGCGGGAGGACTTTTCTTTCAAGGGCAGCGTTAGTACTATCGGGGGCGGCTGGCGTTTCAAACTGTGCGGCGGAGGGCTGACTGGGTGTTGCTGGCTTTTTCTCTGCATCTTGCATCATCTGGATACGAACCTTTTTGGTCCAGCCCTCCTTTGCAACTGTGAACTCATCTGTGGGATCTGTGGGGACTCAGATATTGGTGCAGAGGCCTGTGATGAGAGACGGGAAGTACATCACGCCTTTCTTTTTCTTGAAGCAGTTGTATATTTTCGTGCAGATGATTTCCCCGACGTTGATCAGACGGTTCCTCAAGATGTTGTAGATTAGGGCGAGGCGCGGCCGGTCAACTGTTGAGTTGTGAGATGTGGGCAGCAGCCGCCTTTTCACGAACGTGTTCCACAGCATAGCTTCAGGCAGCAAGTGTCGGTGTTGGACAGATCCCACATGTTTGCCTCCCAGCCATGGTGTGTTGGGCTTGCATATTCTGGCCTTGATCTCGTCATGGTGGGTAGCCGTCAGTGACTGCCTCCAGTCCTCATGCGGGTTGTCGCTCATACCAAGGCCATAATAACTGTTGATGACAGCAGGGTTGAGCTTGGCTGCCTCTCTGCGGACGTAGACAAATGGCTTGTATGGGCAGGGCTAATGTGAGTAAAATTCCCTAACTATAGTGATGTTCGCTATATCAGGCTGTTGAGCGAACATCTCTCATCCTTTGTAGTGGATGGTTCGGAACAAGGCGAGCTCAAGACCACAGTTTCCCGTTTACTTTGTATAATGAAAGCCTTGTTCCTCCCAAACGGTCTGCTTCGAGAATTGTGCTCTTTATCTCTCCTCGTCTGCCTTGAAGCAGAAACTGTTGTAGGTGGGTTTTTGGGTTGACGTTGAAGCCATGTGATCGGTTGTATTTTAACTGAAACTAGAAAGGAAATATTATAAAAGAGTAGAAGAATAAGATAGAAGTTAGCAAAAAGGTGGAAGTGAAGTAAAATGAAATGAGTGAGTGGTTTATGTAACACCCCAATTTTGGGCTTAGAAGTTTAGGGTCTGAACCGGACCGGTCTGAGAAACGGTTCGAAGATAAAAGGAAGTTTTAGGGAACACCTAGTTCGGGATGCTTTAAAAATATAGAAAAATATCTAAAAATCCTCATTTAATATATAAAAGTGAATGGTGAAATAAATTTTACAAAATAGGGTTTGGTAATACTACATTTTGGTGTAGTGACCAAATCGCAGTTTTTGCAAAGTTTAGTAGTGACTGTTTTGTAAAGGATTGAAACTTTGAATCTTTAAGAAGCTAATTTACCAAAAATGTTTTAATCAGATTTTTCCTTAATTTGGGTGATTTAATTAATAATTTAATTAAATAAAATAAAGGTGATAAACTACCTTTGACTTTCATAACCACCTTTCTCTAATTTTCTCTCATTTCATTTTCTCTCAAAATCCTATCAACCAAACACTTTTTCTCCAGCAAAATTCACTTTGATTTGCACTTCATTTGATGAGATTTCCATCACTCATTGATTCCTAATCAATCTTTCATCAAATCTACTTGTTTTCTACATTGAATTTTCATGGAAACTTGCCCAAATCAAGGAGAAATAATCTTTTAGAGGTAAGATTGTTCTTCTCCTCTAAATACTCAGTTCTTTACTGAAATTCACAAGTTGTCAATCCTTTATTAAAGGTTTATGAATGGTTTTAATGTTGGAAAAAAGATTTTGGCTTAAAACTCAAGATTTTGGAAGAGATCTTGAAGATTTTTGTGGTAATTGATCGGGCTCTGTTTTGAGATGGTTTTCTAATGTATTTTGGATGTTAAATGATGTTAGGAATGAGGTTTTATCAATCCAATCCCGAATAGGTTGTTTTTCCTAAGTTTTTGCTTGTGAAAATGGTGTTTTTTGGGGTGATTTTGGTGTTCTGTTAAAGTTGGAGGTGTAAGGACGAGTTTAGGGTTGTTTTTGATGTTAATTGATGTTTAGAAATGTTTAGAAGTGATGGATCTTGGCTGGGTTGTGTTTTGGAAGAGTTTGGAAGTGATTTCGGTTGTGTTTGGTAGCCGAAATGTTGGGTTTATGTAGAGCAGCAAGTTTAGGAGTGTTGGCTAAAGATTTCAATGCATGATGATGCATTAACCCTCTACTTTTATGTGTCTAAAACAGGGGAGACATCTTCGGACACTTTTGGAGTTGATCCGGAAGCTTAATTGGCGTTTCGGCAAGCAAGTGAAACGTAAATTGGTGAGTGCGATTGGGTTAGAAGTCCATGAGGACAAAAATACAAGGTTTGGGGATTTAGGAGAGGTTTGAAACACCTTCCTAAATCCGAAAGTAAGTATGGTTTGAATTGCCCTCTTAAAATTGGTGTTTGCCCTTAAAATGCTTTTACATGCTCATGGTTTGAGATTGATAAATTCCTATTGTTTTGTGAATGATTCATTGCATGAGATTATGCTTGTAGAGATGTCATGAGATGGCATGTTGCATTGAAGAGATTTGAGCTTTTTGTTTGAAGCAAAGTATGATTTGTGTTTTGAAATGTGATGAGAAAACCTTTGAGTAATATTGCATGAAAAACAGTAGGTG
Organism: Hibiscus tridactylites; assembly: GCA_958450335.1. Classification (NCBI taxonomy): domain Eukaryota; kingdom Viridiplantae; phylum Streptophyta; class Magnoliopsida; order Malvales; family Malvaceae; genus Hibiscus; species Hibiscus tridactylites. The sequence continues at coordinate 42,534,176 of OY288289.1, read as the reverse complement.
TGATGATGTTTTAACACATTATATTGGCATAGATGTTGAGAAACTTACCGGATATAATTGATCGATCAATAGGATGAGAGTGCACTATAAACTGAAAATTCGTACGTGCTCTTTGGTTAAGCCAAAGGGAGATATTTCGATGATGGGCATTCCATCGGGTAGGACTTGGTGAAATACCCAAGCTTTGTGGCGATGAGAGATTCCGCCATATGAGTACGGTGATGAGAGATTCCACCGGAAGCCATGCTGCTAGACAAGTGAGTACGGTGATGCGAGATTCCACCGGAAGAGTCTAGTGTAGAAATGTGTCCACATATCCGAGTATTAATGAGATGTTAAATGCCAATATAAATGATGAAATGGTTTTTGCTACACATGTACCTTTGATGAAATGATTTATGCTATGAGTTATGCATATGAGATTTGTTCTAGAAATGCTTTGATGATACAAGCATGTGTATGGCCTTGCCATGAGCTTTGCATTGGTAAATGCATGAGATAGAATTGAGGTACATGTGGCTTCAATGAGAAGTTGCTTTGAAAGATTTTCAAGCATGTGTTAGAAATGAGCATGTGGTTTTAAAAGCTTTTGATGAAAGTGTTTTCAAAATGTGCATTATTGTGTTGGTTTCTTTAGAGCATGCCTCACTAAGCATTTGTGCTTACGCTCTCTCTTTTACCAATAATGCAGATAATTGAGGTGTTTTTCGGGCATCAAGGAAGCTAAGTCCATCCAAGGAAATCCAAGCTCACGTATGGTGAAGTTTTCATACACTTTAGTTTTAATAGATTGGCAATGGGAAACCAAATTTTGTATTTGGGAGATATGTTAAACTCCCTAAGGCTGTGGCATGTTTGTTTTGGCTTGTTGGATTGTAAGTGGCCTTGATTGCTTGTTTTTAAGGTTGGATTGCCTATTTGTGTTTTGATACTAGGAAGCATGCCTCTAGACTAATGAGATTTCATGGTTGATGCTATGATTGTGTTTGAGTGTTCCAAATATGTACCTCATATGCATGTTGACTTGTTGGCTTAGTTAGAGAGTCTTTGGGATGTTTTAGATTAGGTTTTTGGGTGAAAAACCAGTCTTTGCTGGAGTTTCTGGGCAAACCATATCGAAACACCCTCTAGTGTTTCGAAATGGGGGCCTGTAATGGCCTTCGTGTTTCGAAACGATGGAGGTTGTTTTGAAATGATTTGGCTACTAGAATGCCATGTTTCAGAACTGGTCTCGGAACACACCCGTGTATCGAAACGGTCAACGCCGTTTCGTCCAGCGTTTCGATACGGCAGGTGGGTGTTTCGAAATAGGTGACCGTTGGACACAGATTTGAATTGTTCGGATGTTCGCATGTTTTACATTTTAGTCCCAAACGTTGAGATTGCAAGTGCTTGAGCTTGAGATGTTCAATTAAATTGAAATTTGGCAGAGAAGCATGTAACATGACTAATTTTATATTGGTAACCTTAAAATCAATGAAGACCTTCTAATTTGCAGAAATTACAATTTGGTCTCTAAACTCGTGTAAAGTGAAATTGAGTCCCTATTTGTTATCTGATCGATGTGCCTTTCTCTATCATGTTATGTGAGTACTCACTTAAGGTTAACATGTATCTAGACAAGATTAAAAAGAAAAAATGGGTCGTGAATCAAGGTTGACTTTGGTTTTCCCCGTGTAATCTTCGTAGTTCGGGTCAATCGTCTAGGCCGGGCTAAGGGGGTTACTGTTTATATAGGAGCTGTCGGGAAGTGTCGGGGCGGCATTAAATGATCAACGGTTCGATTTCCTCGTGCACGCCACAAATTTTTCTGGCCGTTATTTTCGGAGCCGTTGGCGGCTAACTAGCCGTTACACTTTGTTGCGCTGGCTGCTGACTCAGCAGGATGGTTGACGGGCTTTTTTGCTGGTCTTCCCTCTTAATCCTACTCTTTTATTCTCGATCCTAAAATAAAATCTGAAAAATTAAATACTAAAAATTAATCTAGTCCTAAAATAAACTTTATTCCTAATGCATAAAAATAAATAAATAGAAATTAAGTTATGTTAGGAGTGTATTTGGGTGTATCTCCTAGACATAACCACTTCCTGAGGTGGTTTAGCTTTTTCTCCCCTCCTGGGGGGTCCTCTTGTTCCTTCAGTTTCTGTTGAATGAGATCCTTCAATCTGCCCCGAGGTCTGTCATGGTAGCCGCTGCCCTGGCCTGTTTCCACACTTATCTTGGTAGCTCTTTCATCCAGGCCATCATTTCCTTCCTCTAAGGGTTGCAACACATCCATCCTTATGCTTTGATCTTCTATCCTCATTGTAAGTTCCCCGAGTTCCACATCTATCAGCATTCTTCCCGTGGCCAAGAAGGGTCGTCCGAGAATGATGGGGGCTTTCTCATCGGCCTCACAATCCAAGATGAGGAAATCGACAGGAGGAATTAGGCTGCCCACTTTGACCAGTATGTCCTCAATCTTTCCCTCCGGTTGCATGGACGAGTGATCAGCCAGTTTAAGCATTACGGAGGTTGGTTTTGCAGGTCCAATACCTAGTTTGTCGAAGAAAGCCTTAGGCATTAGATTTATAATGGCTCCTAAATCACACAAGGTCATGGTCTCATGCCTGCTGTCCAGCCTGCATGGTATAACAAAGTTGCCCGTATCTGTCTGCTTGGGTGGCAGCTTGTTATGCAGCATAGCCATGCACTCTTCAGTGACGGCCACCGTCTCGAATTCCCCTATCCGTCTCTTCTTAGAAACTATATCTTTGAGATACTTGGCGTAGTTGGGAATGCTTTGTATAACTTCTATCAAAGGTATGTTAATGTGCACCTGTTTCAAAATGTCCAAGAATTTTCTGAATTGGTGATCCTGCTACTGTTGTTTGAGCTTCTGGGGGAATGGAGCTGGTGGACGAATGTCCTATATTTGCTTCTTGCTTGGGGGCTTAGTTCGAGGAGAAATTGGGATGGTTTCTCCAGTTAGGATTGTATGTATTTTTGGTCGGCCTGCTATTCCTCTCATATCCTCCCATGTAGTTTGTAGATGCAATGCATTCAGAGGAATCATGGTTGGCTCCACATTCGCCACAGAAGGGTCAACAGCTTTTACCTCATGGGCCCTCCCTGGGGATTGCAACATCTTCATCGCCATCTCTCTCAGAGTGTCGAGGCGGGCATTAACGTATTCAGAGGCTTCCACTTCATTTACAATAGTTGGCCGCCTTGTGCCACCTCGGCGGGCTTTCGGGTATTTATAATCGTTTTTAGCTGCTATGTTGAGCAGCTGTAGTTCTTCCTCTAGAGGTCTGTCTAGGATGAACTTGTTACCGAGGCATCTATCAGCATCTGAGTCGGGTAATTAACCCCATTGTAGAATATAGATACCTGAGTCCAAGCCGGTAAACCATGAAGCAGACAGTTGTTCAACATTTGTTGGTACCGCTCCCATGCCTCATACATCGGCTCGTCATCCCCTTGTCTAAAAGCTGTGATCTCATTCCGTAGTCTATCGGTGACGTTGGATGGGCTGAATCGGTCTAAAAGGTCCTTGCAGAGTTCCGCCCATGAAGTGAAAGATCCAACTGGCTGGTTATTCAACCACTATTTCTCCCTATCCCTCAGTGAATAGGGAAATAGCCTTAGCCGCAATACGTCATGGTGTACCCCATGAATCTTGAATGCTCGACAGATGTCCAGGAATCCTCGTAGATGCTACCAAGCATCTTTTGTGGCAGTCCCTATGAAGTGCCCTAGTGTGTTTAGCATGTTGAACATGACAGGCTTCAGCTCAAAATGATCTGCCCCTATCTCTAGTTCTGTTACTATTGGCTCGAACCTTTGAAAGTCATGTTCAAGATAGTCTCTAGTTGTCCGCACTTGGGGTGGATCAGGGGGATCAACTGAGGGTCCTCGTTTACCATTGTCTCTTCCTTTACCTTGCCTTTGTCTTTGTTCTTTAAGGCTTCCCTTAGCTCCCTCTTGATTCGTCTAGTTTCACGCTCAATATCATCGTAAATAATGAAGTTTCCGCTAGGGTTAGCCCTGGTCATACACTTGCAAAGGACACGGTAAAAAAATTTTGATTGAAAATAAAGGAAAAAATAAAAAGGTGCAGAAATTGAAAAACGAAATTTGTTGTTACCAATCCCCGGCAGTAGCGCCAAAAACTTGTAGGGTGTGAAGGTGTTCCTTTTTTGTGGGAGCGCAAGTGCACACTCCTGTCAAGTTATAGTATAAAAGATGTCGAATCCCACGAGGATTGGACAACTTGTCTCGTTCTTTAGTTCCTACACAAAGTAAAGTAAAAATACAAGTCAATGATTGGTTGAGATAGGAAAGTAAATAAAACACAAGTAAAAGAGAAGAGGTGAATCAAGTTGATAGAGTAGGCAGGGTTATGTTGCCACTTAGTGTGAAAACTGCGTTGAATTAGGTATGAGTTATCCTTTTGTTGCCATGATATGTTGCCTCGGTGGGTAGATGGGTGGTAAACTACGACCCTATCATGCGACCACAGCAAGTCACTGCCACTGCAGGGGTGTGTACCGTCTCGGTAGGTGGAATGGAAAGACGTCATGGCGGCAAGTCTAGCAGATACTCCAAGTTCGACAGGATAGTCGATAGTTATCCCTCTTATTTCTAGGTTAGGATGCTCGAGATTGATAACTAGAGGACTAGTGTGGAACCAAATCAATCAACTCGGTTAGAGATCCCTTTTAGCCGTTGAAACTTGTGGACTAGTGTTGAACCAAGTTAGTCATGCCTCCCGTTGTGACCGTACTTAACCCTTTCGTGAGCCTTTCACTTTTGTGCCCGACAAATAGATTCTCTCAAACGAGTGGTGTGGAAAGATTGAAAGAATGAAGAACAATGGATTATGTAAACTTGAAATATTTTATTGAAGGAATAACTCAAAAACCTAAAACAACCGTTTCACTCTAGTTACAACATAACCCTAACCGAATGGAGAATTAGAACATGTCGGCAGAGAGGAGCGCAAGGAAAGTCTATATAAAACCTAGGATGATTTAAACTAGAAGTACAATGGGTATTTATAGGCTTAAAACTAGGTCAAGTCCTCCATGGAGTAGAAGTCCTCTAAAGTAGCTTTTCTTCTTAAATGAAACTTTAAATGATGACTTATTTGCTTGGAATATGGACTCTTCCTCATTTTCCTTAGCCCGCATATAAGCTTGGGAATTTCACTTCGGCAGCCCTAGCCGCTGCTACAGACGTCAGAAAATCACATGAACGTCGTGTTGGAGTATGCCCAAAGACCAATCATATGATGATTGAATAGACATACTATTTTACTAGATTTTTCAAGTAATGACATTGCCATTATTATCATTTGGTATGTTTCTGTGCATCAAACTAACCATTGGATAATAATGTTCATACAATAATATGATTATTGTTAAATAGGATCCTTAGTCGAATATTATTATGGGTATGGACAGTGATAATATATAAAGACTAATATGTGGTTGATGACAAGCGTTGTCATTGACATAGAGATGTCAAAACCAACACATAAGTATTTGTTAGAGAACAACATACTGGATTGACCCGCTATGAGCATGTTTCTTGGGTAATTATGTGACAGTCACAACATTGCTCATGATAAACATATGTATTATCCTCAGACTTGAGATCAACATGATTTCAACATAAAGATTTACGTATTTTGACATAGTCAAACGTGTGTCGTAACTGACTACATTATAAAGACTGATGATTGGATACGTGATGACCTATGTAGTGAAATATGGTTGATCAAGAAAGGATTTGTCCCTCCTACATAATGGGAGAAATATCTTCGGCCACTTGATTGAGTGAGATTAGAAAATGCATGGCCATGCTCGAATATTATGATATGAGATATCATAGAGATTCGTTTATCGTAATCTACTCAAGACATCAAGAAACACTAGATGGACAACGCAAGTGTGACTAACACATGACTTGTGTTCATCTAAGATTTAAAGGACAAAAGGATGAAATACATAAAGGAAGTTTATTCAAGAATTAGGAAAGTCAAACCATGACTTCATGCAACTTAGGTAGCAATGATGTATTGCTAGATGACACTCATTGTTTGTAAAATTAGAACAGTTCTAATTTTGCTACTAACGTTGCATGAACCTACAAGGGTCACACCCTTCGAATGAAACGAACAAAAATTGGAAACCATACTCCCTATTTTAGGGAGGTTGCCGAAAATCCCCTATGGGATAGGGGAAATCGGCAACTCCCTTAAATGGGAATAATATTGGATAAATATTGTATTTATCAAACATTATTTAGAGTATGGGAAATATTTAGAGAATTAAATATTATAGAATAAGATTCTAGAAATTTAAATATATATTTGGAATTTATATAATGTATATTTAATTCCAAGTTTATGTAGAATTAGATTCTACATAATTAAAATATATATTTAAATATATTTAAATCCAAATAAAGATAGAATGAGATTCTATATAATAAAATATATATGTTTGGATTAAATATAATGTATATTAAATCTATGTTTTATGTAGAATAAGATTCTACATAATTAAATATGTATATTTCATTTAATATTATTAAATATAATGTATATTTAATATCAACCAATTTCAAGTAGAATTAGATTCTATGAATTTTGGTTGAACTTGTATTTAAGGAATTCAACTAGAATAAAGTCTCTGAATACTATTTAAAGGGACAAGGGCTAGCAACCAAATCATCCATATTCCTCCTTGCAAATTTCGACATATCCTTGGGAATTCCCCTCTGGAATTTTCAACAAGTCTCTGATTTCTTCTGAGAAGTTGTTCGATATTTTTCTGGTGTTCCTCTTCCCCTGGCAAATTCCTGGCGATTTCCTAGTTCAAATACAAGTCCCGGTAGAACCCCTGGTCGATTTCAGACTCCCTCATGAATCCCTGAAGGGATTTCGACTTCTCCCTAGAAGGTGTTCAAACCTGTCGAAATTTATCCCTAAGTGTTAGGGAGGCGAAAACTTTGTTTGTTTTGTTCAGGTGGACTCCGTAGAGGTCTTTGCGAACCTGTGACGATGTCGGTTTTATTTGACGTGGTTATTCCGACATACCGTCGGTTTTCCAGTTTCCAGAGTTTTAAAAGGTAACTCTTCATCTTTTCACCCCCGGATTCGTTCCTGTACATGGATCCTGGCTGGATTACGTCGGATTAATTTTTTCGCTACGCCACGGGGCGTGCCGACGTGAGCCAACACGTTGGTGATAGAATCAGGAGTTTTAGCTCTACAAATTGCGCTCCGATTATCCAAACTTCCATAGTCAGCTGTCGCGGACAGCAAGGTTGGCAGCAACTTTACTCGGCAGGTGCTCGGCATCAACTTACTTCAGTTGGAACTACTTCAGTACAGCTTCTAGGTTTGCTTCTCAACGTTGTGTCCTCCGTTCCTCGGTTCCCTCATTCAACAGTTAGCACCTACAAGCAAGAATACACTAGGACAATACCTCTTGTTCACCAAATGAATGCTAAGTTATAAAAGCAAGGCAGAACAATGAAATACTGTGAAATGCTATGCATGACCCTAATTATGCCTAAAATGTGCTTAAAACAGTAATAATAAGAGTTGGAAAGTGCATGAAATATAGGGCTTTTGGACACTTTACAGATTTCTATTTGATGCAAGTTGCTATGAGTTGATGTTGAATTTGCCATTTTTGGTTGAGGATTGATCATTGGAGATGTTGTGTATATGTCAGAAGCATGTTTAGGTGGTTTGTATTGTATCAAAGTGTGTTAAACCAGCAAAATGGGACATTACAGGCCCAGGCGTACCGATACGCCTAAGGTCGTATCGGTACGGTAAGGCAAAATTGGACTTGGGGTTTCGGTACACAGGTCACTTTATCCGTATGGGTCAGTGTAATTCTTAAAGGCGTATTGATACAGTAATGAGGGTATCGGTACGATTTTTGGTCTCTAGAAACTAGAATTTGATTTTTACAAAAGTGTACCGTTACACATACGTGTACTGGTACGGTTGGCCATTATTGGTAGTTAATGTGTGTTGACATTCTGCTTTCTTACGTTTTAGTCTGAATGTTGTGGATGCAATTAAATGAGTTTGAATGATCGAGTTGAGCTGAGATTTGACACCATGGCGTGAAATATGACTAATTAAAGAGCAATAACTTAAATTTGGCTGAAGTTCCTGTAATTTGTTAAAATTACAAATTGGTCCCTAACTTATGTTATAAGCAATCGAATGTCAACTCCTTGTATGTTTGAATTGAAGATTCTTCCGATGTAAGTGTGAATCACATAGTATGATCATGTGCATTGTTTGTGCTTCGACTGGTGGATATGGGTAATAATTCTTTTTCGAAGCTGTTCATTATAATTGATTTTCTTTTTTGTATTAATCTTTTACAAATGAATATAGTGATTGAAAATTTGTTGTTTTTCAGTTTTCCAGGTAGCACTCCTCTTCATTTGGCTGCTAGAGGTGGATCTCTCGATTGTATCCGTAAGTTGTTGGCGTTGGGTGCCGATCGTCTTCAAAGAGATGCATCTGGGTATAGTTAAATTTAACTATTGTTTATATGGATTTCTAAATTATTATCTTATTGCAGATCTTTTGTTTAATTGTTTCGAGAGATACCTGATTTAGTCTCATTATATCCTAGTCAATCTTTTTGTCTCACATGGTGGGATTGATGCGTTTTCCTCTCTTTTTCTCTTACCATATGTGATAATGATATGATACATGTCTAATTATTTCAATGAATATATGTGCGTGTGTATATATATTTCATTTGTTTTTGATTATTTTTGTTAACACTTGATGTTGTTATGTTTGTATCTTACAGGAGAATACCGTATGTAGTTGCTCTTAAGTGCAAACATGGAGTATGTGCCGCTCTGTTAAATCCTTCATCAGCCGAACCTCTTGTCTGGCCAGCACCTTTAAAGTTCATTAGTGAGCTCAACGATGAGGCAAAATCACTGTTAGAACAGGCCTTAATGGAGGCAAACAGGGAAAGGGAAAAGAACATCTTGAAAGGAACAGGTTATTCACTTCCTTCACCCTCTCACTCTGATTCCGGGTTAGACGACACTATTTCCGAGGTAAAACTCCGGAACCAAAACCATGGGTTCGATTTCTATATTTAGCTTAACTAAGTTTTTGTTCGAAGTTAGTTTCTTAAAGTCTTGAATGAAAACCTTTTTTTTTTTGTCTTTTCTTTATATCTATCCCATTAAACTTGTTGTGTTTAAATGCCTAGATTTGCCCTTGACTATCTTGGTTTCATTTGTGGTCCAGGGTGAAATTCTTGAGTTCAGCAATCTAGCAATTTACAGCATATTTTTTACTCTAGCATACTATGTAACCTATATTTAAGTCTGCAGATTCTCCAATTTAGCATTTGGTTGCTAGGGTTATGTGAATAAGTTGTGGGCCATGTTTTTCTTTTATTACATGAACTATTTACAACAGTTTGCAGTTGGCAAAAATGGAACTGATATATTCACTGGGGAATTCTTTCGATGTAGGCTAGCGATGCCGAAGTATGCTGCATATGCTTTGAGCAGATCTGCATGATCGAAGTTCAGGACTGTGGCCACCAAATGTGTGCACAATGCACACTGGCCCTTTGCTGCCACAACAAGCCGAACCCCACGACCGCTAGTATAACGCCTCCGTTGTGCCCCTTTTGCCGGAGCACCATTGTCCGGTTGGTGGTAGCTAAGGTAAAAGATTGTGGCGGCACCGACCACGAGATAGACGTCAGTTCCCCGAAGCTGAGAAAACCGAGGAAGTCAAGGAATTTCAGCGAGGGAAGCAGCAGTTTCAAAAGCTTATCTGCAGTCGGTTCATTTAACAAGATGGGGAGGATTTCTGCAGGAAATGAATGGATCGATAAGCAGCCTTGAAATTTGGGAACAAGAAGTGAGATGTTCCCTTTATTTCCCATTGGAAAAAAGAAATTGAAGCAGTCATGGTGAAGACTGGGGACCCATAAGGTATGTAGGTTGGGTCCATTTGGTATTTGTAGATTTGTAGGGGGAAATAAGCAAAAGGGAGGGGAATTCTAGAGAATAACCTTTAAATACAGGTTAAAAAACGACAGATTTGTTTATCGGGTAAAAAGCGGTACATATTTATTATATATTATGTACATAAATCTTTACAAGTTTGTAACACAAAAATGTATATACACAAAATGTTACATGGTAAAAAATTGTGTACATACACAATTTGGTACAAAGAAACATAATTTGGTACAATAATAATAAAGATTTGTGTATATACACTAATTAGTACAAAATATACACAAATTGTTACAATTGTGTAAGAGAAAAAGGTATATACCTTTTATAATACGCTATTTCACCAATGGGGTATCCATACCACCTTTAGGTGGTATCGATGTCGGTTTGACAGACAAGAAAAAATTGGTACATTTATACAAAATGTGTATGTACACAACTTGTTACAAGAAAACACAATTTGGTACAATAATAATAAGGTTTTGTGTATATACACTAATTAATGGGAAATTTACACAAATTGTTACAACTTTGTAAGAAAAAACGGTATATACTTTTTTTAGTACGAGATTTTACCAATGGTCAAAATGGCTCATATGGTTGTAAGGATTTGTGTACATACACAATTTGGTACAATAATAATAAAGATTTGTGTATATACACTAATTAGTACAAAATGTACACAAATTGTTACAATTTTGTAAGAGAAAAAGGTATATACTTTTTTAATACGCTATTTCACCAAGGGGGCATCCATACCACCTTTAGGTGATATCGATGCCGGTTTGGCAGACAAAAAAAAAATTGGTACATTTATACAAAATGTGTATGTACACAACTTGTTATAAGGAAACACAATTTGGTACAATAATAACAAGTGGCAGACATGAAAAAATTGGTACATTTGTTATACAAAATGTGTATGTACACAAAATATTACACAATGTGCATATACACAAATGAGTACAAAATGTACACAAATTGTTACAATTTTGTAAGAAAAAATGATATATACTTTTTTTAATACGTCATTTTATCAAGAGTGCATCCATACCACCTTTAGGTGGTATCGATGTCGGTTTGACAGACAAGAAAAAATTTGTACATTTTATACAAAATGTGTATGTACACAACTTGTTACAAAAAAACACAATTTGGTACAATAATAACAAGGGGCATCGATACCACCTAAAGGTGGTATCGATGCTGGTTTGGCAGACATGAAAAAATTGGTACATTTATTATACAAAATGTGTATGTACACAAAATATTACACAATGTGCATATACACAAATGAGTACAAAATGTACACAAATTGTAACAATTTTGTAAGAGAGAAAGGTATATACATTTTTAATATGCTATTTCACCAAGGGGCATCCATATCACCTTTAGGTGGTATTGATGCTGGCTTGGCAGACATGAAAAAATATGCTATTTCACCAAAGGGTATCGTACCACCTAAAGGTGGTATCGATTCTGGTATGACAAACATGAAAAATTGATACATTTATGTTCTTCGATTTTCCTTTTGTCTACGGATCCTTTTTTCGAGGATTTTTTTGGGCTATTTCTATTCTTCTGCAGACTTCCAATGATGGATTTTTTTTCTTAATTAACTTAAAAAACTCTCTGCAATTTCTTTAGGTCGTTTTCAAGAAGAATGGACAGACGCGTCAATGGCGGGAGGTTTTTTTTTGTTTTCTTTAGCAGCACAATCTGCTCGTCCAGGTTCCCATGGGAGTTAGAATTCATCGAAGACCCCATCATTTCTTCTTTTATAACCTTAGATTCTGAAATTTTTCCCTCAAAAACGAGAATTATTCAAGAGATTTCTAAAAAAAAGTAGAAAAGAGTAAAGGAAAAAGAAATGAAGCGTTGGTGAAGAGCCAATGCTTTTGTGAAAGATAGAGACAAAAACATAAAGGTTACCGGTTTGTCGGGTAACCTTTTATTTATTTATTTTTAATCTAACGACCATTATAAAAGTAGCTTCATTCAATGGCCTAAATTAAAGACTGGTATTTAGTTAGTATTTAAGCCGCCTGTTTTTAGAATACCCAAAAGAGATTGCACGTGTTGGGTTGGTAAGTTTGATGATAGGTTGGTGGGGTCATATTGTTGTTGTAATATCTGTTTACTTGAGATTGAAAAAAGTAGCATTGGGCCATTAGATTAATTTTATTTTTGGAAAGGAATTCATTTTTCCTTGTAAAATGGAAGTAAAAGTTTTGAACATTCTTCAATGGCTGCTCCATGAGAAAGCATGGCATCTTCCCCTTGGAAACAGTCAGATGTGGCCCCACCACAGTCCCGCAATCCTAAAATTAGGAGAGTGTTGATCATTTGACTGTAATAATGTATTGTTTGATGGATTAATATTTGATATAGGTAGTCTAAAAAATGTTTATACAAATCTGTCTATTTTTAAGCTTAAATTTAAAAATTAAAATTTTAATCTTAAAACCCTAAAAATTTAATTACATACCTTAAATTACAACCACAAATCTTAAATTGTAAATCCTACAACTTAAATATCTGACCTCTAACCCTAAATTAAAATACTAAACTCTTAAATAATCCTGCTTGTAAAACTTTATTTTTTCATCATTAGTGTATAGGATAATAAACCTTGTTTGATATGTAAGAAGATTTTTCGTAGAATAAAGTGGAAGTGATGAAATCATGTCTGGATGATGGTTTTTAATGTTTTCATGTTTCCATTTCATTTTTATTTGTATCTCTATTTAGATACATTAAGATTTCAAATACCGATTTGTATGACATATAGTGGTAACATGTGGAAATAGAAGTAGTATTAGGCCCAAAATTTGAAGAAGGCAAATTAATGGAATTGACACCTTTCCCTAAAGTATATTATTATGTTTTTTTTTTTGTCTGACATGATGTAGAACATGTAACACGTGCCAATTTGCTCATTATTAGTTATAATTTGAGCAGAGATGTAAGTTTATTTAAATTTAAAATTAAATAATTGGATCTAATAGAATAAAGGATGATGTTTGTTATAGGAGACTCGAAATTTGAGTATTAATGCACGTAAGATCTGTATGCGTTATCAAATGATTAAAAAAATATAAATAAATATTACCATGTAATTACACTACTATATTAAAAAATCGAATCAACATATAATTTTGTAATTAAATTAAAATCTAAAAAATATGAAAATAATTAAAATATTCAATAAATATATATATATATATATATATATAATTTGAAAATCAAATATTAAAACAATATTTCAGAATGTTACGTTACCCTCCTACCAAATACACTTATTATCTTCTTCCTTTTAAATCCTGTTATTAATGTAAAAATGATATAACTTATAAAATAAAAATACAATTATATGTGTAATCATGAATAATTAACAAATGATCGAATATATCATATCTAAATAATTACATTTAAATTTAATTAGCAAACGAGTTTGCTAAACACGTCCATAGTTTTTTACCCAAAAAATTAATAATCTTAAAATTTTGATTATCTCGTGATCCTATTATTTTTTATAATTAAATAATTTTAATAAAATACATAAAATATTTTGATTTTGAAATTGAGTCACTATTCAAGATTTTATTTTAGATGATTCGTCTTTTCTTTCTCTCTTTCTTTGTAAAGAAGTCATAAGTCTTTATTCAATCTTTTTATTGCACATATGATTCACGCCAACTTTTGTAGTATTTTATTTTTCGTATTTATTTAGTGCGGTGTACATAATATTAACACCATGCTTTTCATTTTCTTTCTACTTTAAAATTTGATTTTAGATAATTAAATTTTTTATAAGGGTAATTTTCACCAGTGGTCTCTTCGTTTAGGGTGTGTTTTATTTTGGTCACCAGAATTCAAAAACGATTATTCTGGTCACTTACGTTTAAAATCGTTTATATTTTGGTCCCTTAGCCTTTAGTCTTCGTTACTTTAAAAAATTAGTTTCTAATTTAACCCCCAAACTTTTAAAATTTTATTTTTCACCATCTTCCCCAAAAATTATAAAACTAAAACCCCATAAAATTAAATCAATGGCTATAACCCACCACTACAACCCATTCCCCCAAGATTAAAAGCGTCAACTTCCACTACAACCAATAAAATTTTATTTTTCATATCAGAGGAGGCTTGAAGCCATGTCTGAGATCAAAGTTATTATTCTAATAGTTTGCAAAGTATAATATAGCATAAACTAAGAGGAAACATTCAACATATAACACCATTATCACTTCATACCGAATATACCAGGTGATAGTAATTGTGCGAGTGAATGAGAGGAATCAGGTGAAAATAGCCCTTTTGTTCTGGTTCTCAACAGGACACAACTTATCTAAAGTTGTCTAGAATTCCTTAGATTCATTGATATTTTAACAATTGGCAGATAAGAAAAAGAAACCCCAGCTATGTTATTAGCTATAATTTCTATGTTAAGACCCAATAGAGCTCGGATATCAAAATCTAAATACAAAAGGCAACATCCAAATTGAACCAAAAGAAATTGAAACTGGCAACAATAAGAATAACATATCCCATGGGAACTCCTTGTTGCGAATGTGCAAATGTGGGTACGCCTGCAAACATCCACATATGATGCATCCAATAATTAAAACTAATAACAATATTTCTTAAAATTATATATATAAATAAATTAAACCGAGTAAACATAAGCTTACATGAGGCTCTTCATGGTGGGGATGACCTTTTGAGAGATTGTAAATGGCTAAAACAGTGCAAGTAGCGGCACCCAAATATGTTATCTTTTCCCATTTTGTCGTTTTATCTGGAAAGTAAAACGATAAATTCATGTTCAAATAATTACATCTGATATGAAAAATAAAATTTTATGAGTTGTAGTGAAAGTTGACGCTTTTAATCTTGGGGGAATGGGTTGTAGTGGTGGGTTATAGCCATTGGTTTAATTTTATGAGGTTTTAGTTTTATAATTTTGGGGGAAGATGGTGAAAAATAAAATTTTGAAAGTTTGGGAGTTAAATTAAAAACTAATTTTTTAAAGTAACGGAGACTAACGGCTAAGGAACCAAAATAGAAATGATTTTAAACATAAGTGACCAGAATAATCGTTTTTGAATTCTGGTGACCAAAATAAAACACACCCTAAACGAAAGGGACCACTAGTGAAGATTACCCTTTTTATAATTGTTCCGTCTGTTCGACATTATGATGTTAACGACATTTAATAATTAATATTTTTTTAACAAAATTTAAAGTTTGATGGTTATTTTATAACATTTAAAAGTTTATTGCATAAAATAATTATTTTAAGACAATTTTATGATCAATTGTGAACTTTACCCTTTATTTATGAAAAGAATTATATTGTATCGTGAACATGTCCCCCCTTGTCTTTAGTAAAACAATTACATCATGTTTGATTGGCTTGTAACTGGTGTGTTGGAAATATAGTTGTGGAATGAAACTGTTAGCACTAATTGGATGAAATGAAGCAAATAGAAAGAAATCGAACTATTTGTTGTGTCGTTGTATGACCACCGTCTTAGAAGTAAATTCGCCCCGATTGGTGTAATCGTTGCACTAGACGATGTCCCCAAGATTAACACAACGCCTTTAAATTTCGTACACCGAAATTTTGAAGTTGGACAAAGTGGTATCGCCCCTCTCTTCTCGATAACATGAAACACATGATAACGTTTTTAAGATACACTAAAAATGAATCTCAAGCATTCTATTTATAGGCTGAAAAGTGGGGCTAAAATTGACAAATCACTCACAACAATAATAACAAACAACTTAATTTGTTTCTAACTGTCATATTAAGTATGATTTAAATCACGTGACTGCCATATTAATATGCATTAAATGGGTGATTAAATCATGTAACTCCATATTAAATATGCAGTAGTAAATGAGTGAAAAACCTTCCAAATCTAATTATCCAATATTTTTAACATTCCCCCACAAATGCGCAAATAAAATGAATTTTGAGGAGAAAAACTATGAGAAGAGCAATAGCGAGATTAGTTGCTTGAGTACTAGTGAACGTATCTGAAACTAATACATAGTGACGATGAGCGATCATTCTCTTTGAAAAGTGAACGAATCTTGAACTTGTAAAGATAGGGGTAAACTCATGACACACGACTAACCTCATTCATCCACTATGTCCGCGATAAATCAACAAATATATTTATGCATATATGTATAAATATATATAGCCACACCTCAAGATTCTAATAAATGTACTAAAAAGATAACTCAATGTCTTTCATAGAAGGTGGCAAACCCTTCTCACTTACGTAGGTAATTTCATAAGGTCTATCTCAACATAAACCACTCGAATTAGGGCTATGAAATTATTAAGAGTTTTTTTTTTTTGTAAACTCAACGTCACAATAAAATATGTGAATTCTTCAAGTTCATTTTAAATGAGCTACCCAAACTCTAGAATAAGAATTCATTAAGAATAAAAACTCAAGCATTCAATATGTCCTTCTTAAATAAAATCACCCAAACTCTTGGGATTGAATTCATTAAGAGTATAAAAATCATCCTTCTTAGAGGTGAGTTCATATAGTCCTTCTCAATAGAACCACCCACTTAACATTGACTATGAACTTATTAAGAGTAGATATTTATCCAAAAATCAGTAAATTCATCAAGTCTTTCTCATTAAGACCACCCAAAGCCTGAACTATGAATTTATCGAGAGCAATAAAGCTTATCATGTGCACTCACATTATTCGTCACAGGGATAGGTAGGTAGAAATGCACACTATGAGTCATTCCATGGTTTCGTATGACCACATTGAACTTAGATAACTAAGTTGGGTATCCACCATGAATTCCTCAACCAATGAGCTTTAAATACATCCCTCTCGACGGATCTAGAACCAACTTTTGACTTTAACCTTTTGTAAACAGAACAACTAGGTTCCTCTCTAATTTTAATCATCATTTTAAGATACTCACACATTTCTAACATTTTAAGATAGAAATAAATTGATAAGTGTCTTGGACAACGTGTAAACAAATCTCAATCATACTAAAGTATAGTCTTTTTAAGTTTATCTCATAAAACTATGTTTTAACAAACTTAAATTTTCTTTACACATTAATATATTTTTAAAGTTTTGAGAAATTACTAACCATTAAGATTAGTATGCATAATCTCAAACAATTATAAAATTCTTTATATCTCATCAGTAGTTATTCATAACTTTTTCTCATTAAATTTCAGTTTTCCTAACTCTTCATAAGAAGTGTTTCAAAATATTGTACAAATATTTATGAGGAGTTTTCAGCTTTTCCTAACAACAACAAAATTATCTCAAGTCTGTTACAAAATATTTCAACACAACTCCTGAGATAGACTATCTATTTTCTTTCCTCTACTTAAGAAAATAACTCAAATAGATTTAATAGCTACAAGCATATTTTAGTAGCACTGATGTATATCATATTTTTATTCATATTAGTTAAAATTATTGACTTAAAGAGATCACAAAATATTTTCATCTACTATGACCAAATGAATTTATCTCAATAAGATTTATCAAATATTACTCTTAACTTCTACATTAAGTTAAAGAGTGTCATAATATTTTTACACATTGGAACAATGAGCATAGTATTAAAATAATGCAGCATGTAGGTATCTAGGAAAGAGAGGTAGTGCACTAGGAACACTTAATACATAGTCTTTAACAAAACCAATCCTAGACATGCACATTCTGTACAATCACAATACTTTCCAATAATCCATTTAAGAATTTTTCGCAGGTTGTGGGAATTGAAATCAACTCCTTGATAAGGATATTCAATTGGAGAACTTAGTCCAACGATATTTCCTTATGCTCATTCGTAGATCTTATCATATAATTGTTGGCTACCCATAATAGAATTTATGTTAACAAGCTTCTTAACATTCCACTTTATTCATATTTAAAAGCTATTAAAATCTCACTTATTGAGTATTAAAAAATATTCATTCGCAAAATATATGCAACCTATTTTCATAGGTTACATTTGCATTTATTATCCTCACATGTTTTCCGACGAATTTGGATAAGGTACTGTCAAAGTTCAATATGAGGACATATCTTTCAATCTAATTTTTTTTCATTCGCAATTTCAAGATTCAAAAAGCATCATAAAAGAAACTCATCATAGATTTTCAAAGTCATGAAACAATTGTTTGACTTTAATTACGTTGTAATTTTTAACTGATTATTTAACCATTTTCTTATCAATTATCAAAGCCTCGATATTTGAATAAATATAATATTTATTCGTGTGTTTTTTCCTTTTCCCTCCATCGAATTTTTTCTAGACGTTGAAACATCGTAACTGTCACAAGAAAGTATAAATTTCATTAATCTCATTAAAAGAGATTATTACTTTATTAGCACCCATAAATGCAATTTAATTATCCGTCTCAAATGCTTTGCAAGTCATAACCCACAAAATATTTATTGGCAAATAAAAAGACACCAATAATTTAATCGAAAGGATTGAATCATAATCCACCTACTTTGTTGCCCCCACATGGGTTACAAGCAGGCGTTATCCCATTTGGCTAGATTTAATTAGATAAAACAACCAATAATTTCTTCGGTAAGGCAACCAAAAATTTATTTAGTAAGGCATCTGAAAATTTAACCGTCTCAACCATCTCAAAACACAATTTACGCAACCACGTCACAATCACTGAGAAAAGCTTTCTCAAAAGCTGGATTTGCTTTAAATTTCAACCATGTTGCAGTAGCAGTAGAATTTGCTTCTAATTTTTTGGAAATATAGTTGTGAAATGAAACTATTAGAAATGACTGGATGAAAAAAAGTAAATTGAAAGAAATCGAATTATTTGTTGTGTCATGGTATAACAACTTTCTTAGAAGCAAATTCGCCTCGATTGGTGTAATCGCTGCATTGGACGATGCCTCCCGAGGTTAGCACAACACCTTCAAATTTTGTACACCCGAATTTTGAAGTTGGACAAAGTGATATTGCCCCTCACTTCTCGATACCATGAGACACATGAGAATGTTTTTTAGACACACTAAAAGTGAATTTGAAGCATTCTATCTATAGGCTGAAAGCTTGGGTTAAAATTGACAAATCATTTACAACAATAATGAAAAACAAATTAATTTGTTTGTAACTGTCACATTATGTATGATTTAAATCACGTAATTATCATATTAATATGCATTAAATAGGTGATTAAATTATGTAACTCCATATTTTTTTGAATAATCTAAAGATGATTACAAGGTAGAATTTATGTAACTCCATATTAAATAGGAAAATACTTTGATGCACAAGCTGTGTAAACTTTAGTTTACACAAGCCCTTTAATTTTAGGGTTTAGGGTTTAGGGTTTTAGTTTAGGGTTTAGGGGTTTAGTATGTAGGGTATATAATTTAAGGTTTATGGGTAGAATTTAGAATTTAGAGTTTAGGATTTAGGGCTTAGGTTTTATGTTGCTAGGGTTTGTGATTTAGATTTTAAATTTTATAAAAGGAATGTGTAAAAAAAATTTACACAGCTTGTGCATCAAAATAAAACCCTATTAAATATGCAGTAAATGAATGATTTAAATTATGTAACTGCCCTCTTAAATCTATAATAAATGAGTGAATAACCTTCCAAATTTAATATACTAGCATTTCTAATAGTGTGATGTATTATCTAACACATATGTATTACATAAAGTACAAATAGAAATGTGTTTGGTAAGATGATATTAAATACATCATATTATTTAAGTTGAGTGATATTTATCACTAACCCACAAGTAGTATTTTATTTAACATGCATGTTTTACGCCAATTTTTTTAATTATACCTTCATATAATTTTTTTTACATATTTACATAATGTAAATATGCTAACCTTAAACCATAAACCCTAAACCTTCATACTATTTTCCACATATTTACATCAATGTAAATATGCTAACCCTAAACCATGAATCTTGAACCCTAAAAACTTGACCCATGAACCATAAACCATAAAATCATAAACCTCTGAACTTAAAACCATAAACCCTAAACCCCAAAACTCCAAAATCCAAACCCTAAAACTCAAATCAGAAACCTTAAATCATAAACTCTAAATCATATAACACAAACCTTAAACTCTAAACTCTAAACCCCTAAACAATAAAACCTAAACCATAAATCCAAAATATAATATAATGATAAATGTCAAAATGAGTGGAAAATATGAAGCTGGAATTTAAAGGTGTTGCGCTGCATGATGTACTATAATTGACATGCAAATAGTGCATGTATACACGTCGAACAAGTAGTAAAGTGATGAGTGAGTATTGTCTCCATGGGGATTGGAGGTATTTCAAGTTAAGCTTAAGCACACGAAACAAAAAAAATGAATATTGATTAATGAGCAAGTTTTAGATGAGTAAACAAATGCTATAGCAAAAACAATATAAGAAAACACGAGTAAACTGAATGAACTTTCAACGTCCTCTCACGTGTAAAACTCTCTGTGGAATGATTGGCTAGGCTTGCTAAGGAATCCTTTACTTAAGTCTCATGCATGTCTAACTTTTTTTCAGCCAAACATATGCTCGACAAAGTTTACAACAACACTTCTAAACTATCTCTAGCAAGAAACCTGACATCCAGGATGTTACGTCAATACCTCTCAGCGTGAACCCTAGCAAACTAATTATCGATTAAGCACTACTCTTTTTAGTCGTTGAAACCTTATCCTTAACTCTAAGATGATTTAGGGTTTGCCTCTCAGCACAACCCCATTGTCCATATAGATCTAGGCTTAACTCTCTCGACCATTAAGCACATCAATACTTAAGTTAAGGCTACTCTCGAATGCTCTTACAAACCTAAGGCAATAAAACAATGAACAAAACATTTAAGGAGCTGAAAATAACTTAACATCCATTAAAACCAAAATAAAATCATCCAAAGCAAGCCCAAGCCACATAAATCAGTTCATGGTTGGGCAATAAACATCTATCATCATTCGTTTGAAACAACCCATTCCAGAGATAAATGCTAAAGCAAAACAACTAAAAGGGAAGGAAAAACTCCCAACGCCGTCTTGGACTACCACGAACTGCCCTAAGCTTGTTTCTTCTCTCGAACGCAAGTAAGATCATCCCTTGAAGCTTCAACTATAGAGGAAAGCAAGGTGAAGAAGATGAAGAAAGTGGTCGAATCTCCTCCTTTCTTTCCTTGCTTAAAAAGCTTCTTTTTCAATTATCTTTCCTCTTCCCTTTCTATGTGGGCTTCTTGTCCTTTATATTGTGGAGGCTCCTAGGGTTTAATGCCCTAATATTCCTTGAGGGTACTAGGGAATATTCCCTCTTCATGTGTGGCACAAAAGGCAAATAGGGGGTTCGCACATGTGGGCCAAAGAGAATGTCTTCGATGCTTTTGTCCTTTTCTGTGCCCAAAAATGTTGTCTAAAATGTTGCAGCATTTTGCCTCCTTTTCCCAGCTTCACTCTTGCTTCACCTGCACATTACCGCACCAGAACATACCCTTCCAGCAACATCAAATCTTGTAAAATAAATCAAACCACCAAACAAGCAAATCTCTATGCAATTACATGTCCTAAATGCATCTATATGCTATGAAATGATCTTGAAACCAAGCAAATACTTAAGTAAAAAGGCATGAAATATAGGTATTTTTGCAAGTTATCACACCCCCAAACTTAAGCTATTGCTTGCCCTCAAGCAATGAGTAGAGAAAAACAAAAACAAATGTTGTGGCAAAAATTTAATTCAAGATAGCTGCTATGGCAAAATTTCAGTCCTTAGAAAATATAGGCTTTCATACTTTAGACATAAATGAGATTTTAAGAATAGCTTCTTAGAGCAAGACCTTTTGTTGGTGTGTGTGTAATTGCATGCAACTTATGCTTAACAGAGTTGGAAAATTTTTAATCAAGAATTCAAGTACATCCTAACGTGTAACTATTTAAGCACAAATTTACTCCCATAATTCAACTGTTTTTCTTTTAAGAAGGGTGTCAGCTCATCACACCTACCATCTCTCACTCTAGGTGAGCAGGGAGCATACCTCTCACCCCTGAGCTAGTAGGTAGAGTCATCTCGTGACAACTTTCATTCACTCATTTGATGTTGCTGCCATTTATTTAAGAATGGTTTCCGGGCAATGCAACACAAAGTGGAGTGTCCTTCTACATATATGTCGTAGCATTTATTCATAGTTTACTATATTCAATGGGCACAGAGGAGTTTGGCCAAGCCTTTACTGCTTTCATTTATCAATTAAGATCATTGACTTCTTTTACACAAGGATAAGTATGAGTTTTAAAAAATTCTCTAACAGTCTTAAGCCTACGGAGCATACAATCATATAACAATGTAAAGATAAAGCATCAAGCCCTAAAGTCAGTTCGACCAATCTCAATAGTCATGCATGTTCAATCAATCCATAGCTATAAAAATATTTATCATCAGACATCCTCAATTTGTTCATACAACTATCATAGAATAAAAAAACATGCCATAGCAAAGTTTCTGTTTCTAGCTACAATGCAAATGACTAACTATGGGCACTAACACCCCCAAACTTGAAAGATGAAGTGTCCTCAATGCAATAAAAATAAAACTAAATGCAGCTATTCTATATGCAATGCAAAGTGAAGGGTGTACCTCACTTTTTGGCTTTTACTGTTTTGGTGGCGAGATGCTTGATGCTCGTTGATTTAAACGAGGTGATGGATGGGTCATCTGCTTCTTGTTCTCGTGGAGGGGTAGAGACTCGTCCGGCTGGTGTCTCTTGATTGGTCGAGTTTGTATCTGACTCGTTCTTCTCAACAGGTGTGGTGCAAATTTGACCGACAGTACTGTAACACCCCCTTCCCGGCCTGGTAGAGAACCGGGTCGGATAGTGTTATCGGAAAATATATTTAGAGATCAAAACTTAATTCAGAGTTCAAAAATTATTTTGGAGTATTTTATTAATCTCTTTTAACAACTTACTCAAATTAGGGTCAACTTTAAACTTTTTCGAACTTAGGGACTAAATTGTAATTTTTACAAATTAGGGGTCCTTATCTGAATTCGTGTTACCATACTGAAATTAAACTTACTAATTATTAGCTTGTGAAATATCATTACCAACGAAGGTCATTTACATATCCGATGAGACGATACAATATTTATTGACTATTTTGTAAATTATTCAAATCTGTTTTTATTCGGGTTAGCCTATCAAACAGTTTCCAAACCTTACCAAGTTTTACTAGAAAGTATAAAATCTATATTTCTGATAGCATGTCAAATTTTAAGGCATTTCGAATCGATTTACCTAATTTTCACCTTTTAGCACGTATAAGCTCATTTTACTAGTTTTAACCATTCTCTAACATATGCCACCATACTAGGAGTTCAGGGCAGAAATTAACTTACATGTGATTCATAAGAGTGACTTGCAACCGAAACAACACGATCGGAGGTCAAAATTCATTATGGTCCTTAAATGTATAAGACACACGAATATTAGGCTTACATAGCCTAGTGAGGTAGTTTCAACAAATGTAATGAATGTCCACAATTATGAATGACATGATGAACAAATACATAACATAGATATAATCTAATAGACATATCATCATGCTTATTCCACAATTCACATGCTTTCATATTCACATAAACATTTCACATAATCATATTGTCACAACAAAATTCATAGGCACATATCATATTAGGTACCATTGGATACACGGATTCCCTGTACACCATATCATAAATCGGAAAATGAGTCGTAGCTCTATATATTCCTCACACATCCATCCTTTTATCTCCCACATATAGGTCGTAGCCCTGGACCGTAGTCCTCCCTTACATGGTGAGCTCAAATAATCCTATGACATGCCAATTGTATCCAATGTCCATAAATACACACAAATTCACATAGTCCATGATTTTCGGATCATATCATATCAAATAACAAGATGAGCCGTAGCTCCATATCAGGTAGCATTTCATATTATTTTCACATACATGTAGCATACCATAGTCATATTCGAACATATCAAAGTAATGCAAGGCACTTACCAAATTTATCATTCGAACATAGTTGCTCTACGTGAGCCCTTAACAAATGCAAACATAATCATAAATAATGCAACGGGACGACACCGAGCCTATCCCTTGACACAACTACACTCACCTCGATATTAGGATTCTCGTATAATGACGTCTTTTCCCTTGGTTGACGGTTGTTCTCTATCGACTTCTTGAACTAGATTAAATTAGAATCGGTTAGGACCGACAAGACAATATCGAATAAATATAAAAATATTAATTAGACTCGACACTGAAATTTAAACCAACCAAAGATTTAAACTTACCCTGATGTCGGTAGAGATTCGATATTACTATATCAAAAATATCAGACCACCAATCTAATACTGAACCACCTAATTATTTTTCTGTCTTCCTTTCACTAATTCCTTAATCTCAGTATGTCTCTAACTTCATTTCTTCGTGTATTCCTTGCGCAGAGTCCCCCCCTCTATTTATACACAATTTGGCCGGTCTCAATGGCTTTCCCACGTTCCACGTTGCTTGGAAATAAAACTACCAATGGTCTTTGATATTCTCCATGTGGGAGTTGATGGCTTGATTCATATCATGCTTTGGTTTCTTTGTTGCCACGTATAGTGGCAATTTGCCATATTTAATTTGCTTGTGCCAAATCATGGTGGCGAATGCCACATTTTAGGTCTTTCGGCCACATGGCCATTTGTGGTGGCCAATTCATTTGGCTGCCACGTTCTTTCACTTTTTTTAATAATAATAATAATAATAATAATAATAATAATAATAATAATAATAATAATAATAATAAATTAACTCGAATAATCTAAATAAAATCGAATAAATTATGCAATCGACACTCGGTCACCGGAACCTAATTTTGACTAGACCGGTTTTTGGGATGTGACAACTCTCCCCCTCTTATGAAAATTCGTCCTCGAATTTTCACTTCAGGAGAGTAGATGAGGATATTGTTTCTGCTTAGTCTCCTCGGGTTCTCATGTTGCCTTTTCAAACGAATGACTTCGCCGCAAAGCTTTCACAAATGGTACAAATTTATTTCGAAACCCCTTACCTTTTCGTGCGAGGATTTGAACATGTTATTACTCGTAAGTCAGATCAGGCTGAATTTTTACAGACTCCGACTCGATCAGAAGGGTCTGATCGGTACCTCCGTAGCATAGACACATAAAAACATTATGGATTTGACTTAACTTCTTGAGGAGAGCTAGTCGGTAGGCAACAAGTTCTACTTTTTTGATCATTCAAATGGGTCTATGAAACGAGGACTTAGTTTCCCCTTTTTATCAAAACGAAGGATCTTCTTCCACGGAGATACTTTAAGGAAGGCTTTCTCACCAACGTCATATTGAATGTCCGTTCTTTTCAAATCTGCATAGGCTTTCTATCGATCAAAAACAATGTTGAGTCGATAACGAATGATGGTTACCCTTTACCAAGCTTGGTCCAAAGAGGGGTTCTACATTTTCTTTCATAAAGAGTTTCGTACAGGGCTGTTGATGGTAACTAATATTTTACGCAAACTCTTCTAAGGGTAGGTATTTCTAAAATTGATAACACAGGCTCGTATTTTCTAGAATCTTCAAAGAATGATTGGAATTGGTACGGAATACTTATACATACGAATTGAAGGAAATTATAGGGTTACCTGAATACCCTATTTAGATTAGCCATCGGTTTGAGGATGGATAGCAGTGCTTAGATGCACTTGGATTCCCAAAGCCTCATGTAAGGCCTTCCAAAATCGAGACACGAAACGTGGCTCGCGTTCGGAAATAATAGACATAGGAAGTCCGTGCAAACAAACAACTTCACGAATATACAACTCAACTAGCTAGGAAAGATATAGTCCATTCTTACTGGAAGGGAATGAACAAATTTGGTGAATCGGTCCACAATGACCCAAATAGCATTATTCTTCTCTGGTGTCATTGGTAGACCGCTTACAAAATTCATCATAATACGTTCCCACTTCTACTGTGAAAGCTCAATGGGTTGCGAGAGACCATTGGGCACCTTTTGCTCGGCTTTAACCCGTTGGCAGGTCAAACACCTAGCAATAAAGTCTATGTTTTCACCTTTTATATCAGACTACCAGAATAACCTCTTTAGATCCTTATACATCTTGATAGTTTCAGGATGAACAGAAAATGGACTAGAGTGGGCTTCACTTAAAATTTGATTCCAAAGATCATCATTATCGGAAACACAAATACGGTTTCGAAAGCACAATAACACTTCAGAATTCATAGCAAGGTCAAGATTTGGTTTATTCTTAGCGATAAGGGTTCGCAACTCCTCGTTGGATTCTTGGAGTGCCTTGATTCGGGATACAATGGTTGATTGAACTCTTAGTTCAGCTAAAAAGAGATCCAATTAAGGATTGCACAGATCTTCTTTGGATCAACTTATATTCTCACAAAAGAGATCACATGTCCCAAAAATGATATTTCAGATAGCCAGAATTCGCATTTACTGAATTTAGCGTATAATTGTTTCTCCCGGAGAGTCTAAAGTACAATCCGGAGATGTCCTTCTTGAGTAGTAGAATCTTTAGAATAGATCAGAATGTTTTCTACGAACATAACCACGAAGATAGGGCCGAAATACGCGGTTCATTAAATCTCTGAAAGTTGTAGGTGCGTCTGTGAGCCAGAAGGCATCACTAGGAATTCGTAGTGACCATGTCTAGTCCGAAAGATAGTCCTTGAAACATTAAACTCCTTTACTAACATTTTATAGTACCCGGATCGCAGTTTTAACTTAGAAAATACATAAATATCTTTCAATTTAATCGAAGAGATCTTCGATCCTCGGTAATGGATACTTATTCTTAATCGTTATTTTATTCAACTGGCAGTAGTCAGACGTACCGATTCACCATTTTTTTTACAAACAAAACTGGAGCTCCCCAGGGTAAGGATCTCGGTCGGATGAGTCCCTTATCTTGAAGGTTTTCAATTTGAGCTTTTAATTCCTTTAACACTACCGGAGCCATTCAAAATGGAAACCAGAATAGTTTCAGGTTGTACTTCTATCCCTAGTTCTATTTTACGGGTGGGAGGAAATCCCAAAAGTCCACTGGGAAATACGTCAGGGAATTCTTTCACCATTTACACATTTTTGAGTTTTGGGATTTTCTTTAGACTCTATTGCATACTTAATAGTCTTAAAAGAGATTAATAAAATACTCCAAAATAATTTTTGAACTCTGAATTAAGTTCTAATCTCTAAATATATTTTCCAATAACAATATCCGATCCGGTTCTCTACCAGGCCGGGAAGGGGGTGTTACAAGTACACTTTGTGCCAGTCCTCGTTAAGACATGATTTGGTGTCTGGGCATGTGAAGGTGTGGGAGTAGAGTGCATAGTGTCATCATCATCAGACTGGATGCTCACAGGGACAATAGTGGGTTCTTTGGTTGGTGGCGCCATGGGAGCCTTACATGTTCTCTTGCGCTTTCTTCAGTGGTGGACATGTTGTGGCATCAATGGCCTGGTTCTGGGAGGGTGGCTGAGGTTGTGCAGGGCTTTTGCTAGAGGCTGGTGTTTTCTGTGCAGAAGTGGGGGGTCATTTTTACGTACTAGCAAGAAATTAGGGAATGCAAGAGCGTTTGGATGTTCTCTATTTATGAGCACAAGTGCAAACTCCTATTAAGTTATAGTATAAAAGATATCGTCTCCCACAGGGATTGGACAGCTTGATTCGAATTGTTGTTCCTGCACAAGAAAAAGTAAATGCACAATTAATTTGATTTTTGGGAAGAAAAGTAAAATAAAAACACAAGTAATTAAAAAAGAAGAAATTAGGTTGAAAGAATGGGCAGGGTTATGTTGTTGCTTAGTGTGAAACTATGTTGAACATGACAAGTTGTTTTGCGCTGCCAGACTCTACTGCCTCGGCGGGGGATGGCAGGTAGAATGCTGAGACCCTCTCGCTACCTCGGTAGGGGAATGAAACTGTGTCTCGACGGCAAACTCGGAAAAACTACAAGGCTCGGCAAAACGCTTCGAAAGTGATCATGCTTATGTCTAAGGAATTCTGTTGATGCCCACTGCAGATAATACCAGTCGCGACGTGAATCGTGCAAAGACAGCAATGTTAACTCGTCCTCTTTTAGCCGTCTTAAACCCTAACATATATCTAGGCCGGATTGAACGTACCATCTACAAATGAAATCCTACTTACTTCTTTCATGAGTTTGACTCTCTCAATACCGAACAAATGGATATAATTCAACTAATCTTTCGCCTTAATTGAAAACTATAAAGAACATGGAATAAGTAAACCTTAAAGTTTTATTTGCAAAAACAAACTTAAAATCCTAAACAACCGTTCTCACACTAATTACAACATAACCCAAACCCAAGGAGAATTTAGAACATAGTGGCAGAAAAAAAAAACCTAAATTATGCCTAAGGGAAAACCTAACTTGTTTTGAAATAGAATTACAATGGGTATATATATGCATTAGCTAGGTCTAGTCCTTCTTGATGTAGAAGTCTTCAAAGTAGCTTTTTTCATTAAATGTGACTTTAAGCTCTGACTTCCTTAAGTTGAATGTGGACTTTATCACGTTGCCTTGCTCTGAAAGAAATCTCAAGTTCTTTCTTAGGTGGCTCTGCCTGCTGCTACAAACGTCGGAAAATTAAGTGGACAACATCGATAGAATCAGGATTTTCTGCTCTACAGATTGCACTCTGGTTCTCCAACTCCATAGTCTGTTGTCTTGGGCGGCAGGTTGGGCGGCTGCAGCTACTCGGCAGCTATTGTCTCTGTTTGGAACTGCATCAATACAACTCCTTGGTCTGCTGCCTCAGCATCATGTCCTCAGCTCCTCTTTCCCTCTATCAGCCTTTAGTACCTGAAACTAAAACTAAGCTAAAACAATATATTTTCTTCACCAAATAACATATAATTAATAAAAGCATGGCAAAGTAAGGAAATACTGTAAAATGCATTCCATGGTCCTAATTATGCCTAGAATGTACTAAAAAACAACAATAATATGAGATGGAATGTGCATGAAAT
Organism: Hibiscus tridactylites; assembly: GCA_958450335.1. Classification (NCBI taxonomy): domain Eukaryota; kingdom Viridiplantae; phylum Streptophyta; class Magnoliopsida; order Malvales; family Malvaceae; genus Hibiscus; species Hibiscus tridactylites. The sequence goes on along the minus strand of OY288289.1, from coordinate 42,505,037 downwards.
ATAGAACTTTTGGACACTTTACACACCCCCAAACACGAACTATTGCTTGTCCTCATGCAATGCAACCTAAACATACTTGCCCTTATATTAACCAGAAAGAAAAACTTGATTTCGCACCTCAAGGCCGTGGCACCTATAGTAGATTAGTGAAGGCAAAATAGCAAGAAAATAACTAAGAATTAATTTCTGTAATGCCAATGCAGTGTGTGCAAAACTGTGTACAAGTTGAATATGCAGAATAACTAGATAAACAAAGATGCTTTTATGATATATAAGGTTGCTAGTGAGACAACACAGTTAAGCACAATTATTTAATCATGGAAATGAGGGCTTCAGCTTATCACAACTACTCTTCTAGGTCTAAAATTAAGATAGGAGCAAACTACAAAACCCCAAACCCATAGAGTAGAGCCATCCCGTGAAGACTTTCATTCACTCATACTAATTTGTCCTTCACTTCAAAATTTTTAGATGCGTAGACTTTGATAGCAGCGGAGTGTCCTCGCACATGATTCTTGCTAGAGTCTGTTTCGGGTACCTTTAGGGAAAAACAACAATTTTTCTTTGTTTTTTTTTCTGTTGTCGTGGCAGTGCTGCATTTTTTTGTTTCTGTTTTCTGCCTCGGCGGCTACCTGCAACTATTGTTAGAATTTTGCAAAGAATTCTTAAAACAAATCAGTCAGTGTTAATTAGATATTCTAGCAAATTTAGCAAGTAACAGAAGTGTGTGACAGTTTTGGCAACTCAAAAAAATTAAGTCATTTTCCATGCTTTTCCCAAATTAAGTTCAAATTGGTGCGAAAATAATTAATCGGCTAACTATCATAGGCACAAGTTATAACAGTTTTTTCTATTTCGATTTATACTAAGGCAAGTACAATGCAACCTATATGCTATTAAGTATGCCTAAACAAAAATGTGAGAGCTACTATCCCCCCAAACTCGAGATGGGCATTGCCCTCAATGCACAAAATAAAAGTAGAAAATAAAAAATAAATACAAGTGATAAAAACAGAAAAATAATATAAAAGAGAAAGAAAAAAAACTAGAAATTTGATGATGGTTGAGAGGAGGATTGAGTCTTTGCTGCTGAGGAGGAGGAGGAGGATTGGATGATTAGACGGTGGCCGAAAGATGTCCGTGCAGCAGACTTAGCATGTGAGACTTTTGTTGTCTGCGATGGCTGGACTCTTTTGGGAGTGGGATGAGGTTCTGCAGGAGGAGCGACATGAGGGTCTTCGCTCTCTTTTGATTCCGTTCCATTGTCCAATGGCTCGACAACTATGATGTGTCACTTCCTCTTCCTTGTTCCTTCCTCCGTTGGTGATGCTGGAGGGTCTATAGCCATTGAGATGGATGTGCTACTACTGCTTCCGTTATTGGCTACTGCTACTACACCTCTTCTGATGAGGATGTGTTTGCCACTATGCAGATGGGGCAATGATGTTGCTGATGCAGCCCGTTGGTGCTCGATTCTTTTGTTGTTGTCGATGAGGATGCGCAGAAGAGTGGGGACTTCACTTGTTAGGGCAGCTTTAGTACTTCCGAGGGCGACTGGAGTAGCAGGCTGGGTGGCTAGGTGTGATGGGCTCTGTCTCCGGGGCCTGCATCATCTGTATGTGGACTTTCCTGGTCCACCCCTCCTTTGCTGTTATCATCACATTCCCAGGGTCGCTTGAGACGTTGAAATTGGCACAAAGGCCGGTGATGAGTGACGGGAAGTATATCATGCTTTTCGTATTGCGGAAGCAATTGTGGATCTCCTTGCATATGATCTCCCCAACATTAATGGGTCGGTTCATCATGATGTTGTGGATTAGTATGAGGCGCGTCTGGTCGATAGTGGAGTTGTGGGAGGTGGGCAACAGGCGCCTCTTGATGAAGGTAATCCATAGCATTACCCCAGGCAGTAGGTGGCGGCATTGGACAGAGCTGCCATGCGTTCCTGCCAACTAGGGTGTGTTGGGCTTGCACATCTTGGCCTTGAGCCTGTCCTAATCGGCAGTGGTCAGTGACTGCCTCCACTCCTAATGAGGGTTGTCATCCATGTCTAGGCCTTAAAATTTGTTTATTACGGTGGCATTCAACTTGACAGGCTCCCCTCGGACATATACAAATGGCAATTCTAGTTAGGGATGATGGCCATAGAATTCTCTTACCAAAGTGATGTTGGCCATCTTCGGCTGTCGTGCGAACATCTCCCATCCCTTGCTGTGGATGGTCTTGAACATGGCAGGCTCTAAGCCAAGGTCTCATGCCTGCTTCGTGTAGTGGAAATATTGCTCCCAAATTGCCTGCTTGGAGAACTGGTCCTTGTATCTTTTCTCGTCTGCCCTGGAGCAAAATCTTTGGTAGGTGGACTTGGGTTGGGATGCAGATGCCATGTGAGACGATTGTAATTAATTGAAACTTGAAAGGAAATAATGTGAGACGAGAGAGCAATGGATTCAAGAGGAATAATTTAAGGATATGAAAGTAAAGTAAATGAATGGGGTGATAGAGGTTTAAATAGAGGCTGCCAAGAGGTTTCATGGCGGCATTAAATGTCCAACGATCCACTTCTCTCATGCACGTTACGAGATTTCTGCCCGTTATTTCTGTAGCCGTTGACAACTATCTGTTAGCGGGATACTAGCCGTTACGCGCTGTCTATGCTGGGCCGCCGTTAGTTGTCTTGGCGGGATGGTGGGCGGGCTCTTTGCTGGGTCTTCTTCTTGATACAACTCTTTTATTCCTAAGCTTAAAATATAAATAAATATAATTAAATACTAAAATAAGTTCTGAAAAATAAGAATGTGAAAAATAAATTCAAGATATAATCCTAAGGAAAATAAATTGCAATAAATTAAACTCTAATCCTAATGCATAAAAATAAAAACAAAGAAAATATAAAAATATAAATTAAGTTATATTGGAGTGCATTTGGGTGCATCTCCCAGACATAACCACTTCCTGAGGTGATTTAGCTTATCCTTCCCTCCTGGGGGTCCTATTGTTTCTTAAGGTGTTGTGCTGTTGGATCCTTCAACCTGCCTTTGGGTCTATCGCGACAGCTGCTGCCTTCGTCTGTCTTTGTGCTGATTTTTGCGGCCTGAGCATCTGGGCATCCTTCCTTTTCTTTTTCTGAGTGTTATAACACGTTTAACTTGATGCTCTGGTTGTCTACCCTCATGGTTAGCTCCCCATGTTCCACATCTATTAGTGTTCTGCCCGTAGCCAAGAATGGTCGCCCAAGGATGATAGGGGATTTTTCATCGGCCTCAAAGTCTAAGATGAGGAAATCAACTGGTAGAATAAGGTTGCCCACCTTCACTAGGATGTTTTCAATTTTGCCCTTCGATTGCACAAAAGAATGATCGGCAAATTTCAGCATGATGGAGGTAGGCTTGGCTTACCCAATTCCTAGTTTGTTGAAGACTGCCTTAGGCATTAGGTTGATGTTGGCTCCTAAGTCGCACAGGGCTTTTGTTTCATGCTTGCTGCCTATTCTACATGGAATAACAAAGATGCCTAGGTCTGTTTTCTTGGGCGGCAGTTTGTTGTGCAGCATGGTCATGCAATCTTTTGTTATAGTAACTGTTTCGAATTCCCCAATTCTCTTCCTTTTTTAGAAACCATGCCCCTAAGGTGTTTGGCATAGTTGGGCATGTTCTGAATGGCTTCCATAAGAGGGATATTTATATGCACCTGCTTCAGAATATCCAAGAATTTCCTGAATTGGTGCTCATGTTTCTGTTGCTTAAGCCTCTAGGGGAAAGGTGTTGGCAGGAAGATGTCCTCTATTCGTTCTTTGTAGGGGAACTTTATCAGTGGAGGATCATCTACCTCAGGACTGCTGTCAGGCTCAGCTGCCGAGGCGGCTGAAGTTGATGCTGCTGCGGCAGGTGGTTCTTTCTGGGCTGGCTGTGTTTCTGGTTGCTTTTCCACCCTGGGTTTCGGCTACCGAGATAGCACAGTTAAGCACAATTATTTAATCATGGCAATGAGGGCTTCGGCTTATCACAACTACTCTTCTAGGTCTAAAATTAAGATAGGAGCAAACTAAAAAACCCCGAACCCATAGAGTAGAGTCATCCTGTGAAGACTTTCATTCACTCATGCTAATTTGTCCGCCACTTCGAAATTTTCAGATGCATAAACTTTGATAGCAGTGGAGTGTCCTCGCACATGATTCTTCCTAGAGCCTGTTTCGGGCACCTATAGGGAAAAACAACAAATTTTCATTGTTTTTTTTTCTGCTGCCGTGGCAGTGCTGCATTTTTCTGTTTCTGTTTTCTGCCTCGGCGACTACCTGCAACCATTATTAGAACTTTGCAAAGACTTCTAAAAACAAAGCAGGCAGTGTTCATTAGATATTCTATCAAATTTAGCAAGTAACAGAACTTTGACAGTTTTTGCAACTCAAAAAAAATTCTAAGTCATTTTCCATGCTTTTCCAAATTAAGTTAAATTTATTTATTGGTGCGAAAATAATTAATCGGCTAACTATCATTTGCACAAGTTATAACAAATATTTCTATTCCGATTTATATTAAGGCAAGTACAATGCAACCTATATGCTATTAAGTATGCCTAAACAAAAATGTGAGAGCTACTATCCCCCAAACTCGAGATGGGCATTGCCCTCAATGCACAAAATAAAAACAGAAAACAAAAAATAAATACAAGTGATAAAAACAGAAAAATAACATAAAAGAGATTAAAAGAGAAAGAAAAAAAAACTAGGAATTGGCTGATGGTTGAGATGAGGATTGAGTCTTTGCTGCTGAGGAGAAGGAGGATGATTGGATGATGAGGCGGTGGCCAAAAGATGTCCGTGCAGCAGATTTAGCAGGTGAGACTTTTGCTGTCTGCGGCGGCTGGACTCTTTTGGAAATGGGATGAGGTTCTCCTTGAGGTTCTGCAAGAGGTGCGGCAGGAGGGGCTTCGCTCTCTTCTGATTTTGTTTCATCATCCACTGGCTCGGCGGCTATGATGTGCCGCTTCCTCTTCCTTGTTTTTTTCTTCGTTGGTGATGCCGAAGTGTCTATAGCCATTGGGATGGCGGCTGCTACTGCTGCTTCCGTTACTGGCGGCTCCTGTTGCACCTCTTCTGATGAGGATGTGTTTACCATTGTTACCGCTGTGCAGATAATGGAATGATGTTGCTGATTCAGCCCATTGGTGCTCGATTCTTTTGTTTTTGTCGATTAGGGTGCGCAGTAGAGTGGGGACTTCACTTGTTGGGGCAGCTTGAATACTTCTGGGGGCGACTAGAGTGGCAGGCTTGGTGGGAAAGGGTTGGTTGGGTGTGATGGGCTATGTCTCCGGGGCCTGCATCATCTATATGCGGACTTTCTTGGTCTACCCCTCCTTTGTTGTTGTCATCTTATCCCCGGGATCGGTTGGGACGTTGAAATTGGCACAAAGGCCAGTGATGAGTGATGGGAAGTATAGCCTGCCCTTCGTCTCGCATAAGCAATTGTGGATCTCCTTGCATATGATCTCCCCAACATTGATGGGCCGGTTCATCATGATGTTGTGGATTAGTGCTAGGTGCGTCTGGTCGACAGTGGAGTTGTGAGAGGTGGGCAGCAGACGCCTCTTGATGAAGGTAATCCATAGCATTGCCTCGAGCAGCAGGTGGCGGCGTTGGACAGAGCCGTCATGCTTTCCTGCCGACCAGGGTGTGTTGGGCTTGCACGGCTTGGCCTTGAGCCTGTCATAATCGGCAGTGGTCAGTGACTGCCTGCACTCCTCATGAGGGTTGTCGTCCATCTCTAGACCGTAAAAGTTGTTGATTACAGTGACATTCAACTTGACAGGCTCCCCTCAGACATATACAAACAAAAAATCTAGTTAGGGATGATGGGCATAAAATTCTCTGACCAAAATGATGTTGGCCATCTTCGGCTGCCGTGCGAACATCTCCCATCCCTTGTTGTGGATGGTCTCGGACAGGGCAGGCTCTAAGCCAAGGTCTCCTGTCTGCTTCGTGTAGTGGAAACCTTGCTCCTCCTAAATTTCCTGCTTGGAGAACTGATCCTTGTATCTTTTCTCGTCTGCCCTGGAGCAAAATCTTTGGTAGGTGGGCTTGGGTTGGGATGCGGATGCCATGTGAGACGGTTGTAATTAACTGAAACTTGAAAGAAAACAGTTCTCACACTAATTACAACATAACCCAAAACCAAGGAGAATTTAGAACATAGTGGCGGCAAGAAAACCTAAACTATGCCTAAGGGAAAACCTAACTTGTTTTGAAATAGAATTACAATGGGTATATATAGGCAATAGCTAGGTCTAGTCCTTCTTAACGTAGAAGTATTCAAAGTAGCTTTTTTCATTAAATGTGACTCTAAACTCTGACTTCTTTGAGTTGAATGTGGACTTTATCACGTTGCCTTGCTCCGGATGAAATCTCGAGTTCTTTCTTCGGCGGCTATACATGATGCTACATACGTCGGAAAATAAAGTGGCCAGCATCGATAGAATCAGGATTTTCTGCTCTACAGATCGCACTCTGTTTCTCCAACTCCATATTTTGCTGTCTTGGGAGGAAGGTTGGGCGGCGGCAGCTACTCGGCAGCTGTTGTCTCAGTCTGGAACTACATCAATACATCTCCTTGGTCTGCTGCCTCAGCATCATGTCCTCAGCTCCTCTTTCCCTCTGTCAGCCTTTAGTACCTGAAACTAAAACTAAGCTAAAACAATATATTTTCTTCATCAAATAACATATAATTTATAAAAGCATGGAAAAGTAAGGAAATGCTGTAAAATGCAATGCATAGTCCTAATTATGCCTAAAATGTACTCAAAATAGCAACAATATGAGATGGAATGTGCATGAAATATAGAACTTGTGGACACTTTGCAAAAGTCAACACTGATTTGCGGCAAGATTTCCTTGAAATGGGTGTTCATGATAGCATCCCTTTCCTTGACATATGCAAAAAAGGCAGTCTGGTCTATGCGCATCTGATCCATATCTTTCTTGAGGCGAGTGGTGGAGGCTACTAACGCAGCAACCCTTGCCCCAGCAAAAGTTTTGGCCCCTCCAACTAGGGTTTCCGTCGAGGCATCCTAATCAAATCCTTTGATGCCGAGGATTAGGTATGGGATAATGGGGCATTTGCCTAAGTCTTGGGCGTCACTGATAGGGTCTTCAAACACCTCCTTCTTGTGACACAAATCTGTGATAAGGTTTGGGAAGATCAGTGGGCTGGATTTTCGTTTTACGCAAGCATAGACTTCATCCACAATAATCTTTCCAACATCGATCGGTCAGCCATTCAGGATTGAGTGTAGGAGGAGAAGTCTAGGGATATTGATTGTGGATGTGTGGGATGTAGGTATGAGCCGGCTTTTAATATAGTGTATCCACAGTTTGGCCTCGGGCTTGAGGCGTGCGCGCACGACGAATTTGTTGGTCGCGTCCAAATTTGTGCCCTCAAAACACAGATCTTTCAAGACCGATCGTGATCATACTCGTCCCTACAAATCTGGGATTAAAGCCTATTTGAAAACTCTATGTTGCCATTTATAAACTGATCTAAAATGCCTTTTTTAAAATTGTTATCAAAACCTCTTTTTTTGAAGTATGTAGTTAGTTTGAAAATTTTGAGGACAAAATTTCTTTTAAGGGTGGGAGAGTTGTAACACCCCAAAAATTACCACCAAATTGTGAACCCTAGATTCGAAAAATCCCTAATTTAGAAACCTAATTTTGAAATCCATAATTGAAAACCCTAACAATTGAGAAATTTTAAATCAGAACCCTAAGTTTTTTATGAAGGACTAAATAAGAATTTTTTTCAAACTTGGAAGTCAATATGAAGTTTCTTGAAAGTTACAAGACCGACTCTATAAATAACCCTTTATCACATTGAATTTTAATATACTTTAGTTTCTTCCTTCCTTCCTTCCTTCCTTCTTCTTCTTTGTTTAATATATATATATAATTCTTTAATTTCAAATTGAATTCTAATTCCTTTTTTGTTTCCACGGTTGAATTGACTCTCCTTTTCACTTAAATTATTATTATTATTATTATTATTATTATTATTATTATTATTATTATTATTATTATTATTATATTCTAAACCTAATTAGTTTAGATTACCACAACTCAACTATATATATATATATAGCCATAGTTATTACATACAGAAATAAACCTAAGCCTTAAGTTTCAAAGTGTTGTCGCTCTTAGTTGTTCTCATGCTTTATGAATTCCTCTCGGATTGACGATGTCAACACCTTACATCGAAACCACAACTGCCTTTTGTTCATCGTTAGAGCTTTATTGTTGCAATGTGTGTTTCTTAATGTGCTATTAATTTGTGTACTTATGTTTATACTCTGCTTGATTTATTATTTGATTTATTGTGATTGAGAATAATTTTGAAAACATCATAATGGCATACTAAATTATGTTTTTAAATCAAGCATCGGATTCTCGAAAAATTTAACTATCGTAAGAGTTCAGATTTATGTTTTTCAAATCATATCATGGTGTCATGAGATAGGAACTATGTTCGCAAAAAGCGAGGGAAACCTCCACTTTAGAGAGGGCATCCTCCACTATGTATGATATCAAATAGTTGAGTATTGAGTCATGCATCAGACATCATATCATTATGATTTGGATTTATCAGATTTACTGTGTTTTCAAAAGACTTTATCGAAAAAATAAAATATTGTTTTGTTTTTGTGTTGCTTGCACTTTAGAGACACAATAAGCTCTTTAGCTTACTCCCCCATAGTCTTTCTTTCAGATACTCAAACCATAGGCGAATCGGTACTCTGAGTATCTCAATTTTATCCGGTTATTTTATTATTCAGTACGAAACTATTTTTAGTTACTCAGATTATTATTTATTATTTTAAGACATTGATGTAATTTCATACTTGGGAGACTAATTATGTTTTCGTATTATTTAAACATTCTTTTACTATGATTTTATTTTAAAAATTTTATGTAAACATTCTAATATTATTATGATATTTATATTTTTATCTATTATAAGATATTTATTAAAGTACTATTATTTTATTTAAATTAAAGTATACTTTTTAAAATTAGTTTTCTTGAGGGTTACGTTTTCAAACGGGACTTCCTAGATTTGACCCATTTCATCTGGCCGGGTTTAGGGGTTATATTTAGTGGTATCAGAGCTAAATTCAACCCTCGAACTGTGAGGCTCACTTAAAGTTTTAAGCCAAAAATGATTTTTGCATGCATATTAAATGTTTTGGGGAAATGAGATTTTCTGATAAATTTATTATTTTAAAAAATTAAAGATATGTTTTGAATAGAAACTGCAAGTACCAACTCTAATTCTAGGATTGTCCTTTTTTTAGATAGATTACTATGCCAACTCGTAGTAGCTTTAAATTAGCGACCGATCGTGATGATATTCGTCCTTATAAATTTGAGATTAAAGCCTATTTGAAAACTCTGTGTTACCATTCATAAATTGATCTAAAATGTCATTTTAAAATTGTTATCAAAACCTCTTTTATTAAGTATGTCATTAGCATGAAAATTTTGAGGACAAAATTTCTTTTAAGGGTGAGAGAGTTGTAACACCCAAAAAATTACCCACAAATTGTAAACCCTATATTCAAAAAATTCCTAATTTAGAAACTTAATTTTGAAATCCCTAATTAAAAACCCTAACAATTGAGAATTTTTAATTCAGAACCCTAACTTTTTTATGAATGACTAAATAAGAATTTTTATCAAACTTGAAAGTTAATATGAAGTTTCTTGAAAGTTTAAGGACTGACTCCATAAATAACACTTTATCACATTGAATTTTAATATACTTTAGTTTCTTCCTTCCTTCTGTCTTCTTTCTTTGTTTAATATATATATATATATATATATATATATATATATATATTTCTTTAATTTTAAATTAAATTCTAATTTTCTTTTCTGTTCACGCGGTTAAATTGACTCTCCTTTTCAACTTAAATTATTATTATTATTATTATTATTATTATATTCCAAACTTAATTTGTTTAGATTACCACCACTCAACTATATATATATATAGTCATAGTTATTACGTACAGAAATAAACCTAAGCCTTAAGCTTTAAAGTGTTGTCGCTCTTAGTTGTTCCCATGCTTTATGAATTCCTCTTGGATCGACGATGCCATCACCTTACATCGAAACTGCAACCGCCCTTTGTTCGTCGTTAGAGCTTTATTGTTGCGAGGTGTGTTTCTTATTGTGCTATATATTTGTGTACTTATGTTTTATACTCTACTTGATTTATTATTTGATTTATTGTGATTGAGAATGATTTTGAAAACATCATAATGGCATACTAAATTATGTTTTTAAATCAAGCATTAGATTCTCGGAAAATTTAACTCTTGTAAGAGTTCGGATTTATGTTTTTCAAATCATATCATTGTGTCATGAGATAGGAACTATGTTCGGACAAAGCGAGGGAAACCTCCACTCTAGCGAGGACATCCTCCACTCAGTATGATATCGGATAATCGGTATTGAGTAATGCATCGGACATCATATCATTATGATTTGGATTTATCAGATTTACTGTGTTTTCAAACAACTTTATCTGAAAAATAAAATATTGTTTTGTTTTTGTGTTGCTTGTAATTTAGAGACACACTAAGCTCTTTATCTTACTCGCCCTTAGTCTTTGTAACACCCGTGTTTTGGGGTTAGGAGTTAGTCGGGTTAGTTGGTCCGAGTCGGTAAAATTAATTTTAATCAAATTGACCTTGGCTTGAGCCAATTGAGTTTTAAATAAAAAGAAGGGATCATTTTGGTAATTTAGCCCAAAACAATTTAAAAGGTAGACAACCTTTTCGAGATTCAAAAGAACAAAAAAAGAGAGGAAAAATCTATCATCTTTCCTCCCCCTTTTTCTTCCCCAACGTTAAACCCAAACAAAACCCTCCCAAACACAAAATTTACTATTCCATCAAATTTCTCCATCAATTCAAGGGCGTTTTTGAAGGTAATCACATATCTGAACTCTCCTTATCATCCTCTACATTTACCTAGTCTTGAAATTGAAAACTACCATATTTTTGGAATTTGGAGTTTAAAGAAAGTTTGAGTTTTTGATGGGTTTTACATTTGGTTTTGATCTATTAAGTTGGGTTTTGGTTTAGTCTCATTAAAATACACATAATATGTTAAAATGGGTGACTTTGGGTGAAAACCCGAAATGGGTCCTTGTGGCCATTTTTGAAGTGTCAAAAATTAGATTTTTGGTGTGTTTTAGGGTTGGGTTGAAGGGCTGATGGTTTAGGGATTTTAGGAAAGTGTTTTGGGACCATTTGGGTGTCATTTGGGTGTTTGAAATCATGGTTTTCAGCTGGGTTTTAAGGGAGCTCGAAAATGGAAATTTTGGGTGATTGTTGGGTTTGAAATTGTTGAAGTATGGCTTGTGTTTTGATTGGCTAGAAACAAGAGGAGACATTGGAGAAGCATCAGGATCGAATCCGGGCATTTAGGGGCTTGCTTGCTCGCTTGGGTTGCTAAGGAAGGTGGTGAGTAAAACTTTAAATATGTTTTAAAGTTGGTTCAAGTGTGTGTAGTGTATGTGTTGGAATGTGCTTGGTATGCCATTCCTAGGTGGGAGTTAAAGTTGTAACTTAACTCCTTGATTTCTATTGATGCTATTTATGCCTTGCCTATTTGATCTTGAGAAATATGGATTGATTTGTATGTGTATACCATGCTATGTGTATGCGATGATTATGTGATATAAATGGTGGATGTGTGATGTGGTTAATGAAATTGGCACTAATTAACTTACCGGGTGTAAATGATCGATCATTAGGATTAGTGTGCACACAATTGAGTCAAAACGTATGTGGCCTTGATGGCGTTGAGTCATCAAGGAGGAGTACGGTGATGTAATATTCCACCAGAAATTTTTTTATATTCTACGTGATGATGAGTGGAATCCCATCCGTAGGGCATGTGGTGATGAGTGGAATCCCGCCCATGCAAGGTCCGGTGATGAGTGTAATCCCACCGAGGTAATGTTGTTGTTGAGAGTAAATCCGCACATACGGGTAAACTAATAGTGGCCAATGATATTGCTCTCATGATTATGATGTTATGATATTTGAGATATTTGTTGTTGAGCTTAGTATGATGTGAGATGCCATATTATGACTCTTGAAAGACTAGCTAGGTTGACTTGTTGATACCTATGTATGTTGTATGTGAGGTAAAGGATTTGCATGCTTGGACCCTGCATTGTTGATGTTTTTGATTTTAGAGCATCCTCACTAAGCTTCTAGCTTACGCTATCATTTTCAACAATGAAGATCATTAGTGTGGTGTTAGCAAGGAGCAATGCGAAGGGGCTTTCCAAGTTTTTGTTGCTCAAGTACGGTTTAGCAATTAATGTGGTAGTTTAGCAATGTGGCAAGAGTGTGTTTGGTATGAGCGATGTATGACTCATATATGTGATTGATGTTCATGAATTGACTTTGATTGTAAAACATGCTATGTCTCATCGAATGCTTGTGTGATGACATGCCCTTTTGAATGTTTAAGTTGCTTTTGGTTGGCATGTAAACCTTTATGTGATGAATTGTGCCATTTGGCTTTTGAGTCCTTAAGCATGCCCTTATATGCAATGTTGCCTTTTGTGTAAATGCCATGAATGGATGTTTCATCTTATGCCTTGTGTGTTTGAGCATGTTTTGACATAGGGTCCATGCCTCTAGTTCATGCTTGTAAGTGTTGAGTGCTTCTTGGGGTCATTTAGGGCCTTTGGAGTTGTTGGGAAATGTTTAAAGTTGGTTTTTGAGAGTTGCAGACAGCCAGTGTTTCGAAACAGGCTGAGCCGTTTCGGAACGGGTAAGGCTTCAGGGACCTCGTATCGGAACTCGTTCCAATACGATTTGGCCACTGTGAACCCCTGTTCCGAAACGAGTTTCGGAACACTTTGGCTACTGGAAATCTGAGAAATTGCCGATATGAAGGGGTTTCGAAACGGGTCTAGGGGGTTTCGGTACGGTCAATATCTCGTTGACCACGAGAAGTTGACCGTTGAGGGTGTTTCGGAATGGTTGACCTCCGTTTCTATACGGCCTCCTCGTGTGGACTTGGGGCAGTTGACCAAGTCAAGGCATTTCGATACGCCTCAAGCGTGTTTCGAAACGGCCTGCCTAATGAATTAAAATTGGACTGTTTATTTGTTGGTTTGTGTCCTGTTGCGTGTCTTTCTCAAATTATTCTGCTGTTGTGCTCACATAGGATTTAAATGTGCCTTTAGAGAAGATTAAATTAAAAGAAACTTTTAGGGTTGCTAACCGAGGGGAAACCTTAACGGGTTTCGCTTTGGTTTTCTCCGTGTGGCCCACTCGGACTGGTCATCCGGCCAGACCGGGACGAGGGGGTTACAAATGTTGGTATTAGAGCCTGAGGTTACCGAGACCTCGGGCAAGTAAGTGAGGTAAGCTTGATGTGTTAAGTAATTGTATTGCTTGATGTATGATTTGCCATGAAATCTCGTTGATTGATTATTCGTATGATGATTTGGAGAATGAATTGTTGCATTTTTTGTAGAGTCGAGTGCATATTGCTACAATTACTTAATTTAAAAGGGTTTTTGTAAAGGAAGTACTTGAGCACTGTTGGACCCTTGCTTTTGCTAACGTAATCCTTATCTGTTTGTTGTTGTAGTTATAATCTTGCTAGCTGTACCATGAGACCACGTGGGAGGCCTAGGATGGTTCGACCGGAACCACGGGCAGCGGCTCCGGGAGTTGAGCCAGTAGTTAGAGTTGAGGCTCAAGTGGGAGAGCTTGTGGTTGGAGTTGGAGCTCTTCCACCACCACCACCTCCTCCACCAGGAGTAGGAGGCGAGGCCGGGGCTGAAGGAGAGGGACCTTCAGGGAGGCCAGGGTAGGAAGGGGGTGTTACAAGTACACTTTGTGCCAGTCCTCGTTAAGACATGATTTGGTGTCTGGGCAGGTAAAGGTGTGGGAGTAGAGTGCATAGTGTCATCACCATCAGACTGGATGCTCACAGGGACAATAGTGGGTTCTTTGGTTGGTGGCGCCATGGGAGCCTTACCTTTTCTCTTGCGCTTTCTTCAGTGGTGGACATGTTGTGGCATCAATGGCCTTGTTCTGGGAGGGTGGCTGAGGTTGTGCAGGGCTTTTGCTAGAGGCTGGTGTTTTCTGTGCAGAAGTGGTAGGGTCATTTTTACGTACTAGCAAGAAATTAGGGAATGCATGAGCGTTTGGATGTTCTCTATTTATGAGCACAAGTGCACACTCCTGTTAAGTTATAGTATAAAAGATATCGTCTCCCACAGGGATTGGACAACTTGATTCGAATTGTTGTTCCTGCACAAGAAAAAGTAAATGCATAATTAATTTGATTGTTGGGAACAAAAGTAAAATAAAAACACAAGTAATTAAAAGAGAAGAAATTAGGTTGAAAGAATGGGCGGGTTATGTTGTTGCTTAATGTGAAACTATGTTGAACATGACAAGTTGTTTTGCGCTGCCAGACTCTGCTTCCTCGGCAGGGGATGGCAGGTAGAATGCTGAGACCCTCTCGCTACCTCGGTAGGGGAATGAAACTGTGTCTCGGCGGCAAACTCGGCAAAACTACAAGGCTCGGCAGAACGCTTCGAAAGTGATCATGCTTATGTCTAAGATAGAATTCTGTTGATGCCCACTGCAGATAATACCAGTCGCGGCGTGAATCATGCAAAGACAGCAATGTTAACTCGTCCTCTTTTAGTCGTCTTAAACCCTAACATATGTCTACGCCGGATTGAACGTACCATCTACAAATGAAATCCTACTTACTTCTTTCATGAGTTTGACTCTCTCAATACCGAACAAATGGATATAATTCAACTAATCTTTAGCCTTAATTGAAAACTATAAAGAACATGGAATAAGTAAACCTTAAAGTTTTATTTGCAAAAACAAACTTAAAATCCTAAACAACCGTTCTCACACTAATTACAACATAACCCAAACCCAAGGAGAATTTAGAACATAGTGGCAGAAAAAAAAACCTAAACTATGCCTAAGGGAAAACCTAACTTGTTTTGAAATAGAATTACAATGGGTATATATATGCATTAGCTAGGTCTAGTCCTTCTTGATGTAGAAGTCTTCAAAGTAGCTTTTTTCATTAAATGTGACTTTAAGCTTTGACTTCCTTAAGTTGAATGTGGACTTTATCACGTTGCCTTGCTCTGCAAGAAATCTCAAGTTCTTTCTTCGGTGGCTCTGCCTGCTGCTACAGACGTCGGAAAATTAAGTGGACAACATCGCTAGAATCAGGATTTTTTGCTCTACAGATTGCACTCTGGTTCTCCAACTCCATAGTCTGTTGTCTTGGGCGGCAGGTTGGGCGGTTGCAGCTACTCGGCAGCTATTGTCTCTGTTTGGAACTGCATCAATACAACTCCTTGGTCTGCTGCCTCAGCATCATGTCCTCAGCTCCTCTTTCCCTCTATCAGCCTTTAGTACCTGAAACTAAAACTAAGCTAAAACAATATATTTTCTTCACCAAATAACAGATAATTTATAAAAGCATGGCAAAGTAAGGAAATACTGTAAAATGCATTGCATGGTCCTAATTATGCCTAGAATGTACTAAAAAATAACAATAATATGAGTTGGAATGTGCATGAAATATAGAACTTTTGGACACTTAACACACCCCAAACACGAACTATTGCTTGTCCTCACGCAATGCAACCTAAACATACTTGCCCTTATATTAACCAGAAAGAAAAACTTGATTTCGCACCTCAAGGCCGTGGCACCTATAGTAGATTAGTGAAGGCAAAATAGCAAGAAAATAACTAAGAATTAATTTCTGTAATGCCAATGCAGTGTGTGCAAAACTGTGTGCAGGTTGAATATGCAAAATAACTAGATAAACAAAGATGCTTTTATGATATATAAGGTTGCTAGTGAGACAGCACAGTTAAGCACAATTATTTAATCATGGAAATGAGGGCTTCAGCTTATCACAACTACTCTTCTAGGTCTAAAATTAAGATAGGAGCAAACTACAAAACCCCAAACCCATAAAGTATAGCCATCCCGTGAAGACTTTCATTCACTCATACTAATTTGTCTGTCACTTCAAAATTTTCAGATGCGTAGACTTTGATAGCAGCGGAGTTTCCTCGCACATGATTCTTCCTAGAGTCTGTTTCGGGCACCTATAGGAAAAAACAACAATTTTTCTTTGTTTTTTTCTGCTGCCGTGGCAGTGCTGCATTTTTCTGTTTCTGTTTTCTGCCTCGACGGCTACCTGCAACCATTGTTAGAATTTTGCAAAGAATTCTTAAAACAAATCAGTCAGTGTTAATTAGATATTCTAGAAAATTTAGCAAGTAACATAAGTGTTTGATAGTTTTGCCAACTCAAAAAAAATTAAATCATTTTCCATGCTTTTCCCAAATTAAGTTCAATTTATTTATTGGTGCAAAAATAATTAATCGGCTAACTATCATAGGCACAAATTATAACAATTTTTTCTATTTCGATTTATATTATGGCAAGTACAATGCAACCTATATGCTACTAAGTATGCCTAAACAAAAATGTGAGAGCTACTATCCCCCCAAACTCGAGATGGGCATTGCCCTCAATGCACAAAATAAAAGCAGAAAATAAAAAATAAATACAAGTGATAAAAACAGAAAAATAATTTAAAAGAGAAAGAAAGAAAAAACTAGAAATTGGCTAATGGTTGAGAGGAGGATTGAGTCTTTTCCACTGAGGAGGAGGAGGAGGATTGGATGATTAGACGGTGGCCAAAAGATGTCCGTGCAGCAGACTTAGCAGGTGAGACTTTTGTTGTCTGCGACGACTGGACTCTTTTGGGAGTGGGATGAGGTTCTGCAGGAGGAGCGGCATGAGGGTCTTCGTTCTCTTTTGATTCCGTTTCATTGTCCAATGGCTCGACAACTATGATGTGTCGCTTCCTCTTCCTTGTTCCTTCCTCCGTTGGTGATGATGGAGGGTCTATAGCCATTGAGATGGATGTGCTACTACTGCTTCCGTTATTGGCTACTGCTACTACACCTCTTCTGATGAGGATGTGTTTGCCACTGTGCAGATGGGGCAATGATGTTGCTGATGCAGCCCGTTGGTGCTCGATTCTTTTGTTGTTGTCGATGAAGATGCGCAGAAGAGTGGGGACTTCACTTGTTAGGGCAGCTTTAGTACTTCCTGGGGCGACTGGAGTGGCAGGCTGGGTGGCTAGGTGTGATGGACTCTGTCTTCGGGGCCTGCATCACCTGTATGTGGACTTTCCTGGTCCACCCCTCCTTTGCTGTTATCGTCACATTCCCAGGGTCGGTTGAGACGTTGAAATTTGCACAAAGGCCGGTGATGAGTGACGGGAAGTATATCATGCTTTTCGTATTGCGGAAGCAATTGTGGATCTCCTTGCATATGATCTCCCCAACATTAATGGGTCGGTTCATCATGATGTTGTGGATTAGTATGAGGCGCGTCTGGTCGATAGTGGAGTTGTGGGAGGTGGGCAACAAGCGCCTCTTGATGAAGGTAATCCAGAGCATTACCCCAGGCAGTAGGTGGCGACATTGGACAGAGCTGCCATGCGTTCCTGCCAACCAGGGTGTGTTGGGCTTGCACATCTTGGCCTTGAGCCTGTACTAATCGGCAGTTGTCAGTGACTGCCTCCACTCCTAATAAGGGTTTTCGTCCATCTCTATGCCTTAAATGTTGTTTATTATGGTGGCATTAAGCTTGACAGGCTCCCCTTAGACATAAACAAATGGCAATTCTAGTTAGGGATGATGGGCATAGAATACTCTGACCAAAGTGATGTTGGCCATCTTCGGGTGCCGTGCGAACATCTCCCATCCCATGCTATGGATGGTCTTGAACAGGGCAGGCTCTAAGCCAAGGTCTCCTGCATGCTTCGTGTAGTGGAAATATTGCTCCCAAATTGCCTGCTTGGAGAACTGGTCCTTGTATCTTTTCTCGTCTGCCCTGGAGCAAAATCTTTGGTAGGTGGGCTTGGGTTGGGATGCAGATGCCATGTGAGACGATTGTAATTAATTGAAACTAGAAAGGAAATAATGTGAGACGAGAGAGCAATGGATTCAAGAGGGACAATTTAAGGAGATGAAAGTAAAGTAAATGAATGGGGTGATAGAGGTTTAAATAGAGGCTGCCAACAGGTTTCGTGGCGGCATTAAATGTCCAATGATCCACTTGTCTCGTGCACGTTACGAGATTTCTGCCCGTTATTTCTGTAGCTGTTGACAACTATCTGTTAGCGGGCTACTAGCCGTTACGCGCAGTCTATGCTGGGCCGCCCTTAGCTGTCTTGGCGGGATGGTGGGCGGGCTCTTTGCTGGGTCTTCTTCTTGATACAACTCTTTTATTCCTAAGCTTCAAATATAAATAAATATAATTAAATACTAAAATAAGTTCTGAAAAATAAGAATGTGAAAAATAAATTCAAGATATAATCCTAAGGAAAATAAATTGCAATAAATTAAACTCTAATCCTAATGCATAAAAATAAAAATAAAGAAAATATAAAAATATAAATTAAGTTATATTGGGAGTGCATTTGGGTGCATCTCCCAGACATAACCACTTCCTGAGGTGATTTGGCTTATCCTTCCCTCCTGGGGGTTCTCTTGTTTCTTAAGGTGTTGTGCTGTTGGATCCTTCATCCTGCCTTTGGGTCTGTCGCGACAGCTGCTGCCTTGGTCTATCTTTGTGCTGATTTTTGCGGCCTGAGCATCTGGGCATCCTTCCTTTTCTTTTTCTAAGGGTTATAACACGTTTAACTTGATACTCTGGTTGTCTACCCTCATGGTTAGCTCCCCATGTTCCACATCTATTAGAGTTCTGCCCGTAGCCAAGAATGGTCGCCCAAGGATGATAGGGGCTTTTTCATCGGGCTCAAAGTCTAAGATGAGGAAATCAACTGGTAGAATAAGGTTGCCCACCTTCACTAGGATGTCTTCAATTTTGCCCTTCGATTGCACAAAAGAATGATCGGCAAATTTCAGCATGATGGAGGTAGGCTTGGCTTACCCAATTCCTAGTTTGTTGAAGACTGCCTTAGGCATTAGGTTGATGTTGGCTCCTAAGTCGCACAGGGCTTTTGTTTCATGCTTGCTGCCTATTCTGCATGGAATAACAAAGATGCCTAGGTCTGTTTTCTTGGGCGGCAGTTTGTTGTGCAGCATGGCCATGCACTCTTCTGTTATAGTAACTGTTTCGAATTCCCCAATTCTCTTTCTTTTTTAGAAACCATGCCCCTAAGGTGTTTGGCATAGTTGGGCATGTTCTGAATGGCTTCCATAATAGGGATATTTATATTAACCTGCTTCAGAATATCCAAGAATTTCCTGAATTGGTGCTCATGTTTCTGTTGTTTAAGCCTCTAGGGGAAAGGTGTTGGCAGGAATATGTCCTCTATTCGTTCTTTGTAGGAGAACTTTATTTGTGGAGGATCATCTACCTCAGGACTGCTATCAGGCTCAGCTGCCGAGGCGGCTGAAGTTGATGCTGCTGCGGCAGGTGGTTCTTTCTGTGCTGGCTGTGTTTCTGGTTGCTTTTTCACCCTGGGTTCATCCAACTACTTCTCACTTCTGGTTGATATGGCTTTGCACTGCTCATAGGTAGGCTTGGCTCATGCCTCTGTACTGCTAGATGCTGCTCCCATTGTTCTGTTGCTAAAGATCTCCCTGAACTGCCCAAATTGGGTCTCCAAGTTCTTTATCGCAACCTCTTGATTGTTCATCTTCATCTCTATCTTGTCCATGAAAGACTCAGTTTTATCGATAAATTTATTAGTGCGGACAATAAAATCACTAGTTCTAGACATACAAGTATGAAGAGTTGCTTCTAGTGAATTATTGTTTTGTGGCTGCTGAGCCTGCTGTCTGGACAGATTTTGCTGGTAGCCTCCATGTTGCTGTTGTGGATTGGCAGCAGTCTTGGGATTGCTCTAGGAGAATTTGGGATGGTTCTTCCATCCAGGGTTGTACGTGTTCTGGGCAGAACTGTTGTTCCTCTCGTATCCTCCCATAAAATTGGCAGATGCAGTACATTCAGAGGAATCGTGGTTGCCCCTACACTCATCACAGAATAGCTCTATAAACTTGTCCTCATAGACTTTCCCGGTGGGTTTCATTATGCTCATAACCAGCTCTGTCAGATTATCGAGGTGGATATTGACAGATTCTGAGGATTGCACTTCATTCACAGCAGCTGGCCGCCTAACGCCGCCTCGCTAGGCTGTTGGGTACTTATAATTGTTCTTAGCGGCTTGGTTCAGAATCTGAAGTGCCTCCTCAGGTGGTCTGTTGAGGATGATTTCGTTGGCTGAGGCATCAATCATCATATGTGTTGGGTAGTTCACCCCATTGTAGAATATTGACACTTGTGTCCAAGCCGGGAAACCATGGAGCGGGCAGTTGTTGAGCATCTGTTGGTATCGCTCCCATGCTTCACACATTGGCTCATCATCCCCTTGTCTGAAAGATGTTATCTCATTTCTCAATCTGTCCATGACATTGGATGGGTTGAAACGATCAAGGAAATTGTTGAGTGGATCGCAAGATCGATAATGACCAAGAGGTAGGTGAATTGGAAATTTAAAGGTTTTGTGGTGGAAATTGCAAATTGAAAATAATAGACAAGGGATTTAGAGTGGTTCAAGTTCCAAATGAACTCTACATCCACCACCTTAGCTTCACTAAGGATTTGCAACAATTCCACTAATTGCTCTTCCCCTTTTCTAGGACAAGGAGGCAACCCTTACAATTTTGGTTGATTTTTCTACCCAAAAATCAACCCAATCCTCACACAAGTGAACAAAGAAATTTGTTGGCTAATAAGGTATCTCTCAATACAAATGATAGCCCAATTACAAGCACTCAACCCAATTGAACAAAATATGAATGAAGATTACAATTGGGATTTCTAGACAAATAGGAAATTTGGCACAATTGCTTGGATTTGATGAATAGGTGTTTTCCTGAAGATCAATAGTTGTTGTTGTAGCTTTTGGAGGTGTCTTTTATACCTCCTCATTGATTTCTAGCCGTTTGGGTGGTTGGGAACATAAATGGAGCCGTTGGAACCCTCTCTTACCACCATAAATGCACTTCTGCAGCTACCGGTATCGGTACGCGGGAAGGTGTATCAGTACCTGTCTCAGAAAAGAAAGAGTCGTTGTGTGCAATAAATGAGGGGTATCGATACGCACGTAAGCGTATCGGTACGGGGTATCGAAACGGCAAGGGTCGTATCGATACCTTTTTCTGAACTTAGCTCACAGTCCAAATCCGTATCGGTACGGGGGTTAGGCGTATCGATACGGGTCAACGACCTTTTAAAGTTTGGTTACCAACCAACTGACACCAACGGTCATATTTTTAAACCGACTTAATATTTAAAAATTATAAAGCTCGTATCGATACAAGGGTTAGCCGTATCGGTACGGTATTCAAACTCTTTGAAAACACAGGGGCGTATTGATATGAGGGTTTAGGGTATCGATACGGGTTCCGACAGTAACCAAGTTTTGCAAAAAGGTATCGATACACTGGGTGGTGTATCGATACTCCTGGACGATTTTCAATGGTTTTGCCTTGGAACATTTAGAAAATATTTTGAGTTTGAGTTTTATAAATCAGTTTTAAAGTGTTGGTGTTTTAAAACTTATTAAGGGACTTATAAAAAAAATATAAGTTTTACAAATTGATCCTTAAAGATCTAATTATATCAAAATCAAACATAGGTTTTACAATCTCCCCCTTTTTGATATAACAAAACTAAAACTTAAAATTTTTGATATTTTTGAAAAACCTTTACAAAGTTAACTCCCCCTTAATATAAGCTTGGTAACCTTTAAATTAAAATCAAAATATTTTAAAGTGTGAGCTAGATTCTTCTCCCCCTTTTTGTTAGATCAAAAATTCTTTGAGACAATTAAGTGCATAAAGAAATTAAAGGTATAATAAGCAACATAGATTTTATTCATTATAGCAACATACTTAAAATCCAAACAAAGGCAAAAGAGAAATCAAAGCATAGGTTTTAATCCTAAAACAACCTTAATCCTAAGAACATAAAACATAGG
Organism: Hibiscus tridactylites; assembly: GCA_958450335.1. Lineage (NCBI taxonomy): Eukaryota > Viridiplantae > Streptophyta > Magnoliopsida > Malvales > Malvaceae > Hibiscus > Hibiscus tridactylites. The sequence continues at coordinate 42,482,923 of OY288289.1, read as the reverse complement.
TGCATAAAATAGAAAATCATAAATGTATTGCATGACAAACAAGAAGAAACGTCTAAGCATCGTCTTCTTCGTCTTCATCATCTTCATCATCATCTCCCATAGGCTCATTTGTGCGCATACTATTACGCCACTCATTATGGAAAGCGGCAATGGAAATATTCAAGGAATTGTGCCCGCTTTCAAGAGATGTGAGGCGATTCTCCATACCCGTCATCCTAGTATCAAAGGTAGTTTCCATTGAAGTAAGACGAGTATTCATGTCCGTGCGCAACCCGGTAAATTGCTCATTGAGATAGGTCATGAGAGCATCCATGTTGGGTTGTTGGACTTGAGGAGCTTGAGGAGCTTGAGGAGGTTGAGCTTCTTCGAAAACGGCGGCGGCTTCCGGTGGTAATTCGGCAAGACGTACCCATTCACCATTTAGATAATGAAATTTTGCCCGAGCAAGAGATCGCTCATCAATGGGATCGGTGAGAGTAGTTGGGTAGTCATAAGAGCAATCAATATCTTTCTTAAGAAAGAAATAACTCAAAGCCGTACCGTATGTGAAGGAGGTGACTTGAGATGTGTTACGATTTTGCACGAGGTAGACGATCTCCGCGAACATGAGTCGAGCAAGATTTGGTCGCCTTTTCTCACGGAAGCACCGAATCCAAAAATCATCCACTTGACGGATGGTGGAATATTTTCCTCCGGAGGGACGGAACCACCAAGACACCATCAAATGTAAGATCCGGTCTTGAGCATTTAGGGCGGTGACGGATCCATGAAGAACATGCCCCAAAGCATGCTCATTGTCAAGGCCTTCATCCTCTAATTTGAAAACCTCACAAATGGATTGGACATCTAGAATAATTTTCTTCCCCATGAGGTAAGAGCTAATAGCAACCACTTCCCCATTACGACTAATACATTTGGCATTAGCATAGAAAATCAAAACCAAGAGGCGATAGAAAAAACCGGGAATAGAGATAAAATCCATTAAGTTCTATCAACGAAATAAAGGTAGAAATTCAAACTTAAAACGCTCGGAGTCAAGAAAAGGAACGGAGATTACCCTTTCGGCACGGATCTTATAGTTCTCATATTGACGAAAGTGAGCTAGACCCGAATTGCCATTGAAGCATTGATCATAGAAGATTGAATAGTTTGGACGAGCAATTTCCCCAATGGTGGAAGATTCACCGGCTTGGGTAACCCTTGAACGCTTCCTCGAAGGTTCTTTTGGTGCCATGATCTAAAAGAGAGATTAAGCAAAGAGGATTTCATCAATTTGAGTGAAAATCAAGGTAAAAAAATTTTTAAAGAAAAATCTTAAAAGAAAATTTCAAGAAAATTTTTGAAGAAAACAAAGGTTTTGATAAAAAGATGAAGCAAAAACAATCAAAACAATAGAAAAAAAATTGAAAAAGAAAAAGAGAGAGATTACCTTGATAGAAACTTGGAAGATTGAAGAAAAACTAGCACAAAGATGAGAAAGAGAGCACAAAGCCTTGCTTGATTCAAAAACTCTTTTAGATTTGAGTTGAGGTGTGAAAAATATGAAGGGGGAAGGGCCTTTTTATAGGCAAAAAAGGATAGGGTTAATTAGGTTTTGAAGAGTTTGAAATTAGGTAAAAGTTGAACTCATTAAAAGCTAATTTAATGCCATCAGCGCAGTCGAGTATCGATACGCCCGTTGGTGTATCGATACGGGGATAGAATAGACTTTTCTGCAAAAATGCCCGTTGGAAAGTCGTATCGAAACGGAGGGGTCCGTATCGAAACGACCTATATCGATACGAGATTAATCGTATCGATACCCGTGAAGCGAAGAAAGTTCTGGGAAACTGAATGAAGAACAGGTATCGATACACGTAGAACCGTATCGATACAGTAAGCCCAGAATTACATATTTGGTTCAAAGAACAACCAAAGGCTCGAACTTAATATCTCCTAAAGGTATGCAAATGATGTATGAGCAGTTCTAAGCATATTTCAACAGAATCATACTCCCCCTAACTATAGGCATGGATGAAATAAGGAGTCTAAGCATACAAACATGGCATTTCATAAGATCAAGCATATTTAAGCACAAAAGAGGTCCTAAAAGGTCAAGATAGGCTAGCTAGACCTAACTTTCTCCTAAGGGACCAAAAACGCTCTTTGTCTAAGGGTTTTTTAAATATGTCCGCTAATTGATTCAAGGTGTCTACATACTCTATAACCACATCTTCCTTAAGGACATGATCTCTAATGAAATGGTGCCTTATTTCTATGTGTTTGGTTCTAGAGTGTTGGATGGGATTTTTTGTTAAACATATTGCACTAGTGTTGTCACATTTTAGGGGTATGGTTTCAACTTTAATTCCATAATCTAAGAGTTGTTGCTTCATCCAAAGGACTTGAGCACAACAACTCCCTAAGGATATGTAATCGGCTTCGGTGGTAGATAAGGCTACACTATTTTGTTTCTTAGAGAACCAAGATATGAGCATACTACCTAAGAATTGACAAGTTCCCGAAGTACTTTTCCTATCAATTTTGCAACCCCCATAATCCGCATCCGAGTAAGCATGAAGGTTGAAGGTAGAGTCTCTAGGATACCAAAGACCTAAACAAGGAGTATCTCTAAGGTATCTAAAGATTCTCTTAACGGCTATAAGGTGAGACTCTCTAGGACTAGCTTGAAACCTAGCACACAAGCAAACACTAAACAAGATATCCGGTCTACTTGCGGTAAGGTAAAGCAAAGATCCAATCATAGAACGATAAAGCTTAGAGTCAACACACTTACCTCCTTCATCTTTGTCAAGCTTTGTAGATGAGCTCATAGGAGTGGCTTGAGGCTTTGCATTCTCCAAGCCAAACTTCTTGAGCATATTCTTTATGTACTTTGCTTGGTTGATGAAGGTGTCATCCTTCTTTTGCTTGATTTGGAGTCCCAAAAAGAATGAGAGCTCCCCCATCATGCTCATCTCAAATTCACCTTGCATTAACTTAGCAAACTCTTGACAATGACATTCATTACTAGAACCAAAAATAATATCATCAACATAAATTTGAACTACTAAGATGTCATTTTTATACATTTTTATAAAAAGTGTAGTGTCCACCTTACCTTTTTCAAATCCTTTTTCAATCAAAAAATTTGAAAGTCTTTCATACCAAGCTCTAGGAGCTTGTTTTAAACCATAAAGAGCTTTGGTAAGTTTGAAAACATGATTTGGAAATTTTGAATCTTCAAAACCCGGTGGTTGTTCCACATAAACTTCTTCATTTATAAAACCATTTAAAAATGCGCTTTTAACATCCATTTGAAAAAGGTTGAAATTATGATAACATGCATATGCAAGCAACATCCTAATGGCTTCCATTCTATCTACGGGTGCATAGGTTTCATCAAAATCTATTCCCTCTTCTTGAGTGTAACCTTGTGCTACAAGTCTAGCTTTATTTCTCACAATGTTACCAATCTCATCTAGCTTGTTCCTAAAGACCCATTTAGTTCCTATTGTAGATTGATTACTAGGCCTATCAACTAATGTCCAAACATTACTTCTCTCAAATTGATTTAACTCTCCTTGCATAGCCATAATCCAAAAGTCATCTTTCAATGCTTCTTTTATATTTTTAGGCTCTATGCATGAGATAAATGCAACATGGTTCATTAATCTAAGAGAAGAACGAGTGGTTACCCCCTTGGATGGATCACCCAAGATTTCACCATCTTTGACATAGTTCAACTCCCTTGGGTAGCTTACTTCCTTTTCCTCAATAGCCAAGTCCTTTAAGGCTTCAAGAGGTGGATCTTGTGTGTCCTCTTCTTTTGTTGGAATCTCATCCTCCTTTGAAGTTTGACCTCCATCAAAGGCATTTATGATTCCTACATCATCATCATCACAAGAATCCTTCCTAGGAAGGAGGTTATCATCGAATACAACATGAATAGATTCTTCTACTACTAAGGTTCTTTTGTTAAATACTCGATAGGCTTTAGAGGTTAAAGAGTAACCTATAAAAATGGCTTCATCACTTTTTCATCAAATTTACCTAAGTTGTCTTTTCCATTATTTAAAACAAAACACTTGCAACCAAAAGGGTGAAAATAGCTAATGTTAGGCTTTTTAGATTTTAAAATCTCATAAGGTGTTTTCTTTAAAATTGGCCTAATCATTACTCGATTTACAATATAGCAAGTGGTTTTTGTGGCTTCCGCCCAAAAATATTTAAGTAAATTGTTTTCACAAAGCATAGTTCTAGCCATTTCTTGTAAAGTTCTAATTCTTTTAGCTCTACTATGTATAGGGTAGCTACCTTGTTTGTAGTAATTAGTCTTTTTCTTAGGTTGGTGTGTTCTAGAGGATTCTCCTACATCATGCTTGACACTACCAACATTTTTTAAAGACTTTTTGAGCTCATTTAGCTCACCCAACACCTTTTGGTGTTCACAATTACATTGAGATAAAAGATTATTAAGATCAACATTTTCATCTTGAAAGAATTTTAGTTCATCTTTTAATCCTAATATCTTTTTCTCAAATTTAGAATTAGCTTGAGTAAGTGAGTCATTTTTCTCATTTAATTCTAGAATAATCTTTTTATTCCTAATGACCGACTCCTTATATTTCTCAACTAATTCATCATATATCTCTTGCAACTCATCATATGCATCATTTAATTCTTCATAGTCTAAAATAGATGAGTTAGAGGTTACCATGGAGGAATCTTCCTCAAGTGCCATGAGGCAAAGATTAGCCACTTCTTGTTCGTCATCCTCCGATGACTCCTCATCACTCCAAGTAGCAAGTTTGGCTTTGAGCTTCTTCTTCTTCTCAAAGCCCTTCTTCTTGAGTTGAGGGCACTCCGAACGTATATGGCCGGGTTGTTTGCACTCAAAGCAAATGATAGGATCCCTTCCTTCTTCTTTGTTCTTGCTCTTGAAGTCCATCTTCCTTTGGATTTTTCTTCCCCGGTTGGACCTCATAAAGCGTGAGAATCGTTTGGCTATCATAGCCAATTCTTCAAGTTCATCCTCCTCACTAGATGAGCTCTAATCAAGTTGTGAGGCTTTAGCCTTGAGAGCTATTCCCATCTTCTTCTTCTTCTCAACCTCAAGCTTCTCTACCCTTTTCTCTTCTTTCTTCTTCTCATCTTCCCTTCCTTGCTTCATGATCTCATGAGTAAGGAGAGAACCCACAATCTCATCAAGCTTCAAAGTTTTCAAATTCTTTGCTTCGATGATGGCGGTTCTCTTCCCATCCCAAGACTCGGGAAGTGAATAGAGTAGCTTCCGGACAAGCTTGTCTTCCGGTATGATCTCTCTAAAGCCCTTTAGACCATTGACAATCGTGGATAAACAATCAAACATCTTTGACACCGTTGGTGCCTTCATAAGTAGCTTCCGGACAAGCTCTTTAGAGTAGCTTCCGGACAAGCTCCATCTTGAAATTATTATAACTAAGATTGTGAATTCCAATCTTAGTTTCTTTAACATCATTGGTGCCTTCATAAGTAGTTTCAAGAGTGTCTCGCACTTCTTTGGCACTTTCAATTGATGAGACCTTTGAATAGATGTCCGGACCGAAAGCACAAAATAACATATGGAGAGCTTTATCATTGACTTGAATCTTTTTCCTCTCCTCTTCACTCATCTCCACTTTCTTCTTCAAAACCATCTTGCCTTCACCATCTTGCTTCAATGGAATATATGGCCCATCTTCAATGACATCTCACACTAGATAGTCATTTGACTTGATGAATAGACGCATTCTATTCTTCCAAAAAGAATAGTTATCATCGTTGAAGAAGGGAGGCTTTGTAGTGGATTGTGACTCGTACATGCCCGAACCGGAGGTTGAAGTCATCTCTTGATATTTTGATGATCACACTCTTCCAAGGAACTCCTCTTGTGGTTGTTAATCCTTAAAGAGTTAGGCTCTGATACCAATTGTTGAGTGGATCGCAAGATCGATATTGACCAAGAGGGGGTGAATTGGAAATTTAAAGGTTTTGCGGTGGAAATTGCAAATTGAAAATAATAGACAAGGGATTTAGAGTGGTTCAAGTTCCAAATGAACTCTACATCCACTACCTTAGCTTCACTAAGGATTTGCAACAATTCCACTAATTGCTCTTCCCCTTTTCTAGGACAAGGAGGCAAGCCTTACAATTTCGCTTGATTTTTCTACCCAAAAATCAACCCAATCCTCACACAAGTGAACAAAGAAATTTGTTGGCTAATAAGGTATCTCTCAATACAAATGATAGCCCAATTACAAGCACTCAACCCAATTGAACAAAATATGAATGAATATTACAATTGGGATTTCTAGACAAATAGGAATTTTGGCACAATTGCTTGGATTTGATGAATAGGTGTTTTCTTGAAGATCAATAGTTGTTGCTGTAGCTTTTGGATGTGTCTTTTATACCTCCTCATTGATTTCTAGCCGTTTGGGTGGTTGGGAACATAAATGGAGCCGTTGGAACCCTCTCTTACCACCATAAATGCACTTTTGTAGCTACCTGTATCGGTACGCGGGAAGGTGTATCGGTACCTGTCTCAGAAAAGAAAGAGTCGTTGTGTGCAATAAATGAGGTGTATCGATAGGCACGTAAGCGTATCGGTACGGGGTATCGAAACGGCAAGGGTCGTATCGATACCTTTTTCTGAACTTAGCTCACTGTCCAAATCTGTATCGGTACGGGTGTTAGGCGTATCGATACGGGTCAACGACCTTTTAAAGTTTGGTTACCAACCAACTGACACCAACGGTCATATTTTTAAACCGACTTAATATTTAAAAATTATAAAGCCCGTATCGATACGAGGGTTAGCCGTATCGGTATGCTATTCAAACTCTTTAAATTTTAACACAGGGGCGTATCGATACGAGGGTTTAGAGTATCGATACGGGTTCCGATAGTAACCAAGTTTTGCAAAAAGGTATCGATACGCTGGGTGGTGTATCGATACTCCTGGACGATTTTCAATGGTTTTGCCTTGGAACACTTAGAAAATATTTTGAGTTTGAGTTTTATAAATCAGTTTTAAAGTGTTGGTCTTTTAAAACTTACTAAGGGACTTATAAAAACAATTTTAAGTTTTACAAATTGATCCTTAAAGATCTAATTATATCAAAATCAAACATAGGTTTTACAGAAATCCTTGCACAGCTCTGTCCATGTGTTGAATGACCATGCTGGTTGGTTGTTTAACCACTGCTTTGCCCTATCCCTCGGTGAATAGAGGAATAACCTCAGTCTAAGCACGTCTTGATGGACTCTGTGTATTTTGAATGCCCTACATATGTCCAGGAATCCTCTTAAATGCTTTCGAGCATCTTCTGTGGCAGTCCCTCCAAATTGCCCTAACATGTTGATCTTGTTGAACATCACGAGCTTCAGCTCAAAGTGATCCGCCTCAATCTCAGGTCCTGTCACTGTCGGATCGAACCCTCTGAAGTCATGTTCCAAGTAGTCTCTGGTGGTTCGAACATATTGTGGTTGTCTGGGCGGCACTTGTTCTCTGGGTGGCGGGTCTTGCTTCTTGCTCTTCATTCTATATCGTCGTAATAAACGATTTCTCCTTTTGAATTCGCCCTAGTCATGCACTAGCAAAGGAAACTATAAAATTCTTTTTTTTCGATTAAAAATAAAAACTAAAAATAAAATTAAATGTAAAAAAATAAAAGTGCAGAAATTGAAAACGAATTTCGCTGTTACCAATCCCCGGCAATGGTGCCAAAACCTTGAAGAGCGTTTGGGTGTTCTCCTTTTATAAGCGCAAGTGCACACTCCTGTCAAGTTATAGTATAAAAGATATCGTCTCCCACAGGGATTGGATAGCTTGATTCGAGTTGTTGTTCCTGCACAAGAAAAAGTAAATGCACAATTAATTTGATTGTTGGGAAGAAAAGTAAAAATAAAAACACAAGTAATTAAAAGAGAAGAAATCAGGTTGATAGAATGGGCAGGGTTATGTTGTTGCTTAGTGTGAAACTTCATTGAATAGGACAAGTTGTTTTGCGCTACCAGACTCTGCTCCCTTGGCGGGGGATGGCAGGTAGTCTCCTGAGACCCTCTCGCTGCCTCGGCAGGGGAATGGAAATGTGTCTCTACGGCAAACTCGAAAAAATTACAAGGCTCGGAAGAAAGCTTCGAAAGTGATCATGCTTATGTCTAAGTCAGAATTCTGTTGATGCCCACTGCAGATAATACCAGTTGCGGTGTGAATCGTGCAAAGACAGCAATGTTAACTCTTCCTCTTTTAGCCGCCTTAAACCCTAACCTATGACTAGGCCAGATTGATCGCACCGTCTATAGATGAAATCATACTTACTTCTTTCGTGAGTTTGACTCTCTCAATACCGAACAAATGGATATAATTCAACTATTCTTTAGCCTTAATTGAAAACTATGAAAAACATGGAATAAGTAAACCTTGAAGTTTTATTTCATAACCCAAACCCAAGGAGAATTTAGAACATAGTGGCGGCAAGAAAATCTAAACTATGCGTAAGGGGAAACCTAACTTGTTTTGAAATAGAATTACAATGGGTATATATAGGCATTAGCTAGGTCTAGTCCTTCTTGATATAGAAGTCTTCAAAGTAGCTTTTTTCATTAAATGTGACTTTAAGCTCTAACTTCTTTGAGTTGAATGTGGACTTTATCACGTTGCCTTGCTCCGCAAGAAATCTCGAGTTCTTTCTTCGGTGGCTCTGTTTGTTGCTACAGACGTCAGAAAATTAAGTGGACATCATCGATAGATTCAGGATTTTCTGCTCTACAGATCGCACTCTGATTCTTCAACTCCATAGTATGCTATCTTGGGTGGAAGGTTGGGCGGCGGCAGCTGATGTCTCTGTCTGGAACTGCATCAATACAGCTCCTTGGTCTGCTGCCTCAGCATCATGTCCTCAGCTCCTGTTTCCCTCTATCAGCCTTTAGTACCTGAAACTAAGACTAAGCTAAAACAGTATCTTTTCTTCACCAAATAACAGATAATTTATAAAAGCATAGAAAAGTAAGGAAATACTGTAAAATGCAATGCATGGTCCTAGTTATGCCTAGAATGTACTCAAAAACAACAATAATAGGAGATGGAATGTGCATGAAATATAGAACTTTTGGACACTTTACACACTCCCAAACACGAACTATTGCTTGTCTTCAAGCTATGCAACCTAAACATGCTTGCCCTTATATTAACCAAAAAGAGAAACTTTTTTTCAACTTGACTTCACACCTCAAGGTCGTGGCACCTATAGTAGATTAGTGAAGGGAAAATAGCAAGAAAATAACTAAGAATTAATTTCTGTAATGCCAGTGCAGTGTGTGCAAAACTGTGTACAGGCTGAATATGCAGAATAACTAGATAAACAAAGATGCTTTTATGATATATAAGGTTGCTACCGAGATAGCACAGTTAGGCACAATTATTTAATCATGGCAATGAGGGCTTCGGCTTATCACAACTACTCTTCTAGGTCTAAAATTACGATAGGAGCAAACTAAAAAACCCCGAACCTATAGAGTAGAGTCATCCTTGAAGACTTTCATTCACTCATTCTAATTTGTCCGCCACTTCAAAATTTTCAGATGCATAAACTTTGATAGCAGCGGAGTGTCCTCGCATATGATTCTTCCTAGAGCTTGTTTCGGGCACCTATAAGGAAAAACAACAATTTTTCTTTGTTTTTTTTTTGCTTCTGTGGCAGTGCTGCATTTTTCTATTTCTGTTTTCTGCCTCGGCGACTACCTGCAACAATTATTAGAACTTTGCAAAGAATTCTAAAAACAAAGCATGCAGTGTTCATTAGATATTCTATCAAATTTAGCAAGTAACAGAACTTTGACAGTTTTGGCAACTCAAAAAAAATTCTAAGTCATTTTCCATGCTTTTCCAAATTAAGTTCAATTTATTTATTGGTACGAAAATAATTAATCAGCTAACTATCATATGCACAAGTTATAACAAATTTTTCTATTCCGATTTATATTAAGGCAAGTTCAATGCAACCTATATGCTATTAAGTATGCCTAAACAAAAATGTGAGAGCTACTATCCCCCCAAACTCGAGATGGGCATTGCCCTCAATGCACAAAATAAAAACAGAAAATAAAAAATAAATACAAGTGATAAAAACAAAAAAATAACATAAAAGAGAATAAAAGAGAAAGAAAAAAAACTAGGAATTGGTTGATGGTTGAGATGAGGATTGAGTCTTTGCTGTTGAGGAGGAGGAGGACGATTGGATGATTAGGCGGTGGCCAGAAGATGTCCGTGCAGCAAATTTAGCAAGTGAGACTTTTGTTTTCTACGGTAGCTGGACTCTTTTGGAAGTGGGATGAGGTTCTCCTTGAGGTTCTGCAAGAGGTGCGGTAGGAGGGGCTTCGCTCTCTTCTGATTTTGTTTCATCGTCCACTGGCTCGAGGGCTATGATGTGCCGCTTCCTCTTCCTTGTTCTTTTCTTCGTTGGTGATGCCGGAGTGTCTATAGCCATTGGGATGGCGGCTGCTACTGCTGCTTCCGTTACTGGCGGCTGTTGTTGCACCTCTTCTGATGAGGATGTGTTTACCATTGTTTCCGCTATGCAGATAATGGAATGATGTTGCTGATTCAGCCCATTGGTGCTTGATTCTTTTGTTTTTGTCGATGAGGGTGCGCAGCATAGTGGGGACTTCACTTGTTAGGGCAGCTTGAATACTTCCAGGGGCGACTGGAGTGGCAGGATGGGTGGGAGAGGGTTGGTTGGGTGTGATGGGCTCTGTCACGGGGGCCTGCATCATCTATATGCGAACTTTCCTAGTCTACCCCTCCTTTGTTGTTGTCATCTTATCCCCAGGATCGGTTGGGACGTTGAAATTGGCATAAAAGCCAGTGATGAGTGACGGGAAGTATAGCCTGCCCTTCGTCTCTCGGAAGCAATTGTGGATCTCCTTGCATATGATCTTCCCAACATTTATGGGTCGGTTCATCATGATGTTGTGGATTAGTGCGAGGCGCGTCCGGTCGACAGTGGAGTTGTGAGAGGTGGGCAGCAGATGCCTCTTGATGAAGGTAATCCATAGCATTGCCTCGAGCAGCAGGTGGCGGCGTTGGACAGAGCCGCCATGCTTTCCTGCCGACCAGGGTGTGTTGGGCTTGCACGGCTTGGCCTTGAGCCTGTCGTAATCGACAGTGGTCAGTGACTGCCTACACTCCTCATGAGGGTTGTCGTCCATCTCTAGACCGTAAAAGTTGTTGATTACAGTGACATTCAACTTGACAGGCTCCCCTCAGACATATACAAACAACAACTCTAGTTAGGGATGATGGGCATAAAATTCTCTGACCAAAATGATGTTGGCCATCTTCGGTTGCCGTGCGAACATCTCCCATCCCTTGTTGTGGATGGTCTCGGACAAGGCAGGCTCTAAGCCAATGTCTCCTGTCTGCTTCGTGTAGTGGAAACCTTGCTCCTCCTAAATTGCCTCCTTTGAGAACTGATCCTTGTATCTTTTCTCGTCTGCCCTGGAGAAATCTTTGGTAGGTGGGGTTGGGTTGGGATGCGGATGCCATGTGAGACGGTTGTAATTAACTGAAACTTGAAAGAAAACAGTTCTCACACAAATCACAACATAACCCAAACCCAAGGAGAATTTAGAACATAGTGGCGGCAAGAAAACCTAAACTATGCCTAAGGGAAAACCTAACTTGTTTTGAAATAGAATTACAATGGGTATATATAGGCAATAGCTAGGTCTAGTCCTTCTTAACGTAGAAGTCTTCAAAGTAGCTTTTTTCATTAAATGTGACTTTAAACTCTGACTTCTTTGAGTTGAATGTGGACTTTATCACGTTGTCTTGCTCCGCAAGAAATCTCGAGTTCTTTCTTCGGCGGATCTACCTGCTGCTACAGACGTCGGAAAATAAAGTGGGCATCATCGATAGAATCAGGATTTTCTGCTCTACAGATCGCACTTTGTTTCTCCAACTCCATATTCTACTGTCTTGGGCGGCAGGTTGGGCGGCGGCAGCTACTCGGCAGCTGTTGTGTCAGTCTGGAACTGCATCAATACAACTCCTTGGTCTGCTGCCTCAGCATCATGTCCTCAGCTCCTCTTTCCCTCTGTCAGCCTTTAGTACCTGAAACTAAAACTAAGCTAAAACAATATCTTTTCTTTATCAAATAACATATAATTTATAAAAGCATGTAAAAGTAAGGAAATGTTGTAAAATGCAATGCATGGTCCTAATTATGCCTAAAATGTACTCAAAATAGCAATAATATGAGACAGAATGTGCATGAAATATAGAACTTGTGGACACTTTACAAAAGTCAACACTGATTTGCGGCAAGATTTCCTTGAAATGGGTGTTCATGACAGCATCCCTTTCCTTGACATATGCGAAAAAGGCAGTCTGGTCTATGCTCATCTGATCCATGTCTTCCTTGAGGCGAGTGGTGGAGGCTACTAACGCAGCAACCCTTGCCGCAGCAAAAGTTTTGGCCCCTCCAACTAGGGTTTCCGCCGGGGCATCCTCATCAAATCCTTTGATGCCGAGGATTAGGTATGGGATAATGGGGCATTTGCCTGAGTCTTGGGCGTCACTGATAGGGTCTTCAAACACCTCCTTCTTGCGACACAAATCTGTGATAAGGTTTGGGAAGATCAGTGGGCTGGATTTTCGTTTTACGCAAGCATAGACTTCATCTACAATAATCTTTCCAACATCGATCGGTCATCCATTCAGGATTGAGTGTAGGAGGAGAAGTCTAGGGATATTGATTGTGGATCTGTGGGATGTAGGTATGAGCCGGCTTTTAATATAGTGTATCCACAGTTTGGCCTCGGGCTTGAGGCGTGCGCGCACGACGAATTTGTTGGTCGCATCCAAATTTGTGCCCTCAAAACACAGATCTTTCAAGACCGATCGTGATCATACTCGTCCCTACAAATTTTGGATTAAAGCCTATTTGAAAACTCTATGTTGCCATTCATAAACTGATCTAAAATGTCTTTTTTTTAATTGTTATCAAAACCTCTTTTTTTTAAGTATGTAGTTAGTTTGAAAATTTTGAGGACAAAATTTCTTTTAAGGGTGGGAGAGTTGTAACACCCCAAAAATTACCACCAAATTGTGAACCCTGGATTCGAAAAATCCCTAATTTAGAAACCTAATTTTGAAATCCATAATTGAAAACCCTAACAATTGAGAAATTTTAAATCAGAACCCTAACTTTTTTATGAAGGACTAAATAATTTTTTTTTCAAACATGGAATTCAATATGAAGTTTCTTGAAAGTTACAAGACTGACTCTATAAATAACACTTTATCACATTGAATTTTAATATACTTTAGTTTCTTCATTCCTTCCTTCTTCTTTTTTGTTTAATATATATATATATAATTCTTTAATTTCAAATTGAATTCTAATTCCTTTTTTGTTCCCACGGTTGAATTGACTCTCCTTTTCAACTTAAATTATTATTATTATTATTATTATTATTATTATTATTATTATTATTATTATTATTATTATTATTGTTGTTGTTGTTGTTGTTATTATTATTATTATTATTATTATTATTATTATTATTATTATTATTATTATTATTATATTCTAAACCTAATTAGTTTAGATTACCACCACTCAACTATATATATATATATAGCCATAGTTATTACATACAGAAATAAACCTAAGCCTTAAGTTTCAAAGTGTTGTCGCTCTTAGTTGTTCTCATGCTTTATGAATTCCTCTCGGATTGACGATGTCAACACCTTACATCGAAACCACAACCGCCTTTTGTTCATCGTTAGAGCTTTATTGTTGCAATGTGTGTTTCTTAATGTGCTATTAATTTGTGTACTTATGTTTATACTCTGCTTGATTTATTATTTGATTTATTGTGATTGAGAATAATTTTTAAAACATCATAATGGCATACTAAATTATGTTTTTAAATCAAGCATCGGATTCTCGAAAAATTTAACTATCGTAAGAGTTCAGATTTATGCTTTTCAAATCATATCATGGTGTCATGAGATAGGAACTATGTTCGCAAAAAGCGAGGGAAACCTCCACTCTAGAGAGGGCATCCTCCACTCTGTATGATATCAGATAGTCGGGTATTGAGTCATGCATCGGACATCATATCATTATGATTTGGATTTATCAGATTTACTGTGTTTTCAAAAGACTTTATCGAAAAAAATAAAATATTGTTTTGTTTTTGTGTTGCTTGCACTTTAGAGACACAATAAGCTCTTTAGCTTACTCCCCCATAGTCTTTCTTTCAGATACTCAAACCATAGGCGAATCGGTACTCGAAGTATCTCAATTTTATCCGGTTATATTATTATTCAGTACGAAACTATTTTTAGTTACTCGGATTATTATTTATTATTTTAAGATATTGATGTAATTTCATACTTGGGAGACTAATTATGTTTTCGGATTATTTAAACATTCTTTTACTATGATTTTATTTTAAAAATTTTATGTAAACATTCTAATATTATTATGATATTTATATTTTTATCTATTATAAGATATTTATTAAAGTACTATTATTTTATTTAAATTAAAGTATACTTTTTAAAATTAGTTTTCTTGAGGGTTAAGTTTTCAAACGGGACTTCCTAGATTTGACCCATTTCATCTGGCCGGGTTTAGGGGTTATATTTAGTGGTATCAGAGCTAAGTTCAACCCTCGAACTGTGAGGCTCACTTAAAGTTTTAAGCCGAAAATGATTTTTGCATGCATATTAAATGTTTTGGGGAAATTGGATTTTCTGATAAATTTATTATTTTAAAAATTAAAGATATGTTTTAAATAGAAACTCCAAATACCAACTCTAATTCTAGGACTGTCCTTTTTTTAGATAGATTACTATGCCAACTCGTAGTAGCTTTAAATTAGCGACCGATCGTGATGATATTCGTCCTTATAAATTTGAGATTAAAGCCTATTTGAAAACCCAGTGTTACCATTCATAAACTGATCTAAAATATCATTTTAAAATTGTTATAAAAACCTCTTTCTTAAGTATGTCATTAGCATGAAAATTTTGAGGACAAAATTTCTTTTAAGGGTGAGAGAGTTGTAACACCCAAAAAATTACCCCCAAATTGTAAACCATATATTCAAAAAATTCCTAATTTTGAAACTTAATTTTGAAATCCCTAATTAAAAACCCTAACAATTGAGAATTTTTAATTCAGAACCCTAACTTTTTTATGAATGACTAAATAAGAATTTTTATCAAACTTGAAAGTTAATATGCAGTTTCTTGAAAGTTTAAGGACTGACTCCATAAATTACACTTTATCACATCGAATTTTAATATACTTTAGTTTCTTCCTTCCTTTTGTCTTCTTTTTTTGTTTAATATATATATATTTCTTTAATTTTAAATTGAATTCTAATTTTCTTTTTTGTTCACGCGGTTAAATTGACTCTCGTTTTCAACTTAAATTATTATTATTATTATTATTATTATTATTATTATTATTATTATTATTATTATTATTATTATTATTATTATTATTATTATTATTATTATTATTCCAAACTTAATTTGTTTAGATTACCACCACTCAACTATATATATATATATATATATATATATATATATATAGTCATAGTTATTACGTACAGAAATAAACTTAAGCCTTAAGTTTTAAAGTGTTGTCGCTCTTAGTTGTTCCCATGCTTTATGAATTCCTCTCGGATTGACGCTGCCATCACCTTACATCGAAACTGCAACCGCCCTTTGTTCGTCGTTAGAGCTTTATTGTTAAGAGGTGTGTTTCTTATTGTGCTATATATTTGTGTACTTATGTTTTATACTCTACTTGATTTATTATTTGATTTATTGTGATTGAGAATGATTTTGAAAACATCATAATGGCATACTAAATTATGTTTTTAAATCAAGCATTACATTCTCGGAAAATTTAACTCTCATAAGAGTTTGGATTTATGTTTTTCAAATCATATCATTGTGTCATGAGATAGGAACTATGTTCGGACAAAGCGAGGGAAACCTCCACTCTAGCGAGGACATCCTCCACTCAGTATGATATCGGATAATCGGTATTGAGTAATGCATCAGACATCATATCATTATGATTTGGATTTATCAGATTTACTGCGTTTTCAAACGACTTTATCAGAAAAATAAACTATTGTTTTGTTTTTGTGTTGCTTGTAATTTAGAGACACACTAAGCTCTTTAGCTTACTCGCCCTTAGTCTTTGTAACACTCATGTTTTGGGGTTAGGAGTAAGTCGGGTTAGTTGGTCTGAGTCGGTAAAATTAATTTTAATCAAATTGACCTTTTCTTGAGCCAATTGAGTTTTAAATAAAAAGAATGGATCATTTTGGTAATTTAGCCCAAAACAATTTAAAAGGTAGACAACCTTTTTGAGATTCAAAAGAACAAAAAAATGAGGAAAAAGCTATCATCTTTCCTCCCCCTTTTTCTTCCCCAACGTTAAACCCAAACAAAACCCTCCCAAACACAAAATTTACTATTCCATCAAATTTCTCCATCAATTCAAGGGCGTTTATTAAGGTAATCACATATTTGAACTCTCCTCATCATCCTCTACATTTACCTAGTCTTGAAATTGAAAACTACCATCTTTTTGGAATTTGGAGTTTAAAGAAAGTTTGAGTATTTGATGGGTTTTACATTTGGTTTTGATCTATTAAGTTGGGTTTTGGTTTAGTCTCATTAAAATACACATAATATGTTAAAATGGGTGACTTTGGGTGAAAACCCGAAATGGGTCCTTGTGGCCATTTTTGAAGTGTCAAAAATTAGATTTTTGGTGTGTTTTAGGGTTGGGTTGAAGGGATGATGGTTTAGGGATGTTAGGAAAGTGTTTTGGGACCATTTGGGTGTTATTTGGGTGTTTGAAATCATGGTTTTCAGCTGGGTTTTAAGGGAGCTCGAAAATGGAAATTTTGGGTGATTGTTGGGTTTGAAATTGTTGAAGTATGGCTTGTGTTTATGGATTGGAGTGGTGACTGAAATTTAGCATTGATTTGTGAGTAATGGATGTGTTTTGATTGGCTAGAAACAAGAGGAGACATTGGAGAAGCATCGGGATCGAATCCGGGCATTTAGGGGCTTGTTTGCTCGCTTGGGTTGCTAAGGAAGGGTGGTAAGTAAAACTTTAAATATGTTTTAAAGTTGGTTCAAGTGTGTGTAGTGTATGTGTTGGAATTTGCTTGGTATGCCATTCCTATGTGGGAGTTAAAGTGGTAACTTAACTCCTTGATTTCTATTGATGCTATTTATGCCTTGCCTATTTGATCTTGAGAAATATGGATTGATTTGTATGTGTATACCATGTTATGTGTATGCGATGATTATGTGATATAAATGGTGGATGTGTGATGTGGTTAATGAAATTAGCACTAATTAACTTATCGGGTGTAAATGATCGATCATTAGGATTAGTGTGCACACAATTGAGTCAAAACGTACGTGGCCTTGATGGCGTTGAGTCATCAAGGAGGAGTACGGTGATGTAATATTCCACCAGAAATTTATTTATATTCTACGTGATGATGAGTGGAATCCCATCCGTAGGGCATGTGGTGATGAGTGGAATCCCGCCCATGCAAGGTCCGGTGATGAGTGTAATCCCACCGAGGTAATGTTGTTGTTGAGAGTAAATCTGCACATACGGGTAAACTAATAGTGGCCAATGATATTGCTCTCATGATTATGATGTTATGATATTTGAGATATATTTTATTGAGCTTAGTATGATGTGAGATGCCATATTATGACTCTTGAAAGACTAGCTAGGTTGACTTGTTGATACCTATGTATCTTGTAAGTGAGGTAAAGGATTTGCATGCTTGGACCCTGCATTGTTGATGTTTTTGATTTTAGAGCATCCTCAATAAGCTTCTAGCTTACACTCTTATTTTCAAAAATGCAGATCATTAGTGTGGTGTTAGCAATGAGCAAGGCGAAGGGGCTTTCCAAGTTTTTGTTGCTCAATTACGGTTTAGCAATTAATGTGGTAGTTTAGCAATGTGGCAAGAATGTGTTTGGTATGAGCGATGTATGACTCATATATGTGATTGATGTTAATTAATTGACTTTGATTGTAAAACATGTTATGTCTCGTCGAATGCTTGTGTGATGACATGCCCTTTTGAATGTTTAAGTTGCTTTTGGTTGGCATGTAAACCTTAATGTGATGAATTGTGCCATTTGGCTTTTGAGTCCTTAAGCATGCCCTTATATGCAATGTTGCCTTTTGTGTAAATGCCATAAATGGATGTTTCATCTTATGCCTTGTGTGTTTGAGCGTGTTTTGACATAGGGTCCATGCCTCTAGTTCATGCTTGTAAGTGTTGAGTGCTTCTTGGGGTCATTTAGGGCCTTTGGAGTTGTTGGGAAATGTTTAAAGTTGGTTTTTGTGAGTTGCAGACAGCCAGTGTTTTGAAACGGGCTGAGCCGTTTCGGAATGGGTAAGGCTTCAAGGACCTCGTATCGGAACTCGTTTCGATACGGTTTGGCCACTTTGAACCCTTGTTACGAAACGAGTTTCGGAACACTTTAGCTACTGGAAATCTGAGAAATTGCCGATATGAAGGGGTTTCGAAACGGGTCTAGGGGGTTTCGGTACGGTCAATATCTCGTTGACCACGAGAAGTTGACCGTTGAGGGTGTTTCGGAACGGTTGAACTCCGTTCCGATACGGCTTCCTCGTGTGGACTTGGGGCAGTTGACCAAGTCAAGGCATTTCGATACGCCTCAAGCTTGTTTCGAAACGGCCTGCCTAATGAATTAAAATTTGACTGTTTATTTGTTGGTTTGTGTCTTGTTGCGTGTCTTTCTCAAATTATTCCGCTGTTGTGCTCACATAGGATTTAAATGTGCCTTTAGAGAAGATTAAATTAAAAGAAATTTTTAGGGTTGCTAACCGAGGGGAAACCTTAACGGGTTTCGCTTTGGTTTTCCCCGTGTGGCCCACTCGGACCGGTCATCCGACCAGACCGGGACGAGGGGGTTACAAATGTTTGTATTAGAGCCTGAGGTTACCGAGACCTCGGGCAGGTAAGTGAGGTAAGCTTGATGTGTTAAGTAATTGTATTGCTTGATGTATGCTTTGCCATGAAATCTCATTGATTGATTATTTGTATGATGATTTGGAGCATGAATTGTTGCATTTTGTGTAGAGTCGAGTGCCCATTACTACTATTACTTAATTTAAAAGGGTTTTTGTAAAGGAAGTACTTGAGCACTGTTGGACCCTTGCTTTTGCTAACGTAATCCTTATTTGTTTGTTGTTGTAGTTATAATCTTGCTAGCTGTACCATGAGACCACGTGGGAGGCCTAGGATGGTTCGACCGGAACCACGGGCAACGGCTCCGGAAGTTGAGCCAGTAGTTAGAGTTGAGGCTCAAGTGGGAGAGCATGTGGTTGGAGTTAGAGCTCCTCCACCACCACCACCTCCTCCACCAGGACTAGGAGGCGAGGTCGGGGCCGAAGAAGAGGGACCTCAGAGAGGCCAGGGTGGCCAAGGTCCGGTCAGAATAGAATTAGCTCCTTCAGTTCAGGCGATAGCCGGGGCTTTTCAGGTTGTAGTGGCTGGGGGTCAGGCAGCAGCACAGCATCAGGGAGAGGGCACTAGTTTGCCGTTAGAGAGACTTCGTGGTCTAGGGGCTGAAGAGTTTAGAGGGTCTACTCTGGAGAGATCCGAGTTGTGGTTTGAGAAGACCGTTCGTATCCTCGCACAGATGGGCTGTACCGGAGAGCGCAAGTTAGGGTGTGTTGAGTCCTTGCTTCAGGGTGATGCCTACACTTGGTGGGTCACCATCACTACGGGTATGGATGAGGCCGAGATTACTTGGGAGTTCTTTGAGTCAGCATTCTGTAAGAAGTATCTGGGTCCGCGATATCTCGATGAGAGGAAGATGAAGTTTATGGCTTTGCTTCAAGGGAGTATGACTGTGACAGACTATAAGATTCGATTTGTTAGGCTGAGTAAGTATGCATCTGAGCTTGTTCCTACTGAGGTGGAACGATGTAACCTTTTCCGTTATGGGCTGAATAAAGAAATCAAGAGGTATACTCTAGCTTCGGACTACACTGATTTTGATGTCTTGGTCGCGAGGGCCAAGGACTTGGAGCACAGTTTGGGCTTGACCAAACGGTATGGTGGTTTTAGTTCAGGTAAGAGGTCCAGTGACTTTGATAGAGGTGATGCTAAGAGGCATCGGGACAACATGCATCACTATGATCATAGGCGTGGTGGCGGTAACCACGGTAGGGGCCAACAGGGCCAGAGGGCTGGTGGGAAGTTGCCCACATGTGCTACTTGCGGGAGGAACCACACCGGTGAGTGTTGGGGGAATTTCCACTCGTGTTGGAGTTGTGGGGCTAGAGATCATATTAGACGTGACTGTCCACATCAGGTGGGGCAGGCACCAGCTCAGGCTCTTGCTAGAGCCAATGACTTTCAGAGAGGCCGCGGGCGCGGTAGAGGTAACTTCTAGCCGAGAAATGATGGTCAGAGGAACATACCACATGTAGTTGCAGTCCAGCCGGAGGGCGAAGGTCAGGCCAGAGTTTATGCTACGCGTGGGGATCAGCATGACATAGATGTGATCGTAGGTAACTTCTCGATACAGTCTTTGGGTTTACTTTCTTTGATTGACTCTGGGTCTACACATTTCTACATATTGAGTGAGCATGCACAGTCGTTGAATTTGCCTTGTGAAATGTTAGAAGTAGGAGTTAGTGTTACTAGTTCCTTTGGGGACACGGTAGTAGTTAGAAAAATGTACAGAAGGTGTCCGTTGATGGTTCAGGGACATGTGTTCCCAGTGGATATGATGGAGCTACCTTTCTATGGTTTTGATGTAATTCTGGGTATGGACTGGCTCACGGAGCATAGAGCTAGGATAGACTTTGAAACTAAGAGGATTTCTTTGAGGCTCACAGATGATTATGAGATTGTAGTGGTGGGTGAGAACGTGAAGTTCTTGTCCAATGTAGTTTCAGTTCTGGAGGCTAAAAGGTTAGTTGAGTTGGGATGTGAAGCATACTTGGCCTATGTGATGAATCCGAACATGATTGAGGTTAGACCTCAAGACATCCAGGCAGTGTGTGACTTTCCTAGTGTGTTTCCGGAAGAGTTGCCAGGGTTACCACCGGACAGAGAGGTAGAGTTCACTATTGAGACTTATTATGATTCAGCTCCTGTTTCAATTGCACCGTATCGCATGGCACCGAAAGAACTGAAAGAGTTGAAGACTCAGTTGCAAGAGTTGACAGATAGAGGCTTTATCCGACCTAGTTCTTCACCTTGGGGTGTACCAGTTTTGTTTGTAAAGAAGAAAAATGGAAGCATGAGAATGTGTATAGTTTACAGACAGTTGAATCAGCTAACAGTGAAGAATAAGTATCCTTTGCCTAGAATTGATGATTTGTTTGACCACTTGAGAGGGGCATCAGTCTTTTCGATGATTGACTTGAGATCGAACTACTACAAGCTAAAGGTAAGAGAGGTTGATGTACCGAAGACGGCCTTTAGAATTAGGTATGGTCACTATGAGTTTTTAGTCATGCCTTTTGGGTTGACTAATGCACCGGCTGCTTTCATGGATATGATGAATAGGATTTTTCATCAGTACCTAGATTAGTTTGTAGTTGTTTTTATAGATGACATCTTGGTGTATTCGCGAACTGAAGAAGACTATGACCGACACTTGAGATTAGTTTTGAAGACTTTGCTAGATCATCAGTTGTATGCGAAGTTGAGCAAGTGTGAATTCTGGATCTGAGAGGTAGTCTTCCTAAGGCATGTAGTGTCAGCCGATGGGATTAGAGTTGATCCGAAAAAGATAGAGGCCATTGTTGAATGAAAGCAACCGAAGTCTGTAACAGAGGTACGTAGCTTCCTAAGCTTAGCTGGATACTATAGAAGATTCGTAGAAGGTTTCTCTATGTTAGCCGCTCCATTGACACGGTTACTTCAGAAGAGTGTTCAGTTTGAGTGGACAGATGCAAGACAGAGAGCCTTTGAGAAATTGAAAGAAGCTTTGACCCAAGCACAGATCTTGATTCAGCCAGAGTCTGGGAAAGACTATGTAGTTTATAGTGATGCTTCCTATGTAGGCCTAGGTTGTGTTCTCATGCAAGACAAGTGAATGGTGGCTTATGCCTCAAGACAGTTGAAGACTCACGAGCGCAACTATCTGACCCATGACATAGAGTTAGATGCAGTTGTGTTTGCTCTGAAGATTTGGAGGCATTATTTGTACGGTGAGAAGTGCACAGTGTACACAGATCACAAGAGTTTGAAGTACATCATGACTCAGCGAGATTTGAATCTCAGACAGCGTAGGTGGTTAGAGTTGCTAAAAGACTATGACCTTACCATTGAGTACCATCCGGGTAAGGCCAATGTAGTGGCCGATGCATTGAGTAGAAAGATAGCCATAGACTTGAGAGCCATGTTTGCTAGATTGAGCTTGTCCGGAGATGGTGGCTTGGTAGCCGAGCTTCAGGTTAGACCTACCCTAGGTCAGTTGATTAGAGAGAAGAAACTCTTAGATAGATCTTTGGCACCTCACGTGCAAGATATAGCCGAAGGTAGATCTTCAGACTACAGTTTCAGTACCGATGGGGTTTTGTGTTTCAAAAATAGGATAGTTGTGCCAGAAGACAGTGACTTGAGACGTACGATCTTGACTGAAGCACACAGTAGTCCATTTGCTATGCATCCGGGGAGTACGAAGATGTGCCGTGGCTTGAAGAATGAGTACTTTTGGGTTGGTTTGAAGAGAGATGTGGCCGAATTCGTGAGTAAGTGTTTGGTGTGTCAGAGAGTGAAGGCGGAACATCAGGTTCCCTCAGGTTTGTTGCAGCCGTTGAGAATTTCGGAATGGAAATGGGAGAATATTACCATGGATTTTGTTTCGGGTTTGCCTTTGACTCCTACGAAGAAGAACTCAGTTTGGGTTATAGTGGATCGTTTTACGAAGTGTGCTCACTTCTTGGCAGTCAATACCACTTACACCTTGGATAGATTGGTCGATCTGTACATTGGTGAGATCGTTAGACTGCATGGTGTGCCGAAGTCTATTGTGTCTGATAGAGATCCGAGGTTTACAGCTCGATTTTGGGAGTGTCTGCATACAGCTTTGGGTACCCGTTTGAATTTCAGCACGTCTTATCATCCTCAGTCAGATGGTCAGTCAGAGAGGGTTATACAGATATTAGAGGATATGTTGTGTTGTTGCATCATTGATTTTCAGGGTACTTGGGAGAAGCACTTGCCTCTAGTTGAGTTTGCTTACAATAACAACTTCCAGTCGAGTATTCAGATGGCTCTGTATGAGGCCTTGTATGGCCGGAAGTGTATAACTCCAGTTTGTAGGGCTGAGGTGGGACAGAAGTTGTTACCTATGCCGGATTTGCTCTAAGGGACAACTGACAAGGAAAATTTTATTTGTGATCGATTGAAGGCTGCTTCGGATAGGCAAAAGTCCTATACCGACTTGAAGAGAAAGGAAGTTGAGTTCTTAGTGGGTGAGAAGGTATTCTCTAAAGTGTCTCCATGGAAGAAAGTAATGAGATTTGGCTGAAAGGGGAAGTTGAGTCCGAGGTACATAGGACCGTATGAGATTGTGAAGAGGGTTGGTCCAGTTGCTTATTAGTTGCGTTTGCCATCCGAGCTAGAGAAGATACACGATGTATTTCATGTTTCGATGCTCCATAAGTATAGGTCCGACCCATCACATGTTATGCATGTAGAGGATATTGAATTGAATTCGGATTTGACCTATGAGGAAGAACCAATGGAGATCCTAGCTTCTGACAGTAAGGTGTTGCGGGGTAGATCGATTGAGTTAGTAAAAGTGCGGTGGCAATGTCGAGGTGTGGACGAGGCCACATGGGAGAGGAAAGAGGATACGGAAAGGCAGTTTCCGTATCTCTTTCAGTCAGGTAATTTTGGGGACGAAATTCTTTAAGTGGGAGAGAGTTGTAACACCTGTGTTTTGGGGTTAGGAGTTAGTCGGGTTAGTTGGTCCGAGTCGGTAAAATTAATTTTAATCAAATTGACCTTGGCTTGAGCCAATTGAGTTTTAAATAAAAAGGAGGGATCATTTTGGTAATTTAGCCCAAAACAATTTAAAAGGTAGACAACCTTTTTGAGATTCAAAAGAACAAAAAAAAGAGGAAAAAGCTATCATCTTTCCTCCCCCTTTTTCTTCCCCAGCGTTAAACCCAAACAAAACCCTCCCAAACACAAAATTTACTATTCCATCAAATTTCTCCATCAATTCAAAGGCGTTTTTGAAGGTAATCACATATTTGAACTCTCTTCGCCATCCTCTACATTTACCTAGTCTTGAAATTGAAAACTACCATCTTTTTGGAATTTGGAGTTTAAAGAAAGTTTGAGTTTTTTATGGGTTTTACATTTGGTTTTGATCTATTAATTTGGGTTTTGGTTTAGTCTCATTAAAATACACATAATATATTAAAATGGGTGACTTTGGGTGAAAACCCGAAATGGGTCCTTGTGGCCATTTTTGAAGTGTCAAAAATTGGATTTTTGGTGTGTTTTAGGGTTGGGTTGAAGGGATGATGGTTTAGGGATGTTAGGAAAGTGTTTTAGGACCATTTGGGTGTCATTTGGGTGTTTGAAATCATGGTTTTCAGCTGGGTTTTAACGGAGCTCGAAAATGGAAATTTTGGGTGATTGTTGGGTTTGAAATTGTTGAAGTATGGCTTGTGTTTATGGATTGGAGTGGTGACTGAAATTTAGCATTGATTTGTGAGTAATGGATGTGTTTGGATTGGCTAGAAACAAGAGGAGACATTGGAAAAGCATCGGGATCGAATCCGGGCATTTAGGGGCTTGCTTGCTCGCTTGGGTTGCTAAGGAAGAGTGGTAAGTAAAACTTTAAATATGTTTTAAAGTTGGTTCAAGTGTGTGTAGTGTATGTGTTGGAATGTGCTTGGTATGCCATTCCTAGGTGGGAGTTAAAGTGGTAACTTAACTCCTTGATTTCTATTGATGCTATTTATGCCTTGCCTATTTGATCTTGAGAAATATGGATTGATTTGTATGTGTATACCATGCTATGTGTATGTGATGATTATGTGATATAAATGGTGGATGTGTGATGTGGTTAAAAAAATTGGCACTAATTAACTTACCGGGTGTAAATGATCGATCATTAGGATTAGTGTGCACACAATTGAGTCAAAACGTACGTGGCCTTGATGGTGTTGAGTCATCAAGGAGGAGTACGGTTATGTAATATTCCACCGGAAATTTATTTATATTCTACGTGATGATGAGTGGAATCTCATCCGTAGGGCATGTGGTGGTGAGTGGAATCCCGCCCATGCAAGGTCCGGTGATGAGTGTAATCCCACCGAGGTAATGTTGTTGTTGAGAGTAAATCCACACATCCGGGTAAAATAATAGTGGCCAATGATATTGCTCTCATGATTATGATGTTATGATATTTGAGATATTTGTTGCTGAGCTTAGTATGATGTGAGATACCATATTATGACTCTTGAAAGACTAGCTAGGTTGACTTGTTGATACCTATGTATGTTGTATGTGAGGTAAAGGATTTGCATGCTTGGACCCTGCATTGTTGATGTTTTTTTATTTTAGAGCATCCTCACTAAGCTTCTAGCTTACGCTCTCATTTTTAACAATACAGATCATTAGTGTGGTGTTAGCAAGGAGCAAGGCGAAGGGGCTTTCCAAGTTTTTTTTGCTCAAGTACGATTTAGCAATTAATGTGGTAGTTTAGCAATGTGGCAAGAGTGTTGTAGAACTAATGTTTTGATATAATAATTGAAAAATGTTTTGGACTGTTTAAAAAGTATTTAAAACATTTCCCAAAGTCCAAATATATGTTTAGGGAATTTTTCAAAAGGGTTTTTCAAGTTTTCAAAGGCCAATTTTCACAAAACTGTCCTAGTGTTTCGAAACACCTTTGGGCGTTTCGAAACAGGTGCCTCCAGTGGCCAAAACGTTTCGATACTCGTATCGAAACGAGCCTTAGCGTTTCGAAACGGGCTAGGCCGTTCCGATACGCCCACGTGGCACTGACCACAACGGTCATAAACCCCAACGGCTCTTTCCCAACTAACTTTTAAATGCAGGTCGTTTCGATACGGGCTTATAGCGTTCCGATACGTGTTCCGAAACAGCAAGGGGGTGTTCCGAAACGGGTACCCTGACAGACTGCAACGGCTCTTTCTATATTGAGGGTGTTTCGAAACGGCTTCGAGCGTTTCGAAACGGGGAGCTGCAGACTGCATTTATGGAGGGAATTAAAGGCTCCAACGACTCTATTTCAACCCCAACGGTCCTAAACGGCTATAAACTCAATTGGGAGTATAAAAGGGACCTCCAAGCATCAAGAGAAGGCTAATGCTCATATTGTCAAACATCAAATGATCAAGAAAATGTCTTAGCACTTAAATTGTCAATTCTTGTATAGACAAACACTAGTGAGCCAAAATTGTTAAATTTGCTCAAGTGTTTTAGGTTTTGGGTGAGTGCTTCATTGTACAAACAAACACCTATTAGAGGGTTTAAGTTAGCTTTCTTATTTCTCTTTGTTAAGAGGGTTTTGATCAAGGCTTTGGGTAGAAGCTTGATCGGTTGTAAGGGTTTCCTCCTAATCCTAGAAAAGGGGACGAATCAATTAGTGGATTGATTGTGAAATCCTTAGTGGGAAGCTAAGGTAGTGGATGTAGGTGCTTGTTAGAAGGCCGAACCACTATAAATCATTGTGTCTATTTACTTTCTAGCTTCCTAAACCCTTCCACCCAAAAATCCACCTCTCCACCACTTGGTGAGCATTATTGGTTGATCGAATCGAGCTCCACAAAACTCAACAATCGGTATCAGAGCTTGGCTCAATCGAAGAGGATTCACACCCTATTGAGGAGATCCAGCAAGCTCGACCACTATTTCATCAACCGGCTCAAATGGCACAATCAATCGACAAACCGCCTTTCTTTGACGGAGACCACTATGCCCATTGGAAGACAAAGATGAAGTTCTTCATCAAATCAAAAGATTACAAGCTATGGGATGTAGTTGAAGATGGTCCGTTCGTGCCTCAAAGAAGTAAAGCGGAGTGAAGTGCCGATGTGTAACGCCCCGGTTTTTGGCCTTAGAAGTCTTGGGCGTTGACCGGTTGGTCAAAGTGCTGTTCGAATCGTAAGTGGTTAAATTAGGAAAACCTAGTTCGGGTTGCATTAAAAATATGGAAAAATGTTCTAAAATCATCTTTTAGCAAAATATCAATTGATGAACTGTGAAAACAATTTTGGAAAATGAGTTTTGGAAGGTTGACATTTTGGCTAGTGACCAAAATGTAATTTTCGCAAATTTGGTGGCTGTTTTAAAAAGGATTGAAACTTTGAATCTTTAAGGAGCTATTTGCCCAAAAGTGAATTCTCCAGATTTTTCTAAGATATTTTAATCCTAAAATCTGATTTTTAAAGGTTTGATAAAAGGAGGGAAACTCATTTTACTATTTTTCTTTCCTAACTTCCTATTTTCTCTTCTCCTTTTCTCTCCAACCAAACATCACCATTTTCAGAGATTTTGATCTGATTTCTTCACCTAAATTCATCTTTTCAACTCACAATTGTTAGCAAATCATTGTGTAATCAAAACCTACTCGATTGCTACAAGTTTCAACAAAGTTTTCATTCCAAAAAGTGGAGAAATCACAAGTTTGGAGGTATGAACGATTCTCCTCTGAACTTTAAGTTCTTTAATGAAATTCCTAAAGTTTTCAATCCTAAATGTATGTTTAATTAAAGGTTTTCAAGTAGATTTATGGATCTTGGCTAATTATGCAAGATTTTGGTGTTTTCATTTGATTTTCGTTTGATCTGTTAAATCTGAGTTTTGAGAAGTGTTTTTGATGATAAATGATCATTAAATTGATGTGGTAGTGAGTCTTGATTAATGCAATCCCGGATAGGTTGTGTTTCCTAAGTTTAGCTTGTGTTTTAAGGTTGTTTTTGAGGTGATTTTGGTGTTCTGGTGTTGCTGGAGGTATAAGGTTGCTTTTAGGTTGTTTTTAGATGTGGTTTGATGTTAATAGATGTGAGGTTTTGCTGGTTTATGGCTGGGCTTTGTTTGGAAGTGTTTTGGATGCAATTTCGGTTGTGTTTGGTGGCCGAAATTGGAGGTTGATTGAGAGCAGCGAGTTTAGGTGCTTTCATTGAAGCAATTAATGCAAGATGATGCATTAATCCTCTGCTTTGATGTGTTGAAACAGGGGAGGCATCATTGGATTCAAGTTCGGTTGATTTGGAGGCTTGATTTGGTGCTTAGGCTTGAAGCTAAGTGTTTTTTTGGTGAGTGCAACTTTGGAATGGATTTCCAGCTTTTTAAACAATGGTTTGAAGGTTATGGGAGCTTAGTTTAAGTCTAAACAACTTTGCTAAGCTCAAGTGTAAGTTTTCGGATTTTCTCTCTAGTGGTGGCCATGACTTGATGTTTTGCAAAGTGATGATTTGCATGATTTGTTTACTGTTTTGAAAGCATGTTTTAGTATGGGTTTTGCTGTTGATTTAAGCCATGTGTTGAAGGTAACTCTAGGTAGGAGTTCCTTGATTTTGTACATTGTTTAAATGTGGATTTGATGCATGAAATGCATGATGAAATGGCTTGGTTTAAATGCTTTAAAACAGTGGATATTATGATGAAATTGATGTATATTGGCAAGTGATGGTTTTAAAAAAAAAGTGAAGGTCACTAAGGTGGTTAAAAGTCCTTGAGTGAGCCTTGTTACATGAACATCAAGGTGGTTAAAAGTCCTTCGATGTTGCGGACTCTAAGGTGGTTAAAAGTCCTTAGGTGCTCCTTTCCATGGTGGTTAAAAGTCCATGGGGCCAAGGTGTTTAAAAGTCCTTGGGGCCAAGGTGTTTAAAAGTCCTTGGGGTGATTCAAGTTACGGACACAAAGGTGGTTAAAAGTCCTTGTGTGGTCCATGATCATGGTGTTTAAAAGTCCATGGCCAAGGTGTTTAAAAGTCCTTGGGGTCAAGGTGTTTAAAAGTCCTTGACAAAGATGTTGATCTTGTTCATCAAAAATGGAATTTGTCACTTGTGCCAATATGACATGGAAAGTGTGTAAGAAGCATGTGATGCTTGGTTTGATTATGTTATAAGCATGTGGTTACATGGTTTTAAGAATGCTTTGAACTTATGCATGGATTGATTTAAAGCATGTTTTGTAAATAGTTTTAAATGCGTTATTGAATTGTTTTAAATGAGCATGCCTCACTAAGCTTTTGCTTACGCTCTCTACGTTTTCTTAATTCAATAATGCAGAGAATTAGAGCATCTTGTGGGCTGCAAGGGAGGGCAAGCAATCAAGTTCTACTAAGCTCAATGTATGAGGTTTTACAAGCACTTTTAGCTTTTTGGTTGATTTGGCAATGGGGGACCAATGTATATGTTTTGGGAGGTGTTTAAGACTCCCTAAGTCTGTTAAATGTTGTTGAAAATGTTGGTTTTGTTTTGGAACCTTATATGCTTGTTTTGCAAGTTTGGAGTTGAATGGATAGCTTAACTAGGAAGCATGCCATATAAATTGGGGTTTTTCTTATGTGATGTTAATGTGTTAAATTGATGATGCAATTGAGGTCCTTGCATGTTGGTT
The DNA here is from genome assembly GCA_958450335.1 of Hibiscus tridactylites. NCBI lineage: Eukaryota > Viridiplantae > Streptophyta > Magnoliopsida > Malvales > Malvaceae > Hibiscus > Hibiscus tridactylites. The sequence goes on along the minus strand of OY288289.1, from coordinate 42,453,235 downwards.
GACTTTGTGTAATGGTTTGGTGATGTTAATTTGATGTTTGAAGCATGTTTGATGCTGTTTTGGAGTTGTCTGCAGACAGGGGTATCGATACTTGGGCTTAGGGTATCGATACACCTGAGCCAAATTTGCAAGTTTCAGGCCAGGGGTATCGATACCTGATGAACAAGTATCGATACCATATGAATGGAGTATCGATACTGGGGGGAGGGTATCGATACCCTTGCTTGAATTTGGTTACTGCCTTCCCCGAGTATCGATACGACACGTGGCGTATCGATACCGGACCGTTAAAATCAGTTAAAAGAATCTTTGAATGTTTTGTTTTGTTTACGTTTTGGTCCTGAATCTTGTATGATCAATTGTATGAGCTGTGGATGTCCTTTTGAGCTGAAATTTCACAGAGAAGCATGAAACCTGACTAATTCCAAGTTGGTAACCTTAATTTGGGATAAGTCCTTTAATTTATCAGAAATTATAGTTTGGTCCCTAAAGTTGTAATTTGTTCAATTGGGTCCCTGTTTGATCTCTGATGTTTGTGATCTTTTAATATGTTGTTTGTATGATCACACATAGGAGTAATGTACATCTAGATAAGATTAAAAAAAAAGGGTTGTTAACCAGAGTTGACTTTCGGGTTGACTTTGGTTTTCCCCGTGTAATCTCCGTAGTTCGGGTCGGGCGTCTAGGCCGGGCTTCGGGGGTTACATTTGGTGGTATCAGAGCTGAGTTCTTGAGTAATTGGGAATGTTGTTGTGCATGATTGAAGCATGGTTTGGTTTGTATGCTTGTTGGGTGAAAGCATGTTCAGTGATTTATGTTGATGATGTTTTTGTGAAGTATGTTGTGATGATGCATGATAAGGGTACCCATTGCCAAACAAAAGCTAAAGAAATGATGTTGTTTTTGAAAGAGATTGAGCTTGAATACTTGAAATTGCTTACCTTGCTGGGCCTGACTTGTTTTATTATGTATTGTTATGCATGGTAAAAGTATGGCACCACGTAGAGAGTTAAGGAGTAACGTAAGAGCTACGACTCCTGAGGGGAATGTGAATGATGAGCACACTGGTAGTGCTGTGCTACCTCCTCCTCCACCTGGTGGTGGTGCGGAGAGGGGAAGAGCTGGAGCTGAGGCAGCTGGTGCTGGAGCTGCAGGACCTGAGGTTGGTCAGGGACAAGCGATGCCTGACATGTCGATGCTTGTACAAGCTATTGCGGGTGCTTTTCGAGCAGCAGTAGCTAGAGCTCAAGGAGCTGGGCATCCGGGAGATGTTGGTGCTAGACTACCCTTAGAGCGTCTGCGCAGTCTTGGTGGGACTGAGTTTAGGGGTATGTCAGCTGAGAGGTCAGAAGCTTGGCTGGAGAGTACTAAGCGTGTTCTGGGACAGATGAGTTGCACGGATGTGCAAAAGTTGGGCTGTGTGGTGTCTTTGCTGCAAGGTGATGCATATACGTGGTGGACGACCACCATAGCTGGGATGGCTGAAGCTGATGTTACCTGGTCATTCTTTCAGAATGTGTTTAAGAGGAGATATCTGGGAGTGAGATATCTGGATGAAAAGAAGCGTGAATTCATGTCTCTGACTCAGGGGAACATGAGTGTGGCTGAGTATGAGGTACAGTTTGTACGCCTTAGCCAGTATGCACCGGAGCTGGTACCTGATGAGCGTGAGAGGTGCGAAAGGTTTCGTTATGGCTTGGTGCCGGATGTTAAGACCTATATGTTGGCAGCTGAGTACAATGATTTTGATGTGTTGGTTGGTCGATCCAAGGATATTGAGTTGAATCTGAGCTTGTCTGCGAAAGGTGCTGGAGCTAGTTCTGGGAAGAGAGCTGCCGAGTATAGTTCCGGAGGTGGACGGAACAAGAGAGGACGTGATCAGAGGTTTCAGTCTTCAGCTAAGAGAGGTGGAGGTGCACCTGCTAGAGGAGGTTTTGCTAGGGCTGAGCCTAGTGCTTGTTGGATCTGTGGTTCCCGTGGTCACTTGAGGCGTGACTGTCCTCGTGCTGGTAGGGAGGTGCAGGCTCCTGTTGTGGCAGCTGGTAATGTTGGTTATGAGTGCTGGAATTGTGGTTCTGCTGACCACTTGAGACGTGATTGTCCGAGGATGGCTGGTGGCCAAGAGCGTGCTCCTGCTGTTGCGGCACCGCAGAGAGGTCGTGGGCGCGGCCGTGGTAATTTCCAAAGGCGTGAGGAAGGTGGCCGAGGAGTAGCTCATGTTGTAGCTATTCAACCTGAGGGTGGAGGCCAGGCGAGGGTGTATGCTCAGCGCGAAAGAAGGAATGATGCTAATGTGATTGCAGGTACCTTTACTTTGCAATCCATGTCTTTGCTTTCCTTGATTGATTCTGGATCTACTCATTCATACATTTTGCGTGAGCATGCTGAGTTGCTTGGTTTGCCTGTTGAGTCTTTGGATGTCGGTGTTAGAGTCACTAGTTCTTTTGGTGAAACTGTTGTGACTCGTAAGCTGTATAGAAGGTGCCCTTTGGTTGTTCAAGAGCATGTCTTTCATGTTGATCTTATGGAGTTGCCCTTTTATGGTTTTGATGTGATCCTTGGTATGGATTGGCTTGCTGAGCATCATGCTGTTGTGGATTGTGAGAATAAGCGGGTGTCGCTTAGGCTTGCGGATGATTATGAAGTAGTGGTGGTTGGTGAGAATGTGAAGTTTCTTGCCAATGTTGTTTCTACCTTGGAGGCAAGTAGGATGCTGAGGCAAGGTTGTGAAGCCTATCTTGCCTTTGTGATGAATCCTAGCTCTAAGGAGTTGAGAGTGCAAGATATCCGCGTGGTGAAGGAGTTTCCTGGTGTTTTTCCTGAGGAGTTGCCCGGTTTACCTCCTAATCGCGAGGTGGAGTTTGGTATTGAGCTGTATGAGAATACCATTCCTGTGTCCATTACTCCCTATAGAATGGCACCTAAGGAGCTGAAGGAGCTGAAGACGCAGTTGCAAGAGTTGCTTGATCGTGGTTTTATCCGGCCGAGTGTGTCGCCTTGGGGTGCTCCTGTCTTGTTTGTGAGGAAGAAGGATGGCACTATGAGGATGTGCATTGATTACCGTCAGCTGAACAAGTTGACTATCAAGAATCGGTATCCTTTGCCGAGGATTGATGATCTCTTTGATCAATTTCGGGGAGCTGCTGTGTTCTCTAAGATTGACTTGAGGTCAGGGTATTATCAGTTGAAGGTGAAGGATGTGGATGTGCCTAAGACAGCTTTCAGGACAAGGTATGGGCATTATGAGTTTCTTGTGATGCCGTTTGGTTTGACAAATGCTCCTGCTGCTTTCATGGACATGATGAATCGTGTTTTTCATGAATACCTGGACAAGTTCGTTGTGGTGTTCATTGATGATATCCTTGTGTACTCGCGTACTGAGGAAGAGCACGAAGAGCATTTGCGGGTGGTTTTGCAAGCTTTGTTGGAAAATCAGTTGTATGCTAAGTTGAGCAAGTGTGAGTTTTGGCTTAGAGAGGTGGTGTTTCTTGGACATGTTGTTTCAGCTGAGGGGATTCGTGTTGATCCTCAGAAGATTGAGGCGGTGATGAGCTGGAAAGTTCCTAGGTCTGTTCAGGAGGTTCGTAGTTTCCTTGGTTTGGCGGGATACTACCGGAGGTTTGTGGATGGTTTTTCCAAGATTGCTGCTCCTTTGACGAAGCTTTTGCAAAAAGATGTTAAGTATGAGTGGACAGAGGCGAGGCAGCAAGCTTTTGAGAAGCTGAAGTTGGCTTTGACGCAAGCTCCTATCTTGATTCAGCCTGAATCAGGGAAAGAGTTCGTAGTCTACAGTGATGCATCCTATGTTGGTTTGGGGTGTGTGCTGATGCAAGAGGGTAAGGTTGTGGCTTATGCGTCGCGGCAGTTGAAGGTGCATGAGCGCAATTATCTTACGCATGATATGGAGTTGGCTGCAGTGGTTTTTGCTTTGAAGATCTGGAGGCATTATCTGTATGGTGAGAAGTGTACTGTGTACACGGATCACAAGAGTTTGAGGTATCTGATGTCTCAGAAGGAGTTGAATCTTAGGCAGCGACGTTGGCTGGAGTTGCTCAAGGATTATGATTTGACGATTGAATATCATCCTGGAAAGGCCAATGTTGTTGCGGATGCTTTGAGTAGGAAGGTAGCTGTTGAGCTGAGGGCGATGTTTGCTAGCTTGAGCATATCGCGGGATGGTGGCCTTGTTGCTGAGTTGCAAGTGAAACCTTCGCTGGTTCAGTTGATCAAGGATAAGCAGTTGTTGGATGATTCCTTGGTGTCTCATGTTCAGGATATCGCGGAGGGTAGACCTTCAGATTTCTGCTTTAATGAGGATGGAGTGTTGTGCTTGGGTAGTCGGATAGTTGTGCCTGTTGATGTTGAGTTGAGGCGTGCTATTCTGACTGAAGGTCATAGTAGTCCTTTTGCTATGCACCCTGGTAGTACCAAGATGTATCGTGAACTTCGCGATGAGTACTATTGGGTTGGTTTGAAGAAGGATGTGACAGAGTTCGTGAGCAAGTGTTTGGTGTGTCAGCGGGTTAAGGCTGAACATCAGGTTCCTTCTGGTTTGTTGCAACCGTTGAAAATCCCCGAATGGAAGTGGGAGAGGGTTACCATGGATTTTGTGTCTGGGTTGCCTTTGTCTCCGTCGAAGAAGAATTCTGTTTGGGTGATTGTGGATCGCTTGACGAAGTGTGCACATTTCTTGCCTGTGCATACTACGTTTTCTTTGGATAAGCTGGCAGAGTTGTACATTGCTGAGATAGTGAGGTTGCATGGTGTGCCTAAGTCGATTGTGTCGGATAGGGATCCGAGGTTCACATCGCGTTTTTGGCAGTGTTTGCATCAAGCTCTGGGTACAAGGTTGCATTTCAGTACATCCTATCATCCTCAGTCGGATGGTCAATCTGAGCGGGTTATTCAGATTTTGGAGGATATGTTGCGATGCTGCGTGATTGAGTTTCAAGGTTCTTGGGAGAAGCATCTGCCTTTGGTTGAGTTCGCTTATAACAATAGTTATCAGGCGAGTATACAGATGGCACCTTATGAGGCTCTGTATGGGAGGAGGTGTAGAACTCCTTTGGGTTGGGCTGAACCTGGTCAAAAGTTGGTTTCTATGCCTGCTTTGTTGAAAGGGACCACCGAGAAGGTGAAGCTCATTTGTGAGCGGTTGAAGGCTGCTTCGGATCGGCAAAAATCTTACGCGGATTTGAAGCGTAAGGAGATAGAGTTTGCGGTGGGTGACCGTGTGTTCTTGAAGGTTTCGCCTTGGAAGAAGGTGATGAGGTTTGGTCGGAAGGGTAAGTTGAGCCCTCGGTACATTGGACCGTATGAGGTGGTTGAGCGAGTGGGTCCTGTTGCGTATCGGTTGAGGTTACCTCAGGAGCTAGAGAAGATTCATGATGTGTTCCATGTTTCTATGCTCAGGAGGTATAGATCTGATCCTTCACATGTGATGCCTGTTGAGGATGTGGTTTTGAATCCGGATTTGACCTATGATGAGGAACCGGTGGAGGTTCTGGATTCAGATAGTAAGGTTCTTCGTGGCAAGACCATTGAGTTGGTGAAGGTGCTGTGGAAGCATCGAGGTGTTGAGGAAGCCACGTGGGAGCGAAAGGAAGACATGTTGAAGCAGTTTCCTTATCTCTTTCCTTCAGGTAAATTTCGAGGACGAAATTTCTTAAGGGGGGGAGAGTTGTAACGCCCCGGTTTTTGGGCTTAGAAGTCTTGGGCATTGACCGGTTGGTCAAAGTGCTGTTCGAATCGTAAGTGGTTAAATTAGGAAAACCTAGTTCGGGTTGCATTAAAAATATGGAAAAATGTTCTAAAATCATCTTTTAGCAAAATATCAATTGATGAACTGTGAAAACAATTTTGGAAAATGAGTTTTGGAAGGTTGACATTTTGGCTAGTGACCAAAATGTAATTTTCGCAAATTTGGTGGCTGTTTTAAAAAGGATTGAAACTTTGAATCTTTAAGGAGCTATTTGCCCAAAAGTGAATTCTCCAGATTTTTCTAAGATATTTTAATCCTAAAATCTGATTTTTAAAGGTTTGATAAAAGGAGGGAAACTCATTTTACTATTTTTCTTTCCTAACTTCCTATTTTCTCTTCTCCTTTTCTCTCCAACCAAACATCACCATTTTCAGAGATTTTGATCTGATTTCTTCACCTAAATTCATCTTTTCAACTCACAATTGTTAGCAAATCATTGTGTAATCAAAACCTACTCGATTGCTACAAGTTTCAACAAAGTTTTCATTCCAAAAAGTGGAGAAATCACAAGTTTGGAGGTATGAACGATTCTCCTCTGAACTTTAAGTTCTTTAATGAAATTCCTAAAGTTTTCAATCCTAAATGTATGTTTAATTAAAGGTTTTCAAGTAGATTTATGGATCTTGGCTAATTATGCAAGATTTTGGTGTTTTCATTTGATTTTCGTTTGATCTGTTAAATCTGAGTTTTGAGAAGTGTTTTTGATGATAAATGATCATTAAATTGATGTGGTAGTGAGTCTTGATTAATGCAATCCCGGATAGGTTGTGTTTCCTAAGTTTAGCTTGTGTTTTAAGGTTGTTTTTGAGGTGATTTTGGTGTTCTGGTGTTGCTGGAGGTATAAGGTTGCTTTTAGGTTGTTTTTAGATGTGGTTTGATGTTAATAGATGTGAGGTTTTGCTGGTTTATGGCTGGGCTTTGTTTGGAAGTGTTTTGGATGCAATTTCGGTTGTGTTTGGTGGCCGAAATTGGAGGTTGATTGAGAGCAGCGAGTTTAGGTGCTTTCATTGAAGCAATTAATGCAAGATGATGCATTAATCCTCTGCTTTGATGTGTTGAAACAGGGGAGGCATCATTGGATTCAAGTTCGGTTGATTTGGAGGCTTGATTTGGTGCTTAGGCTTGAAGCTAAGTGTTTTTTTGGTGAGTGCAACTTTGGAATGGATTTCCAGCTTTTTAAACAATGGTTTGAAGGTTATGGGAGCTTAGTTTAAGTCTAAACAACTTTGCTAAGCTCAAGTGTAAGTTTTCGGATTTTCTCTCTAGTGGTGGCCATGACTTGATGTTTTGCAAAGTGATGATTTGCATGATTTGTTTACTGTTTTGAAAGCATGTTTTAGTATGGGTTTTGCTGTTGATTTAAGCCATGTGTTGAAGGTAACTCTAGGTAGGAGTTCCTTGATTTTGTACATTGTTTAAATGTGGATTTGATGCATGAAATGCATGATGAAATGGCTTGGTTTAAATGCTTTAAAACAGTGGATATTATGATGAAATTGATGTATATTGGCAAGTGATGGTTTTAAAAAAAAAGTGAAGGTCACTAAGGTGGTTAAAAGTCCTTGAGTGAGCCTTGTTACATGAACATCAAGGTGGTTAAAAGTCCTTCGATGTTGCGGACTCTAAGGTGGTTAAAAGTCCTTAGGTGCTCCTTTCCATGGTGGTTAAAAGTCCATGGGGCCAAGGTGTTTAAAAGTCCTTGGGGCCAAGGTGTTTAAAAGTCCTTGGGGTGATTCAAGTTACGGACACAAAGGTGGTTAAAAGTCCTTGTGTGGTCCATGATCATGGTGTTTAAAAGTCCATGGCCAAGGTGTTTAAAAGTCCTTGGGGTCAAGGTGTTTAAAAGTCCTTGACAAAGATGTTGATCTTGTTCATCAAAAATGGAATTTGTCACTTGTGCCAATATGACATGGAAAGTGTGTAAGAAGCATGTGATGCTTGGTTTGATTATGTTATAAGCATGTGGTTACATGGTTTTAAGAATGCTTTGAACTTATGCATGGATTGATTTAAAGCATGTTTTGTAAATAGTTTTAAATGCGTTATTGAATTGTTTTAAATGAGCATGCCTCACTAAGCTTTTGCTTACGCTCTCTACGTTTTCTTAATTCAATAATGCAGAGAATTAGAGCATCTTGTGGGCTGCAAGGGAGGGCAAGCAATCAAGTTCTACTAAGCTCAATGTATGAGGTTTTACAAGCACTTTTAGCTTTTTGGTTGATTTGGCAATGGGGGACCAATGTATATGTTTTGGGAGGTGTTTAAGACTCCCTAAGTCTGTTAAATGTTGTTGAAAATGTTGGTTTTGTTTTGGAACCTTATATGCTTGTTTTGCAAGTTTGGAGTTGAATGGATAGCTTAACTAGGAAGCATGCCATATAAATTGGGGTTTTTCTTATGTGATGTTAATGTGTTAAATTGATGATGCAATTGAGGTCCTTGCATGTTGGTTGACTTTGTGTAATGGTTTGGTGATGTTAATTTGATGTTTGAAGCATGTTTGATGCTGTTTTGGAGTTGTCTGCAGACAGGGGTATCGATACTTGGGCTTAGGGTATCGATACACCTGAGCCAAATTTGCAAGTTTCAGGCCAGGGGTATCGATACCTGATGAACAAGTATCGATACCATATGAATGGAGTATCGATATTGGGGGGAGGGTATCGATACCCTTGCTTGAATTTGGTTACTGCCTTCCCCGAGTATCGATACGACACGTGGCGTATCGATACCGGACCGTTAAAATCAGTTAAAAGAATCTTTGAATGTTTTGTTTTGTTTACGTTTTGGTCCTGAATCTTGTATGATCAATTGTATGAGCTGTGGATGTCCTTTTGAGCTGAAATTTCACAGAGAAGCATGAAACCTGACTAATTCCAAGTTGGTAACCTTAATTTGGGATAAGTCCTTTAATTTATCAGAAATTATAGTTTGGTCCCTAAAGTTGTAATTTGTTCAATTGGGTCCCTGTTTGATCTCTGATGTTTGTGATCTTTTAATATGTTGTTTGTATGATCACACATAGGAGTAATGTACATCTAGATAAGATTAAAAAAAAGGGTTGTTAACCAGAGTTGACTTTCGGGTTGACTTTGGTTTTCCCCGTGTAATCTCCGTAGTTCGGGTCGGGCGTCTAGGCCGGGCTTCGGGGGTTACACGATGATCGCAAGAAGATGGAGCTAAATTGCAAAGCATTGCACATTCTATTTTGTGCATTTGGTCCATCCATCTATGAGAAGATGTCTTCTTGTGAGAGTGCCAAGGAGGTATGGGACAAGCTTGAAGTCACATACGAGGGGACAAATGAAGTCAAGGAGACCAAGATTGGGCTCCTAACCTTGGAATATGAGAACTTCAAAATGGATCCGGAAGAAAACATCGAGAAGATGTTTGATAGGTTCTCCACCATCACCAATGGTCTCAAAGGCTATGGAGAAGCCATCCCGGAGGAAAAGCTTGTTCGAAAGCTCATCTACTCACTTCCCGAGTCTTGGGACTCAAAGAGGACTGCCATCATCGAAGCCAAAAATTTGAAGACTTTGAAGCTTGATGAACTCATGGGGTCACTCCTTACTCATCAAATCATGAAGAAGAACAAAGAGGATGAGAAGAAGAGGGAAGAATTTAGAGCTATGGGAGAGAAGAAAATCAAAGGGCTTGGCATCAATGCTAGTGCCATGGCTCTCAAATCCTCCACTTGCCATCATGTCTACTTAAGTGAAGAGGAGGATGAAGATGAAGAGATAGTTCATCTCTTCAAGAAGTGTGCCCCTTTCATGAAGAAAGCCTTGAGAGAGCTTGAACGAGAACCTAAAAGAAAGGAGAGGGCAAGCACTTCAAGCCATAAGAAGAAGGCACGTGTGGCTACTTGGAGTGATGAGGACTCCACCGACGATGAACAAGCCAACCTTTGCCTTATGGCCATCGAAGAAGATTCAAGGGTAACTTCTAATTCATCTACTTCATGTTCTTACACTTTTGATGAATTACAAGATGCCTATGATGACTTGGTTTTAGATTTTAAAAGCCACATTTTGAAAAACAATAAATTGGTTTCAAAGTTAAAAATTCAAAATGATTTGCTTTCTAAAACCAAACTTGAACTTGAAGCAAAACTTGAAGAGTTTGAATTAAAATGTTTTGATTTACGAAAATTGCTTCAAAAAGTTCAAGAAGAAAAGGATTTGATTTCCAATGAGCTTGAAAAGAAAAACAATTTTGGAAAATCAAATTTTTATGTTAGACAATCTAGTGACCCTAGATTTATTAAAGGAAAATGTTTTAGTAGTGTTTGGGTCCCAAAAGGACTAACCACTTCAACTAAAAAGGATGAAATTGAAAAATGGATTCCTAAGGGGACTAAATTTTGTGCAACTAACGTCTATGGATCCAAAGCAATTTGGATACCAAAAATTACTTGATTGTCTATTGTTAGGTGTGATGGAGTTGTTCAACAAGTCAAATATTAAGGGGGAGCTCCATGCACACAAGGAAGAACACTTGAAGAAGGAAGGCTTCACATCCTCCCTTGAGTTCAAGTGTTGGTAAAAATCTAGTTGTTTTAGCTTTTATTTGTTTTATTCTTAGTTTATTCAACTAGATGATCATAAATGTTGGACTAACATTTCAATGATGCTTTGAGAAAGGGGGAGCCATTTTAAAACCAAATTCTTACTTTTGTCAAAGTTTTTACCTCTATTGTTATTTTTGAACTTAATGTTTTAAATTCTTTTTGATATAACAAAAAGGGGGAGAAATGATTTGAAAAATTGAATTTTCAAAATGAATAAGGGGAGCTTTATTTGATTTCATATCTTTAGTCTCTTATTCACATTTTTAAAGTTAAAGGGGGAGAATCCCAAACAATTTTTCAAGAGAGTTTTATTATATCAAAAAGGGGGAGATTGTAGAACTAATGTTTTGATATAATAATTGAAAAATGTTTTGGACTGTTTAAAAAGTATTTAAAACATTTCCCAAAGTCCAAATATATGTTTAGGGAATTTTTCAAAAGGGTTTTTCAAGTTTTCAAAGGCCAATTTTCACAAAACTGTCCTAGTGTTTCGAAACACCTTAGGGCGTTTCGAAACAGGTGCCTCCAGTGGCAAAAACGTTTCGATACTCGTATCGAAACGAGCCTTAGCGTTTCAAAACGGGCTAGGCCGTTCCGATACGCCCACGTGGCACTGACCACAACGGTCATAAACCCCAACGGCTCTTTCCCAACTAACTTTTAAATGCAGGTCGTTTCGATACGGGCTTATAGCGTTCCGATACGCGTTCTGAAACGGCAAGGGGGTGTTCCGAAACGGGTACCCTGACAGACTGCAACGGCTCTTTCTATATTGAGGGTGTTTCGAAACGGCTTCGAGCGTTTCGAAACGGGGAGCTGCAGACTGCATTTATGGAGAGAATTAAAGGCTCCAACGACTCTATTTCAACCCCAACGGTCCTAAACGGCTATAAACTCAATTGGGAGTATAAAAGGGACCTCCAAGCATCAAGAGAAGGCTAATGCTCATATTGTCAAACATCAAATGATCAAGAAAATGTCTTAGCACTTAAATTGTCAATTCTTGTATAGACAAACACTAGTGAGCCAAAATTGTTAAATTTGCTCAAGTGTTTTAGGTTTTGGGTGAGTGCTTCATTGTGCAAACAAACACCTATTAGAGGGTTTAAGTTTGCTTTCTTATTTCTCTTTGTTAAGAGGGTTTTGATCAAGGCTTTGGGTAGAAGCTTGATCGGTTGTAAGGGTTTCCTCCTAATCCTAGAAAAGGGGACGAATCAATTAGTGGATTGATTGTGAAATCCTTAGTGGGAAGCTAAGGTAGTGGACGTAGGTGCTTGTTAGAAGGCCGAACCACTATAAATCATTGTGTCTATTTACTTTCTAGCTTCCTAAACCCTTCCACCCAAAAATCCACCTCTCCACCACTTGGTGAGCATTATTGGTTGATCGAATCGAGCTCCACAAAACTCAACAAGTGTGTTTGGTATGAGCGATGTATGACTCATATATGTGATTGATGTTCATGAATTGACTTTGATTGTAAAACATGTTATGTCTCGTCAAATGCTTGTGTGATGACATGCCTTTTGAATGTTTAAGTTGCTTTTGGTTGGCATGTAAACCTTTATGTGATGAATTGTGTCATTTGGCTTTTGAGTCCTTAAGCATGCCCTTATATGCAATGTTGCCTTTTGTGTAAATGCCATGAATGGATGCTTCATCTTATGCCTTGTGTGTTTTAGCGTGTTTTGACATAGGGTCCATGCGGCCTCTAGTTCATGCTTGTAAGTGTTGAGTGCTTCTTGGGGTCGTTTAGGGCCTTTGGAGTTGTTGGGAAATGTTTAAAGTTGGTTTTTGAGAGTTGCAGACAGCCAGTGTTTCGAAACGGGCTGAGCCGTTTCGCAACGGGTAAGGCTTCAGAGACCCTGTATCGGAACTTGTTTCGATACGGTTTGGCCACTGTGAACCCCTGTTCCGAAACGAGTTTTGAAACACTTTGGCTACTGGAAATCTGAGAAATTGCCGATATGGAGGGGTTTCGAAACGGGTCTAGGGGGTTTCAGTATGGTCAATATCTCGTTGACCACGAGAAGTTGACCGTTGAGGGTGTTTCGGAACGGTTGACCTCCGTTCCGATACGGCCTCTTCGTGTGGACTTGGGGCAGTTAACCAAGTCAAGGCGTTTCGATACGCCTCAAGGGTGTTTCGAAACGGCCTGCCTATTGAATTAAAATTGGAATGTTTATTTGTTGGTTTGTGTCCTGTTGCGTGTCTTTCTCAAATTTTTCCGCTGTTGTGCTCGCAAAGGATTTAAATGTGCCTTTAGAGAAGATTAAATTAAAAGAAATTTTTAGGGTTGCTAACCGAGGGGAAACCTTAACGGGTTTCGCTTCGGTTTTCCCCGTGTTGCCCACTCGGACCGGTCATCCGGCTAGACCGGGACGAGGGGGTTACAGTCTTTCTTTTAGATACTCAGACCATATGCGAATCGGTACTTGGAGGATCTCAATTTTATCCGATTATTTTATTATTCAGTACGAAACTATCTTTAGAGAAGATTAAATTAAAAGAAATTTTTAGGGTTGCTAACCGAGGGGAAACCTTAACGGGTTTCGCTTCGGTTTTCCCCGTGTTGCCCACTCGGACCGGTCATCCGGCTAGACCGGGACGAGGGGGTTACAGTCTTTCTTTTAGATACTCAGACCATATGCGAATCGGTACTTGGAGGATCTCAATTTTATCCGATTATTTTATTATTCAGTACGAAACTATTTTTAGTTACTCAGATTATTTTTTATTATTTTGAGACATTGATGTAATTTCATACTTGGGAGACTAATTATATTTTTGGATTATTTAAGCATTATTTTACTATAATTTTATTTCAGAAATTTTAAAATTTTCTTAAAATTCAAGTCATATATTAATAACATAATTTTTTCTAAAAAATTTCAAAATAATCTCTCTTCTTCTCAAAACACCATGGTTGCCCAAAAGTATCTTTTCGAATCGCCATGTCTTCCGCAGACGAGTAAGAATAATCAATTGAAAATATGACCAATGTTGGCAGGGACGGATTTACATGAGGGTGGGGAGGGGCAATCGGATCCTACTTCCGAAGAATTTTTTTACCTTTATCTCTTTATTTTTTTTAAAAAAAATCGATTTATTTATAAATTAATCCCCTTTCAAATTTATAGTTTGTCTCTAACCCTAAATTTTGACTCTGTTCGGAATGTCGGCGTCCCTGAGTCACAGCGACACCCGCCTTTAAAGTTCTCTTCGAACCCTCTTTCAAACTCTCCAAGAGCAGTTTCGTAAATATATATAGAGCATAGAGTTTTGAAATTGATGTATTTCAGAGTTCTAAAGAGAATTTCGACACGAACCTAAATTTTGTTTTTGAGGTAAGAGACGATGAAATGTTTTAACTATTTGAAATCCTTTCACTATTTGAAACCGTTTATGAATTTTAACTAGAAATTCTTTGACTGGAAATCATAACAACAGAAAGTAATGGTGAAGAGCATACACCACATGGGAATCTTTTAACTATTTGAAATCATTTCTAATCTTTTTACCAAAACAAAATCACAGAGGAAAACAAACATATTTTTTCGACCATCCATCCTTTCCATTATAATGATGAGTCTGGCTCATTGTATGAACCCAATTACCATGATTCTAAAATCTAGATTTTCCATGAAAAAATTGCAGAGAAAGAATCTAAGAACAATAGGTGAATGTTTAGGGTTTTTTATTACAAAGTAGAGAGAAGAGGTGTTTTGGATGAAGAGAAAATGGAGAGGAAAGTGAAAAGACTAGGTTTGACTGTGTTAATTCTGCCAGGTCGTAATCCCGTTACATAATTAATGGTAAGAGTGATAAAAGAAATATTAGTTGAGTGATATATATATATATATATATATATATATGCCCGGAAGATCCGCTGCCATGCAAATCAAAGCAAAGCCTCCACCATTTTCTTTCTCATTTCACAACTGTACTAGCTCCAGAATCCAGATTTCAACGCTTTAAATAATAATTCGAAAACCACGTTAAATAAAATTTCTGCAATAACATATATTAATTGAGTGACTTGGTCTGATGGTTCGAGGGAAAACTTTCAATCCTTAGAAATTGGGTTCAAGTCAGGGCTGGTTTTGAAATTTTGGAGGGATGGGGTAAACTGAAAAATTAGGCCCTAACAATAATTCTTGAAAAATTTTGAATTTAAAAGTAGCTCCCTAATAATAAATGTTAAGTAGGTCCTAAACAAATATTAAAAAATTTTAATTTTAAAAGTATACCCATAAAAACAAATGTTGGGGAAAATGAGCATCTACTAACAAGCATTAAAACAATTAGACCATGAATAATAAGTATTGAGAAAAATAGAACCCAAATAAAAAGTATTGAAAATAATTAATTCTAATAGTATGTACCTAAGAATAAATATCAAGAAAAATTAAGCATCAAATAACATGTATTGAAAAAATTTGGATCCTTAATAAAAAATATTGAAAAAATAAATTTTAAGAGTATCTCATAGTAACAAAATGACTTAAATATCAAATTGGCCCTCAACAAAAAATCAATAAACCAATTAAGCCCTTTTAAAAATCTTGCACTCAGTTTAGCCCTCATAAGTCAAATTACATCAAATTTGGCCCCTCAGTTACTTTGACTGCGTTGATCGTTAATATCCTCTAACGGTCAAAGATATAAGGAAACGTGGCACGCTCTGAACGTGCCACATCATCAAAATCAATTTTTATTTAAAAAAATATATAAAAAAATCCCAAGGTATATTTCTTTAAAAAAACCATAAATCCCTAAATCAAGCATTAGAACCAATTCAAAAATTGGAGATTTTATTTTTTTAGGATTTTAGGGTTTGGGGATTTAGGGTTTGAGTTTTGAAATGTATGATGGCATTTAAACTGATTTGAGGATTTGTAAATATAGGGTTAGGATTTAAGGTTAGGGATTTGAATTTTGGGAATTTTAAAATTTTGGGGATTTATAATTAAAAAATATTTTTAAAAAAATTATACAATTTTTAAATATTATTTCATTGTAATATCTATTAATAATTATTACAATTATTTTTATATTTTTTGATTTTATGTAAAAAACAATTTTCATAATTTTATACATAATTTTAATTTTTTACACATTTTAATTTTTTAGATTTTTCTTGAAAACGTTAGTGCGATAACTTTGCGTAGTGAAACGGTGATAACGCCTAAACCGCCCAAGCAAGATGAGCAAAAATCTGATGAACTGGGAAACTCTTCGGAAGACCAAAACGACAAGTCTCCTCCCACCGCAGGTAATGCCAAATCTAAAATTTCTGTTTCTACTTATGAACTTGTTCCTTTTCCAGGTAGATTGGCGAAACGAGATAAAAAGGAGGAAGAGAATGAAATTTTGGATATATTCAAGAAAGTGGAAATTAATATTCCACTTCTTGATGTTATTCGAAAAGTGCCTAAATACGCAAGGTTTCTGAAGGATTTATGCACAAACCGAAGGCGACTATCCGGAAATGAAAAAGTTAACCTTGGTGAAAATATTTCGGCCATCTTTCAAAAGCTGTTGCCGCCAAAGTACAAGGACCAAGGTATATTTGCGGTTCCCTGTAAAATTGGGAATGTTGGGATAAAAAGAACGATGTGCGATTTAGGCGCATCTATCAACGTCATGTAATTAATAGTGTCTACAACAAAATTTCGACTGAACCATTGAAAGAAACGTGAGTGATGGTTCAATTAGCCGATCGATCAGTCATCTACCCCAGGGAGTACTAGAAAACGTGTTGGTACATGTAAAAAATCTTATTTTCCATGCTGATTTTTATATTATTGAAATGGAAAATGATCGCAGCAATAGCGGATCCGAAATCTTGCTTGGCCGATCTTTCCTATCAACCGCGCATACAAAGATTGATGTCCGCGACGACATCTTAACTATGGAATTTGATGGGGAAGTAGTTAAATTTGATATGTATAAAGCTATGAAGTATCCTGATTCGGTCGCAAGTTTAAATTTCGTTGATATTATAGATCAGTTAGTTGATGACTTGATCGAAACTGATATGTGTTATGACTTTTGTAGGGAATTCGCGGATCTCGATGATGAAAATATAGGCGAAATCATTTCAACTCTTTTTCCCTTTCTGATTTTCGATTAATTCCAACTCGATCTAAACATTTTCCCTCAATTTTTCAGGAACCAAAGCCGAAGTTAGAGCAATTCAATTATATATTTTTAGGCGGCAACCAAACTTTACCAATTATCATTTTGAGTAAGTTGTCGCATCGGGAAGGAGGTAGAAGCTTAGTTGTTGTTTTGCGCACAAATAAAAAGATGAAGGAAGGCGTTAAAACGACAAGGGATGGACATCACCGTTTATTTGAAGACCTTTCTTTTGAAGAACCAAAAATTTAGCAAAGGTCGTCGAGCTAAACGACGTTAATCAAAGCGCTAAATGGGAGGCAACCCATTGGTTTTTTTCTTCCCGTTAATTTTTACTTCTTTTTAATAATTTATGCTTTATTTTTTCATTTTCTTTCTTTCTTAATAATTTTTCTTTTTCATCTGCAGGACTTCTTTTCGCAAACAGCAATGGCAAACATAACCCCAGCTGAAGTGCACCGTTTCATTACTGCGGTGCATTTTAGCACACTCAATGAACGGTGCACAGTAGCCCAAACCCTTTCCCCTTAGCATACCATCCAAATTTTTTTCCCTTTTCCCCCTTTCCCTTTTGTCTTTCCCGCAAAACACCAAACCCCAACACCTAGCCGATTCACTCAGCCACGCCGACTTCACCATGCCCCACACCTCCTCCTCGCTGTGGTGGTCGACAACGGTAAGCCCCCAGCCCCCAACCGTCAGCCGTTGTTCGCGTCTCTCCAACAGCACCGCTGGACCAAGCTCCAGTCGTCGTCCACCTCCCCTACGATCACCATCACCGTCATTCCACTCGATGCCCATCGTGGACTCCACATCCTCTCCACGGGTTCCATTTGCCTCTTCCCATTCACATCCGGCAGCTCCATTCAAAGCCCTCTGCTGCCTCTGATCTGAGCCACTCATAGTGCACCAATCCCATCGACTCACTCTACATCCACGAAGAGTATCTTTTGCCCTTATTATCTCTTTATTTCCTTAATTTTATGAATTGGGGCAATTCACTTAAGTGAGGGGGAGGGTAAATAACCACTTGTGCTATGCTTGTTTGATAATATGTTTTGATTTTGATTAAACCTTGAGATGAATTTTTTGTTCTTGCCATTACTTGTTGTCCAGCATGTTGTACTTGTTCTTGGGCTTAGGAGTGATTGAATTATAGCATTTTGATAATCAAAGGATATGGGTAATCTGTAGTTTGACATCTCTTTTAATTTCTCTTGATTGTGTTAATTATATTTCTCGCCTAGCTTAATCAAACTTAGCCTAATTTTGTGAGACTTTGAGCCTTGAGCATGCACCCTATACTTTATGCTCGTTTTTCCTTGCTTGAGAGTGTCATCTAGAACTTAGGAATCTAGAACTTGTGGCTTGCTTACGATTTGAGACTACACTAAGAACGAGATGCTTTAAAATGATTTAGGCATTAGGCTTTAACCTCTTCCATCCCTTTCATTTTAATTTACCCTTTCTCATCGCCTAGTGAGCTTTTTTTAGCCTTACATCCCATTTCTTTGACTTAACCATTTCAATTGATCAAATGCTAGATTCTTTATTAGACATGAAGGAGATACTTTTCAAATAAGGGCAGAAATTTTCCTTAAAAAAAGAAGAAAAAATAAAAGGAAGCAATTTCTTCGAAAAGAAAAGAAGAAAAAAAGGGAAAAAAGAGAAAAACAGTTTCGAAAAGAAGAAAAAAAAGAAAAAAAATGTGTGTTTGCTTGCCCATTTTTAGCTCCTTTTTAATGTCTCCACTACTTAATGTTTGAGATATCTTGCATTGATCATCCTTTTTTGTTTTTTCTTCCCATATTTCTATCCTTTTTTTCTAAACCCACAATACACCTTGAATAAAAGACCTAATGTAACGCCCGTGTTTTGGGGTTAGGAGTTAGTGGGTTTGCGGTTCGAGTCGGTAAAATAAAACTAAATAAATTCAACCTTAAATTGGACCTAATTGAGCTTTAGTAAAAAGGGGAGGGACCTATGTTGTAATTTTACCCAAAAGAATTTTACCCAAAAGAAGACCATGACCGACACTTGAGACTTGTTTTGAAAACTTTTCTAGATCATCAGTTGTATGCGAAACTAAGCAAGTGTGAATTCTGGATCCGAGAGGTAGTCTTCTTAGGACATGTAGTGTCAACCGATGGGATTAGAGTTGATCCGAAGAAGATTGAAGCCATTGTTGAGTGGAAGCAACCGAAGTCTGTGACAGAAGTACGTAACTTCCTAGGCTTAGCCGGATACTATAGAAGATTTGTAGAAGGTTTCTCTAAGTTAGCCGCTCTATTGAAACAGTTACTTCAGAAGAGTGTTCAGTTCGAGTGGACAGATGCAAGACAGAGAGCCTTTGAGAAATTGAAAGAAGCTTTGACCCAAGCACCGATCTTGATTTAGCCTGAGTCCGGGAAGGACTATGTAGTCTACAGTGATGCTTCTTATGTAGGGCTAGGATGTGTTCTTATGCAAGACAAGAGAGTAGTGGCTTATGCCTCAAGACAGTTGAAGACTCATGAGTGCAACTATCCGACCCATGACATAGAGTTAGCTGCAGTTGTGTTTGCTCTGAAGATTTGGGGGCACTATTTGTACGGTGAGAGATGCACATTGTACACCGACCACAAGAGTTTGAAATACATTATGACTCAATGAGATTTGAATCTCATACAGCGTAGGTGGTTAGAGCTGCTAAAGGACTATGATCTTACTATTGAGTACCATCTGGGTAAGGCCAATGTAGTGGCCGATGCATTGAGTAGGAAGATGGTCGTGGACTTGAGAGCCATGTTTGCTAGATTGAGTTTGTCCGGAGATGGTGGCTTGGTAGCTGAGCTTCAGGTTAGACCTACTCTAGGTGAGTTGATTCGAGAGAAACAACTCTTAGATAGATCTTTGGCACCTCACGTGCAAGATATAGCCGAGGGTAGATCTTCAGACTACAGTTTCAGTACTGACGGGGTTTTGTGTTTCAAAGATAGAATAGTTGTGCCAGAGGACAGTGACTTGAGACGTATGATCCTGACTGAAGCCCACAGTAGTCTGTTTGCTATGCATCTTGGAAGTATGAAGATGTACCATGATTTGAAGAATAAGTACTTTTGGGTTGGCTTGAAGAGAGATGTAGCCGACTTTGTGAGTAAGTGCTTAGTGTGTCAGAGAGTGAAGGCGGAACATCAGGTTCCCTCAGGTTTGTTACAGCCGTTGAGAATTCCGGAATGGAAATGGGAGAACATGACCATGGATTTTGTTTCGGGTTTGCCTTTGACTCCTACGAAGAAGAACTCAGTTTGGCTGATAGTGGATCGTTTTACGAAGTGTGCTCACTTCTTGGCAGTCAATACTACTTACACTCTTGATAGATTGGCCGATTTGTACATTGGTGAGATTGTTAGATTGCATGGTGTACCGAAGTCCATTGTGTCAGATAGAGATCCGCGGTTTACTTCTCGATTTTGGGAGTGTCTGCATACAGCTTTGGGTACCCGTTTGAACTTCAGCACTTCTTATCATCCTCAGTCAGATGGTCAGTCAAAGAGAGTTATTCAGATCTTAGAGGATATGTTGCGTTGTTGCATCATTGACTTTCAGGGTACTTGGGAGAAGCATTTGCCTCTAGTAGAGTTTGCGTACAATAATAGCTTTCAGTCGAGCATTCAGATGGCTCCGTATGAGGCCTTGTATGGCTGAAAGTGTAGAACTTAAGTTTGTTGGGCCGAAGTGGGACAAAAGTTGCTACCTATGCCAAATTGGCTCAAGGGGACAACCGACAAGGTAAAATTGATTTGTGATCGTCTGAAGGCCGCTTCGGATAGGCAGAAGTCCTATGCCGATTTGAAGAGAAAGGGAGTTGAGTTCTCAGTGGGTGAGAAGGTGTTCTTGAAAGTGTCTCCGTGGAAGAAAGTGATGAGATTCGGCCGAATTTGAATCCGGATTTGACTTATGAGGAAGAGCCCGTGGAGATCTTGGCTTCTGACAGTAAGGTGTTGCGGGGTAGATCGATTGAGTTAGTAAAGGTGTGGTGGCAACGTAGAGGTGTGAACGAGGCCACTTAGGAGAGGAAGGAGGATATGGAAAAGCAGTTTCCGTATCTCTTTCAGTCAGGTAATTTCGGGGACGAAATTCCTTAAGTGGGAGAGAGTTGTAACGCCCGTGTTTTAGGGTTAGGAGTTAGTGGGTTTGCAGTTCGAGTCGGTAAAATAAAACTAAATAAATTCAACCTTAAATTGGACCTAATTGAGCTTTAGTAAAAAGGGGAGGGACCTATGTTGCAATTTTACCCAAAAGAATTTTAAAGGAAGACAACTTTTAAAGAAAAGTTGTCTTCTCTTTCCCCCATCCCCCTTTTCAACGTGAAATCCCCTCTCCCCTTATTCAAACTCTCCCAAAACACTAGTTACTATTCCATTGATTTGCAACTCAATTTCAAGACCATTTTAAGAGAAGCAAGAGGAAACGTTGGAGAGGCATTGGGACCGAATCCGGGTTCGTAGGAGAATTGTTTCGGTTGCTAAGGAAGGGCGGTGAGTGGTTTCAATCTTGTTTTAAAGTTTGGTTCGAGTGTGTGTAGTGTGTGAGTGAAATGTGCTTGGTAGGCCATTTCCATTTAATTCAAATTGTTGATTTTAGTTATTGATTTCCATTTAATACTTGTGTATTGCCTATCTATGCTCTTGAGAAATGTGGATAAGTTGTGCATGTATATCATGATATGTATATACGTGATGAGCATGAGTTATGGTTGATGATATGTGGTGTGATAATGAAAATTGGCACTAAATAAATTACCGGTTGTAAATGATCGATCATTAGGATTAGTGTGCACACAAATTGAGTCAAAACGTACGTGGCCTTGATGGTGTTAAGTCATCAAGGAGGAGTACGGTGATGTAATATTCCACCGGAAGCTTTATTATATTTTCTACGAGATGATGAGTGGAATCACATCCGTAGGGCATGTGGCGATGAGTGGAATCCCGCACATGCAAGGTCCGGTGATGAGTGTAATCCCACCGAGGTAATGTGATTGTTGAGGTTTAAATCCGCACACCCGGGTAATTAATAGTGGCCAATTAAACTTGTTCATGTGTGTGATATATGATTGTGATATAAGGTGTTGTTACATGATGTTGATATTGATGTTTGAGCTTGGTAGATTACGAGAAACCATATTATGCCATTGAAAGACTAGCTAGGTCTACTTGTGAAATTGCCTATGCATGTTAGATATGGGATTTAGGATTTACATGCTTGAACCCTGCATTGTTGATGTTTTCGTTTTAGAGCATCCTCACTAAGCTTATAGCTTACGCTCTCAATGTTCAACAATGCAGATCATTAGCGTGGTGTTAGCTCGGAGCAAGGAAAGAAGGGCTTTCCAAGTTTGTGGCTCAAGTATGGTGGTAAATTTTGTATTAGTTAGCAATGTGGCAAGGGTTTTGGTATGAGCTATGTATGACTCATGTATGTTGATGTTTGAATTGGCTTTGGTTTGTAAAGCATGTTATACTATGATGAATGGTTGAGTGTGGTAGCATGCCCTTTAGATGTTTAGGTTGCCTTGTGTGTGAATGCAAACCTCCTATATGTTGTCTTGTGCCTTTAAGGCCTTTTGAGCTTTCATGTATGCCCTTTTATGCTTAAATTGCTCTTTTGTTGGAATGCCATGTATGGATGACTTGTCTCGTGTTTGATTGTTACCTATGGCTCATGTATGATTGCTTAAATGTTTGTATGTGCTTAGGAGAGTCTAGAAATGCATTTAGAGTCGTGTTTGGGGTCGTTAAGTTGGAAATTATGGAGTTGCAGTGCAGGGCGTATCGGTACGCCTAAGGGCCGTATCGATACGGTCTTGCCTGTAGAGCTCAGTTTTGGCTGGGCGTATCGATACACGGGGGCGTATCGATACGGTTTTTAGTCACTGGATATCTGAGAAATTGGGGAGTTTTTGGAGTATCGATACGGTGTTGGGGCGTATCGGTACGGGTTTATCTCGTTGACCACGAGATGTTGACCGAAGAGGGCGTATCGATACGCTCAAGGGCTGTATCGATACGGTCTTCTTCGAGTTGACTGTTTGGGGTTGACCAAGTCAAGGAGTATCGATACCCTTGATTGGTGTATCGATACGGCCTGCCCTGTAAGCTTAAAATGGACTGTTTGTGCATGGCCGTGGTTCGAATGTGATTTCCTTTGCTTGTTTTCCGCTGTCGTGATCACTTAGGACTTAATGTTCATCTCGGCAAGATTAAAATAAAAAGAAAAAAATAGGGTCGCTAACCGAGGGGGAACCTTAACGGGTTTCGCTTCGATTTTCCCTGTGTGGCACACTCGGACCGATCATCCGGCCAGACCGGGACGAGGGGTTACACCTAATGATTTTTGCACCTTAATTCTAATAAAGTAGTGGAGAATTGAACTTGTTACAAGCCTATGGAAACTTTTGTTCATGTATGACTTAGAGTGTTCTCGCTTCACTTTTACTTATAAACACTTCGAGTGCTCTTGAGTGTATCTTGGTGAGGATTAAGACTAGGTTAAGATTTGATTAATGCTTGATAGGTAATTGGAAGAGATAAGGGCTATTCTTTGCTTGCATCCATTTGGTTTGATTATGTTTCTTTCATGATACTCCTTTTGCGCTAGAACTCTTATGATTATGTTTGATGCTTGTGATGGCTTGAGAAATGCATTCTTGGGTTAATATCTTTTTCGGACATACTTGAGGGCAAGTATGAGACAAGTGAGGGGGAATTTGATAAGCTCTCAAATGTGACACTTTTTAATTGTTATTTTCCAAGTTTTTAGGATTTCTTGCTACCTAACCCATTTCATTTTGCTATATTTTATGCAAGGGACCTAATTCTGGAAAACAACAGCAAAAGAGGGCATTTCTGCAGTCTTTTTATTATTCTGGTCATGACTGGCATCGTGGGCACGACACCAGGCACGACGCGTCTAACGTGGCAACTTCTAGAAGCTTCTGGAACGTTCTGAGAGATCTTATCGGCTTATCCGTTTATATTTCCTGCATTTAAATTTCAAAACATTTGAATTGTTTTATCTTTACTTTATTATTTTAAATTTTCTTATCTCTTATCCTTGTAATCTAAGCATATAAATATCAACCTTTGGTGGAGGCTTAAGATCATCTTCTAGCTTTGAGTTTTTTATCTTTGTAAACATTTTTAGTTTTAATCCAAGTTCTTTTCCTCTATTTTCTTGTTTGATTTATTTTATGCTATTTAATTACTTTTCTAAAATCAAGTTAAGTATGATAATCAATATCATGCTTAGCTAAATCTTTTAAGCCAAGAACCAGCCAATTCAATTCGATTCGTGAGAATTGAACTTTGCTTAAATTCTTTTGGGAAATCATTTTTATCTTTCTGCTTAGATAGTTTGGCAATCGGCCTTACTAAAAGTTTTTAATCGTTTTTCAAATCAAAAAGGGCCCGTTGGTCTAAAATCGCTTAAAAACACAGTTGGGAGGAAGGATCGGCCTGTGACAATTTCGACTTCCTATGAACACTCTTAGCGGCGGTCCGCTAAGGAATGATAAAATCATAAGCAATTCTTTTTAGACAATTTCTGAGTCGGGTTTTTCTTGCTTTCATTCTAAATATTTTAACGGCGATAGATGTGCTTGAATTATTTAATAACCATCTTTCGAAGATAGACTTGGGAGGATTGGTTACTCGAGAGAGAAACAAGTTACGACGGGTTGGGCCTCGTAGACTGTAACCGACATGATCCCCGAAATAAAAATCTATTTCAGTGATCGAAAGAATTGAAGGAGCTGGTTCGAGGCTATTTCACATACTTGGTTTTTCTTAATCTTTTTAGCTTCGCATTTAAATCTTGCTATTTAATTTTCATCCAATATCAGATCACTTCCCCTATTTTATTTACTCATTTTGCAGATATTCCTGGAAGTAATAATTAAAGCAGTCTTCAGTCAATCAGTCCAGCTAATCTCCCTGCGGATCGACCCTCTTTCCCTATATCTATTTAATTTCTTTATATTATTATTTATTGAAAGAGGTTAATTTATTCATTTATTTTTGACCGGTTAGTTTATTCATTTATTTTTGACTATTCGGATGGCCAATTAATGTCAATGCGAGAATCAAGGAATAATTTATTGTTGTAATATCGCGCGATCTTTGAAGTTCTACGCCAGCCGTATCGGGATTTCTCCAACCGGAGAGATTGCCGAATGCCCCATCCGCGCCTGAAGCTACAAACAGCTCGTCTCCCCACCTCCAGAGATAACAAAAAAAACAAAAACAAAAACACAAATCAATGAAAAAAGACATGGCAGACAAGATCAAATGTGGATTTGTAGTATTTTAAAGAAAAGATTCAGAGGTAGTTTTTCCCCTTATTTCCATTACATGCATTTAAAAAAGAAAATCAACAAAAGAGTGAGGGTTCGGTTTCCCTTGGCAACCGTTCTTCTCCTACCTCGTTTCGAATCCTACCGATAATAAGCCTTTCGGTCTCCATTGGGGGGGGGGCATATGTGGTGTACCGTTTGGATTTCAGAGTAAAAGAGGGATTGTTTTCAAAAACTATATTGTAACTTATTTTGCTTTGGTTTTCTCAAAAGGAAGGGCTTCATCCTTTTTTTTCTTAAAAATAGAAGGGATTTGGTCTCGATTTCAGCTTTAAAACAAGAGAGAGGTTTCGAGAAAAAAAATTATGTCTTCGGCGCCGAGTAGCGGCGGCCGACACGGTGGGATATGGTAGTTTTTGGGGGTAAAAATCTCATGCCCCCTAATCATGCCTCCTTCTATGCCCATTCTTAAAAAATAGATAAAAATTAAATCTTACCTCATAACCCTAATTTTCATATCCTAAATCCCAAACCTTAAACCCTAAAAATACACCCTACTCCTAATTCCATATATCCTAACCCTAAGCCCCAACCTTAAACCTTAAACCTTAAACCTTAAACCTTAAACCTTAAACCCACTATTTTAAAGTAGAGGCACAAATGGGGACATATTTTGGGGAAGATGATTTCCATCCGTTTCTGGGTTATCAAACTCTAGCAGAGCATATAAGGAAAAAATAAATTTTAGGAAAAACTTTCGTTGTTTTTTGTTGTTTTAAAAACATTGCCGAAAGAGGCAACTTTCGGCTGAAAGAAACCATTTATATTGCTTTGCTTTTAAAAAATGGTTTATTTATGTTATAAGTCCTTTAACGTTTTTAAAATCTCACTATAAGGGTTTTCACCTTTTTTTAAATACATCCCAGTCCCTGTAAGTTTTTAAATCCTTCAATTTTGCCCCTTTTTGTGCCGAATCAGCCTAAAAAGAAATGGATTTATTACCCTTCGGTCGTCACGCATTTTTGAGCCAACTTTTAAACCATTCCTCTTTTGTAAATCACACACATCCCTGTGATTTCGAATCGTCTTATATTACATATTTATATATTATAGATGAGGCTACCGCCAAAACCCAAAGTTTATATATATATATATATATATATATATACACATATATATATATATATATGATATTTATATACACATGACATGTGGATCCTTATTGTTTTGTTTTATTTCATGCTTATTTTCCATGTTGTTTTATCTTGCATCTCGAATATAAATTGCTAATGTGGTGCTATTTTATTCGAGAGTAAACGTAGCTCGTATCAGTCGTAGTGGTGGTGGTTTTTTGTTTATTCTCGAATAATAGGGCCCTTAAAATCTACTCGCATGTATAACTGAATTTTGATTTAATCGTCACTTTAACTCGCAAAATTTTATATCAATAAAGCGGTAATCGATTTGGTTCCCTGTTTTGGGCGTTGTGGGGTGCTAATCTTTCCCCACACGTAATCGACCCCCGAAATTTTTTTTAAATCTCTAATTTTATTTTTCGGTGTCCGGTCTACCTTTTTAAAATAATCGATGGCGACTCCAAATTAATTTTATTTGAAAAATACGATTTTAAGAAAATCTCCAATTTTAATAAGGGTTATCTTCACCAGTGGTCCCTTTTGTTTAGGGTGTGTTTTATTTTGGTCACCAAAATTCAAAAACGAGTATTCTGGTCCCTAACGTTACAAAACGTTTATATTTTAATCACCCAACCGTTAGTCTCCGTTACTTGGCTAACGGGTGGCTGACATGGCTCGTTAAAAAATTAAAAAAAACCCACGTGTTTAGTCCATTTTCATTACATTTCCCACACCGCTCTCACTTGTCAGCGCCCCACACCTCGCTCCGCTGCAGCCGCCGCAAGCCAGCCTCCCCACGCCTCTCTCGACGCGCCCCATACTCAGTATCTTCCCCAGTTTCCCCGTCTCGTTCACCTCGTCGGCTCCGTCGAGGTACCACCCCTTAACGAACAACCTCGGCACGGTGGCTTCATCCCCTAACAACTCCCTCAACTCGCTCAGGAACTCACCATGCAACGACACGTCCCGCTCGTCGAACACCACACGTTGGACCTCGAGTATCCCCCGCACCTTGTTGCAATCCTCGAACGTGCGACGAGCACCCCTCAACGACGTCGTGTAAATAACCACCGTGTCGTTCCCGCCCGGCGGGCATATCTCCGGGAACTCGCTTAACGGGTCTCGTTTGGTTATTATCTTATCGTAATTCACCATCCTCCCTTCTTTCTCCCTCTCTTCTCTGTCCTTTACTATGAATATATTATCTTTCAACTTGGACGCTACCGGCTAAACTGAAACTCGTGGCCCCGGGTTCTTTGACTCAGTTGGTGTCGTTTTCGTCTCTTTTCCCACTGACTCAGTTTTCCTTAACTCGTTCGCAGCTGGTTTTGATTCTTTCGTAGACAACTTCGCGTCTAGCTCTTCTACGGTGTGAAAAGTTAAGCTTTTTCGAGGTTGGTTCTTGTTTTCTTGCTTTGCTGGTTTTGGAGGCGACGCCGGAGCTTGAAGCTTCTTCTTGTTGTCGTTAATGGCGGGCTTGATTTTTTAACGAGCCATGTCAGCCAACCGTTAGCCAAGTAACGGAGACTAACGGTTGGGTGATTAAAATATAAACGTTTTGTAACGTTAGGGACCAGAATACTCGTTTTTTAATTTTGGTGACCAAAATAAAACACACCCTAAACAAAAGGGACCACCGGTGAAGATTACCCTTTTAATAAATGTTTTTAATAAAAGTGGGAAGCCCTCGAACCATTAAAATTTTCAAAATGTCATTACAGTTTCTATTTGACGTGCGTTTGTTTCAACAATGTATTGCATGAGGCTAATGAGCTGATGGATGTGATGATTAGGGGGTCGATCATGCTTCTTGGTTTCGTGATATTCTCTAAGTGAACATGCGATGGTGATGAAATCTTGTTTTGTGCTAGTGAAGTTTGCACGCTAAAAGAAGTTGGAGACTTCATGGTTACTTCTAGTGTTGTTGGACTGCCTTTTGGTACTTTTGCTTTGGTTCTGAATACTTGGGTATTATTTATGAAACAATGATCGTTATTGGGTACCTTTGAGTATGGGAGTTTGGGGCGTGTCTGTGGGTATAGTTGGTGTTGCTTTGGTGCTATGGGGTTGGCGGGTTGCTCTCTTGTTGGTAATGCCAGCATAATGAGTGTTTGGTTCGTCAGATATTGGTTATGTGTTAGATGTGCATGGTTTTTTTTTTTTTTTTGGAGTTAGGCACCGAGTAGGGTGGATAATGTGCACTTACCTTGGTGTTTTGTTTCTTTGTTTTAGCTTAATGTTTTGTCTTTTTAATATTGCCATGTTGTATTTTTTAATTTGAAAATATTTAAATATTCAATATTTTTAAATTATAGAATATTTTCTAATTTATATATAAAAAATTCTAAATAATATAAAGATATTAAAAAAATATCAGACTTCATACACATATAGAAGCCAATGTTTGATTAAAAGAGATTATCATCAAGGAAGAAACACATCTAAGAAACAATTATACAAGAATTAAAAAGAGAAAAAACCAATATTCAAATGAAAAATCCATCGCGTGAATAACATAGCTGCTGAATATAATCTAGAGCCAGAAAAGAAAATGGACAGTGCAATTAATATGTATATTGGTAACAGCAAGAGTGGGGATGTACTTGGCAAAGGACCAGATAAGGAGGCAAAAAGTAGCTTGAATTTATGACAGCATCTTCTCTGGTCTCTACTATTTACTGTCATGATAATTTCTGTCACCAGGAGGTGAGGTGTCGGGTGGAATATCCCACTTGGTTTTTCTCACCCTCCGGTAAAACCAATGCAGTGTCTGAATATGAATGTTTGCTTCCCTAGGGAAAGTCAATGCCAGTCAATTTCTCATCCATTTCTTCTTCTGATTCGAAAACTTGTTCATCTCTTAGCTGCTTCCTTGGGAAAGAAAATCCCAATGCTCAAGTCCATTGTGATTATTGATTTCTTACAAGTACTTTGCTTTGATCTTTTTTGGCAAAGTATTTGTATGGTTTTAGATCTGGATTCTGTAGTGAAAACACCAAAAAGAAGAATAATATATATAAATGAAGCTTAGCATTCATAATGGGAGAAATAGTCTATCTTAGATAATGAAAATTCTTCACATAAATACATAATATGTAACTATATATCATAATTCATATCATCTGAAGTCACTTCCTTGTCTGACTTTCCTAATCTTGTTCCCTAGATCGGGAAGAAGAGGTGGAGGGAATAAAGACTCCATCTCTTTCGTGAAATCCAGTAGGATTCTCCGGCGAGAGGCTTTTCGTTTTGCTGATATAATCGGGAGAGATTTTAGTTTCCTTGGTGCAGGTGGGCACTTGAGAATGGCTGGAATTTTATGGTCCAAACAAGTTGGAGTCTTGAACCCATCATTGTTTTCATCATCAGCAACGTTGAATTCTCCTGAACACGGCCATTTTAACTTGCTTCTTTTTCCATCTCCTTGTAGTACAAACTCTTCCTTTTGCTGTTGATGAGACCCATCAGGTGCAGTTTGACCCAAAGTCTCGGAATTGGAGACACCCATGAACGAAAATGGCATTAATTTCGAGTGCATGAAGACAGATATATAAGACAAATGTAAATACTTAACTGACCCAAAGTCTTAAATTAACCTAGGATGCCAAGGACAAAGTATAAAAGATGAGAGAAGATCAGCTAATGCGAACTGCAAAACAAAGAAAGAAAAAGACAACAAGTACCAGCATGAACACTGAGGTATGAAAAACCCAGAAAAACAAGAAAAGAAGCTGATACTGATATAGGGAAACGAAAATGCCAAAAGGGTCTTTTAATTCATCACATCAGCATCTTCCTTGATGGTTCGCTGATGTTTTTTCTCTCAGCTTTTCCTTGGAATTTAATTCTCATTCTGATAAGAAAAGGATGGAAAGATAAAAGAGAGAGAAAGGTTTTCAGAACCCACTTTGGCGTAGGATCCAATGCATCATATATTAAACAAAAACTCACAAATCTTTCTCGCTTTCACTCACTCTATAAAAGGTCTCTTTCTGTAGCTCGGATTCTATTTTTTATTTTGGTCAAAGTTTGGTTTTGATCCCTCTCTACCATTGCTTAATTTAGTATTTAGTTTGTTTACTTTAATTTGGAATAATTTAGTCCTTTACTATTATAATCTGATTGAGTCGAGTAAAAAAATTCGAGTTAGTCGAGTTGACGAGTCTTATTTTATAACTCAGACTTCATTTGAAAGTTTTTCAACTTGAGTCGAGTTTTTAAAATTCGAGACAAGTCAAGTGAGTTGTTCGAGTTTTTGTTCAAATTTTATTGAAAAAATCATAATGTTATGGTACCAATTTTAACGAGTTTATATAATCATATATGAAATACATATATAATTTTTCATATTTTTTCATATGTAATATAAATATATCAGACGGACTTGAGGAACTTAACTTGAACTTGAAAATTGATCCGCTATTATTAAATATTTCGAATTATTCAAACTTTAATTTTATAACTCAAATTTTATTTGATTTTTTTCGAGTAGAGTTGAAAATTTTATTTTTTTTCGAGTCGGGTTTTGCTCACTCTATCGTTAACTAGTCTATATATTTAATTCCATTAATTATTCCTGTTAAAATATTGATTATTTTTTCTTTAAAAAAACACATGTTTTAACTTATCTTTCTTACATGGATATTTGTGTTAAAATGGGAAGATAACCAAACACAAAGCATGAGAATAGTAGAAGGACCGAAATCATAATTTGAGCTTTTATTTTCTACATAGGATAAGGCAATTTTAAAATCAATAACCTTTTTTATTATTATTTAAAGAAATGATTCCTGTAGACATAAATTTGGAAAAATTACCCCAAATCTGTCACGTATGAAGAACTCGTTTTTTGGGAACAACAAGACTCAAAATCGCTTTTTGCAGAGAGCGAGGTCTTCATACGTGGCAACGCTTTTCAGAATAACGAACATAACAAGAACTTGCTTTTTGTAGAAAACAATTTCCCCGAGAATTTGAAAAGTCGGCTTAATTTATCGTGGCCAGTTTAATGGAACTTGCTTTCTGCAGAAATCAAATTCTTTTGTAAATCGGGCTGGCAGACCAAGCATGTATAGGCATGTTCGAGCAATATTTCAAGGTTATTAATCGTATAATTTTAGTAAACGTTGAGTTTAGGTACGTAGTACTAGAACTTGTCTTTTATTCGACACCAATATGGGCAAGTTCGGTGCATTGTAAACCGAGTAAAATTCATGTTGAAAACGATTCCATAGCTTGTTTTTGTGAATGAATGAAAATATAAAATGTAGAAACTATGTAAAAAAATAAGGCAAAATAAAATATTGGTAATTATAAAATAAGAAATAAAGTCTTGCATAAACATAATTAAATTACAATCAACAGTAATACAATAAGAAATTACAACCACTTAGTCTATACGAGGGCTCGAGCAATTAGGACACTTGTTACTCGTGTGTCTGAGATTTCTACATGTAGTGCAAAGTTTCTTTTGTCCGGTCCGTTCTCTATGTTCGACCATATCCTCCGTACAGTAAATCTGTGTCGATCGTTGACGTCCCTTTGCTCGTACTAGTGCAAGATCTGGGTGTATGGTCGGTTCAGTGTCAACGTCATACGGATCAATTTCATTTCCGATGGAAGGAAACATTTTTTCGTAAACCTTGAATACCGTTTTCAGTAAGTATACCAGATCAAGCAGTCTCAAGTAGTGAATCTATTGGGAAGAACAAGTAGCAATGGCATGTGCGCACGAGTATTTGAATGTTTGGAAGACCCCACACTCGCAGGTTCTTTGCCTAAGATCTACGACATACGCATTTGTGTTGTATGCCTTCCAACGGCCTCGAAAATTCTAAAACGCGGAACGAATGGCCTTCTCGAGAGAACATAGTTGCAGCCATCGCATTGGAATAGCGTACATAAGTTTGCAATTATTCGAGAAGGTCCGGGTGGACTTCGCGGCCACCAGCCATGTACTTAGTTGCTTGCCTTCCCAGGGTTGCAAATAGGGTAGCCAAACAATAGTAGGTCGCTTTGACAACGAAAGTGATTGGCAAATGCCGCACTCCCTTGAGTGCTGAGTTGACTGCCTCAGCCAAGTTCATTGTCATGTGACCATATCGTTTATCCCATCATATGACCAAAGCCATTTTCCCTCGAGATTTTGGCAAGGTAGTCCGCGCCATCTTTATTCCCGGCTCTCAGTTCTTCGAATAGCTGGTCTACCTCATGTACGTAATGCGAGTTGCCTAAGGAATGACAGTTGAATAGTTAGGGGCAAACAATACATGCAAAGATATCGTAAATGCAGATGACCTAAAAGACATACCCATTCAAAGCAGCAATGCACGTTCATTTTGGTTCTTTTACTTCTGTAAGTAGTTGGCTGTAATGTGTCATATGCAGTAACAGTGGTAAATATGGGGAGACTACCAAGACCGGCCCAAACGTTGTATTGCGTACTTGACCGCTGTGCCTCTGTCGGAAATAACACATATCACATCATCTCTTGCCTGCATTACATGAGAAAGAACATATCTCTGTAGGTTCTTAAGGAAGAACTCCCAAGACTCGAGATCTTCCTTTTGGACTATTGTGAAGGCTACAGGAACAGTTTTCCGATTGTCGTCTTATGCAACCGCCAGAAGTAAGACATGTGTATATTTCTCGTACAACTAAGTACCGTCGATCTGGACCATCGGCTTGTAGTACATGAATGCATTAATGCACTGCAGAAATGTCCAAAATAGCCGGTAGAATTGACAAACACCTGGTACAACACGATCATTTTCGTATGCCAGAGCCGTTTCAAGTTTCGCAACTGTTCTGGGTATGTGTTTCTGTATCATTTTTAGCCACGGGCGCAACTCGTTATAAGATTCCTCTCATTGGCCAAACAATTTTTGTATGGCCCGCCACCTTGCATACCATGCTTTATGGTAATCAAGAATGTAGTTGTACTGCATTTTAGCTGCAGCGATACAAGTGGCAACCATCACCCGGGGATTTTCTTTGACCAGTGGCATGAAGGTATCGCATAGGACGTGCACATCCAAGTTCTTGTGATCTTGACTTAGGCTACTCACGGTGCATGTATGGGGCCTTTCCAGTTTCGTGATTCTCTACAGCCCGCTCAACATATTCAAGGATGATACACGAACCCTCCACTTATATCCCTGTTTCTTGTGGGCGCAATCCGCAATGTAGAAATCCAGTTGGGTTTTCGTCACAGTCGACGTAACTGCCCGGTGAATGTTGTAGTGCTTAATAGCGACCACAACCAGTTCTTTTGTCAAGAATGTCATCCCAATGGCCAGTTTACCATCATCACGGTGGTTGTAACCGTTAATTGTTGGGTATTGTGAAAATTCCAGAACGTTCAAGGCATCCATATCAACCGTTGTGGAGTGGGATGGTGGCTGGTAATAAGAAATAGGTGTGGTCGATACTGGAACGTTGCTTTCTACCGGGTGTTCTTCGTTGCCTTCTAAATCTTTGAATGGCTTGGCATAGAAGAGGACGATGCATCGAACTCGTTGTGTGGACTGTATGTAGTTAGTAGGTTGAAATCATTTTGTAAATTGGTTGTCGGGCTATCAACATTGGCATTAGGGTCGAAGTCAGAATTCGCCCGTCTCTAGCTTTGAATTTCGATACCAGTATTAGAATCAGAAAACGACGCATACAGCTCAAGGGGTCCTCCTAATGAATACTCCAAGTAGGTAGCCAACAACAACTCCACATCACCGTTGTCCCCAATGCGACATACTGAGTTGGTTAACGGTTCTAAAGAGATCGGTGGACGATACTACGACTCTTCTAGATTTTCCCCAAGGCCACGTGGGACACTATTTTCAACTTTCTTAATCAACTTCTTGTAAGATAATCTCATCGGAATTGTTATTCTTACAGTATTCGCGGACTGAAAAACGACATCAAGTGCGGCATCAACGATTATCTCGCCATCGTATTATACTAGAACAACAACACTTCCTCGTCTTGATATTTTCCCAGCAATTGAAACACTTTAATGAAAACTATACAATACAAGCATTTATAATCGGGCAATATTATTTATCCAGAAAATTTGGAAGAATTTTGCTTTTGCGGACGTGTCAAACACGCCGTGTCAAGATTACTGACTCAGCAAGGAACTAATTTTTTTTGTAGAAAGCGAGTTCTTTTGAGATTCCTTGATCTCACTTTTTTGTAGAAATCGAGTTCCTTACATAGTTAGATGTTGACACATCGTGTCTGACACGTCTGCAAAAGCAAAATCCTTCCGAATTTTGCAGATGAATAATATTGGTCCTTTGTACCCTTATATCAGGCATAATGGAATGCTTGTTTGAATAATTGAGGTAATGAGAGGTAATGTTGTTTGAATAATTGAGGTAAATTGTATCTTCCTACCGTAACATACTGGAAAAATATAATTTAAGATGATTTGTACCTAATAATGTTTCACATAAATAAATGAAGATAAATTGCAACGTTGCACATACTTAGAACATTAATAAAGGACCCTAAACCAACTTATAAAACATAATTTTTCAATGATTTGAGGAGTGAAAGTTTAATCAGAATCATCATAGTCAATTGAAATGTCTAAACTTAAGTTAAGTTCTCCGACCAGCTGTTGTTTTCTTGTCTGCGCTCGTACATAAAAAGCTACAACTTGTCGGCAGCTGCATCAACATCCGGTAAAGACGAAGCTTGTTCAGTGGTCGTTGCGAGTGCAGACGGAGCAGCTTCTACGGGTGCAGACGTGCTACCTTCGCCGGCGTTAACCTCATCGAACTTAACATATAAATGGATGTATTTAGCTCCTACAAAATTGAGCCGGTCATACATGTTACGTACGTAAGTTTTGCTGGTAAGCTTCAAAATGTAGTGCGTTTCAGCTGCCGTTGGTTTTGGAATTTTACATTCCAAGTAAGAAATTTTCTTGCTAGTGCGTTTACTAAGCTTATTTGATATCAATTGCAATAAATAGTGGAGTGACATATTGTTGGTGATTGTTGAGTCGAAATAGGTACCGAGAAAATAAAATGTTGCGGAAAACTTAGCCATGAGAGGAGCAAAGAGTTGGATGTTTTGGTGAAATAGACATAATTGGAGCGTAGGTTTTATAGTGAAGGAAAAACACCGCGCGAGTAAATTTAATTCGAATAAAAAATCATAATAGAATAAAAAGAATCCAGTATTTAAACTGTAATCAAAACCTTGTGACCTTGCATTCTGCAAAACACGGTATTTAAGGGACCTCGCTTTCTGCAGAACATAAGGTCCCTTTTGACCGTTCAATAGAAGCGTCTTCACAATGAAATTCGCTTTCTGCAGAACGCGAGGTCCCTTATATACCGCGTTTTACAGAACGCGAGTTCCCTTTAATGTCACTTCCTAGGGGGTGCTAGGCTTCTTATAAATAGCGGCCCTACAATCAGATTTACCCCACACCTCACAATTCTATCTTCTTCTTTTCCTATTCTACATATCCTAAATTTTCTATACAATTGCGGCTTTATTGAGGCTAGACGCACAACACGTCTTCGACTACTGACAGACGAATGAGGAGGTAATATTCTTTTTTTAACTTTAAATTATTTCTTTATTCTTTTATTTATTTCTTCTTATATATATTATTATTGTGTTTTACTATTTTTCTTCAAGAACTACGAACGAGCATTGACATGCTATCTAAATCGTATCACGGCCGCTTCGAATACATGTATTGTTCCGTTTATTTCCGAAGCCGGTTTTGGCCACGTCGCTACTATCCTTGGTGGTATGAAGTTGAACCGTCCCTTTATTAAGGCCTTATTAAAACGATGGATGCTAGAGACACACACCTTTCATCTTCCGTGTGGCGAGGCTACAATTACACTGGAAGATGTTGCATATCATCTTGGCTTGCCTACTGATGACGAGATTATTACCGGTATTGCCGATGGTGACTAGGTGACCCTGTGTGCTGACCTGCTGGGAGTGGTTCCAGACAAGTTCAACGATGGCAAAATCTTACTAACTTTTTTGGAGCAGAATTTTACAATCCTCCCCCGATGCAGATGACGAAACAAAGCGGTTAAATATTTATTTTATTGTATATTTTGTTTTCTATTTTGTAATAATTATAATATTTTTATAACGGTACTTATTATTTTCGTAGCGGTTTGCTCGTGCCCACATCCTACGAATTATTGGAGGGATTTTGATGCCTGAAAAATCTCGCAACAAAGTCCATCTGATGTGGTTGTACCATCTCCGTAATTTTTTCAAATCCAGCAAAAAATGTTGGGGAGCAACGGTCTTGGCCTTTTTGTTCATGGAGCTTTGCAGAACCGTCGATCCTGACAGAGCCGTAATCGGGGGATGTCTTTTACTGTTTTAGTCTTGGGCTTATTTTCGGATGTCGTTTTTAAGCCCGCGACCTAGACACCCGACCCCGTACCTATTCCCACTTATTCGGAGGTAGTATTAAAATTTTTTATTTTATTATATATATATATATATATATATTCTTTGAACTATTACAATTTTTTAATTCTTTTTCATTAATGACAGGTGGTGCCTTCCACTCACTCACCAGGGACTGCCAGATACACAACGAGACTATAGACTGCTGATTGACAAGATACAAGATGAGGTCAGGAATTCAGACCATTTTTTTCTTAATTCCTCAAATTCTTTTTTCTAATCAAACTTTATATAACTTACGTTAAAAATATTCAGTTCCTGTGGACTTCGTACACTGCTCCTCCGATTCGGGATTGTATTCCGTAAGACATTATGGATACCTTTCACGTTTGGCTGCTGCTAGTGCCACTCATCAACTACGAATTTGTCGAGTGGCATCCTACCGACCAGGTTCTGCGACAATTTGGCTACGTCCAAAGGGTTCCGGAGCCGCCACCAATTTGGACGAATTACATCGGTTGACGCGGTATGGGAAGACGGAAGTCTATTGGGGCCATCATCACGCTAACTGGGTCGGGCAATGGATGACAAGGTATGGCAGATGACCGTCCATATGTGAATCCATTGTGAACCAGGACGTCACATTCGACTATATGCAGTGGTACCACCAAAATGGGAAGCCGCATATATTGACTTCGGAGGAACGCGAGCGAGAAATTGAGATGTCTCCCCAAAACCGCCCGCCCGCACAATGTCAAGCCACCCATAGCCAGCCGACGCAGCGCGGTAACAAAACGGGGCCTAGAAGCCATAGACGGCGAACTCACACGACAGAGGCCTCATCATCTAGAACAGCGCAAGCAGCCGATCAGTCTGCGACACAACGTTCGACACCAACACCAAGACCGACATTCATGCACTCCGCTTCGTCATTCGTTTCTGCAGATGAGTGGTCCTGAGACATTTCAGCAGATGAGGCCTCCACCCGAGTTCTGCTTCACAGACTCCTTTCGTCCCTTGATGCCGATGCATTCAACATATTACCCGACACCACCTTTTGCATATGTTCCTCCGGTGTTCGATGTTCCACCATTGGCAGCACAGTTCAACTACAACATTGTCGAGCAGACGCCACCACAGTTCGTCTCAAATTGAGTCGATTTTTTTTTAAAGTCGAATTGAATATTTTTTCGAGTTGAGTTTTGCTCATCCTATTGTTAACTAGTCTATATATTTAATTCCATTAATTATTTCCGTTAAAGTATTGACTATTTTTTCTTTTAAAAAAACACATGTTTTAACTTATCTTTCTTACATGGATATTTGTGTTAAAATGGGAAGATGACCAAACACAAAACATGAGAATAGTAGGAGGTCTAAAATCATAATTTGAGCTTTTATTTTCTAGATAGGGTGAAGTCTATTTCACTCTCTTTCACCCTTACGAAAAGCGTCACCCCATTAAACTAACCATCTAAAATCTCGTTTAAGCAATCATTTTCCGTCATGTCTACCAACTTTGATGCATCAAATCACGCGGTTCACAACTCTCATTCCACGAGATTTTCCCTTCATTCCTCATCATTGCTTGTTTGTTTTCCGAGAGAAAGTAAATCACCATGTTTTGGTGTTGTAAAATTTATGTGGTTTTTAAAGAGGGAAAACGAAGTTCATGGGTAGCAAGGAGACACTGTCGGGGGCGTGGTTTACGCCGTGTAGGCCATGCTCTCTCTTTCACATTACAAGCTGCCTGCAAGAAGCATAATCATTGTTCAAAATTTTATTTTCTCCACTAATATCATTTCCTTTGTTTTCTCAATATGTTTCTTTATCATTAATCATAATTGAAGCCATAATTATAAGATTTATACATATATAAGCATGAGATTATGTTTGATCCCTCTTAAAAGTAATTACACAGATAATTGATTTTAAAGAAAAAACAAAATTAAGAATGTGCAATAATTCCCTGGAAACAAATTAAAACAACAGATCGCATCATATATGCTCTAATATAATAATAATTCAAAAGAAGCCTTTTGTTTGTGGTAGATATCCTGCCTTGGTTGCATGTTTCCACATGGATCCCTTGGCTGCCCATTTTTCATGCCGTGGCTAAGCTTTTTGCTTAGGCTTTAGGCTTAGGATTCCTAAATGCAGTGACCAACATGCATGCATGATGCATGCCCATTATTTTCATACCATTTTGCTTTCTAACATTTTCAATGAAATTCATTATATTAATCAATACTTTGTCTTAAATACTAAACTCATGTATGTTTACGTATAATTGAGGTAATATCTAAACTTTTTATATTTTTAATATATTGATAGGATTACATGGT
Source organism: Hibiscus tridactylites (assembly GCA_958450335.1). Taxonomy (NCBI): domain Eukaryota; kingdom Viridiplantae; phylum Streptophyta; class Magnoliopsida; order Malvales; family Malvaceae; genus Hibiscus; species Hibiscus tridactylites. The sequence goes on along the minus strand of OY288289.1, from coordinate 42,414,546 downwards.
AGTATATATTTATATTTTTTCTTAACCCTATAATAAGTGTGCAACCCATTGACAAAGTACATGCACCTTGTAGACATTGTGAATGAACCTAGGTCTCTTAAGATGAATATCATCCGCTTTTTCAATGATACAATTATTGAGTTCACTAGAGTCACTGGTTGAATTTAAACTTTTATTTTCGTTTGAATAGTAGGTATATATCATAACTTTATTATATATACCGGCATGGAGAATATAATGGGCCAGGCAGGGTTTGGACACCTTGCATTAAATGGTGTTTTTTTTTAATGGAATTTCGTAATTCAATTTAGTCTTCTATTATCCACCCTTATGTTCAGGGATTGAATTACGTTGATGATGGAAGGGATCCTGTTTTTCCAACAACAAAAATTGGTGCAGTTACTCTTTAAGCTCTTTTAAAATAATTAAGTTTTGATTTCACAATTTTTTTGGTTTAATTACTTTTAAAAGTCTATCTACTTTTGAAATTAAATAAGTTATTATAATTCTCTTTTTTTTCAATTTTAATATTTCTTAGATTCCTGTGAGTTTTGAAATTAAACTATTTAGCTCATTTCTTCCTTTTTGATAAATAAAAAAAACTCATTTCTTCCTAGGAAAGTCCATGGGAGTTCTAGTATTCTACTAATTGTTGTGGGAACTCTATGATGTTTATGAATGTAAAGTAAAAGTTTGTCTTGACAAATGATATATATATGGGTTATGATCCATTTACATTATGTAAAACTCAATTATTTTTAGATTCTTTTTGAACTGTCATATTAGAGTAATAAATGGCTAATTTTCAAATGTAATCTTTAAATTTTCTACTATTAACCACAACCACCCATCTACCTACATTCAATGATTCAAAAAAAATGTTAAAGAGAATCTTATCTCTCCATATAAATAAATGAATGAACAAATGAAAAATAGTAGCAGTAGAAAATACAAAATCTTGAAGTGAAAGGTTTGAGGGGTAGGGGACCCAATTGGATTGCTTGGATTTCACCGCATCACGCAAAGCTAGAAACGGACTTTACACATTCAGCTTTTGACTTGGTTTTTAGTGCATGACATTCTCCCTTTGTTTTTGGTAGAGAAATATATCCCGTTTTTAATTTTTTTTTGACTTAGAAGAAATATATCCCGTTTTAAAAGACACTTTTACCACCATGTGAATTAATTTTGAATGCTGCGGAGGTTTGCAGAATCTCGATGAGTTAGATATTATTCTAATTACAATTTTGTCACTCTAAGTCTGTCCCAATCTTTACAGAATATACATAATCAAGAACACATCGGATGTCCAAATAAGATGGCGAGTTAATTCAAATTGTACCAGAATATACATAATCAAGAACACATCGGATATCTTAAAGTATAGGTTAATTAGTTAATACAATTGGTTATTAAATGTTTGGTTACTAACGGTTAGGGAAAAGTTGTTAGTTTGTTGTTAATATAACCACCTCCATGATAACCTTCCGGTTTGTATAAATATGTTGGATCTCCATTGGCTTAATCAATAAAATCAATGAGAGTACCATCTCTCTTTCGCTTGTGATCCTGGAACCTTTTCGCTACTATGTTCTTGGTAAACGTTTCTTCTTGTTAAATGGCTCGTGCTTCTAGCTTCATCTTCTTCTTCCTCTTGGATCCGTAACTAGTGCAATTACAAAATCATAAAGCAACCGATTTAGAATTTCAGTGTTATGTATGAAATAGAAAATAAAGGGTTTTAGAGTAAATAAAGAGAAATGGTGGATAAGAATTCAGAAGATTTCATTGATAATAATCAATATAGGGTTTTCAAGCTTACAACTTCACTTTTATACTCTAGAATGAGACAAAAGATAAAAATAACAGCTGTAAAACAATTCTCTCTTTGTAACAAACTAATGGTTGCCTAGCTAGTTTAATTCAAGCCAGGATCTGTCTTATAAGCTAGGTGGGCTGCATTGTCTTGGGCCATTGTTGGGTTAACATCCACGTCCGTTTCTTCATCCGGTTCCACCATGTTTACGCGAGCCGGTCCATTACCATCAAGAGCCGATTCATGATCACAGTCCAAAACGCCATCGTCTCCATCATTCTCATTTTACCCAATTTCACAAACTCTCAATTTCTTCTTTTGCCCTAATTTCTCCACCATTGACATAACAATACCCCCGTTGCAGTTGACTCTTGTCCCCAAGGATCAAAGTTAGAGAACTGGGACTTCAAAACGGAGTAATCTTCCCATGTAGCGTTTTCAGCGCCGAGGTTCGACCACTGAATGAGGAGTTGTGTCACTGGATGATTGTCTCGTTTGACCATTCCCTTGTCCAGTAAAATGTCGGGATATACGCATGCCTGACCATCTATTCCCATCTCAGGAGGATCTTTGGAAGTGACGTTGCCTGCACTGATCTTCCTCTTCAGCAAACTGACATGGAACATGGGGTGAAGTTTCGAAGAAGCGGGTAAGTCAAGCCGATAAGAAACCTTTCCAATTCTCTGTAAAATCTGATAAGGTCCATAATAACGAGTTGATAATTTCAGGTTCTTCCGCAGGGCAAGTGATGTTTGGCGGTAAGGCTGGATCTTAAGGTAAACAAAATCTCCTTCGTTAAATTCCCTATCTGTATGTTTCTTGTCTTCTATCTGTTTCATTATGTTTTGAGCATGTTCGAGACTGGCTTTAAGTTCCTTGTTGAATTGATCCCTTTTCTGCATCATTTCTTGAACTGTATGGACTTGGGACTTTCTTGACCAAGTCATAAGGGGGGTGGGTAGCCATACAAGGCCTGAAATGGGGTCGTGCGCAGAGCAGTGTGATAGGTGGTGTTATACCACCACTCTGCCATAGGAAGCCATTTAGCCTAAGTGCGGGGCTTCAAGAAACAGATGCTTCTGAGATATGATTCCAGGCAGTAGTTCATTCTTTCGGTATGACCATCTGTTTCAGGGTGATAAAATGTACTAAAAAGAGTTGTAGTGCCAAGTTGTTTCATAAGTTCCTTCCAAAAAAGACTGGTGAAGGATTTATCTCTATCAGAAATAGCAATCCTAGGAGGACCACGAAGTTTGTAAACATTTTCTAGGTAAAGTCTAGCAACATCAATCACAGTTTAGAGGTGAGCCAATGGGATGAAGTGTCCATATTTTGTAAATTTATCTATCACAACAAGGATGCAATTGAATTTGTTGGAGGGAGGCAAACCTTCAACAAAATCCATTGTAATGATGTCATAAGCTTGATGTGTGACACCCCAAATTTGGGCCTAGATGTTTTAGAGTCCAAGTCGGACCGGTCAGGAAATAGTTCGAATCTTAAAGGGTGCTTTAGGGAACACCTAGTTCGGAATGCTTTAAAAATATGGAAAAATATCTAAAAATCCTCATTTAATATATGAAAGGTTATGGTGAAATAAATTTTACAAAATAACGTTTGGAAATACTACATTTCGGTGTAGTGACCAAATCGCAATTTTTGCCAAAGATAAATAGTGAATGTTTTGTAAATGATTGAAACTTTGAATCTTTAAGGAGCTAATTTTACCAAATTTTTTTTAATCACATTTCTTCTTAATTTGGGTGATTTTATTAATGTTTTAATTAAAGGAAAATTAAGATTAATTAAAAGAAAACTACCTTTGACTATTTATAACTACTTTTCACAAATTTTCTCTCATTTCATTTTCTCTCAATTTCTTTTCAACCAAACACATTCTCTCCAACAATTATACTTTGATTTTCACTTCATTTGATGAGATTTCAATCTTCTTTTGATTCTTAATCAATTCCTCATCAAATCCTCTTGATTTCTACATTGAATTTTCAAGAAAACTTGCCTAAATCAAGGAGAAATCATCAATTAGAGGTAAGATCTGTCCTTCTCCTCTAATGACCAGTTCTTTACTGAAATTACCAAGTTATCAATCCTTTGTTAATGATTTTTGAGTGGTTTTAATGTTAGAAACAATAAATTGTATTAAAACTCAAGATTTTGGAAGAGATCTTGAAGATTTTCATGGTGAATGATTGGGCTCTGTTTTGAGGTGGTTTTATAATGTATTTTGGATGTTAATTGATGTTACAAATGAGGTTTTATCAATCAAATCCCGAATAGGTTTGTTTTCCAAAATTTTGTATGCTAGAATGATGGTTTTTGGGGGTGATTTTGGTGTTCTGTCATAGCTGGAGGTATAAGGACGAGTTTGTGGTGGTTTTTGATGTTAATTGTTGTTTAGAAATAATTAGAAGTGATGGATCTTGGCTGGGCTTTGTTTTGGAAGAGTTTGGAGATGTTTTCGATTGTGTTTGGTAGCCGAAATGAGGTGTTTGAGTAGAGAAGCAAGTTTAGGTGTGTGGCTGATGATTTCAATGCATGATGATGCATTAATCCTCTGCTCTTATGTGTTATAAACTGGGGGACATCTTCGGACGCCTTTGGTGTTGATCCGGGAGCTTAGATAGCGTTTCGGCGAGCTAGCGCAACATAATCGGTGAGTGCGTATGGTTTTAGAAGTCCTTGAGGGACAAAGAATCAAGGTTTGAGGATTTAGTAAAGGTTTGAAACACCTTCCTAAGTCTGGATGTAAGTATTGGCTAGATTGCTCTCTTAAATGTGGTGGTTTCCATAAAATGCTTTTACATGCTCATGGTTTGAGATAGATAAATACCTACTGTTTTTATACATGTTTTATAGCATGAGATGATGCTTGAAATGATTTCATGAAGAAACATGTTGCATGGTTGAGATTTGAGCTTTTGTTTAAAGCGTGGCAAATGTTATGGTTTTGAAATGAGATGAGAATGATTTGGAAATGTTGCATGAAAAACAGTAGGTGAGACGATGATTTGACATAATATATTGTCATAGATGTTGAAATACTTGATATAATTGATCGATTAATAAGATGAGAGTGCACTATAAACTAAAAATTCGTACGTGCTCTTTGGTTAATCCAAAGGGAGAGAACCGATGATGGGCATTACATTGGGTAGGACTTGGTGAAATATCCAAGCTTTGTGGCGATGAGAGATTCCGCCATGTGAGTACGGTGATGTGAGATTCCACCGGAAATTATGTTACTAGACGAGGGAGTACGATGATGGTAGATGCCACCGGAAGTGTCTAGTGAGTTGTCCGCATATCCGAGTAATAATGAGATGTGAAATGCCAATATAATATATGAAAATGCTTTTGAATCACATGTACCTTTGATGAACTGATTTATGCTATGAGAAATACATATGAGATTTGTATATGAAATGCTTTGGTGTTACAAGCATGAGTGTGGCTTGGCCATGAGTTTTGCATTGGTTTAAATGCATGAGATGGACTTGAGGTACATGTGTTTTCAAGGAGATGTTGCTTTGAATGGTTTTCAAGTATGAGATAGAATGAGCATGTTGCTTAAAAGCTTTTGAGAAAGTGTTTTCAAGAAATGCATTATTGTGTTGGTTTTCTTTAGAGCATGCCTCACTAAGCATTTGTTCTTACGCTCTCTTTTACCAATAATGCATATAATTGAGGTGTTTCCGGGCATCGGAAAGGATAAGAACATCCAAGGAAGTACAAGCTCATGTATGGTGATGTTTTCATATACTTTAGTTTTGATAAATGGCAATGGGAAACAAAGGTTGTATTTGGGAGACATGTTTTGAACTCCCTAAGTTTGTGGCATGTCTATGTTGGCATTTATGGGTTGTAATTGGTCTTAAATGTTTGGTTTGAGGTTTGGTTACTTATATTGGTTTTGAGACTAGAGAGCATGCCTTTAGACTATGTGATTTTGTGTTTGATGCCATGCTCTTGTTAGAGAGTCTTAAATGTGTTCCTTAATAGTAATATGAGTTGCTGGTATGGTTTGAGAATCTTTGAGGCATGTTTGAATGGGTTAAAGGGTGAAAAACTAGCACTTTTTGCTGTCACTGGGCAAAGTGTATCAAAACAGCTTCATAGTTTCGAAACGGGGGCCTGTAATGGTCACAACGTTTCGGAACGGGTTGCAGAGGTTTCGAAACAATTTGGCTACTGGAGTGACCTGTTTCGATACCGGTCTCGGAACATACCCGCGTACCGGAATGGTCAACACTATTTCGATTCGGGCGTTTCAGTACGGAGGGTAGGTGTTTCGATACGGTTGACCGTTGGAGGGAGATTTGAATTGTTTTGAGTTTTCATGCTTTACATTTTAGTCCTTAATGTTGTGGATGCAATTACTTGAGCTTGGAATATCTTTTTAAGCTGAAACTTGACAGAGAAGCATGTAACATGATTAATTTTATATTGGTAATCCTAAAATCAGAAAAGTCCTTCTAATTTCCTAAAATTACATTTTGGTCCCTAAACGCGTAATTTAAGCAATTGAGTCCCTAAATGTTATCCGATCGCTGTGCCTTTCTCGTTCATGATTCATAAGTGCTCACTTAGGCTTAATATGCATCTAGACAAGATTAAAATAAAAAAGGGTCGTTAATCAAGGTTGACTTTCGGGTTGACTTTGGTTTTCCCCGTGTAATTTTCGTAGTTCGGGTCAAGCGTCTAGGCCGAGCTAAGGGGCTTACATTTGTTGGTATCAGAGCCAGGTTATCGAATAATTGGGGCTTGGTATGTGGTTGTTGTATGTGATTATGCATGATTGTGTCTTTTCGGTGAAAACTTGATGTATGAACATTGATGTGTGATTCAATTGAGATGATTTTGTGATGCTATGCTAAGTTTGGAGTGTGGTTGGGGATCCCATTGCCATATAAAAACTAACGAGAAGAATTGTTTTCGAAAATGAGCTTGAGTACTTGGATTACTTACCTTGTTATTCCTAATTGTGTTTATTGCAATTTTGTCAGTGCATTGTTTTTATTATAGGGCCACGTAGAGAGCTGAGAATCAATACTAGATCTATGGCTGATAATGAAAACGCAGAGAATGCTGAGGATTTTCCTCCTCCTCCCCCTGGTGGACCACCTGGTGGTGGTGGAGCTGGGGCTGGTGCTGCTGGAGTTGGTGCTGGGGTTGCTGGACCCAAGGGTGTTCAGGGGCAAGCTGCTCCTGACATGATCATGTTGATACATGCTATTGCTGGAGCTTTCCAGGCAGCAATAGCTGGAGCTCATGGAGCTGCACCTCAGGATGGTGCTAATGTGAGATTGCCGTTGGAGCGTCTCCCCAGTCTGGGCGGGACTGAGTTAAGAGGTTTTTCACCGGAAGGATCTGAGTGTTGGTTGGAGAGCACCAAGAGGATTCTTGGTCAGCTGAATTGCAATAATGTGCAAAAGCTGGGATGCATTGTGTCGCTGCTGCATGGTGATGCTTATACATGGTGGACGACTACTATCTCCGGGATGGAGGACAATGAGGTGACTTGGACATTCTTCTTGAATGCGTTCAAGTGTAAATATCTGGGAGTTCGCTATCTAGAGGAGATGAAGAGGGAGTTTATGTCTCTTATGCAAGGGAACATGTCTGTAGTTGAATATGAGATTCAATTTGTTCGCCTTAGCCAGTATGCACCTGAGCTAATTCCTAGCGAAAGGGAAAGGTGCGAACGGTTTCGTTATGGGTTGGTAGCCGATGTCAAGACCTATATGCTTGCAGTTGATTACACGAATTTCGATGTCTTGGTCACTAGAGCCAAGGACATTGAATTGAACCTTGGTTTGGCAAGCAGAGCGGGTGGATATAGCTCTGGAAAGCGAGCTGCTGAATGCGATTATGGTAGAGATCACAACAAGAGGTATAAGGATAGGAAGTCGTATTATGACGCTAGACGTGGGGGGTGGTAACCCTGGTAGAGGTCAGCAAGGACCTAATGCTGTCGTGAGGACTCTTGAGTGTAACCGTTGTGGTAGAAGACACGACGGTGAGTGTTGGGGTAACCATGGGACATGATGGAATTGTGGAAACCGAGGGCATTTGCAGAAAGATTGTCCTCAACCGCTGAGAGAGGGACAGGCTCCGGTGAGAGCAGTTGAGCCACAGAGAGGTCATGGGCGCGGCCGTGGTAATTTTAAGCGTAGGGATGATGGTGGAAGGAACATAGCGCATGTTGTGGCTGTCCAACCTGAGGGTGGTGGTCAGGCTCGAGTGTATGCCCATTGTGAGGGAAGGAATGACACGGACGTGATCGCAGGTACCTTTAATTTGCAATCATTGTCATTACTTTCTTTGATTGATTCTGGATCTACACACTCGTACATATTGCGTGAACATGCTCAAATGCTTGGTTTACCTGTTGAGTCTTTGGATGTTGGTATGCGTGTGACTAGTTCCTTTGGTGAGACGGTTGTAACAAGGAAGTTGTATAGGAGATGTCCCTTGAAGGTGCAAAATCATGTTTTTCTTGTTGATCTCATGGAATTTCCATTCTATGGTTTTGATGTAATCCTTGGCATGGAATGGCTTGTTGAGCATAGAGCCGTTGTGGATTTCGAAAGGAAGCGAGTTTCGTTGAAACTTGCGGATGATTATGAGGTGGTGGTGGTGGGAGAAAATGTGAAGTTTCTTGCCAATGTGGTGTCCACGTTGGTAATATAAACCAATTTCAAGTAGAATTAGATTCTATGAATTTTGGTTGAACTTGGATTTAAAGATTTCAACTAGAAATAAGTCTCTGAATACTATTTAAAGGGTCAAGGGCTAGCAACCAAATCATCCCTCTTCCTCCTCTTGAAGATTTCGACAACACCCCTAGGGATTCCCCACTGGAATTCGACATATCCCAGGAAGCTCTTAGAGAAGTTGTTCGATATTTTTCTGGTGTTCTACTTGCCCCCTGGCAAATCCCTGAAGGTTCCCTTGCTCGATTGAAAGTCCCGGTTGAACTCCAGGTCGATTTCAAACTCCCTCAGGAATCCCTAAAGGGATTTTGACTTCTCCCTGGAAGGTGTTCAAACCTGTCGAAATTTATCCCTAAATGTTAGAGAGGCGGAAACTTTGTTTGTTTTGTTTGGGTGGACTCCGTAGAGGTCGTTGCGAACCTGTGACGATTCCGGTTTTACTTGACGTGGTTATTTCGACATATCGTCAGTTTTCCAATTTACAGAGTTTCAAAAAGGTAACTGTTCATCTTTTCACCCCGGATTTGTTCCTGTACATAGATCCTGGTTGGATTACGTCAGATTATTTTTTCCGCTGCGCCACGGGGCGTGCCGACGTGACCCAACACCTTTGTCGTCCCTTGGTCGTGCAACCACCAGATTTGGGATCCTCGTACCATGACGAGCAAAACCCGACTGTCCGACGAAACATCCGACGCTGGCTAGGGCTTCATCGGGGTTACGCGGTAATCCGGCCATTTCGTACGGATTTGGGTAAGTTCGATTAGTTTTGGTTTAATTTATGGGTTTTCAGTTGAGAAAGGTTAGGTTTAAGGTTGTTTTCAACGTTTTTTTGGGATGTCCGACGTGTTTTCCGACCGGAAAAGGCCGTGCATTGACTTCATGCGTCGTCCAAGGCAATTCCTGGCCGCCTTGGATGGTGGCTGCTGAACCGGTCGGCTTAGACCCTGTCTAGCCGTGAATCGAGCCAATTGAACCGGTCCAAACAAACCGGCCCAAGCCTAGTGGTAAACCAAACCCGTTGACCCGACCAGTTGACCCCACCCGACCCGTTGACCCAAGTCAACTCAGTAAGTCAACTCGCCTGAGTTAACCCAGTGAGTCAACTCGCCGAGTCAGCCTTTGGACCAGTGACGTCAGTGTTGACTTTGACTGCTGACGTTAGCGTTGACTTAGACCAAAAAGTCAACTTTTCCCGAAAAGCCCTATATTCTATTTTTTGAAGTCTTGAGTCCGATTTTGAAGCCCGTTTCGTGAAATTCTAACCCGAAAGCCTCCGAATTGGACCTTGAACTCGAGTCTTCTTATGTATTTTAATAATCAATTATGAGCAATGTGAATAAAGACTAAAATTGAATTTTGTGCGATTGAAGGTATTCAAAGTTCCTTGTATTCGGGATGTAGAGGACGTCGCATTCGGGTTCGAGAGTGATCGAACAGAGTATCATGGTCAACCGATATAACAAGTATTAAAGGTAATACATTACTACCTATTGTGAATCTCCGACTATAGATACGGGGGAATCTATCCATACCCCTGAATTAAGCAAGTGGCACAGTTTCGGAATTGATTGAAATAACTAAAAGTACTGGAAATACTGATATGGTTAAACTAATCGGAATGATCGTATTGACCAAAGTGCTGAAGTATCCTCGGACACCAGGATTTGCAGATTAACCGGAACAATGGATAAACCTTTGAGTACTGACATTGAATGAAGTGGTTGGAGTTACCGAAACTTCGTGAATGACCGAATCACCCACGAGTACTTAAATGATTGAAATAAAATATATAGTTCAAATTACGGAAACGATGGACATCCCGAGCTTTACAAAAACTGAAATACCCCCATTGACTGGAATAAGTGAATTGTCTTGACAAAATTCTAGAAATGTCAATAAAAGCTGAAAATGACTGAAATGCCCTTAAGGGTTGAAGCATGACTCATGTACGTCAATCATTCCAGATATTAATATAAGGATGGAAGTTTTCCGCATAGAGTATTAGTTCGACTACTCTGTGGTGAGTCCTGTGGTGAAATATGAAGGCAACCTTTCAGATATACGATACAAACAATATTTGGAAATGATACCCGTGAAGTGCATACATCAGAAGGTTTGGTTAGTGCTGTAAGGTTGAGACATGTTAGTTCGATTGATTTTAGAGGCCCGATAAACTTCTGGAAAACTTAAATATTGTAAATCGTCATTTCATCATTATTGGGCTAAATTACAAAATCACCCATGATAGCTAAAAGGCTAAAATGCCCTCGTTGGCCGAGTAATCAAAATAGCCCTCAATGTATCTGATGTCGTGAGAGATTTTGACATGGAAACCTCTGAATGCTGGTTGGAAACCTGATGAGCAACTAGAATGTTTCGAGCCACTATTTATGCCTTGTTGGTATAAGTTACCAAAATGCCCAAGTGTGATAAAATGATTATAATGCCCTTGTAGGCTTAAATGACAAAATCGCTCATGATATGCCTAAACTCTCAAAGATCTTGATGTATCATCTCCTGAATATCTGGTTTGAACCGTTGGTATGAACCCCTCCTTTAATAGGTGCCTCGTTTCAAAAATCCGTTCAAATTGTCAATAGTTTAATGTGTTCTCTTCCGTAAATGCCAAGTATCTCAAAGAAACAAACTGTTCCACCTAGTGTGTCCCATGTTTGCTACACGACTGTTTTTGTATACTGATTTACATGTTATAATACTGATCACGTGCTCTTGATTGACATACTTGAACTCATATGAACATGAAATGTTTTATAAATTAAGCATGACCGTACTATATTTCTTGTATATGTCTATGCACTCGATATGACAAACATGCTATATGGATAATGTGTTACTAAAAATACAGTTATTGATTAATGAACTATTGATGATCTGATTCACTGGGGTACTTGGGACATGATATGAAGTTACCGTCGGCTCAGCCCTGATCCAGCTGGTAAGACCGCCTGTATTCGGATCCTAAGCTTCGGCTAGGTCTCCTCGTTTTCAGATCCTAGGCTTCGGTCAGGTCCGCCCGTTTTCGGTTCCTATGCTTCGGAAAGGGCCGCCTGTATTCTAAGGTATATCCTTAGGATGGTACCCATGCCCAATTGGCTCGGGTTAATGCATGTACATGATACCGCACTGGGGAAACTATATACTGGAGTATGGTTGGAGGGTAAATAAAGAATTAAAATGAACATAACGACTACTTGAAACAAATGTATTTAAAATAAAAAGGTTTACTGCATTGTTACATTTCATGCATTAACGTTGCATTGTTGGAACACACTAGAGACTAAACTCTCTCCGTTTCCACCTCCGTATGTTACCAGCCTATATAATTCCCGTGTACTTCACGATGTTTGAATAAAGAACAAATATCGTTATTCTCGAGTATGATGCTAACTTGAAATAGTAGAACAGAAAATGAAGATTGTTACTACATGGAACATCATGAAAATGTTATGCCTACCATATATCTACATGAACTTATAGCAGCTTTTGGTATTTCTGTATTACTGAGCTTTTTCAAGCTCACGTTGTTTTTACCATCGCAAGTTAAAAGAATATATCATGATATAATGGTTGGCAGCAGTGTTCAGAGTCGTCTCGGCGTTGCCTTTGGAGTACGGTACTGTATATAGTTAGTTGGCATGTATGCCATGTATTATTTTATGAAAGTGTGTGTAAAACACTTTCTGAAATTTTGTTACATGTTAAATGATTTCTTGAAATACTATTTAAACAGAAGTTGATTTTTTTAGTTTAATAAGTGTTTAAAAAATGTTTTTATGCGTATTTTTACTGTAGGTCGCTCTTGTGACCCTAATGTGACTTCCTAGTATCCATTATAACACATAGTCTAGTCTAGGGGGTTACATTTACTGGTATCAGAGCTTATAGTTGCGTCATTCTGGGTAGATCGACCGATCGTCTGTCATAGGGTGTCTGGTCTGTGCATGCCCCTAGCATAACCGTACTGATTAGAGCCGAAACTCCGATGTCGAATCTCTTTCTCTAAAATAAGTGAATCTAAGTATTACGCCTTACATAGCTCGATCTGTAATGGTAAGAAACGTCTATACCGTTCACCTATGTTTTGGATTAAATTGATGGATTTGAATCTGGATAAAGAAACTGAGATGGTTAATATGTGTGAAATTGAAGATATGAACTAGATAGAGAATAAAGGTTTACCATGTAAGGCAACCAATATAAGATTTACATGTAATGTCATTCGGTGATACTAATTATGTTTGAGAATATCTCGATAGAAAATTGATAAAAGGTGTATGAATTTAGAAGGAAGGTGTTCGTGAATGTGGCGAAAGTGTAAATCATATGGTAACTCTGTTTTACACAAAGGAAATCGATGTTTGAAAATTTCGCTAGAGGTAAATTTTAACCGATCAAAATCTTGGTTATGTTCAGTCAGCTTGAAGGCAGACATTTCTTAGGAAATGTGGCTTAGTGTATAGTTATATATATATATATCATATCTGACTAAAATCCAATGCTACGCCCTGATTCTGGAAGGCCATGTCGAAGATTTTGGATACTCGTATGAATTTTAGGTATAGTTTTCACCTGTAAAATTGATGGTCAACATAGTAGAGTAATTTAGTTTCTAGAGGAAATACTTCAGGGTCGTAAGATTGACTTCTACAGTCGTTGAGAAGATTCTGACTCCAGACTGAGACCATGTATAATAAAGTTACGAGACAAGTGTTTGCTTGGCTCCGTATGAAGTTATGCATGCATTCATATACCGTATTCTGATATGTTGGTCCGAGGCGAATGACAAGATGGTTTTGAGCCCAAGTCAATCTAAGTGACTAAGGACGCTACAAGATTTGTCTGTGATCATTTGAGAGAGAGAGAGTCCCGAGAAACAAGTATGTTATGATGGATTAGTTTTAGTGCAGGAAGGGATGAAAGAGTAGTTTCTGCATTTGTCTGACTCAAGCAAATTTCGAGGACGAAATTTCTTTAAGGGGAGAGAGTTGTAACACCCCTAATTTAATAAGGAAAAAAAAATGAAAATGAAGAAAAAAAATAAAAACAATGCAGCTACAAGGGTTTGAACTTGTGACCTACGCTTGGTGGATCCAAGCCTTAACAATTTGGGCTAAGGTCCCCTTTTGGTTATATCACACGACCACAAATATTTGATTTATATTTTGTCAATCTGATTCAATAATATTTACAAGTCAGACTTTTCACCTACCGTGGGGATGCTTATTCGAATCAAAAAAAGGGAAGAGAGGGGAAATAAGATCTTTCCAGAATACCAAAAGTCTCACATAACCACCATCGTTCCTAGCTCCGATCTGTGCCACCGCCGAGTCGTGGCCTTCACCGCCGCTGCCACTGTGTCCGCCAGCCCTCCCCTAACTCAGCCGCGGTAACCAATCGCGGTTATCAGCCGTCGTCCGTTGTGGGAAGCTGTTTGCGTGCTTCGTCGGAGAAGCCCAAAGCGGCCTCTATTTTACGCATTTTCCGGTCACCTCTGTCGTCCCTTCGTCGTGCAACCACAAGATCTGGGATCCTCGTACCACGACGAGGAAAACCCGACTGTCCGACAAAACATCCGACGCCGGCTAGGGCTTCATCGGGGTTACGCGGTAATCCGGCCATTTCGTACGGATTTGGGTAAGTTCGACGAGTTTTGGTTTAATTTATGGGTTTTCAGTTGAGATAGGTTAGGTTTAAGGTTGTTTTCAACGTTTTTTTTAGGCTGTCCGACGTGTTTTCCGACCGGAAAAGGCCGCGCGTGGGCTTCACGTGCCGTCCAAGGCGATTCCCGGCGGCCTTGGACGGTGGCTGCTGAACCGGCCGGCTCAGACCCGGTCTAGCCGTGAACCGAGCCACTCGAACCGGTCCAAACAAACCAGCCCAAGCCTAGTGGTAAACCAAACCCGTTGGCCCGACCCATTGACACGAGTCAACTTAGTGAGTCAACTCGCCCGAGTGAACCCAGTGAGTCAACTCGCTGAGTCAGCCTTTGGACTAGTGTTGTCAGCATGACGTAAACGTTGACTTTGACCGCTGACATCAACGTTGACTTAGACCATAAAAGTCAACTTTTCCGGAAAAGCCCTATTTTATGTTTTTCGACGTCTTGAGTCTGATTTTGAAGCCCGTTTCGTGAAATTCTAACATGAAAGCCTCCGAATTGGACCTTGAACTCGAGTCTTCTTACGTATTTTAATTATCAATTATGAGCAATGTGAATAAAGACTGAAATTGGATTTTGTGCGATTGAAGGTATTCAAAGTTCCTTGTATTCGGGATGTTGAGGACGTCGCATTCGGGTTCGAGAGTGATCGAACGGAGTATCATCGTCAACCGATATAACAAGTATTGAAGGTAATACATTACTACCTACTGTATGCTTTGTGAACATGTTGGTATTTGTTAATGCATGCATAAAAAAATGATGATGAGTACTGTTAATTCTGCTCAAGTCAAACCAGATATAAAATTGAGGATGATAATCTAGATAAAATTATAATGCTCGAATGAGAAGATTAATAAATATAAAGTATCTAAAGTTCATTAAGTAATTAACGAGGCAACTAATCTCCAATTCTGATCATTAGTGTCAAATGTTTAAATGTGAAAGATATTTGGATATGAAATTACGAAAATGCCCTCAAGGTATGATAATGACTAAAATACCCTTGGAATTGGAAGCGATTTAGAAATCTACGCTAGATATGGTAAAACAACCTGATTCATCTGAAAACCTCGAACTACTTAGAAAGCTATGGTAACAAGATTTAAACCTTCGAGATTGTAAGGTGTAAGGTCTCCCTTGTTTTGGAATGAATCTCCGACTATAGATATAGGGGAATCAATCCATACCCCTGAATTAAGCAAGTGGCTCAATTTCTGAATTGATTGAAATGACTAAAAGCACTGGAAATACTGATATGGTTAAACTAATCGGAATGATCGTATTGACCAAAGTGCTGAAGTATCCTCGGACACCGGGGTTTGCAAATTAACCAGAACAATGGATAAACCTTTGAGTTCTGACATTGAATGAAGTGGTTGGAGGTACCGAAACTTCATGAATGACCGAATCACCCACGAGTACTTAAATGATTGAAATGAAATATATAGTTCAATTGACGGGAACAATGGATATCCCGAGCTTTACAATAACTGAAATACCCCCATTGACTAGAATAAGTGAATTGTCTTGATAAAATTCTAGAAATGTCCATAAAGCTGAAAATGATTGAAATGCTCTTAAGGGTTGAAGCATGACTCATGTACGTCAATCACTCCTGATATTAATATAAGGATGGAAGTTTTCCGCACAGAGTATTAGTTCGACTACTCTGTGGCGAGTCATGTGGTGAAATATGAAGGCAACCTTTCAGATATACGATACAAACAACATTTGGAAATGCTACCCGTGAAGTGCATACATCAGAAGGTTTGGTTAGTGCTGTAAGGTTGAGACATTTTAGTTCGATTGATTTTAGAGGCCCGATAAACTTCTCGAAATCTTTAATATTGTAAATCGGCATTTCATCATTATTGGGCTAAATTACAAAATCACCCATGATAGCTAAAAGGCTAAAATGCCCTCGTTGGCTGAGTAATCAAAATAGCTCTGAATGTATCGAATGTCGTGAGAGATTTTGACATGGAAACCTCTGAATGCTTGGTTGGAAACCTGATGAGCAACTAGAATGTTTCGAGCCATTGTTTATGCCTTGTTGGTCTAAGTTACCAAAATGCCTATGTGTGATAAAATGACTATAATGCCCTTGTAGGCTTAAATGAGAAAATCGCTCATGATATGCCTAAGCTCTCGAAGATCTTGATGTATCATCTCCTGAATATCTGGTTTGAACCGTTGGTACGAACCCCTCCTTTAATAGGGCCTCGTTTCAAAAATCTGTTCAAATTGTCAATAGTTTAATGCGTTCTCTTCCGTAAATGCCAAGTATCTCCAAGAAACAAACTGTTCCACCTAGTGTGTCCCATGTGTGCTACATGACTGTTTTTGCATACCGATTTACATGTTATAATACCGATCACGTGCACTTGATTGACATACTTGAACTCACATGAACATGACATGTTTTATAAATTAAGCATGACTATACTATATTTCTTGTATATGTCTATGCACCTGATATGAAAAACATGCTATATGGATAATGTGTTACTAAAAATACAGTTATTGATTAATGAACTATTGAAGATCTGATTCACTAGGGTACTTGGGACATGATATGAAGTTACCGTCGGCTCAGTCCTGATCCAGCTGGTAAGACCGCCCGTATTCAGATCCTAAGCTTCGACTAGGTCCGCCCGTTTTCGGGTCCTAGGCTTCTGCCATGTCCGCCCGTTTTCGGTTCCTATGCTTCAACAAGGGCCGCCTGTATTCTAAGGTATATCCTTAGGATGGTACCCACGCCCAATGGGCTCGGGTTAATGCATGTACATGATACTGCACTGGGGAAACTATATACGGGAGTATGGTTGGAGGGTAAATAAAGAATTAAAATCAACATAACGGCTACTTGAAAAAATGTATTTAAAATAAAAAGGTTTACGACATTGTTACATTTCATGCATTAATGTTGCACTGTTGGATCACACTAAAGACTAAACTCTCTCTATTTCCACCTCTGTATGTTACCGACCTATATAATTCCCGTCTAATTCACGATGTTTGAATAAAAAACAAATATCGTTATTCTCGAGTATTGTAACGCCCCGGTTTTGGGCTTAGAAGTCTTGGGTGTTGACCGGTTGGTCAAAGTGCTGTTCGAATCGTAAGAGGTTAAATTAGGAGAGCTTAGTTCGGGTTGCATTAAAAATATGGAAAATGTTCTAAAATCATCTTTTAATATAATTAAGTGAACTGTGAAATCAATTTTGGAAAATGAGTTTTGGAAGGGTGACATTTTGGCTAGTGACCAAAATGTAATTTTTGAAAGTTTGGTGGCTGTTTTATAAAGGGTTGAAACTTTGAATCTTTAAGGAGCTATTTACCCAAAGGGAGTTTCTCCAGATTTTTCTAAGATATTTTGAGTTATAATTCTGATTTTAAAGATTTCATAAAGGAGGGAAATCTCATTTTGCTATTTTCTCAACTAACTTCTCATTTTCTTTCACTCTTTTTCTCTCAACCCAAACACTTCATTTCCAGAGAATTGATTCTGATTTTCTAACCTAAATTCCTCCTTTCAACTAACATTTAATCCCTAATCATTGTATCTTCAAAACCTCTTCAATTGCTACAAGTTTCATCAAGGATTTTCATTCCAAAAAGAGGAGAAACTCAAGTTCGGAGGTAAGAACGTCCTTCTCCTCTGAACTTCAAGTTCTTTACTGAAATTCCTAAGTTTTCAATCCTAAATTGATGTTTAATTAAAGGCTTTTAAGTTGATTTATAGATCTTGGCTAATTATGCAAGATTTTGATGATTTCACATGATTTTCGTTTGATCTGTTAAATCTGTGATTTGAGAGGTGTTTTTGATGTTAAATGATCTCTAAGTTGATAAGGAAATGAGTTTTGATTGATGCAATCCCGGATAGGTTGAGTTTCCTAAGTTTAGCTTGTGTTTTAAGGTAGTTTTTGTGGTGATCTTGTGGATCTGTTGTTGCTGGAGGTATAAGGATGTTGATAGGTTGTTTTTAGATGTTATATGATGTTAATGGAAGTGAGGTTTTGCTGGTTTATGGCTGGGCTTTGTTTGGAAGTGTTTTGGATGCATTTTCGGTTGTGTTTGGTGGCCGAAAATGGAGGTTATGTGAGAGCAGCGAGTTTTGATGCTTTCATTGAAGCAATTAATGCATGATGATGCATTAATCCTCTGCTTTAATGTGTTGAAACAGGGGAGGCATCCTTGGATCCGAGAGTGGTTGATCCGGAGGCTTGATTTGGTGCTTTGGTTGAAGCAAAGTGGAATTTGGTGAGTGCATTTGTGAAAATGGATTTTCAGCTTTAAAACCAAGGTTTGAAGGTTTTGAGAGCTTAGTTTAAGTCTAAACAACTTTGCTAAGCTCAAGTGTAAGTTTTCGGATTTCTCTCTAAGTGGTGGCCATGTTTTGGTGTGTTGCAAAATGATGATTTGCATGTTTAAATTACTGTTTTGTAAGCATGATATAGCATGATATTTGCTGATGTTTTAAGCCATGTCTTGAAGGTAACTCTAGGTAGGAGTTCCTTGATTTTACACATTGTTTAAATGTGGATTTGATGCTTTGAAATGCATGGTGAGATGGCTTGGTTTAATGCTTAAAAACAGTGGATTATATGATGTGAAATATGTATATTGGCAAGTGATGTTTTGTAAAAGTGAAGGTCACTAAGGTGGTTAAAAGTCCTTGAGTGAGCCTTGTTATTTAAGAACATCAAGGTGGTTAAAAGTCCTTGGATGGTTCTTGTTGCGGACACTAAGGTGGTTAAAAGTCCTTAGGTGCTCCTTTCCATGGTGGTTAAAAGTCCATGGGGCCAAGGTGTTTAAAAGTCCTTGGGGCCAAGGTGTTTAAAAGTCCTTGGGGTGATTCAAGCATTGGACACAAAGGTGGTTAAAAGTCCTTGTGTGGTCCTCATTCATGGTGTTTAAAAGTCCATGGCCAAGGTGTTTAAAAGTCCTTGGGGAAAGTTGTTGAACTTGTTTTTATTAAATGAAATGTATCACTTGAGCCAATATGACATGTTAAGAATTTTATGAAGCATGAGATGCTTGTTTAAAGATTATGTTGAAGCATGTGATGCTTGTTTAAATGTATTTTGAAGCATGGAATTGCTTGTCTTAAAGTATGCTTTTGAGCATGTACAAAGGTTGATTATAAGCATGTTTTATAAATGGTTTAGTTGCATTATTGAATGGTTTTTAAAGAGCACACCTCACTAAGCTTTTGCTTACGCTCTCTTGTTTTCTTAATTCAAAAATGCAGAGCATTAGAGTATCTTGAGGGGCAGCAAGGAAGGGCAAGCAATCTAGTTCAAGTAAAGCTCAATGTATGAAGGTTTTATAAGTACTTTTAGCTTTTGGTTGATTTGGCAATGGGGGACCTATGTGTATGTTTTGGGAGGTGTTTGAGACTCCCTAAGTATGTTGAATGTTGTTGAGATCGTTGGTTTTTGGTTTGGAACCTTATATGCTTGTTTTGCAAGTTTGAAGTTTGAAGGGATAGCTTAAATAGGAAGCATGCCACTTAAATTGGGGTTTTTCTTATGTGATGTTTTTATATTGAATTGGTGATGCAATTAAGGTCCTTGCATGTCGGTTGATTATGTGATATGGGTTGGTGTTGTTAATTTGAAGTTTGAAGCATGTTTGATGTTGTTTTCGAGTCAATTCCAGGCAGGGGTATCGGTACTCGGGCTTGCGTATCGATACGCCTGAGCCAAATATGCACATTTCTGCCCAGACGTATCGGTACGATTGTTAGCGTATCGATGCCGTATGAATGCCGTATCGAAACGAGGGAACTAGTATCGATACCGTATGAATGCCGTATCGAAACGGGGAGACTCGTATCGATACCGTGTTGAGAGTTTGGTTACTGCCTTCCCCGCGTATCGATACGACACCAGGCGTATCGATACCTGTCTGTTAATTCGGTTAAAAGTATCTTTTATGTTTTGTTTTGTTTACGTTTTGGTCCTGAATCTTGCTTATGCAATTAAATGAGTTTGAGAAGTCCTTTTGAGCTGAAATTTCGCAGGGAAGCATGGAACCTGACTAATTTCAAGATGGTAACTTTAATTTGTACTAAGTCCTCACATTTATCAGAATTTACAATTTGGTCCCTAATGTGGTAATTTGTTCAATTGGGTCCCTGTTTGATCTCTGATGTTTGTGATCTTTGAGTATGATGTTGTGTGATCACAATTAGGGTTAATGTGCATCTAGATAAGATTAAAAAGAAAAAAAAGGGTCGTTAATCAAGGTTGACTTTCGGGTTGACTTTGGTTTTCCCCGTGTGACTTTCTTAATTCGGGTCAACCGTCTAGACCAGGTTAAGGGGGTTACATTTGGTGGTATCAGAGCTGAGTTCTCGAGTAATTGGGAGTGTTGTTATGCATGATTGAAGCATGGTTTGGCTTGTATGCTTGTTGAATGAAAGCATGTTCAGTGATTTGAAATGATGATGTTTTTGAGATGTATGTTGTGATGATGCATGATGAGGGTACCCATTGCCAAACAAAAGCTAAAGAAATGATGTTGATTTTGAAAGAGATTGAGCTTGAATACTTGAAATTGCTTACCTTGCGTGGCCTGACTTGTTTTATTTTGTATTGTTATGCATGGTAAAAGTATGGCACCACGTAGAGAGTTAAGGAGTAGCGTGAGAGCTACGACCCCAGAAGGGAATGTGAATGAAGAGAATACGGGTAGTGCTGTGTTACCTCCTCCTCCACCTGGTGGTGGTGGTGCGGAGAGGGAAAGAGCTGGAGCTGAGGCAGCTGGTGCTAGAGCTGCAGGACCTGAGGTTGGTCAGGGGCAAGCGATGCCTGACATGTCTGTGCTAGTACAAGCTATTGCGGGTGCTTTTTGAGCAGCAGTAGCTGGAGCTCAAGGAGCTGGGCATCAGGGAGATGCTGGTGCTAGACTACCCTTAGAGCGTCTGCGCAGTCTTGGTGGGACTGAGTTTAGGGGTATGTCAGCTGAGAGGTCGGAAGCTTGGCTAGAGAGTACCAAGCGTGTCTTGGGACAGATGAGCTGCACTGAGGTGCAAAAGTTGGGTTGTGTTGTGTCTTTGCTGCAAGGCGATGCTTATACGTGGTGGACGACCACAATCTCTAGAATGGCTGAGGCTGACATCACTTGGACATTCTTTCAGAATGCGTTCAAAAGGAGATATCTGGGAGTGAGATATCTGGATGAGAAAAAGCGTGAATTCATGTCTCTGACCCAGGGGAACATGAGTGTGGCTGAGTATGAAGTACAGTTCGTACGCCTCAGTAGTATGCACCGGAGCTGATACCTGATGAGCGAGAGAGGTGCGAAAGGTTCCGCTATGGCTTGGTGACGGAAGTAAAGACCTACATGTTGGCTGCTGAGTACAATGATTTTGATGTGTTGGTTAGTCGATCCAAGGACATAGAGATGAATCTGAGTTTGTCTGCGAAGGGTGCTGGAGCGAGTTCTGGGAAGAGAGCTGCTGAGTATAGTTCCGGAGGTGGACGGAACAAGAGGGGACGTGATCAGAGGTTTCAGTCCTCAGCTAAGAGAGGTGGAGGTGCACCTGCTAGGGGTGGTAATGCTAGAGCTGACCCTAGTGCTTGTTGGATTTGTGGTTCCCGTGGTCACTTGAAGCGTGACTGTCCTCGTGCTGGAAGGGAGGTGCAAGCTCCTGTTGTTGCAGCTGGTTATGAGTGCTGGAATTGTGGTTCTGCTGACCACTTGAGGCGAGATTGTCCGAGGATGGCTGGTGGCCAAGAGCGTGCTCCTGTTGTTGCAGCACCGCAGAGAGGTCGTGGACGCGGCCGTGGTAATTTTCAGAGGCGTGAGGAAGGTGGTCGCGGAGTAGCTCATGTTGTGGCTATTCAACCTGAGGGTGGAGGCCAGGCGAGAGTGTATGCTAGCGCGAGGGAAGGAATGATGCTGATGTGATTGCAGGTACCTTTACTTTGCAATCCTTGTCATTGCTTTCTTTGATTGATTCTGGATCTACGCATTCATACATTTTGCGTGAGCATGCTGAGTTGCTTGGTTTGCCTGTTGAGTCTTTGGATGTTGGTGTTAGAGTCACTAGTTCTTTTGGTGAAACTGTTGTGACTCGTAAGCTGTATAGAAGGTGTCCTTTGGTTGTTCAAGAGCATGTCTTTCATGTTGATCTTATGGAGTTGCCCTTTTATGGTTTTGATGTGATCCTTGGTATGGATTGGCTTGCTGAGCATCGTGCTGTTGTGGATTGTGAGAATAAGCGGGTTTCGCTTAAGCTTGCGGATGATTATGAAGTGGTGGTGGTTGGTGAGAATGTGAAGTTTCTTGCCAATGTTGTGTCTACCTTGGAGGCGAGCAGGATGCTGAGGCAGGGTTGCGAAGCTTACCTAGCTTTTGTGATGAATCCTAGCTCTAAGGAGCTGAGGGTGCAAGACATCCGTGTTGTGAAGGAGTTCCCTGGTGTTTTTCCTGAAGAGTTGCCTGGTTTACCTCCTAATCGTGAGGTGGAGTTTGGAATTGAGCTGTATGAGAATACCACTCCTGTGTCCATTACTCCCTATAGAATGGCACCTAAGGAGCTGAAGGAGCTGAAGACGCAGTTGCAAGAGCTGCTTGATCATGGTTTCATCCGGCCGAGTGTGTCGCCTTGGGGTGCTCCTGTCTTGTTTGTGAAGAAGAAAGATGGCACTATGAGGATGTGCGTTGATTACCGTCAGCTGAACAAGTTGACTATCAAGAATCGGTATCCTTTGCCGAGGATTGATGATCTCTTTGATCAATTTCGGGGAGCTGCTGTGTTCTCTAAGATTGACTTGAGGTCAGGGTATTATCAGTTGAAGGTGAAGGATGTGGACGTGCCTAAGACAGCTTTCAGGACAAGGTATGGGCATTATGAGTTCCTTGTGATGCCGTTTGGGTTGACAAATTCTCCTGCTGCTTTCATGGACATGATGAATCGTGTTTTTCATGAATACCTGGACAAGTTCGTTGTGGTGTTCATTGATGATATCCTCGTGTACTCGCGTACGGAGGAAGAGCACGAAGAGCATTTGAGGATTGTGCTGCAAGCTTTGTTGGAGAATCATCTTTATGCTAAGTTGAGCAAGTGTGAGTTTTGGCTTAGAGAGGTGGTGTTTCTTGGACATGTGGTTTCGGCCGAGGGGATTCGTGTTGATCCTCAGAAGATCGAAGCAGTGATGAACTGGAAAGTTCCTAAGTCTGTTCATGAGGTCCGTAGTTTCCTTGGTTTGGCAGGATACTACCGGAGGTTTGTGGATGGTTTTTCTAAAATTGCTGCTCCTTTGACAAAGCTGTTGCAGAAGGATGTTAAGTATGAGTTGACGGAAGCGAGACAGCTAGCTTTTGAGAAGCTGAAGGCGGCTTTGACGCAAGCTCCTATCTTGATTCAGCCTGAATCAGGGAAAGAGTTTGTGGTCTACAGTGATGCATCCTATGTTGGTTTGGGGTGTGTGCTGATGCAAGAGGGTAAGGTTGTGGCTTATGCGTCGCGGCAGTTGAAGGTGCATGAGCGCAATTATCCTACGCATGACATTGAGCTGGCTGCAGTGGTTTTTGCTCTGAAGATCTGGAGACATTATCTGTATGGTGAGAAGTGTACTGTGTACACGGATCACAAGAGTTTGAGGTATCTGATGTCTCAGAAGGAGTTGAATCTTAGGCAGCGACGTTGGTTGGAGTTGCTCAAGGATTATGATTTGACGATTGAGTATCATCTTGGAAAGGCTAATGTTGTTGCGGATGCTTTGAGTAGGAAGGTAGCTGTTGAGCTGAGGGCGATGTTTGCTAGCTTGAGCATATCGCGAGATGGTGGTCTTGTTGCTGAGTTGCAAGTGAAACCTTCGTTGGTTCAGTTGATCAAGGATAAGCAGTTGTTGGATGATTCCTTGGTGTCTCATGTTCAGGATATCGCGGAGGGTAGACCTTCGGATTTCTGCTTTAATGAGGATGGTGTGTTGTGTTTTGGTAGTCGGATAGTAGTGCCTGCTGATGCTGAGTTGAGGCATGCTATTCTGACTGAAGGTCATAGTAGTCCTTTTGCTATGCACCCTGGTAGTACTAAGATGTATCGTGATCTTCGTGATGAGTACTACTGGGTGGGTTTGAAGAAGGATGTTGCGGAGTTTGTGAGCAAGTGTTTGGTGTGTCAGCGAGTTAAGGCTGAACATCAGGTTCCTTCTGGTTTGTTGCAACCGTTGAAAATCCCTGAATGGAAGTGGGAGAGGGTTACCATGGATTTTGTATCTGGTTTGCCGTTGTCTCCATCAAAGAAGAATTCTGTTTGGGTGATTGTGGATCGCCTGACGAAGTGTGCGCATTTCTTGCCTGTGCATACTACGTTTTCTTTGGATAAGCTGGCAGAGCTGTACATTGCTGAGATTGTGAGGCTGCATGGTGTGCCTAAGTCGATTGTTTCGGATAGGGATCCGAGGTTCACATCGCGTTTCTGGCAGTGTTTGCATCAAGCTTTGGGTACAAGGTTGCATTTCAGTACATCCTATCATCCTCAGTCGGATGGTCAGTCTGAGCGGGTGATTCAGATTTTGGAGGATATGTTGAGATGTTGCGTGATAGAGTTCCAAGGTTCTTAGGAGAAGCATCTGCCTTTGGTTGAGTTCGCTTATAACAACAGTTTTCAGGCAAGTATACAGATGGCACCTTATGAGGCTCTGTATGGGAGGAAGTGTAGGACTCCTCTTTGTTGGGCTGAAACTGGTCAAAAGTTGGTTTCGATGCCGGCTTTGTTGAAAGGAACCACCGAGAAGGTGAAGCTCATTTGTGAGCGGTTGAAGGCTGCTTCTGACCGGCAGAAATCTTACGCGGATTTGAAGCGTAAGGAGATAGAGTTTGCAGTGGGTGATCGTGTGTTTTTGAAGGTTTCGCCTAGGAAGAAGGTGATGAGGTTTGGTCGGAAGGGTAAGTTGAGCCCTCGGTACATTGGACCGTATGAGGTTGTTGAGCGAGTGGGTCCTGTTGCGTATCGGTTGAGGTTACCTCAAGAGCTGGAGAAGATTCATGATGTGTTCCATGTTTCTATGCTCCGGAAGTATAGATCTGATCCTTCGCATGTGATGCCTGTGGAGGAAGTGGAATTGAATCCGGATTTGACCTATGATGAGGAACCGGTGAAGGTTCTGGATTCAGATAGCAAGGTTCTTCGTGGCAAGACCATTGAGTTGGTGAAGGTGCTGTGGAAGCATCGAGGTGTTGAGGAAGCCACATGGGAGCGGAAGGAAGACATGCTGAAGCAGTTTCCTTATCTCTTTCCTTCAGGTAAATTTCGAGGACGAAATTTCTTAAAGGGGGGGGGGAGAGTTGTAACGCCCCGGTTTTGGGCTTAGAAGTCTTGGGTGTTGACCGGTTGGTCAAAGTGCTGTTCGAATCGTAAGAGGTTAAATTAGGAAAGCTTAGTTCGGGTTGCATTAAAAATATGGAAAAATGTTCTAAAATCATCTTTTAATATACTTAAGTGAACTGTGAAATCAATTTTGGAAAATGAGTTTTGGAAGGGTGACATTTTGGCTAGTGACCAAAATGTAATTTTTGAAAGTTTGGTGGCTGTTTTATAAAGGGTTGAAACTTTGAATCTTTAAGGAGCTATTTACCCAAAGGGAGTTTCTCCAGATTTTTCTAAGATATTTTGAGTTATAATTCTGATTTTAAAGATTTCATAAAGGAGGGAAATCTCATTTTGCTATTTTCTCAACTAACTTCTCATTTTCTTTCACTCTTTTTCTCTCAACCCAAACACTTCATTTCCAGAGAATTGATTTTGATTTTCTCACCTAAATTCCTCCTTTCAACTCTCATTTAATCCCTAATCATTGTATCTTCAAAACCTCTTCAATTGCTACAAGTTTCATCAAGGATTTTCATTCCAAAAAGAGGAGAAACTCAAGTTTGGAGGTAAGAACGTCCTTCTCCTCTGAACTTCAAGTTCTTTACTGAAATTCCTAAGTTTTCAATCCTAAATTGATGTTTAATTAAAGGCTTTTAAGTTGATTTATAGATCTTGGCTAATTATGCAAGATTTTGATGATTTCACATGATTTTCGTTTGATCTGTTAAATCTGTGATTTGAGAGGTGTTTTTGATGTTAAATGATCTCTAAGTTGATAAGGAAATGAGTTTTGATTGATGCAATCCCGGATAGGTTGAGTTTCCTAAGTTTAGCTTGTGTTTTAAGGTAGTTTTTGTGGTGATCTTGTGGATCTGTTGTTGCTGGAGGTATAAGGATGTTGATAGGTTGTTTTTAGATGTTATATGATGTTAATGGAAGTGAGGTTTTGCTGGTTTATGGCTGGGCTTTGTTTGGAAGTGTTTTGGATGCATTTTCGGTTGTGTTTGGTGGCCGAAAATGGAGGTTATGTGAGAGCAGCGAGTTTTGATGCTTTCATTGAAGCAATTAATGCATGATGATGCATTAATCCTCTGCTTTAATGTGTTGAAACAGGGGAGGCATCCTTGGATCCGAGAGTGGTTGATCCGGAGGCTTGATTTGGTGCTTTGGTTGAAGCAAAGTGGAATTTGGTGAGTGCATTTGTGAAAATGGATTTTCAGCTTTAAAACCAAGGTTTGAAGGTTTTGGGAGCTTAGTTTAAGTCTAAACAACTTTGCTAAGCTCAAGTGTAAGTTTTCGGATTTCTCTCTAAGTGGTGGCCATGTTTTGGTGTGTTGCAAAATGATGATTTGCATGTTTAAATTACTGTTTTGTAAGCATGATATAGCATGATATTTGCTGATGTTTTAAGCCATGTGTTGAAGGTAACTCTAGGTAGGAGTTCCTTGATTTTATACATTGTTTAAATGTGGATTTGATGCTTTGAAATGCATGGTGAGATGGCTTGGTTTAATGCTTAAAAACAGTGGATTATATGATGTGAAATATGTATATTGGCAAGTGATGTTTTGTAAAAGTGAAGGTCACTAAGGTGGTTAAAAGTCCTTGAGTGAGCCTTGTTATTTAAGAACATCAAGGTGGTTAAAAGTCCTTGGATGGTTCTTGTTGCGGACACTAAGGTGGTTAAAAGTCCTTAGGTGCTCCTTTCCATGGTGGTTAAAAGTCCATGGGGCCAAGGTGTTTAAAAGTCCTTGGGGCCAAGGTGTTTAAAAGTCCTTGGGGTGATTCAAGCATTGGACACAAAGGTGGTTAAAAGTCCTTGTGTGGTCCTCATTCATGGTGTTTAAAAGTCCATGGCCAAGGTGTTTAAAAGTCCTTGGGGAAAGTTGTTGAACTTGTTTTTATTAAATGAAATGTATCACTTGAGCCAATATGACATGTTAAGAATTTTATGAAGCATGAGATGCTTGTTTAAAGATTATGTTGAAGCATGTGATGCTTGTTTAAATGTATTTTGAAGCATGGAATTGCTTGTCTTAAAGTATGCTTTTGAGCATGTACAAAGGTTGATTATAAGCATGTTTTATAAATGGTTTAGTTGCATTATTGAATGGTTTTTAAAGAGCACACCTCACTAAGCTTTTGCTTACGCTCTCTTGTTTTCTTAATTCAAAAATGCAGAGCATTAGAGTATCTTGAGGGGCAGCAAGGAAGGGCAAGCAATCTAGTTCAAGTAAAGCTCAATGTATGAAGGTTTTATAAGTACTTTTAGCTTTTGGTTGATTTGGCAATGGGGGACCTATGTGTATGTTTTGGGAGGTGTTTGAGACTCCCTAAGTATGTTGAATGTTGTTGAGATCGTTGGTTTTTGGTTTGGAACCTTATATGCTTGTTTTGCAAGTTTGAAGTTTGAAGGGATAGCTTAAATAGGAAGCATGCCACTTAAATTGGGGTTTTTCTTATGTGATGTTTTTATATTGAATTGGTGATGCAATTAAGGTCCTTGCATGTCGGTTGATTATGTGATATGGGTTGGTGTTGTTAATTTGAAGTTTGAAGCATGTTTGATGTTGTTTTCGAGTCAATTCCAGGCAGGGGTATCGGTACTCGGGCTTGCGTATCGATACGCCTGAGCCAAATATGCACATTTCTGCCCAGACGTATCGGTACGATTGTTAGCGTATCGATGCCGTATGAATGCCGTATCGAAACGAGGGAACTAGTATCGATACCGTATGAATGCCGTATCGAAACGGGGAGACTCGTATCGATACCGTGTTGAGAGTTTGGTTACTGCCTTCCCCGCGTATCGATACGACACCAGGCGTATCGATACTTGTCTGTTAATTCGGTTAAAAGTATCTTTTATGTTTTGTTTTGTTTACGTTTTGGTCCTGAATCTTGCTTATGCAATTAAATGAGTTTGAGAAGTCCTTTTGAGCTGAAATTTCGCAGGGAAGCATGGAACCTGACTAATTTCAAGATGGTAACTTTAATATGTACTAAGTCCTCACATTTATCAGAATTTACAATATTGTCCCTAATGTGGTAATTTGTTCAATTGGGTCCCTGTTTGATCTCTGATGTTTGTGATCTTTGAGTATGATGTTGTGTGATCACAATTAGGGTTAATGTGCATCTAGATAAGATTAAAAAGAAAAAAAAGGGTCGTTAATCAAGGTTGACTTTCGGGTTGACTTTGGTTTTCCCCGTGTGACTTTCTTAATTCGGGTCAACCGTCTAGACCAGGTTAAGGGGGTTACATTTGGTGGTATCAGAGCTGAGTTCTCGAGTAATTGGGAGTGTTGTTATGCATGATTGAAGCATGGTTTGGCTTGTATGCTTGTTGAATGAAAGCATGTTCAGTGATTTGAAATGATGATGTTTTTGAGATGTATGTTGTGATGATGCATGATGAGGGTACCCATTGCCAAACAAAAGCTAAAGAAATGATGTTGATTTTGAAAGAGATTGAGCTTGAATACTTGAAATTGCTTACCTTGTTGGGCCTGACTTGTTTTATTTTGTATTGTTATGCATGGTAAAAGTATGGCACCACGTAGAGAGTTAAGGAGTAGCGTGAGAGCTACGACCCCAGAAAGGAATGTGAATGAAGAGAATACGGGTAGTGCTGTGTTACCTCCTCCTCCACCTGGTGGTGGTGGTGCGGAGAGGGAAAGAGCTGGAGCTGAGGCAGCTGGTGCTAGAGCTGCAGGACCTGAGGTTGGTCAGGGGCAAGCGATGCCTGACATGTCTATGCTAGTACAAGCTATTGCGGGTGCTTTTCGAGCAGCAGTAGCTGGAGCTCAAGGAGCTGGGCATCAGGGAGATGCTGGTGCTAGACTACCCTTAGAGCGTCTGCGCAGTCTTGGTGGGACTGAGTTTAGGGGTATGTCAGCTGAGAGGTCGGAAGCTTGGCTAGAGAGTACCAAGCGTGTCTTGGGACAGATGAGCTGCACTGAGGTGCAAAAGTTGGGTTGTGTTGTGTCTTTGCTGCAAGGCGATGCTTATACGTGGTGGACGACCACAATCTCTAGAATGGCTGAGGCTGACATCACTTGGACATTCTTTCAGAATGCGTTCAAAAGGAGATATCTGGGAGTGAGATATCTGGATGAGAAAAAGCGTGAATTCATGTCTCTGACCCAGGGGAACATGAGTGTGGCTGAGTATGAAGTACAGTTCGTACGCCTCAGTCAGTATGCACCGGAGCTGATACCTGATGAGCGAGAGAGGTGCGAAAGGTTCCGCTATGGCTTGGTGACGGAAGTAAAGACCTACATGTTGGCTGCTGAGTACAATGATTTTGATGTGTTGGTTAGTCGATCCAAGGACATAGAGATGAATCTGAGTTTGTCTGCGAAGGGTGCTGGAGCGAGTTCTGGGAAGAGAGCTGCTGAGTATAGTTCCGGAGGTGGACAGAACAAGAGGGGACGTGATCAGAGGTTTCAGTCCTCAGCTAAGAGAGGTGGAGGTGCACCTGCTAGGGGTGGTAATGCTAGAGCTGACCCTAGTGCTTGTTGGATTTGTGGTTCCCGTGGTCACTTGAAGCGTGACTGTCCTCGTGCTGGAAGGGAGGTGCAAGCTCCTGTTGTTGCAGCTGGTTATGAGTGCTGGAATTGTGGTTCTGCTGACCACTTGAGGCGAGATTGTCCGAGGATGGCTGGTGGCCAAGAGCGTGCTCCTGTTGTTGCAGCACCGCAGAGAGGTCGTGGACGCGGCCGTTGTAATTTTCAGAGGCGTGAGGAAGGTGGTCGCGGAGTAGCTCATGTTGTGGCTATTCAACCTGAGGGTGGAGGCCAGGCGAGAGTGTATGCTCAGCGCGAGGGAAGGAATGATGCTGATGTGATTGCAGGTACCTTTACTTTGCAATCCTTGTCATTGCTTTCTTTGATTGATTCTGGATCTACGCATTCATACATTTTGCGTGAGCATGCTGAGTTGCTTGGTTTGCCTGTTGAGTCTTTGGATGTTGGTGTTAGAGTCACTAGTTCTTTTGGTGAAACTGTTGTGACTCGTAAGCTGTATAGAAGGTGTCCTTTGGTTGTTCAAGAGCATGTCTTTCATGTTGATCTTATGGAGTTGCCCTTTTATGGTTTTGATGTGATCCTTGGTATGGATTGGCTTGCTGAGCATCGTGCTGTTGTGGATTGTGAGAATAAGCGGGTTTCGCTTAAGCTTGCGGATGATTATGAAGTGGTGGTGGTTGGTGAGAATGTGAAGTTTCTTTCCAATGTTGTGTCTACCTTGGAGGCGAGCAGGATGCTGAGGCAGGGTTGCGAAGCTTACCTAGCTTTTGTGATGAATCCTAGCTCTAAGGAGCTGAGGGTGCAAGACATCCGTGTTGTGAAGGAGTTCCCTGGTGTTTTTCCTGAAGAGTTGCCTGGTTTACCTCCTAATCGTGAGGTGGAGTTTGGAATTGAGCTGTATGAGAATACCACTCCTGTGTCCATTACTCCCTATAGAATGGCACCTAAGGAGCTGAAGGAGCTGAAGACGCAGTTGCAAGAGCTGCTTGATCATGGTTTCATCCGGCCGAGTGTGTCGCCTTGGGGTGCTCCTGTCTTGTTTGTGAAGAAGAAAGATTGCACTATGAGGATGTGCATTGATTACCGTCAGCTGAACAAGTTGACTATCAAGAATCGGTATCCTTTGCCGAGGATTGATGATCTCTTTGATCAATTTCGGGGAGCTGCTGTGTTCTCTAAGATTGACTTGAGGTCAGGGTATTATCAGTTGAAGGTGAAGGATGTGGACGTGCCTAAGACAGCTTTCAGGACAAGGTATGGGCATTATGAGTTCCTTGTGATGCCGTTTGGGTTGACAAATGCTCCTGCTGCTTTCATGGACATGATGAATCGTGTTTTTCATGAATACCTGGACAAGTTCGTTGTGGTGTTCATTGATGATATCCTCGTGTACTCGCGTACGGAGGAAGAGCACGAAGAGCATTTGAGGATTGTGCTGCAAGCTTTGTTGGAGAATCAGCTTTATGCTAAGTTGAGCAAGTGTGAGTTTTGGCTTAGAGAGGTGGTGTTTCTTGGACATGTGGTTTCGGCCGAGGGGATTCGTGTTGATCCTCAGAAGATCAAAGCAGTGATGAACTGGAAAGTTCCTAAGTCTGTTCATGAGGTCCGTAGTTTCCTTGGTTTGGCAGGATACTACCGGAGGTTTGTGGATGGTTTTTCTAAAATTGCTGCTCCTTTGACAAAGCTGTTGCAGAAGGATGTTAAGTATGAGTGGACGGAAGCGAGACAGCTAGCTTTTGAGAAGCTGAAGGCGGCTTTGACGCAAGCTCCTATCTTGATTCAGCCTGAATCAGGGAAAGAGTTTGTGGTCTACAGTGATGCATCCTATGTTGGTTTGGGGTGTGTGCTGATGCAAGAGGGTAAGGTTGTGGCTTATGCGTCGCGGCAGTTGAAGGTGCATGAGCGCAATTATCCTACGCATGACATTGAGCTGGCTGCAGTGGTTTTTGCTCTGAAGATCTAGAGACATTATCTGTATGGTGAGAAGTGTACTGTGTACACGGATCACAAGAGTTTGAGGTATCTGATGTCTCAGAAGGAGTTGAATCTTAGGCAGCGACGTTGGTTGGAGTTGCTCAAGGATTATGATTTGACGATTGAGTATCATCTTGGAAAGGCTAATGTTGTTGCGGATGCTTTGAGTAGGAAGGTAGCTGTTGAGCTGAGGGCGATGTTTGCTAGCTTGAGCATATCGCGAGATGGTGGTCTTGTTGCTGAGTTGCAAGTGAAACCTTCGTTGGTTCAGTTGATCAAGGATAAGCAGTTGTTGGATGATTCCTTGGTGTCTCATGTTCAGGATATCGCGGAGGGTAGACCTTCGGATTTCTGCTTTAATGAGAATGGTGTGTTGTGTTTTGGTAGTCGGATAGTAGTGCCTGCTGATGCTGAGTTGAGGCATGCTATTCTGACTGAAGGTCATAGTAGTCCTTTTGCTATGCACCCTGGTAGTACTAAGATGTATCGTGATCTTCGTGATGAGTACTACTGGGTGGGTTTGAAGAAGGATGTTGCGGAGTTTGTGAGCAAGTGTTTGGTGTGTCAGCGAGTTAAGGCTGAACATCAGGTTCCTTCTGGTTTGTTGCAACCGTTGAAAATCCCTGAATGGAAGTGGGAGAGGGTTACCATGGATTTTGTATCTGGTTTGCCGTTGTCTCCATCAAAGAAGAATTCTGTTTGGGTGATTGTGGATCGCCTGACGAAGTGTGCGCATTTCTTGCCTGTGCATACTACGTTTTCTTTGGATAAGCTGGCAGAGCTGTACATTGCTGAGATTGTGAGGCTGCATGGTGTGCCTAAGTCGATTGTGTCGGATAGGGATCCGAGGTTCACATCGCGTTTCTGGCAGTGTTTGCATCAAGCTTTGGGTACAAGGTTGCATTTCAGTACATCCTATCATCCTCAGTCGGATGGTCAGTCTGAGCGGGTGATTCAGATTTTGGAGGATATGTTGAGATGTTGCGTGATAGAGTTCCAAGGTTCTTGGGAGAAGCATCTGCCTTTGGTTGAGTTCGCTTATAACAACAGTTTTCAGGCAAGTATACAGATGGCACCTTATGAGGCTCTGTATGGGAGGAAGTGTAGGACTCCTCTTTGTTGGGCTGAAACTGGTCAAAAGTTGGTTTCGATGCCGGCTTTGTTGAAAGGAACCACCGAGAAGGTGAAGCTCATTTGTGAGCGGTTGAAGGCTGCTTCTGACCGGCAGAAATCTTACGCGGATTTGAAGCGTAAGGAGATAGAGTTTGCAGTGGGTGATCGTGTGTTTTTGAAGGTTTCGCCTTGGAAGAAGGTGATGAGGTTTGGTCGGAAGGGTAAGTTGAGCCCTCGGTACATTGGACCGTATGAGGTTGTTGAGCGAGTGGGTCCTGTTGCGTATCGGTTGAGGTTACCTCAAGAGCTGGAGAAGATTCATGATGTGTTCCATGTTTCTATGCTCCGGAAGTATAGATCTGATCCTTCGCATGTGATGCCTGTGGAGGAAGTGGAATTGAATCCGGATTTGACCTATGATGAGGAACCGGTGAAGGTTCTGGATTTAGATAGAAAGGTTCTTCGTGGCAAGACCATTGAGTTGGTGAAGGTGCTGTGGAAGCATCGAGGTGTTGAGGAAGCCACATGGGAGCGGAAGGAAGACATGCTGAAGCAGTTTCCTTATCTCTTTCCTTCAGGTAAATTTCGAGGACGAAATTTCTTAAAGGGGGGGAGAGTTGTAACGCCCCGGTTTTGGGCTTAGAAGTCTTGGGTGTTGACCGGTTGGTCAAAGTGCTATTCGAATCGTAAGAGGTTAAATTAGGAAAGCTTAGTTCGGGTTGCATTAAAAATATGGAAAAATGTTCTAAAATCATCTTTTAATATAATTAAGTGAACTGTGAAATCAATTTTGGAAAATGAGTTTTGGAAGGGTGACATTTTGGCTAGTGACCAAAATGTAATTTTTGAAAGTTTGGTGGCTGTTTTATAAAGGGTTGAAACTTTGAATCTTTAAGGAGCTATTTACCCAAAGGGAGTTTCTCCAGATTTTTCTAAGATATTTTGAGTTATAATTCTGATTTTAAAGATTTCATAAAGGAGGGAAATCTCATTTTGCTATTTTCTCAACTACTCATTTTCTTTCACTCTTTTTCTCTCAACCCAAACACTTCATTTCCAGAGAATTGATTCTGATTTTCTCACCTAAATTCCTCCTTTCAACTCTCATTTAATCCCTAATCATTGTATCTTCAAAACCTCTTCGATTGCTACAAGTTTCATCAAGGATTTTCATTCCAAAAAGAGGAGAAACTCAAGTTTGGAGGTAAGAACGTCCTTCTCCTCTGAACTTCAAGTTCTTTACTGAAATTCCTAAGTTTTCAATCCTAAATTGATGTTTAATTAAAGGCTTTTAAGTTGATTTATAGATCTTGGCTAATTATGCAAGATTTTGATGATTTCACATGATTTTCGTTTGATCTGTTAAATCTGTGATTTGAGAGGTGTTTTTGATGTTAAATGATCTCTAAGTTGATAAGGAAATGAGTTTTGATTGATGCAATCCCGGATAGGTTGAGTTTCCTAAGTTTAGCTTGTGTTTTAAGGTAGTTTTTGTGGTGATCTTGTGGATCTGTTGTTGCTGGAGGTATAAGGATGTTGATAGGTTGTTTTTAGATGTTATATGATGTTAATGGAAGTGAGGTTTTGCTGGTTTATGGCTGGGCTTTGTTTGGAAGTGTTTTGGATGCATTTTCGGTTGTGTTTAATGGCCAAAAATGGAGGTTATGTGAGAGCAGCGAGTTTTGATGCTTTCATTGAAGCAATTAATGCATGATGATGCATTAATCCTCTGCTTTAATGTGTTGAAACAGGGGAGGCATCCTTGGATCCGAGAGTGGTTGATCCGGAGGCTTGATTTGGTGCTTTGGTTGAAGCAAAGTGGAATTTGGTGAGTGCATTTGTGAAAATGGATTTTCAGCTTTAAAACCAAGGTTTGAAGGTTTTGGGAGCTTAGTTTAAGTCTAAACAACTTTGCTAAGCTCAAGTGTAAGTTTTCGGATTTCTCTCTAAGTGGTGGCCATGTTTTGGTGTGTTGCAAAATGATGATTTGCATGTTTAAATTACTCATTTGTAAGCATGATATAGCATGATATTTGCTGATGTTTTAAGCCATGTGTTGAAGGTAACTCTAGGTAGGAGTTCCTTGATTTTATACATTGTTTAAATGTGGATTTGATGCTTTGAAATGCATGGTGAAATGGCTTGGTTTAATGCTTAAAAACAGTGGATTATATGATGTGAAATATGTATATTGGCAAGTGATGTTTTGTAAAAGTGAAGGTCACTAAGGTGGTTAAAAGTCCTTGAGTGAGCCTTGTTATTTAAGAACATCAAGGTGGTTAAAAGTCCTTGGATGGTTCTTGTTGCGGACACTAAGGTGGTTAAAAGTCCTTAGGTGCTCCTTTCCATGGTGGTTAAAAGTCCATGGGGCCAAGGTGTTTAAAAGTCCTTGGGGCCAAGGTGTTTAAAAGTCCTTGGGGTGATTCAAGCATTGGACACAAAGGTGGTTAAAAGTCCTTGTGTGGTCCTCATTCATGGTGTTTAAAAGTCCATGGCCAAGGTGTTTAAAAGTCCTTGGGGAAAGTTGTTGAACTTGTTTTTATTAAATGAAATGTATCACTTGAGCCAATATGACATGTTAAGAATTTTATGAAGCATGAGATGCTTGTTTAAAGATTATGTTGAAGCATGTGATGCTTGTTTAAATGTATTTTGAAGCATGGAATTGCTTGTCTTAAAGTATGCTTTTGAGCATGTACAAAGGTTGATTGTAAGCATGTTTTATAAATGGTTTAGTTGCATTATTGAATGGTTTTTAAAGAGCACACCTCACTAAGCTTTTGCTTACGCTCTCTTGTTTTCTTAATTCAAAAATGCAGAGCATTAGAGTATCTTGAGGGGCAGCAAGGAAGGGCAAGCAATCTAGTTCAAGTAAAGCTCAATGTATGAAGGTTTTATAAGTACTTTTAGCTTTTGGTTGATTTGGCAATGGGGGACCTATGTGTATGTTTTGGGAGGTGTTTGAGACTCCCTAAGTATGTTGAATGTTGTTGAGATCGTTGGTTTTTGGTTTGGAACCTTATATGCTTGTTTTGCAAGTTTGAAGTTTGAAGGGATAGCTTAAATAGGAAGCATGCCACTTAAATTGGGGTTTTTCTTATGTGATGTTTTTATATTGAATTGGTGATGCAATTAAGGTCCTTGCATGTCGGTTGATTATGTGATATGGGTTGGTGTTGTTAATTTGAAGTTTGAAGCATGTTTGATGTTGTTTTCGAGTCAATTCCAGGCAGGGGTATCGGTACTCGGGCTTGCGTATCGATACGCCTGAGCCAAATATGCACATTTCTGCCCAGACGTATCGGTACGATTGTTAGCGTATCGATGCCGTATGAATGCCGTATCGAAACGAGGGAACTAGTATCGATACCGTATGAATGCCGTATCGAAACGGGGAGACTCGTATCGATACCGTGTTGAGAGTTTGGTTACTGCCTTCCCCGCGTATCGATACGACACCAGGCGTATCGATACCTGTCTGTTAATTCGGTTAAAAGTATCTTTTATGTTTTGTTTTGTTTACGTTTTGGTCCTGAATCTTGCTTATGCAATTAAATGAGTTTGAGAAGTCCTTTTGAGCTGAAATTTCGCAGGGAAGCATGGAACCTGACTAATTTCAAGATGGTAACTTTAATTTGTACTAAGTCCTCACATTTATCAGAATTTACAATTTGGTCCCTAATGTGGTAATTTGTTCAATTGGGTCCCTGTTTGATCTCTGATGTTTGTGATCTTTGAGTATGATGTTGTGTGATCACAATTAGGGTTAATGTGCATCTAGATAAGATTAAAAAGAAAAAAAAAGGGTCGTTAATCAAGGTTGACTTTCGGGTTGACTTTGGTTTTCCCCGTGTGACTTTCTTAATTCGGGTCAACCGTCTAGACCAGGTTAAGGGGGTTACATTTGGTGGTATCAGAGCTGAGTTCTCGAGTAATTGGGAGTGTTGTTATGCATGATTGAAGCATGGTTTGGCTTGTATGCTTGTTGAATGAAAGCATGTTCAGTGATTTGAAATGATGATGTTTTTGAGATGTATGTTGTGATGATGCATGATGAGGGTACCCATTGCCAAACAAAAGCTAAAGAAATGATGTTGATTTTGAAAGAGATTGAGCTTGAATACTTGAAATTGCTTACCTTGCGTGGCCTGACTTGTTTTATTTTGTATTGTTATGCATGGTAAAAGTATGGCACCACGTAGAGAGTTAAGGAGTAGCGTGAGAGCTACGACCCCAGAAGGGAATGTGAATGAAGAGAATACGGGTAGTGCTGTGTTACCTCCTCCTCCACCTGGTGGTGGTGGTGCGGAGAGGGAAAGAGCTGGAGCTGAGGCAGCTGGTGCTAGAGCTGCAGGACCTGAGGTTGGTCAGGGGCAAGCGATGCCTGACATGTCTGTGCTAGTACAAGCTATTGCGGGTGCTTTTTGAGCAGCAGTAGCTGGAGCTCAAGGAGCTGGGCATCAGGGAGATGCTGGTGCTAGACTACCCTTAGAGCGTCTGCGCAGTCTTGGTGGGACTGAGTTTAGGGGTATGTCAGCTGAGAGGTCGGAAGCTTGGCTAGAGAGTACCAAGCGTGTCTTGGGACAGATGAGCTGCACTGAGGTGCAAAAGTTGGGTTGTGTTGTGTCTTTGCTGCAAGGCGATGCTTATACGTGGTGGACGACCACAATCTCTAGAATGGCTGAGGCTGACATCACTTGGACATTCTTTCAGAATGCGTTCAAAAGGAGATATCTGGGAGTGAGATATCTGGATGAGAAAAAGCATGAATTCATGTCTCTGACCCAGGGGAACATGAGTGTGGCTGAGTATGAAGTACAGTTCGTACGCCTCAGTCAGTATGCACCGGAGCTGATACCTGATGAGCGAGAGAGGTGCGAAAGGTTCCGCTATGGCTTGGTGACGGAAGTAAAGACCTACATGTTGGCTGCTGAGTACAATGATTTTGATGTGTTGGTTAGTCGATCCAAGGACATAGAGATGAATCTGAGTTTGTTTGCGAAGGGTGCTGGAGCGAGTTCTGGGAAGAGAGCTGCTGAGTATAGTTCCGGAGGTGGACGGAACAAGAGGGGGCGTGATCAGAGGTTTCAGTCCTCAGCTAAGAGAGGTGGAGGTGCACCTGCTAGGGGTGGTAATGCTAGAGCTGACCCTAGTGCTTGTTGGATTTTTGGTTCCCGTGGTCACTTGAAGCGTGACTGTCCTCGTGCTGGAAGGGAGGTGCAAGCTCCTGTTGTTGCAGCTGGTTATGAGTGCTGGAATTGTGGTTCTGCTGACCACTTGAGGCGAGATTGTCCGAGGATGGCTGGTGGCCAAGAGCGTGCTCCTGTTGTTGCAGCACCGCAGAGAGGTCGTGGACGCGGCCGTGGTAATTTTCAGAGGCGTGAGGAAGGTGGTCGCGGAGTAGCTCATGTTGTGGCTATTCAACCTGAGGGTGGAGGCCAGGCGAGAGTGTATGCTAGCGCGAGGGAAGGAATGATGCTGATGTGATTGCAGGTACCTTTACTTTGCAATCCTTGTCATTGCTTTCTTTGATTGATTCTGGATCTACGCATTCATACATTTTGCGTGAGCATGCTGAGTTGCTTGGTTTGCCTGTTGAGTCTTTGGATGTTGGTGTTAGAGTCACTAGTTCTTTTGGTGAAACTGTTGTGACTCGTAAGCTGTATAGAAGGTGTCCTTTGGTTGTTCAAGAGCATGTCTTTCATGTTGATCTTATGGAGTTGCCCTTTTATGGTTTTGATGTGATCCTTGGTATGGATTGGCTTGCTGAGCATCGTGCTGTTGTGGATTGTGAGAATAAGCGGGTTTCGCTTAAGCTTGCAGATGATTATGAAGTGGTGGTGGTTGGTGAGAATGTGAAGTTTCTTGCCAATGTTGTGTCTACCTTGGAGGCGAGCAGGATGCTGAGGCAGGGTTGCGAAGCTTACCTAGCTTTTGTGATGAATCCTAGCTCTAAGGAGCTGAGGGTGCAAGACATCCGTGTTGTGAAGGAGTTCCCTGGTGTTTTTCCTGAAGAGTTGCCTGGTTTACCTCCTAATCGTGAGGTGGAGTTTGGAATTGAGCTGTATGAGAATACCACTCCTGTGTCCATTACTCCCTATAGAATGGCACCTAAGGAGCTGAAGGAGCTGAAGACGCAGTTGCAAGAGCTGCTTGATCATGGTTTCATCCGGCCGAGTGTGTCGCCTTGGGGTGCTCCTGTCTTGTTTGTGAAGAAGAAAGATTGCACTATGAGGATGTGCATTGATTACCGTCAGCTGAACAAGTTGACTATCAAGAATCGGTATCCTTTGCCGAGGATTGATGATCTCTTTGATCAATTTCGGGGAGCTGCTGTGTTCTCTAAGATTGACTTGAGGTCAGGGTATTATCAGTTGAAGGTGAAGGATGTGGACGTGCCTAAGACAGCTTTCAGGACAAGGTATGGGCATTATGAGTTCCTTGTGATGCCGTTTGGGTTGACAAATGCTCCTGCTGCTTTCATGGACATGATGAATCGTGTTTTTCATGAATACCTGGACAAGTTCGTTGTGGTGTTCATTGATGATATCCTCGTGTACTCGCGTACGGAGGAAGAGCACGAAGAGCATTTGAGGATTGTGCTGCAAGCTTTGTTGGAGAATCAGCTTTATGCTAAGTTGAGCAAGTGTGAGTTTTGGCTTAGAGAGGTGGTGTTTCTTGGACATGTGGTTTCGGCCGAGGGGATTCGTGTTGATCCTCAGAAGATCGAAGCAGTGATGAACTGGAAAGTTCCTAAGTCTGTTCATGAGGTCCGTAGTTTCCTTGGTTTGGCAGGATACTACCGGAGGTTTGTGGATGGTTTTTCTAAAATTGCTGCTCCTTTGACGAAGCTGTTGCAGAAGGATGTTAAGTATGAGTTGACGGAAGCGAGACAGCTAGCTTTTGAGAAGCTGAAGGCGGCTTTGACGCAAGCTCCTATCTTGATTCAGCCTGAATCAGGGAAAGAGTTTGTGGTCTACAGTGATGCATCCTATGTTGGTTTGGGGTGTGTGCTGATGCAAGAGGGTAAGGTTGTGGCTTATGCGTCGCGGCAGTTGAAGGTGCATGAGCGCAATTATCCTACGCATGACATTGAGCTGGCTGCAGTGGTTTTTGCTCTGAAGATCTGGAGACATTATCTGTATGGTGAGAAGTGTACTGTGTACACGGATCACAAGAGTTTGAGGTATCTGATGTCTCAGAAGGAGTTGAATCTTAGGCAGCGACGTTGGTTGGAGTTGCTCAAGGATTATGATTTGACGATTGAGTATCATCTTGGAAAGGCTAATGTTGTTGCGGATGCTTTGAGTAGGAAGGTAGCTGTTGAGCTGAGGGCGATGTTTGCTAGCTTGAGCATATCGCGAGATGGTGGTCTTGTTGCTGAGTTGCAAGTGAAACCTTCGTTGGTTCAGTTGATCAAGGATAAGCAGTTGTTGGATGATTCCTTGGTGTCTCATGTTCAGGATATCGCGGAGGGTAGACCTTCGGATTTCTGCTTTAATGAGGATGGTGTGTTGTGTTTTGGTAGTCGGATAGTAGTGCCTGCTGATGCTGAGTTGAGGCATGCTATTCTGACTGAAGGTCATAGTAGTCCTTTTGCTATGCACCCTGGTAGTACTAAGATGTATCGTGATCTTCGTGATGAGTACTACTGGGTGGGTTTGAAGAAGGATGTTGCGGAGTTTGTGAGCAAGTGTTTGGTGTGTCAGCGAGTTAAGGCTGAACATCAGGTTCCTTCTGGTTTGTTGCAACCGTTGAAAATCCCTGAATGGAAGTGGGAGAGGGTTACCATGGATTTTGTATCTGGTTTGCCGTTGTCTCCATCAAAGAAGAATTCTGTTTGGGTGATTGTGGATCGCCTGACGAAGTGTGCGCATTTCTTGCCTGTGCATACTACGTTTTCTTTGGATAAGCTGGCAGAGCTGTACATTGCTGAGATTGTGAGGCTGCATGGTGTGCCTAAGTCGATTGTTTCGGATAGGGATCCGAGGTTCACATCGCGTTTCTGGCAGTGTTTGCATCAAGCTTTGGGTACAAGGTTGCATTTCAGTACATCCTATCATCCTCAGTCGGATGGTCAGTCTGAGCGGGTGATTCAGATTTTGGAGGATATGTTGAGATGTTGCGTGATAGAGTTCCAAGGTTCTTAGGAGAAGCATCTGCCTTTGGTTGAGTTCGCTTATAACAACAGTTTTCAGGCAAGTATACAGATGGCACCTTATGAGGCTCTGTATGGGAGGAAGTGTAGGACTCCTCTTTGTTGGGCTGAAACTGGTCAAAAGTTGGTTTCGATGCCGGCTTTGTTGAAAGGAACCACCGAGAAGGTGAAGCTCATTTGTGAGCGGTTGAAGGCTGCTTCTGACCGGCAGAAATCTTACGCGGATTTGAAGCGTAAGGAGATAGAGTTTGCAGTGGGTGATCGTGTGTTTTTGAAGGTTTCGCCTTGGAAGAAGGTGATGAGGTTTGGTCGGAAGGGTAAGTTGAGCCCTCGGTACATTGGACCGTATGAGGTTGTTGAGCGAGTGGGTCCTGTTGCGTATCGGTTGAGGTTACCTCAAGAGCTGGAGAAGATTCATGATGTGTTCCATGTTTCTATGCTCCGGAAGTATAGATCTGATCCTTCGCATGTGATGCCTGTGGAGGAAGTGGAATTGAATCCGGATTTGACCTATGATGAGGAACCGGTGAAGGTTCTGGATTCAGATAGCAAGGTTCTTCGTGGCAAGACCATTGAGTTGGTGAAGGTGCTGTGGAAGCATCGAGGTGTTGAGGAAGCCACATGGGAGCGGAAGGAAGACATGTTGAAGCAGTTTCCTTATCTCTTTCCTTC
Source organism: Hibiscus tridactylites (assembly GCA_958450335.1). NCBI lineage: Eukaryota > Viridiplantae > Streptophyta > Magnoliopsida > Malvales > Malvaceae > Hibiscus > Hibiscus tridactylites. The sequence continues at coordinate 42,372,529 of OY288289.1, read as the reverse complement.
AGGTAAATTTCGAGGACGAAATTTCTTAAAGGGGGGGAGAGTTGTAACGCCCCGGTTTTGGGCTTAGAAGTCTTGGGTGTTGACCGGTTGGTCAAAGTGCTGTTCGAATCGTAAGAGGTTAAATTAGGAAAGCTTAGTTCGGGTTGCATTAAAAATATGGAAAAATGTTCTAAAATCATCTTTTAATATACTTAAGTGAACTGTGAAATCAATTTTGGAAAATGAGTTTTGGAAGGGTGACATTTTGGCTAGTGACCAAAATGTAATTTTTGAAAGTTTGGTGGCTGTTTTATAAAGGGTTGAAACTTTGAATCTTTAAGGAGCTATTTACCCAAAGGGAGTTTCTCCAGATTTTTCTAAGATATTTTGAGTTATAATTCTGATTTTAAAGATTTCATAAAGGAGGGAAATCTCATTTTGCTATTTTCTCAACTAACTTCTCATTTTCTTTCACTCTTTTTCTCTCAACCCAAACACTTCATTTCCAGAGAATTGATTCTGATTTTCTCACCTAAATTCCTCCTTTCAACTCTCATTTAATCCCTAATCATTGTATCTTCAAAACCTCTTCAATTGCTACAAGTTTCATCAAGGATTTTCATTCCAAAAAGAGGAGAAACTCAAGTTTGGAGGTAAGAACGTCCTTCTCCTCTGAACTTCAAGTTCTTTACTGAAATTCCTAAGTTTTCAATCCTAAATTGATGTTTAATTAAAGGCTTTTAAGTTGATTTATAGATCTTGGCTAATTATGCAAGATTTTGATGATTTCACATGATTTTCGTTTGATCTGTTAAATCTGTGATTTGAGAGGTGTTTTTGATGTTAAATGATCTCTAAGTTGATAAGGAAATGAGTTTTGATTGATGCAATCCCGGATAGGTTGAGTTTCCTAAGTTTAGCTTGTGTTTTAAGGTAGTTTTTGTGGTGATCTTGTGGATCTGTTGTTGCTGGAGGTATAAGGATGTTGATAGGTTGTTTTTAGATGTTATATGATGTTAATGGAAGTGAGGTTTTGCTGGTTTATGGCTGGGCTTTGTTTGGAAGTGTTTTGGATGCATTTTGGGTTGTGTTTGGTGGCCGAAAATGGAGGTTATGTGAGAGCAGCGAGTTTTGATGCTTTCATTGAAGCAATTAATGCATGATGATGCATTAATCCTCTGCTTTAATGTGTTGAAACAGGGGAGGCATCCTTGGATCCGAGAGTGGTTGATCCGGAGGCTTGATTTGGTGCTTTGGTTGAAGCAAAGTGGAATTTGGTGAGTGCATTTGTGAAAATGGATTTTCAGCTTTAAAACCAAGGTTTGAAGGTTTTGGGAGCTTAGTTTAAGTCTAAACAACTTTGCTAAGCTCAAGTGTAAGTTTTCGGATTTCTCTCTAAGTGGTGGCCATGTTTTGGTGTGTTGCAAAATGATGATTTGCATGTTTAAATTACTGTTTTGTAAGCATGATATAGCATGATATTTGCTGATGTTTTAAGCCATGTGTTGAAGGTAACTCTAGGTAGGAGTTCCTTGATTTTATACATTGTTTAAATGTGGATTTGATGCTTTGAAATGCATGGTGAAATGGCTTGGTTTAATGCTTAAAAACAGTGGATTATATGATGTGAAATATGTATATTGGCAAGTGATGTTTTGTAAAAGTGAAGGTCACTAAGGTGGTTAAAAGTCCTTGAGTGAGCCTTGTTATTTAAGAACATCAAGGTGGTTAAAAGTCCTTGGATGGTTCTTGTTGCGGACACTAAGATGGTTAAAAGTCCTTAGGTGCTCCTTTCCATGGTGGTTAAAAGTCCATGGGGCCAAGGTGTTTAAAAGTCCTTGGGGCCAAGGTGTTTAAAAGTCCTTGGGGTGATTCAAGCATTGGACACAAAGGTGGTTAAAAGTCCTTGTGTGGTCCTCATTCATGGTGTTTAAAAGTCCATGGCCAAGGTGTTTAAAAGTCCTTGGGGAAAGTTGTTGAACTTGTTTTTATTAAATGAAATGTATCACTTGAGCCAATATGACATGTTAAGAATTTTATGAAGCATGAGATGCTTGTTTAAAGATTATGTTGAAGCATGTGATGCTTGTTTAAATGTATTTTGAAGCATGGAATTGCTTGTCTTAAAGTATGCTTTTGAGCATGTACAAAGGTTGATTATAAGCATGTTTTATAAATGGTTTAGTTGCATTATTGAATGGTTTTTAAAGAGCACACCTCACTAAGCTTTTGCTTACGCTCTCTTGTTTTCTTAATTCAAAAATGCAGAGCATTAGAGTATCTTGAGGGGCAGCAAGGAAGGGCAAGCAATCTAGTTCAAGTAAAGCTCAATGTATGAAGGTTTTATAAGTACTTTTAGCTTTTGGTTGATTTGGCAATGGGGGACCTATGTGTATGTTTTGGGAGGTGTTTGAGACTCCCTAAGTATGTTGAATGTTGTTGAGATCGTTGGTTTTTGGTTTGGAACCTTATATGCTTGTTTTGCAAGTTTGAAGTTTGAAGGGATAGCTTAAATAGGAAGCATGCCACTTAAATTGGGGTTTTTCTTATGTGATGTTTTTATATTGAATTGGTGATGCAATTAAGGTCCTTGCATGTCGGTTGATTATGTGATATGGGTTGGTGTTGTTAATTTGAAGTTTGAAGCATGTTTGATGTTGTTTTCGAGTCAATTCCAGGCAGGGGTATCGGTACTCGGGCTTGCGTATCGATACGCCTGAGCCAAATATGCACATTTCTGCCCAGACGTATCGGTACGATTGTTAGCGTATCGATGTCGTATGAATGCCGTATCGAAACGAGGGAACTAGTATCGATACCGTATGAATGCCGTATCGAAACGGGGAGACTCGTATCGATACCGTGTTGAGAGTTTGGTTACTGCCTTCCCCGCGTATCGATACGACACCAGGCGTATCGATACCTGTCTGTTAATTCGGTTAAAAGTATCTTTTATGTTTTGTTTTGTTTACGTTTTGGTCCTGAATCTTGCTTATGCAATTAAATGAGTTTGAGAAGTCCTTTTGAGCTGAAATTTCGCAGGGAAGCATGGAACCTGACTAATTTCAAGATGGTAACTTTAATTTGTACTAAGTCCTCACATTTATCAGAATTTACAATTTGGTCCCTAATGTTGTAATTTGTTCAATTGGGTCCCTGTTTGATCTCTGATGTTTGTGATCTTTGAGTATGATGTTGTGTGATCACAATTAGGGTTAATGTGCATCTAGATAAGATTAAAAAGAAAAAAAAGGGTCGTTAATCAAGGTTGACTTTCGTGTTGACTTTGGTTTTCCCCGTGTGACTTTCTTAATTCGGGTCAACCGTCTAGACCGGGTTAAGGGGGTTACAAGTATGATGCTACCTCGAAATTGTAGAACAAAAAATGGAGACTGTTACTACATGGAACATCGTGAAAATGTTATGCCTACCATATATCTGCATGAGCTTATAACATCTTTTGGTAGTTCTGTATTACTGAGCTTTTTCAAGCTCACGTTGTTTTTACCATCGCGGATTAAAAGAATATATCATGATATAGTGGTTGACAACAGAGTTCGAAGTCGTCTCGGCGTTGCCTTTGGAGTACAATACTGTATAGTTAGTGGGCATGTATGTCATGTATTGTTTTATGACAGTGTCTGTAAAACACTTTCTGAAATTTTGTTACATGTTAAATGACTTTTTGAAATACTATTTAAACTGAAGTTGATTTTTTCAGTTTAATAAGTGTTTAAAAAATGTTTTTATGCATCATATCTTAAGATAGAGGTGAGCGTTCGATCGAGTCGAACCAAAAAATTTCGAGTTATTCGAGTTGACTTGTTATATTTTACAACTCAAACTTTATTTGAAATTTTTTCGCATCGAGTCGAGTTTTCGAGTTCCTATAAAAATATAATTGTAATTATTTATCATGTTTCCATACTTTGAAATTTTTCTTTAAGGACCAAATTGAATGAATGTGTAAATAATGAGTGCTAAATTTTGTGAATTGTTTCGAATTAGGACTAAATTAATTAAATGTATAAATATGAAGGACTAAATGTGTTATTATACCAAATTCTATAACAGTCACTTAACGGTATTTAACGTCTAGTTACCATTTTGTTATAAAACATAAAGTTTAATTGCCATTTTATGATTTTTGAAAGTTTTGTTAACATTTTGTTTTTTTACCAAAGTACAGTGATCGTCTATGTACTTTACCGTAAAATAAATTTAGATTAAAAATTGTATCGATACAGTGCTTACTGTATCGGCACACTTTAAGCGATTGAAATTCCAGTAACGTAAAACTGTATCGATACGACTAGAGCGTAGCGATAAGCCTTAGCGTAAGTGTTAAAATTTGTTTGAAAACACTTAGAAAAAATTGTTTGGTTTGAATGTTTTGACTTAAAAATCAGTTTTAGTTCAAATTGCTTGTCAATTTGTGAGACTTTAAAAAACTTAAAAAATTATTTACTTTTAGAAATAGGTCCTTAGACAATTTGTTATATCAAAATCAAATAATGTTTTACAATCCTCTATTTGATATAACAAAAACAAAGTAAATTTTTAAGTATTTTGAAAAGTTTACCCCCCCTTAATTTAAGATTGGTTTTAAAAAGTTTGTAAAATTTAGGTTTTTACACTTCTCTCCCTTTTTGTTAGATCAAAATTAATGCATATAACAAAGGATATAGAATGATATAGACAAGATATAGAGCAATAAAGCACAAATTAAAGCATAATAAAAGCAACATAATATCATTAAACTTCAAAATAATATCCAAAGCAACATAAGTTTAAATAACTTCAAACTAAAAATCCAAACTAAAATCCTAAAAACAAACATAAATTAAAGCATAGGGTTCTTAAAATAACATAGGTGCATAATAAAAAAAGAATTTCTAAATGATATGATATGGGATGAGATGCACAAAGACTACTCGTCCCCATCATCTTCATCCTCGTCCTCTTCATCATCATCATCGTGATTAGCTTGAGCATTACGAGAATTAAGCCAAGCACCATGGAAAGCGGTGAGAGAGACATCCATAGAAGCTTGTTGTTGCTCAATGGCCTTGACTCAATCTTCCAACGAGGTAAAGCATGCCTAAATGGTCGCAAATCCCGCATTTATGGCTGTATCTAAAGAAGCAATATTAGTCCCTAAGGAGGTGAATTGCTCATTTATGAGTCCATCCATAGAAGATTGAGCTAGGTTAGCTTGTGGACCTTGTAGAGCTACCAGAGGAGGTTGATCAACTTGAGGAAGAGGTTGATTAACATGAACCCATTCATTGTTGATGAATTCAAAGTGTGCACAAGTAAGGGAGTGTTCATCGATCGGTTTGCCAAGAGGCTCGACGTCTTCATGCGAACAATGGATCTCCAAGGAATGAAACAAATAACTCAAGGACGTGCCATAGTAGAAAGACTTGACTTGATTGGTGTGACGATGTTGAACAAGATACATCAAGTCGGCAAACATAATTTGACAAAGGTTTGGGTGCTTACCCTCTCGGAAAAAAAGAAGCCAAAAGGCATCCACTTGGCAGATAGTAGAAAATTTGCCGTTAGAAGGGCGAAGCCACCAATAGATGATAAGGTGGAAGATACGATCATGGGCATCAAGAACGATTATGGAGCCAAGTTAGGAATGTCCCAAAGAGTGTTAATCATCAATCCCTAAATTTTCAAAACCAGAAGCCTTGCATAAAATGGTTTGGTCAATTCGAAATTTCTTGCCCATGAGATAGGATTCAATAACAATCACATATTCCCTTGCGGGATCATGGATTCACCGAGCATTTGCATAGAAAATCAAAACAAGATTTCGATGTAAAACCGATGGTAAACTTAAAAATGTATGAATTTCCATTGTTGGAACAATCCAAAAGATTTGAATTTAAAATGTTCCGAGTTAGAAAAGAGATTGAAATGACTCTCTCATCCTGAATAGAAAAAGGCTTGATATTGTTTTTAATGGGCCAAAGCCGATGTAACACCCTTCACCCGGGTTAGGAGCGAAGAGCGTTACGATGCACAACGGATGTATAGCCGAACATTTAAGCATGTAAAGGTTCAATTCACACAAGTTCACTATCTTATTCTTAACAATAGGTGGGCTAACAAAAACTTTACCAAACATATATCATACTAGGCATGTTACTATCTTAACATTATCAAATATGTATGCTATTACAACAAGGTAACCATATAAAATGCTTAGACAACATACAACGAAATCGTACATTGTTTACATCCTAAACAACTAAACTATAAACAAACATCATACTTTCAATTAATGCTTACTTAAACTAGAGCATACACACAAGTTCAACCATGTAAGGTGCATTTATACACACAAGTTCAACAAGGTAACCATTATCAATTAATGCTTAGACAACATACAACCAAATCTTATTAACCTTGGTCATTCGAACAATATATAACCTATAAGGTGCATTTATATTACAATCATTCCTAATTAAATCCATTAGAATCAAACCATGTATATCAAATTCCAACCAATACATTCGAACACTAGATGCCATCAACCTATACATTATACATTATTCAAATTACACCTATAAGCATACAAGAACATGTTCTAAATATGTTTACATACTTCTTAAAAATCGTATACCATTTGGTTCAAGCTATCAAATAGGTCAAGCAAGCATATTCTGTAACCCCCTTAACCCGGCCTAGACGGTTGACCCGAATTAAGAAAGTCACACGGGGAAAACCAAAGTCAACCCGAAAGTCAACCTTGATTAACGACCCTTTTTTTTCTTTTTAAACTTGTCTAGATGCGCATTAACCCTAGATATGATCATACAAACAGCATGCTCAAAGATCATAACATCAGAGATCAAACATGGACCCAATTGAACAATTTACAACTTTAGGGACCAAATTGTAATTTCTGTAAATAATGGGGTCTTAACCCAAATTAATGTTACCAACTTGTAATTAGTCAAGTTTCATGCTTCCCGGCAAATTTTCAGCACAAACGGACTTCTCAAACTCATACAATTGCAAAAACAAGTTTCAGGACCAAAATGCAAACATTTCAAAACATTTAACTGCCAATGTCAGCCCCCAACGGTCGGGTGTTCCGAAACAGGGAGAGCCTGTTTCGAAACGCGGGGCCGTTCGCAACGTGTTCCGAAACGAGGGCTGGCAGAGGGCTTTCCGTTTCGAAACGGTGTCTCCCGTTTCGGACGCCTGGGCTACTACAAGGCACCCGTTCCGAAACGGTAGCTACTGTTCCGATACGGCCTGCATAGAATGCAGAAAATTGCTTGCTTAAACACACAATTGACCAACCAATCATGCTCCAAATGCTACCAAACTTTACCAGCAAGATATCCAACATACAAGAGACATATTTGCATCAACCATTCATCATTATATCATCATATATGAAAAGCCCCAAATCTAAAGGCATGCTTCCTACACAAGCAAACCATTCATGCACAAAAACCTCCAAACCAAACACATAATGGCCAATTACAAAATCCAGCATTATTAACAACATTAAGCAAACTTAGGGAGTTCAAAACATCTCCCAAAACATCCACATAGGTCCCCCATTGCCAAATGCCAAAAGCTAAAAGTGTTAAGAAACCTTTCCATACTTGAGCTTAGTTCCCACTTGATTGCTTGCCTTCCTTGCTGCCCTCAATGCACTGTAATGCTCTGCATTATTGGTTTAAGAAAAAGAGAGAGAGCGTAAGCAAAAGCTTAGTGAGGAATGCTCATTAAAACCATTCAATAATGCATTTATAAAACTCATTTATAAACCATGCTTCAAGCAACATTAGACATGTTCTTAAACATTTAAAACAAGCATCTCATGCTTCAAATATCATTAATCATACTTATAAACAATTCAACAAGCATCTCATGCTTCAAGTTCATAACAAGTCATATTGGAAACAAGTGACACATTTCACAAAAGATTCACACATGGACTTTTAAACACCATTGTGATCATATCCCCATGGACTTTTAAACACCATGGACCCATGGACTTTTAAACACCATGGCAAGGACCACACAAGGACTTTTAACCACCTTTGTGTCCATAACAAGAATCTCCCAAGGACTTTTAAACACCTTGGAGTTCTTAAGTAACCAAGGCTTATACAAGGACTTTTAACCACCTTGAGCCTTAACCAAGAACCAACCATGGACTTTTAAACACCATGTTGTTCTTAAACTTTTCAAGATCCACACAAGGACTTTTAACCACCTTTGTGATCTTAACCAAGAACCATCTAAGGACTTTTAACCACCTTGATGTTCTTAAATGTACAAGGGTCACACAAGGACTTTTAACCACCTTTGTGACCTTAACCATCACTTGCCAATATGCATCATTATCATCAATATATCCACTGTTTTAAAGCATTAAACAAAGCCATAAACATCATGCATCTTTAAGCATTAAACCACATTTAGACAATGTTCAAAAACAAGGAACTCTTACCTTGAGCTTCCTTCAACACATGGCTTAAAATCTCAGCAAATAAACATGCTAGATATGCTTTCAAAACAGATTTAAAATCATGCAAACAACACATTGCATACAACCAAAAACCATGGCCATCACCAAGAGAGTTTTTCCGAAAAATTACTCTTGAGCTTAGCTAAGTTGCTTAGACTTAAACTAAGCTCCCAAACCTCCAAAACACTAGTTTCAAAGCCGAAAACCAAATTCCACTCACTGATTCCGTTTCGCCTCTTGCCGAAACACAAATCAAGCTTCCGAATCACCACCACTTGAATCCAAAGATGACTCCCCTGTTTTAAACACATCAAAGCAGAGGATTAATGCATCATCATGCATTAATAGCTTCAATGAAAGCACCTAAACTCGCTGCTCTCATCCACACTCCATTTTCGGCTACCAAACACAACCGAAAATGCATCCAAACAACTCCTCAACAATGCCCAGCCATAAACCATCAAAACTAAACATCCTTTAACATCATTTAACATCTAAAAAGGACCTAATAACATCCTTATACCTCCAGCAACATCAGATCCACAAGATCACCCAAAACAACCAAGAATCACAAGCTAAACTTAGGAAATTCAACCTATCCGGGATTGCATTAATTAAAACTCAATTCCTTATCAAATTAACATTCATTTAACATCAAAAACACACCTCAAATCACTGCTTTAACAGATCAAACGAAAATTCATCAAAAATCACCAAATCTTGCATTTTAAGCCAAGATCCATCACACAACTTTAAAACCATTTATAAATCATCAATTAAGGATTGAGAACTTAGGAATTTCAGTAAAGAACTGAGAGTTTAGAGGAGAAGGACGTTCTTACCTCCAAACTTGAGTTTCTCCTCTTTTAGAACCAAAAAGCTTGAAGAATCAAGTAGCAAATGGTGAGGTTTTGTTGATGAGATGGTTAGCAATCAAAAGAGGATTGAAAAGAGAGATTTAAGTGACAAAATCAGAAGAAAAACTCTGGAGAAAAGGTGTTTGGGTTGAGAGAAAATGAGAGAAAGGAAAATGAGATTTTAGGAAAAATTAGTTAGAAATAACTTCCCTCCAGTTTCTTTTTGTTTAAAAATCAGAATTAAATCATTAAATATCTTAGAAAAATCTGGAGAAACTCCCTTTGGGTAAATAGCTCCTTAAAGATTCAAAGTTTCAATCCTTTCTAAAACAGTCACGCAGTTTTCAAAAATTACATTTTAGTCACTAGCCAAAATGTCACCCTTCCAAACCTCATTTTGTAAAATTGATTTCACAGTTCACTTATATATATTAAAAGAGGATTTTAGAACATTTTTCCATATTTTTAATGCAACCCGAACTAGGCTTTCCTAATTTCACCTTTTTATATTCGAACAGCACTTTGACCGAACCAGTCAACGCCCAAACTTCTAAGCCCAAAACCGGGGCGTTACAACTCTCCCCCCCTTAAGAAATTTCGTCCTCGAAATTTACCTAAAGGAAAGAGATAAGGAAACTGCTTCAACATGTCATCCTTCCTCTCCCACGTGGCTTCCTCAACACCGCGATGCTTCCACAGCACCTTTACCAACTCAATGGTCTTGCCACGAAGAACCTTGCTATCCGCATCCAGAACCTTCACCGGTTCCTCATCATAGGTCAAATCTGGATTCAATTCCATTTCCTCCACAGGCATCACATGCGAAGGATCAAATATATACTTCAGGAGCATAGAAACATGAAACACATCATGAATCTTCTCCAACTCTTGAGGTAACCTCAACCGATACGCAACAGGACCCACACGCTCAACCACCTCGTATGGTCCAATGTACCTAGGGCTCAACTTACCCTTTCGACCAAACCTCATCACCTTCTTCCAAGGCGAAACCTTCAAGAACACACGGTCACCTACCGCATACTCAATCTCCTTACGCTTCAAATCCGCGTAAGACTTTTTCCGATCAGAGGCTGCCTTCAACCGCTCACAAATGAGCTTCACCTTCTCGGTGGTTCCCTTCAACAAAGCCGGCATCGAAACCAACTTTTGACCCGTTTCAGCCCAACAAAGAGGAGTCCTACACTTCCTCCCGTACAAAGCCTCATAAGGTGCCATTTGAATACTCGCCTGATAACTATTGTTATAAGCAAACTCCACCAAAGGCAAATGCTTCTCCCAAGAGCCCTGAAACTCAATCACGCAGCACCTCAACATATCCTCCAAAATCTGGATAACACGCTCTGACTGACCATCCAACTGAGGATGATAAGATGTACTGAAATTCAACCTTGTACCCAAAGCTTGATGCAAACACTGCCAGAAACGCGATGTGAACCTCGGATCCCTATCCGACACAATCGACTTAGGCACACCATGCAGCCGCACAATCTCAGCAATGTACAGCTCCGCAAGCTTATCCAAGGAAAACATAGTATGCACAGGCAAGAAATGCGCACACTTCGTCAGGTGATCAACAATCACCCAAACCGAATTCTTCTTCGATGGTGACAAAGGTAAACCAGATACAAAATCCATGGTAACCCTTTCCCACTTCCACTTAGGGATTCTCAACGGTTGCAACAACCCTGAAGGAACCTGATGCTCAGCCTTAACCCGCTGACACACCAAACACTTGCTCACAAACTCCGCAACATCCTTTTTCAAACCCACCCAATAGTACTCATCCCGAAGATCACGATACATCTTAGTACTACCAGGGTGCATAGCAAAAGGACTACTATGACCTTCAGTCAGAATAGCACGCCTCAACTCAACATCATTGGGCACTACAATTCGACTCCCAAAACACAACACACCATCATCATTAAAGCAGAAATCCGAAGGTCTACCCTCCGCGATATCCTGAACATGAGGTACCAAGGAATCATCCAGCAACTGCTTTTCCTTGATCAGCTGAACCAAAGATGGTTTCACTTGCAACTCAGCCACAAGACCACCATCACGTGAAATACTCAAACTGGCAAACATAGCCCTCAGCTCAACAGCTACCTTCCTACTCAAGGCATCCGCAACAACATCATAATCATCCGCAAGCTTCAGCGAAACTCTCTTATTTTCACAATCCACAACAGCACGATGCTCAGCAAGCCAATCCATACCAAGGATTACATCAAAACCATAGAAAGGCAGCTCCATAAGGTCAACATGAAAAACATGTTCTTCAACAACCAAAGGGCACCTTCTATACAACTTTCGAGTCACAACAGTCTCACCAAAAGAACTAGTGACACGAACTCCAACATCCAAATACTCAACAGGTAAACCAAGCAATTCAGCATGCTCACGCAAAATGTATGAATGCGTAGATCCAGAATCTATCAAGGAAAGTCATGACAAGGATTGCAAAGTAAAGGTACCTGCAATCACATCTGCGTCATTCCTCCCCTCCCGCTGAGCATACACCCTAGCTTGACCTCCACCCTCAGGCTGAATAGCCACAACATGGGCTACTCCTCGACCACCTTCCTCTCTTCGCTGAAAGTTACCACGGCCGCGCCCACGACCTCTCTGCGGTGCAGCAACAACAGGAGCACGCACTTGACCACCAGCCAACATAGGACACTCTCGCCTCAAGTGATCCGCAGATCCACAATTCCAGCACCCATTACCAGCTGCCGCTACAGGAGCTTGCACCTCCCTCACAGCACGAGGACAATCACGCTTCATATGACCACGTGATCCACAAATCCAACAAGCACTCGGATCAGCTCTAGCATTGCCTCCCCGAGCAGGTACACCACCACCTCTCTTGGCCGAGGACTGATACTTCAGATCACGTCCCCTCTTGTTCCGTCCACCACCGGAACTATACTCAGCAGCTCGCTTTCCAGCACTAGAACCAACACTTTTGGCAGATAAACCCAAGTTCATCTCAATATCCTTAGCTCGGCCCACCAACACATCAAAATCATCATACTCGGTGGCCAGCACATACATCTTCACATCCGTCACTAAACCATAACGAAATCTTTCGCACCTCACCCGCTCATCTGGTACCAGCTCAGGTGCATATTGACTGAGTCTAACAAACTGAACTTCATACTCAGCCACAGTCATGCTCCCCTGGGTAAGAGACATGAACTCTCGCTTCTTTTCATCCAGGTACCTTACACCAAGATACCTCCTCTTGAACACATTCTGGAAGAATGTCCAAGTTACATCAGCATCAGCCATCCCAGCAATAGTGGTTGTCCACCACGTATAAGCATCATCCTGTAGTAAAGATACTACACAACCCAGCTTTTGCACATCAGTGCAACTCATCTGACCCAAGATCCTCTTGGTACTCTCCATCCAGGATTCAGAACCTTCCGCAGACAAACCCCTGAACTCAGTCCCACCTAGACTGCGTAAGCGCTCCAAGGGTAGTCTAACTCCAGCATCTCCCTGATGCCCAGCTCCTTGAGCTCCAGCTACTGCTGCTCGAAAAGCACCAGCAATAGCTTGCACCAACATCGTCATGTCAGGCATAGCTTGCCCCTGACCAACCTCAGGTCCAGGCACCAGCTGCAGCTTCAGCTCTTTCACCCTCAGCACCACCACCACCAGGTGGAGGAGGAGGTAACACCGCACTTCCCGCATTCTCCTCATTCTCATGCTCATTCGGAGCCGTAGCTCGCACATTACTCCTCAACTCTCTACGAGGGGCCATACTCTAACCATGCAATCACAATGCAAATAAACAAAGTCAGGTCCAGCAAGGTAAGCAATCCAAGTACTCAAGCTCAATTTCACTTAAAATCAACATCATTTCATTAACTTTGATTTGGCAATGGGTACCCCACAACATGCTTCATCACAACATACAACTCTATTGCATCAAAATCACAACCCACTCAACATGCTTTCAATCAATCAAGCATACATAGCATACATACTTCAATCATGCACACATTCACTCCCAATTACTCGAGAACTCAGCTCTGATACCACCAAATGTAACCCCCTTAACTCGGCCTAGACGGTTGACCCGAATTAAGAAAGTCACACGGGGAAAACCAAAGTCAACTCGAAAGTCAACCTTGATTAACGACCCTTTTTTCTTTTTAAACTTGTCTAGATGCGCATTAACCCTAGATATGATCATACAAACAGCATGCTCAAAGATCATAACATCAGAGATCAAACAGGGACCTAATTGAACAATTTACAACTTTAGGGACCAAATTGTAATTTCTGTAAATAATGGGGTCTTAACCCAAATTAATGTTACCAACTTGTAATTAGTCAAGTTTCATGCTTCCCGGCAAATTTTCAGCACAAACGGACTTCTCAAACTCATACAATTGCAAAAACAAGTTTCAGGACCAAAATGCAAACATTTCAAAACATTTAACTGCCAATGTCAGCCCCCAACGGTCAGGTGTTCCGAAACAGGGAGAGCCTGTTTCGAAACGCGGGGCCGTTCCGCAACATGTTCCGAAACGAGGGCTGGCAGAGGGCTTTCCGTTTCGAAACGGTGTCTCCCGTTTCGGACGCCTGGGCTACTACAAGGCACCCGTTCCGAAACGGTAGCTACTGTTCCGATACGGCCTGCACAGAATGCAGAAAATTGTTTGCTTAAACACACAATTGACCAACCAATCATGGTCCAAATGCTACCAAACTTTACCAGCAAGATATTCAACATACAAGAGACATATTTGCATCAACCATTCATCATTATATCATCATATATGAAAAGCCCCAAATCTAAAGGCATGCTTCCTACACAAGCAAACCATTCATGCACTAAAACCTCCAAACCAAACACATAATGGCCAATTACAAAATCCAGCATTATTAACAACATTAAGCAAACTTAGGGAGTTCAAAACATCTCCCAAAACATCCACATAGGTCCCCCATTGCCAAATGCCAAAAGCTAAAAGTGTTAAGAAACCTTTCCATACCTGAGCTTAGTTCCCACTTGATTGCTTGCCTTCCTTGCTGCCCTCAATGCACTTTAATGCTCTGCATTATTGGTTTAAGAAAAAGAGAGAGAGCGTAAGCAAAAGCTTAGTGAGGAATGCTCATTAAAACCATTCAATAATGCATTTGTAAAACTCATTTAAAAACCACGCTTCAAGCAACATTAGACATGTTCTTAAACATTTAAAACAAGCATCTCATTCTTCAAATATCATTAATCATACTTATAAACAATTCAACAAGCATCTCATGCTTCAAGTTCATAACAAGTCATATTGGCAACAAGTGACACATTTCACATAAGATTAACACATGGACTTTTAAACACCATTGTGATCTTATCCCCATGGACTTTTAAACACCATGGACCCATGGACTTTTAAACACCATGGCAAGGACCACACAAGGACTTTTAACCACCTTTGTGTCCTTAACAAGAATCTCCCAAGGACTTTTAAACACCTTGGAGTTCTTAAGTAACCAAGGCTTATACAAGGACTTTTAACCACCTTGAGCCTTAACCAAGAACCAACCATGGACTTTTAAACACCATGTTGTTCTTAAACTTTCCAAGATCCACACAAGGACTTTTAACCACCTTTGTGATCTTAACCAAGAACCATCTAAGGACTTTTAACCACCTTGATGTTCTTAAATGTACAAGGCTCACACAAGGACTTTTAACCACCTTTGTGACCTTAACCATCACTTGCCAATATGCATCATTATCATCAATATATCCACTGTTTTAAAGCATTAAACCAAGCCATAAACATCATGCATCTTTAAGCATTAAACCACATTTAGACAATGTTCAAAAACAAGGAACTCTTACCTTGAGCTTCCTTCAACATATGGCTTAAAATCTCAGCAAATAAACATGTTAGATATGCTTTCAAAACAGATTTAAAATCATGCAAACAACACATTGCATACAACCAAAAACCATGGCCATCACCAAGAGAGTTTTTCCGAAAACTTACTCTTGAGCTTAGCTAAGTTGCTTAGACTTAAACTAAGCTCCCAAACCTCCAAAACACTGGTTTCAAAGCCGAAAACCAAATTCCACTCACCGATTGCGTTTCGCCTCTTGCCGAAACTCAAATCAAGCTTCCGGATCACCACCACTTGAATCCAAAGATGACTCCCCTGTTTTAAACACATCAAAGCAGAGGATTAATGCATCATCATGCATTAATAGCTTCAATGAAAGCACCTAAACTCGCTGCTCTCATCCACACTCCATTTTCGGCTACCAAACACAACCGAAAATGCATCCAAACAACTCCTCAACAATGCCCAGCCATAAACCATAAAAACTAAACATCCTTTAACATCATTTAACATCTAAAAAGGACCTAATAACATCCTTATACCTCCAGCAACATCAGATCCACAAGATCACCCCAAAACAACCAAGAATCACAAGCTAAACTTAGGAAATTCAACCTATCCGGGATTGCATTAATTAAAACTCAATTCCTTATCAAATTAACATTCATTTAACATCAAAAACACACCTCAAATCACTGCTTTAACAGATCAAACGAAAATTCATCAAAAATCACCAAATCTTGCATTTTAAGCCAAGATCCATCACACAACTTTAAAACCATTTATAAATCATCAATTAAGGATTGAGAACTTAGGAATTTCAGTAAAGAACTGAGAGTTTAGAGGAGAAGGACATTCTTACCTCCAAACTTGAGTTTCTCCTCTTTTAGAACCAAAAAGCTTGAAGAATCAAGTAGCAAATGGTGAGGTTTTGTTGATGAGATGATTAGCAATCAAAAGAGGATTGAAAAGAGAGATTTAAGTGACAAAATCAGAAGAAAAACTCTTGAGAAAAGGTGTTTGGGTTGAGAGAAAATGAGAGAAAGGAAAATGAGATTTTAGGAAAAATTAGCTAGAAATAACTTCCCTCCACTTTCTTTTTGTTTAAAAATCAGAATTAAATCATTAAATATCTTAGAAAAATCTGGAGAAACTCCCTTTGGGTAAATAGCTCCTTAAAGATTCAAAGTTTCAATCCTTTCTAAAACAGTCACGCAGTTTTCAAAAATTACATTTTGGTCACTAGCCAAAATGTCACCCTTCCAAACCTCATTTTGTAAAATTGATTTCACAGTTCACTTATATATATTAAAAGAGGATTTTATAACATTTTGCCATATTTTTAATGCAACCCGAACTAGGCTTTCCTAATTTCACCTTTTTATATTCGAACAGCACTTTGACCGAACCGGTCAACGCCCAAACTTCTAAGCCCAAAACCGGGGCGTTACATATTCATTAGTTTACCAATTTTATAAGATCATACCTATCACCAAACATTTTTAATCCATGTATTAGCATCAAACCATCCAATCATAATCAAACATAGTTTATTCGAACATAACATACATCCCACAAATAATCTAGATGTATTGTTTCTAATAAAAACCAGGCATTCCAAAAATGTACATATGTTACTCATTCGAATAGCACAAGATCAAATCATCATATAACATATGACAAATAAATTAACCAAGCTTACCATATATATACATGTAACACACCAAAAGAGTCTTACAAACTCTCAGAACACAAGTTCATTTAACATTTACATACCAAAGGTTCTATTATCCATTACAAACCATATCAACATTCATAACAAGACTCATACATGGTCAAAATGCATGAGACATTGCTTCTAAACACAAAGCTTTGCCACCCTCTAGGAATCTAAACAAAAGGAACTATATCATACTTGAGTCTTTGGCTTGTGATTGCTCCCGAATCAGAATTGGACAACTTTCGAACAAGTTTTCATGTTGGTTTGGGAAGAAGGAAACAAGAGAGTGATAAGTACAATAAGTACAATAAGTACTTAGTGAGGTAGTTCCTATAACTATCAATTCAATCTTTTAAGTGTTTTTATCTCATTTAACCAAGGTTACCTAGCTAGGCTTCATTCCAATTTAGTAAGACCTAGCTAGTCTCAAACATGATCAAGTAGCACTTAGCTAGTCTCATTAACATCTTAACACCATATAAGCATGTAGATACAAACACATTGAAGATCAACCAAAGCATGCCATCATATAACACATTCAAATAGTCAATTTGCTATTCATCAAGTACATTGATCAAACATGAATCAAACATTCAATACATAATTCATATTCCTTTTTACTTCGTTCGAATAGGGTCATTACCCATTAAACAAACTTAGAAAGAAGATTGTTATCTTTTTCTAATTAGGTTACAACCTTTATAACATGATCTAAGTACAAATAAGGAAATAATTTCCTAGAAATCAATAACTTCCTAAGAATTAGAGAGTAATATTATATCCTACTATACAAGGTAATTACAAGGACTAAGCCAAGAATTATGTCCTTAATTTTAGGGATTCTAACACTCCCCCTCAAGCCGAATGTAGATATTTATCAAACCCAGCTTGCCAATGAGTTCCTCGAACATGTTCTTGCTCAAGCGTTTAGTTAGCATGTCTGCAACTTTTTGACTGGTAGGTAGGTAGGTAATGCACACTTCTCCTGAGTCAATTCTTTCTTTGATGAAGTGCCGATCTATTTCCCCATGTTTGGTGCAATCGTGGTGAACATGATTATGAGCTATGCTGACAGCTGCTTGGTTGTCACAATACATCTTCATAGGTCTAATGTATTGTACTTTTAGTTCTCCCATTAGTTGTTGCAACCAGATTCCTTCTCATATGCCATGGGATAGTGCTTGATACTCTGCTTCTGTGCTGCTGCGTGCTAAAACATGATGCTTTTTTCTTCTCCACGTCACAAGATTGCCCCACACATAGCTACAATAACCACTTGTAGAACGTCTGTCATTAACAGACCCATCCCACATAGGTGTCATTAACAGACGCTCTACTAGTGGTTATTGTAGCTATGTGTGGGGAAATGATGCATTATGGGCCTACAAAATAATGGACAGGCTGAAATATCCAACATAGAGGTTAAGAACATTCTTGAAAAGATGGTTTAGCCAACTCGGAAGGAATGGTCTCTACACGTCAATGATGCATTATGGGCCTACAGAACATCATTCAAAACTCCATTGGGAATGTCACCCTACCGGCTGATTTATAGAAAAACCTGCCATCTACCTATTGAGATTGAGCACAGAGCACACTGGGCCATCAAGACAGTAAATATGGACTTGGAAAAAG
This sequence comes from Hibiscus tridactylites, assembly GCA_958450335.1. Lineage (NCBI taxonomy): Eukaryota > Viridiplantae > Streptophyta > Magnoliopsida > Malvales > Malvaceae > Hibiscus > Hibiscus tridactylites. The sequence goes on along the minus strand of OY288289.1, from coordinate 42,353,946 downwards.
CAGGACAAAAAAGGCTAATTGACCTGAATGAAATTGAAGAAATTCGAGCATTGGCCTATGACAACGTAAGAATCTATAAAGACAAGACAAAGAAGTGGCATGACAAGAAGTTGCAGCCACGATAGTTCTACCCAGGGCAGCTTGTGTTGTTATTCAACTCTAGGTTGAAACTCTTCCTAGGAAAGTTGAAATCTAGGTGGTCCGACCCATTCCAAGTGGTACAAGTTTTTCCCCATGGTGCTATCACAATCAGATCTTTAAAAGACGGGCACCAATTTAAAGTCAGCGAACAAATATTGAAGCATTATCAGAGGACTAAAGCCCTAAGAATGCAAGAAGTGGTTACTTTAGGAGATGCCCCTCCTGACATCCCTGATTTAACCTAATTTTATTTTTATTAAATATTTATTATATATATATTAGGTAATTATAATTATTTTATTTTTAGGAAATAAAGTGTTTATTTTTATTTTTTTAGGAAATAAAGGAGACAATGAGAAGAGCAGAAGTGAATTCAGCCCACCATCTTTCCATCAGCCCAAAAAGACCAACTTTGGAGCCTGCCGTTATAGCTGCCGCAACAAACGCGGAAAATCCAGCCTGTCAACTCGCTGTCGCGGCAGACACGCAAACACGTAACAGATGCGCAGCAGACACAGAAACGCGTGACAGATGTGTCAAAAACCGCGTAACAGTTGGCCCCATTATTCACGCCTGACGTTACAGCTCCAACGGACAACAAACTCCCCCTCTATATAAACCCCATTTTACTATTCATTTTCACCCAATTTTCCTCTCTCTACTTGTTTCCTCTAGAATTTCATTTGCTTTCATTTTCTTTCCACAGTCCTTGCAATATGAGTACCAGAAATACCCTCCGTAGTGCTGCCTCAGGATCTGCCCCAGCAGCATCCACTCCAAGCTCCTTCCAGGTCAGAGACATGTGGGAGGAGAAAGGCTTCATTTACACCACCAGAACGGAGAACCTTGGGCTACAACCGTTCATAGCCTGCAAAATCAGAGCCCTGCACTAGTAGATTTTTGCCGAACAGCCGGAGGAGATGAACGTAACTCTAGTCCGAGAATTTTATGCTGCCATCGACAGCAGGGTAGCGACAACAGTAACGGTCTGAGGAAAAGAGGTACCTTTTGAGCCTGAATACATCAACTTACTCTATGGGTTCTATTTTGGGAGAAAGGAAGATGGCCACCAAAGATTTATAGAAAGCTTAGAGCCGATAGATTACGATGCTGTGATGGCAGAACTCACAGACGAGGGTACCGAGTGGAATACCGATCCTAAACATCCAAGGACGATAAAATGAGTTCAACTCACGTCGGAGGCAAAGCTTTGGAATGCATTTATCAAGAAGCGGATTATGCCCTCCTCGCACAACACAACGGTAGACCAACCCAGGTTAGCCCTCATCCATTCAATTTTAAATGAGAGGCCAATTAACGTTGGTAGATACGTTCAGGAGGGAATATTGGATTGTGCGTACCGACCGTTAGGACCACTCTTCTACCCATACCTCATTACTGCCCTCTGCCGTGGCCACAATGTACCGGAAGCTGCCGAGGTTTTAAGAGTCCGAGGAAAAGGCTCGACAGACAGGAACATCCTCAATCTGATGGAACTCAAAGCTGCCACACCCCTATCGTCCTTTGACCCCACTGCCACGGCAGGTGAGCCGACAGAGCCCAACCAAACCGAGCCTGCCGCCACCGAACCCAGGCAACCCACCGTAGTAGCTTCTCCAGTAGAAACATCCACACAAATACTCGGTGCCATATAGAAAATGGAGGAATGAAAGCTAGGCTTGATGAGTTTCATCCGAGACTTCACCACCGCCACGGTACATTTCATCCACACCTCTCTTAATTTTCCAGATGTACTGTTCCCTACCTTCCCCAACCATTATTTTGCTGCCCCCACACCTGCCCATACCCCTACCCCTACTGCCACACCAAGAACGCCATCTGCCACGTCAACCCCGACCCCGGCTACAATAGCTGCAGGCGGCAGCCGCACAACTGAAACATCTGCTCGGGGAGCCAAGAGAAAAGAGCCTATGTCCGACCTCGACAGGTATATTATTGGTTTCTCCTCCTTTGAAATTTGGGCGGCATCCGATGACGAGCGTTCTGTCAAGAGGAACTTGTCCAAGGAGTTTACCTCGGAGAAATGACAGAAAACATGCCCCGGAGTTGACCCATCCGACTAGGAAAAATCTGGCAGCAGCAGCAGTAGTAGCAGCGGCAACAACAACAGTAGTAGCTCCGAGGAGGTTCAGGTATTGGAGAAACCACCTCATATCTCCCCTACCCGCATCCAACCTCCACGAGAAGCCATAATCAAGAACATTTCTACCTCTCCCATCCGTCTGTCGGCACCATCAAGGAAAGTCACTGCACGTCGGCAGATTCAACTCAGCAGCAGCAGCAGCGGCGACGATGACGCTTGAAAATTTAAGTTTCTTATCTTATATTGATGTCTACCTTTTTGTTATATTTTGTGATGTTGTTTTTATTTTTCTTTTTTTTTTCATTTCTGTCATTTGCATTGAGGGCAATGCAACCCTTGAGTTTGGGGGTGGCATCCTTCCATTAATGAAGTGTCTTTAAGTTTAAAAATTGTGTCTTTTACATAGTTTATTTTTGAAAAAAATGATGAAAATTTGGCTTAAGTATTTGAACTGAACTTACCTGCCGTGACAGCCTCTGTCGTGGTAGTGCCTTTAGATAATTTTAGGAGCAGTTTAGAGCCTTACTATAGTTCTAAATCTTAAACACCATTAGTGACTTTTATACTGTCTAGAACTCTGCTAGTAAACTAGAATAGAAAGCTTAACACTTGAGTTGCCCCTAGAGGTGCCTAACACTGGCTCTAGGAAAGAAGTTAAGAGAAATAGACTCAATACACCTAGAGGTGCCCGAAACCGGCTCTAGGAAGTTAGCTAGAGGTGCCCGAAACCGGCTCTAGTCAAACTTAAGCTTGAGAAAATAGAATCGAGTCTTAATAAAAACTAAATGAGCCTAAGAATTGCCTCCAAAAATATGAAAATTGGCATAAAAATTCAAGTTAGAAGCTTAGCTATTCTAGTAAACTAAGGGAGTCTTGGCATATAATTGTTCACAAGCATGCACACACTACACAAGAATTATAGCAAGGTTTGGGATGAATCCTGAATTATCCAACAAGGTGTTGCTCACAATAAGGAAGGAATGGTAGGTAAGGGAAAGTTCACCGTTTTAAGCCAAACAAAAATTTTTACTTCCTTTTTTAGGTCTGAATTGTTTGAGGACAAGCAAAATCTTGAGTTTGGGGGTGTGTTGAGTGTGTAAAAGTTCTATATTTTACCCCCTATTTAACCCATATTTCTACTGCATTCAAGAATAATTCATTGCATTTAGGATAGTTTTCATTCATACATCAAAATTATATTAAATGGCACAGTTTCTACTAAAATTGGTTGTTTTTGCAGGTAGCTGCTGTAGCAGATGGAGGGCAGTGGAGAAGCAGACGCTGAGCAGTAAAGAAGTAGAGTTGGAACTGGACTAGAGACGTGAAGGACGATGCTGCCATGGCCGCTACCGTGGCAGCCAAGAACGACAACAATGGTGAAGGGAAGAAGTGAAGTGGGCCTCGACAGAAAGAGAAAATTAAGCCGCTCTATCATGAAGCACTCTTATATTTTTCCAAGCCCTAGATCAGAATGAAGGCCAAGCCCAAAGTTCAAGGAAGAAACTCCAAGCAAGAAGGAAGGACGAATTAAAGATATATGCTCTGAAGATTTAGTCTTTAATAGAGTTGTATTTTAGTTTAAACTTTTATTCTTGCCATATTAGAAAACTTGAACCCAAGGCCTATATAAAGGCATGTTATTCGACCTAGGGAAGGATATCCTATTCTCTAGCCTTCTCTTCTAAACCCTAGTCGTTTTCCCCTCCTCATCATGTTCTAAACTTCCCCTAGGGCTAAGGGTTGATTAGGGATGGGCATTTCACCCGGACCCAACAGGTTCCGGCCCAATCAGGTCGGGTATTTTTATGAAAAAATTGGGTTCGGGTCGGGTCGGGTCGAGTTCGGGTTTTAGGGTGAAAAAATCCGACCCGACCCGACCCGGGACTAATAGTGTAATTTCCCCTAAATTTTTTAAAGATATTTGTAATAATACCCCCTCTTCATATATTTCTTTTATAATTAGGTCCTTAAAATTAATTTTTTATTTACATTATAGTCCTTAAATTTATTATTTTTTATAATTATGCCTCTTAAAATTATTTTTTTTTCAATTTAGTCCCTAAAATTAATTATTTTCTATAGGTCGGGTCGGGTCGGGGTCAGGTTTAGAATATTTATTTTCAGGTCGGGTTTTAAAAAAATTAGTTCGGGTCGGGTTGAGTTCGATTTTAGGATACTTAGTTTCGGGTCGGGTTCGGGTGGGCCAAAAACCCGACCCGAGCCATGCCCATCCCTAGGGTTGATTTGTAAAGTAGTTGCGAGGATTGCATTTGTTTTAGGAATTTTTCTGTTCAATAAAATAGACTTCAAGTTTTCTTATTCTGGAGAGCATTGTGAGATTACACATTTACTTAATATCGAGAGAGTTAAGTATACGAAAGGAATAAGTACGGGTTCTCCAGTTTATGGTTGAACTATCTCGGACCTAGGGATAGGACGAGGTTAAGTGGCTAAGGAAGAATTCAATAACATTTGTGTTCATCGTTCGATTCACGCCGGGAGGTATCATCAAAGACGTGTTCATCGACAGACTTGGACCTAGGGATAGGCCAAGGCACAACAGGGAATCTTGCCAAGCTTGAAGTACAGGGTTGTGTGATCCCTGCCGCTACAAACAACAGACCGCTGCCGCGACAGGCGCAACAACAGAACAGAGATTCCTAGACTTTGCAACACCTACACTACTGAGCAATTCAATACCGGCTCATTCTCTCTATCCTGATTTCTTCACTTTTTATTTTCAGTATTTGTTATTATCTCGTGACAACATTTAAACTCTTTCTTTTTCCCTCTCGTGCAGTAATTCCAGGTTAAAGCTATTGGCCCAGGCCTTGTGGAGACGATATCCGATACTTACGTATCACTTTACTACTTGCGTCGTGTACACTTGCACTACATTGCGATAGACACTTTTACACGCAACAAGTTTTTGGCGCCGTTGCCGAGGACTGGCAACATATCTTTACCCTACCTTTTTCTGCACTTCTTTTATTTTTCTGTTTTGTTTTACTTGGATTGTTCAACTTGTGCTTTTCACAAGGTTTTCTGTTTATGCGCAGATCGAAACAAGGATAGGAACCTGTGTATCCACTAGACCCTGAAATCGAACGCTCGTACAATCTTAGGAACCGACTTCGCTTCGTGTTAGCCAGAAACGAATATCATGAAGAACAGTTAGAAGCCATGAACAACCAAAGGAATCCCCACGACGTTGAAGATCCTGCTAGAGATGGGAGGAACGAACAACCTGCCGATCCTCCTACCGCTGCCGCACGCCAGTCATGCCGAAACTACATGCTCAATGATCATGTGGAACTAGAAACAACCCTGCCAGACGTAGAAGTTGACAATTTTGAGCTGAAACCTGTTTTGTTCAGCATGATTAACAACACTGGCCAATTTAGTGGTGCTGCTACAGAGGATGCTAGGGAGCATCTCAAGACGTTCCAGGAAATCTGTGGTTCATTTAGACTACTAGGAGTAAATCCAGAGATACTGAGGCTTCAGTTAATTCCTCATTCATTGAGGGACAGGGCGAAAAATTGGTGGTATAAACTAACGCCGGGTTCAATATGAACTTGGGCAAATTTAACTCGTGAATTCTTGTCCTGTTTTAATCCTTCACATTTATCTGAGCCATTACGTAACGAAATTGCTACTTTTCAACAGGAAGATGACGAGCCAATGCACGAGGCATGGGATAAATATACCACTCCTCTGAGAAACTGCCATATGCATGGATTCCCCGTTTGGAACCAAGTAACTAAAATTTATAATGCTGCCAACTTATAGACTCGTATGAGAATTGATTCAGAAGCGAATGGATTGTTGTTGGACAAAGATCCAGAAGACGCAATGGCAGTATTGAAAAATCTGGCGAAGAACGAGGAACAATTTCCTACAGCAAGAAGAGGGGGTAAACGAGTACTAGCTGTGAAAGATTATGAGGCCGACAGTTCTCTAAAAACACAGGTGGCATATCTCACAAAGGCAATGAAAGAGCTCTTGAAAGAAGATTCACAACCTATCAACTCCGCTGAAGAGGTATGCGAAACTTGCGATAGGAATCACAGTTCGGAAGATTGTCCGCTACAATTAGAAGAAGGGATGTATGTTGGGAACTACAATAAACATAACTACAATTCCAGCAACTACAATCCCAATTGGAGAAAGGATCCCAAGTTCTCTTGGAGCAACCCTAACAATGCCCTAAATCCTCAAGCACAAAACACTTAGAATCAAGGGGGACCTAGATTACTGACTCGGCAGCAACCGCAGCAGCAGCCGCAACAACCACCAGCTGCCACGACTAGTATACTGGAACAGACCTTGGCTACGTTTATGTCTCAAACAGGAACTTACATTGAGAACATGAATCACTTCGTCAAGAAGACCGAATCATTCATGGATAAAATAGAGATGCGGATGATCAACCATGAAGCTACTCTGAAATCACTAGAGACACAGATGGGTCAGGTTTCCCAGCATATCAAAATGAGGCAGAATGGAGGATTTCCTAGCGGTACTGAAAATGCTAGACAACCCACACATGAGCAGTGCAAAGCCATCACAACAAGGAGTGAGAAGAAATTACCAGGGCCAGAGAAGGAAGCTGAACTAGTTAAGGAACCAGCCTTGGAGTCGACTGCCGAGAACGCTGTCCCGACATACGACAAACAGCCTGCTGCCGATGAACCTATCATGACAGCAGAAGGGACAAAGGAGAAGGATGAAGAACCTAAGCCTCCTTAGATCCGAATGCAGTAGGAAGGACATATTGTTGATTATCGTCCTCCACCTCCTTTTCCTCAGCGGTTACAAAAATTGAAAAAGGAATCCCAGCTTAAGAAGATCTACAATATTTTAAGCAGGTCCACATTAACATTCTGCTGTTAGATGCTAGAAAGGAGATGCCAAGTTATGCCAAATTTCTCAAGGATGCCATGTCGAAGAAATACAGACTTGGGGGATTTGAAACAGTTAAAATGACAAAAGGATGCATGAGTATTCTGCACAAGCATCCACCCCAAAAGAAGAAGGATCTTGGGAGCTTCATCATACCATGCGTAATTGGAGATAAATTTGTGGGTAAGGCACTTTGCGATCTTGGTGCTAGTATAAATTTAATGCCCAAATCTATTTTTCAGAAATTAGTTATTGGAAAAGCTCGGCCCACAACAGTGGTACTGCAGCTGGCTGACCACTCTTACGTTCATCCAGAAGGGAAAATTGAAGATATTCTGGTAAGATTGGATAAATTTATTTTTCCTGCTGACTTTCTTGTTTTAGATTGTGAAGCAGATGAGAATGCACCAATCATCCTGGGGCGACCCTTCTTAGCCACAGGAAGATCACTGATTGATGTGGAAAAAGGAGAACTCACTATGAGAGTGAACGATCAAGAGATCAAGCTGAATGTTCTCTAGGCGATAAAACATGCTGATGCAGAAGAAGAATGCAAGGTTATCACTGAAGTTATCCTTGACCAACCCTGCATCAGGTCGGGCTGCCATGACATCAAAATTGGCCACTGCCCCAGCAGCCATTTAGAAGACTGTCACGACAGCGACGACGACAGCAACTCCTCAAAATCTGACATATCTGATACTAAAGATCAAGAGGAGGTAAACTGGATAGGAAATCGTCTAGGTAAGTTATTCGAGCCTTTAAACTATACCTCGAATGAACATATAGTCCAAAAGCCATCAACCGTAGAGCCACCTGTTCTAGATCTTAAGCCCCTGCCAGGGCATCTTAAATATGTTTTCCTTGGTTTAAATGATACGTTGCCCGTAATCATCTCTTCCAAGTTGATGCAGGAACATGAACAACAGCTGATAGGGATACTGCAGCAGAACAAAAAGGCTATTGGATGGACCATAGCTGATATCCAAGGCATCAGTCCGACACTATGCATGCATAAAATCCTCTTGGAGGATGATCACAAGTCGACCATAGATGCCCAGAGATGTCTAAACGATGCTATGCGAGAGGTGGTTCGTAAGAAGATCATCAAATGGCTAGATGCTGGAATAAACTATGCCATTTCGGATAGCAAGTGGGTGAGCCCGGTGCAGTGCGTTCCTAAGAAAGAAGGAATAACCGTGGTAACCAACAAAGAAAACGAGCTAATCCCAACCAGGACTGTGACCGGTAGGAGGGTTTGTATGGACTACCGGAAGCTTAACAAAGCTACCCGGAAGGACCACTTTCCCTTGCCTTTTATTGATCAAATGCTTGATAGATTAGCGGGAAAGACTTACTACTGTTTTCTTGATGGATACTCAGGTTATAACCAAATAGCCATCGCACCAGAGGTTCAAGAGAAGACGATGTTCACTTGCCCATACGATACTTACGCTTTTTGAAGGATGCCATTTGGACTTTTTTTAATGCACCAGCTACCTTTCAGAGGTGTATGATGGAAATATTTTCTGATATGGTGGAGGATTTCCTGGAGATATTCATGGATGATTTCTCTGTCTTTGGAGTTAACTTTGAGAGCTGCCTAGGCAACTTATAGAAAGTGGTCGAGAGATGTGAGAAGGCAAACTTGGTATTAAACTGGGAGAAATGGCACTTCATGGTGGATGAAGGGATAGTCCTAGGCCATAAAGTAAGCTGTCGTGGCATAGAAGTCGACAGAGCTAAGATCGAGGTAATTGAAAAGCTACCACCACCCACCACAGTCAAGGGAATCAGGAGTTTCTTAGGGCATGTTGGTTTTTATCGGAGGTTTATCGCGAACTTTTCGAAGATCACCAAACCCTTATGCCATCTTCTGGAGTAGAACCGTCCCTTTGACTTCAACACTGAATGTACTGAGGCATTCAAGGCTCTGAAAGTAAAGCTGGTAACAGCCCCAATAGTACAGCCACCAGATTGGAAACTGCCATTTGAGATCATGTGTGATGCTAGTGACTATGCTGTCGGGGCAGCACTTGGGCAGAGGAAAGACAAACTCTTTCATGTTATATACTATGCCAGTAAAACACTGAACGACGCCCAAGTAAACTACACCACAACAGAGAAGGAACTGTTAGTTGTGGTGTTTTCCATTGACAAGTTTTGTTCATATATACTTGGAACAAAGGTCATTTTCCACACAGACCACTATGCATTAAAGTATTTGTTCGCCAAAAAGGATGCAAAGCCTAGACTGATATGTCGGATTCTGCTACTGCAAGAATTTGACCTTGAGATCAAGGATAAAAAGGGGACAGAGGATCAAGTTGCAGATCACTTGTTAAGACTAGAGAAGGGAAAGAGTCTCCCAACAGACGAGACACATATACTAGAGACCTTCCCTGACAAGCAGCTGTTCACTGCCACAAGCACTGTCGCAACATCCATGGCGGTAGGTAAGTTTTCTGAACTCCCCTAATATGCTGATTTCATTAATTATTTGGTTAGCAAAATAACTCCTCCTGACCTTAACTATCAAGCCAGGAAGAGGTTCCAAAACGATGTTAAACATTATTATTGGGACGAACCTCTTCTTTTCAAATATTGTGCAGATCAGGTTATAAGGAGATGCGTACCACAAGATGAACATGAAGTTGTGCTTCATCACTGCCATGCTTCACAATATGGAGGACACTTAGGTGGTAACAAAACTGCTGCCAAAGTTTTGCAGTCTGGATTTTATTGGCCGTCACTATTCAAGGATGCCCATACATTCTACAAAAACTGTGACAAATGCCAACGAATTGGGAATATCTGAAGAAGACATGAGATGCCGCTGCAAAACATTCTTGAAGTCGAGATCTTCGATGTTTGGGGGATTGATTTAATGGGACCATTCCCAACTTCATGTGGGAACTTATTTATCCTCCTGGCAGTGGGCTATGTGTCCAAATGGGTTGAAGCGATCGCTACTCAGAAAAACGATGCCAAGACGATTCAGAGGTTTTTACATAAAAACATATTTTCCAGATTTGGCATCCCCAGGGCGATCATCAGTGATGAAGGGAGGCATTTTGATAATAGGGTTACAGCTGCTGCCTTAAAGAAGTATGGTGTCAAACACCGGATCGCAACAACATACCACCCTCAGACCAATGGACATGCTGAAATATCCAACAGAGAGGTTAAGAACATTCTTGAAAAGATGGTTAAGCCAACTCAGAAGGACTAGTCTCTACACCTCAATGATGCATTATGGGCCTATAGAACAACATTCAAAACTCCATTGGGAATGTCACCCTACCAGCTGATTTATGGAGAAACCTGCCATCTACCTGTTGAGATTGAGCACAGAGCACACTGGGCCATCAAGGCAGTAAATATGGACTTAGAAAAAGCAGGACAGAAAAGGCTATTTGACCTGAATGAAATTGAAGAAATTCGAGCAGTGGCCTATGACAACGCAAGAATCTATAAAGATAAGACAAAGAAGTGGCATGACAGGAAGTTGCTGCCACGACAGTTCTGCCCAGGGCAGCTTGTGTTGTTATTCAACTCTAGGTTGAAACTCTTCCCAGGAAAGTTGAAATCTAGGTGGTCCGGCCCATTCCAAGTGGTACAAGTTTTTCCCCATGGTGCTATCACAATCAGATCTTTAAAAGACGGGCACCAATTTAAAGTCAGCGAACAAAGATTGAAGCATTATCAGGGGACTAAAGCCCCAAGAATGCAGGAAGTGGTTACTTTAGGAGATGCCCCTCCTGACATCCCTGATTTAACCTAATTTTATTTTTATTAAATATTTATTATTTATATATATATATATTAGGTAATTATAATTATTTTATTTTTAGGAACTAAATTTTTTATTTTTATTTTTTTAGGAAATAAAGGAGACAAGGAGAAGAGGAGAAGTGAATTCAGCCCACCATCTTTCCATCAGCCCAAAAAGCCTAACTTTGGAGCCTGTCGTTATAGCTGCCGCGACAGACGCGGAAAATCCAGCCTGTCAACACGCTGTCGCGACAGACACACAAACACGTAACAGACGTGCAACAGACACAGAAACACATGACAGACGCGTCAGAAGCCGCGTAATAGTTGGCCTCGTTATTCGCGCCTGCCGTTACAGCTCCAACGGGAAGCAAACTCCCCCTCTATATAAACCCCGTTTTACTATTCATTTTTCACTCACTTTTCATCTTTCTACTTGTTTCCTCTAGAATTTCATTTGCTTTCATTTTCTTTCCACAGTCCTTGCAATATGAGTACCAGAAATACTCACCGTAGTGGTGCCTCAGGATCTGCCCTAGAAGCATCCACTCCAAGCTCCTTCCAGATCAAAGACAAGTGGGAGGAGAAAGGCTTCATTTACACCACCAGAACAGAGAACCTTGGGCTACAACCATTCATAGCCCGCAAAATCAGAGCCCTGCAGTGGCAAATTTTTTCCAAACAGCCGGAGGAGATGAACATAACTCTAGTCCGAGAATTTTATGCTGCCATCGACATCAAGGTAGCGACAGCAGTAACGGTCCGAGGAAAAGAGGTACCTTTTGAGCCCAAATACATCAACACACTCTATGGGTTCTATGTTGGGAGAAAGGAAGATGGCCACCAAAGATTTATAGAAAGCTTAGAGCCGACAGATTACGATGCTGTGATGGAAGAACTCACAGACGAGGGTACGAAGTGGAATATTGATCCTAAACATCCAAGGACTATAAAACGAGTTCAACTCACGCTGGAGGCAAAGCTTTGGAATGCATTTATCAAGAAGCGGATTATGCCATCCTCGCACAACACAACGGTAGACCAACCCAGGTTAGCCCTCATCCATTCAATTTTAAAAAAGAGGCCAATTAACGTTGGTAGATACATTCGGGAGGGAATATTGGATTGTGCGTACTAGCCGTCAAGACCACTCTTCTACCCATACCTCATTAATGCCCTCTGCCGCGGCCACAATGTACCAGAAGCTGCCGAGGATTTAAGAGTCCGAGGAAAAGGCTGGACAGGCAGGACCATCCTCAGCCTGATGGAACTTAAAGCTGCCACACCCCTGTCGTCCTATGACCCCACTGCCACGGTAGGTGAGTCGACAGAGCCCAACCAAACCGAGCCTGCCGCCACAGAACTCAGGCAGCCCACCGCAACAGCTCCTCCAGCAGACACCTCCACACAAATACTTGCTGCCCTACAGAAAATGGAGGAACGACATCTAGGCCTGATGAGTTTCATCCGAGACTTCACCACCGCCACGGTACATTTCATCCACATCTCTCTTAATTTTCCAGATGTACTGTTCCCTGCCTTCCCCAACCATTATTTTGCTGCCCCCACACCTGCCCATACCCCTACCCCTGCTGCAACACCAAGAACGCCATCTGCCGCGTCAACCCCGACCCCGACCACAACAACTACAAGCGGCAGCCGCACAACTGAAACATCTGCCCGGGGAGCCAAGAGAAAAGAGCCTATGTCCGACCTCGACAGGTATATTGCTGGTTTCTCCTCCTCTGAAATTTGGGCGGCATCCGATGACGAGCGTTTTGCCAAGAGGAACATGTCCAAGGAGTTTACCCCGGAGAAACGGCAGAAAACAGGCCCTGGAGTTGACCCATCCGACCAGGAAAAATCCGACAGTAGCATTAATAGCAGCAGCATTAGCAGCAACGACAGTAGCAGCTCCGAGGAGGTTCAGGTATTGGAGAAACCACCTCTTATCTCCCCTACCCGCATCCAACCTCCACGGGAAGCCAAAACCAAGAACACTTCTACCTCTCCCATCCGTCTGCCGGCACCGACAAGGAAAGTCACTGCCCGTCGACAGATTCAACTCAATAGCAGCGGCGACGACATCGCTTGAAAATTTAAGTTTCTTATCTTATATTGATGTCTGCCTTTTTGTTATATTTTGTGATGTTTTTATTTTTCTTTTTTTCATTTCTGTCATTTGCATTGAAGACAATGCAACCCTTGAGTTTGAGGGTGGCATCCCTCCATTAATGAAGTGTCTTTAAGTTTAAAAATTGTGTCTTTTACTTAGTTTATTTTTGAAAAAAATTGATGAAAATTTGGCTTAAGTCTTTGAACTGAACTTACCTGCCGTGACAGCCTCTGTCGTGGCAGTGCCTTTAGGATAATTTTAGGAGCAGTTTAGAGCCTTACTATAGTTTAAATCTTAAACACCATTTGTGACTTTTATACTGTCTAGAACTTTGCTAGTAAACTAGAATAGAAAGTTTAACACTTGAGTTGCCCCTAGAGGTGCCTAACACTGGCTCTAGGAAAGAAGTTAAGAGAAATAGACTCAATACACCTAAAGGTGCCCGAAACTGGCTCTAGGAAGTTAGCTAGAGGTGCCCGAAACCGACTCTAGTCAAACTTAAGCTTGAGAAAATAGAATCGAGTCTTAATAAAAACTAAAGGAGCTTAAGAATTGCCTCCAAAAAGATGAAAATTGGCATAAAAATTCAAGTTAGAAGCTTAGCTATTCTAGTAAACTAAGGGAGTCTTGGCATATAATTGTTCACAAGCATGCACACACTACACAAGAATTATAGCAAGGTTCTAGACGAATTCTGAATTATCCTAAATTGTTTGAGGACAAGCAAAAACTTGAGTTTGAGGGTGCGTTGAGTGTGTAAAAGTTCTATATTTTACCCCCTATTTAACCCATATTTCTGCTGCATTCAATAATAATTCATTGCATTTAGGATAGTTTTCATTCATACATCACAATTATATTAAATGGCACAGTTTCTACTGAAATTGGTTGTTTTTGCAGGTAGCTGCTGTAGCAGATGGAGGGCAGTGGAGAAGAAGACGCTGAGCAGTAAAGAAGCAGAGCTGGAACTGGACTGCAGACGTGAAGGATGATGCTGCCGTGGCAGCCAAGAACGACAACAATGGTGAAGGGAAGAAGTGAAGTGGGCCTCGACAGAAAGAGAAAATTAAACCGGTCTATCGTGAAGCACTTTTCACTACAACAAATTTATCAATTAGTGACAAAATTTCTATATGACATTGCATATAACGTCACAAAATATACAACAAACGTGACGATTATTTTATTTTGTCACATTTAGCGATTAATGGTATATCTTCGAAGACAATTTTAAAAAACGTCATTGGTTTTCGTCATTATATTTTTGGTGCTAAAATTTGCCTCCAAAAATTTTGGAGGGAAAATTTTCAATGACGTTTAGATTAAGTGGTGACGTTGCAATATCGTCACTAATAAAAATTTGTACTAGTGACGAATTGTTATTATGAAAAATAAATTTGAATTAGTGACGTTGCAAATTTGTCATCAATAAACTTTATTCGTAACAATTTTATTCGTCATATTTTATAAGATAAAAGAGTTGACATTTTATTTATGTCACAAAATATAGGTTTTAACGCGACGAAAATATTTTTGTCACTCATTGTTATATTCTTTTATTTGTTATATGATGATTTTTATAAGACATCATACAATGTGTCACTTAATGTTTGTCGCCAAAAATTTAGTAGAAAATTTTCAATGATATCTCAATTATGTCACTAACTCAAATTTTATTAGTGGCAGATTTTCAATTTTTTTAAATTTTAGGCGTACAATTTCGATAACTCCTGATTTTTTTTCAAAGTTGTGTTATATATATTTATTTATATGTATTTGCATAATTTTGAAATTTATGTTTAGTTTAGTATAGTTTAAATAAATGTATTTTTTTAGTTTAGTTTAGTACGAAATAGGTTATTTAACCCCTTTTGTGGGCGTACACATGTATGTACTAAGTGTTCATCGGGTAATGGTACTTAAATTTTTAATATTGTTGTGTTCGTACTTAAAAAAGAGGGTTTAGTTTTTTTTAAGCCATTATTTAAAAGAAAATTCTTCAGCACTTTTGGTCTCCTCCAAAACCCCAGCCGCCTCTCTTTGTACCCCCAACAATCAATCACCGCCTTTACTCGCGCTACAACACCAACTTAGCAGCCCGATCACTACAGTGCTACAATCCTTTGCTTTGTGCATCAGAAGTGTGAGCGGGCCCTTCGTATGAAATGTTTCGGTGCCTCCACACCTCCATTGTCATGTGCATACCAGTGCCCTCACACCTCGTCATACAACCCCTTTTACCATTCTGATCTCCAGCGCGCATCAACCTATTGTCGTGTGTGCCTAAACCTTGTGTCTTCCCAATCAGCTACACCACACTTGAATCGTATCGACTCGGTAAATCAAATGTTGTTGTTATTAAAATCATTATCCATTTCGGTATGTATTTCTAACTCAAAGATCGTTATTTTTGTGATGATAGATTTGTGAAAACATGTATGAAACAGTGAGTATGGTTCGCAGGTTGGGTTTAAGAATCGAAAATTTATGTTGTTGGATACTTAAATTATGAATTAAGAAATTAATGTATAATTGTTAGTTGTACAAATTACGATGTTGCTAATAGACAATATTATTGATTACTAAAAGAATTAGATAGATGCAAGCTCATTAATCAATATTAGAAACTCTTCTTTTATCATCTTATTATTAGTATTACTATTTTTTCTGGAATTAATATCCTATACATTGTCGGTTAGTTTTAGTGTATAGGTAGGGAGTTAATTTAAGGTATAGGGTATATGGTTTAGGTGTAGGAGTTTAGAATTTAGGGATAGTTGGTTCAATTTAGGGTTTATAGATTAGAATTTAGTTTTTAGGGTAATATGGTGAGGATTTATGTTTTAACTTATAAACCCTAAACCTTAAATTGAAACAACTATCCCTAAATTCTAACCCCTTGCACCTAAACTCCTACACCATGTACCATAAACTAACTAACTATACCCTAAAACTAAGGCGCTTGTGGAAACTTTCAGTTTTCACTGCATGTGTATAGAATATTTATTTTTTTCTGATTGAAGTTTGTTCTCTATTTTTAAAGTTCAAAGATAGGAAGTAAAAGACAATTTTGAATTGGCATTGGAAGCTGATAATTCTAATACGCATATTAAGTATTGGTTGTTCAAACTGCATTTGAAGTACCAAGTTCTTGAGGATGTAAAGTCATCTGAGTAGATGGTTGTTTACTTGTTTACTTCAAATTTATAAACATGATTCCTGACGTAATTGCTAAGAATTTTTATTTAATTATGACATTGCATAATCCATTGAACCGAGTAAAACCAGATAGTTATTCTAAGCAATTATTGTGGTATAAAAGTGAAAAGGTATATTCTTTTCATTAGTTTTGCTCATAACATTTTTGCAGTATATATATTTTCCTTCTATCTTTTTAAGTATATGCAGGGACATTTTGAAGCAGTCGCAATTTATGAATCTCTACTACTTAGAGATGAAATATACAAACACAATTTTTCATGATTTTTCTTTTGACACCATACTAGTGTAATTGTAAGGTTTTCATATTAACATGTAGTTTACATTAGCAATGATGGGAGTAAAACATAAACATATTTCAACTAGTGAATTTTAATAGTTAATGCTAAATATCACTTTAATCAATAGTTATTTATATTAAGAGACCATTTACATAATAAATATGACTTTAACTTGATTTACTTTGTACATTTAGTTGACATATGTTGAGATAAATTTTCTAGAACTAATATTCTTATTTGCATCTTCTTAGGTGCTCAAGTCTCAGAATACCTAACATTTAGTTCAGAGAGGGTTTATGCTTTCGAAAGAAGAAGGGAAAATGTAGAACCTCTAGAAAGGAACCATTGTTCAAATGGCAAAAGAGCAAACCAAATAGCAGCAATAGTTGAATGCTTCCTTGGACAAAAAAGGTTGCAAAGAATGGAGTTAAAAAAGCGTCGGTTGAGTAAAAATAGCTATGCCAATGGTGTTTCATGATCTACATGCAATATTGTTGGTATATGATCATATGAACTCGAAGTCAAATAAGTAAAAAAAAAAGAGCTTTTGCAGTTTACATGTAAATTTTACAGTTTTGATTGTTTTACTTTTATTATTGTGTAATAATTGAATTAAATAATATTTAGTATAATGTAAATACTTTTTTGAGGAATGGTGTGTATTTTTTTTCTCATTTTAGTTTACATTGATTATGTCAGTATTAATTTTATGATTTTTCTTCTAATACTAATAATTCTCTTATTATCGGTAATGATCTTAATATAATTAATGACAATGTAGTCTTTAATTATGTCATAAAATTGGTAATACATTACGAGTATTAATTGACAATTAATAAAAAATTATGACATTAGTTTAGCAGTTTAGATGACGATATATTAAGACTAAAAAATGTGACAATATCTTTTTCGTCGTGTATAAGTTGAAGTTAATGTATTATTCGTGACAATAAGAATTATCAATAATAAAATTTTATATAATTCAGTGACGTAACTAATTGTCGTCAAATATAAATTATAAAGTGACGTTATGTATCATCGTCATTCTTACTATTATTCGGTGACAATATATTATGTCACTAACATTATGACGATATTTATTTCGTCATTTATAGAATAAAATTATTATATTATTGGTGACGTTACGAATAATTAATGACGGAATTTTACATCATTTAGTGACGTAATTAGTTGTCATTAAATACAAATTATAAGGTGGCGTTATACATAAACGTCACTATATGTTTGGCAATACGTGACGAAAAAAGATACATCGTCAAGCTAGACATTTAGTGACACACCTAGCGTGACGTTCACCGTGACATTGAATTTTATGTCACAAAATACAAATAGTGACGCAAATGTAAGTTTCAGTGACGATATTTTCAACGTCAATAACAAACAAATTTGTTGTAGTGCTTATATTTTTCCAAGCCCTAGATCAGAATGAAGGCCAAGCCCAAAGTTCAAGGAAGAAACTCCAAGCAAGAAGGAAGGACGAATTAAAGATATATGCTCTGAAGATTTAGTCTTTAATAGAGTTGTATTTTAGTTTAAACTTTTATTCTTGCCATATTAGAAAACTTGAACCCAAGGCTTATAAAAAGGCATTTAATTCGACCTAGGGAAGGATATCCTATTCTCTAGCCTTCTCTTCTAAACCCTAGTCATTTTCCCCTCCTCATCATGTTCTAAACTTCCCCTAGGGCTAAGGGTTGATTTGTAAAGTAGTTGCAAGGATTGCATTTGTTTTAGGAATTTTTCTGTTCAATAAAATAGACTTCAAGTTTGCTTATTCTGGTTTTCAACTTCTTGCAAGAGTATCATGAGAGCATTGTGAGATTACACATTTACTTAATATCGAGAGAGTTAAGTATACGAAAGGAATAAGTACGGGTTCTCCAGTTTATGGTTAAACTATCTCGGACCTAGGGATATGACGAGGTTAAGTGGCTAAGGAAGAATTCAACAACATTGGTGTTCATCCTTCGATTCACGCCGGGAGGTATCATCAAAGACGTGTTCATCGACAGATTGGACCTAGGGATAGGCCAAGGCACAACAAGGATTCTTGCCAAGATTGAAGTATAGAGTTGTGTGATCGCTGCCGCGACAAACAACAGACCGCTGCCGCGACAGGTGCTGCCATGACAGGCGCAATGACAGAACAGAGATTCCTTTACTTTTTATTTTGAATATTTGTTATTATCTCGTGACAACATTTAAACTCTTTCTTTTTGCCTCTCGTGCAGTAATTCCAAGTTAAAGCTATTGGCCAGTCCCTGTGGAGACGATATCCGATACTTACGTATCACTTTACTACTTGCGTCGTGTACACTTGCACTACATTACGATACACACTTTTACACGCAACAATAAGCTCTCACAATATCGAGCTTATACCTTTACTAGTCAAGATGATGACAACCCTTAAGTTGCTCAGTACTAGTTAGACAACACCTTGCGAATTTTGTATAAGCAACTTCAGTGCTTAGATAAGCATAAGCTTGAGTGTGCCATCGCTTTGTTGGCTGATAAGGCACTTCAGTGGTGGGAAACTACCATTTTAACAGTTTATGAAGATACGGTGACTTGGGAGTTCTTCCTCAAAGAATTCTTCAAGAAATATGTCATTAAATTTTACATTGCTGAAAGACGAAGCATATTCCTTCATCTCAAACAAGGTGGAAAACCAATTGAACATTACATACATGATTTCTACAAGTACCGTCGATATGGTGCAGAATATATAAAGAAGGAGGAAGAAAAGTGCCAGATTTTCATTCCAGGGCTCAACTATGAACTACGCCCTATGTTGACTGCGTTTGGCATATCTGATTTCCAAGATCTTGTGAATCGAGTTAAGGCCACCGAAGTTGCACAAAAAGCTCAACGAGTTGGTGGGTCTGGAAAGTATGAGAAGAGGTTCATGGATGATTCTCTACCTCCGAGATGGAACAAGAAAGGGAGATATCATGGCCCCAAATAGAATATCTATCCACAACCCTCCCGTTCTGGAAACATTGATAGACCTCACTCTATGACACAGTTCTTTGCCAAAGCAGCGTTTGTTGATAGTACTGGAGGTTCAAACCGAGGTAACTAGCATCCACTTTGCAAATATTGTTAGAATAGGCATCCAACGGGTCAATGTCATAAGCAGACTAAAGCATGTTACTATTGTGGTAAGCAGGGTCACTTTATTCGTGATTGCCCTTTGAATGCAACCAAATCTGTTCTCCCATCGACTACTGCTGTTTCTCCTGCTCAATCCTTTCGAGGTAAAGGATCGAGGCAAGGATCATCAGGAACTTTTGGACGATCGAGTGGTCCAGAAAAACCCTTTGGAAAACAAGATTCAAAAGCTCCTGCCCAAATCTATCATGTGAGGAGCAGAGAAAAAAAGGATGAACATGATGTCATTGCAGGTACCATCGAGCTATATTCACATTCCTTATATGCATTGATTGAACTTGGTTCCACTCATTCTTCTATAAGTACCATTGTAATTAAGAGATATAATATGTCTTCTGAACCAATAGCATCGAGAATTTCTATAACCAATCCCCTAGGAGATTGTGTCACCGTGAGGGTAGTGTGTAAGAACTTCCCCTTAATGATCCAAGGTATCCCTTTTCTGGCCAATTTGTTTGCTTTATGGATCCATGAATTCAATGTCATCATAGGCTTAGATTGGCTTAGTGAGCATCAAGCCTGGGTAGATTGTTGTAAAAGGAAATTTTTTCTCCGGGGTCTGGGTAAGGAGAGTGTTGTATTTATGAACGTGAGAAACCCATCATTGTACGCTTTGGCGTTAGAGTCTAGAGACGAGCCACGATTGCGAGACATTGACACCGTATGTGAATTCCCTTATGTCTTTCCTGATGAACTTTCGGGAATACCCCCAACCCGTGAAGTGGAGTTTGGCATTGAGGTGCAACCTGGGACTTCTCCAGTTTCCATTGCACCATACCATATTGCAACTGTGGAATTAAAAGATGTAAAGACTCAGATTCAAGACTTATTGAACAAAGGTTTTATTTAACCGAGCTCTTTACCCTGGGGAGCTCCGGTTCTCTTTGTTAAGAAGAAAGATGGTTCTATGCGATTTTGTATTGATTACCGACAATTGAATAAAGTAACCATCTAGAATAAATATCCATTGCTTAGAAAAGATGACTTTTTCGATCAACTAAAAGATGCCTTTGTGTTTTCAAAGATCATCTTAAGGTCGGGCTACTATCAAATGAGAGTTAAGGAGTGTGATGTAATAAAGACTGCCTTTTGTACAAGATATGGACACTACGAATTCTTGGTGATGCCTTTTGGGTTAACCAACGCACCGTCAGCTTTTATGGATTTGATGAATCGGGTCTTTCGACCCTATCTTGGCAAGTTCGTAGTGGTTTTTATAGACGGCATATTGATCTATTCCATGAATGAAGCGGAGCACCGAGGTCATCTTTGTATTATGCTTCAGATCTTGAGAGAAAAGTAGTTGTACGCGAAGTTCTCTAAGTGTGAGTTTTGGCTCACCAAAGTTGCCTTTCTAGAACATATCATGTCTGCTTCGGGTATTCAAGTGGACCCGAAGAAAATCCAAGCTATTGTAGATTGGCATCCACCAAAGAATATTGGTGAAGTCAGAAGCTTTCTTGGGCTTGCTGACTATTATCGAAGATTTGTGAAAGGGTTTTCTATGATAGCTGCTCCTTTAACTAAGTTGTTGAGGGAATAAGCTCCTTTTTTTTGGACCGAGGCTCAACATCAGAGGTTTGATCAGCTGAAACAAATATTGACCCATGCACCTGTCCTAACTCAACCCGAGTCCGGAATGGACTACACAATTTATAGTGATGGATCACATCTTGGGTTAGGATGTGTATTGATGCAAGAAGGCAAAGTCATTGCTTATGCTCCTAGACAACTTAAGCCACACGAAATGAACTACCCTACCCACAACCTTGAATTGGCTGCAGTTGTCTTTGCATTGAAAATGTGGAGACATTACCTTTATGGAGAAAATGTTATCTCTTCATGGACCATAAAAGCCTTAAGTAACTTACAAGGAGCTCTGGGCACCAAATTTAATCTTAGCACAACCTTTCACCCTCAATCTGACGGTCAGTCAGAAAGGGTAATCTAAGTAATTCATCAGAAAATCTTTCCTTTGAAATCTTAGAAACTTGCATTGCTATTGAACCTTTCTATACAGATCTTGGAAGACATGCTTCGGGCATGCATTATTGACTTTGGTGGGACTTGGGAGAAATCTCTACCCCTTGTTGAATTTTCCTACAATAATAGTTACCAAGCATCAATCCAAATAGCCCCTTATGAAGCATTATGTGGTGGCGATGTAGAACTCCATTGTGTTGGTCGGAGCTTGGTGAAGGCAAGATGTTAGGCCCCGATTTGCTTCGAGAGACTGAAGAGCAGGTCACCATTATCCATTATCGTTTAAAGGCTACCTTTGATTGACAAAAGGCTTATACTGATCTTAAGAGAAGATATATCGAGTATGATGTTGGAGAAAAAGACTTCCTCAAAGTATCACCGTGGAAGAAGATTTTAAGGCTTGGCAAGAAGGGAAAATTGTGTCCCCGATTCATTGGACCCTTTGAAGTCATTGAAAGACTTGGCCCCGTGGCATGTCGACTATTGTTATCCTCATAATTGAATAAGATCCATAATGTTTTTCACGTCTCGATGCTTTTGAAGTATCGTTCTGATCCTTTGCACATTTTGAAACCTGGGTCTATAGAACTTCGACCGAATCTATCCTACGAGGAGGAACCAGTTCAAATTCTAGCAAGAGAAGTCAAAAGGGCCCGCAACAAAACTGTATCACTGGTTAAATTACTCTAGAGGAGCCACACTGTTGAGAAAGCCACTTGGGAACCTAAAGAGACCATGAGACAACAATATCCATATCTCTTCAGTTGAGGTAAAAATTCTAAGACAAATTTTCTTAAGGGGGAGAGTTGTAACACCCTAAAATCCGGTCTAGTCAAAATTTGGTTCCGGTGATCGAAAATTCTACATTGATGAAGTTTGAATATAGTATTGGCCAATTAATTATTGATATTGGACTCTAATTGAGTTAAATCATTTCCATCGGACCCTATTGAATAGTACCGAAAACATTACAATGATTAAATTGAGGAAAAATGTAAGTTGGGGAGCCAAACCATAGTATGGTGAGAGTGGAGGGACCAATCATGCGATTATCCCCTCCTTAATTAAAATTAAACCTACGTGAGATGGTTAGAGAGCTTTCCTTCAATTGAAGGAAAGTTAAATAGTTAAAATATTGTAAAACAAAAGGGAATAAGGTAGTAGAGAGTCTTACCCGAGAATTCTTAAGCTAAAACCTTCATCTTCCTCATTGAAGCATACACCTCCATTGGAGATAATCTTAAGCTTTGCTTTTTCTTCATTCTATTGATATTGAATAGTTGCTATCGACCGGGTAAGCTATATTCCTTAATCAGTTAATGGATTCCATGGATAAATCAAGTTTAATCTCAAGCTAGGGTTTTGACCATCCACGAATAATTCATCGTTATTGTTTATATTGAAATCAAATATCGATTTTGATGTTGTTATATTGATTTTAATATCGTAATATCGATCCTAATAGTCTCCTATTGATTTTCTAGCTCAAGAAGTGGAGAAAGAGGTTTCACCGTCTCCATCAAAAGCTAGAAGCAAGGGTATTGTTATCCGGGAGCCTTGAAAGCTTTGGATTGTCAAGGTGAGTGTAGTCGGAGTCCCGGGTTTAGGCGAAAAGCCTTCTTGAATCCATTATTGTTGTCTTCAATCATTTTACTCACATTGCTATTGGAAAAAATTGCATTGGATAATTAAATGGACACCTTGGTAAGTGTCGGTAAGTTTGTCATTGAGTATCGAACATAATTATTGGTATCGTCATTGATATAGACATTGTTATAGAAACATTGCAAAGAAATCATTGATTATTGTTATTAACTTTGAATCATGAAACATATTGGCTATCGATAATATTGAAAATCATTGGTCATTGGAATATTCATTGATTATTGAAATGGATATGAACATTGAAACCTTGGATTTGAATAGACATTTAATACAATTGGCATTCCATAAAATTCATGAGCTCAGTGTACGGGTGGACTACGATCCTAAGGCTACGACCTATATTGATTTGGCGAGGCGAAGGGATGTGTATTGATATTGGCCATATTGGCGAGGCTGATGGACTAGACCATTCATTGACTTGGCGAGGCATAGGAATTCACGTATTGTAACCCCCTTAGCCCGGCCTAGACGGTTGACCCATACTACGAAGGTTACACGGGGAAAACCAAAGTCTACTCGAAAGTTAACCTTGATTCATGACCTTTTTTTAATCTTGTCTAGATACACGTTAACCCTAAGCGAGTACTCACCAAACACAATTGAGAAAGACACAGTGATCGGATAACATATAGGGACTCAATTGCACTTTACACAAGTTTAGGGACCAAAATGTAATTTCTGTAAATTAGAAGGTCTTCATTGATTTTAATGTTACCATTATGAAATTAGTCATGTTACATGCTTCTCTACCAAATTTCATCTTAATTGGAAATCTCAAGCTCAAACAATTGCAAACTTAACATTTATGACTAAAATGTAAAGCATGCAAACTTCAGAACAATTCAAACTTGTGTCCAACAGTCACCCGTTTCGAAACACCCACCTTCCGTATCGAACGCTCGATCGAAATGGCATTAACCATTTCGATACGCGGGTGTGTTCCGAGACTGGTTCCGAAACATGGCATTCTAGTAGCCAAATCGTTTCGAAACAGCCTCCATCGTTTCGAAACACGAAAGCCATTTCAGGCCCCCGTTTCGAAACACTAGAGGGTGTTTCGATACGGTTTGCCCAGAAACTGCAGCAAGACTGGTTTTTTACCCAAAAACCTAGTCTAACACATTCCAAGGACTCTCTAATCATACCAACAAGTAAACATGCATATAAGGTACATATTTGGAACACTAGGACACAATCATAGCATCAAACGTGATATCTTATTAGTCTAGAGGCATGCACCCTATTATCAACTCTCAAATAGACAATCCAATCACAAAACAAGTAAATAAGGCCATTTACAAATCAATCCAGCCAAAGCAACATGCCACTACCACATGGAGTTCAACACATCTCCCCAAATACAAATCTTGGTTTCCCATTGCCAATTTATCAAAACTAAGGTGTATGAAAAACTTCACCATACGTGAGCTTGGACTTCCTTGGATGAACTTAGCTTCCTTGATGCCCGAAAATACCTCAATTATCTACATTATTGGTAAAAGAGAGAGTGTAAGCACAAATGCTTAGTGAGACATGCTCTAAAGAAAACTAACACAATAATGCACATTTGAAAACACTTCCATCAAAAGCTTTTGAACATCATACTCATTCTAACACATGCTTGGAAACCTTCCAAAACAAATTCTCATTGAAACCACATGTACCTCAATTCTATCTCATGCATTTACCAATGCGAAATCCATGGCAATGCCATACATATGCTTGTAATATCAAAGCATTTCTAATACAAATCTCATATGCATATCTCATAGCATAAATCATTTCATCAAAGGTACATGTGTAACAAAAATCATTTCATCATTTATATTGGCATTTAACATCTCATTAATACTCGGATATGCGGACACATTTCTACACTAGACTCTTCTGGTGGAATCTCGCATCACCGTACTCACTTGTCTAGCAACATGGCTTCCGGTGGAATCTCTCATCACTGTACTCACATGGCGGAATCTCTCATCGCCACAAAGCTTGGATGTTTCACCAAGTCCTACCCGACGGAATGCCATCATCGGAATATCTCCCTTTGGCTTAACCAAAGAGCACGTACGAATTTTTAGTTTATAGTGGACTCACATCCTATTGATCGATCAATCATACCCGGTAAGTTTTTCAACATCTATGCCAATAAAATGTGTTAAAACATCACCACACCTACTGTTTTTCATGCAATATAACTCAAAGGTTTTCTCATCACGTTTCAAAACATAAATCATGCTTTGCTTCAAGTTAAAAGCTTAAATCTCTTCAATGCAACATGCCATCTCATGACAACTCTACAAGCACAATTTCATGCTATAAAGCATGCATAAAAACAGTAGGACTTCATTAATCTCAAATCATGAGCATGCAAAAGCATTTTTATGGGCAAACACCACTTATAAGAGAGCGATTCAAACCATACTTACTTCTGGATTTAGGAAGGTGTTTCAAACCTCTCCTAAATCCCCAAACCTTGTATTTTTGTCCTTATGGACTTCTAATCCAATTGCACTCACCAATTTCGTTTCACTTGCATGCCGAAACGCCAGCTAAGCTTCCGGATCAACTCCAAAAGTGTCCGAAGATGTCTCCACTATTTTAGACACATAAAAGTAGAGGAATAATGCATCATCATGCATTGAAATCTTTAGCCAACACTCTAAAACTCGCTGCTCTACCTAAACCCAACATTTCGGCTACCAAACACAACCGAAATCACCTCCAAACTCTTCCAAAACATAACCCAGCCAAGATCCATCACTTCTAAACATTTCTAAACATAAATTAACATAAAAAACAATCCCAAACTCGTCCTTATACCTCCAGCTATAACAGAACACCAAAATCACCTCAAAAACCACCATATTCACAAGCAAAAACTTAGAAAACACAACCTATTCAGGATTGGATTGATAAAACCTCATTCCTAACATCATTTAACATCCAAAATACATTAGAAAACCATCTAAAAACTGAGCCCAATCAATTGCCACGAAAATCTTCAAGATCTCTTCCAAAATCTTGAGTTTTAAGCCAAAATCTTATTTCTAACATTAAAACCATTCATAAATCTTTAATAAAGGATTGACAACTTGGGAATTTCAATAAAGAACTGAGTATTTAGAGGAGAACAATCTTACCTCTAAAAGATTATTTCTCCTTGATTTGGGCAAGTTTCCATGAAAATCCAATGTAGAAACAAATAGATTTGATGAAAGATTGATTAAGAATCAATGAGTGATGGAAATCTCCTCAAATGAAGTGAAAATCAAAGTGAAATTTGTTGGAGAAAGAGTGTATGGTTGATAGGATTTCAGAGAAAAAGAAATGAGAGAAAATTAGAGAAAAGTGGTTATGAAAGTCAAAGGTAGTTTATCACCTTTATTTTATTTAATTAAAACATTAAATAAATCACCCAAATTAAGGAAAAATATGATGAAAACATTTTTGGTAAATTAGCTCCTTAAAGATTCAAGTTTCAATCCTTGACAAAACAGTCACCACTAAACTTTGTAAAAACTGCGATTTGGTCACTACATCGAAATGTAGTATTTCCAAACCCTATTTCGTAAAATTGATTTCACCATTCTCTTTTATATATTAAATGAGGATTTTTAGACATTTTTCTATATTTTTAAAGCATCCCGAACTAGGTGTTCCCTAAAACCTCCTTTTATATTCGAATCATTTCTCAGACCGGTCTGGTTCAGACCCTAAACTTCTAAGCCCAAAATTGGGGTGTTACAACTCTCCTCCTCTTAAGAAATTTGTCCTATAAATTTACATGGAGGCAAAAGGTAAGGAAACTGCTTCTTCATGTCATCTATTCTTTCCCACGTGGCTTCCTCAACACCACGATGCCTCCACAACACCTTCACCAACTCAATGGTCTTCCCTCGAAGAACTTTACTGTATGAATCCAGAATCTCAATCGGCTCCTTATCATAGGTAAAATCTAGATTCAACTCCACTTCCTCCACATGCATACCATGCAAAGGATCCGATCAATACCTACGAAGTATAAAGACGTGAAACACACCATGTATCTTTTCCAACTCCTGTGGTAGCCTCAACTTATAAGCAACAGGACCCACACGTTCAATCACCTCGTATGGTCCAATATACCTAGGGCTCAACTTACCCTTCCGGCCAAACCTCATCACCTTCTTCCAAGGTGAAACCTTTAGGAACACATGGTCACCAACCGCAAACTCAATCTCCTTACGCTTCAAATCCGCGTAAGACTTCTGTCGATCAGAAGCCGCCTTTAACCGCTCAGAAATGAGCTTCACCTTCTTGGCGGTTCCTTTCAACAAAGCCGGCATCGAGACCAATTTCTGACCTGTTTCAGCCCAGCAAAGAGGAGTTCTGCACTTCCTTCCATACAAGGATTCATAAGGTGTCATTTGAATACTTGCATGGCAGCTATTATTATAAGCAAACAACACCTCAACATATCCTCAAGCACTTGGATAACATGCTCAGACTATCCATCCGACTGTGGATGATAAGAAGTACTGAAATTCAGCCGCGTACACAAAGCTTGATGCAAACACTCCCAAAATCGCGATGTGAACCTCAGATCTCTATCTGACAGAATAGATTTTGGTACCCCATGCAGACGCACAATCTCAGCAATGTACAACTCTGCAAGCTTATCCAAGGTATATGTGGTATGCACAGGTAAGAAATGTGCACACTTCGTAAGGCGATCCACAATCACCCACACTGAATTCTTCTTCAATGGTGATAAAGGTAAACCAGACACAAAATCCAAGGTGATTCTTTCCCACTTTCATTCAAGATTCCTCAACAGTTGCAACAACCCTGAAGGAAATTGATGCTCAGCCTTAACCCGCTGACAAACCATGCACCTACCCACATAATCTGCAACATCTTTCTTCAAACCCACCCAATAGTACTCATCCTTCAGATCACGATACATCTTTGTACTACCAGGGTGCATAGCAAAAGACTACTATGAGCTTCAGTTAGAATAGTACGCCTCAACTCCGCATCATTTGGCACTACTATATGAATTTCAAAACATAGAACTCCATCATCATTAAAACAAAAATCTGATGGTCTATCCTCAGCGATGTCCTGAACATATGGCACCAAAGAATCATCCAACAACTGCTTATCCTTAATCAACTAAACCAGAGATGGTTTCACTTGCAATTTAGCCACAAGATCTCCATCTCGCGAAATGCTCAAGCTAGCAAACATAGCACTTGACTTAATCGCCACTCTCCTGCTCAAGGCATCTGCCACAACATTAGCTTTTCCCGGATGGTACTCAATCGTTAGATAGTAATATTTAAGCAACTCCACCCAACGTCGTTGCCTAAGATTCAACTCCATCTGAGACATCAAATACTTCAAACTCTTGTGGTCCGTATACACAGTACACTTCTCACCATACATATAATGTCTCCAAATCTTCAAAGCAAAAACCACCGCAGCTAACTCAATATCATGCGTAGGATAATTGCGCTCATGCACCTTCAACTGTCACGATGCATAAGCCAACACCTTACCCTCTTGCATTAGCACACACCCAAAACCAACATAGGATGCGTCACTGTACACCACAAACTCTTTTCCTGATTCAGGTTGAACCAAGATAGGAGCTTGCGTCAAAGCTGTCTTAAGCTTCTCAAAAGCTTGTTGTCTTTCTTCCGTCCACTCATACTTGACATCTTTTTGCAACAAATTTGTCAAAGGAGCAGCAATCTTCGAAAATCCATCCACAAACCTCTGGTAATATCCTGCCAACCCACGGAAACTACGGACCTCATGAACGGACTTAGGAGGCTTCCAATTCATCACCGCCTCAATCTTCTGAGGATCAACACGAATCCCCTCCACCGAAACCACATGAACAAGAAACACGACTTCCTTTAGCCAAAACTCACACTTGCTCAGCTTAGCATAAAGCTGATTTTCCAGACGCGCTTGCAAGACAACCCTCAAATGACCTTTATGCTCCTCATCAGTACGAGAGTACACAAGGATATCGTCAATGAACACCACAATAAACTTGTCTAAGTATTCATGGAACTCTCTATTCATCATCTCCATGAAAGAAGCAGGAGCATTCGTCTAGCCAAACGGCATTACAAGGAACTCATAATGCCCACAACTCGTTCTAAAGGTTGTTTTCGGCACATCCACATCTTTCACCTTAAGCTTATACTATACTGACCTTAAGTCGATCTTGGAAAACACAGCCGCTCCCCGAAACTGATAAAAAAGATTATCAATCCTTGGCAAAGGATACCTATTCTTGATAGTCAACTTGTTCAGCTGACGATAATCAATACACGTTCCCATAGTGCCATCCTTCTTCTTCACAAACAAGACCCGTGCACCTCACGGCGACACACTAGGCCGAATGAAGCATGGTCAAGCAACTACTGAAGCTGCGTCTTCAATTCCTTCAACTCCTTAGGTACCATGCGATAGGGAGCAATGGACACTGAAGTTGTGTTTTCGTACAGCTCAATTCCAAACTCCACTTCTCGACTAGGCGGCAATCCAGGTAACTCCTCTGGAAACACTCCAGGGAACTCGCGTACAATTCTTATATCCTGAACGCGCAACTCCTTGGAACTAGGATTCATCACAAACGCTAGGTAAGCCTCGCAACCTTGCCTCAGCATTCGACTCGCTGCTAATGTAGACACCACATTAGCAAGAAACTTCACATTCTCACCTACCACCGCCACTTCACAATCATCCGCAAATTTCAGTGAAACTCACTTGCTTTCAAAATCCACTACAGCTCGATGTTCAACAAGCCAATCCATACCAAGGATTACATCAAAGCCATAGAATGGTAAATCTATGAGATGAACAAGAAAAACATGATTTTGCACTTTCAAGGGACATCTCCTATACAACTTTCGCGTTACAACCGTCTCACCAAAGGAACTAGTCACACGCATACCAACATTCAAAAGACTCAATAAGTAAACCAAGCATTTGGGAATATTCAAGAAATATGTACGAGTGTGTAGATCCAGAATCAATCAAAGAAAGTAATGATAAGGATTGCAAAGTAAAAGTACCTGCGATCACATCTGTATCATTCCTTCCCTCCCGCTGAGCATACACTCGAGCCTGACCGCCACCCTCAGGTTGTACGGCCACAACATGTGCTACGTTCCTGCCACCATCATCTATGCGCTGGAAATTACCGCGGCCACGCCCACGACCTCTTTGTGGCTCAGCTGCCCTCGTCAGAGCCTGTCCCTCTCAGAGGCTGAGGACAATCTTTCTTCAAATGTCCATGGTTCCCACAATTCCACCATGTTCCAAGATTACCCCAACATTCACCATCATGCCGTCTACCACAACGGTTACACTCAGGTATCCTCAGAACAGCATTAGGTCCTTCCTGCCCTCTACCAGGGTTACCACCACCCCGTCTGGCATCATAATGCGTCCTCCTATCCTTATGCCTCTTGTTGTAATCTCTACCATAGTCGCGTTCAGCCGCTCGCTTTTCGGATCTAGATCTACCCGCTCGACTAGCCAGACCGAGGTTCGACTCAATGTCCTTGGCTCTAGTGACCGACATATCGAAATCTGTATAATCAGCCGCAAGCATAAAAGTCTTCACATCCGTTACCAATCCATAAAGGAATCTCTCGCACCTCTCCCGCTCATTAGGAATTAGATCAGGTGCATACTGATTTAGGCAGACAAACTGAATTTCATACTCAGCTACCGTCATGCTACCATGCACAAGAGACATAAATTCTCTTTTCTTCTCATCTAGGCATCGCACACCCAGATACTTCCGTTTGAACACACTCAGGAAGAACGTCCAAGTTACCTCATCATCCTCAATCCTAGAGATAGTGGTCGTCCACCACGTATAAGCATCACCATGCAGCAGTGATACAACACAACCTAGCTTCTGCACATTATTGCAGTTCATCTGTCCCAAAATCCGCTTGGTGTTCTCTAACCAAGACTCAGATCCTTCCAGAGATAAACCTCTGACTCAGTCCCTCCCAGACTGAGAAAACGTTCCAAAGGCAATCTCACATTGGCATCATCCTGATGTGCAGCTCCATGAGCTCCAGCTACTGCTGCCTAGAAAGCTCCAGCAATAGCCTGAATCAGCATGGTCATGTCCGGAGCAGCTTGCCCCTGCGCACCCTCTGGTCCTGCAACCCCAGCACCAACACCTTCATTACCAGCTCCAATACAACCACCACCGGGTGGTCCACCACCAGGGGGAGGAGGGGGTAGATTCTCAGCATTCTCCTCATTCTCATTCTAGGCCGTAACTCTTGTATTTATCCTCAGCTCTCTGCGTGGCCCCATTTACAAAGAAAACAATGCACTGACAAAAATGCAATAAACACAATTAGGCACAATAAGGTAAGTAATCCAAGTACTCAAGCTCATTTTTGAAAACATTTCCCCTCATTAGTTTTGATATGGCAATGGGATCCCCTATCACACTCCAAACATAACATAATATCACAAACACATCACAATTGAATCATACACCACTATTCACACAACCTTCTTCCACCCAAAAGGCACACCATGCAATTATGCATACATCACCCACATCACAAATCCCAATTATACGAAAACCTGGCTTTGATACCACCAAATGTAACCCCCTTAGCCCGGCCTAAACGGTTGAACCATACTACGAAGATTACACGGGGAAAACCAAAGTCAACTTGAAAGTTAACCTTGATTCACGACCCTTTTTTGTTTTTAATCTTGTCTAGATACACGTTAAACCATAAGCGAGTACTCACCAAATACAATTGAGAAAGACACAACGATCGGATAACATATAGGGACTCAATTGCACTTTACATAAGTTTAGGGACCAAAATGTAATTTCTATAAATTAGAAGGTCTTCATTGATTTGAATGTTACAATTATGAAATTAGTCATGTTACATGCTTCTCTGCCAAATTTCATCTTAATTGGAAATCTCAAGCTCAAACAATTGCAATCTTAACATTTATGACTAAAACGTAAAGCATGCAAACTTTAGAACAATTCAAACTTGTGTCCAACAGTCACCCGTTTCAAAACACCCACCTTCCGTATCGAACGCTGGATCGAAATGGCGTTAACCATTTCGATACGCGGGTGTGTTCCGAGACTGGTTCCGAAACATGGCATTCTAGTAGCCAAATCGTTTCGAAACAGCCTCCATCGTTTCGAAACACGAAGGCCATTTCAGGCCCCCGTTTCGAAACACTAGAGGGTGTTTCGATACGGTTTGCCCAGAAACTGCAGCAAGACTGGTTTTCACCCAAAAACCTAGTCTAACACATTCCAAGGACTCTCTAATCATACCAACAAGTCAACATGCATATAAGGTACATATTTGGAACACTAGGACACAATCATAGCATCAAACGTGATATCTTATTAGTCTAGAGGCATGCACCCTATTATCAACTCTCAAATAGGCAATCCAATCACAAAACAAGAAAATAAGGCCATTTACAAATCAATCCAGCCAAAGCAACATGCCACTACCACATGGAGTTCAACACATCTCCCAAAATACAAATCTTGGTTTCCCATTGCCGATTTATCAAAACTAAGGTGTATGAAAAACTTCACCATACGTGAGCTTGGACTTCCTTAAATGAACTTAGCTTCCTTGATGCCCGAAAATACCTCAATTATCTGCATTATTGGTAAAAGAGAGAGCCTAAGCACAAATGCTTAGTGAGACATGCTCTAAAGAAAACTAACACAATAATGCACATTTGAAAACACTTCCATCAAAAGCTTTTGAACATCATGCTCATTCTAACACATGCTTGGAAACCTTCCAAAAGAACTTCTCATTGAAACCACATGTACCTCAATTCTATCTCATGCATTTACCAATGCGAAATCCATGGCAATGCCATACATATGCTTGTAACATCAAAGCATTTCTAATACAAATCTCATATGCATATATCATAGCATAAATCATTTCATCAAAGGTACATGTGTAACAAAAACCATTTCATCATTTATATTGGCATTTAACATCTCATTAATACTCGGATATGCGGATACATTTCTACACTAGACTCTTCCGGTGGAATCTCGCATCACCGTACTCTCTTGTCTAGCAACATGGCTTCCGGTGGAATCTCTCATCACCGTACTCACATGGCGGAATCTCTCATCGCCACAAAGCTTGGATGTTTCACCAAGTCCTACCCGACGGAATGCCATCATCGGAATATCTCCCTTTGGCTTAACCAAAGAGCACGTACGAATTTTTAGTTTATAGTGCACTCACATCCTATTGATCGATCAATTATACCCGGTAAGTTTCTCAACATCTATGCCAATATAATGTGTTAAAACATCACCACACCTATTGTTTTTCATGCAATATAACTCAAAGGTTTTTTCATCACGTTTCAAAACATAAATCATGCTTTGCTTCAAATTAAAAGCTTAAATCTCTTCAATGCAACTTGCCATCTCATGACAACTCTACAAGCACAATCTCATGCTATAAAGCATGCATAAAAACAATAAGACTTCATTAATCTAAAATCATGAGCATGAAAAAGCATTTTAGGGGCAAACACCACTTATAAGAGAGCAATTCAAACCATACTTACTTCTGGATTTAGGAAGGTGTTTCAAACCTCTCCTAAATCCCCAAACCTTGTAATTTTGTCCTTATGGACTTCTAACCCAATCGCAGTCACCAATTTCGTTTCGCTTGCTTGCCGAAACGCCAACTAAGCTTTCGGATCAACTCCAAAAGTGTCCGAAGATGTCTCCACTATTTTAGACACAAAAAAACAGAGGATTAATGCATCATCATGCATTGAAATCTTCAGCCAACACTCTAAAACTCGCTGCTCTACCTAAACCCAACATTACGGCTACCAAACACAACCGAAATCACCTCCAAACTCTTCCAAAACATAACCCAGCCAAGATCCATCACTTTTAAACTTTTCTAAACATCAATTAACATCAAAAACAATCCCAAACTCGTCCTTATACCTCCAGCTATAACAGAACAACAAAATCACCTCAAAAACCACCATTTTCACAAGCAAAAACTTAGAAAACACAACCTATTCGGGATTGGATTGATAAAACCTCATTCCTAACATCATTTAACATCCAAAATACATTAGAAAACCATCTCAAAACTGAGCCCAATCAATTGCCACGAAAATCTTCAAGATCTCTTCCAAAATCTTGAGTTTTAAACCAAAATCTTGTTTCTAACATTAAAACCATTCATAAATCTTTAATAAAGGATTGACAACTTGGGAAATTCAATAAAGAACAGAGTATTTAGAGGAGAACAATCTTACCTATAAAAGATTATTTCTCCTTGATTTGGGCAAGTTTCCATGAAAATCCAATATAGAAACAAATATATTTGATGAAAGATTGATTAGGAATCAATGAGTGATGGAAATCTCCTCAAATGAAGTGAAAATCAAAGTGAAATTTTCTGGAGAAAGAGTGTATGGTTGATAGGATTTCAAAGAAAAAGAAATAAGAGAAAATTAGAGAAAAGTGGTTATGAAAGTCAAAGGTAGTTTATCACCTTTATTTTATTTAATTAAATCATTAATTAAATCACCCAAATTAAGGAAAAATCTGATGAAAACATTTTTTGTAAATTAGCTCCTTAAAGATTCAAGTTTCAATCCTTTACAGAACATTCACCACTAAACTTTGTAAAAACTGCGATTTGGTCACTAAATCGAAATGTAGTATTTCCAAACCCTATTTCGTAAAATTGATTTCAGCATTCTCTTTTATATATTAAATGAGGATTTTTAGACACTTTTCTATATTTTTAAAGCATCCTGAACTAGGTGTTCCCTAAAACCTCCTTTTATATTCGAACCATTTCTCAGACCGGTTTGGTTCAGACCCTAAACTTCTAAGCCCAAAATTAGGGTGTTACAACTCTCCTCCTCTTAAGAAATTTGTCCTAGAAATTTACCTGGAGGAAAAAGGTAAGGAAACTGCTTCTTCATGTCATCTCTTTTTTCCCACGTGGCTTCCTCAACACCACGATGCCTCCACAACACCTTAACAAACTCAATGGTCTTCCCTCGAAGAACTTTACTGTATGAATCCAGAATCTCAATCGGCTCCTTATCATAGGTAAAATCTGGATTCAACTCCACTTCCTCCACATGCATACCATGCAAAGGATCCGATCAATACCTCCGAAGCATAAAGACGTGAAACACACCATGTATCTTTTCCAACTCCTGTGGTAGCCTCAACTTATAAGCAACAGGACCCACACGTTCAATCACCTCGTATGGTCCAATATACCTAGGGCTCAACTTACCCTTCCGGCCAAACCTCATCACCTTCTTCTAAGGTGAAACTGTAACCCCCTTAACCCGGCCTAGACGGTTGACCCGAATTAAGAAAGTCACACGGGGAAAACCAAAGTCAACCCGAAAGTCAACCTTGATTAACGACCCTTTTTTTTTTCTTTTTAATCTTGTCTAGATGCACATTAATCCTAATTGTTATCACTCGAACATCATACTCAAAGATCACAAACATCAGAGATCAAACAGGGACCCAATTGAACAAATTACAACTTTAGGGACCAAATTGTAATTTTTGATATTTAAAAGGACTTAACCCAAATTAAAGTTACCATCTTGAAATTAATCAGGTTTCATGCTTCTCCTGTGAAATTTCAGCTCAAAAGGACTTCCCAAGCTCACACAATTGAACATTCAAGATTCCGGACCAAAATGCAAACAATTCAAAACATATAACTGCCAATGTCAGCCCCTAACGGTCGGCCGTTCCGAAACAGGTAGACCCTGTTCCGAAACACGGGCCGTTCCGAAACAGGTTCCGAAACATGGCCTTGGCAGAGACCAAACCATTTCGAAACGGTGCACACCGTTTCGGACGCCTGGGTTCATGTAAGGCACCCGTTCCGAAACGGTGCATACTGTTCCGAAACGCCTGCACAGATTGCAACAAACAAGCATACCAAAACATGCAATTGATCATTTAAACATGCTCCAAATGTCACCAAACTTTACCAGCATGCGATTAAACATATTTAAGACTTATAGGCACCATCACAACATCAATCTAACATCATATGCAAAAAGCCCCAATTCTATAGGCATGCTTCCTACACAAGCTAGCTATTCAACACCAAACTACCAAAACAAGCATATAAGGTTCCAAATCAAAAACCAACAATCTCAACAACATTCAACATACTTAGGGAGTCTCAAACACCTCCCAAAACATACACATTGGCCCCCCATTGCCAAATCACACAAAAGCTAAAATGTACTTATAAAACCTTCATACATTGAGCTTCACTTGAACTTGATTGCTTGCCCTTTCTTGCTGCCCCTCAAGGTACTCTAATGCTCTGCATTATTGAATTAAGAAAACGTAGAGAGCGTAAGCAAAGCTTAGTGAGGCATGCTCATTAAAACAATTCAATAATGCAATTAAAACCATTTATAAATCATGCTTAAAAATCAATCCTTGCACATGCTCAAAAGCATGCTGAAAACAAGCAATTCCATGCTTCAACGTAATCATTAAAACAAGCATCTCATGCTTCATAATATACTTAACATGTCATATTGGCTCAAGTGATACATTTCATTTCTTAAAACAAGTTCAACAACTTTCCCAAGGACTTTTAAACACCTTGGCCCCAAGGACTTTTAAACACCTTGGCCATGGACTTTTAAACACCATGAATAAGGACCACACAAGGACTTTTAACCACCTTTGTGTCCAATGCTTGAATCACCCCAAGGACTTTTAAACACCTTGGCCCCAAGGACTTTTAAACACCTTGGCCCCATGGACTTTTAAACACCATGGAAAGGATCACCTAAGGACTTTTAACCACCTTAGTGTCCGCAACAAGACTCATCCAAGGACTTTTAACCACCTTGATGATCTTAAGTAACAAGGCTCACTCAAGGACTTTTAACCACCTTAGTGACCTTAATCTTTTCAAAACATCACTTGCCAATATACATCATATTCATCATTTAATCCACTGTTTTAAAGCATTAAACCAAGCCATTTTCATCATGCATTTCAAAGCATCAAACCACATTATTTCAATGTATAAAAACAAGGAACTCCTACCTAGAATTACCTTCAACATATGGCTTATATCATCAGCAAAATCCATGCTAAAACATGCTTTCAAAACAGTAAATAAAACATGCAAATCATCATCTTGCATCACAACAAAACCATGGCCACCACTAGAGAGAAAAATCCGAAAACTTACACTTGAGCTTAGCAAAGTTGTTTAGACTTAAACTAAGCTCCCAAAACCTTCAAACCTTGGTTTAAAAAGCTGAAATCCAATTTCGACAAATGCACTCACCAATTTCCACTTTGCTTCAAGCCAAAGCACCAAATCAAGCTTCCGGATCAACCAAACTTGGATCCAAAGATGCCTCCCCTGTTTCAACACATCAAAGCAGAGGATTAATGCATCATCATGCATTAATTGCTTCAATGAAAGCATCTAAACTCGCTGCTCTCATCCAACCTCCATTTTCGGCCACCAAACACAACCGAAAATGCATCCAAACCACTTCTAAACAAAGCCCAGCCATAAACCAGCAAAACCTCACTTCCATTAACATCATATAACATCTAAAAACAACCTTATACCTCCAGGAACATCAGATCACCAAGATCACCTCAAAAACTACCTTAAAACACAAGCTAAACTTAGGAAACTCAACCTATCCGGGATTGCATCAATCAAAACTCAATTCCACATCATTTTAGAGATCATTTAACATCAAAAACACCTCTTAAATCACATATTACTCAGATCTAACGAAAATCACCAAAAATCATCAAAATCTTGCATAATAAGCCAAGATCCATAAATCAACTTAAAAGCCTTTAATTAAACTTCAATTTAGGATTGAAAACTTAGGAATTTCAGTAAAGAACTGATAGTTTAGAGGAGAAGGACATTCTTACCTCCAAACTTGTGTTTCTCCACTTTTTGGAATGAAAAACCTTGATGAAACTTGTAGCAATTGAAGAGGTTTTGAAGATATGTTGATTTGGAATCAATTGAGAGTTGAAAGGAGGAATTTAGGTGAGAAAATCAGAAACAAATCTCTGGAAATGTAGTGTTTGGTTTGAGAGAAAATGAGAGAAGGAAAATGAGAAGTTAGTTGAGAAAATTGCCAAATGAGCTTTTCCCTCCTTTTTTATATCTTTAAAATCGGAAAATAGCTTATAATATCATAGAAAAATCTGGAGAAACCACTTTTGGATTAATAGCTCCTTAAAGATTCAAAGTTCCAACCCTTTATAAAACAGCCACCAAACTTGCGAAAATTACATTTTGGTCACTAGCCAAAATGTCACACTTCCAAAACTCATTTTCCAAAATTGATTTCACAGTTCACTTAATTATATTAAAAGATGATTTTAGAACATTTTTCCATATTCTTAATGCAACCCGAACTAGGCTTTCCTAATTTAACCTCTTAAGATTCGAACAGCACTTTGACCAACCGGTCAACGCCCAAAACTCCTAAGCCCAAAACCGGGGCGTTACAGAAACCTTCAGGAACACATGGTCACCAACCGCAAACTCAATCTCCTTACGCTTCAAATCCGCGTAAGACTTCTGTCGATCAGAAGCCGCCTTTAACCGCTCACAAATGAGCTTCACCTTCTCGGCTGTTCCTTTCAACAAAGCCGGCATCAAGACCAACTTCTGACATGTTTCAGCCCAGCAAAGAGGAGTTCTGCACTTCCTTCCATACATGGATTCATAAGGTGCCATTTGAATACTTGCATGGTAGCTATTATTATAAGCAAACAACACCTCAATATATCCTCAAGCACTTGGATAACACGCTCAGACTATCCATCCGACTGTGGATGATAAGAAGTACTGAAATTCAGCCGCGAACACAAAGCTTGATGCAAACACTCCCAAAATCGCGATGTGAACCTCGGATCTCTATCTGACACAATAGATTTTGGTACCCCATGCAGACGCACAATCTCAGCAATGTACAACTCTGCAAGCTTATCCAAGGTATACGTGGTATGCACAGGTAAAAAATGCGCACACTTCGTAAGGCGATCGACAGTCACCCACACTGAATTCTTCTTTAATGATGATAAAGGTAAACCAGACACAAAATCCAAGGTGATTCTTTCCCACTTTCATTCACGAATCCTCAACGGTTGCAACAAACCCTGAAGGAAATTGATGCTCAGCCTTAACCCGCTGACAAACCATGCACCTACCCACATAATCTGCAACATCTTTCTTCAAACCCACCCAATAGTACTCATCCTTCAGATCACGATACATCTTTGTACTACCAGGGTGCATAGCAAAAGGACTACTATGAGCTTCAGTCAAAATAGTACGCCTCAACTCCGCATCATTTAGCATTACTATCTGACTTTCAAAACATAGAACTCCATCATCATTGAAACAAAAATCTGATGGTCTATCCTCAGCGATGTCCTGAACATGTGGC
The DNA here is from genome assembly GCA_958450335.1 of Hibiscus tridactylites. NCBI lineage: Eukaryota > Viridiplantae > Streptophyta > Magnoliopsida > Malvales > Malvaceae > Hibiscus > Hibiscus tridactylites. The sequence goes on along the minus strand of OY288289.1, from coordinate 42,314,018 downwards.
ACCAAAGAATCATCCAACAACTTCTTATCCTTAATCAACTGAACCAGAGATGGTCTCACTTGCAATTCAGCTACAAGATCTCCATCTCGCGAAATGCTCAAGCTAGCAAACATAGCCCTTAACTCAATCGCCACTCTCCCGCTCAAGGCATCTAGCACAACATTAGCTTTCCCGGATGGTACTCGATCGTCAGATCATAATATTTAAGCAACTCCACCCAACGTCGTTGCCTAAGATTCAACTCCTTCTGAGACATCAAATAGTTCAAACTCTTGTGATTCGTATACACAGTACACTTCTCACCATACAGATAATGTCTCCAAATCTTCAAAGCAAAAACCACCGCAGCTAACTCAATATCATGCGTAGGATAATTGCGCTCATGCACCTTCAACTGTCGCGATGCATAAGCCACCACCTTACCCTCTTGCATTAGCACACACCCCAAACCAACATAGGATGCGTCACTGTACACCACAAACTCTTTTCCTGATTCAAGTTGAACCAAGATAGGAGCTTGCGTCAAAGCTGTCTTGAGCTTCTCAAAAGCTTGTTGTCTTGCTTCCATCCACTCATACTTGACATCTTTTTGCAACAAATTTGTCAAAGGAGCAGCAATCTTCGAAAATCCATCCACAAACCTCCGGTAATATCCTGCCAACCCACGGAAACTACGGACCTCATGAACGGACTTAGGAGGCTTCCAATTCATCACCGCCTCAATCTTCTGAGGATCAACACGAATCCCCTCCACCGAAACCACATGACCAAGAAACACAACTTCCTTTAGCCAAAACTCACACTTGCTCAGCTTAGCATAAAGCTGATTTTCCAGAAGCGCTTGCAAGACAACCCTCAAATGACCTTCATGCTCCTCATCGGTACGAGAGTACACAAGGATATCGTCAATGAACACCACAACAAACTTGTCCAAGTATTCATGGAATACTCTATTCATCATGTCCATGAAAGAAGCAGGAGCATTCGTCAAGCCAAACGGCATTACAAGGAACTCATAATGCCCATACCTCGTTCTAAAGGTTGTTTTCGGCACATCCACATCTTTCACCTTAAGTTAATAATATACTGACATTAAGTCAATCTTGGAAAACACAGCCGCTCCCCGAAACTGATAAAAAAGATTATCAATCCTTGCAAAAGGATACTATTCTTGATAGTCAACTTGTTCAGGTGACGATAATCAATGCACGTTCTCATAGTGCCATCCTTCTTCTTCACAAACAAGACCGGTGCACCTCACGGCGACACACTAGGCCGAATGAATCCACGGTCAAGCAACTACTGAAGCTGCGTCTTCAATTCCTTCAACTCCTTAGGTGCCATGTGATAGGAAGCAATGGACACTGAAGTTGTGTTTTCGTACAGCTCAATTCCAAACTCCACCTCTCGACTAGGCGGCAATCCAGGTAACTCCTCTGGAAACACTCCAGGGAACTCGCGTACAATTCTTATATCTTGAACGCGCAACTCCTTGGAACTAGGATTCATCACAAATGCTAGGTAAGCCTCGCAACCTTGCCTCAGCATTCGACTCGCTTCTAATGCAGACACCACATTAGCAAGAAACTTCACATTCTCACCTACCACCACCACTTCATAATCATCCGCAAGTTTCAGCGAAACTCACTTGCTTTCAAAATCCACTACAGCTCGATGTTCAACAAGCCAATCCATACCAAGGATTACATCAAAGCCATAGAATGGTAATTCTATGAGATCAACAAGAAAAACATGATTTTGCACTTTCAAGGGACATCTCCTATACAACTTTCGCGTTACAACCGTCTCACCAAAGGATCTAGTCACACGCATACCTACATCAAAAGACTCAATAAGTAAACCAAGCATTTGGGCATATTCAAGCAATATGTACGAGTGTGTAGATCAAGAATCATTCGAAGAAAGTAATGATAAGGATTGCAAAGTAAAAGTACCTGCGATCACATCCGTATCATTCCTTCCCTCCCGCTGAGCATACACTCGAGCCTGACCGCCACCCTCAGGTTGTACGGCCACAACATGTGCTACGTTCCTGCCACCATCATCTCTGCGCTGGAAATTACCATGGCCGCGCCCACGACCTCTCTGTGGCTCAGCTGCCCTCGCCAGAGCCTGTCCTCTCTCAGAGGATGAGGACAATCTTTCTTCAAATGTCCATGGTTCCCACAATTCCACCATGTTCCAAGATTACCCTAACACTCACCATCATGCCGTCTACCACAACGGTTACACTCAGGTGTCCTCAGAACAACATTAGGTCCTTGCAGCCCTCTACCAGGGTTACCACCACCCTGTCTAGCATCATAATGCGTCCACCTATCCTTATGCCTCTTGTTGCAGTCTCTACCATAGTCGTGTTCAGCCGCTCACTTTTCGGAGCTAGATCTACCCGCTTGACTAACCAGACCAACGTTCGACTCAATGTCCTTGACTCTAGTGACCCATATATCGAAATCTGTATAATTAGCCGCAAGGATAAAAGTCTTCACATCCGTTACCAATCCATAAAGGAATCTCTCGCACCTCTCCCGCTCATTAGGGATTAGCTCAGGTGCATACTGATTGTGGCAGACAAACTGAATTTCATACTCAGCTACCGTCATGCTACCTTGCACAAGAGACATAAATTCTCTTTTCTTCTCATCTAGGAATCGCACACCCAGATACTTCCGCTTGAACACACTCAGGAAGAACGTCCAAGTCACCTCATCATCCTCAATCCTAGAGATAGTGGTCATCCACCACGTATAAGCATCACCATGCAGCAGTGATACAACACAACCCAGCTTCTACACATTATTGTAGTTCATCTGTCCCAAAATCCGCTTGGTGTTCTCTAACCAAGACTCAGATCCTTCCGGAGATAAACCTCTAAACTCAGTCCCTCCCAAACTGAGAAAACGTTCCAAAGGCAATCTCACATTGGCATGATCCTGATGTGCAGCTCCATGAGCTCCAGCTACTGCTGCCTGGAAAGCTCCACCAATAGCCTGAATCAGCATGGTCATGTCAGTAGCAGCTTGCCCCTTTGCACCCTCTGGTCCTGCAACCCCAGCACCAACATCTTCATTACCAGCTCCAACACCACCACCACCGAATGGTCCACCACCAGGTGGAGGAGGGGGTAGATTCTCAGCATTCTCCTCATTCTCATTCTGATCCATAGCTCTTGTATTTATCCTCAGCTCTCTGCGTGGCCCCATTTACAAAGAAAACAATGCACTGACAAAAATGCAATAAACACAATTAGGCACAATAAGGTAAGTAATCCAAGTACTCAAGCTCATTTTTGAAAACATTTCCCCTCATTAGTTTTGATATGGCAATGGGATCCTCTATCACACTCCAAACATAACATAATATCACAAACACATCACAATTGAATCATACACCACTATTCACACAACCTTCTTCCACCCAAAAGGCACACCATGCAATTATGCATACATCACCCACATCACAAATCCCAATTATACGAAAACCTAGCTCTGATACCACCAAATGTAACCCCCTTAGCCGGCCTAGACGGTTGAACCATGCTACGAAGGTTACACGGGGAAAACCAAAGTCAACTTGAAAGTTAACCTTGATTCACGACCCTTTTTTCTTTTTAATCTTGTCTAGATACACGTTAACCATAAGCGAGTACTCACCAAATACAATTGAGAAAGACACAGCGATCGGATAACATATAGGGACTCAATTGCACTTTACATAAGTTTAGGGACCAAAATGTAATTTCTGTAAATTAGAAGGTCTTCATTGATTTTAATGTTACCATTATGAAATTAGTCATGTTACATGCTTCTCTGACAAATTTTATCTTAATTGGAAATCTCAAGCTCAAACAATTGCAAACTTAACATTTAGGACTAAAATATAAAGCATGCAAACTTCAGAACAATTCGAACCTGTGTCCAACGGTCACCCATTACGAAACACCCACATGCCGTATCGAACACTGGATCGAAACGACGTTGAATGTTTCGATACGCGGGTGTGTTCCGAGACTAGTTCCAAAACATGGCATTCCAGTAGTCAAACCGTTTCGAAACAGCCTCCATTGTTTCGAAACACGAAGGCCATTTTAGGTCCTCGTTTCGAAACACTAAAGGGTGTTTCGATACGATTTGCCCAGAAACTGCAGCAAGAATGGTTTTTCACCCAAAACCTAGTCTAACACATTCCAAGGACTCTCTAATCATACCAACAAGTCAACACGCATATAAGGTACATATTTGGAACACTAGGACACAATCATAGCATCAAACGTGATATCTTATTAGTCTAGAGGCATGCACCCTATTACCAACTCCCAAATAGGCAATCCAATCACAAAACAAGAAAATAAGGCCATTTACAAATCAATCTAGACAAAGCAACATGCCACTACCATAGGGAGTTCAACACATCTCCCCAAATACAAATCTTGGTTTCCCATTGCCAATTTATCAAAACTAAGGTGTATGAAAAACTTCACCATACGTGAGCTTGGACTTCCTTGGATGAACTTAGCTTCCTTGATGCCCGAAAATACCTCAACTATCTGCATTATTGGTAAAAGAGAGAGCATAAGCACAAATGCTTAGTGAGGCATGCTCTAAAGAAAACTAACACAATAATGCACATTTGAAAACACTTCCATCAAAAGCTTTTGAACATCATGCTCATTCTAACACGTGCTTGGAAACCTTCCAAAACAACTTCTCATTGAAACCACATGTACCTCAATTCTATCTCATGCATTTACCAATGCAAAATCCATGGCAAGGCCATACACATGCTTGTAACATCAAAGCATTTCTAATACAAATCTCATATGCATATCTCATAGCATAAATCATTTCATCAAAGGTACATGTGTAACAAAAACCATTTCATCATTTATATTGGCATTTAACATCTCATTAATACTCGGATATGCAGACACATTTCTACACTAGACTCTTCCGGTGGAATCTCGCATCACAGTACTCACTTGTCTAGCAACATGGCTTCCGGTGGAATCTCTCATCACCGTACTCACATGGCGGAATCTCTCATCGCCACAAAGCTTGGATATTTCACCAAGTCCTACCCAATGGAATGCCCATCATCGGAATATCTCCCTTTGGCTTAACCAAAGAGCACGTACGAATTTTTAGTTTATAGTGCACTCTCATCCTATTGATCGATCAATTATATCCGGTAAGTTTCTCAACATCTATGCCAATATAATGTGTTAAAACATCACCACACCTACTGTTTTTCATGCAATATAATTCAAATGTTTTCTCATCACGTTTCAAAACATAAATCATGCTTTGCTTCTTAAAGAAAAAGAAATGAGAGAAAATTAGAGAAAAGTGGTTATGAAAGTCAAAGGTAGTTTATCACCTTTATTTTATTTAATTAAATCATTAATTAAATCACCCAAATTAAGGAAAATCTGATGAAAACATTTTTGGTAAATTAGCTCCTTAAAGATTCAAAGTTTCAATCCTTTACAAAACAATCACCACTAAACTTTGTAAAAACTGTGATTTGGTCACTACATCGAAATGTAGTATTTCCAAACCCTATTTCATAAAATTGATTTCACCATTCACTTTTATATATTAAATGAGGATTTTTAGACATTTTCTATATTTTTAAAGCATCCCGAACTAGGTTTTCCCTAAAACCTCCTTTTATATTCAAACCGTTTTTCGGACCGGTCTGGTCAGACCCTAAACTTCTAAGCGCAAAATTGGGGTGTTATACGTACCCACTATATTGATTCAATCTAAGGATTAATGATTAAAAAATATGTTTAACATTGTATATTGTTGTATAACATTGACATTGATAAGCATGAGATCATATATATATTGATACTTGACATATTGTTGTTCATATTGCTTGTGACTACCTCACTAGGCATCGTATGCCTAACGTGTCTCATCTCATGCATTTTCAGGTTGAAAGGATCATGTGTCAGAGGATCGGATTGGAAAAACAATACAAGTCACGACAAGCCTAAACGTAAAGTATTTTGATCTTAAGAACTCATATGAAGGTGGAAAAGTTGTTGAACTAGTCATTTATGCCCATTTTGTTATGTTTATATGCATATGTTGTATGATCATGAAACTTGGCTCTAAATGGCCTTTTTGGTTGGCTTAAGAATGGCTTAAAAGTGCATACTTGGCTCATAAAGGTCAAAACATAGTAAACAAATTTTATGATCATGAAACTTGGCATGCTAGTAGTTTATACCATTGAAATATTGTGTGTGAAATTTCATTGCATTTACACATCGTTCAATAGGTCTAATTGAATAAATAACAGAAAAAATCTATCATTATAGGTCAGGCTGTATCGAAACGGGTGATGGCGTTTCGATACGGGTAAGCATAATTCAGCCTGAGGAATGGGGCGTATCGGAACGATTTATGGCAGTTTCGAAACATTTTGTCACTAGAATCCTTCATTTCGGTATGGGTTTATAATGTATTGAAATGAGTCAAAGTCAAAGTCAAAGGAAGTCAACTCGTTTCAATACAGGGCATGCTTGTATCGATACGGTCTAATGGGTAAGGTCAACAAGGGTTGACCATCGTTCACCCGTTTCGAAACAACCCTATAGTGTTTCGATACGGGGTTTGTTAAGTTAGTTAAAGGCATATTAAATAATTTGCAAGGTTCACACTTTAGTCATTGAATATTGAAAGATTAAATTGAATGACTTAATGGTCTCCAAGTTGATTGATATTTTACAGATATATTAATAATGTAGTGAATTTCAATCTGATAAAGTCGATTGCATTGAAGGACCTCTAATTTGTTTAATTTATATTTTAGTTCCCAAAACTTAAATTAATTGCAATTTAGCTCCGATTGATTAATTATTGCTTGCTATGGATTAATTGGACTAAAATGTGTTGAGGCATTGTGTTATTGTATGATATTGGTTTAAAGGTTAATATTAAAAAGGAAACTTTGTCGCACCGATTACTGTATTGATCATCGTTAGCACCTTCCGACCCGGTTCTCGACTAGACCGGGAAGGTGGTGTTACAACTTGTCTCGGAAGGTGTTTTTCGAATGGTTTCTTAAGGAACAATATAGGATATGTTCAAATACTTTAAGGCTTAGAATGGCTTACCGAGAGTTGGTTTCCGACTGAGAGCATCCGCAATCACGTTGGCTTTCCCAAGATGATAGTCAATAACCAAATCATAATCTTTCAACAATTCCATACATCTTCTTTGTCTTAAATTAAGATCTTTCCAAGTAAGGAGATACTTCAGACTTTTGTGATCGGTAAACATGTGTCATTTTTCACCGTACAAGTAATGTCTCCAGATTATGAGTGTAAAGACGATGTCAGCTAACTCGAGGTCGTGTGTCGGGTAATTGAGATCACATGGCTTCAATTTCTGGGATGCGTATGCTACTACATTTTCACCTTGCATCAAGACACAACCAAATTCCGAATGGGAGGGGTCACTATAGACTGTGAATTCTTTTCCTCGCTCAGGTTGGATCAAAACCGCGGCATGAGTTAATGCTTGCTTCAATTGGTCAAAGCTTCTTTTCTAATTTTCGTACCAATCAAATCGCTGATCCTTTCAGATGAGTTTTATTACCGGTAAAGTGATCGTAGAGAAGCCTCTAACGAACCTTCGGTAATAACCGGCTAAACTGCGAATCTCACCAACATTCTTCGGATGTTGCCAATCAAGGATAGCTTGAATCTTTTTAGAGTCGACTTTGATTCCTTCGGCGGAGTTCACGTGACCAAGGAAAGAATCTTTCGATAGCCAAAACACAAATTTGGAGAATTTGGCGAACAATTGGCGTTCTCGGAGAGTTTGTAGCACAATTTAGAGGTATTCAACATGTTCCTCCATATTTCGGGAATAGACAAAAATGTCATCGATGAAGACAACAACAAACTTATCGAGATAGGGCTTTAACACTCGGTTCATCAGGTTCATAAATGTGGTAGGAGCATTCGTTAACCCAAAAGGCATAACAAGAAATTTGAAGTGACTGTATCTAGTATGGAAAGCAGTTTCATGGACGTCTTCATCCTTCACTTTCATTTGATAGTAACCCGATCGAAGATCAATCTTAGGGAAAACCGATGCTTCCCCGAGTTGATCAAAAAGACCTTCAAATCTCGGCAAGGGATACATGTTTTTGGTAGTCACCCGATTCAACTAACGATAGTCGATGCAAAGCGGTATCGAGCCATCTTTCTTTTTCACAAACAATATCGGAGCACCCCAGGGAGATGTGCTCGATCGTATGAAGCCCTTGTCTTGTAACTCTTAGAGCTGCTTCTTCAACTCCTTCAATTCAACTGTGCCATCCGATAAGGTATGATAGACACCGTGATAGTTCCGGGTTGAATGTCAATCCCAAACTCTAGTTCACGCGTCAGGGGAAGACTGGGGAGTTCCTCAGGAAAGACATCAACGAATTCGAAAACAACAGGAATATAGGGTAAGCTAAAATCGTATTCATCTTGTAATACTGTCGCAACCCCTTTTTAGGCGGCCTTTAACTTTTTGGAAAACATTTTAAAATCAACAGAGTCACCACCAATCTTTTTGTTTAAAAAGTGTGATTGGATCACTTTAAAACAGGGTTATTTAAATAAAAAATTGTTTTAATAAAACAACGATTTTGGTCTACGAAAGCTAGAAAACATGTTTGGGGGTCGATTACGCGTGGGGAAGGGTTAGCACTCCCACAATGCCAAAAATTGGTACCTAATTGATTTCAACATCGTTTTCAAAATTGGAATTTGCAAGTTCAGAAAGGTTCGACTTTATTTGTCTGATTAATGAATATCAAACTATTTTAAAGACCTTATCGCCTAGGAAATGAAATTTAATCACCGCCAACATTTCTGGTGCTAACACGTCAATCTCGTTTCTTAAGACACCGCATTAACATGATTTAACTTTTCAAGCAACATGGAAATTCAATGTGTTGAATATTTTTATACATTCTAGGTTTGATTATTTTAAACCCTAAAAAGGTCTAAGTCTTTTATTCCTATTTAAGGGTTTGAGTTTGTTTAAGTGTGACTTATATTTTTGTGAAGAAAATCTTTCTACAAACACTTATCTACCTAAGCTTTTAGAACCTAGTCTGAAGTTTTGGCCTATTTCTAAAGAACAAGCAAGAAACTTGATTTTTTTTCTGTTTTACTTTTTATTGTTTCTTTTAAAAACCTTTTATTCTTTTCTTTTTCAACTTTAAAACTAAAACCATTTTTTGACATTTTCGTTTTTTAGTCTTATTGATTTTCTACATTTTTATTTGTATTACCAAAAATAGTTTTTCTTTTAAAATTTTAAAGATTATTATTATTTCTTATTTCAATTTTTTTAAAAAAAAAAGCTTTTCTTAAAGGATGACTTGAAAAAAAATTAAAAACCTTTTTTTAGAAAAGATATTTTTCTTTACGTTTTTAAACATTTATTCTCTTGAAATTCTAAGCTTCTACCTATGGTTACTTTTTATCAAAGCGCTTTTTTAAAATTTTATCTTTTATTTTTTCCTTTTTTTAGAAAACTTATTATTTATTTTTTGAAAACACCCTCATTTACTCTTTTTTTTCTAAAAAAAGAACCTTCTTAAAATTACCTAAGAAACTTTATTATTAAATTTCAAAATCCATTTTTATTTTCTAATAAATTAAGATCCTTTTTATATTTTCCATCCATGATTTATTATCTTCTAATTAAACCCCTTGATTATAGTTTTTTTAAAACAAACATTAATTCATTTTTATTCCTAAATCTAAAAGGATAAAAACCATTTTAAGTTTCAATTATTTCATTTTTAAGATCAAAATTTTAAATATAACATTTTTAAACATGCAAGAATTTTAAAAATTAAATTGAAAACTAAACAAAATTATTACCAGATTCAAGAAACGAACACAACACAAAGAAAATAAAATTCAACCAAAACAAGTATAAAATTCACTAAATAAATTTTAAAGATAAGAATTTTATCGAAAACGAAGAACTCGTATGCGATCCTTCTCGAATTTCTTCCCAAAGACATCTAAAAAATATCCCAAAACCCGAACTTCACTCCAAAAATTTCCAGTAAACTAAGAGAATTTTTTAAGGATTTGCGAAATTTTTTAGCTTTGTTTTTTTTGCTCTCCAAGTGTGTGTTAAACAAAGGGGTTTAGGGGGGCTTATACTTGAATTTGAGCTTACAAATCAAGAAAAATTGGAATTTAACCCTCAAATTGGAGCCAAAATCAGACAAGAGGCATGATCCTCGGTAAAACCCCCAAAAATAATCCGATTTGATTCAAATTCGGGGTTGAATTTTCCCCTTCATTCGAGCTTTAATTTAAACCCTTTTCACTATTTTTGCAAATTCCGACAACATCGGTGGACGACGGCAAGCGACGTTGGTGCTTTTGGGTCAGCGACGGCGAGACGGGTCGACTGACACCAACGACGACGGTAGCTGTGGCCGGTGGACAGTGAACGACCCCCTAGAAGTGGCGCGTGACGCGCGGTGGTTCCCTCCATTATTTATTTATTTATTTTCTATTTTTATTTATTATTTTTTGCTGTTATTTTTTGTTTAACTTTTTTTACATTTATTATTTTTTACCCAAATGGTTTTTTTTAAAAGTGGCTTTTCAAGCATATATATTTGCACTTTTTCAAGGTGAGTTTATTATTTGATATTTTTTGAAATGGGTTTTAAAAATGGGCTTTTTGGGATGGGCTTTTTGGGTTCTTTTATTTTAAAAGGGGCTTTATTATTTAAAAAAAAGTTTTTTTATTATTTATTTGATAATGGTGGGTGAAAATCTAGTGATAACAGTTGCCCCTCTTTGCTTATCTCTGTGTAACATGGATAAAGCAAAGACCAAAAGGCACTGATTTTCATTGATTTTCTGGTTGGCTCCATTCTCTTGATGCCTGGACGAACATGCATGTTCTATTCTCCAAATGCCCGTATAGATGAACGGATTCCATTCTCCAAATGCCCGAATGGATAGGCTGGTTCTATTCTCTAGATGCCTGAATATATGAGCAAATTTCATTCTCCAAACGCCCGAACAGATAGGCTGATTCTATTCTCCTTATGCTCGAATAGCTGAGCTGGTTTCCGTTCTCCAAATCCCCGAAAGGATAGGCTGGTTCCATTCTTCATATACTCGAATAGTTGAGCTGGGTTCTATTCTCCCAAATGCTCGAATAGCTAAGCTGGGTCCTATTCTCCCAAATGCTCAAACATATAGATAGATTCTTCTGAAAAATTTCATCCTCCTTATACTTGGATGAATAATCAAACATGCTTCAAAAGATTTCATCCTCCTTATGCTTGGATGAATAAGAAAACTCCAAAGATTTCATCCTCCTTATGCTTGGATGAATAAGCAAACATGCTTCAAAAGGTTTCATCCCCCTTATGCTTGGACGAATAAGCAAACTCCAAAGATTTCATCCTCCTTATGCTTAGATTAATAAGCAACCTCTAAAAGATTTCATCCTCCTCATGCTTGGATGAATAAGCAAACATGCTTCAAAAGGTTTCATCCCCCTTTATGCTTGGATGAATAAGCAAACTCCAAAAGATTTCATTCTCCTCATGCTTAGAATAATAAACAAACTCCATTCTCCTTACACCAGAATGGAAAAACGAATCTTATAAAATGTTTCATCCTCCTTATGTTTGGATGAATAAAAAACACCATTCTCCTTACGCCTGAACGGATAGATGAATCTTCTGAAAAATTTCATCGTCATTATGCTTGGATGAATAAGCAACCTCCATTCTCCTTACGCTTGAACGAATATGCGAATCTTCTGAAAAATTTCATCCTCCTTATGCTTGGATGAATAATCAAACAAGCTTCTCCTTCCGCCTGAACAAATAGGCGAATCTTTTAAAAAAAATTCATCCTCTTTATGCTTGGATTAATGAGCGGGTTCTATTCTCCAAATGCTCGAATAGATAAGCAACTCCCATTCTCCTTGCGCCCGAATAGATATGCGAGTTCTTTTACTGAAAGGTCCTTCGTATACTTGAAAAATGTGATATTCAATGCAATTATGATGTTCATGACCCTATGGATGCCTAAAACATGAATTCATGTCTCATTTCATTTTCTTTTTGAATTCTTTTTCTTAGAATTAATTTTTCCATACTTTTGCTCGCTCAATCCAAACAAGCAGTTATACTTTTTCACTGTATTTCTTTGACTAATGGAAAACATTTGACCTTTGCAAATTTGCTCTGTTAATCCAGTGATCTTGTACTCATGGTTGGAAAGACAAATTTCATCAACCGCCATTGCTTCGCCATTCTCATTCTTTATTTCTCTTTGCTTCATCAAAAACATATGAACTTCATAGGCAAATCTCTCAAGATCTTCTATCATTGTAGCTGATACATCAATATTGAGTGAAAGGCTTCTTGGTCTGATCTTGAAAGCTTCAAGTCTTCATACGCCCCTTGAAATATTAAGCACCTTTAGTGCTTCTTGTGAGTTTTCAAATTCTTTCCCCTACAAGTCATCTTGAATTGCTTGCATGTGAAAGCTTATATCCATCTTGGATATCTTCAAATGATGTTGACTCTTTAATCTCTTCTTCTCACGCCTATTAATACCGAGGGCCGTAAATCATTGGCCAACAAAGACTACCCCCAATCTGATGGCATGGTTTGCTTCTCAAGTGCAATTCTATCTCTTTTCATGCTTTACAGCTTTTGCATCTTATGTGTGGATCTTTCTTGACAACACGGCTCACATCAAACTCTTCAACGCATGTGTTTCTTCTTCTTTTTTCTCTTTTTACCTTATCATGTAAGGCGGTGCCCCCGTTTAAACCGAGGTTCAATTATCAGCCACTTCATTATTTCCTGAAGCGATGTAAACACTCGTTCATGATTCCCTACGGTTGGGATCAATACCAAGAAATCTTTTGCTTTTCATGAATCTATGTCAGCCTACTTGTAAGATGCAAGAAAAGGCTAGAAATGATAGTTCAAAGGAAAAAGCCATAACAAACGCAAGAAAAGGCTAAAATGGGAATTTTATGAAAATATTCATGGCAAACACGAGAATAGGGAAAACTCACATGCCCCAAATTCATTGTATGAATGATTCAAGAATCCGTCAACTAGATTGTGCCCCGCTTTTAACTGGCTCTCTTTTGCTCACACACTCCCAAATTTCAATTTTCCCACTTTTCTAATCTCAATCAGACATTAGAAGCTCGAGGTCCCTGAATAAAGGTTAACTCAATTAGGCGGAATGTGATCTGAAGATGAAATCCTTTTCTCAAATATTCATGTGTTATCCAAATGGTCTTTTAAGGCTTGTAATGTAGGCTAGGCTCGGGTTGCCAAAGAAAATGATATAGAGGCTCAAATACACATTTTAAAGGCGATTAAACCAAGGATAATCTTTTTCTTGACGAAATCACTATTCTTCTTCTTTTATTCTTTGGATCACTCTAGACTGTCCATTTTGGGTTTTCACCCTAGATTTCATTTCCTTTATATGTCTCATCCTAAGGATTCGTTTCAATTTTTCCTTCCAATTTCTTCTTTTCTCCTTTGTTCTTTCTTTTTCTTTTCTTCTTCTTCTCTTGTTTTCCTTTCTTTTTACTTTTCTTTTTCCTTCCTTCCTTTCCTTTTCTTTTCTTTTTTCTCTCTTTCTTTTTCAAATTTTTCTTTCTCCTTATTTTCCTTTTTGTGTCTTTTTCATTTCAAATTTAGGACATTTGCTTAATTTGTCGTGTTTCCTTTGCATTTTTAATCATTTTTGTCCTCTAGTGTTGGGGAGTAATCCTTGTTTAGGGTTCAAACAGAAGAAAAATAATATCAGGCTCAAAGGGGGACAACAATTGGATTTTTTCATTTTTTTATTCGTAAAGGGAAATGAAGGAATGCCAAATTTTATTTCACACACAAATACCGTTGAAGAGAAGCAGTCCTCAGTTGGTAGATGTTATAGAGTTATCACTTTATTCAAGGACCCAAACAACAATGTATGAGAGTAAAATTCACTTAAAATCTGTATATTAAACCTAAACACACATTTTGCCCCTCTATCTTAGGATTAGATTCAAGAATCATTCATACAATCAATAATATGGACTCTGTAAAGAAGATGTATGCTTGAAAAGAAATGGATGTAGAATGAAAATAAGGGAAAAGGATGAAACAAAAATGAGAAATGTTTGCCACTTGGAAAAAAATGCATCTTTAAACAAGTAAATTGACCTAGGAGCCCTTAGAAAAGATCCATATTTCTCGCGGGAAAAGGAAAACGGGTTGGTTCTAAGCATGATCCCAACTGTCTAGAGAAATTTAAGCATTATTCCATGAAAGCATAAATTCTAGCCAATCTTGCCTCCAACGACTTCGTGACAAAACTCTAAAAGCGTTCGTCATCTTCTTCTCTCTCGAGTCTTCCACTTGTGATGGCTGCCAATATCAACTCTCCATTCATGACTATGTTTGCAAAACCTTCTGTGGAGTGATTTAACATATAGTCATAGAATGGACCATTTAGAGTCTCTACAAACATTAGAGTAACCTCATTTTCCGAAAGTGGATGTTGAACTTGGGCTGCCACATCTCGCCATCTCTGGGCATACTGGCGGAAGCTCTCATTGGGCTTTTGTTCCATATTCTGCAGTACAATCCTACTTGGGGCCATATATGTTACATACCCATACTATTTGAGGAAAGCTTTCGATGAATCTCTCCAAGTGCGTATGTTGACCCGGCTCAATTGAGCATACCATCAGATAGCGGACCCAGATAGACTGCCTCGGAAACAATGGATCAACAACTTCTCATTTTCTAAATGTGGTGATATTTTCCGACAATACATGGTCAAATGTGCCAGCGGACATGTTGTTCCATTATAATTTTCAAAGTCAGGGGCCTTAAACTTTAAACTCAAATCTCATGCATATATGCCACCATAACTACTTCTTTCTTGAGAAGATTTATTATCTTCTAATTAAACCCCTTGATTATAGTTTTTTTAAAACAAACATTAATTCATTTTTATTCCTAAATCTAAAAGGATAAAAACCATTTTAAGTTTCAATTATTTCATTTTTAAGATCAAAATTTTAAATATAACATTTTTAAACATGCAAGAATTTAAAAAATTAAATTGAAAACTAAACAAAATTATTACCAGATTCAAGAAACGAACACAACACAACGAAAATAAAATTCAACCAAAACAAGTATAAAATTCACTAAATAAATTTTAAAGATAAGAATTTTATCGAAAACGAAGAACTCGTATGCGATCCTTCTCGAATTGCTTCCCAAAGACATCTAAAAAATATCCCAAAACCCGAACTTCACTCCAAAAATTTCCAGTAAACTAAGAGAATTTTTTAAGGATTTGCGAAATTTTTTAGCTTTGTTTTTTTGCTCTCCAAGTGTGTGTTAAACAAAGGGGTTTAGGGGGGCTTATACTTGAATTTGAGCTTACAAATCAAGAAAAATTGGAATTTAACCCTCAAATTGGAGCCAAAATCAGACAAGAGGCATGATCCTCGGTAAAACCCCCAAAAATCATCCGATTTGATTCAAATTCGGGGTTGAATTTTCCCCTTCATTCGAGCTTTAATTTAAACCCTTTTCACTATTTTTTGCAAATTCCGACAACATCGGTGGACGACGACAAGCGACGTTGGTGCTTTTGGGTCAGCGACGGCGAGACGGGTCGACTGACACCAACGACGACGGTAGCTGTGGCCGGTGGACAGTGAACGACCCCCTAGAAGTGGCGCGAGACAGGGTTTTGGGGGAACCAGCCCATGTGCCTGCTCACACGCGCTAGGCGCGTGACGCGCGGTGGTTCCCTCCATTATTTATTTATTTATTTGCTATTTTTATTTATTATTTTTTGCTGTTATTTTTTGTTTAACTTTTTTTACATTTATTATTTTTTACCCAAATGGTTTTTTTTAAAAGTGGCTTTTCAAGCATATATATTTGCACTTTTTCAAGGTGAGTTTATTATTTGATATTTTTTGAAATGGGTTTTAAAAATGGGCTTTTTGGGATGGGCTTTTTGGGTTCTTTTATTTTAAAAGGGGCTTTATTATTTAAAAAAAAGTTTTTTTATTATTTATTTGATAATGGTGGGTGAAAATCTAGTGATAACAGTTGCCCCTCTTTGCTTATCTTTGTGTAACATGGATAAAGCAAAGACCAAAAGGCACTGATTTTCATTGATTTTCTGGTTGGCTCCATTCTCTTGATGCCTGGACGAACATGCATGTTCTATTCTCCAAATGCCCGTATAGATGAACGGATTCCATTCTCCAAATGCCCGAATGGATAGGCTGGTTCTATTCTCTAGATGCCTGAATATATGAGCAGATTTCATTCTCCAAATGCCCGAACAGATAGGCTGATTCTATTCTCCTTATGCTCGAATAGCTGAGCTGGTTTCCGTTCTCCAAATCCCCGAAAGGATAGGCTGGTTCCATTCTTCATATACTCGAATAGTTGAGCTGGGTTCTATTCTCCCAAATGCTCGAATAGCTGAGCTGGGTCCTATTCTCCCAAATGCTCAAACATATAGATAGATTCTTCTGAAAAATTTCATCCTCCTTATACTTGGATGAATAATCAAACATGCTTCAAAAGATTTCATCCTCCTTATGCTTGGATGAATAAGAAAACTCCAAAGATTTCATCCTCCTTATGCTTGGATGAATAAGCAAACATGCTTCAAAAGGTTTCATCCCCCTTATGCTTGGACGAATAAGCAAACTCCAAAGATTTCATCCTCCTTATGCTTAGATTAATAAGCAACCTCTAAAAGATTTCATCCTCCTCATGCTTGGATGAATAAGCAAACATGCTTCAAAAGGTTTCATCCCCCTTTATGCTTGGATGAATAAGCAAACTCCAAAAGATTTCATTCTCCTCATGCTTAGAATAATAAACAAACTCCATTCTCCTTACACCAGAATGGAAAAACGAATCTTATAAAATGTTTCATCCTCCTTATGTTTGGATGAATAAAAAACACCATTCTCCTTACGCCTGAACGGATAGATGAATCTTCTGAAAAATTTCATCGTCATTATGCTTGGATGAATAAGCAACCTCCATTCTCCTTACGCTTGAACGAATATGCGAATCTTCTGAAAAATTTCATCCTCCTTATGCTTGGATGAATAATCAAACAAGCTTCTCCTTCCGCCTGAACAAATAGGCGAATCTTTTAAAAAAAATTCATCCTCTTTATGCTTGGATTAATGAGCGGGTTCTATTCTCCAAATGCTCGAATAGATAAGCAACTCCCATTCTCCTTGCGCCCGAATAGATATGCGAGTTCTTTTACTGAAAGGTCCTTCGTATACTTGAAAAATGTGATATTCAATGCAATTATGATGTTCATGACCCTATGGATGCCTAAAACATGAATTCATGTCTCATTTCATTTTCTTTTTGAATTCTTTTTCTTAGAATTAATTTTTCCATACTTTTGCTCGCTCAATCCAAACAAGCAGTTATACTTTTTCACTGTATTTCTTTGACTAATGGAAAACATTTGACCTTTGCAAATTTGCTCTGTTAATCCAGTGATCTTGTACTCATGGTTGGAAAGACAAATTTCATCAACCGCCATTGCTTCGCCATTCTCATTCTTTATTTCTCTTTGCTTCATCAAAAACATATGAACTTCATAGGCAAATCTCTCAAGATCTACTATCATTGTAGCTGATACATCAATATTGAGTGAAAGGCTTCTTGGTCTGATCTTGAAAGCTTCAAGTCTTCATACGCCCCTTGAAATATTAAGCACCTTTAGTGCTTCTTGTGAGTTTTCAAATTCTTTCCCCTACAAGTCATCTTGAATTGCTTGCATGTGAAAGCTTATATCCATCTTGGATATCTTCAAATGATGTTGACTCTTTAATCTCTTCTTCTCACGCCTATTAATACCGAGGGCCGTAAATCATTGGCCAACAAAGACTACCCCCAATCTGATGGCATGGTTTGCTTCTCAAGTGCAATTCTATCTCTTTTCATGCTTTACAGCTTTTGCATCTTATGTGTGGATCTTTCTTGACAACACGGCTCACATCAAACTCTTCAACGCATGTGTTTCTTCTTCTTTTTTCTCTTTTTACCTTATCATGTAAGGCGGTGCCCCCGTTTAAACCGAGGTTCAATTATCAGCCACTTCATTATTTCCTGAAGCGATGTAAACACTCGTTCATGATTCCCTATTGTTGGGATCAATACCAAGAAATCTTTTGCTTTTCATGAATCTATGTCAGCCTACTTGTAAGATGCAAGAAAAGGCTAGAAATGATAGTTCAAAGGAAAAAGCCATAACAAACGCAAGAAAAGGCTAAAATGGGAATTTTATGAAAATATTCATGGCAAACACGAGAATAGGGAAAACTCACATGCCCCAAATTCATTGTATGAATGATTCAAGAATCCGTCAACTAGATTGTGCCCCGCTTTTAACTGGCTCTCTTTTGCTCACACACTCCCAAATTTCAATTTTCCCACTTTTCTAATCTCAATCAGACATTAGAAGCTCGAGGTTCCTGAAGAAAGGTTAACTCAATTAGGCAGAATGTGATCTGAAGATGAAATCCTTTTCTCAAATATTCATGTGTTATCCAAATGGTCTTTTAAGGCTTGTAATGTAGGCTAGGCTCGGGTTGCCAAAGAAAATGATATAGAGGCTCAAATACACATTTTAAAGGCGATTAAACCAAGGAAAATCTTTTTCTTGACGAAATCACTATTCTTCTTCTTTTATTCTTTGGATCACTCTAGACTGTCCATTTTGGGTTTTCACCCTAGATTTCATTTCCTTTATATGTCTCATCCTAAGGATTCGTTTCAATTTTTCCTTCCAATTTCTTCTTTTCTCCTTTGTTCTTTCTTTTTCTTTTCTTCTTCTTCTCTTGTTTTCCTTTCTTTTTACTTTTCTTTTTCCTTCCTTCCTTTCCTTTTCTTTTATTTTTTCTCTCTTTCTTTTTCAAATTTTTCTTTCTCCTTATTTTCCTTTTTGTGTCTTTTTCATTTCAAATTTAGGACATTTGCTTAATTTGTCGTGTTTCCTTTGCATTTTTCATCATTTTTGTCCTCTAGTGTGGGGGAGTAATCCTTGTTTAGGGTTCAAACAGAAGAAAAATAATATCAGGCTCAAAGGGGGACAACAATTGGATTTTTTCATTTTCTTATTCGTAAAGGGAAATGAAGGAATGCCAAATTTTATTTCACACACAAATACCGTTGAAGAGAAGCAGTCCTCAGTTGGTAGATGTTATAGAGTTATCACTTTATTCGAGGACCCAAACAACAATGTATGAGAGTAAAATTCACTTAAAATCTGTATATTAAACCTAAACACACATTTTGCCCCTCTATCTTAGGATTAGACTCAAGAATCATTCATACAATCAATAATATGGACTCTGTAAAGAAGATGTATGCTTGAAAAGAAATGGATGTAGAATGAAAAGAAGGGAAAAGGATGAAACAAAAATGAAAAATGTTTGCCACTTGGAAAAAATGCATCTTTAAACAAGTAAATTGACCTAGGAGCCCTTAGAAAAGATCCATATTTCTCGCGGGAAAAGGAAAACGGGTTGGTTCTAAGCATGATCCCAACTGTCTAGAGAAATTTAAGCATTATTCCATGAAAGCATAAATTCTAGCCAATCTTGCCTCCAACGACTTCGTGACAAAACTCTAAAAGCGTTCGTCATCTTCTTCTCTCTCGAGTCTTCCACTTATGATGGGTGCCAATATCAACTCTCCATTCATGACTATGTTTGCAAAACCTTCTGTGGAGTGATTTAACATATAGTCATAGAATGGACCATTTAGAGTCTCCACAAACATTAGAGTAACCTCATTTTCCGAAAGTGGATGTTGAACTTGGGCTGCCACATCTCGCCATCTCTGGGCATACTGGCGGAAGCTCTCATTGGGCTTTTGTTCCATATTCTGCAGTACAATCCTACTTGGGGCCATATATGTTACATACCCATACTATTTGAGGAAAGCTTTCGATGAATCTCTCCAAGTGCGTATGTTGACCCGGCTCAATTGAGCATACCATCAGATAGCGGACCCAGATAGACTGCCTCGGAAACAATGGATCAACAACTTCTCATTTTCTAAATGTGGTGATATTTTCCGACAATACATGGTCAAATGTGCCAGCGGACATGTTGCTCCATTATAATTTTCAAAGTCAGGGGCCTTAAACTTTAAACTCAAATCTCATGCATCTATGCCACCATAACTACTTCTTTCTTGAGAAGATTTAATCATTTCCTCTAGCTTCTTATAGTGGTTTTCACATTTCCTCTCGACCTTTGCCTTGTCAGTTTTTTTCATCAAAGTCAGGCACCTTGTGACTACGAACCTCATCGATATTGTCTTTTAATTTAGTACGGGCAGAAGATTCTACAAAATGAGGTGAGATCTTGACTTTAGGTGAAGTCACTTCCTTTTGCATCCATGAATGCACGAAAGCCATCCCCGGGAAAGTGTTGGTATCTTCTCTCTCTTCTATGTCTTTAAACATGGTTGCGATTTGGCTGACTATTTTTCAGTGTGATATTTCAATCTCTTTCTTCAAATCATTTTCCATTTTCTCAAGCTTATCATGGATTCTCTTATGGTTTTCTTCCAGAGTTGTCAATCTTTCCTCAGTGTCCATGGCTCGAGTCATGTTTGCGCGGGATATTTACTACTTAAATGGAATTTTCCAAAATTAATGTTTTTATTATACATTATTTAATGCAAACAAAAATAAAAAATGCATGGAAGCAAATATATATATGCAAAAGCATGAATGCAGGCGAAAGGTCATCAATTCTATTAAGGTGTTGCATTAGATATAGCTTACATTGGATGACGAAGGTCCTACGAATACGTCTCCGTCTGAGCACTCATTTCTTTGATCAACCTTTCGAGCCTTGGTTCTCTCTCTTTCTTCAGATCATTTTCCATTTTCTCAAGCTTATCATGGATGCTCTTATGGGTTTCTTCCAGAGTTGTCAATCTTTCTTCAGTGTTCATGGCTCAAGTCATGTTTGCGCGGGATATTTACTACTTAAATGGAATTTTCCAAAATTAATATTTTTTATTATACATTATTTAATGCAAACAAAAATAAAAAAGAGCATGGAAGCAAATGTATGTATGCAAAAGCATGAATGCAGGCGAAAGGTCATCAATTCTATTAAGATGTTGCTTTAGATATAGCTTCCATTGGATGGCGAAGGTCCTACGAATACGTCTCGGTCTGAGCACTCATTTCTTTGATCAACCTTTCGAGCCTTGGTCCTACCTCCCCTTTCGGTCTGACGTGGGGCGATGAAATGTAGCTTCTTGATGCCACACGCTTAGCTACATCTTCAATTTAAGATGTGATGCTTCTATCGAACTCGTCTCGCTCTTTTGTCTTTTTGACGCTACCCCTAAGTCGAGTAGAACAAAGATCATTTTCAAATTTTTTCTTGGTTAGACCGTCAAAGTTGTCTTATAGCACTTGCGACTTATGGTATTCTTCTTGGCGCTGATGTAAGCATACTTCGATGTTTCCTCGACAAATTCTCATTGTTTGAGCATTGTCTTCCTCACTTAGGTACCTTCTGTCCATCGTATAAGCTTTTTCTGATCGAGCAACATGCTTTGGAATCGACCCCCTCCAAATATGGGATGTATGCAAAAAAAAAAGATGCCACAAAACAAAACACACACACAAAAAGGTTCGTACTTATTAAAAAAAACCTAAAAGATCCAAAACAATTTAATTGCAAGATAATTCTGGGTAGCCATTCCAACATTCCAGGACATGTCTCCACGGATTATTCTTGCGACTTTGACCAGACTCAACACCCTAGGCTTTCCGCATGGCTCTATTAGGGTAGGCTCTAAATTCTAAAACTTGGGTCGGTTCTAAAAGGGTACCCGAGCTGTCCTTGTTGCCCCTACTAAGGGTAGCAAGGCACTCGGTTCACCCATTATAGGCTTCAAACGAATCAAGTTCAACTCATAAGGACTCACCACCGATGCCTTCTCGAAGGATCAATATCCTTACGAAGACAAGGGAATTAGTCCCAAATGTACTTGCTAGGCTCATATAAAGAATCAATATTTTTACATGAGCAAAGCGTGTTCCCCCCATTTAAACGAATGGGACAAACCTCGGGTATAGAGCTTGGAATTAAGTCTTAAATGCATAAAATAGAATTATATTCGTTAAATGGACAAATAAATTGAACCTATTATGAACTTGCAAATTCCATTTAAAAAAACATTTTTGAAAACCATTTAAAATCAATTGGGGCCTGGCCCTCTTTTTTTTTATTTAAAAAAAACATGTCCCCAGCAGAGTTGCCAAGTTGTCGCAACCCCTTTTTAGGAGGGCTTTTATTTTTTTTGGAAAACTTTTTCAAATCAACGGAGTCGCCACCAATCTTTTTTTTAAAAGTGTAATTGGATCACTTTAAAATGGGGTTATTTTAATAAAATAACAGTTTTGATCTACAAAAATCAGAAAACAGGTTCGAGGGTCGGTTATGCGTGGGGAAGGGTTAGCACTCTCACAACGCCCAAAATTGGTACTTTATTTGTCCGATTAATGAATGTCAAACTATTTTAACGACCTTGTCCCCCAGAAAATGAAATTTAATCACCGCCAACATTTCTGGCGCTAACCCGTTATTCACGTTTGATAAGACACTGTATTAAATTAATTTCACTTTTCTAGAAACATGAAAATTCAACGTGTTGAGCATTTTTTTATTTATTCCAGGTTTGATTATTTTAAACCCTAAAAAGGTCTAAGTCTTTTATTCTTATTTGATGGTTTGAGTATGTTTAAGTGTGTCTTATTTTTTGTGAAGAAAATCTTTCTACAAACACGTCTCTACCTAAGCTTTTAGAACCTAGTCCTAAGTTTTGACCGATATCTAAAGAACAAGCAAGAAACTTGAATTTTTCTTTTGTGTTTTACTTTTTATTGTTTCTTTTAAAAACCTTTTATTCGTTTTTTTTTTCAACTTTAAAACTAAAAGCCTTCTTTTTGACATTTTCGCTTTTTAGTCTTATTGATTTTCTACATTTTTATTTCTATTTATTTCTATTTTCAAAAAGAGTTTTTTCTTTTAAAATTTTAAAGAATATTATTATTCTTTAATTCATTTTAAAAAATCTTTTCTTAAACGATGACTTGAAAAAAAAATTAAAAAGTTATTTTAGAAAAGATTTTTTTCTTTAAATTTTTTAAACATTTATTCTCTTGAAATTCTAAGCTTCTACCTATGGTTATTTTTCATCAAAGCACTTTTTAAAATTTTATCTTTTATTTTTGAATTTTTTTGAATTTTTTTTTGAAAACACCTTTATTTACTTTTTTTCTAAAAAATGAACATTCTTAAAATTACCTAATAACCTTTATTATTAAATTTCAAAACCAATTTTTCATTTTCTAACAAATTAAAGACCCATTTTTTATATTTTTCATCCATGATTTATTATCTTCTAATTAAACCTATTGATTTTAGTTTTTTTTTTAAAAAAGAAACATTAATTTATTTTTATTCCTAAATCTAAAAGGATCTAAATATTTTAAGTTTCAATTATTTCATTTTTTAAGATCAAAGTTTTCAAAACAAATTTTTTTAAACATGCAAGAATTTTAAAAAATTAAATTGAAAACTAAACAAAATTCTAGAACGAAATTATTACCGGATTCAAAAAACAATCTTCCAACTTCAACAAACACAACCTAAAACAAACAAAAACAAACACAACACAAAGAAAACAAAATTCAACAAAGAACAAGTATAAAATTCACTAAATAAATTTTAAAGATAAGAAAAGAATTTTATCGGAAACGAAGAACTCGTATGTGATCCTTCTCAAATTGCTTCCCCAAAACCTCCAGAAAATAGCCCAAAACTCGAACTTCACTCCAAAAATTTCCAGCAAACTCAGAGAATTTTTTAAAGGATTTTCGGAATATTTTAGCTTTATTTTTTTGCACTCCAAGTGTGTGTTGAACAAAGGGGTTGGGGGGGGGGTATACTTGAATTTGAGCTTACAAATCAAACAAGAGGCATGATCCTCGGTAAACCCCCCCCCCCAAAAAAAAAATCATTCGATTTGATTCAAATTTGGGGTTGAATTTTCCCCTTGATTCGAGCCCTAATTTAAACCCTTTTCACTGTTTTTTGCAGATTCTGGCGGCTTCGGTGGATGGTGACGAGCAGCGTTAGTATCGTTGGGTTGGCGACGGTGAGACGTGTCGACCGACACCAACGGGTACGACTGTCGTGGCCGGTGGACGGCGAACGTCCCCTGGTAGTGGCACGAGACGTGGTTTTGGGGGAACCAACCCGCACGCGTGCTAACACGTGCTAGGCGCGTGACGTGCGCTGGTTCCCCCTTTTGTTTCCTTTTTTTTACATTTATTATTTTTTTACCCAAATGGTTTTTTAAGTGGGGTTTTGAAGCATAAATATTTGCACTTTTTCAAGATGGGCTTATTATTTGATTTTTTAAAAATGATTTTTAAAAATATGCTTTTTGGGACATGCTTTTTAGGTTCTCTTATTTTAGAAGGGGCCTTTATTATTTAAAATAAGCTTTTATTTTTTTATTATTTATTTGATAATGGTGGGTAAAAATCTAGTGACAACAAATACCATAGAAGCAAAGATAGAAATCGGTTTTTGATCAATTAGCATGATGGATTCTTTTCCTAATCCTCGGAGATACAACCTACTATTTTGAAAATCGATCCAAGCTTGATGTCTACCAAACGAATCTAGTCCTAAGACTAGATCAAAATAACACTCGGGCAAAACATAGAGGTCAATGGGAAAGGGTACATTTTGAATGGTTATTGGACAATCTCTACAGATTTAATTGATCGGCAAGTTTCCCCCTAAAGGGTTTGACACTACAAGGCTTGTTTACACTAATTCATGTTTCAAATTTATCTTGTCTAACAAATAAGAGCATATAAAAGAGTGGGTTGATCCCAAATCTATCAAAGCATAAACAAGTTTAAGGTTCAATTCAACCGTACCCGCAATGATGTCGGGAGATTCCTCGTCTTCTTTACCACGGTTGTGATAAACTTGAGTTGGGGCTTGAGATTCTTGATGTGTTATGGCTTTCGAATGGGAGCCTCTTCCCCTCCCTTGGTTTCCAGAATGAGTTTGCCTCGAGTTCTTGTTTCGGTTGGAAGCTGTAGGGCCAGATTAGCATAATTCTGAGTAGGAGCCTTGTCAGACTTTTTCGGACAGTATTTGATGTAGTGATCATCACCACTACATGCAAAGCAGAGATTGGATTGAAGTCAGGATTGACCGAAATGTTGCTTATGATAGTGTTTGCAAGTCGGGACTTTCTCAGAATTTCTTGTGATGTTAACGAAAACAACATGGACAACCAGCTTATTCACCGATTGAGATCTCGGTGTATAGTTTCTTCTAGGAAAAGAACTGTAAGTAGAAGACCCTTCTTTCTGAATTTTGGCCTTCTTTGATTGCCAACCGGACTTATCATCAGTTTTCCGCTTCTTATGGCTTCGGTAGCCGCATTTTCTTTTCTTTGCGGCTTTCATCTTAGATTCAATGGCAATAGCCCGGTTCACCAGAGTTTGGAAATACGTGATACCGAGAGTGGTAAACATCAGACTCAGCTCGTCATTCAGACTGTCAGTGAACATTCGACATTTATCCTTCTCAGTCTTGATATATTCCGAGCCGTATTTACAGTACTTGAAAAAGTCTGCAACGTACTATTCGATAGGTCGGTTAGCTTGCTTCAAGTACAAGAATCGCTTCCTTTTTTCGGCTAGGTATTTTTCACTGATATACTTCTTATTGAATTTTTCCACGAAGAATTTCCACGTCACTGACTCGGTCAGGGTAGTCAATGTCGTAGTATCCCACCAGCTCAGCGGTTTGTCGGCTAATAGAGCGACTTCTCACTCAAGTTTATTCTCATCCGAGCATTGTATTTGTTTCATCAGGATTTGGGTAGTTCGTTCAAGCCAATATTCAGCCTCCTCGGGTTTCTTCTCGTTTGTACCCGTGAATGTGTAAGCTCGACACTGCAAGAGTTTCTCGATTGGTGCTCGGCTTGGTGTCGTAGTAGCAGGGACATGATGATCTTGTCTAATATTTGATAGAAACTGATTGAACATGTCCTATATACCCAGGAGACATTCTCTTTGAATCAATTGGACAACATGAGCTTCCTGCTGAGGCTGGACTTGTTTAGGGGGTTGAGCCGGTCCTTGGGGTTCTGTTTGTTTCGGAGAATCAATTCTCATCCCTACACTACCGTCCTCATTAGAGGATTCTCGAGGACTTCCATTGTTCCAAGCTACTCTTGTCTCAGACATACTATAAAGGTTTAAGCAAAATTCGATATTAGGAAAGCATAATCACAAGAAATTTGATAAAGACTCCTAGGTGGCAAAGTACGAACCTATATGATGCATGACAGACTCGTATAAGCTTTAGGACCTATAACCTAAAGTTCTGATACCACTTTATGTAACACCTTTTACCCAGGTTAGGAGCAAAGAGTGTAACGATGAGCAACGGATGTATAGCCGAACATGTAAGTATGTAAACGTTCAATTCACACAAGTTCACTATCTTATTCTTCCTCCATTTGGTGTCCTTCATCGTTGAAGCCTTAAGGGTTGACCTTGCTGACCTTGAGAGAGGCAACAATCCTAGGGAGGTTCATGGCATTATAGTCTATCACAGATTGAGAGTTTCTTCTTCTCTTTCTGTTGCTTTAGCATTTCTTTTATACTTCGGAATGGGTTGTACAAACAAAGGTATTTTGGATGTTTATTGCCTAGCCAAGAACTAATTTTAGGTGGCTTGGGTTTTTTGGATGATTTATGTTTTTAGTTTCTTTAATGCATGCTTATTTCTTCCATATTTTATTCTATGTTTTGTCTATGTTTGTTAAATGCTTAGGGTTGTAAGAGCCTTTGAGAGTTGGCCTTTCCTTAGGTGTGACTTGACGTTAGTAATCAAGAGAGCTACCTTTGACCTTCATAGGCAATAGAGTTGGCTGTTGAGAGGCACAACTCTAATCCACCTTAGAGATAAGTGATGGGTTTTAATGGCTAAAAAGGATAGAACTTTAGGGATAGAGGGAGTGTTAGAGTTTACGCTAAGAGGTATTGTTGTAGTATTTCTTACTCCTAGTTTCCTTGATAGAGATAATTGAGGAGCAACCTTAGCAAATCTTGATGAGCATAGAGTATGCTAGTGAGATATGCCCTAGTTGAGAGCTAAGGCATAGGTTAACCAGGCAACCCAACAAGTCATCCCCAAGTGAGTTTCACATATGTAACATGACCTGTTAAGTCTACCGATTTCAGCACTTTATTTTTATCTTTGTTGCTACATCATTTATCAATCAATCACTATTTGCCAAAGCATTCTCTATTTACAATTTGTGACTTGTGTGCTGAAACTCAACTCGAGACACCACCAATCCCTGTGGAGACGATACTCACTTATCACTGTATTACTTGTTCGACGTGTATACTTGCACCATATTTGTGTATCATTTATAGTACACTACACATCGCAAACAAGTTTTTTTGTGCCGTTGTTGGGGATTGGCAATTGGTTGTTTTAGGTTTAGTCTTTGCACTAGTTTGTTTTCTTTTGTATGAACATTTTCTTAAGTTGTTTTTGTTTTTATTTTTTGGTATTGTGCTATTGCATGCCCCGAAGGAGACATCGCACACCTATACTTCCGTACATTCCTCAAATCGAACATCTTTTTCGCCAAATGAAATGTATACAAGAAGCACTAAGAATCATGAATGGAGCTCAGAATCTAGGGGATCCTGCTGCAGTAATTGGAAACCAAAGAGAAAATGCTCCAGCAAGACCCAGAGCTATTAGAGATCACCTAAATCCTATCTTGGATGATCTTAATACAGGGATTGTTGCTCCCGAAATTCAGGCAGCCCACTTTGAGCTGAAACCAGTGATGTTCAACATGTTGAACTCAATCGGTCAATTTGGAGGCTTGTCGTATGAAGATGCTAGATAAAACATACGTGCTTTTTAGAAGTGTGCGACTCTTTCCGTCAACAAGGGGTGAACGAAGATGTGTTGAAACTCAAACTCTTCCCTTATTCTTTGTGTGACCTAGCATGGGAATGGTTGAATGGTGTAACAGCCGGATCATTGGAAACATGGACAGATTTGTGCAAGAGCTTATGTTGCGGTATAATCCGCCAAATAGGAACACTCAGTTAAGGAATGATATTGCTTCTTTTCTCAAGTATGATGAAGAATCAATGTATGAGTGTTGGGACAATTTTAAGGGATTACTACGCAAGTGCACTAATCACAGTTTTCATGATTGGACACAAGTGGTTATGTTCTACAATGGTGTTAACGCTCCCACCAGAATGATGCTAGATGCCTCAGCAAATGGGACATTGCTAGACAAGTGTCTCGAGGAAGGTTTTGACATCCTTGATAGAATAGCCAACAACGATTATCAATTTCCCTCATCAAGACATGGAACGAGGAGGAAAACTCGAGTATCACGTGACACGAATATGGATGCCTCAGTAGTAGCCCAATTAACCACCATCATAACCATGCTAAAGAATCTCCAAAAGTCTGATGAGATGAAGGAGGTAAAAGTGGCATCAACTTTCCTTCGTTGCAATGGGAACCACAACTTGAGCGAGTGCCGGACAATCAAGAATCTGCCAACTATGTAGGGAATTTCAATCAGAATAACAATCCTTACTCGAACACCTATAATGCAGGATGTCGTCAGTATCCTAACCTCTCTTAGGGGAATCAAGGCAACAACAACTATGGCAATTCAAATAAGCAACAGAATCTATCAAAACCACACGGTTCAGAGTAGAATATGCTATGGAAAAACAACAAGGGTTTTGCATCTTCATCCAATAGCAATTCGTTCGAAGCTACACTCAGGGATTTCATGACATCTACTAAGGAATTTATGGCATGTACTAATACATTGCTCCAAGATCACTCCATGACTATTAAGAATCAAGGAGCTTTGCTACAAAGTCATAGTTCATCCTTGCGATCTTTGGAAACCCAAGTGGGTCAAATTTCTCAAGCTTGAGGATGTACAAGAGGAACCAGAACTACAAGCTAAAACATCTTGTGAGAAGGAGAAAGATGGGATTTAGTGAATGAGACTATTAAAGATAGGGAAAATGCTACAAAAAAAGAGAAACATGCGACGATAGAGGAAAAAGTTAGACCCCACCCCCTTCCTTCAACGATTGAAGAAACAAAATGAGAATCTCCAATTTAGGAAATTCCTAGATGTTCTGGACCAACTGCATATTAAGATCCCATTCTTAGATGCCATTGATCAGATGCCCACTTATGCTAAGTTTCTCAAGGACATCGTCACCAAGAAAAGAAAGGTTGAGCAGTATGGGACATTTGCTACAACAAGTGAATGCTATTCTGTGTGGAGAAAATTGCCTCCTAAGAGACATGATCTATGCAACTTCATTACAATGTGTTCAATAGGTGATAATTATGTGGGGAAAGCCTTGTGTGAGCTCAAATCTAGTGTAAATCTCATGCCAAAGTTAGTCTTCATGAAGCTCGGCATAGAAGATGTAAGGCCAACTACGATTATCTTGCAATTTGCCGACCGATCTCATGTACGCTCAGAAGGAAGAATAGAAGATGTAGTCGTGAAGGTGGACATGTTCATCTTTCCAGTCGACTTCCTTATTCTTGATTACGAGGCGGATGATAACACACCCATTATTTTTGGGGCGGCCATTTCTAGTAACCAATAGAATTCTGATAGACTGTGAAAAGGGTGAGTTTACTATAAGGGTGGCTAATAAAAAGGTGACCATCAATGTCTTCAACAGTCTCAAATATGTGGATGTACATGAAGAGTGTTAGTACATTGATGCTACAACAGAAAGGGAGACTGCAGACTTTTGCTGCAGCAATTTCGTAGAAATGGATGAATATGAGCATATTCAAGAGAAAGACAACAAGGAGGACTACGAGATCGAGCATGAGGAATTTGAGGAATTTCAAGAAGGCGTGGAACAATTGAGCTTGCTCGAAGCTAAACCAGGTACGCACTTTGAACCTCTTGATTTTTTTGAAATTATTCCTCCTAAGCCTTCACTTGAGCATGCTTCAACCTTAGAGTTAAAGCAATGAAACTTTGCATATGATAATCTCATCTAGTCTTACACCTAAACAAGAGTCTAGTCGAATAAATATGTTGTCGCAACATAAAAGACCTTTAGGTTGCACTATGGCTGACTTAAAGGGGATAACCTCTGCTATTTGCATGCACAAAATTTTTCTTGATGATTGTCACAACAATTCTATTGAACCCCAAAGAAGGCTTAGTCCCATCATGAAGAAGGTGCCGATGAAGGAGATAATCAAGTGACTTGACGCTGGTGTAGTCTATCCCATATCAAACAGCTCATGGCTTAGTCAAGTCCAATGTGTGCCTAAAAAAGGAGGCATCACCATGGTGAGTAACGATGAGAATGAATTACTGCCAACAAGGACTGTAACAAGATGAAGGATTTGCATGAACTATAGGAAGCTCAACAAAGCTACCAAGAAGGACCATTTCCCTCACCCATTCATTAATCAAATGCTAGATAGATTGGCGGGCAAAGCATTCTATTGTTTCCTTGACGGATATTCAGGGTACAACCAGATTGCTATTGAACTTGAGGACCAAGAAAACACGACATTCACATGTCTGTATGGTACCTATGCTTTTAGAAGAATGTCTTTTGGAATTTGCAATGCCCCAACAAGTTCTCAGAGGTGTATGATGACCATTTTCTCAGATATGGTTGAGGATTTTTTAGAAGTCTTTATGGATGATTTTTCAGTCTTTGGGGAAGATTTTGATTCATGCCTAGGAAATTTCGCTAAAGTGCTAAAGTGATGTGAAGAATCTGATTGGGTGCTAAATTTGGAGAAATGTCATTTTATGGTGACTGAAGGAACAATCTTGGGTCACAAAATATCGAAGAATGGTATTGTGGTGGATAGAGAAAAGATTGAGCCTCCTCCCACCAATGTGAAGAGCATGCAAAGTTTCTTGGGTCCTGATCTCCAAGCCATTGTGTAATTTGCTACAACAAAATCAGTCACTCATATTCGATGAAAAACGCCTCAGCACTTTCAAGGAACTGAAGAAGAAACTTACCTCATCACCTATTGTTGTTCCACTTGATTGGTGCTCACCTTTCGAGTTGATGTACGACGCAAGTGACTACGCAATAGGAGAAACTCTTGGACAACGCCAAGGTAAACTCTTTCATGTTATTTATTATGCTAGCCGCACATTGAATGATGCACAAATCAACTACACAACAACTGAAAATGAATTATTGGTTTTTGTATTTGCCTTTGATAAGTTTATGTCATATTTAATAGGTACTAAAGTTATTGTTCACACCGATCACTCAGCTATTAAATACTTAGTGACCAAAAAGGACGCTAAACCTAGACTTATAGGTGAACACTACTCTTGCAAGAATTTGATTTGGAAGTTAGAGATAGAAAAGGGTGTGAAAACCAAGTAGCCGACCATCTTTCTAGGTTAGAAAACAATAAAGAAAAACACGATGAAATGGAAATTAAGGAGGAATCCCCTGATGAGAAAATATTATATGCTGCAGCAATCCCTTGGTATGCTGATATTGTTAACTTTCTCGTTAGTGGTATTTTCCTCCAGATTTGAATATACAGGGACAAAGGAAATTCAGGCATGAAGCAAGATCCTATTTTTGGGACGAACCATATTTGTTCAAATAAGGTGCTGACTAGATCACTATACGGTGTGTCCCCGAAGAAGAGCACAAGAAGATACGCTTCCATTGTCATTCATCTCCTTGTAGCAGACATTTTAGAGGAACTAGGACTGCTGCAAAGGTCCTACAATAGGGATTCAATTGGCCCACTCTATTCATGGATGCTCACGCATTTTATCAATTATATGATTATGTGAAAGGACATATAACAATTCAAGGAGGCATGAAATGCCATTGCAAGGAATCTTGGAGGTCAAACTTTTTGATGTATGGGGAATATACTTAATGGGACCATTTCCTTCATCTTATGGAGACCTATACATTCTTTTGGCTGTGGACTACGTATCTAAATGGGTTGAAGCAGTTGCTACTCCAAGGAATGACTCTAAGACCGTCATGAAATTCCTTCACAAGAATATCTTCACAAGATTCGGTACACCAAGAGCAATTATCAGTGATGAATGAACCCACTTTGACAACAAGCTGATTGTAACGCCCCAGTTTTGGGCTTAGAAGTTTTGGGCTTGGACCGGTTCGGTCAAAGTGCTGTTCGAATATAAAAAGGTGAAATTAGGAAAGCCTAGTTCGGGTTGCATTAAAAATATGGGAAAATGTTCTAAAATTTTCTTTTAATATATACAAGTGAACTGTGAAATCAATTTTACAAAATGAGGTTTGGAAGGGTGACATTTTGGCTAGTGACCAAAATGTAATTTTTGAAAACTGCGTGACTGTTTTAGAAAGGATTGAAACTTTGAATCTTTAAGGAGCTATTTACCCAAAGGGAGTTTCTCCAGATTTTTCTAAGATATTTAATGATTTAATTCTGGTTTTTAAACAAAAGAAAAGTGGAGGGAAGTTATTTTCCTATTTTCAACTAACTTTTCCAATTTTCCTTTTCTCTCATTTTCTCTCAACCCAAACATCTTTCTCCAGAGCTTTTTCCTCTGATTTTGTCACCTAAATACCTCTTATCAATTCTCTTTTGATTGCTAATCATCTCATCAACAAAACCTCACCAAATGCTAATTGGATTTTCAAGATTTTGGTTCTAAAAAGGGAGAAACTCAAGTTTGGAGGTAAGAACGTCCTTCTCCTCTAAACTCTCAGTTCTTTACTGAAACTCCTAAGTTCCCAATCCTTAATTTATGATTTATAAATGGTTTTAAAGTTGTGTAATGGATCTTGGCTTAAAATGCAAGATTTGGTGATTTTTGAAGGATTTTCGTGTGATCTGATTGGGCTGCGTTTTAAGGTGTTAATTTGATGTTAAATGAATGTTAAATTGTTAAGGAATTAAGTTTTAATTAATGAAATCCCGGATAGGTTGAATTTCCTAAGTGTAGCTTGTGATTCTTGGTTGTTTTTGGAGTGATCTTGTGGATCTGTTGTTGCTGGAGGTATAAGGATGTTGTTAGGTCCTTTTTAGATGTTAAATGATGTTTAAGGATGTTTAGTTTTGATGGATCTTGGCTGGGCAATGTTGAGGAGTTGTTCGGATGCATTTTCGGTTGTGTTTGGTGGCCGAAAATGGAGTGTGGATGAGAGCAGCGAGTTTAGGTGCTTTCATTGAAGCTATTAATGCATGATGATGCATTAATACTCTGCTTTGATGTGTTTAAAACAGGGGAGTCATCTTTGGATCCAAGTGGTGGTGATCCGGAAGCTTGATTGGTGTTTCGGCAAGAAGCGAAACGGAATCGGTGAGTGGATTTTGGTTTTCGGCTTTGAAACCAGTGTTTTGGAGGTTTGGGAGCTTAGTTTAAGTCTAAGCAACTTAGCTAAGCTCAAGAGTAAGTTTTCGGATAAACTCTCTTGGTGATGGCCATGGATTTGGTTGAATGCAATGTGGTTGTTTGCATGTTTTTAAATCTGTTTTGAAAGCATATCTAGCATGTTTATTTGCTGTGATTATAAGCCATGTGTTGAAGGAAACTCAAGGTAAGAGTTCCTTGTTTTTGAACATTGTTTAAATGTGGTTTGATGCTTAAAGATGCATGATGTTATGGCTTTATAAAATGCTTTAAAACAGTGAGATATTGATGATATTGATGCATATTGGCAAGTGATGTTAAGGTCACAAAGGTGGTTAAAAGTCCTTGTGTGAGCCTCGTTTATTTAAGAACATCAAGGTGTTTAAAAGTCCTTGG
Source organism: Hibiscus tridactylites (assembly GCA_958450335.1). Classification (NCBI taxonomy): domain Eukaryota; kingdom Viridiplantae; phylum Streptophyta; class Magnoliopsida; order Malvales; family Malvaceae; genus Hibiscus; species Hibiscus tridactylites. The sequence goes on along the minus strand of OY288289.1, from coordinate 42,279,968 downwards.
ATGGTTCTTGGTTAAGTTCATCAAGGTGGTTAAAATTCCTTGGATGAGTCTTGTATACTTTAAGAGCAATATGGTGTTTGAAAGTCCATAGTTGGCTCTTGTCTCTTAAGAACATCAAGGTGTTTAAAAGTCCTTGGATGATTCTTGTTAAGGACACAAAGGTGTTTAAAAGTCCTTGTGTGGTCCTTGCCATGGTGTTTAAAAGTCCATGGGGCCATGGTGTTTAAAAGTCCATGGGGTTAAGGACACGATGGTGTTTAAAAGTCCATGTGTGGTCCTTGGTTATTGTAAGATCACAATGGTGTTTAAAAGTCCATGTGTGAATCTTATGTGAAATGTATCACTTGTTGCCAATATGACATGTAATGAAATGGGAGCATGTATTGCTTGTTTTAAAAGTCTAAGAGCATGTGTAATGTTGCTTAAAGAATGATTTATAAATGAGTTTTATAAATGCATTATTGTATGCTTTTAAATGAGCATTTCTCACTAAGCTTTTGCTTACGCTCTCTCTCTTTTCTTAAACCAATAATGCAGAGCATTACGGTGCATTGAAGGTAGCAAGGAGGGCAAGCAACCAAGTGGAAATTAAGCTCAAGTATGGGAAGGTTTTCTTAAACACTTTTAGCTTTTGGCATTTGGCAATGGGGGACCTATGTGGATGTTTTGGGAGATGTTTTGAACTCCCTAAGTTTGTTAAATGTTGTTAATAATGCTGGTACATGTAATTGGCCTTTATGTGGTTTGTTTGGAGATTTAATGCTTGGATGGTTTGCTAAGTAGGAAGCATGCCTTAGAATTGGGGCTTTTCATATATGATGCTATGATGTTGACTTGTTAATGCAATTACGTTCTTTGCATGTTTAATGTCTTGCTAGTAAAGTTTGGTTGCATTTGGAGCATGCTTGGTAGGTCAATTGTGTGTTTTAGCAGCAAATTTTCTGCATTTTGTGCAGGCCGTATCGGAACAGAAGCTACCGTTTCAGAACGGGGGCCCTGTATTGGCCCAGGCGTTCGAAACGGAAGGTACCGTTCCGAAACGGAATTGCCTCTGCCAGGCCTCGTTCTGGAACACGTTGCGGAACGGTCCCGCGTTTCGAAACAGGCTCTCCCTGTTTCGGAACACCTGACCGTTGGGGGCTGACATGGGCGGTTAGATGTTTTGAAATGTTTGCATTTTGGTCTTGAAACTTGTTTTGACAATTGTTGAGTTTGGAATGTCCGTTTGAACTGAAATTTGACAGAGAAGCATGAAACATGATAAATTTTATGTTGGTAACTTAAATTTGGATTAAGTCCTTATAATTTACAGAATTTACGTTTTGGTCCCTAAAGTTGTAATTTGTGCAATTGGGTCCCTGCTTAATCTCTGATGATGATGATCTTTGAGTATGCTGTTTGTATGATCATTTCTAGGGTTAATGTACATCTAGACAAGTTTAAAAAGAGAAAAAAAGGGTCGTTAATCAAGGTTGACTTTCGGGTTGACTTTGGTTTTCCCCGTGTGACTTTCTTAATTCGGGTCAACCGTCTAGGCCGGGTTAAGGGGGTTACATTTGGTGGTATCAGAGCTGAGTTCTCGAGTAATTGGGAATGATTGTGTGCATGATTGAAGTATGTATGCTATGTATGCTTGATTGTGTGAAAGCATGTTGAGTTGTTTGTGATTATGATGCAATTGTGATGTATGATGTGGTGAAGCATGTTGTGGGTACCCATTGCCAAATCAAAGCTGATGTAATGATGTTGTTTTTAAGTAAAATGAGCTTGAGTACTTGGATTGCTTACCTTGCTGGGCCTGACTTTGTTTATTTGCATTGTGATTGCATTGTAAAAGTATGGCACCTCGTAGAGAGTTAAGGAGTAATGTGCGAGCTACGGCTCAGAACGAGAATGAGAATGAGGAGAACATTGAGAGTGCGGTTTTACCTCCTCCACCTGGTGGTGGTGATGCTGGGGGTGAAGGAGCTGGAGCTGCAGCTGATGCTGGGGTCGCTGGACCTGAGGCTGGTCAGGGGCAAGCTATGCCTGATATGACAATGTTAGTGCAAGCTATTGCTGGTGCTTTTCGAGCGGCAGTAGCTGGAGCTCAAGGAGCTGGGCATCAGGGAGATGCTGGTGTTAGACTACCCTTGGAGCGCTTACGCAGTCTAGGTGGGACTGAGTTCAGGGGTTTGTCTGCGGAAGGTTCTGAATCTTGGATGGAGAGTACCAAGAGGATCTTGGGTCAGATGAGTTGCACTGATGTGCAAAAGCTGGGGTGTGTTGTATCCTTGCTATAGGGTGATGCTTATACGTGGTGGACGACCACTATTGCTGGGATGGCGGAAGCTGACATAACTTGGACATTCTTCCAGAATGTGTTCAAGAGAAGGTATCTTGGTGTAAGGTACCTAGATGAAAAGAAGCGGGAGTTCATGTCTCTTACCCAGGGGAGCATGTCTGTGGCTGAGTATGAAGTACAGTTTGTTCGACTCAGTCAATATGCACCTGAGCTAGTCCCTGATGAGCGGGCGAGGTGTGAAAGATTCCGTTATGGTTTAGTGACGGATGTGAAAATGTATGTGCTGGCTACCGAGTATGATGATTTTGATGTGTTGGTGGGCCGAGCAAAGGATATTGAGATGAACTTGGGTTTATCTGATAGAGGTGCTGGAGCAAGTGCTGGTAAGCGGGCAGCTGAATATAGTTCCGGTGGTGGACGGAACAAGAGGGGACGTGATCAGAAGTATCAGTCCTCGGCTAAGCGAGGTGATGGTGCATCTGCTCGGGGAGGCAACGCTAGAGCTGATCCGAGTGCTTGTTGGATTTGTGGGTCACGTGGTCATATGAAGCATGATTGTCCTCGTGCTGTGAAGGAGGTGCAAGCTCCTGTTGCGGCAGCTGGTAACCGGTGCTGGAACTGTGGATCTACAGATCATATGAGGAGAGAGTGTCCTATGTTGGCTGGTGGCCAAGTGCGTGCTCCTGTTGCTGTTGCACCGCAGAGAGGTCGTGGGCACGGCCGTGGTAATTTTCAGCGTAGAGAGGAAGGTGGTCCAGGAGTGGCCCATGTTGTGGCTATTCAGCCTGAGGGTGGTGGTCAAGCTAGGGTGTATGCTCAACGGGAAGGGAGGAATGACGCGGATGTGATTGCAGGTACTTTTACTTTGCAATCCTTGTCATTACTTTCCTTGATTGATTCTGGATCTACGCATTCATACATTTTGCGTGAGCATGCTGAATTGCTTGGTTTGCCTGTTGAGTCTTTGGATGTTGGTGTTCGTGTCACTAGTTCTTTTGGTGAGACCGTTGTGACTCGAAAGCTGTATAGAAGGTGTCCTTTGGTTGTTCAAGATCATGTTTTTCATGTTGACCTTATGGAGTTGCCTTTCTATGGTTTTGATGTAATCCTTGGTATGGATTGGCTTGCTGAGCATCGTGCTGTGTGGATTGTGAAAATAAGCGAGTTTCGCTGAAACTTGCGGATGATTATGCGGTTGTTGTGGTTGGTGAGAATTTGAAGTTTCTTGCCAATGTGGTGTCTACGTTGGAGGCAAGCCGGATGTTGAGGCAAGGATGTGAAGCTTACCTACCTTTTGTGATGAATTCTAGCTCTAAGGAGTTGCGTGTGCAAGATATCAGGGTTGTGCGAGAGTTTCCTGGTGTGTTTCCCGAAGAGTTACCTGGTTTACCTCCTAACCGCGAGGTGGAGTTTGGAATTGAGCTGTATGAGAATACAACTCCTGTGTCCATTACCCCTTATAGAATGGCGCCTAAGGAGCTGATGGAGCTGAAGACGCAGTTGCAAGAGTTGCTTGATCGTGGGTTCATTCGGCCGAGTGTGTCGCCTTGGGGTGCACCGGTCTTGTTTGTGAAGAAGAAGGATGGCACTATGAGAATGTGCATTGATTATCGTCAGCTGAACAAGTTGACTATCAAGAATCGGTATCCTTTGCCGAGAATTGATGATCTCTTTGATCAATTTCGGGGAGCTGCTGTGTTCTCTAAGATTGACTTGAGGTCAGGGTATTACAAGTTGAAGGTAAAGGATGTGGATGTGCCTAAGACAAGTTCGTTGTGGTGTTCATTGATGATATCCTCGTGTACTCGCGTACTGAGGAGGAGCATGAAGAGCATTGTAGGATTGTGCTGCAAGCTTTGTTGGAGAATCAGCTTTATGCTAAGCTGAGCAAGTGCGAGTTCTGGCTTAAGGAGGTGGTGTTTCGTGGGCATGTAGTTTCTACGGAGGGGATTCGTGTTGATCCTCAGAAGATTGAGGTGGTGATGAATTGGAAGGTTCCTAAGTCTGTTCATGAGGTCCGTAGTTTCCTTGGTTTTGCAGGATACTACCGTAGGTTTGTGGATGGGTTTTCTAAGATTGCTGCACCTTTGACGAAGTTGTTGCAAAAGGATGTTAAGTATGAATGGACGGAAGCGAGACAACAGGCTTTTGAGAAGCTTAAGGCAGCTTTGATGCAAGCTCCTATCTTGGTTCAGCCTGAATCAGGGAAAGAGTTTGTGGTCTATAATGATGCGTCCTATGTTGGTTTGGGATGTGTGTTGATGCAAGAGGGTAAGGTGGTGGCTTATGCGTCGCGGCAGTTGAAGGTGCATGAGCGCAATTATCCTACGCATGACATTGAGTTGGTTGCGGTTGTTTTTGCTTTGAAGTTCTGGAGACATTATCTGTATGGTGAGAAGTGTACTGTGTACACGGATCACAAGAGTTTGAGGTATCTGATGTCTCAAAAGGAGTTGAATCTTAGGCAGCGGCGTTGGGTGGAGTTGCTCAAGGATTATGATCTGACGATTGAGTACCATCCTGGAAAAGCTAATGTTGTAGCGGATGCCTTGAGTAGGAAGGTAGCTGTTGAGTTGAGGGCTATGTTTGCCAGTTTGAGTATTTCGCGTGATGGTGGTCTTGTGGCTGAGTTGCAAGTGAAACCATCTTTGGTGCAGCTAATCAAGGAAAAACAGTTGCTGGATGATTCCTTGGTACCGCATGTTCAGGATATCGCGGAGGGTAGACCTTCGGATTTCTGCTTTAATGATGATGGTGTGTTGTGTTTTGGTAGTCGGATAGTAGTGCCTAATGATGCTGAGTTGAGGCGTGCTATTCTGACTGAAGGTCATAGTAGTCCTTTTGCTATGCACCCTGGTAGTACTAAGATGTATCGTGACCTTCGTGATGAGTACTATTGGGTGGGTTTGAAGAAAGATGTGGCGGAGTTTGTGAGCAAGTGTATGGTGTGTCAGCGAGTTAAGGCTGAGCATCAAGTTCCTTCAGGGTTGTTGCAACCGTTGAGAATCCCTCAATGGAAGTGGGAAAGGGTTACCATGGATTTTGTATCTGGTTTACCTTTGTCACCATCGAAGAAGAATTCGGTTTGGGTGATTGTGGATCGCCTGACGAAGTGTGCGCATTTCTTGCCTGTGCATACTACGTTTTCCTTGGATAAGCTTGCGGAGCTGTACATTGCTGAAATTGTGCGGCTGCATGGTGTGCCTAAGTCGATTGTGTCGGATAGGGATCCGAGGTTCACATCGCGTTTCTGGCAGTGTTTGCATCAAGCTTTGGGTACAAGGTTGAATTTCAGTACATCTTATCATCCTCAGTCGGATGGTCAGTCTGAGCGTGTCATCCAGATTTTGGAGGATATGTTGAGGTGCTGCGTGATTGAGTTTTAGGGCTCTTGGGAGAAGCATTTGCCTTTGGTGGAGTTTGCTTATAACAATAGTTATCAGGCGAGTATTCAAATGGCACCTTATGAGGCTTTGTACGGAAGGAAGTGTAGGACACCTCTTTGTTGGGCTGAAACGGGTCAAAAGTTGGTTTCGATGCCGGCTTTGTTGAAGGGAACCACCGAGAAGGTGAAGCTCATTTGTGAGCGTCTCAAGGCAGCTTCTGATCGGCAAAAGTCTTACGCGGATTTGAAGCGTAAGGAGATTGGGTATGTGGTGGGTGACCATGTGTTTTTGAAGGTTTCGCCTTGGAAGAAGGTGATGAGGTTTGGTCGAAAGGGTAAGCTGAGCCCTAGGTACATTGGACCATACGAGGTGGTTGAGCGTGTGGGTCCTGTTGCGTACAGGTTGAGGTTACCTCAAGAGTTGGAGAAGATTCATGATGTGTTTCATGTTTCTATGCTCCGGAAGTATAGATCTGATCCTTCGCATGTGATGCCTGTGGAGGAAGTGGAATTGAATCCGGATTTGACCTATGATGAGGAACCGGTGAGGATTCTGGATTCGGATAGCAAGGTTCTTCGTGGCAAGACCATTGAGTTGGTAAAGGTGCTGTGGAAGCATCGTGGTGTTGAGGAAGCCACGTGGGAACGGACGGATGACATGCTGAAGCAGTTTCCTTATCTCTTTCCTTCAGGTAAATTTCGAGGACAAAATTTCCTAAGGGGGGGAGAGTTGTAACGCCCCGGTTTTGGGCTTAGAAGTTTTGGGCTTGGACCGGTTCGGTCAAAGTGTTGTTCGAATATAAAAAGGTGAAATTAGGAAAGCCTAGTTCGGGTTGCATTAAAAATATGGAAAAATGTTCTAAAATTTTCTTTTAATATATATAAGTGAACTGTGAAATCAATTTTACAAAATGAGGTTTGGAAGGGTGACATTTTGGCTAGTGACCAAAATGTAATTTTTGAAAACTGCGTGACTGTTTTAGAAAGGATTGAAACTTTGAATCTTTAAGGAGCTATTTACCCAAAGGGAGTTTCTCCAGATTTTTCTAAGATATTTAATGATTTAATTCTGGTTTTTAAACAAAAGAAAAGTTGAGGGAAGTTATTTTCCTATTTTCAACTAACTTTTCCAATTTTCCTTTTCTCTCATTTTCTCTCAACCCAAACATCTTTCTCCAGAGCTTTTTCCTCTGATTTTGTCACCTAAATACCTCTTATCAATTCTCTTTTGATTGCTAATCATCTCATCAACAAAACCTCACCAATTGCTAATTGGATTTTCAAGATTTTGGTTCTATAAAGGGAGAAACTCAAGTTTGGAGGTAAGAACGTCCTTCTCCTCTAAACTCTCAGTTCTTTACTGAAATTCCTAAGTTCTCAATCCTTAATTGATGATTTATAAATGGTTTTAAAGTTGTGTAATGGATCTTGGCTTAAAATGCAAGATTTGGTGATATTTGAAGGATTTTCGTGTGATCTGATTTGGCTGCGTATTAAGGTGTTAATTTGATGTTAAATGAATGTTAAATTGATAAGGAATTAAGTTTTAATTAATGCAATCCCGGATAGGTTGAATTTCCTAAGTGTAGCTTGTGATTCTTGGTTGTTTTTGGAGTGATCTTGTGGATCTGTTGTTGCTGGAGGTATAAGGATGTTGTTAGGTCCTTTTTAGATGTTTAAGGATGTTTAGTTTTGATGGATCTTGGTTGGGCAATGTTGAGGAGTTGTTCGGATGCATTTTCGGTTGTGTTTGGTGGCCGAAAATTGAGTGTGGATGAGAGCAGCGAGTTTAGGTGCTTTCATTGAAGCTATTAATGCTTGATGATGCATTAATCCTCTGCTTTGATATGTTTAAAACAGGGGAGTCATCTTTGGATCCAAGTGGTGGTGATCCGGAAGCTTGATTGGTGTTTCGGCAAGAAGCGAAATGGAATCGGTGAGTGGATTTTGGTTTTCGGCTTTGAAACCAGTGTTTTGAAGGTTTGGGAGCTTAGTTTAAGTCTAAGCAACTTAGCTAAGCTCAAGAGTAAGTTCTCGGATAAACTCTCTTGGTGATGGCCATGGATTTGGTTGAATGCAATGTGGTTGTTTGCATGTTTTTAAATCTGTTTTGAAAGCATATCTAGCATGTTTATTTGCTGTGATTATAAGCCATGTGTTGAAGGAAACTCAAGGTAAGAGTTCCTTGTTTTTGAACATTGTTTGAATGTGGTTTGATGCTTAAATATGCATGATGTTATGGCTTTATAAAATGCTTTAAAACAGTGAGATATTGATGATATTGATGCATATTGGCAAGTGATGTTAAGGTCACAGAGGTGGTTAAAAGTCCTTGTGTGAGCCTCGTTTATTTAAGAACATCAAGGTGTTTAAAAGTCCTTTGATGGTTCTTGGTTAAGTTCATCAAGGTGGTTAAAATTCCTTGGATGAGTCTTGTATACTTTAAGAGCAATATGGTGTTTGAAAGTCCATAGTTGGCTCTTGTCTCTTAAGAACATCAAGGTGTTTAAAAGTCCTTGGATGATTCTTGTTAAGGACACAAAGGTGTTTAAAAGTCCTTGTGTGGTCCTTGCCATGGTGTTTAAAAGTCCATGGGGCCATGGTGTTTAAAAGTCCATGGGGTTAAGGACACGATGGTGTTTAAAAGTCCATGTGTGGTCCTTGGTTAATGTAAGATCACAATGGTGTTTAAAAGTCCATGTGTGAATCTTATGTGAAATGTATCACTTGTTGCCAATATGACATGTAATGAAATGGGAGCATGTATTGCTTGTTTTAAAAGTCTAAGAGCATGTGTAATGTTGCTTAAAGAATGATTTATAAATGAGTTTCATAAATGCATTATTGTATGGTTTTAAATGAGCATTCCTCACTAAGCTTTTGCTTACGCTCTCTCTCTTTTCTTAAACCAATAATGCAGAGCATTAGGGTGCATTGAAGGCAGCAAGGAGGGCAAGCAACCAAGTGGAAATTAAGCTCAAGTATGGGAAGGTTTTCTTAAACACTTTTAGCTTTTGGCATTTGGCAATGGGGGACCTATGTGGATGTTTTGGGAGATGTTTTGAACTCCCTAAGTTTGTTAAATGTTGTTAATAATGCTGGTACATGTAATTGGCCTTTATGTGGTTTGTTTGGAGATTTAATGCTTGAATGGTTTGCTAAGTAGGAAGCATGCCTTAGAATTGGGGCTTTTCATATATGATGCTATGATGTTGATTGGTTAATGCAATTACGTTCTTTGCATGTTTAATGTCTTGCTGGTAAAGTTTGGTTGCATTTGGAGCATGCTTGGTAGGTCAATTGTATGTTTTAGCAACAAATTTTCTGCATTTTGTGCAGACCGTATCGGAACGGAAGCTACCGTTTCAGAACGGGGGCCCTGTATTGGCCCAGGCGTTCGAAACGGAAGGTACCGTTCCGAAATGGAATTGCCTCTGCCAGGCCTCATTCTGGAACACGTTGCGGAACGGTCCCGCGTTTCGAAACAGGCTCTCCCTGTTTCGGAACACCTGACCGTTGGGGGCTGACATGGGCGGTTATATGTTTTGAAATGTTTTCATTTTGGTCCTGAAACTTGTTTTGACAATTGTATGAGTTTGGAATGTCCGTTTGAGCTGAAATTTGACAGAGAAGCATGAAACCTGATAAATTTTAAGTTGGTAACTTAAATTTGGATTAAGTCCTTATAATTTACAGAATTTACGTTTTGGTCCCTAAAGTTGTAATTTGTGCAATTGGGTCCCTGTTTAATCTCTGATGATGATGATCTTTGAGTATGTTGTTTGTATGATCATTTCTAGGGTTAATGTACATCTAGACAAGTTTAAAAAGAGAAAAAAGGGTCGTTAATCAAGGTTGACTTTCGGGTTGACTTTGGTTTTCCCCGTGTGACTTTCTTAATTCGGGTCAACCGTCTAGGCCGGGTTAAGGGGGTTACACTGATTGCTAGAGCATTATAGAGGTATGGTTTGCGGCATAAGATTGCTACAACATATCATCCTCAGACTAACGTTCAGGCTGAAGTTTCAAATAGAGAAATTAAGCAGATACTTGAGAAAGTGGTTAACCCAAAAAGGAAAGATTGGTCTCCTTAGCTTGATGAAGCTCTTTGGGCTAACCGTATAACTTACAAGACACCTTTGTGAATGTCACCATTCAAGCTAGTCTGTGGAAAAGATTTTCATCTACCCGTTGAACTCGAGCACAAGGCCTATTGGGCCATTAAGAAGCTCAACATGGATGTACAACTGGCTGGAGAAAGAAGACTCTTAGAGTTGAATGAAATGGAAAAATTCAGATCACAAACCTATGAGAATGCGCGCTTATATAGGAAAAAACAAAGAAGTGGCATGACAAACATCTTTTGCCGCGACATTTCTCAGAAGGGAAACAAGTGCTCCTTTATAACTCCAGACGTTAGCTCTATCCAGGCAAGCTGAAGTCACGATGGTCAGGCCCTTTCCTAGTCCACAAGGTCTATTCCCATGGTGCAGTGGACATCAAGAAGCTTGATGATGATACAATATTCAAGGTAAATGGACAACGTCTGAAGCATTACAATGGAGCCCAAGTTTTGCGCAATGAGTCCTCATTCATCTTTCATGATGCTTAAGAGTTTGAACTCCCCTTTTCTTTTCTATTTTGCTACAACATTTTTATGTTTTTATGTTCATAAATAATGTAGTTTAATCTTTATCCTTATTTCATACTCTAGGTTTTGATCCATTTTGCCTTTTTGCTTTATTATGCTTTAAGGTCAGGATTGTTTGTTTCTATCTGAGTAGCCCCAGGGACGTAGGTGGCAGGTCAGGGTGCAACGACATATCATGCTTTTGTCTTTATAAGAATACAAGGAATGAAAATTTAAACTTTTCCAACATGGGAGGAAGTCGGCTCAAAAAGGGCAAAAAGAGGGGTAATTAATTAACCCTTTCACCTTTTCATTTAAAGAAAACCCTAGCAATTATTACCTAGGTATTTTCTCTTTCTTCATTTTAACCTTTTCATTTAATAACCCCTTGTCTCTACCTTACACACACGCCGCCCAAACACCCCCAATGTTCTCTCTCTTTCACATCGTGTCAGTTACCTCCCCTTAACTCCCATCACCCTCATCATCAACTCCCACTAACTCATTTTCATCAAAGCAAAACGAAAAGAAAACAAAAAAAACCCCTCACCTTCATCTTCACCAACCAGAAAAAACCCAAAAACCCAGTCAAACTTTTTTCCTCCCATCTCACCCACATTCTCCTTCTTTTTTCTCAACAATCGTGAGATGCAAAAGAGTTGAAGGCGCCTCTGGAAGTAGCCGACCAAAGCCCGTGCTTACAAAGAAATTTCTGGACGATAAAGCAAAGGAGCGCTTCCAAAATCTCCAAGACGGGAAGTTCCCCACTAAAGAAGAATTAGGGTTTGACAAAGATATCCTAGACATCATTGCAAACCATAAATGAGCCACTTGCGTTCCCCACCCAAAGAAATTTTGCATCCCTATCGTCCAGGAGTTCTATGCGCATCTCACTAGCTCTACTCAAGCCAGCATGTATGTGCGTGGCGACCAAATCAAATTTACAGCGGCCAAGATCAACAAGTTCTTTGTCTTTAAGAAGTCAGAAGACCACCATACACCCTTCGCTGAAAATGATGACCCGCAAACCGTCAAGGAAGTGCTGGAAGATTTATGCTTTGAAGGAACGAACCTGGATGCATCCAACAAGGAAGTAGAGCGCGCACCTCTTAAGCCAGAGGCTTTTTCTAATTGAGCAACATGCGTTAGAATCGATTCACTCTAAATATGAGATGTATGCAATAAATTAATATGCCCAAAAAGAAAACAAAACAAAACACACACAAAAGGTTGGTACTCATTTTTAATGATAACAGAAATAAAACCTAAAAGGTTCAAAATAATTTCATTGTACGAATAATTCTGGGCAGCACATTCCAACACTCTAGGACATGTCTCCACAGATTATCCTTACGAAATAATTTTAACAAGACTAAAAGCCTAAGGTTTTCCACATGGCTCTATTGGAGTAGGCTTTAGATTCTCGAACTCGGTTTAGTTCTAAAAGGGTACCTGAGCTGTCCTTGTTGTCCCCTACTAAGGATAACAAGGCCCTCGTTTCTCACAAATTATAGGTTTCAAACGAATCGAGTTCAACTCAGAAGAACTCACCACCTATGCCTTCTCGAAGAATCGATATTCTTATGAAGGCAAAGGTCACGAGTCTTTAAGGTACTTTCTAGGATAATACGAAGAATCAATATTCTTACATGAGGAAAGCGTGTTCCCCCCACTTAAATGAACAGTACAAAGCTCGGGTAAAGAGCTTTTTGCAACAATTTTAGAATGCTTAAAATAGAATTATATTCATTAGATAGACGAAAAAATTAAACCCTTTGTGAACTTTCAAAATCCAATTTTTTTTAAAAAAACCCTTTTTTGAAATCAATTCATGGCCATGCCCACTTTTGTTTTTTTTAAAATGTCCCCAAGCTATCGCAACCCTTTTCGAGCCTGGCTTTTTTGGAAACTTTAAAATCAGCAGAGTCACCACCAATCTTTTTGAAAAAGTGTGATTGGATCACTTTAAAGCGGGATTATTTTAATAAAATGTTTAATTATTAAAATAACACTTTTGGTCCACGAAAACCAGAGAAAAGGTTTAGGGGTCGGTTACGTATGGGGAAGGCTTAGCACCCCCAAAACGCCAAAAAATTGGTACCTTATTGATTTCAAAAATAATTTCAAAAACATGAAATTCGCAAGTTCACAAAGGTTTGATTTATTCGTCCGTTTTATGAATATAAGTCTATTTTAAAAACCTTACTATTCAAAAATGAACTCCAATCACCGCCAACGCTTCTGGAGCTAACCCGTCATTTTCGTTTAGTAAGGCACCACATTTAAGTTTTTTTTAATTAAACATGCAAACAAAGAAGTAATGAAAACATAAATTAAGAAACAATAAAATTAAATTGCATAATTATATATATATATATAAATTAAATAAAAAAGTGATTCAAGAATTTTTTTAAAAATGTATTAACCGGTTTTATTTAAAACTTAATTATGAGACTTTTTGGAAAAGGTTTTTTTAACATATTTTAAATGAAAATTAAAAAAAGATGACAAAATTTAAAACTATGGAAACTTAAAACCAATTTTTTTAAGAAAACAATGACCGATTTGTGAAATTTTAAAGTTTCATTTTCGGAATAAAATAAGTGAAAAAGAAAAGTTTTAATGAAGGGAAATAGCCCAAAAAGTTTAGGGTATAAAAGTAATTATTCTAAAAACACATTTTTTCGTCTTTTTAGGATTGATATGGATCATACTAAACTTTTAATAAAGCTTCCACATGTTTTTGGTGTTCTTCAAAGAAATGAAAACACCTATTTTTTTTCTTTTTCTGAAAATTAACCTAAAAGGAACAAAATCGGTTCTAATTCGAATAGACAAAACCGTATTTTATCTTTATTTTTTATATGAGCTAAACGAGAACAACAACTAATTTAAAACTAAAATAAAAGAAAACAAAATTAAATTAAATTAATAAAAGAGAAAATGAGAGAAATTATACCAACAAGAAGTGATTTGTTTGCTTCTTATTCCAACAAGACTTTAAACCAATATGTTGCTGATTTGTATACTTTACAAGAAATCTTTCTATCAATTTCAAGGTAATTCTTGGTGTACAATTTTGTATCTTATTTGTGTGTCATTTAAAAGGGAAAATGGTGGTTTTTATAGGGTTTTTGTTGCCCAAACACAATGAAATTAAAAATTAAAATTCTGACAATCTTGTTAATATTAGGTGTGATTTGAGTTGACTTTCCCCTTTTGCTTAATCTGATTTGAGCTCTAATTTTTCCCAAATTCGGGTGATTTTGTTCACATAATTTAATTAGGGTTCGAATCCTCCTTTCTTCATTGTGTAGGAGACGGTGGCGAGGGGAGACGGTAACGACGCAGGCGAGGGCTAGACGTTGATCTCTGGCATTCCTTCATGGCTTCATAATAGCGCGGTAGAAGTTGTTGGCGAAGAATGGCCGATTGTTTAACAGGGTCAAAATAACCACAGGCACCATGCTGCGGCGGTGCGGAATGGTTGCAAGAATCGACAACGCCAACTCACGCGCCTGGATTGCAAGCGCGGGGCTTACCTGGCGCGTGGCGGCTCAAGTGGGGAGGGCAGCTCCTTTCTTTTGAAGATCCAATCTGGACCGTTGGATCTATACCCTAGATCTAACGGCTAAGATTAAAGCCTGCACATAAGATAAAAAATGGGGTTATCTTGGGTTTTGTTTTGGGCCTATTGGTTTTTCATTTATTTGAAATGGACATCTTATTTATTTAAAAAGACTACTATTTAAATTAGGTAGACTCTTTTTGGGTTTTGATATTAGGTAATAATAATACTAATAATACTAAATTATTTGGGTAAAAATTCAGTGATGATAGTTGTGAAGCTTTCTTAGCTTATGTGATGAATCTAGGATCGAAAAAAGTGTTTGTACAAGACATACGTACGATATGTGAGTTTTCAGGTGAGTTGCTTGGGTTACCATCTAGTAGATAGGTTGCGTTTGGCATTGAGTTGTATGAAAATACAACTCTAATGTCTATTGCTCACTAAAGAATGGCACCTAAGGAGCTGAAGGAGTTGACGATGCAACTTTAGAAGTTGCTAAATAGAGGGTTTATTAGACCTAGTGTTTCACCTTGGGGTGCACCGGTCTTGTTCGTGGAGAAGAAAGATGGCATGGTGCAAATCTGTATAGATTATCGGCAGCTGAACAAGTTGACAATTAAGAACAAGTATCCTTTCCCAAGGATTGATGGTTTGTTTGATCAGTTTCGAGGTGCTTCAGTGTTTTCTAAGATTGATTTGAGATCTGGATATCATCAGTTGAAGGTAAAGGATGTGGATGTGCATAAGACTACTTTTCGTACGAGGTACCATCATTATGAGTTTTTGGTGATGTTGTTTGGCTTGGCTAATGCACCGGCTGTATTCATGGACATGATGAATCCTGTGTTCATGAGTTTTTGGATCACTTCATGGTGGTGTTTATTGATGATATTCTCGTGTACTCTCCGGCCGAGGAGGATCATGATAAGCATTTGCGAATTGTGTTGCAAGTGTTGTTAGAAAATCAGCTTTATGCCAAGTTGAGTTAGTGCAAATTTTGGCTTAGGGAAGTTGTCTTTCTTGGACATGTGATGTCGGCTGAAGGTATCCGAGCTACTACTGTAGTTTCCTTGGTTCATGAAGTGGAATTCGCGTAAGTTGGTTCATGAAGTTCGTAGTTTCCTTGGTTTGGCGAGATACTACCGTAGGTTCGTGGATGTTTTTTCTAAGATTGTTGCTCCTTTGACAAAGTTGTTACAAAAAGATGTTAAGTTTGAGTGGACAGAGGTTAGGCAACAAGGTTTTGAGAAGTTGAAGGAAGCTTTGACGCAAGCTCATATATTGATTCAACCTAAATTGGGTAATGAGTTTGTAGTTTATAGTGAGGCATCGTATGTTGGTCTAGGTTGTGCGTTGATGCAGGGTGGGAAGGTTGTGGCGTATGCATCTAGACAATTGAAGGTGCACGAGCGTAACTATCGTATGCATGATCTAGATCTTGATGAAATTGGGTTTGCTTTAAAGATTTGGAGGCATTACATTTATGGTGAAAAGTGTACTGTGTACACAGACCACAAAAGATTGAAGTACTTGATGTCTCAAAAAGAGTTGAATCTTAGGCAACGAAGATGGTGTGAGTTGCTTAAGGATTAGGATTTGAGAATAGAGTATCACCCTAGAAAGGCCAATGTTGTGGTTGGTGCCTTGAGTAGGAAGGTGGATGTAGAGTTGAGGGTGATGTTTTCTCAGTTAAGTATATCGTGAGATGGTGGATTGATAGTTGAGTTACAAGTGAAACCTTCATTGGTTTAGTTGATTAAAGCAAAGCATTTGCTTGATGATTCTTTAGTGTCCCATGTTCAGGATATAGCGTGAGGATATTGAGTTTTGGTGCACTATTTTGACCGAGGCTCATAGCAGTCCTTTTTCAATGCACCCTAGTAGTACAAAGATGTATCATGGGTTCAAAGACGAGTACTATTGGGTTGGGTTGAAGAAGGATGTTGCTGGATTTGTGAGTAAGTGTATGGTTTGTCAGTGCGTGAAAGCTGAGCATCAATTTCCTTCCGAGTTGTTGCAATCCTTGAAGATACCGTAATGGAAATGGGAGAGGATTACGATGGATTTCATGTATGGTTTGCCTTTGACCCCGACAAAGAAGAATTATATTTGGGTAATTGTGGATCGTCTTACGAAGTGTGCGCATTTCATAGCTGTGCATATTACGCATACGTTGGATAAGATATCAGAGTTGTACATTGCTGACATTGTGAGGTTGCATGGTGTACCTAAATCCATAGTGTCGAATAGAGATCTGTGGTTTACTGTGAGGTTTTAGGAGTGTCTACATCAAGCGTTGGGTACGCATTTGAATTTTAGTACCTCGTATCATCCTTAGACAAATGGTCAGTTTGAGTGAGTTATCCAAGTGCTCGAGGATATGTTGAAGTATTGTGTTATAGATTTCCAAGGTTCTTGGGAGAAGTTGTTGCCTTTGGTGGAGTTTTCCTATAATAATAGTTTTTAAGCGAGTATACAAATGGCTCCGTATGAAGCCTTGTATGAAAGGAAGTTTAGAACGGCCCTTTGTTGGGCGGAAGCGGGGAAAAAATTGGTTTCCTTGCCGGATTTTCTTCAGGGAACGACGGAGAAGGTAAACCTTATTTGTAATCGGTTGAAGGTAACATCGGACCATCAAAAGTCTTACGCGGATTTAAAGCGTAAGGAGATTGAGTTTGAAGTTGGAGATCGTGGGTTCTTAAAAGTATCGCCTTGGAAGAAGGTGATGATGTTTGGACATAAGGGTAAGCTTAGTCCAAGGTTTATTGGACCATATGAAGTATTGGAGAGTGTCGGTCCCGTTGCATATTGGTTGAGGTTACCTTCCGAGTTTGAGAAAATTCATGATGTGTTTCATGTTTTGGTGTTGCGGAGGTATAGCTCGAATCCGTCTCATGTTATGCATGTTGTGGAGATTGAGTTGATCCGAATTTGTCTTATGATGAGGAACCTATTCAAATTCTTGATTCTAGTAGCAAAGTTCTTTGCGGTAAGACGATTGAACTTCTAAAGGTGATGTAGCGACATCAAGGAGTTGAGGAGGCTACGTGGGAAAGCAAGGCGGACATGCTGAAGAAGTTTTCACACCTTTTTCCTTTAGGTAAAAATTTTGAGGACGGAATTTCCTAAGTGGGACAGAGTTGTAACGCCCCGATTTTGGGCTTAGAAGTTAGTGGGATTCGGCTAAGAGGATCGGGTGAACCGGTTCGAGTGAGTTATGCTAGTTTCAAGATTAATTTGAAATAAATTGTTTTTAGGGAGATAAAATATGGGAAAATATTTTATAATCTTAAAAATAATGTTTTGAAAGTTTTGGAGAGTTCAATTTGGTGAAATTGGACTGATTTTATTGGAATTTTTAATACGGTGACTAATTTGTAAAAGATGCAAATTACGTTTTAATGACTAAATTGAAGATGGCCAAAACTTAGAATCCTTAGGGAGCTATTACACCATGGTGTTATCAGCTATTCCCTTAGGGAGCTATTACACTAAGGGCTAAACATTTTATTCCGTAACTACTTTTCTTCTAAAATTTTCTCTCAACTTGCCCAACAACCAAACTACTTTTTCATCACTAAAATCTCCAGGGATTTATCTCATTTCATCTACTTTTGATTTCTAAATGATGCCCATGGATTTCTACATCAACTAGCTAAAGTTTTCTTGAAGGATTTCTTCAAAGTCATTGCAAATCAAGGGGAAAGCTTGTGTTAGAGTTAATCTTTCTTTTCTCTCCTCTAATCAAGGTTCTTTATTGAAATTCCCAAGTCTTTGGCTCTCTAATTATGTTTAACAACAAGATTTTATAATTTAGTTGATGAAAATGGCTAAATCAAGTTTTGGAAGATGATTTCTTAAGATTTTAGTTATAACACTAATTTGATTGATTTGAGATTGATTTTAATCGTGTTTTGGATGTTAAATGATGTTAAAATAAAGGTTTTATAATGGTAATTCCGAAATGAGTTGGATCTCTTATTGTTAGATTGTTATATTTGGGGTTTTTGTGGTGTTTGGTGAAATCTGAGTTGCTGGATGTATAAAAATGTAATTAGGTTAATTGTGGATGTTGATTGATGATTAAGAATGGATGGAAGTGATAGGTTTTGGCTGGGTTGTGTTTGTGGTATAATCGAATGTGTTTTCGGTTGTTTCAGATATGCGTTTTGGTGTTTTGGGCAGATAGAGAGATAGTTTAAGTTCCTGGTGTTTTGGTGTTTTACTCTTTTAAGATTTGCATATGTTAGATTTGCATGTGAAGGCTTAAATTGAGTGTTGAAAAAGATGTATTTATTGTTGAAATCATAATACATGTTGTTGAGGTCTATATGCTGATTTTTTGTTAAGGTAAGTGCATGGTTTTGAAGGCATGATGGTTTTCAAATGATGATTTAAGCTAATTGAAATTAGATTTCAATGTGGACTTGGAAAATAGTTTTAATGCATTGATGGTGTTTTGTTTTTGAGCACTCCTCATTAATCCTTGTGTGCTTACGCTCTATTTGTGTCCATCTATTTGGTTTAGACTATACGTAATAAGGGCAATGGGGGATTCGTTGTATTTTGGGGGGATTTGTGTAAACTCCCTATTTGAGTGAGTGTTCATTGTTGTTTTAAACTTGTAAAAGGCCTTTGGATATTGGTTTGTGCTTAGTTATGCATTTTGGTATCTTGTTTGGCTTGTTTGCTAGGTTTCATGCCTATAGTTTACCTTTGATGCAAATTTCCATGATATGTTGTTGAATATGTCATGGATGATTGAGGTTTGATGTTTAGATATATTATATATATGTTGGTAAAGGCGTAACGGTACTCGGAGAATTGTACTGGTACGGGTAAGCTAATCTGGGCTTGGTATATCGGTACGGTAGTAAGGGTACCGATATGGAACAAGTAAAATTGAAGGGACATATCGATACACTAGGGCGTACCGATACGAGTTTTAGCTACTGGTTTTTGGTGTATCGGTATGGTTCAAGAGGGTATCGATACGAGCCTTGAATCTTTGAATTTTGGTGATGTGTTGTCATGGGCGTATCGGTACTGACTCTAAGGGTATCGATACGGTGAGCTGGTAAGTTAGTTAAAGTTTCTTCGATTGTTCTAATTCTTTACATTTTAGTCCCTGAATGTTGTTAATACAAATCAAATGGGTTTGGATGATCAAATGTGCGTAATTTTTAATATAATAACATGTAATATGATTAATTAAGGGATGGTAAATTAAAATTAGAAGAAGCACTTATGTTTTGCCAAATTTACGAAATGGTCTTAAAATGTGATTATGTGCAATTGAGTCTCTAACCGTTGATTGAATGAGTTGCAAATGGTTCCGCTGCGTAGTCTATAACCTAGGGTTATAATGAGCATCTAGAGAAGATAAAATGAAAAAATTAGGATCATTTATTGGATCAAACTTCCCGATTTACTTCAATATTCCCCGTGTGACCCGTTCGGTTCGGTCTACCGTCTAGGCCGGGTCGAGTGGGTTACAATTGAAGTCTTGTCCGCTGTAAGTGTGAATCACATAGGATGTTAATGCGCATCTAGAAAAGATAAAAGAAAAAATAGGGTCATTTATTGGGGTAAACTATCCCGGTTTACTTCAATATTCCCCGTGTGACCCATTTGATTCGATCTTGCGTCTAGACCGAGTCGAGGGGGTTACAATTTATGGACTAAAACAGATACATACTCCCCCTAGCAACAAGCATAGATGCAACAAGAAGCAAAATTACATAAACATGATCATCATTCAAATTCAAACAAGATTTTTGGCACTAAAGGGCTCTAAAAAGTCAAGATAGGCTAGTTAGACCTAACTCTCTTCTAAAAGTCCAAAAACTCTCTTTGTCTAATGGTTTTGTAAATACGTCCACTAGATGGTTTGAGGTATTAACATACTCTAGAACAACATCATTCTTTAAGACATGATACCTAATGAAATGATGTATTATCTCTATGTGCTTGCTTCTAGAATGTTGGATGAGATTCTTAGTGAGACATATGACACTAGTGTTGTCGCATTTAAGGGGTATCGTACCTAAATCAATTCCATAGTTTAGAAGTTGTTGTTCATCCAAAGGACTTGAGCACAACAACTTTCGGCCGATATATATTTCGCGTCGATGGTATATAGAGCAACACTATATTGTTTCTTAGAGAACCAAAATATGAACATACTACCTAGGAATTGACAATTGTCGGAGGTACCTTTTCTATCTATCTTACAACCCCCATAATCCACATCGGAACAAGCATGTAGGTTAAAGGAAGAGTCTCTATGTAACCCCCTCGACCTGGCCTATGAGGTAGACCGAACCGAACGAGTCACACGGGGAATACTGAAGTAAACTGGGAAGTTTACTCCAATAAATGACTCTATTTTTTCATTTTATCTGTTCTATATGCTCATTATAACCGTAGGTGATAGACTACGTAGCGAAACCATTTGTAACTCATTCGAACAATGATTGGGGACTCAATTGCACACAGTCATATTCTAGGGGCCATTTTGAAAATTTGACAAATTACAAGAATTTCTTTCAATTTTATGTTACCATCTTTTAATTAATCATGTTATATGCATCTTTGTCAAATCTCGGCTTAAAATAATCACCCAAGCTCATTTAATTGCATCCACAACATTCAGGGACTAAAACGTAAAGAAACATAACATTCAAAGATACTTTTAACCAACTTACCAGCTGGCCATATCGATACGCCCATGACAACACATCTCCAAAACTTCAAGATAAAAGGCATGCATCGAAATCCTCTCGACCCGTACCGATACACCAAAACCTAGTAGCTAAAACCCGTATTGGTACGCCCCTGTGTATCGATACGCCCCTTCATTTTCATAGAGAACATATCGGTACTCTTCCCACCGTACCGGTATGCCAAGCTCATAATGGCTAACCCATACTGATATGGTTACTCGAGTATCGGTAGGCCTGTACTAAATACACACTCTTTTGCAGGTTTTTCATACTTTAATCCATCCTAATACATTCCAATGTACTTCCAACATGCATACAACATATTTAAACATCAATCTTCAATCAAACATAGCAATATCATCAACTTGTAAATGACACTCAATGGTCAAAACTCGAACAAAAGCACAATCCATCAAATAAAGGCCATTTACAAGTTTAAAACCATAAAGCAAACATGCTCAAAAGGGGTGTTATTACATATCACCCAAACACACCATGTATTCCCCATTGCCCTTATTACTTTAGTCCAAATCGAAACATACATTCTTAAGCGAAGTCTCTTGTGATACATTGCGAGTTGCTGCCTCCGTAACCTCAATTATCTGCATTGATGGACAAAATGAGAGCGTAAGCACACAAGGCTTAGTGAGGAGTGCTAAAAATCAAAACACCGTCAATGCATTAAAACAATTTTCCAAGAACTCATTGAAATCTCATTTCAAATTCCTCAAAATATCGTTTGAAAACCATCATGCTTTCAAAACCATGTACTTACCTTAATAAAAAAAATCAGCATATAAACCTCAACAACGTGTATTATGATTTCAACGATAAAAACCTCTTTTTCAACAATTAATTTAAACCTTCCCATGCATAGCTAACATATGCAAAGCTTAAAGAGTAAAACATGCATTTTACACATTATGCATCATAAACCATTCTATAATACATCATCAATTATATTGGCTCACAATTGATCATTAACAAACTCATTTCTCAAAACAACATCGGATACGTAGATTCTCAAGTGTTGTCCCAACACTTCATACAATCTCACCGGCATCTCAAAGTTCACACACGAGAGCTACCATCCAACATTGTGTTACTCGTGGTAGAGTATTCGGTAAACCATATAAACCCCTCAACACCACTCATTGGTAGATGTATAACCCCACCAATGAGAGACGGGACACCAATCACTTTCCTCAATCGTTAGGGTACTTGGATGGAGTATTCGGTAAACCGTATAAACCCCTCAACATCGAAGGCGACTTGTTTATAGTGCACTTAATCCTATAGCCGGCTAACTCTATCCGATAGCATTTGCAAAACCATTTCCAGACCATCACTTGCTAATATAATTCACATTTAACATAAACCTCATTGTTTTCAAAGCATTAACAATAAACAACATTTCCAAGCATCAAACCTTGCTTCAAGATACAAGCATATGCATATACTTACAACGATCACTTACCACGTGCATCCTTCATCAACATAACATCAAAACAGTAAATCGCTTACTTTAAATCATGCTTTAAATAGTAGGCAACATGCTTTTAAAATTAAGTGCATCAACAAACTCATAATCGCACAATCCGAGGGAGAAATTACTTTTACTTACTTCCTAACTTAGTAAAGCTTTTCAAGCTTACACTAAGTTCCCAAAACCATCTTTTAAGTGTTTCAAAGCTGAAAATCACGTTCTAACTCACCGACTCGCGAAACCAAGATTCGTCGACGCAAAATCAAGCATCTAATGCCCTTAGAACTTCACTGATTTCTTTTGATGTGCTCTCCCCTATTTATACAACACAAGAACAGAGGATTAATGCATCTCAATGCATTAAAATCTCCAGCAAGCAAACCTATCTCGTTGCCTTGCTCAAATCCACCAAAACACTCATCCGAAACAACCAAAATCATCATCGATTACTTTATAAACTCAACCCGGAAAAAATCTAACACTTAAATCATTTATAAACATCAACCAACATCCGAAATCAACCTAATTTCATCCTTATACCTCCAGCAACTTAGATTTCACACAAACACCACAAAAACCCAAAAACTAACTAACAAACAACTAGAGATCCAGTCCAATTCAGGATTATTATGATAAAATCTTTATGTCAACATCATTTAACATCCAAATCATAATTAATATCAGCCTCAAATCAAGTAAAACAGTACCATAACGAAAATCTTGAGAAATCATCTTCCAAAGCTTGATTTAGTCATTTTCATCAATTAAATTATAAAGCAGTGTTATTAAACATAATTAGAGAGCAAAAGACTTGGGAATTTCAATAAAGAATATTGATTAGAGGAGATAAAAGAAAGATCACCTTTAACACAAGCTTTTCCCCTTGATTTGCAAAGGTTTAGAAGAAATCCTTAGCTAGTTGATGTAGAAATCCAAGAGAAACATTTAGAAATCAAAAGTGGATGAAAAGAGATAAATCTCTAGAGATTTTAGTGATGGAAAGATAGTTTTGCTGATGGGAAAGTTAAGAGGAAATTTTAGAAGAAAAGTAGTTACGTAAAAAACTGTTTAGCCTTTTAAAAATCTCATTTAATAAAATTCATTTATTAAATCAATTAATTAAATCTATTAAAAACACAAAATCAAGGGAAAAGGATGATAACACCTTGGTGTAATAGCTCCCTAAGGATTCTAAGTTTTGGCCCTATTTCAAAACAATCCTTAAAAACAGATTTTGCTACTTTTACAAATTAGTCACAAAACCAAAATGTAAGCTTTCCAAACGCCATTTCTCAAAATTGACCTCACTAAACCTTTATATATATAGAAGATTTTAGGAAATTTCTCATAATTTTATCATATCCCAAACCTTGTTTTCCATGAACCAACCTGGACCTCTACTCTAGCTCCTACGAACCTTGAGTCAACCTTAAAGACTCATAGGCCCAAAACCAGGGCGTTACACTCTAGGATACTTTAAGCCTAAACAAGGTGTGTCTCTAAGGTATATAAAGACTCTATTAATGGCTATAAGGTTTTATTATCTAGGACTAGCTTGGAACCTAGCACACAAGCAAACACTAAACATAATGTTGGGTCTACTTGCGGTAGGGTAAAGCAAAGAATCAATCATTTAACGATAAAGCTTAGAATCAACACATTTACCTCCTTCATCTTTGTCAAGCTTAATTGATGAGCTCATCAAAGTGGCTTGAGGCTTCACATTCTCCAAGCCTTGAGCATATCTTTGATGTACTTAGCTTGATTGATGAAGATGACATCCTTCCTCTACTTGATTTGGAGCCCCAAGAAGAATGAGAACTCCCCCATCATGCTCATCTCAAACTCACCTTGCATTAGCTTAGAAAATTCTTGGCAATAAAACTCACTAGTAGAACCAAAGATTATATCATCAACATAAATTTGTACTACAAAGATGTCATTGTCATTTCTTTTAATGAAAAGTGTAGTGTCCACCCTGCCTTTTTCAAAACCTTTTCAACTAAAATGTTTGAAAGCCTCTCATACCAAGCTCTATGAGCTTGTTTCAAACCATATAAAGCTTTGGTTAATTTAAAAAATGGTTTGAAAATTTTTGATCTTCAAAACCGGCTGGTTGCTCAACATACACTTCTTCATTAATAAAATCATTTAAAAAGGCACTTTTAACATCCATTTGAAAAAGGTTGAATTCATGATAACATGCAAATGCAAGAAGCATCCTAATTGCTTCAATTCTAGCTACGGGTGCATAAGTTTCATTAAAATTGATTATCTCTTCTTGATTATAACCTTGAGCAACAAGTCTAGCCTTGTCCTCACTATGTTACCACTCTCATATAGTTTGTTTCTAAAGACCTATTTAGTTCCTATATTAGACTTATTACTAAGCCTATCAACTATTGTCCAGACTTTACTCCTCTCAAATTGATTAAGCTCTTCTCTCATGGCCAATATCCAAAAATCATCTTTTTAAGGCTTCTTTGATATTTTTAGGCTCAATGCATTAAATGAATGCAACATTATTAAGCAATTGAAGAAGAGATCTAGTGGTTACTCTCTTGGATGGATCACCCAAGATTTCACCACCTTTGACATAGTTGAGTTTTCTTGGGTAGCTCACTTCCTTTTCTTAAGGGTCCATATCCTTCAAAGCTTCTATGGGAGGATCTTGTGCTTCTTCTTCTTTGGTTGGAACCTCATCCACTTATGATGATTATCCACCATCATTGGCTTCAATGATTCCTACATTATCATCATCACAAGAATCATTCCTTAGAAGGAGGTTATTATCGAAAACCACTTGTATAGACTCTTCTACAACTAAGGTTCTTTTGTTAAAAAATCGATAGATTTTAGAATTTAAAGAATAACCTAAGAAAATAGCTTCATCACTTTTGCATCAAATTTACCTAAATGATCTTTTTCATTGTTTAAAACAAACCACTTACATCCAAAAGGATGAAAATATCTAATATTATGCTTCTTTGATTTTAAAATCTCATAAGGATTTTTCTTTAAAATTGTCCTAATCATTACTCGATGTATGATATAACAAGCGGTGTTTGTGGCTTCTGCCAAAAAATACTTAGGTAAATTGTTTTCACAATACATGGTTCTAGCCATTTCTTCTAAAGTACGATTTTTCCTCTCATCTACCCCATTTTGTTGAGGAGTACGAGGTGCAGAAAAATTATGGTTAATACCATTAGTGTTACCAAAATTCTCAAAACATAGATTTTGAAATTTCTTCCATGGTCACTTCTAATATGAGAAATGTTTTTGACCAAGATCATTTTGAGTAATTCTTGAAAATGTGATGAATATTTCTAAAGCCTCATCTTTTCCACTTAAAAGAGAACCCAAGTGTATCTAGAGAAGCCATCAAGTAAAATATATGTATATGATTTCCACCCAAGCTAGTTGTCCTAATAGGCCCAAAGAGATTCATATGAATCAATTGTAATACCCTACTAGTTGAAACGTCATTAATGGATTTAAATGAAGTTCGTTTTTGTTTACCCTTAGCACAAGCATCACAAATTTTATCTAAGGAAAATTTTAGCTTAGGTAAACCTCTAACTAGATTTTGGGAAACCAATTTCTCTGAAACACTTATGCTAGCATGCCCTGGTTTACTTACTATGCCATAACTATGTGTCATTTTCATTTTGAGCAACCAAGCATGCATTGGATGTATGTATGTCATCTTGATGCATCATGCATATATTACCTATGTGATGACTAATGAGCATTATTTTATTTGTTTTAATGTCCACAATTTTGCAACCATTA
Source organism: Hibiscus tridactylites (assembly GCA_958450335.1). Taxonomy (NCBI): domain Eukaryota; kingdom Viridiplantae; phylum Streptophyta; class Magnoliopsida; order Malvales; family Malvaceae; genus Hibiscus; species Hibiscus tridactylites. The sequence continues at coordinate 42,254,092 of OY288289.1, read as the reverse complement.
ACATCAAATAAAACATTAAAACTCTTATCACACAATTGACTAATGCTCAACAAATTATGTTTAAGACCATTGACATATAAAACATCTTCAATGAGAATAGAAGAGAGATTACCAATGGAACCAATACCCTCAATGTGGTCTTTGGAGTTGTCACCAAATGTCACCACTCCACAACTCTTTGGCTTTAGCTCCATGAATCAACTCTTGTCGTCGTTCATGTGTCTTGAGCATCCACTATTAAGGTACCAAGTGTTTTGACTTAAAACTTTGGCCTTGTAGCAATGCTCCCCCTCAAACAAAGATTAGTTCTTGATTTTTGGTACCCAAATCATTTTGGGTCCATGTGAGTTAGCTCCCAAATACTTTGTTTCCTTAGGAATCCAATAAGCAATAACATGAATATTATTGGAAGCTACAAGTTCCTTAGGAACTCATACACTTCTAACTCTTTTACCTTTAGGGTGACTTTGAGAGCTTCTTTGTTTGTAGCCATTAAAGTTCCACTTCACATAGATGGGTTTTGAAGAACTTGCTTTTTCAAAATCTTGTTTCCCAACTACATTAAGAGAAGCCTTAAGCTCATTCACCACTTTGTGATGATCATCATGGACTTTTGAAAGAAGATTGTTTAAATCAATATTTTCATTTTGAAAATATTTTAGATTATATTGTAAAACTAAAATATTTTTTCAAGTTCTTAGTTGGTTTTGGAAAGGGAATCCTTTTGGGTTTTTAAATCAGAAATCATTTTCTTGTTTTTCAAAACTGATTCCTTATACTTTTCCACCAATTCATTGTAAACATCTTGCAACTCATCATATGCATCTTGAAGCTCATCAAAGGTGAAATGAGAAGTAGATGAGTTAGGATTTACCTTAGGATCATCATCAATAGCCATGAGGCAAAGATTAGTCACTCCATGCTCCTCTTCATCTAATGATGATTCTTCATCGCTCCAAGTAGCAATGTGGGCTTTCCTTTTGTTCTTGTTCTTGTTCTTTAAGTCTCTTCTTCTTTGAAACTTTCTTCCCCGGTTGGACTTCATGAACCGAGAGAATCTCTTGGCTATAGTAGCCAATTCCTTAAATTCGTCTTCACTTGAGTTGCTTTCCTTTTGAGAAGCCTTGAGAGCAATTCCTTGCTTCTTCTTCTCTACCTCTTGCTTCTCTACTCTTCTCTCGTCTCTTTTTTTTTCTTCTTCTCTTCCTTGCTTCAGAATCCCATGATTCGGGAAGAGAGAAAAGAAGCTTCCAGACTAATGTAAAGTGTCCAGAAGTTCTATTTTTCATGCACATTCCATCTCATATTATTGTTGTTTTTAAGTACATTTTAGGCATAATTAGGTCATGCACTACACAAATACAATATTCTTTGTTTTACCATTCTTTTATTGAGTATTTTTTATTTGGTGAAGTAAAGATGTTTTAGTTTATATTTAGTTTTTCAGGGCTAGAAGCTGACAGGAGAAGGGCAGAGCAGAGGAGAGGATGCTGAAGCAGCAGACGAGGGCAACAAAGTGAGCCTAGTGCCACCCAGTGCTGCCCAAGGAAGCAAACTGAGGAGTTGAGGAATTGGAGTGCGATCGACAGAGCATAAAATCCTGATTCTAACGGTGCCAATCACTCAATTTTTTTACGCCCGTAGCAGAATGAAGAGCCGCTAAAGAAAAATAATAAGCTTACTTGTCGAGCAAGGAAACGGGAAAAGAAGTCCAAATTCAACTCATAGAAGTCAGAATTTAATGTTGCTTTTAATGCAAAAGCTCTTTGAAGACTTCTACTCCAAGGTGAACTTAACCTAGGTTATGGCCTATATATACTTCATATATTTTTGTATTTCGGGAGAGAGATCTTAGGTTTTCTTTAGGCATAACTTAGGTTTTCTCGTCGCTGTCATGTTCTAAACTTCTCTTGGGTTAGGGGTTATGTTGTAATTAGTTGTGAGAGCAGTTGTTTAGGTTTTTCAAATTTTGTTTTGCAATAAAATACTCTCAAGTTTGCTTAATTCGTGTTCTTCACTTCTTCAATTAGTTCCGAAAGTCCAATTGAAGTAATCCATTTGTCGGGCACGAGAGTGTCAAACTCACGAAAGAATTAAGTATGGTCTCATCATGACGAGGTGTTGACTAATTTTTCTTAGACATAAGATAGAATTTCAGCGGCTAAGAGAAGCAACCAAACGTCGACTGCCTATGTTAGGTTTACGCTGAGATTTCTAAGTATTACCTACATCACGTGGTGATAGAATACTTGCCTAGACATAGGAAGGATCACTTCAGAATTGCTTTGCCGAACTTAGAGTATCCGCCAGACTTCTCTCCATCTCACCTGTCGAGACAGCGAAAGTTGCAAGAGCAGAGTTCCGTCGTGGCAGCGAAAGTTGCTGCAGCCTCAATTTGCCATTACCCGCCAAGGCAGCAGATCGTGGCAGCGCAAAACAACTTGGCCTATTTAACGCAGTTTCACACTAAGCAGCAGCATAACCCTGCCCTCTCTATCAATCTGATTACTTCCTCTATTACTTTTCTTCTCAACAATTATCTCACTTGTGCAATTTACTTTCGTGCATGAAAAACAATTCGAACCAAAATGTCCAATCCTTGTGGGAGACTCAGACGATATCTTATATACTATAACTTGACAAGAGTGTGCACTTGCGCTCATAAATAAAGTACAACTAAAACGCTCTACAAGTTTTTGGCGCTGTTGTTGGGGATTTCTAATAGCGAATTTCGTTTTTATTTATGCACTTTCATTTTCTTTGCATTTAATTTTTAGTTTTTATTATTTTTATTCTTAGTTGAAAAAAACTATGTGGGAAAGCACTTTTTCAGGTGCCCCACGAGTTAAGGGCGGCTATATTTGGGAAAGTTCTTGCGAATTTTGTGAAGGCAATCATGCGTTCGAAAGTCGCCCTCATCTTTTTGTAGCAGACATGTACTTGGGAGTGGATGTCTGAATATGAATAGCAGATGTCGCCGCAACTGCAACAGGGGCAGCAAATGTCGCCGTAGCAGCAAAAGAGACAGCAGATGTCGATGTCGCAATTACTGCCGCATCAGCAAGATTTTTCACGGTATAATCAAGAATCTCAAAAAAATTACCATAACAGTTTTACTGCAGAAATCGACATGCCTTGGCAATATAGCTATCCGCAAGAACAACCAAAAACTTTGGAGGACACACTTCGAACCTTCCTTGCGCTCACGGATAAAGTGACAACTGCTATAGACGCCAGCATCGCTAAGATGGATGAACGGCTGAACAATTCAGTCCTCTTCAATGTCGTAGATGAACCAGAACAATTAAGTATAAGGGATACTGATGTCCTAGAACAAGAGGACGAAGAGCAATGTGAGGAAAGATCTCTGATATGTGAGGAGCAATTAGAAACTCCAAGCCAAGAGGATGCAGAACACTATTCGGGCAGCAAGATTGACAGTTGTTCCGGCAGCTATCTAGAACCTTGCCTTGAGGACGAACTGACAGCACCTGAGAAAAGCAATGCCTCAGCAGAGAGGCCAGCCACGACAGAAGCCTCCATAATGACGCCCACCTCGGCAGACACCTCGGAAGCTATAGATTATATATATCTAGAGGAGCCGATGCAGGCAGATTTACAGCCGTCAAAATCTCTACTAAAGGAGATTTTTTAGGAGCCTAAAGAGTTTTCCCTTGACCGGCACATCACTATGACAGACTACCACAACAGCTAGTTGCCACAGCAGCTGCCTTGGCAGCAAATGAAACTTTCCCCTATGACGAACTTCGACAAAAATGAGGTAAGTACATGGTTAGGTAGTTATATAATTTTTCCTAATCACATGTTCATGCCTTCAAGAATAGGAACAAAAATGAAGATTCACATGGATTACAAGGGAACGAGGAAGAAGGACTCATCCACCATGAGGATAATCATCAGATGGAGGGTGCAGATGGATTACAAAAAGTATAAAAAATGACCCTCCTGAGCTAAACCGATAAGGGAGTATTTACTTTAGGATATGCATATGAATGCACTCCTAGAGTAACAAAAATATTGTATAAGTTTTTATTTTTCACATCTTTATTGTTTTATTTAGGAGTAGATTTTACCTACTTAAGACCATATTTTATTTGCGTTTTATTCCTGTCTCACAACTACTTACCCAGATTCAGACCCTAAGGACTCAAGCTGCCGAGCACAACAAGGGCAGCACTGCCGCAACCCACAACTGGCAGAAGAGCAGATAACTCCTCCACATCTTCTCCATCATCTAATAGCAACTGAGCCTAAGTTTTCTTTCTCTTTCTCATATTTATTTTATTTTCCAGTTTTAGTTTTATATTTTTCTTTGAGGGCAATGCCCATCTCGTGTTTGGGGGGTAGTTCTCACATCTTTTGTCTAGGCATACTTAGTAGTGTATATGTTGCATTGTACTTGCCTTAGTAATAATCGGAAAAGAAAAATTTGTTATATAACTTGTGCTTATGATAGTTAGCCGACTACTTATTTCGCACCAATAATAAATTGAACTTAACATGGGAAGAGCATGAAAAATGACTTAGAATTATTTTTCTTTAATGGCCAAAAATATCAAACACCTTTGTTACTTGCTGAATTTGTTTGAATATCTAATGACAATTCGTGCTTTTTTTTTTAATTCTTTGCAAAAGTCTAACAATGGTTGCAGGTAGTCGCCGAGGCAGGCAATAGAAACAGAAAAATACAGCACAGCCACGGCATAGAAAAACAATAAACATTGTTGTTTTGCCCTAGAGGTGCCCGCAACAGGTTCTAGGAAGAATCATGTGTGAGGACACTCTATTGCTATCAAAGTCCATGAATCTGAAAACTTTGAAGTAATAGACAAATTAGCATTAGTGAATGAAAGTCTTCACGGGATGACTCTACTCCATGGGTTCAGGGTTTTTTAGTTTGCTCCCATCTTAACTTCACACCTAGAAGAGTAGTTGTGATAAGCCGAAGCCCTCATCGCCGTGATTAAAATATTATACTTAAATGTGTTGCCTCGGCAGCAACCTTATATATCGTAATAGTATCTTTGTTTATTTAGTTATTCTACATATTCAACATGTGTACAGTCCTGCACACACTGAACTGGAATTAGAAATTAATTCTGACTTATTTTCTTGCTAAGTTCCCTTCACTAATTTAATATAGGTGCCACAACCTTGAGGTATGTAATCAAGTTGAAATCAAGTTTTTCTTTCTGGTTACTATAAGGGCAAGTATGTTTTGGTTGCATTGCTTGAGGACAACGAATAGTTCGAGTTTGGGGGTGTGTAAAGATGATGTTTTAGTGTATATTTAGTTTTTTAGGGCTAGAAGCTGACAGGAGGAGGACAGACCAGAGCAGAGGATGATGAGGCAGCAGACGAGGGCAACAAAGTGAGCCTAGTGCCACCCAATACTGCCCAGTGCTGCCTAGTGCCGCCCAGGGCAGCAAACTGAGGAGTTGGAGAATTTGAGTGCGATTGACAGAGCAGAAAATCCTGATTCTAACGGTGCCGATCACGCAATTTTCTGATGCCTGTAGCAGAATGCAGAGCCGCTCAAAAGGAAAGAATAAGCTTACATGCGGAGCAAGGAAACGAGAAAAAGAGTCTAAATTCAACTCAAATAAGTCATAATTTAAAGTTGCATTTAATGCAAAAGCTCTTTGAAGACTTCTACTCCAAGGAGGACTTAACCTAGACTATGGCCTATATATACTTCACATATTTTTGTATTTCGGGAGAGAGATCTTAGGTTTTCTTTAGGCATAGCGTACATTTTCTCGCTGCCGTCATGTTCTAAACTTCTCTTAGGTTAGGGGTTATGTTGTAATTAGTTTTGAAAACGGTTGTTTAGGTTTTTCAAGTTTTGTTTTGCAATAAAATACTGTCAATTTGCTTAATTCATGTTCTTCACTTCTTCAATTAGTTCCAAAAGTCGAGTTGAAAAAATCCATTTGTCGGGCATGAGAGTGTCAAACTCACGAAAGAATTAAGTAATGTCTCATCATGACGAGGTGTTGACTAATTCAGCTTAGACATAAGTTAGAATTTCAGTGGCTAAAAGAAGCAACCAAACATCGACTGACTGTGTTAGCTTTACGATGAGATTGCTAGGTATTGCCTACATCACGTGGTGACAGACTCATTTCCTAGACATAAGAAGGATCACTTCAAAATTGCTTTTCCGAACTTAGAGTATCTTCCAGACTTGCCACCGGAACTTCTCTCAATCTCACCTGCCGAGACAGTGAAAGTTGCACGAGCAGAGTTCCGCCGTGGCAGCGAAAGTTGTCGTATCCTCAATCCACCATTACCTGCCAAGGCAGCATATCGTGGCAACGCAAAACAACTTGGCCTATTCATCGTAGTTTCACACTAAGTAGCAGCACAACCCTGCTCTCTCTATCAATCTGATTATTTCCTCTTTTACTTGTGTTTTCTTTTACTTTTCTTCTCAACAATTATCTTACTTGTGCAATTTACTTTTCTTGTACAGTAACAACAATTCGAACCAAGTTGTCCAATCCCTGTGGGAGACGATATCTTATATACTATAACTTGACAAGAGTGTGAACTTGCGCTCATAAATAAAGTACACCTAAAACGCTCTACAACTAACTTGTCTTCAGAAATGATCTCACCAAAGCCCTTGAGACCATTTACTATGACAGAGAACCGATCAAACATTTCAGAGACGCTCTCATCCGGCTCCATCTTGAAGTTCTTGTAACTCAAATTAAGGATCCCAATCTTGGTATCCTTTACATTGTTTGTGCCCTCGTAGGTGGTCTCTAGATTGTCGCACACCTCCTTCGCACTTGTGCAAGATGACATCTTTGCGTACGTGTTGGGTCTAAGTGCACAAAAGATGATGTGTAGAGCCTTGTCATTTACTTGTAGTTATCATCTATCTTCATATGTCATCTCCACCTTGGTCTTTGGAATGAGTCTTCCTTCTCCATCTCGTTTCATCAGAATGTTTGGATCATCTTCTACTACATCCCAAAGGGTGTAGTCATTAGACTTGATGAAGAGCCTCATTCAGTTCTTCCGATAGGGGTAGTTATCCTCATTAAAAATGGTGGTTTGGTGATAGATTTGGACTCGTACAAGTTTGGCCCTGAGGTAGAAATCATTGCTTTGATTGGTAGTCGATTGATCTTTTTCTAGGATCTTCTCTTGTGGATGTGAGTCCCTCAAACAGTTTGGCTCTGATACCAATTGTTGAGTGGATCAATTGTATCGAAAATTGGACAAGAGGGGTGAATTGGATTTTTAAAGTGGAAGGGAGCAAATTGAAAAAGTAAAAATTGAAGACAATGCAATTTATAGTGGTTCAAGCTTCGAACAAGCTCTACATCCACTACCTTAGCTCCCACTAAGTATTTTGAAAAATATCCACTAGATATTCTTCCCCTTTTCTAGGCTTAGAAGGTAACATTTACAAATCGATTAATCTTTCTACCCAAAGATTAACCATGACACTCTCTTTACAATGAAGAAATGGCAAGCATAAGATTATCTCTCACAAGATTGATATGTTGCTCAAATTACAAACAAACTCTCCCCAAACTTGAAAGAAATGTATACAATGAAAATTACAGCAAGTGGGGTACAAGAATTTGACTCTTTAAGCAAAAGTTTTGAACATATACTTGGATGTTGCAAATAAGTTTAAATAATTGTTGTTGTTGAGGCTTTGGAGGCTTGCTTTTATACCCTTGCATTGATTACAAGACGTTTGGGTGGTTGAGATCATTAATCTAGCCGTTGGGCTACATTTTTGGTGCAATAAATGCACTTCAACAACTAACAGTATCGGTACATGAAGGCTCGTATCGATACATGTCTCAAAAAATAAAGAGTTGTTGTGTATATTTAAGAGGGGCGTATCGATATGTAGGAAGACGTATCAATATGGTTATAGTGTAAAATAAGGGGCATATCGGTACACAATGATCGTATCGATACAGATTTTGCTCACTGGAATCTTGAGTGAAACTTAAGCAAAAAGTATATTGATACGCTATAAGGGCATATCGATACGGTCCAACAACCGTTTGAAAATTGTTGATTCCCCATAACTGACAAGCAGCGGCTATATTTATTAAATGCAATGATTTGTTGAATCGAACCAAACCGTATCATCACGGGGTTATCGTATCGGTACGCTATGCCTTTAAAATAAATTTAGATTCAAATCATATTGATACGGTGCTTACCGTATCGATACACTTTAAGCGGTTGAAATTCCAGTAACATAAAACTGCATCGATACGCTCTACGCCTTAGCGTAAGTGTTAAATTTGCTTCAAAACACTTATATAAAATTGTTTGGTTTGAACGTTTTGACCTAAAAAATCAGTTTTAGTTTAAATTGCTTGTCAATTTGCGAGGCTTTAGAATACTTAAAGTTTTATTTACTTTTACAAATAGGTCCTTAGAGAATTTGTTATATCAAAATCAAATTAGGTTTTACAAATCTCATTCATAAATCGAACTTCCCACTGTCGATGAACCAACTTACCACTCTTATATTGACAATATTACTTGTGACTTCACTTTTATAGAAAACATCGGATACACGGATCATAATTCAAAATATGGGCTTAGGTCCCCACCCCTTTCAAAACACGTCTATTCCATATTCGTTAGCCATCTAGACTTCTAAATCAACACCCAACAAATGAGTGGGTCAAGCAATTATAGCCATCCGGACTTTAGAATATATTTCGAAAGACAACCGATCGATTAAACTCGAAGAGTCCATCAACAAACTTTGTAAACACTTAGAGTACTCTTATCCTATGGCATGCCAACTATATACGACCATAATTTTCATTGTCACAAGCCAATATAATCTTTCAAATCAAATATACATATTGTTTTTTATGCATTAATAAAACAGAAAAATAATCGAATTTCGATGGGCAAGGGAACTAATGCAAGTCATATCAGATCAAATATCTTGTGTTCTTAGGCACTTTCATGCTTGTTAAAATATAACATGTCAGAATTAAATGCATAAAAACAACAAGAATTCATAATAAATGTTTCCAAAATTATTCAATTAATTCATGCTCTTATATGGCACTTCAAAATCCATAAGCAAAAATTTGGGAAACTTACTTTTGATCTTATTTAAGCTTTCTAGGCTTAAACTAAACCAACAAATCACATTTCAAACCTCTTTAGAGCACCAAAACACTTTTGCAATCACCCAATCGCTTTAGCCTAGACGCGAAGCCTAACCGATATACAAAAATTGTCGAAAGACAAGTCAAGCTCCTGAATACACTTCCAATTTCTTTACAACTCAAAACTATTATAGAGCTTGATCAAAAATATACTCATTAACTTCCAGCAAGTTTAACTTTGTTAGTTTCTCAATCAAACCATCACCAATTAACCGAAAATCTAACCAATATCGAATCTAAACTCTTTCAAACTTTAACCTAGCTTAAAAACTTCATTTCCTAACCATAATCCACCATAAACATCTTCAAAAATATTATCATAACAATATCTACCCATAAAGACTTCATTTCTTCATAATTTCATAAAAGTTCTTCAAGAACTTCAACCTTAAATCACCTAATTAATATAATTTCGGGATCGTTTTCAAAAAGTTAACGTTACTTTATTGTTATCCCATAAGAAATCATTAAAACCCAATAAGAATATCTCTTTTTTATTCTTCCATTGATTCTTGAACTTCTTCTTGGAGATTTCATTCAAATCATGCCAATTATGGGGAAAGCCAACTATTAGAGGTGATTTCTGTTTCTCTCCTCTAATTAAAGGTTCTTTACTGAAATTCTCAAGTTCTTGACTCTTTTGATTTGTTTTCTAATGAGTTTTAATGATTTAATTAAGGAAATTGGTTAAATCAAGGTTTAATTAATGAGATTGTGTGATTTTCGTATTGGATCTGTTTTGCTGAGTTCTTGATCGATTCTAAACATGATTTTGATGTTAAATAATGTTGATATGATTGATTTAACATTAGAATCCCGAAACTATGTGAATTTCTAATTTTCTAGATTAATAGTTATGTGTTTTGAGGTGTTAAGGTGGTTTAATGAATGCTAGAGATATAAGGTTGATGTTAGGTTGATTTGGATGTTACTTTAAGGTAATTAATGGATTAAATTGGAAGTTTTTGGCTGGGTTAAGTGTGGATGATGTTTAATGTTGATTTCGGTAGTTTGGGAGAGGTTTCGGCTAGTGTTTGGAGATGATTGTTGTGAATTTTTGTTGTTGGATTTGTGATAGCATTTTGATGCATTGGATCCTCTATTTTTGTGCGGATAAATCAGGGGATGTTGATCCTCAAGCTTGAAGCATTGTTCTAGAAGCTTTAGAAGTGTGATTCGCATCGACAAACAAGGTATCGCGTTGTCGGTGAGTGAGAACATGGTTTAAAGTGTTGAGATGGTTTAAAGGTTGTTTTGGGAGTTTAAACTTAGCTTGAAACATTGGTTTAAACTCAAAAGTTAGTATAAAGGAATTTCTCCCCCGGTCGTGCTTTTACGAAATGGATTTTATGCACTTGTTTTGAAATACATGGTACTTATTGTTTAAGCACGATTTAAAGTATGTTTTATATTTTTTATCATATAATGATGATGGATGCATTTGGTAAATGATCCATGTAAGTATGTGGAATACTTGTAAATGCATAGTTTGATGTATTGGAAATGGTTTTGGTATGTTGCTTTAAAATCAGTGAGGTACTTGGTTATAATGAATTATATTGGCAAGTGATTTGGTTTAAAATGTTATCGGATATAGTTGGACAACCATAGGGTTGATAGTGCACTATAAAAAGTCGCCTCGGGTGTTGAGGGGTTAACGTGTACCGAATACTCCACCATGAGTACCCTAATTGTAACACCCCAAAATCCGGTCTAGTCGGAATTGGGTTCCAGTGATTAGAAATCTTACATCGATAAAGTCTAAATATTGTACTGGTGTTGACCGTGAGGTCAATTCCTTAAGATATTGTACTCTAATTGAGTTAAATTATTTTCGTTGGACCCTATCGAATATTATTGAAACTTAATCTGTGACTAAATTGCGGAAATTGAAAGTCTGAGGTTACATCTTAGAACAATGAAGAGTTGAGGGGCTAACCTTGCGATTAGCCCCTTCTCAATTAAAATTCCACTTACGTGGGATAATCTGATGACTTTCCTTCAATTGAATGAAAGCTTTAATAATAAAAATATAAGAAAAAGGGATATGAAGCTTACTTGATACATATCCAAGCAAACACCTCAATAAAGCTATCATATTCTTCTTCACCTAAGCAATCACCTCCATTGAAGCTAGCTTCAAGCTTTGTTTTTCGTTCGATCTATTATTATTGAATCATTATTAATGATTGGGTAAGCTGTAATCCTGAATCAATCATTGAGTTTCATGGCTAAATCGACCTTAAACTTGAGTTAGGGTTTGGCCATATATGAGTAATCCCTAGATTATGATCATATCGATTTAGCTATTTGTTTTGATATCGTTATTGTGATTACGATATCGTAATCTCGTTTCTAACACTCTCTTTATGAATTCCTAGCTCAAGATGTTAATAGGGAACATCCATCGAACTCACCAAAGGATAGGAAGAAGGGAGTTGTCATCCGAGAGCTGTAGAAGCTTCAGATTGCCAAGGTGAGTGTAGTCGGAGTCTCGAGATTAGGTGTGGAGCCTTCCTAAATTCATGATTGTCGATTTTAATTTAATCTCTAACATTGTCACTAAGGATATTACATCGGATTGATAAACGGACATATTAGTAAGTTTCGATAAGTTAGATTATGAACATCAGACATTGATATTGACCTTGTCATCGTGCATTGATATCGACTTAATTATTGTTATTGAATCATTGCAAATGAATCAATGAACATGGATATTGACATTGAAATCATGAAACATTATCATAGGTTTTGTTAAAGTCATTGAACATTGATATTGAAACATGGTTCACTAATAATAACATAGAAGACATTGGACATCGGAATTATCAAAGAATATTGAATATGGACATTGTCACTGAAACATTAGATTTGGACGAACTTTGGATACAATTGGCATGCCATAGAATTCATGAGCTCGGTGTATGGGTGGACTATGGTCCTAAGGCTACGATCTATATTGATTTGGCGAGGCAGGGGGATGTGTATTGTACTTGGTCATTGGCGAGGCGGACGGACTAGACCATTCATTGATTTAGAGAGGCGTAGGAATTAACGTATCCACTATCTCGATTCAATCCAAAGGATAGTTACTAATATGATAAGTTGAGCATTGATTATTGAAGCTTAACATTGATGTTAATAATCATGAGAAAATTTACATGTATCACTCTTTGATATTTACATTGTATATGACTACCTCACTAGGCAATGTATGCCTAATGCATTCATCTTCCATCCATTTCAAGTTGAAAGTTCGTTGTGGTTGAAGATCGATAAGTCAAGGCGAGACAAGTCACTACAAGCCTAATGTAATGTATTTTGATCTTATAAACTCCTAGAAAGGTGGCAAAGTAGTTGAACTAGTCTTTTGTACCTATTTTGGTATGATTATAATATGTAAGGGTTGTAAAGTAGTTAAGGGCCTTAAAATGACCTTTTGGTGGTGTTAAAGTTGGTAAAAATGACCCTAATGGCTCACATAGGTGAAAACTTAGTAAATGTATTTGAATGATCATGAAATTTGGAATGCAGTAGTTTATAGCATTGAAATGTTGTATATAAAATTTCATTGCATTTTAACATCTGTAGATAGGTTATTTTAGCTAAAAACCAGCTAAAAGCTGTCACTATAGGTTAGGCGTATTGGAACATGTGATGTGTTTCGATACAGCCTATTAATAAGACTACTGGAAAGCAGGGTAAAACAGGGTGTATCGATACAGTTTAGAGTCGTTTCGATATGATTCGCTACTGTCAAAATTTGTTTCAATACGGGCCTAATCTGTATCGGAACGGGTCAATAGTCAAGGTCAACGAAGGTCAATCCGTACTGAAACAATGCTTACCTGTTTCGATACGGGGTATGGGCAGAATCAACCTAAGTCAAATTATTGAACACCCATTTCGAAATGGCTCAGAGTGTTTCGAAACAAGGTTAGTTAAGTTAGTTAAAAGACATAGATTAAAGGTTTACATTGTTCACAAATTGATCTCTAAACTTTGGGCGACTTAATTGGATGGTTAAATGAACTCGGAATAACATGAAAATTTACATACTTGCTGTTGTGGTATTAAATTTCGTTGTGGCATAATTAATTGCATAAGGGGACCTCTAAATTATCATATTTACAATTTAGTCCCTAAAACTCGTAATAGTTTTAAGAATTTGTCCTAAATGCTTAATTATTGTTTCATAATGGATAAATTGGACTAAGACTTATATTCAGTAATGTTTTATAAGTATGACATCGATTATATGTTGTTTATGGATTGAAATTTATTGCAGTAATCATCGTATTGTACATCGGTAGCACTTTCTGACTCGGTTCTTGACCAGGCCGGCAAAGGGGTGTTACACTAACGGTTGAAGGGCTACATGGTACCATAAACTCCCGTTAGTGGATTCCACACCTAACCGATGATTGGGGTTGTGATTGTACCAGGTTGTAAATGTACTGATGGTGAGGTACCTTAATAATGGTTGAGGTTGTATGAAGTGTTGGGCGGACACTTGTTGAATTCGTGTATCTGATGTAATATTTTGGAAAGTGGAACTTGGTTATAATCACTTGAAAGCTAATATAATTGTTTATGTATCATGTTGACGGATATTGATGTATAATGTTTATTTAGACATGTTTACTCTTTAAGCGTTGCATATGGGTAGTTATGCATGGGAAATCTTAAATTTAGGGTTGGCAAATGGGATTTTTTTGTTGATTTAGATACATGTAGCATATGGCTTAATATGTCGGTTTTTGATGATGTTAAGTGCATGGTTTTCAAGGCATGACTTGTTATAAGATTATTGAAATGGTGTTTTCAATGAATTTTGGAAAATTGGTTTTGAAATGCATTAATGGTGTGTTGTTTGAGCACTCCTCACTAAGCCTAGTGTGCTTACGTTCTTTTTGTCCATCATTGTTGTTTTGGGAGGGTTTTTGCTAAACTCCCTATTTGAGCAAGTTTGCTATGCTGTTTTGAAATTGTAAATGGCTTATACGTTTAGTTAATGCTTTGGATTTATGTTTCGTGCTTTGAATGGTTCATTTCTAGGAAGCATGCATTTAGATTTTCAATTGAAGAGTGAAGCCATGACATGATCTTGTTTCTATGATGTTTTGGTGTGGTTTGATCTTTAGAATAGTTGTGTATATATCTGTGTCATATTAAAAGATGTTTGAATCCATTTTGGTATGAAAAACCAGAAAAATTACACATTACATGTTTGGGTGTATTGATACGCGTTGCCCTGTATCAATACGGGTATGTGTTTTCATGCTTGGCATATCGATACGCATTAAGGTGTATCAATACATGTAAGTGTATTTTAGCTAGGCGTTTCGGTACATGAGGAACTGCATTGGAACGGTTTTTAGCTACTAGTAGTATCTGGAATTCGAAATTTGTAAGAGTGTACCAATACACTTGCTCGTGTATCGATATGGGCTGTTGTTAATTCAGTTAATGTGTCTCTTGAAGTTTCTGATTCTTACATTTTAGTCCATGGTCTTTGGGAATGCAATTGAATGAGTTTGAATGATCATTTTGAGCTAAAATTTGGCAAGCAAGCATGTAACCAGACTAATTGAGGATTGGTAACCTAAAAATTTGATAAGTCCTTGTAAATTTCAAGATTTTCAATTTGGTCCCTTAATGTTCGTGTTTGCAATTGAATGTCTTATCGGTGACCGATTTGAGTGAGAATTGAACTGCTACCAGCATGTTCACCATAGGTTAACAATTTGCATCTAGAAAAGATAAGAAAAAAAGGACGGAGTTCGTGTTCAATCTTTACAGGTTTGTTTCAGTAAACTAAATGTAGCTCGTTCGGTTCGGTTGGGCGTCTAGGTTGGCTCGAGAGGGTTACATAAGTAGTTGTCACAATAGATATAAATTTGAAAATTGTTTTCAATGAAAAAGTAACCATAGAGCATATTTTTCAGGTCAGACACAAAGGTATATTTTCAGAAAAATAGAAGTCATGATTTAGGTAAGAGAGACATTCTTGATTTCAAATCGGAAAGAATATTCATGTGCATGTGGAACACACTAGATGGAACAATTTACATTTCAGATGGACTATGCAATCATTAGAAAGGGAACATTGATCCTTTGGCCAATTTTAATCCAATTTCAAAAGCAAAATCTCGAATTCAAAGGGGTTCGATACTAATGGCTCCAACTAGGAATTTGGGAATTTATACATCATGGCCAACAAGGGCATTTTTGTCATTTGACTGTCAGGGAAAATTTCGTAATTCAACCCAATAAGGACATAATGGTGATTTGCATAATTGAAGAATGTTACGGTTTGTTAGAATTCCAAATCCATTCAAACTAAAAGATCCCAGCATTGCGATACTTACCAAGTATTCAGACATATGCACCTCACGTGTATTCATTTCCCCATACCGGCTTTATTATATAGCTAAACGAGTCACTTTCACAATTCACCACTAAACATACCCCGAGAAGCCTAACATGCACTCATGCGGTGTTATTTTCGTGTTGTGACAGTATTAGGAATAAGCGACATACTTAGGCACTTACTTATTTATCAAAGGCACTTACTTATTCCAATTCTTGAGGGTATTTAAGTCATTTCATTTCTCTAGCGTATTTAAGTCATTTTAGTGCTCAAGGGTATTTTCAAACTTTTCAAATCCTGGGGATATTTCAGTTAATTCAATCAATCATGTCATATGAAGTACCTCAAGCAATTTGGTGTTTAGATATTTATTCAGAAAACGAGAAATCTAGTTACATTGACATCCGAAGGTTAGAAACTTATTACTAGGATTTTAACGCATAGTTGATTAATTTAACAGGTAAATTACAAGTTCTATAAGCTCAAGAATGAATTCTCATATTATTTCAACTATCACGGGTATCTAGTCCTTTTTTAAACTTAAAGGTATTTTCATCATTTCTCATGCAAGTATTGCAGGCATTAGATCTTTTATCAAGGTTAATTGCTTTTTTATTACTCAATGAACTTGAATTTCTTAGCAATAATCAAAATTTTCTTCTTCAAGCCATTCAATCTTCACCAATTTATTGTCTTTCTACCGAAAACAATAAAACTTTAAAAATAATCAACGATTATCTTATAACAAATCATATCCATTCATGCATTAACCAAATACCAACTTCTTCCATAAAGCATACAATAGATAATAAAGTATTACCTCGACTCTGAGCTATATCAGTCGACCCTTGAAACTCCCTTCGATCACTTTCGAACTCAAACACGACATCCCTCAAAATCTACAAGGAAATGTGAATGCCTTCAATCAAACATACTCCCAAATAAGACATTAACCCAATTACATTGCTCTTATCTGGATAGTTATATTTCTATATACATACATATATATATGCCTTTTAGGGTTCAAGATCAGATTCAGAGGCTTTCAGGTTAGAATTTCACGAAACGAACTTCAAAATCATACTCAGGACATCGAAAATCCCAAAATATGAGTTTTTAGAAAAGTTGACATTTGGTCAAAGTCAACAATCAGAGTTGTAACGCCCTGGTTTTGGGCATAGACGTTTTAGACATCGGATCGGACCGGTCCAGAACGGTTCGAATCGCGTAAAATAATTTAAGGAAATCAAGGATCGCGAGAGGATAAATATGTGATAAAAATTGCTAAAGTCCTCTAAAAATATGTTTAAGAGGTTAAGTTAAATCAATTTTGCAAAAAGAGTTTCAGAAATGGAACATGTTGAAAAGTGACCAAATTGTAAAGTTTCAAAACTGGGAAAATGTGATTTTTAATGTAGAGGCAAAAATCTTAGAATCTTTAGGGGGCTTTAAGGCAATTTGACTTTTCATCAATATGACATGTGTTTTAAAAGGTTTTTAATTAAATGGCTTTAATTAGATTTATATTAATTAATTAAAAAAGGTAGTTAATATGAGATTTTCAATTACGTAACTACCAACTCCTTCTCATTTTCAGCCAAACACTATTTCACTCATCTTTCTCCATAATTCTTTCTCCCAAAAACTCTCCCAATATTTCCTAAACCATTTTCAATAAATCTTTCCTAGTTCTTCAAGATTTATCTAAGGAAAACTTGTCATTCATTGAGGGAAGCAAGGATTGGAGGTAAATCCCGTTCTCAGCCTCTAATCAAAGTTCTTTATTGAAATTCCCAAGATATTTGGCTTCTAAATACTATTTTTGGTTGAGTTTTCATTATAGTTTTGTTTGGAGATCAAAATCTTGTGAAATTATGGTTGAAATCTTAATTTTCGAACTTGATGTGTTGAGCTCTGTTTTAGATTGATTTTAATTGAGTTTTAAGTTAGTTATTAAGTTGAAATGAAGTTTTGGTAACATAAATCCCGAAATCCTTGAGTTTCTTGGTTGATTTAAGTTAGTTTTTGAGGTGAAATGGTGGAATCTTGCTTGCTGGATGTATATGGTTGGGTTAGGTTGTTTGTTAGATGTGTTTTGGTGTTTATTATGGTTTGAAAGTGATGTATTTTGGTTGGGCTTGGTTAAGGAAGTAATCGATTGGGTTTTCGGTTGTTTCGGTTGGGTAAATGGGAGTAGTTTGGTTGAGCAACGAGTTTGTGAATTATTGTTGGTGTTGGAATGCATTTTAATGCATTTAGATCTCTGTTTTGATGATGTGAAAAAAGGGGATCTTGATCCGGAAGCAAACGAGGTGTTGTTGGAGGCTCCAGAAGAGTGATTTTCGTGTCAGCAAGCAAGGCTTCGCTTATCGGTGAGTGGAAATGGATTCTCCTACTTTGTAACGCTTTGAGCGTGGACTTGGGAGCTTAGTGTAAGTTTGAAACACTTAGCAAAGCTCAAGAGTAAGTGGTTCGAAAGTCACTCTTGGAAATGTGCCATGTTTTGATGAAAATGCACATGAGATAAATGTGATTTTGTTTACTGTTTTTAAGCATGTTTAAGCATGGATAATTGCTAGATTTTAATGCCATAATGTTAAGGATGCACTAGGTAAGTGATCCTTGGTTTTTCATATGATTATGCATATGATGTAATACATGTTATGCTTGTGGAAATGGCATTATGGTTATGCTTGAAAAGTAGTGGTTTATTGATGTTAAATGATTATATTGGCAAGTGATGAAAATGGTTTTTGGTTACTTTAATCGGATATAGTTAGCCGGCTATAGGATTGGGTGCACCGTGAATAAAGTCACCTTGGATGTCGAGAGGTTGTGATTGTGTCGTAATCTCCATCCAAGTACCCTAACGATTGAGGTTAATACCACAATGGTAGATGGTTTAGTCCCGTGTGTGAGTCTTGTGTATCTGTCTCGTACTCTCGTTAGTGGAATTATACAACTATCGATGAGTGATGTTGAGGGGTTCTGACTGTGCAATTAATCTCCTTCATGGTGTTAAGGGGTTGTGATTGTGCCACTTATCTCCACCTTGTGTAGTATGGTAGTATGTATGAAGCGTGTGGGACAACGCTTGTAATCCGCGTATCCGATTGTGTCTTGTGTTGATATGGTTTAAGGATTATCACTTGCGAGACAATATAATAAAAATGATTAATGTTAAGCATGGGGTGCTTGTAAATGATGCAAGGATGCATGAGATGCTTGGTGAAGCATGAGCAAAGGTTTATTTGCTGATTTAAATGTTGCGTATGAGCATGTTTTAGAAAGTGCATTGATGTTCTTGAGTGGACAAGTTTTATGTAAAGGCATGAGATATGAAATGGTGGTTTTGCCAATGGTGTGAAATGCATTGATGAATGTTGCATAGCGATCCTCATCAATGCAGAAAACTAGGCATTCGAGGCAGCAAGTAAGCAAGGGGAATCCAAGCTTTTTAATCTTGCAAAGTATGTGGCTTTTCTTCGATGTAATAAAAAGCAATGGATGAGATTTGTACTTTTGAATGGTTGAGGATGTTTCACTTTACTTTGAGCATGTTTGGTAGTTTATCCTTGAGTTGTAAATGGTCATTATGGTTTGATTTTGGATGTGAATGTTGATTTTAGCTTGTTATAGCTTTGGTGGACTAGGGAGCATGCCTTTAGTATCTATGTTTGCATGTTGGATGCCATATCGTAGCTAATGCCTCAAAATGATGATCGTTGGTGTGTATCTATGTTGTATGCATGTTTAGGCATATTTTGGGAATGTTTCGAATATGAAAAGACGTGAAAAACTAGCAAAATCTGTTGTTGCAGGGCAAGGCGTATCGAAACGCCCTTGCTTGTTTTGGAACAGAGGCCTGGATTGGCCATGAGATTTCGAAACGGGTAGAAATGTTTCGGAACGATTTTGCCACTGGAGGATGGTGTTTCGATACGGGTCTCGGAATGCACCGAAGTGCCGAAACAGTCAACCGAGTTATGAAACGACCGTTTCAGTACAAGGCCATCCGTTTCGAAACGCTTGACCGCTGAGTTTGAATTTGAATTGTTTCAGGTTTCTATTTCTTACATTTTAGTCCCTGGGTCTTGGTTGCTTAAATTAATGAGTTTGAATGATACGTTTGAGATGAAATTTGACATGATGGCATGTTATATGATTAATTATGGATTGGAAACATTATAACATGATTAGTCGTTATAATTCTGGAAATTTACATTTTAGTCCCTAAAAGACGTTTTTATGCAATTGAGCCCCTGTTTTGGTTCTGTTCGATGTATCGCTTCCGCTAAAATGATTTTCTAATCATATAGGCTAATAATGAGCGTCTAGAAAATATAAAAAGAAAAAAGGGTCATTAATCAAGGTTGACTTTCGGGTGATTTTGTTTTTCCCCATGTAATCTTCGTAGTTTGGGTCGAGCGTTTAGGCTGGGCTAAGGGGGTTACATTTGTTGGTATCAGAGCCAGGTTTCGAAAGAATTGGGGATGTTGGTATGAGAAATTGATATGTAATGACGTATGTTGTTTGATAAGCATGATATTGGTTGAAATTTTGAAGCTTATGCTATGCTTGATTGATGTGAATCGCGTGTGGAATGAATATGATTGCGTGATGATGATGCAATGTTGTTATGTGCTGATTTTGGATGATGGAAGGCATGTTGAGCATGAAGTTTCATGTATGATATGATATGTTGAGGGAAATTGGGGTGCTCATTGCCTTATTACACTAATCAAATGTTTTGTAAACTTGGATTCTTGCTTGCAGCTTGCCTAAAGGGATTGACTTGTTTTGTTGTTATGCCTTGTTTAATATTGAACTATGGGTCCAAGAAGGGAACTGAGGTCGAATACGATAGTACATGCGGCTGAGCAGGGTGAACAAGGGGCTGATTTCCCTCCAGGTGGAAATCTACCTCCTCCGCCACCACCTGGAGGTGGGGAGTAGGTGCAACAAGGACATGCTGATTCTAGTTTGGGTGATTTGGTGCCACTGGTTTAGGCGATCATTGGGGCGTTTCAGGCTGCTATGGCCGGATCGCATGTACAGGCCCCTGCAGCTGGGCAGGCGGGCTTACCTTTAGAGAGGTTGAGGAGCCTAGGAGTTGTGGAGTTTTATGGTATATCTCCTGAGGTGTCAGAAGCATGGTTAGCAAGTACGATCCGTATCATGGATCAGATGGTCTGTAATGATGTGCGCAAGCTGGGATGCGCAGTTTCTTTGTATCAAGGCGATGTCTACAACTGGTGGACGATTACTACTGCTGGTATGGAACCCAATGAGGTTGATTGGGAGTTTTTCAGAGGTGCCTTCAAGAGGAAGTATCTAGGGGTGAGATACTTGGACAAAAAGAAACATGAGTTTATGTCGCTTGTTCAGGGCAACCTTTTGTGGCTGAGTACGAGGTCCAGTTCGTACGCATGAGCCAATATTGTTGAGTTGATCAAACAATTGCAAATGGCCAAGAGGGGGTGAATTGGCAATAAAAATTTTGGTGGGAAGAATGAGTGAAAAATAAAAATTGACACAAGTGGTTAGAGTGGTTCAAGTTCTCCAAATGAACTCTACATCCACTACCTTAGTTCCCACTAAGGATTTTCAACCAATTCACTACTTGAATTCTTCCCCTTTTCTTGGATGAGGAGGTAACCTTACAAATTCGATTAAGCTTTCTACCCAAAGCTTAATCAACTCAATTTACAAAGAGAAGTTTTGGTAAACTCAAATGATTCCTCTCAAAGGATAAATGTCTACCCAATTACAATTTCAATCATCCCAAACTCACAATACAAAATGACAATTGAAAAATACTAGAGTTGAGTACAAGAATTTGACTTTGAATAGCACAAGGGTTTGGATTTTTGCTTTGATGATGCTTGTAGGTTGAATAGTTGTTGCTGACCTTCAAAGGACTTCAATTTATACCCCCTCTATTAATTCTAACTGTTTGGGTGATTGGGAACTTGAATAGATTCGTTGGAACCCTCTCTCACCACCATAAATGCACTTCTGCAGCTACTCGTATCGGTACTCGGGGAGCCGTATCTATAACTGTCTCAGAAAAGAAAGAGTCGTAGTGCACAATAAATAGGGGGTATCGAAATGCACGTAGACGTATCGATACGGGGTATTGAAACGGCTAAGACTGTATCGATACCTTTTTCTCGACATAGCTCACTGTCGATTTCCGTTTCGATACGAGGGTTTACCGTATCGATACAGGTCAACTACCAATTTAAAATATGGTTACCTAACAACTGACACCAACGGTCGAAATATTTAAAACGACTTGAATTTAAAATTCGTTAAAACTGTATTGATACGGGTGAAGTCGTATCGGTACGCCATTCAAACTCTTTTAGACTTTTACGAAGGAGCGTATCGATACATATTGAATTTGTTTCGATACGGTGTTTTGATACGGTTAAGTGCGTATCGAAACGAGTTCCGGCAGTGGCCAACTTTGTTAAAAAAAGGTATCGATACGGCTGGAAGCGTATCGATACACCTGGACGGTTTTCAATAGTTTGCCCTTGGAACACTTAGAAAATATTTTGAGTTTGAGTTTTTCAAATCAGTTTTAAAGTGTTGGTGATTTAAAACATATTAAGGGACTTATAAAACAATTTTAAGTTTTTCAAATTGATCCTTAAAGATTTAATTATATCAAAATCAAACATAGGTTTTACAAGTATGCTCCTGAGCTGATGCCTAGTGAGAGACACCGATGTGATCGCTTCTGGTACGGACTGGTACAGGAAGTTAAGACATATATGTTGGCTGCGGATTACACCGATTTTGATGTGCTTGTTTGTCGAGCGAAGGACATCGAGCAGAACTTGAGTTTGTCGACTCAAGGTGTTGGTTCTAGCTTTGGGAAGAGAGCAGCTGAGTACAGTTCTGGTGGTGGACAGAACAAAAGAGGTTGAGATAGGAGTCATCAGCCTGAGGGGAGGGGAGGTGATCCGGGCCGAGATGGTCAGGTTCAGGGAGGCCGAGTGAGATCTGAGCAGCATATGTGCTGGACATGTGGGTCGAGGGACCATTTGAGGCGACATTGTCCTCGAGCGGCTAGAGAGGTCCAGGCTCTTGTTGTGGTGACAGGGAATTCATGTTGGAATTGTGATTCGGCGGATCACATGAGGAGGGACTGTCCTTTGTTGGCTGGTGGAGGCCAAGGACGTGCTCCTGTGGTAGTTGCACCTCAGAGAGGTTGTGGGCAAGGCCGTGGGAACTTTTAGAGGAGAGACGAGGGACTGTGAGGTATTACTCATGTAGTAGTTGTCCGACCTGAGGGAGGTGGACCAACGAGGATTTATGCTAAGCGCGAGGAGCGCAATGATACTGATGTCATCGCAAGTACCTTTGTTCTTCAGTCTTTATCTTTGCTGGCTTTGATTGATTCTGGATCCACGGATTCTTATATCTTGAGTGAGCATGCGCATTTGCTTGATATACCTATTGAGTTGCTTGAGGTAGGAATGCAAGTGACTAGTTCTTTTGGTGAGACTGTAGTCACTAGGAAGTTGTATAAAAGATGCCATTTATCTGTACAAGGACATGTTTTTCTTGTGGATTTGATGGAGTTACCTTTCTACGGTTTTGATGTAATTCTTGCCATGGATTGGTTGACGGAGCATAGGGCGGTGGTAGACTTTGATGTCAATAGGGTGACCTTAAAACTGGCTGATGATTATGAAGTAGTGGTAGTAGGCGAGAATGTGAAATTCTTGTTGAATGTGATTTTGGCTTTGGAAGCAAACCGTATGATGAGGTTGGGTTGCGAGGCTTACCTTGCCTATATGATGAATCCTGGCACCAAGGATGTGCATGTGCAGTACATCCGAACTGTTCACGATTTTCTTGGTGTCTTTCCAGAAGAATTTCCTGGATTGCTACTAAATAGGGAAGTGAAGTTTTGTATTGATTTGTACGAGAATACAACTCTAGTGTCCATTGCTCCTTATCACATGGCACCTAAGGAGCTGAAAGGGTTGAAAATGCAATTGCAGGAGTTGTTGGATCGAGGTTTCATCCGGCCGAGTGTGTCACCTTGGGGTGCACCGGTCTTGTTCGTTAAGAAGAAGGATGGGACAATGCGGATGTGCATAGATTATCAGCAACTGAACAAGTTGATGATCAAGAACAAGTATCCCTTGCCTAGAATTGATGATCTCTTTGATTAGTTTCGGGGAGCCTTAGTGTTTTCTACGATAGATTTGAGATCGGGGTATTATCAGCTGAAGGTGAAGGGTGTGGACGTACCTAAGACAGCTTTTTGGACGAGGTACAGACATTATGAATTCTTAGTGATGTTGTTTGGTTTGACCAACGCACCTGCTGCTTTCATGGACATGATGAATCGTGTTTTCAATGAATTCTTGGATCAGTTTGTGGTGGTGTTCATCGATGATATCCTTGTGTATTCGCATACCGAGGGGGATCATGATAGACACTTGAGAATTGTTTTGCAAGCGTTATTGGAAAATCAGTTGTATGCCAAGCCGAGTAAGTGTGAGTTTTGGCTTAGAGAAGTGGTCTTCCTTGGACATGTTGTGTAAGCTGAGGGTATTCGCGTTGATCCGCACAAGGTAGAGGTTGTGATGAGTTGGAAAGTACCTAAGTCAGTGACGGAGGTGCGAAGTTTTCTTGGTTTAGCTGGGTATTAACGTAGGTTTGTCGAGGGTTTCTCGAAGATAGCAGCACCTTTGACCAAGTTGTTGCAGAAGAATGTTCGCTTCGAGTGCACTAATGCGAGACAACAAGCTTTCGAGAAGTTGAAGGAAGCTTTGACCCAAGCTCCTGTTCTGATTCAACCTGAGTCCGGTAAGGAGTTTGTGTTCTATAGTGATGTGTCCATTGTTGGTTTGGGCTGCATTTTGATGTAGGAAGGTAAGGTAGTGGCCTATGTATCTAGGCAGTTGAAGGTGCATGAGCACAACTACGCTACTCATGATCTTGAGCTTGCGGATGTGGTGTTTGCTCAAAAAATTTGGAGGCATTACCTGTACGGTGAGAAGTGTGTTGTGTTTACAGATCATAAGAGCTTGAAGTATCTTATGTCTCAAAAGGATTTGAATCTTAGGCAGCGTCGCTGGGTAGAGTTGCTTAACGATTATGATTTGACAATTGAGTACCACCCGGACAAGGCTAATGTTGTGGCCGATGCTTTGAGCTGGAAACTGGAGGTGGAGTTTAGGGTAATGTTTGCTCGTTTGAGCATTTCGCGCGATGGTGGTCTTATCGCTGAATTGCAAGTAAATCCATCTCTGGTTGAGTTGATCAAAGATAAACAGTTGCTTGATGATTCTCTTGTTTCGCATGTTTAGGACATTGCGGAGGGTAGACCTTCGGATTTCAGCTTTAGTGATGATGGTGTTTTGTGCTTTGGGAGTCGAATAGTGGTGTAGGATGATGTTGAGTTGAGGCGCAGTATTCTGACTGAAGCTCATAGTAGCCCTTTTCATATGCACCCTAGGAGTGCAAAGATGTATCGTGATTTGAAAGATGAGTACTACTGGGTGGGGTTGAAAAAGGACGTGGTTGAGTTCGTTAGTAAGTGCATGGTGTGTCAACGAGTGAAGGTTGAACATCAGGTTCCTTCTCGGTTGCTGCAGCCTTTGAGAATCCCAGAATGGAAGTGGGAGAGAATCACCATGGATTTTGTGTCTGGATTGCCCTTGTCGCCATCAAAGAAAAATTCAGTTTGGGTGATTGTACATCGGCTTACGAAGTGTGCATATTTTCTGCCTATGCATACTACGTATACCTTGGATAAGTTGGTTGAGTTGTACATAGCTCAGATTGTGCGGTTACACGGTGTGCCAAAGTCCATTGTGTCGGATAGAGATTCGAGGTTTACAACATGATTTTGGGAATGTTTACATCAATCCTTGTGTACACGGTTGAATTTCAGTACTTCTTATCATCCTCAAATGGATGGACAGTCGGAACGTGTGATTCAAGTGCTTGAGGACATGTTGAGATGTTGTGTGAAAGATTTTCAGGGTTCTTGGGAGAAACACTTGTCGTTGGTTGAGTTTGTGTATAATAATAGTTACCAGGCAAGCATTCAAATGGCTCCATACGAGGCTTTGTATGAGAGAAGATGTAGAACCCCTCTCTGTAGGGCAGAAGCTGAGCAAAAGTTGATCTCGATAGAGCTTGTGAAGGTGTTGTGGCGACACCGGGGGGTTGAGGAGGCCACGTGGGAAAGCAAGGCGGACATGTTGAGGCAGTTTTCGCACCTCTTTCCATAAGGTAAGAATTTCGAGGACGAAAATTCTAAGTGGGGGAGAGTTGTAACGCCTTGGTTTTGGGCCTAGACGTTTTAGACATCGGATCGGACCGGTCGAGAACGGTTCGAATCGCATAAAGTGATTTAAGGAAATCAAGGATCGAGATAGGATAAAAATGTGATAAAAATTGCAAAAATCCTCTAAAAATATATTTAAGACGTTAGTTAAATTAATTTTGAAAAAAGCGTTTCGGAAATGGAACATTTTGAATAGTGACCAAATTGTAAAGTTTCAAAACTGGAAAATGTGATTTTTAATGTAGAGGCCAAAATCTTAGAATCTTTAGGGGGCTTTAAGGCAATATGACATTTCCTCAATATGACATGTGTTTTAAAAGGCTTTTAATTAAATGGCTTTAATTGGATTTATATTAATTAATTAAAATAGGTAGTTAATGTGAGATTTTCAATTACGTAACTACCAACTCCTTCTCATTTCAGCTAAACACTATTTCACTCATCTTTCTCCAGAATTCTTTCTCCCCAAAACTCTCTCAATATTTCCTAAACCATTTTCAATAAATCTTCCCTAGTTCTTCAAGATTTTGCTAAGGAAAACTTGTCATTCATTGAGGGAAGCAAGGATTTGAGGTAAATCCCTCTCAACCTCTAATCAAAGTTCTTTATTGAAATTCCCAAGATATTTGGCTTCTAAATACTATTTTTGGTTGAATTTTCATTATAGTTTTGTTTGGAGATCAAAATTATGTGAAATTGTGGTTGAAATTCTAATTTTCGGACTTGATGTGTTGAACTCTGTTTTAGATTGATTTTAATTGAGTTTTAAGTTGGTTGTTAAGTTGAAATGAGGTTTTGGTAACATAGATCCCGAAATCCTTGAGATCTTTGAGTTTCTTGGTTGATTTAAGTGAGTTTTTGAGGTGAAATGGTGGAATCTTGCTTGTTGGAGGTATAAGGTTGGGTTAGGTTGTTTGTTAGATGTGTTTTGGTGTTTATTATGGTTTGGAAGTGATGTACGTTGGTTGGGCTTGGTTTAGGAAGCAATCGATTGGGTTTTTGGTTGGGTAAATGGATGTAGTTTGGGTGAGCAACGAGTTTGTGAATTGTTGCTGGTGTTGGAATGCATTTTAATGCATTTAGATCTCTGTTTTGATGATGTGAAAATAGGGGATCTTGATCCGAAAGCAAACGAGGTGTTGTTGGAGGCTCCAGAAGAGTGATTTTCGTGTCGGCAAGCAAGGCTTCGCGTATCGGTGAGTGGAAATGGATTCTCTTGCTTTGTAACGCTATGAGCGTGGACTTGGGAGCTTAGTGTAAGTTTGAAACACTTAGGAAAGCTCAAGAGTAAGTGGTTCGAAAGTCACTCTTGGAAATGTTCTATGTTTTGATGAAAATGCACTTGAGATAAATGTTGTTTTGTTTACTATTTTAAGCATGTTTAAGCATGGATAATTGCTGGATTTTAATGCCATAATGTTAAGGATACACTAGGTAAGTGATCCTTGGTTATTCATATGATTATGCATATGATGTAAAGCATGTTATGCTTGTGGAGATGGCATTGTGGTTATGCTTGAAAAGCAGTGGATTATTGATGTTAAATGATTATATTGGCAAGTGATGAAAATGGTTTTTGGTTACTTTAATCGGATATAGTTAGTCGGCTATAGGATTGGGTGCACCGTGAATAAAGCCGCCTTGGATGTTGAGGGGTTGTGATTGTGCCTTAATCTCCATCCAAGTACCCTAATGATTGAGGTTAAGAACACAACGGTGGATGGTTTAGTCCCGTGTGTGAGTCTTGTGTATGTGTCACGTACTCTCGTTAGTGGAATTATACAACTACCGATGAGTGATGTTGAGGGGTTGTGATTGTGAAATTAATCTCCATCACGGGTGTTGAGGGGTTGTGATTGTGCCATTGATCTCCACCTTGTGTAGTCCGGTAGTATGTATGAAGCGTGTGGGACAACGCTTGTAATCCGCGTATCCGATTGTGTCTTGTGTTGATATGGTTTAAGGATTATTACTTGCAAGCCAATATAATGTAAATGATTAATGTTAAGCGTGGGATGCCTTTAAATGATGCAAGGATACATGAGATGCTTGGTGAAGCATGAGCAAAGGTTTATTTGTTGATTTAAATGTTGTATATGAGCAGGTTTTAGAAATTGAATTGATGTTCTTGAGTGGACATGTTTTATGTAAATGCATGAGATGTGAAATGGTGGTTTTGCCAATGGTGTGAAATGCATTGATGAATGTTGCATAGTGGTCCTCACTAAGCTTTGTGCTTACGCTCTTTTGTTTCATCAATGTAGAAAACTAGGCATTCGAGGCAATAAGTAAGCAAGAGGAATCCAAGCTTTTTAATCTTGCAAAGTATGCGGCTTTACTTCGGTGTAATAAAAGACAATGGGTGGGATTTATACTTTTGAATGGTTGAGGATGTTTCACTTTACTTTGAGCATGTTTGGTGGTTTATCCTTGAGTTGTAAATGGCCATTATGGTTTGATTTTGGATGTGAATGTTGATTTTAGCTTGTTATGGCTTTGGTGGACTAGAGAGCATGCCTATAGTATCTATGTTTCCATGTTTGATGCCATGTCGTAGCTAATCCCTCAAAATGATGAACGTTGGTTTGTATCTATGTTGTATGCATGTTGTGGCATATTTCGGGAATGTTTCAAATATGAAAAGACATGAAAAACCAGCAAAATCTGCTGTTGCAGGGTAAGGCATATCGAAACACCCTTGCATGTTTCAGAATAGAGGCCTAGATTGGCAATGATGTTTCGAAACGGGTAGGAATGTTTCAGAACAGTTTTGCCATTGGAGGAGGGTGTTTCGATACAGGTCTCGGAACGCACCCGAGTACCAAAACGATCAACCAAGTTTCGAAACAATCGTTTCGGTCCAGGGCCATTCGTTTCGAAACGCCTGACCGTTGAGTTTGAATTTGAACTGTTTCACGTTTCTGTTTCTAACATTTTGGTCCCTGAGTTTTGGTTGCTTAATTTAATGAGTTTGAATGATCCGTTTGAGATGAAATTTGACATGATGGCATGTTATATGATTAATTACGGATCGGAAACATTAAAACTTGTTTAGTTCTTATAATTCTAAAAATTTACATTTTAGTCCCTAAAAGACGTTTCTATGCAATTGAACCCATATTTGGGTTCCGTTCGTTATGTTGCTTCCGCTGAAATGATTTTCTAATCATATAGGCTAATAATGAGCATCTAGAAAAGATAAAAAGAAAAAAAGGGTCATTAATCAAGGTTCGCTTTGGTTTTCCCCGTATAATCTTCGTAGTTCGGGTCGAGCGTCTAGGCCGGGCTAAGGGGGTTACAAGAGTCATAGTCAACAGTCACAAAGTCAACTAAGTTTACTTGGTTGGGTTGACTCAAGAAAGTTAAGTGGGTCGAGTTGACTCGGTTGGGTCAGGTCAAACATATTCAAACTCGGGTCAAGTCAGATTGGGCTATAGGACATTGGGCCTTAAACATGTTGGCCCACAATCTATAATTAACAGGCCTATTACCAAATTTAGTAAGACCGATTTAGGGCTGGGCTAGCTCGGTTTAACAGAGAACCGAGCACGATGGTCGGAGTTCACCCCTAGACAGAAAACACTTCAAACGACATAAAAGGATGATAACAAATTATGCAAGGGATTTATGAAGCTTACTGAGGCTGGAGATGGCTAAAATCACAACGGCGAAAGGGGAAATTGTTATGTTTTCTCAAGCTTCTGATGACCCACGAAACAAAAATGATATAGTGATTGGAGGGTAGAGTTTTGTTCGCCTTGACACGAGGAGCACAATGGTAGTGACGGTGTCTCACACCGGCGTCAGACGTCGGCTAAAAATGATGAGAAATGAAACTGGGAGTGATTGGGTTCAGATGAACCTTTATGTCGACCTCCACACTGGATGACTACTTTGAATGGCGAGTGACTTACGGCGGTGTGGTCAGGGTGCGAACCAACGTATGCCACGGACCGATGGTGGCCGAGATCAGGGCAGTGAACAGTGGTGGTTGGGCAAGGAGAATAACATGGAAAATCTCTCTCACTAATACAAATCTTGATGGGGGTATTCAATAAACAAAGGGTACGTCAGCCCTTAATATTATTATTACTAACCAATAAATAAACTTTAAAAATAATTCAGGCCGATTCTAACCAGAAAATGATCTTTGATTGATGGCTAAGGTGCCATACCTCTTAGCCTTTGAGCTTGGATTTGAAATCCATTTATAGCAACCCCCCTATATTTTTCTTATTCTTTTATTTAGGTTGGCTACAGGAAAAAGGGAAAATCAAGCCCAAAGCCTTGAACAAATCAAGGTTTGCAAAAATGACCTCAAAGTTTTAAAATCTATTAAAAAGGCCCCCCAAAATTAAATTAAATAATTCAAAATAAATTATCCAACTTTTGGGGCGTTGCAACAAAAATCATAATCGAACTAAGATTCATCCAACTGATCTTTTTTATAATTTTAAACATAAAAAGTCTGAAATCAAATTTTTTGTATTTAGTTACAGATTTATCTAATTTTTTATAATTTTAAGGTTTATCCCAATTAAAAATAAAAATAGGCTTCTTTAAATCATCATTGATAAAATTAAAATCCTAAAGTATTTTCTATTGGTTTAAAGTTAATTTTAGCATATAAATTGTAAATGTTTTTGTTGAGTGGATCAAATTAATCAATATGGTCAAGAGGGGGTGAATTGGCACTTTAAAAAAAAGGGAGCAAAAGAAACAATTAAAAATGATAGACAAGGCAATTATAATAGTTCAAGCTTCTAAACAAGCTCTACATCCACTACCTTAGCTCCCACTAAGGATTTTCAACAAACTCTCCACTAATTTGTTCTTCCTTTTTTTTCTAGGCTAAGGAGGCAACCTTTACAAATGTTCAATCTTTCTACCCAAAGATTGAACCACAAGAATCTCACTTTACAAAGAAGATGTTAGCTATTACAATTAATCTCCCACACGATAATTATAGTCCAAATAGATTACAAGCACTCCCAAACTCTCAAATTTGATTTACACTAAGAACTCTAAGAGTTGGGTACAAGAATTTGACAACAAGTGCTTAGGGTTTGGATTTGATTGCTTGGATGTTGCTTTGAGGTTCAATTGTTGTTGTTGGTGCTTTTGAGGTTTGATTTTATACCTTCTCATTGATTTCTAGCTATTTGGGTGGTTGAGATCATCAATAGAGCTGTTGGGGCTCTCTCTTCCCTCCATAAATGATGTTCTACAACTACATGTATCAGAACACGAGGCCTTGTATCGAAACAGAAACTCAAAAAAGAAAGAGTTGTTGTGTGTAAAAAGGGACCGTATTATAACGGCTATAGGTCGTATCGAAACGTTTTAAAAATGTAAAATGATGTTTCAAAACACCAAATGGGTGTATCGAAACATGTAACCAATTTTCAAAAATTCAGTTCTGACAAGTAACGGATAGTACATTTAATGCCCTATTTTGAAAATACTTATCCTTGTATCGAAGCGGGTATGAGATGTTTCGAAACAACACTTAAAAAACAAAAGCCCAGATGAAGGTTGTATCAAAACGGGCTTTCCCATTTCGAAACCCTTGTCTCGAAATAGATTATTCTGTATCAAAACAGACATTTTGTAACCCCCTTAACCCGACCCAGACGGTTGACCCGAATTAAGAAAGTCACACGGGGAAAACCAAAGTCAACACGAAAGTCAACCTTGGTTAACGAACCTTTTTTTTAAACTTGTCTAGATGCACGTTAACCTTAGATGTGATCATACAAACAGCATACTCGAAGATCATAAACATCAGAGATCAAACAGGGACCCAATTGAACAATTAACAACTTTACAGACCAAACTGTAAATTCTGAAAACTTTAAGGACTTAACCAGATTTTAAGTTACCAACTTAAAATTAATCAGGTTTCATTCTTCTCTGCCAAATTTCAGCTCAAACGGACATTCCAAACTCATACAATTGCACAAACAAGTTTCAGGACCAAATTGCAAACATTCCAAAAAATTTAACTGCCACTGTCAACCCCCAACGGTCACGTGTTCCGAAACAGGCAGAGCCCGTTTCGAAACGCGGGGCCGTTCCGCAACGCGTACCGAAACAGGTGGCTGGCAGAATGCTTTCCGTTTCGAAACGGTGTCTACCGTTTCAGACGCCTGGGCTGATTCAGGGCATCCGTTCCGAAACGGTAGTCCCTGTTCCGAAACGCCCTGCACATAATGCAGAAAAAGACATGCTTAAACACGCAATTGACCATCCGAACATACTCCAAAAGCAACCAAACTTTACCAACATGCGATTCAACATATAGGAGACATACTTGCATCAACAATTCATCAATATAACAACATATATGAAAAGCCCCAATTCTATAAGCATGCTTCCTACACAAGCAACCATTAAAACACAAAATCTCCAAATCCATCTCATAAGCCAAAACATGATCCAACAACATTAACAACAACATATAAACATCCTTGTCCGAACATATACGAACACATAAACATCAACCCAAGCGATTCTACCCCATTGCCTTTATTAACTATAGCTATTCACCGAGACATACATCTCAAATGGAGTCCTCCTTGAATCCCTTGCTTCTCGCTGTCCAAACTTCAAGAATCTGCATTGATGGACAAAAAGGAGCGTAAGCACATAATGCTTAGTGAGGAATGCTCAAAACCAAGACACCATCAATGCAGCGAGTCATAAAACCTCTTTGAAAAGCAACTCGATTTGATGAACCAAAACAAAGTTTGAAAACCCCTTTTCAACAACATGCTTTAACCACGCATTGCTCAAACATGAAAACCAACCCTTAGCTTAGCAAGCTAAGAAAACCATTTCAAAGCTCAATTTGCAAAATCATCCATTTAACCATTCCATGCATAAACACCATATGCAAAGTTAAATTCATACCTTGGAAAACACTTCCATTTCATAACATAACTTTCTTATACTTGAAAATCATTCCAAGCAAGAAACCCTTTAAAAACCATTTACTCAATTAATCCGACACATGCATTAAACAAAGGCAACTTATGAGCCACAACATCATCATCACATGCCCTTTTAAAACAAGTCTTAACAAGACTCCAATGCATTAAAGAGATTTCATGCACACATGCATCATTTACCAAATGATAATCAACACTTGTTCAACTTAACAAGTAAACATGCATTCACAAGCATTTAACACTTTTCATGCAACCATGCATCTTTTTAAGCATCTCATGCTTAATCACAATCAAGAACATTATATTGGCTCCCAAGTGATCAACCACATCCACTTTTCAACTCAACATCCAATCGGATACGCGGATCACAAGCGTTGTCCCCCACGCTTCATACACACTACCAATCCAAGGTCTCCAAATGGACTTTTAAACACCATTTGACCTCACCATCCTAAGGTTCCCATGTATGGACTTTCAAACAGCATACAACCTTAACTTTTCCCAAGGTTCCCATGTATGGACTTTCAAACACCATACAACCTTAACTTTTCCCAACGTTCCCATGTATGGACTTTTAAACACCATACAACCTTGACATGCACAAGGTTCCCATGTATGGACTTTTAACCACCATACAACCTTTGCATTCACCGATTGGTAGTTGTATAACATCACTAACGAGATCCGGGACACCCTACACAAGATCCACACATGGACTTTACACCACCATTGTGATCTTAACAAGCACAAGGTTCCCATATATGGACTTTTAACCACCATATAACCTTTGCTTAACCAAGGTCCTCGAATGGGCATTCAACCTCCATTATGACCTTAACCATCTCGTTAGGATACTTGAAGGGAGTTTACCGGTTCACTCTTAACCACTCCACCTCCAAGGCCACTTTATTCACGGTGCACCCAATCCTATAGCCGGCTAACTATATCCGATCAAAGAACCAAGAACCACTTACATCACTTGCCAATATAACCATCTTACCACATTAGTCCAATGATTCACATGGATAACCAATATGCAAAAACCATCATTTACCGTCATCATTCCACTGTTTTAAAGCATTACACAAAGCCATTGAACAACATGCAACACCATGCATCAAAACCACATTTTCAATGTATAAAACTAAGGATCTCTTACCTTGAGCATCCTTCACATATGGCTTTCAAAACCAGCATTAAACCATGCTTAAAATATGCTTTCAAAACAGAAAATAAACCATGCAAATCACATGCATTGCAACCACCAAACACAATTGCTATTAAAGCCAATTCACAACACAAACCAAGAGCGAAAATCCATAACTTACTCTTGAGCTTAGCAAAGTTGTTTAGACTTAAACTAAGCTCCCAAAACCTCCAAACCTTGGTTTAAAAGCTGAAAACCCAACTTCACTCACCGATACACAAAACAAGGCTAGCCAACAAGCCTTCCAAGCATCCGAAACCTTCCGCAATGCCTCTAAAGCTCACGGATCAAACTCCCCTGTTTCAAGCACACAAAAACAGAGGATTAATGCATCACTATGCATTAAAAACACCAGCAACACAACCAAACTCCCTGCTCATCACAAATCCAACATTTCGGCTACCAAACACAACCGAAATCACTTCCAAACACTTCCAAAACTTAACCCATCCAAGATCAATCACTTCTAACCATTTTTAAACATCAACTAACATCCAAAATGATCACAAACACATCCTTATACCTCCAGGTATAACAAATCATCAAAAACACTCCAAAAACAACCAAAAACTCAAGCCAAACTTAGGAAATTCAACCTATCCGGGATTGCATTGATTAAAACTCAGCTTCTAATCAATTTAGCATTCATTTAACATCAAAAACACACCTCAAAACCCTGCCCAAACAGATCACACGAAAATTTCACCAAAATCAAGCAAATCTTGCATTTTAAGCCAAAATCAAGATTTCAATTGAAAAGCCTTTAACAAATCACAAATCAAGGATTGAGAACTTAGGAATTTCAGTAAAGAACTGATAGTTTAGAGGAGAAGGACGTTCTTACCTCCAAACTTGAATTTCTCCTTTTTAGAACAAAAAAGCTTGATGAAACAACTTGCAAATGGTGAGGTTTTGTTGTAGAGATGATTAGGAATCCAAGGAGAATTGAAAAGGAAGATTTGAGTGACAAAATCAGAAGTAAATCTCTGGAGAGAAAATGTTTGGGTTGAGAGAAAATGAGAGAAAATGAAAATTGGAAGAAAATGGAAAGTTAGTTACAAAATAGTAAAATGATTTCCCTCCACTTTTCTTAAGCTTTAAAATCAGAATTTTGCATTAAAATATCTTAGAAAAATCTGGAGAAACTCTTTTTGGAATAATAGCTCCTTAAAGATTCAAAGTTTCAATCCTTTATAAAACAGTCACGAAACTTTCAAAAATTACATTTTGGTCACTAGCCAAAATGTCACCCTTCCGAACCTCATTTTCCAAAATTGATTTCACAGTTCACTTTTATATATTAAAAGATGATTTTAGAACATTTTTCCATATTTTTAATGCAACCCGAACTAGGCTTTCCTAAATTCACTCTTATATATTCGATCAGCACTTTGACCGAACCGGTCAACGCCCAAAACTTCTGAGCCCAAAACCGGGGCGTTACAACTCTCCCCCCCTTAGGAAATTTCGTCCTCGAAATTTCAACCGACGAAAAGGGAACCACAACCTTCCCAAAGCAACACAAAAGCCTCAACCACCACTGAACACATTTCACACAAAACTCCACCAACTCAACACCACCACATACTGTTCACAAAATCCAGAACACTCAAAGATAGCCACAACTTGACCTTTCACATTTCCAGACTGTACACAGCACCAACATCAACCTGAAGAACTTCAACTTTTACAGCACACATCACTGTAACACACAACTCCCAAGACTTGTTTACACAGTGACATTAACCAAACCCATTCAGCCACCATGCAAACTTCTCTGCTTCCAAAACTCTTGCAAACTCCCAAACCTCTTCCAAGGATTTTCCCAACAAGCAAAAATTCTTAAACATCAACTGTTTACCCAAACTCCTCAACGAATGCTGATAATCCTTCACATCTGCCGCTACATTTCCATAACGACTCACCAGAACTACTCACCCACAATCCAAAATTTACATCACAACCCCAATTCAACTCTGCCAGTCATTTCATACACCACCAGCTGACCACAAAAGAAGTTCACATACTCACAACCGACCAACCACTTCTCACAAGAATCCTTTCAAACCACACTGGCCTTCGACCTTTCATTGCTTTTCCACTTCAAACTTTGACCACAACACCTGCCTTACCAGAACTTCGTCCAACCTAAACATACATATCAACTTCTCAACTCCTCAAAGGTTGCTAAGAACCAACACTTACAACCACAACCCTTCCACAACAACTTAAATGCTAAGCTACTTCAGCACTTGGAAACACAACCACTAAACTGCAACATCACTTAGCACCAAGGAACTACCACTTCCACTTAGCTATTCAAACCACTTGATCGATTCTAACTTCAACCGGTACTCCTCACCACCAAACCACTAAACTCTTTAAGCATCAGACACTTTCCTTCTACCAACAGACTATACCACTCTCACTATTACTAGCAACTAGCTTAATAAACTCCATTGCTACTAACTCTCACCCAGCACCAAAACAACCTCTAAAAACCCATCATCCAACCTATCCCAACCACCACACTAACATATTCGATTATTTATTAGCGAGTGTGAACGTTGTATGCATGATCACCTACATGTCCTATCAATGCCTGATGTACATGTATGCAAAACCTCTAATGTAATGCCACATGTATGCATGGACCAGCACATATATAATATAGCATATAACAATGATTTTAACTGTGCATGAATGCCAGTTCACACCCTCCAATAACATCCTCAGAATCCGTCTAAGAACAACCTCCTAACTCACTTCTAACTTATCTAACTCCATCGTACCCACAACCATTAACCACAAGATAATCACTAAAGCCTTCTTCACAAAAGATGTTTCCAAACCACAACTATTACCCCCAACATGCTAGCAACAAGACTAAACTTACCACGCAAGGAAAAACCAACAGAAACCAAACCAAGGTAACTAGAGCAAAGATTAGTTAACAAGGTTACCTGGAAACACATCACCACCCTGAAGCTTCATCAGACGAGCTCTCTTCCTCGCGGAACCATCATCCTCCTGCCGCACCGCTGCAGCACCAGCTAACACTTTAAGGTCATCACCATCTCCCTGCGGTAAAGAACCCTGGCTATTCCGAGCCAACACCAAACAATCACGTCTCATATGCCCAGCAGACCCACATTTCAAGCAATTCTCATTTCCCAAACTCTTCACAACCTTCTGCTCTTTCTGCCACCTCTGAACCTTGCTTCGGCCGTGCCCACGACCTTTCAGAGACCCTTTGGCTATCACTGAAGCTGACTTCACCCCAAGAGGACAATCGCGCTTAACATGCACTTTAGAACCACAGTTCCAGCAAGCACCCACGCCCCAACAACCTCCAACATGACGCCTTTCACAACGGTCACATACCGGTGGCTGAGCTTCCACTCCTTGCTCAAGCAACACTTGCTCCACAACAGCACTACCTTCACATTGCTTAACCCTTGGAAACTTCTCTCCAAGATACCTTTCACAAAAGGCAGATACAAAGAAATCCCAGTCAATATCGGGAATATGTGACGCCACCGCCACAGATGTCCACCAGACACATGCATCCTCCAACATCAAAGAGACAACACTTCCCAGCTTACAAGCATAATCACAACCTTCCTGATCCAAAATCAGAATCACACTGGCCAACCAGGCCTCAAATGTCTTAGGTGAAGAACCATGATACTCCACAGCACCCAAATCCATCAAACGCTGCTTCGGCAAACCCGCACATCCCACAGCCAGCACATCCACTGACTTTACCCTTGCTACAGCCTGAGATGTTCCCAACACCTCTTGAGCAACTGGTGATGAACTCTTCATCACAGAACCAGCTTCTTTCTCCTGCCTTACCACCTCAACTCCAGGCACAGAAGACTGAGACAAAACACCTCTACAAAAGGGTGAATTCCAAGCCTTAACAACCTGCCCTAAGGCAGCAACCATCTCACCCAACTGCCATTCTATCAACGACTTCGCCATACTACTAACAACAACAAACATCACAACAAAACAAACAAACCAGTTAGACCAGCTTTAAGCAAGGATTCAAACTCCAACTCCAAAATAACACAATAGCTATAATAATGAGGCAATGGGTATCCCGAATCCTCCCCTTTTACATGAGATAACAGTCAACACAAACATGGATATCACAACATCAAGCATATCAAACAACATACTTCGATCATGCTTTCATCAAACAGCATCCACTTGCAACAGCATATTAGCAACATAACATACTCATTACACGTTCATCATGCATGACACCAGCTCACAACATCAGCACAAATCCACATAAGCTCAACTAAGATTCTTAAACACAAAGCATGCTTGCAAACATCAACAACTTGCTCAGAAACACGTGTTTCAACCAAATTTCGACCGCACAACAAGGTAAACATCAACACACATCACAACAACGTACCGTTTTCCCCAAGCATTCGCAACACAGCTCTGATACCACCAAATGTAACCCCCTTAACCCGGCCCAGACGGTTGACCCGAATTAAGAAAGTCACACGGGGAAAACCAAAGTCAACCCGAAAGTCAACCTTGGTTAACGACCCTTTTTTTTCTTTTTAAACTTGTCTAGATGCACGTTAACCTTAGATGTGATCATACAAACAGCACACTCGAAGATCATAAACATCAGAGATCAAACAGGGACCCAATTGAACAATTAACAACTTTACAGACCAAACTGTAAATTCTGAAAACTTTAAGGACTTAACCAGATTTTAAGTTACCAACTTAAAATTAATCAGGTTTCATGCTTCTCTGCCAAATTTCAGCTCAAACGGACATTCCAAACTCATACAATTGCACAAACAAGTTTCAGGACCAAATTGCAAACATTCCAAAACATTTAACTGCCACTGTCAGCCCCCAACGGTCACGTGTTCCGAAACAGGCAGAGCCCGTTTCGAAACGCGGGGCCGTTCCGCAACGCGTACCGAAACAGGTGGCTGGCAGAATGCTTTCCGTTTCGAAACGGTGTCTACCGTTTCGGACACTTGGGCTGATTCAGGGCATCCGTTCCGAAACGGTAGTCCCTGTTCCGAAACGCCCTGTGTTGAGTGTGTAAAAGTTCTATTATTTACACCCTTTTTAACCCATATTTCTGCTGCATTCAAGCATCATTGCATTGCATTTAGGTTAGTTTTCAATAAAACATCACAATTATATAAAAGGCACGGATTCTACTAAAAGATGGTGTATTTTGCATGTAGTTGCCTTGGGTGACGATGAAGGCAGGCGCAGGGCAGATAAGCAGGAAAGCTGAACTGGACTAGCAGCTGAAGAAGACGAACCTGTCATGGACCTGTCGTGACAGCATGGTGACAGCAGACTTATGAAGAGGAAAAGTCAAGTGGACCTCGATAGATAGAGAAAAATCTGCTCGTCTGTCGTGTGAAAGCCAAATATTTTTCCAAGCCCCGGATCAAAAGATATGTCAAGTCAAAGCTCAAGGAGAGGAAATTCCTAAAAGCTAGGATGCGGCTGGAAAGTAGGAGACTTTAGAGATTTAGTCTTTATTAAAATCTTACTTTTAATTAAAGTTGTAATCCTTGTTACCTTAGATAACTTGAGCCCAAAGCTTATATAAGGGCATAGATTTAACCTAGGAGGTAATAACTGATACCCCATAACCGAAACCAAAACCCTGCCGTCCACCCGTCACCGACATGTTCTAAAGTCCCCCTAGGGCTACGGGTTGTTTTGTAAAGTAGTTGCAAGGGTTGCTTTGTTTTAGGATTTTTCAGTTCAATAAAATAAACTTTAAGTTCTCTTATTTTGGTTTTAATATCTTGCAAGAGCATCGGGAGAGCATTGTGAGGTTATCCATTTACTTAGCATCGGGAGAGTTAAGTATACGAAAGAAATAAGAGCGCGTTCTCTAGTTTATAGTTGAACCATCTCGTGCCTAGGGATAGGGCGAGGTTAAGTGGCTAAGGAAGAATTCATACACATCGGTGTTCATCCTTCGATTCACGCCGGGAGGTATCATCAAAGACGTGTTCATCGACAGACTTGTGCCTAGGGATAGGGCAAGGCAGATCTGGGATTCTTGCCAAACTTGAAGTACGGAGTTCGAGGGTCTGCTGCCGCGACTGCCAACGGACAGTTTTTGGCGTCGTGTACACTTGCGTCGTGGAGACGATATCCGATACTTCGTATCACTTTACTACTTGCGTCGTGTACACTTGCACTACAATTGCGATAGACTCTTTTACACACAACAAGTTTTTGGCGCCGTTGCCGGGGATTGGCAACATAACTACATCTTTCTTTTATTGCACTTTGCGTTTTCATTTTTATTTTTATTTTCGTTTTTATTTTTATTTTTCTTTAATTTTTCATTTGTGTTTTCAACTCTCGCTTTTCATGAGGTTTTCGTGTTTATGCGCAGATCTAAAAGAGGTGAAGATCCCGAGTATAAACTAGATCCGGAGATCGAACGTTCCTTCAATCTCAAGAAACAACTTCGCCGACTTTTAGACAGAAACGAATATCTCGAAGAACAGCTAGAGAAGATGGGCCATAACCAACCTGCTGGTGGTTTCATACCACCCCTTGGCGATAATAACCCACCTGTCGTCGACCCGCCTGGGGCAGATAGACGACGGTCATGTCGTGACTACATGCTGAACGATCATGTATAGCTGGAGACCACACTGCCGGATATTGATGTTGACAACTTCGAGCTTAAACCTGTCATGTTTAGTATGATCAACAACGCCGGGTAGTTTAGTGGTTCTACGATAGAAGATGCTAGGGAGCATCTCAAAACGTTCCAGGAGATCTATGGTTCATTTAGACTGCCAGGAGTTAGTCCGGAGATACTGAGGCTTCGGTTATTCCCCCATTCATTGAGGGACAGAGCTAAAACTTGGTGGAATAAACTTACACCGGGTTCCATTATGACTTGGGCAGATCTAACTCGTGAATTTTTATCTCGTTTTAATCCTTCACATTTATCTGAGCGATTACGTAACGAAATTGCTACTTTTCAACAAGAAGACGACGAGCCGATGCACGAGGCTTGGGAAAGATTTACTACTCTTCTACGGAACTGCCCAATGCATGGATTCCCTGTTTGGAATCAGGTAACGAAATTCTATAATGTTGCTAACTTACAAACTCGTATTCGGATTGATTCTACAGCAAATGGGCTATTATTGGATAAAGATCCGGACGAGGAGTTGCAAGTTCTGAAAAATCTAGCCAAGAATGAGGAGCAGTTTCCGACAGCTAGAAGAGGGGGTAAACGGGTACTTGCTGTCAAGGACTATGAGGCCGACAGCACTATGAAATCACAGGTAGCATTCCTCACTAAATCCATGAAACACTTATTGAATGAAGAGGACTTACGAGGATTTGCTGTCGAGGAAGTTTGTGCTACTTGTGAGGGAAATCATAGTAGGGAAGAGTACCCGATAAATATAGAAGAGGGGAAATATGTTAGAAATTACAAGCCAAACTACAATTCCAACAACTACAACCCTAATTGGAGGAAAGATCCCAAATTTTCCTGGAGTAATCCTAACAATGCCCTAAATCCGCAAGCATATAATCAGAATCAGGGGGTCCTAGATTGTTGACACGACAGCAACTGCCACCGCAGAACCTGCCGCAGTACCTGCCGCCACAGCAGCAACAGCAGCCACCACCTGCCACGAGTAGTGTATTGGAACAGACTCTGGCCACCTTTATGTCTCAGACCGGTACGTATATGGAGAATATAAATCAGTTTGTCAAGAAGACGGAAACCTTTATGGATGAAAACAAGATGAGAATGACAAATCATGAGGCTACCTTGAAATCTCTAGAGACACAAATGGGTCAGGTGTCGCAGCATATTAAACCGAGGCAGAATGGAGGTTTCCCTAGCAATACTGAAAATGCTAGACCGCCCCCACATGAGCAATGTAAGGCTATTACTACTAGGAGTGGGAAAAAGCTACCAGGGCCGGAAAAAGAAGCTGAAACAGAAAAGGACCCTGCTTTGGATAAACCTGCCGAGGAAGCTGCCCCGACAGGTGACAAACAGACTGCTGCCGATGAGCCTATCACGACAGCAGAAGCGACAGAGGAGAAAAAAGAAGATTATCGTCCAGAGATTCGCATGCAGTGGGAAGGGCGCATTGCAGATTATCGTCCCCCACCACCTTTCCCTCAACGGATACAGCAAGCTAAGCATGAATCCCAATTTAAAAAGATTTATGATATTTTTAAACAGGTTCATATTAATATTCCGTTGTTAGATGTTGTTAGGGAAATGCCCGGTTATGCTAAATTTCTCAAGGATGTCATGTCTAAAAAATCTAAACTTGGGGAATTTGAAATGGTAATGATGCAAGAAGCTTGCATGAGTATTCTTCATCGGCAGCCACCCCAGAAAAAGAAGGATCCGGGGAGCTTCCTCATACCTTGTGTAATCGGCGACAGATTTGTGGGTAAGGCACTTTGTGATCTTGGTGCCAGTGTTAATCTAATGC
This sequence comes from Hibiscus tridactylites, assembly GCA_958450335.1. NCBI lineage: Eukaryota > Viridiplantae > Streptophyta > Magnoliopsida > Malvales > Malvaceae > Hibiscus > Hibiscus tridactylites. The sequence goes on along the minus strand of OY288289.1, from coordinate 42,211,531 downwards.
CCAAATCTGTTTTTCAAAAATTAGGTATTGGCAAGGCGTGGCCCACAACAGTTACCCTACAGCTAGCCGACCGCTCTTACGTTCACCCCGAGGGAAAAATTGAAGACATTTTGGTAAGAGTGGATAAGCTTATTTTTCCTGCTGACTTTCTTATTTTAGATTGTGAGGCAGATGAGAATGCACCAGTCATCCTAGGGCGACCCTTCTTAGCCACGGGAAGATCATTGATTGATGTGGAGAAAGGAGAACTCACCATGCGCGTGAACGATCAAGAGATTAAGTTGAATGTTCTCCAAGCGATGAAACATGCCGATGTGGATGAGGAATGCAAGGCCATCATTGAGGTGACCTTTGATCAACCCTGCATCAGGTCGGGCTGCCGTGATATAAAATTTGGTCACTACTGCGACAGCCACTTAAACGCCTGTCACGACAGCAACGACGATAGCACCGACGACAGTGACCCCTCTGAATCCGATACATCAGATACTGAAGGTCATGAGGAGGTAAACTGGTTAGACCATCGTCCAGGTAAGTTATTCGAACCCTTGAATTACACTTCGGATAACCATTTAATCCAAAAGCCCTCTACTGTTGAACCACCTGTCTTAGAACTTAAGCCCCTGCCAGGGCAGCTTAAATACGCTTATCTTGGTTGTGATAACACACTGCCTGTAATCATCTATGCTAAGCTGCCGCAGGAACAGGAACGACAGCTGATCGACATGTTAAGGCAGCATAAAAGGGCGATAGGATAGACGATAGCAGACATTCAGGGCATTAGTCCGGCAATCTGCATACACAAAATCCTCCTAGAGGATGATCATAAGTCGACTATTGATGCCCAAAGGCGGTTAAACCTTGCGATGAAGGAGGTAGTGCGTAAAGAGATAATTAAATGGTTAGATGCTGGTATTATTTACGCCATCTCCGACAGCAAATGGGTAAGCCCGGTACAATGTGTTCCCAAGAAAGGAGGCATGACCGTGATAACCAACGAAAACAACGAGTTAATCCCAACCAGGACTGTGACCGGTTGGAGGGTTTGTATGGACTATCGGAAGCTTAACAAAGCTACCCAAAAGGACCACTTTCCTTTACCCTTTATTGATCAAATGCTTGATAGATTAGCGGGTAAGCCTTACTATTGTTTTCTTGATGGTTACTCAGGTTATAACCAAATTGCTATTGCACCGGAGGATCAAGAGAAAACGACTTTCACATGCCCCTACGGAACATACGCATTTAGGAGGATGCCGTTCGGCCTCTATAACGCACCTGCCACCTTCCAAAGGTGCATGATGGCAATATTCTCCGACATGGTAGAGGACTTCCTTGAGATCTTCATGGATGATTTTTCCGTCTTTGGAGACGATTTTGAGAGCTGCCTCGGCAACCTTCAAAAGGTACTTGAAAGATGTGAAAAAGCTAATCTTGTTCTTAATTGGGAAAAATGCCATTTTATGGTAGATGAAGGGTTAGTTCTAGGCCATAAAATTAGCTGCCGTGGGATAGAAGTCGACAGGGCAAAAATAGAGGTCATTGAGAAGCTGCCGCCGCCAACCACTGTCAAGGGCATTAGGAGTTTTTTTGGGCATGCTGGTTTTTATAGGAGATTCATTGCAAATTTCTCAAAAATCACCAAGCCTCTATGCCATCTCCTAGAGCAGAACCGACCCTTTGACTTTAATGAGGAATGTACTGAAGCATTCAAGGTTCTGAAGGAAGAGCTAGTGACAGCCCCCATAGTACAGCCACCAGACTGGACACAGCCATTTGAGATTATGTGTGATGCTAGTGACTATGCTATCGGGGCAGCACTTGGGCAGCGCAGAGACAGGCTATTTCACGTCATATACTACGCCAGCAAAACATTGAATGACGCCCAAGTGAACTACACCACCACAGAAAAGGAGCTGTTAGCTGTGGTATTCTCCATCGACAAGTTTCGTTCTTACATACTTGGAACGAAGGTAATAATACACACCGACCATTCTGCCCTCAAGTATTTGTTTGCAAAGAAGGATGCAAAGCCTAGGTTGATACAATGGATCTTGCTATTACAAGAGTTCGACCTTGAGATCAAAGACAAAAAGGGGACAGAAAATCAGGTGGCAGACCACTTGTCAAGATTGGAGACGGGACAGAGTCTACCTTTAGATGAGACACACATACTGGAGACCTTCCCAGATGAGCAGCTCTTTGCTGCCGCAATAGCTGTCGCGACAGCAATGGCGGCAGGTAAGTCTTCTAACCTTCCTTGTTATGCTGATTTCGTTAATTTTATTGTTAGCGGAATATTACCTTCTGATCTTACTTATCAAGCCAGGAAGAGGTTCCAAAATGATGTTAAGCATTATTATTGGGACGAACCTCTTCTTTTCAAAATGTGCGCAGATCAGGTTATAAGGACGTGCGTACCACAAGAAGAACAAGAAGACATTCTCCATCACTGTCATGCTTCACAATATGGAGGTCACTTAGGAGGCAATAAGACTGCTGCCAAGGTGCTGCAGTCAGGGTTCTACTGGCCGACACTATATAAAGATGCACAGGAATTTTACAAAAACTGTGACAGGTGCCAGCGGACAGGTAACATCTCGAGGAGAAACGAGATGCCACTGCAGAATATTTTAGAAGTCGAGATTTTCGACGTTTGGGGGATTGATTTTATGGGACCATTCCCGTCTTCATGTGGGAATTTGTACATCCTCCTAGAGGTGGACTATGTCTCCAAGTGGGTAGAAGCAATCGCAACTCAAAAGAAAGATGCCAAAACGGTCCAAAAGTTTTTGCACAAAAACATCTTTTCTAGATTTGGCATCCCTAGAGCGATTATCAGTGATGTAGGGAAACATTTTGATAATAGGGTAATTGCTGTCGCCTTAAAGAAATATGGTGTCAAGCACAGGATCGCGACAGCATATCACCCACAGACCAATGGACAGGCCGAAATTTCCAATAGGGAAGTGAAGAACATTCTTGAAAAGATGGTTAAACCAACTAGGAAAGATTGGTCTTTACTTTTGAATGATGCATTATGGGCATACAGGACAGCTTTCAAGACTCCATTGGGCATGTCTCCATACCGATTGATTTATGGGAAAACCTGTCACTTGCCTGTCGAGATCGAGGACAAAGCATATTGGGCAATCAAGGCAGTGAACATGGATTTGGACAAGGCCGGCCAGAAAAGGTTATTAGATCTGAACGAGATTGAGGAATTACGGAAAATGGCCTACGACAACGCAAGAATCTACAAGGAAAAGACTAAGAAGTGGCACGACAAGAAACTGCTGCCACGACAGTTCTGCCCAGGGCAGCTTGTGTTGCTATTTAATTCTAGACTCAAACTCTTCCCAGGAAAGCTCAAGTCTAGATGGTCGGTTCCATTTCAAGTAGTTCAAGTTTTTCCCCATGGTGCCATCACAATTCAATCATTAAAAGACGGGCACCAATTCAAAGTCAATGGACAACGCCTCAAGCACTATCAGGGGACTAAAGCCCCAGGAATTCAGGAAGTGGTTACTTTAGGAGATGCCCCACAAGGCACCCCTAATTTAACCTAAGTTTTATTTTTTATTCTTAGTTTATTATTATTATTATTGATTAGGAATTAGGTTTATTTTATTTCAATAATGTTTTGTTTTTATAATTTCAGTTTTTAGGAAATAAAGGAGTCAAGAAAAAAAAGTGGCCCAAGCCCACCGCCCATCCACCAGCCCAATAAAGCCCATTTATGATAACTTGTCGTTTCGACTGCCGGCGCAGATAGACTTGACAGGCTGTCAACAGACTGACACTGCAGATGCCGAAGCGTGCGGCAGACACATAGCAGACGCATAAATGCGTGTCAGACGCGTCAGACACGCTACATCCAATCTGCCGCCCCGTTATTCCCGCCTGCCGTTGCGGCATTAAATGGGCAGATACCCAACAGCTATATAACCCCGTTCTCCCTTTCATTTTCATCACTTCTGATTTTTCTCTCTTGCTTTCTCCTCTAGTTTTATTTGTTTTCTCTCTTACTTTTAATTAAAGTTGTAATCCTTGTTACCTTAGATAACTTGAGCCCAAAGCTTATATAAGGGCATAGATTTAACCTAGGAGGTAATAACCGATACCCCATAACCGAAACCAAAACCCTGCCGTCCACCCGTCACCGACATGTTCTAAAGTCCCCCTAGGGCTACGGGTTGTTTTGTAAAGTAGTTGCAAGGGTTGCTTTGTTTTAGGATTTTTCAGTTCAATAAAATAAACTTTAAGTTCTCTTATTTTGGTTTTAATATCTTGCAAGAGCATCGGGAGAGCATTGTGAGGTTATCCATTTACTTAGCATCGGGAGAGTTAAGTATACGAAAGAAATAAGAGCGCGTTCTCTAGTTTATAGTTGAACCATCTCGTGCCTAGGGATAGGGCGAGGTTAAGTGGCTAAGGAAGAATTCATACACATCGGTGTTCATCCTTCGATTCACGCCGGGAGGTATCATCAAAGACGTGTTCATCGACAGACTTGTGCCTAGGGATAGGGCAAGGCAGATCTGGGATTCTTGCCAAACTTGAAGTACGGAGTTGGAGGGTCTGCTGCCGCGACTGCCAACGGACAGACGTCGCGACAGGTGCTGTAGGCGACGGGAGCGACGACAGAACTGGAGTTCCTAAGCAATTCAATACCTGCACTACCGAACAATTCAATACCAGCCCATTCTCTCTATCTCGATAACTCAATCTTTTATTTACGTTTTTCTTCAATATTCTCGTGACAACTTCCTTAATTATTTCCTTTACTTTCGTGCAGTAAACAAGGTGAAGCTATTAGCCCAATCCCTGTGGAGACGATATCCGATACTTCGTATCACTTTACTACTTGCGTCGTGTACACTTGCACTACAATTGCGATAGACTCTTTTATACACAACAAGTTTTTGGCGCCGTTGCCGGGGATTGGCAACATAACTACATCTTTCTTTTATTGCACTTTGCGTTTTAAATTTTATTTTTATTTTCGTTTTTATTTTTATTTTTCTTTAATTTTTCTTTTGTGTTTTCAACTCTCGCTTTTCACGAGGTTTTCTTGTTTATGCGCAGATCTAAAAGAGGTGAAGATCCCGAGTATAAACTAGATCCGGAGATCGAACGTTCCTTCAATCTCAAGAAACAACTTCGCCGACTTTTAGACAGAAACGAATATCTCGAAGAACAGCTAGAGAAGATGAGCCATAACCAACCGGCTGGTGGTTTCATACCACCCCTTGGCGATAATAACCCACCTGTCGTCGACCCGCCTGGGGCAGATAGACGACGGTCATGTCGTGACTACATGCTGAACGATCATGTATAGCTGGAGACCACACTGCCGGATATTGATGTTGACAACTTCGAGCTTAAACCTGTCATGTTTAGTATGATCAACAACGCTGGGCAGTTTAGTGGTTCTACGACAGAAGATGCTAGGGAGCATCTCAAAACGTTCCAGGAGATCTGTGGTTCATTTAGACTGCCAGGAGTTAGTCCGGAGATACTGAGGCTTCGGTTATTCCCCCATTCATTGAGGGACAGAGCTAAAACTTGGTGGAATAAACTTACACCGGGTTCCATTATGACTTGGGCAGATCTAACTCGTGAATTTTTATCTCGTTTTAATCCTTCACATTTATCTGAGCGATTACGTAACGAAATTGCTACTTTTCAACAGGAAGACGACGAGCCGATGCGCGAGGCTTGGGAAAGATTTACTACTCTTCTACGGAACTGCCCAATGCATGGATTCCCTGTTTGGAATCAGGTAACGAAATTCTATAATGTTGCTAACTTACAAACTCGTATTCGGATTGATTCTGCAGCAAATGGGCTATTATTGGATAAAGATCCGGATGAGGCGTTGCAAGTTCTGAAAAATCTAGCCAAGAATGAGGAGCAGTTTCCGACAGCTAGAAGAGGGGGTAAACGGGTACTTGCTGTCAAGGACTATGAGGCCGACAGCACTATGAAATCACAGGTAGCATTCCTCACTAAAGCCATGAAACACTTATTGAATGAAGAGGACTTACGAGGATTTGCTGTCGAGGAAGTTTGTGCTACTTGTGAGGGAAATCATAGTAGGGAAGAGTGCCCGATAAATATAGAAGAGGGGAAATATGTTGGAAATTACAAGCCAAACTACAATTCCAACAACTACAACCCTAATTGGAGGAAAGATCCCAAATTTTCCTGGAGTAATCCTAACAATGCCCTAAATCCGCAAGCATATAATCAGAATCAGGGGGTCCTAGATTGTTGACACGACAGCAACTGCCGCCGCAGAACCTGCCGCAGCACCTGCCGCCGCAGCAGCAACAGCAGCCACCACCTGCCACGAGTAGTGTATTGGAACAGACTCTGGCCACCTTTATGTCTCAGACCGGTACGTATATGGAGAATATAAATCAGTTTGTCAAGAAGACGGAAACCTTTATGGATGAAAACAAGATGAGAATGACAAATCATGAGGCTACCTTGAAATCTCTAGAGACACAAATGGGTCAGGTGTCGCAGCATATTAAACCGAGGCAGAATAGAGGTTTCCCTAGCAATACTGAAAATGCTAGACCGCCCCCACATGAGCAATGTAAGGCTATTACTACAAGGAGTGGGAAAAAGCTACCAAGGCCGGAAAAAGAAGCTGAAACAGAAAAGGACCCTGCTTTGGATAAACCTGCCGAGGAAGCTGCCCCGACAGGTGACAAACAGACTGCTGCCGATGAGCCTGTCACGACAGCAGAAGCGACAGAGGAGAAAAAAGAAGATTATCGTCCTCAGATTCGCATGCAGTGGGAAGGGCGCATTGCAGATTATCGTCCCCCACCACCTTTCCCTCAACGGATACAGCAAGCTAAGCATGAATCTCAACTTAAAAAGATTTATGATATTTTTAAACAGGTTCATATTAATATTCTGTTGTTAGATGCTGTTAGGGAAATGCCCGGTTATGCTAAATTTCTCAAGGATGTCATGTATAAAAAATCTAAACTTGGGGAATTTGAAACGGTAAGGATGCAAGAAGGTTGCATGAGTATTCTTCATCGGCAGCCACCCCAGAAAAAGAAGGATTCGGGGAGCTTCCTCATACCTTGTGTAATCGGCGACAGATTTGTGGGTAAGGCACTTTATGATCTTGGTTCCAATGTTAATCTAATGCCCAAATCTGTTTTTCAGAAATTAGGTATTGGCAAGGCGCGGCCCACAACAGTTACCCTACAGCTAGCCGACCGCTCTTACGTTCACCCCGAGGGAAAAATTGAAGACATTTTGGTAAGAGTGGATAAGCTTATTTTTCCTGCTGACTTTCTTATTTTAGATTGTGAGGCAGATGAGAATGCACCAGTCATCCTAGGGCGACCCTTCTTAGCCACGGGAAGATCATTGATTGATGTGGAGAAAGGAGAACTCACCATGCGCGTGAACGATCAAGAGATTAAGTTGAATGTTCTCCAAGCGATGAAACATGCCGATGTGGATGAGGAATGCAAGGCCATCATTGAGGTGACCTTTGATCAACCCTGCATCAGGTCAGGCTGTCGTGATATAAAATTTGGTCACTGCTGCGACAGCCACTTAAACGCCTATCACGACAGCAATGACGACAGCACCGACGACAGTGACCCCTCTGAATCTGATACATCAGATACTGAAGGTCATGAGGAGGTAAACTGGTTAGACCATCGTCCAGGTAAGTTATTCGAACCCTTGAATTACACTTCGGATAACCATTTAATCCAAAAGCCCTCTACTGTTGAACCACCTGTCTTAGAACTTAAGCCCCTGCCAGGGCAGCTTAAATACGCTTATCTTGGTTGTGATAACACACTGCTTGTAATCATCTATGCTAAGCTGCCGCAAGAACAGGAACGACAGCTGATCGACATGTTAAGGCAGCATAAAAGGTAGATAGGATGGACGATAGCAGACATTCAGGGCATTAGTCCGGCAATCTGAATGCACAAAATCCTCCTAGAGGATGATCATAAGCCGACTATTGATGCCCAAAGGCGGTTAAACCTTGCAATGAAGGAGGTAGTGCGTAAAGAGATAATTAAATGGTTAGATGCTGGTATTATTTACGCCATCTCCGACAGCAAATGGGTAAGCCCGGTACAATGTGTTCCCAAGAAAGGAGGCATGACCGAGATAACCAACGAAAACAACGAGTTAATCCCAACCAGGACTGTGACCGGTTGGAGGGTTTGTATGGACTATCGGAAGCTTAACAAAGCTACCCGAAAGGACCACTTTCCTTTACCCTTTATTGATCAAATGCTTGATAGATTAGCGGGTAAGCCTTACTATTGTATTCTTGATGGTTACTTAGGTTATAACCAAATTGCTATTGCACCGGAGGATCAAGAGAAAACGACTTTCACATGCCCCTACGGAACATACGCATTTAGGAGGATGCCGTTCGGCCTCTATAACGCACCTGCCACCTTCCAAAGGTGCATGATGGCAATATTCTCCGACATGGTAGAGGACTTCCTTGAGATCTTCATGGATGATTTTTCCGTCTTTGGAGACGATTTTGAGAGCTGCCTCGGCAACCTTCAAAAGGTACTTGAAAGATGTGAAAAAGCTAATCTTGTTCTTAATTGGGAAAAATGCCATTTTATGGTAGATGAAGGGATAGTTCTAGGCCATAAAATTAGCTGCCGTGGGATAGAAGTCGACAGGGCAAAAATAGAGGTCATTGAGAAGCTGCCGCCGCCAACCACTGTCAAGGGCATTAGGAGTTTTTTAGGGCATGCTGGTTTTTATAGGAGATTCATTGCAAATTTCTCAAAAATCACCAAGCCTCTATGCCATCTCCTAGAGCAGAACTGACCCTTTGACTTTAATGAGGAATGTACTGAAGCATTCAAGGTTCTGAAGGAAGAGCTAGTGACAGCCCCCATAGTACAGCCACCAGACTGGACACAGCCATTTGAGATTATGTGTGATGCTAGTGACTATGCTGTCGGGGCAGCACTTGGGCAGCGCAGAGACAGGCTATTTCACGTCATATACTACGCCAGCAAAACATTGAATGACGCCCAAGTGAACTACACCACCACAGAAAAGAAGCTGTTAGCTGTGGTATTCTACATCGACAAGTTTCGTTCTTACATACTTGGAACGAAGGTAATAATACACACCGACCATTCTGCCCTCAAGTATTTGTTTGCAAAGAAGGATGCAAAGCCTAGGTTGATACGATGGATCTTGCTATTACAAGAGTTCGACCTTGAGATCAAAGACAAAAAGGGGACAGAAAATCAGGTGGCAGACCACTTGTCAAGATTGGAGACGGGACAGAGTCTACCTTTAGATGAGACACACATACTGGAGACCTTCCCAGATGAGCAGCTCTTTGCTGCCGCAATAGCTGTCGCGACAGCAATGGCGGCAGGTAAGTCTTCTAACCTTCCTTGGTATGTTGATTTCGTTAATTTTATTGTTAGCGGAATATTACCTTCTGATCTTACTTATCAAGCCAGGAAGAGGTTCCAAAATGATGTTAAGCATTATTATTGGGATGAACCTCTTCTTTTCAAAATGTGCGCAGATCAGGTTATAAGGACGTGCGTACCACAAGAAGAACAAGAAGACATTCTCCATCACTGTCATGCTTCACAATATGGAGGTCACTTAGGAGGCAATAAGACTGCTGCCAAGGTGCTGCAGTCAGGGTTCTACTGGCCGACACTTTATAAAGATGCACAGGAATTTTACAAAAACTGTGACAGGTGCCAGCGGACAGGTAACATCTCGAGGAGAAACGAGGTGCCACTGCAGAATATTTTAGAAGTCGAGATCTTCGACGTTTGGGGGATTGATTTTATGGGACCATTCCTGTCTTCATGTGGGAATTTGTACATCCTCCTAGCGGTGGACTATGTCTCCAAGTGGGTAGAAGCAATCGCAACTCAAAAGAAAGATGCCAAAACGGTCCAAAAGTTTTTGCACAAAAACATCTTTTCTAGATTTGGCATCCCTAGAGCGATTATCAGTGATGAAGGGAGACATTTTGATAATAGGGTAATTGCTGCCGCCTTAAAGAAATATGGTGTCAAGCACAGGATCACGACAGCATATCACCCACAGACCAATGGACAGGCCGAAATTTCCAATAGGGAAGTGAAGAACATTCTTGAAAAGATGGTTAAACCAACTAGGAAAGATTGGTCTTTACTTCTGAATGATGGATTATGGGCATACAGGACAGCTTTCAAGACTCCATTGGGCATGTCTCCATACCGATTGATTTATGGGAAAACCTGTCACTTGCCTGTCGAGATCGAGCACAAAGCATATTGGGCAATCAAGGCAGTGAACATGGATTTGGACAAGGCCGGCCAGAAAAGGTTATTAGATCTGAACGAGATTGAGGAATTACGGACAATGGCCTACGACAACGCAAGAATCTACAAGGAAAAGACTAAGAAGTGGCACGACAAGAAACTGCTGCCACGACAGTTCTGCCCAGGGCAGCTTGTGTTGCTATTTAATTCTAGACTCAAACTCTTCCCAGGAAAGCTCAAGTCTAGATGGTCGGGTCCATTTCAAGTAGTTCAAGTTTTTCCCCATGGTGCCATCACAATTCAATCATTAAAAGACGGGCACCAATTCAAAGTCAATGGACAACGCCTCAAGCACTATCAGGGGACTGAAGCCCCAGGAATTCAGGAAGTGGTTACTTTAGGAGATGCCCCACAAGGCACCCCTAATTTAACCTAAGTTTTATTTTTTTTATTCTTAGTTTATTATTATTATTATTATTGATTAGGAATTAGGTTTATTTTATTTCAATAATGTTTTGTTTTTATAATTTCAGTTTTTAGGAAATAAAGGAGTCAAGAAAAAAAAAGTGGCCCAAGCCCACCGCCCATCCACCAGCCCAATAAAGCCCATTTATGATAACCTGTCGTTTCGACTGCCGGCGCAGATAGACTTGACAGGCTGTCAACGGACTGACACTGCAGATGCCGAAGCGTGCGGCAGACACACAACAGACGCATAAATGCGTGTCAGACGCGTCAGACACGCTACATCCAATCTGCCGCCCCGTTATTCCCGCCTGCCGTTGCGGCATTAAATGGGCCGATACCCAACAGCTATATAACCCCGTTCTCCCTTTCATTTTCATCACTTCTGATTTTTCTCTCTTGCTTTCTCCTCTAGTTTTATTTGTTTTCTCTCTTTCACAGCCCTTGCAACTAAAATGACGTCGAGACAGACCCGTCACAACGCTGCCTCCGCTTCCTCTTCAGCAGCAGCTGGGATAGTGGCAGCAGTTCTGACGTCCGGCTAGTGGAGCAACCTGCCCCTCAACCTGCTCCTGAACCTGCCCAGCCCCCTCCACAGCGCAGACGCCGCCATCAGATCCGCGTCAGCAGCAGCAGCGAGGACAGCAATTAAAATTTAAGTTCTTATTTTTTTTCCTCTTATTGCTGCCTGCCTTTATATTTTGTGATGTATTTTTTTTTTCTTTCTTTTATTTTCCATGTCATTTTGAATTGAGGGCAATGCAACCCTTGAGTTTGGGGGTGGCAACCCTCCATCTTTAATGGAGTCTTTTAGCACATCACTTTATTAGTTGTTGTGTCTTATTATTTATTTATTTCTCTTTAAAAAAATCAGAAAATTAAAACTGTTGGCTTAAAACTGTGGAGTTAACTTACCTGTCATGACGGCTCTGTCGTGGCAGCATCTTTAGGACAGGTTAAGGAAAAAGTTTAGAGCCTTTCTATAGTTCTGAAACTTAAACACTTTTGTGACTGTTATATTGCTTAGATTTCTTTTAGCCAAACTAGAATAGGAAGCTTAGAACTTGAATAGCCCCTAGAGGTGCCTAACACTGGCTCTAGGAAAGAAGTTTAGCAAAAGAAAATTCAAAAACCTAGAGGTGCCCGAAACTGGCTCTAGAAAAACTTAGCTTGAAAAGAGAAACAAAAGAAGCATGAAAATGTGCATTCAAAAAAAAACTTTGGCATAAAAATTCGAGTTAAGAAGTTGAATATTCTAGTGAAACTAAGAGAGTCTTAGCATATAACTGTTCACAAGCATGCACACACTGCACGAGAGCTATAGGGAGATTCCGGACAGATCCTAACTTTTCCGACAGGTTGCTGCCGCCATAGAAAATGAGCGACGGGTAAGGGACAGTTCACTGTTTGAAGGCCAACACAAAAAATTTTCATTTTTCTTTTAAGTCTTGATTGCTTGAGGACAAGCAAAAACTTGAGTTTGGGGGTGTGTTGAGTGTGTAAAAGTTCTATTATTTACACCCTTTTTAACCCATATTTCTGCTGCATTCAAGCATCATTGCATTGCATTTAGGTTAGTTTTCAATAAAACATCACAATTATATAAAAGGCACGGATTCTACTAAAAGATGGTGTATTTTGCAGGTAGTTGCCATGGGTGACGATGAAGGCAGGCGCAGGGCAGATAAGCAGGAAAGCTGAACTGGACAAGCAGCTGAAGAAGACGAACCTGTCATGGACCTGTCGTGACAGCATGGTGACAGCAGACTTATGAAGAGGAAAAGTCAAGTGGACCTCGATAGATAGAGAAAAATCTGCTCGTCTGTCGTGTGAAAGCCAAATATTTTTCCAAGCCCCGGATCAAAAGATATGTCAAGCCAAAGCTCAAGGAGTGGAAATTCCTAAAAGCTAGGATGCGGCTGGAAAGTAGGAGACTTTAGAGATTTAGTCTTTATTAGAATCTTACTTTTAATTAAAGTTGTAATCCTTGTTACCTTAGATAACTTGAGCCCAAAGCTTATATAAGGGCATAGATTTAACCTAGGAGGTAATAACTGATACCCCATAACCGAAACCAAAACCCTGCCGTCCACCCGTCACCGACATGTTCTAAAGTCCCCCTAGGGCTACGGGTTGTTTTGTAAAGTAGTTGCAAGGGTTGCTTTGTTTTAGGATTTTTCAGTTCAATAAAATAAACTTTAAGTTCTCTTATTTTGGTTTTAATATCATGCAAGAGCATCGGGAGAGCATTGTGAGGTTATCCATTTACTTAGCATCGAGAGAGTTAAGTATACGAAAGAAATAAGAGCGCGTTCTCTAGTTTATAGTTGAACCATCTCGTGCCTAGGGATAGGGCGAGGATAAGTGGCTAAGGAAGAATTCATACACATCGGTGTTCATCCTTCGATTCACGCCGGGAGGTATCATCAAAGACGTGTTCATCGACAGACTTGTGCCTAGGGATAGGGCAAGGCAGATCTGGGATTCTTGCCAAACTTGAAGTACAGAGTTGGAGGGTCTGCTGCCGCGACTGCCAACGAACAGACGTCGCGACAGGTGCTGTCGGCGACGGGAGCGACGACAGAACTGGAGTTCCTAAGCAATTCAATACCTGCACTACCGAACAATTCAATACCAGCCCATTCTCTCTATCTCGATAACTCAATCTTTTATTTACGTTTTTCTTCAATATTCTCGTGACAACTTCCTTAATTATTTCCTTTACTTTCGTGCAGTAAACAAGGTGAAGCTATTAGCCCAATCCCTGTGGAGACGATATCCGATACTTCGTATCACTTTACTACTTGCGTCGTGTACACTTGCACTACAATTGCGATAGACTCTTTTATACGCAACACCCTGCACATAATGCAGAAAAAGACATGCTTAAACACGCAATTGACCATCCGAACATACTCCAAAAGCCACCAAACTTTACCAACATGCGATTCAACATATAGGAGACATACTTGCATCAACAATTCATCAATATAACAACATATATGAAAAGCCCCAATTCTATAAGCATGCTTCCTACACAAGCAACCATTAAAACACAAAATCTCCAAATCCATCTCATAAGCCAAAACATGATCCAACAACATTAACAACAACATATAAACATCCTTGTCCGAACATATACGAACACATAAACATCAACCCAAGAGATTCTACCCCATTGCCTTTATTAACTATAGCTATTCACCGAGACATACATCTCAAATGGAGTCCTCCTTGAATCCCTTGCTTCTCGCTGTCCAAACTTCAAGAATCTGCATTGATGGACAAAAAGGAGCGTAAGCACATAATGCTTAGTGAGGAATGCTCAAAACCAAGACACCATCAATGCAGCGAGTCATAAAACCTCTTTGAAAAGCAACTCGATTTGATGAACCAAAACAAAGTTTGAAAACCCCTTTTCAACAACATGCTTTAACCATGCATTGCTCAAACATGAAAACCAACCCTTAGCTTAGCAAGCTAAGAAAACCATTTCAAAGCTCAATTTGCAAAATCATCCATTTAACCATTCCATGCATAAACACCATATGCAAAGTTAAATTCATACCTTGGAAAACACTTCCATTTCATAACATACCTTTCTTATACTTGAAAATCATTCCAAGCAAGAAACCCTTAAAAAACCATTTACTCAATTAATCCGACACATGCATTAAACAAAGGCAACTTATGAGCCACAACATCATCATCACATGCCCTTTTAAAACAAGTCTTAACAAGACTCCAATGCATTAAAGAGATTTCATGCACACATGCATCATTTACCAAATGATAATCAACACTTGTTCAACTTAACAAGTAAACATGCATTCACAAGCATTTAACACTTTTCATGCAACCATGCATCTTTTCAAGCATCTCATGCTTAATCACAATCAAGAACATTATATTGGCTCCCAAGTGATCAACCACATCCACTTTTCAACTCAACATCCAATCGGATACGCGGATCACAAGCGTTGTCCCTCACGCTTCATACACACTACCAATCCAAGGTCTCCAAATGGACTTTTAAACACCATTTGACCTCACCATCCTAAGGTTCCCATGTATGGACTTTCAAACACCATACAACCTTAACTTTTCCCAAGGTTCCCATGTATGGACTTTCAAACACCATACAACCTTAACTTTTCCCAAGGTTCCCATGTATGGACTTTTAAACACCATACAACCTTGACATGCACAAGGTTCCCATGTATGGACTTTTAACCACCATACAACCTTTGCATTCACCGATTGGTAGTTGTATAACATCACTAACGAGATCCGGGACACCCTACACAAGATCCACACATGGACTTTACACCACCATTGTGATCTTAACAAGCACAAGGTTCCCATATATGGACTTTTAACCACCATATAACCTTTGTTTAACCAAGGTCCTCGAATGGGCATTCAACCTCCATTATGACCTTAACCATCTCGTTAGGATACTTGAAGGGAGTTTACCGGTTCACTCTTAACCACTCCACCTCCAAGGCCACTTTATTCACGGTGCACCCAATCCTATAGCCGGCTAACTATATCCGATCAAAGAACCAAGAACCACTTACATCACTTGCCAATATAACCATCTTACCACATTAGTCCAATGATTCACATGCATAACCAATATGCAAAAACCATCATTTACCGTCATCAATCCACTGTTTTAAAGCATTACACAAAGCCATTGAACAACATGCAACACCATGCATCAAAACCACATTTTCAATGTATAAAACTAAGGATCTCTTACCTTGAGCATCCTTCACATATGGCTTTCAAAACCAGCATTAAACCATGCTTAAAATATGCTTTCAAAACAGAAAATAAACCATGCAAATCACATGCATTGCAACCACCAAACACAATTGCTATTAAAGCCAATTCACAACACAAACCAAGAGCGAAAATCCATAACTTACTCTTGAGCTTAGCAAAGTTGTTTAGACTTAAACTAAGCTCCCAAAACCTCCAAACCTTGGTTTAAAAGCTGAAAACCCAACTTCACTCATCGATACACAAAACAAGGCTAGCCAACAAGCCTTCCAAGCATCCGAAACCTTCCGCAATGCCTCTAAAGCTCACGGATCAAACTCCCCTGTTTCAAGCACACAAAAACAGAGGATTAATGCATCACTATGCATTAAAAACACCAGCAACACAACCAAACTCGCTGCTCATCACAAATCCAACATTTCGGCTACCAAACACAACCGAAATCACCTCCAAACACTTCCAAAACTTAACCCAGCCAAGATCCATCACTTCTAACCATTTTTAAACATCAACTAACATCCAAAATGATCACAAACACATCCTTATACCTCCAGGTATAACAAATCATCAAAAACACTCCAAAAACTCAAGCCAAACTTAGGAAATTCAACCTATCCGGGATTGCATTGATTAAACCTCAACTTCTAATCAATTTAGCATTCATTTAACATCAAAAACACACCTCAAAACCCTGCCCAAACAGATCACACGAAAATTTCACCAAAATCAAGCAAATCTTGCATTTTAAGCCAAAATCAAGATTTCAATTGAAAAGCCTTTAACAAATCACAAATCAAGGATTGAGAACTTAGGAATTTCAGTAAAGAACTGATAGTTTAGAGGAGAAGGACGTTCTTACCTCCAAACTTGAATTTCTCCTTTTTAGAACCAAAAAGCTTGATGAAACAACTTGCAAATGGTGAGGTTTTGTTGTAGAGATGATTAGGAATCCAAGGAGAATTGAAAAGGAAGATTTGAGTGACAAAATCAAAAGTAAATCTCTGGAGAGAAAGTGTTTGGGTTGATAGAAAATGAGAGAAAATGAAAATTGGAAGAAAATGGAAAGTTAGTTACAAAATAGTAAAATGATTTCCCTCCACTTTTCTTAAGCTTTAAAATCAGAATTTTGCATTAAAATATCTTTGAAAAATCTGGAGAAACTCTTTTTGGAATAATAGCTCCTTAAAGATTCAAAGTTGCAATCCTTTATAAAACAGTCACGAAACTTTCAAAAATTACATTTTGGTCACTAGCCAAAATGTCACCCTTCCGAACCTCATTTTCCAAAATTGATTTCACAGTTCACTTTTATATATTAAAAGATGATTTTAGAACATTTTTCCATATTTTTAATGCAACCCGAACTAGGCTTTCCTAAATTCACTCTTATATATTCGATCAGCACTTTGACCGAACCGGTCAACGCCCAAAACTTCTGAGGCCAAAACCGGGGCGTTACACATTTCCAGTGGCAAAACGTATCAAAACGCTTTAGGGTGTTTCGAAACGCTTGAACAATTTTGCGTATTTTGGCTTTGAAACACATAGAAAATTTTATGAGGTTTAAGTTTTTACTTCAAAACATTTTAAGTCTAAAATTTACTTGTCAAATGTGAGTCCTTTGAGTACTTAAAAATTTATTTAGTTTGCAATTTGGTTCTTAGATTATTTGTTGTATCAAAATCAAATTGGGTTTTAAATCTCCCCTTTTTGATATAACAAATCCAAAGTAAATTTTTAAGTAAACTCCCCCTAAATTGAAGCTAGGTTTTGAAAAATATTTGTAAATTTTTTAGCTTAACTCTCTTCTCCCTTTTTTGTTAGATCAAAATCAATGAATGAATAAGGAATATAAGCAAGATGTAAGACAATATAGCACAAGACAAAGCATAATTAATACAACATAATATCATTAAGCATAATTGTATGGCGTGTAGGTGTTCCCTTTTTGTGTGAGCGCAAGTGCACACTCTTGCCAAGTTATAGTATAAAAGATGTCGAATCCCACGAAAATTGGTCAGCTTGGTTCAATTTGTAGTTCCTGCACAAGGAAAAGTAAAAGCACAAATTAGTTGATTGTTGAGATGAAGAGTAAAATAACATAAAACACAAATGATAAAAGAGGTGATTCAGATTGATAAAGCGGACGGGGTTATGCTGCCACTTAGTGTTAAATTGTGTTGTAAAGGCTAAGTTGTTTTGTGCTGCCACGATATGCTTCCTCAGCAGATAATGGATTGCAGCTACTACCCTGTCACGCAGCCGCATCGGGTCTCTGCCCCTGCAACTTTTGCTATCTCGGCAGGTGGAATGGAAATAAGTCCTGGTGGCAAGTCTGGCAGATACTCCAAGTTCGATAGAGCAACTCTTAAGTGATCCTTCCTATGTCAATGCAAGGATTTTGTCACCACATGATGTAGGCAATACCTAGCAATCTCAGCGTAAACTTAACACGGGCAGTCGACGATTGGTTGATCCTTTTAGCCGCTTAAACTCAAACTTATGTCTAGGCCAAATTAGTCAACACCTCGACATGATGAGACTGTACTTAATTCTTTCATGAGCCTTACACTTTTCGTTCCCGACAAATGGATTTCTTCAACTGGACTTTTGGAACTAATTGAAGAAGTGAAGATCATGAATTAAGTAAACTTTGAATATTTTATGGAAACAACTTGAAAACCTAATACAACCTTCTCACAGCTAATTTACAACATAACCCTTAACCCAAGAGAAGTTTAGAACATGGCGGCGGCAAAGAACACTCTAGCTATGTCTATAGAAAACCTAAGATGATTTGAACTAGCAGTACAATGAGTATTTATAGACAAATAACTAGGTTAAGTCCTTCTTAAAGTAGAAGTCCTCAAAAGTAGTTTTCCATATTTAATGTGACTTTAAACTCTGACTTCTTTGCGTTGAATGTGGACTTTATCTTGTTTGCTTTAGCCTGCAAGTAACCTTGAGATCTCACTTCGGCGGCTCTGCGTGCTGCTACAGACTTTGGAGAATTGAGTGGTTGGTGGCGATAGACTCAGGATTTTTAGCTCTGCAAATCGCACTCCGGTTCTACAACTCTATAGTTTGCTGTCGTGGGCAGCAAAGTCGGCAGTAACTGTCTTCAGCTGGAACTGCATCAGTATAGTCCCTTGGTTTGCTGCCTTAGCATTGCATCCTCATCTCCTCTTTCCCTCTTTCAGCTTTTATTACCTAGAAACAAAAATACACTAAAACAATACCTTTTCTTTACCAAATGAAAGATAATCTATAAAAACAAGGTAAAGAGAAGGAATATTGTAAATGCAATGCATAAACCTAATTATGCCTAAAATGAGCTAAAAATAGTAATAATAAGAGGTGGGATGTGCATGAAATATAGGACTTGTGGATACTTTACAATATTAGACCAAAGCAAAAGTTTCAAAATATCCAAACATAATATCCAAACTTATAACTTAAAAATAATAGATCAAAGTATAGGTCTTAAAACAAAAAACATAGATAGGTGCATAAAAAGGGAAATCCTAAACTAGGTGATATCCAATGAGATGCAAAGATATAAGGCTCATCATCATCTTCATCTTCATCGTTGGCGGTGCTTCTTCTAAATTGCCTCCACTCGCCATAGAATACGGTAAAAGACATGTTCATCGATGCTTGTTGAGTTTCAACCGAAGTAAGTCGATTCTTAATAGATTTGACACGTTCCTCCAAGGAAGTGAAGCGAGTTTCTATAGCGGAAAAACTAAAGTTCATGTGTGTTCGCAAGCCATTGAATTGCTCAATGAAAAAAGTCATGAGAGCTTCATTGTTTGGTGGAGCAACTTGAGGTTGAGGTTCGGGGGCCGCAACTTGAGGAGGATGCTCAACACGAATCCACTCTGCATCAATGAAATGAAACTTAAAACGGAGAAGAGTGTGATTATCGATGGGATCCTTGAGAGATTATAGAAAATCAAGAGAGCAATCAATCCCCAATTTTGAGAACAAGTAACTCAAAGCGGTTCCATATGTGAAGGAAGTGACAAGATCTGAGTTACGGTTTTGGACAAGATGCACCATCTCAGCAAATATAATTTGGCAAAGATTTGGTTGACTTTCCTCACGAAAGCAACTAATCCTAAAATTGTCAACTTGGCGAATGTGGGAGAACTTTTCTCCGGATGGGCGAAACCACCATGAGACCATGAGATGAAGGATGCGATCATGAGCATCAAGGACCGTGACAGTGCCACCAAGAGTATGTCCCGACGAGTTTTCATCCAAAATACCCTCATCTTAAACCCAAAAACATTGACCAAGGTTTGTGGATCAACCCGAAACTTCTTCCCTATTAGGTAGGACTCAATAAAATCACTTGAGAACGATCGACATTGGAGATACATCAGGCATTGGCATAAAAGAGAAGAACCATGTTACGGTACAAAGTATCGGGTAAGCTCAAAAACGGTAAGAAACACAAATTTCGTAATAAATGGAGATAACGAAATTGAAATCATTCGGAATCCAAAAAGGGTAAAGAGATAACACACTCACGACGGATTGCATGATCTTGAAAGAGCTTGAAGTTGATATGTGCGTCTTTGTTTCGAAGACTCTTTTGATAGAGTAGAGTGAGGTTGAGACGAGAGGAATCGTCATCAATGTTAGAACTTCCCCTGTTAGAACTTCCCCCAGACTCATCAGTTCGTACTCTCTTCTTAGAACGCATATTCAAAATCTGAAAACAAATCAACATACAAAAAATACATGTATGCGTAAATCAACCAAATTCAATCCAGTAGGCAATCCAATAGTTAAGGTGTTGATAAAAATCTATAAAATATAGTTTAAAACATGTATATTCTATACGATATAAATTTATTAAAAACATTGAAGAAAATCAAACGAAAATTTAAAAAGAAAAGGGTTTATATCTTGATATAGGAAATTGGATGAATGAGGGATGATTAATGCACCAAATTGCTTGCAAAGCTTTAGCCTTGATGTGTAGATTGAAAACCCTCAAAAGATTTTAGGTTTTGGTGTGAAATATCAAGAGATTTAAGGAGTTTATATATGGGTTTTCGGCTAGCGTTTGAGAGAAAAAAAGAGTTTGTGTTTTAATTAAAGTTGGATACTCATTTGAGGCTATTGAAAACATTCTGCGCAGATGCGTATCGATACTCCACTTGGCATATCGAAACAAGGGGATCGAAACACTTTCGAGTCGTTTTGGTACGAGACCTTTTTCGATACAGGTAGTAGCTATTTCGGAACAACACCGCAAACCCGTATCGAAACGCGAAGAGCATGTTTAGATATGACCTATTACAGTAACCAACTTAGATCGAGCCTATATTGAAACAGATGTACTTGTTTCGATATGCCTTTGCCAGAAAATGCATTTTGGGCAGTTTTAAGTCCAAAAAGACAACTTAGATCAAGCCTAAATGCATGTAAATGATATATGAGCATGTTATATGAACTAAAACAGTTACATACTCCCCCTAACAACAAGCATGGATGTAAAAAGGAGGGAAATCAACACAAGCATGAGCATCAAATAATTTCAAGCATATTTTTGGTGATTTGGGACCTAAAATGGTCAAGGAAGGCTGGTTAAACCTAACTCTCTCCTAAGGGTCCAAAAACGTTCTTTATCTAAAGGTTTGGTAAATATGTCCGCTAGTTGGTTCAAGGTATCAACATATTCTAGAACTACATCATTTTTCAAGACATGATCTCTAATGAAATGATATCTAATTTCTATATTTTTGGTTCTAAAGTGTTGGATGAGATTCTTAGTGAGACAAATGACACTAGTTTTGTCACGCTTAAGGGGTATGGTATCTACTTGAACACCATAATCTAAGAGTTGTTGCTTCATCCAAAGAACTTGAGCACAACAACTCCCTAAGAATATGTACTCCGCTTCGGTGGTAGATTACGCTATTTTGTTTCTTAGAGAACCAAGATATGAGCATAGTACCTACAAATTGACATGTTTCAGAGGTACTTTTCCTATCTATCTTACACCCCCCATAATCCGTATCGGAGAAAGTGTGAAGGTCAAAGGAGGAATCCCTAAGATATCAAAGACCTAAACTAGTTGTATCTCTAAGGTATCTAAAAATTCTCTTAATGGCAACTAGGTGTGATTCTCTAGGGCTAGCTTGAAACCTAGCACACAAGCAAACACTAAACATAATATTTGGTCTACTTGCATTAAGGTAAATCAAAGAGCCAGTCATAGATCTATAAAGCTTAGAATCGACACACTTACCTCCCTCGTCTTTTTCTAGCTTTATTGATGAGCTCATTGGAGTGGCTTGAGGCCTTACATTCACCAAGCCAAACTTCTTGAGCATGTCCTTTATGTATTTTGCTTGATTGATGAAGGTGTCATCTTTGCTTTGCTTGATTTGGAGCCCCAAGAAAAATGAGAGATCTCCCATAATGCTCATCTCAAATTAACCTTGCATTAGATTAGAAAATTCTTGGCAATAATATTCATTAGTATAACCAAAAATAATATCATCAACATATATTTGAACTACTAAGATGTCATTGCCATATCTTTTAATGAAAAGTGTAGTGTCCACTTTGCCTTTTTCAAAACCTTTTTGAATCAAAAAGTTTGAAAACCTTTCATACCAAGCTCTAGGAGCTTGTTTTAAACCATAAAGAGCTTTAGTTAATTTGAAAAGACGGTTTGGAAATTGTGGATCTTCAAAACCTAGTGGTTGTTCAACATACACATCTTCATTTATAAAACCATTTAGAAAAGCACTTTTCATATCCATTTGAGAATGCTTGGAATCGTGATAGAATGCAAATGCAACAAGCATCCTAATAGCTTCCATTCTAGCTATGGGTGCATATGTTTCATCAAAATCAATTCCCTCTTCTTGAGTGTAACCTTGAGAAACAAGCCTAGCCTATTTTCTCACTATGTTACCACTCTCATCTAGTTCGTTTCTAAATACCCATTTAGTTCCTATAGTAGATTGATTACTAGGCCTATCAACTAATGTTCATACTCTACTTCTCTCAAATTGATTAAGTTCCTCTTGCATAGCTAATATCCAAAAATCATCTTTTATTGCTTCTTTGATATTTTTAGGCTCTATGCATGAGATGAATGCAACATGATTCATACGTTTAGGAGAGGATCTAGTAGTTACCCCATTAGATGGATCACCCAAGATTTCACCACCTTTGACATAGTTGAACTCCCTTGGGTATGTTACCTTCTTTTCCTCAAGAGCCAAGGCTTCAAGATGTGGATCTTGTGCTTCCTCCTTTTTAGTTGGAATCTCATCCACCTTTGATGTTTTTCTTCCATCAATGGCTTCAATAATCCCTACATCATCATCATCACAAGATTCCTTCCTCGGAAGGAGATTATCATCGAAAACAACATGTATAGACTTTTCAACAACCAAAGTTCTTTTATTAATTACCCGATAAGCTTTAGAATTTAGGGAATAACCCAAAAATATTGCTTCATCACTTTTAGCATCAAATTTACCTAAGTTGTCTTTTCCATTGTTAAATACAAAACAATTACAACCAAAAGGGTGGAAATAGCTAATTTTAGGCTTTTTGGATTTCCAAATCTCATAAGGTGTTTTCTTTAAAATAGGCCTAATCATTAGTCTATTAATAATATAACAAATTGTATTAGTGGCTTCTACCCAAAAATACTTAGGTAAATTGTTTTCACAAATTATGGTCCTAGCCATCTCTTCTAAAGTTCTATTTTCCCCCTCAACTACCTCATTTTGTTGAGGAGTGCGGGGAGCTTAAAAATTATGGCTAATGCCATTTTCATTACAAAAATCTTCAAAACCCATATTTTAAAACTCGGTTCCATGGTCACTTCTAATATGTGAGATTTTAAGATAAAGATCATTTTGGGTAATTTTTGTAAATGTGATAAAATTTTCTAAAGCCTCATCCTTCGTACTTAAGAATAGAACCCAAGTGTATCTAGAAAAATCATCTACCAATACAAATGCATATGACTTACCACCCCAAGCTCATAGTTCTAATGGGCCCAAATAAATCCATGTGGATTAATTGTAATACCCTACTAGTTGAAACATCATTAATGGGTTTAAATGAGATTCTCTTTTGTTTACCCTTAGCACAAGCATCACACATTTTATCTAATGAAAGTTTTAGTTTGGGTAAATCTCTAACTAGATTTTGGAAAACCAATTTTTCTAAAACACTTATACTAGCATGCCCTAGTTTCCTATGCCACAACCATACATCATTCTCATCATGTGCAACCAAACATGCATGGGATGAATGTATGTCATATAAATGCACCATATAAATGTTTCATATGTGATGACCAATGCGCATTATTTTATTTGTTTTAATGTTTACAATTTTACACCCATTTTTATCAAAATGAACATCAAAACCTTTGTCACAAAGTTGACTAAGGCTCAATAGATTATGTTTAAGACCATTGACAAGTAATACATTTTCAATAAGAATGGATAAGAGATTACCAATAGAGCCAATGCCCTCAATGTGGCCTTTGGAATTGTCACCGAAAGTTACCACTCCATCATGCTTTGGCTTGAGCTCTATGAATCTATTTTTGTCTCCGGTCATATGTCTTGAGCATCCACTATCAAGGTACCATGTGTTTTGACTTGATGCTTTAGCCTTTTAGCAATGCTCCCCCTACAAAAAAAAAGATTACTTCTTTGATTTTGGTTCCCAAACCATTTGGGACCATAAGTGTTAGCTCGCAAAAACTTGGTTCCCTTAGGAATCCAAGATGAAATATCAACAATATTATTAGAAGCTACAAGTTCCTTAGGAATCCATACACTTATAATCCTCTTAGCACTATAATGCCTTTGAGAGCCACTTTGTTTGAAGTTAAAATCCTTTCTCTTTACATATTGGGTTTTTGAAGAACTACCCTTGTTAAAACCATTTTTCCCAATAGCAAGAGAAATTTTAAGATTATTCACTTCCTTAGTGTGATAATCTTGGAAATCAGAAAGAAGTTTTTCAACATCAAAATTTTTCTATTTAAGCTCATTTGAAAGATTTATCAAGTATAAAACCTTCTTTTCCAATTCAGAATTGGTTTTTGAAAGAGACTCATTTTGAGATTTCAAATCGGAAATATTTTTCTTGTTTTTCAAAATAGACTCTTTATATTTCTCAACCAATTCATCATAAATTTCTTGCAACTCGTCGTAGGCATCTTATAGTTCATCATAAGTAAGAGATGATGAGTTAGAGTTTACCATAGATTCCTCCATGAGGCAAAGGTTGGCCACTTCAAGCTTCTCATCCTCGAATGATGACTCCTCATCACTCCAATTTGATACTTGAGCCTTGAGCTTCTTCTTCTTCTCAAAGCTTTTCTTCTTTAGTTGAGGACAATCAATGCGAATGTGACCCGGCTTCTTGCACTCATAGCAAATGAATTGGTCCTTTCTCTTCTTTTGTGTTCTTGTTCTTGAAGTCTTTTCTTCTTGAAAACTTTCTACCATGGTTGGACTTCATGAACCTTGAGAATCTTTTGGCTATCCTAGCCAGTTCTTCAAACTCTTCTTCTGTAACACCCCAAATTTGGGCTTAGAAGTTTAGGGTCTGAACCGGACCAGTTTGAGAAACGGCTCGAATATAAAAGGAGGTTTTAGGGAACACCTAGTTCGGGATACTTTAAAAATATCTAAAAATATCTAAATATCCTCATTAAATATATAAAAGAGAATGGTGAAATAAATTTTACAAAATGAAGTTTCGAAATATTACATTTCGGTGTTGTGACCAAATCGCAGTTTTTGCAAAAGTGAAATAGTGACTGTTTTGTAAAGGATTGAAACTTTGAATCTTTAAGGAGCTAATTTACCCAAAATGTTTTTCTCCAGAATTTCCCTTAATTTGGGTAATTTTATTAATGCTTTAATTAAAGGAAATGAGGTTTAATTAAATGAGAAACTAACTTTGACTATTCATAACTACTTTTCACAAATTTTCCCTCTCTTCATTTTCTCTCAAATTCCTTTCAACCAAACACATATCTCCAACAAATTTACTTTGATTTTACACTTCATTTGATGGGATTTCAATTCCTCTTTCTTTCCTAATTAATCTTTCATCAAATCTATTTGTTTTCTACACTGAATTTTCATGGAAACTTGCCCAAATCAAGGAGAAATCATCATTTAGAGGTAAGCTTGTTCTTCTCCTCTAAATACTCAGTTCTTTACTAAAATTCCCAAGTTGTCAATCCTTTATTAAAGTTTTATGAATGGTTTTAATGTTGGAAACAAGATTCTGGCTTAAAACTCAAGATTTTGGAAGAGATCTTGAGGATTTTCGTGGATCTTGGTTAGGCTCTGTTTTGAGGTTGTTTTCTAATGTATTTTGGATTTTAATTGATGTTACAGATGAGGTTTTATCAATCAAATCCCGAATAGGTTTGTTTTCCTAAGTTTTGCTTGCTAGAATGGTGGTTTTTGGGGTGGATTTGGTGATCTGTTGTTGCTGGAGGTATAAGGTCATGTTTATGTTGCTTTTTGATGTTAATTGATGATTATAAAAGGTTAGAATTGATAGATCTTGGCTGGGCTTTGTTTTGGGAGAGTTTGGAGGTGATTTCAGTTGTTTTTGGTAGCCGAAATGAGGTTTTTGGGTAGAGCAGCGAGTTGGGTTGTGTTGCTTGTGATTTTAATGCATGGTGATGCATTAATCCTCTGTTGTTATGTGTTTAAAACAAGGGAGAATGATCCGGAAGCAATAGAGGTGGCGTTGGAAGTTTCGGATGCTTGGAAGGCTTGTCAGCTAGCATAGTTTTGTGTATCGGTGAGTGAGATCATGTTTTCCAGCTTTGGAATGGTTTCGAAAAGATGTTTGGGAACTTAAATTTGGGCTTGAAACGCCGGTTTAAGTTCGGAAGTAAAGTGGAATTCTCTCTCAATTGTGCTATTATTGTTTTGAAAACTATCTAAATGGGTTTTGATGTGTTTGATTTGACAATGTGGTTTAATTTGTTGTTTGAGCATGGTTTTAAAGCATGTTTTAGCTTGATTAATGTTGGTTCTGAAAGTCATGTATTGAAGGATGCTCAAGGTAAGAGATGCTTGGTTTGACATGTTATAAATATGGTTATGATGCATGGAGATGCATGATGATAAGTGACTTTGATTAATGCTTTAAAACAGTGAATTGATTATGGTATTCATGTATATTGGCAAGTGATGAAATGGTTTGAAAGTACTTGAATCGGGTATAGTTAGCCGGCTATAGGATTGGGTGCACCATAAGTAAAGTCACCTTGGATGTTGAGGGGTTGTGATTGTACCGTAAACTCCATCCAAGTACCCTAGCGAGTGAGAAAATTGGTGTCACCACGATGGAGGATGGCTCTCGTGGGTTGACTTGGTTAAGCGTCACAATGGTAGAGGATTGCTCCCATGTGTGAGCTTGGTTAAGGTGATTACAATGGTTGAGGTAGCTCCCATGTGTAAGCCTTGGGTTGTGTCTCGGCTCTCCCTAGTGGGTTATACAACTATCGATGAGTGATGTTGAGGGGTTGTGATTGTACCATTAAACTCCATCACGAGTGTTGAGGGGTTTTGATTGTACCGATAAACTCCACCTTGTAAAGCTGGTAGTGTATGAAGCGTGTGGGACAACGCTTGTAATCCGTGTATCCGATTGTGTCTTGAGTTTATATGGTTTGTGAACTATCACTTGAAAGCCAATTTAATGTATTTGAATGTAATTAAGCGAGAGATGCTTGAAAATGATGCATGGTTTCATGGGAAATATGTAAATGATACATGAATGCATGTGATATTTGTTAAGCATGAGCAAAAGTATATCTTCTTTTGTGAATGGTGCATAAGTGCATTGAAGTCTTGTGAAGGCTTGTTTTAAAAAGGCACGTAATGCAAATGTTGCTTTTGTAGTTCATGTGTTTTGCACTTGTTGATTGCATGAGATAGATAGAAGGAACATTTGGTTTTTTAAAAGGCATTTTGCTTTGAAATGATCATTAAGCATGAGAAAAGTATGGTGTGAAGTGGAAGTGATTTCCAAGGAAATTGAATTAAGCTTTACATGAAGTGTTCATGCATGGAAAGGTTTAAATGATAGTATTTGTAAAAATGTGGTTTGGGGTGAGTTGCTTAGCATTTCAAAGTTAAAGGTTGGTTTTCATGTTGAGCAATGCATGATTTAAATCAATGTTGTTTCAAAGGAGGTTTTCAAACAATGCTTTGGTTTATTGAATTGTATCTACATTTAAAGAAGGTTTTATGATTCACTGCATTGATGGTGTTTTGGTTTTGAGCATTCCTCACTAAGCATTATGTGCTTACACTCCTTTTTGTCCATCAATGCAGATATTTGAAGTTGGGACAGCAAGAAGCAAGGGATTCAAGAAGAGCTCCACTTGAGAAGTATGTCTTGGTTTATAGCTATTGATAAAAAAAGCAATGGGGGGAAGAGTCTTTTATGTTGTTGTGTAATGAGATTGTGTATGTTGACCATGTTCGGTTTATGGTTTGAACCTTGTTGTTGATCGCTTTGCCATATTTGAATCTTCTTCTTCATAAGTTTATATGCTATGCTCTTGATCTAAAAGCAAGATCATGTGTTGGATGTGATGAATAAGTAGGTGTGCCTAATGTTTGGTTTGTACCTAATCTTTGATGAAATTTGATAGTTATAATGTTTATCTTGTTGATGATGTGTTATGGAATGGTTCCAATTATGTTTGATGGTGTTTTGAAGTGAAAAACCAGAATTTTCTGCTGTTTCTGGGCAAGGTGTATCGAAACACCCTTAGCTGTTTCAAAATGGGTGCAAGAAATGGTCTGGGCGTTTCGGAACGGCTAGAAGTGTTTCGAAACACTTTGGCTACTGGAAGTGTCCGTTTCAGAACTGGTTTCGGAACATACCCGCGTATCGAAACGGTCAACACCATTTCGATACGGGCGTACGACACGGGTGTTTCTATACGGGTGTCAGTGTTTCGAAACGGGTGACCGTTGGAAACAGATTTTGCATGCTTTACATTTTAGTCCTGAATGTTGTAATTGCAATTGCTTGAGCTTGAGATGTCTTTTTAAGCTGAAATTTGGCAGGGAGGCTTGTAATATGTTTAATTGAGATTTGGTAAAACTAAAATCTTGAAAGTCATTTTATTTTCCAAAATTTACATTTTGGTCCCTAAAAGTGTATTTCTTGCAATTGAGCCCTTAAACGTTTCTGAACGATGTGCTTTTCTCTTCCAAGGTTCTTGGGCTTTCACATAGGTTTAATGCGCATCTAGAGAAGTTTAAAAAGAAAAAAAGGGTCGTTAATCAAGGTTGACTTTCGGGTTGACTTTGGTTTTCCCCGTGTGATCTTCGTAGTTCGGGTCTAGTGTCTAGGCCGGGCTAAGGGGTTACATCTTCCCCACTATAGGTTCTCTCCTCTTGTGGTAGAGAGGCTTTGAAGCAACTCCTTGTTTCTTCTTATCTAAGTCTTGTTTGACTACTCCTCTTTTCTCTTCTCTTCTTCTCTCCCTTGTTTCATGATCTCATGAGTAAGGAGAGATCCTACTAACTCATCTAGCTTTAAGGTCTTCAAATTATTTGCCTCAATGATTGTGGTTCTCTTCCCATCCCATGATTCGGGAACTAAATAGAGTAGCTTTTGGACTAGCTTGTATTCGATGGTGATCTCTTTGAAGCTCTCTAAACCATTTACGATGACGGAGAAGCGATCAAACATCTTCCTTGCGAACTCATTAGCCTCCAACTTGAAGTTCTCGTAACTAAGATTGAGGATCCCGATCTTCATCTCCTTTACATCGCTTGTTCATTCGTAAGTGGTCTCAAGAGTGTCCCACACTTCTTTGGCTCTTGTGATCGAGGACACTTTGGAGTAGATGTCTGGTCCGAGTGAGCAAAATAGCATGTGCAAGGTTTTGTCATTCATTTGCAATCTCTTCCTATCCTCTTCACTGATCTCCACCTTCTTCATCGGAACAAGCCTTCATTCTTCATCTCTTTTCTTGGGAATGATTGGTCCATCTTTTACCACATCCCATATGGTGTAATCATTTGAATTGATGAAGAGGCGCATTCGGTTCATCTAATAAGGGTAGGTATCCTTATTGAAGAAGGGTGGTTTGGTGATAGATTGTCACTAGTACATGCTTGGCCCGGAGGTAGATGCCATGGCTTGACATGGAAATTGATCAACACTCTTCTAGGATATCCTCTTGTGGTTGTGAAGCCTTCAAAGAGGTAGGCTCTGATACCAATTGTTAAGTGGATCGAATTAACCGATATGGACAAAAGGTGGTGAATTGGCACTTTAAAAAAGGGAGCAAAAGAAACAATTAAAATGATATATAAGGCAATTATAGTGGTTGAAGATTCTAAATAAGCTCTACATCCACTACCTTAGCTCCTACTAAGGATTTTCAACAAACTCTCCACTAATTTGTTCTTCCCCTTTTCTAGGCTAAGGAGGCAACCTTTACAAATGTTCAATTTTTTTACCCAAAGATTGAACCATAAGACTCTCACTTTACAAAGAATATGTTGGCTATTACAATTGATCTCTCATAAGATAAATATAGCCTAAATAGATTACAAACAATCCCCAAACTCTCAAAATTGATTTACACTAAGAACTCTAAGAGTTGGGTACAAGAATTTGATAATAAATGCTTAGGGTTTGGATTTGATTGCTTGGATGCTGCTTTGAGATTCAATTGTTGTTGTTGGTGCTTTTGAGGCTTGCTTTTATACTTTCTCATTGATTTCTAGTCATTTGGGTGGTTGAAATTGTAACCTCATTCGTCCCGGCCTAGCCAACAGACCGGACCGAACGAGTTACACGAGGAAAACCGAAGCAAAACCCGCTAAGGCCACACTCCGATTAACAACCCTAATTTTTTTCATTTATATTTATCTTGTCTAAATGTCGCAGTTAATCCTAAATGTGAAGACGACAGCGAAAAAGCAGAAACGATTACAATCCAAGCAGAGCATACGACAACTCAAATTACCAAGTAGCTTAATTGTTCAAGTTCCATGCACACAAGGCAAAACCATCATAAAGGATACATACAAACTAAATTAGGGAGTATACAAGCCATAGGGACTAAAATGTAACGTTCAAGAACCTTTGAAGTTGCCATTTAACCGATTTAACTGCTTGCAGTTTGGAACAGGCTTGCCCGTTCCGAAACGCGAGCTCCATTTAAAAAGTAAGACCACGACGTTCCGAAACGGTCCCACATTGTTCCGGAACGGGAGTCTACAGTGGCAAAACGTATCGGAACTGGTTCCGAAACAGGGGCTCACAGAGGCAAATCGTATCGAAATGGGTTCCGAAACGGGGGCTCATAGTTGCAAATCGTATCGAAATGGCACCACCCTCGTTTCGATACGAGTACCCCTAGAGCTATCGACCGTTCCGAAACCATATCAAGCGTTTCGAAACGCCTGCACACGGTTTGGCCCAAAATCATACTTTGACACCTCAAAATGTCCCCAAACTTGTCTCGGTCATCAAAAACCACATAGCAACATATCATACATACATTCTAAATGCAAAGTATCCTAATCACATCATTAGACATGCATTCAAGCAACAAATTGTATTTCAAGCCCTAAGCTCACATGAACACTTAGATTCAAAAACACTAACATACCAAAACACAAAGCAATTCATACATGGCCACATTAAACCTCAACATAACATAGTACCAACGTTTAAAGCATGTTAGAAACATAAACATAGCAAAAATATAGGAGTTTGAACACCAACTCCCTAACAACAAGCCTAGCAATCCCATTGTCTAAGTGTTATTACAAACTAATAAAACCATACTTTGAGCCACCCGAGAACTCCGAGAAACTCCTCCCTTGCCCACTTGCCTCCCAAGCCTCTAACTATTTGCATTGTTGGAAAAGAAGAGGGTCATGTAAGCATAAAGCTTAGTGAGATGAGCTCTAAAACACAACAACAATGCAATTTTAAACCATATTCTTATATTTAAAGCAAAACCATTTAAGAAGAAGATATAACGAAGCACAAACATAAACCATACATGGTATGCACATGCATAACCAAAACCCGGTAGGACTACACATCGTCGTTCACAACAACTAGTAGTTTTCTGTTGGGACTACACATCATCGTACTCTTTTACTAGTTAATACCGGTGGGACTACACATCACCGTATACAACGACCAACCATCATGTGAGGCTTGACATCAATAACTACTACACAACAACATTAAATCGGAGAATAAAACAACCCAAAAACACACCACAACACACATAATCGAGAACGCCCATAATCAACAAAACAAGCGAGAGTAGATAAACTTACACTCGGGTCTAGGTTAGTCTCTAAGACTCCACCCAAACCTCAAAAACCTTCATTGAACACATTTAAAGTCTCAAAACAGTTTCCACTCACTGATACAGCCCAACGGAAGTCGAAACACCGATCTCACGCCTCTGTAGCACCCAATATTGAGCCCAAAGTACTCGAGCTTGTTTCCCCTATTTCTAACCAACCAAAAATAAAGTATTACTCCCCTAATCTTCTATAAATCCATTGTCAAACATCAGTTCACAAATCCACCACATTCTTTCAACGATTCAAAACAGAAATCCACCAAAATACAAATCAAACCCGTTCTTAAGCAAAGCCTGGCAAATACCCATCAAATTAAACATCCAAAACACACCAAAATCATCTAAAAACATACAACCTAGATTCATATAACTCAGCCCTCATTTTATTCCCAAAACTAAGCCAAAAACACCATTTTCACCTCAAAACCTACCCACTGCTCCTAGTTTTGGGTTTTATAGGTTTAAGCCACTTATTAACATTCTTCAGCAACCAAAAATAGTTTAAAAACTCTCCTCCAAGTACCCATTGATAACCCCTACAAAAATTTCACAAATCCCTCTCTTTTCCATCAAAACTTTAGAACCCTAAGTTTGAAAAATCAATACTTTGCTAGATTTTCGAAAAGGTAAGATTCAATAATTAAAAGCCAATGTAAAAGTGATGTTTACCTTTGAAATTCTTATAAGAACTTTTGAGCCAAGGGAAAAGAAGATGGAGAGCTTTTAGGGAGAGAGTTTAAGCTTTTTAGGTTTTAGTTCTTTTGAAATGAAGATGACCACTAAATCTCAAAATATCCTTTCAAATTTCATTAATGGTGTTTTTGTAAATAGTGGCATCTTTTTTAAAATAAGCATTTTAATTCTAAATTTAACCCGAACTAGTCCTAGATCAAATCGATAAACTCCCAGCCCTAAACTGGGGCGTTATAATTCTCCCTCAGTTAAGGAATTTCGCCCCTGAAATTACCTGACGGAAAAAAATACGAAAACTATTTCTCCATATCTTCCTTCCTCTCCCAAGTAGCCTCTTCCACACCTCGGTGTCTCCACAAAACCTTGACTAAATCGATAGACCTCCCGTGCAACACTTTCTTGTCCGTAGCTAGAATCTCAATCGGTTCCTCATCATATGACAAGTCGAAGTTCAACTCAATTTCTTCCACTAGCATTACGTGAGACGGATCTGATCTATACTTTCGGAGCATCGAAATGTGAAACACATCGTGAATCTTCTCTAACTCGGTCGGGAGTCTCAATCTATAAGCAATGGGACTGATCCTCTCAACTACCTCGTAAGGTCCAATGAATCTCGGTCTCAACTTACCCTTCCTACCAAACCTCATCACCTTCTTCCAAGGTCAGACTTTCAAAAACACTTTCTTTCTCTTCAAATCGGCATACGACTTATGTCGGTCTGAAGCTGCCTTCAAGTGATCACAGATCAACTTTACCTTCTCGGTAGTGCTCTTAAGCAAATCGGGCATCGGTACAAGCTTATGTACGGCCTCGGCCCAACAAATAGGTGTCCTACACTTCCTACCATACAGAGCTTCATACGGTGCCATCTGAATACTAGCCTGATAACTGGTGTTATATGCAAACTCTACTAACGTTAGGTGTTTCTCCCAACAAACCTGGAAGTCGATGATACAACACCTCAACATGTCCTCCAACACCTGAATCATTCTCTTTGCCGAACCATCTGACTGCGGATGATACGAAGTACTGATGTTCAACCAAGTACCCAAGGCACGATGCAAACACTCCCAAAATCTAGCTGTAAACCTCGGATCTCGGTCTGTTACAATCGACTTCGGTACCCCATACAATTTCATTATCTCATTGTTGTACATATCGGCCAACTTATCTAAAGTGTAGGTAGTATGAACAGGTATGAAATGGGCACACTTAGAGAATCTATCGACTATCACCCACACTGAATTTTTCTTCAAAGGAGTCAACGGTAAAGCTGACACAAAGTCCATGGTGATACGTTCCCACTTCCATTCTGGAATCTTCAACGGCTGTAACAAACCTAAAGGAAATTGATGCTCGGCTTTAACTTGCTGACACACCATACACTTACTCATAAACTCGTGAACATATTTCTTCAACCTAACCTAGTAGTACTCTTCTTTTAACCCACGATACATCTTCGTACTACCCGGATGCATAGCAAAAGGACTATTATGTGCTTCATTCAAGATAATACGTCTTAACTCAGCATCTTCTGGGACTATTATCCTATCCTTGAAACATATAATCCCGTTTTCACCAAAGAAAAAATATGTGAGTCTACCCTCGGCTATATCTTGCACGTTAGGTGTCAAAGACTCATCTTGCAACTGTTTCTCTCGAATCAACTGAGTCGTCGAAGGTTTAAACTGCAACTCGGCTATCAAACCACCATCTCGTGACACACTCAATTTCGCAAACATAGCTCGCAACTCAACTGCCACTTTTCTACTCAAAACATCGACCACTACATTTGCCTTACCCGGATGGTACTCTGTTGGGTTTGTAGCACGCTCGAATCGATTACCAAAACCGTCAAGGAGGGTTGTAAATGTTTGGTGGTTGAATTGGCTAAAATCAAAATAAAGGTAGACAGGTGACACAATGATTTTAGAGTGGTTTGGGCTATTAACTAAGCACCTACATCTACTACCTTAGCACACCACTAAGGATTTCCCAATTCACTCAACAAAGAATTCGTCCCCTTTTCCCAGTTTAGGAGGAAACCGTTACAACCCTATCTTTTGGACTTAGCTAAGATAGAACCAACTCTAGTTTTTATCTAAGGCTAAACTAGAACCTCTCCTTTTGCAAGGGATTAATTTGGGTAAACGTAATACCTCACAAGGTGGGTGTTTACACAACTGAAGCTCACGGGAGTACAAGGATTTACAAATTAGCACTCTCTCTAAAGACTATTTACAAGATAATAGTAAAATAAAGATTTAGACTCTAATTCTCTTGATCATGTTGCTTGGATGTTGTCTCTAACCATTTTAAAGTGTACCAGCCTTCAACTTATAGTCCCAATTGAGTTTGTAGCCGTTACTAGCCGTTGGGTTGAATTGGAGCCGTTGGAGACTTTATTTCCCACATTAAATGCAGTTCTGGAGCCTTCTGTCTCGATACACCAGGACCCGTATCAGTATGCCCTTCTTTAGAAACTAGCCGTTGGGCTCTTCTCAGCCTAAGCGTATCGATACGCTAGAGAGCGTATCGGTACGGTATGTCATTTAAAAGACCGTTGGGAAATAGTCGTTGGGGTTGTTAAAACAGGGATCGGTAAGCCTAAGAAACGTATCGAAATGATCCCTATCCGTATTGATACGGTCTTACCCGTATCGATACAGGTTTTGGCAGATTCAAAGTTTGGGCAAAAGAGTATCGATACGAGGTATACCATATCGGTATGGGCTTGTTATAAATCCAGTTTTGACTACTTTAAATCATTTAAAACTTTGCCAAAAACCTTTTTAAATACCTCAAATGTATTTTCAAGTTGTTTGGACTTAAAGACATGTTTTAAATTCTTTTCAAATTAGTCCAAAACATTTTTCAATTATTATATCAAAACATTAGTTCTACATACTCTATCGTAAGGTCATAATACTTAAGAAGCTCTATCCACCTACGTTGTCTAAGATTCAACTCTCTCTGAGTCATCAAGTACTTCAAGCTCTTGTGGTATAAACGGTGCACTTCTCACCATAAAGATGGTGTCTCCAAATCTTCAAAGAAAACACTACTCAGCTAACTCAATATCATGAATGGGGTAGTTCTTCTCGTGAACCTTCAACTGTCTCGAAGCATGGGCTACAAAATTACCCTCTTGCATAAGCACACAACCTAAACCTACATACGAAGCATCACTGTAAATCATAAACTCTTTTCCCCGTTCAGGCTGAATCAAAATAGGAGCTTCGGTCAAAGCTTTCTTCAACTTCGCAAACGCTTGTTGTCTTGCATCCGACCACTCATACGGAACATTCTTCTGAAGCAATTTAGTTAAGGGTGCCGCAATCTTTGAAAATCCTTCGACAAATCTTTGATAATACCCCGCCAAGCCTAGGAAACTACAGATTTCGGTCACCGACTACAGTTGCTTCCAACTCACTATGGCTTTCATCTTCTTGGAATCCACACTAATCCCATTGACCGAGATCACAAGACCTAGGAAAACTACTTCCTTAATCTAGAACTCGCATTTACTCAACTTGGCATACAAGTGGTTTTCAAGCAAAGTCTGAAGCATTAGCCGCAAATGCTCATCAAGCTCTTCCTCGATCCTAGAGTACACTAAGATATCATCTATGAACACTACCACAAACCTATCCAAAAACTCGTGGAACACTCGGTTCATCATATCCATAAATGTAGCTGGAGCATTAGTCAAACCAAAAGGCATTACCAAGAACTCATAGTGCCCATAATATGCACGGAAAGCGGTCTTCGGTATGTCCCCATCTTTCACCTTCAACTGATAGTAACCGGATCTCAAATCAATCTTCGAAAACACTGAAGCACCTCTCAACTGATCAAGCAAATCATCTATCCGATGCAAAGGATACTTGTTTTTCACTGTTACTTTGTTCAACTGCCTATAGTTTATACACATCCTCACACAATCTTCCTTTTTCTTCACAAACAAGACCGGAGCACCCCACAGAGAAATACTAGGCCTAATGAAACCTCTATCTGACAATTCCTGAAGCTGTGTCTTCAACTCTTTTAACTCTTTCGGTGCCATTCTATATGGAGCAATAGACATAGGCGCCGAATCAGAATACGTCTCAATAGCAAACTTGACTTCTCTATCTAGAGGCAAACCCGGCAACTCTTTTGGAAAAACACTCGGAAAATCACAAATTGTCCTGATGTCTTGCGGTCTAACCTCACTCATATTCAGAATCATCACAAAAGCCAAGTATGCCTAACAACCTGAATCTAACAATCTCTGAGCTTCTAAAGCAGAAACAACATTGGACAAGAACTTAATGTTCTCACCAACTACTACAACTTCGATGTAACCCCCTTAGCCCGGCCTAGACGGTTGACCCGAACTACGAAGGTTACATGGGGAAAACCAAAGTCAACCCAAAAGTCAACCTTGATTAACGACCCTTTTTTCTTTTTAATCTTGTCTAGATACACAGTAACCCTATGTGAGTACGCATGAAACATACAGGTGAAAGGCACATCGATCGAACAACATGAGGGACTCAATTACACAAAATACAAATATTAGGGACCAAAATGTAAATTCTGGAAATTATGAGGTCTTAACTAATTTTAAGGTTACCAATATTTAATTAGTCATATTACATGCTTCCCTGTCAAATTTCACCTTAATCGGACATCTCAAACTCATATAATTGCAATTACAACTTCTGGGACTAAAACGTAAAGCTTGCAAACATCAACATCATTCAAATCAGTGCCCAACGGTCACCTGTTTCGAAACGGTGTTGACCGTTTCGAAACAATGGTTCGTTTCGAGACTTGTTCTGAAACAGGGCCTTCCAGTGGCCAAATCGTTTCGGAACGGACTCCAGCCGTTTCGATACACGAAGGCCATTACAGGCCCCCCTTTCGAAACGGCAGTGCCCGTTTCGATACGGTTTGCCCATAAGCTGCAGATTTTGCTGGTTTTTCATACATAAAACCACTCAAACACATCCTAGTGACTTCCTATCCATGCCAACAAGTCATCATACATATATGGCATAAGATTGTCACCCCTAAACACATTTATAGCATCAAACATGCAATTTCACATGTCTATAGGCATGCATCCTATTATCCAAACCAAGCAATCAACCAATCTTCAAAACAAGCATTAAAAGGCCATTTACAAAACCAAAACATCAAAAGCATCATGCCTCAAACTAGGGAGTTCAACACACCTCCCAAAACACATCTTAGGTTCTCATTGCCAAATTACCAAAACTAATAGTGTATGAAAACATCATCATACATGAGCTTAGCTCCCTTGGATACTCTTTCCTTCTTGTTGCCCTCTAAAACTTCAATTATCTTCATTATTGGTTCAAGAGAGAGAGCGTAAGCACAATTGCTTACTGAGGCATACTCTAAAGAAAACAACACAATAATGCATTTTGGAAAACACTTTCAACAAAGTTTTCTAAACACATGCTCAACTCTTTTCATGCAACCTTGCATACATAACTAGCATCTCATGCTTCATTATAACCATCACATCATATTGGCTTTCAAGTGATAATTCATAACCATTTACAACACAAAACACAATCGGATACGCGGATTACAAGCGTTGTCCCATACACTTCATACACACTACCGAACAACATAAGGTGGAGTTTACCGGTACAATCACAACCCCTCAACACTCGTGATGGAGTTTAACGGTAGAATCACAACCCCTCAACATCACTCATCGGTAGTTGTATAATTCCACTAACGAGAACACGGGACACGTAACACAAGATCCACACACGGACTTTTAACCACCGTTGTGATCTTACCTTACTCGTTAGTGTACTTGGATGGAGTTTACGGTACAATCTCAACCCCTCAACATCCAAGGAGAATTTATTCATGGTGCACTCAATCCTATAGCCGGCTAACTATATCCGATTCAAGTACTTTAAAATTATTACATCACTTGCCAATGTACATCGTATAACATCAACAATTCACTGTTTTAAAGCATTAAACAAAGCCATTTAACATCATGCATCACCATGCATCAAATCCATATTTACAATATGTCAAACCAAGGATCTCTTACCTTGAGCATCCTTCAACACATAGCTTTCAAAACCAGCATTAACCATGCTAAAAACATGCTTTCAAAACAGAATTTAAACATGCAAATCTAATCAATGCATCGAACCACTTCATGGCTCATCCAAGAGAGTTTTTCCGAAAACTTACTCTTGCGCTTAGTTAAGTTGCTTAGACTTAAACTAAGCTCCCAAACCTTCAATTATTTGTTTCAAAGCTGGAAACCCAACTCCACTCACCAATTACATTTCGCTAGCTTGCCGAAACGCCGATCAAGCCTCCGGATCAACTCCAAAGGTGTCCAAAGATGCCTCCCCTTGTTTTAAACACATCAAAGCAGAGGATTAATGCATCATCATGCATTGAAATCTTCAGCCATCACACCTAAACTCGCTGCTCAACTTAAAACCAACATTTCGGCTACCAAACACAACCGAAATCACCTCCAAGCTCTTCCAAAACTTAACTCATCCAAGATCCATCACTTCTAACCATTTCTAATCATCAATCAACATCCAAAATAAACCTAAACTCGTCCTTATACCTACAGCTATAACAGAACACCAAGATCACTCAAAAACCACCATTTTCATAAGCAAAAACTTAGGAAATACAGCCTATTCGGGATTGCATTGATAAAACCTCATTTTCACACCATTAGACATTCAAAATACATTTAAGAATCATCTCAAAACAGAGCTCAAACAATCACAACGAAATTCTTCAAGATTTCTTCTAAATCTTGAGTTTTAAGCCAAAATCAAGTTCCTATCATTAAAACCATTTATAAAACTTAAATTAATGATTGATAACTTGGGAATTTCAGTAAAGAACTGAGTATTTAGAGGAGAAGAACAATCTTACCTCTAAATGGTGATTTCTCCTTGATTTGAGCCAATTTCCTTGAAAATTCAATGAGGAAATCAAAAGGATTTGATGCAAGATTGATTAGGAACTAATTGATGATGGAAATCTCATCAATTGAAGTGAAAATCAATGAAAAAGTTGCTGGAGAAAAGTGTTTGGATGGTGGAATTTTGAGAGAAAAAGAAATGAGAAAATTTTAGGAAAAGGTAGTTATGATTTTTCCAAAAAGGAGTTTCTCCTCTCTTCTAATTAATTAAAACATTAATTAATTCACTCAAATTAAGGAAAAATCTGGAGAAATCATTTTTGGATAAATTAGCTCCTTAAAGATTCAAAGTTTCAATCCTTACAAAACAGTCACCACTAAACTTTTCAAAAATCGCATTTTAGTCACTACTCCAAAATGTAGTATTTCCAAACCTTTTTTTGTAAAATTGAATTCACCACTCTCTTATATATATTAAAAGAGGATTTTTAGATATTTTTCCATATTTTTAAAGCATCCCGAACTAGGCTTTCCCTAAAACCTTCTTTTATATTCGAACCGAAAATTAAACCGGTCCGGTTCAGACCCTAAACTTCTAGGCCCAAAATTGGGGTG
Source organism: Hibiscus tridactylites (assembly GCA_958450335.1). Taxonomy (NCBI): domain Eukaryota; kingdom Viridiplantae; phylum Streptophyta; class Magnoliopsida; order Malvales; family Malvaceae; genus Hibiscus; species Hibiscus tridactylites. The sequence goes on along the minus strand of OY288289.1, from coordinate 42,171,318 downwards.
TTACATTCGAAATCATCCGTAAGCCTCAAGGAGACTCTCTTGGTCTCAAAGTCTACCCTATATCTATGCTCTACGAGCCAATCCATGCCCAAAATCACATCAAAACCATAGAACGATAACTCCATCATGTCGACCGGAAACACGTGGCCCCGAACCATCAAGAGACACCTCATGTACATCTTCCTAACTACCGTTGTATCACCGAAATAACTAGTAACATTTACACCTACCTCTAACCACTCATATGGTAGACCTAGGGACCTTGCACGTTCACCTAAAATATACGAATGTGTCGAACCCGAATCTATCAAAGAAAGAAAAGTCAAAGACTATAACGAGAAATTACCTGTGATGAAATATATGTCATTCCCAGCCTCTCGGTGTGCATACACCCTAGCTGGTCCTCCACCCTCGGGTTGAACTGCCACCACATGAGCCAAGCTCCTCTGACCATCGTTCCTTGGCTAAAAATTACCACGATCGTGCCCACGGCCTCTCTGATGCTCAAAACCCCTAGCTAGAGCCGGTCCGCCCCTAGCCGGGTGTAGACAGTTACGCCTCAGATGATCTCGGGAACCACAGTTCCAACATACCCCAAAGGTACCCATACACTCGCCCTGATGGCGCCTCCCGCATCTAGGGCACTCAGGAGTGTGAACAACAGCACCTTGGACCTGATGGCCCCGTCCATGGTTACCACCCCTATGCCTCGAATCGGGCTAATACCTCCTATCTCTATGCCTCTTGGCATGATCTATGTCCCAATCTATGTGTCTCTTCCCGGAATCAAACCTACTAGAACGGGTACTCGAGCCTAAGTTATGCTTAATATCCTTGGCCCTAGAGATCAAAATATCAAACTCGGTGTAGTCAGGGGAAAGCATATAAGTCTTCATGTCTCTAGTCAACCCATAACAGAAACGCTCACATTGTTCCCTCTCACTAGGAACCAACTCGGGAGCATACTGGCTCAACCTCACAAACTAAACCTTGTACTCCGACACCATCTTGCTACCCTGAACCAAGGCCATAAATTCTCTCTTCTTCTCATCTTGATATCGGACTCCGAGATACTTCTTCTTAAAGGCATTTCGGAAGAATTCCCAAGTGACATATGCCTCTATCATACCCGAAGTAACGGTGGTCCACCAAGCATATGCATCTCCTTGAAGCAAGAAGACAACACAACCCAGCTTACGAGTGTCTGAGCACTCCATATGATCCAAGATGCATGTGGTACTCTCGAGCCAAGCTTCTGAACCCTCGGGAGTAAAACCATGGAACTCGGCTCCACCCAAGCTACAGAGCCTCTAAAGGGGTGAACCGGTCCCCGCACTCTGAGCTGGTGCTGCAGCTTGCATACCGGCCAAAGTTGTTTGATAAGCCTCGGCTATAGTCTAAATCAAATGAGTCATGTCCGCACCTACCAGACCCTGACCTGCCTGAGCTCCGTTACCCCCAACATTTGCACCGCCTTGAGGTCCATTACCATCACCTCTGGTATTCGCAACGGCCTAAGGCACGTTACCTTCGCCACCCACCCTATTACCATCGGGAGTAGGAGGAACATGAGGTATATCCCCGGGTGCCTGGTCACCCGCTCTAGGTCTTCCTCTCGGTCTTACCATAACGAGATAGAATCTAAACAATAAACACATCACACACAAGAAAACATGAGGTTAGCAAGGGCAAGAATCCAAGTTCTCAAGCTCTTTAAACTAAAACCATTTTTCAATAACAACACTTAGCAATGAGAACACTTGACTAAACTTCAACCAACAACAAGGACGATACAACATGCTTTCATACAGCGTGCAATAGCAAACAACCAACAACCAACTTACCTGACTTACTATTCCGGGAGACCTCGTAACTGAGGCTCTGATACCACCAAATGTAACCCCCTTCATCCCAGACTAGCCAACAGACCGGACCGAACGGGTTATAGGGGGAAAACTAAAGCAAAACCCATTAAGGCCTCACTCTAATTAGCAACCCTAATTTTTTTACATTTATATTTATCTTGTCTAAATGTCACAGTTAATCCTAAATGTGAAGATGACAGCGGAAAAGCGAAAACAATTACAATCCAAGCAAAGCATTTAACAACTTAAATAACCAAGTAGCTTAATTTTTCAAGTTCCATGCACACGGGGCAAAACCATCATAAATGATACATACATTCTAAATGCAAAGTATCCTAATCACATCATTATACATGCATTCAAGCAACAAATTGGATTTCAAGCCCTAAGCTCACATGAACACTTAGATTCAAAAACACTAACATGCCAAAACACAAAGCAATTCATACATGGTCACATTAAACCTCAACATAACATAGTACCAACATTTAAAGCATGCTAGAAACATAAACATAGCAAAAATATAGGAGTTTGAACACCAACTCCCAAACAAGAAGCCTAACAATCACATTGTCTAAGTGTTATTACAAAATAATAAAACCATACTTTGAGCCACTCGAGAACTCCGAGAAACTCCTCCCTTGCCCACTTACCTCCTAAGCCTCTAACGATCTACATTGTTGGAAAATGAGAGAGCGTAAGCTTAAAGCTTAGTGAGTGGAGCTCTAAAACACAACAACAATGCCGTTTTAAACCATATTCTTAGATTTAAAGCAAAACCATTTAAGGAGAAGATATAACAAAGCACAAACATAAGCAATACATGATATACACATGCATAACCAAACCCCGGTGGGACTACACATCACCATTCACAACAACTAGTAGTTTTGCGATGGGACTACACATCATCGTACTCTTCTACTAGTTAGTACCGGTGGGACTACACATCACCGTATACAACGACCAACCATCATGTGAGGCTTGACATCAATAACTACTACACAACAACATTAAAACGGAGAATAAAACAATCCAAAAACACACCACAACACACATAATCGAGAATGCCCATAATCAACTAAACAAGCGAGAGTAGATAAACATACATGCGGGTCTAGGTTAGTCTCTAAGACTCCACTCATACCCTAAAAACCGTCATTGAACGCATTTAAAGTCTCAAAACAATTTCCACTTACCGATGGAGCTCAACGGAAGCCGAAACACCGATCTCACGCCTCCGTAGTACCCGGTATCGCGCCCAAAATACCCTAGCTCGTTTCTTCTATTTCTAACCAACCAAAAACAAAGTATTACTCGCCTAATCTTCCATAAATCCACTGTCAAACATCAGTCCACAAATCCACAACATTCTCTCGACGATTCAAAACTAAAATCCTCCAAAATACCATTCAAATCCGTTCTTAAGAAAACCCCAGCAAATACCCATCAAATTAAACATCCAAAACACACCAAAATCATCTAAAAACATCCAACCTAGGTCCATATACCTCCAGTCCTCATTTTACCCCCAAAACTAAGCCAAAACACCATTTTTCACCTTCAAAACCTACCCACTGCTCCTAGTTTCGGGTTTTATAAGTTTAAGTCACTTATTAACATTATTTAGCAACCAAAAATAGTTTAAAAACTCCCCTCCAAGTACCCATTGAAAACCCCTACGAAAATTTCACAAATCCCTCTCCTATCCATCAAAACTTTGGAACTCTAAGTTTGAAAAATCAATACTTTGCTAGATTTTCGAAAAGGTAAAATTCAATAATTAAAAGCCAATGTAAAAGTGATGTTTACCTTTGAAATTCTTCTAAGAACCTTTGAGCCAAGGGAAAAGATGATGGAGAGCTTTTAGGGAAAATGTTTAAGCTTTTTAGGTTTTAGTTCTTTTGAAATGAAGATGACCACTCAATCTCAAAATCCCCTTTCAATTTTCATTAATGTTGTTTTTTTAAATAGTGGCATCTTTTAATAAACAAAATTTTAATTCTAAATTTAACCCGAACTAGTCCTAGATCAAACTGATAAATCCCGACCCTTAACTGGGGCATTGCAGAAATCGTCAATAGAGTCGTTGGGGCTCTCTCTTCTCTCCATAAATGTTGTTCTGCAACTACATGTATCGGAACACGAGGCCATGTATCGAAACTGACACTAAAAAAAGAAAGAGTCGTTGTGTGTAAAAAGGGGACCGTATTGAAACGGCTATAGGTCGTATCGAAACGTTTTGAAACTGTAAAATGGTGTTTCAGAACACCAAAGGGGAGTATCGAAACCGGTAACCAATTTTCAAAAATTCAATTCTGACAAGTAACGGCTAGTACATTTATTGCTCTATTTTGAAAATACTTAACCCCTGTATCGAAACGGGTATGAGTTGTTTCGAAACGACACTTAAAAAACAAAAGCCCAGATGAAGGATGTATCGAAACGGGCTTTCCCGTTTCGAAACCCTTGTCTCTAAACAGATTAGTCTGTATCGAAATGGACGTTTCCAGTGGGAAAACGTATCGAAACACTTTGTGGGCGTTTCGAAACGTCTAGGCATTTTTGAGTATTTTGGTTTTGAAACACTTAGAAAATTTTATGGGGTTTGATTTTTGACTTCAAAACATTTTAAGTCTAAAATTTACTTGTCAAATGTGAGTCTTTTGAGTACTTAAAATTTTATTTACTTTATAATTTGATCCTTAGATTATTTGTTATATATTGATTTTACAGTTTTCATATTTTTGCTTGAATTTTAAATTCAAAATCCTTGTTGAAGAAATTACACTATAGAAAATATATTTTTTTAAGGAAAGGATTTCTGATGTTGTTGATGACCTCAATGAAGACATGCATAGTAGTGGTCTAATTGTCGTTTTAGTCTCTTTCCTATGTGGCATTACAATTATAGGAAAGGAAGAAGTTGTTGAGGAGGTGGTTGGTCTTGAGCAGGTAGAGCAAAGAAGTTGTTAATTCCTAGGGTTTATGGAAGTGTGAGGGAGTTTCATTTCTATGCGGTCTAATTTTTGGAGATCCAGGGGGTTGATGGTGTGTTAGCCGTGAAGGTTTGTGTATTATCACTGATCTCGGTTAAGGGTTCTAGAGGTAAAATAACTGTTGTTTTGGTGATTGTATTCGGGATTGCGGGTAATTGTTGAGTGTAGTATGACGTTTTCTTCTCAGATTTTACTCCATGATCTAAGTATGGAAAATGTATATTTACCCTAAAGAAAATCATTGTTTGGTTGCAAAGAAAATGAAGGAAAGTAACTTCATATGTTTATTCATATAATTCTAAGTTCACATGTTAGTCTCTTTAAAAATTTATTTAATTAACTTTTATCAGTGTAAATAATTATTGATAATTTGTTGAAATCAAATATTGTACAAGGAAACAATGTCCGAGACATACATTATCAATACATATTTGCACCAATAAAAATGAGTTAGATAATCCTTTTATTCTTCAACGATTTTTCATCTTTGATGAGTTGAAGTCTCGCTTTTAAATTATTTCTATCTATTTTTTCTTTCTTTCCCTGAAATGATTGTTCGGTTGTCAAGAAAATGAATGAAAATAAAATCTTTCTTGGGTTGTTGAGAAAACCATTGTTTAGTTGCCAAGAAAATTAGTAAAAATAAAACTGAAGTAAAATATATTAAAATATTTTTTAGGAAAATGAAGAAAGTGGAGAGAAGAATAAAATTATTCTGTCCCTTTTTGATGCTCTAACACTAAAAAATTAAAATTTAAGTTCTAAACTTAGATCCTAAACACTAAAAGCTAGACACAAACTCTAAAACTTATTCATAAACCCTAAACATATATTTATAATGTTGGGAGAATATATAAGAACACAAAAAGGTAGTTAATTTCTATTCGAAAACGAAGTATCATTTGAGTGAAGGAAAGTAAATGCCACATGTCAAAATATAATTGGTTAAAATGTTTTTTAATGAAGAAATAATTTGGTTTAAAAAATAGAACATAATAAAACGGTAAAAATCAACTTTGAAAAACAAACTTTAAAACACTTAAACAAAAAAATTAAATAAAATTTTGAAAATTATAATTTGAATAAACCTTTCTTATAACCATAAAAGGATAATAAGACCGAATGACACGGTAAAAAAGTTTAGAAAACAGCACAAATTTCTCTGTATTAGTTTTAAATTTCAAAAAAGTTTACACTTCTCATTTTACCATTTCTTTTCTGGAATCTTAAGGCCGGGCAGTTTACATCATCTTTCTCTGAATTTTCCATTTTTGCCTTTTACGCAGGTAATTATCTACTTCTCTTCTGTTTGGATAACTAGAAATATAGGGGAAACAAATAAAAGATGATAGTAAAACGAATATTTCAAGATTCCTCTTTTATTATACAGTACGTATATTGTTTGTTTTTTTGTCAGGTTTTCATTTAGCATGGTGTTAATTTCATAGGAATTTAGGTATCTGTTCTTTTAAAAAAAAATCATATATGATTATCTAGATTTTGATGATTGGATCTATGATGATTTTCGATTTCTCTTATGTTTGGTTCACGAGAAAATAGAGAAAAAGAAAAGATTAATAAACTAAGATTCATATTTATCATGTAATACATGTATTGTTAGAACTTAGAAGATCTGGTTTACATTTGGCATTGTGTTTACTATTTATTAAGTAGGACCAGCATGTATCTGTTATTTAGTTTAATTGTTTTGTTTTATTTTTTATTCTTGATTGTATATTAGATAATTTATGCTTCTTTAGCTTCTAATTATTGGATATAGGATGCTTAATGGTTTCTGTTTTTCATTGATTTCGTGGAGTATTTTTTATTAATAAAAATGAGAGAAAAGATAGAATGTATGAATATAAAGTGAGATTCGGTATAATACTCATGCAAAATAGAATATTAACAATGATTAGTCTTGTCACGAGACTAACTTTTTAACCAAGCGAACAACACGATCTTAGTCATGTTTTCGAAACAAAAGATTAAGTTAACCTAAAAACACTCTTCGAGAAATTAAACTCTTTCTAGGCACCGAAACGAACAATCACTCTGAGCGGAAGCAAACTAAAAGATTAAAAAATGAACTTTCAAGAATAAAAAAAAAACACAAGAGAGAATTTGATGCCGAACCCAAGACGGTGGATGATCTCAAAATTTAGGAACCCTCTAAATTGCAATTAATCTAGCAAACTCTCTAATATGATCCGAGAAAACTTCAATATTTCAAGTTCAGCAAATTGGGAAGAAAACATAATCTTGATGTAGAAAACGAGATAGTTGTCGATGGATGAACATGATGGTCGTGGCATTTGACAGATTTGTCCTTGGCACCCTCCTAATCGCGATTGAATAGGCAAACACCTGCAAACAACACGAATCTTTCCGATGAATGGATGATGATGAGATAGATGTTGTTTTCCTAGACACCCTCCTAATCGAAATTGACTAGGAAAATACCATAATAGGTTCTAACCCACCCTCCTAGACGCAATTATCTAGACAAGCAAAAGTGTGAAGATATATCACATACAAGAACTAGAAGAACTAATGTTAAAGAAGACTTCGAAGAAAAATTAACAAAGTGAACCTGCCAATCTTGAAAAGAAAATAGCTTATCGCCGCCAATATTTTATTTTAAATATTCATCTTATTGTTGTCTGTTTTCAAGAGAAGTTATCCTCTTTAATAGTGCAAGGGATGTTGAATACAAATGATTAATTTCCTAAATTAAGGAAAAAATCCCTTAATTAAGTGCCTAAATTAAGGAATGAAATAATATACTAAAATGAATATGGCCAAAATTGTGGACTAGTGCGTGGACTAAATTTTACATGGAATAAACATACACTTAAATTTAAAAAGATAACTTCCTAATTTAATCATTTGACCATGAAAATCATCTTCCTCATTCAACTCATATGTTTGCTCCAATTGACTTTTTCTACCATTTGTGCATGTACCATTCTCTTCCTCTTGAAAATGATTCATCCTCGAATCTTGGATATTGTTGGATTGCAACCTCAACTTTTTATTAATTTCCTTTTGAATGGAAATTATCAAAATAGATAGACTTGGACTAAAGAAACAAAAATAAAATATCAACTTTTTTCTTTCTTTTTCAGACAACTACTTATAAAATAATTAAAAATGCATGTTTTAAACACTTGAACCAAAGCTAGATACCATATGATGAGGAACTCAGGATCCGGAGATGATCTCAAAATCTAGAAAACCTCTAGAGCGTAATTAATCTACCAAACTCTCTAATGCGATCTGATAAAATCTCAATATTTCAAGTTCAGCAAATTGACAAGAAAACATGATCTTGATGTAGAAAATGAGATTGTTGTCAATTGATGAATATGATGGTGGTGGCATTGGATAGATTTGTTCTTGGCACCCTCTTAATTGCGATTGAATAGGCAAACACCTGCAAACGGTACGAATCTCTCCGATGAATGGATGATGGCGAGATATATGTGGTTGTCCTAGGCACCCTCCTAATTGCAATTGACTAGGCAAACACCATAATAGGCTCTAACCCACCTTTCTGGACGCAATTATCTAGGTAAGAAAGAGTGTGAAGATATCTAACCCACAAAAATTGAAAGAACTTATGTTAAAGAAGACTTCGAAGAAAAATTAACAAGGTGAACTTGTCAACCTTGAAAAGAAAATGGCTCATGGCCATCAATATTTTATTTCAAATATTCATCTAATTGTTGGTTGTTTTCAAGAGAAGAATCTGTCCCCTTTACAGTGTAAGAGATGTTGAACACAAATCATTAATTTTCTAAATTAAGTTCCCAAATTAAGGAAAAAATCCCTTAATTAAGTGCCTAAATTAAGGAATGAAATAATAAACTAAAATGAATATGGCCAACATTGTGGAGTAGTGCGTGGACTATATTTTACATGAAATAAACATACACTTAAATTTAAAAGATAACTTCCTAATTTAACCATTTGACCATAAAAATCATCTTTCTCATTCAACTCATATGTTTGCTCCAATTGACTTTTCCCCATTTGTGCATGTATCAGAATTAGATAAACACCTTTTTGCTCAAAGAATTGGATAAATACAAGTGAGGCATGAGCCTATATTTATAGTTGAGTCCCCTTACATTCGAAGGTTCTTTCTAATTTATATCGACAACCAAGATCAATCCCCTGCCTACCACAATCAAACTATATAAGGAAACTATCACTATTCAAATATACACATTTCATATATGTGGGAACAAATTCCTTAGATCATGGGATCTTTTCCATGAATTGTGGGATTGGTAAGAATATTTCATGACATCAACGATGGAGCATTCTTCCCATAAATGGCTTGATAGGGCCTTCTAGAATTTCCCACATATCGAGCCCGTCTAGTGGTATCTTTAAAGCCTGAAGTCTTTCTCAAAACCTCTCGAGTAGCGTGCTATGCATGTGACTCAAACTTCAACTTGCGGTCCGTGACATTCCCTCTACCGAATTCAGCAATGCCCTCACCACGTCTCCATAATGAAGCTAGAAACGACCATTAGTACTCCTTGATACCTCAACTTTCTCCCAACTTGAAATCGAGCATGGTTGTCGCTAGGGGTGTTCAAACTTCGGTTAAAATCGAACCGAACCGAAATTTTTTCGGTTAATCGGTCGGTTAATTTTAAGTTTGATCGGTTAACGGTTAATGATTTTTCAAACTTCGGTTATCGGTTAATTCGGTTCGAAATTGGTTAATTAACCGAATTAACCGAAATTTTTATCTATTATATATTTCATATATTTATTTTTAGTCACTGATTTTTTTAAAAATTATAAAATAGTCATTAAAATTTTTGATATATTATAAAATGGTCATTAAACTTTATCAAATTAGCGCAAAATGATTTATCAATAATTTATAACGTGCAAGTTAATGACTATTTTGTAATAGTTCGATAAGCTTAATGGTTATTTTATAATTTTTAAAAGTTTAGTGACCAAAAAGATTATTTTAAAATAGTTTAGTGACCATTTGGGTGATTTACCCAAAATTTTCTAACAAATTTCGGTTAATTCGAAAACCGACCGAATTAACCGAACTTTTTTTAGTTCGGTTAAAAATTTTCGAAAATTTTTGGTTCGGTTAATGGTTAATATGAAAAAAAATTCGGTTAATGAAATTTTGAAAGTTCAGTTCGGTCGGTTAACCGAACCGACCGATTGAACACCCCTAGTTGTCGCCCCATGAGGATTGCTTTCTAAAGTTCATAAACGGTGACTAAATTATGGTAAATTGTTTATTTTGGTCACTTAGTTTCAAATATTACAAAATAGTTATTAAGCTTTAATTTTTAGGATAAACTACATAAATAGTCCCCAACTATGACCTAATTCTTTGTCGAGTCCTCTAACTATGAGAATTTACAAATTGGTACCCTAACTTATCGCGACTAATAAGTTGGTCCAATTTTGTTAAAAAATAAATGGCTAATGACGTAGCAGTTAATAAAATTTGTATAATAAAAGATTTAACCCTTAACCTTTAAATTTTATTTTAATTTGGTTCTAAATTTAAAATTTTAGCTCTCAACATTTAAAAATTACAATATTTTAGTCACTTAAATCTTAAACTCCATCTTCTTCCATTCTAAAAACAAAAGGTATGCATCTTCTGTTGTGGGTAGCTCATCATAGATAGCTACCGTAAACATCAATAGAGGTTTTGATTCTTCAACGATTTTTCATTGCTTATACAAATGGGGTTGCAGATGATTACCATTAACATAAATTGAAGTTTGTTTTTTTAGAAGTGGAAGAAGATGAAGTTTAGGATTTAAGGGACTAAAATGTTGTGATGTTTAAATATTGAGAGATGAAATTTTAAATTTAGGATCAAATTAAAATAAAATATAAAAGTTGAAGGTCAAATTTGTTGTTATACATATTTTATTAAGTTGCCACGTCATCAGCCGTTTATTTTTTAACGGAATTTGATCAATTTGTTAGTCGCGATTAAGGTATGGGAACTATTTGTAACTTCTCATGGTCAGGGAACTTGGCAAAGAATTGGGTCATAATTAGGGGACCATTTATGTAGTTTACCCTATTTTTTCTTACAAAATTATCATTGAGTCATTAATTGTCGTTAAGGTGTGACGTGATATTTAAAAAATTATTATACTACAAATTTAATCTTTCATATTTACACATTCAATCAATTTATTTCTAATTTAAATATTCTACCAACTTATGTGAGTAGAGATATTTTAGGTGCAACTTGCTGGTCAATGTTTTCTTCATGTATTGATCCGATTTAGCCCACAAAGAAGTAGTTGTCTCCTCTTTCATCACATCTTGCAAAATATGGTTTGATAAGTACAAGTGGATCTGGGATACGAATTTTTTATCCCAACGACACTATTTTGCATCCGACCATTCTGCTGTCATATTATCAAATCGTTCCAACGTATCATCTAAATCCAACTGTGTAAGTACGTCTCGAACCTTCGCATGTATACGGGTGTTATCACCAATTACTCAATACAGACAGGACAGAGCCAAGATTTAAGGTTGGAAGGGCAAACTATATATGTTTGAAAGAGGATAAATTTACAAATAAACTAACTTTTAAAAAAGTTTAAATAAGGGGACAATTGTAAAAAAAAAAAAAAAAAGTTCTTCGGAGGGGGCAATTGCCCCTTCTTACCCCCATATAGTTTCGTCTTCGAATAGAGATAAACTTGAAAAACTTTCCTTAAACACCTGGAAAGAATCTATATCCAACGAGAGATATAACCAACATTGTCATTTACTTTAATCATAAAGTCTTTGTACATATCCTTTGTGATGGATCTTTGACTGAGAATTTTCATTTCTCTTATTTCAGCTGCTGATACAAGATGGCTGACGAAGATCTCCAACCACTTGTATTCGATAACGGAACTGGAATTGTTAAGGTATAAATTTAGAACTTGCATTCTGTGGATATTAGCACTTAGAAAGGTCTCACTATGTCCATATATCTGACATCCGCATGCGGGCTTGATTAACTTTGGTTCCAAAGTTGTCTTTTTTAATCTTTTTAGGCTGGATATGCCGGTGATGATGATCCAAGGACTGTGTTCCCTAGTATTGTGGGTCGTCCATGTCAGACTGGTGCGGTTGGAAAAGGTCAGAAAGATGCATATGTTGGGGAAGAGGCTCAGTCCAAGAGTGGTAATCTCACTCTTAAATATCCAATTGAACACGGCGGTATCGTTACCAACTGGGATGATATGGAAAAGATTTGGCATCACATCTTTTACAATGAACTCCGTGTGAATCCTGAAGAATACCCTGTTCTTCTCAGTGATGCGCCTCTCAATCCCAAAGCCAATCGCGAGAAAATGGCCCAAATCATGTTTGAGACCTTCAATCTTCCTGCTGTGTATATTTCTATCCAGGCCGTTCTCTCACTTTATGCAAGTGGTCGAACAACTGGTAAGCACACTTGATTGAATTTGCATTTGGTCTGAGACATTCTGAACATACTTTATGTAGGTATTGTGGTGGACTCTGGGGATGGTGTGACCCATACTGTCCCCATTTATGAAGGATATGCCCCCCAATTCGCCATCCTCCGACTTGACCTAGCAGGACGTGAGCTTACTGATTCCCTTGTGAAAATGTTGACCGACCGTGGTTTTTCATTTACCACTATGCCTGAGCGTGAAACAGTGAGGGATATGAAAGAGAATCTGGCATATGTTGCTCTTGATTACGAGCAAGAGCTGGAAACTGCAAAAACTAGTTCTTCCATCGAGAAGAGCTATGAGTTGCCTGATGGCAAGGAGATCACAATCGGGGCCGAGCGTTTCCGTTGCCCCGAAGCCCTTTTCAAGCCTTCCATGATAGGGATGGAGGCTGCTGGCATTCACAAAACGACATACAATTCTATCATGAAGCTTGATGTGGATATCAGGAAGGACTTGTATGGGAACATTGTTCTCGGTGGTGGAACGACCATGTTGCCTGGAATTGCTGACAGAATGACCAAGGAAATCACTGCCTTGGCCCCAAGCAACATGAAGATTAAGGTGGTAGCTCCACCTAAAAGGAACCACAGTGTCTGGATTGGAGGCTCCATCTTGGCATCTCTTAGTACTTTCCAGCAGGTATTATTGACTTAACCAACCCAACCATCCAAACCTAATCAACTTCACTCAAATTTGATTTTAAATAGTTAACGAGTTAAACTTTATATGAACCTGAAATGTTTTGAACTCAGACTCGACATGAGCTTCTTAGTTCATACACAGTATACATTTACTGAATGTGATTTTTAATGCAGATGTGGATTTCTAAGGCAGACTATGATGAATCTGGTCCATCTATTGTGCACAGGAAATGCTTCTAATTCTTAAGAGTTCAAAAGGGGCCTAAAAGTAAATAATGTGTTGGTTTTTTTGTCTTAACAAATTCAGGCTCCCAAGTTTTTTAAACATTACTGTTTCTCTTAACTGTCTTCCCGTCTTTTATTCTATTTCTCTCGTTTTTTTATGGTCAAAACTATGTATGAAGTACAAAAGATGGTGGAGATAATGGTAGATTTGAAATTCATTTGTTCCTTATTTCCAAAAACAGTTCTGTAGCGACTTTAATTCAGAAATGTAACCATAATTGAACTACGAGTAGACCAATTAACTTGGAAAGGAATAGTCTTACAAAATAATTTAACTATAAAAATAGGAGAGTATAGGTTTAACTTTATAAATTTTAAAATTAAAAATCTTAAAAATAATTAAATAAAAAATGAGGGGTCAATATGTAATTTTATTAATATAAATATTAGTGATACGATTAACATAATATTTAAATAATATCCCTAAGAAATTTATATTTAAAAAAACAAAAAACGAAACCATTTTGAAATTCCTCTTATTTAGGGTTGTAAAAAGCTGACATGGCCTAAAAACATGACTGAAACCTAGTCGAGTCAGAATCTGAGTTGAACCGAGAATGCGATGATTCGAAACTGATCTGTAACTGATTGTTGTTGACCCGAACTCGAGTTGGACATGTTACTGTAGTAACTGAACCCGACATGCATTCGACCGAGAACGGTCTGAACTCGAATTGGACATGTTAGTGTGGACTCGAAACACGACCTGCATCCGACTGAAACGAACTCGAACCCGAGACCGACCTGGTAGATAACCGATATTACCTGACTGAATCGACTCGATATCTGATTTTACCCGACCTGTTAATTGACCCGACTTGTTTTAAACCGGACATGTTATCGACCTGAACTAATATTAACCTAACTCGATATTTGTTTTAACCTGACATGTTAATTGAGGAACTCTATGATTTGATGATTTGGTGAATTTAAAATATTATAAATGTAAAGTATTAATAAATGTAAAATATTAATTTTTTAATTATTAAAGAATAATGCTTGCGAGATTTAAGGGTTCATGTTTACAGTTTAGGGGTAAATGTGTCAAGTTGATTATTTAGGGAAATAGAAATTGTTTAGGGAATATTGGTTGAGATTAGGGGTTTAGGGGTACAAACAATATATGTTTTAAGTTGAGTGTTTGGAATTGAGGTTATAATATTAGTTTAGGAGTTCAGGGATTAGGGTTGCACTTTAATTATTAGTAATTGTAAGATTTAGGGGTAGAGATTTGAGGATTAAGGGTAAACATGTCAAGTTGAGTGTTTTTAGTTATAGAATTAGTTTAGGGATTTGGGGTTTATTTTTGTTCATATTAGTCCCTATTTTTTAACCAATTTGACCCCAATTTATTTCAAATTTTTATAATCTAGTCCAATGTTTTAAATATGATGACATTTTTGGTAATTTAGTACTTTTAGTCCCTAAAAATTAATTTTTAATATAAATTAACCCCAATTCTTTTTTTAGTAATTAGTCCAAAATTTAAAAAAAAAATCAACCACCCATTTTTTAGGGATTTGGGCGGCTCAAATCTCAAGGTGTCAAGACAGCCGGCTAATCCATTCTAATTTCCCATCCACTCCCACCCATTTTATTAGGGAGGGGAAAAATAATTGATAAAACAAATTGAGGGGAAAATAAGTAAACAAATGGAGGGAAAAATCCTACCCATTTTATTAAGGGTTAATTGCACTTTAAGTTATTGTTAATTTTGGAGTTTTACACTTAGGCCTTTCTTTAATTTTTTAGTTTTACTTCGATTCAATTTAATCCCAATTTTAGTTTAGTTTTCTTAGACCTCTAGATTTAGGTTTTTCTTAACTAGATCATCCTTCATAAAATTATTTAATAATTAAATATTTTAAAGGCCCAACTTATTTCGGTTGTACTCAACCTAAAAAAACGAACGATGACGACTACAAACGTTTGACGGGTTTTTGAAGGCCGAATTTATTTTGGCCTGAAAAAAAAAATTGGGGTTGAGATTTAGGGGTAATTCTATTGAGTGTTTGGGTTATGGGGTTAGTTTAGGGATTAGGAGATTATGCTTGCACTTTAATTATTAGCTTAGGGATTTAGTTTGCACTTTAAGTCTTTAATTATTAGTATTGTAAGATTTAGGGGTTCATGGTTGGTGTTTAGGGGTAAATGTGTCAAGTTTATTGTTAGGGTTTAGAGCTAAATGTGTTTAAGTTGACTGGTTGATTGGGGTTATGAGATTAGTTTAGGGATTTGGTTTGCACTTTAATTATTAGTGATTGTAAGATTTAGGGGTTCATGTTTGGGGTTTAGGGGGTAAATGTGTCAAGTTCATCGTTAGGGGTAAATGTCTCTAAGTTGAATGGTTGATTGGGGTTATGAGATTAGTTTAGGGATTTAGTTTGCAATTTAATTATTAGTGATTGTAAGATTTATGGGTTGAGGTTTGGGTTTAGGGATTCGAAATCACCACTATTTATTTTAAAATTTTCTAATCTAGTCCAATATTTTTAATATTGTGATATTTTTGTTCATTATAGTCTATAAAACTTTATTTTTAGTCCAAATAGATCCCTATTTATTTTTTTGTAATTTAGTTCAATATTTTTAATTTTAATTTAATATTTTTGTTTATTATAGTTCATAATACTTTATTTTTATTCCAAATTGACCCATATTCATTTTTTTTGTAATTTAGTCAAGTGCTTTTAATATGATGATATTTTTATCCATGTTAGTCCTTAAAATTTTATTTTCACCGAAATTGACCCTTATTAATTTCTATTTTTTGTAATTTACTCCAATATTTTATAAATGAATCATTTGATGATAGTTTTGTTCATTTTAGAGCCTAATATTTATTTTTAATGTGATTCGTGTTCGTGAAAGGCGTTAAATAATTCACTCGAAATGACTCACCTAAAGTCTATCGACTATTTGTACCAAACTCAAACTTAATACGAATTCTAAACCTGAATTAACCTGACCTAAAATAAACCCGACCTGAAATGAACTCGAACTCGAATTAACCTGTCAAATAACTGATTCGGACCCGAACCATTTTGACCCGACCTGAAATAAACCCAACCTGAAATGAACCCGACCTGAAACTGACCCGCACCCGACCCGAATCGAGTCGAAACATCAAATCGACCTAAAATGACATGTATCTGATTTGACTCGACCTAACCGGACCCGACCTAAAACCCATCCGTTTACCTGTTTTTACATCCCTACTCTTATTGGACCGCATGTAGGGTGTTCAAAAATACTCGACCTAAACTACCCGACCTGTCAACCACCTACACGATTGAAAATTTTTGGGTATTTATTTGAAAATACCCGAATTTTTCGGGTCGGGTACCAGACCCGTAATTTTTCCCGGGTAGTCGGGCTGGGTCAAGGCCGAAATTATTTTATAGCCGGGTACCCGACCCGGTAATTTTAATACTTATATTTTTTAAATTTTATTTTTATTTTATGTTTCTTGCTATTTCCTCCTAAAATTAATTTTAAATCCCTACTTTTTATACTTGTAATATATACTTTTAAGTTCTAAATTTTTCAAAATTAATTATATTAATTTGTCAATATGAGATTCGAAAGAAAAATTATGTTCGAGATTAATATTTTTAATACCTTCTTTTGTCGATAAACTTTAATATATATATATATATATGTATGCATACATATCCTTCCTATGCTAAAATATGGTGCAGATCCAGTTTTATGTTGAGGAGTTGATCATCTTTTTGAAACCGCCTATAAAGTATAACGCTCAATGTTGATTGTGTATCAGCATTAGGGATGTAAAAAGCTAACTCGTCCTAGAAGCCCGACTAAAACCTGCTCGAGTCAGAACTTGATTTGACCCGAAGATTTGATGACCCGAACCCGATCTGTAACTGACTGTTGTTGACCCGAACTCGAATTTGACATGTTACTGTAGTAACCGAACCCGATCTACGTCCGACTGAAAACGACCCGAACCTGAATTGGACCTGTTACTGTGGACCTGAAACCCGACCTGCGTCCGAACGAAACGAATCCGAACCCGAAGCCGACCTGGCAGATAACCGAATTTACCCGACTGAATTGACCCGATATCTGATTTTACCCGACCTGAAATGAACCCGGCTTAAAATGGACCCGACCTGAAACGAACCCGACCTGAAATGGACCCGACCTGTTTTGAACCCAACCTGTTAAGTGACCCGACCTGTTGTTGACCTGAATTGATATTGAGCCAAAATCTAATACTTGATGAATTAAAAACTTTTATAAGTTGATATATCATATACATATACACCTAAATATATTGATATACATGATGAATATGCACACATACACATATATATATATATATTAAATAGTAAAATTGAAAAAAATATATTAAATACTTGATAATTTATGAACTACAAAAACTTAATGAAAAGTTATTTTTTATTTCTCCGTAACTTAAATAAATTTTTATACTTACAAATTATAAAAAAAAAAAGTAACAGTTGCATAACCTTTGTTTGTAAGTATGTTTGATGGAGGAGGTATAAATAAGGTGCCGGGAAACGATTTTCAGGGTGGGAAATTTGAAAACTATGATTGATGGGAAACATCAAACAGACAGCAGACACGTGGCGTTGCATTTATTATTCTCTCGAGCATATTAAATTTGGCTCAGCTGAACATCATGCTCCCCCGTTAATCTGTCTTGTACTTTTTATCTCTTTACATTTTCAAACTCTGACATTAATATTTGTTTGATCCATTGAATTAAAACAATTAGTTTAATTCAAAATCGATAATTTGATAAGATAAAGTCAAAAATTATTGAATAGAAAATTGTTGGTTCATCTAATTAAAATGATTTTTAATTACTAATAATCAGTGGGTCTAGTGAGACGTGACGTTAGATCCTTAATCAAAGTCAGAATTTTAAATCATGACGTTAATAAAAAATTGGATTGAGATGGTCACTACAATAATGAGCCTATGCAAAATTTGATGAACCCTAAACCTTAATGTGTTGACTAATGTATGTAAGTATATTTGTATCTATCAATGTATGGACCTTAAACCTTTGATGAGTTTTTGCTACACCCTAAACCCTAAACCCTAATGTATGTAAGTATGTATGTATGTAGCTATCAATGTATGAGCCCTAAACCCTTAATGATTTTCTCTCTAAACCCTTACGTATGTAAGTATGTATGTATGTAGCTATCAATGTATGACCCTAAATCCTTAATGAATTTCTCCCTAAACCTTAAACCCTAAATCCTAATGTATGTAAGTATGTATATATGTACATATCAATGTCTGAACCCTAAACTCTTAATGAAGTTTTCCCTAAACCCTAAACCATATACCACATACCATAAACCTTTAAATCCACAACCTACACCTATAAACTATAAACTTTAAATCCTAAATCATAATGTATGTAAGTATGTTTGTATCTGTCAATATATAAACCCTAAACCATTGATGAGTTTTCACTAAACCCCAAACCCTAAACCTTAATGTATGTAAGTATGTATGTATGTAGCTATCAATGTATAAGCCCTAAACCCTTAATGAATTTCTCCTTAAACCCTAAACCCTAATATATGTAAGTATGTATGTATGTATAATGTACCTATAAATGTATGAACCCTACACCCATATTCATTATTTTTTTAATCCGTCCAATGCTTTATAATTTTAATTTGATATTTTCATCATTCTAGACCCTAAAACTTTATTTTTATTTCAAATTGGCCCACATTTATTTGTTTTAATTTGTCCAATGTTTTATTATTTTAATTTAATATTTTCTTCATTCTAGTCCCTTAACTTTATTTTAATTTCATAGTGACCCTTATATATATTTTAATTCATCATGTTTTATAATTTTAATTTGAAATTTTGTTCATGCTAGACCCTAAAACTTTATTTTTATTCTAAATTGACCTCTACTTATTGATTTTTAATTACTCTAATTTTTATACTTTTAATTTGATATTTTTGTTCATTATAGTCCCCAAAACTTTATTTTTATTCCAAATTGACTCCTTTCCCTTGTTTTCTTTTAAATTTGTCTAATGTTTTGTAATTTTAATTTAATATTTTTGTTCATTATAATCCGTGAAACTTTATTTTTAATCCAAATTGACCCCTTTTCAGTCCAAATTGACCCATTTTCATTATTTTTTAATTACTCCAATGTTTTATAATTTTAATTTGATATGACTTTAAATAATTAACTCAAAATCAATGACGATTGACGAAGGCCAACCGAAAGTCTATCGACTACTTATACGGTTGTACCGAACTCAAACTCAATACGAATTCCAATCCCGAAAATACCCCGACCTGAATTACCCGACCTGAAACTACCCTATCTGAAATTACTCGACCTGAAATGCACCCGACCTGAAATGAACCCGACCTGAAATGAACCCGACCTGAAACGGACCCGACCTGAAACGGACTCGACCTGAAATGGACCCGACCTGAAATTGACCTGACCTGAAGTGTATCTGAACCCAAATTAACCTGTCAATTATCTGCTTCGGACCCGACCTGAAATGGACCCAACCTAAAATGGACTCGACCTGAAATAGACCCGACCTGAAATAGACTCGACCTGAAATGGACCCGGCCTGAAATGGACCCACACCCGACCCGAGTCAAGTCAAAACAAAAAATGACTTGAAATGACCTGTATCCGATTTTACCCGACCTGAAACCCGTCCGATTACCTGTTTTTACATCCCTAATCAGCATCACTGAAACAAGGGCATATTGTTTTTTTCTTTTCCTGAGCTTATGCAATTAGTAATCCAACAAATTTGAATGTATGTACGCAGTAATGCTAAATTAATCTAATCATGCTGCCGCTCTCAACTTCAATATATATATATCTTAAATCTAATCTCAAATCAATAACTTTTGTGTTTGAAATATATATAATGAAATTTTATGTGTTTCTTATGTTTTTTTTAAAAAAAATTATAAAATATATAGAAAAGTGAATCGGGTACCCGATACCCGATTTTATAGGTACCCGGTACCCGATTTTATGGGTACCCGATCACTACTTGAAAATTTCGGGTACCCGGAATTTCGGCTACCCAGATTTGGACACCCCTAAAATTTTATACAAGTCCTAAAAATTTTTAATGGATAAACTACATAAATGATCTCCCGACTATGCTCCAATTATTTTTGCGTCCCTCAACTATTAGAAGTTACAAATTGGTCCCCGGGCTTAAAAAAAGCAACTGATTGGTCCAACGCCGTTAAAAAATTAACGGTTGATGACGTGGTAATTAATATAAACTGATATAATTATATAATTAGTTCTCAAGTTCTACATTTATTTTAATTTGACCTTAATTCTACTTAACTTACATAATTTTAATAATCTATCAATTTAGTCATTTTCTTTTCTATTTCTCATCTCCTTTAGTTCCCCAATGTTTTTTACGTTTTTAGAACCATCAATTTACAATCTTTTTAACGTTTTTCAAAGATTTTGATTCGTTTCCCAACGACATACCCTATTTTGAAAACACATTTCTTGTTCTCATATACTTTTGTTGTGTAGTAAACTTAAAGACAAACCAAAACCAATTTTATTTGTGTTTCTTCTTCTCTTGTTTCCGCCATTAATTCTTACAGATAAGCTTCTGATTTAAAAAAATCAATTTTTTTCATCACCATACGCCTTGCCTTTGTATTTGTGTTTCTGGGTTATTGTGGTTCAGATTGTTTTTGTTTTTCCAATACAATAGCGTAAAGGAGAAATAAAAGTCTGGGTATTTAGCTATTTTTTTATTTTTATGATTTGTTCATAAGTAGAACGATCGTAATACCCAAAGAAGCTAAGTTTCAATATCCTAAAATTTACAAACATTCTCATTTGAATGTGAAAACATATGTCTACCATCGAAATCCTAGGTTTCTATCCAAGGATTTCAGTCGCTTAATCCATTCCACTTTTAAAACAATGGCAGTTGAGCCTTTAACCTCTGGCGCAAGTGGTGCATTGTGAGAAAGGGGCCATGGTGGCCGGAGATGTTAACGGTGAGAGTAACAGTGAGGACACCAAGACTTAGAAAAACTGGAAAATTATAGAGAAAAGAAAAGAATCTGACTTTTACTAGAAACTGATTTAAAGGTTGATATCCAGCAGGTTACATCTATTGGGTTTATATAGCCCAAATAATATGATGGTTTTAACTAATCCAACAATATTACTAAATTGGCAGCTGACCCAATGCTAACAAATTCTTAACTAACTAATTACATATAATTTTTTATTAACTACATTCTAACATTCATCCTGCTTTCTTTCTTTTGTTAAACTTCTTCAATCTTCTTTTTTGAGTTGAGTTGAGTCCATGAGCTAATTCAGTGAGCTGGTTCAGGGAGTTGTGGAGTTGCTCTTTCTTCAACATTCTTCATCCTTTCTTGTTTTCTTTCTGAAGAAGAAAATCAACTGTCTCCAAATCTATCTTTACTTGAACATGCTTAACAATGTACATCTGTTTTTTTTTTCAGTATACTGGTAGAAAGAAGCTTTTTTTAGCTTTCTTCTTTTCCTTCCTTCTTCGATAGTCGATGATACAATTTTCTATTCTTCATCTTCTTTATCCACACAACATTCTTTGAATTGTTGCAGGACTTAACCTGAGAACTCTATAACCAACTTTAACCAGTCTTCATCACCACTCAATGTATCACAAAATATAAATTGTTTTCAGGGGTAATCAAGACAACAACTTCAACAACAACCAACAACTCAACACGTAAAAAAAACCTTGATGCAGGCTGCTTCCCATTCCTCGTATTCAAATTGAATCTCACCTATTATTAGCATATACTATTCCAACAAAGATAACATCAACGTCACCAACTAATTGTTTTCCAACCCATGTCCACATTTGATAACAAAAACTCATAAGACAAATATCACCATAGTTGAGCATTAATCACCAATAAGCAATAGATTTCAACAGTAACACACGACATCACCATTTCTTCAAATCATACATCAACATGTGTGCGCACATTTCATCGATGACAAAAGCTTAACATTAAACCGACAAATATCAAACCATGAAAAACCAATTTCTACAATAATCTCAGAAGACTCTCACCTTAGAATCAGTAGCTGCAGTCAACAAATTCCAAAACATTGAGCGAGGCAGAAAGTATGCCGAGAGAAACTCAGTAAATCAATTATAATCTCACAAAATCAAAGTATAGCAGAGATGAACCAAATCGAAGCAGAGCAACTCAGATTATGACGGAATATGTCGGAGGCGAACCAGAGATACAAGTAAATCATGATCTGAAAAATATGCAAAGAATCAAAATTGCAAAGATCTCACCCGATCGAAGAAGATTTACAGATCGCACATGCAGTAGCAACATGTGAATCAATTAACGACGCAGATGAATCTCGCTACTGATGAAACCAATCGCCGATTGAGGAAGCAATGTCACGATCATAGGTAAGGAGTCGGAATGGCTTTGAAACGAAACAATAAAAAAACAAGTGCAACGAGAAGCAACAATAAATTCGAACGGTAGCAGCGGAGCAGAACAAATGAGGTCAGAACCGTTGTTGGCGAAAGAAAACAGGACGCCGATGAACAATATCCGAACGTCGTGGATCTAACGCCGTAGCTCTGAAATAGAGCAAGAACCGTTCACTCCTAAGCTCTTCGCAATCGGAACTGCTTGAACAAGATCAGAACACCACCGAGGCTCTGAAGCAAACAAGGCCGTAAACACGAACGGAAGACGAACGACAATATGGAAATCATTTCAGATCGGATGATAATAACAACAACGGAAGACAAGACGACACCAGGATCTTCAATGGCGAATGATACCATGTGAGAAAGGGCCATGGTGGCCGGATATGTTAACGGTGAGAGTAACAGTGACGACACCAAGACTTAGAAAAACTGGAAAATTATAGAGAAAAGAGAAGAATCTGACTTTTACTAGAAACTGATTTAAAGTTTGATATCCAGCAGGTTACATCTATTGGGTTTATATAGCCCAAATAATATGATGGTTTTAACTAATCCAACAATATTACTAAATTGGCAGCTGACCCAATGCTAACAAATTCTTAACTAACTAATTACATATAATTTTTTTATTAACTACATTCTAACATTCACCATGCTTTCTTTCTTTTGTTAAACTTCTTCAATCTTCTTTATTGAGTTGAGTTGAGTCCATGAGCTAATTCAGTGAGCTGGTTCAGGGAGTTGTGGAGTTGCTCTTTCTTCAACATGCATAAATGCGTTGTTCTCGTTGCGTGCATTGAGGAGTCTCTTGTTGTTTTTAATTGTTTTCATTTTGTTTCTGGTTTTGTCATTCGGGGAACGAGACGCGCCTCCTCTATTGGTTCCAAGGAGAAAGTGGGGAGGAAGTGAAATAAGAGAGCCGAAGGAAAGGGTCGTATTCGTCTTCGGCAACTGTGAAGAGGGTTTCGGTGGCGATGTTGCCACATAGGAGCACGGCGGTGGTTGTGGACCAGGAAGCTGTTGCAAGGCGGTTAATTTTTTTAGAAAATAGGTCAGGAAATGGGGGTTTGGAGAAATAGAAAAGAAGATAGACTAATTTGATAGATTATTAAAATTATGCGGGTTAATTTTTTAGAATTAGGGTCAAATTAAAATAAGTGTAGAACTTGAGGGCTAATTATGTAATTATATCAATTTATATTAACTGCCACGTCATCATCCTTTAAATTTTTAATGGCATTGGACCAATTTGTTACTTTTTTAAGTTGGGGGACCAGTTTGTAACTTCTGATAGTCGAGGGACGCAAAAGATAATTGTAGCATAGTCGGGAGACCATTTATGTAGTTTACCCATTTTAAATTTAGGGTAAATTTTACTCATGGTTATTAAATTATTATAAAAATAATTATTTTCGTCGTACAACTTTTAAATGTTATAAAATTAAAAAAATGAAAAGTGGAGATGTAACCTATAATATGACATATAGCATAAGAAAGTGAGTTATTAGTAGGATAACCTATAATATGACATTTAGCATAACAAAGTGGGTTATTAGTAGGATAACCAATAATATGACATATAACATAAGAAAGTGGGTTATTAGTGGGATAACCTATAATATGATATATACCATAAGATAGTGGGTTATTAGCGGGATAAACACTTGGTTTGCAATGAAGCCAAGTGTCAAGGAAGATGACACACGGTTAACAAGCATGCAAAATCAACATATGTTCTCATCTTTTCTTCATTTTCCTTACAAATCGAGAATAACAAAGAGAGAGACAGAGAGAATTTGAGAGCTTGAAAGTCTGGAAAAATAGAAGCAAAACAAGAAGGAAAATTTAAAGTTTGAGGGTTGGAAATTATACTTAGATTGCGTGCATATTCGTACAATTCAAGTAAGTGTCTAATATGTTACCCGATTTTGTCCATGAATTTATATTATTATCTTGATGAATTATGGGATTGGTTTTTCTGGAAATTTATGTTTGAAAGTGTTAAAAATGGTTATGAGAAAATGTAGAAGTAGCTGGTAAAATAAGATTAGGTGGTAGAAGCCAAGAAAATAAGTTATAAGGATCTTAAGAGAAAAATTAGTGTAATCTGCACAGCACTGCCCTGTTCTAGATAGTGACCTTTAAAAATTCACCAAAAATAGCATACATGGAATTTAGACCTGAAATTTTGATATAAAATAATTTGGTATGTCTAGTTTAACTAGAAACAAACGACACTAAAATTTGATATCTATAAAAAAATCTGGAACCGAAATTGTGGAGGTGTTACAAACTGTTCAGAACTGCAAAATGGACTATGTTTAATTAATAAACTGTATTGATTGAGAAATGAGAATAATATTTACAATACATGAATTTAAATCTGAATAAATAAGCTTTTTGTGTTGGTAAAGAAATCTAAATTTAGACTTGTGAGTAAAAAGATATGGCCAAAATAGCGACTAGTGCTCAAACTGCCAGGTTAGGGACAATTTTATATGTTTAAGTGTTTGTGATTGTATAAGTGGATTATATGGTCAAAATAAATTCTAATATGATTTGTAGATGTTTTGTTTGAATGTTTAAGAGCAAGTGTGTGAAGATTACTTGGGAGATTCAAGAGTTGGACAACCAAATAGAAAGGGCAAGGGCATAGTGATCAAGGAAACAACATAGCTTGAAGTATTGTGAGTGTAGTTGATTTTAGGGTTAGGACTAGTGTTCTAACCAATGTTTTAAGTTTATATGATTATTTCACATATTTAGTGCTAGTTGACATTGTTGGTGATCAATGTGCTTTGCTATGAGATGTTGGCTATATGTGCTTCATGATATGAACTTATAAGTGATTTTATGCTTCTGTTTTTGATGAATTAATGAGTGAAATGACATGATATACTAGCTGGAAATTGCTCGAATGATGACCTTGAATAGGTCTAGTGTATTGGTGACATGTACATGCTATATGACCTTGTAAATTATTTGTGAAACACTTAGTTGATATTGTTGGAATTTAAAAGACTTAATAAGTCCTTGGTTGACTAGTGGTCCTTAGGTAGAAGGGCATGCCTTAGAGTCTTGAGCTCTACTGATTTAGTACTGTATGTACTCTTTGTTAAAGGTGGTTAGTCACCTACTGATGCTTTGTGCATCTACTGTTACATGTTACATGTTATATGGTGTAGTTAGACACCTTGATACAATTGTGTATCTATTGATTACTGATGCTCTGTGCATCTACTGTTATATGTTGGTACTTGGTACCTATCGATTTGATTACCTAGTCCATCTAATCATCCAAGGCAAAACCTAAGAAACTTGTAATAAAAATTTACATAATCAATGAAAAGATGATATGTCATAAGGTTACATGTTATATGAAATGATATGAATGATATGGATAGAGATCCTATTCGAATATATGCTTAAACGTGATCAAATAAGATGATATGATGATGTATTATACATGATTATATGAAATGCACATGAACTTGTAGGGAAGTACCCTATTCGAATGAAATAAAAAAAATGAGATCAAGCTTTGGTTGAATGTTACATGATGTTCAATAACATTATTGAGATGAAATTGGTCTATATGAATGAATTACATGAGGTTATGCTTAATTTCTATTGATTATGAGCATGTTTATATGATTTTGATGTTGTTACATGAAATGAATTAGTTAGGTGTGACTTGATTGGTGTTAAGCCTAGCTAAGTAACCTTGATCATATGAAATAATACATTAAAAGATTGAATTAGTAAGTGTAGGAACTGACTCACTAAGTACGTATTGTACTTATCACTCTCCTGTTTCCTTCTTCCAAAATAACATGTTTCTGATTCCGAAAGCTATCTAATCTGATCCGGGAGCAATCACAAGTCGAGACTCAAGAATGATATAGCTTTGCTAGACTCCTAGATGGTGGCATAGTTACATATATATATATAGTGTCACATGCATTTTGGATCTTTGTACATATTAAGATAAGATTTACATGATATGTAATGTATGAAACGATTTTTGGATGGTTTATATATATATGACCAAGTTTGAAATGATTTTGCAAATGATGTGTATAGTTTATATGTTGTTATATGATGAACTGCCATGGATCATGGTATGAATGGTTGATTAGGTGATATTGCATCTAGAATCCTTCTTGAATTGGTTGAGTAATTAGAATGGTTCATGATGTTATAGATTGGCAATGCTTCTAGTTGTTTGCTATTGAATGATATTAGAATTGATCCTAGATGTTGGTTTTATGATCAAATGGTCTTAGGGTGCTATAGTGTCCATTTCGAATGGTGAATTTGTTTTCTGTTTACATGTACATATGTTGTTTGAATAATGTTTGATGTTAGATTGATCATGATATAGGTAATGTGTTTACAAGTTGTAAAGCATTCGAATAGGCTATGTGAATTATGTTAATTGGAATATATTATAGGTTGATTTAGATTGGATAACATGGTATGATTGTTGAATGTAAAAGCATGATTGAGATGTTACCATAATCGTTTGATATTTGAATTTAGCAACATTTAAATAAGGGTGCCGTGTTAAGTTAGCTTATATGTTTATGTATGTTTAAGTTTGTAATCCATTTGTTAGAGTGAAGTTAAAGTTTTTAATAGCCCACCATTTTTATGTTCTAAGTTGAGAAATCTATAATTGATATGAATTTATATGTTATGATATCCCGTTTGTCCGAATCTATTTTGCTAAAACGTAACGCTCTTTCGCTCTTAACCGGGGGGAAGGGTGTTACATAAAATTGGTATCAGAGCTTTATGTTATAGGTCCTAAACTCGTCCAAAACATGTCATGCATCATAAAGGTTTGCACTATGCCACCTAGGAGTCTTATATCGAACTACTTGTGATTTCGTTCTCTAACTTTGATCCTGTTTGAATTCTTAATAGAATGTCCGCAACTAATCTGGCCCGGGACAATGAAAGTCCCAACGGATCATCAAATAACGGGGACAATATTGATATGCAAACCCTAGTTCAACCCGAACAACCTCGAGAACAAGCTCCTCCACAGCCTGAAAATCTGACACTCCAATCTACCCAATAAGAATGTCTCCTTAGTATGAAGTAGATGTTCGATTAACTTGTGACGAACATAAGACGTGAACAACTGGCTCCTGATGTTGCTGCCCCGAGTCGAGCTCTGATCGACAAGCTTGCACAACATCGAGCTTTTACATTCACCGGCACGAACAACGAGAAGCCGGAAGAAGCTAAATACAGGCTCGAAAGAACAACACAAATTCTGACCAAACAACTTCAGTGCTCGGACGAGCATAAACTTGAATGTGTTGTTGCACTTTTAGCCGATGAAGCCCTAAGTTGGTGGGAGACCACGACTCTGACCGCTCTTACCGAGTCAGTAACATGGAAATTCTTTGTTGATGAATTCAACAAGTAATACATTAGTGAACAATATCTGGCGGATCGCTGAAAGAAGTTCCTATATCTGAAACAGGCCAATCAGCCGATTGAACAATATGTTGCTGATTTCTGCAAATACTGCAAATATGGCTCGGAATACATTAAAACCGAGAAAGACAAGTGCCGAATGTTCATCGACAAGTTGAACGATAAAATTGAGTCTGATGTTTACCACCCTCGGTATTACAGACTTCCAAACTCTTGTGAATAGAGCTATTGCCACCGAATCTAAACTAAGAACCGCTGAGAAACTGAAGAGCGATTATTGGGTTGACAAGAAGAGAAAGGGTGATGATAAGTCTAGGTGGTCAAAGAAGTCTAAACGTCTAAAAGAAACATCCTTCACCTACACTCCTATTACTCGAAGTAACTTTCCATCTAAGTCTCAACACTCGAGTAAGATGGCCATCCCGGTTGTCTCTGTTAATAGCAAGGGAAATGCGGAGAAAGTCCCTACTTGCAAGTTCTGTCAGAAACAACATTTCGGATCAGTGCTGAATCCAGTCTAATCTATGTTTTGCCTGTGGTGGTGATGACCACTATGTTTGGGACTGCCCAAGGAAAAATGACCAAGCTCCTGCTCAACATTCTTCTAACACGAGCTTTGTGCCATCTGGTTGAAACAAAAACTCGAGGCAAGCTCAATCAGGTAATCAGGGGAAAGGCAAGGCTATCCATTCGAAAGCTCCTACTCACCAAGAATCTCGAGCCCCAGCTCGTGTCTACCATATTCGCGGCAAAGAAGAAGAATCTTCCGATGTCATTGCGGGTACGGTTGAACAAAACCTTAAACTTGTTTAAGCTTTCATAGACTCGAGATCAACACGTTCTTTTATCTGTTCATATATGTTATACGAACTAAACTTGAAACCTGAAATAGTGAAAATGTTGTGTGGATCGAATTATTGATATAAACCAAGAGGGGGTGAATTGGATTTTTAGACTTTTTGGTAGTGGAATTGACAATTAAAAATGGTAGACAAGGGAATTTAGAGTGGTTCAAGTTCCAATCGAACTCTACATCCACTACCTTAGCTTCACTAAGGATTTTCAACAATTCCACTAATTGCTCTTCCCCTTTTCTAGGCTAAGGAGGTAACCGTTACAATATCGGTCAAATTTTCTACTCAAAATTTGACCCAATCCTCACACAAGAATAACAAAGAAGTTGTTGGCTAAAACAAGTATCTCTCAATACACAATGTAGCCCAGTTACAAGCACTCAACCCAATTCAAAGGATAAGAATGAAAATTACAATTGGGGTTACAAGACAATAATGGGATTTAGGCACAAATGCTTGAATTTGATGTTTGGATATTTGCTTTAGGATCAATAGTTGTTGCTGAAGCTTTTAGAGGTCCCTTTTATACCTTCTCATTGAATTATAGTCGTTGTGGTTGTTGCATTCATCAATAGAGCCGTTGGAGATGTTATCTTCCCTCCATAAATGCAGTCTGCAACCACCCGTTTCGAAACGCCCGATCCTGTTTTGAAACAGACCAAAAAAGAAAGAACCGTTGGGGTGCATTAAAGAGCCCGTACCGAAAATGTTACGATCGTTTCGATACGCTAAGAGCTGTTTCGAAACACGTTTCGAAACATTTAGCCACTGTCAAAGCTCGTATCGAAACAGACTGAAGGTGTTTCGATACGCCTTAACGATCAATATAAAATTAGTTAAAAACTTCAACGGTCATATTTTTTTAAATCTGGCTTGAATGCGGTTTCGAAACGTTTGAGGTCGTTTCGATACTACCGTATCAAAACGGGTCAAATCGTCTCAATGTTCTTAAGCCGTTTCGAAACCCGTTTCGAAACAATGGTTCACAGTTTCAAAATCGTTTCGTTACACGTTCCGAAACACAGGTTCACAGTTTCAAAAGTGTTCCAGAACGTCTAAAACCGTTCCGAAACGGTGACTCGAAAATCACTGTTTTGGCTTCAAGAACACTTAGAAAAGTTTTGACAAATTAAGTTTTTAACTTAGGCATTTTTCTTTAAACATATAGAGAGGTTTGAGGACTTAAAAATTCATTTTCTCATTTTCAATTTAGTCCTTAAATTCTTTCGTTATATCAAAATCAATTTATTGGTTTCACAATCTCCCCCTTTTTGATATAACAAAACCAAAGTTAGAATTTTTAAGAGTTTTGAAAATTTTGAGCACATTCTAACTCCCCCTCAATTTAAGATGGGTTTTAAAGTTAAAAAAATATTTAAATCCAAGTTTTAAAACTCAAAAACACTTAAAACAAATTTTGACTCTTAGATTACTCTCCCCCTTTTTGTTAGATCAAAAATAATAGACAAGGCTCAAAGAGAAGAAACAAGGTTAAAAGCAATAAGCAATAAGCAATAAGCAACATAATATAAATTTATAGAATTCAAATATCCAAAACGTAAATCTTAAACAATAAAGTTCAAAGCTTAATCCCAAACAAAGTAATCAAAGCATAGGTTCATAAAACATAAAGAAAATAAAGATGCAAACTTAGATAAGCTAATATGATATGCCATGAAAAATCCTAAGCCTCATCGTCGTCACCATCACCATCCATGGAATCATCATCGTTCCTAGCTTGAGAGCGACGAAAGTCCATCCATTGACCATAAAAAGTGGAGAATGACATGTCCATAGATTGATGTTGATTCTCAAGGGATGTGAGTCGATTCTCCATGGATTGCAAGCGAGTATTTATAGTACCAAGACCCGCCTCCATTGTGTTGAACCGCTCGGTGAGAAAAGCCATAAGAGCTTCATTGTTAGGACCAGAAGCTTGTGGTTGAGGTTCAACTTGAGGTGGAGGTGCATCCCTATCAACTCGTTCTCATTGGCCATTGTTGATGTAACGGAATCCAGCCTTGTGGAGAGAAGCTTCACCGATCTTTTGCTTGCGGGGTTCCAGAGAGTCATAAGTGCAATCAAGTTTGAGCACGCCAAAGATATGGCTTAAAACAGTCCCATATGTGAATGATTTGAGAGCATCGGTCTCACGAAGTTTCACATTGTTCACCATCTCGGCAAACATAATCTTAACGAGATTTGGGCGCTCTTCAAGACGAAAACATTCAAGCCAAAAATAATCTACTTGACGAACGTGAGAGAACTTACCTCCGGAGGGGCGAATAAACCACGAGATCATCAAGTGGAGGAACCTATCGTGAGCATCCAAGGCAAGCACTGAACCGGTGTGAGAACCAAAATGAGTCTAATCCTCGATTCCTTCGTTCTTAAGACCAATGGTAGCCTCTAAATAAGGGATGTCAATGACAATCTTCTTCCCCAAGATAAGAGACTCAATGCCAACAACTTTAGAGTTGTCTTCATTATTAATAAGTTGGGCATTCGAGTAGAAGATAAGAACCATGTGCTTGTAGCAAATATCCGGGATACTCAAGAAACTAAGGAAACCCCATTCTTGTAAACGGTGGAGATAACGGAAGAGAAAGCGCTCGGAGTCAAGAAACGAGATGTCAACAACACGCTCACGGCGAACGACAATCTCCTTGACATATGTGAAATGCTCCTTCATCGCGGGAGTTTTGAGACTCTTGAGAAAAACTTGGGTAAGGTTGGGACGGATAGCGGCTTGGTTTGAAGCTTCACTCGATTGAGGTGCTTACGTTTCTTGTTAGCGGGATCCATTGAAAAAATCCTAAAAACATAAAGCAAGCAATTTGTAACTAAAATTGAAGTGTATGCATGAAAATCCTTAATTCAATCCAACGGTAAATCCCACTTAGGTTTAAAATAAATTTTAAGATCATAGATACAAAAAACTTTTTTTAAGAGAAAACAATTAAAAAAGACAGAAAAAATACAAATCAAAACTAGTATATTCGAATAAAAAAATTAAGATTTTAATTTTTTTACAAGATTTGAAAAACCCAAGTAGCAAAACACATAATCTATACAAAAATAAAATTTTCTAACCTAGTATTCGAATAAAGATTGAAGGAAAAGGAAAAGGATGAAAATATACCTTAGATTGGGATTTTGGATGAATAGATGGAAAAACTTGCACAAAATTGTTGATGCTTGCTTAGACTTGTGTTTGAGTGTAAAAGCCCTCAAGATTTGGTGAAAAACACTGAGGTTAAGAGGGTTTTTATAGAAAAAATCAATCTAAGGTTTTTAGGGTTTTGAAGGAATTTTAATTTAAGTGAAACTTTAACATTAAAAGGCCTCTTTAAAGCTGTCCACAAACCCGTTTTGGAATAGGGTTTGACCGTTCCGAAACGCAGGCACCGAACGTTGACTGACGTTTCAAGTCCACCTGACCATTCTGATACGTCTTTGATCGTATCGAAACCCACGTTGACTCGTATCGAAACATGTTTCGATACACCCCTGGGCAGTAGCAAAAACGTTTCGAAACCCTTTGAAGGCATTTCGAAACACCCTTCTCTCAGATGGATTTTTAAGGCATCTATATCGAAACAGTTGGACCCGTTTCGATACACCTGGGCCTGGAAGTGCAGATGAGGCTCTAAAATTGCAGAAAAATGAATTTTATGAAGTCTTAATTTGCATGAATGACATGAATGAGCAGGAATAACATGTGCGAACCAAAACATACTCCCCCTAACAATAAGCATGGATGAAATTAGGAGTAAAAACACATAAACATGGCATTTTCAAGAGATCAAGCAATTTAAGCACAAAAATGGTCCTAAAAGGTCAAGATAGGCTAGTTAGACCTAACTCTCTCCTAAGGGACCAAAAATGCTCTTTATCTAAAGGCTTAGTAAAGATGTCCGCAAGTTGGTTTAAGGTGTCAACATACTCTATAACAACATCTTCCTTAAGGACATGATCTCTAATGAAATGATGCCTTATTTCTATATGTTTGGTTCTAGAGTGTTGGATGGGATTTTTTGTCAAACATATGGCACTAGTGTTATCACACTTAAGGGGTATGGTTTCAACTTTCATACCATAATCTAAGAGTTGTTGCTTCATCCAAAGGACTTGAGCACAACAACTCCCTAAGGATATGTACTCGGCTTCGGTGGTAGATAAGGCTACACTATTTTGTTTCTTAGAGAACCAAGATATGAGCATGCTCCCTAAGAATTGACATGTTCCCGAAGTACTCTTCCCATCGATTTTACACACCCCCAAAATCCGCATCCGAATAAGCATGAAGGTTGAAGGTTGAGTCTCTAGGGTACCAAAGTCCTAAACAAGGAGTATCTCTAAGGTACCTAAAGATTCTCTTAAAGACTATAAGGTGAGACTCTCTAGGACTACCTTGAAACCTAGCACACAAGCAAACACTAAACAAGATATCCGGTCTACTTGCGGTAAGGTAAAGCAATGATCCAATCATAGAGCGGTAAAGCTTAGAGTCAACACACTTACCTCATTCATCTTTGTCAAGCTTTGTAGATGAGCTCATAGGTGTGTCTTGAGGCTTTGCATTCTCCAAGCCAAACTTCTTGAGCATATCCTTGATGTACTTTGCTTGATTGATGAAGGTGCCATCATTCCTTTGCTTGATTTGGAGTCCCAAAAAGAATGAGAGCTCCCCCATCATGCTCATCTCGAATTCACCTTGCATTAACTTAGCAAACTCTTTGCAATGACATTCGTTAGTAGATCCAAAAATAATATTATCAACATAAATTTGTACTACTAAGATGTCATTTTTATACCTTTTTATGAAAAGTGTAGTGTCCACCTTTCCTTTTTCAAAACCTTTTTCAATCAAAAAGTTTGAAAGTCTTTCATAGCAAGCTCTAGGAGCTTGTTTTAAATCATAAAGAGCTTTAGTAAGTTTGAAAACATGATTTGGAAATTTTGAGTCTTCAAAATCCGGTGGTTGTTCCACTTACACTTCCTCATTTATAAAACTATTTAAGAATGCGCTTTTAACATCCATTTTAAAAAGCTTGAAATCATGATAACATGCATATCCAAGCAACATCCTAATGGCTTCCATTCTAGCTACGGGAGCATAGGTTTCATCAAAATCAATTCCCTCTTCTTGAGTGTAACCTTGTGCTACTAATCTAGCTTTATTTCTCACAATGTTACCACTCTCATCTAGTTTGTTCCTAAAGACCCATTTAGTTCCTATAGTAGATTGATTACTAGGCCTATCAACTAATGTCCAAACATTACTTCTCTCAAATTAATTTAACTCTTCTTGCATAGCCATAATCCAAAAATCATCTTTTAATGTTTCTTTTATATTCTTAGGCTCTATGCATGAGATAAATGCAACATGGTTTATAAGTTTAAGAGAAGATCTAGTGGTTACCCCCTTGGATGGATCACCCAAGATTTCACCACCTTTGACATAGTTGAACTCCCTTGGGTAGCTCACTTCCTTTTCCTCAAGAGCCAAGTCCTTCAAGGCTTCAAGAGGTGGATCTTGTGTATCTTTTTCTTTTGTTGGAATCTCACCCTCCTTGAAGTTTGTCCTCCATCAAAGGCATTAATGATTCCTACATCATCATCATCACAAGAATCCTTCCTTAGAAGGAGGTTATCATCGAATACAACATGTATAGATTCTTCTACTACTAAAGTTCTCTTGTTAAATACACGATAAGCTTTAGAGTTTAAGGAATATCCTATGGAAATAGCTTCATCACTTTTTGTATCAAATTTATCTAAGTTATCTTTTCCATTATTTAAAACAAAACACTTGCAACCAAATGGATGAAAATAGCTAATGTTAGGCTTTTTAGATTTTAAAATCTCATTAGGTGTTTTCTTTAAAATTGGCCTAATCATTACTCGGTTTACAATGTAGCAAGCGGTGTTTGTGGCTTCCGCCCAAAAATATTTAGGTAAATTGTTTTCACAAAGCATGGTTCTAGCCATTTCTTGTAAAGTTCTATTTTTCCTCTCAACTACCCCATTTTGTTGAGGAGTTCGAGGAGCCGAAAAATTGTGGCTAATACCATTTTCATTTAAAAACTCTTCAAACCCTAGATTTTGAAACTCGGTTCTATGATCACTTCTTATATGAGAAATTCTAAGTTCAAGATCATTTTGGGTTAATTTTGAAAATGTGATGAATTTTTCTAAAGCCTCATCTTTAGTACTTAAAAATAGAACCCAAGTAAATCTAGAAAAATCATCAACAAGCACAAAAGCATAAGATTTACCACCCAATCTCATAGTCCTAATAGGCCCAAATAAATCCATATGAATAAGTTGTAAACACCTACTTGTAGAAACGTCATTAATGGATTTAAAGGATGACTTATGTTGTTTACCCTTAGAGCATGCATCACAAATTTTATCATTTGAGAACTTAATTTTGGGTGAACCTCTAACTAGATCTAGGGAAACTATTTTTTCTAAAACACTAATTCTAGCATGTCCTAGTTTCCTATTCCATAGCCATGCATCATTTTCATTTTGAGCTACTAAACATGCATGGGATGTATGTATGTCATCTAAATGCACCATGTAAATGTTACCTATGTGATGACCTATGGGCATAACATTATTTGATTTAATGTCAACAATTTTGCACCCATTTTTATCAAATAAGACATTAAATCCTTTATCACATAATTGGCTTATGCTCAACAAATTATGTTTAAGACCATCGACATACAAGACATTTTCAATAAGAATGGTAGAGTGATTACCTATGGAGCCAATACCTTTAATGTGGCCTTTGGAGTTGTCACCAAATGTCATCACTCCTCCACTTTTTGGCTTTAAGTCCATGAATCTACTCTTGTCTCCGGTCATATGCCTCGAGCATCCACTATTAAGGTACCAAGAATTTTGACTTTGTGCTTTGGCCTTGTAGCAATGCTCCCCCATGGAGGATTCCTCCTCAAGTGCCATGAGGCAAAGGTTGGCCACTTCTTGTTCGTCATCCTCGTATGATTCCTCATCACTCCAAGTAGCAAGCTTGGCTTTGAGCTTCTTCTTCTTCTCAAAGCACTTCTTCTTGAGTTGAGGGCACTCCGAACGAATGTGACCGGGCTTTTTGCACTCGAAGCAAATGATTTGATCCCTCTCTTCTTCTTTGTTTTTACCCTTGAAGTCCATCTTTCTTTGAATCTTTCTTCCTCGGTTGGACCTCATGAATCGTGAGAATCTTTTGGCTATCATAGCCAATTCTTTTAAATCCTCCTCCTCACTAGAAGTGCTCTCCTCAAGTAATGAAGCTTTGAGAGCCACTCCCATTTTCTTCTTCTTTTCTACCTCTAGCTTCTCCACTCTTTTCTCTTCCTTCTTCTTTTCTTCTTCCCTTCCTTGCTTCATAATTTCATGAGTAAGGAGAGAACCCACTAGCTCATCAAGTTTTAGAGTCTTCAAGTTTTTGGCCTCGATGATGGCGGTTCTCTTCCCATCCCAAGATTCGGGAAGTGAGTAGAGTAGCTTTCGGACAAGTTTGTCTTCCGGGATAGTCTCTCCAAAGCCCTTAAGCCCGTTGACGATGGTTGAGAAGCGATCGAACATCTTGGACACCGTTTCGTCGGGCTCCATCTTGAAATTCTCATAACTAAGATTGAGAATTCCAATCTTGGTCTTCACATCATTGGTTCCTTCATAGGTGGTCTCTAAAGTATCCCACACTTCCTTGGCACTTTCAATGGCGGAGACTTTGGAGTGGATGTCGGGACCGAAAGAACAAAAGAGCATGTGAAGAGCTTTGTCATTTATTTGGATCTTCTTCCTCTCATCTTCACACATCTCGATCTTCTTCTTTAGAACCAACTTTCCTTCATCATCTCCCTTCAATGGAATGTAGGGACCATCTTCAATGACATCCAAAACCAAATAATCATTAGACTTGATGAAGAGGCGCATTCGGTTCTTCCAAAATGGATAGTTGTCACCATTGAAGAATGGCGGTTTTGTAGTGGATTGAGACTCGTACATGCTAGATCTATAGGTAGATGTCATGGCTTGATTTTTGGATGATCACACTCTTCTTAGGAACTCCTCTTGTGGTTGTTAATCCTTCAAAGAGGTAGGCTCTGATACCAATTGTTGAGTGGATCGAATGATTGATATAAACCAAGAGGGGGTGAATTGGATTTTTAGACTTTTTGGTAGTGGAATTGACAATTAAAAATGGTAGACAATGGAATTTAGTGTGGTTCAAGTTCCAATCAAACTTTACATCCACTACCTTAGCTTCACTAAGGATTTTCAACAATTCCATTAATTGCTCTTCCCCTTTTTTAGGCTAAGGTGGTAACCGTTACAATATCGGTCAAATTTTCTACCCAAAATTTGACCCAATCCTCACACAAGAATAACAAAGAGGTTGTTGGCTAAAAAAAGTATCTCTCAATACACAAAGTAGCCCAATTACAAGCACTCAACCCAATTGAAAGGATAAGAATGAAAATTACAATTGGGGTTACAAGACAATAATGGGATTTAGGCACAAATGCTTGAATTTGATGTTTGGATGTTTGCTTTAGGATTAATAGTTGTTGTTGAAGCTTTTAGAGGTCCTTTTCATACCTTCTCATTGAATTCTAGCCGTTGTGGTTGTTGCATTCATCAATAGAGTCGTGGGAGATGTTATCTTCCCTCCATAAATGTAGTCTGCAACCACCCGTTTCGAAACGCCCGATCATGTTTCGAAACAAATCAAAAAAGAAAGAACTGTAGGGACCAAAACGATTACGATTTTTCGATACGCTAAGAGCCGTTTCGAAACACGTTTTGAAACATTTAGCCACTGTCAAAGCTCGTATCGAAACGGACTGAAGGTGTTTCGATACGCCTTAACGATCAGTATAAAATTAGTTAAAATTAGTTAAAAACTTCAACGGTCATATTTTTTTTAATCGGGCTTGAATGCCGTTTCGAAACGTTTGAGGTCGTTTCGATACTACCGTATTGAAACGGGTCAAACCGTCTCGATGTTCTTAAGCCGTTTCAAAACCCGTTTCGATACACGTTCCGAAACACAAGTTCACAGTTTCAAAAGTGTTACAGAACGTCTAGGACCGTTCCGAAACGGTGACTCGAAAATCACTGTTTTGGCTTCAAGAACACTTAGAAATGTTTTGACAAATTAAGTTTTTACCTTAGGCATTTTTCTTTAAACATATAGAGAGGTTTGAGGACTTAAAAATTCGTTTTCTCATTTTCAATTTAGTCCTTAAATTCTTTAGTTATATCAAAAATCAATTTATTGGTTTCACAGAAAACAAGCCTCATAGTCTCAAATCCGATAAGAGGAAACTTACTGATTACCTTGATTTGTAGAGATTGCCGAATAACCATTCTAAATGTTCCGTTCTCTTGTGATCTATACGTGTTACCTTAATGTGAGTTCGATCTAGTTTTAGGACTAGATTGGTTGGGAAAACATGAAGCCTGGGTAGATTGTCAAAATCGAAGATTGTACTTACGGGGTTTAGGAAAAGAATCCATTCTGTTTATAGACAAGAAACCGACATCTATTTTCGCCGCTATGGCTTTGCAAGATGAGTTTAATTTCGGTTTGCTTGAAATGCCAATTGTATCTGAATTCACTGATGTTTTTCCCGAGGAACTCCTTGGCCTACCTCAAACTAGAGAAGTTGAATTCAAGATTGAAGTTTAACTTGGGACTAATCTTGTGTCCATTACGCCCTATCGGATGGCACCTATTGAACTTAAAGAATTGAAGAAGAAAATCTAAGAACTCGAGGACAAGGGATTCATTCGACCCAGTATATCTCCCTAGGGGTGCTCCTATCTTGTTCGTGAAAAAGGACGGTACGATGCGGCTTTGCATCGATTACCAACAGCTGAACAAAGTAACGATAAAAAACAAATAACCTCTACCTAGGATCGAAGATTTGTTCGATCAACTCAAACACGCAGCCGTATTCTTCAAGATTGATCTCCGATCTGGTTACTATCAAATGAGGGTGAAAGAAGAAGATGTGCCCAAAACTGCTTTTCTAACTCGATATGACATCGAATTTCTGGTAATGCCATTCGGTTTAACAAATGCCCCAGCTGCGTTCATGGACCTGATGAATCGAGTATTCAAACCTTATCTCGATAAGTTCGTTTTTGTTTTTATGGAAGATATCCTTATCTACTCCCGGAACAAGGAAGGACATGTGTTGATCATCTTCGGATTGTGCTTCACACGCTCTGAGAACACCAACTATTCGCCAAGTTCACTAAGTGTGAATTTTGGTTATCCGAAGTCTCATTCCCCGGACACGTCATTTCATCCGATGGAATCAAATTTGAATCTAAGAAAATCCAAGCCATCCTTGATTGGAGACCTCCGAGAAATGTGAGCGAGGTCCGAAGTTTTCTCGGTTGAGCCGGGTATTATCGAAGATTCGTGAAAGGGTTCTCTGTGATTGTCGTTCCGTTAACCAAACTCCTTCGAAAGAATGAAGTCTTCGAGTGGTCAGAAAAGCAGCAACGAAGCTACGACCAACTCAAGCAAGCTTTGACATATGCCTCAGTTCTTATTCAACCCGAATCGGGAAAAGAGTTCGTGGTGTACAGCGATGCATCACACTCAGGCCTTGGTTGCGTTTTGATACAAGAAAGCAACGTGATTGCATATGCCTCCCGAAAACTAAAGCCACACGAAATGAACTATCTTACACATGACCTTGAGCTTGCGTCTATTGTGTTCGCACTCAAAATCTTGCGGTGCTACCTGTACGGTGAAAGGTGCAAGTTGTTTACCGATCACAAAAGCCTCAAATATCTACTCACTCAAAAAGATCTGAATCTTAGACAAAGAAGATGGTTGGAATTACTCAAAGATTATGATCTGACCATCAACTATCATCCGGGAAAAGCCAATGTGGTTGCCGACGCTTTGAGTCGAAAACCGAACCTCGGAAAGTTACTCGAAATTCTCGAAAATCTGCAAACGTTCAATCTTGAAATCCAATTGAACCATTCAAATTCCTTCTTGATAAACAAGGAAGGATCCGAATATCTCCTTGTCCAACAAAGGAACCATTCGAATAGTATCTTGCATTCTAAGTAACATGTTTGATTTGTTTATCTGTAGCTCCTTTGGCTATCAACGCTCATTTTCGACTATGCAAGGCTTAGAATTATCTATGTGAACTCCAAGTCCAATCTACTTTAATCACAAGGATCAAAGAACTACAACAAGTTGATCCGAAACTTCAGAAAATCATTTCTAAGCTTGAGTCTAATCGTGATTTCTCCGTTAAATCTAGCGGTCTTCTATACTTAAAAGATCAAACCTGTGTTCCTAATGGTAAATAATTACAAGATGAAATCCTACAAGAAGCACATCAAAGTTATTTCTCGATCCACCTTGGATCGGTTAAGATGTACAAGGATCTCAAGCCCTTGTATTGGTGGCCTGGAATTAAATCAGCTACCAACGGCTATGTCTCGAAGTGCTTGAAATGCTAACGTGTGAAAGCCGAGCACCGAGTTCCTACCGGATTGTTCCAATCTCTCGAATTTCCACAATGGAAACGAGAACGAACCACAATGGATTTTGTATCCGGTCTTCCTTGCTCCCCCAAGAAAGTGTGACGCTATCTGGGTAATCGTCGATAGATTCACCAAGTCTGCTCATTTCATTCTAGTCCGTATGAATTATAGTTTGGAAACTCTGGTTGATCTCTACATCCGGGAAATCATCCGTTTGCACGGAGTTCCCATCTCATCTGTCTCCGATCGAGATCCCCGATTCACAGCTCGTTTTTGGAGGACTCTTCAACGAGCTCTTGGCACCAAGTTGAACCTGATTACGAATTTCCATCCGCAAAGTGATGGACAATCCGAGCGAGTGATTCAAGTTCTTGAAGACATACTTCGAGCTTGTATCATCGACTTCGGAAAGAACTGGAAAAATCGTTACCATTAGTCAAATTCGCCTACAACAATAGCTTCCAATCTTCGATTCAAATGGCTTCTTTTGAAGCATTGTATGGCAGAAGATTCCGAACTCCTCTCTATTGGTCCGAACTCGGAGATAACAAGGTGTTAGGACCACAATTGCTTCGGGAAACCGAAGAATAAGTTCAAATGATTCACTCCCGTTTGAAGCAAGCTTTCGATATACAAAAGTCATACGCTGATCTAAAGCGTAGGGACATCTAACATGAAATCGAAGACAAGGTGTTTCTTAAAGTCTCCCCGTGGAAGAAAGTGTTCCGGTTCGGTAAAAGAGGAAAGCTAAGTCCCCGTTTTATCGGACCATTTGAAGTTATCAAAAGAATTGGTCATGTGGCTTATCGACTCTCACTTCCTTTCAAGTTCGACAAAATTCACAATGTATTCCACGTCTCGATGCTCAGACAAGATCGGTCTGATCCATCGCACATTCTTGAGCTTGAAGAAATTGAACTTAATCCTGCCTTTCATATGAAGAAGAGCTTGTCCTAATTCTTGATCAAGAAGTTAAAATACTTCGAAACAATAACGTTCCCCTCGTTAAAGTTTTGTGAAGAAATCATAAACTGTAACCCCCTTAGCCCGGCCTAGACGGTTGACCCGGACTACGAAGATTACACGGGGAAAACCAATGTCAACCCGAAAGTCAACCTTGATTAACGACCCTTTTTTCGTTTTAAACTTGTCTAGATGCACATTTAACCTAGGCATACTCTTGAGATAAGCATACTAAAAAATCACAGCAATCGAAACACAATACGGAACCCAATTGCACAACATACGAATTTAGGGACCATTTTGTAAATACTAGAAATTAAGAGGACTTTACCAATTTTTAAGTTACCATTATGAAATTAGTCATATTTCATGCCTCTCTGCCAAATTTCACCTTAATCGGACATCTCAAACTCAAACAATTGCACATACAAAAATCAGGACTAAAACGTAAAGCTTGCAAACTTCAAAACCATTCAAATCAGTGCCCAACGGTCAAGTGTTTCGAAACGGGGTTATCCCGTTCAGAAACGGGGCTTGGCAGTAGCCAAAGTGTTTCGAAACACCTCTACCCGTTTCGAAACACCCAGGCCAAATCAAGCACCTGTTTCGAAACAGGCAAGGGTGTTTCGAAACACCCTGCCCAGAAACAGCAGATAGGCCTGATTTAACACATCTAAACCCCATCGAACATGCTCCAAATCAATCCTAAACAAAGCAACAACATGCCAAGCATCATAACTACCAAATTGCATTAAAATCTAGATACAAAACCACCCCTAGGTGCACCAACTCTTTCAACACATCCAACACTTAATCATGCTTTTAAAACAAGAAGCATAGCATAACGACTTATGAATAAGAAGATTCAAACGTTGCAAGCGTTAAACCACATAGTTCCAAATCACAAACCACACTTGTCCAACATACACAATCTCATTAATCATCAACATAAAAGAATCTCCCCCCATTGCCTTTATTATCTATAGCTATTAACCGAGACATACATCTCAAGTGGAGCTCTCCTTGAATCCATTGCTTCTTGCTGTCCCAACTTCAAATATCTGCATTGATGGACAAAAAGGAGCGTAAGCACATAATGCTTAGTGAGGAATGCTCAAAACCAAAACACCATCAATGCAGCGAGTCATAAAACCTCTTTAAAAAGTAAACACATTTCGATAAACCAAAGCAGTGTTTGAAAACCCCTTTTTAAACAACATGCTTTAAATCATGCATTGCTCAAACATGAAAACCAACCCTTAGCTTAGAAAAGCTAAGTAACTCACTTCAAAGCACATCCTTGCAAAACCATCAATTTAACCTTTCCATGCATGAACATCATATGCAAAGTTAAATACAAATTCCTTGGAAAACACTTCCACTTCACATTATACTTTTCTCATTCTTGAAAATCATCTCAAAGCAAGAAACCTTTGAAAACCACTTACTCCTTCAATCTAGCTCATGCATTAAACAAATGCAATACATGAACCACAAAATCAACATTTGCATTACATGCCTTTAAAAACAAGCCTTCACAAGACTTCAATGCATTAAAGAGATTCCCATGCACATATGCACCATTCTTAATATAAGATAAACACTTGTACAAGTTAACAAGTAATGCATGCATTCTCAGAAAACCACACACTTCCCATGCAACCATGCATCATTTCAAGCATCTCATGCTTCATTACATTCAAGAACATTATATTGGCTTCCAAGTGATAATTCACAAACCATCATAACACAAGACACAATCGGATACGCGGATTACAAGCGTTGTCCCACACGCTCCATACACACTTCCGAACAACACAAGGTGGTGTTTACCGGTACAATCACAACTCCCTCAACACCTGTGATGGAGTTTAACGGTACAATCACAACCCCTCAACATCACTCATCGAAAGTTGTATAACACACTAGCGAGAGCCGGGACACATCACAAGGCTTACACATGGAAGCTACCACAACCATTGTAATCACCTTAACCAAGCTCACACACGGGAGCAACCCTCCACCGTTGTGACACTTAACAAAGTCCACCCACGAGAGCCACCCTCCATCGTGGTGACTTTTAACAAGGTTCACCCACGAGAGCCATCCTCCATCGTGGTGACACCAATTTCCTCAATCGCTAGGATTCTTGGATGGAGTTTACGGTACAATTACAACCCCATCGACATCCAAGGCGACTCAATTCACGGTGCACCCAATCCTATAGCCGGCTAACTATATCCGATTAAAGTAACCAAGAACCACTTACATCACTTGCCAATATAACCATTTACCACATTAATCCATTGTTTTTACAAGCATAACCAAAATGCCAAAACCACCAATTACCATCATCACTTCACTGTTTTGAAGCATTAAACAAAGCCATTAAACAACATGCAACACTATGCATCAATTCCACAATTCCAATGTACAAAACAAAGGATCTCTTACCTTGAGCATCCTTCACACATGACTTTCAAAACCAGCATTAAACCATGCTAAAATATGCTTTCAAAACAGAATTTAAACATGCAAATCACATGCATTGCATCCAACAATCACAAGTGCTTTAAAAACCAATTCATATCACAAACCAAGAGAGAAATTCCATTTACTTACTCTTGAGCTTAGCTAAGTTGTTTAGACTTAAACTAAGATCCCAAAAAACCTTCAAACATTGGTTTCAAAGCTGAAAACCCAACTTCACTCACCGATACGCAAACTAGGCTAGCCAATAAGCCTTCCAAGCATCCGAAACCATCAACGCCACCTCTATTGCTAACGGATCATTCTCCCCTGTTTCAAGCACATAACAACAGAGGATTAATGCATCATTATGCATTAAAAACACCAGCAACACACCTAAACTCGCTGCTCTTTGCAAATCCAACATTTCGGCTACCAAACACAACCGAAATCACATCCAAACACTTCCAAAACTTAACCCAGCCAAGATCCATCACTTCTAACCATTTTTAAACATCAATTAACATCCAAAATAAACCCAAACTCATCCTTATACCTCCAGCATTAACAAAACACCAAGATCACCCCAAAAACCACCATTTTCACAAGTAAAAACTTAGGAAAATCAACCTATTCGGGATTGCATTGATTAAACCTCAATCACACATCATTTAGACATCCAAAAT
The DNA here is from genome assembly GCA_958450335.1 of Hibiscus tridactylites. Lineage (NCBI taxonomy): Eukaryota > Viridiplantae > Streptophyta > Magnoliopsida > Malvales > Malvaceae > Hibiscus > Hibiscus tridactylites. The sequence continues at coordinate 42,126,553 of OY288289.1, read as the reverse complement.
ACATCAAAAAGACATCTCAAAACAGAGCCCAATCATCCAATACAAATTTCTTCAAAATTAAATCCAAATCTTGCATTTTAAGCCAAAATCAAGATCACAACATTAAAACCTTTAATAAAACTTAATTTAAGGATTGAGAACTTGGGAATTTCAGTAAAGAACTGAGTATTTAGAGGAGAAGGACGTTCATACCTCTAAATGTGGATTTCTCCTTGTTTAGAGCCAAAATCCTTGAAAATTCATTAAGCAAATGATGAGGATTTGATGTAGAAATGATTAGGAATCATTTAGGAATTGAAATCTCAACTTTAGGTGTGAAAATCAAAGGAAAAATTGCTGTGAAAATGTGTTTGGCTGAGGGAATTTTGAGAGAAAATGAAATGGGAAAATTTTGGTAAAAGTTAGTTATGAAACTAAAAATATCTTTTTCCCTCTTTCCTTTTTATTAAATAAACATTAAATGAGTCTTTAAAAATCAAGAAAAATCTGGAGAAATCCTCCCTTAGGTAAATTAGCTCCTTAAAGATTCAAAGTTTCAATCCTTTTAAAACAGTCATGAACTTTCCAAAAATTACATTTTAGTCACTAACTCAAAATGTCATATTTCCAAACCTCATTTTGTAAAGTTGATTTCACCACCCTCTTATATATATTAAAAGATGATTTTTAGATATTTTTCCATATTTTTAATGCATCCCGAACTAGGCTTTCCTTAAAACCACCTTTTATATTCGAACCGAAAATCCGACTGGTCCGGCTCAAACCCAAAACTTCTAAGCCCAAAATTGGGGTGTTACATAAAGTCGAAGAGGCTACGTGGGAACCCGAGGTTACGATGCGAAAGCAATATCCTCATCTATTCAATTCAGGTAAATTCGAGGGCGAATTATTTTAAGGGGGAGGAGTTGTCACACCCTAAAACCACCCTAGAAGAAATCATAAGAAATTAAAAAAATGAAAAGTGGAAATGTAACCTATAATATGACATATAGCATAAGAAAGTGGGTTATTAGTAGGATAACATATAATATGACATATAGCATAAGAAAGTGGGTTATTAGTAGGATAACCTATAATATGACATATAACATAAGAAAATGGGTTATTAGTGGGATAACATATAATATGACATATAGCATAAGAAAGTGGGTTATTAGCAGGATAACCTATAATATGACATATAACATAAGAAAGTATGTTATTAGTAGGATAACCTATAATATGACGTATAGCATAAGAAAGTGTGTTATTAGTAGGATAACCTATAATATGACATATAACATAAGAAAGTGGAATATTAGTGGGATAACCTATAATATGACATATAGCATAAGAAAGCGGGTTATTAGTGTGATAACCTATAATATGATATATACCATAAGATAGTGGGTTATTAGTGGGATAAACACTTGGTTTACAATGAAGCCATGTGTCAAGGAAGATGACACACAACTAACAAGCATGCAAAATCAACATATGTTCTCATATTTTCTTCATTTACCTTATACAACCGAGAATAACAAAGAGAGAGATAGAGAGAGAGAATTTGAGAGCTTGAAAATCTGGAAAAATAGAAGCAAAACAAGAAGACAAATTTAAAGTTTGAGGGCTGGAAATTGTACTTAGATTGCATGCATATTCGTACAATTCAAGTAAGTGTCTAATATGTTACCCGATTTTGTCCATGAATTTATATTGTTATCTTGATGAATTCTGAGTTTGATTTATCTGAAAATTTATGTTTGAAAGTGTTAAAATGGTTTTGAGAAAATGTAGAAGTAGCTGGTAAAATAAGATTAGGGGGTAGAAGTCAAGAAAATAAGTTATAAGGAGCTTAAAAGAGAAATTAGTGTAATCTGCCCAGCACTACCCTGTTCTGGACAATGACCTTTAAAAATTCACCAAAAATAAAATACATGAAATTTAGACCTTAAATTTTTATATAAAAAACTTGGGTATGTCTAGTTTAACTAAAAACAAACGGCACTAAAATTTGATATCTATAAAAAAAATCTGGAACCGAAATTGTGGAAGTGTTACAAACTGTTCAGAACTGCAAATGGCCTATGTTTAATTAATAAATTGTATTTTTTGAGAAATGAGAAAAATATGTACCATACATGGATTTAAAGCTGAATGAATAAGCTTTCTGGATTGGTAAAGAAATCTAAATTTGGACTTGTGAGTAAAAAGATATGGCCAAAATAGTGACTAGTGCTCAAACTGCCAGATTAGGGTTAATTTTATATGTTTAAGTGTTTGTGATTGTATAAATGCATTATATGGTCGAAATGAATTCTAATATGATTTGTATATGATTTGTTTGAATGTTTAAGAGCAAGAGTGTGAAGATTACTTGGAGGATTCAAGAGTTGGATAACCAAATAGAAAGGCAAGAGCATAGTGATCAAGGAAACAACATAACTTGGAGTATTGTGAGTGTAGTTGATTTTAGGGTTAGGATTAGTGTCCTAACAGTGGCGAATCTAGAAAAATATTATTGACTGGGCCAATATAAATAGAAATTAAATATGAATAAAATTCGACTTGAAAAAATTTAAACCTTTTGAGTTAGAAAATTTTAGATTTTTTGAATAAGTCAAAAATTGATTTGAATAACTCAATTTTTTTTAGTAATTAGTGGATTGATTTTTCATGTTCAAGTAAAGTGCTTCAACCATGTATGATATATGTATAACACATATGAAAAGTATAAAAGATATATATAGTTGTAGAAAGTCATTTAAATTAGAACCAATTAGTACCATAATATTTATTTACAATTAAATTTGAACATAAACTCTAACAACTTAACACGAAAAGAAATCAAATAAAGTTTAAGTTATAAAATATAACTCGTTAACTTAAATAATTCAAAATATTTTAACTTGACTCATTTTAATTGAGAAAAACTTCAATACACAGGCTGTGTAAACTAACAAGCGTTTTAGTTGTAGGGGTTTGGGTTGTAGGTTTTAGAATTTAAGGTCAATATTTATAATTTGAGATCTAGATTTAGAATTTAGAGTTTAATTTTAATTTATAGTATAAATAAGCAGACTTGTATAAAATAAGTTTATAGTATAAATTATACTCTATCAAATTTAAACCCTATTTTTATTTACCTAAAACTTAAAATATATTATAATTTTTTTTAAGAAAACCCACCATTTATTATTTTTTAATGAAGTATAAGAATTATGGGGCGGGCCAGGGCCAAGGTAGGCCTAGGCCTGGATTCGCCACTGTGTCCTAACCAATGTTTTAAGTTTATATGATTATTTCACGTGAAGTATGAAATGAATCTAATAAGGTTTTGGTAATAAAAATGTAATGGAAGAAGGAATAAATGAAATGGGATATTATGTTACATATTTAGTGCTAGTTAACATTTTTGGTGATCAATGTACTTTGCTATGAGATGTTGGCTATATGTGCTTCATGATATGAACTTATAAGTGATTTTATGCTACTGTTTTTGATGAATTCATGAGTGAAATGACATGATATACTTGCTGGAAATTGCTCGAATGATGACCTTGAATAGGTCTAGTGTATTGGTGATATGTACATGCTATATGACCTTGTAAATTATTTGTGAAACACTTAGTTTATATTGTTAGAATTTAAAAGACTTAATAAGTCCTTGGTTGACTAGTGGTCCTTAGGTAGAAGGGCATGCCTTAGAGTCTTGAGCTCTACTAATTTAGTACTTTATGTACTCTCTGTTAAATGTGGTTAGTCACCTACTGATGCTTTGTGCATCTACTGTTACATGTTAATGTTATATGGTGTAGTTAGACACTTTGATACAATTGTGTATATACCGATTACTGATGCTTTGTGCATCTACTGTTATATATTGGTACTTGGTACCTATCGACTTGATTACTTAGTCCATCTAATAATCCAAGGCAAAACCTAAGAAACTTGTAATAAAACTTTACATAATCAATGAAAAGATGATATGTCATAAGGTTACATGTTACATGAAATGATATGGACTGTGAGCCTATTCAAATATATGCTTAAATGTGATCAAATGAGATGATATGATGATGTATTATACATTATTATATGAAATGCACATGAACTTGTAGGGAAGTACCCTATTCTAATGAAATAAAAAAAATGAGATCATGCTTTGGTTGAATGTTACATGATGTTCTATAACATTATTGAGATGAAATTAGTCTATATGAATGAATTACATGAGGTTATGCTTAATTGCTATTGGTTATGATCATGTTTATATGATTTTGATGTTGTTACATGAAATGAATTAGCTAGGTGTGACTTGATTGGTGTTAAGCATAGCTAAGTAACCTTGATCATATGCAATAATACATTAAAAGATTGAATTGGTAAGTATAGAAACTGCCTCACTAAGTACGTATTGTACTTATCACTCTCATGTTTCCTTCTTCCAAAATAACATGTTTTTGATTCCAAAAGCTATCTAATCTGATCACAAGTTAAGACTCAAGTATGATATAGCTTTTCTAAACTCATAGATGGTGGCATAGTTACATATATATAGTGTCACATGTATTTTGGATCTTTGTATATATTAAGATAAGATTTACATGATATGTAATGTATGAAACGATGTTTGGATGGTTTATATATATATATATATATATATATGACCAAATTTGAAATGATTTTGCAAATGATGTTTATAGTTTATATGTTGTTATATGATGAACTGCCATGGATCATGATATGAATGGTTGATTAGGTGATATTGCATCTAGAATCCTTCTTAAATTGGTTGAGTAATTAGAATGGTTCATGATGTTATAGATTGGCAATGCTTCTAGTTGTTTGTTATTGAATGATATTAAAATTGATCCTAGATGTTGGTTGTATGATTTGAATGGTCTTAGGGTGCTATAGTGTCCATTTCGAATGGTGAATTTGTTGTCTGTTTACATGTATATATATTGTTTGAATAATGTTTGATGTTAGATTGATCATGATATAGGTAATGTGTTTACAAGTTGTAAAGCATTCGAATAGGCTATGTGAATTATGTTAATTGCAATATATTATAAGTTGATTTAGATTGGAAAATATGGTATGGTTGTTGAATGTAAAAGCATGATTGAGATGTTACCATAATCGTTTGACATTTGAATTTAGCAACATGTAAATAAGGATGCTGTGTTAAGTTAGCTTATATGTTTATGTATGTTTAAGTTTGTAATCCATTTGATAGTGAAATTAAATGTTTTATTAGCCCACCATTTTTATGTTCTAAGTTGAGAAATTTATAATTGATATGAAGTTATATGTTATGATATCCCGTTTGCCCGAATCTGTTCTGTTAAAACGTAACACCCTTTCGCTCTTATCCCGGGCGAGGGGTGTTACAGTTATTGTTAAGTCCGAATAAATAACATCTTCAGTTGTTACTGCTAGAGTAATGATGTGAATTTATTATTATTATTCGATCACATAGAAATTCAACCAACTATCTTCAAATAACAATAAATTTACTTGTCAGCTAAATACTTAAAACTATTATTTTTAATTTCACTTTATCATTTTAACGAATAATAACTAAAAACAATATTAATTATATGTATTTGATCCAGATTAGTCAATCAATGAGTTGAATACAAGTGTTTATATAAAAAAATGCATATACTAATGACATTACAAAAAATCAAGGGACAAAAATATTTAATCTGAATTAAATTAAAGGGGGTCAAACAGTGCAAGGACTTAAACCAGAATTAGACAAAAGTAGTAAGAAAAAGTTTTCTTAATGGAAAGGGTTAATATACATTTGGGTACCTAAAACTTGACTTCAAGATTAGATTTTATACCTAAACTTGTTTTGGGTCCAATTTGGTATCTAAACTTAACTTTAAGATTCAATTTAGTATTGAAACACTTTTATTGGTACAATTAGGTACCTAAATTTGGCTTATAGGTTCAAGATCGGTACCTAAACTTGATTGTTTGGTCCAAATTGATACTTATGGTTTTTAACCATTTTGAACCAATAAGTAAAGTTTGTGTACCTATTTAAACTAAAAAGCCAAGTTCAGCTAGCTATTTAGATTAAAAATATTTTAGGTACCAAATTGAACTTTGGTGCCAAGTTTAACTACCTAATTGGACCAAAAAAATGAAGTACCAAATTGAATCTTGAAACCAACTACAATGATCAAAATGTATATTTACCTGAAGAAAAAGAAAAGAAAATATGGATGGATGAGAAACAGTAAAACCAGTTTAGAGCGCGGTTGAAGCGTTCCTTATGGTTATAGCCATAAAAGAATTGTACGACCGAAGGACACGGTAAAAAGTTTAAAAACACTCACAAAGTTTTGCGTATCAATTTTAAATTTCAAAAAGTTTTTATCATTTATCACTTGCCATTTCTTTTCTGGAACCTAAAGGGCCGTCTGTTTAGATCATCTTTCTTTGAATTTCCCGTTTTTGCCATTTGCTTTGCGCAGGTGATTTTCTGTTTCTCTTCTGTTTGGTTCACGAGAAAACATAGGCAAAAATGAAAGAAGATAATAAAACGAATATTTCAACATTCCTGTTTTGTTATATACTACGCATATTGTTTGTTTTTGGTCAGTTTTCATGTTGCATTGTATTGATTTCATAGGCACTGTAGTTATCTGTTCTTTATTTTCTTAAAAAAATTGGATCATTTATGATTTTCTAGATTTCAATGATTGCATCTAAGATGATTTTCAGTTTCTCTTCTGCTTGGTTCATGAGAAAATAGGGAAAAAATAAAGGATGAAATATAAACTAAGATTCCTGTTTATTTATGCAATCCATATATTATTTGATTTCGATCCGATTTTCATTTGGCATTGTGTTTATTAAGTAGGAATTGTTTGTATCTGTAATTTAGTTTAATTTTTTTTTATTTTAGTTTTGGTCCTTAATGGATTTTAGTTAATTTATGATTCTTTATCTTCTAATTATTGCATCCAGGATGCTTAATGGTTTCTATTGTCATTGATTTCATGGAGTATCTTTTTTTTATTAATCAAAAAGATTGAAGAAGATGAGAATACATGATTCTAAGAAGGGGTTCAGTTCTTTACTTTAATCATAATATTCTTGAAACATATCTTTTGTGATGGATTTTTCATTCTGAAATTTTCATTGAAAGTGATGGTTGTGAAATTGTGACTGTTTATCTTATTGTCGTGATGTTGATGTAATTTTGATGTTCTATTTCAGCTGGTGATACAAGATGGCTGAGGGTGAAGATATCCAACCACTTGTATGCGATAATGGAACCGGAATGGTTAAGGTATAGTTATAGGATTCACCATCTTTGGTACATGTATGAATTGTACTGTGTTCTAAGCAATATTGCTAGAAATTTTTATTTTTCTTGATGTAACTGTATTTGACACTCATTCCTGAGTCCGACAAATAGATATAGAGATAGACATAGGTACTTATATCCAACACTCAAACTCGGATGGAAATTGTCTACCCCTTATTATGCCCCCACTTAAAAATAGTGGGTTTAGAGTTTAAGGTTAGGGTTTAGGGAATTAGGGGTAGAGTGTATTTTTTAGAGTGTAAGGTTTAGAGTTTAGGATGCGAAAATTAGGGTTAGCGTTTAGAATTTAATTTTTAAATAATTTTTAGTGTAGGGCATAGTCTATTTCGCATAGAAGGGGGCATGATTAGGGGCAGAAGACTTTTACCCCTCGAACTCGGGTTTGATTAACTTTGGTTTCAAGCTTTATGTAGTATCTTTTCCTAGTGATGCATTTAAATCTCTTTAGGCTGGATTTGCTGGGGATGATGCACCAAGGGCTGTGTTCCCTAGTATTGTGGGTCGTCCACGTCACACTGGTGTGATGGTTGGAATGGGTCAGAAAGATGCATATGTTGGGGATGAGGCTCAGTCCAAGCGTGGTATTCTCACTCTTAAATATCCAATTGAACACGGTATTGTTAACAACTGGGATGATATGGAAAAGATTTGGCATCATACCTTTTACAATGAACTCCGTGTGGCTCCGGAAGAGCACCCAGTTCTTCTCACTGAGGCACCTCTGAACCCGAAAGCCAATCGTGAGAAAATGACCCAAATCATGTTTGAGACCTTCAATGCACCTGCTATGTATGTTGCTATCCAGGCTGTTCTCTCACTCTATGCAAGTGGTCGAACAACTGGTAAGCCATTCATTACTCTCGATCTCATGTATAACACTTGATTAAAACAATCTCAGTTGAATTTGCATTTGGTTTGAGGAATTCTCAACTTTATGTAGGTATTGTTCTGGACTCTGGAGATGGTGTGAGCCATACTGTCCCCATTTATGAAGGATACGCCCTCCCACATGCCATCCTCCGAATTGACCTTGCAGGACGTGACCTTACTGATGCCCTTATGAAAATCTTGACCGAGCGCGGTTATTCGTTTACCACTACGGCTGAACGTGAAATTGTGAGGGATGTGAAAGAGAAGCTGGCATACATTGCACTTGATTACGAGCAAGAGCTGGAAACTTCCAAAACTAGCTCTTCCATCGAGAAGAGCTACGAGTTGCCGGATGGCCAGGTGATCACAATTGGTTCCGAGCGTTTCCGTTGCCCTGAAGTCCTTTTCCAGCCTTCCATGATCGGGATGGAAGCTGCTGGCATTCATGAAACGACATACAATTCTATCATGAAGTGTGACGTGGATATCAGGAAGGATTTGTATGGAAACATTGTTCTCAGTGGTGGAACGACCATGTTTCCTGGAATTGCTGACAGAATGAGCAAGGAAATCACTGCCTTAGCCCCAAGCAGCATGAAGATTAAGGTGGTAGCTCCACCTGAAAGGAAATACAGTGTCTGGATTGGAGGCTCTATCTTGGCATCTCTCAGCACTTTCCAGCAGGTATTATTGACTTAATCAACTGATACATCCAATCCTGAAACTCATATTTGACATAATATGATTTGATTATAGAAAGCCAACAAGCTAAACTTCATCCCAACCTGAAATAATTAAACTCACAATGACTTCACATGAAAACTCAAACCCAAGTACCTTGAATCTAAACTTGAAATCACCCAAAAATTTAATATAGGAGTTGTTCCAACCTAAAAATAACCCGGCATGCCAAACTAACCAGTTTAGCCTAAAGATTTTGCAACTCAATAGGGAACTGTGTTCTATATTTGTCAATAGATGAGGGAATTTGGGACATTTGTTTTTGCTAGAAATGATTCTCTAATCGTTGAAATTTGCTTATGCATCTCGAAAAAGGCTCTCGGCTGGGAAGAATTTGGGTAAAGAGTGTTGAATGTCCTATACAATCTCATTATCACTCATCACATTCTCTCCAGTAAGCTTCTTAGTTCATACACATTTAAGGCATTTACTGAATGTGATTTATAACGCAGATGTGGATTGCTAAGGCAGAGTATGATGAATCTGGTCCATCTATTGTGCACAGGAAATGCTTCTAATTCTTCAGAATTCAAAAAGGCCTGAAAGTAATCAATGTGTTGGTTTTTTGGCTTAACAAATTCAAGCTCCTAAGTTTTTAAACTATAAGTTCTCTTATTTTTTTTCGTTTATTCTATTTCTCTTTTTTATGGCCATTTTGTTATGAAGTATAAAAAATGGTGGAGATAATGGTAGATGCCAAATTCATTTTTTTGATGTTTTATTTTCCTATAGCTGTTCTTGAACGACTTTCATTGAATGCCATCATCCCAGCGTTGTTGTTTTTTGCATTTTTTTTTTACCTTAAGAAGCTTCCTTTAGCAACGCTTTAAATTTTAGGGTAAATAACAATTAAGCTGCTCAATTGTAGGTTTATGTACAAACATGTCAAATTTTCCCCCTAAAAGTGACAATTCAGGTAAACTACGATTTAAAACTAAAATTTATTAAATCCCTTATGCTCAATTTTGGGTTGTAACATATGTTTGTATCATATTGATATTTTTTTTTTATCATATCATACGTAGTATATTAAATATTTAGGTAAACTACGTTGATAGTTCCTGAACTTTTAGGATGCTTGTAATATGGCCACTGAACCTTTAAATCTTGCAATACAATCACTGAACTTTTAATCCGCTTTTATTACAATCGCTGTTGTTAGAAAAAAATTGATGTGGCACGTTAACTTAAAAAAATGTTGAACTTTTAATTCATCTCCATCACTTTCACTCTTTCACTTTCACTTAACTTTTAATTCATTTTCAATACGATCTTTAGACTTTTAATTCGTTTTATGGTAAAATTTAAGTAAAAAAGTTTCGAGCACGATTCATGATCACCCTAATTTTGCATACCCTACTTCCTTTATCAAATAATGTAATGATTCTTGATTCACGGTTCAAAAGAGGTTTATTATTGAGATTCTTATTGGGAATCAGGTTAGTTCTTGATTTCTTTCATCTTCCATTTTCTAGCTTCATCATAATGTTTACCTTTTAAGATCATCAAGGATCACATGATAGGACTCAATTTAGTAATTGATATTGAACAATTGTCAGAATCAATATCTTGGTTTAAATCGTAAGGGATTGATGTTATTATGGTTGTATAGAGGCCTGCTCGAAAGTAAAACATACAAGACTGCAAAAGTAATAGTGACTAATCTCATCTTCTTGCTAGAAACCTATGATCATAATCTTAATAGTGCAATAACCTATTATACTAACCAAAGGTAATGTTGTTCAATTGTTTTTTTTTTTGTTTTTTTTTTCTTTCAAAAATCATATATCCGTGTGAACAAATAAATATTTGAATTTTCTTTTAACCGTACAATTCTGTTATATGTTACATTAGATTAAACATAGTAAATTACCTTTGTTCTAATGTTTGCCTAAAAGATTCAAGGTACTTGTTGTAACGAGCTTCCCCTCCCAAGTGCAATGTTTTATAAATATACAATCAAACTAGTGATGTCAAATTTGTTAGGAAATGTCTTCGGCCGTTGATTAAGGAATATCAGTTTTAGAACTCAGGTAAAACTATGATATACTTGGTTGAGCAATTTCTTCTTGTTTATACTTTTTAACTTCCTCATTACATTCTGTGATTTTGTATAGATATACGTTAAGTGTGTAAAAATACTATATTTTCTATCCTTTTAACTCATATTATTGTTAGACTTAAGCCAATTTTAATTGCATTCTTAGTCATTCATGCATAGTTTCGTAATTTCTTTGTCCATTGGGCTTGGCCTCATGTTTTGATGGTTTTTGTGGAGAAATCGCTGATGTTTTTGCTTAATTTTGTGCAAGACGAGTTGCTGAGCCACTTGCTGAAGGATGCCTTAGCAAGTCGCGATAAAGCTATTATCTCTAGGAATTAATTAAAATTCATTGGATAATTACCCATATTCAAATTCAAACGCTTAGTTAGTTAGAGATCAGATCCCACACGTTTCACACTCATTCGAACTCCTTTTCCTCACCTATTTAAGATCGCAACAACACATCAAGGGTGAGATGGTGAGAGAGAGAGGTCCGATCAAAGAGGAGGATTTGCGCACAACCATTTGAGGAGTCCGTCTTTTCCATTTCTATAAATTTAGTGCTTATCCATTCTTGGTTCTTAATTCCGCTTCAAGGAAATTTGGGAGAGGTATATTGATTTAGACTTGGGAGAATTAGATTCATGAAACAAATGGATACAATTTTCATTTAAAAAATCGTTGGTGAAAACTAATTCACTTTAGAAATAAACAACGAATTTCAGCAGCTAAGAAGAGTGAAAAGATCGATGTTGTCTATCCAAGGTTAACGCATGGATTGATGCTTGCTAAGAGAGAGAGAGAGTATTCAAGAATCAACTTGCTCGAAATTAAAGGATTGATGCTTGCATGTCTATGAATGTAAGTTTCTTTTGTTTTTTCTTGATTTGGAATATGACTTTTAGAGTTAGGACATGGAACCGATTCTTGTTTGATAAAATTTAAGTGTATAATTTGATTCAATTGAATGAATTACAATACTGGAAATTCTGGAAATTTGGGTATGAATTTGTATGAACTAACTTGAGTGTTAAGACAGATTTAAAAGCTGCCCTGTTCGGAAGTAAATTAAAATGTGACTATTTTGATTACTAAAATGCTAGTGAACTATTTAAGCTCGAAATAGATGATTAAATTGATAAGTTTGATTAAAGAAACAATCATATTCGTATATAGAACACATGGAAACTGTTTTATGGGTTGTTCTGTTTTGATATAGGTTAAATGGTGTTATAAACACTTGTAATTAATCGGTTATGAAGATTGAAACTTAAATTGAATAAAAAAAAGCTTGCTGGAAAAATTTGATACTGAAATAAAATGGGTCTTGGAATAAGTTGATATAATGGTTAAGTACTAAAAATTGAACTACTAATGAAACTAGTCATCTAGATGGTTTAAATTGGATGTTAGGGATTAATTTGAATAAATTGATAAAATCAGGATTAAACTAGACAAAATTAAAGGATGTAAAATTTAGATAAAAATAGGGGAGAACCTAAAATGAATTCTTGATAAAATAAATTGCTTGATTAGTAAGGAAATTGAATGCTTTAAAGTGATAATTGACAGATTAATGAAACATGGACTATTCTGGAAAATGGCTAAATTAGGGACTGAAATGGACTAATTAGGGACTAAACCTGACTTGTAAAATAGGAAGAAAACAGGAGAAACTAAGGTAAAAGGTGTTGGTTTGAACATGTAAGGGTCATAGGTTAATTAACTCATTAAAGTGACCTTATAGCAAACTTGCACTTTTGATCTTGTAAATTTGATATGTCTTTATCTTAAAAACTGTATTGATGTATAAAGGATAAAAATGCAAAGTTTATATGGATAGAAAGATATTTAGGTTAGCTTTCTAACGGTGTAAATAGATTTAAATTCCAACGTATAGATTAAAAGATATAGGCAAATTAGTAAGAGGTATACAAACTACCAGAAGCAAAAACAATTTTGATACTTGTAATGAAAATGTATGCTTGATTATGTACAACTTGTCTTGATGAATTGAGTTCTAATGACATTTTCATGGTCTTGTGTGTGTCTTGTTAGAATAAGAAGAGGAGTTTGGTGAAGGCACTAGAGTTGGTCATCAAAGGGATAAGCAAAAGGGGAAAGCTATCTAAGGTTTAGCTTGCTTGGAGTATTGTGAGTGTAGTTTATATAGGGTTAAGACTTAGGTCCTAACAAATATTACATGTTTATTCTCTTTCTTATGGTTTATCATGAAATTGACTTAATCTATGCTCGGTAAACTGAAGTTAAGGGAAGGATGCCTGTAGAACAAGTGTTTTGATATAATAATTGAAAAATGTTTTGGACTAAATTGAAAAGAATTTAAAACATGGCTTTAAGTCCAAACAACTTGAAATTATGTTTGAGATATTTTAAAAGGTTTTTGGCAATGTTTTTACTATTTTTAAAGAGCCAAACTTGACTTTTCAAGCTACCCGTATCGATACGGTTATACCCGTACCGATACCTTTTTGCCCCAGTTTGGTCACTTCCAAAACCCGTATCGAAACAGGCTTGGCCGTTTCGATACGGATCGGGATCGTTTCGATACGCCTGGTAAGCGTATCGATCCCCTTTCAACCACCCCAACGGCTACTTTCCCAATGGTCATTTAAAAGTGAACCCGTACCGATACGCCCTCAAGCCTATCGATACGCCCAGGCTAGCAAGAGCCCAACGGCTAGTTTCTGATGAAGGCCGTACCGATACGGATCCAAGCGTATCGATACGGATGGCTGCAGAACAACATTAATGAAGGGAAATAAAGTCCTCAACGGCTCCAAATCATCCCAAACAGCTAGTAACGACTACAAACTCAATTGGGAGTATAAAAGGGACCTCCAAGCATCTTGTAATGGTTAATGCTTCAATTGTTGCAACATTATGATGTCAAAATTTGTCTAGAGCTTAAATTGTTTATTTCTTGCTTAGACAACACTTGTGAGCTTACATTGTTAAATTTGCTCAAGTGTTTAGGTTTTGGGTGAGTGCTTAGAATTGCAAACAAACACCTATTAGAGGGATTTCTAGTTTGCTAAGTCTTTCTTTGTACAAGAGAGTGTTTCCTCAAGCTTTGGGTAGAAAGCTTTGAGGGTTGTAAAGGTTGCCTCCTTAGCCAAGAAAAGGGGACGAAATTCTTAGTGAATTTGTTTGGAAATCCTTAGTGGGGAGCTAAGGTAGTGGATGTAGACCTTGGTTAGAAGGTTGAACCACTATAAATCCTTGTGTCAAATTGCCTATTTTCACCTCCCACTAAAACACCCAATTATCCAACTTCTCCACTCTTGGCGAGCAAGAACGGTTGATCGAATCGAGCCCACACAACTCAACAATTGGTATAAGAGCTTGGCTCAATTGATGGGGATTCACATCCTATTGAGAAGATTCGACAAGCTCGATCAACATTTTACTCAACCGGCTCAATGGCACAATCAATCGACAAACCGCCTTTTTTCGACGGAAACCACTATGCCCATTGGAAGACAAAGATGAAATTCTTCTTGAAGTCAAGAGACTACAAGCTATGGGACATAGTTGAAGATGGTCTGTTCGTGCCTCAAGGAAGCAAAACAGAATGGAGTGCCGACAATCGCAAGAAGATGGAGCTTAATTGCAAAGCCTTGCACATGCTCTTTTGTGCATTTGGCCCAACCATCTATGAGAAGATGTCTTCTTGTGAGAGTGCTAAGGAGGTATGGGACAAGCTTGAAGTCACATACGAGGGAACCGATGAAGTCAAGGAGACCAAGATTGGGCTCCTCACCTTAGAGTATGAGAACTTCAAGATGGATCCGGAAGAAAACATCGAGAAGATGTTTGATAGGTTCTCCACTATCACAAATGGACTTAAAGGTTACAGAGAAGCCATCCCGGAAGAGAAGCTTGTCCGAAAGCTCACCTACTCCCTTCCCGAGTTGTGGGACTCAAAGAGGACTGCCATCATCGAAGCCAAGAATCTCAAAACCTTGAAGCTTGATGAACTAATGGGGTCACTTCTCACTCACCAAATAATGAAGAAAAACAAAGAAGAAGAGAAGAAGAAGGAAGAGATTAGAGCGATGGGGAAGAATAAGATCATGGAGCTAGGCATCAATACAAGTTTCGTAGCTCTCAAATCCTCCATATGCCATCATGTAGATTCAAGTGAGGAGGAAAGTGAAGATGAAGAGATGACCTATCTCTTCAACAAATTTGCCCGGTTCATGAAGAGAAAAATGGAAAAATCCAAGCATGAATCGATGAAGAAGATGAAGGACTCCCACAAATCCAAAAATAAGGGATCATCTTCAAAACAAGCATATGTGGCCACATGGAGTGATGAAGACTCCACCGATGATGAAGTAGCCCACCTATGCTTGATGACCCTAAATGAAGGGGAGGTAACTTCTAACTCATCTATTTCAAATTCTTATACATTTGAAGAGTTACAAGATGCCTATGATGATTTGCTTTTGGAATTCAAGGCATCATTTTCAAAGAACAAAAAGTTGATTTCAAAAATAAAAATTGAAAATGATTTGCTTTCCAAAACAAATCTTGAACTTGAAGCAAAATTGAAAGATTTTGAACAAAAATGTTTTGATTTACAAAATTTGCTTCTCAAAGTTCAAAAAGAAAAAGATTTGATTTCTAATGAACTTGAAAAGAAAAATAGTTTTGGAAAATAAAATTTTTATGTAAGACAATCTAGTGCCCCTAGATTTATGAATGGTAAATGTTTTAGAAGTGTTTGGGTTCCAAAAGGATTAACCACTTCAACAAAAAGGGATGAAATTAAAAAATGGATTCCTAAGGGGACTAAATTTTGTGCTACTAATGTCTATGGATCCAAAGCAATTTGGATACCAAAAATTACTTGATTGTCTTTTACTAGGTGTAACCCCCGTAGCCCGGCCTAGACGCCCGACCCGAACTACGGAGATTACACGGGGAAAACCAAAGTCAACCCGAAAGTCAACCTTGATTAACGACCCTTTTTTTTTCTTTTTAATCTTATCTAGATGCACATTACTCCTATGTGTGACCATACAAACAACATGTTAAAAGATTACATCCATCAGAGATCAAACAAGGACCCAATTGAACAAATTACAACTTTAGGGACCAAATTGTAATTTCTGATAAATTAAAGGACTTAACCCAAATTAAGGTTACCAACTTGAAATTAGTCAGGTTACAATCATCTCTGTGAAATTTCAGCTCAAAAGGACATCCACAGCTCATACAATTGATCATACAAGATTCAGGACCAAAACGTAAACAAAACAAAACATTCAAAGATTCTTTTAACTGATTTTAACGGTCCGGTATCGATACGCCACGTGTCGTATCGATACTCGGGGAAGGCAGTAACCAAATTCAAGCAAGGGTATCGATACCCTCCCCCCAGTATCGATACTCCATTCATATGGTATCGATACCTGTTCATCAGGTATCGATACCCCTGGCCTGAAACTTGCAAATTTGGCTCAGGTGTATCGATACCCCAAGCCCGAGTATCGATACCCCTGTCTGCAGACAACTTCAAAACAGCATCAAACATGCTTCAAACATCAAATTAACATCACCAAACCATTACACAAAGTCAACCAACATGCAAGGACCTCATTTGCATCATCAATTTAACACATTAACATCACATAAGAAAAACCCCAATTTGAATGGCATGCTTCCTAGTTAAGCTATCCATTCAACTCCAAACTTGCAAAACAAGCATATAAGGTTCCAAATCAAAAACCAACATTCTCAACAACATTTAACAGACTTAGGGAGTTTTAAACACCTCCCAAAACATATACATTGGTCCCCCATTGCCAAATCAACCAAAAAGCTAAAAGTACTTGTAAAACCTCATACATTGAGCTTAAGTAGAACTTGATTGCTTGCCCTTCCTTGCAGCCCACAAGATGCTCTAATTCTCTGCATTATTGAATTAAGAAAACGTAGAGAGCGTAAGCAAAAGCTTAGTGAGACATGCTCATTTAAAACAATTCAATAACGCATTTAAAACCATTTACAAAACATGCTTTAAATCAATCCATGCATAAGTTCAAAGCATTCTTAAAACCATGTAACCACATGCTTATAACATAATCAAACCAAGCATCACATGCTTCTTGCACACTTTCCATGTCATATTGGCACAAGTGACAAATTCCATTTTTGATGAACAAGATCAACATCTTTGTCAAGGACTTTTAAACACCTTGACCCCAAGGACTTTTAAACACCTTGGCCATGGACTTTTAAACACCATGATCATGGACCACACAAGGACTTTTAACCACCTTTGTGTCCGTAACTTGAATCACCCCAAGGACTTTTAAACACCTTGGCCCCAAGGACTTTTAAACACCTTGGCCCCATGGACTTTTAACCACCATGGAAAGGAGCACCTAAGGACTTTTAACCACCTTAGAGTCCGCAACATCGAAGGACTTTTAACCACCTTGATGTTCATGTAACAAGGCTCACTCAAGGACTTTTAACCACCTTAGTGACCTCCACTTTTTCAAAACCATCACTTGCCAATATGCATCAATTTCATCATAATATCCACTGTTTTAAAGCATTTAAACCAAGCCATTTCGTCATGCATTTCATGCATCAAATCCACATTTAAACAATGTACAAATCAAGGAACTCCTACCTAGAGTTACCTTCAACACATGGCTTAAATCAACAGCATAATCCATGCTAAAACATGCTTTCAAAACAGTAAGTAAAACATGCAAATCATCATTTAGCAAAATATCAAGTCATGGCCACCACTAGAGAGAAAATCCGGAAACTTACACTTGAGCTTAGCAAAGTTGTTTAGACTTAAACTAAGCTCCCATAACCTTCAAACCTTTGTTTAAAAAGCTGAAAATCCAATTCCAAAGTTGCACTCACCAAAAACCACTTAGCTTCAAGCCTAAGCACCAAATCAAGCCTCCAAATCAACCGAACTTGAATCCAATGATGCCTCCCCTATTTCAACACATCAAAGCAGAGGATTAATGCATCATCTTGCATTAATTGCTTCAATGAAAGCACCTAAACTCGCTGCTCTCAATCAACCTCCAATTTCGGCCACCAACACAACCGAAATCGCATCCAAAACACTTCCAAACAAAGCCCAGCCATAAACCAGCAAAACCTCACATCTATTAACATCAAACCACATCTAAAAACAACCTAAAAGCAACCTTATACCTCCAGCAACACCAGAACACCAAAATCACCTCAAAAACAACCTTAAAACACAAGCTAAACTTAGGAAACACAACCTATCCGGGATTGCATTAATCAAGACTCACTTCCACATCAATTTAATGATCATTTATCATCAAAAACACTTCTCAAAACTCAGATTTAACAGATCAAACGAAAATCAAATGAAAACACCAAAATCTTGCATAATTAACCAAGATCCATAAATCTACTTGAAAACCTTTAATTAAACATACATTTAGGATTGAAAACTTTAGGAATTTCATTAAAGAACTTAAAGTTCAGAGGAGAATCGTTCATACCTCCAAACTTGTGATTTCTCCACTTTTTGGAATGAAAACTTTGTTGAAACTTGTAGCAATTGAGTAGGTTTTGATTACACAATGATTTGCTAACAATTGTGAGTTGAAAAGATGAATTTAGGTGAAGAAATCAGATCAAAATCTCTGAAAATGGTGATGTTTGGTTGGAGAGAAAAGGAGAAGAGAAAATAGGAAGTTAGGAAAGAAAAATAGTAAAATGAGTTTCCCTCCTTTTATCAAACCTTTAAAATCAGATTTTAGGATTAAAATATCTTAGAAAAATCTGGAGAATTCACTTTTGGGCAAATAGCTCCTTAAAGATTCAAAGTTTCAATCCTTTTTAAAACAGCCACCAAATTTGCGAAAATTACATTTTGGTCACTAGCCAAAATGTCAACCTTCCAAAACTCATTTTCCAAAATTGTTTTCACAGTTCATCAATTTATATTAAAAGATGATTTTAGAACATTTTTCCATATTTTTAATGCAACCCGAACTAGGCTTTCCTAATTTAACCACTTACGATTCGAACAGCACTTTGACCAACCGGTCAACGCCCAAGACTTCTAAGCCCAAAAACCGGGGCGTTACAACTCTCCCCCCCTTAAGAAATTTCGTCCTCGAAATTTACCTGAAGGAAAGAGATAAGGAAACTGCTTCAACATGTCTTCCTTTCGCTCCCACGTGGCTTCCTCAACACCTCGATGCTTCCACAGCACCTTCACCAACTCAATGGTCTTGCCACGAAGAACCTTACTATCTGAATCCAGAACCTTCACCGGTTCCTCATCATAGGTCAAATCCGGATTCAAAACCACATCCTCAACAGGCATCACATGCGAAGGATCAGATCTATACCTCCTGAGCATAGAAACATGGAACACATCATGAATCTTCCCTAGCTCCTGAGGTAACCTCAACCGATACGCAACAGGACCCACTCGCTCAACCACCTCATACGGTCCAATGTACCGAGGGCTCAACTTACCCTTCCGACCAAACCTCATCACCTTCTTCCAAGGCGAAACCTTCAAGAACACACGGTCACCCACCGCAAACTCTATCTCCTTACGCTTCAAATCCGCGTAAGATTTCTGCCGATCCGAAGCAGCCTTCAACCGCTCACAAATGAGCTTCACCTTCTCGGTGGTCCCTTTCAACAAAGCAGGCATAGAAACCAACTTTTGACCAGGTTCAGCCCAACAAAGAGGAGTCCTACACTTCCTCCCATACAGAGCCTCATAAGGTGCCATCTGTATACTCGCCTGATAACTATTGTTATAAGCGAACTCAACCAAAGGCAGATGCTTCTCCCAAGAACCTTGAAACTCAATCACGCAGCATCTCAACATATCCTCCAAAATCTGAATAACCCGCTCAGATTGACCATCCGACTGAGGATGATAGGATGTACTGAAATGCAACCTTGTACCCAGAGCTTGATGCAAACACTGCCAAAAACGCGATGTGAACCTCGGATCCCTATCCGACACAATCGACTTAGGCACACCATGCAACCTCACTATCTCAGCAATGTACAACTCTGCCAGCTTATCCAAAGAAAACGTAGTATGCACAGGCAAGAAATGTGCACACTTCGTCAAGCGATCCACAATCACCCAAACAGAATTCTTCTTCGACGGAGACAAAGGCAACCCAGACACAAAATCCATGGTAACCCTCTCCCACTTCCATTCGGGGATTTTCAACGGTTGCAACAAACCAGAAGGAACCTGATGTTCAGCCTTAACCCGCTGACACACCAAACACTTGCTCACGAACTCTGCCACATCCTTCTTCAAACCAACCCAATAGTACTCATCGCGAAGATCACGATACATCTTGGTACTACCAGGGTGCATAGCAAAAGGACTACTATGACCTTCAGTCAGAATAGCACGCCTCAACTCAACATCAGCAGGCACAACTATCCGACTACCAAAGCACAACACTCCATCCTCATTAAAGCAGAAATCCGAAGGTCTACCCTCCGCGATATCCTGAACATGAGACACCAAGGAATCATCCAACAACTGCTTATCCTTGATCAACTGAACCAACGAAGGTTTCACTTGCAACTCAGCAACAAGGCCACCATCCCGCGATATGCTCAAGCTAGCAAACATCGCCCTCAGCTCAACAGCTACCTTCCTACTCAAAGCATCCGCAACAACATTGGCCTTTCCAGGATGATATTCAATCGTCAAATCATAATCCTTGAGCAACTCCAGCCAACGTCGCTGCCTAAGATTCAACTCCTTCTGAGACATCAGATACCTCAAACTCTTGTGATCCGCGTACACAATACACTTCTCACCATACAGATAATGCCTCCAGATCTTCAAAGCAAAAACCACTGCAGCCAACTCTATATCATGCGTAGAATAATTGCGCTCATGCACCTTCAACTGCCGCGACGCATAAGCCACAACCTTACCCTCTTGCATCAGCACACACCCCAAACCAACATAGGATGCATCACTGTAGACTACGAACTCTTTCCCTGATTCAGGCTGAATCAAGATAGGAGCTTGCGTCAAAGCCGCCTTCAGCTTCTCAAAAGCTAGCTGTCTCGCTTCCGTCAACTCATACTTAACATCCTTCTGCAACAGCTTCGTCAAAGGAGCAGCAATTTTAGAAAAACCATCCACAAACCTCCGGTAGTATCCTGCCAAACCAAGGAAACTACGGACCTCATGAACAGACTTAGGAACTTTCCAGTTCATCACTGCTTCGATCTTCTGAGGATCAACACGAATCCCCTCGGCCGAAACCACATGTCCAAGAAACACCACCTCTCTAAGCCAAAACTCACACTTGCTCAACTTAGCATAAAGCTGATTCTCCAACAAAGCTTGCAGCACAATCCTCAAATGCTCTTCGTGCTCTTCCTCCGTACGCGAGTACACGAGGATATCATCAATGAACACCACAACGAACTTGTCCAGGTATTCATGAAAAACACGATTCATCATGTCCATGAAAGCAGCAGGAGCATTTGTCAACCCAAACGGCATCACAAGGAACTCATAATGCCCATACCTTGTCCTGAAAGCTGTCTTAGGCACGTCCACATCCTTCACCTTCAACTGATAATACCCTGACCTCAAGTCAATCTTAGAGAACACAGCAGCTCCCCGAAATTGATCAAAGAGATCATCAATCCTCGGCAAAGGATACCGATTCTTGATAGTCAACTTGTTCAGCTGACGGTAATCAATGCACATCCTCATAGTGCCATCCTTCTTCTTCACAAACAAGACAGGAGCACCCCAAGGCGACACACTCGGCCGGATAAAACCACGATCAAGCAGCTCTTGCAACTGCGTCTTCAGCTCCTTCAGCTCCTTAGGTGCCATTCTATAGGGAGTAATGGACACAGGAGTGGTATTCTCATACAGCTCAATACCAAACTCCACCTCGCGATTAGGAGGTAAACCGGGCAACTCCTCAGGAAAAACACCAGGAAACTCCTTCACCACGCGGATATCTTGCACTCTCAACTCCTTAGAGCTAGGATTCATCACAAAGGCAAGATAGGCTTCACAACCTTGCCTCAGCATCCTACTTGCCTCCAAGGTAGAAACAACATTGGCAAGAAACTTCACATTCTCACCAACCACCACTACTTCATAATCATCCGCAAGCCTAAGTGACACCCGCTTATTCTCACAATCCACAACAGCACGATGCTCGGCAAGCCAATCCATACCAAGGATCACATCAAAACCATAAAAGGGCAACTCCATAAGATCAACATGAAAGACATGCTCTTGAACAACCAAAGGGCACCTTCTATACAGCTTACGAGTCACAACAGTTTCACCAAAAGAACTAGTGACTCTAACACCGACATCCAAAGACTCAACAGGCAAACCAAGCAACTCAGCATGCTCACGCAAAATGTATGAATGAGTAGATCCAGAATCAATCAAGGAAAGCAAAGACATGGATTGCAAAGTAAAGGTACCTGCAATCACATCAGCATCATTCCTTCTTTCGCGCTGAGCATACACCCTCGCCTGGCCTCCACCCTCAGGTTGAATAGCTACAACATGAGCCACTCCTCGGCCACCTTCCTCACGCCTCTGGAAATTACCACGGCCGCGCCCACGACCTCTCTGCGGTGCCGCAACAACTGGAGCACGCTCTTGGCCACCAGCCAACCTCGGACAATCACGTCTCAAGTGGTCAGCAGAACCACAATTCCAGCACTCATAACCAACATTACCAGCTGCCACAACAGGAGCCTGCACCTCCCTACCAGCACGAGGACAGTCACGCCTCAAGTGACCACGGGAACCACAAATCCAACAAGCACTAGGCTCAGCCCTAGCAAAACCTCCTCTAGCAGGTGCACCTCCACCTCTCTTAGCTGAAGACTGAAACCTCTGATCACGTCCTCTCTTGTTCCGTCCACCTCCGAAACTATACTCGGCAGCTCTCTTCCCAGAACTAGCTCCAGCACCCTTCGCAGACAAGCTCAAATTCAACTCAATATCCTTGGATCGACCAACCAACACATCAAAATCATTGTACTCAGCTGCCAACATATAGGTCTTAACATCCGGCACCAAGCCATAACGAAACCTTTCGCACCTCTCTCGCTCATCAGGTACCAGCTCCGGTGCATACTGGCTAAGGCGTACAAACTGTACCTCATACTCAGCCACACTCATGTTCCCCTGAGTCAGAGACATGAATTCACGCTTCTTTTCATCCAGATATCTCACTCCCAGATATCTCCTCTTGAATGCATTCAGGAAGAATGTCCAAGTGATGTCAGCTTCAGCCATCCCAGAGATTGTGGTCGTCCACCACGTATAGGCATCACCTTGCAACAAAGATACCACACAGCCCAACTTTTGCACATCCGTGCAACTCATCTGTCCCAGAACACGCTTGGTGCTCTCCAGCCAAGCTTCCGACCTCTCAGCTGACATACCTCTGAACTCAGTCCCACCAAGACTGCGCAGACGCTCTAAGGGTAGTCTTACACCAGCATCTCCCTGATGCCCAGCTCCTTGAGCTCCAGCTACCGCTGCTCTAAAAGCACCCGCAATAGCTTGTACCAAAGCAGACATGTCAGGCATCGCTTTTCCCTGACCAACCTCAGGTCCTGCAGCTCCAGCACCAGCTGCCTCAGCTCCAGCTCTTCCCCTCTCCGCACCACCACCAGGTGGAGGAGGAGGTAGCACAGCACTACCAGTGTGCTCATCATTCACATTCCCTTCAGGAGTCGTAGCTCTTACGTTACTCCTTAACTCTCTACGTGGTGCCATACTTTACCATACAATAACAATGCAAAATAAAACAAGTCAGGCCCAGCAAGGTAAGCAATTTCAAGTATTCAAGCTCAATCTCTTTCAAAAACAACATCATTTCTTTAGCTTTTGTTTGGCAGTGGGTACCCTTATCATGCATCATCACAACATACTTCACAAAAACATCATCAACATAAATCACTGAACATGCTTTCACCCAACAAGCATACAAACAAAACCATGCTTCAATCATGCACAACAACATTCCCAATTACTCAAGAACTCAGCTCTGATACCACCAAATGTAACCCCCGTAGCCCGGCCTAGACGCCCGACCCGAACTACGGAGATTACACGGGGAAAACCAAAGTCAACCCGAAAGTCAACCTTGATTAACGACCCTTTTTTTTTCTTTTTAATCTTATCTAGATGCACATTACTCCTATGTGTGACCATACAAACAACATGTTAAAAGATTACATCCATCAGAGATCAAACAAGGACCCAATTGAACAAATTACAACTTTAGGGACCAAATTGTAATTTCTGATAAATTAAAGGACTTAACCCAAATTAAGGTTACCAACTTGAAATTAGTCAGGTTACATGCATCTCTGTGAAATTTCAGCTCAAAAGGACATCCACAGCTCATACAATTGATCATACAAGATTCAGGACCAAAACGTAAACAAAACAAAACATTCAAAGATTCTTTTAACTGATTTTAACGGTCCGGTATCGATACGCCACGTGTCGTATCGATACTCGGGGAAGGCAGTAACCAAATTCAAGCAAGGGTATCGATACCCTCCCCCCAGTATCGATACTCCATTCATATGGTATCGATACCTGTTCATCAGGTATCGATACCCCTGGCCTGAAACTTGCAAATTTGGCTCAGGTGTATCGATACCCCAAGCCCGAGTATCGATACCCCTGTCTGCAGACAACTTCAAAACAGCATCAAACATGCTTCAAACATCAAATTAACATCACCAAACCATTACACAAAGTCAACCAACATGCAAGGACCTCATTTGCATCATCAATTTAACACATTAACATCACATAAGAAAAACCCCAATTTGAATGGCATGCTTCCTAGTTAAGCTATCCATTCAACTCCAAACTTGCAAAACAAGCATATAAGGTTCCAAATCAAAAACCAACATTCTCAACAACATTTAACAGACTTAGGGAGTTTTAAACACCTCCCAAAACATATACATTGGTCCCCCATTGCCAAATCAACCAAAAAGCTAAAAGTACTTGTAAAACCTCATACATTGAGCTTAAGTAGAACTTGATTGCTTGCCCTCCCTTGCAGCCCACAAGATGCTCTAATTCTCTGCATTATTGAATTAAGAAAACGTAGAGAGCGTAAGCAAAAGCTTAGTGAGGCATGCTCATTTAAAACAATTCAATAACGCATTTAAAACCATTTACAAAACATGCTTTAAATCAATCCATGCATAAGTTCAAAGCATTCTTAAAACCATGTAACCACATGCTTATAACATAATCAAACCAAGCATCACATGCTTCTTGCACACTTTCCATGTCATATTGGCACAAGTGACAAATTCCATTTTTGATGAACAAGATCAACATCTTTGTCAAGGACTTTTAAACACCTTGACCCCAAGGACTTTTAAACACCTTGGCCATGGACTTTTAAACACCATGATCATGGACCACACAAGGACTTTTAACCACCTTTGTGTCCGTAACTTGAATCACCCCAAGGACTTTTAAACACCTTGGCCCCAAGGACTTTTAAACACCTTGGCCCCATGGACTTTTAACCACCATGGAAAGGAGCACCTAAGGACTTTTAACCACCTTAGAGTCCGCAACATCGAAGGACTTTTAACCACCTTGATGTTCATGTAACAAGGCTCACTCAAGGACTTTTAACCACCTTAGTGACCTCCACTTTTTCAAAACCATCACTTGCCAATATGCATCAATTTCATCATAATATCCACTGTTTTAAAGCATTTAAACCAAGCCATTTCGTCATGCATTTCATGCATCAAATCCACATTTAAACAATGTACAAATCAAGGAACTCCTACCTAGAGTTACCTTCAACACATGGCTTAAATCAACAGCATAATCCATGCTAAAACATGCTTTCAAAACAGTAAGTAAAACATGCAAATCATCATTTAGCAAAATATCAAGTCATGGCCACCACTAGAGAGAAAATCCGGAAACTTACACTTGAGCTTAGCAAAGTTGTTTAGACTTAAAATAAGCTCCCATAACCTTCAAACCTTTGTTTAAAAAGCTGAAAATCCAATTCCAAAGTTGCACTCACCAAAAACCACTTAGCTTCAAGCCTAAGCACCAAATCAAGCCTCCAAATCAACCGAACTTGAATCCAATGATGCCTCCCCTGTTTCAACACATCAAAGCAGAGGATTAATGCATCATCTTGCATTAATTGCTTCAATGAAAGCACCTAAACTCGCTGCTCTCAATCAACCTCCAATTTCGGCCACCAACACAACCGAAATCGCATCCAAAACACTTCCAAACAAAGCCCAGCCATAAACCAGCAAAACCTCACATCTATTAACATCAAACCACATCTAAAAACAACCTAAAAGCAACCTTATACCTCCAGCAACACCAGAACACCAAAATCACCTCAAAAACAACCTTAAAACACAAGCTAAACTTAGGAAACACAACCTATCCGGGATTGCATTAATCAAGACTCACTTCCACATCAATTTAATGATCATTTATCATCAAAAACACTTCTCAAAACTCAGATTTAACAGATCAAACGAAAATCAAATGAAAACACCAAAATCTTGCATAATTAACCAAGATCCATAAATCTACTTGAAAACCTTTAATTAAACATACATTTAGGATTGAAAACTTTAGGAATTTCATTAAAGAACTTAAAGTTCAGAGGAGAATCGTTCATACCTCCAAACTTGTGATTTCTCCACTTTTTGGAATGAAAACTTTGTTGAAACTTGTAGCAATTGAGTAGGTTTTGATTACACAATGATTTGCTAACAATTGTGAGTTGAAAAGATGAATTTAGGTGAAGAAATCAGATCAAAATCTCTGAAAATGGTGATGTTTGGTTGGAGAGAAAAGGAGAAGAGAAAATAGGAAGTTAGGAAAGAAAAATAGTAAAATGAGTTTCCCTCCTTTTATCAAACCTTTAAAATCAGATTTTAGGATTAAAATATCTTAGAAAAATCTGGAGAATTCACTTTTGGGCAAATAGCTCCTTAAAGATTCAAAGTTTCAATCCTTTTTAAAACAGCCACCAAATTTGCGAAAATTACATTTTGGTCACTAGCCAAAATGTCAACCTTCCAAAACTCATTTTCCAAAATTGTTTTCACAGTTCATCAATTTATATTAAAAGATGATTTTAGAACATTTTTCCATATTTTTAATGCAACCCGAACTAGGCTTTCCTAATTTAACCACTTACGATTCGAACAGCACTTTGACCAACCGGTCAACGCCCAAGACTTCTAAGCCCAAAAACCGGGGCGTTACACTAGGTCTGATGGAGATGTTCAACAAGTCAAACATTGAGGGGGAGCTCCATGCACACAAGGAAGAACACTTGAAGAAGGAAGACCTCACATCCTCCCTTTAGGTTCAAGTGTTGATAAAAATTCTAGTTGTTTTTTGATTTCATTTGTTTATTTTAGTTTAAATTCAACTAGATAATCATATATGCTGTACTAACATTTTTGATGATGCTTTGAGTAAGGGGGAGCCATTTTAAAACCAAATTTTTATTTTTTTTGTCAATTTTTACCTCTATTGTTATTTTTGAACTTAATGTTTTTAATTCTTTTTGATATAACAAAAAGGGGGAGAAATGGTTTGAAAAATTGAATTCTCAAATGAATAAGGGGAGCTTTATTTGATTTCATATCTTTATGCCCAGGCTAGCAAGAGCCCAACGACTAGTTTCTGATGAAGGCCGTACCGATATGGATCCAAGCGTATCGATACGGATGGCTGCAGAACATCATTAATGAAGGGAAATAAAGTCCTTAACGGCTCCAAATCATCCCCAACGGCTAGTAACGACTACAAACTCAATTGAGAGTATAAAAGGGACCTCCAAACATCTTGTAATGGTTAATGCTTCAATTGTTACAACATTATGATGTCAAAATTTGTCTAGAGCTTAAATTGTTTATTTCTTACTTAGACAACACTTGTGAGCTTACATTGTTAAATTTTCTCAAGTGTTTAGGTTTTGGGTGAGTGCTTAGAATTGCAAACAAACACCTATTAGAGGGATTTCTAGTTTGCTAAGTCTTTCTTTGTACAAGAGAGTGTTTCCTCAAGCTTTGGGTAGAAAGCTTTGAGGGTTGTAAAGGTTGCCTCCTTAGCCTAGAAAAGGGGACGAAATTCTTAGTGAATTTGTTTGGAAATCCTTAGTGGGGAGCTAAGGTAGTGGATGTAGACCTTGGTTAGAAGGTTGAACCACTATAAATCCTTGTGTCAAATTGCCTATTTTCACCTCCCACTAAAACACCCAATTATCCAACTTCTCCACTCTTGGCGAGCAAGAACGGTTGATCAAATCGAGCCCACACAACTCAACAATGCCTAATTAGAACCTTGGTAATAAATACATGACTTGATAATGGAAAATGAAACATGAAATGAGATGCTTAATCTTTATGTATGGATGGAATCTTTCGAATTGTATTAGATTGCATGGGATGAACTTGCTTACTCACTAATGATCACTTGCTTGAGACATAATTCAATAATGAAAACAATACTTGTAACCATTCGAGTGAATGAATGAATGGCTTGAAATATACTAGCTTGATAAATATAGATTACTTGAAATGAATCCTTGCTGGAAATTAATGAATGCTTGACCTTGCTTAATGCTTGAAATCCTTGATTACTTGTGGAATGAACTAAGGTTCACATGGCTTAAAGGCTTAATTTGAACTTGATCTTGATATACTTGATGTCTAAACACTTGTGTGTGATTGCTTGATAATAAAAGAATCAAACAAGTTCTTGGTTAATAGTTGGTCCTAGGTAGGACATCATGCGTTAGAGTCTATAGCTTATTGAGTCAGGGGGACTACGGTCCAGGGCTAAGGCCCCTATTTAGCGATAGACAGAGGGTACATATGTGTGGTCTTTGGCGACAGTAGGAGGGTTGACTAGCACTAGGATGCATCTTGTAGCACTACAGTGCATCTTGTGGCGACAATTTGGTTGGAGACTTGATTACCTAAACTCAACTAAAGGCCAAGGCAAAACATGTTAATAAGCTTAAAATGAAATAAGCTACACTTGAATGAAAATGTGTACCCTTGATTCTTGATAATGAACTTGTGAAATAAAGAACCTACATGAATGAACTAATGATCATCTTGAATTTCCTTGTGTCTTGAAAGAAAAATGAACATGGTGATATAAGACTTCCATTCGAGTGAAACATTGACTGTTTGTTTGAGGTTGCTTAATTCTTGTAGATGTGTTCCTTGCTTGATTGGTGTGAGATAAGACTTTGAATTGAATTGCTTGATCCTAGTATGCTTGAACCATTCGAAAAGATCATGTAGACTAATTTAGGACTTGCTAAAATTGGATCAAAACTTAGCTAGATTAAACTTGAAATAAAGACCCTAAAACTTGAAAATAAGTAAGTGGACTTAATTCACCATACTTGAATATGCTACTTGATTTGCTTGACTTGGTTGAACAAAGTGTATGAAATGAAATTATGCAAACACTTGCTTGGTTTGTTTGGTTGCTTGGTTCTTGAGATTGATCTAGTTCTTGTTTTGGAAATAGAGTCATGTCTATAAGCCTACTTAATTTGAATAGAGTTAAAGGTCTAAGTGCTTCGATAAAATCTAAAGGAATTAGATGTGGAATGATGTTATATAAGATAAGCTTACCTTGGTGTCATTCGAATATGACTAGAGTCCTATATTGTTTGTCTAATTCAATTTGAAATGGTTTAGATTTAGTCAAAAAGACTTAACTTGATAGATTAAGGGATTAAAATGAACTACAAATGGGACATAACAACTTGATTGCTAAGCTATGTGGTTACTTGGTATATAATAAACTTGAGCTGTGATGATTGGTAGGTAAAACTTGTATATATAAAACTTAAACAAATAGATCGTAATGTCCTAATAGTACTCCCTTATGTATATAAAGTTAAGGCCTCTCAATAATGATTTAACCTTGTCTTAATAAAGTTGGATTAATGGATAACATATAAGCTTGATATGTTTAATAGTAATCTTGATCCTGGATATAGTTAAATATAACCGAATTGAGCTGGTAAATTATCATCTAAGTTGGGCTTGAATAATGTCCTAAATAAATAGGGTTAGAGTTCTAAATTATTGGCTTAATCGAAATGAATATAATCCTAATTGCTTGCTTAAACTCAACATGAAATGTCTTAAGGGTTTAAACTTGATAAGTCAGAAGGTATAAGTGAACTCAATGAACTTGGACCTAATCTTGTGTTGAATTCGAATAAACTTAAATGAACCTAACCTATTCGAATGGATTATAGGGTAATTTGCTAATTAATCTTGCTAATGATAATAGGTTAATCGAACCTATTGAGCAATAATGCTCTATTTTCGCGTGTTAGATACAAAGTTGGACTAGCCTAAACTTGTAAGAAAATGCATAGAAGCTAATTTATCATGTTAGAATCATAACCTAATGAATTAAGAAGCTTAAAACTTAACCTAGTGTAATCTGCCCAGAAAACTCTATTCTAGGCAGCAACTTTGAGAAATCACCATAAATTATATAGGTCGAATTAAAGGCTGAAATTTATATGGATTGAATCTTAATATGTCTATTTTCATTAGGAGAAAACAGAATTGAATTTTGGATTTTGAGCTGGAATCTCGAAATTAAAATCACTGGACAGTGCAAGCTGTCTAGAAATGCAATTGCCCTGTCTTTGAACTAAAAACTGTATTAATTGAAATGACATTAAAATGAAAGATCTAAGCTGTTGTAAAGAGGGTTAAATAAGATTTCTAACGGTATAAACTAATTCAAATTCTCACGTACGAAATAAAAGTTATACATGTTTAAGTAAGTGGTGTACAAGTTGCCTGACAGCAACAACCTAGGTTAAACTTGTAAAAATATTGGAACCTCATGTAAAAAGGGTAAACAAGACTTCTTGAATTGCTTGTTCATTGAAACTTAAGCTATAGTGTAAAGAGTCCCCTTGTTTGAATGAAATGTATGATCAATATGCTTAGATTGCCTAGTTCTTGTATATGTGATGGTTGCTTGATTGATGTAATGTTAACCTTGAATTAAACTCCTAGACCATTGTGTGCTTGAACATTCGAATGATGTTTGAAACTCTAAGCTAAGGATTGATCTAACTTGTTTAAGGCTTAGCTAAGTTATAATCGAATTAAAGACCCTTGAAACCTGATACTTGAATAAGTTTAGATGCTACCGTACTAAGTACAATTTTGTACTCATAACTCTCATTTGTATTCTTCCCAAACCTCAGGTTAAAGCCATCCCGATCGGTACCTTGACCCTGAAGCTATCTTTCTTGGACCCGAAGAAAGATAAGCAAGATTTGAAGTATGATTGTGAATTTATTTGTATTCTCCTAGTTGGTGGCATCCTAGTCTTGTGTTTAGATCTTGATAGGCCATGCATTTTGTTTGTATGTAAAGTTTGTACCTAAAACTTGATTAAAGTCTTGTAATGCTTAATGATACTCTTGATGTAAATATATGTATAGAAGGAATGGTCTCATGGAATTGATCTTGTCCTGTCTTGAAATGGTTTTGTAATGAACATGAGCCTAATCTATGATTGAATTCGTATGCTTAGATGAACATGCTAGTAACTAAGTCAAATGGTTAATCAATATTTAATACTAGCTTAATCGAATGGTGCATTAAGTAACTTGTTAGCCTAGTAAATGAAAAAGTTCAAAATTGGCCCTAGATTTCTTGAATGTCTTCATGTTTTCTTGTCGTAACGCTCCTGACCCCTAACCCGAGTTGGGGGTGTTACAATTGCGACAGGAGGCAATGCATCCTTAGTCGAGCAACCTATTCGTGTACGGAATAGACCTATCTGAGATCACTTACTTCCTGACCTTGGTGATTTCAACCCAAGAATTGTTACTCCTAAGATTGAAGCCGCACACTTTGAATTGAAGATGGTGAAGCTTACTATGCTCAATTCAATCGGCTAGTTTAGCGGCTCAGCAAATGAAGATGCCAGAGAGAATCTTAAATCATTCTTAGAAGTTTGTGATTTAATCTGACAACATGGAGTCCACGGTGATGTCCTAATGCTAAAATTATTCCCCTATTCACTAAGGGATAGAGCAAGAACATGGTTGAACAGTATACCATCCAGATCTTTAAAATCTTGGACAAATCTATGCTAGAGTTTCCTTGTCAAGTTTAATGACATTACTACTTTTCGTAATGACATTACTTCTTTTCGTAATGACATTACTTCTTTTCGTCAAGCAGATGATGAATCCAAGTATGAGGCTTGGGATCGGTACAAAGAGCTCCTACGCAAATGTCTATTTACAAATCTATGTATGAGGCCTGGGATCGATAAATTGCGTAATGCCATTACTTTTTTTCGTTAAGCACATGACAAATCCATGTACGAGGCTTGAGATCAGTATAAAGAGCTCCTACGCAAATGTCCCATGCACGAATTCAGAGATTGGACACAAGTAGTGGTGTTTTACAATGGAGTCAACGCAATGACTAGGATGATGCTAGATGCCCTGGCAAGCAACACACTCTTCAAAAAATCACCAGAGGGAGCCTTGGAAATTTTGAACAGACTTGCCAACAATGATTACCAGTTCCCAACCACTAGGAAGGGTGATGTAATCCTAACCATCCCCAACATTTCCCATATACTTTTCATACCTTGGGCGTTTGCCATGAAGAATTCTAATGGAGTTTTTTCATTTGTTACTTTATTTTATATCATTTATGAATTCTATTTGTTCATATCTATGCATTCATATCTTATTATATGCTTAGAATATCTTGTCATCCATATCATTCATATATATGCCATGATTGTATATCATTTCTTAGGATATTATTATTACATGTTTCCATTCATCGTTTATTATGAATCTGTTATACGATATTCATGCATAATTTATAAACCATATCTTTCCTTAAGTTTATTCTATCTTTACTTTATATTTTAAGTCTTAATGTTGTGTTTGTTTTATTTTAAGGTCTTTTTTAGCTCACACAACAAGGAGGATTGAAGGAAGGCAGCTCAACTCAGCTCGAAGATAGCTCGCATAGCTCGGAGGAAGCTCAAGCAGTGAGAAATAGCTCAAGTGTAGCTCAACCACCTCGAGTCAGCTCAAGGAGCTGGTAGCAGCTCAACACCAAAAGTCATGTCTTTTCGCCAATGATCGTGTCTTTTCACAAAAATGTGTTTCAACGAAGGTCACAACTTTTAACCAAAAGCTACCTGATCATGTAGTGCCTTTTCGCCAAGAGTTGCCCTTTCCAAACATACATCTTCACCAAAAGGTACCTTTTCAATTCATGATCTTTCACCAAGAATTGTGCCTCTTCACCAAGAGTCGTGTCTCTTCGCCAAAGGTCACCATCCATTGAAGCATCATGGCCCTACAAGTTGTTCCTATTCATAAAGATACCAGATTCATGAAGAGAAGCAACCAAAGGTCACAAAACCCTTCACCAAGAGAGGGCGGAAAATTTGGTGCCAAAACGAAGAGTTCCAACCAGCTCAAGGGACATCACTCTTCATTTGGCAGATTCATCACCGAAAAACCTTAGTTAGATTTTTTGCCATTTTCAAGCAAGATCCAAGCATATCTGGGTTGTTAAGTCTTCTTCATTAGACTTATTCTCCTATCTCTTAGCTTTCCAACACATGTGGAATCGCATCAATCCAATATCAGGAGCTCGAGATGTAACCCCTTCTACCCGACCTAGGCGGTTGACCCGAACTACGAAAATTACACGGGGAAAACCAAAGTCAACTCAAAAGTCAACCTTGATTCACAACCTTTTTTTTCTTTTTAATCTTGTCTAGATGCACGTTAATCCTAAGTGAGTTCCCGTAAAACTAATTTGAGAAAGACACAGCAATCGGATAACAAACATGGATTCAATTGCACATAATATAAGTTTAGGGACCAAAATGTAATTTTTGTAAATTAGAGGGTCTTTATTGATTTTAATGTTACCAATATGAAATTAGTCATATTACATGCTTCTCCGTCAAATTTCATCTTAAAAGAACATCTCCAACTCAAGCAATTTCATCTTCAACATCCGGGACTAAAATGTAAAGCTTGCAAACTTCAACACCATTCAAATCAGTGCCCAACGGTCACCTGTTTCGGAACTCCCACCTTCCGTATCGAAACGAGGATCGAAACAGAATTGACCGTTCTGATACGCGGGTTGGTTCCGAGACTGGTTCCGAAACGAGGCCTTCCAGTAGCCAAATCGTTTCGAAATATCCCTTAGCGTTTCTAAACACGAAGGCCATTTCAGGCCCCCGTTTCGAAACACTAGAGGGTTTTTCGATATGGTTTGCCCAGATTCAGCAGCAAAATCTGGTTTTTCATGCATAAACCCAATCAAACACAACCTAATGACTCTCTAATCATTCCAGCAAGTCATCATACATAAATGGTACACATTTAGATCACCCTAACACATTCATATCATCAAACAAGAAATCTCACAAGTCTAGAGGTATGCTTCCTATTACCGAAACCCAATAGACAAACAAATCTCAAAACAAGCATTTAAAGGCCATTAAAAATTCAAACCAGCAAAGGCAAACATGCCACAACCTTAGGGAGTTCAACACATCTCCCAAAACAAATCTTAGGTTCCCTTTGCCAATTTTATCAAAACTAATAGTATTTGAAAACTTCACCATACGTGAGCTTGGACTTCCTTGAATGAACTTAGCTTCCTTGATGCCCAAAGCACCTCAATTATCTGCATTATTGGTAACAATAGCGTAAGCACACAAATGCTTAGTGAGGCATGCTCTAAATAAAACCAATACAATAATGCATTGTTTAGAAACACTTTTAACAAAGCTTTTAAACCACATGCTCATATCTTTCTCATGCTACCTTGCATCATTTTCAAGCATCTCATGCTTGTTACAATCAAATACATTATATTGGCTTTCAAGTGATAGTTCATAACAATTTCAACACAAGACACAATCGGATACGCGGATTACAAGCGTTGTCCCACACGCTTCATACACACTACCGAACTACACAAGGTTCACACTCAAGAGCAATCCCTCCATTGATGTGACACCCGTGGTGGAGTATAACGGTACAATCTCATCCCCTCAACACCACTCATCGGTAGTTGTATAATTCCACTAACGAGAGTAAGGGACACACAATACAAGATCCACACACGAAATTTACAACCACCGTTGTGATCTTAGCTCAATCGTAGGGTACTTGGATGAAGTTTACGGTACAATCACAACCCCTCAACATCCAATGCGACTTTACTTACGGTGCACCCAATCCTATAGCCGGCTAACTATATCCGATTCAAGTACTTTAAAACCATTTCATCACTTGCCAATATACATCAAATACCATCATCAATTCGCTGTTTTAAAGCTTTAATCAAAGCCATTTAACATCATGCTTCTCCATGCATCATAACCATATTAATAACATGTCAAACCAAGGATCTCTTACCTTGAGCATCCTTCACTACACGACTTTCAAAACCAGCATTAATCATGCTAAAACATACTTTCAAAACAGTAATTAAACATGCATTTCATAACAATTGCATCAAACCATAACCTAGCACATCCGAGGGAGTTTTTCCGAAAACTTACTCTTGAGCTGAGCTAAGTTGTTTAGACTTGAACTAAGCTCCCAAAACCTCCAAATAATCATTTCATGATGGAAAACCAACTCCACTCACCAATTTCGTTTCGCTAGCTTGTCGAAACGCCAATTAAGATTCCGGATCAACTCCAAAAGTGTCTGAAGATGTCTAACCTGTTTTAGACACATCAAAGCAGAGGATTAATGCATCATCATGCATTGAAATCTTCAGCCAACACTCCTAAACTCACTGCTCTACCCAAAACCAACATTTCGGCTACCAAACACAACCGAAAACACCTCCAAACTCTTCCAAAACTTAACCCAGCCAAGATCCATCACTTCTAACCATTTCTAAACATCAATCAACATCCAAAATAAACCTAAACTCGTCCTTATACCTCCAGCTATAACAAAACACCAAGAACACCTCAAAAACCACCATTTTCATAAGCAAAAACTTAGGAAATACAACCTATTCGGGATTAGATTGATAAAATCTCATTTCTAACATCATTAGACATCCAAAATACATTAAAGAACTATCTCAAAACAAAGCCCAATCAATTACAACGAAAATCTTCAAGATCTCTTCCAAATCTTGAGTTTTAAGCCAAAATCAAGTTTCTAACATTAAAACCATTTATAAAACTTTAATAAAGGATTGACAACTTGGGAATTTCAGTAAAGAACTGAGTATTTAGAGGAGAAGAACATTCTTACATCTAAATGATGATTTCTCCTTGATTTGAGCCAAATTCCTTGAAAATTCAATGTGGAAATCAAAAGGATTTGATGCAAGATTGATTAGGAACCAATAGATGATAGAAATCTCATCAATTGAAGTGAAGATCAATGTAAATTTTGCTGGGGAAAATGTGTTTGGATGATGGGATTTTGAGAGAAAAAGGAATGAGAGAAAATTAGGAAAAGGTAGTTATGAAAATCCAAAAAGTAGTTTTCCTTTTCTTTTATTTAATTAAAACATTAATAAAATCACCCAAATTAAGGAAAAATCTAGAGAAAACATTTTGGGTAAATTAGCTCCTTAAAGATTCAAAGTTTCAATCCTTTACAAAACAGTCAATACTAAACTTTGCAAAAATCGCATTTTGGTCACTACACTGAAATGTAGTATTTCCAAACCTAATTTTGTAAAATTGATTTCATCACTCTCTTATATATATTAAATGAGGAATTTTAGATATTTTTTTATATTTTTAAATCATCCGAACTAGGCTTTCCCTAAAACCTCCTTTTATATTCGAACCGTCTCTCAGACCGGTCCGGTTCAGACCCTAAACTTCTAAGCCCAAAATTGGGGTGTTACACGAGATATGTCTAGATTATCAAAGGAAGTGCAGAATGGAATTTCATACGAGAATTACAACTTTTCACCCAAATGCTTCATCCAAAAGTCATGACACTTTTAAGCAAAGTAGTGCCTTTTCGGCCACCCCCTTGTAAGCCTATAAATATGTAATGCCTTGGTATTTTGTATTACATCTCATACATTTTATAAAATTATCTTTTGTGAAAATTTTCTCTCCTCAAGTTCTTCATTGAACTTTATCGACTTATCAAGTACTTGTACTTGTAGTGTCAACCTTTCTGTCCACCTTGATACTTTTGGTTCCTAGATCGTTACCTAGTGGGTCAAAGTCCTTGTTACCACCTGTTGACTCGCGTGAGTCCTTGGAAAAAGGGTAGAAAATGTATTGGAAAAGTAATAAAATAGTGCCAAAGGTTGAGTCTTTTGCGAGCAAGTATACACGGTCCACAAGTAATATAGTAGTGAATTGAATATTGTCTCCACAGGGATTGACAAAGAGTTTGAATGCTTTGAATATTTACTTGTCAAGGGAAAAGTGTTGTTTGATTTGAAGTTGTTTGAAAATTATTTAAAAGAAAAATAAAATAAAATAAAATAGCGTTTACAAGAAGAGTGTCAAATGAGTGATGAGCGTTAGCAAGGGATACCTGGTTTTCACGCTATTTATTCCATGCCAACCTTTACTAATATAGTACCTTGACATCATTTAACGAGAAGATTCAAAATTGGCAAAGCCTTTTTCGATGGTCACTGCCCAAAGTTAACCATTTAAAAACCCCTATATTTCTATAGTGATGTTTTTTCTTTCATAAATCAATTTGATTAAGTCCCAATCTATACTCCTAAGGGGTAGATTCACTTTGGAAGTAAGCTCATCTACTTCAACATCTTCTTTCGAAGCATCTCGCCTTAGTATCTAGCAATAGATCGTTGCCCCCTAAGTCTGTTATGATATTAAGGTTCAATAAGCCAATAATGTCATCTTTTGCTTGGCACAATTTTGATAAAACATTGAAGAACATGCTAGACAGGGAAAACAATGACGAAACATTCCAATTATTAAAAGCTAAACATAAAAACAATGTTCAATGCAAACATCCCCCACTAAATATTAAATTAGTTCATGGTGAGGGTATCAAACCAAAACCTTCAACGTTTTCCAAACACATCATCATTTAAAAGAAAATAAAAACTAAACAAAGAGAATGGGCGAGAAGGGGTCTCTCGATGCAACCTTTTAAGGTCCAGTTTCTCGGTCAAGCTGGTCGAACCACGTCTCCTTGGTGCAGCTGATCGTAGATGGATCATTCGATCTCTCCAAAATCCTTCACTCAATCTTCACACCGATTGATCTTCTCCATCAGTCTTTAAATAGGCGTGCAAGGAAGACTAAGATAAGCTCTTGTATTTTGAATTTGAATGCTCAAGGGATAATGTATTTGATCATCTTATCCGACATTTGAATGTGAGTTGAATAGGTTGGAGCTGACGTCATTTTGCTGTCACTGCTTTGCCAATCAAGCTTGGTATGAATCTGCCAACCAAGCTTGACATTCTTTATTCGCTATTTTTTAGAGATTGATCCAATTGCTATTTTCTTGCGTCCTGATTTGGTCCTATTTTTTCGTGTTCAACAGCTACTTGACCGGACATCAAATTCTTCTTCTCTGCCAATCGATGCTTTGGCAATATTTGTTCCATCTGTGCCAACAACATCTCGGCACTCTCTCTGGCATTCCCTCATGTGTTGCTGTGTTATGCCAACTGCTATACCAAACCTGAAAAAATGCCAACAAAACAACACCTCACACTCGCATAGGCAAAATTCCTAATTTCTTATGCAAATGCATGAAATTAACAACTAAATGCAACAAAATGTACTCATAAGCAAGCAAATGCATTGCAAAATAGGCATGTAAATCAGTATTTTTGAGGAGCTAACACCACCCTCAATCAAGTTCTTATAAGGTCTGGGGTTATGCTCTTTATAGCATAGTTTCTTCCTTCAATTCTTTTGAATACTATCTTCATTTTCACCCCCTTATGATCATCATCATCTATTGATACGTGCTCGCCTTCGTAGGTTGAAGTTGAGACGTATTTGTTCCCGATTATAAATCAAGGTGTAATTGAAATCGTTGTTGAAGGCTAGCAAAAGGTTTCGGTGGTATAAAACAAAGAAGATGAAAATGGTAAAGAGGATGGATGCGTAGTTGGTGGTGGAAGGGAGTGGACGTTTGTATAGATTAAAGGATAGTTTGGATGGAATGTGACCCACTAGATATTGAGATCTAGGAACCAACACTATGATTAGATGGAAATGTAGATGATGGAACGCGCACCACTAGTTATTAGCAACTAGGAACCAACGTTATAAGATGATGGGAAGTAGAGATTGGCAATCACATGAACAAGCTTGGAAGTCAAGAAATTCAATGAAGAACAATGAGCAGAACAATCTCACAAGTGAATTCAAATTCTAAGTTGTGTTTTCAAAATGACCAAAAGCCTTATATTTATAGGCTTACAAAGGATATGGAAGGCTGAAAGTCCTTCCTTCATTCAAGATGATGCATAAAACCTCTTCATTAGTGCTGAAATATGAATGGACATGCCTTTAGAATGTGAATGGTCGCAAATCCCGTATGACTTTCCAGCCTGCACTGCCTTCGGTAATCTGGACATATCTCGAGCTCTCGATATCGGATTGATGCAATTCAAATTTTTTTGGAAAGCTAGGAGATAGGAGATTAGGTTTCATGAAGATCTTACTACCTAGATATGCTTGGATCCTGCTCGAAAATGGCAAAAAATATTTGACTGACGTTTTTTGGTGATTAACCTGCCCAATGAATATGAATGAATATCATATGAAAATGCATTGGATCATGATCCTTATTATTTTAATACATTCAAGAGTTAAATAGAGGTGTCTCTTGACTTTCCTTCTACCATCCCTTGCTATTACAATCCTCTCCAAATGACTTGGATAATGCTTCCTCTCTAAGCTCCAAGTTGGCTTGCCACTTGTACACGTATATGGTTAAATAAAACACATTAATGTGTGACATATAAATTCTGAAATTAAATTATAAAATATGATTTTAAAACATATAAAACAAACTACATGACTCACTAAATAAAATGCTGGAAATTTAAAGAGAAAACTAGGTACAAAACAAATAACAATGTGTCCAAAAATTAAACAAACAACGATGTGTAAAATTTAAACTAAATGCAAGAAAGTGCATGGCTTGCATGAATCTTCACTCCCATTTCCTTCAAGTCTAACATCCTTTTGAAATCCAACATCCCAAACTCGCTTGACTAACATTGTGAGAGCGTTCTTGAATTGTTTAGCCCTTGCCCGAGTGATTGGATCTTTAGGAACTTCTATTGGGTCTCTCTTAGGTGTAGTACCGATGTCTGCATCATCCCCCCTTATTTTATACGATTTGTCCCCAAATCGTCACCTACATCATAAGAAGACAAATTAGAAATATTAAAACTCGCACTAATGTTATACTCACCAGGCAGATCTAACTTGTAGGAGTTGTCATTGATCCTTCCAAGGACATGGAAAGGACCGTCTCCTTGGGGTAATAGTTTGGACCTTCGTTGAGCGGGAAATCTCTCCCTTCGCATGTGCACTCAAACCCAATATCCGGGCTAAAAAATGACTCGCTTACGTTCTTTGTTTGCATATTGTTATGTCCTTTTTTCAATGTTTTCCTTCACCTTCCTATGTAGATTTTGCACAAATTTTGCCTTCCTTTTGCCATCTATGTGCACAAATTTATCATTGGGTAAAGGAATCAAATCAAGAGGGGGATAAAGGATTAAACCCATAAGCCACTTCAAACGGAGAATGTTTAGTGGCGGAATGTGCTGATTGGTTGTAAGCGAATTCGACATGCGATAAGCATTCCTCCCACGATTTTAAATTCTTTTGAATGATGGTTTGGATCATGGTTGATAACACCCTATTGACTACCTCGTTTTGCCCATTCGTTTGAGGATGACAAGTCGTAGAAAATAATAACTTGGTGTCTAATTGATTCCACAAAGTTCTCCAAAAATGACTAAGGAATTTGGCACCCCCGTTTGACACGATTGTCCTTGGCATTCCATGTAGTTGAACTACTTCTCTGAAAAACAAGTTTGCAATATTTGAAGTGTCATCGGTCTTATTACAAGGAATAAAATGTGTCCTTTTTGAAAACCTATCAACAACCAAAAAAAAATTGAGTATTTTCCACTTTTACTCCTTGGAAGCCCAAAAAAAAAATCCATGAAAATGTCCACCCAATGTGATTCGGGAATAGGAGGTGGCGTGTATAAGCCATGAGGCTTAAGGTGTGATTTGGCATTCTTGCATGTAATGCATCTATCACACATCCTCTCGACATTTCGTCTTATTTTAAGCAAAAAGAAATATTCTCGAAGTGCTTCTAAAGTCTTGGTCACGCCAAAGTGACCCATGAGTCCTCCATCACGTGCTTCATTCATTAAAATGTTCTGAATAGATCCTTGAGGAATGCACAACTTCCCTTCAAGAAAGAGATATCCATCATGTTGGAAGAACCTATCAAAAATTCCCTTTGCACAAGCTTTATAGATGTCACCAAAGTCAGGGTCATTTTCATAAAGTTCCTTTATGTAAGCAAATCCAAGTAACTTAGAATCCAAGGTGTTGAAAAGTAAATACCTCATCAACAAAGCATAATCAACAATATTTTCCTTACATTTTTTTACTTTATCATGTACGGGAATGTCTCTAGAAACTCCACCCACTTGGCATGCCTTTTGTTCAACTTGTGTTATCGCTTGAGATGCTTTAAGGCTTCATGATCAGAGTTGATTACAAATTCCTTGGGCCAAAGGTAATGCTTCCATGTTTCTAATGCTCGAATTAATGCATAATGTTGTTTGTCGTAAGTCGGATATTTGAGAGTTGCACCATTCAACTTCTCGCTAAAATAAGCAATTGGGAGTCCATCCTGAGTGAGAACAACTCCAATTTGTAAGCCTGATGCATCACACTCAATCTCAAAAGTTTTATTAAAATCTGGGAGTTCTAGCAAGGGTGCATTGGTCAAGCATTCTTTAATTAAAACAAAGGCATTTTCTTGTTCCTCGCCCAATGAAAATTAATATTCTTTTTTATGATTCATGTTAAGGGTGCAGCTAAAGTACTAAAGTTATGAACAAACAATCGATAGAAACTAGCTAAACTATGAAAACTCCTTACTTGACTTATGCTCGTTGGTCGCAACCATTCTTTAATTGCTTTCACCTTTTCTTGATCTACTTCAAGTCCTTCCGAGCTTACAACGAAACCTAGAAAAACAACTTTGTTAGTGCAAAAAGAACACTTTTTAAGATTTGCAAACAATGTCTCTTTCTTTAGCACTTCCAATACTGATCTTAAATGTTGCACATGATCCTCCAAAGACCTGTTGTAGATAAGGATGTCGTCAAAATACACCACACAAAACATGCCAAGAAATGGGTGAAGGATGTGATTCATTAAACACATAAATGTACTCGGAGCGTTCCAAAAGGCATAACCATCAACTCATACAAATCGTGCTTG
This sequence comes from Hibiscus tridactylites, assembly GCA_958450335.1. Taxonomy (NCBI): domain Eukaryota; kingdom Viridiplantae; phylum Streptophyta; class Magnoliopsida; order Malvales; family Malvaceae; genus Hibiscus; species Hibiscus tridactylites. The sequence continues at coordinate 42,083,929 of OY288289.1, read as the reverse complement.
GTTTTGAAGGGGGTTTTCCATTCGTCTCCTTCTCGCATCCTTATTTCATGATATCCACTTTTCAAATCAATTTTGGAGAAGATGATGCACCGTTGAGTTCGTCCAACATGTCTTCTAGGCGCGAAATTGGATGTCGGTATTTGATGGTAATCTTTTTGACCGCTCAGCAGTCGATGCACATTAGCCTTGAACCATCTGTTTTTGGCACTAGTAAAACTGGAACGTCACATGGGCTAAGACTTTCTCGAATATACCCTTTTTCCATCAATTCACTAATTTGATGTTGCAACTCTTTAGTCTCTTCGAGATTGCTTCGATAGGCTGGCCGATTTGGAATGGTTGCACCGGGAATAAAGTCTATTTGATGTTCTACGCCTCGAATGAGTGGCAAACCACTCAGAATCTCCTTCGGAAACATGTCTCTAATTCTTGAATTAAAGAGACAATAGGAGAAGGCAAAGAATCGTCAAGTTCATTAGGAGTTAGGAAACTCTCCTTGTACATAAGTAGAAGTAAAGATTGCTTTGAAAGAAATATTTTCCTCACTTTTCTTTCTTTTGTCAAAAAACAAATTTTTTCCAACTTATTTTTTCACCTCGTGTTTTTCTCTCGATCTCTTTTGTTTGCTCTCATATCTCTTCTTTTTTTTATCTTTTTTTTTTCTCATTCTCTTCTTTTAAAAATTTCTCAAAATTTTCTTTTAACCTTACTTGATCTTCATGGATTTTCCTTGGAGTGAGAGGTACCAAAAAAATTTTCTTTCCTTCATGTTGAAGAGAATAATGGTTGGTGTAGCCATTGTGGTTTGATCTTTGATCATATTGCCATGGTCTCCCTAGCATTAAATGGATGGCTTGCATTGGTACAACATCACAAAGTACCTCATCTTGGTACTTACCAACAGAAAAGGGGATGGGGGCTTTCTTGGCAACTTTAATTTCTCCCCCTTCGTGTAGCCATTTGAGCTTGTATGGGTGCGAGTGTCGAGTTGTCGCTAATCCAAGATTTTCTACCAAATAGCCACTTGCCACATTAGTACAACTTCCATTATCAATGATAACACTACATACATTGCCTTGTATGTTGCAACAGGTATGGAAGATGTTTTTTCGTTGTTGATTGCCCTCCAAAACTTGAAGACTAAGGCTTCATTTAACCATAAAAATATTATTATCCTCAGCAAATGCTAGATTGACTCATCATCGGAAGATGTTTGGGCGTCATCTTCCTCATGCTCGGAGACAATTTCTCTACTGTCCTTCATGGTCATGATCAGTTTGTTTGGGCATTGATTAGCAATATGCCCCCTCTCGAGACACTTGAAACACCGGATTCACTGGTTCAGTTGGATATGGCCTCGCTTTTTCCTATGTCTCTCTTTTGGGCCTCTACCTTCTTGTTGGGTTTTGATGTTCCAACGTCTTTGCCTCGAAAAGTGGATTCCTTTTTGTAGGCACCTTGTCCCCACTTCGGTGATAAGAAAGAAGTAGAAGAGGAATGAATGGTACCGTTTCTCTTGAGTCGTTGTTCCACTCTAATTGTCATATGCACCATCTCTTTTATCTCGAGATAATGATTGAGCTCCACTTTTTCAGCGATGTCTTGGTTAAGACCGGCTAAAAATCTAGCCATGGTAGCTTCACAATCTTCGTTTATGTCGGCTTGAATCGTGGCAATCTCCATTTCTTTATGATAGTCTTTGACATCCCAATTGCCTTGTTTAAGATTTTGGAGTCTTTGCATCAAGTCGTGGTGGTAATGTTCTAGGATAAATTTCCTTCTCATGGTGGCCTTCATGTTGTTCCAAGTCTCAATTGGAGGGTCGCCATTTTGTCTCTTACTAGAGATTAATTTGTCCCACCAAATAATCACATAATCAGAAAATTCAATAGCGGCGAGTCTTACCTTCTTGGCTTCAGAATAATTGTGGCACTCGAAGACAAGTTCCACCTTCTTTTCCTATTCTAGATATACCTTTGGATCAGATTTTTCTTGGAAAGGCGGAATGTTCATTCGGATGTTGTTAAGGTTATCATTGACTTGATCTTGATTCCTTGGTCGCCTTTTCCTAGGTGGTCAAGGTCTTCCTTCGTTATTAGATCCTCAGACACTGTCTCTCCCCTCAATTTGACTATAATAGTCAATTCCTTCGATTGGGACTTCTAGCCTTCTCTCCACGTTTTTTGGAATACCTTGTTCGGTTCTTGCCACTGCCTCGTCGATACGTCGTTGTAGACGTTCTTCCATTTGTCCCATTAATCTTTCTATTGCCCGGAGTAGATCTTCGTTGATATTGTTACCACCATTGCCACCGTTATTGTTGACGATTGTACTGCTCATTGTACCTTGCGAAAAATTGAACAAGAAACCTCACCCGAAAAAGAAAAAAATGCAAAGAAATGAATCAGTCACACTCATGTTTACACTCATAGATGACTTTTAGGATTCTCTAATGATCTCACCACTCTTGCCTTTTTCCACTTGTGTTCTATCTCGAAGTTCTTAAAAGAACTAACATTGATTTTTCCAAATGTTCGTTGTGGAGTAGGCTTGTGAATGATGTAGGGTAGAAAGATGAATAGGTAAATAGGGTAGGCTTAGAAAAAAAGGCTAGGGCGGCTAAAAAAAGATAATATCGGGAAGAAATAAGAAAAATCAAATTGAGAGCTTGTACTCAAATATTTATACTTTTTTTATTTCTTCTCTTCTCTTTTTTTCTTTTCTTTCTTCTCTTTTTTCTTCTTTTTTTCACACACAAGAAGAAAGAAGAACCGAGTACTTTGATTTAAACTAGCTCTGATGCCAAATGATACGTGTTCACCTCCGCATGTTGAAGTTGAGACGTATTTGTTCCCGATCGTAAATCAAGGTGTATTTGAAATTGTTGTTGAAGGCTAGAAAAAGGGTTCGGTGGGATGAAACAAAGAAGATGAAAATGGTAAAGAGGATGGATGCGTGGATGGTGGTGGAAGGCAGTGGACGTTTGGATAGATTAAAGGATAATTTAGATGGAACATGACCCACTAGATATTGAGATCTAGGAACCAACACTATAATTAGATGAAAAGGTAGATGATGGAATGCGACCCACTAGTTATATGCAACTAGGAACAAACGTTATAAGATGATGGAAAGTAGAGATTGAGAATCACAAGAACTAGCTTGGATGTCAAAAAAGTTCAATTAAGAATAATGAGGAGAACAATCTCACAAGTAAATTCAAATTCTAAGTTGTGTTTTCAAATGACCAAAAGCCTTCTATTTATAGGCTTACAAAGGATATGAAAGGACAAAAGTCATTCCTTCATTCAAGATGATGCATAAAGCCTCTTCATTAGTGCTGAAATATGAATGGACATGCCTTTTGAATGTGAATGGTTGCGAATCTCGTATGACTTTCCAACTTGCACTGCCTTCAATAAATTAGACATATCTCGAGCTCTCATTATCGGATTGATGCGATTCAAAATGAGTTGGAAAGCTACGAGATAGAAGATTAAGTTTAATGAAGACTTCACAACCCAATTATGTTTGGATCATGCTCGAAAATGGCATATAATCTGACTGACGTTTTTTGGTGATGAATCTGCCCAATGAATATGAATGAACATCATATGAAAAGGCGTTGGATCATCCTCCTTATTATTTCCATCCATTGAAGAGTCAAATAGAGGTGTTTCTTGACTTTCCATCCCTTGCTATTACAATCCTCTACAAATGACTTGGACAATGCTTCCTCTCTAGGGTCCAAGTTGGCATGCCACTTGTATACCTATATGGTTAAATAAAACACATTAATGCTGATATTAAACTATAAAATATGGTTTTAAAACATATAAAACAAACTACATGACTCACTAAATAAAATTTTGGAAATTTAAAGAGAAAACTGGCACAAAACAAATAACAATGTGTCCAATAATTGAACAAACAACGATGTGTACAATTTAAACTAAATGCATCAAAGTGCATGGCTTGCATGGCTCTTCGTTCCCATTGCCTTCAAGTCCAACACCCTTTTGAAACCCAACGTCCCAAACTCGCTTGATTAACATTGAAGAGCGTCCTTGAATTGTTTAGCCCTTGCCCGAGTGATTGGACCTTGAGGAACTTCTATTGGGTCTCTCTTAGGTGTAGTATTGATGCCCGCATCATCTTTCTTTCTTAAACCATCACTACGCCCAAAACAACCCACTCACGTACATCACAATTCCTCTTTCTTTTTTATCATTTTCTAGCCACCCTATCATCCTTACATCAACTTACCCTTAGCCATTCTTTTTAAGCCTATCTTACTTGCAGGAAATACTTGCTGCCTTCAACAACATTCAAAAGGAGTCAAGACGTGCTACATCATATGGTATCAGAGCTTTTGGTGGAAGCAAGCAAGTGCCTACCTCGTAAGTTCCAATTTTTGTGCAAGTAAATATATAAAAAAACAAATTTCTTCATTTCAAAAAGAATTCGAAAGTGTATAAAAAATAAAAAGAAAAAGAGAGTTTTGAAAAGCACAAAGCAAGGGTGAGAAAGCATGACAACAATATCATCAATCGAGCCTGAAGAATCACGTCAAGACTTTGGTTGTCTCTCAAGGAAGGTTGTAAGTTTCTTACATATTAAGTAACCTATTCTCTTTTTTTATTTCTATTCTAAGCCTACCAATTACATTATATTTGTTTCCTTTCCCTACACTAACCATTTCAGCCGACGCACAAGTACATTACTTACCAAAGTCTTGAGTAAGTTCTCTAAAGAACTATACAAGAGAGAAAATGAGTGCAAAAAGGCAAGTTGAGCGTGTGAGGTCAGAAGAGGATTTTAAAAGCCAAATTAACATCCTGAGTGAAAACATAAGTGTTGAGTGGAGTGCAATTTTAATTTCTTTGGAGTGAACTGTGAGGTTTTGTAGAGTGTTGGTAAGGTTTTTCATTTATTTTAATTATTTCTACTAACAATGTCGCAAGAAATTCTTTTTATTTCAAGCAGGGTCCTTGTCGTTAAAAGGACATTAAACCTACAAGCTATTGAAGATGATCATCAAAGGGAAAATATTTTCTACACCGGATGCCATGTGAATGACAAGGTGTGCTCCATGTTCATTGACGGAGGAAGTTTCACCAACGTGGTGAGCACCCTAATGGTCGAAAAACTTGGTTTGAAGACCACCAAACTCTCAGACCCTTATAAGTTGCAATGGTTGAACGAGGGAGGCGAGTTAAAGGTCACCAAGAAAGTACTCATTCCCTTTTCGAACGAAAAGTACAAGGACGAGGTCTTATGTGATGTAATACCTATGAGTGCGAGTCATATGTTGTTGGGACGACCATGGAAATTTGACAAACGAGCCACCCATGATGGATACACCAAATGTTACCCATTCTTGTACGAGGGAAAAAAGCTTATCTTGGCGACTCTAACTCCAAGGCAAGTACATAATGATCCGATCCAATTAAGCAAAAGAATTGAAGCTTGGAATGAGAGGAAGAAGGAGGAAGTAATCAAAAGGGAGGAAACCAAAAATATAGTGTACGACAATGTGAATGAAAAAGAAAAGGATGCGAGTGAGAGGATTGAGGAAATCAAAAAGAGTTATGCAAAAGAATTGAGAGAATTTTCAAAGGGGAATGAGATTGGGAGATGTTTTCTTCTTTGACAAATTCCATTTGTACTTAAGTACAAAGAGGATTTGTTTATTACTAACAAACTACACAAATCTCTTTCTTTTACTATTGTACATCTTTTGCAGGTTCTTAAAGGCATACCTTTGAAGGACATCTCGAGAGGAGAACCTAGGGACATCAAGCCTTATCCATGGTTTGATGATGCTATTGATGAATAAGTCTCAGAGGAGGTTACAATAAAGTTTTTCAACATTAAGGACATCAAACATCAACAGCCCATTGAGATCATCAAGCATCCTCCTTGGTTTGATATTTCTATTCACTTTATTATACGATTCTCTATTGCCACTCTTGATTTATTTTTTTAGTGGTATGATATAGTTACATAGAGACAACATCGAACTATAACTTTCCATTCTAGAAATGATTGTTCCAAACAAAGATGTTAAACAAGAATTGTTCACCCACTCAAAGCCCATCATTCAGAAGACAAGTGCCTATTCAAACATGGGCTGAGCAGGAAGTGTCTTTTGACACAATCAATGATCGGCGATGATTTTTTGAATGACTAATCTAATTTTTTGTACCTTGCAGGTTGTTCCAGGGGACATATCTCTTCCACGTGACTGTCCAAAAGACATGACTCTTGAAGAATCAAAAGTCACACCTCTTGAAGATCCAAAGATGGTGACTTTTGAAGATGCTTACATAAAGGACGTGTCTCTTAAAGATGAATATTTCGAGGAGGTGTCTCTTGAAGGTGTCTATGCATTATCAAGGGAGAAGGATATAACACCCCAAACCCCGATTTAGTATTAAATCGAAGTTAAGGTGTTAAGAGCAAATCAATCTAGTAACTTGGTATACAAGTTAGTTTTAAAGAACGAAACTATATGTATTAATCCTTAGGATATTCAAAACAAGCAACAAGAGGAGAAATTGAACAAGCATTGAACACAATTTGATTAAAGCACTAGAATTTGGGTGTTAACCGGTCATAAACTAGGACCATGGTATTATCAAACATTAGAACCTAGATATGGAAGTCACAATTTATTTAGGATGTAAGGTTATTTTGAAATAACCTTTTAACAATGCAAGTACTTATCCTTTATACTTACTCTCCAAGGTGCATTCAAACTATTTACCTATAGTGGTTACACGAAGTGGATCTAGTTAGCTTACCACTAATTCTATCTTTTAAGCAACAAGACATAGAATCCTATTTCTTAATTCAAGCATGTTACTCGGACCCAATTAATCAATTTACCTAAGTTGTCAAGCATTTGATGTCAAGAATGCATAACATTCAAATACTCCACTAATCAATCAAGACACCCACGTCATCAATAGGGACATTAAAACACATACATACAAGCCAAACTAATGTAATTTAATATTTACACAATGTAAAAACAGAATATAATAGATTACCAGCCAAGAAGGTTAAGTCAACTACTTGATCGATCATGTGAATAATCCAAGCAAGCATATGAAATTTATATACGAGTTTAATATTTACATGCCATGATATTCAAACAAAAGGATTTACATGACATAGAAGTGCCACCGTTATAGGAGTCAAAATGAGATTTAAATCAAAACATACTCTTAAGCTTCTTGGATCTTGCTCAGTCCCTTGACTGCTCTACAAGTATCAACTTAATCCTGGAACACATGAAAGAGAAACAATGAGATTGGGGATTAGAGTTTCTTAAACATTAAGAAATCATAACAATTAGACTAGTTCTCTTTAAGTGTTTCGAAACACTCCTATTGAAGAATACTAAATTTGAACCTGCTTGATAATAAGACAACTCTTAGTATATATTAGACTCTTTCAAGCAAGCATAATGACATTTCAAATATATTTTTAACCAATTCCTACAAGGAAGTTCGATTTAATTCCCCCATAACATTTCCATGTTAGTCAATCTATCAAACATAAGATCCATTTCTTTTGATCAAGTATTTTCATAGCCAACCATGAATCTAGGTATTCAAAGAGCATATAATTCTTCATCACATCAAGGGATTAAAATAATCCAGTTACCGCAAGAATATAATCCATTTACTTATATCATGATAACAAGGTTCAATTATAAGAACAATTTTAATTATCTTGAGCCTTGATTGACATGCTACTAGACACAAGAATCCACAACAAGAGTAATATCAACAAGGGTACATCTAGTACCAAGAAAAGGGTACACATAGTACCAATTCGAACAAGAGTACCAATGGTACTAAAAGATCATTTGATCTTAACCACAAGGGACCGTGGTCCTAATAGCGAGCTTGACAGACTCTATGACATGCCAATTGTGTGTAAACTAACTCGAATAAAGGCTTACTTATACAAGTTTATTTTCAGTTATATCAAGAGGCATTAAGTGCCTTTTTAACATTCTTATGTATTATGCAATTGTTTATTCAAGACTGGTTTCACATAAACTAGTAAAGTGTAACAAAACCAAATATTCTATCTTACCACAAGATGCTTACCTCAATTAGCATTCTATCTCACATTGATCAAGCCATTTTCCAATGGAATTTCCAGCAATTAACTAGAATTAGGCAGTAACATTCATACATTCTAACTATGTTACACTTACAGTAGATTCCAAGCTAGTTATGCTCCCGAATTACGATTCCCTTTTTCATATTACCATTTGGATCTACAGTAGCCCTCTTCTCTTCCATATTCTCTTGATCTTCTAACATGCAATATTACAACATTTAACTACTCTTGTAAATTTATCAATTCTATCTATAAATCCATCAGGATTTGAATTAGGGTCCACCCATTACACACAAACAATCATATCAATGAAGCATCTTACACACAAGCCTTAGCTATCATAAATCTTCAAATTTAGCATGCAAATCACCTTTCTATTCCATTAGTCGATTAGATTATAACAAGGCAGCCCTGAACCAACAACAAGCAGTTTTATTTACTCCCTTAAATTCTACTATCCAATTGATCAATGTCCTTATCAATTTAGCCTTTATTAACTATTCATTGTAGCATCAAAACATCACAATTTCATCTTGATAAAGATTTAGGTACTAAGACTAAAACAGAGCAGTCACCAAACTGTTAAAATCTGAACTATAACAGTCCTAAATTTTCCATTCAATAATAGTATTGATTTATGACTTAAAATTCTCAAAACAATCTTGGTTAAACTTATTCAGTTTACTTGGCATCTAGCTAGCACATGGCACTCTCCAATTTACTCAACAATTACAAAATCTCATACATTCAGAATTTTGTAGCATCTAAATCCGCCCTTGGTATCATACTCTATTCTTTTAAACTCACACGATCTATCAATTCAAGTCTATACATTTTTTAATCGAAAACAGGGCAACCCTCCCTTATTTTACCAATATAAACTTGGTTTTAGTCTTTTGACTTATATCAATTTAACTATCATAAATCAACATTCTACCAATTCCATTTCAACCAGGTATTCGAACAATTCAAAGGGAAAATGAATAAAAAAGGCAATCTAGTTACCATACTCAACAGTGTCTATTAAAACAATATGAACCGAGAGTCTTCCTAGGTTCATGAACTTTATTCATTAATAGATTAATTCCTTCACATGCTTAATTGTTCATGAGATACATAACATTCACTAGTTCCTACATATCTTGGCTTAACCGAAACCTATACTACAATTACATGTTTCAATGGTTAACATAACCGATGGAAAACACAATTAACTTCCAAAAACATATCTAAAATGAAATCAAGACATCTTCAAAGAACAATCAAAAAGGACAAAATGGTTATGTCCTCTTCTACAATCGAGGAAGAGTTTTCCAAAATTCCAGCCTAGATTTGATCCATACGAACAAAATTTAAACTCAAGTTTCTATCTCGTTCTCTCACTCTCTCCCGGGTAACATATGGAAGAAGCTGAACCAAATGCATGTTTTTGTTAAACCCCTCTTCCTTAAGGCCGAATGTGGCTAATCAATTTGCCACATGGAAGCTTAATCTAATAACACATCATTTAGACTCCACTAAGTTTCAACTTTGCATGCAATTTTATACATTTCTTCTTTTAACAACTTAGTCACTTTAGAAATGGTTGGCACTTTTAAAACCTTCCCATATAAGTCCTCTATTCATAGCTTCTTTCAATAACTTCATATTAGAAATCTAGCTATATGGATGTAAATCTTCCAGGCCCTAATTTGGGGTATTACAAAGGAGGATGATTCTTGTCGAATAGTGATGCACTTTAGAGTAAGTATACTCGTCGTATCAAGTAATAAACTGAGAGTAGAGTGTCAAACCCACGAGGATTGTATCAATAATTATAAAGTTATCGTACTTAGGGATGTTTGCAAGTATTGGTGAATATTGGTTTAATTAAAACTAATTTAACTAATCTAAAGATAGCTATGATAAAGACAAAAAACTGCAACGACTTAACAATTAATTATGGAGGTTGGGATTACTTCTATAGCGACCAGCGATACATGTATGCGTAAACCCTTAAGTTCATCTACTCGACAAGATTTTCTAATGAACTTCTAACTCTATTGATTCCTAGAAGTTAATAACATTGTAGTTAAGGTGATACATGTCTATGTTAACCATAATGACTCTATTATTTGCTTAAAAACTCCCTTTTACTTGTTGAAACTCTAAACTTATGTCTAAGCCGAATTAAGACTAAGTTGGCAGCTTAGCCCCACTACTCACGTTTGTCTAACTTAACTCTCCTGAATATTAAGTCACAGATCAATAGTTAACATGCCTCTCTCGAATAGCTCTTACGAATTACTACGCATTAAGAACATGAACATAATAGATGAAGATAAAAGCAACTAAAGCATTGAAATAGAATAATTGAAGCATAAAATCTTAGGACGCAATAATCCCAACTGAAAAGGCTTAGCTCATGTCTGAGCCTAAAACAACCATAATTAAAAGTATAAAGTAAGGTAGCTTATCAAGCATGAAAAGAAAGAAGTCGAGCATCCTTGAAAAATCCCTCTGTGCCGTCCAACGGTGCTGCATGTAACCCTCTCGACCCGGCCTAGATGCTAGAGTGAACCGATCGAGCTACATTGGGTTTGCCGAAACAAACCCGTAACGATTAACTAAAGTTGGGTCCAATTTTTTTTCTTTTTATCTTGTCTAGATTCAACATTATATCCTAATATGTGCATACTGGCAGCGGGTGAAATCTAAATTGGACCAGGCAACAAAAAGACAACCAATTGCGCGTAATAACAAAATAGGGACCAAATCGCAAATCTAGAAACTTACAAGGACTTGTTAAAAATTCAAAGTTACCAATACTCAATTAATCAAGTTACATGCATACTTGCAAATTTTCAACTTAAAACAATCATTCAAACTCACATAATCACATACATTAAATCTAGTGACCAAAATGAAAGAATCAAAAACCTTAAAAATTCCATCAACTGAAAATAACTATTGCCCGTATCAATACTCGAGCAAGGGTATTGGTACGTGGCCTCATTTTGAAAAAGGCGTAGCGATATCCTCTCCTGAGTATCGTTAACCTAAGACAATTTCAAAATCCTCATATTCTAGTAGCTAAAAGTGTAACACCCCTCACCCTGTTTAGGAGCGAGAGATGTTACGACATATAACGAACGATTCAGAACAAATAAACAATCGAAACAAAATATGAAACAATATCAATCAAAGCCATGCAACTTGTATATTATCAAACTTAACATACTAACATATGAACTTAAAAACATGTTATCCACAAAATTTAAGTATCTTATACTAACCAAGTTTATACTTATAACATATTGGACTAATACCATAATATAGCATAACCACATGTATACAATTCTTAACATTATCAAATCACCTAAGCCTAATAAGACCATGTTCGAATTACATCAAGACAACCTCTAAGTTCATATGCTAACTTTTTATTCTTAGAATCATGATATATATTCATATCAACCCATTAAAAAAACATGTACACTTCTATATAACCATTTAAAACTCAAGCTAAATCAAGGCATATTAATAGACATTCTACTTTCACAATTTGAAGCATATACATATATCACTCTCCTTAGTAATCAAGACAAACCATAACATACATCATATACATAAAACATTATATTCGAATGGTGCTATGACAACACAGGCATATAAGAATCATACACCATGAACACTATTACATAAGGAGTCATTCGAATGAAGCACACAACCTATTAGGAAATCTAAGTACAATTTGATAATCTAAACAAGCACGATCTTACATGTTCACTTTCATCCATTTGAATAACATGATATCTAGAGAACACATAGCATTTGCAAATCACATATCAACACTTTAATCATACACAACCCATATATATATATATATAATGCAACCATTATATGTCAACATATAATTATTACAAAACAAGCTTATACTTACATATATATATATACATAACCAAGCCAAATCTTAAACTTAACAATTACATGTCAAACACCCTAAGTACATGTATCATATGCATGTGACATTTATATACATCTATGCCACCAACTAAGATATCCAAAAGAGTCATTCTTGTGCTTGGACTACAAGGTAAGCTCTCTAAGACAATCAACTAGCTTTCGGGACTAGTACCTGAAATTTTTGGAAGAAGGGAACAAAAGAGTGATAAGTACAAGGTATGTACTTAGTGAGGCAGCCCTAAACTTTACCAATCTCTATCTTTTAGAGCATTATTCAATCTTTAAGGTTACCTAACTAGGCTTTAATCAAAGTTCACTTAGCTAGTCCATCATGCATAAGTAGACATAGCTAATCTTGTAACCATTTCTAGTAACAATTGATGCAACATAAACACCATACTTTTATGTTCATTCATACAACAAGTATCGATCAAAACATTATCATACACAACAACAAACATCATTTAAAAGCATTAGCATATACAAGGCAAGTAGGCATATCAATTTCATTTCATTGGTACTTATCATTTAGGTACTTATCTTTCAAGTCATGTGACTTTTAAATATGTTACCTTGGATGATTAATGAACAAGGTAATCGAGTCTACGTGTGACATATGACTTTGGATACCCAAAGGTATCAATGCTTTGTAACCAACTTGTAACATGTAATCAGAGGATGGCATAGGATCAAGGTGACTTACCACCTTAAGGAATATTGGTGACTAACCACCATCCTTTAACAACAATCAGAGGAGCTCAATGACTCTAAGGCATGCCCTTCTACCTATAGACACTAATCAAACCAAGGTCTTATTGTATCTTATATGTTTAACAAAACCAATTGCTTGTTATTCAACAATTCACCAAATATGTAACAATAACGATCTTTATTTCAAAGCAATCATTCAATTCATGATAACATAAAAATCAGCAAGCACATATTATCATTTTCATCATGTAAACATCAAAATACAGTAGCTAAACTCATCATATAAGTTCATGTCATAAGGTTTATTCAATCATCAACCCAATATAACATATCTAGGCCAAAGTAAGCTTATCTAACTAGCATAGTCAACACATCATAAGTCTTTCCTTTAATCCTTCTTCCTTAGCATTTTAATTTTTACCAACCATTATTAGGTTCATTTCATGCTTCCTTCATGTTATCTAATAATAAAAAATAACAAGGTTTGGATACTAATACTAACACTTTAAACAAAACTACACTCACAATACTCCAAGCTAGTTTGTCTCCTTAATGATGATGCCTCTCCCTTTCTTCTAGGTTTGATCACCCCTTGATTCCTCTAATATCTCTTCACCAATATGCTCTTGAATCATATTACAACATATATAACATCCATTAGTATAAACCTTAGCACAAAAATCCAACCAAATCAAGCAAACAACAATAAACACACAAGCTGTCCTTAACATGGCAGTTTTGAGCATTGTCCACTAATCTATCCATAACCTTTTATTCCCTAATCCAAATAAGGCATATCATACTATTATGGAAAGCATATAAACACACCTTTAAAACCATGTATGGCTCATATTTTTAGCATTTCCCAGTTAATACAGTTTTACATTTGAAAACAGGCCAATTTCAGGGCCTAATCTGTCCAAGCTTAACTTAGTGACTTTAGTGCATTTAAATCCTATATTTCACAATTCATTTGATTCTAAGATATTAACCACATTAACCTACATGTATTAACATAACAATGAAGTTCTAACATCTTTAAAAACAGAGCATTCAAGTCCTCATTTTAACATTTTTTTAGAAAACAATCACTTTTAATCCATTTTAATCCTCTATGTGATCTAAATGCATTTAACCTATCAATTGAGACTTAATTCAACCTTGGCCATTAAATTTTTCTTCATTTCATGACTCCCCTGTTTCAAGAATAAATTTTCAGAATTTATTAACACCATTTTTACCCCTAAACATTTCGAATTTCACAATTTAGTCCAGTAGATTCCAAATTCAATCAGTTTCAGTCCAGTCAACTTCTAACACCAATTCAGAGACCTATACTTAACATTTTTGAGCAACTCATACCTCTATTCCATGTAAAATAATTTCCTCTACAACTTTGTATCAGAACACCTTTTCAAGAAATGACTCTAACATGCTCAATTTTCCAGATTTCTACAGGGTATCATACAAGTACGAATCTGGACAGTTTAGGTGTACTAACTTGTTTCTAGTTTGTATTTTCAGTTCAAATTCAATACTAACACAAACCCAGAATTGTTTATGAACAATCAAACATTTAAACATCAATTTCCATAATGAACAATATCCAGATTTCATAAAAACAGAAATAAGAACACTTATAGCAATCGGGTAACATGAACACATACTTACATGGAATTTTTTTCTTCATGCATGAACATATATGAATTCTATTGTAACCCCTTAAACCCAGCCCAGAAGGAATGGGCCGAATCTAGGAAGTAGCGATTAAAACTTGTCCCTCAAGAAACAATTTAGGTTAAAATGTTTCGTAATTCAAAAGAATCGATTAGATAAGTAAGACTTAACAAATATTCTGATTAAAATAAAACTCAATCTTTTAAACGATGTTCCAATAATTAATTAAAATTATGAAAATAACTACATAGATGCATGCATTTAATAAAGCCCAAATTAAAAACCGTAAACAGTCCCAATGTCCGAATTACACAAATATTCTAAAATATTTCAAAACAATAATCTGAAATAATTAAAAGAGAGTTCATACTAAATTATAAGAAAATATCCGAGTAAAACACGAGAAGCTCCTAGTACCGAGTCGCCTAAAAGAGTCTGAGATATCTGAAAAAGTAAAAACTAAAGGGTGTAAGCTAAAGAGCTTAGTGTGTCTCTAAAGTGCAACGAAAACAAAACAAAAACAAAACAGTATATTATTTTCTGATAAATATTTTTCTGAAAACACAATAAAACTGAATCATGATGATATGATGTCTGATGCACATGAATCATAGTACCCATCTCTGATACACCGAAAAGTAAGGTTCCCCAGAACCTACTTTCTCCATGTCACCATCCGAAGTGGAACTCAGCCCGAGGGTGGAACCACTGATCCGAAGCGGAATTCAACCCGAAGGTTGAAACCACTAATCCGAAGCGGAATTCAACCCGAAGGTTGAAACCACTGAACTTCCCCGAACAAATCTCAATCCATATACCCACAATGATATGATGCATATTTTAAAATCTGAGTTTGATCCGAAACTTGAATTATGAAAATTCAACTTGAACAATACTATAAATCCGATGTTTTACAGTTCTGAAAATCTGATATTTCACTTAAATCACAGTATGACATGTTATGCATGATGTCTGAAAACATTCACCCAATCACAACAGAGTATGCACACAAAATGTACAAAACATTTACTTATATTAATACCAGAAAAGCACAAAAAGAAACACATAAGTTTATAAAACAGGAAGAGACACACCTTTAAGCAACAGAAGCTCTAATGTCGAGAAAAGCGCGTCTTACGCTCAGATCTAGCTGAATTAGGACCTACGAAGGTATGAATACTATATTAATATTTATTACTAACACTAAACCACCAACTAAAACACTGAAAACCGAACTGAAGATATACTCACGTGAAGATCTCGAAGAACGTGCACGATCGGTCTGAACAACTGGAGGTAACCCAACGGTCTCAAAGCCGGCACCTAAACGCGAGAATATTCCGAATTAAATTCTGAAATTCATAACTTATCATATTCCAATAACAATTACTTAAAGATAACAAAACGAAGCTTTCGGAATCTAATTTGACAAAACGGGCAGAAGATTCGAATTCAGGACGTCGAGAAAGGTTAAAAGGAAGGATGTCTGAAAAAGTCAACTCTAGTCAAAGTCAAACTAGTCAAAGTCTACTCTTGCGGTCAAAGTCAACAGGTCAACGGTCCATGGTCAAAGTCAACTCTGACGGTCAAAGAGTCAACAAGTCAAATCCGGTCAACTGTGGTCTACTGGGTCAAAGTTGATTTGGTCAAACCCGGTCAACTATACAAGTCAACAGTCCGAGTAGGTCAAAGGGTCAAACTAGTCAACAATTCAGATTTGGTCAAGGTCAACAAGTCAAACGGTTCGGTTCAAGACTTATGGTTCGGTTCAGTTTGGTCCAAGTTTCACTGATCCGATTCGGCTGCACAACTCAGTTCATTTCACTGGTCCAGTTTACTTGGTAATTCAATTCATTGGGCTTACAAATCTGGTCTGGTCAACTCAGCTTAATGGTTACACTGATGGGCTATTGATTTTAGGGAATCTAAAGAAAAGAACAAAGGTTTGGTTTCAACCCAATCCACTACACAACCCACCTCTCTTAACCCCTTTACCAGATTTGGGGCTAGGGTTTCTAACACCCAAAACGGCGGCAGCATGGATACAGAACGACGACAGCAGCGCGAATACAAAACGACGGCAGCGGCGGCACGACCAAACCACGATGGTGGCAGATCCAGACGATCACGGCGGCACAACCCTTATCAACACAGAAGGCGGCGGTTCACCAATCCGATGAACAGAAACGAAGCTGCGCAAACTCGTCGGAGATGACGCGACGACGACGATTTGCAAAAGAAAATATATCTCGATGAGCAAAACGAACGTTTCCGATCAGAAATAAACGGAAAAACAAGGAATTTACAACCAACAACGCATGAACAAAACGAAAACTAGCGAGGCTTACCCAAACTTGAACGGTGACGACGATGACGCGAGGAAACCGAAGGGTTTCACACTGATTCCGGGCAAGAGATCGATAGCGAGCACAACCCAAGAGAAGGGTTTTGATCAGAACACGATGGGAAACAAAATGGTGGTAGCCAATAGCGAAAATGAGGACGACACGGTGTTGATCGGAGCTTCGCCGGAGAAGGGGCGATGGGTGATGCGTTTATTATTTTTTTTAAGGGAGAAAGAGAGTGCGGCTACTGATTGAATAAAGGGACTGAAAAATACGTAATCTGAAAATGAGGTTTAAATTACCCTAATAAATGGGTAAATCACATATGTGGTCACCAAGCTTTTTAGGGTTTACAAAATAACATCAAAATTTCCCCAACTTTACCAAATAACCCCAAACTTCCTAAATTAAGCCCTAAAATTCTGATGATGTTCAATTTAATCCCTTAATCAAATTATGGTTTCAAAATTAAAATCCCCAAATTTTAGGGTTTCCGAATTAGGGTTTTCAAATTTTAGATTTTCGAATTAGGGGAATTTTGGGGTGTTACAACTCTCCCTTCCTTATAAGAAATTTCGTCCTCGAAATTTCCAGACTTAACAAAAGATCCCAAAACCAAATGATCATTCATAACTTTCCTATTCTGAATTCATGATATATCATAACCGAAATTACTGAAACATAGAACTGAAAATGAAACCAAAACATATTAAGATGTACCTTCCATGTCATCATGTATACCATCGTATCCAACACGAGCTCTGATTGAATGTACTGAACTTGGATGTCTAATTTCGGATCTAGTTGATCCACCACCCGGATCATGCCTACCTCTACTAGCAATACCTGAAGCAACTGACATAAACTGCCCTCTACCTCGGTGAGGTGCCTGAACTGATGCATGACTCTGAATCTGAACGGATAAACCAGTAGCTGAACGTGGACAATTCTTTAAGTAGTGATCCTGAAAACCACATCTGGAACGCGTTCTATTCATCAATCTGCACTCTCCGCTATGCTTTTTATTGCAAAAACCACATACAAAAATAGGCCGACGAATACTTAAACTACCCTGACTGCCAGACAAAACTGTCGATATTGCGGGTCTCTAGGTCTCTTTCCAAACGAGCTGACAAAATTTGGTTGTACAAATGTGTCCGGTTGCTTCCCGACTTAATCAAATTCTGAAGTTTTTTTTTTCATTTGTGAAATTTATCCTCTCAGAAGTTTTAGCTCGATCAACCATGTCGCTGAATACTTTATCATGATGTGTTGCAACATCTCTCTGAATCGGTAGTCGAAGTTCCTTAAAAAAAATCACACTTATCTTTCTCTGTCAAAACTAACTCAGGAGCATACTTGACCAACCTTCGAAATTCTATCTCATAATCATTTACCGACTTATTATTCTGTTTCAAATTCATAAAGTAATCTTAACACTTCGCTATATCGATCAGTGTTCTCAATATAAATTGGGTTATCTCTTCCGATCTGATATCCTTCTAACGAATGGTTCTCATCAACATGTAACTTATTCTGAATTTCTGCTTGCCCAACAGAAGACGGGTGATCAATACCAGAAACAGCAATACGACCTCAGTCACGACCTCGAACAAACGATAGATTAAGACTCTTACACGGTGGCATAATAAACTATATACCAGAAGCTAATAACCTAGAGTCAGAATCGGTACTGGAGTCTCGGATTTAAAACACATTGAAAACATTGAAGACAAAATCACATAATAGCATATTATATTTTTCAGAAAATTCTCATATGTCCCAAAATATTTTGGATACATGCAGAAGTCGAAAACATTTGAAAATAATTGTTGTAGGCCTCGCAGTCCGTGGGTTGAACCTAGGCTCTGATACCACTAAATGTAACCCCTTAAACCCAGCCCAGAAGGAATGGACCGAATCTAGGAAGTAGCGATTAAAACTTGTCCCTCAAGAAACAATTTAGGTTAAAATGTTTCGTAATTCAAAAGAATCGATTAGATAAGTAAGACTTAACAAATATTCTGATTAAAATAAAACTCAATCTTTTAAACGATGTTCCAATAATTAATTAAAATTATGAAAATAACTACATAGATGCATGCATTTAATAAAGCCCAAATTAAAAACCGTAAACAGTCCCAATGTCCGAATTACACAAATATTCTAAAATATTTCAAAACAATAATCTGAAATAATTAAAAGAGAGTTCATACTGAATTATAAGAAAATATCCGAGTAAAACACGAGAAGCTCCTAGTACCGAGTCGCCTAAAAGAGTCTGAGATATCTGAAAAAGTAAAAACTAAAGGGTGTAAGCTAAAGAGCTTAGTGTGTCTCTAAAGCGCAACGAAAACAAAACAAAAACAAAACAGTATTTTATTTTCTGAAAACACAATAAAACTGAATCATGATGATATGATGTCTGATGCACATGAATCATAGTACCCATCTCCGATACACCGAAAAGTAAGGTTCCCCAGAATCTACTTTCTCCATGTCACCATCCGAAGTGGAACTCAGCCCGAAGGGTGGAACCACTGATCCGAAGCGGAATTCAACCCGAAGGTTGAAACCACTAATCCGAAGCGGAATTCAACCCGAAGGTTGAAACCACTGATCCAAAGCGGAATTCAACCCGAAGGTTGTAACCACTGAACTTCCCCGAACAAATCTCAATCCATATACCCACAATGATATGATGCATATTGTAAAATCTGAGTCTGATCCGAAACTTGAATTATGAAAATTCAACTTGAACAATACTATAAATCCGATGTTTTACAGTTCTAAAAATCTGATATTTCACTTAAATCACAGTATGACATGTTATGCATGATGTCTGAAAACATTCACCCAATCACAACAGAGTATGCACACAAAATGTACAAAACATTTACTTATATTAATACCAGAAAAGCACAGAAAGAAACACATAAGTTTATAAAACAGGAAGAGACACACCTTTAAGCAACATAAGCTCTAATGTCGAGAAAAGCGCGTCTTACGCTCAGATCTAGCTGAATTAGGACCTACGAAGGTATGAATACTATATTAATATTTATTACTAACACTAAACCACCGACTAAAACACTGAAAACCGAACTGAAGATATACTCACGTGAAGATCTCGAAGAACGTGCACGATCGGTCTGAACAACTGGAGGTAACCCAACGGTCTCAAAGCCGGCACCTGAACGCGAGAATATTCCGAATTAAATTCTGAAATTCATAACTTATCATATTCCAATAACAATTACTTAAAGATAACAAAACGAAGCTTTCGGAATCTAATTTGACAAAACGGGCAGAAGATTCGAATTCAGGACGTCGAGAAAGGTTAAAAGGAAGGATGTCTGAAAAAGTCAACTCTAGTCAAAGTCAAACTAGTCAAAGTCTACTCTTGCGGTCAAAGTCAACAGGTCAACGGTACATGGTCAAAGTCAACTTTGACGGTCAAAGAGTCAACAAGTCAAATCCGGTCAACTGTGGTCCACTGGGTCAAAGTTGATTTGGTCAAACCCGGTCAACTATACAAGTCAACAGTCCGAGTAGGTCAAAGGGTCAAACTAGTCAACAATTCAGATTTGGTCAAGGTCAACAAGTCAAACGGTTCGGTTCAAGACTTATGGTTCGGTTTAGTTTGGTCCAAGTTTCACTGATCCGATTCGGCTGCACAACTCAGTTCATTTCACTGGTCCAGTTTACTTGGTAATTCAATTCATTGGGCTTACAAATCTGGTCTGGTCAACTCAGCTTAATGGTTACACTGATGGGCTATTGATTTTAGGGAATCTAAAGAAAAGAACAAAGGTTTGGGCTCAACCCAATCCACTACACAACCCACCTCTCTTAACCCCTTTACCAGATTTGGGGCTAGGGTTTCTAACACCCAAAACGGCGGCAGCATGGATACAGAACGACGGCAGCAGCACGAATACAAAACGACGGCAGCAGCGGCACGACCAAACCACGATGGTGGCAGATCCAGACGATCACGGCGACACAACCCTTATCAACACAGAAGGCGGCGGTTCACCAATCCGATGAACAGAGACGAGGCTGCGCAAACTCGTCGGAGATGACGTGACGACGACGATTTGCAAAAGAAAATATATCTCGATGAGCAAAACGAACGTTTCCGATCAGAAATAAACGGAAAAACAAGGAATTTACAACCAACAACGCATGAACAAAACGAAAACTAGCGAGGCTTACCCAAACTTGAACGGTGACGACGATGACACGAGGAAACCGAAGGGTTTCACACTGATTCCGGCCAAGAGATCGATAGCGAGCACAACCCAAGAGAAGGGTTTTGATCAGAACACGATGGGAAACAAAATGGTGGTAGCCAATAGCGAAAATGAGGACGACACGGTGTTGATCGGAGCTTCGCCGGAGAAGGGGCGATGGGTGATGCGTTTATTATTTTTTTTAAGGGAGAAAGAGGGTGCGGCTACTGATTGAATAAAGGGACTGAAAAATACGTAATCTGTAAATGAGGTTTAAATTACCCTAATAAATGGGTAAATCACATATGTGGTCACCAAGCTTTTTAGGGTTTACAAAATAACATCAAAATTTCCCCAACTTTACCAAATAACCCCAAACTTCCTAAATTAAGCCCTAAAATTCTGATGATGTTCAATTTAATCCCTTAATCAAATTATGGTTTCAAAATTAAAATCCCCAAATTTTAGGGTTTCCGAATTAGGGTTTTCAAATTTTAGATTTTCGAATTAGGGGAATTTTGGGGTGTTACATCTATCCTAATTTCCAGCAACATGCATGAGTTCCTTAGCTTCAAAATCTCTAGAATTCAATCTTCTAAGTTCTCTTTTTGTTTCGGTGAGAGTATGTTTGATGAAAGATGGAGGTGAAACAATGTGGAATACATGTGTTCTCCTCTTAACATTGCTGGCCGGTTATCACCACAATGAGGACACATGGGTCGTTAATCTACCATGTAAATTCCACTAACCTTTTATTATATTTATTATATTAATTTGTTTAATTATTACTGTTATTATTATCTTATATTATACATGTATATACATAGATAATTATCCTAATAGTCCACCGAGTATGTTATATATATGTATTAACTTACATTGTTCATTTCATTAAACTTATATACATACATTAAATCACATTTTCTTTATACATATTACACATGTATATCTTTTTTTTTAAATCTATCACTTTATAATTATTCATTTTAATACTTTAATCTTATAATTTCACTAAGCTTCACCAAAATGTTTACACTTTTCTTTTTATTTTCTTATAATTTCTTCTAGGGTATTTTTAGGGTGTTACAATTCCTCCCCCCCTTAAAGAAAATTTGTCCTCAAATTTTACCTGAATCGAATAGATGAGGATATTGCTTTCGCATCGAATCCCCGAGTTCCTAAGTTGCTTCTTCGACTTTGTAATTTCTCCAAAGGATTTTGACTAACGAAACGTTTTTGTTGCGGAGTCGTTTGACTTCTCGATCGATGATTCGAATAGGTTCTTCTTCATATGATAGATCGAGATTGAGCTCGACTTCTTCAGGCTCAAGAACGTGAGACGGATCAGATCGATATCTTCTGAGCATTGAGACATGGAAGGCATTTTGTATCTTATCGAACTCAGGAGGAAGTGCGAGTCGATAAGCTACATGACCAATTCTTTCGACTACTTCAAAGGGTCCGATAAAACGAGGACTTAACTTGCCTCTTTTGCTGAATCGGAATACTTTCTTCCATGGATAGACTTTGAGGAACACTTTATCTACGACTTCATGTTGGATATCTCTACGCTTCAGATCAGCGTAAGACTTTTGGCGATCGAAAGCTTGTTTCAATCGGGAGTGAATAATTTGAACTTGTTCTTCGGTTTCTCGAAGCAATTGTGGTCCTAATACTTTATTATCACCGATTTCAGACCAACACAGAGGTGTTCGACATCTTCTACCATACAATGCTTCGAAAGGAGCCATTTGAATTGATGATTGGAAGCTATTGTTGTAGGCGAAGTCTACCAAAGGTAGCGATTTCTCCCAGTTCTGTTTGAAGTCAATAATACAGGCTCTAAGCATATCTTCGAGAACTTGAATTACTTGTTCTGATTGACCATCACTTTGCGGATGGAAAGCTGTGCTAAGATTCAGTTTAGTTCCGAGAGCTTTTTGTAGAGTCTTCCAAAATCTAGCTGTGAATCAGAGATCTCGATCAGAGATTATAGAAATTGGAACTCCGTGTAGACGAATTACTTCCCGAATGTATAATTTTGCCAAGGCTTCAAGACTCAGATTCATTCTCACCGGAAGGAAATGTGCTGACTTGGTGAATCGATCAACGATCACCTAGATGGCGTCGCACTTTCTTGGCGAACAAGGAAGACCGGTCACGAAATCTATTGTGATCCGTTCCCATTTCCATTGCGGAAATTCAATAGGTTGGAGCAAACCAGTAGGGACACGGTGCTCTGCTATCACTCGTTGGCAATTCAAACATCTCCCTACATAGTTGTTGATAGCCGCTTTCATTCCGAGCCACCAATACAAGGGCTTGAGATCCTTGTACATCTTAACCGATCCAGGGTAAATCGAAAAAGAACTTTGGCACGCTTCTTGTAGTATTTCATCTTGTAACTCTTCGTTGTTAGGAACACAGACACAATCTTTGAAGTATAAAAGACTGTTCGACTTAACAGAAAAGTCGGAATTAGACTCAAGCTTAGAATTGATTTTCTGAATTTCCGGATCAATTTGTTGGAGTTCTTTGATCATAGTGACCAGAGTAGATTGAACTTGAAGTTCATTCAGATAATTCTGAGCTTTGCATAGCTGGAAATGAGTGTTGATAGCCAAGGTAGCTATGAATAATAAAATTAGAGATGTTACTTATAATTCAAGGTGTGATTCCAAACTTTTACTTAATGATTAAGGATGTTTTCGAATTGTTACTTAATGAGCAAGAGAGAGTTCGAATTTCTTCTTTGACTACCAAGAAAGAATTTGAACAAATGCTTTAATCTTAAGAATGACTTGTTCTCGGATTTGAATAACATACCGAGATTCTGTTTTCGACTTAGAGCGTCGACAACGACGCTGGCTTTTTTGGGATGATAATCTATGATGAAGTCGTAATCTTTGAGTAACTCCAACCATCTTCTTTGCCTAAGGTTCAAATCCTTTTGAGTGAGCAAATACTTTAGGCTTTTGTGATCAGTGAACAACTTGCATCTTTCACCGTACAGATAGTGCCGCCAAATTTTGAGTGCAAACACAATGGCCGCAAGCTCGAGATCATGAGTAGGATAATTCAATTCGTGTGGCTTCAATTGTCGAGAGGCGTATGCAATCACGTTGCCTTCTTGCATCAGAACACAACCTAGGCCTGAGTGTGATTCATCACTGTACACAACAAATTCTTTACTCGATTCGGGTTGAATAAGGATTGGAGCATGTGTCAGAGCTTGTTTGAGTTGGTCGAAGCTTCGTTGCTGCTTTTCCGACCACTCAAAGGTTACATCCTTTCGGAGGAGTTTAGTTAACGGTGCGGCAATCACCGAGAATCCCTTCACAAATCTTCGGTAATAACCGGCTAAGCCAAGAAAACTTCGGATCTCACTCACATTTCTCGGAGGTCTCCAATCAAGAATAGATTGTACTTTCTTAGAGTCTACTTTGAATCCATCGGCAGAAATGATATGTCCAAGGAATGAAACTTCGGATAACCAAAATTCATACTTAGTAAACTTGGCGTATAATTGGCGATCTCGGAGCGTTTGAAGTACAATCCGAAGATGATCAGCATGTTCTTCCTTGTTCCGGGAGTAAACAAGGATGTCGTTGATAAATACGACAACGAACTTGTCGAGATAGGGCTTGAATACTCGATTCATCAAATCCATGAATGCAACAGGGGCGTTTGTTAGACTGAACGACATCACTAGAAACTCGTAATGTCCATATCGAATTTGGAAGGCTGTTTTGGGCACGTCTTATTCTTTTACCCTCATTTGGTAGTATCCGGACCGAAGATCAATCTTGGAAAGCACAGCTGCATTTTTTATTTGATCAAACAGATCTTCGATTCTCGGTAGCGGATACTTGTTCTTGATAGTGACTTTGTTCAATTGCTGGTAATCGATACAGAGCCGCATCGAACCATCTTTCTTTTTCACGAACAAAATAGGGGCACCCCGGGGAGAGATGCTCGGTCGAATGAATCCCTTGTCTTCGAGCTCTTGTATCCGCTTCTTTAATTCTTTCAGTTCAACCGGTGCCATACGATAGGGAGCAATGGACACATGATTAGTTCTGGGTTGAACTTCAATCTTAAATTTGACTTCCCGAGTTGGAGGAAGACCAGTGAGTTCCTCAGGAAAAACATCAGCAAATTCAGATATAACAAGCATTTCTGGCAAACCGAAAACTAGCTCGTCTTGTAATGCCATAGCGGCAAAAATAGTAGTCGGTTTCTTGTCTATCAACAGGATGGATTCTTTTCCTAAACCCCGTAAATACAACCTACGGTTTTGATAGTCTACCCAGGCTTCATGTTTTCCCAACCAGTCTAGTCCTAAAACTAGATCAAATTCATATTTAGGCAACACATAAAGATTACAAGGAAAGGGTACATTTCGGATTGTTATCTGACAGTCTTTACAAATCAAATTTATATGCATACTACCTCCTATAGGGTTCGAAACAATTAGCCCAGTTTGTACAGTTTCAGGTTTCAATTTAAGTTCATCTAACAAGTATGAGCATATAAATGAATGGGTTGATCCCGAATCTATCAAAGCGTAAACAAGTTTAAGGTTAAGTTCAACCGTACCCGCAATGACATCGGGAGACTCTTCTTCTTATTTGCCACGAATGTGATAGACACGAGCTGGGGCTCGAGATTCCTAATAGGTAGTGGCTTTTGAATGAGCTGCCTTGCCTTTCCCCTGATTACCCGATTGAGCTTGTCTCGGGTTCTTGTTTCGACCAGATGGTGCCGGGTTCAGATTAGAGTGACGAGTAGAAGTTTGGTCATCCTTCTTTGGACAATCACGAATATAATGATCATTGCCTCCATAGGCAAAGTAGAGATTAGACTGAAATCGGCATTTGCCGAAGTGCTGTTTTTTACAGAATTTGCAAGTAGGTGTCCTTTCACTTTTTCTGGTGCTGTTAACAGAAACACTGGAATTGCCATCTTGTTTGAGGACGGAGATCGATAATCATTCTGAGTGACAGGTGAATAAGTAGAGAAGGACTCATTCTAGTGCTTCGGCCTCTTCAACCACTGGGACTTAATGTCACCTTTCTTACCCTTGTCCGGACGATAACTACTCTTTCGCTTTTCTGCGACCCTCATCATAGCTTCAGTAGAAATAGCTCGGTTCACAAGAGTTTGAAAGTTTGTGAGACCAAGAGCAGTAAACATCGGTTTTAGCTCGTCGTTCAGACCACTGATGAACTTACGACATTTCTCTTCTTCAGTCTTAATGTATGCAGCTCCGTATTTACAGTATTTGCAGAAATCAGTAACATATTGTTCAATTGGTCGATTAGCCTGCTTCAAGTAAAGGAATTTATTTCTGCAGTCAGCCAGATATTGTTCGCTAATGAACTTCTTCTTAAACTCATCAACGAAGAAGTCCCAGGTCACTGACTCGGAAGGGGTAGTCAGAATCGTGGTTTCCCACCAGCTTAAAACGTCTTTGGTTAATAAAGAGACTGCACACTCGAGTTTATGCTCATCGGAACATTTGAGTTGCTTAGTCAAGATCTGGATAGTTTTATCGAGCCACTGCTAAACTTTTTCCGGTTTCTCGATATCAAGGCCACTAAAAGGAGTAGCTCGGTGTGAAGCGAGCTTGTCAATCGGGGCTTGAGATGGTTCAACAACAATCGAGGCTGCTCGTACACCCGTTGCAAAGTGATCGAATATTTCTTTGACACTGATAAAACATTCCCGATGAACAGTTTCGATGGTTGCATTGTCCAAAGAAGGAGGGACTTGTACTCGAGGTTGCTCTCGAGGTTGTTCAGGTTCAACCGGGGGTCGCATAGCAATGCTATCCTTGTTCTTAGTAGAAGATCCTTGGGGTCTCTCATCGTCCCGAGCTAAGTTGGTAGCAGACATTCTATAAGGAATTCAGAGGAAAGTTCGGAATTAGAGAGCGAAGTCACAAATAATTCAATATAAGACTCCTAGGTGGCATAGTGTAATCCTATATGATGCATGACATTTTCGGACAAAATTTAAGATCTATAACCTAAAGCTCTGATACCAATTTATGTAACACCCTCACCCGGTTTAGGAGCGAGAGATGTTACGGCATATAACGAACGATTCAGAACAAATAAACAATCGAAACAAAACATGAAACAATATCAATCAAAGCCATGCATCTTGTATATTATCAAACTTAACATACTAACATATGAACTTAAAAACATGTTATCCACAAAATTTAAGTGTCTTATACTAACCAAGTTTATACTTATAACATATTGGACTAATACCATAACATAGCATAACCACATGTATACAATTCTTAACATTATCAAATCACCTAAGCCTAATAAGACCATGTTCGAATACATCAAGACAACCTCTAAGTTCAAATGAAAACTTTTTATTCTTAGAATCATGATATATATTCATATCAACCCATTAAAAAAACATGTACACTTCTATATAACCATTTAAAACTCAAGCTAAATCAAGCATATTAATAGACATTCTACTTTCACAATTTGAAGCATATACATATATCACTCTCCTTACTAATCAAGACAAACCGTAGCATACATCATATACATAAAACACTATATTCGAATGGTGCTATGACAACATAGGCATATAAGAATCATACACCATGAACAATATTACATAAGGAGTCATTTGAATGAAGCATATAACCTATTAGGAAATCTAGGTACAATTTGATAATCTAAACAAGCACGATCTTACATGTTCACATTCATCCATTTGAATAACATGATATCTAGATAACACATAGCATTTGCAAATCACATATCAACACTTTAATCATACACAACCCATATATATATATAATGCAACCATTATATGTCAACATATAATTATTACAAAACAAGCTTATACTTACTTATATATATACATAACCAAGCCAAGTCTTAAACTTAACAATTACATGTCAAACACCCAAAGTACATGTATCATATGCATGTGACACTTATATACATCTATGCCACCAACTAAGATATCCTAAAGAGTCATACTTGTGCTTGGACTTCAAGGTCAGCTCTCTAAGACAATCGACTAGCTTTCGGGACTAGTACTTGAAATTTTTGGAAGAAGGGAACATAAGAGTGATAAGTACAAGGTATGTACTTAGTGAGGCAGCCCTAAACTTTACTAACTTCTATCTTTTAGAGCATTATTCAATCTTTAAGGTTACCTAACTAGGCTTTAATCAAAGTTCACCTAGCTAGTCCATCATGCATAAGTAGACTTAGCTAATCTTGTAACCATTTCAAGTAATCATTGATGCAACATAAACAACATACTTTTATGGTCATTCATACATCAAGTATCGATCAAAACATTATCATATACAACAACAAGCATCATTTAAAAGCATTAGAATATACAAGGCAAATAGGCATATCAATTTCATTTCATTGGTACTTATCATTTAGGTACTTATCTTTCAAGTCATGTAACTTTTAAATATGTTTCTTTGGATGATTAATGAAAAAGGTAATCGAGTCTATGTGTGACATATGACTTTGGATACCCAAAGGTATCAATGCTTTGTAACCAACTTATAACATGTAATTAGAGGATGCCATAGCATCAAGGTGACTTACCACCTTAAGGAATATTGGTGACTAACCACCATCCTTTAACAATAATCAGAGGAGCTCAATGACTCTAAGGCATGCCCTTCTACCTGTAGACACTAATCAAACCAAGGTCTTATCTTATCTTATATGTTTAACAAAACCAATTGCTTGTTATTCAACAATTCACCAAACATGTAACAATATCGATCTTTATTTTAGAGCAATCATTCAATTCATGATAACATGAAAAATCAGCAAGCACATATTATCATTTTCATCATGTAAATATCAAAATACAGTAGCTAAACTCATCATATAAGTTCATGTCATATGGTTTATTCAATCATCAACCCAATGTAACATATCTAGGCCAAAGTAAGCTTATCTAACTAGCATATTCAACATATCATAAGTCTTTCCTTTAATCCTTCTTCCTTAGCATTTTAATTTTTACCAACCATTATTAGGATCATTTCATTCTTCCTTCATGTTATCTAATAATAAAAAATAACAAGGTTAGGATACTAATCCTAACACTTTAAACAAAACTACACTCACAATACTCCAAGCTAGTTTGTCTCCTTAATGATGATGCCTCTCCCTTTCTTCTTGAATTGATCACCCCTTGATTCCTCTAATATCTCTTCACCAATATGCTCTTGAATCATATTACAAAATATATAACATCCATTAGTATCAACCTTAGCACAAAAATCCAACCAAATTAAGCAAACAACAATAAACACACAAGCTGTCCTTAACATGGCAGTTTTTAGCATTGTCCACTAATATGTCAATAACTTTTTATTCCCTAATCCAAATAAGGCATATCATACTATTATGGAAAGCTTATAAACACACATTGAAAACCATGTATGGCTCATATTTTTAGCATTTCCCAGTTAATACAGTTTTACATTTGAAAACAAGCCAATTTCAGGGCCTAATCTGTCTAAGCTTAACTTAGTGACTTTAGTGCATTTAAATCCTATATTTCACAATTCATTTGATTCTAAGATATTAACCACATTAACCTACATGTATTAACATAACAATGAAGTTCTAACATCTTTAAAAACAGAGCATTCAAGTCCACATTTTAACAATTTATTTTACAAAACAGTCACTTTTAATCCATTCTAATCCTCTATGTGATCTAAATGCATTTAACCTATCAATTGGGACTTAATTCAACCTTGGCCATTAAATTTTTATTCATTTCATGACTCCCCTGTTTCAAGAATAAATTTTTAGAATTTATTAACACCATTTTGACCCCTAAACATTTCCAATTTCACAATTTAGTCCAGCAGATTCCAAATTCATTCAGTTTCAGTCCAATCAACTTCTAACAACAATTCAGAGACCTATACTTAACATTTTTGAGCAAATCATACCTCTATTCCATGTAAAATAATTTCCTCTACAACCTTGTATACGAACACTTTTTCCAGAAATGACTCTAACATGCTCAATTTTCCAGATTTCTACAGGGTATCATACAAGTACGAATATGGGCAGTTTAGGTGTACTAACTTGTTTCTACTTTGTATTTTCAGTTCAAATTCAATACTAACACAAACCCAGAATTGTTTATGAACAATCAAACATTTAAACATCAATTTCCATAATGAACAATATCCAGATTTCATCAAAACAGAAATAAGAACACTTATAGCAATCGGGTAACATGAACACATACTTACATGGAATTTTTTTCTTCATGCATGAATATATATGAATTCTATCCTAATTTCCAGCAACATGCATGAGTTCCTTTGCTTCAAAATCTCCAGAATTCAATATTCTAAGTTCTCTTTTTGTTTCGGTGAGAGTATGTTTGATGAAAGATGGAGGTGAAACAATGTGGAATACATGTGTTCTCCTCTTAACATTGCTGGCCGGTTATCACCACAATGAGGACACATGGGTTGTTAATCTACCATGTAAATTCCACTAACCTTTTATTATATTATTATATTAATTTGTTTAATTATTACTATTATTATTATCTTATATTATACATGTATATACATGGATAATTATCCTAATAGTCCACAGAGTATGTTATATATATGTATTAACTTACATTGTTCATTTCATTAAACTTATATACATACATTAAATTACATTTTCTTTATACATATTACACATGTATATCTTTTTTTTAAATATATCACTTTATAATTATTCATTTTAATACTTTAATCTTATAATTTCACCAAGCTTAACCAAAATGTTTACACTTTTCTTTTTATTTTCTTATAATTTCTTCTAGGGTATTTTTAGGGTGTTGCAAAAAGTCGTACCGATATGCCTTCTCGTGTATCGATACCCATGCCAAAATACGTATACTCGTACTGATATAATTGCTAGAGTACTGATACTCAAGCCAAAATTATGCATACCTGTATCGATATGGTGGCTCGAGTATCGATACCCCTAGACTTGTAATGTCCAATTTTGTTGGTTTTTCACCCAAAAGGTAACTCAAATATGCCTTAATCAAATATACACATAAACACCACTAAACCAAGGATTGAACCAAGTCTAAAGATCATAAAATCAAGGACATCAAAAGGCATATTGCACAATATCACAATTCTAGAGGCATGCTTCCTAAAACCATTCATCTTGACACTAAAAAAAGATTCAAGGCACATTACAACATAGGGATCACATCTATAACCAAATAACAACAAATTGAACATGCTTGAACCACAAAAATGTAAACATAGGAATATCCACCCTATATACAAACTATGAGACCTTCACGTATCAAACCCATATATTCAAGTAATCAACAAACGTGCCTCAAAACATCGGCAAACTAATACATCAAATCACAATATATAAACCTCCACAACATCGCTTAAAACCAGATTACAAATTTCCCAAAAACATGGTAACACATTGCCTTACTAACCAATTAAATCTAGTTTCCTATAATCAAGCAAATGTCCATCAAATCTCAATTTTTATCAAATATCAATGCTCGTAGCATTCATATACTTTAATAAACATTGCATATTATTCCAAAACGATGCATTTACTGTAAGTAAATCGAACCATGTTTAAAACCCAAAACATGAAATCCACAAGCTCATATCTTATCAATATCCAAGCAAATAAGGGAAACTTACGCTTGAGCTTTAGGCTATAAATAAACCCCCATGATCCACCGATCAGCCCTTTAAAGAGCTTTATCTCGTTTATACGCTCACTAATACACTTCGCTTTGCTCGCCAACGCGAATTGATCCTCCGAAATGCAACGTACGCAACTAGGAAACATTGCCTTGACTGTCCCTTATTTTAACCACAGAAAACTAGAGGGAAATGAATCATTGTGTGTAACACCTCCTACCTGGTCTAGAAGATAAACCAGCTTAGGACGCGTTACCAACAAACATACAAACGTTCTTTAAGAAAAACTTATTACAACCAACTACTCAACCCTTAAAAAGTTAGAGAAATTATTTTTTTGTTCTTTTTAAATTTCCTTTTTAAAGGTCTAACATTAACCTCCAAACAAACACAAACAAGTGTTTACATACTATGTGTTGCGTGTAAAAGTGTCTATCGCAATTGTAGTGCAAGTGTACACGACGCAAGTAGTAAAGTGATACGAAGTATCGGATATCGTCTCCACAGGGATTGGGCTAATAGCTTCACCTAAATTTACTGCACGAAGTAAAAGAAATATCTTAGAAAGTTGTCACGAAAATATTAAAGAAAACGCAAATGAAAGAATTGAGATATCAAGATGGAGAGAATGGGCTGGTATTGAATTGCTCAGTAGTGTAGGTATTGAATTGCTTAGGAACTCCAGTTCTGTCGTCGCGCCCGTCGCCGACAACACCTATCGCGGCGGCTGTCCATTAGCTGTCGCGGCAGCGAACACTAACTCCGTACTTCAAGCTTGGCAAGAATCCCAGATCTGCCTTGCCCTATCCCTAGGCACAAGTCTGTCGATGATCACGTCTTTGATGATACCTCCCGGCGTGAATCGAAGGATGAACACCGATGTGTATGAATTCTTCTTTAGCCACTTAACCTCGCCTTATCCCTAAGCACGAGATGGTTCAACTATAAACTAGAGAACGCGCTTTTATCTCTTTCGTATACTTCACTCTCCCGATGCTAAGTAAATAGATAACCTCACAATGCTCTCCCGATGCTCTTGCAAGATATTAAAATCAAGATAAAAGAACTTGAAGTTTATTTTATTGAACTGAAAAATCCTAAAACAACACAACCCTTGCAACTACTTTACAAAACAACCCTTAGCCCTAGGGGGAATTTAGAACATGTCGGTGACGGGTGGACGGCAGGGTTTTGGTTTCGGTTATGGGGTATCGGTTCTGCTCCTAGGTTAAATCTATTCCCTTATATGAGCTTTGGGCTCAAGTTATCTAAGGTAACAAGGATTACAACTTTAATTAAAAGTAAGATTCTAATAAAGACTAAATCTCTAAAGTCTCCTACTTTCCAGCCGCATCCTTACTTTTAGGAATTTCTTCTGTTTGAGCTTTGGCTTGACATATCTTTTGATCTGGGGCTTGGAAAAATATTTGGCTTTCACATGACAGACGAGCAGATTTTTCTCTATCTATCGAGGTCCACTTGACTTTTCCTCTTCATAAGTCTGCTGTCACCTTGCTGTCACGACAGGTCCATGACAGGTTCGTCTTCTTCGGCTGCTTGCCTAGTTCAGCTCTTCTGCTTATCTGCCCTGCGCCTGCCTTCTTCGTCAACTATGGCAGATACCTGCAAAATACGCCATCTTTTAGTAGAATCCGTGCCTTTTATATAATTGTGATGTTTTATTGAAAACTAACCTAAATGCAATTCAATGATGCTTGAATGCAGCAGAAATATGGGTTAAAAGGGTGTAAATAATAGAACTTTTACACACTCAACACACCCCCAAACTCAAGTTTTTGCTTGTCCTCAAGCAATCAAGACCTAAAAGAAAAATGAAAATTTTTGTGTTGGCCTTCAAACAGTGAACTGTCCCTTACCCGTCGCTCATTCTCTATGGCGGCAGCAACCTGTCGGAAAGATTAGGATCTGTCCGGAATCTCCCTATAGCTCTCGTGCAGTGTGTGCATGCTTGTGAACGGTTATATGCTAAGACTCTTTTAGTTTCACTAGAATATTCAACTCCTTAACTCGAATTTTTATGCCAAAGTTTACTTTTATGAAGACACATTTTCATGCTTCTTTTTCTTCTATTTTCAAGCTAAGTTTTCTAGAGCCAGTTTCAGGCACCTCTAGTTTTCTAGAGCCGGTTTCGGGCACCTCTAGTTAGCTTCCTAGACCCGGTTTCGGGCACCTCTAGGTTTTCGATTTTCTTTTGCTAAACTTCTTTCCTAGAGCCAGTGTTAGGCACCTCTAGGGGCTGTTCAAGTTCTAAGCTTCCTATTCTAGTTTGGCTAAAAGAAATCTAAGCAATATAACAGTCACAAACGTGTTTAAGTTTTCAGAACTATAGAAAGGCTCTAAACTTCTCCTTAAACTGTCCTAAAGATGCTGCCACGACAGAGCCGTCATGACAGGTAAGTTAACTTCACAGTTTTAAGCCAACATTTTTATATTTTCTGATTTTTTTAAGATAAAATAAATAAATAAATAACACAACAATTAATAAAAGACTTAAGACTCCATTAATGATGGAGGGTTGCCACCCCCAAACTCGAGGGTTGCATTGCCCTCAATGCAAAATGACATGAAAAATAAAATAAAGAAAAAGTACATCACAAAATATAAAGGCAGGCAGCAATAAGAGGAAAATAAAAACTTAAATTTTTAGTCGCTGTCCTCGCTGCTGCTACTGACACGGATCTGATGGCGGCGTCTGCGCTGTGGAGGAGGCTAGGCAGGTTCAGGGGCAGGTAGCTCCACTAGCCGGATGTCGGAACTGCTACCACTGTCCCAAGAGCTGGTGGTGGTGGTGGTGGCTTTGGGCAGCCTTTTCTTATGTGCCACATGTTTAATCCTCTTTACCAGGGTAAATTCCCTCTCCAAATTTCTCCGGATCAGCGGGCTGTCATCGGAGGCAGGTCTCTTGGTTCCGCGGGGAGAGGTGTCTGCCGGTGGGTTGCCTGCTGCCGTCGGGGCAGGTGATGTGGTGGAGGCGGTAGAGTGGGAATGTGGAGAGGCGGGTGGCGTGGTTGTGTGAACAGGGGTATGGACAGGAGTGGGGATACGGAAATAATGGGCAGGAAAAGTAGGGAATTGAACATCCGGAAAATTTAAAGTTTGGGTAATGAAATTTACCGTCGAAGTCGTGAAGTCCAGGATGAAAGTCATCAATCCCATTTGTCGCTCCTCTACCCGTTGTAGCGTCGCAAGGATGAGGGATGACTGGTCTGTCGGAGCGGTGACGGCGGCAGGTTCCTGAGCAGGCTCCTCTGATGATTCCTCTGGAGAGCCGGCAGGGTTGAAGGAGGAGACAGGTGTAGCCGTGATCACCTCCATGAGGTTGTTGAGGTTGTTGTCTGTCCAGCCTCTGCCCTTCCTTATTTTGTCGGATGGTTCCTCAGGTACTGCAGCACATCGGCAGAGGGAAGTTATGGTGAACGGCAGGCAGAGGCGTGAGTCGGAGCGGAAGGCGCAGTCCAGGATGTTGTCCCTCATATATATCTGCCCACATTGATGGGCCTGTCATGCATGATGGAATGGATGAGGGCAAGCCGCTGCCGGTTGACTGTCGTGTGGTGGGAAGAAGGCAGGATACACTTTTTGATGAAAGCGTTCCAAAGTTTGGCTTCCGGTAATAGCTGGCCCCTGCTGACGGAGTGGGGGTTCTTTTTGCTGGTCGTCCATGAAGTTCCCTCCTCTGTCAGCTCCACCATCACAGCATCATAAGCGGCATCATCGAGGGTGTCGAGAAATTTTTGGTGAGCGTCATCATCGGGGCCAAAGAAGAGGCCAAACATGTGGTTGATGCTGTCGGCAGTGAAGGGCACTTGCATTCCTCGAACGGTGACGGATGTTGCCGTTCTGCTGTCTATGGCTGCGTAGAATTCCCGGACCAGGGTGTCGTTCAACTCTGCCGGGTGTTCAGCAAAGTACTCCCATAGTTGAGTCGTGATGGCCTTTACAATGAACGGGCGGAGTCCCATGTTGGGTGCCTGTCGGATGTACACGAAGCCACGTTCCTCCCATAACTCCTTGTTGGCGAAGGGCATCGCTGCTGCTGAAGAAGAAGCGGAGGCAGCGCTACGACGGGTCTGTCTCGACGACATTTTAGTTGCAAGGGTTGTGGAATCTGAAGAAAGCAAATAAAACTAGAGGAGAAATCAAAGAAGAATAAGCAGAAGTGAGAAAAAATGAAAATGAGAGAGGGGTTTTATAGCGGTCGGGTAGCTGCCCATTTTATGCCGCAACGGCAGGTGGGAATAACGGGGCGGCAGATTGGATTTAGCGTGTCTGACGCGTCTGACACGCATTTATTCGTCTGTTACGCGTCTGCCGCACGCTTCTGCGTCTGCCATGTCAGTCTGTTACAACCTGTCATATCCGTCCGCGGCGGCAGCCGAAACGACAGGTTTCCATAAATGGGCTTTATTGGGCTGATGGATGGGCGGTGGGTTGGGGTCACTTCTCCTTTCCTTCTTGACTCCTTTATTTCCTAAAAACTGAAATTAGAAAAACAAAACATTATTCGAATAAAATAAACCTAATTTCCTAATAAATAATAATAAATAATAAAATAAAATAAAAATAAAAATAAAAATAAAAATTAGGTTAAATTAGGGATGTCTTGTGGGGCATCACCTAAAGTAACCACTTCCTGTATTCATGGGGCTTCAGTCCCCTGATAATGCTTGAGGCGTTGTCCATTGACTTTGAATTGGTGCCCGTCCTTTAATGATTGAATTGTAATGGCACCATGGGGAAAAACTTGAACCACTTGGAACGGGCCAGACCATCTAGATTTAAGCTTCCCTGGGAAGAGTTTCAACCTAGAATTAAACAACAACACAAGCTGCCCTGGGCAGAACTGTCGTGGCAGCAACTTCTTGTCATGCCACTTCTTTGTTTTCTCCTTGTATATTCTTGCATTGTCGTAGGCCATTGTCCGTATTTCTTCGATTTCATTCAAATCTAACAGCCTTTTCTGGCATGCCTTGTCCCAGTCCATGTTTACTGCCTGGATTGCCCAATATGCCTTGTGCTCTATCTCGACAGGCAGATGACAGGTTTTCCCATAAATCAAACGGTATGGAGACATGCCCAATGGAGTCTTGAAAGCTGTCTTGTATGCCCATAATGCATCATTCAGAAGTAAAGACCAATCTTTCCTAGTTGGTTTAACCATCTTCTCAAGAATGTTCTTCACTTCCCTATTGGATATCCCAGCCTGTCCATTGGTCTGTGGGTGGTATGCTGTCGCGATCCTGTGCTTGACACCATATTTCTTCAAGGCGGCAGCAATTACCCTATTATCGAAATGTCTCCCTTCATCACTGATAATCGCCTTAGGGATGCCAAATCTAGAAAAAATGTTTTTGTGTAAAAACTTTGGACCGTCTTGGCATCATTCTTTTGAGTTGCGATTGCTTCTACCCACTTGGAGACATAATCCACTGCTAAGAGGATGTAAAGATTTCCACACGAAGATGGAAAAGGTCCCATAAAATCGATCCCCCAAACGTCGAAGATCTCGACTTCTAGAATGTTCTGCAGTGGCATCTCATTTCTCCTCGAGATGTTACCTGTCCGCTGGCACCTGTCACAGTTCTTGTAAAAGTCCTGTGCATCTTTATACAGTGTCGGCCAGTAGAATCCCGACTGCAGCACCTTGGCAGCAGTTTTATTGCCTCCTAAGTGACCTCCATATTGTGAAGCATGGCAGTGATGGAGTATGTCTTCTTGCTCTTCTTGTGGTATACACCTCCTTATCACCTGATCTGCGCACATTTTGAAAAGAAGAGGTTCGTCCCAATAATAATGCTTAACATCATTTTGGAACCTCTTCCTGGCTTGATAATTAAGATCAGAAGGTAATATTCCGCTAACTATAAAATTAACGAAATCAGCATACCAGGGAAGGTCAGAAGACTTACCTTCCGCCATGGCTGTCGCAACAGCGATTGCGGCAGCAAAGAGCTGCTCGTCTGGGAAGGTCTCCAGTATATGTGTCTCGTCTATAGGCAGACTCTGTCCCGTCTCCAATCTTGACAAGTGGTCTGCCACCTGATTTTCTGTCCCCTTCTTGTCCTTGATCTCAAGGTCGAATTCTTGTAGCAGCAAGATCCACCGTATTAATCTAGGCTTGGCATCCTTTTTTGCGAACAAGTACTTAAGGGCAGAATGGTCGGTGTGCACTATTACCTTCGTCCCAAGTATGTAAGAACGAAACTTGTCAATGGAGAACACCACATCTAACAGCTCCTTTTCTGTGGTGGTATAGTTCACTTGGGCATCATTCAATGTTTTGCTGGCGTAGTATATGATATGAAACAGCTTGTCCTTGCGCTGCCCAAGTGCTGCCCCGACAGCATAGTCACTAGCACACACATGATCTCAAACGGTTGTGTCCAGTCTGGTGGCTGTACTATGGGGGCTGTCACTAGTTTTTCCTTCAGAACCTTGAATGCTTCAGTACATTCATCATCAAAGTCAAAGGGTCGGTTCTGCTCTAAGAGATGACATAGGTGCTTCGTGATTTTTGAGAAATTCGCGATAAATCTTCGATAAAAACCAGCATGCCCTAGAAAACTCCTAATGCCCTTGACTGTGGTTGGCGGCGGCAGCTTCTCAATTACCTCTATTTTGGCCCTGTCGACTTCTATCCCACGGCAGCTAATCTTATGGCCAAGGACTATCCCCTCATCCACCATAAAGTGGCATTTTTCCCAATTTAAAACAAGATTAGCTTTTTCACATCTTTCAAGTACCTTTTTAAGATTGCCGAGGCAGCTCTCAAAATCGTCTCCAAAGACGGAAAAATCATCCATGAAAATCTCTAGGAAGTCCTCTACCATGTCGGAGAATATAGCCATCATACACCTTTGGAAGGTGGCAGGTGCATTACAGAGTCCAAACGACATCCTCCTAAATGCGTATGTACCGTAGGGGCATGTGAAAGTCGTTTTCTCTTGATCTTCTGGTGCAATAGCAATTTGGTTATAACCTGAATAACCATCAAGAAAACAATAGTAAGGTTTACCCGCTAATCTATCAAGCATTTGATCAATAAAGGGTAAAGGAAAGTGGTCCTTTCGGGTAGCTTTATTAAGCTTCCGATAGTCCATACAAACCCTCCAACCGGTCACAGTCCTGGTTGGGATTAACTCATTGTTCTCGTTGGTTAACACGCTCATTCCTCCTTTCTTTGGAACACATTGCACCGGGCTTACCCATTTGCTGTCGGAGATGGCGTAAATAATACCAGCATCTAACCATTTAATTATCTCTTTACGCACGACCTCCTTCATCGCTAGGTTTAACCGCCTTTGGGCATCAATAGTCGGCTTATGATCTTCCTCTAGGAGGATTTTGTGCATACAGATTGCCGGACTAATGCCCTGTATATCTGCAATCGTCCATCCAATCGCCTTCTTGTGTTGCCGTAACATGTCGATCAGCTGTCGTTCCTGTTCCTGCGGCAGCTTAGCAGAGATGATTACGGGCAACGTATCATTGGAACCAAGATAAGCATATTTTAACTGCCCTGGCAGGGGCTTCAGTTCTAAGACAGGTGGTTCAATAGTAGATGACTTTTGAATTAAATGGTTATCCGAAATGTAATTCAAAGGTTTGAATAACTTACCTGGACGATTGCCCATCCAGTTTACCTCCTCTTAACCTTCAGTATCAGATGTATCAGGTTCAGAGAAGTCGCTGTCGTCGGTGCTGTCGTCGTTGCTGTCGTGACAGGTCGGTAGGTGGCTTTCGCGGCAGTGACCAAATTTTATATCACGACAGCCCGACCTGATGCAGGGTTGATCAAAGGTCACCTCAATGATGGCCTTGCATTCCTCGTCCACATCAGCATGTTTCATTGCTTGGAGAACATTCAACTTAATTTCTTGATCGTTCACGCGCATGGTGAGTTCTCCTTTCTCCACATCAATCAGTGATCTCCCCGTGGCTAAGAAGGGTCGCCCAAGGATGACTGGTGCGTTTTCATCTGCCTCACAATCTAAGATAAGAAAGTCAGCAGGAAAAATAAGCTTATCCACTCTTACCAGAATATCTTCAATTTTTCCCTCGGGGTGAACGTAAGAGCGGTCGGCTAGCTGTAGGGTAACTGTCGTGGGCCGCGCCTTCCCAATACCTAATTTCTGAAAAACAGATTTGGGCATTAGATTAACACTAGCACCTAGATCACAAAGTGCCTTACCCAAAAATCTGTCACTGATTACGCAAGGTATGATGAAGCTCCCCGGATCCTTCTTTTTCTGGGGTGGCTGCCGATGAAGAATACTCATGCAACCTTCTTGCATCCTTACCGTTTCAAATTCCCCAAGTTTAGATTT
The DNA here is from genome assembly GCA_958450335.1 of Hibiscus tridactylites. Lineage (NCBI taxonomy): Eukaryota > Viridiplantae > Streptophyta > Magnoliopsida > Malvales > Malvaceae > Hibiscus > Hibiscus tridactylites. Next base: position 42,043,791 of record OY288289.1, on the reverse strand, counting down.
TTTCGACATAACATCCTTGAGAAATTTAGCATAATCGGGCATGTCCCTAACAGCATCTAACAACGGAATATTAATATGAACCTGTTTAAAAATATCATAAATCTTTTTAAGTTGAGATTCATGCTTAGCTTGCTGTATCCGTTGAGGGAAGGGTGGTGGGGGTCGGTAATCAGCAATGCGTCCTTCCCACTGCATGCGAATCTGAGGACGGTAATCATCGTTTTTCTCCTCAGTCGCTTCTGCTGTCGTGACAGGCTCATCGGTAGCAGTCTGTTTATCACCTGTCGGGGCAGCTTCCTCGGCAGGTTTATCCAAGGCAGGTTCCTTTTCTGCTTCGGCTTCTTTTTCCGGCCCTGGTAACTTTTTCCCACTCCTAGTAGTAATCGCCTTACATTGCTCATGTGAGGGTGGTCTAGCATTTTCAGTATTGCTAGGGAATCCTCCATTCTGCCTTGGCTTAATATGTTGCGACACCTGGCCCATTTGTGTCTCTAGAGATTTCAACGCAGCCTCATGATTTGTCATCCTCATCTCGGTTTTATCTATAAAATTTTCCGTCTTCTTGACAAACTGATTTATATTCTCCATATACGTACCGGTCTGAGACATAAAGGTGGCCAGAGTCTGCTCCAATATACTACTCGTGGCAGGTGGTGGCTGCTGTTGCTGCGGCGGCGGCAGGTGCTGCGGCAGGTTCTGCGGCAGATGCTGCGGCTGTTGCGGTGGCAGCTGCTGTCTCGTCAACAATCTAGGACCCCCTGATTCTGATTATATGCTTGCGGATTCAGGGCATTGTTAGGGTTACTCCAGGAAAATTTGGGATCTTTCCTCCAATTGGGATTATAGTTGTTGGAGTTATAATTCGACTTGTAATTTCCAACATATTTTCCCTCTTCTATATTTATTGGGCACTCATCCCTACTATGATTTCCCTCACAAATAGCACAAACTTCCTCGACAGCAAATCCTCGTAATTCTTCTTCATTTAATAAGTGTTTCATTGCCTTAGTAAGGAAAGCTACCTGTGATTTCAGAGTGCCGTCGGCCTCATAGTCCTTGACAGCAAGTACCCGTTTACCCCCTCTTCTAGCTGTCGGAAACTGCTCCTCATTCTTGGCCAGATTTTTCAAAACTTAGTTACCTGATTCCAGACGGGGAATCCATGCATAGGGCAGTTCCGTAGAAGAGTAGTAAATCTGTCCCAGGCCTCGTGCATCGGCTCGTCGTCTTCCTGTTGAAAAGTAGCAATTTCATTACGTAATCGCTCAGCTAAATGTGAAGGATTAAAACGAGACAAAAATTCACGAGTTAAATCTGCCCAAGTCATAATTGAACCCAGTGTAAGTTTATTCCACCAAGTTTTAGCTTTGTCCCTCAATGAATGGGGGAATAACCGAAGCCTCAGTATCTCCGGACTAACTCCTGGCAGTCTAAACGAACCGCAGATCTCCTGGAACGTTTTGAGATGCTCCCTGGCATCTTCTGTCGCAGAACCACTAAACTGTCCGGCATTGTTGATCATACTAAACATGACAGGTTTAAGCTCGAAGTTATCAACATTAATATCCGGCAGCGTGGTCTCCAGCTCTACATGATCGTTCAGCATGTAGTCACGACATGATCGTCGTCCATCTGCCCTCGGCGGGTCGCCGACAGGCGGTATATCTCCACCAACAGGCTGGTTTCGTGCCATCTGCTCTAGCTGTTCCTCGAGGTATTCGTTCCGGTCTAAAAGGCGACGAAGTTGTTTCTTGAGATTGAAGGAACGTTCGATCTCCGGATCTAATTTATACTCAGGATCTTCACCTCTTTTGGATCTGCGCATAAACAAGAAAACCTCGTGAAAAGCGAGAGTTCAAAACACAAAAGAAAATTTAAAGAAAAATAAAAATGAAAATGAAAACAAAAACAAAAATAAAAACGACAAGTGCAATAAAAGAAAGATGTAGTTATGTTGCCAGTCCCCGGCAACGGCGCCAAAAACTTGTTGCGTGTAAAAGAGTCTATCGCAATTGTAGTGCAAGTGTACACGACGCAAGTAGTAAAGTGATACGAAGTATCGGATATCGTCTCCACAGGGATTGGGCTAATAGCTTCACCTAAATTTACTGCACGAAGTAAAAGAAATATCTTAGAAAGTTGTCATGAAAATATTAAAGAAAACGCAAATGAAAGAATTGAGATATCAAGATGGAGAGAATGGGCTGGTATTGAATTGCTCAGTAGTGTAGGTATTGAATTGCTTAGGAACTCCAGTTCTGTCGTCGCGCCCGTCGCCGACAGCACCTGTCGCGGCGGCTGTCCGTTAGCTGTCACGGCAGCGAACACTAACTCCGTACTTCAAGCTTGGCAAGAATCCCAGATCTGCCTTGCCCTATCCCTAGGCACAAGTCTGTCGATGATCACGTCTTTGATGATACCTCCCGGCGTGAATCGAAGGATGAACACCGATGTGTATGAATTCTTCTTTAGCCACTTAACCTCGCCTTATCCCTAAGCACGAGATGGTTCAACTATAAACTAGAGAACGCGCTTTTATCTCTTTCGTATACTTAACTCTCCCGATGCTAAGTAAATAGATAACCTCACAATGCTCTCCCGATGCTCTTGCAAGATATTAAAACCAAGAAAAAGAACTTGAAGTTTATTTTATTGAACTTAAAAATCCTAAAACAACACAACCCTTGCAACTACTTTACAAAACAACCCGTAGCCCTAGGGGGAATTTAGAACATGTCGGTGACGGGTGGACGGCAGGGTTTTGGTTTCGGTTATGGGGTATCGGTTCTGCTCCTAGGTTAAATATTTGGCTTTCACACGACAGACGAGCAGATTTTTCTCTATCTATCGAGGTCCACTTGACTTTTCCTCTTCATAAGTCTGCTGTCACCTTGCTGTCACGACAAGTCCATGACAGGTTCGTCTTCTTCGGCTGCTTGCCCAGTTCAGCTCTTCTGCTTATCTGCCCTGCGCCTGCCTTCTTCATCAACTATGGCAGATACCTGCAAAATACGCCATCTTTTAGTAGAATCCGTGCCTTTTATATAATTGTGATGTTTTATTGAAAACTAACCTAAATGCAATGCAATGATGCTTGAATGCAGCAGAAATATGGGTTAAAAGGGTGTAAACAATAGAACTTTTACACACTCAACACTATGAACATTGCACACAATTCACTAGATCTTAATATGACTTTATTTTCTATGCTCTTCAAATCTCAATGTTTAATATAAAAAAATAACTATTAATACAAATAAGATCCCTTTTGATTCATTCACATTATTAATCTTGAATTGATTATAAGCTTGCATATTTCTAATCCTTTAAAGACTTATCGATCTAAGATTATGCTCATTCGAATTAATAGAAAACCATTGTTTAATAATCTCTAAACTTTCAATTTGTATTATTCAATTCCAAGACTTATTGTCTAAGATTATCAACTAAGAATTACAAATCTCTATCAAATATGTATTCTTAGTAACACACATTCGAAGATTATGCCTAACATAGATTCACTTGCAAGCAATCATATGAATATCACATCTAACTTATCTTAAGCTATCATGAAGCTTAATATATTATTTAGAAAAGGTGATAGTCATATTTTATTACTAAGATCAAATTATTTCGAAGCTTAAACCAAACCTATCTAGTCATCTAAGACCTTCGAATAACAAGGCAACAACCAGAATTTCAGTGTCATCCTACCATTTCTTCTATTAACCATTAGACTAATCTTTCGAACTACACTTTATTTATTTAGGGTTTGACACATGTTAGTATATGAATAACAGTTTGCATCACACATGATATCAATGTGATCTATTAACTTAAAGCTCTTTTAGCTATTTAAGCAACTACACAATCTCATCAACTCTTAAATCATATAAGGCAAGTAACAACTATGAAATAATTAAAGGCCCATTACAGAACTTTGGATACTTATAAAACTTATACACATATAAGTCAAAAAGGAATTTAAATACAATATGCAACTTAATATCTATGTGCCACCATCTAGGGGTCTAAAAATATTAATTCGAATCATACTTAATTTCTTGTGATCACGTCCAAGCTCGGGAAACACCGTAGACACTTTACCCTAAAATGTATTGAAAGAATAGAGTAAACATAAGCTTAGTGAGGTAGCTCAAACAACTAAAATACTTGAATCAACAATTATATATTGGAACTCTATTATTTTCCAATTTCATTGGATCTAAACAAATAACAATCTTGGTCAAACACAACTCATTACCTAATGAGTTCGAAATTGGCATTGATATTAAGCATAACAAACCACCCAAATACCACCTTAGTTCAAATACAAGTCCCCTTTTTTTTAGCTATAAGGTTTTAAGTATGACAACATTCTTTAAATTAGTAGTAAACATACCAATAACATACTTACTAGTATTGCTTATTGTACAAATTACCTAATAACCATTTAGATTAGCTTCTCTTCCACTAATTTCTTACAGTTATATTTACATAGATAAATATTACTAATCACTCAAGTTATTTATCACAACTTAACATAGGCATGAACTTTCTTGTCATACAAGTTATCAAACTTATAAGTGTTAAGGTATTTAAAATAAGCAAGAATATTATATTCATAGCTAATCAACAAATTGTAACCATTTAAGCATTCCAACCAATTGCAATAGTGTATTTGGACAAGTCATGACCATCTAAGCATTCAAACATTCGAATAGGACATAGCCCTTTAAACATTCAAACTAGTTACAAGTGTATATTTGAATAAGACATGTCCATTTGATAATTCAATCTAATCACAAATATGCAAGTATTCACCCAAAAAGGACACCTAATATTCAAGGACATATTTTTCTTATTAAGTAAGTCATTGAAAAAATTCATTTGTTTAACTGTAGAACTAATGTTTTGATATAATAATTGAAAAATGTTTTGGACTGGTTTAAAAAGTATTTATAACATTTCCAAAGTCCAAACAACTTGAAATTATGTCTAGGGAATTTTTCAAAAGGGTTTTTCATGATTTTCAAAGCCAAACTTCACAAAACTGTCCAGGTGTTTCGAAACACCTTGGGGCGTTTCGAAACAGGGGATCACAATAGCAAAAACGTTTCGAAACGGGCTTTCTTTGGACATGATTTTTGCCCAGCGTTTCGAAACGGGCTAGGCCGTTTCGATACGCCCACGTGGCATTGACCATAACGGTCATAAACCCCAACGGCTCTTTCCCAACCAACTTTCAAAATGCAGGCGTTTCGATACGGGCTTATAGCGTTTCGATACGCGTTTCGAAACGGCAAGGGGGTGTTCCGAAACGGGTACCCTAACAGACTGCAACGGCTCTTTCTACATTGAGAGTGTTTCGAAACGGCTTCGAGCGTTTCGAAACGGGGAGCTGCAGAACTACATTTATGGTGGGAATTAAAGTCCTCAACGGCTCCAATTTGATCCCAACGGCTAGTAACGGCTACAAACTCATTTGGGAGTATAAAAGGGACCTCCAAGCATCAAGAGAAGGCTAATGCTCATATTGTCAAACATCAAATGATCAAAAAGTGTCTTAGTGCTTAAATTGTCAATTCTTGTATAGACAAACACTAGTGAGCCAAAATTGTCAAATTTGCTCAAGTATTTTAGGTTTTGGGTGAGTGCTTAATTGTGCAAACAAACACCTATTAGAGGGTTTTAAGTTTGCTTTCTTTGTCTCTTTGTAAAGAGGGTTTTGATCAAGGCTTTGGGTAGAAGCTTGATCGGTTGTAAGGGTTTCCTCCTAATCCTAGAAAAGGGGACGAATCAATTAGTGGATTGATTGTGAAATCCTTAGTGGGGAGCTAAGGTAGTGGACGTAGGTGCTTGTTAGAAGGCCGAACCACTATAAATCATTGTGTCATTTTACTTTCTAGCTTCCTCAACCCTTCCACCCAAAAATCCACCTCTCCACCACTTGGTGAGCAACATTGGTTGATCGAATCGAGCCCCTAAAATCTCAACAATTTGTATCAGAGCTTGGCTCAATCGAAGGGATTCACATCCTATTGAGAAGATCCGGCAAGCTCGATTACTATTTCATCAACCGGCTCAATGGCACAATCAATCGACAAACTGCCCTTCTTCGACGGAACTCATTATGCCCATTGGAAGACAAAGATGAAGTTCTTCATCAAATCAAGAGATTACAAGCTATGGGATGTAATTGAAGATGGTCCGTTCGTGCCTCAAAGAAGTAAAGCGGAATGGAGTGCCGACAATCGCAAGAAGATGGAGCTAAACTGCAAAGTCTTGCACATTCTATTTTGTGCATTTGGTACATCCATCTATGAGAAGATGTCTTCTTGTGAGAGTGCCAAGGAGGTATGGGACAAGCTTGAAGTCACGTACGAGGGGACAAATGAAGTCAAGGAGACTAGGATTGGGCTCCTAACCTTGGAGTATGAGAACTTCAAAATGGATTCGGAAGAGAACATCGAGAAGATGTTTGATAGGTTCTCCACTATCACCAATGGCCTTAAAGGTTATGGAGAAGCCATCCCAGAAGAAAAGCTTGTTCGAAAGCTCATCTACTCACTTCCCGAGTCATGGGACTCAAAGAGGACCACCATCATCGAAGCAAAAATTTGAAGACTTTGAAGCTTGATGAACTCATGGGGTCACTCCTTACTCATCAAATCATGAACAAGAACAAGGAGGATGAGAAGAAGAGGGAAGAAATTAGAGCTATGGGAGAGAAGAAAATCAAAGGGCTTGGCATCAATGCAAGTGCCATGGCTCTCAAATCCTCCACTTGTCATCATGTCTACTCAAGTGAAGAGGAGGATGAAGATGAGGAGATAGTTCATCTCTTCAAGAAGTGTTCCCCGTTCATGAAGAAATCCTTGAGAGAGCTTGAACGAGAACCTAAGAGAAATGAGAGGGCAAGCACTTCAAGCCATAAGAAGAAAGCAAATGTGGCTACTTGAGTGATGAGGACTCCACTGATGATGAATATATAAGCTCAAAACAGTCCTTTAATGTTCTTAAAACATGCATAACAGTCCAATGCTTAAGTATACAATTTCAAAGCAATCCTTGTTTTATACACATGCTTATATATATATATAAACAACGCTTGTTATAATATTCAAGACACCCTTGTTTTGGATACTAGCAGCCCCTCCCCTGAACCGTATTAATCTAAACAGTCCACTAGTTTTTGTATAAACTCAAAACAGTCCCAAATTGGATATAATCTTATTTATACAAGTTCAGTAGTTCAATAAAATTTGGTTCTACAACAAAACATTCCTTATTTTATCCATATGCACTCAAAACAGGGCAGCAACTCCATATATATTTATACAACATTCGAACAGCCCATTCTAACCTTCCTATCAAGCAATGTAAGTACCAATTGGTTCTAATCACAACGATACTAACATCCATGTCCCAAATCGGAAATTCTATATGTTTTAACAACATTAAGATTCAAATTCAAATTTTTATATATACAAATATCACCCAATTCAAGACATGTATATATGAAGAAGAAACTAATGCTTTTCTTTCTCTAAAGCTCTTTTCGACAACTAAACCCCATAAATTGGTAACCGAATGTAGCTTTGTCTCACTCATCTCTCTCTATTGTGGATCAGTTCCATGAAGAAGATGATAACCAAGGATTGATTATCCTACCAAACTTGGCCGTCTTACTTCCCTCTAATTACACATATTTTAATTCTTCATTTGCCACATGTACTACTCCTTCATTTCTCATGAGTTTTGCATGCATACCTTTCATTAATTAAAGATTTTAATCTAATCTATCACAAAATCTAATACACTTCCTAAACTTTACTAATTAGTCCTCAATCATTTAATTATCTAATCCAATGATATCTTTTCATCTATTCGATTCACAAACAAATTAACAATATACTTCCAAGCTTAATTCTTGGATATTACATTATGCATTCTAATTGTTGCAAAAAAAATCCCATGCACCTTAACATTAATCTTCCGAAAATTAGCCGAAACTACCGAAATCCACATCAAACTTCACTCAAATAACATCTAACTTCAAACCAGCAATTCTAACATCCAATCCTCATCAAAACGCAACAAAAAACATTTCCTAAACATCCTTATATCTCCAGCAAATCAAAAACACTCCTAACAACCCCAAAACCACTAGAAACTCATCTAAAAATTAAACTGTAACCCCCTCGACTCGGCCTAGCCGCCTGCCCGAACCGAGTGAGTTACATTAGGTTTGTCGAAGCAAACCATAACAATTACACAAGAAACGGGTCCATTTTTTTCTTTTTATCTTTTCTAGATGCAACATATTAACCTAACTGAGCATACTAGCAACGAATGAAATCTCATAAGAAACAGACACCGAAACGACTCCCGATTGCATATAGATACATTTTAGGGACTAAAACATAAATCTAGTAAAATACAAGGACTTAGTTAAAGTTTAGATTACCAATCCTCAATTAGTCAGATTGCATGCTTGCTCGTTGAATTTTGGCTTAAAACAATCATCCAAACTCATTTAATTGCATGCATAACAAACAAGGACCAAAACGGAAGAACATCAAACTTCAAACATCACTTTAACTGAAACACTCGCTGACCGTATCGTACACGAGCAAGTGTATCGGAACGTTTTTGCCAATTCAAATTCCTGATTCTAGTAGCTCAAAACCGTACCTGTAACCCCCTAAACCCGAACCAAGGGTTATGGGCCGAATCTAGGAAGTCAGGTTGAAACCGTGACCCTCAAGTAATTACTTATTAGGTTTTTGAAAATTAATACTCAATATAGTAATTTAAAATAATGTCGTTTAACATTGAAATTCATATTTCAAAAACGCAGTCACATAGATAAAATAATCCAAAACAAGTAGCAAAGTATCAAATTAAAATTCTCATGCATGCTAAACAGTTTTAAAATCCTAAATAAAAATAAAAATAAAAATAATCGAGTTTACGTAAAAACCCCAAATAATGAAATAATCGAAATAAAGCCGAAATAAATCTGAAAACAAAAAATATTCATACTAATACAGTAATAAATTTGATAACTGAGGTCCTCCAAGTACTGAACTCCTATGTTTGAGAATCTGAAATAGAAGCTAAGGGGGAGTCAGCTATTAAGCTGAGTGTGTCTCTAAGGTGCATCATACAGAAAATCACAAGAATCACACAATCAATATAGTTATTTCAACAGTCATTCGAATACACAGATATGAAAAGCATGATGCACCTAAGTCTATGTCATGAACCCATCTACATCACCGTCCGAAGAGTAAGGTTCCCCTGAACCACTCTCTACATCGTCACCATCCGAAGTGGAACTCAGCTTGAAGGGTGGAACCACTAATCCGAAGTGGAATTCAGCCCAAAAGATGAAACCACTGAACTTCCGCCGTACATTTTCACACCCGAATGATATGACATGAATGTTCTGATTCCAATCCGAATGCAACATCATTAGTCCGAAAATGCATGAGCATTTAGTCCGACAATTAATTATTCAGATTTCCGATGTATGATGCTTAACATAATGACATACAACATATCACATAGCTCAGATCACAACATATCACATAGCCCAGATCACATAGCATCAACATATTTCACAGTAAAACATCACACATCAACAACACATATAGTATAGCACAAGTAGAGAACAGACCTCAGATAGCTAACAGCTCAACGTCGGGAGTGACGTCTCCCACGCTTAGATCTAGAAGCAGGCGGAACAGGATCGACACCTACAAAGGTTCACTAAGTCAAAATTATCTACTACTATGCCACAATCTACTAACAAAAATTTATTTAAATTCAGATACGTGCGAAACTCGAAGGTTGAGATGCAGGAGGTCGACCAGGTGGAGGAGGTGGAAGAATCTCGGTGTCCGAATAGATATTGCCTGAACGCAAAAATAACTCGATTCAGAATTTGAATACACAATTTTCAAATTAAGCATAAAATAATTCAAAGGGTCAAAAACGGTCGTTCGAGATCGAATTTGGAAAAACGGGCTGCAAATCTGGAACTGGGACGTCGAAAAACATAAAGTTGACTTTCGGCCAAAAAAGTTAACGCTAACGTCATCATGGTCAATGATGATGTCATCACTGACGTTAGCTTGCTTGCATCATCAATGTCATCAGCGGATGACGTCACTGCTGATATCACTCGGTCCGGTCAAATAGTCTTGTTCGATTCAAGGGGGTTCAGCCCGGTTCAGTTTCAGGTCCGGTTCAGTCCATAATTTTCCGGTTCAGTTCGGTTCTCCAAAATTCCCAATTTCCAGATCAATCAAAAACCCTAATTCCAAATTCATTTTCCCCGATTCAAAATAACCCAACCCTAATATCAACACAACCCCAACCGGTGGCAGCGGCAAACAACAAACTGGTGGCTGCGACCGTTCAACGCGATGGCAGCGGCGGCCCAAGACTTACCCCGAACGCGACGAGGACGCGGCATGCGCAAAGGAACGACGCGGACGGAGCATCGGCCCGTGAAGGAGACAAAGGTTTCGGCCTCTCGGACCCCGTGCTACCGCGGTGACGAAGGACATTGGGGGGCGAGTTTTGATCAGACGGGGAAGGGGAAGGCAACGGTGGCCACCGATTGACGAACGAACGGCGGCAACACCCACATCGGAGCGTGGACGGAAAATGAAGGGTGGGGGTTTGTTGTTCTCGAACGAAACTGAGGGAGAGAGGGAAACTATGCGGATGAACCCATCTTTTTAGAATTTGGAGAGTCAAAAGGGTTTTTACCTTAAGTTTTTGGGTAAATTACTCATTAAGGACTCCATCATTAGCCACCTTTCAGAAAAGCCTCAAGGGTTTACTTTTTATTCAATTAGGTCACCAAAAACCCTAAAATTCATTTAGGTTTTCCGATTTAAATTCCCAAAAATTAGGGTTTCAAATTGGGATTTAAAATATTAGGGATTTTAATTTTTGGGGTGTTACAGTACCGATACGCTTCCCCGTGTATCGGCACCCCTTTGTAAAACTCGTTCACCCGTACCGAAACAGATACCCGTGTAGTGATCAGTTAAGCCAAAATACAGTGCCCCATGTATCGGTACGCATGGACCTGTAATGTCCAATTTCGTTGGTTTTACAGGCCATAGGTGCCCAAAACGTACATATATCAATCTCAAGTATATTAACCAATAAACCAAGCATCAATACAAGCTAAGAGCTCATAGAATCAAGAGTTGCTTGAGGCAAATCCTACAAGATCACAATACTAGATGCATGCTTCCTATTTACATCCAACTCAAAGTTCAAAAAGGAATCTAAGGCCTAATCTAGCTTAGGCACCACATCAAAAAGAATTAAACCAACATTTTAGGCATGCTTGAACCATAATACCATAAGAATAGGCATCTCCACCCTATATGCATACTATGAAAACCATCAAGCATCAAACACATTTATGCTAGTCCAACATTCACATTACAAAACCATCAACATATAAATCCAACAACCACATCATAAAATATTCACATTACAACAAAAATACAAGGTATAAACCTCCCTAAAACGTGGTACATATTGCCTTATTAACCGAAATAGAACTAGGTTTTCATACTCAATCAAATGTCTTGTTTTTGGATCTTCTTTGCCGTCACAACGAAGCCTTCAACTTTATTTCTTTGCATCAATGGGAATAAGAGAGCGTAAATATTCATGCTTAGTGAGGATGCTCTTAGGTAAAACATTGATGCAATATAAACCATTTGAAAAACATAAATCCCTTGAAGTAGAAAGCATGCTTAGCTAAACCTAAAGCTTTATTTCATTTGTTTCCAAAACGAATCATGCATAACAACCATATGCATAAAACCATTTAACATATCTCATAAATCACATATATTGGCAAATATAGTGACCCCATATAGACTCACCTCTATCCACACTATAAGATACCCGGATATCTCATGGTGGTATTACCTCCACCAAAAATCATACCTTGCCTAGTTAACCGCAAGATACCATCTTGGACTGCCTAGTTAAACCGCATACCCCAAGTGATAACCCAACAATTTGAGTAGCCTAGTTAAACCACTTTTCCTTAAGGGGCGTGCCACGATTGATTTTAAAATTATAGTGCACTTTATCTTATGGCTGGCCAACTATATCCGATAGTTTCTCATTATGTCACATAGCCAGTATATCATTTCCAAATACGTTTACTTATTGTTTTCAATGCATTTCTCAAAAACCATTTCAAATGCAACCACATTGCACATAACAACTTACCATTCCTTTTAGGAACAAATCTCAATTCTGCCAAGCATTTAAATACTTTCGTAAGCATTGCATATTTAATAAAAACTATGCATTTACGGTAAGTAATTCAAATCATGTTTAAAACCAAAACATGAATTCCACAAGCTCAAATCAAAGCCAATAGTCAAGGCAAAAATAGTGAAACTTACGCTTGAGCTTAGTTAAGCTTTTTAGGCTATAACTAAACCCCCATGGTTCTCCAATCAAAACATTAAAGAGCTTAAACATGTTTATAAACTCACAGATACGCCTCGCCTAGCTCACCGATGTGAATTAAGCCTCTGGTTAGCAACATACGCAACTAGGAAACCTTGTCTTGATCGTCCCCTATTTTAACCGCATAAAACCATAGGGAAAATGCATCATTATGCATTTACTCATTGCTAAACAATAATCCCCTTCATCCTAAAAAAAAACCTCCCAAAACTAGCTGATACAACCGAAAACAACATTAATCCTTGCTCTATCTACTCCAAACCTCAAACCAGCATTCTAACATTCAATCCACATCAAAACACGTCTACAGACACCTTGTAAACATCCTTATATCTCTAAAAACCCATCTAAAAAATTAGCCAATCAATTACTTTCGGGATTTCTTTTGAAGATCTCATTTCACAACATTAAAACGCTTCCCCAATGTGATTTAAACGCACTAAAATCATACCAAATCAGATTCCTAACAAAGCCCAATCAATTCTTTAATAAAATAAACATTAAACCATTAAATCTAGACTTAATCATCAAAACATCTAAAAAATCAATTATAAAGGATAAAAAAACATGGAAATTTCAATAAAGAACCTTTGATTAGAGGAGATAAATGAAAATCATCTCTAAATGTATAATTCTCCCTCAATTGGCTTTATTTGGAGAAATCACCAAAGCTAATGTAGAAAATTTGATATAAAATCAAAGGAATCCATTGTTGAAAACAAAAGCAAGATGAAAAGATTGATTCCTCAAGATTTTAGAGAAGAAAAAGATGATAGTTTGGTTGTTGAGAATTTGAGAGAAAAGGTTTGGAGAAAAGGTAGTTACGTAAGAAAGTCCTTTTTTGTTTATTAAACCCAATTAAATACACCTTTTGAATTATTTTAAAACCATTTTAAAATAGCCAAAATTAAGGAAAGATTCTAATAAAACCAAGTGGTTTAATAGCTCCCAAAGATTCTAAGTTTTGTCCCTTTTACGATTTAGTTACCCAAAACAGTTTTCAAACTTTACATTTTATTAACTAGAACTATAATGTCCATAAATCCAATTTATTTTATCAAATTGATCTTATCAATACCTTTAATATATTAATAAAACATTTTCCACCATTTCCATAATTTTATCCGCCTCAAAAACATTTGTAATGAATTAATCCCCGAAACTATCTCGAATCGACTAATCTGGTTCACTCAAACTGTCTAACCCAACAAGCTAACATCTAAGACCAAATTCGGGGCGTTACAACTCTCCCCATCTTAAGAAATTTCGTCCCCGAAATTTACTTGAAGGAAGGATGTGAGAAAACTGTCTTTTCATGTCCTTCTTTGCCTCCCACGTGGTTTCCTCGAATCCTTGATGTCGCCACAAAACCTTGACCAACTTAATGGTCTTCCCACGAAGAACATTAGTGCTTGAATCCAGCACCATAACAGGCTCCTCATCATAAGATAAATCTGGACACAACTTGATCTCCTAAACAGGCACAACATGCGATGGATCCGACCGATACTTCCGAAGAATTGACACATGGAAAACATCATGTATCTTCTCAAGCTCAGCCGGGAACCTCAATCTATAAGTAATCGAACCAACTCGCTCAATCACCTCATAAGGCCCAATGAACCTAGGGCTTAACTTACCCTTATGTCCAAACCTCATCACCTTTTTCCAAGGTGAAACTTTCAAAAACACTTTATCACCCACTTCGTACTCAATATCCTTACGATTCAAATCCGCATAAGACTTTTGCTGACTAGAAGCCTCCTTAAGCCTCTCACAAATGAGTTTCACCTTCTCATTTGTATATTTAAGCAATCCGGGTCCTGCCACATGCTTCTCACCCGTCTTTACACAATAAAGAGGCGTACGACACCTACGACTATAGAGAGCCTCGTATGGAGCCATATGGATACTCGACTGATAACTATTATTGTAAGCGAACTCCACCGACGATGATTGCTTTTCCCTAGTACCTTGAAACTCAATTATACAACATCTCAACATATCTTCTAAAATCTGAGTAACGCGTTTAGACTGTCCATCCTTCCAAGGATGATAAAACGTACTGAAATTAAGCCTTGTGCTCAAAGTCGTCTAAAGACTCTTCCAAAACCTTGATGTGGAATGCGGATCCCTATCTGATATAATCGACTTAGGAACTCTGTGCAACCATACAATTTCCGCAACATACAAATTTGCCAACTTATCCAATGTATACGTTGTATGCACGACATGGAAATGTGCACACCTCGTAAACCGGTCGACGATCACCCATATTGAATCCTTTTTAGATGGTGTCAAGGGCAAAACCGTCACAAGATCCATGGTAATCCTTTCCTACTTCCACTATGGAATTTGAAGAAGTTGCAACAACCTAGAAGGATATAGATGTTCAACCTTAACCCGCTGACACATCATGCAAAGAGATACATCTTTGTACCACCATAATACATAGCAAGAGGACTAGAATGTTCCTCGGTCAAAATAATATGCCTCAACTCCGAATCTTCTGGCACTACTATTTGACCTTTAAAGTACAAAACCCCATCATTATCAAAACAAAAATCTGTAGGATTACCATCCGATATGTCCTTAATATGCGAAACCGAAAAACCATCATACAGTTGTCTCGCTTTAATCATTTGAGACAACTTAGGTTTAACTTGCAACTCAGATAATAAATCACCTTCACATGTCAGCGAACATCGCTCTAAGCTCAACAACAACCTTGTGACTCAATGCAACCGCTACCGCATTAGCATTTCCAGGATGATACTCGATCAACAAATCATAATCTTAAGCAACTCAATCCACCTTTGTTGCCTAAGATTCATGTCCTTCTGAGACATCAAATACTTTATACTCTTATGATTAGTATACACAACACACTTCTCCTCATAAAGATAATGTCTCTAAATTTTCAGAGCAAACACTATCGTTGCAAACTCTAAATCACGGGTCGGATAATTGTGCTCATGAACCTTCAATTGTTTTGATGCATAAGCTACCACTTTACCTTCTTACATCAACACACAACCCAAACCATTATAGGACACATCGCTATAAACCATGAACTCCTTTCTAAACCCAGGTTGAATCAGAACAAGAGCATGTGTCAAAACCTCCTTCAACTTCTCAAAACTATGTTGTTGCTTATCTGTCCACATATACATAACATTATTTTGCTACAATTTCGTCAATGGTGCTGCAATACTTGAGAACCCATCCACGAAACGAGGATAATAACTAGCCAAACCAAGGAAACTACGAACCTCAGATACTGATTTAGGTTTCTTCCAACTAATAATAGCCTCAAATTTTTGTGGGTGTTAACCTTGCAAAAGGTTAACTTTTTACGCCTTTTTACTTAAGTTATTGTAAGGAATCAAGCCCATTTCATCTCATTTCATAGCATATAGATGCATTTAGTTCATATAGGGCATTTGGTGTTGCTTGTTTAGTTTTCTTTATTTATTTGCTGGAATGATGCTGCTTGGGAAGGTTTGGGTTGTTGTGGTGATGTGCAGTGAAATGAGGAGTAGATCAAGGACGAGGCAGAATACTACAACATGTTGGATATCATTTCTGGGCGCACTAGAAGGCAAGGAGACGAGAGCACTATGCAGCCTGACACGTGAACCAATTAGCCAGCTATTAGCCCACATATGAAGGCAATATTCCCTTGGAATTTACGGCATAAAACCCTAGGAGCCCCCACTATATAAAGGACAAAACACCCACATTATAGAGAGAGCCGAAAAAGGATATTTTTTGGTGAGCTAAGAAAGAGAGAAATGCAGCTCCTTTTTTCATCATTCTCGTGTGGTGTTCTCTATTGTTGAAGCTCCAAGGAGTTTTCTTGTTGGCCTTTGAGAGAAGCAGCAAGCTTGAGCGGTTCACGGTTGTCCAATGCAGCTTGGGAGTTTCTTTTACTCTAGTTGCTTGTGTTGTTTCATTTCTTATTTTTATGATGGGTTGTTTTAAACGAATGATTATGAATGATATTTGCCCAGCCATGAACTGATTTTAAGTTACTTGGGCTTGTTATGGATGTTTATGTTTAAGTTTAAATGAATGTTTGGCTTGCTTTCTTATCCATTACATATTTTGTCCATTGTTTGGTTGCCCAAAACTTGTAAGAGCTTTGAAAAGTTAGCCTTAGTTTAGGTATTGGATAGCTTAATATTCGAGAGAGATATGATTAGATCTACGTGGACAATAGGGGTTTGATGCTGAGAGGCAAAACCCTAACTTACCTTAGAGATAAGGATATAGTTTAAACGACTAAAAGGAGTAGAACATCATCGATAAGTAGCTTGCTAGTGTTCACGCTGAAAGGTATAGCCTTAGCATTCTGGCTGTCAGGTTTCTTGCTAGAGATAGTTTAGAAACATCTAAGTAAACTTTGTCAAGCATGTTGTAGGTAGTTAGTTCTAGACATTCTTTAGGGTTAGACATAGAAGTCCTTAGCAAGCCCAACCTATCATTCCATTAGAGTGTTTTGTACACGTGAAAGGACCCTTGAAACATCCTTGTTTTGGTTCGGTCTTACATTGTTTGTTTACTATCACATTTCATACCCTATTCCATATTGCCATTACATTTATTCACATGTTTCCAATTGTTAGTTCATTTATATTTCAGTCTGCACCTTTGTGCTTAAACTTAAATTGAAATACCTCCAATCCCTATGGAGACGATACTCACTCATCACTTTACTACTTGCATCGACGTGCATACTTGCATTATTTGCGTATCATTTATAGTACACCCTTACACACAACAAGTTTTTGGCGCCAATTTTGGGTATTGGCAATTGGTCATTTTAAGTTTAGAATTTGCACAGTTTTTCTTCTTTTTGTATAGCCTAACAAGTTATTTGTGTTTATCTTTTTCAGGTGTTGTGCTGGTGCATGAACTAAGGAAGACCCAAAAACCCATACTACCGTTAGTTCTTGAGATTGAACATCTTTTTCAAGAAAGAAAATGTATACAACAAGCCTTAGAAATAATGTATAGAGGTCGTAACCAAGGAGGTCAACAAGGCGATAATCCTGAAGACCCTGATATTGTAGCAAATGATGAAGTTGTAGCTCGTCCACGAGCTATTAGAGATCATTTGAATCCCATTTTTAAAGATCTCAACCCTGGGATTGTAGCTCCTAAAATTCAGGCAACCCACTTCGAGCTCAAACCGGTGATGTTCAACATGTTGAATTCCATTGGTCAATTCGTTGGATCGCCTCGTGAAGATGCTAGGCAACAAATTTGTTCATTCTTGGAAGTGTGTGACTCATTTAAACAACAAGGTGTGCATGAATATGTGTTAAAGTTTAAGCTATTTCCTTACTCATTGTGTGATCGAGCAAGAGAGTGGTTGAGTGGAGTACCCGCTGGTTCAAATGAGACATGGGTAGATCTATGCAAAAGCTTTTTGCATTGATATAACCCACCCAACATGAACACCAAGCTAAGGAATGACATTGATTCCTTTCGTGAAGCCGATGTCAAATCGATGTACGAGTGTTGGGATAGATATAAGGGATTGCTTCACAAATGTACGAATCGTGGTTTTCAAGATTGGATGGAAGTTGTGATGTTCTACAATGGTGTCAAAGCTCCCACAAGAATGATGCTAGGTGCTTCAGCAAATGGAACTTTGCTGGACAAGTCACTCGTAGAAGCATTCGATATACTTGATAGAATAGCAAACAATTACTACCAATTTTCGACTGCTAGAATTTGAACGAGGAGGAAAGCTCATGGGACACTCAAGCTTGAGTCCAATGACTCTATTTCACCTCTGCTGTCAGCCATTACGAATATGTTGAAGAACCTCCAATGTTCAAATAAGGTAAAGGAAATGAAGGTAACGACAACTACTTGTGTTCGATGTGATGGAAGTCACCATGTGAGCGAATGTTCGGAATACCACGAGTCTAAAAACTATGTGGGGAACTACAATTGAAACAACAACAACCCTTACTCGAACACCTACAACCCAGGATAACGTCATCATCCAAATATTTCACAGGGGAATCAAGGAAACAATAATAGTGGAAGCTCGAATCGAAAACAAAACCATATTGAACCCCAATTTTTCCAGCAGAATATGCTAAGACAGAATGATAACAAGGGTTCAGCATCTTCAGCGAACAACAACTCTTTGGAAGCTGAACCCTTGTTATCACTTTGTCATAGCATATTCTTTAGCGAACAACAACCCTTCGTGTCGTTGGCACTCCTTTGCTTTTTCTTCTTCTTTAGAGCTTCCAAATACCCATCTTCGATGATGTCCCAAACCTCATAGTCTTGAGACTTGATGAAGTATTTCATGATATTTGCCCATTGGAAGTATGCTTCTTCTTCGAAGAGTGGAGGACACGAGATAGAGCGACCTTCTTCAAATCTTGCCATTTTCTTGAACGGTGGACTTCGAGCATTGGATCTTTACTACCAGATGTTAGTCCTTTGATGGAGACGAGGCTCTGATACCAATTGTTGGGTTGTAGCACGCTCGAATCGATCACCGAAACCGTCAAGGAGGGTTGTAAATGTTTGGTGGTTGAATTGGCTAAAATTGAAATAAAGGTAGACAAGTGACACGATGATTTTAGTGTGGTTCAGACTATTAATTAAGCACCTACATCCACTACCTTAGCACACCACTAAGGATTTGAATTCGTCCCTTTTTCCCGGTTTAGAAGGAAACCGTTACAACCATATCTTTTGGACTTGGCTAAGATAGAACCAACTCTAGTTTTTCTCTGAAGGCTTAACTAGAACATCTTCTTTTACAAGGGATTTTTTGGGGTAAACTAAATACCACACAAGGTTGGTGTTTACACAATTTAAGCTCACAAGAGTGTACACAGAATTTACAATAAAGCACTCTTCTTGGACTATGTACAAGAGAAAGGTAAAATAAAGACTTAGACTATATTTCTCTTGATCATGTTGCTTGGATGTAGTCTCTAACCATCTTCAAGTGTCCTTGTGGTGTTTATATAGTGTGGAATGAGTTTCTAGCCGTTTATGGCCGTTGGGGATGCAAAATAGCCGTTACCAACCTGAAAACACACCATTTATAGTAGGAGGGATTGATCCTTTTACAAAGGGATCGATCCTTTCTTATGAAAAATATGACCGTTGCAAAAAGGGATCGATCCCATATACCAGGGGATCGATCAGTTTGCACTGACCCAAATTTTGTATGAAACTATCAATCAAGGGATTGTTCCGTTGCATTAGGGGATCGATCCTTTTTGCCTTGAAGACTGAAAAACAATTTTATTAGTGCAAAAACGGATCATACTTGTTTTGAAAAAAATCGATAAAGTTAGAAAACATTCGAAACAAAATTTTCAAGTTTGTTTGGACGTTGAATTATTTTTGCAAGAATTTATATATTCGATTAAGTCCAAAAACATTTTTCTTTTAATTTGTTATATCAAAATATTAGTTCATCTCAAAGACTCTAGTTCATGATAATACAACATTGATCAAGAGCCAGAGTGCCTTGTTGCAAAGTCATAGCTTAGGTCAAATAGCACAAGCCCTACAAGTTCTACCTCATAGTAGTTTGCCTAGTGATATTGAAGTTACTAAACCTGACGGAAAGTAACAATGTAGTGCACTCACTTTACAGAGTGGTACTCAACTTAACAAGGAAGATAAGATTAGGGGGAAGAAGGTTGAAGATTCCAACCTTAAAACTGTCCAAGAAGAACCCCAAATGCAAGAAGATTCATCCATTGAAAAGGATAAGAGTGAGGTTTCAATCAGTGAACCTACTGTTGGAAGACAGAGTTCTGCTATAGCAAAAGGCAGACCTTCACTAGTAGAGGAAGAAGTTAGACTCCCACCACCCTTCCCTCATAGATCAAAGAAGCATAATGAAGATCTCCAGTTTAAGAAACTTGTAGATATCCTTGACCAGCTGCACATCAATGTCCCGTTTTTGGAAGCCATCGACCAAATGCCACTTATGTGAAATTCCATAAGGATATTATCACCAATAAGAGGAAGATTGAGAGGCTAGAGAATCCTGCTACAACAAGAGAGTGCTATTCTTTGTTAAGCAATCTACAACCTAAGCAGAATGATCCAGGCAGCTTCATCATCCCTTGTTCAATAGGTGATAATTATGTGGGAAAACCCTATGTAATCTTGGATCTAGTGTGAATATAATGCCCAAGTTAATGTTTATGAAGCTTGGTATGGGAAATGCTAGGCCTGCCATCGTTATTTTGCAATTAGCGGACTAATCACACGTTCGTAGGGAAGGAAGAATAGAAAATGTTGTGGTGAAGGTGGGCAAATTTGTTTTCCTAGCTCACTTCCTCATTCTTGATTGTGAAGCCGATCAGAATGCACCAATTATTTTGGGAAGACCATTTTTAGCTACCAGACGGATCTCGATAAACTGTGAAAATGGTGAGTTCACCATGCGAGTGACTGATCAAGAGGTGACAATAAAAGTGTTCAACACCCTCAAGTATGTGGATGAACATGTGGAGTGTCAATACGTGGATGCTACAACAGAAGAGGAAGCTGCAAAATTTTGCTCCAGCAATTTTCTACAAATGGAAGATTATATGAAGCTCAATGACGATGCCAATAAGGACTTCGAGGAGGCTGAAGAGTTTGAGGAACTTAAGGAGTTTCCAATAGAGGTGCAACAATCCAGTTTTCTCATAGCCAAACCAGGTATGCAATTCGAACATTTAGATTTTTCTAAATTTACACCTCCAAAACCTTCACTTGAGCAAGCACCCACATTATAATTAAAGCCTTTACATCACACTTTAAATATGCTTATTTGGGTTGCAATGAAACTTTTCTGGAAAAGGTAGTTGTGTAAGTATCAATAGCAGTTGCATTAGGAGAAAGAAAGGCGGTGTTCAAGAATACGATTTTTTGTTGATTGCGCATAGCGCTTACTATTCAAGTTTTCCCACTAATCAAAGTAGCTAAATCGATTCCTAAACTGCTAATGCCCCCTCTTCCAACTGAAACTCATTCAACGTGAGCAATTATAACTTCTTCTATTCCCAATATGAGCTCCTAACTCGTTCACTTGAGGATGTCACTGGGAAACGGTCTCTGGAGATGACATCGAGTCATGTTTGGGTAATTTAGAAAGGGATATCAAGAGATGTGAAGAAGCGGACTTGGTCCTCAATTGGGAGAAGTGTCATTTTATGGTGGCCGAAGGGACTGTTCTTGGCCCCAAGATCTTGCAAAAAGGAATAGAGACTGACAAGGACAAGGTTGATTTAACCCTCTCGAGTCGGTCTGGGTGAAATACCGAACAAAACAAGCCATCCGATGAATATTAAAGTAAACCGGGAAGGTTTACCTGAATAAGAAACCTTAATTTTTTTTCTTTTAATTGCATGTACAACATTTAGGGACTGAAACGTAAAGAAATAGAACTTCAAAAGATTCTAATAACTAACTTAACAACAGGGTGTTTCGAAACAAAGAGCCCTGTACCGAAACATGTTATCTCAGAACGTGTTTCGGTACACCAATTTCCAGTAAGCAAAATAAGTGAACTTGTATCAAAACACTCCTCCCTATTTTGAAACCCCTGGGCCATTTCAGGCTCAGTGTTTCGGTACAGCCTTGGGCGTACTGAAACACCTGGGTCTGTATTGACACTTTTTGCTGGGTTTTCACACTTAAATGCATTCATAATCAATCCAACATGCTTCCAACATGTATACATCATATCTAAACGTCAATCCTCAATTATTCATGGTATGTTCAACATCATAACATGGCAAGAGTGCATCAAAGGTAAACTATAGGCATGTAACCTAGTATCAAGCCAAACAAGATAACAAAATGCAAAGTAAAGCATAAACTAAATACCAATTGCAATTTACAAGTCTAAAACAGGAAACAAAACTTGCTCAAAAAGGGAGTTTTCATAAATCTCCCAACAACTCAATGGATCCCCCATTGCCTTTATTACATATAGTCTAACCGAAACATACTTTTGTAAGGGAAGTCTCTTGTGATCCCTTGCTACTTGTTGCCTCCAAAATCTCAATTATATGCATTGATGGACAAATGAGAGTGTAAGCACACAATGCTTAGTGAGGAGGTTGAAAAACAAAACACCATCAATGAAATAAAACCATTTTCCATGTCCACATTGAAATCTCATTTCAATTCCCCAAAACATCATTTGAAAACCCTCATGCCCTTTTAAAACCATGCATTTTCCTTAAACAAAAATCAGCATAATAAATCTCATGCTACATGTATCTTGAATCATCAACACATTCCAAATCTACACTCTATTTAAGCCTTCCCATTCATAGCTACCATATATAAAGCTTAAAGAGTACAACATGGATAAACCACATTATGCAACATAAACCATTTCATGATACATCATCAATTATATTGGCTTACAAGTTACCATTAAACAAGTTCATATACCAAAACCACATATCAGATACACGGATTCAACAAGTGTCTACTCGACACTTTAAGCCATCTTAACTGGAATTAGTATATTTAAAACCAAAGGTACTATATCAACCGGGTACAATCACAACCCATAGGGACACCAACCCTATCATCGGTTTTATACTTAACCACTAATGGGGGACATGACACTAAACTCCTTGATCGTTAGGGTACTTGGACGGAGACACGAGACACCAACCCCTCAACGTCCAAGACGACTTTTTATAGTGAACTCAATCTTATAGCCGGCTCACTATATCTGATATCATTTATAAACCAATTTTTAAAACATCACTTGTCAATATAATTCACATTTAACCACATCCCTCGCTGTTTTCAAAGCATCATCAATAGATCATTTTCCAAAAGCATTAAACCATGCTTTGAATCACAAGTATAAAACATATACTTACAAAGATCACTTACAATGTGCATCCTTCAAAATCACATCATTAAAAACGGTAACCACATTCTTTTAAACTTGCTTTAATAGTAGGTAAATCCATTAAACCAAAACAATGCATAAAACATCACATAATAGCACAACCGAGAGAGAAATTCCTTTCACTTACTTTTGAACCTAGTTAAGCATATCAAGCTTACCACTAAGTTCCCAAAACATCTTTTAAAGCATTTTAGAACTGAAATCCACTTTCTCACTCACCAACACGCGCAACCTTGACTAGCCGACGCGAATCCAAGCGTTCGAAGCTCATAAAACTTCATTGATCGCTTCCAATACTTTCTCCCCTTTTTATACCACACAAGAACAGAGGATTAATGCATCTCAATGCATTAAAATCTCCAGCAACCAAACCTACCACACTGCTCTTCCCAAAAACACCAAAACGCCTATCTGAAACAACCGAAAAGACCTTCGATTACACAACAAACTCAGCCCAGCCAAAACCTAACACTTCTATCCATTTTTAATCATCAAATAACATCCAAAATCAACCTATTTACAACCTTATACCTCCATTAAACCTCAATTCCTCTTAATCACCACAAAACACAAATCTACTAACCAAAACAACTATAGATCCAACTAGTTTCGGGATTATTATGATCAAAACTTTATTTCAACATTACTTAACATCCAAAACATGATTAAAATCAATCATAACTCAGCCAAAACAGATCCAATACGAAAATCATTAAAAATCACCATTTAAGCTTGATTTAACCATTTTCATCAAATTAATCATGAAACCTTGTTAAGAAACATAACTGGAGAGCCAAATACTTGGGAATTTCAATAAAGAACCTTGATTAGAGGAGTTGAACGAAAATTACCTATAACCCTTGCCTATTCCTTCAATTGGCAAGATTTGTTGAAAAACCTTCAAGAATCCTTTGAGATAAATGGATGAAACGCCAAATAAATCATTTGCAAATCAAAGTAAAATGGAAAAATGAAAAATCCCTGGAAGTTTTGAGAGAAAAAAGATGTTTGGCTGATGAGAAAAAGGGAGAAAATGAAAGTTACGTCAAAATAGATTTTGTAAAACTAAATCCCTTTTAATCAAAACCTTTCTTTATTCCTTTTAATTAAACACATTTAAAACATGGCCAACTAAGGAGTAGCTGATTAATATCATATTAGCTCCCTAAAGATCCTAAGCTTTGGCCCTATGTAACACCCCGGTTTTGGGCTCAGAAGTTTTGGGCGTTGACCGGTTCGGTCAAAGTGCTGATCGAATATATAAGAGTGAATTTAGGAAAGCCTAGTTCGGGTTGCATTAAAAATATGGAAAAATGTTCTAAAATCATCTTTTAATATATAAAAGTAAACTGTGAAATCAATTTTGGAAAATGAGGTTCGGAAGGTCGACATTTTGGCTAGTGACCAAAATGAAATTTTTGAAAGTTGCAGGACAGTTTTATAAAGGATTGAAACTTTGAATCTTTAAGGAGCTATTATTCCAAAAAGGATTTCTCCAGATTTTTCTAAGATATTTTAAGGTTTTAATCTGATTTTAAAGATTATGAAATGTGGAGGGAAATCATTTTCACCATTTCTTAACTAACTTTCTATTTTCTCTCAATTTTCCTTTTCTCTCATTTTCTCTCCACCCAAACATAATTCTCCAGATTTTCTTCTCTGATTTTGGCATCTAAATCATTCATTTCAACTCTCTTTTGATTCCTAATCATCTCATCAATAAAACCTCTCAATTTGCAAGTTGTTTCATCAAGCATTTTGGCTCTAAAAAGGAAAAATTCAAGTTTGGAGGTAAGAACGTCCTTCTCCTCTAAACAATCAGTTCTTTACTGAAATTCCTAAGTTCTCAATCCTTGATTTGTGTTTTGTTAATGGCTTTTCAATTGAAATCTTGATTTTGGCTTAAAATGCAAGATTTGGTGATTTTGGTGAAATTTTCGTGTGATCTGTTTGGGCAGTGTTTTGAAGTGTCAAAATGATGTTAAATGAATGCTAAATTGATTAGAAGTTGAGGTTTAATCAATGCAATCCCGGATAGATTGAATTTCCTAAGTTTGGCTTGAGTTTTTTGTTGTTTTTGGAGTGTTTTTGGTGATCTGTTATACCTGGAGGTATAAGGATGTATTTGTGATCATTTTGGATGTTAATTGATGTTTAAAAATGGTTAGAAGTGATGGATCTTGGCTGGGTTAAGTTTTGGAAGTGTTTGGAGGTGGTTTCGGTTGTGTTTGGTAGCCAAATTGTTGGATTTGGGATGAGCAGCGAGTTGAGTCTTGTTGCTGGTGTTTTTAATGCATAATGATGCATTAGTCCTCTGTTGTTGTGTGCTTGAAACAGGGGAGTTTGATCCGTGAGCTTTGAAGGTGTTGCGGAAGGTGTTCGGATGCTTGGAAGGCTTGTTGGCTAGCCTTGTTTTGTGTATCGGTGAGTGAAGTTGGGTTTTCAGCTTTTAAACCAAGGTTTGAAGGTTTTGGGAGCTTAGTTTAAGTCTAAACAACTTTGCTAAGCTCAAGAGTAAGTGATTGGATTTTCGCTCTTGAATTGTGTTGTGTTTGGTTTTAAAAGCTATTGTGGTTGATGATTGAGATGCATATGTTTTGCATGGTTTAAATCTGTTTTGAAAGCATATTTTAAGCATGGTTTAATGCTGGTTTTGAAAGCCATTTGAGGAGGATGCTCAAGGTAAGAGATCCTTGGTTTTGTATATGGTAATTGTGATTTTGATGCATAGTGTTGCATGTTGATCTATGGCTTTGTATGATGCTTTAAAACAGTGAGTTGATGATGGTAAATGTTACTTTTTGCATTTTGGTTATGCATGTGAATCATTGGACTAATGAGGTAATGGTTTTGCATATTGGTTATGCATGTGAATCTTTGGACTAATGTGGTGATGGTTTTTGCATTGTGATTATGCATATGAATCAGTGGAATAACATGGTAAGATGGTTATGTTGGCAAGTGATGAAAGTGGTTCTTGGTTCATTGATCGGATATAGTTAGCCGGCTATAGGATTGGGTGCACCGTGAATTAAGTCGCCTTGGAGGTGGAGTGGTCAAGAGTGGACCGGTAAACTCCCTTCAAGTATCCTAACGAGATGGTTAAGGTCATAATGGAGGTGTTGCCCATTCGAGGACCTTGGTTGAGCAAAGGTTATATGGTGTTTAAAAGTCCATATGTGAGAACCTTGTGCTTGTTAAGATCACAATGGCGGTGTAAGACCATGTGTGGATCTTGTGTGGGGTGTCCCGGATCTCGTTAGTGATTTATACAACTACCAATCGGTTATGCAAAGGTTGTATGGTGTTTAAAAGTCCAAACATGGAAACCTTGTGCATGTTGAGGTTGTATGGTGTTTAAAAGTCCATGCATGGGAACCTCGGGAAAAGCTAAGGTTGTATGGTGTTTAAAAGTCCATACATGGGCACTTTAGGCTTGTAAGGTCAAATGGTGTTTAAAAGTCCATTTGGGAGGCCTTGGATTGGTAGGGTGTATGGAGCGTAGGGACAACGCTCGGAATCCGCGTATCCGATCGGGTTGTTGAGTTGAAAAGTAGATGTGGTTGATCACTCAGAAGCCAATGTAATGCTCTTGATCATAGATAAGCATGAGATGCTTGAAATGATGCATGATTGCATGTGAAGCATGAGATGCTTGTGAAGTTGCATGTTGCATGAAAAGTATATGATGCTAGTGAATGCATGTTTACTTGTTAAGTTGAACAAGTGTTGATTATCATTTGGTAAATGATGCATGTGTGCATGACATCTCCCTAATGCATTGAAGTCTTGTTGAGACTTGTTTTAAAGGTATGTGATAATGATGTTGTGGTTCATGAGTTGCCTTTGGTTAATGCATGTATTGGATTGAGTGGGTAAAATGATTTTAAAGGACTTCTTGCTTAAATGGTTTTTAAGTATAAGAAGGGTATGTTGTGAAATGTGAATGTTTTCCAAGGTTTGATTTAGTTTTGCATATGGTGTTTATGCATGGAATGGCTAAATGGATGTTTAAGTAATTTGTGCTTTGAAAAGGGGTTTTCTTAGCTTGCTAAGCTAAGGTTTGGTTTCATGTGTGTGCAATGCATGGTTTAAGCATGATGTTGAAAAGGAGTTTTCAAACATGGTTTTGGTTTGTCAAATCGGGTTGTTTTAAAAGTGTTTTGTAACCCGCTGCATTGATGGTGTTTTGGTTTGAGCATTCCTCACTAAGCATTATGTGCTTACGCTCCTTTTTGTCCATCAATGCAGATTCTTGAAGTTTGGACAACAAAGAGCAAGGGATTCAAGGTGGACTCCATTTGAGATGTATGTCTCGGTGAATAGCTATAGTTAATAAGGGCAATGGGGGTAGAATCTCTCGGATTGATGTTTTTGTATTCGTATATATTCGGACAAGTATGTTTTAATGTTGTTGATGTTGCTGAAACATGAATTTGCTATAATGAGATTGCTTTGGAAAGTTGGTGCTTAAGTGGTTGCTTGTGTAGGAAGCATGCCTATAGAATTGGGGCTTTTTGCATATGGTGTTGTTCTGATGATTTGTTGATGCTTGCAAGTTATATATATGTTGAATTGTATGCTGGTAAAGTTTGGTGGCATTTGGAGCATGTTTGAATGATTAATTGCATGTTTTGGAATGCCTTTTTGTTGCAATCTGTGCAGGCGTTTCGGAACAGTGTGCACCGTTTCGGAACGGGCGCCTTGCATGAACCCAGGCGTCCGAAACGGTATGCACCGTTTCAAAACGGTTTGGTCTCTGCCAGACCCCCATTGCGTAACGTGTTGCGGAACGGCCCCGTGTTTCAAAACGGGCTCTGCCTGTTTCGGAACGGGTGACCGTTGGGGGCTGACATGGGCGGTTAAATGTTTCAAAATGTTTGCATTTTGGTCCTGAAACTTGTTTGTGCAATTGTATGAGTTTGGGATGTCCGTTTGAGCTGAAATTTGGCTGAGAAGCATGAAACCTGATTAATTTTAAGTTGGTAACTTAAAATCTGGTTAAGTCCTTAAAGTTTTCAGAATTTACATTTTGGTCCCTAAAGTTGTAATTTGTTCGATTGGGTCCCTGTTTGATCTCTAATGTTTGTGATCTTTGAGTATGCTGTTTGCATGATCACATCTAGGGTTAATGTGCATCTATACAAGATTAAAAAGAAAAAAAGGGTCGTTAATCAAGGTTGACTTTCGGGTTGACTTTGGTTTTCTCTGTGTGACTTGCTTAATTCGGGTCAACCGTCCGGGCCGGGTTAAGGGGGTTACATTTGGTGGTATCAGAGCTGAGTTGCGAATGCTTGGGGAAGACGGTAAGTGGTTGTGATGTGTGCTTGTTGTTTATCTTGATGTGTGGTTGAATGTTGGTTGAAACACGTGTTTCTGAGTATGCTGCTGGTGTTTCTGAGTGTGTTATTGATGTTTCTGAGCATGTTGCTGAGGTTTCAAGCATGTTTTATGGTTATGAATCTTGGTTGAGTATATGTGGATATGTGCTGATGTTGTGAGCTGATGTTATGCATGATAAATGTGTATTGAGCATGTTATGTTGGTGTTATGCTGTTGCAAATGGATGTTGTTTGATGTAAGCATGATCAAAGTATGTTGTTTGATATGCTTGATGTTGTGATATCCATGTTGTGTTTACTGTTATGTCATGTAAAGGGGAGGATTCGGGATACCCATTTCCTTATTAATATAGCTATTGTGTTATTTGGAGTTGGAGTTTGAATCCTTGCTTAATGCTGGTCTAACTGGTTTGTTTGCTTGTTGTGATTGTTTGTGTTGTTAGTTGTATGGCAAAGATGATGGGGGAATGGCAGTTGGGTAAGATGGTTGCTACCTTGGGGTAGGTTGTTAAGGCTTGGAATTCACCTTTCGGTAGAGGTGTTTTGTTTCAGTCTTCTGTGCCTGGAGTTGAGGTGGTAAAGCAAGGGGAAGAGGCTGGTTCTGTGATGAAGAGTTCATCATCTGTTGAGCAGGAGGTGTTGGGAACATCTCAGGCTGAGGTAAAGGTAAAGTCAGTGGATGAGCTGGCTGTTGGATGTGTGGGTTTGCCGAAGCAGCGTTTGCTTGATTTGGGTGCTGTGGAGTATCATGGTTCTTCACCTGAGGCATTTGAGGCCTGGTTGGCCAGTGTGGTTTTGATCTTGGATCAGGAGGGCTGTGATTATGCCTGTAAGCTGGGGAGTGTTGTTTCTTTGATGCTAGAGGATGCTTGTGTCTGGTGGACATCTGTGGCGGAGGCGTCACATATTCCTGATATTGATTGGGATTTCTTTGTATCTGCTTTTTGTGAAAGGTATCTTGGAAGGGAATTACCAAGGATTGAACAAGGTGAAGATAGTGCTGTTGTGGAGCAAGTGTTTCTTGAGCAAGGAGTGGAAGCTCAGCCACCGGTGTGTGACCGTTGTGAAAGGCGCCATGTTGGAGGTTGCTAGGGCGCGGGTGCTTGCTGGAATTGTGGTTCCAAAGTGCATGTTAAGCGTGATTGTCCTCTTGGAGTGAAGTCAGCTTTGGTGTTAGCCAAAGGGTCTTTGAAAGGTCGTGGGCACGGCCGAGGCAAGGTTCAAAGGTGGCAAAAAGAGCAGAAGGTTGTGAAGAGTTTGGGGAATGAGAGCTGCTGGAAATGTGGGTCTGCTGGACACATGAGACGTGATTGTTTGATGTTGGCTCGGAATAGCCAAGGTTCCTTACCGCAAGGAGTTGATGTTGACCCTGGTATGTTAGTTGGTGCTACAGTTGTGCCGCAGGAGGTTGATGGTTCCGCAAGGAAGAGAGCTCGTCTGATGAAGCTTCAGGGAGGTGTTGTGTTTTCAGGTAACCTTGTTAAGTAATCTTTGCTCTAGTTACCTTAGTTTGGTTTCTGTTGGTTTTTCCTTGCGTGGTAAGTTAGTCTTGTTGCTAGCATGTTGGGGTAATGGTAGTTGTTTGGGAACATCTTTGGTGTGAAGAAGGTTTAGTGAGTACCTTGTGGTTAGTGGTTGTTGGTATGATGGAGTTAGATAAGCTAGAAGTGAGGTAGGGGGTTGTTCTTAGACGGATTTGAGGATGTTATTGGAGGGTGTGAACTAGCATTCATGCACAGTTAAAATCATTGTTATATGCTATATTATATATGTTGGTCCATGCATACATGTGGCATGACATTAGAGGTTTTTCATACATGTACATCAGGCATTGATAGGGCATGTAGGTGATCATGCATACGATGTTCAAACTCGCTAATAACTAATCGAATCTGTTAGTGTGGTGGTTGGTTTGGATGATGGGTTTTTAGAGGTTGTTTGGTGTTGGGTGAGAGTTAGAAGTAGTGGAGTATGTTAAGCTAGTTGCTAGCATTGGTGAGAGTGGTATGGCTTGTGGTGGAAGGATAGTGTTTGATGCTCAGAGAGTTTAGTGGTTTGGTGGTGAAGGGTATCGGTTGAGGTTAGAATCGGTTATGTGGTTTGAATAGCTAAGAGGAAGTGGTAGTTCCTTGGTGCTAGTGATGTTGCAGTTTAGTGGTTGTGTTCCAAGTGCTGAGGTAGCTTAGCTTTTAAGTTGTTGTGAAAAGGGTGTGTTGGTAAGTGTTGGTTCTTAGCAACCTTTGAGGAGTTCAGAAGCTGTTATGTGTGTTTTGGTTAAGCAATGTTCTGGTAATGCAAGTGTTATGGTTGAAGTTTGAGGTGAAAGGGCTATGAAAGATCAAAGGCTTTTGTTGGTCGTTTGGGTTCTTGTGAGAAGTCGTTGGCTGGTTGTGGTTAAGAAAGTTCCGTTTGAAGTCAGCTGGCGGTGTGTGGAGCGGCTGACGGATTCAAGTTGGGGTTATGTTGTAATTCTTGGAATCTGGGTGAGTAATCCTGGTGAGCTGTTATGGTAATGTTAGTGGTGGATGTAAAGGATTGTCAGCTTTTGTTGAAGAGTTTGAGTAACCAGTTGACGTTTAAGGATTTCTGTTTGTTGGGAAAATCCTTGGAAGAGGTTTGGGAGTTTGCAAGAGTTTTTGAAGCAGAGAAGTTTGCATAGTGGCTGATTTGGTTTGGTTGTTGTTTCTGTGTAAACAGGTCTTGGGAGTTGTGTGTTACAGTAATGTGTGCTGTTAGAGCTGAAGTTCTTCAGGTTGATGTTTGGGCTGTGTACAGTCCGGTTATGTGGAAGGTTAAGTTGTGGCTATCTTTGTGTGTTCTGGATTTAGTGAACAGCATGTGGTGGTGTTGTAATCGGTGGAGTTTTGTGTGGAATGTGTTCAGTGTTGGTTGAGGCTTTTGTGTTGCCTTGTGTGTTGCTTTGAGAAGGTTGTGATTCTCTTTTCGCCGGTTGAAATTTCGAGGACGAAATTTCCTAAGGGGGGGAGAGTTGTAACACCCCGGTTTTGGGCTCAGAAGTTTTGGGTGTTGACCGGTTCGGTCAAAGTGCTGATCGAATATATAAGAGTGAATTTAGGAAAGCCTAGTTCGGGTTGCATTAAAAATATGGAAAAATGTTCTAAAATCATCTTTTAATATATAAAAGTAAACTGTGAAATCAATTTTGGAAAATGAGGTTCGGAAGGTCGACATTTTGGCTAGTGACCAAAATGAAATTTTTGAAAGTTGCGGGACAGTTTTATAAAGGATTGAAACTTTGAATCTTTAAGGAGCTATTATTCCAAAAAGGATTTCTCCAGATTTTTCTAAGATATTTTAAGGTTTTAATCTGATTTTAAAGATTATGAAATGTGGAGGGAAATCATTTTCACCATTTCTTAACTAACTTTCTATTTTCTCTCAATTTTCCTTTTCTCTCATTTTCTCTCCACCCAAACATAATTCTCCAGATTTTCTTCTCTGATTTTGGCATCTAAATCATTCATTTCAACTCTCTTTTGATTCCTAATCATCTCATCAATAAAACCTCTCAATTTGCAAGTTGTTTCATCAAGCATTTTGGCTCTAAAAAGGAGAAATTAAAGTTTGGAGGTAAGAACGTCCTTCTCCTCTAAACTATCAGTTCTTTACTGAAATTCCTAAGTTCTCAATCCTTGATTTGTGTTTTGTTAATGGCTTTTCAATTGAAATCTTGATTTTGGCTTAAAATGCAAGATTTGGTGATTTTGGTGAAATTTTCGTGTGATCTGTTTGGGTAGTGTTTTGAAGTGTCAAAATGATGTTAAATGAATGCTAAATTGATTAGAAGTTGAGGTTTAATCAATGCAATCCCGGATAGATTGAATTTCCTAAGTTTGGCTTGAGTTTTTGGTTGTTTTTGGAGTGTTTTTGGTGATCTGTTATACCTGGAGGTATAAGGATGTATTTGTGATCATTTTGGATGTTAATTGATGTTTAAAAATGGTTAGAAGTGATGGATCTTGGCTGGGTTAAGTTTTGGAAGTGTTTGGAGGTGGTTTCGGTTGTGTTTGGTAGCCAAATTGTTGGATTTGGGATGAGCAGCGAGTTGAGTCTTGTTGCTGGTGTTTTTAATGCATAATGATGCATTAATCCTCTGTTGTTGTGTGCTTGAAACAGGGGAGTTTGATCCGTGAGCTTTGAAGGTGTTGCGGAAGGTGTTCGGATGCTTGGAAGGCTTGTTGGCTAGCCTTGTTTTGTGTATCGGTGAGTGAAGTTGGGTTTTCAGCTTTTAAATCAAGGTTTGAAGGTTTTGGGAGCTTAGTTTAAGTCTAAACAACTTTGCTAAGCTCAAGAGTAAGTGATTGGATTTTCGCTCTTGAATTGTGTTGTGTTTGGTTTTAAAAGCTATTGTGGTTGATGATTGAGATGCATATGTTTTGCATGGTTTAAATCTGTTTTGAAAGCATATTTTAAGCATGGTTTAATGCTGGTTTTGAAAGCCATTTGAGGAGGATGCTCAAGGTAAGAGATCCTTGGTTTTGTATATGGTAATTGTGATTTTGATGCATAGTGTTGCATGTTGATCTATGGCTTTGTATGATGCTTTAAAACAGTGAGTTGATGATGGTAAATGTTACTTTTTGCATTTTGGTTATGCATGTGAATCATTGGACTAATGAGGTAATGGTTTTGCATATTGGTTATGCATGTGAATCTTTGGACTAATGTGGTGATGGTTTTTGCATTGTGATTATGCATATGAATCAGTGGAATAACATGGTAAGATGGTTATGTTGGCAAGTGATGAAAGTGGTTCTTGGTTCATTGATCGGATATAGTTAGCCGGCTATAGGATTGGGTGCACCGTGAATTAAGTCGCCTTGGAGGTGGAGTGGTCAAGAGTGGACCGGTAAACTCCCTTCAAGTATCCTAACGAGATGGTTAAGGTCATAATGGAGGTGTTGCCCATTCGAGGACCTTGGTTGAGCAAAGGTTATATGGTGTTTAAAAGTCCATATGTGAGAACCTTGTGCTTGTTAAGATCACAATCGCGGTGTAAGACCATGTGTGGATCTTGTGTGGGGTGTCCCGGATCTCGTTAGTGATTTATACAACTACCAATCGGTTATGCAAAGGTTGTATGGTGTTTAAAAGTCCATACATGGAAACCTTGTGCATGTTGAGGTTGTATGGTGTTTAAAAGTCCATGCATGGGAACCTCGGGAAAAGCTAAGGTTGTATGGTGTTTAAAAGTCCATACATGGGAACTTTAGGCTTGTAAGGTCAAATGGTGTTTAAAAGTCCATTTGGGAGGCCTTGGATTGGTAGGGTGTATGGAGCGTAGGGACAACGCTCGGAATCCGCGTATCCGATCGGGTTGTTGAGTTGAAAAGTAGATGTGGTTGATCACTCGGAAGCCAATGTAATGTTCTTGATCATAGAGAAGCATGAGATGCTTGAAATGATGCATGATTGCATGTGAAGCATGAGATGCTTGTGAAGTTGCATGTTGCATGAAAAGTATATGATGCTAGTGAATGCATGTTTACTTGTTAAGTTGAACAAGTGTTGATTATCATTTGGTAAATGATGCATGTGTGCATGACATCTCCCTAATGCATTGAAGTCTTGTTGAGACTTGTTTTAAAGGTATGTGATAATGATGTTGTGGTTCATGAGTTGCCTTTGGTTAATGCATGTATTGGATTGAGTGGGTAAAATGATTTTAAAGGACTTCTTGCTTAAATGGTTTTTAAGTATAAGAAGGGTATGTTGTGAAATGTGAATGTTTTCCAAGGTTTGATTTAGTTTTGCATATGGTGTTTATGCATGGAATGGCTAAATGGATGTTTAAGTAATTTGTGCTTTGAAAAGGGGTTTTCTTAGCTTGCTAAGCTAAGGTTTGGTTTCACGTATGTGCAATGCATGGTTTAAGCATGATGTTGAAAAGGAGTTTTCAAACATGGTTTTGGTTTGTCAAATCGGGTTGTTTTAAAAGTGTTTTGTAACCCGCTGCATTGATGGTGTTTTGGTTTGAGCATTCCTCACTAAGCATTATGTGCTTACGCTCCTTTTTGTCCATCAATGCAGATTCTTGAAGTTTGGACAGCAAGGAGCAAGGGATTCAAGGTGGACTCCATTTGAGATGTATGTCTCGGTGAATAGCTATAGTTAATAAGGGCAATGGGGGTAGAATCTCTCGGATTGATGTTTTTGTATTCGTATATATTCGGACAAGTATGTTTTAATGTTGTTGATGTTGCTGAAACATGAATTTGCTATAATGATATTGCTTTGGAAAGTTGGTGCTTAAGTGGTTGCTTGTGTAGGAAGCATGCCTATAGAATTGGGGCTTTTTGCATATGGTGTTGTTCTGATGATTTGTTGATGCTTGCAAGTTATATATATGTTGAATTGTATGCTGGTAAAGTTTGGTGGCATTTGGAGCATGTTTGAATGATTAATTGCATGTTTTGGAATGCCTTTTTGTTGCAATCTGTGCAGGCGTTTCGGAACAGTGTGCACCGTTTCGGAACGGGCGCCTTGCATGAACCCAGGCGTCCGAAACGGTATGCACCGTTTCAAAACGGTTTGGTCTCTGCCAGACCCCCATTGCGTAACGTGTTGCGGAACGGCCCCGTGTTTCAAAACGGGCTCTGCCTGTTTCGGAACGGGTGACCGTTGGGGGTTGACATGGGCGGTTAAATGTTTCAAAATGTTTGAATTTGGGTCCTGAAACTTGTTTGTGCAATTGTATGAGTTTGGGATGTCCGTTTGAGCTGAAATTTGGCTGAGAAGCATGAAACCTGATTAATTTTAAGTTGGTAACTTAAAATCTGGTTAAGTCCTTAAAGTTTTCAGAATTTACATTTTGGTCCCTAAAGTTGTAATTTGTTCGATTGGGTCCCTGTTTGATCTCTAATGTTTGTGATCTTTGAGTATGCTGTTTGCATGATCACATCTAGGGTTAATGTGTATCTAGACAAGATTAAAAAGAAAAAAAAGGGTCGTTAATCAAGGTTGACTTTCTGGTTGACTTTGGTTTTCCCCGTGTGACTTGCTTAATTCGGGTCAACCGTCCGGGCCGGGTTAAGGGGGTTACACCCTATTTCAAAACAATCCTTTAAAAATAGTTTTCCATTTTTGTATTTCAGTCACTAAACCGAAATGTCAACCTTCCAAAAGTCATTTTCCATAATTGGCTTCACCAACCATATATATATATGTGTGTGTGTGTGTGTGTGTGTTTAAAGAGGATTTAAGGATATTTCTCATAATTTTATCACTTCCTGAACCACGTTTTCCTTGAACCATCCTCAAACTAACCCGAATCTCTAGTCTAGGTTCTACAGACCCTAAACCACCTTTAAAACTCCTAGGCCAAAAACCGGGGCGTTACAACTCTCCCCCACTTAGGAAATTTCATCCTTGAAATTTTTACCTGAAGGAAAAAGGTACAGAAACTGCTTCAACATGTATGCCTTGATTTCCCACATGGCCTCCTCAACTCCTCGATGTCACCACAACACCTTCACAAGTTCAATTGTTTTACCACGAAGAACTTTGATACTAGAATCAAGAATCTCAACAGTTTCCTCATCATAAGACAAATCCGGTCGCAACTTAATTTCCTCAACTAGTATAACATACGACATATGCAACCTATACCTCCGCAACATCGAAATAAGAAACACATCATGAATTTTCTCCAACTCGGGAGGCAACCTCAACCGATAAATAATAGGACCAATACGCTCCACAACTTCGTAGGGTCCAATAAACCTTGGACTAAGCTTACCCTTACGTCCAAATCTCTTCACCTTCTTCCAAGGCGATACTTTCAAAAACACGCGATCACCAACCGCGAACTCAATCTCCCTATGCTTCAAATCCACGTAAGACTTTTGACGATCCGAAGCCGCTTTCAATTATTCACAAACAAGCTTTATCTTCTCCGTCGTTCCTTTTATCAAATCCGACAAGGAAACTAACTTTTGCCCCGCTTTCGCCCAACAAAGAGGCGTTCTACACTTTCTACCATACAAGGCTTCATACGGAGCCATTTGTATACTTGCTTGAAAGCTATTATTATAAGTAAACTTCACCAAATGAAATTGTTTCTCCCAAGAACCATGGAAATCTATAACACAACACCGCAACATATCCTTAAGCACTTGGATAACTCGCTCAGACTGACCATCCGTCTAAGGATGATACGAGGTACTGAAATTAAGCCCTGTACCCAAAGCTCTATGAAAACACTCCCAAATCTTGCTGTAAACCTTGGATCTCTATCCGAAACTAT
Source organism: Hibiscus tridactylites (assembly GCA_958450335.1). Taxonomy (NCBI): domain Eukaryota; kingdom Viridiplantae; phylum Streptophyta; class Magnoliopsida; order Malvales; family Malvaceae; genus Hibiscus; species Hibiscus tridactylites. The sequence continues at coordinate 42,006,725 of OY288289.1, read as the reverse complement.
GGATTTAGGTACACCATGCAACCTCACAATTTCTGCAATGTACAACTCTGCCAACTTATCCAACGTATACGTAGTATGCACGGCTATAAAATGCGCACACTTCGTAAGACAGTCTACAATCACCCAATTAGAGTTCTTCTTTGACGGGGTCAAAGGTAAACCAGACAGGAAATCCATCGTAATCCTCTCCCATTTCCATTCCGGTATCTTCAAAGTTTGCAACAGCCCGAAAGGAAATTGATGCTCATTTTTCACGTGTTGAAAAACCATACACTTACTTACAAATTCAACAACATCCTTCTTCAACCCAACCCAATAGTACTCGTCCTTCAAACCACGATACATCTTAGTACTACCAGGATGCATAGAAAAAGAGCTGATATGTACCCTTAGTCAGAATAGTGTGCCTAAACCCAACATCATCTGGCAAAACTATTCGACTCTTAAAACACAAGACATCATCATCTTTGAAACAAAAGTCTGTTGTATTACCACCCGCTATATATCGTGAACATGCGGTACCAACGAATCATCAAGCAACTGCTTCTCCTTAATCAACTGAACCAAGGAAACTTTCACTTGTAACTCAACTATCAATCCACCATCTCGCGATATACTCAACCGAGCAAACATCACCCTCAACTCTACAGCCACCTTCATACTCAAGGCATCGACCATAACATTGGCCTTTCCAGGGTGATACTCTATCGTCAAGTCGTAATCCTCAAGCAACTCCAACCATCATTGTTGCCTAAGATTCAACTCTTTCTTGGACATTAAATACTTCAATTTTTTGTGATATGTATAAACCACACACTTCTCCTCGTAAAGGTAATGGCTTCAAATTTTCAAAGCAAACACAACCGTGACAAGCTCAAGATCATGAGTAGGATAGTTGCGCTAACGCACCTTCAATAGTCTAGATACATACGCCACAACCTTACAACCTTGCATCAACACACAACCTAGACCAACATACGATGCATCACTATAAACTACAAACTCCTTACCAAATTAAGGTTGAATCAAGACAGGAGCTTGCGACAAAGATTTCTTCAACCTCTCGAAAGCTTGCTGCTTAACATCCGTCCACTCAAAGCGAACATTCTTTTGCAGCAACTTGGTTAATGGAGCATCAAACTTAGAGAAACCTTCCACAAACCTTTGATAACATCTCACTCTTTTGTAACCTGGCTCTGATACAACCAAATGTAACCCCCTCGACCAGTCCTGGACGCCCAATCGAACCGAACGGGTCACACAGGCAATATTAAAGTAAATCGAGAAGTTTACCTCAATACACGACCTTATTTTTTCTTTTTATCTTATCTAGATTCACATTGTTACCCTAAATGTTTAGACTCGCATCGAAAAATTCATCTACTCAATCGGACACCAATTTAGCATTCAATTGATTAAAACATACGATAAGGACCAATTTGTAAATTTCACAAAATAAAGGGACTTTAAAAAAATTTTGGTTACCATCATTTAATTAGTCATGTTACATGACACTATGTCAAATCTTAGCTCAATCCATTCATTCAAACACATTTAATTACATCCACAACATTCAAGGACTGAAACGTAAAAGAATAGGACTACAAAAACTCTTATTAACTAATTAAACAAATTCGTGTATCGATACACATAGCCCTGTATCAATACACCCTGTTTTGGAACAGATTTGGGTGTTTCGGAACACAAGCTCGTTTCGATACGGTCCTCAAGTCGTTTCAGTACACAAAATTTTAGTAGCCCACTTAACTGAGACCGTTTCGATACACCCTTCCATGTTTCGAAACCCCATGCCTATATCAAGCTCACTGTTTCGATACAACTTTAGGAGTATAGAAACACTTGCGCCTGTAATGTCACATTTTGCTAGTTTTTCATACTTTAATGCACCCGTAACCACTCAAGCATGCTTCCAACATATATATAACATATCCAAACATCAAACCTCAATCATTCATGGCATATTCAACATCATATCATGGCAATTTGCATCAAAGGTAAACTATAGGCATGCAACCTAGTAAACAAACCAAGCAAGATACCAAAATGCATAGCAAAGAATAAATCATAAACCAAAGGCCATTTACAAGTCTAAAACATCAATGAACACTTGCTTAAATATGAAGTTTACACAAATCTCCCAAAACACAACAGATCCCCCATTACTCTTATTACTTATAGTCTAAACCGAAACATACACTCTAAAATCAAGTCTCTTGTGATCCCTTGCTCCACTATGCCTCCGAAACCTCAATTCTTTGCATTGATGGACAAAATAGAGCGTAAGCACATATGGCTTAGTGAGGAGTTCTCAAAAGCAAAACACCATAAATGCATTAAAACAATTTTCCAAGTCCACATTGAAATCTCATTTCAATTAACTTAAATCATCATTTGAAAATCATCATGCCTTTAAAACCATGCACTTCCCTTAATAAAAAAATCAGCATAATAAACCTTATACAACACATATCATGAATCAACAGTAAGTCTCATTGCTAACACTCAATTTAGGCCTTCCCATGCATAACTACCATATGCAAAGCTTAAAGTGTAAAACATGTATAAATCACAATATTCAACATAAACCATCTCATGATACATAATAAATTATTGTTGCGTGTAAAATAGTCTATCGCAATTGTAGTGCAAGTGTACACGACGCAAGTAGTAAGTGATACGAAGTATCGGATATCGTCTCCACAGGGATTGGGCTAATGACTTCACCTTTATTCACTGCACGAAAGTAAAGAAAATAATTGAGAAGATTGTCACGAGAATAATAAAGTAAAACGTAAATAAAATAGTTGAAATATCAAGATAGAGAGAATGGGCTGGTATTGAATTGCTCAGTAGTGCAGGTATTGCGATGCTTAGGAACTCCAGTTCTGTGGTCGCGCCCGTCGCCGACAGCACCTGTCGCGGTGGCTGTCCGTTAGCTGTCGCGGCAGCGAACACCCCAACTCCGTACTTCACGTTTGGCAAGAATCCCAGATATGCCTTGGCCTATCCCTAGGTCCAAGTCTGTCGATGATCTCGTCTTTGATGATACCTCCCGGCGTGAATCGAAGGATGAACATCGATGTGTATGAATTCTTCCTTAGCCACTTAACCTCGCCCTATCCCTAGGCACGAGATGGTTCAACTATAAACTAGAGAACGTGCTCTTATCTCTTTCGTATACTTAACTCTCCCGATGCTAAGTAAATAGATAACCTCACAATGCTCTCCCGATGCTCTTGCAAGATATTAAAACCAAAATAAGAGAACTTGAAGTTTATTTTATTGAACTTGGAAAATCCTAAAACAAAACAACCCTTGAAAATACTTTACAAAACAACCCGTGGCCCTAGGGGTTTTTTAGAACATGTCGACGACGGGTAAACGACGGAGGGGTTTAGGTTATCGGTTATGGGGTATGATCTCTCTAGGTTAAAATCTTTGCCCTTATATAAGCTTTGGGCTCAAGTATTCTAAGTTAACAAGGATTACAACTTTAATTAAAAGTAAGATTCTAATAAAGACTTAATCTCTAAAGTTCCTACTTTGCAGCTGCCATCCTTGTTTCTAGGGATTTCGTCTCCTTGAGCTTTGGCTTGTCATATCTTTTGATCCGGGGCTTGGAAAAATATTTGGCTTTCACACGACAGACGAGCAGATTTTTCTCTATCTATCGAGGTCCACTTTACTTTTCCTCTTCATAAGGTTGCTGTCACCATGCTATCACGACAGCTCCATGGCAGCTTCGTCCTCGTCGTCTGCTTGTCCAGTTCAACTTTTCTGCTTCTCTGTCCTGCGCCTGCCTTCCTCGTCAACTATGGCAGCAATCTGTAAAATACACCATCTTTTAGTAGAATCCGTGTCTTTTATATATTTGTGATGTTTTGCTAAAAACTAACCTAATTGCAATGCAATGATGCTTGAATGTAGCAGAAATATGAGTTTAAAAAGGGTGTAAATAATAGAACTTTTACACACTCAACACACCCCCAAACTCACGTTTTTGCTTGTCCTCAAGCAATCAAAACCTAAAAGAAAAAGAATATTTTTGCGTTGGCTTTCAAACAGTGAATTGTCCCTTACCCGTCGCTCATTCTCTGTGGCGGCAGCAACCTGTCGGAAGGTTTTAGATCTGTCCGGAATCTCCCTATAGTTCTCGTGCCGTGTGTGCATGCTTGTGAACAGTTATATGCTAAGACTCTCTTAGTTTCACTAGAATATTCAACTCTTTAACTCGAATTTTTATGCCAAAGTTTATTTTTGAAGACACCTTTTCATGCTTCTTTTATTTTTCAAGCTAAGTTTTACTAGAGCCAGTTTTGGGCACATCTAGTTAGCTTCCTAGAACCGGTTTCAGGCACCTCTAGGTTTTTAAGTTTCTTTTGCTAAACTTCTTTCCTAGAGCCAGTGTTAGGCACCTCTAGGGGCTATTCAAGTTCTAAGCATCCTATTCTAGTTTGGCTAAAAGAAATCTAAGCAATATAACAGTCACAATGGTGTTTTAAGTTTTCAGAACTATAGAAAGGCTCTAAACTTCTCCTTAAACGGTCCTAAAGATGCTGCCACGACAGAGCTGTCATGACAGGTAAGTTAACTTCACAGTTTTAAGCCAACAGTTTTAGTTTTTTTTAAGAGACTTTAATTAAATGAAAGACACCACAATTAAATAAGGATGTACTACGACTCCATTAAAATGGAGGATTGCCACCCCCAAACTCGAGGGTTGCATTGCCCTCAATGCAAAATGACAGATAAAATGATGGCAGGTACATCACAAAAATAAAAATAAAGCAGGCAGCAAGAAAAGAAAAATAAAAGACTTAAATTTTAATCGCTGTCCTCGCTGCTGCTGCTGACACGGATCTGGCGGCGGCGTCTGGGCTGTGGAGAAGGCTGGGCAGGTTGCTCCACAACCTGGATATCGGAGCTGCTACCGCTATCCCAGGTGCTGCTGGTGGTGGCGCTGGCCTTGGGCATCAGTTTTCTGTCTGCCACGTGTTTCTGCCTCTTGACAGGTGTGAATTCCTTCTCTAAGTTCCTCCGAATGGGAGGGTCTGCTTCGCTGTCAGCCCAGACAGAAGAAGGGGAGAAACCAGCCACGTGTGCTTCGAGGTTGTCCGAAGGCTGTCGCTTCGTTCCTCTGGCTGAAGAGTCGGCCGGAGGACTGCCAGCTGCCGTCGGGGCAAGTGAAGGGGTGGAGTCGGTAGAGTGTTCATGGGGGGAGGCCGGTGGTGTAGGTGTGTGAACAGGGGAGGGGATGTGGAAATAATGGGCTGGAAAAGTGGGGAAAATAACATCGGGATAATTTAAATTGTGGGTAATAAAATTTACCGTCGAGTTGGTGAAGTCCCGGATGAATGTCATCAACCCCATCTGTCTGTCTTCCACCCTTTGTAGGGCGGCAAGGATCTGGGCAGCTTGGTCCGTCGAAGCGGCTGCCGTGTCAGGTTCATCGGCAGGTTCAGGAGCAGGTTCTTCGTCTAAGTCTGCTGGGCCGGCGACAGGGTTGAAAGAGTTGACAGGTGTTGCGACTATCAGCTCCATGAGGCTGTTGATGTTGTTGTCGGTCCAGCCTTTGCCCTTGATTAGCTTGTCGGTTGTGGCCTCTGGGACGGCAGCGCAGCGGCAAAGGAGGGTGATCGTGAACGGTAGACAAAGACGGGAAAAGGAGCGAAATGTGCAGTCCAAGATGCTCTCCCTCATATAGCGGCCCACATTGATAGGCCGGTCGTGCATGATCGAGTGGATGAGAGCCAACAACTGCTGGTTCACCATCGTGTGATGGGAGGACGGCAAGATACGCTTCTTGATGAAAGCGTTCCATAGCTTTGCTTCTGGGAGCAGATGCCCTCTTTTGACAGAGTTGGGGTTCTTTTTGCTCGTGGTCCATGTTGTCCCTTCCTCTGTCACTTCCGCCATGACAGCACCGTAGGCGGCAGCATCGAGGGTCTCTAAAAATTTCTGGTGGGCGTCATCGTCGGGGCCAAAATATAAGCCATACATGTGATTGATTATGTCGGCTGTAAATGGCACTTCTACCCCTCGGACGGTGACTGAGGTTGCCGTTTTGCTGTCGATGGATGCATAAAACTCCCTCACCAATGTGTCGTTTAGTTCTGCCGGTTGTTCGGCGAACTGCTCCCATAGCAAATTCCTTATCGCATTAGCGATGAATGGTTGGAGCCCAATGTTCGGTGCTTTGCGGATGTATATGAAACCCCTTTCCTCCCATAATTCCTTAGCTTCGAAGGGCGACTGTGCTGCTGATGAAGAGGCAGAGGCAGCACCGCGGCGGGTCTGTCTAGAAGACATATTAGTTGCAAGGGTTTGAAAGTAAAGAAAGCAAAGAAAAACAAGAGGAGAAAGCAAGTAAGAATAAGCAGAAGTGATGAAAATGAAAGTGAAAACGGGGTTTTATAGCGGTCGAGAGTCTGCCCATTTAATGCTGTAACGGCAGGCGTGAATAACGGGGCGACTGTTGCGTTTTGGCATGTCTGACGCGTCTGTCAAACGCTTCTGCGTCTGCCGTGTCAGTCTGTTGAAAGCCTGTCTTATCCGTCTGCGGCGGCAGCCGAAACGACAGACTTCCATAAATGGGCTTTGTTGGGCTGATGGATGGATGGTTGGCTTGGGCCACTTCTCCTTTTCTTCTTGACTCCTTTATTTCCTAAAAACAGAAAATAGAAAAAACATTATTCAAATAAAAAAATAAACCTTATTACCTAATAAATAATAAATAATAAAAATACATAAAAATAAAACTTAGGTTAAATTAGGGATGCCTTGTGGGGCATCTCCTAAGGTAACCACTTCCTGTATTCCTGGGGCTTCAGTCCCCTGATAGTGCTTGAGGCGCTGTCCATTGACTTTGAATTGGTGCCCGTCTTTTAATGATTGGATTGTGATGGCACCATGGGGAAAAACTTGTACTACTTGGAATGGGCCAGACCATCTAGACTTTAGCTTCCCTGGGAAGAGTTTCAGTCTAGAGTTGAACAACAACACAAGCTGCCCTGGGCAGAACTGTCGTGGCAGCAGCTTCCTGTCGTGCCACTTCTTAGTTTTCTCCTTGTAGATCCTTGCATTGCCGTAGGCCATTGTTCGTATTTCCTCAATCTCGTTCAAATCTAACAGCCTTTTTTGGCCTGCCTTGTCCAAGTCCATGTTCACTGCCTTGATTGCCCAATATGCCTTGTGCTCTATCTCGACAGGCAGATGACAGGTTTTCCCATAAATCAAACGGTATGGAGACATGCCCAATGGAGTCTTAAAAGCTGTCCTATATGCCCATAATGCATCGTTAAGGAGTAAAGACCAATCTTTCCTAGTTGGCTTAACCATCTTCTCAAGAATGTTTTTTACTTCCCTATTAGATATCTCAGCTTGTCCATTGGTCTGTGGGTGGTATGCTGTCACGATCCTGTGCTTGACACCATATTTCTTCAAAGCAGCAGCAATTACCCTATTATCAAAATGTCTCCCTTCATCACTGATGATCGCCTTAGGAATGCCAAATCTAGAAAAAATGTTTTTATGTAAAAACTTTTGGACCGTCTTGGCATCATTCTTTTGAGTGGCGATAGCTTCAACCCACTTTGAGACATAATCCACTGCTAGGAGGATGTATAAATTTCCACATGAAGATGGAAATGGTCCCATAAAATCAATCCCCCAAACGTCGAAGATCTCAACTTCTAGAATGTTCTGCAGTGGCATCTCGTTTCTCCTTGAGATGTTACCTGTCCGCTGGCACCTGTCACAGTTCTTGTAGAAGTCATGTGCATCCTTATACAGTGTCGGCCAGTAGAACCCTGACTGCAGCACCTTAGCAGCAGTTTTGTTGCCTCCTAAGTGACCTCCATATTGTGAAGCGTGGCAGTGATGGAGTATGTCTTCTTGCTCTTCTTGTGGTACACACCTCCTTATAACCTGATCTGCACACATTTTGAAAAGAAGAGGTTCGTCCCAATAATAATGCTTAACATCATTTTGGAACCTCTTCCTGGCTTGATAATTAAGATCAGAAGGAAGTATTCCGCTAACTATAAAATTAACGAAATCAGCATACCAGGGGAGTTCAGAAGACTTACCTGCCGCCATGGCTGTCGCGGCAGCAAAAAGCTGCTCATCTGGGAAGGTCTCCAATATATGTGTCTCATCTATTGGTAGAGTCTGTCCCGTCTCCAACCTTGACAAGTGGTCTGCCACTTGATTTTCTGTCCCTTTTTTGTTCTTGATCTCAAGGTCGAATTCTTGCAATAGCAGGATCCATCGTATCAATCTAGGCTTTGCATCCTTCTTTGCGAACAAATACTTTAGGGCAGAATGGTCTGTGTGCACTATTACTTTCGTCCCAAGTATGTAAGAACGAAACTTGTCGATAGAGAACACCACAGCTAACAGCTCCTTTTCTGTGGTGGTGTAGTTCACTTGGGCATCATTCAATGTCTTGCTGGGATAATATATGACGTGAAACAGCTTGTCTCTACGCTGCCCAAGTGCTGCCCCGACAGCATAGTCACTAGCATCACACATAATCTCAAATGGCTGTGTCCAGTCTGGTGGCTGTACTATGGGGGCTGTTACTAGTTTGTCCTTCAGAACCTTGAATGCTTCAGTACATTCATCATTAAAGTCAAAGGGTCGGTTCTGCTCCAAAAGATGGCATAGCGGCTTAGTGATTTTTGAGAAATTTGCAATAAATCTTCTATAAAAGCCAGCATGCCCTAAAAAACTCCTAATGCCCTTGACTGTGGTCGGCGGCGGCAGCTTCTCAATGACTTCTATTTTTGCCCTGTCGACTTCTATCCCACGGCAGCTAATCTTATGGCCAAGGACTATCCCCTCATCCACCATAAAGTGGCATTTTTCCCAATTTAGAACAAGATTAGCTTTTTCACATCTTTCAAGTACCTTTTGAAGATTACCGAGGCAGCTCTCAAAATCGTCTCCAAAGACGGAAATATCATCCATGAAAATCTCAAGGAAGTCCTCTACCATGTCGGAGAATATGGCCATCATGCACCTTTGGAAGGTGGCAGGTGCATTACAGAGTCCAAACGGCATCCTCCTAAACGCGTATGTTCCGTAGGGGCATGTAAAAGTCGTTTTCTCTTGATCCTCTGGTGCAATAGCAATTTGATTGTAACCTGAGTAACCATCAAGAAAACAATAGTAAGGTTTACCCGCTAATCTATCAAGCATTTGATCAATAAAGGGTAAAGGAAAGTGGTCCTTTCGGGTAGCTTTGTTAAGCTTCCGATAGTCCATACAAACCCTCCAACCGGTCACAGTCCTGGTTGGGATTAACTCATTGTTTTCATTGGTCACCACGGTCATTCCTCCTTTCTTGGGAACGCATTGCACCGGGCTCACCCATTTGCTGTCGGAGATGGCGTAAATAATACCAGCATCTAACCACTTAATTATCTCCTTACGCACTACCTCCTTCATCGCATGGTTTATCCGCCTTTGGGCATCAATAGTCGGCTTATGCTCTTCCTCTAGAAGAATTTTGTGCATGCATAACGCCGAACTAATGCCTTGTATAGCAGCAATCGTCCATCCAATCGCCTTCTTGTGCTGCCTTAGAATGTCGATTAGCTGTCGTTCCTGTTCCTGCGGCAGCTTAGAAGAGATGATTACGGGCAACGTATCATTTGAACCAAGAAAAGCATATTTAAGCTGCACTGACAGGGGCTTTAATTCTAAGGCAGGTAGTTCAACAGTAGATGGCTTTTGAATTAAATGGTTATCCGAAGTATAATTCAAACGTTCGAATAACTTACCTGGACGATTGCCCATCCAGTTTACCACCTCTGGACCTTTAGTATCAGATGTTTCGGAATCAGAGGAGTTGCTGTTGTCGGTGCTGTCGTGACAGGCCTGTAGGTGGCTGCCGCGGCAGTGCCCAATTTTAATATCATGACAGCCTGACCTGATGCAGGGTTGATAAAGGGTAACATCAGTGATAACCTTGCATTCCTCGTCCACATCAGCATGTTTCATTGCTTGGAGAACATTCAACTTGATCTCTTGATCGTTCACTCGCATGGGGAGTTCTCTTTTCTCCACATCAATCAGTGATCTTCCCGTGGCTAAGAAGGGTCGCCCAAGGATGACTGGTGCGTTTTCGTCTGCCTCACAATCTAAAACAAGAAAGTCAGAAGGAAAAATAAACTTATCCACTCTTACCAGAATATCTTCAATTTTTCCTTCAGGATGAACATAAGAGCGGTCTGCCAGCTGCAGAGTTACTGTCGTGGGCCGCGCCTTTCCAATACCTAATTTCTGAAAAACAGACTTTGGCATTAAATTAACACTAGCACCAAGATCACAAAGTGTCTTACCCACGAATTTATTTCCGATTACGCAAGGTATGATGAAGCTCCCCGGATCCTTCTTTTTCTGGGGTGGCTGCCGATGAAGAATGCTCATGCAACCTTCTGTCATCTTTACCGTTTCAAACTCCCCAAGTTTAGATTTTTTCGACATAACATCCTGGACAAATTTGGCATAACCGGGCATCTCCCTAACGGCATCTAACAGCGGAATATTAATATGAACCTGCTTAAAAATATCATAAATCTTTTTAAGTTGAGATTCATGCTTAGCTTGTTGTATCCGTTGAGGGCAGGGTGGTGGGGGACGGTAATCAGCAATGCGTCCTTCCCACTGTATGCGAATCTGAGGACGGTAATCATCTTTTTTCTACTATGTTGCTTCTGCTGTCGTGACAGGCTCATCGGCAGCAGTCTGTTTATCACCTGTCGGGGCAGCTTCCTCGGCAAGTTTGTCTACGGCTGGATCCTTTACTGTTTCAGCTTCCTTTTCCGGCCCTTGTAGTTTCTTTCCACTCCTAGTAGTAATTGCCTTACATTGCTCATGTGGGGGTGGTCTATCATTTTCAGTATTGCTAGGAAATCCTCCATTCTGCCTTGGCTTAATATGTTGCGACACCTGACCCATTTGTTTCTCTAGAGATTTCAGAGTGGCCTCATGATTTGTCATTCTCATCTCGGTTTTATCCATGAAATTCTCTGTCTTCTTGACAAACTAATTCATATTCTCAATGTACGTACCGATCTGAGACATAAAGGTGGCCAGAGTTTGTTCCAATATACTGCTCGTGGCAGGTGGTGGCTGTTGTTGCCGCTGCGGCAGCAGGTGCGGCGGCAGTTGCGGCGGTAGTTGCTGTCGCGTCAGCAATCTAGGACCTCCCTGATTCTGATTATGTGCTTGAGGGTTTAGGGCATTATTAGGATTGCTCCATGAAAACTTAGGATCCTTCCTCCAATTGGGATTATAGTTGTTGGAATTGTAATTTGGCTTGTAATTTCCAACATATTTTCCCTCTTCTACATTTATTGGGCACTCATCCCTACTATGATTTCCCTCACAGATATCACATACTTCCTCAACAGCAAATCCTTGTAAGCCATCATCATTCAATAACCTTTTCATTGCTTTAGTAAGGAATGCTACCTGCGATTTCATAGTGTTGTCGGCTTCATAATCCTTGACAGCAAGTACCCGTTTACCCCCTCTTCTTGCAGTCGGAAACTGCTCCTCATTCTTGGCTAGATTTTTCAAAACTTGCAGAGCCTCGTCCGGATCTTTATCCAATAATAGTCCATTTGCTGCAGAATCAATTCGAATGCGAGTTAGTAGGTTGGCAGCATAATAGAACTTCGTAACCTGATTCTAGACGGGGAATCCATGCATTGAGCAGTTTTGAAGAAGAGTAGTAAATCTGTCCCAGGCCTCGTGCATCGGCTCGTCATCTTCCTGTTGAAAAGTAGCAATTTCGTTACGCAATCGCTCAGATAAATGCGAAGGATTAAAACGAGATAAAAATTCACGAGATAAATCTGCCCAAGTTACGATTGAACCCGGTGTGAGTTTATTCCACCAAGTTTTAGCTCTGTCCCTTAATGAATGGGGGAATAACCGAAGCCTCAGTATCTCCGGACTAACTCCTGGCAGTCTAAACGAACCACAGATCTCCTGGAACGTTTTGAGATGCTCCCTAGCATCTTCTGTCACAGCACCACTAAACTGCCCGTCATTGTTGATCATACTAAACATGACAGGTTTAAGCTCAAAGTTATCAACATCAATATTCGGCAGCGTGGTCTCCAACTCTACATGATCGTTCAGCATGTAGTCACGACATGAGCGTCGTCCATCTGCCGCGGGCTGGTCGCCGACAGGCGGTATACCTCCACCGGCGGGCAGATTACGGGCCATCTGCTCTAGCTGTTCCTCAAGGTACTCATTCCGGTCTAAAAGGTGGCGAAGTTGTTTCTTGAGATTGAAGGAACGTTCAACTTCCGGATCTAATTTATACTCAGGATCTTCGCCTCTTTTAGATCTGCGCATAAACAAGAAAACCTCGTGAAAAGCAAGAGTTGAAAGTACTAACGAAAAATAGAAAAAGAAAAATTAAAAGAAAAACAAAAACGAAAAGTGCAATAAAAGAAAGGTGTAGTTATGTTGCCAATCCCCGGCAGCGGCGCCAAAAACTTGTTGCGTGTAAAATAGTCTATCGCAATTGTAGTGCAAGTGTACACGACGCAAGTAGTAAGTGATACGAAGTATCGGATATCGTCTCCACAGGGATTGGGCTAATGACTTCACCTTTATTCACTGCACGAAAGTAAAGAAAATAATTGAGAAGATTGTCACGAGAATAATAAAGTAAAACGTAAATAAAAGAGTTGAAATATCAAGATAGAGAGAATGGGCTGGTATTGAATTGCTCAGTAGTGCAGGTATTGCGATGCTTAGGAACTCCAGTTCTGTCGTCGCGCCCGTAGCCGACAGCACCTGTCGCGGCGGCTGTCCATTAGCTGTCGCGGCAGCGAACACACAAACTCCATACTTCAAGTTTGACAAGAATCCCAGATCTGCCTTGGCCTATCCCTAGGTCCAAGTCTGTCGATGATCACGTCTTTGATGATACCTCCCGGTGTGAATCGAAGGATGAACACCGATGTGTATGAATTCTTCCTTAGCCACTTAACCTCGCCCTATCCCTAAGCACGAGATGGTTCAACTATAAACTAGAGAACGCGCTCTTATCTCTTTCGTATACTTAACTCTCCCGATGCTAAGTAAATAGATAACCTCACAATGCTCTCCCAATGCTCTTGCAAGATATTAAAACCAAAATAAGAGAACTTGAAGTTTATTTTATTGAACTTGGAAAATCCTAAAACAAAACAACCCTTGCAACTACTTTACAAAACAACCCGTGGCCCTAGGGGGTTTTTAGAACATGTCGACGACGGGTAAACGGCGGAGGGGTTTAGGTTATCGGTTATGGGGTATGATCTCTCTAGGTTAAAATCTATGCCCTTATATAAGCTTTGGGCTAAAGTATTCTAAGTTAACAAGGATTACAACTTTAATTAAAAGTAAGATTCTAATAAAGACTTAATCTCTAAAGTTCCTACTTTGCAGCCGCCATCCTTGTTTCTAGGGATTTCCTCTCCTTGAGCTTTGGCTTGTCATATCTTTTGATCCGGGGCTTGGAAAAATATTTGGCTTTCACACGACAGACGAGCAGATTTTTCTCTATCTATCGAGGTCCACTTTACTTTTCCTCTTCATAAGGTTGCTGTCACCATGCTGTCACGACAGCTCCATGGCAGCTTCGTCCTCGTCGTCTGCAAAATACGCCATCTTTTAGTAGAATCCGTGCCTTTTATATATTTGTGATGTTTTGCTAAAAACTAACCTAAATGCAATGCAATGATGCTTGAATGTAGCCGAAATATGGGTTAAAAAAGGGTGTAAATAATAGAACTTTTACACACCTAACAATTATATTGGCTTACAAGTGATCATTAGGCATGTTCATTTCTCAAAAAAATATATCGGATACAAAAATTCACAAGTGTTGTCCCAACACTTCATACATTCTCACCGACATCTAAAGGTTCACACACGAGAGCTACCCTCCATCGTTTTGACACCCGTGGTGGAGTATTCGATACACCTTATAAACCCCTCAACACCACTCATCGATAGATGTATAACCACTAACGAGAGATGGGACACCACACAAACATACCACCATCGTTAGGGTACTTGGATGGAGTATTCGGTACACCATATAAACCCCTCAACATCCAAGGCAACTTGTTTACAGTGCACTCAATCCTATAGCCAACTAACTATATCTTATAACATTTATAAACCAATTTCATAAAATCATTTGCCAATATAATTCTCATTTCATCATATACCTCACTATTTTCAAAGCATCACCATTAAATCATTTTCCAAAGCATTAAACCATGCTTTAAATCACAAGTATAAAACATATACTTACAAATAAGATCACTTAACATGTGCATCCTTCATCACCGCATCATTTAAAACAGTAAACCACATACTTTAAACATGTTTTAACAGTAGGTAACATGCATCCAAAACCAAGTGCATAAAAACCATTTCATAATAGCACAACTGAGAGAGAAATTCCTTATACTTACTTCCGAAATTAGACAAGCGTTTCATGCTTAGATCTAAATTCCCAAAACAACCTTTAAAACATTTCAAAGCTGAAATCCACGTTCTCACTCACCGACACGCGAAACCTTCATTAGCCGACGCGAAACTAAGCGTCTGAAGCTCCTGAATCCTAATCGATTGCTTCCGAAATGTTATCCCTTTTAAACCACATAAGAACATAGAATTAATGCATCCCAATGCATTAAAAACTCCAGCAAGCAATCCTACCACGTTGCTCTACCCAAAACGACCAAAACACCATCGATTATTGTACAAACTTAACCCAGCCAAAACCTAATTATGAAACTGATATTTTAATTTTGATATAACTAAAGAACCTAAGGACTAAATTGAAAATGTGAAAACGAATTTTTAAGTCCTCAAACATCCCTATATGATTTAAAGAATATGCCTAAGTTAAAAACTAAGTTTTCCAAATATTTTCTAAGTGTTCTTAAAGTCAAAACAGTGATTTTCGAGTCCCTATTTCGAAACGGCATAAGGCGTTTCGAAACAGTTTTGAAACTGTCATCCCATGTTTCGAAACGGGTATCGAAACGATTTTCACACTACAAACCCGTGTTTCGAAACAAGTATCGAAACGTCTTTAGAACATAAAGAAACCGTATTGAAACGCCATCTAGTGTTTCGAAACGGTTCTTCATTTGATTTGAAAAATATGATCGTTGTAAGTTTTTAACTGATTTTTAACAAACCGTTAAGGCGTCTCGAAACGATTTCAAGCCGTTTCGATACGACCCTTGACAGTGGCAAAAGTGTTTCAAAACAAGTTTCGAAACGACTCTTAGCGTATCGGAACAGGTCAGACCGTTTCGATACGGGCTCTTTAATGCACCCCAACAGCTCTTTCTATTTTGGTCTGTTTCGAAACAGGGTCGGGCGTTTCGAAACGGTTAGTTGCAGACTGCATTTATGGTGGTGAGATAACACCCCCAATGGCTCTATTGATGAATGCAACACCCACAACGGCTAGAAATCAATGAGAAGGTATAAAAGGGACCTCTAAAAGCTCCAGCAACAACTATTGATCCAAAAGCAAACATCCAAACATCAAATCCAAGCATTTGTGCCTAAATCCCAATATTGTCTAGAAACCCCAATTGTATTTTTCATTCTTATCATTTCAATTGGGTTGAGTGCTTGTAATTGGGCTATAATTTGTATTGAGAGATACTTTCTTAGCCAACAAATTCTTTGTTCTATTTGTGTGAGGATTGGGTTAAATTTTGGGTAGAAAATTTAATCGAAAATTGTAAGGGTTACCTCCTTAGCCTAGAAAAGGGGAAGAACAATTAGTGGAATTGTTGCAAATCCTTAGTGAAGCTAAGGTAGTGGATGTAGAGTTCATTTGGAACTTAAACCACTCTAAAATTCCTTGTCTATCTTTTTAATATGCAATTTCCACCACCTAAACCTTCAAAAATCCAATCCACCCCCTCTTGGTTCATTTCGATCATTCGATCCACTCAACAATTGGTATCAGAGCCTACCTCCTTGAGGATTAACAACCACAAGAGGAGTTCCTAGGAAGAGTGTGATCATCCAAAAATCAAGAGATGGCTTCTACCTCCAGTTCGGGCATGTATGAGTCTCAATCCACTACAAAACCTCCCTTCTTCAATGGTGACAACTATCCGTTTTGGAAGAATAGAATGCGTCTCTTCATCAAGTCCAATGACTACTTAGTTTGGGATGTCATTAAAGATGGCCCTTACATTCCATTGAAGCAAGATAGTGAAGAGAAGATTGTTTTGAAGAAAAAGGTGGAAATGAGTGAAGAAGAAAGGAGAAAGATCCAAATAAATGACAAACCTCTCCACATGCTCTTTTGTTCATTCGGTCCGGACATCTATTCTAAGGTGTGATCCATTGAGAGTGCCTAAGAAGTGTGGGACACTCTTGAGACTACCTATCAGGGAACCAATGATGTCAAGGAAACTAAGATTGGAATTCTTAATCTTAGTTATGAAAATATTAAGATGGAGCCCGATGGGATGGTGTCCAAGATGTTTGATCGTTTCTCCACAATAGTCAATGGGCTCAAAAGATTTGGAGAGACAATACCGGAAGACAAGCTTGTCCGGAAGCTACTCTATTCACTTCCCGAATCTTGGGATGGGAAGAGAACCGCCATCATAGAAGCTAAAAATTTGAAGACTTTAAAGCTTGATGAGCCAGTGGGTTCTCTCCTTACTCATGAGATTATGAAGCAAGGAAGGGAAGAAGAGAAAAAGAAAGAAGAGAAGAGAGTAGAAAAGCTAGAGGTAGAAAAGAAGAAGAAGAAGAAGGGAATAGCTCTCAAAGCTTCATTACTTGAGGAGAGCTCTTCTAGTGAGGAGGATGAGCTAGAAGAATTGGCTATGATAGCCAAACGATTCTCACGCTTTATGAGGTCCAACCGGGGAAGAAAAATTCAAAGGAAGATGGACTTCAAAGGTAAGAACAAAGAAGAAGCAAGGGATCAAGTCATTTGCTTCGAGTGCAATAAACTCGGCCACATACGTTCGGAGTGCCCTGAACTCAAGAAGAAGGGCTTTGAGAAGAAGAAGAAGCTCAAAGCCAAGCTTGCTACTTGGAGTGATGAGGAGTCATCCGAGGATGATGAACAAGAAGTGGCCAACCTTTTCCTCATGGAACTTGAGGAAGATTCCTCTATGGTAACCTCTAACACGTCATCTTTAGATTTTACATATGATGAATTAAATGATGCATATGATGAGCTACAAGAGGTCTATGATGAATTAGTTGAGAAATATAAGGAGTCGATCATTAGGAATAAGAAAATCATTTTGGAACTAAATGATAAAAATGACTCACTCTCTCAAGCTAATTTAAAATTTGAGAAAAAGATATTAAGGTTGAAAGATGAACAAAAATTTTTTCAAGATGAAAATGTTGACCTTAATAATCTTTTATCTCAATGTAATAGTGAACACCAAAAGATGTTAGATGAGCTAAATAAGCTCAAAGAGTCTTTTAAAAATGTTGGTAGTGTCAAGCATGAAATAGGTGAATCTTCAAGATCAAACCAACCTAAGAAAAAGACTAACTACTACAAACAAGGTAGCTTTCCTAGACATAGTAGAACTAAAAGAATTAGAAGTGTATGGGTTCCTAAGGAACTTGTAAAATCTAATAACATTATTGCTATGTCATCTTGGATTCCTAAGGGAACCAAGGTTTTGGGAGCTAACACTCATGGACCCAAAATGATTTGGGTACCAAAAACAAAAGCTTAATATCTTTGTTTGTAGGGGGAGCATTGCTACAAGGCCAAAGCACAAAGTCAAAACTCATGGTACCTTGATAGTGGATGCTCAAGGCATATGACCAGAGACAAGAGTAGATTCATGGATCTAAAGCCAAAAAGTGGAGGAGTGGTGACATTTGGTGACAACTACAAATGCCACATTAAAGGTATTGGCTCCATAGGTAATCACTCAACTATTCTCATTGAAAATGTCTTGTATGTCGATGGTCTTAAACATAACTTATTGAGCATAAGTCAATTGTGTGCTAAAGGATTTAATGTTTTATTTGATAAAAATGAATGCAAAATTGCTGACATTAAATCTAATAATATTATGCTCATAGGTCATCGCATAGGGAACATATACATGGTGCATCTAGATGACATACATACATCCCATGCATGCTTAGTAGCACAAAATGAAAATGATGCATGGTTGTGGCATATGAAACTAGGACATGCCAGCATTAGTGTTTTAGAAAAACTAGTTTCCCTTGATCTAGTTAGAGGTTTACCAAAGATTAAATTCTCAAACGATAAAATTTGTGATGCATGCTCTAAGGGTAAACAACATAAGTCTTCCTTCAAATCCATTAATGATGTTTCTACAAGTAGATGTTTACAACTAATCCATATGGATTTATTTGGGCCAATTAAGACTATGAGCTTGGGTGGTAAATCTTATGTATTTGTACTTGTTGATGATTTTTCTAGATTTACTTGGGTTTTATTTTTAAGTACAAAAGATGAGGCTTTAGAAAAATTCATCACATTTTCAAAACTAACCCAAAATGATCTTGAACTTATAATTTCACATATTAGAAGTGGTCATGGAACCGAGTTTCAAAATTTAGGGTTTGAAGATTTTTTAAATGAAAATGGTATTAGCCACAATTTTTCGGCTCCTCGAACTCCGGAACAAAATGGGGTAGTTGAGAGGAAAAATAGAACTTTGCAAGAAATGGCTAGAACCATGATTTGTGAAAATAATGTACCTAAATATTTTTGGGCGGAAGCCACAAACACCGCTTGTTACATTGTAAACCGAGTAATGATTAGGCCAATTTTAAAGAAAACACCTTATGAAATTTTAAAATCTAAAAAGCCTAACATTAGCTATTTTCATCCTTTTGGTTGCAAGTGTTTTGTTTTAAATAATGGAAAAGACAACTTAGGTAAATTTGATGCAAAAAGTGATGAAGCTATTTTCATAGGATATTCTTTAACCTCTAAAGCCTATCGAGTATTTTACAAAAGAACTTTAGTAGTAGAAGAATCTATACATGTTGTATTTGGTGATAACCTCCTTCCAAGGAAGGATTCTTGTGATGATAATGATGTAAGAATCATAAATGCCTTTGATGGAGGACAAACTTCAAAGGAGGATGAGATTCCAACAAAAGAAGAGGACACACAAGATCCACCTCTTGAAGCCTTGAGGGACTTGGCTCTTGAGGAAAAGGAAGTGAGCTACCCACGGGAGTTCAACTATGTCAAAGATGGTGAAATCTTGGGTGATCCATTCAAGGGGGTAACCACTCGATCTTCTCTTAGATTAATGAATCATGTTGTATTTATCTCATGCATAGAGCCTAAGAATATAAAAGAATAATTGAAAGATGATTTTTGGATTATGGCTATGCAAGAAGAGTTAAATCAATTTGAGTGAAGTAACGTTTGGACATTAGTTGATAGGCCTAGTAATCAATCTACCATAGGAACTAAATGGGTCTTTAGGAACAAGCTTGATGAGAGTGGCAACATTGTGAGAAATAAAGCTAGACTAGTAGCACAAGGTTACACTCAAGAAGAGGGAATGGATTTTGATGAAACCTATGCACCCGTAGCTAGAATTGAAGCCACTAGGATGTTGCTTGCATATGCATGTTATCATGATTTCAAGCCTTTTCAAATGGACGTTAAAAGCACGTTTTTAAATGGTTTTATAAATGAGGAAGTGTATGTGGAACAACCACCGGGTTTTGAAGACTCAAAATTTCCAAATCATGTTTTCAAACTCACTAAAGCTCTTTATGGTTTAAAGCAAGCTCCTAGAGCTTGGTATGAAAGACTTTCAAACTTTTTAATTGAAAAAGGGTTTTGAAAAAGGTAAGGTGGACACTACACTCTTTATAAAAATGTATAAAAATGACATCTTAGTAGTTCAAATTTATGTTGATGATATTATTTTTGGTTCTACTAACGAATGTCATTGCCAAGAGTTTTCTAAGCTAATGCAAGGTGAATTCGAGATGAGCATGATGGGGGAGCTCTCATTCTTTTTGGGACTCCAAATCAAGCAAAAGAAGGATGACACCTTCATCAATCAAGCAAAGTACATAAAGGATATGCTCAAGAAGTTTGGCTTTGAGAATGCAAAGCCTCAAGCCACACCTATGAGCTAATCTACAAAGCTTGACAGAGATGAAGGAGGTAAGTGTGTTGACTCTAAGCTTTACCGTTCTATGATTGGTTCATTGCTTTACCTTACCGTAAGTAGACCGGATATCTTGTTTAGTGTTTGCTTGTGTGCTAGGTTTCAAGCTAGTCCTAGAGAGTCTCACCTTATAGCCGTTAAGAGAATCTTTAGGTACCTTAGAGATACTCCTTGTTTAGGTCTTTGGTACCCTAGAGACTCCACCTTTAACCTTCATGCTTATTCGGATGCGGATTATGGGGGATGCAAAATGGATAGGAAGAGTACTTCGGGAACTTGTCAATTCCTAGGTACTATGCTCATATCTTGGTTCTCTAAGAAACAAAATAGTGTAGCCTTATCTACCACCGAAGCCGAGTACATATCCTTAGGGAGTTGTTGTGCTCAAGTCCTTTGGATGAAGCAACAACTCTTAGATTATGGCATTAAGGTTGAAACCATACCCCTTAAATGTGATAACACTAGCGCTATATGTTTGAAAAAAAATCCCATCCAACACCCTAGAACCAAACACATAGAAATAAGGCATCATTTCATTAGAGATAATGTCCTTAAAGAAGATGTGGTTATAGAGTATGTAGACACCTTAAATCAATTAGCGGACATATTTACAAAACCTTTAGACAAAGAGCGTTTTTGGTCCCTTAGGAGAGAGTTAGGTCTAGCTAGCCTATCTTGACCTTTTAGGACCTCTTTTGTGCTTAAAATTGCTTGATCTTGTGAAATGCCATGTTTATGTGTTTTTACTCCTAATTTCATCCATGCCTATTGCTAGGGGGAGTATGTTTATGTTTGCTAATGTTTTTCATGCTCATTCATGTCATACATGCAAGTTAGGCCTTAGAAAAATTCATTTTTCTGCAGTTTTAGAGCCTCATCTGCACTTCCAGGCCCATGTGTATCGAAACGGGTCAACCTGTTTCGATACGGATGCTTTAAATTCCTATCTGAGAAAAGGGCGTTTCGAAACGCCTTAATAGGGTTTCGAAACGTTTTGGCTACTACCAAGGGGTGTATCGAAACAAGTTTCGATACGAGTCAACGGGGCTTCGATACGATTAAACTCGTATCGAAACGGTCAGCTGAAGTTGAAAAGTCGGTCAATCTTTCACGCCCGCGTTTCGAAACGGTCAAGACTGTTCCGAAATGGATTTGCAGACTGCTTTAAAGGGGCTTTTAATGATAAAGTTCAACACAAATTAAAACTCTCCCAAACCCTAAAAACCCTATACTCGAATTTTTCCTATAAAACCCTCTAAACCTCTTTGTTTTTCACCAAATCTTGAGGGGGGTTTTCTCTTAAACAAAAGTCTAAGCAAGCTTCAACAATATTGTGCAAGGATTTTCATCCATTCATCCAAAATCCCAAATTAAGGTATTTTTCGTCCTTTTCTTTTTCCTTCAATTTGTATTCGAATCTTAGGTTAGAAAATTTTATTTTTGTATAGTTTATATGTTTTGATACTTGGGTTTTTCAAATCTTGTAAAATTTTTTCAAAATCTTCACTTTTTTTATTCGAATATAAAATTTTTCTCTTGTATTTTTATTCACTGTTTTTCTCTTAAATTTTTTTTTTGTTTTGATTTTCAAAACTTGTTTTTAAAACTAAGTGAGATTTATCATTGGATTGAATTACGAAATACCATGCATACACTTAAAATTTTTTTGCTTGCTTAATGTTTTTAGGATGGCTACGGACAATGTTAGCAAAAAGCGTAAGACCAGTCAAGTTAGTGACTCGAGTATTCGTCCTAATCTCACTCTGCTATTTCAAAAATATCTTCGAACTCCAGAGATGAGAGATCGTTTCAAATATGTCAAGGAGTATGAATTTCGTCGTAAGCGTGTTATTGATCTCAACTTCCTTGAGTCCGAGCGATTTCTTTTCCGTTACCTCGAGCGTTTGAGAGAATGGGATTTTCTTGTCTTGTTGAGCATCCCGGACATTTGCTACAAACACATGGTACTTCTCATTTACTCCAATGCTCAACTTATCAATGATGAAGAGAATTCCGAAGTTGTTGGGATTGAGTCTTTTATTTTGGGGAAAAAGATTGTTGTTAATGTCCCTCTCTTGGAGTCTATGTTTTCTCTTAAGGATGTAGGAATTGAGAATGAGAGTCACTTTGGTTCTCACACCGGTCAGGTGCTTACTTTGGATGCGCACAATCGTTTCCTCCATTTGATGGTCTCATGGTTCCTTCGCCCCTCCATAGGTAAATATTCTCACATCCGTCAAGTAGACTATTTTTGGCTTGAGTGTTTCCGTCGTGGTGAGCACCCTAATCTAGTTAAGATCATATTTGCCGAAATGGTTAACAATGTTAAGCTTCGTGACACCGATGCACTGAAATCCTTCAATTATGGAACGGTTTTAAGTCACATCTTCAGCACGCTTAATCTTGATTGCACCTACGACTCTCCGGAACCCCGAAAATCAAAATTTGGTGAGTCCTCTCTCCGTAAGTCCGGTTTTCGCTATGTGAACAATGGACATTGGGAACGTGTTGATAGGGAAGCACCTCCTCCTCCTCCTCCTGTTAAACCTCAAGCTCAAGCTCAAGCTGCAAACAATGAAGATCTCACGGCTTTCCTTACCGAGCGGTTCAACGCCATGGACACTAACATGGCTTCGGGCTTTGGTGCTATCAATACACGTTTGCAAAATGTAGAGGATCGACTCCAATCCCTTTAGATTCAACACTCGAACATGGATATGTCCTTCTCCACCTTCTATGGCCAATGGATGAAGTTTCGCCATTCTCAAGTCAAGAGCGATGATGAGACCTCGGATGATGATGGTGACGACGAGGCCTAGGTCTTTCATGACATATCATATTAGCTATGCATTTTAAGTTTAAGTTTGCATCTCTATTTTCATTATGAACCTATGCTTTTAGTTTTATTTGGGATTATGCTTTGAACTTATTGTTGAAGATTTATGTTTTGGATATTTTAATTTTTATGAATTAATATTATTGTTGCTTATTGCTTAATGCTTATTGCTATTAACCCTATCTCTTCTCTATGAGCCTTGTTTATTATTTTTGATCTAACAAAAGGGGGAGAAGAAATCTAAGAGCCAAAAATTCGTTTTAAATGTTTAAAGTGTTTTTAAGTTTTAAACCTTGAATTTCAAAGATAATTCTTTTTAAAACTTTAAAAACCAATCTTAAATTGAGGGGGAGTTAGAATGTATTCAAAATTTTTAAAACTTCTAAAATTCTAACTTTGGTTTTGTTATATCAAAAAAGGATAGATTGTGAAACCGATATTTTAATTTTGATATAACTAAAGAACCTAAGGACTAAATTGAAAATGTGAAAACGAATTTTTATGTCCTCAAACATCCCTATATGATTTAAAGAATATGCCTAAGTTAAAACTATGTTTTCCAAATATTTTCTAAGTGTTCTTAAAGCCAAAACAATGATTTTCGAGTCCCTGTTTCGAAACTGCATAAGGCATTTCGAAACAGTTTTGAAACTGTCAACCCATGTTTCGAAACGGGTATCGAAACGATTTCAACACTACCAGCCCGTGTTTCGAAACAAGTATCGAAACATCTTTAGAACATAGAGAAACCGTATCGAAACGACATTTAGTGTTTCGAAACGGTTCTTCATTTGATTTGAAAAATATGACCGTTGTAAGTTTTTAACTGATTTTTAACAAACCGTTAAGGAGTAACGAAACGATTTCAAGCCATTTCGATACGACCCTTGACAGTGGTAAAAGTGTTTCGAAACAACTTTCGAAACGACTCTTAGCGTATCGAAACAGGTCAGACCGTTTCGATACGGGTTCTTTAATGCACCCCAACTGCTCTTTCTATTTTGGTCTGTTTCTAAATAGGGTCGGGCGTTTCGAAACAGTTAGTTGCAGACTGCATTTATGGTAGTGAGATAACACCCCCAACGGCTCTATTGATGAATGCAACAACCACAACGGCTAGAAATCAATGAGAAGGTATAAAAGGGACCTCTAAAAGCTCCAGCAACAACTATTGATCCGAAAGCAAACATCCAAACATCAAATCCAAGCATTTGTGCCTAAATCCCAATATTGTCTAGAAACCCCAATTGTAATTTTCATTCTTATCATTTCAATTGGGTCGAGTGCTTGTAATTGGGCTACAATTTGTATTGAGAGATACTTTCTTAGCCAACAAATTCTTTGTTCTATTTGTGTGAGGATTGAGTTAAATTTTGGGTAGAAAATTTAATCGAAAATTGTAAGGGTAACCTCTTTAGCCTAGAAAAGTGGAAGAGAAATTAGTGGAATTGTTGCAAATCCTTAGTGAAGCTAAGGTAGTGGATGTATAGTTCATTTGGAACTTGAACCACTCTAAATTTCCTTGTTTATCTTTTTCATTTGCAATTTCCACCACCTAAACCTTTAAAAATCCAATTCACCCCCTCTTGGTTCATTTCGATCATTCGATACACTCAACACTAATACTCCCAACCATTTATAATTATTGATAAACATCCAAAATCATCTTATTATCATCCTTATACCTCCAACATTCACAAAATCACATTAACACCACAAAAACCCAATTCTAACAACTTAATCAACTAGAGATCCAAATAGATTCGAGATTACAATGCTTAAATGTCAATCTCAACATTAATAAACTTCCAAAACGTGATTAAAATCAATCAAAACCCAACCAAAATAGATCCATTAAGAAAATTACACAAAATCATCTTTTAAAGCTTGATTTAGCCATTTTCTTTAAATCAATCATGAAACCTTGTTAAGAAACACTATTAGATAGCCAAATACTTAGGATTTTCATTAAAGAACCTTGATTAGAGGAGAAGCATGAAAATTACCTCTAATCCCTTGCTATTCCTTCAATTGACAAGATTTGATTGAAAATATTCAATAATCCATTGAAACAAGTTGAGGAAACTCCATGTAAATCATTTGAAAATCAAAGTAAAATGAAAAGGAAAAGATATCTGGAAGTTTTGAAAGAAAATGGGTGGTTGGGTGATGAGAAAAGAGAGAAATGGAAGTTACGTTAAAAAGAGTTTGTAAAGCTTAATTCTCTTTTTAATCAAAACCCTTTTTAATCTTTCTAATTAAACACATTTAAAAATGTCAAATTTGTAATTACTTTAGCTCCCTAAAGATTCTAAGTTTTGGCTCTTTTACAAAATTTCCATTAAAAATAGTTTTTTTCTTTCATTTTTACGATTTAGTCACTAAATTGAAATGTCCACCTTCCAAATGACATTTTCCAAAATTGACTTCACAAAACCCTTATAAACATTTAAAAAGGATTTTAGAAAATTTTCTTATATTTTTATCACTTCTCGAACGAGGTTTTTCCTAAACCAATTCTGAACTAAACCGGATCTCTAGTCTCAGTCCAACTGACCCTAAACCTAACCTACAAACTTCTAGGCCTAAAATTAGGGCGTTACACAAAGACCCAGTAAAACACAGGAGGTCAATGTAGTAGATTCATGTTGTGATTCTTGTAAGGATAACCATGATTCTTCTGAGTATCCGCATAACCCAAAGTCTAATTTTTATGTTGGAAATTACAACCAGTGCAACAATCCATATTCCAACACATACAATCCAGCATGGAGACAACGCCTAAATTTTTCAGGGAGTAACCAAAATAACTCCAACTATCACACCCGCCAAAATGCAGAAGCATTAGGATTCCGACAGAACATGTCACGACAACAGTTGCCATAGCAACAGTCAACACGAGCTAGTTCTTTGGAAACCACTTAAATACTTTTATGCTTAAGACTAAATCTTATATGGCTGAGACTAGTAATTTTATGAAAAACATGGACTCTTTTATAAACATGACTGAGTTTACGATGCAAAGCTAAAGAGAAATGTTGAAATAATTGGAGATACAAGTTGCGCAATTTGCTCTAATCTTAAGCTTAAGGCCACAAGGAAGTCTGCCCAACGATATTGAGGTTGTACGAGGATCGGGCCATGAACAGAATAAAGTGATCACCATCCGAAGTGGACCAAAGGAAACGATGATTCTATCCAATCTGAGGATAGTAGTCAGCCAACAGAGCAATCCTCTGTTCAAAAAGATGTACCTCGGGAAAATTCCACGACAATCGTAGATGATGAGCCTCCAACAGTTGCCAGCGCAAGTCAACCAACTGTAGCTAGTTCATCCCACAATGCCAAGCAAAATGAGACGAGTAAAGGCAAAGAGATCAGACCACCAACACCATTGTAGAGCGTTTGGGTGTTCTCTAAATTTGAGCGCAAGTTCACACTCTTGTCAAGTTATAGTATAAAAGATATCGTCTCCCACGATGATTGGACAACTAATTCGAATGTCAATTTATGCACAGAAAATAAATGCATGAGTTAATTTTAGTTTGTTTAATAGAAAAATAAATAAATACAAGTAAATAGTGGAAGAGATCAGGGTGATAGAATGGGTCAGGTTATGCTGCTTCGTAGTGTGAAACTGCGTTGAATAAGTTAATTTGTATTGTGTTGCCAGACTTTGCTACCTCAGCAGGAGATGGCAGATTGATGCTTCGATGCTTTCGCTGCCTCGATATTGGAACGGACGGTTGGCTCGGCAGCAAACTCGACAGACCTTCAAGGCTCGACAAAACGCTTCAATAATGATCCTGCTTATGTCTAAGTCAAAATGTTGTTGATGCCCGCTGCAGATAATACTTGTCGGCATGAATCTTGCAATGAACAACAACCCTTAGTTCCTTCCCTTTTATCCGCCTTAAACCCTAACCTATGTCTAGGCTAGATTGATCAATATCTTCTATTGATGAGATCGTGCTTACTTCTTTCGTGAGTTTGACTCTCTTGATGCCATACAAATGGATTGCTCACAATCGATCTATCGACTCAATTGAAAACAATGAAGAACATGAAATAAGCAAACCTTGAATTTATTGCAAAAACAAACTTAAACCTAAAAAACCAATCTCACAACTACTTTACAACATAACCCAAACCCGAGTGAATTGAGAACATAGTGGCGGCAGGAAAACACAAGAGAAACCTAAGCTATGTCGACTATGAGTTTCTTGGATGTCTAAAATACAAAATATGATCAAGTATATATAGGGCATGGCCTAGGTTAAGTCCTCCTTGGAGTACAAGTCTTCCTCATGGTAAAGTAGCTTTTGCATTGAACGCATCCTTTAAATCTGACTTCTTTGACTTGAAATTGGACTCCTTGTGCTACAAGTAATCTTAAGCCTCCTTAGAAAATTTCTCCTTGGGCGCCTCTATCCACTGTTTCCGGCAACAATAAATTGTGTGGATAGGATCATTGGACTCAATAAATTATGCTCTACCAATCACACTCCAATTCACCAATTCCTCAAGTTGCTGCCCTGGGCGGTAGGTATGGCGGCTGCAGCTACTCGGCAGCTTCTCTCTCTGTGTTGAGCTGCTTCAGTACAACTCATTGGCTTGCTGCCTCAGCATCAACTCCTCTCTCCATCTGACAGCTTCTAGCGCCTGAAACTAAAACTAAACTAAAACTATATCTTTTCTCACGAAATTAAAGATATTCAACAAAGTCAACGCAAAGCAAAGAATACTGTAAATAATGCATGCATGCACCTAAATATGCCTAAAATGCACCTACGAGCAGCAATAATATGAGATGGAATGCATACAAAATATAGGACTTATGAGCACTTTACACACCCCTAAACTCAAACTATTGCTTGTCCTTAAGCAATGAAATTCTAAACATACTTGCCCTTGCACTAATCAGAAAGAAGAACCTATTTTAAACTTGATTTAGCACATCAAGGCTGTGGCACCTACCATTAGATTAGTGAACGGGGAATATCATGAATTACCTCATAATTAAATTATAATGCCCGTGCAGTGTGTGCAGAAACTATATACAGGTTGAATCTGAAGAAATTTCTAAGTAAGCAAAGATGTTGTCATGGTGATATAAGGTTGCTGTCGAGGCAGCATAATAAAGCACAGTTTATTATCATGGCAGTAAGGGCTTCAACTTATCAGAACTACTATTTAGGTCTGAAATTAAGATAGGAGCAAATTACAAAACCCCAAACCCATAAAGTAGAGTCATCTTGTGAAGACTTTCATTCACTCATGCTAATTTGTCTGTCACTTCAAAAAATTTCAGATTCTTGGACTTTGATAGCAGCGGAGTGTCCTTGCACATGATTCTTCCTAGAGCCGGTTTCAGGCACCTCTAGGGAAAAAGAACATATAAAAAAAATTTCATGTCGTTGCAGTGCTTTTCTTTTTCTGTTTGTTGCCTACCGCGGCAGCTTCTTACAACCATGTTAGAATTTTACAAATAATTCAAGCAGGCAATGTTTATTAGAAATTCAATCAAATTCAGCAAGTAACAACAGTGTTTTTAATTTTTGGCATTTAAAGAAAAATTCTAAGTTATTTTCATGCTTTCCCCAAAATTAAGTTATTTTTAATTGGTGCGAAAAATTTAAGGTTGGCTCTCCTATCATAGGCCCAACTTCTAACAAGATTTTTCTTTTGATTAATTTTTAAGGCAAGTACATTATGCACAAGTTCTAATTATGCCTAAACATGATGAGTGCTAATCCCCCCAAACTCGAGATGGGCATTGCCCTTAATGCACAAAATAAAAAAAAACCAAAGAAATAAAAGACAAGATAAATAATTAACACAACAAAAGAAAAGGAAAGGAAAGAAAAGAAACAACGCTAAAAGTTGTCAGATTGTGGAGTTGTTGTTGGGGTTTCATAGGTAGATGAGAAAGATGTAGATTGGATGACCAGACGGCGGATGGCAGAGGTCTTGGCAACAAGCTTGGCGGGTGATATCTTTTCTATTCGCGGCGGCTGCACTCTCTTGGGCGTAGGACGAGGAGCTTCATTGTGGTCCGGTTCAGATTCTAATTCCTCATCCTCTAGCGCTGGTTCGGCCGAGATAATATGTCGCTTCCTTTTTCCGCTTGGCTCTGCCACGGGTGCTGTTGATAGCTCTACTATTGCCGTTGGGATGGGTTCCGCTGTTGCTGTCGTCTACTACCTAACATCGTTGGACGGGGAGGTGTCTACCACTGTTTCTTCTGTGAAGGCTGGAGAGAATCATTATTGATGCCTCTCTGGAGTGTTGGCCACGTGTTAGAGGCGGAGGTGGAAGAGTAAGATAGATATCGCGTTAGGGAGGGCATCTGGCAACGGAAAGCGGCGTGGCGGGAAGCTACTTCTAGTGGTGTAGTCTCTCTGGATTCAGCTGCGGTGGCCAGTTCTTCTGGGAATCTGGGCAGGGGGGCCATCATTGGTGAACTTCTCCAGCATATAGGCCACAAAGGCCTCTTGGACTTTCCCCACATACTTCATGAAGGTCAGCTGCTACTTCTCTATCCTATTTTTGCTATCAATCAGTGTGTTGAGCAGCTGGATAACTTTAAAGTTTTGGGCAACTTTTGTACTACCTCTTGCTACTGAGGCAGCGGTGTTGTCGGTTGACGGCTGAGAGAGTGTGATCGGTTCTGTCTTAGCCTGACCTTCCTTGTCCAGCCTCCCTTGGTGGTGTCAATACGTCTTTGGGGTTGGAGGGGACGTTGAAGTTCGCGCAAAGCCCGGTGATGAGGGAGGGAAATAGAGCCTGCTCTTGAATTTCCGGTAACAACTGTGGATTTCCTTGCAAATGTTGTCACCTATATTGATTCGCTGGTTGTTCATGATTGAATAGATCAAGGCGAGACGGAGCTGGTTGACTGTTGTGTTGTGGGAGGTGAGAAGCAGGTGTCGCTTTATGAACGTATTCCACAGTATTACCTCCGGCAGCAGACGACGGTGCTGGACAGACCCGCTGTGTTTCCCCGCCATCCACGGGGTGTTAGGATCATAGAGTCTGTCCTTCATCCTATCATAGTCGACTGTTGTTAGTGCTTGCCTCCACTCCACATGGGGGTTGTCGTCCATCTCCAGCCCATAAAATCTGTTGATGGTGGCGGCGTTGAGCTTTACTGCCTCCCCTCTAAGAAAAATGAATGGCACTTCTGGGAGGGATGGTGGGTGTAAAACTCTCGGATGAGGGTGATGTTGGCTACCTTCGACTGCTCTGCGAAGATCTCCCACCCTTGGCGATGGATCTTCCCAAAGAGGGCGGGTTCGAGACCTAGTTCTCCTGTTTGCTGTGAGTAATGAAGCTCGTGTTCTTCCTAAACTGCCCTGTTGGCAAATTGAGTTTTGTGCCGTTTCTGGTCTAGCTCGGAGAAGAAACACTAGAAAGAGTGTTTGGATTGTGATTCCGCCATAGTTGTGAGTCAGTGGTAATCTGAGAGTGACTGAAAAAAAAGAAAA
Source organism: Hibiscus tridactylites (assembly GCA_958450335.1). Taxonomy (NCBI): domain Eukaryota; kingdom Viridiplantae; phylum Streptophyta; class Magnoliopsida; order Malvales; family Malvaceae; genus Hibiscus; species Hibiscus tridactylites. Next base: position 41,976,156 of record OY288289.1, on the reverse strand, counting down.
TCTTAAGAAAGCAAGTGGAAGTAGAAGAGGTTAAACAAGGAGATGAAATAAAGAAAATGATTGAAATAGTGAATTATATATAGGAATTGCCGAGAGATTCCGTGGCAGCATTAAATTCCCAACTGGCAGATTCTGCAGCGCTTGTTACGAGATTAAATGCCCGTTACGATGTAGTCGTTGGAAGCTAGCCGTTAATAGTTTTATAGCCATTATGTTTTTCGGTGGGCTGCCTTCAGCTATCTCGACGACATGGTGGGCGGGCTCCTTGTTGGGCCTTCTTCTTGGTCCAACTTAATTATTCTTTAACATGCAAATAAAAAATAATTAACTAAATAAAGAAAACTGAAATAAAAATAATAAAATATGAAAATACAAATGTGAAAAATGAATTGCAATAAATTAAAATCTAATCCTAAAACATAAAAATCAAAAGAAATATATTATAAATAAATTAAGTTATGTTGGGTGTGCATTGAGGTGCATCTCCCAAACATAACCACTTCCTGAGCTGGTTGTGCTTTGCTTTTTGTCTAGGTGGGTCATCCAGCTCCTTGGGGTCTTTATTGATGCCCTGCATTCTGCTCTTGCAGCTGCTGTCTTGCTCTGTTTTTGTGCTAACCTTTGAAGCTTGTGTGTCTTGACATACTTCTTTTTCCTTGGCTGGTTCTATGGGTTGTAAGACATGTATCTTTATGTTCTGGTTGTCCACCCTTATTACGAGTTCCCCATTCTCTACATCTCTCAATATTCTGCCCATTGCTAAGAATGGTCACCCAAGAACGATGGGGGCATTCTCGTCCGCCTCACAGTCCAAGATAAGAAAATCAGCTGAAAAGATGAAGTTTCCCTCTTGTACCAGGATTTCTTCAACTTTTCCCTCTGGTTGCACAAAGGAATGGTCAGCAAAATGAAGCATGAGAGTGGTTGGTTTTGCTTTTCCAATTCGTAATTTGTTGAAGACAGCCTTGAGCATCAGATTAATGCTTGCTCCAAGGGCGCATAGAGCTCTCACATCATGGTTGATGCCTATCTTGCATAGAATAATAAAGCTGCATGGATCTGTCCTTTTGGGCGGCATCTTGTTATGCATCATTGCCATGCACTCTTCTATGACAACTACCGTCTTGAATTCCCCATTTCTTCTTCTATTGGAAACCATATCTTTCAGATATTTTGCATAATTTCACATGTTTTGTATGGCTTCCACGAATGGGATGTTGATGTGCACCTGCCTTAGAATATCCATAAATTTCTTGAACCGATGCTCTTGCTTTTGGTGTTTAAGACTTTGGGGGAAGGGTGGCTGCAGACGAATGTCCTGGATGCGTTCCTTGAAGGGAAATCGGATTTGTGGTGGTTCAAGCTCATATGTCCCAGGCCTGCTGTCATCTGCATGGGCATCAGTTTGTTTTGTTGTGCCTATAGGTTGTTCATGTGTTGTTGTGGTGGGCAGCTCTGGCTGCTTTTCCTTTGGTTGCTCAACTATGGGATTATCTAGTTGTTTCCCACTTCTTGTAGTTATTGCTTTGCACTGCTCATAAGTGGGTTTTGTTGTGACTTCTGTGTTACTCGATGATGCACCCATTGTCATGTTGCTTATAATTTCAGTGAACTTCCCGAACTGGGTCTCCAGGTTCTTTATTGCTGCCTCCTGGTCGTTCATCTACATCTCAGTCCTGTCCATAAAGGACTCAGTCTTATCAATAAATTTATTATTACAAACAATAAAATCACTAGTGAGAGACATAAAAAGTATGTAGAGTAGATTCAAGTGAATTATTGTTCGTAGTCTGTTGCAGCTAAGGTTGCTGTCGTGACAAGTTCTGCTGATATCCTCTTGGTTGCTGGGTTGGATTTGCAGCCGTGTTGGGTTACTCCATGAGAAATTTGGATGCTTTTTCTAGCCTAGGTTGTATGTGTTGGTGTTGGGTATGTTGTTCCTCTCATAAGTTCCCATGAAGTTGGCAGATTCACTGCATTCAGAGGAATCGAGGTTGCCCCCTACACTCATCACAAAATGGCTCTACAGGCTTGGCCTCATATGTTTTCCCTTTGGCCATATTCATCACCAGCTCTTTCATTTTATCCAGGCGGTGTTGACAGATTTAGTGGCCTCTACTTCATTCACAACAGCTGGCCGCCTTACATCGCTGCAGCGTGCTGTAGGGAACTTGTATTTATTTTTCGCAATCTTGTTCAGAATATGTAGTGCCTCCTAGGGTGGTCTATCCAATATGATTCCATTGCTTGAGGCATCAAGCATCATTCGTGTCAGTTGATTTACTCCATTATAGAACATCGACACTTGAGTCCAGGATGGGAAACCGTGAAGCGGGTAGTTGTTCAACATATGTTGGTATTTCTCCCAAGCTTCATACATTAGTTCATCATCCCCTTGGTGGAAGGCAGTGATCTCATTTCTTAACCTGTCAGTTACATTTGAAGGACTGAAACGATCTAGGAAGTCCTTGCACAACTCCGTCCAAGTGTTGAATGATCCTTCTAGTTGGTTGTTCAGCCATTGTTTTGCCCTATCCATCATTGAATAGGGAAATAATCTCAGCTTAAGCACATATTTATGGACTCCATGTTTCTTGTAGGCTCTGCAAATGTCTAGGAATTCTCTCAGGTGCTGCTGAGCATCTTCTGTGGTAGTTCCTCCAAATTGCCCCCAATGTGTTTATCATATTGAACATGACAGGCTTTAGTTGGACGTGATCTGCTTCAATTTCAGGCTGTGCAATAGTTGGGTCAAGTCATCTGAAGTCGTGCTCCAAATAATCCCTGGTAGTGCACACATATTGTTGCTGCCTGGGCGGAATTGGGGGTTGTTGCCAAGGTGGCGGATCTTGCTGCCCATCCCTGCCATTTTCAGCATTGTTGGTAGGGTTGTCATCTTGGCCGTTATGCATGGTTGCCTCTGCTTTTCCTTTCTTTTTAGCTTCTTCGAGGGCTTCCCTTGCTTCTTTCTTTAGTTCTCTTGCTCTTCGTTCGATCTCGTTTATGAAAACGATTTCGGTTGATGTGTTGGCTCTGGTCATGACTAGACAAGAATACTGTAATTTTTTTTCAAATAATAGGATAAAAACTATAATTAAATGCAAATAAAATAAAAGTGCAAAAAAATAAAAAAAAAATTATTGTTGCCAATCCCTGGCAACGGCGCCAAAAACTTGTAGAGTGTTTTGGTGTTCTCTAAATATGAGCGCAAGTGCACACTCTTGTCAAGTTATAGTATAAAAGATATCGTCTCCCACGAGGATTGGACAGCTAATTTGAATGTCAATTCCTGCAGAGAAAATAAATCCATAAGCGAATTTTAGTTTGTTTAAGAGAAAAAATAAATAAACACAAGTAAATAGTAGAAGAGATCATGGTGATAGAATGGGTCAGGTTATGATGATTCGTAGTTTAAAACTTCGTTGAATAGGTTAAGTTGTATTGCGCTGCCAGACTTTGTTGCCTTGGCGGGAGATAACAGATTCATGCTTTGACGTGTTTGCTGCCTCGACAGTGGAACGGACGAATAGCTAGACGACAAACTCGGCAGACCTTCAAGGCTCGGCAGAACACTTCGATAATGATTCTGCTTATGTTTAAGTAAGAATGTTGTTGATGTCTGCTGCAGATAATACTCGTCGGCGTGAATCTTTCCATGAACAACACCTGATATTGATGAGATCGTCCTTACTTATTTCGTGAGTTTAACTCTCTCGATGCCAAAAAATGGATTGCTCACAATCGATCTCTCGACTCAATTGAAAACAATGAAGAACATGAAATAAGCAAACCTTGAATTTATTGCAAAAACAAACTTAAACCTAAACAACCATTCTCACAACTACTTTACAACATAACCGAAACCCTAGAGAATTTAGAACATAGTGGTGGCAAGAAAACACAAGAGAAACCTAAGCTATGCCGACTATGAGTTTCTTGGATGTATAAAATACAAAATATGATCAAGTACACATGGGGCATGGCCTAGGTTAAGCCCTCCTTGGAGTAGAAGTCTTCCTCATGGTAAAGTAGCTTTTGCATTGAATGCATCCTTTAAATCTGACTTCTTTGACTTGAAATTGGATTCCTTGTGCCACAAGTAAGCTTAAGCCGCCTTAGACAATTTCTCCTTGGGCGGCTTTTTCTGCTGTTTTTGGCATCAGTAAATTGCGTGGATAGGCTCATTGGACTCAGGAAATTATGCTCTACCAATCGCACTCCAATTCACTAATTCCTCAATTTGCTGCCTTGAGCGGCAGGTATGGCGGAGGTAGCTACTTGATAGCTTCTATTTTTGTGTTGAGTTGCTTCAGTACAACTCCTTGGCTTGCTGCCTCAGCATCAACTCCTCTCTCCATCCGGCAGCTTCTTGCACCTGAAACTAAAACTAAACTAAAATAGTATCTTTTTCTCACCAAATTAAAGATATTCAACAAAACCAAGGCAATGCAAAGAATACTGTAAATAATGCAAGCATGCTCCTAAATATGCCTAAAATGCACCTAAGAACAACAATAATATGAGATGGAATGCATACAAAATATATGACTTAAGAGAACTTTACAACCATTCTCATAGAGGCTAAAGAGGTAGAAACATGAATACCAGTCCAAGAAGTTTATTGATATCCTAAAGCAAATTTACATCATGTAAGACCCACAGTCCGAATCGGAGTATTTACAGTAGAGAATACAAGACTAACTTTATACCGAAGCAAGTATACGACAATTAGAGACAAAAATTTGTCAATGTAATGCTTTACACAACAATTCAAACATCGAACAAAAACAATCTCAAGCATGTCAAACTTATAGTACAAAATTTAATCCAACTAGTTGATCTACTAACTATTTTTTACATTGGAAAGCATACATTAAAAACATGAAATAGTTCTATGTCCATTTCGAAATGTAACATTAAAGAAGTCAACACTCTAAAGTCCTCATCAACAATACATAAAGACCGACCAATTTAGGTACCGAGAGTACAAATTGGAGACCCGCACTGTTCTCTTCAAAATACCTATAACATCTTTTATTTCAATCTAACCATGACTACTAATTATTCTATTACATGAGTAGCATAAGCATAGTCCCACAATTGTTTATTTTACCCTCATACACACAATAGGACACTTCAAACATAATAAACACCAAGAGACATACTCTTAGTCATGCATTAACCAATTAAACAAGTATGTAACATAAGGATCATGTAACACCCCAAATATGGCCTATTAGTATTATGGCTACTAATTATGAATCTAACAAAGTTTAATTAAACCTTAATTACAAAGGTTTACGATTATAATTAAAAGAAAAGAAAAGTGAAAACCTAGCAAGGACTAAATTAATAAGAAATCAAACATTAATAATAGGAATTAAGGACTACATTGGAAGAATTAGAAATGTAGTGCCAAAATTTAAAATAAAAAGAAGGGAGAATCGATTAGTGACAAAAACTGAAGGAAAAGCAAAGTGAGGTGCCAAATTAAAAGAGGCTAAAATGCATAGTTTACAAACTTAAGGTTTGCATGCTAATTAAATTTTAAAGAATGGGCATTGCATGTGTCCACCCCTCTCTCCCCTTGGCCAGCCACTAAGGGTGGGTAAACCTCATCTTCTTCTGCACTTTACCAAAATAGAATTAGAAAAATGAGAAAGAAAAAGAGAGAGAAAGCTTGGTGGACATGGAGAATTCTTGAACTAGAGAGTTAAAGGGAGTTAGTTAGCACTTGCTAAGGTAGACTCATCCTAACTCCTTTAATTTCATGCTTGTATACATGAGATATTGGGCTTGCATGCTGTTGGAAATTTAGTTTAGTGTTGTATCTAAGCTAAATAAATGGTTAAGTTACTAGAAATGAAGAAGTGAACTTGTAATGGACTTAAGTAATATGAATAAGACTTGAAAGTGATAAATACATGTTCATGTATGCATTAAAATAAACCATTTTTGCTGGAAAATTTTTTACATGGCTTGAAATTGCTCATAACTTGTTAGAATATGGTACCATGCATGAAAATGAAAATGGAGCTAATTGGAACTATTTTACTAGGTAACACATTGCACATATGTTGATTGGGGAAAATGGGCAACATGCTCTGTTTTATCAAGGGTAAAAATTGATTAAGAGAGATCTAGACATGTTAGAAAATGATTTGGCACTAAATTGACTTGTTAAAAATCTTGTACATGACATTTTAGGAGCTTAAAATGAAAGTTGGTGAAATCTGCCCAGAATGTTCTGTTATGGTAATAACTTTAAAAATTCACCAAAAATCACACATTGGGAATTAAGGGTTAAAATTTGGTGGATTGTACTTCTGTATGTCTACTTTCACTAGGAGAGAACATAATCCAATTCTTGACTCTGTGCTAAAAACTATAAATAAAATGGTTGGACAGTGCAAGCTATCCAGAATCTGTGGATACCCTAACTTCAAGTAATAAATTGTATCGATTGGCTGAGCACAAAAATGTAAGATTTACACCATTTTAAATAGGATTTAATAAGCTTTCTAATAGTGTAAAGTAAAAGAAATTCTGATATACGATTTAGGAGATATATTGTTTTATTGCCTAATATGAAATGTCTTAAAAAATAGTTTTGGGACCTTAATAATGTCCAACACTGCCTTAAATTAAGCCTAAGGTAGTCTTGAAATTAAAATGGATTCAAGTATGAAAAATTATAAGGAAAACAGTAGCTAAAGTAGGGTAAACATTGTACTTACTTTTCTATTATGTATGTGTAAACTGTGTGCATATGCTAATGTACAATTTTTGTACATTTGCTAGAACTAGTGGAGAATTGTGTGGAGGAAGAGAGGGTTGATCACGCAAAGAGAAAAGGCAAGGGAATTTGGATAAGAGATCAACATTAAGGTTGGAGATTGTGAGTATATCTCCCTTAGGGTTAGGACCTAAGGTCCTAACCCATCCTTTATTATTGATATGCCATGTAAATTGATTAATTGCAAACTCGGTAAAATAAAAGGAAGAAGGAATAACTTGCTTGATAACATTGTTTGTTGCCATAAGTTGTTTGATTGTTTGATGCCATGCTATGTAGTTATCCTTGTTTTGGTAATTTCTTTGTAAATGCATGTTCATCTTGCATAGCTTGAAAATGCCTAAGGTAAGAATAAGGCATGCCGCTTTGGAAATGCGAAAGGTATGAAGTAGGCACACTGCTTGCTAGCTGACATGCGTCGTTTACGCGTCAAAAATAATTCCTTCTTCTCAAATAATAAATTAATAAACGAATTTAAATGTAGTAAAAGAGAAGTAAGGGTCGATCCCACAAGGACTAAGAAACTTCCTGATTATATTCGTTTGATCTCTGAGCACAGAAGTGAATTGAGTATTATCAAGTGAGAAAAGGAGGGTTGTAAAATAAACAAGAAGACAAGGGAATTAAAGCGAAGTTTAGAAAGAAATACATTCAATGTATTTAAATCAGCCTTAGGCTTTGGCTTTGACTCACTTTCCTCGGATCATTGGAAAAGATTTTTACTTCGGGATTCACGTCGGTTAATTACCTACAAGGGTCAATCCTTGAGACTACATTTTTGTAACCGAATACCAAAGTTCTATCTTTGATATCGATTTACGAAGTTGATCTAGTCAACAACAATTTTGTAGATAAAATTCGTTTAAGTTCAGTAAAAACCAACTCGAATTATGTTATCTCAATAATAAAGGTTTCGATATCAGTTTTCCTTAGTAATCAATTTACTAAGTATGTTCCCAGGAAGTCGAATGTGCTTCAATAGTCGATCCTTCCTCCCACATATTAACCGAAAACCATATTTCGAATAAAGTCAATCTTTGTTTCGAAAGTCGTTTTGGTTTGAAGTTTAGTTTTTGAAAATTGAAAGAGATTCCCGAATTTTTGAAAGTGATTTTCAATCCTCTCGTTGGATTTGAGTCATTGTTGTAGCCCACGGCTTATGGAAAATTTACTTTTGCATGATTATTGAATTAGCCATGCTAAGCATCATTTTCAAAAGAAAATAAAGTAAAGAAAATAAAAATTGTAAGAGAAAAGGATTTTATAAAACTCAAGTAGAAACAAGCGAAGAACAAATGATGAGATGATCCAAGTCTTACCCCAATGGGGTATTTATACTAGTTTAAAACCCTAGAAATTACCTAAGTGATAAGAGATAAGATAATAAAATCAAGAGGTCTTTTAAAAGGGTTGTAACGAGGGGTAATGTTCGGGTATGATAAAGGCCAAAAAATAAGGGTTAAAATTCAAGACAAAAATCATCCCAAAATTCTTATTCGAAACCGATTTTTTTTCTTTTCTTTTTTTCCATTCAAATCAGATTTGGTGGAATCGGATTAGCTCATCACCCTCGAAGTCCAAGTACCCTTGTAAAACCTCCTTGAGTAGAACTAAAAAATGACGTCCTCGATGATAACGCTTCGGTTCCTCTTGCATGTTAGGATGATCATCGTGTAAATCACTATCGCTCGAGCTTGCTTCGTGGGGTGGTGACTCTGGTCGACTTGCATGCGAGAAACTCGACTATTCCGTCCCCGTTTGAAATCCCATACCGAAATTTTATGCGCAACCATGGTCCGGGTGCTAGATTAATAATGGTTGAATATGATAAACAACATTTACCTCATCTGATGGGGACTCAGCTGCAGATGACATCGAGTAAGAAGGATAGGCGTCCGACACGGATTGGTTGGATGGTGCGGCTCGGTCAGAGTGAGCGTACAAGGAGGAAACCTGAATTGGGCTGGATACATGCGGCCGATGTGAATCCGACCGTGCTCGGGAGCGGCTGGACGTGCTAGATGTGTCCACTGTGTGCAGGGAGTGAAAAAAAGGTGACGGAGAGGGTGGAGCACACGGTGGCCGGTTGTGGCTGGATCCACCCGTGGTGGTTTGTGTGTGATCTCCCGAATGTGTTTGTGAAGGGGCTCGAGAAGGGACATGAGGCTGTGTGGGCTCGTTGCTGGCTGTGGCTTGATGTGTTGGTGCGTTGTGGTGGTGCGGCGGAGACGGTGGCGCTGCATGGAAGGACTTCAAATCATTTGGGAGAGCCATAAACTTCAGTGGCTGCATGCGGCGACGGTCGCCTAGGACAAGCGGTTCTGGCTGGTTGGAGCGGCGGCCAGCTTGCTCCCGAGTTTGGACCATGGCAGCGGTTTGAAGTTTGATGAAGGTTGGTTGATGGTGGTGTAAGTTGTGAAGGTGAAGGCTAGGTTGAAGATGACTAGGGTAAAAGAAAGAGATGCAACTAGAATATGTGTAGGGGTTTATATTTTAAATAAAATAAACAGAGAAGAGAGGGGATGTGATTGGTGATAAAAACGGTAGGTAAAGGGGAGGTGATTGGTTTTAATGGGGAAATTGAAATTGAATCAAACTTAAAAAAGGTAGGGTCCACATAATATTTCTTAAAAGCGAAGGGGCTATCACTTTTGACTAGGGGATAAAGGGGAATTTTAAATAAATCAATTTTTTTGAAAAAATGGGTGAAAGACTAAATTATGCCTGATAGAAAAAAAGGGTTTTGGTTTTAAAAACAAAGTGATAAGGGATGATGATTTATGGAATCGGAATAATATGATAAGCCATGGTCCTATGGATTCTACCACCGTGTTTTAAACTGCTGCACATATTCAATCAAAAGCTCGACCAACAAGGGATTATCAAAAACAAAATAAAGTAAATAGTTAAAAATAAAACAAATAAAAGTAAAGAAAATAAAATAAAATAATGTGAAAGGAATTAATCCAATCGAAAAATAAAGAAAAATAAAATAAAATTAAAGGAAAATTAAAGAAAATAAATGGGTTGCCTCCCATTAAGCGCTTGTTTAACGTCATTTGCTCGACGACATGTTCTGCTTAGATTGTAGGATCTGCAAAATTAATTTCTCCGACGAGGCCAACCAGAGCATTGTCATAATATGGCTTTAGACGTTGAGCGTTTACTTTAAACGGAATACCTGTTTCGTCTCTAGTTTTTACTGCTCCATGAGGAAATATTTCAACTACCGTAAAGGGTCCGAGCCATTTAGATCGTAGTTTACCTATAAAAAGCTTCAGTTTTGAGTTAAATAATAATACCTTTTGCCCTACATAAAATGTCTTAAATGATATATTACGATCATGGAAATCCTTATTTTTTTCTTTAAAATTTTTTGTACAACAATAAGCATTTTTACGGATTTCCTTGAGCTCTTGGATATCGAGTTTGTGTGTCTCGCCAACTACGTCCATTTTAATGTTACATTGTTGAACTGCCCAATGTGCACAGTGTTCCAATTCAACCGGTAAATGACACGGCTTACCAAACACAAGGCGATATGGAGACTTGTCGATAGAGCCCTTGTACGTAGTTCGATACGCTCATAACACGTCATTAAGCATGATACTCTAATCCTTTCGATCCAGTTTGACTATTTTCTCGAGAATTGATTTAACCTCGTGGTTTGAGACCTCCGCCGGACCATTGGTTTGTGGATGGTATGATGTCACTATGCGTTGGGTTACGCCAAATTTCTTCATGAGGGCGTCAATGACTCGGTTGATAAAATGCTTCCCTCGGTCACATATCACTGCTCGTGGAGTGCAAAACCTGGAAAAAGTACAATCTTTCATAAACTTAACGGTAGTTTTAGCATCATTATTCATAGTAGCCTTAGCCTCAACCCAACGTGAAACATAATCGACAACCAATATGATATATTAATTGTCAAATGAGGAAACGAATGGACCCATATAGTCGATGTCCCATACGTCAAATATTTCACAAACAATAATAGGATTAAGGGGCATCTCATTTCGTCAGCTTAAGTTACCAACACGTCGACATTTATCACAAGATATGCAAAACAAAAATGTTTCACGGAAAATATCAGGCCAATAGAATCCACATTCAAGAATTTTATGCGCAGTTATTTTGGGTCCAAAATGTCCACCGCATGAATAACTATGACAAAAGTTAAGGATAGAGTTTACCTCATCTTCGGATATACATCGTCTAATTACCTGATCCGAGTAGTGTCTCCATAGGTAGGGATCATCCCAAATATAAAATCTAGACTCTCTATTCATCCGATTAATTTCCGATATTAGCAAATCGTGAGGTAACTTGTTTGTAGCCAAATAATTTACTATGTCCGCGTACCAAGGTGTGGAGACTTGCACCATCATCAGTTTTTCCTCGGGAAATTCTTCATTAACCGGAGGGTCTGACATGGTAAGGGGAATGCAACTAAGATGATCTGCAACAAGATTTTTGCTCCCCTTTTTTCCCTTAATCTCTAGATTGAACTCTTGAAGAAGTAGGATCCATCAGATAAGTATCGACTTCGCTTCCTTCTTACTCATCAGATATCACGAAGCTACATGATCAGAAAAAACAACTATTTTAGTTCCGAGTAAGTAAGATCGGAATTTCTCTAAAGTAAAAACTATGGAAAATAATTCTTTTTCCGTAGTGGAATAGTTTCGATGAGCCGAATCGAGTGTCCGCGATTCGTAAGAGATGACGTGAGGTTCTCTCCCATTCCTTTGGTCGGGTACTGCTCCAACACTAAAATCAGAGGCATCACACATGATTTCAAACGGCAGGTTCCAATTTGGCGGTTGTACAATCGGCACGGATATGAGTTTTTCTTTGATAGCGTCAAATGAGTTTTTACACTCTTGATCAAATTCAAACTCTACGTCTTTTTGTAGTAATCTACACAGTGGTTGCCCCATTTTTGAGAAATCCTTTATAAACCTACGGTAGAAACCTGCATGGCCAAGGAAAGAGCGAATATCCCTCATAGTTGTGGGGTATGGTAGTGAGCGTATAATATTAGTTTTTGCCTTATCAACATAAATTCCATTAGATGAGACAACATGTCCTAGTATTAACCATGAAATGACATTTTCAATAATTTAATACAAGATTAAATATAATACAACGTTTTAGGACATCAATTAGATTTAATAAACACTCACTAAATGTATTAGCGTAAACTATAAAGTCGTCCATGAATACTTCGATTCCCTTTTCTACGTAATCATAAAATATGCTTACCATACACCTTTGGAATGTTGCTGGCGCGTTACAAAGCCCAAATGGCATTCGTCGATAGGCGAAAGTTCCGAATGGACATGTAAAGGTCATTTTTTCTTGGTCTTCATGTGCTACAGGTATTTGAAAAAAATACCTTAAAAAACCGTCGAGACAACAATAGTGATATTTACCAGCTAAACGTTCTATCATCTGATCAATATATGGTAATGGAAAATGATCTTTTCGAGTTAAAGAGTTCAACTTCCTATAGACGATACAAACTCGCCAACCATTCTGAAATCACGTCGGAACTAACTCACCTTTCGAGTTTTGAATTGCCATTACTTTAGTCTTGTTAGGGACCACGTGGATGGGACTTACCCAATCACTATCAGAAATCAGATAAATTATATCTGTATCGAGGAGTTTCTGAATCTCTTTTTGCACTACCTCCATCATAGGTTGATTCAGCCTGCGCTACCCTTGTCTTGATGGTTTTGCTCCTTCTTCAATTTTTATCTTATGCTTACAAGTCGAAGGACTAAGTCCCTTGATATCCACAATGGTCCATCCGATAGCTAGTTTATGTGCTCGTAACATTGTCACAATATCTTCTTCCTCTTCTGTCAAAAGCGTGCTCGAGATGATCACTGGCAAGGTATTGTTTTCTCCCAAAAACGAATATTTGAGGTGGACCGGCAACTGTTTTAATTCTATCTATGGTGCCTGCAAAATAGAGGGTAGCATTTTAGTTTTAGAGGGAGTTAGAATTAAATTTGAATTGACATAAAATATATTTTCAAACTGTCTTATCTCCTCTTTGCGGAGAAGTTCAAGATCCCTATAAAATGTATCGAAAAGATTAGTTCTAATGTAATTGTCAATTAAGAGATCGATAACATCAATACTATTAATTCTTTCTACTTGATATGGGTATTTCATTGCTTTATACACATCAAATTCTACTACCTCACCATCAAATTCCATAGTTAAAATATCGCTTCTTACATCGATATTGGTATGAGCGGTGCTTAGAAAAGGCCGACCCAACAATACCTCTGAGCTCGTCTTTGTCCTATCGTTCTCTATGTCGATAACATAGAAATCAACAGGAAAAATTAGAACATCGACTTTCACCAAGACATTTTCGAGCACTCCTTCCGGATATACGATTGAACGATCGGCTAACTGAATGGTAACACATGTTTCATTTAAAGGTTCGTTAGTAATCATTTTATAAATGGAAAGAGGCATAACATTAATTGAAGCTCTCAAGTCAAACATTGCTCGATTTATTAATACATTACCTATCTTGCAAGGAATAGCGAACATACCTTGGTCTTTCATTTTTGGCGGTAGCTTTCGTTTAAATACCACGGAGACATGTTCTCCCAAATTTACCTTCTCATGTCCCGTTAGTTTCCTCTTTGTGGTGCAAAGTTCCTTTAAAAACCGAGCATACCTTGGCACTTGTTGGATTAATTCTAGGAGGGGTATGTTGACTTGCACCTTTTTAAACACTTCTACGATCTCCTTGTCTTCGGCTCTTTTGTCACGTTTCACCAATCTTGATGGAAAAGGTGGTGCGATTTCATGAGAAGGAGGGGGTGGTGGCGTAGAAGGCGTATCTTAGGAGCTAGAGGGTGAGGTTTCCTTGTCTTTTGCGGATTGTTCGGTATTCTTTTTTGGTACTTCAGGGTTTATAACTGTTCCACTTCAGAGGGTGATAGCACTAACATTCTCCCTTGAATTTGACTCCGTTTGAGAAGGAAGTCTTCCCTGCGATTCTAGTCTCCTCACGACTTGAGCGAATTGGGATATTTGTTTGTCTAGCTCCTGCAGTTGTGCTTGAGTTTGACTTTGGAATTTTTCTTGGGATGTGATCAACCTTTCTTGGGAAATTTCTAGCTTTTCTACTATTACCTCTAGTGATGTCTTTTGCATTTTTTGTTTTGGAGGTTGCCTTGGTTGATGTGTCGGCCTTTGGTTTTATGCATGACCGAAGTTTGGATGGTCTCACCATCCCGGATTATACAAATTGGTGTTTGGGTTGTACTATCTTTGTGAAGGTCCCGAAAAGTTCCCTACTACATTCACTTGTGCATTGTCTTCTTCTTGCATTGTAACATCCCAATTTTGGGCTTAGATGTTTAGGGGCTGAGTTGGACCGGTCTGAGAAATGGTTCGAATATAAAAGGGAGTTTTAGGGAAAGCCTAGTTCAGGATGCTTTAAAAATATAGAAAAATATCTAAAAATCCTCATTATATATATACGAGAGTGGTGAAATAGATTTTACAAAACAAGGTTTGGTTATACTACATTCGGGTAGTGACCAAATTGCGATTTTTGCAAAGTTTAGTGGTGACTGTTTTGTAAAGGATTAAAACTTTGAATCTTTAAGGAGCTAATTTACCCAAAATGTTTTCTCCAGATTTTTCCTTAATTTGGGTGATTTAATTAACGATTTAATTAAATAAAAGAAATGTGAAAAACTACTTTTTAACTTTCATAACTACTTTTCTCTAATTTTCTTTCATTCCTTTTTCTCTCAAAATCCTATCATCCAAACACCTTTTCTCCAGAAAAATTCACTTTGATTTTACTTCAATTGATGAGATTTCCATCACTCATTGGTTTCTAATCAATCTTGCAACAAATCCTTTTGATTTCCACATTGTATTTTCATGGAAATGTGCCCAAATCAAGGAGAAATCATCTTTTAGAGGTAAGATTGTTCTTCTCCTCTAAATACTCAGTTCTTTACTGAAATTCTCAAGTTTTCAATCCTTTATTAAAGTTTTATAAATGGTTTTAATGATTAGAAATAAGATTTTGGCTTAAAACTCAAGATTTTGGAAGAGATCTTGAGGATTTTCGTTGTAATTTGTTGGGCTCTGTTTTGAGATAGTTTTCTATTGTATTTTGGAAGTAAAATGATGTTAGAAATGAGGTTTTATTAATCCAATCCCGAATAGGTTGTGTTTCCTAAGTTTTTGCCTATGAAAATGGTGGTTTTTGAGGTGTTTTGGTGTTATGTTATAGCTGGAGGTATAAGGATGAGTTTAGGGTTGTTTTAGATGTTAATTGATGTTTAAAAATGTTTAGAAGTGATGGATCTTGGCTGGGTTAAGTTTTGGAAGAGTTTGGAGGTGATTTCAGTTGTGTTTGGTAGCCTAAATGTTGGGTTTAGGTAGAGCAGCGAGTTTTGGAGTGTTGGCTGAAGATTTCAATGCATGATGATGCATTAATCCTCTGCTTTTGTTTGTCTCAAACAGGGGAGACATCTTCAGACACTTTTGGAGTTGATCCGAAAGCTTAATTGGTGTTTCGACAAGCAAGCGAAACGAAATCGGTGAGTGCGGTTGGGTTAGAAGTCCATGAGCACAAAAATACAAGGTTTGAGGATTTAGGAGAGGTTTGAAACACCTTCCTAAATCCAGAAGTAAGTATGGTTTAATTTGGTCTCTCTAAAGTGGTGTTGGCCCCTAAAAATCTTTTACATGCTCATGGTTTGAGATTGTTAAATTCCTACTGCTTTTATGCATGTTTTAGAGCATGAGATTATGCTTGTAGAGATGCCATGAGATGGCATGTTGCATTGAGTAGTTTTGAGCTTTTGGTTTGAAGCAAAGTGTGTCTTATGATTTGAAATGTGGTGAGAAACTTATCGGATATAATTGATCGATCAATAGGATGAGAGTGCACTATAAACTAAAAATTCGTACGTGCTCTTTGGTTAAGCCAATGGGAGATATTCCGATGATGGGCATTCCATCGGGTAGGACTTGGTCAAATACCCAAGTTTTGTGGCGATGTGAGATTTCGCCATGTGAGTACGGTGATGAGAGATTCCACCGGAAGTTGTGTTGCTAGACAAGTGAGTACGGTGTTGTGAGATTCCACCGGAAGAGTCTAGTGTAGAAATGTGTCTGCATATCCGTGTATTAATGAGATGCTAAATGCCAATATAAATGATGAAATGGTTTTGGTTACAAATGTACCTTTGATGAAATGATTTATGTCATGAGTTATGCATATGTGTTTTGTTAGAAAATGCTTTGACAATACAAGCATGTGAATGGCCTTGCCATGAGATTTGCATTGGTTTTAATGCATGAGATAGATTGAAGGTACATGTGTTTTCAATGAGTTTTTCTTGAAAGTTTTCCAAGCATGAGAAAGAGACGAGCATGTGGTTTAAAAGCTTTGATGAAGGTGTTTTCTAAATGTGCATTATTGTGTTGGTTTTCATTAGAGCATGCCTCACTAAGCATTTGTGATTACGCTATCTTTTACCAATAATGCAGATAATTGAGGTATTTATGGGCATCAAGGAAGCTAAGTTCATCCAAGGGAATCCAAGCTCATGTATGGTGAAGTTTTCATACACTATTAGTTTTGATAAATTGGAAATGGGAAACCAAGATTTGTTTTGGGAGATGCGTTAAACTTCCTAAGGTTGTGGCATGTTTGCCTTGGTTGGTTTGAATTGTAAATGGACTTAATTACTTGTTTTGAGGTTGGATTGCATATTTGTGATTTGATAATAGGAAGCATACCTCTAGACTTGTGAGTTTTCATGTTTGATGATATGAATGTGTTAGGGAGTCCTAAATATGTATCATATATGTTTGTTGACTTGTTGGCATGATTAGATACTCATTAGGATGAGTTTGAATAGGTTTTTGGGTGAAAAACCAGTCCTTGCTGCAGTTTCTAGGCAAACCGTATCGAAACACTCTCTGGTGTTTCGAAACAAGGGCTATATAGGCCTTCGTGTTTCGAAATGATCGGAGGCTGTTCCGAAACGTTTTGGCTACTAAAGTGTAACGCCCCGGTTTTGGGCTTAGGAGTTTTGGGCGTTGACCGGTTGGTCAAAGTGCTGTTCGAATCTTAAGAGGTTAAATTAGGAAAGCCTAGTTCGGGTTGCATTAAAAATATGGAAAATGTTCTAAAATCATCTTTTAATATAATTAAGTGAACTGTGAAATCAATTTTGGAAAATGAGTTTTGGAAGTGTGACATTTTGGCTAGTGACCAAAATGTAACTTTCGCAAGTTTGGTGGCTGTTTTATAAAGGGTTGAAACTTTGAATCTTTAAGGAGCTATTAATCCAAAAGTGATTTCTCCAGATTTTTCTAAGATATTATAAGCTATTTTCTGATTTTTAAAGATATCAAAAAGGAGGGAAAAGCTCATTTGGCAATTTTCTCAACTAACTTCTCATTTTCTTTCTCTCTTTTTCTCTCAAACCAAACACTACATTTCCAGAGATTTGTTTCTGATTTTCTCACCTAAATTCCTCCTTTCAACTCTCATTTGATTACAAATCAACATATCTTCAAAACCTCTTCAATTGCTACAAGTTTCATCAAGGTTTTTCATTCCAAAAAGTGGAGAAACACAAGTTTGGAGGTAAGAACGTCCTTCTCCTCTAAACTATCAGTTCTTTACTGAAATTCCTAAGTTTTCAATCCTAAATTGATGTTTAATTAAAGGCTTTTAAGTTGATTTATGGATCTTGGCTTATTATGCAAGATCTTGATGATTTTTGATGATTTTCGTTAGATCTGAGTAATCTATGATTTAAGAGGTGTTTTTGATGTTAAATGATCTCTAAAATGATGTGGAATTGAGTTTTGATTGATGCAATCCCGGATAGGTTGAGTTTCCTAAGTTTAGCTTGTGTTTTAAGGTAGTTTTTGAGGTGATCTTGGTGATCTGTTGTTGCTGGAGGTATAAGGTTGTTAATAGGTTGTTTTTAGATGTTTTATGATGTTAATGGAAGTGAGGTTTTGCTGGTTTATGGCTGGGCTTTGTTTAGAAGTGGTTTGGATGCATTTTCGGTTGTGTTTGGTGGCCGAAAATGGAGGTTGGATGAGAGCAGCGAGTTTAGATGCTTTCATTGAAGCAATTAATGCATGATGATGCATTAATCCTCTGCTTTGATGTGTTGAAACAGGGGAGGCATCTTTGGATCCAAGTTTGGTTGATCCGGAAGCTTGATTTGGTGCTTTGGCTTGAAGCAAAGTGGAAATCGGTGAGTGCATTTGTGGAAATTGGATTTCAGCTTTTAAAACCAAGGTTTGAAGGTTTTGGGAGCTTAGTTTAAGTCTAAACAACTTTGCTAAGCTCAAGTGTAAGTTTTCGGATTTTCTCTCTAGTGGTGGCCATGACTTTGATGTGTTGCAAAATGATAATTTGCATGTTTTTAATTACTGTTTTGGAAGCATGTTTTAGCATGGATTTTGCTGATGATATAAGCCATATGTGGAAGGTGACTCTAAGTAGGAGTACCTTGCTTTTATACATTGAAATAATGTGGTTTGATGCTTTGAAATGCATGATGAAAATGGCTTGGTTTAATGCTTAAAAACAGTGGATTAAATGATGAATATGATGTATATTGGCAAGTGATGTTTTGAAAAGATTAAGGTCACTAAGGTGGTTAAAAGTCCTTGAGTGAGCCTTGTTACTTAAGATCATCAAGGTGGTTAAAAGTCCTTGGATGAGTCTTGTTGCGGACACTAAGGTGGTTAAAAGTCCTTAGGTGATCCTTTCCATGGTGTTTAAAAGTCCATGGGGCCATGGTGTTTAAAAGTCCATGGGGCCAAGGTGTTTAAAAGTCCTTGGGGCCAAGGTGTTTAAAAGTCCTTGGGGTGATTCAAGCATTGGACACAAAGGTGGTTAAAAGTCCTTGTGTGGTCCTTATTCATGGTGTTTAAAAGTCCATGGCCAAGGTGTTTAAAAGTCCTTGGGGCCAAGGTGTTTAAAAGTCCTTGGGAAAGTTGTTGAACTTGTTTTATGAAATGAAATGTATCACTTGAGCCAATATGACATGTTAAGTATAATATGAAGCATGAGATGCTTGTTTTAATGTTTATGATTAAGCATGGGATGCTTGTTTTAATGTTAATGTTGAGGCATGAGATTGCTTGTTATAAGTATGCTTTTGAGCATGTGCAAAGGTTGATTTTAATCATGTTTATAAATGGTTTTAATTGCATTATTGAATTGTTTTTAATGAGCATGCCTCACTAAGCTTTTGCTTACGCTCTCTACGTTTTCTTAATTCAATAATGCAGAGCATTAGAGTACCTTGAGGGGCAGCAAGAAAGGGCAAGCAATCAAGTTCAAGTAAAGCTCAAAGTATGAAGGTTTTATAAGTACTTTTTAGCTTTTGTGTGTTTTGGCAATGGGGGACCAATGTGTATGTTTTGGGAGGTGTTTGAGACTCCCTAAGTATGTTGAATGTTGTTGAGATTGCTGGTTTTTGAATTTGAACCTTATATGCTTGCTTTGGAAGTTTGGTGTTGAATAGCTAGCTTGTGTAGAAAGCATGCCTATAGAATTGGGGCTTTTTGCATATGATGTTAGATTGATGTTGTGATGGTGCCTATAAGTCTTAAATATGTTTAATTGCATGTTGGTAAAGTTTGGTAACATTTGGAGCATGTTTGAATGATCAATTGCATGTTTTGGTATGCTTGTATGCTGAAATTTGTGCAGGCGTTTCGGAACAGTATGCACCGTTTCGGAACGGGTGCCTTACATGAACCCAGGCGTCCGAAACGGTGTGCACCGTTTCGAAACGGTTTGGTCTCTGCCAAGGCCATGTTTCGGAACCCGTTTCGGAACGGCCCGAGTTTCGGAACAGGGTCAACCTGTTTCGGAACGGTCGACCGTTGGGGGCTGACATGGGCAGTTATATGTTTTGAAATGTTTGCGTTTTGGTCTTGAATCTTGTATGTTCAAATGCTTGAGTTTGGAAGGTCCTTTTGAGCTGAAATTTCATAGAGAAGCATGAAACCTGATTAATTTCAAGATGGTAACTTCAATTTGGGCTAAGTCTTCTTAATTATCAGAAATTACAATTTGGTCCCTAAAGTTGTAATTTGTTCAATTGGGTCCCTGTTTGATCTCTGATGTTTGTGATCTTTGAGTATGATGTTTGTGTGATCACAATTAGGGTTAATGTGCAGATTTACGAATAAATTTAAAAAAAAGGGTCGTTAATCAAGGTTGACTTTCTGGTTGACTTTAGTTTTCCCCGTGTGACTTTCTTAATTCGGGTCAACCGTCTAGGCCGGGTTAAGGGGGTTACATTTGGTGGTATCAGAGCTGAGTTTGCGAGTAATTGGGAATGAATGTATGCATGATTGAAGTATGTTTAGTTTGTATGCTTGTTGTGTGAAAGCATGTTCAGTGGTTTGAGATGTTGATGCAATTGAGATGTATGCTATGATTTTGCATGCTGAGGGTACCCATTGCCAAACAAAAGCTAATGAAATGAAATTGATTTTGAATGAAATTGAGCTTGAATACTTGGATTGCTTACCTTGCTGGGCCTGACTTGTTTTATTTTGCATTGTGATTGCATGGTAAAAGTATGGCACCACGTAGAGAGTTAAGAGGTAGTGTGTGAGCTACGGCTCCCAATGAGACTGAGAATGAAGAGAACACGGGTAGTGCTGTGTTACCCCCTCCTCCGCCTGGTGGTGGTGCTGGAGGTGAGCGAGCTGAAGCTGCAGCTGGTGCTGGAGCTGCTGGACCAGAGGTTGGTCAGGGGCAAGCTATGCCTGATATGTCTATGCTGGTACAAGCTATTGCGGGTGCTTTTCGAGCAGCAGTAGCTGAAGCTCAAGGAGCTGGGCATCAGGGAGATGCTGGAGTCAGATTACCTTTGGAGCGTTTGCGCAGTCTTGGTGGGACTGAGTTCAGAGGTATGTCCGCTGAGAGTTCGGAAGCTTGGCTAGAGAGTACCAAGCGTATCTTGGGTCAGATGAGCTGCACGGATGTGCAAAAGTTGGGCTGTGTTGTGTCCTTGCTGCAGGACGATGCATATACATGGTGGACGACCACCATAGCTAGGATGGCTGAAGTTGATGTTACTTGGACATTCTTTCAGAATGTGTTCAAGAGGAGATATCTAGGAGTGAGATATCTGGATGAGAAAAAGCGTGAATTCATGTCTCTTACCCAAGGGAGCTTGAGTGTGGCTGAGTATGAGGTGCAGTTCGTACGCCTCAGTCAGTATGCACCGGAGCTGATACCTGATGAGCGAGAGAGGTGCGAGAGGTTCCGTTATGGCTTGGTGACGGAAGTAAAGACCTACATGTTGGCTGCTGAGTACGATGATTTTGATGTGTTGGTTGGTCGATCCAAGGACATTGAGATGAACTTGGGTTTAGCTGCGAAAGGTGCTGGAGCAAGTTCTGGCAAGAGAGCTGCTGAGTATAGTTCCGGAGGTGGACAGAACAAGAGGGGGCGAGATCAGAGGTATCAGTCCTCAGCCAAGAGAGGTGGTGGTGCACCTGCTAGAGGAGGTTTTGCTAGAGCTGAACCAAGTGCTTGCTGGATCTGTGGTTCTCGTGGTCACATGAAGCGTGACTGCCCTCGTGCTGTGAGGGAGGTGCAAGCTCCTGTTACGGCAGCTGGTAATGGATGTTGGAACTGTGGTTCTGTTGACCATCTGAGGCGAGATTGTCCGAGGTTGGCTGGTGGCCAAGATCGTGCTCCTGTTGTTGCACCGCAGAGAGGTCGTGGGCGCGGCCATGGTAATTTTCAGAGGAGAGAGGAAGGTGGTCGCGGAGTAGCTCATGTTGTGGCTATTCAGCCTGAGGGTGGAGGTCAAGCGAGGGTGTATGCTCAGCGCGAGGGAAGGAATGATGCTGATGTGATTGCAGGTACCTTTACTTTGCAATCCTTGTCATTGCTTTCTTTGATTGATTCTGGATCTACACATTCATACATTTTGCGTGAGCATGCTGAATTGCTTGGTTTGCCTGTTGAGTCTTTGGATGTTGGAGTTCGTGTCACTAGTTCTTTTGGTGAAACTGTTGTGACTCGAAAGCTTTATAGAAGGTGTCCCTTGGTTGTTCAAGAACATGTCTTTCATGTTGATCTTATGGAGTTGCCTTTCTATGGTTTTGATGTGATCCTTGGTATGGATTGGCTTGCTGAGCATCGTGCTGTTGTGGATTGTGAGAATAAGCGGGTTTCGCTTAAGCTTGCGGATGATTATGAAGTTTGTGGTTGGCGAGAATGTGAAGTTCCTTGCTAATGTTGTGTCTACCCTGGAGGCGAGTAGGATGTTGAGGCAAGGGTGCGAAGCTTATCTAGCTTTTGTGATGAATCCTAGCTCTAAGGAGTTGAGGGTGCAGGATATCAAGGTTGTGAAGGAGTTTCCTGGTGTTTTTCCTGAAGAGTTGCCTGGTTTACCTCCTAATCGCGAGGTTGAGTTTGGAATTGAGCTGTATGAGAATAGAACTCTTGTGTCCATTGCTCCCTATAGAATGGCACCTAAGGAGCTGAAGGAGCTGAAGACGCAGTTGCAAGAGCTGCTTGATCGTGGTTTCATCCGGCCGAGTGTGTCGCCTTGGGGTGCTCCTGTCTTGTTTGTGAAGAAGAAAGATGGCACTATGAGGATGTGCATTGATTACCGTCAGCTGAACAAGTTGACTATCAAGAATCAGTATCCTTTGCCGAGGATTGATGATCTCTTTGATCAATTTCGGGGAGCTGCTGTGTTCTCTAAGATTGACTTGAGGTCAGGGTATTATCAGTTGAAAGTGAAGGATGTGGATGTGCCTAAGACAGCTTTCAGAACAAGGTATGGGCATTATGAGTTCCTTGTGATGCCGTTTGGTTTGACAAATGCTCCTGCTGCTTTCATGGACATGATGAATCGTGTGTTTCATGAATACCTGGACAAGTTCGTTGTGGTGTTCATTGATGATATCCTCGTGTACTCACGTACTGAGGAGGAGCATGAAGAGCATTTGAGGGTTGTGCTGCAAGCCTTGTTGGAGAATCAGCTTTATGCTAAGCTGAGCAAGTGTGAGTTTTGGCTTAAGGAGGTGGTGTTTCTTGGGCATGTGGTCTCAGCTGAGGGGATTCGTGTTGATCCTCAGAAGATTGAAGCAGTGATGAACTGGAAAGTTCCTAAGTCTGTTCATGAGATTCGTAGTTTCCTTGGTTTGGCGGGATACTACCGGAGGTTTGTGGATGGTTTTTCCAAGATTGCTGCTCCTTTGACGAAGCTGTTGCAAAAGGATGTTAAGTATGAGTGGACAGAGGCGAGACAGCAGGTTTTGAGAAGCTGAAGGCGGCTTTGACTCAAGCTCCTATCTTGATTCAGCCTGAATCAGGGAAAGAGTTTGTGGTCTATAGTGATGCATCCTATGTTGGTTTGGGGTGTGTGCTGATGCAAGAGGGTAAGGTTGTGGCTTATGCGTCGCGGCAGTTGAAGGTGCATGAGCGCAACTATCCTACGCATGATATTTAGCTGGCTGCAGTGGTTTTTGCTCTGAAGATCTGGAGACATTATCTGTATGGTGAGAAGTGTACTGTGTACACGGATCACAAGAGTTTGAGGTATCTGATGTCTCAGAAGGAGTTGAATCTTAGGCAGTGACGCTGGGTGGAGTTGCTCAAGGATTATGATCTGACGATTGAGTATCATCCTGGTAAAGCTAATGTTGTTGCTGATGCCTTGAGTAGGAAGGTAGCTGTTGAGCTGAGAGCTATGTATGCTAGCTTGAGCATATCGCGAGATGGTGGTCTTGTTGCTGAGTTGCAAGTGAAACCATCTTTGGTTCAGTTGATCAAGGAAAAGCAGTTGCTCGATGATTCCTTGGTGTCTCATGTTCAGGATATTGCGGAGGGTAGACCTTCGGATTTCTGCTTTAATGAGGATGGTGTGTTGTGTTTTGGTAGTCGGATAGTAGTGCCTGCTGATGTTGAGTTGAGGCGTGCTATTCTGACTGAAGGTCATAGTAGTCCTTTTGCTATGCACTCTGGTAGTACTAAGATGTATCGTGATCTTCGTGATGAGTACTATTGGGTGGGTTTGAAGAAGGATGTTGCAGAGTTTGTGAGCAAGTGTTTGGTGTGTCAGCGAGTTAAAGCTGAACATCAGGTTCCTTCTGGTTTGTTGCAACCGTTGAAAATCCCTGAATGGAAGTGGGAGAGGGTTACCATGGATTTTGTATCTGGTTTGCCTTTGTCTCCATCAAAGAAGAATTCTGTTTGGGTGATTGTGGATCGCTTGACGAAGTGTGCGCATTTCTTGCCTGTGCATACTACGTTTTCTTTGGATAAGCTGGCAGAGCTGTACATTGCTGAGATAGTGAGGTTGCATGGTGTGCCTAAGTCGATTGTGTCGGATAGGGATCCGAGGTTCACATCGCGTTTCTGGCAGTGTTTGCATCAAGCTCTGGGTACAAGGTTGCATTTCAGTACATCCTATCATCCTCAGTCGGATGGTCAGTCTGAGCGGGTTATTCAGATTTTGGAGGATATGTTGAGATGCTGCGTGATTGAGTTCCAAGGTTCTTGGGAGAAGCATCTGCCTTTGGTTGAGTTCGCTTATAACAACAGTTATCAGGCGAGTATACAGATGGCACCGTATGAGGCTCTGTATGGGAGGAAGTGTAGGACTCCTCTTTGTTGGGCTGAAACTGGTCAAAAGTTGGTTTCGATGCCTGCTTTGTTGAAAGGGACCACCGAGAAGGTGAAGCTCATTTGTGAGAGGTTGAAGGCTGCCTCTGATCGGCAAAAGTCTTACGCGGATTTGAAGCGTAAGGAGATAGAGTATGCGGTGGGTGACCGTGTGTTCTTGAAGGTTTCGCCTTGGAAGAAGGTGATGAGGTTTGGTCGGAAGGGTAAGTTGAGCCCTCGGTACATTGGACCATATGAGGTGGTTGAGCGAGTGGGTCCTGTTGCGTATCGGCTGAGGTTACCTCAGGAGTTGGAGAAGATTCATGATGTGTTCCATGTTTCTATGCTCCGGAAGTATAGATCTGATCCTTCGCATGTGATGCCTGTAGAGGATGTGGTTTTGAATCCGGATTTGACCTATGATGAGGAACCGGTGAAGGTTCTGGATTCGGATAGCAAGGTTCTTCGTGGCAAGACCATTGAGTTGGTGAAGGTGCTGTGGAAGCATCGAGGTGTTGAGGAAGCCATGTGGGAGCGGAAGGAAGACATGCTGAAGCAGTTTCCTTATCTCTTTCCTTCAGGTAAATTTCAAGGACGAAATTTCTTAAGGGGGGAGAGTTGTAACGCCCCGGTTTTGGGCTTAGGAGTTTTGGGCGTTGACCGGTTGGTCAAAGTGCTGTTCGAATCTTAAGAGTTTAAATTAGGAAAGCCTAGTACGGTGTTGTGAGATTCCACCGGAAGAGTCTAGTGTAGAAATGTGTCTGCATATCCGTGTATTAATGAGATGCTAAATGCCAATATAAATGATGAAATGGTTTTGGTTACAAATGTACCTTTGATGAAATGATTTATGTCATGAGTTATGCATATGTGTTTTGTTAGAAAATGCTTTGACAATACAAGCATGTGAATGGCCTTGCCATGAGATTTGCATTGGTTTTAATGCATGAGATAGATTGAAGGTACATGTGTTTTCAATGAGTTTTTCTTGAAAGTTTTCCAAGCATGAGAAAGAGACGAGCATGTGGTTTAAAAGCTTTGATGAAGGTGTTTTCTAAATGTGCATTATTGTGTTGGTTTTCATTAGAGCATGCCTCACTAAGCATTTGTGATTACGCTCTCTTTTACCAATAATGCAGATAATTGAGGTATTTATGGGCATCAAGGAAGCTAAGTTTATCCAAGGGAATCCAAGCTCATGTATGGTGAAGTTTTCATACACTATTAGTTTTGATAAATTGGAAATGGGAAACCAAGATTTGTTTTGGGAGATGCGTTAAACTTCCTAAGGTTGTGGCATGTTTGCCTTGGTTGGTTTGAATTGTAAATGGACTTAATTACTTGTTTTGAGGTTGGATTGCATATTTGTGATTTGATAATAGGAAGCATACCTCTAGACTTGTGAGTTTTCATGTTTGATGATATGAATGTGTTAGGGAGTCCTAAATATGTATCATATATGTTTGTTGACTTGTTGGCATGATTAGATACTCATTAGGATGAGTTTGAATAGGTTTTTGGGTGAAAAACCAGTCCTTGCTGCAGTTTCTGGGCAAACCGTATCGAAACACTCTCTGGTGTTTCGAAACGAGGGCTATATAGGCCTTCGTGTTTCGAAATGATCGGAGGCTGTTCCGAAACGTTTTGGCTACTAAAGTGTAACGCCCCGGTTTTGGTCTTAGGAGTTTTGGGCGTTGACCGGTTGGTCAAAGTGCTGTTCGAATCTTAAGAGGTTAAATTAGGAAAGCCTAGTTCGGGTTGCATTAAAAATATGGAAAAATGTTCTAAAATCATCTTTTAATATAATTAAGTGAACTGTGAAATCAATTTTGGAAAATGAGTTTTGGAAGTGTGACATTTTGGCTAGTGACCAAAATGTAACTTTCGCAAGTTTGGTGGCTGTTTTATAAAGGGTTGAAACTTTGAATCTTTAAGGAGCTATTAATCCAAAAGTGATTTCTCCAGATTTTTCTAAGATATTATAAGCTATTTTCTGATTTTAAAGATATCAAAAAGGAGGGAAAAGCTCATTTGGCAATTTTCTCAACTAACTTCTCATTTTCTTTCTCTCTTTTTCTCTCAAACCAAACACTACATTTCCAGAGATTTGTTTCTGATTTTTCTCACCTAAATTCCTCCTTTCAACTCTCATTTGATTACAAATCAACATATCTTCAAAACCTCTTCAATTGCTACAAGTTTCATCAAGGTTTTTCATTCCAAAAAGTGGAGAAACACAAGTTTGGAGGTAAGAACGTCCTTCTCCTCTAAACTATCAGTTCTTTACTGAAATTCCTAAGTTTTCAATCCTAAATTGATGTTTAATTAAAGGCTTTTAAGTTGATTTATGGATCTTGGCTTATTATGCAAGATCTTGATGATTTTTGATGATTTTCGTTAGATCTGAGTAATCTGTGATTTAAGAGGTGTTTTTGATGTTAAATGATCTCTAAAATGATGTGGAATTGAGTTTTGATTGATGCAATCCCGGATAGGTTGAGTTTCCTAAGTTTAGCTTGTGTTTTAAGGTAGTTTTTGAGGTGATCTTGGTGATCTGTTGTTGCTGGAGGTATAAGGTTGTTAATAGGTTGTTTTTAGATGTTTTATGATGTTAATGGAAGTGAGGTTTTGCTGGTTTATGGCTGGGCTTTGTTTAGAAGTGGTTTGGATGCATTTTCGGTTGTGTTTGGTGGCCGAAAATGGAGGTTGGATGAGAGCAGCGAGTTTAGATGCTTTCATTGAAGCAATTAATGCATGATGATGCATTAATCCTCTGCTTTGATGTGTTGAAACAGGGGAGGCATCTTTGGATCCAAGTTTGGTTGATCCGGAAGCTTGATTTGGTGCTTTGGCTTGAAGCAAAGTGGAAATCGGTGAGTGCATTTGTGGAAATTGGATTTCAGCTTTTAAAACCAAGGTTTGAAGGTTTTGGGAGCTTAGTTTAAGTCTAAACAACTTTGCTAAGCTCAAGTGTAAGTTTTCGGATTTTCTCTCTAGTGGTGGCCATGACTTTGATGTGTTGCAAAATGATAATTTGCATGTTTTTAATTATTGTTTTGGAAGCATGTTTTAGCATGGATTTTGCTGATGATATAAGCCATATGTTGAAGGTGACTCTAAGTAGGAGTACCTTGCTTTTATACATTGAAATAAAATGGTTTGATGCTTTGAAATGCATGATGAAAATGGCTTGGTTTAATGCTTTAAAAAAGTGGATTAAATGATGAATATGATGTATATTGGCAAGTGATGTTTTGAAAAGATTAAGGTCACTAAGGTGGTTAAAAGTCCTTGAGTGAGCCTTGTTACTTAAGATCATTAAGGTGGTTAAAAATCCTTGGATGAGTCTTGTTGCGGACACTAAGGTGGTTAAAAGTCCTTAGGTGATCCTTTCCATGGTGTTTAAAAGTCCATGGGGCCATGGTGTTTAAAAGTCCATGGGGCCAAGGTGTTTAAAAGTCCTTGGGGCCAAGGTGTTTAAAAGTCCTTAGGGTGATTCAAGCATTGGACACAAAGGTGGTTAAAAGTCCTTGTGTGGTCCTTATTCATGGTGTTTAAAAGTCCATGGCCAAGGTGTTTAAAAGTCCATGGCCAAGGTGTTTAAAAGTCCTTGGGAAAGTTGTTGAACTTGTTTTATGAAATGAAATGTATCACTTGAGCCAATATGACATGTTAAGTATAATATGAAGCATGAGATGCTTGTTTTAATGTTTATGATTAAGCATGGGATGCTTGTTTTAATGTTAATGTTGAGGCATGAGATTGCTTGTTATAAGTATGCTTTTGAGCATGTGCAAAGGTTGATTTTAATCATGTTTATAAATGGTTTTAATTGCATTATTGAATTGTTTTTAATGAGCATGCCTCACTAAGCTTTTGCTTACGCTCTCTACGTTTTCTTAATTCAATAATGCAGAGCATTAGAGTACCTTGAGGGGCAGCAAGAAAAGGCAAGCAATCAAGTTCAAGTAAAGCTCAAAGTATGAAGGTTTTATAAGTACCTTTTAGCTTTTGTGTGTTTTGGCAATGGGGGACCAATGTGTATGTTTTGGGAGGTGTTTGAGACTCCCTAAGTATGTTGAATGTTGTTGAGATTGCTGGTTTTTGAATTGGAACCTTATATGCTTGCTTTGGAAGTTTGGTGTTGAATAGCTAGCTTGTGTAGGAAGCATGCCTATAGAATTGGGGCTTTTTGCATATGATGTTAGATTGATGTTGTGATGGTGCCTATAAGTCTTAAATATGTTTAATTGCATGTTGGTAAAGTTTGGTAACATTTGGAGCATGTTTGAATGATCAATTGCATGTTTTGGTATGCTTGTATGCTGAAATTTGTGCAGGCGTTTCGGAACAGTATGCACCGTTTCGGAACGGGTGCCTTACATGAACCCAGGCGTCCGAAACGGTGTGCACCGTTTCGAAACGGTTTGGTCTCTGCCAAGGCCATGTTTCGGAACCCGTTTCGAAACGGCCCGAGTTTCGGAACAGGGTCAACCTGTTTCGGAACGGTCGACCGTTGGGGGCTGACATGGGCAGTTATATGTTTTGAAATGTTTGCGTTTTGGTCCTGAATCTTGTATGTTCAAATGCTTGAGTTTGGAAGGTCCTTTTGAGCTGAAATTTCACAGAGAAGCATGAAACCTGATTAATTTCAAGATGGTAACTTCAATTTGGGCTAAGTCCTCTTAATTATCAGAAATTACAATTTGGTCCCTAAAGTTGTAATTTGTTCAATTGGGTCCCTGTTTGATCTCTGATGTTTGTGATCTTTGAGTATGATGTTTGTGTGATCACAATTAGGGTTAATGTGCAGATTTACGAATAAATTTAAAAAAAAGGGTCGTTAATCAAGTTTGACTTTCGGGTTGACTTTGGTTTTCCCCGTGTGACTTTCTTAATTCGGGTCAACCGTCTAGGCCGGGTTAAGGGGGTTACATAAAGAGCTGTATTTCGAAACCAGTTTCGAAACGGGAGAGTATTGCTCTATCGTTTTGATACGGAAGGTAGGTGTTTCGAAACAAGTGACCGTTGGTCACAAATTTGAATGGTTCTGAAGTTTGCATGTTTTTCATTTTAGTCCCAAATGTTGAGATCACAATTGTATGAGCTTGAGATGTCCATTAAAGATGAAATTTGGTAGAGAAGCATTTAACATGACTAATTTCATATTGGTAACCTTAAAATCAATAAGGACCTTATAATTTACGGAAATTATAGTTTGGTCCCCAAATTTGTATATTATGCAATCGAGTCCTTATGTGTTACCCAACCGATGTGCCTTTCTCTATCGTATATCGTGAGTACTCACTTAGGGTTAACAAGCATCTAGACAAGTTTAAAAAGGAAAAAAAAGGGTCATGAATTAAGGTTGACTTTCGGGTTGACTTTGGTTTTCCCTATGTAATCTTCGTAGTTCGGGTCATTCGTCTAGGCCGGGCTAAGAGGGTTAAATTTGGTGGTATCAGAGCTTGGTTCTCGTATAATTGGGGTTGTTGTATGGGTGATGTTTGTGTAATTGCATGATGTGCCTTTTGGGTGGAAGAATGTTGTGTGAATAGTGATGTGAGATTTAAATTGTGATGTTATGCTATGTTTTGGAGTGTGATAGGGGATCGCATTGCCAAATCAAAACTAATGAAAGGAATTGTTTTCGAAAATGAGCTTGAGTACTTGGATTACTTTTCTTATTGTGCTTAATTGTGTTATTGCATTTTTGTTCAGTGAATTGTTTTCCATTTAAATGGGGCCGCGTAGAGAGATGAGGATAAATACAAGAACTATGGCTCATAATGAGAATGATGAGAATGTTGTGGATCTACCTCCTCCTCCTGGTGGTGGACCACCCGGTGGTGATAGTGGTGCCGGAGTTGATAATGCTGGTGCTGGTGCTGGGGTCGCTGGACCTGAGGATGTGCAGGGGCAAGCTGCTCCTGATATGACTATGTTGATTCAGGCTATTGCTGGAGCCTTTCAAGCAGCAGTAGCTGGAGCTCATGGAGCTGCGCATCAGGATGATGCCAATGGGAGGTTGCCTTTGGAACGTCTTCGCAGTCTCGGAGGGACTAAGTTCAGAGGTTTATCTCCAGAAGGATCTGAGTCTTGGTTGGAAAGTACCAAGAGGATTTTGGGTCAGATGAATTGCAATAATGTGCAGAAGCTGGGTTGTGTTGTATCACTGATGCATGGTGATGCTTATACGTGGTGGACGACCACTATCTCTGGAATGGAGGACAATGAGGTGACTTGGACGTTCTTCTTGAATGCGTTCAAGCGGAAGTATTTGGGTGTACGTTACCAAGACGAGAAGAAAAGAGAGTTTATGTCTCTTATCCAAGGTAGCATGTCCGTAGCTGAGTATGAGATTCAATTTGTTCGCCTTAGTCAGTATGCATCTGAGCTAATTCCTAATGAACGAGAAAGGTGCGAACGATTCTGTTATGGGTTGGTAACGGATGTGAAGACTTTCATGCTTGCAGCTAATTACTCGGATTTCAATGTCTTGGTCTCTAGAGCCAAGGATATTGAGTCAAATCTTGGTCTAACTAGTCGAGTGGGTGGATCTAGCTCTGGGAAGCGAGCGGCTGAATGCAATTATGGTAGAGATCGCAACAATGGGCATAAGGATAGGAGGCCGCACTATGATGCCATGCGTGGGGGTGGTAACCCTGGTAGAGGTCAGCAAGGACCTAATGCTATTCAGAGGACTCCTGAGTGTAACCGTTGTGGTAGACGGAATGGTGGCGAGTGTTGGGGCAACCTTGGGACATGCTGGAATTGTGGGAACCGTGGACATTTGAAGAAAGATTGTCCTCAACCTTTGAAGGAGGGACAGGCTCTAGTGAGAGCAACTGAGCCACAGAGAGGCCGTGGGCGCGGCTGTGGTAATTTTCAGCGCAGAGATGATGGTGGCAGGAACGTAGCGCATGTTGTGGCCGTTCAACCTGAGGGTGGTGGTCAGGCTCGGGTGTATGCTCAGCGTGAGGGAAGGAATGATACGGATGTGATCACAGGTACCTTTACTTTGCAATCCTTATCATTACTTTCTTTGATTGATCCTGGATCTACACACTCATACATATTGCGTGAACATGCTCAAATGCTTGGTTTACCTGTTGAGTCTTTGGATGTTGGTATGCGTGTGACTAGATCCTTTGGTGAAACGGTTGTGACACGGAAGTTGTATAGGAGATGTCCCTTGAAAGTGCAAAATGATGTCTTTCTGGTTGATCTCATGCAATTGCCATTCTATGGTTCTGATGTAATCCTTGGTATGGATTGGCTTGTTGAGCATCGAGCTGTAGTGGATTTTGAAAGCAAGCGAGTTTCGTTGAAACTTTTGGATGATTATGAAGTGGTAGTGGTAGGTGAGAATGTGAAGTTTCAAGCCAATGTGGTGTCTACTTTAGAAGCGAGTAGAATGCTGAGGCAAGGTTGCGAGGCTTACCTAACCTTTGTGATGAATCCTAGTTCAAAAGAGTTGGGCGTTCAAGATATTAGAACTGTGCGAGAGTTTTCTAGAGTGTTTCCAGAGGAGCTACCTGGATTAACGCCTAGTCGAGAGGTGGAGTTTGGAATTGTGCTGTATGAAAAGACAACTCCGGTGTCCATTGCTCCCTATCGCATGGCACCCAAAGAGTTGAAGGAGTTGAAGACACAGCTTCAGGAGTTGCTTGACCATGGCTTCATTCGGCCTAGTGTGTCACCTTGGGGTGCACCGGTCTTGTTTGTGAAGAAGAATGATGGCACTATGAGAATGTGCATCGATTATCGTCAGCTGAACAAGTTGACCATCAAGAATAGGTATCCTTTGCCGAGGATTGATGATCTTTTTCATCAATTTCGGGGAGCGGCTGTGTTCTCCAAGATTGACTTAAGGTCAGGATACTATCAGCTTAAGGTGAAGGATGTTGATGTGCCAAAAACAACCTTTATAACGAGGTATGGGCATTATGAGTTCCTTGTAATGTCGTTTGGCTTGACGAATGCTCCTCCTGCTTTTATGGACATGATGAATAGAGTGTTCCACGAATACTTGGACAAGTTTGTGGTGGTGTTCATCGACGATATCATTGTGTACTCTCGTATTGAAGAGGAGCATGAAGGTCACTTGTGGATTGTCTTGCAAGCGCTTATGGAAAATCAACTTTATGCTAAGCTGAGCAAGTGTGAGTTTTAGCTTAAGGAAGTTGTGTTCCTTGGTCATGTGGTTTCAGCGGAGGGGATTCGTGTTGATCCTCAGAAGATTGAGGCGGTGATGAATTGGAAGCCCCCTAACTCTGTTCATGAAGTTCGTAGTTTCTTTGGGTTGGCAGGATATTATCGGAGGTTTGTTGATGGATTTTCAAAGATTGTTGCTCCTTTGACAAAATTGTTGCAAAAAGATGTTAAGTATGAGTGCACGGAAGCAAGACAACAAGCTTTTGGAAAGCTTAAGGAAGCTTTGACCCAAGCTCCTATCTTAGTTCAACCTGAATTAGGAAAAGAGTTTGTGGTGTACAGTGATGCATCCTACGTTGGTTTGGGGTGTGAGCTAATGCAAGAGGGTAAGGTGGTGTCTTATGCATCGCGACAGCTGAAGGTGCATGAGCGTAATTATCCTACGCATGATATTGAATTAGCTGCGGTGGTTTTTGCTTTGAAGATCTGGAGACATTATCTTTATGGTGAGAAGTGTACTGTGTACACGGATCACAAGAGTTTGAAGTATTTGATGTCTCAGAAAGAGTTAAATCTTAGCCAGCGACGTTGGGTGGAGTTGCTTAAGGATTACGATCTGACGATCGAGTACCATCTAGGAAAAGCTAATGTTGTAGCAGATGCCTTGAGCTGGAAGGTGGCGGTTGAGTTAAGGGCTATGTTTGCCAGCTTTAGCATTTCGCGAGATGGAGGTCATGTGGCTGAATTGCAAGTGAAACCATCTCTGGTTCAGTTGATAAAAGATAAGCAGTTGTTGGATGATTCTTTGGTGCCACATGTTCAGGATATTGCTGAGGATAGACCGTCGGATTTTTGTTTTAATGATGATGGAGTTCTATGTTTCGGAAGACGGATAGTAGTGTTGAATGATGTGGAGTTGAGTCGCACTATTCTGATCGAAGCTCATAGTAGTCCTTTTGCTATGCACCCTGGTAGTACAAAGATGTATTGTGATCTGAAGGATGAGTACTATTGGGTGGGTTTGAAGAAAGATGTTGCGGAATATGTGATTAATTGTATGGTTTGTCAACGGGTTAAAGCTGAGCATCAGTTTCCTTTAGGGATATTGCAACCGTTGAGGATTCCTCAATGGAAGTGGGAAAGAATCGCCATGGACTTTGTGTCTGGTTTACCTTTGTCACCATCGAGGAAGAATTCAGTGTGGGTGATTGTGAACCGTTTTACGAAGTGTGCGCATTTCTTACCTGTGCATACCACATATACCTTGGATAAGCTTGCAGAGTTGTACATTGTTGAGATTGTGCGTTTGCATGGTGTACCAAAATCTATAGTGTCGGATAGAGATCCGAGGTTTACATCGCGGTTTTGGGAATGTTTTCATCAAGCTTTGGGTACGCGACTGAATTTCAGTACTTCTTATCATCCAAAGTCGGATGGACAGTCTGAACGTGTTATCCAAGTGCTTGAGGATACGTTAAGGTGCTGCGTGATTGAGTTTCAAGGCTCTTGGGAGAGGCATTTGCTTTTGGTGGAGTTTGCTTATAATAATAGCTATCAGGCAAGTGTCCAAATGGCACCTTATGAGGCCTTATATGAGAGGAAGTGCAGAACTCCTCTCTGCTGGGCTGAGACAAGTCAGAAGTTGGTCTCAATGCCGACTTTGTTGAAGGGAACCACCGAGAAGGTGAAGGTAATTGTGAGCGGTTGAAGGCATCTTCTGATCGACAGAAGTCTTACACGGATTTGAAGCGTAAGGAGATTGAGTTTGCGGTGGGTGATCGTGTGTTCTTGAAGGTTTCGCCTTAGAAGAAGGTGATGAGATTTGGCCGAAAGGGTAAGTTGAGCCCTAGGTATATTGGACCATATGATGTAATAGAACGTGTGGGTCCTGTTGCGATTAAGCTGAGGTTACCCCAAGATTTAGAGAAGATACATGATGTGTTTCATGTCTCCATGCTTCGGAGGTATAGACCGGATCCTTCGCATGTAATGCTTGTGGAGGAAGTTGTGTTGAATCCAGATTTGACATACGACGAGGAACCGGTTGAGATTTTGGATTTGGACAGTAAGGTTCTTCGTGGTAAGACCATCGAACTTGTTAAAGTGTTGTGGAGTCACCGTGGTGTTGAGGAAGCCACGTGGGAAAGGAAGGAAGACATGAGGAAGCCACGTGGGAGAGTTGTAACATCCCAATTTTGGGCTTAGAAGTTTAGGGGCTGAGTTGGACCGGTCTGAGAAATGGTTCGAATATAAAAGGGAGTTTTAGGGAAAGCCTAGTTCGGGACACTTTAAAAATATAGAAAAATATCTAAAAGTCCTCATTTTATATATATAAGAGAGTGGTGAAATCAATTTTACAAAACAAGGTTTGGATATACTACATTTCAGGTAGTGACTAAATTGCGATTTTTGCAAAGTTTAGTGGTGTCTGTTTTGCAAGGGATTGAAACTTTGAATCTTTAAGGAGCTAATTTACCCAAAATGTTTTGTCCAGATTTTTCCTTAATTTGGGTGATTTAATTAAATAAAAGAAAGGTGAAAAACTACTTTTTAACTTTCATAACTACTTTTCTCTAATTTTCTTTCATTCCTTTTTCTCTCAAAATCCTATCATCCAAACACCATTTCTCCAGAAAAATTCACTTTGATTTTACTTCAATTGATGAGATTTCCATCACTCATTGGTTTCTAATCAATCTTGCAACAAATCCTTTTTATTTCCACATTGTATTTTCATGGAAATGTGCCCAAATCAAGGAGAAATCATCTTTTAGAGGTAAGATTGTTCTTCTCCTCTAAATACTCAGTTCTTTACTGAAATTCCCAAGTTGTCAATCCTTTATTAAAGTTTTATAATTGGTTTTAATGATTAGACATAAGATTTTGGCTTAAAACTCAAGATTTTGGAAGAGATCTTGAGGATTTTCGTTGTAATTGGTTGGGCTCTGCTTTGAGATAGTTTTATATTGTATTTTGAATGTTAAATGATGTTAGAAATGAGGTTTTATCCATCCAAATCCGAATATGTTGTGTTTCCTAAGTTTTTGCCTATGAAAATGGTGGTTTTTGAGGTGTTTTAGATGTTCTATTATAGCTGGAGGTATAAGGACGCGTTTATGGTTGTTTTAGATGTTAATTGATGTTTAGAAATGTTTAGAAGTGATTGATCTTGGTTGGGTTAAGTTTTGGAAGAGTTTGGAGGTGATTTCAGTTGTGTTTGGTAGCCGAAATGTTGGGTTTAGGTAGAGCAGCGAGTTTTGGAGTGTTGGCTGAAGATTTCAATGCATGATGATGCATTGAAGTTTTATAATTGGTTTATAATTGGTTTGGAGTTTTATTAAAGTTTTATAATTGGTTTTAATGATTAGACACAAGATTTTGGCTTAAAACTCAAGATATTGGAAGAGATCTTGAGGATTTTCGTTGTAATTGGTTGGGCTCTGCTTTGAGATAGTTTTATATTGTATTTTGGATGTTAAATGATGTTAGAAATGAGGTTTTATCTATCCAATCCCGAATAGGTTGTGTTTCCTAAGTTTTTGCCTATGAAAATGGTGGTTTTTGAGGTGTTTTTGGTGTTCTATTATAGCTGGAGGTATAAGGACGAGTTTATGGTTGTTTTAGATGTTAATTGATGTTTAGAAATGTTTAGAAGTGATTGATCTTGGCTGGGTTAAGTTTTGGAAGAGTTTGGAGGTGATTTCGGTTGTGTTTGGAAGCCGAAATGTTGGGTTTAGGTAGAGCAGCGAGTTTTGGAGTGTTGGCTGAAGATTTCAATGCATGATGATGCATTAATCCTCTGCTTTTGTGTGTCTAAAACAGGGAAGACATCTTCAGACACTTTTGGAGTTGATCCAGAAGCTTAATTGGTGTTTCGGAAAGCAAGCCAAATGAAATCGGTGAGTGCGGTTGGGTTAGAAGTCCATGAGGACAAAAATACAAGGTTTGGGTATTTAGGAGAGGTTTGAAACACCTTCATAAATCCGGAAGTAAGTATGGCTTAATTTGGTCTCTCTAAAGTGGTGTTTGCCCTAAAATGCTTTTACATGCTCATGGTTTGAGATTGTTAAATTCCTACTGTTTTTATGCATGTTTTAGAGCATGAGATTATGCTTGTAGAGATGCCATGAGATGGCATGTTGCATTGAGTACATTTGAGCTTTTGGTTTGAAGCAAAGTGTGACTTATGATTTGAAATGTGGTGAGAAAACCTTTGAGTTATATTGCATGAAAAACAGTAGGTGAGATGATATTTTAACACATTATATTGGATGTTGAGAAACTTACCGGATATAATTGATCGATCAATAGTATGAGAGTGCACTATAAACTAAAAATTCGTACGTGTTCTTTGGTAAGCCAAAGGGAGATATTCTGATGATGGGCATTCCATCGGGTAGGACTTGGTGAAATACCCAAGCTTTGTGGCGATGTGAGATTTCGTTATGTGAGTACGGTGATGACAGATTCCACCGAAAGTTGTGTTGCTAGACAAGTGAGTACGGTGTTGCGAGATTCCACCGGAAGAGTCTAGTGTAGAAATGTGTCCGCATATCCATGTATTAATGAGATGCTAAATGCCAATATAAATGACGAAATGGTTTTTGTTATACATGTACATTTGATGAAATGATTTATGCTATGAGTTATGCATATGTGTTTTGTTAGAAAATGCTTTGACAATACAAGCATGTGAATGGCTTTGCCATGAGATTTGCATTGGTTTTAATACATGAGATAGATTGAAGGTACATGTGTTTTCAATGAGTTTTGCTTAAAAGTTTTCCAAGCATGAGAAAGAGACGAGCATGTGGTTTAAAAGCTTTGATGAAAGTATTTTCTAAATGTTCATTATTGTGTTGGTTTTCATTAGAGCATACCTCACTAAGCATTTGTGCTTACGCTCTCTTTTACCAATAATGTAGATAATTGAGGTATTTCCGGGCATCAAGGAAGCTAAGTTCATCCAAGGGAATCCAAGCTCATGTATGGTGAAGTTTTCATACACTATTAGTTTTGATAAATTGGCAATGGGAAACCAAGATTTGTTTTGGGAGATGCGTTAAACTCCCTAAGGTTGTGGCATGTTTGTCTTGGTTGGTTTGAATTGTAAATGGCCTTAATTACTTGATTTGAGGTTGGATTGCCTATTTGTGATTTGATAATAGGAAGCATGCCTCTAGACTTGTGAGTTTTCATGTTTGATGATATGAATGTGTTAGGGAGTCCTAAATATGTATCATATATGCTTTTTTGACTTGTTGGCATGATTAGATGCTCATTAGGATGAGTTTGAATAGGTTTTTGGGTGAAAGACTAGTCCTTGCTGCAGTTTCTGGGCAAACCGTATCGAAACACTCTCTGGTGTTTCGAAATGGGAAAGTGTTGCTCTAGCGTTTCGATACGGCATGTAGGTGTTTCGGAACAGGTTACCGTTGGTCACATATTTGAATGGTTCTGAAGTTTGCATGTTTTACATTTTAGTCCCAAATGTTGAGATTGCAATTGTATGAGCTTGAGATGTCCATTAAAGATGAAATTTGGCAGGGAAGCATGTAACATGACTAATTTCATATTGGTAACCTTACAATCAATAAGGACTTTCTAATTTACGGAAATTACAGTTTGGTCCCCAAATTTGTATATTGTGCAATCGAGTCCCTATATATTACCCAACCGATGTGCCTTTGTCTATCGTATATCGTGAGTGCTCACTTAGGGTTAACAAGCATCTAGACAAGTTTAAAAAGGAAAAAAAGGGTCGTGAATCAAGGTTGACTTTCGGGTTGACTTTGGTTTTCCCCGTGTAATGTTCGTAGTTCGGGTCATTCGTCTAGGCCGGGCTAAGGGGGTTACATGCATCATCGGGCAACAGTCTGTTGGGTGTTCTGGTCTCGTACATATACCGTAAAGCTTGGCTGTAATTTTTTTACCTGCAGCAATAGAATGAACTATGTCAGCCAACTTATCAATTTTATTTTCTAGAACAATTACCACATTAACTCGCTAAGACGGTTCAGTTGAATGGTGAAACTGTTGCGAGTTGGATGCCGTAGTCGTTATTAAAGTTTGAGTCGCTGTTGGGTTCATGTTGACAAGTGCTCCTGCACTTCCTGCATCAACTACCTTCATGTTCATAGGCGTTGAACCCTCGTAGAAATACTAGAGGAGTGTTTGTTCGGACAAACCATATTGAGGACAACTGACGCACATCTTCTTGAAGCGTTCCCAATAGTCGTACAACGATTTGATATCCTTTTGTCAGATACTTAAGATACTTCTCCTAAGTTCGCTTACCTTGACTGCTGGAAAGAACCCGCCAAGAAATAAACGAGCCATATCAATCCAGGTCATAAGAGAATTAAAAGGAAGATCAAATAGCCAATCTTTGGCAATATCAAATAAAGAAAAAGGAAAGGCTCGAAGTTTAATTTGATCTTCGAAAACTCCCTGCGGTTTTGTACTTAGACAAACCATGTGAAACTCCTTAAGATGCTTGTGGGGGTTCTCAGAGGGCAAGCAGTGAAATTTTGGTAGAAGATGAATAAAACGGTCTTCAATTGGAATGGCGTTTCACCATTCGGGAAGGTTATGCACAATTGCTGGTTTTCATTCAGTGCCCTAGTCAGTTGTTGGATTGTTTGTTCGCCTGCCATTGGATTTTGTTCTTCGTTGGTATTCTCATAGTGAGTTGTCAATTGAGATGCTAGCTCAAGATCTCATTGTAACCTTTGTTGGCACAATCTATTTTCCTTCTCTCATTTTTTTTGTGCATTCTGGCGTCATGCAAATGCTTCGATCTCTGGGATGTAGCGTGATGGTTCTACCGGATTCTTCATGTTCATAAACAAACAAAAATAATCAGTAAAGTTTTGCTAAAGTCTCCGGCAATGGCGCCAATTTGACACGTATCATTTACGTGTCAAAAATAATTCCTTCTTCTCAAATAATAAATAAATAAATAAATTTAAATGTAGTAAAAGAGAAGTAAGGGTCGATCCCACATGGTCTAAGAAACTTCCTGATTATATTCGCTTGATCTCTGAGCGCAGAAGTGAATTGAGTATTATCAAGTGAAAAAAGGGGTTGTAAAATAAACAAGAAGACCAAGGAATTAAAGCGAAGTTTAGAAAGAAAGAAATTCAATGTATTTATATCAGCCTTAGGCTTTGGCTTTGACTCACTTTAATCAGATCATTGGAAAATATTTTTACTTCGGGATTCATGTCAGTTAATTGCCTACAAGGGTCAATCCTTGAGACTATGTTTTTGTAACCGAATACCCAAGTTCTATCTTTGATATCGATTTACAAAGTTGATCTAGTCAACAACAATGTTGTAGATCAAAATTGTTTAAGTTCAATAAAAACCAGCTCGAATCTTGTTATCTCAATAATAACGGTTTCGATCTCAGTTTTCCTTAGTAATCAATTTACTAAGTGTGTTCCCAGGAAGTCGAATGTGCCTCAATAGTTGATCCTTCCTCCCACATATTAACCGAAAATCATATTTCGAATAAAGTCAATCTTTTTTTCGAAAATCGTTTTGGTTTGAAGTTTAGCTTTTGAAAACTGAAACAGATTCCCGAATTTTTGAAAGCGCTTTTCAATCCTCTCGTTGTATTTGAGTCATTGTTGTAGCCCACGGCTTATGGAAAATTTAGCTATGCATGATT
Source organism: Hibiscus tridactylites (assembly GCA_958450335.1). NCBI lineage: Eukaryota > Viridiplantae > Streptophyta > Magnoliopsida > Malvales > Malvaceae > Hibiscus > Hibiscus tridactylites. The sequence goes on along the minus strand of OY288289.1, from coordinate 41,935,839 downwards.
ATTTAATTAGCCATGATTAGCATCATTTTCAAAAGAAAATAAAGTAAAGAAAATAAAATAAAAACTGAAAGAGAAAAGGATTTTATAAAACTCAAGTAGAAACAAGAGAATAACAAATGATGAGATGATCTGAGTCTTACCCCAAGAAGGTATTTATACTAGTCTAAAACCCTAGAAATTACCTAAATGATAAGAGATAAGATAATAAATTCAAATTACAAAAGATTAATCCTAAGAGATAATTCCTAAAAAGTATTTAAATTAAATAAAAGAGATAAATCCCAACTCTTTATCCAAATCCTGGTCGATAAGCTATCATCCTGAATCCGATAAGCTATCGAAATATCCGGATAAGCTTTCACTTCTACCGCCACATCATCATTCGATCCTCACTGTTGTTGATGTCATTCTCACGTGTTGCTGACATCATCCGCTAACGTGTCGCCGAGTCAGTGTATTCATGCCTCAATTCATGCCCACTAATCTGGCCATGAATCTAGAAAACTTGAAGATTTCGACCTTTTTCGTAATATTTCGTAGCAGCGAGGTCATGTACATAAATCACGTAATGAGCCAGAATTCTTAATCACAAAGCAACCAATTCAGCATAATTAGCATGAAAATATTGACCAAACTAGCTACTCATCACTAGCTAAGGTAAGCAATGCATGCATACTACTTGTCACTTGAAATGAAAGTATGATTACATGACTTGAATGCTTGCTACTTGATATGAAAGCATAATTACATGACTTGAATGCTTGCTACTTGAATTTAAATCTTGTTAAATGAATGAAAGCTTGACTTGAAAATGATAAAGACCTTGGTTACTAATTAGTCATAGATTGTAAGGCATGCCTAGAGTCTAGAGCTTATATGTAATTTTGGGTAGACTATGGTCTAGGGCTAAGCCCTTAAATGGCGACAGTAGGAGGGATGTATTGTTGGTCATTTGGTGACGGTAGGAGGGAAATGACCGATACTAAATGTACCATCATGTGGCGACAATTTGGTTGGTGACTCGATTTCCAGAATTAACTAATGAACCAAGGCAAAATGTGCTAAATAAGCAAGATAATGATTGTGATGTCTTGGAAACTTGACATGATTCTTGATAAAGCTTGATATGAGTCTTGATAAGCTTGATGATACTTGATAATTCGTGATAAAGCATGACATGATCCTTGTTGGTTGATATTAATATGCCATGACTATGTAATGTTTACTTGAGAATGAAGCATGATCCTTGTTTTTTGATATGGATGCCATTCGAACGGATTGGTGTGAAGTATTCTATATGATGATTATTATGAGTTGATGATATGTCTTCTTGCTTCTTGTTATGATTGCATACTTGAGAACTTACCTAGGTGACTTAAACCTTAAGCCTAGTTAGGTTATACTTGTCTTGATGATTAAGAAATCTAACTTGATAATCTACTAGCTATCTCACTAAGTACACAAGTGTACCTATTACTCTCATCTTCCTTCTTCCTAAATAACAGGTTAAAAGTAATTTAAAGCCACATTTCTTGAGCACGAAACAAGGACACCCTTGAGCTCCAAGTATTGTTATTTGTACTTGTTTTGTAATTTCTCCTAGTGGTGGCCTTAGTGATTTAAATGGTCATGTTTAAGCATGTAGATGTAAAATTGGATTTGTATATGTATATATATATATATATATATATGATTTTTGTAAACTTTGGCACTTGGCTTGTATAAACTTTAAAGAGCAATGAAGTGCTCTAATGTGTATGGTTGATGACATATATATATATGAATGTCTTGTTGCTCAATTTCATGATCTTAAATAAGTGAAAAAGTGGACTAATTGTATGTGTATTTGTGTATGTATACCTATGCTGCCATGTAAGTGAATGAAGTGAAAAGTGGACTATTTTAAGATACATGTGATGCCTTATGGAGTAAAATTTAGTGATGTACTTGTAGGTAGTTTGAGTGAATGTCATGCTTAATGTTAAGGCATAGAGGTTGTATGCTAGCTTAATGTGAAAACATTTGTATGATAAGTGAACAAGGATCACCTAATTAAGAATGTGTTTGAGATGGTTGAACCATGCTATGCTAATTTCGAATAATACATGATCTAGGGACTACAAGTTAGCTTGGGTGAATGTTTAATATGTATGTTTGAGTATACTATTTGAATGATCCCCTAATTGGTTGAGATTGATGTGTGGTACGCCTTTCTTTATCTTGATCGAATGAAGTTTGGACCTAAGGGGATGCATGTTAGTTTGTGAGATTACCGTGTATGATTAGAATTCCTTGAACCGATTGCTTTTCATTCAAATTCCATGGTCTTCTTGATTGCTTAAGTTATTCGAATATAACCCTTGTTTGTATGAAGCGTGCTTGATATGTTTAAGTTGAATGATGTTAAATTATTAAAGATTCCATGTTAGTCCATTCGAATGCCTCTTGAATAATTGGAGAGCTTGATTATCATGTTTAAAGAAATGAATGGTAACCTAAAGACTAGATGAAGCATGGTAAACAAATGAATTAGTAGTTACTTGATTATTAAGTAATAGCCTTCGTATAAATGAAGTAATCTTGAAACGTGATAGTTAACAAAACTCATCTATTAGTGATGAGTTATAAGAAGAAAATTTGTAATTTACTCCCAAATTCCATGCCTTCAATGGCTTGTTTTGTTTGATCATGCCATGTTAATCGGTAAATTAACGTTCCTTGCATGGGTTACTACTAAACCGGGCGAGGGGTGTTACAAGAGTGGTAATCAGAGTTTCTGGTTAATTGATTCTAGGACTCATGCATCATGTAGTATTACTTGTGCCACCTAGGAGATAAATTTATATTGAGTTTGTATCCTTTATTAAACTAATTCCTCTATTTCTTGTTTGAAATAGAACATGTCCGAAACTCATCTAGCTCGGGATGATGAAAGTCTCGTAGGCTCATCAAATAAAGGGGATATCATGAGTATGGAGCAGAATCCTCTGCAACAACAAGCTCAACCCCGAGCACAAACTGTTACTGCTCAATAGGAAGCCCCGACTATCAATCATGTGCAGCAGGAATGTTTCAAAAGCATGAATGAGATATTCGACCATCTCATGACTACTCTTAAACAAGACCATCTAATTCCTCCTCTCGTCGCTGCAATTGCTAGAGACCCGATCGAAAAATTAGCTAAACATCGAGCCTACACCTTCACCGGTACTGACGAAACCAATCCTGAAGTAGCCGAGCACTAGCTCGAGGCTACCACTCAAATACTTACCAAGGAACTCCAGTGTTCAGATGAGCACTAGTATGCATGTGTTGTGGCACTCTTGGCTGACGAAGACTTAAGTTGGTGGGAAACCACCATTCTAAAAGTCCTGGCCGAGAAAATCACCTAGGAATTCTTTGTAGAAGAATTCAAGAAGAAGTACATGAGCGAACAATACCTTGATGAACGCTAAAAACTTTTCTTGTATTTGAAGCAAGCTGATCTTCCCATAAAGCAATATGTGGCCGATTTCATCAAATACTATAAGTATGGCTCGGAATATATCAAGAATGAAACCGACAAATGCATAATGTTCATTGATGGCTTGAACGATGAGCTTAGCCCGATCTTTGTAGCTCTTGGGATCACAGACTTCCGAAGTCTAGAAAACATGGCTATTGCAACTAAAGCTAAGAGTAAGGCTGTTGAACGAAGGATGGGTGGTGGTCATGGAAGCGACAAAAGGCCTAAACATGATGATAAGCCTCTGTGGAAGTCGAAGAATGCTAAACACCACAAGGAGAACTCTTCTTCTCATACTCATGCTCAAAGTGGTGACTTTATACCGAGACCTCAATCGGTAAATAAGACCTCAACATCGGTTATCTCTGTCAATAGCACGGGGAATTTTGGAAGATCCAATCAAGCTCCTACATGCAAATTATGTCATAAGCTTCACTCTGAGCAATGCAGATCCCAGTCTAATCTATGCTATCTTTGTTGTGGTTCCGATCACTACATCAAGGATTGCCCACAAAATCCTAACAAGCTTCTGTGCCAAGCTCTAGTGAATGCTAATTCTGCACCTTCTAACCAGAACAAGGGCCTGAGACAAGATCAATTCGAGAACCAGAACAATGGTAGAGGATCTCACTCTAATGCACATACCCATCAGGAATCACGAGCTCCTAGTCGAATATACCATATTCATGGCAAAGGTGAAGAGGAAGCAATTGATGTAAATGCAGTTACAGTTGAATTAAATTCAAGTCCTGCTTATGCTTTAATTGATATGGGATCAACCCATTCTTTCATATACTCTTTTATACTTGATAAACTATACGTGAAACCTGAGCTTGTGAAATCAAGCCTTGTAGTTTCGACCCCAATAGGGGGACTATGCCTTTTAACTTGCTTTGCAAAAAAAAAAAACTATTACCATTCAAAATAGTACATTCCCTATAGACTTATATGTCTTGCCTTTTGTGAGTTGCATCTAGTGTTGGGACTAGATTGGCTAGGGAAACACCAAGCTTGGGTAGATTGCCAAAACCAGAGGCTTTACCTCTGGGGATTAGGTAAAGAGTCCATCCTTTTGATCAACAACAAGCCCACTTGTATCTTTTCTAAAATGAATCTACAAGATAATTCTGACTTCAGGTTACCTAATATTCTTGTTATATCTGATTTCATCGATTTTTTCCAGAGGAACTCCTCGATCTTCCCCCGACACGAGATGTAGAGTTCAGGATCGATGTCCAACCTGGTACAAGCCAGTGTCCATCACGCCCTATAGGATGACATCTATTGAACTTAAGGAGCTTCAAAAGCAACTACAAGAACTTCAGGACAGAGGCTTCATACGACCTAGTTTTTCATCATCGGGTGCACTAGTCTTAATTGTGAAGAAGAAAGAAGGCACGGTGAGACTATGCAACGATTACCGGCAATTGAATTAACTCACCATCAAGAACAAATACCCCTTGCCTAGGATCAAAGATCTATTAAACAAATTCAAAGATGTTGTAGTGTTTTCTAAGATCGATCTTCGGTCAGGTTACTACCAAATGAAGGTGAAGGAAGTAGACGTGTCTATGACAGCCTTTCACATACAATATGGTCACTTTGAATTTCTTGTATTGCCATTCGGGTTGACGAATGCCCCGACTCCATTCATTGACCTCATGAATCGAGTCTTCAAGCCTTATATTTATAAGTTCATGGTCGTGTTCATCGACGACATCTTGGTCTATTCCCGAAACAAGGAGGAACACTCGAAGCACCTCCGAATTGTCTTGCAAACCCTTCGAGAACACCAGCTTTATGCAAAGTTCTCCAAGTGTGAATTGTGGTTTCCTGAAGTTTCATTCCTCGGCCATGTCATCTCTGTGGAAGGAATCAAAGCAGACTCAAGCAAAATCCAGTCTATTTTGGATTGGAAACCTCCGAAGAATATAAGTGAGGTCAAAAGCTTCCTCGATTTAGCGGGCTATTACTAATGATTTATTAAAGGATTCTCAACTCTAGCTTTGCCTTTAACCAAGCTTCTTCGAAAGGAGACACCCTTCGAATGGTTCGAGAAGCAACAACGAAGCTTCGACCAACTCAAGCAAGCCTTGACCCATGCCCCAGTTCTTATCCAACCTGAATCGAGAAAGGAATTCACAGTCTATAGTAATGTCTCACACTTCGAGCTTGGATTGCAAGACAAGAATGTAGTATCATGTGCATCAAGGCCAATGAAACCTCATGAGCTCAATTATCCCACTCATGACCTCGAATTGGCTGCCATCGTATTCACTCTAATGATTTGGAGGCACTACTTGTACGGTGAGAAGTGCTATCTATTCATCGATCATAAAAGCCTCAAGTACCTCCTCACTCAAAAGGATTCAAATTTGAGGCAAAGAAGATGGCTTGAACTACTCAAGGATTACGATCTAGTAATCGATTATCACCCCGGGAAGGCCAACGTAGTCGCCGACGCACTAAGTCGCAGACCTTACTCGTGTAACTCTTAAATCTAAGCCTTTAGATTACTTCATTTGAACTAAGCTTCTTTGGGTCCTCTAACACCTAATCGAAATAGGCCTCACCTATTCAGTGAAGTAGCAATTTGATATAGGCCTTTCTTGCCTTGCAAGAAAGCATTCGAATGATGCCTTGCCCGTTAAGCAATTACTTGAAATCATTCTGAGTGATCTTGTTTATCCATTCGTAGCTACTCCGGCTATCAATGCTCATTTCTATTTATCTAAGGAACAGAAATTCATGTTCGAACTTTAGATTCAGTCTAGCTTAATCTCGGGGATTAAAGACCTCCAACAAACTGACCTTGAACTTCAAGATATTATCTCAAAGCTTGAATCAACTCCCAATTATGAATTCTCCATTCATTCGAATGGCTTACTCTACTTCAAGGATAGGGTATGTATCCCTAATAATGAAGAGTTAAAAAGGGAAATCTTGCAAGAAGCCTATCAAAGAACCTTCTCGATTCACCTTGGATCGGTGAAGATGTACAAGGATTTTAAGCCACTCAATTGGTGGCCCGGTATGAAGGAGGCTATCACAAACTTCGTGTCTAAGTGCCTTACTTGTCAAAGAATCAAAGTTGAACATAAAGTTCCTATGGGAATACTCCAACCCATTTAATTGCCTCAATGGAAGTGGGATAGGATCACCATAGACTTCGTGAGTGGTCTACCTTGCACACCAACGAAGAATGATGCAATGTGGGTTATAGTTGATCGGTTTACCAAATAAACCCACTTTATCCCTATTCAAATCACTCAAAGCCTGGATGCTCTAGTCGACCTTTACATTCGTGAAGTGATACGCTTGAACAGAGTTCCTACATCGATAATCTCCGATCGAGACTCTAGATTCATTACTCGTTTCTAGAAATCCTTGCAGAAAGCTCTTGGAACTAAAACGAACTTGAGCACAGCCTTCCATCCTCAAAGTGATGGCCAATCTGAACGAGTAATACAATTATTCGAAGACATGCTAAAAGCTTTTATAGTATACTTCGGGAAAAACTGGGAGAAGTCTTTACCCCTCGTAGAGTTTGCCTACAATAACAGCTACCAAATTTCGATCCAGATGGCTCCATTTGAAGCCTTATGTGGTAGTAGATGTAGAACAACATTGTGTTGGTCTAAATTGGGTGAGAACAAGGTACTTGGACCATTCGAAATCCTTGAAAGGATTGGTCCGGTGGCTTATCGATTGGCACTCCCGAGTGAGTTCGATAAGATCCACAATGTTTCCATGTCTCAATGCTAAGAAGATACCAATCCAACCCCTCTCATATCCTAGAACTTGGAGAGGTAGAACTGAATCTGAAATTGTCCTATGAAGAAGAACCAGTCCAAATCCTCGATAGAGAAGTTAAAAGACACCGGAACAAGTCAATCTCCCTCGTAAAAGTCCTCTAGAGGAACCACAAGGTGGAGGAAGCCACCTGTGAACCTGAGGATACAATGAGGAGTCAATATCCTCAATTGTTTAACTTATGTAAATTCGAGGGCGAATTTAAATTAAGGGGGAGAATTGTAACACCCCAAATAGGGTTTATTGGTATTATGGCTACTAATCATGAATTTAACTAAGTTTAATTAAACCTTAATTAGAAAGGATTAAGGTTATAGTTAAAAGAAAAGAGAAGTGAAAACCGAGAAAGGACTAAATTAATAAGAAAGCAAACATTAATAATAAGAATTAAGGACTACATTGGAAGAATTCGCAATGCAATGCCAAATTTTAAAATAAAAAGAAGGGAGAATTGGTTAGTGACCAAAATTGAAGGAAAAGCAAAGTGAGGTACCAAATTAAAAGGGGCTAAAATGCATAGTTTACAAACTTAAGGTTTCCATGCTAATTAGAATTTAAAGAGTGGGCATTACATGTGCCCACCCTCTCTCCCCTTGATCGGCCTCTAAGGGTGGGTAAACCCCATCTCTTTCCTCACTTAACCAAAATAGAATTAGAGAAAGTGAGAGAGAAAATGAGAGAGAAAGCTTGGTGGCCATGGAGAATTCTTGAAATAGAGAGCTAAAGGGAGTTAGTTAGCACATTCTAAGGTAATCACATCCTAACTTCTTTAATTTCATGCTTGTATACATGAGATATTGAGCTTGCACGCTACTGGAAATTTAGTTTAGTGTTGTATCTAAGCTAAATAAACGGTTAAGTTACTAGAAATGAAGAATTAAACTTGTAATGGACATAGGTAATGTGAATAAGACTTGAAAGTGATAAACGCATGTTCATGCATGCTTGAACATGAACAATAGATGCTGGAAAATTTTATATATGGCTTGAAATTGCTCATAACTTGTTAGAATATGGTAACATGTATGAAAATGAAAATGGAGCTATGTGGGACTGTTTTACTAGGTAACACAGTGCACATATGTTAATTGGGGAAAATGGGCAACATGCTCTGTTTTAACATGGGTAAAAATTGATTAAGATCAATCTAGACATGTTAGAAAATGATTTGACACTAAATTGGCTTCTTAAAAATCTTGTACATGATATTTTAGTAGCTTGAAATGAATGTTGGTAAAATCTGCCCAGAATGTTCTATTTTGGGCAGTAACTTAAAAAATTCACCAAAAATCACACACTGGGAATAAGGGTTAAAATTTTGTGGATTGTACTTTTGTATGTCTACTTTCACTAGGAGAGAACGGAATCCAATTCTGGACTCTGTGCTAAAACTATAAATAAAATGGATGGACAATGCAAGCTGTCTAAAATCAGTGGATACCCTAACTTAAAGTAATAAACTGTATCGATTGGTTGGGCACAAAAATGTAGGTTTTATATCATTTTAAAGAGGATTTAATAATCTTTCTAACGGTGTAAAGTATCGAAATTACGATATATTGTTTAGGAGAAATGCTAGTTTAAAGTGAATGTGTGCAAACTGCCAAGCAGTAGTGGCCTAGACAATTTGACATTGTTTTATTGCCTAATATGAAACTGTCTTGAAAAATAGTTTTGGGACCTTAATGCTGTCCAACACGGCCTTAAACTAAGCCTAAGGTAGTCTTGAAATTAAAATGGATTCAAGTATGAAAAATTGTAAGGAAAAGCAGTAGCTAAAGTAGGGTAAACATTGTACTTTGCTTTTATGTATGTATAAATTGTGTGCATATACTAATGTACAATTGTTGTACATTTGCTAGAACCATATGAGAATTGTGTGGAGGAAGAGAGGGTTGATCAAGCAAAGAGCAAAGGAAGGGAATTTGGATAAGAGATCAACATTAAGCTTGGAGATTGTGAGTATAGCTCCCTTAGGGTTAGGACTTTAGGTCCTAACCAATCCTTTATTATTGATATGCCATATAAATTGATTAATTGCAAACTCGGAAAAATAAAGGAAGAAAGAATAACTTGCTTGATAACATTGTTTGCTACCATGATTTGTTTGATTGTTTGATGCCATGCTAGGTATTTATCCTTGTTCTGGTAATTTCTTTGTAAATGCATGTTCATCTTGCACAGCTTGGAAATGCCTAAGGTAAGAATAAGGCACGCCGCTTTGGAAATGCCAAATGTATGAAGTAGGCACGCTGCTTGCTAGCTAAGGTATGCAATGCATGCATACTGCTTGTCACTTGAAATGAAAGTATGATACATGACTTGAATGCTTGCTACTTGATATGAAAGCATGATTACATGACTTGAATGTCTGCTACTTGAATGGAAATCTTGTTAAATGAAGGAAAGCTTGACTTAAAAATGATAAAAACCTTGGTTACTAGTTAGTTATAGGTTGTAAGGCATGCCTAGAGTCTAGAGCTCATATGTATTGTTGGGTGGACTACGATCCAGGGCTAAGGCCCTTAAATGGCGACAGTAGGAGGGATGTATTGTTGGTCAATTGGTGACAATAGAACAGAAATAACTGATACTGATGTACCATCTTGTGGCGACAGTTTGGTTGGTGACTCGATACCTAGACTTAACTAATGAACCATGGCAAAATGTGCTAAATAAGAAAGATAATAATTGTGGTGTCTTGCAAACTTGACATGATTCTTGATAAAGCTTTATATGAGTCTTGATAAGCTTGATTATACTTGATAATTCTTGATAAAGCATGACATGTTCGTGTTGGTTGATACTAATATGCCATGACTATGTAATGTTTACTTGAGATTGAAGCATGATCCTTGTTTTTTGATATGGATGCCATTTGAACGTCTTGGTGTGAAGTATTATATATGATGATTATTATGAGTTGATGACATGTCTTCTTGCTTCTTGTTATGATTGCATACTTGAGACCTTACACAGGTGATTTAAACCTTAAGCCTAGTTAGGTTGTACTTGTCTTGATAATTAAGAAATCTAACTTGATAATCTACTTGCTATCTCACTAAGTATAGAAGTGTACTTATTACTCTCATCTTTCTTCTTCCTAAATAACAGGTTAAATGTACTTTAAAGCCACGTTTCTTAGCCCAAAACAAGGACAGCCTTGAGATACAAGTATGGATATTTGTAATTGTTTTGTAATTTCTCCTAGTGGTGGCCTTAGTGATTTAAATGGTCAGGTTTAAGCATGCAAATGTAACCTTGGATTTGTATATGTATGTATATATGATTTTTGTAAACTTTTGCACTTGGCTTGTATAAACTTTAAAGAGCAATGAAGTGCTCTAATGTGTATGGTTGATGACATATATATATATATATATATATATATATATATATATGAATGAATGTCTTGTTTCTCGATGTCATGATCTTAAATAATTGAAAAAGTGGGCTGATTTTATGTGTATTTGTGTATGTATACATATGCTTCCATGTAAGTGAATGAAGTGAAAAAGTGGATTGTTTTAAGATACATACATGTGCTGCCTTATGGAGTAAAATTTATTGAAGTACTTGTAGGTAGTTTGAGTGAATGTCATGCTTAGTGTAAAGGCGTAGAGGTTGTATGCCAGCTTAATGTGAAAACATTTGAATGATAAGTGAACAAGGATAACCTAATTAAGAATGAGTTTGAGATGGTTGAACCATGATACGCTAATTTTGAATAATGCATGAACTAGGGACTACATGTTAGCTTGGGCGAATGCTTAATATGTATGTTTGAGTATACTATTCGAATGATCCCCTAGTTGGTTGAGATTGATGTGTTGTATGCCTATCTATATCTTGTTCGAATGAAGTTTTGACCTAATGGGATACATGTTAGTTTGTGAGATTACCATGTATGATTGGAATTCAAATGCCATGGTCTTCTTGATTGCTTAAGTTATTCGAATATGACCTTTGTTTGTATGAAGCGTGCTTGTTATGTTTAACTCGAATGATGTTAAATTATTAAAGATTCCATGTTAGTCCATTTGAATGCTTCTTGAATAATTGGTGAACTTGATGATCATGTTTAGAGAAATGAATGGTAACCTAAAGACTAGATGAAGCATGGTAAACAAATGAATTAGTAGTTACTTGATTATTAAGTAATAACCTTCTTATAAATGAAGTAATCTTGAAACATGATAGTTAATAAAACTCATCTATCAGTGATGAGTTATAAGAAGAAAATTTTTAATTTACTCCTAAATTCATATCTTGAATGCCTTGTTTTGTTTGATCATGACATGTTTATCGATAAATTAACGCTCCTTGATTGGGTTACTACTAACCCGAGCGAGGGGTGTTACAGGTCATTAATCGAATACAATGTCTTTAATCTAATACAAGTTATTTGATAAATGAAATTCTGTAATACTATTAATATCAACATCAAGCATGCCCCAAACCAAGCATTCAACATTTGCAATACTATATAATCATAGTAGGCACATCATTCAAAGACATAACAACAAAACCATAAAACCAAACTATGAGTCTTACTTAAATATTTACAAGCCATATGAGGATTTAACAAAATAAAAGCCATTCTAAATATAGACTAGTGCCACTTTCTAGGAGTCTAAAATGTAAATACAAAACATACATAATTGAGCTTTAGTGACCTTGTTGTGCTCCCGAACTTCGACAAGTCTCAAGTTGACCTGAAACACAAGATGAGTTATTAATATAGTTAACTTTACACCAATAACAACGTGAGTGTAATCAATTTAAGTAGACTATTTCTAGATCAAATCGATGGATGTATAACAATGTAATCTCAAGGTTACATTCTTGTAACATGCAAGTAATACAATCAAGCTCACGGCTCATCTACCAAATGGTACTAATTCCTCATGACATTTCTCTAGTGTTTTCAATCCACAACAAGCTCCTAAATAGCGGTTACAGTCTTGGTATATCCAAGCAATCACATTCTATTGGGTTTACAATATCAATTTCGAATTCTTTACGATCAAGCAACTAAATGGTTGTAAGGTTATAGCGTTGACTAGCACTAATCCTAGAAAATAATTCTCATGTAGAGACAATCAACAAGCAATGGTGAATACACCCATTGAAATTCATCTTATGTTGATTTTAATCAAGGGTAGTTTAGTGCCAACAAGGGACCGTAGTTCGGAACAAGCTGAGCTCAGGAAATTGGCATGCCAAACAAGCTAGGAAGATACAAATCGAGGCTTTAAATTATATTTCCAGAATTTCATTCTAGACTTATGAGTCAATGATGTTGCTTAATTGTTTATTTTTAACAATCCTATGACCATAGGTCCAAATGAAACACACGTGCTTGTTACAACTAGATGTATAATTGAACTAAACCATCGTTAGTAAAATGCCAGTCACTTGGGCCTTTATCTTGCCAAGATTTGCAATTCAGCGTAAGCAAACAAGACAACAAGTCTCAAGGCAATATAAATCAACTTATAATCCATAATAACTTCATGATTAATTTAAAATATAATTTACACTCACAATTCCCTTCCAATCTAAGGTTGGTCATGAATTGATATCCCCTTCAGTCTATTGTCAATTTGATCTTCCATAGCCCTCTTTCCTTCAATTACTTCTTGGTCTATCAAAATAGTAAAATTTTTAGACCGCTTGAGCAAATCATGTATACATTGCTTCGATTTCGATCATTCCTACCAAGAATTTAAATCTCATATATATATATAATTGGTCATTTAGATTCAACCATTTTAATAATATATTAGGACCTCATTTCATCTCTCATTAAGGTCTTGATTGTATTTCATTTGTTTGATACTACCATGTTACTCAACATGCCATTATTAATCAAACATTGGACTCTACAACAGTTCTTAAAAGACTGTCGAAACAGGGCATCCAAAACTAATACTTTCATTGCTAACTCAAATTTGTCCCTAAACACATTATAGTTGTTCCTCTTTCAATTTATACTATGAACACAATTCCAACACTTCTCTAATTCCTCAAACTAGCAGTCCAAACATAGAAGTTTTACTAACAATTTCTACAAGAACAATCCCCAATAAATCGGACATTACAACAAAATTGGGTGACTATAATTCATAACCTCTTCTTTATCAATTCAATGATTCAAGTATAATCCTATATACATCTCTACCTTCCTAACATGCTATCATTTCGAATACACTAACCGAACCATTCTATTCGTACAAACACTTAAATTTACCATCTATTTCGTCACCTAAGAATTTCAACCTTCAAAGTGAAAGAATTTAAAGAAACCATCACCAAAGTAGAATTCATGCTTTCTTCTATAAAAAAATCAAGGATTCGAATGGAGAAGAATAACGTTTACCTTCAATGTAATCTTCACAAACTTAACAATTCTCTAATCATCTCAACACAGAGTCCTCCTTATGAAAAATTCCAACTTTCTAACTCACTCTCACTCCCTCTCTATATGTTTCAGCCTTCACTCAAAAAATGTAGAAGACAACAATATATGTTTGTTTTCCATTTACCCGGCCTCTCAAGAAGAAAGAGACATGTGTATGGCCCCTCTCTTATTTTATGTTCACCATGCAAAACTCTAGTTCCTCCACTCTCCATTTTAGTCCCTTTTTTGAAAATGTATCCCTCTTGTCTTGATTCATTCGATTGGGTCCAAGGTTCAATAGTTATAGTTCTAATTACTACCTTCCTATAAATTAATAAGCCATAAATCGATTATTAGGATGTTACACATCAACTTGCCACTGGTTGAGGCAATAGAGCAGATGCCTAATTACACTAAGTTCCTTAAATACAACGTCTCTAAGCGAACAAGGTTGAGTGAGTTTGAAATACTTTCCTTGACAGAAGGGTGTATGGCAATGTTGCATAACCAACTACCACCCAAACTAAAAGATCATGACAGTTTTACAATACCTTGTGCCATCAGTAATCACTATGTCGGGAAAGCATTGTGTCACCTTGGAGTGACCATAAACCTTATGCCAAAATCTGTTTTTCAAAGATTAGGCATAGGGAAGGCAAGAGATACCAAAGGAAAAGATTGAAGACATTTAGGTAAGAGTGAATAAATTTATTTTTCTCGTTGATTTTATTGTTTTTGATTGTGAAGTAGATGAGTATGTCCCCATTATTCTTGGAAGACCGTTCTTAGCAATGGGAACCTTGATCGATGTTGCGAGAGGAGAGCTCACTATGCAGGTTAAGGAGCAACAAGTCACGCTCAATATTTTTAAAACACTCAATTATGACGATGATCCAGAAGAATGTTATACTATTCAGGCCACCACAAAATTTAATTTCGATGTGGATGAGTATTGCCACGGTAATTTCATTCTCGAGCCTAAAGAACTTGAAGAGCTAGATTTGGACAACGTGGCTCAATAGGAGGCAAATTGGATTGTAAGTTATCCGGGTAAAAGTTTTGGATCTCGTGATTATTCAAGTAAGGAACGTAAACGTGAAAATCCTTCCATTGAGCAACCTCTTGTTTTAGAATAAAAACCATTGCCAGAGTTGTAACGCCTTGAATTTGAGCCTAGATGTTAGCTAGATAGATTACATAGTTTGGGTGAACCGGATTAGTCCGTTCGAACTAGTTTCGGAAATTAATTCATAATAAATCGTTTGTGGCTAAAATAAAATATGAAAAAAAAATAGTCTGAAATGTATAATTAATATGTTTAAAATAATTGAGTTGGTAATTTAATGAAATAAATTCAGACTAAATGACATTTTTGGTTTGGTAACTAAAATGTAAAGTTTTGAAAATTGTTTTTGCTGACTATATCGTAAAAGGGTTAAAACTTAGAATCTTTAAGGAGATAATTTATCAAGGTTTTTAATCAGACTTTTCCCTTAATTTAGGCTATTTTTCAATGGTTATTGAATAAAAATAAAAGAGATTTAATTAAATTGGTTTTAATAGCTAATTCACATTTCTCACATAACCACTTTTGCTTTCGACTTTTCTCTCAACTTTCTTAGCAGAAAAACTACCTATCTTACTTTAAAATGACTAGGTATAAACTCTTTTTGATTTCATTTTGATTGTGCAATTGATTTCTTTGATTTCTACAATAAACCTTGCTTGTTTTCTTAGAGATTTCACTCAAGTCATGCCAATTAAGGGGGAAGTCAACCATTAGAGGTGATTTTTGTTTCTCTCCTCTAATCAAAGGTTCTTTACTTAAATTCCTAAGTTCTTGATCATTTGCAATCGATTTTTGATATGTGTTGATGATTAAATTAAGATTAAAGGTTTAAAGTGGGTTTTAATAAGAAATTGGTGGATCTTTGTTATGAATATGATTTTTGGTAGTATTGATTGGTATAGATCACATCTAAAGTGTATTAGAGTGTTATGAGAAAAAATTTATAAGAGAAATCCCGAAACTAATTTAATTACTAATTTTTTAGGTTGTGGATAGTTAGATTTTTAGGTTTTTTTGGTGTTAAAAGGTTGCTGGAGGTATAAGGGGTTATGTAAGTGTTTTTAGATGTTAATTGATGTTGTTAAGATGTTCAAATCGATAGGTTGTGGCTGGACTTTGTTTATGTTGTGTTTGGTGATGTTTTCGGTTGTTTTTGAAGGTGTTTGTTGGTTTTTAGTGAGGCAAAGTTTGGAATTGGTGTTGATGGGATTATAATGCATAATGATTCTTTTTCTTCAGTTTTTGTGTGGATAAAATAGGGGAGATTGATCCTACAACAATTGGCGAAGTTTCGAAAGCTTCGAACGCTTGATTTCGTATTGGCAAGTAGAGCTTTGAGTCATCAATGAGTGGAAATGAGATTTACAGCTTAATAAAGGTTTAAAAGTGATTTTGGGAGTTTAGATTAATCTTGAAACGCTTTTGTATGCTCAAAGTAAGTATTTAACGTTCTCGCTCTCGTTATCAGTTTAGCAAAAGTACATTCTTATGCATGTGTTCATGATTTTGTTACCTACAATATGCATGTTTTAGCAATGAAAGATGATGCAAATGATCATATGTTGATGATATATGAGTATGAAAAATGGTTTGTGAAAGGATTTTGAGAATGCTAAAATACATGGTTTATTGTGTTGGAAATTGGTTTGATTGATGCACATGTAAAACAATGAGATAATATGTTTTAATGGAATATATTGGCAAGTGGCAATAGTTAAATGTTATCGAATATAGTTGGTATGCCATAGGATTTAAAGTGCACTATAATAAGTCACCTCATGTGTGTCGAGGGGTTGTGAGTGTGTCGTATCTCCACCATGAGAACCGCAGATGTCGATGGGTTAATTGTGTCGCATTCTCCCACTGGTAGATTTATACATCATAACAGTTGAGCGGTAAGCGTATTGTTTGCTCTGTTTCGAGGATGTATGTGAAGTGGTCGAAGGAACCACTTGTAAATTTGTGTATCCGATGTGTTTTGCAAATTGAAAGGTTTGGTTTTGGGTGTCTTTAAAGACAATATATGAATTGATATATCATGGTAAAAGGTTTATGTTTGTATGATATGATTTATACATGTTTTGCTCTTTAAGCTTGCTTTTGGAAAATAAGCATGTTTCAGCTTAAATTGAGGTTTGCATATTGATAATACTAGACATCCATTATATATGTTTAGCATATGGTTTAATATGCATAATTTGGAAATATAAAAGAAGCATGAGACGTTTTGGCATGATATTCAACACATGTTTTAAAGCAAATTGTTTTAAATATATTGATGAGTGTTTTTGAGTAATCCCTCACTAGGAATTTTATGCTTATGCTTTCCTTTCTCATCAATGCAGATAAGTAAGCTTTCGGGGCAGCGAGCAAGCAAGAAGGAATCCAAGGGTTGAGCTATTTCATGTATGGTTTTATAAATACTTCGTAGTAATAAAGGGCAGTATAACCAAGTTGTATTTGGGAGAGTTGTTTTGGTTACTCCTTTTTAGGACATGTTTCATTTGGTATTCTGGACTTGTTTGTTGGTTTATGGATTGTTTGATGGATTTGGGGAAGTTTAATCATGTTGGGTAGATATCATGCCCATAGGTCTACATTGTTGATTACCTTTATTGTCATGATGTCTATGTTTCCATATTTTAGTGGTCTTTTGGATAGTCTTTAGTTGGTATGATATTTTTATGATGTTTCAAACATGTTGTTTGTGGGTAAGAGTGTTTGGGGCTGATTTGGATTTGTTTAGGGAGGTTATAAAGTGTCACAATTATGTTTTTTTTTTGCAAATCTGCATGTACGTTTTGAAACTAAATGAACAGGTTTCGAAAACTGTTAAAGCTGGTATCGAAACCAGCCTCAAGGTTTCGAAACCATGAGGCCAACTTTGGTTACTCGAATGATAGTGTCGAAACCTTTAAGAGATGTTTCAAAACTTTTCGCGAGGATGGTTCTGCAACGTTGAAAACTAGATTGAAAAGTTTTGTTTTGGTCCCTGTTTTGTATAGTTGCTAATTAAATTCGATTGGATGATTGTTTTAAGCTGAAATTTGACTGGGATGCATGTAACTTGATTAATTAAAGTTTGGTAACTTTATATTTAAGCAAGTCCTCTCAGTTTTCCATATTTGCAATTTGGTCACTAAAATTGCAATTACGCTCAATTGGATGTCAATTCGACAATCGACTTAATCGAGAATCTATCCACTGCCAGCATGTACACTTAGGAATTAAATAAGCATCTAGAAAAGATAAAAAGGAAAAAATGGACTTAAGTTTGAGTAAAACGTTTCGGGTTTGTTTCGGCAAACCCAATGTAGCTCGCTTGGTTCGGTTTGACGTCTAGGTCGGGTCAAAGGGGTTATATTTGGTGGTATCAGAACTAGGTTTCCAATTGTTTGGAGGTAAGTTATTTTGGTCAGATGTAGTTAATGATTTTTAGTTGTTTTATGACATGCACGATGCTTGATTATATGTTTTTATAGTTGAAATGTGCTATGTTTGGGTGAAAGCTTGAGGACATTTGGCCTTATTACTACAAGTGTGAAATGATTTTGTTTTGAAACATGAGCATCTTGAATTCTTCCTGCAAGCTAGCCTAATTATTTTGTTTCATTTTCGTAACGTAAATTCATATTGTTGATGATGGAATCGGGGGTAGTATGCCTCAAGCACTGCAAGGGCTAGTTTTTGGTGATATGACATCGTTGATTCAATCTATGACCGGAGCGTTTCAAGCAGTTATGGCTGGAGTGCATGTGCCTGCACCAACACCTATAGCGGATGCTAATCCATGACTTCCATTGGAATGTTTACGTAGCTTGGGAGGTACTTAGTTCAGAGGTTTGGCTCTTGAAGGTGCTAAAGAATGGTTTGCGAGTACCCAGAGGATTCTTGATCAAATAGAGTGTATGGATGCTCACAAGTTGGGTTGCACGATGTTCTTGCTTCATGGAGATGCTTATAGCTGGTGATCAACTACTATTGTGGGTATGGCGCCTACGGATGTGACCTGGGATTTTTTTGGAGTTGCTTTTGGAAGAAGTATCTAGGTTCCCAATATTAGGGTGAAAAGAAGAGTGATTTCATAAAGTTGGTTCAGGGTAACATGACCGTATAGGAATACGAGGTCTAATTTGTTCAGTTGAGCCTGTATGCAACTGAACTGGTTCTTGATGATCATCAGTGATGCAATCATTTCCGACATGGGTTGATCAAGGAAGTGAAGACTAACATGTTGGCCTCATATTACACTGATTTTGATGTCTTGGTTACCCGAGCTAAGGATATAGAGCAGAATCTGGGTTCGTCCTCTTGTTCAGGGAGTTCTAGCTATGGGAAGAGGGCCACTGAATCTGATGTTGATAAAGATCAGTACAAGAAACACCGAGATATGAGATATTGCCCTGATTAGAGACGAGGAGGAGGTAATGTTGGATGTGGACAACATGGTTAGAATACCAATGTTTGAGCACCAGAGTATGGGCGTTGTGGGAGGCGACATTCATAAGAGTGTTGGGGGAACATTGTTACATGTTGGAGTTGTGGTTCGCGTGATCATATAAGGCGTGATTGCCCACAATTTGCTAAGGATGAATAGGCTTCTACAATTGCAGTTGAGCCACAGAGAGGACGTGGTCATGGTCGAGGTAACTTCTAGTGTAGGGAGGAAGGCTTGAGGATTGTTGCTCATACCATGGTTGTTCAACCTGAGGGTGGTGGACCTGCAAGGGTATATTTGCATCGCGAGGGAAGGGAGGACATGAATGTGATTGCAAGTACTTTTACTTTGTAGTCCATGTCACTACTTTCTTTGGTAGATTCTAGTTCTACACATTCATATATTTTGCGCGAGCATGCATATTTGCTTAATATATATGTAGAAGTGTTAAATGTGGGTATGCGAGTAACTAGTTCTTTCAGAGAGACGGTTGTTGCTAGGAAGTTGGATATGAGATTTCCTTTGATGGTTCAAGATCATGTGTTTGTAGTGAACCTGATGGACTTGCCATTTTATGGTTTGGATGTAATCTTGGGTATGGACTGGTTGACCGAGCATAGGGTTGTGGTTGATTTTGAAACCAAGCAATTTTCCTTGAAACTAGCCGATGATTATGAAGTGGTGGTTGCGGGCGAGAATGTTAGATTCTTAGCCAATGTGGTTTTGACTTTGGAAGAGCAGAAGTTGTTAGAGGTTAAGTGTCAAGCATATTTGGCCTACGTTATGAATCCAAATATGAAGAAGGTACGTGTACAAGATATCTATACCATTTTTGATTTTCCGAGGGTGTTTCTGAAGGAGTTGCTTGGGTTGTCAACGGATAGAGATGTAGAGTTCTGTATCAAGACGTATGTTGATGCAGCTCCGATGTGGATTTCTCCGTATCGCATGGCTCCAAAAGAGTTAAAGGGGTTAAAAACACAACTTCAGGAGTTGTTAGACCATGTATTCATTCAACCTAGTGTGTCACAACAGGGAGCATCGGTGTTGTTCGTGAAAAGAACGATGGGACTATGCGAATTTGCATTGATTTCCGGCAAGTGAACAAGTTGAAGATTACGAATAAGTACCCTTTGTCGCGAATTGATGACTTGTTAGATCAATTCCGGGGTGCTACAGTGTTTTCCAAGATTGATCTTAGATATGGATATTATCAGTTGAAGGTTAAGGATAAAGACGTACCGAAGACTGCTTTTCACACACGTTACGGGCATTATGAGTTCTTAGTGATGACGTTCGTGTTGGCTAATGCACCTACAGCTTTCATGGACATGATTAATCGCGTTTTGCATGAATTTTTGGATCAATTTGTGGTGGTGTTCATTGATGACATTCTTGTGTACTCTCGTACCGAGGAGGATCAGGATTGACATTTGCGAATTATGTTGCAAGCTTTTTTGGATAATAAGTTAGATGCTAAGTTGAGCATGTGTGAGTTTTGGATTAAAGAAGTGGTCTTTCTTGTTAATATTGTTTCGTTGGAAGCTATCTGTGTGGATCCGCGGAAGATTAAGGCGGTTGTGAATTGGAAACAACCTAATTATGTGACAAAGGTTCATAGTTTATTGGGGTTGGCAGGTTACTATCATCGTTTTGTGGATAGTTTCTCAAAGGTTGTTGCTCATTTGATTAAGTTTCTACAAAAGGATGTTCGTTTTGAGTAGACGGAAGATAGACAACGAGCTTTCAAGAAGTTGAAGGAAGCTTAGACGCAAGCTTTGATTTTGATTCAACCTAAGTCAGGAAAAGAGTTTGTTGTCTATAGTGATGCATCCTACGTTGGTTTGGGGTGTGTGTTGATGCAAGATGG
This sequence comes from Hibiscus tridactylites, assembly GCA_958450335.1. NCBI lineage: Eukaryota > Viridiplantae > Streptophyta > Magnoliopsida > Malvales > Malvaceae > Hibiscus > Hibiscus tridactylites. Next base: position 41,914,741 of record OY288289.1, on the reverse strand, counting down.
AAAACTTGTGGTTTATTCATCTAGATAGTTGAAGGTGCACAAGCGTATTTATCCTACTCATGATATAGAGCTTGCAACAGTGGTATTTGCATTGAAAATTTGAAGGCATTATATGTATGGTGAGAAGTGTATCGTGTATACGGATCACAAGAGTTTGAAACATTTGATGTCGCAAAAGGAGTTGTATCTTAGGTAACATAGATGGTTGTAGTTGCTTAAGGATTATGATTTGATGATCGAGTATCATCCATGCAAGGCTAATGTTGTAGTTGATGCCTTGAGTAGGAAGGTTGCGATAGAATTGAGGGCAATCTTTGCACGGTTAAGTGTGATGAAAGACGGTCATTTGTTGGCTGAGTTGCAAGTTAAATCGTCATTGTTGCAAATGATAAAGGAAAATCAACTTTATAATTCGTTGGTTCTATATGTTAAGGATATTATGGATGGTAACCCGACACATTTTTGTTTTAATAATGATGGTGTTTTAAGTTTCAAGAGTCGAGTAGTTGTGTCGGGGGATATTGAGTTAAGGCGCACTATTTTGACTTAGGCTCATTCTGTTCATTTTTCTATGCATTCGGGAAGTAAAAAGATGTTTCACAATTTGAAGAAGGAATATCATTGGGCTGGTTTGAAAAAAGATGTAGCAGATTTTGTTGCATGATGTATGGTGTCAGAGTGTTAAAGCAAAACATTAGTTTCCTTCTGGATTGTTGCAAGCGTTGAGGATTCCAGAATGAAAGTAGGAGATAATTACCATGGATTTTTTTGTTAGGGTTGCCTTTGACATCGTCAAACAAGAATTTAGTTTGGGTAATTGCGGATCGTTTTATGAAATGTGCAGACTTCCTAGCCGTGCATATGACATATACGTTAGATAAGTTGGTGGATTTGTATAGTGCAGAAATTGTGAGATTGTATGGGGTGCCTAAGTCTATAGTATCAGATAGGGATCCACGCTTTACAACAAGGTTTTGGGAGTGTTTGCATAGAGCCTTGGGTACACGGTTGAATTTTAATACTTCGTATCATCCTCAAACAGATGGTCAGTCTAAACGTGTTATCAAAGTGTTAGAGGATATGTTGCGGTGTTGCATCATTGATTTTTAAGGAACGTGGGAAGCTTTGTATGGTAGGAGGTGTCGTATGAAGCTTTGTATGGTAGGAGGTGTCGTACACCATTTTGTTGGGTTGAGTCAGGTGAGAAGTATATTTCTTTGACTGATGTGTTGAAAGGTACTAATGAGAAAGTGAAGCTTATTAGTGAACGGTTGAAAGCGGCTTTGGATAGGCAGAAATCTTACGCGGATTTGAAGCATAGGGAAGTTAAATTTACGGTTGGTGATAAGGTGTTTTTAAAGGTTTCGCCTTGGAAGAAGGTGATGAGGTTTGGGCGGTAAGGGTAAGCAGAGCTCCAGGTTCATTGGATCCTATGAGGTTTTTACAGTGTGTTGGATATGTTGCTTAATGTCTGTTGAAGAGATTGAGTTGAATCCAGATTTGACATGTGATGAGGAACCAGTGAGTATCTTGGACTCTAGCAACAAGGTTCTTTGTGGGAAGACCATTAACATTGAGGTGTTGAGGAAGCCATATGGGAAAATAAGGAGGACACGAACAAGTTATTTCCTTACCCTTTTCCGTCAGGTAAATTTCTAAGATGAAATTTCTTAAGTGGGGGAGAGTTGTAACGCCCCGAATTTAGGCCTAGATGTTAGCTAGATATATTAGACGGTTCGGGTAAACTGGATTAGTCGGTTCGATCTAGTTTCGAAAATTAATTCATAATAAATAGTTTGTGGCTAAAATAAAAAGTGCAAAAAATTGTAAAAAAATGTTTAATTAATATATTGAACATAATTGAGTTGGTAATTTAATGAAATAAATTCGGACTAAATGACATTTTTTGTTTGTTGACTAAAATGTAAAGTTCTTAAAACTATTTTGGTGACTAAATCGTAGAAGTGTCAAAACTTAGAATCTTTAAGGAGCTAATTTACCAATGTTTTTAATTAGACTTTTCCCTTACTATAGGCTATTTTTAAATGGTTTTAATAGCTAATTTACTTTTCTCATGTAACCACTTTTACTTTCAACTTTTCTCTCAACTTTCTTAGCAACCAAACTACTTATCTTTACTATAAAATGACCAGGAATCAACACTTTTTGATTTCAGTTTGATTCCTCAATTGATTCATTTATCTCTACAACAAACCTTGCTTGTTTTCTTGGAGATTTCACTCAAGTGAAACCAATTAAGGGGGAGTCTATCATTAGAGGTGATTTTCGTTTCTCTCCTCTAATCAATGGTTCTTTATTGAAATACTCATGTTCTTTATCCTTTGAAATCGATTTTTGATATGTGTTAATGATTAAATTAAGATTAAAAGGTTTAAAGTGGGTTTTAATAAGAAATTGGTGGATCTTTGTTATGAATTTGATTTTTAGTGGTCTTGATTTATTTAGATCACATCTAATGTTTATTATAGTGTTATGAGAAAATGTTTATAAAAGAAATCTCGAAACTAATTGAATTGCTAATTTTCTCGGTTGTGAATAGTTAGATTTTGAGATGTTTTTGGTGTTAATGTTTGCTGGAGGTATAAGGGGGTTGTGTAAGTGTTTTTAGATGTTAATTGGTGTTGTTAATATGTTCAAATCGATAGGTTGTGGTCGGGCTTTGTTTAGGTTATGTTTGGTGATGTTTTGGGTTGAGGTTTGTTGGTTTTTAGTGAAGCATAGTTGGGAATTGATGTTGATGGGATTATGGATGCATAATGATGCATTTATCCTCTATTTTTTGAGTGGATAAAATAGGGGAGAATGATTCTAGAACATTTGGTGAAGTTTCGGAAGCTTTGGACGCTTGATTTCGTATCGACAAGTGGAACTTTGTGTCTTCGGTGAGTGGAAATGAGATTTATAGCTTAATAAAGGTTTGAAAGTGATTTTGGGAGTTTAGATTAAGCTTGAAACACTTGTCTAAGCTCAGAAGTAAATATTGGACATTATCGCTCTCATTTTCGGTTTAGGAAAAATCCATTCTCATGCACGTGTTTATGATTTTGTTACCTACTATTATATGCATGTTTTAGCAATGAAAGATGTTGCAAATGATCATATGTTAATGATATATGAGTATGAAAAATGGTTTTTGAAAGGATTTTGAGAATGCTAAAATGCATGGTTTATTGTGTTGGAAATTGGTTTGATTGATGCATATGTAAAACAGTGAGGTAATGTTTTTTAATGGAATATATTGGCAAGTGACAATGGTTAAATGTTATCGAATATAGTTGGCATGTCATAGGTTTCAAAGTGCACTATAATAAGTCGCCTCATGTGTATCGAGGGGTTGTGAGTGTATCGTATCTCCACCATGAGAACCGCAGTGGTCGAGGGGACTTATACATCATTATCGTTGAGATGTAAGTGTATCGTTTGCTCCGATTCGAGGATGTATGTGAAGTGGTCGAAGGAATCACTTGTAAATATGTGTATCCGATGTATTTTGCAAAAGGAAAGGTTTGATTTTGGGTCACTTTAAAGCCAATATATAAATTGATGTATCATGATAAAAGGTTTATGTTTTGTTTACTGTGATTTATGCATGTTGTACTCTTTAAGCTTGCTTTTGGAAAATAAGCATGTTTCGGCTTAAATTGAGGTTTGCATATGGGTTATACTAGAGATCTATGATATATGTTTTGTATATGGTTTAATATGTATAATTTGGAAATATAAAAGAAGCATGAGACATTTTGATAGAGTAACACAATTCTAAATAAAGAGAACAATAGACCAAAATAAATTGATAGATAAAGATCAAATCTGAAAATTCAGATTTACTTTATGGTGGTGGCATCAATGGAGGAAGTTTGAAGATGTGGAGATGGCATAATGAATTGATAGTTGTTTTCGGGCACCCTCTTGATTGCAGTTAACCAAGCAAACACCCTCAAGCCGCTCTAACTCACCCTCGCAAACGTGAATGTATGGGCAAGCAGGAGTGTAAAGATCATCAACAACAAATCTCGGAGAACTTGAAAATCGATTTGATTCTATAACACAAGATAATCTTCTTTGTAGTTGGAACTTAAAAGAGAACTTTATTTAATCATTCAAATCTGAAAAACAAAGAAGAAAGTATCATCCTTTTATAGATGAAGGTTGGCTTTAACCTAAATCTAATAATGGATAAAACAAGCAAAGAAATTTGGTCCATTAAATTGGACTTGATCTAACGGCTTGGAGAAGGCTGGTTGGTTCCTAAACTATATAAAACCCTAAAATATAAGTTAAATATTAATAATTAATTTGGGCTAAGTCTAATTCGTCCAATAGCTTTAAGTATTAGCTTTTGGGCTGAATTTACAAAATCTCTTAGTTAAACTCGTATCCAGTTTTCTGCTTGTGTAGTCTTCAGTAAAATTAACGTATCTTGAGCTTCTAATGTCCGATTGATGCGTTTCAAGATGCATTGGAAAGGTAAATAAATGAAGGTCAGTTTGTTAGAAGACAACTTGGCCCAGAAATGCAAATATCTCATCCGAAAATTCGTCTCAAGTAGGCTGATTTTTCAGACTTCAAGAACAGCTTCAGCTTCTTCTCCAAAATAAATAGTTTCAGCGTCCTATGCATGTATCTTTCCCCCACTCTTCAAAAAGAATCATCCTCGAATCTAAAATAGCTATGAGAGAACAGTCAACAACGCTAATCGAAAAGGGATCTTTGTCATATGTGGAGTGATCTAATTGAGCTTCTCTTAATGGTTCAACAAAATCCTGAAAAAATATGACAATACTACTCGAACATTTGTTATGAGTAGTCAAAACAAAATCACTCATCGTGTTATTTTTTCTATCTTTTTCTTTTGGACTTTGCGTGACTTTTACCTCATATGTGTCTTCACTCACCAAATTTGGGTTATTAATTTGAATTTTTCCACTCTCGGCCTCTTTACTCTCTGTCTTTTGTATCGCACATCCCATATCTCTCTCATAAAATTTATCATCAAAGTACAATTGTTTTAAAGGAGAAGATGTTTAACTAGAATGAAAAGAAGAGTTAAAAACACACATACTTTCTTTATGGTGAGGTGATGAGAGTGTAGCAAGGGAACTTACTACTTCATATGAAGGATCAGAAGAATTGTCATCTTGACTAATGTGTTCACTATCACTATCCTCTCTGTTTGGGAGATGGTTCTTCCTCAACATCAACATTTGCACTAATGCTAGAAGTAGAAGTACCAAAAGAATTAAGTGTACCTTCTGGTTGTGGGATGTCTTCATGGTTGGTTGCCTTTGGGTGGTCAATTGATTCAGCCTTTTGTGCTTCCAATTTTCTTTTTTTTTTATCCTCTCACAATATTTTTGCACTTTCTCTATTTCTTCATATGCTTCTTCCGGCTTTATTGAACCGAACGTGAGCTTTTGGCCTTGGTGCACAACAAATTATCGATTTGTCATGATTCAGTTATAGTGACTCGATCATCTTTCCATGATCTTCCTAGTAGCAAGTGGGTGACTTCCATAGGAACCACATCACACCAAACATCATCACAATAGCCTCCAAGAGTAAAAGAGATTAAACAACGTTTGGTTACCATCATATCTAATCCGTTATTAAATCCTTGAAGATGATACAGCTTAGGGTGTTCTTGGCATGGTAGATTGAGTGCATCAACAATGAAGCTGCTCACTAAGTTTACGCGACTGTCACTATCAATAATGAAAGAACATTGTTTACCTTGTATCCTACATCATGACTGAAAGATATTAATTGGTATAATATGAGGTGTGTTTCTATGAGAATAAAACACCCTAATTGCTTTAAGAATCCAAAGAAGGGTTAGACAACAATAGAATTCTAGTTGCAAGGAGAAAGAAAGATATGCAACTCTTAATATCCTACTAACACAAGCAACAAGAAAGTGTTAGATGATGCATAGAAGACAATAAAAAGATAAAACAAATGAATGAAAAATAGTTAAGTATGAAATAAGAACAAAAAAACCTGAAAAACCCTGGAATTGTTGCAGCAACTTGATCCACTTTGTTCAAGGTGATCCCAATATCAAAAAAATTGAAATTTTGTGTGGTGAATCCTACAATGGTGTAGATCTGATCTGGGAATTTTCAGCTCTAAATTCGTTCATTTGGGTTTTTCAAAAATTTCACCCCAAAACGTTAAAACTTTTCCCAAGAACAATGAGTTGGGTATTTCTTGATTTTCTAAAAATTGAAGAACAAAGTTAAAGAAAATCGATGAATGTTATTGAATCAATAGTAAACAATAATAAATCAATGGAAAATTTAGATAAAGATAAAAGTAAAAGATAGAAAAATAACATCTTGGTTTTCTAAAGAGGGTGATAAAAAAAATCAAGGTCAACCCCCACATATTGGCTGAAAACACAAAAAGACCCAACTAGGCTTGAGATAATAAATGCTTCAAGTGTAGAGGTCGTGGACACTATCAAAATGATTGCCTAAATACAAGACTTCTCCTTATTCGAGACGATAGAACCTATTCATCCAACTCAGAGAAGGAAAAAGATGAATTGTCCGATAATGAATTCATAGCAGAGGATTATTCTAGTGTTGAACCTGATCCTAGAAGCTTGGTGATTCAAAGTTCACTTAATATCCAAGCAATGGAAAATACATTTGTTAAAAAAGAAATATCTTCCACACACGGTGTATGATCAAAGGCAAACTTTATTTTGTCATCATTGATAGCGGAAGTTGTACAAATGTGGTCAGCCGATATCTAATTGATGCACTTGATCTACCTTGACAACGCCATCCAAATCCATATTATTTACAATGGCTTGATGAAGGATTAAAATTAAAGGTAAACAAATATACATTAATCACTTTTACTATGGACAAATATTGTGATGGCGTTTGGTGTGATCTTATCCCTATGCAAGCATCTCACTTACACTTAGGACGACCTTGGCAGTATGACCGTGATGTAACTCACCATGGTAAGTTGAATAAGTATTCATTTGTGTTCCATGGTAAGAAGTATACCTTGGCCCCACTTGATCCAAAAGAGGTGTACAAAGATCAATTGAGAATGAAGAAGTTTTGTGAGGGGTGGAAATAAAAATAGATGAAAATGAAGAAAAGAATAAAAAATAAAAGGCAACGACAAGAGAGGCCAGTAGTGATAAAAGCCAAATAAATAAAGGCCCATGGATGGTGAGTGATCCTAAATGTGAGAAAAAATAGTGTCTCAAAATATTTATGTGAGAGAAAAAGAAGTGAGACAAGCCTCTTTTCTTAAACAACCTTGCATCCTCATTCGCTTTAGGAAAAATTTATCTATCACTGAGGATAACAAATGTTTGCCTATTGTGTTTGTTTCTCTTTTGTAGAACTTTGATGATGTTTTAGGTGATCCACCCGACGGTTTGCCACCCTTAAGAGGAATTGAACATCAAATTGACCTAATTTCGGGTCCTTTCATCCCAAATCGACCAGCATATAGATGCAATCCCAAAGAAACCAAAGAGTTAGAAAAGCAAGTGGAAGAATTACTCAAAAAAAGGCTACATTTGTAAGAGTTTAAGTCTTTGTGTCGTTCCATTACTTTTGGTGCCAAATAAAGACGATTCATAGAGAATGTGTGTAGATTGTCGGTCGATCAACCGAATCACCATCAAGTATATGCATCATATTCCATGATTAGATGACATGCTTGATGAACTCTACGGCACATTCATCTTCACCGAGATCGATTTGAAGAGTGGTTATCATCAAATTAGGATGAAGGAAGGAAATGAATGGAAAACCACTTCCAAGACCAAGTTTAGATTATATGAGTAGACAATCACATCTCTTTCATGTGAAATCGGTCTTCACTTTCTCCGATGGGGGAACGATTATATGCTAACATGGAAAAGTGTGTGTTTTGTAGTGAAAGTCTTAATTTTCTAGGCTTTATAGTAAGTGCACAGGGTATCCACATTGATGATGAAAATTCAAGGCAATTAAAGAATGGCCCACGCCATCTTCCATAACCGAGGTGAGATCCTTCCATGGCTTAGAAAGCTTTTTACCGTCGCTTTGTCAAGGATTTCTCTACCATTGCCGCACTCTTGACAAATATCATAAAATATTAGTAGGTTTACATTGGGGTGAGGCATACGAAAAATCTTTCCATACACTAAAAAGTAAACTTTGTATTGCTCCAATTCTTCGTCTTCTTGATTTTTCTAACACTTTCGAGTTAGAATGTGATGCCTCCGGTATAGGCATGGGTGCAGTTCTTTTGCGGGAAAAACAACCAAACACTTACTTTAGCGAGAAGTTAAAATGAGCACTTTTGAACTACTCAACTTATGATAAAGAGCTTCTTGCCTTAGTTCGTGCACTTGAAGTTTGGAAGCACTACCTTCTTCCAAAGGAGTTCGCCATAAACATCGAACACGAATCCTTGAAGTGGCTAAACGACCAAGGTAATTTGAGAAAGAGAATGCTCGTTGGGTAGAGTTCATTGAAACATTCCCTTATGTGATCAAGAACAAGAAAGGTAAGGATAATGTAGTAGCGGATGCACTATCTCAAAGGTATACCCTAATTACTCAAATGCATGCTACTATATTGGGATTTGAACATATAAAGGAATTGTATCCTAATGACCCAGATTTTAAGGAAATTTATACTCATTGTTTAAAAGGTGCTTTTAACAAGTTTTATCTTGTAGATGGGTTTATTTTTCGAATGAACATATTGTGTATACAACAAGGCCCCATTAGAAAATTTCTAGTCAATCAATCACATTTCGGAGGCTTAGTGGGGACCTTTGGCGTCTCAAAAACCTTAGACATGGTAATGGAGCATTTCTTTTGGCCTCGTATGAGAAAAAACATGAAGAAAGTTTGTGCATCTTGCATAGTATGTAAACAAGCCAAATCCAAGGTAAGTCCTTACGGTCCTTGGGATGATTTATCTACGGACTTTATTCTTGGATTACCTCGTACCAAGAATGATTAAGATAGTATTTTTGTTGTGGTCGACAGGTTTTCAAAGATGGGTCACTTCTTACCATTTAATAAAACGGATAATGCTACACATATAGTCGATCTCTTCTTTAGAGAACTAGTAAGACTTCATGGAATTCCACGCACTATTGTTTTCGATAGAGATGTTAAAATCATAAGCCATTTTTGGAAGGTTTTGTGGGGAAAGATAGGTACCAAACTCCTTTATTCTACTACTTGTCACCCACAAACGGATAGAGAAACCGAGGTAATTAACCAAATCTTAGATGCGCTACTCAGCTTGAAAGTACCTGCAATGTGAGTACACCCTCTTAGGACTGACACCCTCTACTTGAATCGTAACAAAATGAGCAATTGTCCTCGGACCCGTGTCCCTACGCTTAAAATGCCCAAAGCCTCGCTGTGGTGCAACTGCATGTGCCCTAGCCTAACAGCCACTAGCTAACAACGGACAATCGCGTCTCAAATGATCAGTCGATCCACAACTCCAACAAGAGTTAGTCGTCACGACAGTAGGAGCTTGTCCCTCATGAGCCAAACGCGAACGATCTCTCCTCAAGTGCTCACACGATCCGCACACCCAACAGGTGTTAAAAATCGGTCTAGCCTGAGCACCCTGACCTTGCGATCTATACCCATCAATACCTCCACCACGCCTCTCATCAAGACGATACTTCTTGTCATGTTGCCTCTTATACTGACTACCACTATAGATAGAGTCCACAACTCTCTTACCCGATCCAGAGCCAGTCACATGAGATGATAAACCCAAGTTTTGCTCAATATCCTTCTCTCGTGTAACCAACACGTCGAAATTGGTTTAATCCGAAGCAAACATAAAAGTCTTAACATCTTGTACCAATTCGTAATGGAATCGATCACAGCGATGCCTCTTGTCTGGTACTAACTAAGGAGAAAATTGGCTCATCCGAATAAATTGTACCTCGTACTCAGCCACAAACATAATGCATTGCACTAGAGCCATAAACTCACGCTTCCTCTCATCTAAGCATATAACTCCCAGATACTTCTTCTTAAAGGCACCTCGAAAGAAATCTCATGTCACATCAATGGGTTCTATGCACGCGATCAAAGTAGTCCACCAACTTACGCGTCTCCTTGCAACAGGGATACATCACATCCCAACTTACGAGCATCATTGTACCATATTTGATCCAAAATCTGATTTGTGCTAGCCATCCACTCTTCGGAGGCTATGGGTGCCAACCCACGAAACTCAATTCCTCCAAGACTACACAAATGCTCCAATAGCAAATCAGTTTGTCCAGCAGCAGGCGTAGGCACATGCACTCCAGCAACAGCAGCCTGGAAAGCTCCAGTCATCGCCTGAACTAATGGCGTCAAATCACAAAACACTGGCCCAACTAGCGTGGGGGTGCTTGCTCTACACCCTCAGGTGAATTAGGCAGATGAGGTTGAAAACCTCTATGAGGTACATCATTCTCTTGATTTCCCTGTCCTCTGGCAACAACAATCGTACCATATCAAAACTATCTCCTCGATCTCATCGTGCTAAAATGTCTAAGGCGTGATAATAAACCAAAACAAAACAATCACGCCAACTTTAAGCAAGGATCCAAGACTTCTATTTCAAATCAAAACATTTCAGACTATAGTAATAAGGCAATGGTTTCCTCAAAACAAACCTCACATGGCATATCACAGTCAACGTACATATAATAATCATCGTGCATAGCAAACAACATCATTCAACCAATATCAATATCCCAATTAATCACAAACCTGGTTTAAACAATCAACAACAACATTAAACAATCACAAACTTACCTCCCAATTATTGCAAACATGGCTCTAATACCAAAATATCTAACCCCCTCGACCCAACATAGACGCCCGACCGAATCGAGTGAGCTACATTATGATTTCTGAAGCAAATCGGAAAGGATTAACTCGAAACACAACCATTTTTTTCTTTTATCATGTCTAGATGCAAATTATTAACCTTTAATGAACATGCTGGCAACGGTTCAAAACTCACTCCAATCGGACGTCAATAGGGCATTCAATTGCAATCACGAACATTAAGGGACCAAATTGTAATTTTAGCAAACTACAAATACTTAACCCCTTTTTATGTTACCAACCTTTAATTAATCAAATTTCATGCATTCATGTCAAATATTAACTCAATTCGATAATCCAAACTCATATATTTACAACCACAACATTAAGGGATTAAAACGTAAGAAAATAAAACTTCAGATTAAGCCAATTAACCGAATTAACGACTAACCGTATCGGTACACTATGACCCGTATCAGTACAATTTTGTTAGTTTATAAACCCTAAATTCCAGTAGCCAAAACACGTACCAATACGCCCCCGCATACCGATACACTTTGCCATTTACACATGACTTGAACCTAAACGGGTCCCCGTGTACCGTAAACGCTAAGCCTAATTTGGCTTCTCGTACTGATTTGATGGGTCGCGCACTGATACGATGGGCCGCGTACCAATACGCTTGGCCCTAAAATGTCCAATTTTGCTTGTTTAACACACTTTAAATCAATCCAAATCACTTAAACATTCTTCTAACATATATCTAACATATTCAAGGTTCGATCCTCAACCAAGCATACCAAAATCAACATCACTCCATAGCATCAAGCTTCAATTGGTAAACTATAGGCATGCTTCCTATAAACCAAGCCAAACAAAGCTAAAAAATGATACCAAAGCAATTATTAACCATTAGAGGCCTTTTACAAGTATAAAACAACATCTCAAACATGATTAAACAGGGAGTTTACACACATCTCCCAAAATAACAACGGATCCCCCATTGCCCTTATTACTTATAGTCTAATTGAAAACATGCTTTCAAGTACCGAAGTCTTTTATGAATCCCTTGCTCCATTGCTGCTTTTGAGCCTTTAATTCTCTGCATTGATAGACAAAAAGAGCGTAAGCACACAAGGCTTAGTGAGGAGTGCTCCTAAATAAAACATCATTAAAGCATCTAAAACCATTTTCCAAAAACACGTTGAAACTTCATTCTAATACCATTTGAAAAATCATTTGAACATCATGCCTTAGAAACCATGCACTTAACACTTAAAAAAACAACATATTAAACCATATGCAACATGTATCAAATACTAACAGCAAATCCCATTGCTAGCACTCGATTTATACCTTCCCATGCATAACAAACCATATGAAAAGCTTAAAGAGTAAACATGTATAAATCATATTATACAACATAACCCTTTTCATGATTCATCAACAATTATATTGTCTTACAAGTGATCATTAACCAAGTTCCATTTCCTAAATAGTTCATCAGATACACAGATTCAACAAGTGTTCTCACAACACTTCAAGCCATCTCAATCGAAATAGCGATACAACCACAATCGTGGTGCAATAAAAATCGGGGTACAATCACAACCTATGGGGACACCAACCCCAACCATCGGTTAGATGCTTAACCCACTAATGGAAGCTTACAGGACACCAACCCCTCAATCGTTAGGGTACTTGGATTGAGTTACGGGACACTAACCCCTCAACCTCTAAGGCGACTAATTTACAATGCACTCAATCCTATGGTCGGCCAACTATATCCGATAACATTTTAAACCACATCACTTGCCAATATAATTCATCATTAAATATTATCCCATTGTTTTCATATGCAACATCACAAAACTACTTTTCCAAAGCAACAAACCATGCTTTTAAACAAGTATAAAATGCATACTTACATGGATCACTTACCACATGCATCCATCATCATTTCATGATTAAAACCAATATATCGCATACTTAAAAACATGCATAAATAGCAGGTATCATGTAATCAAAACCCAAGTGTATAAAAATCATTTCATAAAAGCACAACCAAGAGAGAAAATCCACTTATACTTACTTCCAAACTTAGACTAACATTTAAAGCTAAATCTATGTTCCCAAAACCATCTTCAAACCTTTTTAAAGCTATAGGTTTCATTCTCACTCACTGACACGCAAAACTTCAACTCGCCAACGCGAATCAAGCGTCTGAAGCCTCCAACGCTTCATTGGTAGCCAACGGATCAACCTCCCATGTTTTAACCACATTACAATAGAGGATTGATGCATCATAATGCATTCAAAATCCCAGCAAGCAATTCCTCAACATCACCTTGCTAAAAGCTATCAAATGCCAATCTGAAACAACCGAAAACAACATCAATCGACCTTCAAACTTAACCCAGCCAAAACCTAACACTTTCAACCATCAATTGACATTAAAATACATCTAAAAACCATCTCATAACATCCTTATACCTCCAACAACCGTTACACCACCATAACTCCTAAAAAACACAAAACTATCAACTCAAACAATTAGAGATTCGCATAGTTTCGGGATTTCAATGTTAAAACCATTATCTCAACATCATTAAACATCAAAATCATGATTAGAATCAATGAAGAACCCAACAAAATAGAGAAAATTTGAAAATCGCAGAAATCCATCAATTAAACCTTGATTTAATCATATTACCCAATTAAATCATAAAACCTTATTAGAAAACATACTTAAAGAGTCAAGAACTTGAGAATTTCAATAAAGAACCATGATTAGAGGAGAAGAACGAAGATTACCTCTAATTCCTTGATTTTCCCTTAATTGGCAAGAGTGGATTGAAATCTTCAAGAAAACAAATGAAGCTTGTTGTAGAAATCCATGGAAATTATTTAGAAATCAAAGTTGGATGAAAAAGAATAAATATCTGAAGATTTTAGAAGAGAAAAGCTAGTTTGGCTAATTAAAAAGTAGAGAGAAAAGTTGAGAGTCAAAGGAAGTTACGTAAGAAAATGTTTTGTATAGCTAAACTATTTTATTAAAATCCTTCTCATCCTTAATTATCATTTAATTAAGACTTTTATTAAAAAGACCTAAATTAAGAGAAATATCTAATTAAAATAAAATAGCTTCTTAAAGATTCAAAGTTTTGACTCTTTACAATATACTCACTAAAACAGTTTTGCCAAAATTACATTTTAGTCACTAGTCCAAAATGTCACATTTCCGAATTGTATTTTCCCAAAATTGATTTCACCATTAATCATTATATATTAAATAAGAACTTTTAACTATTTCCATATTTTTATCTTGTATAAAAATATTCAATCCTAAATCTGACTCGAATCTCTAACCCGGCCCACCGGACCGTTTAATTAACACACAAACTGCTAGGCCTAAAACCGGGGCGTTACATATTCCTTGGCTCTAATATGATTTCTTGTCAACTGCCTTCAACCTTGACATGGCTTAAAAGTCTCTTGACAAATCAAAATATTCGTAGCTCAACAAGTCACCAAATGAATCAGGAATAGAACCTATGATTCTATTATTGGATAAGGAAAATGAGTAAAGCCATTAAGATCAACAACCCCGTTTGGAATTTCACCGGATAATTGATTGTTGGAAAAATCCATACTAGTAGCAACTTCCACTTTTGACTACCAATTGGTAGAGTGTAACCCCCTAGACCCACCTATGCGTTATAACAGATCCTAGGAAGTCACATTAGGGTCACAAGAGCGACGCACACTAAAAATACACAAAAAAACATTTTTTAAAACACTTATTAAATTGTAAAACCAACTTCTGTTAAAATATCATTTCGGGATGTCAATTAAACACATAATAAAAACTTCAGAAAAATATTTTACAGACAATGCCATAAAATAATAAATGACATACGTGCCCACTAACTATACAGTATCGTACTCCAAGGTAACACCGAGACAACTCCGAACACTATCAACCCTCATACCATGATATATTCTTTTAACTTGCGATGGTAAAAATAACGTGAGCTTGGAAAAGCGCAGTAATACAGTACTACCAAAAGATGCTATAAGCTCATGCAGATATAAGGTAGGCATAGCATTTTCATAATGTTCCATATAGTAACAGTCCTCATTTCCGTTCTACTATTTCGAGATTGCATCATACTCGGGAATAACGATATTTGTTCTTTATTCAAACATTGAGAATTAGACAAGAATTATATAGGCTGGTAACATACAGAGGTGGAATCAGAGAGTTTAGTGTCTAGTGTGTTCCAACGATGCAACTTTAATGCATGAAATGCAACAATGCAGTAAACCTTTTTATTTAAAATACATTTGTTTCAAGTAGCCATTAAGTTCATTTTTATTCTATATTTACCCTCCAACCATACTCCAGTATATAGTTTCCTCAGTGCGGTATCATGTACCGACATTAACCCGAGCACATTGGGTGTGGGTACCATCCTAAGGATATACCTTAGAATACGGGCGTCCCTTGCCGAAGCATAAGAACCGAAAAACGGGCGGACCTGGCCGAAGCCTAGGATCCGAAAACAGGCGGACCTAGCCGAACCTTAGGATCCGAATACGGGTGGACCTAGCCGAAGCTTAGGATCCAAAAACGGGCGGACCTAGCCGAAGCTTAGGATCCGAAAACGGGCGGACTTACCAGCTGGATCAGGGCTGAGACGTTAGCAACTTCATATCATTTCCCAAGTACCCCCGTTAATCAGATCATCAATAGTTCATTAATCAATAATTGTATTTTTAGTAACACATTATCCATATAGCATGTTTGTCATATCGGATGCATAGGCATATATCAGAAATACAATGAGTCATGTTTAATTTATAAAACATGTCATGTTCCTGTAAATTCAAGTATGTTAGTCATGTGCACGTGATCGGTATTATAACATGTAAATCAATATGCAAAAACAGTCGTGTAGCACACGTGGAACACACTAGATGGTAACAGTTTATTCCTTAGAGATACTTGGCATTTACGAAATAGAACACATTAACCTTTTGAGAATTTTAACAGATTTTTGAAAGAAGGCCCCTATTAAAGGAGGGGTTTGTACTAACGGTTCAAACCAGATATTCGGGAGATGATACATCAAGATCATTGAGAGTTTAGGCATATCATGAGTGATTTAGCCATTTAAGCCTACCAGGGGTATTATAGTCATTTTATCATACATGGGCATTTGGGTAATTTAAACCAACAGGGCGTAAACAGTGGCTCAGAAATTCTATTTGCTCATCAAGTTTCCAACCAGGCATTCAAAGATTTCTATGTTAAAATCTTTCACAATATCATATGCATTCAGAGCTATTTTGATTACTTTGGCCAACGATGGCATTTTGGTCATTTAACTATCAGGGGTGATTTTGTAATTTAGCCCAAGAGTGATAAAATGAAGATTTACAATATTTCAGATTTCTAGAAGTTTATCGAGCCTCTAAAACCATTCGAACTAACATGTCCCAACCTTACAGTACTAACCAAACCTTCTGATGTACGCACTTCACAAGTATCATTTCCAAATATTGATTGTATCGTATATTTGAACGGTTGCCTTCATATTTCACCACGAAGTAGTCGAACCTATGTTCTGTGCGGAAAAACTTCCATCCTCATATTAATATTAGGAGTGATTGACATACCAGAGTCATGCTTCAACCTTTAAGGGCATTTCAGTCATTTTCAACTTTATTGGCATTTCTACAATTTTATGAAAGTCAATCTACTTATTCCAGTCAAGGGGGTTATTTGAGTCATTCTGAAGCTCGGGATAGCCATCATTCCTATCAGTTGAACCATTTATAGTATTTCAATCATTTAAGTACTTGTGGGTGTTTCAGCCATTTAAAAAATTTCAGTCCCTCCAACCACATCATTCATTTTAGAACTCAAGGGTTTATCCATCCTTCCAATTAATTGCAAACCTCAATGTCCGAGAATACTTTATCCTTTTTTTGTCAATACGATCATTCCGATTAATTTAACCATAATAGTATCTCCAGTACTTTTAGTCATTTCCGTCAATTCAGTATTTTGAGTCGCTTGATCAATTTAGAGGTACAAATAGTTTCCTGTAAATATATATTCAGGGATTCATTCTAAATTCAAGGAAGTCTAACACCTTACAATCTCGAACGTTTAACACTTGTTACCATAACTTACAAGTAGATCGAGGTTTCCAGATGAATCGAGTTGTTTTAGCATATCCACTGTAGATTTCTAGATCGCTTCCAATTTCAAGGGTATTTTAGTCATTCTCATACCTCAAGGGCATTTTCGTAATTCATAACCAAATATTTCTAGCATTTACTCATTTGACATCAGTAATCGGGTTTGAAGATTAGTCGCCTTATTAAATAATTTAATGAACTCCAGATCCTTACATTTATTAACTTTCTTATTCGAACATTTCGATCTTTTCTAGGTTATCGTACTCAATTTCATATCAGGTTTGGCTTAACCAGGGTTAACAACACTCTTTATCATATTCATATATGCATTAACCGAATACCAACATGTTCATAAAGCATACTAGACGTAGTAGTGTACTACCTTTAATACTTGTTATATCGGTTGACCATGATACTCCGTTCGATCACTCTCGAACTCGAATGCGACGTCCTCAATATCCCGAATACAAAGAAATTCGAATACCTTCAATCGTACAAATTTCAAATTTCAGTTCTTATTCACCTTGCTCATAATTGATTATTAAAGTACATAAGCAAATTCGAGTTCAAGGTACAAATTCGGAGGCTTTCGGGTTAGAATTTCATAAAACGGGCATCAAAAACAGACTCAGGACGTCGAAAAACATTAAATAGGGCTTTTCGGGGAAAGTTGACTTTTTGGTCAAAGTCGACGCTGACGTTAGCGGTCAAAGTCAACGCTGACGTCACTAGTCCAAGGCTAACTCAGCGAGTTAACTCACTGGGTTGACTCGGGCGAGTTGACTCGGACGAGTTGACTCGGGTCAACGGGTCGGGTTGGTCAACGGGTCGAGTCAACGGTCTTGACCGAGCTGACCGGTTCAAACGGATCAGCCGGTTCAGACCGGTTCGATCTACACTGACCGGCTCTTACCTTTAGAACTCGGAGGTCGCCGGAACGGTCGTCAGAGGACCTAATCGTACCGATCCTGCAAAAAACAAGAGTTCATCAACACGGATATTCATCCCACTCATCGGAAACACGAAACAAGCCGGAATCGAGCCGGAATTTACCTTAAACAAAACCAAGGAGGCCGGAATCGACGAAGCTCCGATGAAGCCCTTCCCGGCGTCGGACAAATGATCGGTCGGGTGGGTTTTGTTCAACTCGAGATGAGGAGCTTGCTCGAGGCGACGGCGAGGCGAACAGACTCCAATCGACACCGGAATCGTGGAAAAACAGTGGCGACGGAAGCTTGGGTCACTACTGAACCTTCAACCCAAGTTTCACGGCAAACGACGACTCGTATCTGCGCGTGAAGGCCAAGGGTTTGATCGGGCTGCGACGACGCTTCCGATGGCTGGGGCAGTGGCGACCACCGATCGGCAGTGAGGGAGATCAGGCAATAAACATGGTTTGGTTGAAGAGGAAGAGTCTCGAAACTCTCTCTAATTTTACACTCGAAGCAGGATACCCAAAAAATAGGGGTAGCTGAAAGGTCTGTTTGATATATTTAATTTGGGTCAGAACACTATATTTTTACTTCAATGTGTTTTCCCCCTAATACTTGACAGATAAGAGCACCTGGCTCAAATGGTTAAGGCACAGGTGACTTGGCCACGGTCACAGGTTCAACACTCCATGGCAGCACTTATCATGTTCATTTCATTTTTTTTAACATGCCAAAACTCAGGGTGTTACAACTCTCTCTCCCTTAAAAGAAATTTCGTCCTCGAAATTTACCTGAGCCAGAGAAATAAAGAAGCTACTCTTTTATCTATTCTTGTGCTGAAACTCATCCTTCAGAGTATACTAGCTTCTTCAGATTTTTTTCATTTTTTTTGGCGGTCACATATTAATTTGGTCGTGTCCTTAGTCGCTCAGCTATTCTTTAAACGCAATGTCATCATATCATACAACTCATACGGACTAATCATATTACGGTATTTGAATCCATACAGAACTTTGTACGAAGCCAGACGAACACTTGTCTTGCAACTTTCATTATATGCGGTCTCAGTCAGGGATGCAAAAACTTTCCAACAACCACAGAAATAATCATACCTCCTAGAAGCATCTCCTCTAGGATATGAGTTAATCAACTAAGTCAACCATCGATTTACGGATGAGAATCTGTACCTGAAATCCAAACAAGTAATCCAAGCTTCCAACATAGCCTTCCAAAATTAAGACGTAACACCAAATTTCAGTCAGGGATGGTATGTATAACTATACACCATGCCACATTATCGCAAAAATAACTTTCTCCTTGGCAATCAAACATAATCAAGGTTTTATACGGATATCACTTACCTTTAATGAAATTATTAGACAATTGCTTCCTTCGTATATTACAGAGTCACCATAGAGCTTTACACTTTCGCCACATTCACAAACACCTTTCTTTTAATTTCATACTACTTTTTTTTCACATTCTCATTAGGGTATTCTCAAACATGATCATTATCATCGAATGGCCTTTCATAAAATCTTATATCGGTTATCTCACATGATCAAACATTTATTCTCAATCTATTTTTTTCTTCAATTTTAGGTGCATGAACGGTCTTAGATTGTTTGTCCAGATTCAAATCCATCAATTTAATCCAAGACGAAGGCGAACGATATAGACATTTCTTACCAGTACAGATTGAGCTATAATGGACAGAATGATTAGGTACACTTATTGCATGAAAGGATTCAACATCAGAGTCTCGGCACTGAGGAGTACGGTTATGACCTAGGGGCATGCACAGACCAGACATGCTATGATAAACGATCGGTCGATCTACCCAGAATGACGCAACTCTAAGCTCTAATACCACTAAATGTAACCCCCTAGACCCGCCTATGCGTTATAACAGATCCTAGGAAGTCACATTAGGGTCACAAGAGCGACCCACAATAAAAATACACATAAAAACATTTTTTTAAACACTTATTTAATTGTAAAACCAAATCCTGTTTAAAATATCATTTCGAGATGTCATTTAAACACATAATAAAAACTTTAGAAAAATATTTTACAAACAATGTCAGAAAATAATACATGACATACGTGCCCACTAACTATACAGTACCGTACTCCAAGGCAACACCGAGACAACTCCGAACACTGTCAACCCTCATACCATGATATATTCTTTTAACCTGCGATGGTAAAAATAACGTGAGCTTCGAAAAGCTCAGTAATACAGTACTACCAAAAGATGCTATAAGCTCATGCAGATATAAGGTAGGCATATCATTTTCATAATGTTCCATATAGTAACAGTCCTCATTTCCGTTCTACTATTTTGAGATTGCATCATACTCGGGAATAACGATATTTGTTCTTTATTCAAACATCGAGAATTAGACGAGAATTATATAGGCTGGTAACATACAGAGGTGGAATTAGAGAGTTTAGTGTCTAGTGTGTTCCAACGGTGCAACGTTAATACATGAAATGTAACAATGCAATAAACCTTTTTATTTAAAATACATTTGTTTCAAGTAGCCATAAAGTTCATTTTTATTCTATATTTACCCTCCAACCATACTCCAGTATATAGTTTCCTCAGTGCGGTATCATGTACATGCATTAACCCGAGCCCATTGGGCGTGGGTACCATCCTAAGGATATACCTTAGAATACGAGCGGCCCTTACCTAAGCATGGGAACCGAAAATGGGTGGACCTGGCCGAAGCCTAGGATCCGAAAACGGGCGGACCTAGCCGAAGCTTAGGATCCGAATACATACGGACCTAGTCGAAGCATAGGATCCGAAAACGGGCGGACCTAGCCGAAGCTTAGGATACGAATATGGGCGGACTTACCAGCTGGATCAGGGTTGAGCCGTTAGCAACTTCATATCATTTCCAAAGTACCCCGGTGAATCAGATCATCAATAGTTCATTAATCAATAACTGTATTTTTAGTAACACATTATCCAGATAGCATTTTTGTCATATCGGATGCATAGGCATATATCAGAAATACAATGCGGTCATGTTTAATTTATAAAACATGTCATGTTCCTGTAAATTCAAGTATGTCAGTCATGTGCACATGATCAGTATTATAACATTTAAATCAATATGCAAAAACAGTCGTGTAGCACACGTGGAACACACTAGGTGGAAACAGTTTATTCCTTAGAGATACTTGGAATTTACGGAATGGAACACATTAACCTTTTGACAATTTTTACGGATTTTTGAAACGAGGCCCCTATTAAAGGAGGGGTTTGTACTAACGGTTCAAACCAGATATTCGGGAGATGATACATCAAGATCTTTGAGAATTTAGGCATATCATGAGTGATTTAGCCATTTAAGCCTACCAGGGGTATTATAGTCATTTTATCATATATGGGCATTTTGGTAATTTACACCAACAGGGCATAAATAGTGGCTCAGAAATTCTATTTGCTCATCAAGTTTCCAACCAAACATTCAAAGATTTCTATGTTAAAATATTTCACGATATCAGATGCATTAAGAGCTATTTTGATTACTTTGGCCAACGATGGCATTTTGGTCATTTAACTTTCAGGGGTGATTTTATAATTTAGCCCAAGAGTGATAAAATGAAGATTTACAATATTTAAGATTTTCCAGAAGTTTATCGAGCCTCTAAAACCATTCGAACTAACATGTCCCAACCTTATAGTACTAACCAAACCTTCTGATGTACGCACTTCACAAGTATCATTTCCAAATACTGATTGTATCGTATATCTGAACGGTTGCCTTCATATTTCACCACGGAGTAGTCGAACCAATGTTCTGTGCGGAAAAACTTCCATCCTCATATTAATATTAGGAGTGATTGACATACCAGAGTCATGCTTCAACCCTTAAGGGCATTTCAGTCATTTTCAACTTTATTGGCATTTCTAGAATTTTATCAAAGTCAATCTACTTATTCCAGTCAAGGGGGGGTATTTCAATCATTTTGAAGCTCGAGATAGCCATCATTCCTATCAATTGAACCATTTATAGTATTTCAATCATTTAAGTACTCGTGGGTGTTTCAGCCATTTAAGAAATTTCGGTACCTCCAACCACATCATTCATTTCAGAACTCAAGGGTTTGTCCATCCTTCCAATTTATTGCAAACCTCGATGTCCGAGAATACTTTATCCTTTTTTGTCAATACGATCATTCCGATTAATTTAACCATAATAGTATCTCCAGTACTTTTAGTCATTTCCGTCAATTCAATATTTTGAGTCGCTTGATCAATTTAGAGGTACGATTAGTTCCCCGTAAATATATATTCAAAGATTCATTCTAAATTCAAGGAAGTCTAACACCTTACAATCTCGAACGTTTAACTCTTGTTACCATAACTTACAAGTAGATCGAGGTTTCCAGATGAATCGAGTTGTTTTAGCATATCCACTGTAGATTTCTAGATCGCTTCCAATTTCAAGGGTATTTTAGTCATTCTCATACCTCAAGGGCATTTTCGTAATTCATAACCAAATATTTCTAGCATTTACTCATTTGACATCACTAATCGGGTTTGAAGATTAGTCGCCTTATTAATTAATTTAATGAACTCCAGATCCTTACATTTATTAACTTTCTCATTCGATCATTTCGATCTTTTCTAGGTTATCGTACTCAATTTCATATCAGGTTTGGCTTAAGCAGGGTTAACAACACTCTTTATCATATTCATGCATGCACTAACCGAATACCAACATGTTCATAAAGCATACTAGAGGTAGTAGTGTATTACCTTTAATACTTGTTATATTGGTCGACCATGATACTACGTTCGATCACTCTCGAACTCGAATGCGACGTCCTCAACATCCCGAATACAAGGAACTTTGAATACCTTCAATCGTACAAATTTCAAATTTCAGTCCTTATTCACCTTGCTCATAATTGATTATTAAAATACATAAGCAAATTCGAGTTCAAGGTCCAATTTCGGAGGCTTTCGGGTTAGAATTTCGTAAAACGAGCATAAAAAACGGACTCAAGACGTCGAAAAACATAAAATAGGGCTTTTCGGGGGAAAGTCGACTTTTTGATCAAAGTCAACGCTGACGTTAGCGGTCAAAGTCAACGTTGACGTCATGCTGACGTCACTAGTCCAAGGCTAACTCGGCGAGTTAACTCACTGGGTTGACTCGGGCGAGTTGACTCGGATGAGTTGACTCACTGAGTTGACTCGGGTCAACGGGTCGGGTTGGTCAACGGGTCGAGTCAACGGTCTTGACCGAGCTGACCGGTTCAACCGGACCAGCCGGTTCAGACCGGTTCGATCTACACGTACCGACTCTTACCTTTAGAACCTGGAGGTCGCCGGAACGGTCGCCGGAGGACCTAATCGTACCGATCCTGCCAAAAACAAGAGTTCATCAACACGACTATTCATCCCACTCATCGGAAACATGAAACAAGCCGGAATCGAGCCGGAATTTACCTTAAACAAAACCGAGGAGGCCAGAATCGACGAAGCTCTGATGAAGCCCTTCCCGGCGTCGGACAAATGATCGGTCGGTTGGGTTTTGTTCAACTCGAGACGAGGAGCTTGCTCGAGGTAACGACGAGGCGAACAGACTCCAATCGACACTGGAATCATCGAAAAACAGTGGCGACGGAAGCTTAGGTCACTACCGAACCTTCAACCCATGTTTCACGGCAAACGGCAGCTCATATCTGCGCGTGAAGGCCAAGGGTTTGATCGGGCTGCGACGACGCTTCTGATGGCTGGGGCAGTGGCGACCACCGATCGGCGGTGAGGGAGATCAGGCGATAAACATGGTTTGGTTGAAGAGGAAGAGTATGGAAACTCTCTCTAATTTTACACTCGAAGCAGGATACCCAAAAAAAATAGGGGTAGCTGAAAGGTCTGTTTGATATATTTAATTTGGGTCAGAACACTATATTTTTACTTCAATGTGTTTTCCCCCTAATACTTGATAGATAAGAGCACCTGGCTCAAATGGTTAAGGCACGGGTGACTTGGCCACGGTCACAGGTTCAACACTCCATGGCAGCACTTATCATCTTCATATCTTTTTTCTTCTTTTAACATGCCAAAACTGAGGGTGTTACATAGAGGGTGTTAAAAATATGACTTAAGAATCTGCCAAAATCAAGTTAAAAATATGCAGTTGGAGTATTTTTTTAAGTTTCAATTTTAATCTTTTTGAAATAGTAAGATAGAATAATGATTTTGTTAGATTTGATATAATTTTTATTAACTTTTTTGTTACAAATTGCTTTATAAATTGAGCATTCAATGTTGAATGAAATATGCTCCTATACATTTTTTCTTTGTGTTTCTTCAATATTTCTTTCCTACACACTTTAAAGCCAACAAATTGATATAGAAGCTTTTTTTTTTGCTCAACAAGATGTCGTATATTAAAAAGAGAATATACAACCAAACGTCACAACGGTCACCTCGTTAAAAACCTCCCTAATCCTAATGGAGGAAAAGAGTACGACTCGTTTGTGACAACGAAATACAACCAGACAACATACGAACGAAGAAACCAACACCCACCCGATAGCATTAACACGCATAAAATAGAGAAAACGCGCGACACCCCCTCCTTAGCCAATGTATCGGCTAGACCATTCGCCTCCCGAAAAATATGCGAAAAACACACCGAATGCAAACTACTACAAGCGCAGTCTATCTCATAAAACACCTCCCAATACCGCCACGGCCGCTTGTCCACATGTAGCACCCAACTAACAGCGACCATGGGATCCGACTCCACAACCAATGGATACGATGACCAAGCCGACTACTGAAAGAAAGTTAACGCAAAGGCAACCACGAGCAACTCAGCCTCATTAGATTCGATACAACCAAGCAGACCAAAAAACAAAGCCACAATCCTGCCTTGATCATCACGCAACACACCCACGAAGCCTGCTGGACCCGGCTCACCACGCGCGGACCCGTCGACTGAGAATTTCAACGTCCCTGCCATCGGTGGTTCCCAAAAAATGCCGCTACGTATCGGCCGCGAACCAGAAGGTTCAGTATATAGGCCTGGGCAATCCCACCACAACGCCTCACCAATGATCTCCAAGACGCTACCATAACAGATTTTGTGCCAACACATCGCAAGGAGCATAAACGTTCAAAATGCAGCAATGCAAATCCTCCATGCACCATCTCCCGTGTAAAAGAATAAAATATCGGTCCACCTCCACCAAATCTAAACTGAATCGTGCACCTTCCCATATCGTAATCAGACCTCCCGAAGCACCTAACGAAGGTGAAAAAATTACCTCATATCCATCCGATACCCATAAACTTGCAACCAATAACGACGACACATCCTCTAATTTTGATTCTTGCAACATCACCATGTCTGCACGTTGTTTATTAACTACATCACTCACCGCCCTGCATTTCAAACATGAGCCTAACCCCCTGAAGTTCCAGGATACCACACGCATCCCTATTGACCTCGCTTCTTTTCGGAAAAAACTTGTGTAAGATCCTTTATAATATCTGCTTCACACCCCACGGTTCTTACCCCAACAATACTACCCAATGCTACTGTCGCCGCTATTTCCTTAGTTAACAGTTGCTGACGGTTTTGAAAATCTGAATCAGAGAGTGAAGTGTTCACAACCTGCTTCGAAGCTTGTTGATGCAATAATTGTTTACGTGGTCTGCCCCTACCAGCTTTTTGCGTCGGAGGAACTCCTGAAAGGATATTAATGGACTTTGTTTTTCTACCGTTAAGCCAAAGTAGAGAGCTTTGGTTTGCAATGTCTGTACCAGATAATTTCCCTCCAGCCTTATTAGTTATCCTATCAATATTTGAAACTGATTTATCCACCAAATCCACGATAGTTGTAATCAGTTCAACCATCTCCACATTGTTTGCATCCAAATCCAAAGTAGTCGAGTGTGATTGAACTACCTAAAGTTGGTTGGCTAGTGTAGGACTCTTCCCAGCCTCGCCCATCACCCTATCGAAAACTTGCTCCTCCATCGGATCCGCCACACCACCTTCCTGCATCTCATTTATCTCTGGCAGCCCCTTCGAACCAAGCTCATCTTGGGAGGCTTCAGCATGGTCCAACCGGTGATTCACCTCCCAAAGATTATTGCAGCGCCACAACCTCGTCCCCTCCGTGTGAACTTGGTCCCCGATCGGTTCTACATGCCCTATTTCCTTCAGTTAGTGAGCATCACCTGTGCACGGTGTCCCCTATCTGATCACTGTGTCGAAGGCTCAGAGTTCTCATCATCAAGCAACACCGTCGTACATTCACACTCCATCCAAGGGCAAAAAGAATTAAAGTCTCGAACAAGTATGGGAAAACACACACCGTCCACCTCCAGCTTCACCTTAGCATCTATGCGCGACATGAATGATGTTTCAATCAGTATCCATCCGCATTCAAACGATTGTGGAGATTCGGTAGCATCCGCTAAACGAACCAAGTTCCTCCAAATATTTGCGATACTCTCAAAGGATTGTTGCGACCACACATGGATCGGTAAACCCTTGATCGTCAACCAAACCCGCCCCGTCTCGAAGCCTATCTCCGGTGACCACTTTTCTAGCCTTGAGAAACACCCTCGTATTGATTCTAAAAGCATCACCTTATCACGTGTTGAAGAGTCCTTGAACATGAGCAATATCATTGAACCGGCGATACGCATGATCAACAAGCCATCTACCGCCGTCAAGTGCATTTTCGCTGCAAGTTCCTTGATACTCCATGGTTTTTTGCACCACCCCACTGCACAGTCGTGCAAAATTTCCAACTTGTCCACTGCCACAAACCCCTGCACTGAATAATCAAACGTGTCGCCATGATTGACCTCCTCCTCCGATCGCTGCTTCAACGGCACTTTGGGTCGCACATTCCCTGCTTGTGCCAACTGATCTGTTCTTGTGTTAACTTGTTTCTGTCGCCAAAACGAATTGCGGTCTCCATATTTTGCTGGAAACACAGAGATGCGGGAACCATAGATCCATTTACCATGCAGGCGTTCGACCACCCGCTCAACATCCTTTCGACTGCACATTCTCACAAACCCAAATCTAGATCCGTTTCTAGCCAGTTTTCGAGGGATGAAAACATCCACCACCACCCCGTGTCGATCGAACACCTGCCATACCCCTTTCCAGTGAATAGACGTAGAGAGATTTCCCACAAACACCGTCCACACCTTCCGGTGACCATTTTCCATTGGCATTTTCATAAACTCCGACTGAGTACAACCTGAAAGGACCGTCACCAATGTGCTTTCATTAGGCACAACATTCTCAAAGGACTTTTATCAAACAGCAAACGCGCATTACCCATTTCACTACTTTGAACAGATATCATCACCAAACCATGTCCATGAACTTGTTCCCGTATCTGGGTACCAATCGTTTTCGCGCAAGATTGACAACACCGGACCCGATCAATTTTAAAAAGAAATCCAAGGCTCTGTTTCCAGGGATAAGAGCGTTGATGGTTTTTCGAATTTTAACTGGTTCTGCCAGTTCAATCTTGTTGATTTCGAAATCCAACACATCAAAGCTGAGAATCCTTTAGGCAGAGAGCGATGATGGAGAAAGAGGCAGAATATAGCTGACATATATAAGCTTTTTATCTTGAGGGACCTGTCAAAATAGAGGGGACAAGCTTCATTCAGGCACCACTAGTCTTCAATGGACAACATTACAAAACATGGGCTATTAAGATGATTGTTCACATGCAAGCTCTTGACGTTTGAGATGCGGCGAAAGAGGATTATGAAATTACTCAACTTCTGCCGAATCCAACAGTTGCTCAAATGAAGAATCATAGGGAGAAAAAGACAATAAATGCTAAAGCCAAGTCATGCCTGTTTTTTGCAGTTTTACAATCAATTTTTACCAAAATAATGCACTTTAATTGTGCTGCAGAAATCTGAGAACATCTTAAAGAACAATATGAAGAGCACGACAGAACGAAGAACATGAAGGTAATGAATTTCCTTTGTGAATTTGAAATGAATAAAATGAAGGAGTCTGAGTTAGTGAAAGATTAAGATGAAGAACTTGTCAAAATTGTTGACAAGGTGAGAATGTTAGGTAAAAAATTATTGAAACAATTCTAATTACACTTCCCGTAAAATTTGAACCAACAATATCTTCATTGGAGAATAATAAAGATCTTTCAGGTATTACCTTGGAAGAACTTTTAACATCATTGCAGGCTTCAGCAAAACAAATGACTCATCAGGCAAGATAATTTCATAGAAGGAGCATTTCAAGCTCACAGATACAAGAAGACTCAAAATAACAAGAAACTCAATAGATCATATTCACCATGTCGTCACTGCAAAAAAAAAAACTAACCATCCTCAACAGTAATGTTGGTGGAGGCCATATTTAAAATGCAACAAATGTGGTAGACAAGGACATGTGGAAAAGATTTGTAAAACTCATCAGCATTCAGGGACGGAGCTAGGATTTGAAGTTGGGGTGCAAAACATATTGGCCCAATTCACCGCTAAGTCAAATGATGTGGATTTTGAAGCTGTAAATCAAGTTGATGTTCTTCCCAATACAAAGTTTAAGTTTCGACGAAAAAGGCTTAAGGTTGCATCTTCTAAGTTAAGGAGAAGTGTTAAAAATATGACTTAAGAATCTGCCAACATCAAGTTAAAGATATGCAGTTGGAGTATAAGTTTAAATTTTAATCTTTTTGAACTACTAAGATAGAATAATGATTTTGTTAGATTTGATATTATTTTTTATTATTTTCTTGTTACAAATTGCTCTATAAATTGAGCATTCAAAGTTGAATGAAATATGCTCTCATACATTCTGTTTCTTTAATATTCCTTTCCTATACACTTTAAAGCCAACAGAGGGCCACTGAGAGAATTTGAAGATAAGCATAGGGATCGAGCATGCGACCTTCAGATTTGTCTCCACAAGACCCCCAAATCCTGGTTCTTTTCTTTTGTTGAAGATTGCAATTCAGTTTTGCATGTTGGTATCATCGTTTTCTTCTTGTTCTGGTGTCATTGAATTTTCTGGAGATATTATCTCATCAGATGTGTAGCATGTGTCATTATTTTCACTCAAATTCTTGTGGTTGGAGAGTGCATCTACAGGATGAATATGGGACATCATCCGAGGGATGATTAACTTGTACTCCTACTAAGAAGTCTATCCAAATTTTATATTCCTTTGGACTGGAACATGATTCTTTCACTTGTGTTTCAGGGGTCTCAACCAATCTGCTTGCCCAAAAAGCTCTGATGCTTATGCTGCTGTGATATTACTACTGAGGTATCTTGCCTGTGAAATTGTTTTGCCCAAACAGATGGATTTGCAAGAAAAACTTAGAAGAGGTGTGCAGCATGTGTCATTACTGTGGTGCTGAACTTTCAAAATCCAACGAGGACAATAGGAAACTAGAGAACGGTAATGTTTTAATCTCTTGTAGTGGAGACCCAATTTGGCCGTCTAAATTGTATTGGGACAGGCAAGAAAGTCCTTGGACTGTCTTGATGAGCTCCTATCTTTGAGGCAGCAACTATTGCGAAGTCGAGAGAAACACTAATGAAGCACTCTCTAGTCTCTACATATAAACTGGAGCACCATCCCGAGAGAAACAGTACCTCTGGAGTAAAACAGTAGTTTGAGAAGCCTAAAGTCTTGCTTCTCCTCGCTACTTGTATGGTAATGAAGCACTGCTTTATTAATCTTGCTTCTCCTCGCTACTTGTATGGTAATGAAGCACTGCTTTATTAATCTTGCTTCTCCTCGCTACTTGTATGGTAATGAAGCACTGCTTTATTAATCTTGCTTCTCCTCGCTACTTGTATGGTAATGAAGCACTGCTTTATTAATCTTGCTTCTCCTCGCTACTTGAATGGTAATGAAGCACTGCTTTATTAATCTTGCTTCTCCTCGCTACTTGTATGGTAATGAAGCACTGCTTTATTAATCTTGCTTCTCCTCGCTACTTGTATGGTAATGAAGCACTGCTTTATTAATCTTGCTTCTCCTCGCTACTTGTATGGTAATGAAGCACTGCTTTATTAATCTTGCTTCTCCTCGCTACTTGTATGGTAATGAAGCACTGCTTTATTAATCTTGCTTCTCCTCGCTACTTGTATGGTAATCGGGGATGGAGTTCTCACACAGGCAATTTCTGTTTCCTCTGCTCTATGCCTGTATCTATCCATGTCCAAGGAGCATCACCAGTTTAAGCTCCTAAACTTGCTATTTTAGATATTCTTCTCTTATTCAATCGCATATTTATTTATTCGGCTTTTTATTTCAACTGGCTAGTTAATTTAATGATTTCTCTTGCTTCT
Organism: Hibiscus tridactylites; assembly: GCA_958450335.1. Classification (NCBI taxonomy): domain Eukaryota; kingdom Viridiplantae; phylum Streptophyta; class Magnoliopsida; order Malvales; family Malvaceae; genus Hibiscus; species Hibiscus tridactylites. The sequence continues at coordinate 41,884,410 of OY288289.1, read as the reverse complement.
ATTTTGGTAATACGGGAATTTTAGATAAGCTACATTTTCTAGTCTTTTACTTTCTCCATCATGAGATCTACTTCACCTTCAACAATATAGAAAATATCAGTTTGGTATGATGATTGATTGGAAATGTTAGTTATCAAAATTTGTGTTAATATTAAATGATGGTTTTTAGAAAGACAAGTTCTTTAGGCAAACCTTTATATTGATTGATTGAAAGTTCCATTTATTGGTGACAAATGAGATAAAGTTGACTGGCTATGAGCACAATGCACTTACTTGCATTCGCCTGCAAACTCACATTCCAGTAGGTATTCTTTAGGCAAACCTTTATATTCTTGCAAAATATGAAAATTTCGAGTACTCGAATATATTTGAAATTATTTTTTTATATTCAATATATATATATATATATTAAACTAATAAAGTATTTACTTTTTATATTTAATAAATACATATTTTTATTTTTATATTACAATAATAAAATATTTTTATATTAAAAAAATACATTTTTTATATTCGAGTACCCAAGTATCCGATTTTTCGGGCGCTCGCAATTTTTGGGTACCAACAATACCCGGGCCGAGACACGGGCCGATAATACAACTACCCAACGATCTGGGTACCCCGAATACCCGGATTTGAACACCCCTATACACAGCGCCCCCAAGCCTGGAGAAAATACACGGCGCCCCCAAGTCGGGCGAAAATACACGGCGCCCCCAAGTCGGTTGAAAAATACATAGCGCCTCCAAGTCGGGTGAAAATACACGGCTCCCCTAAGTCGGGTGAAAAATACGCAGCGCCTCCAAGTCAGGTGAAAATATACAACGCCCTCAAGTCGAGTGAAAATGTACAACGCTCCAAAAGTAAGCAACTATAAAACAAATTGTCTAAACATCTACCACTCTCAGACTAAACGAGCACGTAAAAAGAGTCATTTAAGCATTTTCAACTCCAAAGTGAGTAAGCATAAAGTAAGAATGGTCGTCCAGGCCTCCGCCACTTTTAAGAAGTTTGCAAATGGACACTGCCCGACGATCGCTGCTCCCAAGTGAGTGAGCATAAAGAAAGAAAGGGTTCACTAGCCACTTCCAAGTAAGTGCTCGTAGTAAAGCGACCGGAAAAGAAAGGTTTCGCTAGCCACTTCCAAGTAAGTCAGCGTAGTAAAGCGACCCAAAAAGAGAAGGTTTGCTAGCCACTTTCAAGTAAGTGAGCATCGCGAGAATAAAGGGCTAAATGATCGCTATTTTCAAATAAGCGCGTAACAAATAATATATTTAGGAATGTGCGAATAAAGTTAGTGATCAAAACTATTTCACCCGGGGGGGCAAGAACCCTCCCAACTCAAGGTAACTATGCAAACATAGAATTCGCTCTGAGAGAGTGTTGTCGTTCCATGAGAAACGATGTAAAGCGAACTATTTTCAAACGAGGGCAAGCGTTCGCTACCTATTTATCTTGCAATCTTACAAATATTAGAAGATTATATTTATATGTCGCCATTTTAAAGAAAGAGAAGTGCAACGCAAACACCCGCTATAAGTTAGCGAGCACATCTCTACCGCTTTAAAAAATGTGCGCTAGAGTGAATATTCAATTCAAAATTCAAGTTTTGAGAGCCAAAACATCATAATATAATATTAAAATAAATTAATAAAATTCAATTGTTTATATCTCTTCAAGTAGAGATGTAAAATGAACTCTCTTTTATGTTTAGGTTCGTAAATAGAAAAAATGAATCGTCTAAGCGTCCGACTCTTTTAAGAAGTGTGTATAAAAGAATCAGCTTAACGGTTGCCACTCCCAAAGTGATTGAGCAAATAGAAAAAAATGGATCGTCTAAGCGTCCGACACTTTTAAGAAATATGCAGGAAAGAGCCAACATGACAATTAAAAACGATAACTCTTCTACGAATAAAAACCAACTAAGCGACACGGCAATCCATGGGGAGAAGCATCTGTGTAAATTACTCCAAGAGAGCAACAATTCTGCATAATTTTGACTGTAATTCTCCAAACTCCTTTCAAGAAAGCGAGCAACAGTTTTACATAATTCTGGTTGTAATTCACTTCCTGCAAATCGCCTTCTAAAAAGTTTAGTACAAAAATTCTGAATCACTGTGATATATACAATGACATGCAAAGTCTCAAAGTTTCTAACTCAAAAATTCGTACCATAAAAAATATATACTGACCAAGATTACCCTACCTAGTGGCAAGAATTCTCATATCCAAAAAATGGATGTGCAAACCCACAGAACAATATAGTTTGCTACCTACCTATCTTGGAAGTTTACAATATAAGAATCCTATATTTATGTTTTGACATTTTTAAAGAAAGAAGCATTTTAAGAATTCCTATAAAATTTAAAGATGAGAAACAATAAATTCTAGTCTTGTGAATGTCATTTTATAACCTTTCCTTGCCTAGGGGCAAGAGTTAGCAATCCCACTATAAGTTAGTGATGTCGCTCTGAGTTAGCAGTCCCACTATAAGTTAGCGATGCTGCTTTGATTTAGCGATCCCGCTATAAGTTATCGATGTCGCTCTGAATTAGCAATCCCGCTATAAGTTAGCGATGTCTCTCTGAGTTAGCGAATGAGTTAGCAATCTCGTGAATCAAAAATTTTGAAATATACAAAAACCTGTCAGAAACATGGAGGTAAGCATGCACATATCATAAATATATGTGTGTTTGTTTTGACCTTTATTAACAAACTAACATGGGGGCACCAAGTTAGTGATACCGTTTCACGAGAACGATGTCGTTCCAAGAAAACGGACATCGATTTACATTGCTCATAACAAAAAAAAGCCAAACTATTTACACACAAGAAGAGAAAAGGCACGAATAAAATATAGCGATCAATACCATCTCACCCGGGGACAAGAATTCCCCCAACTCAAAGTACTTACGCAAGTACAAGTACGCAACGTCCATAATACAATGTTTGTAATATGACAAATGCACATACAAGGCTAATGGTTTAACATATCCCAGTAAGCGGACAATAATTTTTCAAAAAATGCTTCCAAAAAAGCGAGCTTTAATAAACGCTATTCACACTATTTATGACAGAAAAGACTTAAACAATTTATGCAAAAAGCGGAAATTGTTTGCACCAACGAACAAGCAAACACAAAAATCACCTTCTAATTCCTTCTAGAAATCTCTTCCTATTTCCCAGGCTTGAGAAGGTCACTTTATAACCTTCCCTCGCCTGGGGGGCAATTGTTAGTACCTATGAATATTTACCACCACATGTCGAGACCAGACGACCCGCGAAAAATGAACAAGACTACGAACAATATAACATAAAGAACATCTGGCAATCAACGAGACAACACACGTGATCACTGAGGATTACAACGTGTGAAATTGCCCACGAACCATGCGACACCCTTCACAACCAAGACTACAAACAACATCACAACCAGTGATCACGTGACTACGCACATATCGCTACGGATTACAGAGCGAACCTAAGATGTAACGATACATGTGATCCGCACCGACACTGAGTCGCGACAATTCACTAAAACACTTGTCCCCCTCGATTGACACGTGCCTCACTTCATTTAGCTCTTTATAAGGAGCCTTGCACCCCAAATAGAGGCTAAGCTCCTCATAACACACACATAAGCCCCCATAACCTAAACAAAAGCTCTTCAAGCTTCACCAGAACTCCATTATTTCTACCGTCAAGAGCTGTTACAAACCCTCAAAACATAAGTAAGGCTCTAGGAATACAATGTCCACTACACATAAGGGGTTGTACTATATGAAAAAAAACTGAAAAGTCCCTCGCCGATGATTCTCCTTGGACACGAACACAAATCTATTAATCTGGAAAATGAAGATAATTTGAAAGGCTGCCCTCTACAGGCTCAATGGCACACAACTAATCTTTCATATTTCAAGTAACTCATAAATATAAGCATGCAAATCAGATTTGTTGAGTTGATCAATCAATGGATGGAAAGTCAATAGGGGTGAATTGACAATTGAAAATTTGGTGGGAGCAAGTTACAAAAAAAAGAAAATTTTGCAAGGCAATTTAGAGTGGTTCAACTTCCTAAATGAAGTCTACATCCACTACCTTAGCTTCCACACCAAGGATTTCACAATTCACTAATTTGTCTATCTTTTTAGGCCAAAAGAAAAAAAAATCTTACAATGACTTATACCCCAAAGTCTATTGATTCCTAAAAGTGAATAGAAATGAGCAAACTTTAAAAATCCTCTCTAAAGGAGATTATTTGCAAAAAATATAGCTCACTAAAACCCTAACACTTGATAAAAGGAAAATTACAATGAGCTTTCACACAAGTGTTTACAAGATTTTTACAATAAAGTTCTTAAATAATTTGGATTTTTCGTTAAATGCTTTGGAATGGTTGTATTGTTATTAAAGAAGCGTAAGAGACTTGTTTTTATACACTCTCATTAATTTCTAACCATTTGGGTTGTTGGAGACTTGAATATAACCGTTGAGAGGAGTTTTCCCCGTAATAAATGTTTCCTGGTAATTGTGGGTTTCGATACACGTAGGCCCATATCGGTACATTACTAAAGAAGAAATAGTTGTTAGTATTACAAGGCGTACCGGTACAGAAGGTCGCGTATCGGTACGGAATAAGGGTTACCGCCACGATAAGGGTTGTACTAGTACTAAAATTTTAGTAGGGCTTTGGGTATCAGTCACTCGAGGTTGTAACGGTACACACAGTGTATTTTGTATACAATCCAAGCAAATCATATTAGGACGGGGTTCACCATACTGATACTCATTATGTTAAAGGAATTTAAAGACTCCAGGGCATATCGGTACATAGTGCATGGTACGAGTATTGACAAGCTATTTGTAATTAAAAATTCAAAGGGTCGTACCAGTACGCTAAGAACCTTACCAGTACTCCTTAACAATTTTGAAAAACAATGTTGAAAAACTGTACCAGTACGCATAGGGTCATAATGGTACTTAGTAATCAAGATGGTCTCTTTGAGTACCAAAACACTTAAAATACTATTTATACTTAAAAGGATTAACTTACAAATAATTTTATCTATAATGAAAGTCAAATTTTTTGAATGTTTGTCATTATGTGAGTATCTTAAATACCTTAAAATTTTATTTATTTTTTTAAAAATTCTTGTTATATCAAAATCAAAACATATGTTTAACAAAATGTATACATAAAAGCTTGACATGAGTATTAGATGATAAAATTATGAGTCACCACAATTAACATAATTAAATCACTTGCATATCAGACTTGTCATATTTTCCAAATTGACAAACTTGTCAAATTGCACCTGTGCTCAAATATTGAGTATCCATATAGTCTCGCACCACTCATGGTCGCTAGTCAAATAATCTCGGATGTCCGAAGTGTTATCTCGAGCGCCACACATGGCCGCTAGTCAATAATTTCGGGTGTCTGAAAATTTATCTCGAGCGCCACACATGGCCGTTAATTAGATTAGAACATGAAGGCTCCGAGCAAACAAAACATTAAACATATATCACAAATATACAACAAAAGCATTCAAGTCATATACTTGTTTCAACTTACTTATTCGAGAGTGTATTATGCTTGATGGAATATCTTAGTCATTTAGACTTTATAAAGTCCTTTTAAGCTTTCTAGACTTCTAATATTGTTAAATGATTTTTAACCACTAGTTAACCTTAAAATATGTCTAAAATATTAATTATTGAAATATGACAACCTACATTACCATTAATGAAAAATGTGTAACTAATAACCTACAGTTTCAATTCATGTTTCGTTTGTTCTAGAATAAACTAGACTCGATAATCTTTCCAAGCATATAAATTTCATCTCCTAATTTAACTCGTAAGATTTATGACAAAATTTTGAAGTCATGGCCATTGTTGTTTTTGGAAACATATTGTTACCTTGTATTCTGACCTTTGCTTAATAAAAAATTAATAACTCCTAATATATAAGTCGAAATCAAGCACTGTTTGTTTCAAACAAGTCTATACTTCCACACGGTTATAGAAATATAAGGTTCCATTCCTAATTTATCTTGTTGATTTTTTGGTGATTTTCAAAGTCCTTACTAATACTATTTTATAGAAAATTTGCTGTCAAATTTTCTAACCTTTCAACACTCAAAATTTTATATCTTTTAAAAACCGCTCCTTGACACTTCAAGACTTTAACATGAAGAATAAAAGAAATGGAAGAAAGATGATAAAGTGAAAACAAACAAGAAATATTTTTTTTGAATAAAAATAGGGACAAAAATATAAAATAGAATAAAATAAATAAATGGGGAAATAAGTACACAAATCTCAAAGCCCATACATACTTCCCAAACTTAGGTAGGTCTGTTGTAAGGCAGGTTAAAATGCTGCTACTGTACGACGACACTTATTTTTTCAGTTACATGTTACCAGCCAATTCAAACAAGTTTTGGTTAAGATTTTCAGTTAGCTAATGAAATGTTTTACCCTTAAACTGGTTTTTCTAACATGTTAGGTGTCAAGTTAATTGTTTCCCGTTGAACTTAGAAAGTGGAATATGTTCCTAATATTTTAGGTTCCTTAACCACTTAAACTGTTTTTTGGTAACATTTTAGGTGGTGAATGAAATGTTTTACTCAACTTAAAATTTTCAATATCTCGATGATAATTTAGGTTCCCTAACGCCAAACTGAATGTAGGTAACATTTTAGGTGTTGATCCCCGAAATAGAATTTTATTAACATTTTAGAGTCAAACTGAAACGTAGATAAATTTTAGGTGTCGATCATGAAATTGAATTTCATTAACATTTTAGGGTCCGAAATCCAAACTGATTCTCGCTAACATATTGGATTCAGAATGTTGAACTAAATTTCGGTTGTATTATAGGTCACGGACCCCAAACTCGTTACATGTAACATTTTAAATGTTGAGCCCCAAACAGATTTTTCGGTAACATTTTAGGTGCCGAACATGAAGCTCTTTTTGGGTAACATTTTAAGTGCCAAACCCCAAATTGAATTTCATTAAAATTTTACGATCGAAACCCCAAACTAAATATCAGTAACATTTTTGGTACCGAACCGTAAACTAATTACCAATAACATTTTAGGTGTCGAACCACAAACTAATTATCAATAACATTTTAGGTGTCGTACACCAGATTGATTATCAGTAACATTTTAGGTGTCGAAGCCTAAACTGGTTATCGATAACATTTTAGGTTCCGAACCCTAAGTAACAAATCTTCTATACTTCTACACTTTATCATATTTTGCAAAAAAAATTATTTAAATTTTGATGGCAAGGTTTTCTATAATTGTTTTCTTTTTAGGAACATACCTCTACAATTCATTCAACAACAACATGAAGAAGAATAATTTGTTTGAGTTAATTTCTACGGAGGTTAGAAAATCAACAAGGAAGAAATTGTCTTCATTTGAAGCCAAAATCCCCGTTGATGAGCCCGACCGTGAAGCTCATTACATGCTAAAGATATGCAATGCAATCAACATTTGCAAGATGTTTAGAAGATACAACTGTGTATGGGGTACCATTACCAACATCGAGTTGTATGTAAATTTTGATGAAGGTGTTAGTTCATCACGAATCCTAGGAGGTTCTCCACCTTCCGCAGACGAAGAAACTATTTGTGTACATAAGTACACGAGAGAATATAAGAATTAGCAAATAATTGAGGAATTGAAGGTGACATCTAATATATCTACAGACTACGACAACAAACATACTCTTCTTCCATTCATTTTAACTGAACTAAGCTAGCTTAGTAGCAATGAACCATGTATCAAATTTGAGATAGTACTTTTTAATCTAATCATTGTTTTGTGTTTGTGTTGGTGACCATATTTCTCAGTAAGGCTATTGAAGGTACATGAAATCCAAACAAAGGCAAGGCTATTTAAAAAAAACAAGGGTTTCCAGAAATCCCTTCGATGTATGCAGATTCAAATTAAACTGAATTGGATGAGGAGATGGTGTATTGAAAGTTTGATTGATGAACAGATAAAGTTAATGGAAGGAATGGAGGAATAGGAAAGAAGATATTTTTAAAGAGAGAGAGGGAAAAGTGAAAAGTGAGAAAAAGGGCAGTTGAGAGAGTTTTGGAAGGTTGGAGCATTAAGGCCCATTTTCGTCGTCGTTGAGGTCACCGAGAGTGACACTACGAACGACATCGGGTAGAGTTCACTGAGAAACGTCCACCGGTGGTTGCCATATTGCTGATTTGATATATATACTCCACGTTAAGTAGCGGAACTGGGTTATATGTTTCACTACTTTTAATGGAAAAAGAAGCGAGAACGCACCAGAAAAGTAATATCTTTAAAGTTTAAAACCAAAATTATTAGAATTCAAAGTTCAAATATTTGTAAAGTATCAAAAATTAGATACCAATTCCGAGGCGTTGTAGCAATCACTACATCATAAGACATTTAATAAGTATTAAAATGTACAGTTAAAATTTCGAAACTTTTAAAATAAATTTTATGCAAAATGGTCAAATTTATTTACTCCAACAGAAATGTTGAATAAAATTTTAGAATGAATGCTGCAACTACCAAACCATCCCAAGGCAGTTACTATCAACTTAAAAAAACGTCATTGCCTTCTTAATCCCCTTCCCATTGAAGAAGTTGTTTATCTTGAAACTCATAAACCTTTTTCCAGCAGCAAAGGTCTTAAGAAAGTAATTTCAAGTTCATAAGAAGTATTTTTTTTGTACTTTTATGCAACTTAATTCCATGAAATGTTTTAGTTATTTCATATTCATTTACTTAGGTGGTGGAGTATACTCATCATGGAAGTTTTGAGTACAGTAGGTGATGCTAAAGTTTGAGGAGATAGTGTGGCGAGTTCGAATAAAATCGTTGGCATTGCATTTGCGTCACTGGAAGAAGCATGGGAATTTTATGAAGAATATGCAAATTAAAATGGATTTAGTGTACGTTGTGGAACAAGTCGGGTTAGAAATGGAAATAAATACCAGCAAGAGTTTTGTTGTTAAAAACAAGAGCAAAGGAAGTCAAAAGTAAACGAGGCAAAGCGTTCATGCGCTCCACGTCCACAGACAATGAGCGGTTGCAAGGCTAGAGTAGTGGTCCAAGAAAAAGCTCTAGATAGATGGATAATAACATTGTCTAATAACGAACATAACCATAAACTTTGTCCACCATCCATGGCACCCTTCCTTCGTTCGCATCAATGTGTGATTGAGGCCGATATTGTAGTGGCTTCAACAATGAAAAATGTTTGTGTCGGAACCTCAAAAATTATGAAATTCTTCATGCAACAGTCTGGTGGTTAACAAACTGCTTGTTTTACTACGAAAGACCTATACAATGCCCACCATGAAATAAAATCTAATGAATATATTGATGGGGATGTGAATACCGTACTAGGTTACTTCAATATGAAGAAAGAGATAGATCTCGATTTTTTCATGCAAATCTCAGTCAACGATTCAGATTGTTTGCATAATCTATTTTGGGCTGATTCAACTTCTAGAGTTAACTACACAATATTTGGTGATGTTATTGCATTTGACACCACCCACAAGCGTAATGCATACGGTCGACCTATTATGCCCATTGTTGTTGTCCTTGCGGACGAGACCATAAATACGTTTCAGTGGGTCTTAAATACTTTTGCAGAAGCTATGCTGAAGAAGTCTCTGCTTTCAGTTGTTACAGATGGAGATAGGGAAATGCAGAGGGTGATCAAAAATGTTTTTTCCTATGCTAAACATCGAATATAGGGTTGTAAATGAATCGAACGTTCAGCGAACTATTCGACGGGAAGTTCATTTATAATCATTTTTTTATTAAACGAACGAACATGAACAAGATTTTTTGTTCGTTTAATTAAATGACTGAACACAAACAAAGGGCTTTTTCGTTCATTTATGTTCGTGAACGTTGGGTAATCCATTCGTTTATATTCATTTATGTTCGTTCAGTTTTGTTTGTTCATTTAAATTTATTAACATGTGTCGAGGGGTGTTCATTATTCGGTTAAACCGAACTAACCGACTGAACCAAAACAAAATTGGTTAATCTATTAGATAGTTTTAGGTTTCGGCTAATGATTAAGAGTTTTTTCAAATTTTAATTATCGATTAATTCGGTTTAAAATTGGTTAATTAACTGAATTAATCGAACTAACCAAAAATATTAAATATTTAACACATTATATATGTTCGTTTGTGTTTGTTTATGTTCGTTTGTGTTCGTTTATGTTCATTTGTGTTCATTTACCATTTAAACGAACTAACACGAACAAGCTACATTCCTTAATAAACGAACACAAACAATAAATTTTGTGTTCGTTTATCTTCGTGTTCGTTCATTTGTTCGGTTAAAGTTAAACGAACGAACATGAACACACCCTTGTTTGGGTTCGTTTGGTTCGTTTACAGGTCTAATCAAATATGTTCTTGGCATCTAGCTCATAGTACACAACCAAATATTGGGGATTGAAATTTTACAAAGGAATTTAGCATATGCATGCATGCTTAGTGGACATGTAACACCCAAAATTTGGGCCTAGATGTTTTAGGGTTTGAATCGGACCGGTCGGGAACGGTTCGAAGAATCTGGATTATAATAACGATTGAAATTGCCAACAAAATTTACTGACTCAAGGTTGGCAGGGCAATCATCCATATGATGGTCATGTCCACATATCATGCAGAATGGTTCCAATGCCTTGGCTTCTTGGGAATCATTATTCTTTTGTAAATTTTTCATAATGCTAGTGAGTTTGGAAATTTGAGCGTTGATGGATGTTGTGCATCAAGCTCCAATTTTTCGGCGGTCTTTGTTCTTGTCCCTAGTCTGGCAGTGGGATACTGAAAATAGTTGGCAGCATTCTTTTTAAGGATGCCAATTGCCTCCGTATAGTTCTTTTTCTAACAGTGAACCATTTTCTGAAAAATTAACAATTGTCCTGGCATGGCCATTAAGCCCATTGTAAAAGGTTTCTATTTGGGTCCAATTAGGGAATCCATGAATAGGGCACCTTCTCAACAGATCCTTGAATCTCTTTTAAGCATCATATAAGGTCTCGTCATCAGCCTACCTAAATGTCGTGATCTCGTTCCTTATCCTGGAATTAAGCTTAGGTGCCTGGAATCGCAATAAAAACTTCTGGCATAGATCTGCCCATATAGTGACTGATCTAGGTGGTAAAGAACTTAGCCACGATTTTGCTCTATCTCTCAAGGAAAATTTGAATAATTTCAGCTTCACTATATCCTCGTGACCTTCGGGTTACTAAAATAGTTGACAAACTTCCATGAATTGCTTCAAGTGTTGCCTTGGAACTCCGGTGGGTAATCCATCGAACTGGCCCACATTGAAAAGAGTGTGAATCATTATGGTTTAAGCTCAAAATTAACTGTGTTTACCTCTAGACCAACTAGGCTTGGCATTAAATTGTCTACATTTGGTGCCAAGTGCTCTCTAATAGGTCTTTCTTATTCTAGAGCGACGGTAGCAGAGACGCCAGGGTTAGCTAGCATCACATTATTAACTGGTGGAAACTGATTATTTTGGATACCATATACTCCTCTGTTAGCTTGATGAACCATCTTTCAAACTTTATTTTTCAATCTTGTTAGGTTTTATGATGCTCGATTTCCTTCAACCGATGCGTTTGCCAAGTTTAGAGAAGATTGGATTTTTGGGTGATAAAGTGGAAGCTAAAAGATTGGAATTGGACACAAGGATTTATAGTGGTTCGGTCTTCTAACAAGCACCTACATCCACTACCTTAGCTCCCCACTACCTCAAAGCTTGAGTAAACCCTCTTTACAAGAGAAATTCTAAGCGAACTTGAAATCCCTCTAATAGATAATTGTTTGCACTAATTAGCTCTCACCCAAAACCTAAACACTTGAGCAAATTTAGCAATGTTTAGCTCAAAAGTGTTGCCTATACAAGAAATGGACAATTTAAGCTCTAAGACAAAATCTTTATCATAGTGTTGTTGACAAATGAAGCATTAGTCTTCTCTTGATGCTTGGAGGTCCCTTTTATACTTCTAATTGAGTTTGTAGATGTTGAGGACCGTTGGGGTTGTTTTGGAGTCGTTGGAGACTTTATTTCCCACATTAGTTGAAGTTTTGGTGCCTATCTTATCAGTACACGGGGACCCGTATGGGTACGCCCTTCTCCAGAACTAGTCGCTGGGCTCTTGCCAGCCTAAGCGTATCGATACGCTGGGGAGCGTACTGGTACGGTTTGTACTTTAAAAGTTCGTTGGGAAATAGCCGTTATGGTTAGTTAAAATAGGGACCAGTACGCTTAAAAGGTATATCGGTACGACCCCTATCCGTATCGATACGGGCAAGCCTGTATCGGTACGGGTTTTGGCAGAATCAAAACTGGAGAAAAAAGTATCGATACGCGGTATACCGTATCAGTATGGTAGAGCTAAAAAGTCAGTTTTTAGTACTTTAAAACATTCCAAATTTTGCCAAAAACCTTTTAAAATACCTCAAACATATTTTCAAGTTGTTTGGACTAAAAGACATGTTTTAAATTCTTTTCAAATTAGTCCAAAACATTTTTCAATTATTATATCAAAACATTAGTTCTACAATCTCCCCCTTTTTGATATAATAAAACCAACTTGAAAAATTGTTTAAAATTTTCAAACCATTATTCATTTGAAAATTCAATTTTTCAAACCATTTCTCCCCCGTTTTGTTATATCAAAAAGAATTTAAAATACTTTTAGGCACAAAATAACAATGGAGGTTTAAATTTTGAAACTATTAAAATGTTTGGTTTTAAAGTGGCTCCCCCTTACTCAAAGCATCATCAAAAGATGTTAGTCCAACACATGATAATCTAGTTGAATTGAAAGAAAATAAATCAAATTAAACAAGTAAAAACAACTAGATTTTACCGACACTTGAACTACAAGTGAGGATGTGAAGCCTTCCTTCTTCAAGTTTTCTTCCTTGTGTGCATGGAGCTCCCCTTAAAAATTAGACTTGTTGAACATCTCCATCACACCTAATCTAGACAATTCTACAAATTTTGGTATCCCAATTCCTTTGGATCCATAAACGTTAGTTGCACAAAATTCAGTCCCCTTAGGAATCCATTTTTCAATTTCATCATTTTTAGTTGAGATTGTTAGTCCTTTTGGGACCCAAATATTTCTAAAACATTTTCCATTTATGAATCTAGGGGCACTAGATTGTCTTACATAAAAATTTGATTTTGCAAAATCATTTTTCTTTTGAAGTTCATTGGAAATCAAATCTCTTTTCATTTTAAGATCACCGATTTCTTGTTGATGATCCTTTCCATTGTTTGAACCAAGTTTTGCAAATGTGAAACTTTTTGTTCAAAATCCTTCAATTTTGCTTCAAACACAAGATTTGTTTTGGAAAGAAAATCATTCTCATTTTTCAATTTTGAAATCAACCTTTTGTTCTTAGAAAATGATGCCTTGAATTTCAAAAGCAAATCATCATAGGCATCTTCTAACTCATCAAATGTATATGAATTTGAAATAGATAAGTTAGAAGTTACCTCCCCCTCATTGAGGGCCATCAAGCATAGGTGGGCTACCTTATCATCGGTGGAGTCTTCATCACTCTATGTGGCCACATATGCTTGCTTTGAAGATGATCCCTTCTTGTTGGACTTGTGTAATTCCTTAATCTTCTTCCTCGATTCATGCTTGGATATTTCCATTTTTCTCTTCATGAACTAGACAAATTTGTTGAAGAGATAGGCCATCTCTTCATCTTCACTTTCCTCCTCACTTGAATCTACATGATGGCATGTGGAGGATTGAGAGCAATGGCATTTGTGTTGATGTCAAGCCCTTTGAGTTTCTTCTCCCCCATAGCTCTAATCTCTTCCTTTTTCTTCTCCTCTTCTTTGTTTTTCTTCATTATTTGGTGAGTGGGAAGTGACCCCATGAGCTCATCAAGCTTCAAAGTCTTGAGATTCTTGGCTTCAATGATGGCGGTCCTTTTTTAGTCCCATGACTCGAGAAGGGAGTAGATAAGCTTTCGGACAAGTTTCTCTTCTGGGATGGCTTCTCCATAACCTTTAAGTCTATTAGTGATGGTGGAGAACCTATCAAACATGTAACGCCCCAGTTTTGGGCTTAGGAGTTGTGGGCGTTGACCGGTTGGTCAAAGTGTTGTTCGAATCTTAAAAGGTGAAATTAGGAAAGCCTAGTTCGGGTTGCATTAAAAATATGGAAAAATGTTCTAAAATCATCTTTTAATATAATTAAGTGAACTGTGAAATCAATTTTGGAAAATGGGTTTTGGAAGAGTGACATTTTGGCTAGTGACCAAAATGTAATTTTCGAAAGTTTGGTGACTGTTTTATAAAGGGTTGAAACTTTGAATCTTTAAGGAGCTATTTACCCAAAGGGAGTTTCTCCAGATTTTTCTAAGATATTTTTAGACTAAATTCTGATTTTAAATGATATTAAAAGTGGAGGGAAAGCCATTTGGCTATTTTGGATATTTTGCAACTAACTTTTCTCAATTTTCTTTCTCTCATTTTCTCTCAACCCAAACACATTCTCTCCAGAGAATTTGATCTGATTTTCTCACCTAAATCCCTCCTTTCAACTCTCATTTGATTCCTAATCAACATATCTTCAAAACCTCTTCAATTGCTACTTGTTTCAACAAGGTTTTGATTCCAAAAAGAGGAGAAACTCAAGTTTGGAGGTAAGAACGTCCTTCTCCTCTAAACTATCAGTTCTTTACTGAAATTCCTAAGTTTTCAATCCTTAATTGATGTTTTATTAAAGGTTTTTAAGTGGTGAATTGGATCTTGGCTTATAATGCAAGATTTGATGATTCTTGATGATTTTCGTTAGATCTGATTAATCTGTGATTTGAGATGTGTTTTTGATGTTAAATGAACTCTAAATTGATAAGGAATTGAGTTTTGATTAATGCAATCCCGGATAGGTTGAGTTTCCTAAGTTTAGCTTGTGATTCAAGGTTGTTTTGAGGTGATCTTGTGGATCTGTTGTTGCTGGAGGTATAAGGATGTTAATAGGTTGTTTTTAGATGTTTTTTGATGTTAAAGGATGTGTGGTTTTGCTGGTTTATGGCTGGGCTTTGTTTAGAAGTAGTTTGGATGCATTTTCGGTTGTGTTTGGTGGCCGAAAATGGTGTGTGGATTAGAGCAGCGAGTTTAGGTGCTTTCATTGAAGCAATTAATGCATGATGATGCATTAATCCTCTGCTTTGATGTGTTGAAACAGGGGAGGCATCTTTGGATCCAAGAGTTGTTGATCCGGAAGCTTGATTTGGTGCTTTGGCTTGAAGCAAAGTGGAAATCGGTGAGTGCACGTGAGTGCGTTTGTGAAATTGGGTTTCCGGCTTGAAACCAATATCTTGGGAGCTTAGTTTAAGTCTAAACAACTTTGCTAAGCTCAAGTGTAAGTTTTCGGAAATACTCTCTTGTGGTGGCCATGATTTTGTTGTGATGCAAAATGGTTATTTGCATGTTTTAATTACTGTTTTGAAAGCATGATTTAGCAAGGTTTTTGCTGATGTTGTAAGCCATATGTTGAAGGAAACTCTAGGTAGGAGTTCTTTGCTTTTGTACATTGATTAAATGTGGTTTGATGCTTTTAAATGCATGATGAATATGGCTTGGTTTAATGCTTTAAAACAGTGGATTAAACGATGAAAATGATGTATATTGGCAAGTGATGTTTTAAAAAGGTTAAGGTCACTAAGGTGGTTAAAAGTCCTTGAGTGAGCCTTGTTACTTAAGAACATCAAGGTGGTTAAAAGTCCTTGGATGGTTCTTGTTGCGGACACTAAGGTGGTTAAAAGTCCTTAGGTGATCCTTTCCATGGTGTTTAAAAGTCCATGGGGCCAAGGTGTTTAAAAGTCCTTGTGTGGTCCTCATTCATGGTGTTTAAAAGTCCATGGCCAAGGTGGTTAAAAGTCCTTGGAGCCAAGGTGTTTAAAAGTCCTTGGGAAATTGATGAACTTGTTTTAATGAAATGGAATTTATCACTTGAGCCAATATGACATGTTATGATGTTGTGAAGCATGAGATGCTTGTTTTAAGTATGCTTTTGAGCATGTGCAAAGGTTGATTTAAAGCATGTTTTGTAAATGTTTTAATTGCATTATTGAATGGTTTTTAAGAGCATACCTCACTAAGCTTTTGCTTACGCTCTCTTTCGTTTTCTTAATTCAATAATGCAGAACATTAGAGATCCTTGAGGGTAGCAAGGAGGGCAAGCATTCAAGTGAAAGTAGAGCTCAATGTATGGAAGGTTTTATAAGTACTTTTTAGCTTTTGGTAATTTGGCAATGGGGGACCAATGTGTATGTTTTGGGAGATGTTTGGAACTCCCTAAGTATGTTGAATGATGATATGGATGCTGGTTTTTGTATTGGATCATTACATGCTTGTTTTGGAAGTTTGTGCTTGAATAGCTAGCTTGTGTAGGAAGCATGCCTATAGATTTGGGGCTTTTTGCTTATGATGTTGTTTTGATGAATTGATGGTGCTAGGATGTCTTATATATGTTGAATTGCATGCTGGTAAAGTTTGGTGGCATTTGGAGCATGTTTGAATGATCAATTGCATGTTTTGGAATGCTTTTTGCTGCAATCGGTGCAGGGCGTTTCGGAACAGTGTGCACCGTTTCGGAACAGGTGCCTTGCATGAACCCAGGCGTCCGAAACGGTATGCACCGTTTCGAAACGGTTTGGCCTCTGCCAGCCCATGTTCCGGAACCCGTTGCGGAACGGCCCGTGTTTCGGAACGGGGTCTACCTGTTTCGAAACGGTCGACCGTTGGGGGCTGACATTGGCAGTTATATGTTTTGAATTGTTTGCAATTTGGTCCTGAAACTTGTTTGTGCAGTTGTATGAGTTTGGGAAGTCCTTTTGAGCTGAAATTTCACAGAGAAGCATGAAACCGGATTAATTTCAAGTTGGTAACTTTAATTTGGGTTAAGTCCTCATATTTATCAGAATTTACAATTTGGTCCCTAAAGTTGTAATTTGTTCAATTGGGTCCCTGTTTGATCTCTGATGGTTGTGATCTTTGTGTATGATGTTTGTGTGATCATAGTTAGGACTAATATGCATCTAGACAAGATTTAAAAGAAAAAAAGGGTCATTAATCAAGGTTGACTTTCGGGTTGACTTTGGTTTTCCCCGTGTGACTTTCTTAATTCGGGTCAACCGTCTAGGCCGGGTTAAGGGGGTTACATTTGGTGGTATCAGAGCTGAGTTCTCGAGTAATTGGGAATGAATGCATGCATGATTGAAGTATGTTTGCCTTGTATGCTTGTTGTTCGAAAGCATGTTTAGTGGCTTGTGATTTGGATACAGTTGAGTTGTACGCTGTGATGTAGCATGTTGAGGGTACCCATTGCCAAACAAAAGCTAATGAAATGATGTTGATTTTGAATGAAATTGAGCTTGAATACTTGGATTGCTTACCTTGTTGGGCCTGACTTTGGTTTATTTACATTGTGATTGCATGGTAATAGTATGGCACCACGTAGAGAGTTACGAGGTAATGTGCGAGCTACGGCTCCCAATGAGAACGAGAATGAGGAGAACACGGGTAGTGCGGTGTTACCCCCTCCTCCGCCTGGTGGTGGTGCTGGAGGTGAGAGAGCTGAAACTGCAACAGGTGCTGGAGCTGCTGGACCAGAGGTTGGTCAGGGGCAAGCTATGCCTGATATGTCTATGCTGGTACAAGCTATTGTGGGTGCTTTTCGAGCGGCAGTAGCTGGAGCTCAAGGAGCTGGGCATCAGGGGGATGCTGGAGTTAGACTACCTTTGGAGCGTCTGCGCAGTGTTGGTGGGACTGAGTTCAGGGGTTTGTCAGCTGAGAGTTCTGAAGCTTGGCTAGAGAGTACCAAGCGTACCTTGGGTCAGATGAGCTGCACGGATGTGCAAAAGCTGGGCTGTGTTGTGTCCTTGCTGCAGGACGATGCGTATACGTGGTGGACGACCACCATAGCTGGGATGGCTGAAGTTGATGTTACTTGGACATTTTTCCAGAATGTTTTCAAGAGGAGATATCTTGGAGTGAGATATCTTGATGAGAGGAAGCGTGAATTCATGTCTCTTACCCAAGGGAGCATGAGTGTGGCTGAGTATGAGGTGCAGTTTGTGCGACTCAGTCAGTATGCACCTGAGCTGATACCTGATGAGCGGGCAAGGTGCGAGAGGTTCCGTTATGGTCTTTATGACGGATGTGAAAATGTATGTGCTGGCCACTGAATATGATGATTTTGATGTGTTAGTGGGCCGAGCCAAGGACATAGAGATGAATCTGGGTTTATCTGCGCGAGGTGCTGGAGCTAGTTCTGGCAAGAGATCAGCTGAGTTTAGTTCCGGAGGTGGACGGAACAAGAGGGGACGTGATCAGAAGTATCAGTCCTCAGCTAAGAGGGGTGGTGGTGCACCTGCTAGAGGAGGTAATGCTAGAGCTGATCCTAGTGCTTGTTGGATCTGCGGTTCACGTGGTCACCTGAAGCGTGACTGTCCTCGAGCTGTGAGGGAGGTGCAAGCTCCTGTGGCGGCAGCTGGTAATGGATGCTGGAATTGTGGTTCTGTAGACCACTTGAGACGAGATTGTCCGAGGTTGGCTGGTGATCAGGTGCGTGCTCCTGTTGTTGCTGCACCGCAGAGAGGTCGTGGGCGCGGCCGTGGTAATTTCCAGAGGCGAGAGGAAGGTGGTCGTGGAGTAGCTCATGTTGTGGCTATTCAGCCTGAAGGTGGAGGCCAAGCGAAGGTGTATGCTCAGCGTGAGGGCAGGAATGATGCGGATGTGATTGCAGGTACCTTTACTTTGCAGTCCTTGTCATTGCTTTCATTGATAGATTCTGGATCTACGCATTCATACATTTTGCGTGAGCATGCTGAACTGCTTGGTTTGCCTGTTGAGTCTTTGGATGTTGGTGTTCGTGTCACTAGTTCTTTTGGTGAGACTGTTGTGACTCGAAAGCTTTATAGAAGGTGTCCCTTGGTTGTTCAAGAACATGTCTTTCATGTTGATCTTATGGAGTTGCCCTTCTATGGTTTTGACGTGATCCTTGGTATGGATTGGCTTGCTGAGCATCGTGCTGTGGTAGATTGTGAAAATAAGCGAGTTTCGCTGAAGCTTGCGGATGATTATGAAGTTGTTGTGGTTGGTGAGAATGTGAAGTTTCTTGCCAATGTGGTGTCTACCTTGGAGGCGAGCAGGATGCTGAGGCAAGGTTGCGAAGCTTATCTAGCTTTTGTGATGAATCCTAGCTCTAAGGAGTTGAGGGTGCAAGATATCAGGGTTGTGAAGGAGTTTCCTGGTGTTTTTCCTGAGGAGTTGCCTGGTTTACCTCCTAATCGCGAGGTGGAGTTTGGAATTGAGCTGTATGAGAATACAACTCCTGTGTCCATTACTCCCTATAGAATGGCACCTAAGGAGCTGAAGACGCAGTTGCAAGAGTTGCTTGATCGTGGTTTCATCCGGCCGAGTATGTCACCTTGGGGAGCACCGGTCTTGTTTGTGAAGAAGAAAGATGGCACTATGAGGATGTGCATTGATTACCGTCAGCTGAACAAATTGACTATCAAGAATCGGTATCCTTTGCCGAGGATTGATGATCTCTTTGATCAATTTCGGGGAGCTGTAGTGTTCTCTAAGATTGACTTGAGGTGAGGGTATTATCAGTTGAAGGTGAAGGATGTGGATGTGCCTAAGACAGCTTTCAGGACAAGGTATGGGCATTATGAGTTCCTTGTGATGACGTTTGGTTTGACAAATGCTCCTGCTGCTTTCATGGACATGATGAATCGTGTGTTTCATGAATACCTGGACAAGTTCGTTGTGGTGTTCATTGATGATATCCTCGTGTACTCGCGTACTGAGGAGGAGCACGAAGAGCATTTGAGGATTGTGCTGCAAGCTTTGTTGGAGAATCAGCTTTATGCTAAGCTGAGCAAGTGTGAGTTCTGGCTTAAGGAAGTGGTGTTTCTTGGGCATGTGGTTTCAGCTGAGGGGATTCGTGTTGATCCTCAGAAGATTAAGGCGGTGATGAATTGGAAAGTTCCTAAGTCTGTTCATGAGGTCCGTAGTTTCCTTGGTTTGGCGGGATACTACCGGAGGTTTGTGGATGGTTTTTCCAAGATTGCTGCTCCTTTGACGAAGCTGTTGCAGAAGGATGTTAAGTATGAGTGGTCGGAAGCGAGACAGCAGGCTTTTGAGAAGCTTAAGGCGGCTTTGACGCAAGCTCCTATCTTGGTTCAGCCTGAATCAGGGAAAGAGTTTGTGGTCTACAGTGATGCATCCTATGTTGGTTTGGGATGTGTGTTGATGCAAGAAGGTAAGGTTGTGGCTTATGTGTCGCGGCAGTTGAAGGTGCATGAGCGCAATTATCCTACGCATGATATTGAGCTGGCTGCAGTGGTTTTTGCTCTAAAGATCTGGAGACATTATCTGTATGGTGAGAAGTGTACTGTGTACACGGATCACAAGAGTTTGAGGTATCTGATGTCTCAGAAGGAGTTGAATCTTAGGCAGCGGCGTTGGTTGGAGTTGCTCAAGGATTATGATCTGACGATCGAGTATCATCCTGGAAAAGCTAATGTTGTTGCGGATGCCTTGAGTAGGAAGGTAGTTGTTGAGCTGAGGGCTATGTTTGCTAGCTTGAGCATTTCGCGAGATGGTGGTCTTGTTGCTGAGTTGCAAGTGAAACCATCGTTGGTTCAGTTGATCAAGGAAAAGCAGTTGCTGGATGATTCCTTGGTGTCTCATGTTCAGGATATTGCGGAGGGTAGATCTTCGGATTTCTGTTTTAATGATGATGGTGTGTTGTGTTTTGGTAGTCGGATAGTAGTGCCTGCTGATGCTGAGTTGAGGCGTGCTATTCTGACTGAAGGTCATAGTAGTCCTTTTGCTATGCACCCTGGTAGTACTAAGATGTATCGTGATCTTCGAGATGAGTACTATTGGGTGGGTTTGAAGAAGGATGTTGCAGAGTTTGTGAGCAAGTGTTTGGTGTGTCAGCGAGTTAAGGCTGAACATCAGGTTCCTTCAGGGCTGTTGCAACCGTTGAAAATCCCTGAATAGAAGTGGGAAAGGGTTACCATGGATTTTGTATCTGGTTTACCTTTGTCCCAATCAAAGAAGAATTCTATTTGGGTGATTGTGGATCGCCTGACGAAGTGTGCGCATTTCTTGCCTGTGCATACTACGTTTTCTTTGGATAAGCTGGCAGAGCTGTACATTGCTGAGATTGTGCGGCTGCATGGTGTGCCTAAGTCGATTGTGTCGGATAGGGATCCGAGGTTCACATCGCGTTTTTGGCAGTGTTTGCATCAAGCTCTGGGTACAAGGTTGCATTTCAGTACATCCTATCATCCTCAGTCGGATGGTCAGTCTGAGCGGGTTATCCAGATTTTGGAGGATATGTTGAGGTGCTGCGTGATTTAGTTTCAAGGTTCTTGGGAGAAGCATCTGCCTTTGGTTGAGTTCGCTTATAACAATAGTTATCAGGCGAGTATACAGATGGCACCTTATGAGGCTCTGTACGGGAGGAAGTGTAGGACTCCTCTTTGTTGGGCTGAAACTGGTCAAAAGTTGGTTTCGATGCCGGCTTTGTTGAAAGGGACCACCGAGAAGGTGAAGCTCATTTGTGAGCGGTTGAAGGCTGCCTCTGATCGGCAAAAGTCTTACGCGGATTTGAAGCGTAAGGAGATAGAGTATGCGGTGGGTGACCGTGTGTTTTTGAAGGTTTCGCCTTGGAAGAAGGTGATGAGGTTTGGTCGGAAGGGTAAGTTGAGCCCTCGGTACATTGGACCATATGAGGTAGTTGAGCGTGTGGGTCCTGTTGCGTATCGGTTGAGGTTACCTCAGGAGTTGGAGAAGATTCATGATGTGTTCCATGTTTCTATGCTCCGGAAGTATAGATCTGATCCTTCGCATGTGATGCCTGTGGAGGAAGTGGTTTTGAATCCGGATTTGACCTATGATGAGGAACCGGTGAAGGTTCTAGATTCGGATAGCAAGGTTCTTCGTGGCAAGACCATTGAGTTGGTGAAGGTGCTATGGAAGCATCGAGGTGTTGAGGAAGCCACGTGGGAGCGGAAGGAAGACATGCTGAAGCAGTTTCCTTATCTCTTTCCTTCAGGTAAATTTCGAGGACGAAATTTCTTAAGGGGGGAGAGTTGTAACGCCCCGTTTTTGGGCTTAGGAGTTGTGGGCGTTGACCGGTTGGTCAAAGTGTTGTTCGAATCTTAAAAGGTGAAATTAGGAAATCCTAGTTCGGGTTGCATTAAAAATATGGAAAAATGTTCTAAAATACCTCAAACATATTTTCAAGTTGTTTGGACTAAAAGACATGTTTTAAATTCTTTTCAAATTAGTCCAAAACATTTTTCAATTATTATATCAAAACATTAGTTCTACAATCTCCCCCTTTTTGATATAATAAAACCAACTTGAAAAATTGTTTAAAATTTTCAAACCATTATTCATTTGAAAATTCAATTTTTCAAACCATTTCTCCCCCGTTTTGTTATATCAAAAAGAATTTAAAATACTTTTAGGCACAAAATAACAATGGAGGTTTAAATTTTGAAACTATTAAAATGTTTGGTTTTAAAGTGGCTCCCCCTTACTCAAAGCATCATCAAAAGATGTTAGTCCAACACATGATAATCTAGTTGAATTGAAAGAAAATAAATCAAATTAAACAAGTAAAAGCAACTAGATTTTACCGACACTTGAACTACAAGTGAGGATGTGAAGCCTTCCTTCTTCAAGTTTTCTTCCTTGTGTGCATGGAGCTCCCCTTAAAAATTGGACTTGTTGAACATCTCCATCACACCTAATCTAGACAATTCTACAAATTTTGGTATCCCAATTCCTTTGGATCCATAAACGTTAGTTGCACAAAATTCAGTCCCCTTAGGAATCCATTTTTCAATTTCATCATTTTTAGTTGAGATTGTTAGTCCTTTTGGGACCCAAATATTTCTAAAACATTTTCCATTTATGAATCTAGGGGCACTAGATTGTCTTACATAAAAATTTGATTTTGCAAAATCATTTTTCTTTTGAAGTTCATTGGAAATCAAATCTCTTTTCATTTTAAGATCACCGATTTCTTGTTGATGATCCTTTCCATTGTTTGAACCAAGTTTTGCAAATGTGAAACTTTTTGTTCAAAATCCTTCAATTTTGCTTCAAACACAAGATTTGTTTTGGAAAGAAAATCATTCTCATTTTTCAATTTTGAAATCAACCTTTTGTTCTTAGAAAATGATGCCTTGAATTTCAAAAGCAAATCATCATAGGCATCTTCTAACTCATCAAATGTATATGAATTTGAAATAGATAAGTTAGAAGTTACCTCCCCCTCATTGAGGGCCATCAAGCATAGGTGGGCTACCTTATCATCGGTGGAGTCTTCATCACTCTATGTGGCCACATATGCTTGCTTTGAAGATGATCCCTTCTTGTTGGACTTGTGTAATTCCTTAATCTTCTTCCTCGATTCATGCTTGGATATTTCCATTTTTCTCTTCATGAACTAGACAAATTTGTTGAAGAGATAGGCCATCTCTTCATCTTCACTTTCCTCCTCACTTGAATCTACATGATGGCATGTGGAGGATTGAGAGCAATGGCATTTGTGTTGATGTCAAGCCCTTTGAGTTTCTTCTCCCCCATAGCTCTAATCTCTTCCTTTTTCTTCTCCTCTTCTTTGTTTTTCTTCATTATTTGGTGAGTGGGAAGTGACCCCATGAGCTCATCAAGCTTCAAAGTCTTGAGATTCTTGGCTTCAATGATGGCGGTCCTTTTTTAGTCCCATGACTCGAGAAGGGAGTAGATAAGCTTTCGGACAAGTTTCTCTTCTGGGATGGCTTCTCCATAACCTTTAAGTCTATTAGTGATGGTGGAGAACCTATCAAACATGTAACGCCCCGGTTTTGGGCTTAGGAGTTGTGGGCGTTGACCGGTTGGTCAAAGTGTTGTTCGAATCTTAAAAGGTGAAATTAGGAAAGCCTAGTTCGGGTTGCATTAAAAATATGGAAAAATGTTCTAAAATCATCTTTTAATATAATTAAGTGAACTGTGAAATCAATTTTGGAAAATGGGTTTTGGAAGAGTGACATTTTGGCTAGTGACCAAAATGTAATTTTCGAAAGTTTGGTGACTGTTTTATAAAGGGTTGAAACTTTGAATCTTTAAGGAGCTATTTACCCAAAGGGAGTTTCTCCAGATTTTTCTAAGATATTTTAAGACTAAATTCTGATTTTAAATGATATTAAAAGTGGAGGGAAAGCCATTTGGCTATTTTGGATATTTTGCAACTAACTTTTCTCAATTTTCTTTCTCTCATTTTCTCTCAACCCAAACACATTCTCTCCAGAGAATTTGATCTGATTTTCTCACCTAAATCCCTTCTTTCAACTCTCATTTGATTCCTAATCAACATATCTTCAAAACCTCTTCAATTGCTACTTGTTTCAACAAGGTTTTGATTCCAAAAAGAGGAGAAACTCAAGTTTGGAGGTAAGAACGTCCTTCTCCTCTAAACTATCAGTTCTTTACTGAAATTCCTAACTTTTCAATCCTTAATTGATGTTTTATTAAAGGTTTTTAAGTGGTGAATTGGATCTTGGCTTATAATGCAAGATTTGATGATTCTTGATGATTTTCGTTAGATCTGATTAATCTGTGATTTGAGATGTGTTTTTGATGTTAAATGAACTCTAAATTGATAAGGAATTGAGTTTTGATTAATGCAATCCCGGATAGGTTGAGTTTCCTAAGTTTAGCTTGTGATTCAAGGTTGTTTTGAGGTGATCTTGTGGATATGTTGTTGCTGGAGGTATAAGGATGTTAATAGGTTGTTTTTAGATGTTTTTTGATGTTAAAGGATGTGTGGTTTTGCTGGTTTATGGCTGAGCTTTGTTTAAAAGTAGTTTGGATGCATTTTCGGTTGTGTTTGGTGGCCGAAAATGGTGTGTGGATGAGAGCAGCGAGTTTAGGTGCTTTCATTGAAGCAATTAATGCATGATGATGCATTAATCCTCTGCTTTGATGTGTTGAAACAGGGGAGGCATCTTTGGATCCAAGAGTTGTTGATCCGGAAGCTTGATTTGGTGCTTTGGCTTGAAGCAAAGTGGAAATCGGTGAGTGCACGTGAGTGCGTTTGTGAAATTGGGTTTTCGGCTTGAAACCAATATCTTGGGAGCTTAGTTTAAGTCTAAACAACTTTGCTAAGCTCAAGTGTAAGTTTTCGGAATTACTCTCTTGTGGTGGCCATGATTTTGTTGTGATGCAAAATGGTTATTTGCATGTTTTAATTACTGTTTTGAAAGCATGATTTAGCAAGGTTTTTGCTGATGTTGTAAGCCATATGTTGAAGGAAACTCTAGGTAGGAGTTCCTTGCTTTTGTACATTGATTAAATGTGGTTTGATGCTTTTAAATGCATGATGAATATGGCTTGGTTTAATGCTTTAAAACAGTGGATTAAACGATGAAAATGATGTATATTGGCAAGTGATGTTTTAAAAAGGTTAAGGTCACTAAGGTAGTTAAAAGTCCTTGAGTGAGCCTTGTTACTTAAGAACATCAAGGTGGTTAAAAGTCCTTGGATGGTTCTTGTTGCGGACACTAAGGTGGTTAAAAGTCCTTAGGTGATCCTTTCCATGGTGTTTAAAAGTCCATGGGGCCAAGGTGTTTAAAAGTCCTTGTGTGGTCCTCATTCATGGTGTTTAAAAGTCCATGGCCAAGGTGGTTAAAAGTCCTTGGAGCCAAGGTGTTTAAAAGTCCTTGGGAAATTGATGAACTTGTTTTAATGAAATGGAATTTATCACTTGAGCCAATATGACATGTTATGATGTTGTGAAGCATGAGATGCTTGTTTTAAGTATGCTTTTGAGCATGTGCAAAGGTTGATTTAAAGCATGTTTTGTAAATGTTTTAATTGCATTATTGAATGGTTTTTAAGAGCATACCTCACTAAGCTTTTGCTTACGCTCTCTTTCGTTTTCTTAATTCAATAATGCAGAACATTAGAGATCCTTGAGGGTAGCAAGGAGGGCAAGCATTCAAGTGAAAGTAGAGCTCAATGTATGGAAGGTTTTATAAGTACTTTTTAGCTTTTGGTAATTTGGCAATGGGGGACCAATGTGTATGTTTTGGGAGATGTTTGGAACTCCCTAAGTATGTTGAATGATGATATGGATGCTGGTTTTTGTATTGGATCATTACATGCTTGTTTTGGAAGTTTGTGCTTGAATAGCTAGCTTGTGTAGGAAGCATGCCTATAGATTTGGGGCTTTTTGCTTATGATGTTGTTTTGATGAATTGATGGTGCTAGGATGTCTTATATATGTTGAATTGCATGCTGGTAAAGTTTGGTGGCATTTGGAGCATGTTTGAATGATCAATTGCATGTTTTGGAATGCTTTTTGCTGCAATCGGTGCAGGGCGTTTCGGAACAGTGTGCACCGTTTCGGAACGGGTGCCTTGCATGAACCCAAGCGTCCGAAACGGTATGCACCGTTTCGAAACGGTTTGGCCTCTGCCAGCCCATGTTCCGAAACCCGTTGCGGAACGGCCCGTGTTTCGGAACGGGGTCTACCTATTTCGGAACGGTCGACCGTTGGGGGCTGACATTGGCAGTTATATGTTTTGAATTGTTTACAATTTGGTCCTGAAACTTGTTTGTGCAGTTGTATGAGTTTGGGAAGTCCTTTTGAGCTGAAATTTCACAGAGAAGCATGAAACCGGATTATTTTCAAGTTGGTAAATTTAATTTGGGTTAAGTCCTCATATTTATCAGAAATTACAATTTGGTCCCTAAAGTTGTAATTTGTTCAATTGGGTCCCTATTTGATCTCTGATGGTTGTGATCTTTGTGTATGATGTTTGTGTGATCACAGTTAGGACTAATATGCATCTAGACAAGATTTAAAAGAAAAAAAAGGGTCGTTAATCAAGGTTGACTTTTGGGTTGACTTTGGTTTTCCCCGTGTGACTTTCTTAATTCGGGTCAACCGTCTAGGCCGGGTTAAGGGGGTTACAAAACATCTTCTCAATGTCCTCTTCCGGATCCATCTTTAAGTTTTCATACTCGTGGTTGAGGAGTCTGATCTTGGTCTCCTTTACTTTGTTGGTTCCTTCATATGTGACTTCAAGCTTGTCTCATACCTCATTGGCATCATCACAAGAAGACATCTTCTTGTAGATGTTGGGGCTCAATGCACAAAAGATGATGTGCAATGCTTTGCAATTGAGCTCCATCTTCTTGCGATCATCCACGCTCCAATCCGTCTTCCTTTAATGTGGCACGAACGGACCATCTTCTACTATGTCCCAAAGCTTGTAGTCCTTGGACTTTAGGAAATACATCATTCTTGTCTTCCAATGGGCATAGTGTGTTCCGTCAAAGAATGGTGGCTTGTCGATGGATTGCGCCATTTGATCGGTTGGTTGATGTGTTGTATCGAGCTTCCTGAATCACCTGAATAGGATTTTAATCCTCTTCGATTGAGCCTCACTCTAATACCAATTGTTGTGTTTCATAATGCTCGATTTTCTTCAACCGATGTGTTTGCCAAGTTTGGAGAAGATTGGATTTTTGGGTGATAAAGTGGAAGCTAAAAGATTGGAATTCGACACAAGGATTTAATGTCGTTCGGCCTTCTAACAAGCACCAACATCCACTTTCTTAGCTCCCCACTAAGGATTTCACCCAAATTCACTAAGAATTCCGTCCCCTTTTCCCGGTTTAGGAGGAAACTGTTACAATCCTCAAAGTTTTCTACCCAAAGCTTGAGTAAACCCTTTTTACAAGAGAAATTCTAAGCAAATTTGCAATCCCTCTAATAGGTAATTGTTTGCACTAATTAGCTCTCACCCAAAACCTAAACACTTGAGCAAATTTAACAATGTTTAGCTCAGAAGTGTTGTCTGTACAAGAAATGGAAGATTTAAGCTCTAAGACAAAATCTTAATCATAGTGTTGTTGATAAATGAAGCATTGGTCTTCTTTTGATGCTTGGGGGTCCCTTTTATACTCCTAATTGAGTTTGTAGCCGTTGAGGACCGTTGGGGTTGTTTTGGAGCCGTTGGAGACTTTATTTCCCATATTAGTTGCAGTTCGGGTGCCTATCGTATCGATACACGGGGACTCGTATCGGTACGCCCTTCTTCAGAGCCTAAGCATATCAGTACAGTCTACACTTTGAAAGTCCGTTGGGAAATAATCGTTGGGGTTAGTTAAAACAGGGATCAGTACGCTTAAAAGGTGTATCGGTACGACCCCTATCCGTATCGATACGGGCAAGCTTGTATCGGTTTGGGTTTTGGAAGAATCAAAACTGGGGAAAAAAGTATCTATATGGGGTATACCGTATCGGTACGGTAGAATTGAAAAGTCAGTTTTGTGTACTTTAAGACATTCCAAACTTTGCCAAAAACCTTTTAAAATACCTCAAACATATTTTCAAGTTGTTTGGACTTAAATACATGTTTTATTCTTTTCAAATTAGTCCAAAACATTTTTCAATTCTTATATCAAAACATTAGTTCTACAAATCTGCGTAAGGTTCATTCAATTTTAGGGTCGTATGGCCAATCTTCCCTCTTAGGGCGGTTCCTAGTCATACACTAAATAAAACAAATTAAGAAAATAAAATAACAAATGTAAATTAAAATAATAAACAATGTTACAATCCCCAAAAATGGGGGCAAAAACTTGTCGACTATGCTAACGCTTGGCAAAAGAGTGAGAAACGTTATGGAAATATATAAAACATTGCCAAGATTGAGTCTTTTGCATGCAAGTATACACGGTCAGCAAGCAATACAACAACAAGCTAAGTATCAAATCCACATGGATTGACCAAGAATTAACTGCTTTGATTGTTTACTTGTTAAAGGAAAAATTTTGAATGATTTGAAGTTTGTTTTAGAAAATGACTTAAAGAAGTGTAATGAAAATAAAACAGTGTTGGCAAGAAGAGCTTTCAAATGAGTGATGAGCGTTGGCAAGGGATGCCTGGTTTTCACGCTATTCATGCGTGGAAAACCCTAGGATAAACCTTTTGAGTTTGAATTTTGAATGCGCAAGGGATAAGACGTGTGATCCTCTTATCCAAATTTGAATCATAGGCCTGGCGTGTACAAGGTCCAATGGTTGCATGTCTGGGCATCAAACTTCATTTATATGCCAGCCGAGGTTGGCAATCTCTGATACAACTTTGCCAACTGCAACTTGGCATTCTCTTCGGCATTCCCTGCTTCTTCTCCTGTGTTGCTCTGCCAAGCATGTCCTGATCTAACAAACCTATAATAATGCCAACAAAGCAACCCTTCACACTGGCATAAACACCACTCCCTAACTCCTTATGCAAATGCATGAATTTAACAACTAAATGCAACTAATGCAATCAAAGGCATTTTGAAATAAGCATAAAAATCAGTAATTTTGAGGAGTTAACACTGGACATGGGCGTCTACAGGGGATAAGATAACAACTATTTCAGTCTCATTATAAACTATTATGAAATCGTACAATAGCTTTTGACTACACCTTGTCTCAAAAGTTGTCTACAGGGGATAAGATAACAACTACATCAATTTCAATATAAACTATTATACATTATCAAATAAAAGAATGTCTTTAGATTGGTATTCCCTATTACCTTCTTCGGTCGTCCTGATTTAGATTCTTTGTATATCGCCTTCTTCTTCTCAGTTTCATCAATGTAAGGTTGTTTGTCTTCCTTTGGCATTTCCTTCCATTTCTTTCCTAACTCTTTCCTAACCTACGGATGACAAATTTCAAATGAATTTAACATTTTACACATCATAAACCTCTAAAACCTACCTTATGAGTCACTTTTTCATCAGTTTGCTTCATCTTTAAATATTCACCTTTACTGTAAAACATGAAAAAAACAAAGGTATACATTCAATCATTCATTCTTTATGCTTTTCAATTCAATAAGAACACGTAAGTATCAACTTACTAAAACTACATGAAGGGAGGACATGTTTTTTTCTTACGGCTTATCACATATGGTCAACATCTCAGACAGAGCTTCCTTAGCAACGTCGTTATCAGCAACTTCATTACCATCTATATCAGCAACTTCTTTAGGAACTTTATCATTAGCATCTTTATCAGCAACTTTCTGAGCAAAGAGGCCATCTTCATCATCACCTTCTTTACCAACTTCATCATTAGCATTACCATCTTTATCAACAACTTCTTTACCAACATTATCAGCAACTTCGTCAAAAACGAGATTCAGATTTGCAGTAGTCATCCTAAGAATTAAATCTTTACATGAATTAGTGCAGAAACAAACCAACTCACTTATAAATAAACACATCCTCATTACAAACAAATCTAACATTTTTAAGTTCAAATCAATGGAAATGGTAACATTTAAAAAACTGAAAGAGTGCAAAATTTTTAGTTTAAACATTTTTCCTCCAACCAGAAATGGAATTCCATACCAAAATTTCAAAACACAAACCCTAGATTTCAAGTATTTCACAAATAAACAAAAAACTTAGGGTTTTGCTTTGCTCGTTGCATTCGCAATGGAAACGGTTGCACAAGTTCAGTTGCAGACCTAAGTGTTTCGATCCTTTGAACTAACTGAAACGTTTTTCCCAATTTCAGAGTTTTCTCTAGATTTTTAGAGGGAAAATGAATTCTAACCCTAAAATGATATTAAACAAGTGAAAATTCGATTCTCTTTCTATGAGCCAAAGGGTTTTATTCGCTACAAGTAGCGAAACGACAATGTACATTTCGAGACCTGCAGAAACGCAAGAAATATGAATCGTTAAACCGAAAATACTGTCAAATTGAACTTTAGGTCGCGAAACTCATTGAAAAATTCTGATACTTGCCGATTGCACCTAATATATTATCTACTTCCTTCACTTTTACGGTTTCTACGTCTACTTTTATCTATCCAACATACCTTCTACCAGGTTTCGGTACTTATACGTACGTTCTGAAACTTACTATACAAACATGTATTGTTAAAGTCACTTTAAACATTTCTAGTTTACACATTTTCTACAGGTTACGGAACATGTACAAAAGTTTTGATATCAGGAAAAAAAAAGTCAATTGTTATGCGTTACCCCTTAAATATTACTTTCACAGCAAATTGTTTCATTACTCTATATCAAATTTCGAGACATCTTCTTTCAACTTTACTTGTCAAGTACTTCACTAAAATTTCGATTGAAACTATTCACTACCGGTTTCGGTTCATCTTTCATAGTTTTGCAACACATACGTTATTTTAACTGTTGACGTTGTAACACAAATTTTCTCCCCATACAGTTGTGAAACTTCTTACTACGTTCCGATACTTATTGGAAACGATCTCTTCCCGTTTCCATGTGTTTTTATCTCTTAAAACATGTTTCACATAACTACCTTTTCTCACAATCATTTTCTCTCAAATTCCATCCAGCAAAACATCAGTTTCTTCTTTAAATATTTGAGGTAAACACTTGATTTGATTTATCTTTTTAACACTAAATGATTTCTTAATGTTTTCCTATCAAAATCTTATGGTTTTATCTTTATTTTCTCGTGTAAATCTGTACAATTGAAGGGAAAAGTCATCATTAGAGGTTTAATTGATTAAATCAAAAAAAAAATTAATATTTTTTGGGTTTATGATGAGATTATATCATAATTATGATGTATTGAAATGTTGAATGAGTGAATTTAACATAGGAAACCCGAAACTAGGTAAGTTGGTTGATTTTTAGGTTGAGTTCTTTGGGTTTTTTATTTAGTTATATGGCTGATTGGTTGCTGGTGGTTCTTCGGCGTTGAGAAGGTGTTTATAGATGTAATTTGATGTTGCTTTGATGTTGATTTCGCTGGGTTATGGCTGATGATTAGTTAGAAATGTTTCGCCGGTGATTTTGGTAGTTTTTGGTAGGCGAAAGCTTGGTTGTTGATGGAGGATGATGTAGTTTTTTGATGTTGGGGATTTTGATGCAAGATTAAGCATTAAACCTCTGTTTTACTTTGGTTAGGGGCAGGAGATGTGGACCTGATAGCGTCGAAGAGAGTTTCGGTTGATCCAGAGGCTTGGTTTTCGTTTCTGAAAGGCAAGCGAGGCGTTTCGATGAGTGGAACTAGTTTTAAAGCTTTTCAAAGGTTTGAAAGCAAGGTTTGGGGTTTTAGATTAAGCTTGAAACGCTAATTGGTTTCACTCTCGGTTCTCCGCTTTTCCCATTGTTTCGGATTATCATGCTCAAGTTTCGATGAAAGATTTGTTACCTACTGTTGTCCATGTTTTTATGAATTGTGAAATGATTCATAAGATCCCATGCGGTTGATTTATGCTTTTGCAAAAACTATGTCTTGTTGAGAAAATGTTATGCGTTGAGTATGCTCTAAAATGGGATGAGATATGGTTTGTGTTTATGCATTGAAAACAGTAGGGTAACATGATTTTAAAGAGTATATTGGGAAGTGATGATGCTTATTATAACCGGATATAATTGGTCAACCAATAGGATGAGAGTGCACTGTAAAATGTAAACAAAATCCGTACGTACGTGTGATAAAATATGATGAGTGCGCCGCATCATGTGAGCCGTAAAGTAAGAACATCCACACTTTATAAGCATTAAGGTGGGAGCAGTCGCACCTTGTGAACACTTTGTTGGGAGCATCCACACTGAGTGTTATGCCCTTTTTTATGGTGGGAGCAGCCACGCCATAAGGTGTATCCGCATATTCGAGTTGTTTTTATGTTGGGAGCATCCACACCATGTGTTATATGATGGATAACAACCATCCTGGTCACTTGAATGCCAATATATGAGATTTCAGGGATCATTAATTTAAATAGTTTTGTATAATGAGCATTATACATGAGATTATATTTTTGTAGCATGTTTGTATGTTAAAGCATGTGAAACTTATTTTCATATTTGCATTGGGATTATTGCATGAGCCAAATGATACATGTGTTTTAAAGTAAAATGATTTGCTTAATGTGTTTTAAAGCATGAGAATAAATGAGCATGATGTAGAAGAGATTCCTATTTGAGAAATGATTTTTTAAATGTATTGTTGTTGGTTTTAATTTGAGCATTCCTCACTAAACAATTATGCTTACGCTCTCTTTTTACAACAATACAAAAAATTGGCATTTGAGGGCAGTAAGGAAGCAAGTGGAAATCCAAGAGAGGACACATAGCTCAAGTATATATTTTGGTTTACTTAATTATAATAATTGGCAATGGAATGATGCCTTTATGTTTTGGAAGAGTGTGTTTTGAAACTTTCTGGTTTGTGAGAAGTTTTATATGCCTATGATGATTTGTATATGGCGTTTAATTGCTGGTATTTGGTTTGGTTTGGTTTGTATTTTGGTACTTAAAAGGCTATTTTGCTTAAGAAGCATGCCAATAGTTTGATTAACATGTTGTGTTGAAGTTGAAAGCATGTCTTGGTGTTATTTGTCTTTAGAATCATGATTTAGGTGATTACTTATTCTTTGATTGCATGTTGGATTGATATCGTTTGAAATGTAAAAATCGGTAAAATATGACACTACATGCCAAGCATACTGATACGCGAGCTACCGTATCGGTACAGTATAGCCAAACTAGGCATACCATATCGATACTGGGTAGACCGTATCGATACGACTAAACGGCAAAATGAGGAATCGTATCGGTACACGAGACCGTATCGATACCCTTTTGTGCCACTGAAAATGTGAGAAATTGACGAGATAATGGCATATCGATACGGGCACAAGTGTAACGATACACTTAGCTGTTAAGTTGGTTATTTGAAGCTTTTTGATGTTCTATTTTCTTATGTTTTGGTCACCGAATATTTGGATGATCAATTGGATAAGTTTGGATCGAAATGAATTAAAAATTGACATGTGAGCATGAAATCTGACTAATTGAATATCATTAACTTTAACTTCGTAATAGGTCCCTGAAACTTGTAAGTGTTACAAAATGGTCCCTAAAGCATGTTTAGTCTTAACCGAATGATCAATTGACTTCGTCCAAGTTGTAATTTTATTGGTTGGAAGCATGATCACCTTAGGATTCATAAGAGCATCTAGACAAGGCAAAAAAAAAATAGGGTCATTTATTGAGGTAAATCTTTGCCGGTTTACTTCAATATTTCTCGTGTAACTCGCTCGAGTCGATAAAAGGTTAGACCAGGTCTAGGGGTTACACAATCTCTAAATAAATTTATCCACACAAAATCATATAGTTTCCCTGGATAAATCATTCATTAAAATTCCTCTTCTTTCAATTTAGTCCTTAATATTCCAAGATAAAAAATTTATATTAAACCCACCATTAACATAATTTACTCACTTATTCCTTGAAATAATTAAATTACCAATTTAATCTTCGAATTAATTTTTGGGACGTTACATTATATGTACATACATATAGCATGACTAAACAGATAGAAAAGATTTGAACAATTTGAGGACTCAATTGAATTAGTTCCTATAGTTAAATTAACCAAAATGAAATTTTTTTCACTGATGCGTGCAGTTCAATCCCATAGGGGAGGCGAAGTAAATGCACGTACACACTTTGATTTGTTCAACGTACTTAGGAATAACTTTTTCTCTTTTTATATCCTCAAAAAAAATAACATTAACGATAATAATTAAAGAGTAAAATAAGAAAACACTTATCCACATTCTGAGTTAAATAACAGCTGGAAAAACATAACAAATGCGAAAAACTAGCATCACTATAGTTGTATAAATTTGTCTTCGTTTTGTTTCTCCGTTGTACCGATCAATCAAAATGGACTTGTCCCGAAAGTTTCGGACGCTTCTTGCTTCAGTTGCTGCATTTTTGGTCCGCGTTTACCATGAATTACACCAGCAAAGATCACAGCAAGAAGAACCACCGCCACCGTCTCCGCCACGACCGACAACCATTAGTTTCGACATCGAACATCAGCCGGTGTGGCTACCATCACCACCCGAATCCCGACCATCCGGATTCCCCTCTCGGCTCGAGCCTTTACCTGCTGTCCCGAACCCTCAACAATGGCAAAATTCTGTCATAGCATTCTGCTTCTCGTATGCACTCGGTGTGTCCCTCCAATATGCGAGCTCCGATCAGTCCGATCATCGTCAGCTCCCTTTTCCCTTGGTTTTGCTTTCGTTTCTTGTCCTACTGACCTTCGTTTCCATCTTGGTTGCTTTGTTTATCCACCCGAAGAGCACCGTTATTTCGCAAGCGTTGCAGAAAGTGGCGCTCCTCCTTTCTGCAGCCGCACTCTGCCAAACTCTTTCGATTCCCTTCTCGTTTGAGCTCAAGTGCGCCATCTGGGCTTTGTTTTCCCTCTCCTTGCTGCTTGCCATGATCTTCACGTGCTTGAATACAAACAAGGCCTGGTTTTAAATTTACGATCTGCTTGTTTCATATTGCCTCTGTTACTTAATGGTTTAACAGCATGGTAGTGTCAAAAGAAGTTCAAAGCTCATCTTGTAAGTTGCATTTTTCTGTTAGTAGATTGCTTGGAGTTTGTATAAAATTTTGGGTTCTCTGCGTATTTATTCTTATTTCAGTTTAGAAATATTCAAATTTTTAGTTTTATAATTCATTGTAATGTTTGATTTTATTTATAGTTATACGGATTACTTAAATAAATTTTGGATTTTCTTCTTGCAAGTGTCTTACCTGCTTATGGAATTGCATTGGAAAGAAATTAAGATCCATACCGTAACTTGGAGGGGAACCACCTCCCTTCTAAAAGTTTTGGGAAAAAATCAATCCGGTTATTTTTCACAAGAAGAATCAAATTGAATATATATATATATAATATTTGAAGTTTCATTATCCAAGAAGTTATAAATTACAGAAAAAATAATAGGGCAATCAAAGGACGATTCCTCGATCTCTGCACAACTGGTGATATATATTACTGTCAGTTAGAATCAAATCATAATTGAATACGAAACTTAATACCCAGATATATCATATCAAATCATCAAGAACAATAAACTGAAATAAATTGAATGCGGAATCGTAATTGAATTAATCGATAGATTGAAAACCTTAAATTTTCATGTTGAAATTTCAAATATTTGGTATTGATCTTCCAAGAAGATAGGTTAGCCCTTGCCGTAAAAACTCTCTGACAGGGACTACCTCTTTATATAGTTTATCAAATCAACTATTAAATATTTATAACTCTGCCCCTCATTGAATTATAAATATATCTTATGGTATCTACACTTTTATTTCTATAACACTTTAATACCGATGACACGCCTAACATAATTGGTCACTTGATTTTGTGTTATACTTTATAATAGCACCATACATTTTACATATGTGCCCACAATTGAGGATTTTAATCCAACAATCTCCCACTTGGGCAACATATGTTTCCTGATAAATGTAAAACCTTATGAGTTCAAAAATTTGCTATTATATAATAGCTATTTTATAACAATCTCGTCCATCAACTATATTCATATAGGATCAAAGTGGTCTTCGCCATATCAATCGTGACTAGACCCATCAATGGTCACGTATACAAACATAGTCAAATGACGTAGATCAACCATGGATGTATAGCATGGAAAATTACATGAAATGTGAACCAAACATGTCTATTTCCAACTAGTATTGATATGAACCCGGTAATGTGACCCGAGTCATATAGATGTGCCCGATCGTGATTCTAGTAAGAAAAATTCGTTGCTACGCTTTGAACTCTGAGATATCATAAAACATACGTGTGAGATGGATAACAATATAATAAAAATTATTGAAGAAAAGAATTGGATAGGTAATTTGGATAGTTTGGTGCCTAAGAATGGAGGATGATAATCGTGGAGAGGTGTAAATGAAAGAAGGAGTGATGGGATATGCTAAAGGCGGCGTGGATTTGTATGGTTGCAAGGATAACAAATTGTGACCCGCTAGCTATAAAGAGCTAGGAACCAACAATATACTTGGATGGAGTCGAGGAGGAGCAGTGTGCAACTGACCCACAAGCTATAAGAGAGTTTGGAATCAACTCTATAGTAAAATGAAATGGATAGAAGACTACAAGTGCAACTTGAAGCCGACAGAGTTCTCGCAAGAACAAGATGAAAGCAATCTTTCAAAGGTTTATGTTCTCCGAAAAAAAGTCCTTACAAATGAACCTAAGGTGCCTATTTATAGTGTGGCTAGGCACCATATGAAAAGTCACACAAAAGAGAGATGAATGCTCATCTAAATGCTATTGAATACAAATAAATGAAATGTTTATTTCTTATCCTTTTGATGGATGAATTTTGCTTCAAATTGAGATGAATTTAGCCTTAAATTCGTCCAAAAGGAGTGGTGACTCTTGGGCTGCTTCATTTTGCCTGCAAATGGATAAAAGAGAATGAATGTGGACATAGGATGAATGTAGAGACGTCCAAATCAGCTTGTCTCTTTGAATTTCATGATGATTTTATCACATAATTTTATGATTAAATGGCATTAAACCAGCCTTCATTGCTTGCTCATTTGTAGAATATGATCAGCCTTTAAAAGATGGGAAATAACGGTCTTGAATGCATAGTTTGAATGTTGATTATTGCATGTCCCTTCTCTTAAACGTGAATGACCTTCATTGTAATAAGGGGCAGTCTGCCGAAACGGACTATCCTCGTTTGTTACGGATCTAGGAGTGTTGTAGGCACGTTCCTGCAATAAAATCAACAAGGAAACAACAAAAATTATACGACATATTTATTTTAAATAGGGACTTAAAGATGAAAAAAAATAAAAAAAAATAATATAGAGTAATATGATAATTTTGGCGTTTTGGAAAGAACTTCAACGATGGTGAAGAAGGCTTCAAAAACGACCGATGTTGGAAACGCTAAACTGGAAAGAACCTGCACAATCTACTAAGCAAACCCGAATCGAATCTGTTTAACGTCGAAAGGACTTGGACCCGCTAAATAGCAATTTAGGAACCCGAAGTATCAAAGACAAACAAACAAGTTTGAGTGTCGAATAGTTCTAAAAAGAACCGAAAAGAGAAAATTCTCTCAAATGTGATTTTATTTCAAAGTTGGTAACCATGTTACATTGTTTTGATACATATATATAGGCTACAAAGGTAGTTAAGCCGAGATGAAACATGTGGCTTAAAAATTAAAAGGGCAGAATGCATTTTGAGCCACACATTTGAAGTTGTGCGCCAATATGTTTAGTGCACATGTTTAATGTGCATGTTTGAAAATTCAAAGAACAATTGTTTGTTCTTATCTCTTCTGTTGCCGCACCAAAGAAGCAAATACATGGGCTGCACGTGAAAAAAAAAGTCTGCATGTGTTTGCCCAATTGGTTTTTCACGTTCATTTGTGTATGGATGAAGGACAAAAGACATGTGCGCCATTTCATTGTCACCATGAATTTGTGCGTCCAAATTCAAAGAAGAATTGTTGCGCCCTTTGTGTCCTTATATGCCATCACGTATTGGCTGCACACTCATTCACCTTGCATTTGCATTTTCACGTGCACACACATTACTGCACACACACATAAAAATAAACATATTAAAATAAATACATTATAAGTTATATTATACTAACCCAAAACACTATTAACATATTATATATTCCTTAAACATACGTAATAAATAATATAACCTAAATAAGTCACATATCAGCATGCAACACATTAAAAGTCTTATCGTCTAAGGCACAAGTATTATCGAATGATTCAGAAATATTAGCACAAATAAGGAACAGAGCTTCCCTGAAACGTTGCGCCCTAGATCGCGTAATTGGTCCTAACGGTAAGACCTCCGGATCGCCAACATGTGTTGGTGAAGGTGTGCTCACATCATCCCCCATTCTTGAAAAGGATTTGTCCTCAAATCTGTAGAATCACCATAAG
The DNA here is from genome assembly GCA_958450335.1 of Hibiscus tridactylites. Classification (NCBI taxonomy): domain Eukaryota; kingdom Viridiplantae; phylum Streptophyta; class Magnoliopsida; order Malvales; family Malvaceae; genus Hibiscus; species Hibiscus tridactylites. Next base: position 41,845,460 of record OY288289.1, on the reverse strand, counting down.
GGGTTAAATCAGAAACGTTAAATGTGGCACTTACTTTATATTCACCCGGTAGATCCAACTTGTAGGCGTTGTCATTCACTTTCTCCAACACCTGAAAAGGACCATCTCCTCGCGGTAACAGCTTGGACCGCCTTTGGGTTGGAAATCTTTCCTTTCGGAAATGAACCCAAACCCAATCACCAACATCGAATGTGACTCGTTTCCTTCCTTTGTTTGCTTGCTTTTCGTACTGCTGAGTCCTTCGTTCAAGGTTCTCCTTCACCTGTTGATGCAACTTCTTTATGTATTCTGCTTTCGCTTGGCTGTCCCTGTTCGTCACCTGTTCCTGTGGCAAAGGCAACATATCTAGAGGCGTAATAGGATTAAAACCATAAACAACCTCAAATGGTGACATTTTAGTAGCAGAATGTACAACATGGTTATAAGCAAACTCAACATGTGGCAAACAATCTTCCCAAGTCTTAATATTCTTTTTAATGATGGAACGAAGTAAAGTAGATAAAACCTTGTTAACAACCTCAGTTTGTCCATCAGTCTGGGGATGACAAGTAGTAGAAAACATGAGTTTCGTACCTAATTTGCTCCAAAGAGTCCTCCAGAAGTGACTCAAAAACTTCACATCCCTGTCAGAAACAATCGACCTAGGAATACCATGTAAACGTACAACATCCCTAAAGAATAAGTTAGCCACATTAACAGCATCATCAGTCTTATGACAAGCAATAAAATGTGCCATTTTTGAGAACCTATCAACCACAACAAATATACTATCTCTACCTGTCCTAGTTCGAGGCAATCCCAAAACAAAATCCATCGATATATCAGTCCAAGGGGAATCAGGAATAGGTAAAGGTAAGTACATACCATGTGGTGAAGCCTTCGATTTCGCTTTTCTACAAGTCACACAACGTTCACAATACCTTTCAACATCTCTATGCATCTTCGGCCAAAACAAATGTTCTTTCAAGGTATGTAACGTCTTGGTGACTCCAAAATGACCCATCAATCCACCTTCGTGTGCCTCACGGATCAGAATATCACGCATCGAACCCTGGGGAATGCAAATCTTGTTTTCCTTGAAAAGATAGCCATCATGCCTGTAAAACTTTCCATCTGCACCTTTCGAACAAGCATTAAACTTATCTCTAAAATCAGGATCATCAGGGTATAAATCACGAATATATGCAAAACCAATCAGATGTGAATCAAGATAACTCAAAAGTGCATACCTACGTGACAATGCATCAGCAACGACATTTTCTTTCCCTTTTTTGTAACGAATGACATAAGGAAAAGATTCTAAGAATTCAACCCACTTAGCATGTCGTTTATTCAATTTATGCTGACTTGTGATGTAACGTAAAGCCTCGTGGTCGGTGTGGATCACAAACTCCTTAGGCAACAAATAATGTTGCCATGTCTCCAGTGCCCGAATCAGTGCATACATCTCTTTATCATAAACCGGATAGTTCAATGTAGCACCACTCAATTTCTCGCTAAAGTAAGCAACGGGCCTCTTTTCCTGCATCAAAACAGCACCTATACCAATTCCAGAAGCATCACATTCAATTTCAAATGTTTTATCAAAATCAGGTAATGCTAACACAGGTGCTCTAGTCAAACAATCTTTAATTTTCAAAAAGGCATCTTCTTGTTCTTTACCCCATGAGAAGACTAAATTCTTCTTTATAATCCCGGTTAAGGGGCGGTAATAGAACTGAAGTTAGGAACAAACCGTCGATAAAAACTCGCTAAACCATGAAACGATATAACCTGAGTAATCTATGTCGGTCGTGGCCATTCTTGAATTGCCTTTATCTTCTCAGGATCAACTTCAACTCCATGAGAACTAACAATGTAACCAAGAAATGTGAGTTTGTCAGTACAAAATACACATTTCTCCATGTTACCAAACAATCTTTCTTCTCGCAAAACCTGCAGAACAGCTCGCAAATGTCCTACGTGATCCTGTAAAGACTTGCTATAGATCAAGATATCATCAAAGTAGACAACACAAAATTTACCAATGAAAGATCGCAGAACATGATTCATCAAACGCATAAAAGTACTAGGTGCATTAGTTAAACCAAAAGGCATTACTAACCATTCGTACAAACCTGGCTTTGTCTTGAAGGCTGTTTTCCACTCTTCGCCTTCTCGCATGCGAATCTGATTATAGCCGCTCCTTAAGTCAATTTTGGAGAAGATGACGGCTCCGCAAAGCTCGTCCAACATGTCATCAAGTCTTGGAATGGGATGACGATACTTAATTGTGATCTGGTTCACAGCTCGACAATCTACGCACATCCTCGAAGAACCATCTTTCTTCGGCACTAACAACACCGGAACAGCACACGGACTCAAGCTCTCTCGAATGTAACCCTTGTCCATCAACTCAGTAACTTGGCGTTGAAGCTCTTTTGTCTCTTCAGGGTTGGTTCGATAAGCTGGCCGGTTCGGAATAGTAGCACCTGGAATGAAATCCATCTGGTGCTCAATGCCACGAAGAGGTGGCAATCCCTTCGGTGTTTCAGCTGGAAACACATCCTCAAACTCATGCAAAAGTGTCAAAATCGGTGAAGGTAGATCAGTAGGAAAATCTGTCAATAAACAATAATCTTTAAACATCAAAATAAGAACAGATTGTTGAGAGGAAAGACATTTCCTGATTTCGCTACTGCTCGCATACACAAACATCTTCTTCTTCTCTTTTGCAGTCTCTTTACTCTTTTTCAAGCTTGCCTGATCTTCAAACACTTGACTTGGTGTCAAAGGAGCCAAAGTGATCTTCTTACCTGCATGCATAAAAGAGTAACGGTTTGAATAACCATCATGCATTGCCCTTTTATCATACTGCCAAGGGCGTCCTAATAGTAGGTGAGTAGCATCCATGGAAACAACATCACAAAGGACCTCGTCCTTGTAGTTTCCGATCGAAAATGGTACAATAGCCTGTCTGGTCACTTTAAGCTCGCCATCGTCATTCAACCATTGTAACTTATATGGATGAGGATGATTTTTCGTTTTAAGACCTAACCTGTCAACCATCACTGTACTGGCAACATTAGTACAACTACCGCTATCAATAATCACAACCCATACCTTGTCTTGCACCTTGCATCGTGTGTGAAAGATATTCTCTCGTTGTAGATCATTCGGTACCTGTTGCACATTCAGACTTCTTTTAATAACCAAAAGTTCCATTACCTTACCAGATTCAGGAACCTCTAGGTCGGTCTCGTCTTCCTCTTCAGTAGGGACATCATGCACTTCCTCCTCGGAATCTGACTCAATCTCACCATCATCTCGCATCAACATAACCCTCCGGTTAGGACATTGACTAGAAACATGTCCTCTCCCAAGGCACTTGAAACACTGGATATCTCATGCTCGCTCTTGCGCCACCACTTGATGCTTACCACGCCCATTATCAGCAACGGGGGCCTTTGGTTTGCTGGTTTCGCCTTGCTCACGAATCCGAAGTGGTTGTTGTGGTGCTTGCTTCCTGGAATTGTTAGGAGTATATAATGGATTTGAAAAGGATTTAAAAGAAGGGTTACCTCGATTTGAAGACTTCCTGCACTGCTGTCGTTCAATCTTTATTGCCATCTGCACCATGTCATCAACCTCGACATAATGTTGTAACTCAACAGCATTGGCAATCTCGGTGTTCAACCCTGCTAGAAAACGTGCCATGGTAGCTTCTCGGTCTTCCTCGATATTCGCACGCATCATAGCCATTTCCATATCCTTGAAATAATCTTCAACACTCCTACTTCCCTGTTTCAAGTTTTGCAATTTTTGAAACAAATCACGATGATAGTGAATAGGAACAAACCTTTTACACATTAGTCGCTTCATCTCGATCCATGTTGCAACTGGGTCATCACCAGTACGTCTACGGCTAAGCAATAACTGGTCCCAACATATCAAGGCATAATCAACAAACTCTGTTGCTGCTAATCGAACCTTCTTCTATTTCGAGTAATTATAACACTGGAAAATGTGCTCCACTTTGCTTTCCCAAGCCAAGTATGCATCAGGATCTGAACGTCCCTGAAAAGAAGGAATAGCAACCTTAATGTTATTCAAATTATCGTCTACCTATTGCACACGTCCTTGTCTAGGAGTATGCTGCCTCGGTGACCGTTCGACTTCATTTTCGTTAAATACATCATTAACAGAGTTTGATCCTCCGTCAAACCTATCCATCCTCGACTGTAATGGCTCTAAGGCGGTAGCCACTACTCGTTGCATCATTCTCTCTAAGGCTTGCATTTGAGGAATCAGTGGATCCTGTTCAACCGTGTGATCATCGGAACCTGCCATAATCAACAACAAAAAAAACAAACAAAAGAAAACAATATTATAGGTTAGTAAAAAAAATAAACAAAAAGGACCTCACAGCACACACAATCAAAGTCTCGCAGATGTCACTCCAAAGAACAGTGCACTCAAAAATTAACACTCAGCGCTCGTGTTTCACTCGGGAGAATACTTGAATGGCTCTTTTTGTCTCCCCTTCTGTTCTCACAACGCTCAATGTCTTTTTCCCTTACACTTTCTCGTAATCAGCTCTTTAAAGAAATAATCCAACGTCTCGAAACTTGTTACAACAGTGTTGGCTACAAGGAAACAACGGTTAAGGAAACAAAGAAAAAAAAGTGATACAAAAAGAAAGGAACTAAGACTAAAAATTAAAGAAAAGATGAAAAGGATAATGACACGAAAAAAAGGAACCAAAAGATGAAAAATGAAGAGTTTAGAGAACCTTACTGCGAAGACGTGCTTACAACCTTCCTATTACCGAACAAACAAGTATAGTTCACTTCGGTTGATTTCCGAGCACATAAAAGTTACATAACAAACTCGTACAAATTTCATCATTTACAATAGGAACACAACAATAATAATACATACATATATAAAAACTTTCGAATCTAAAATGTTTTTTTATATTCGAATCTGTTTTTTTAATCTGTTTTTTTTTGTTCGAATCTGTTTTTTTTCGAATCTATTTTTTTTGTTCGAATCTGTTTTTTTTAATCTGTTTTTTTTCGAATCTGTTTTTTTTTGTTTTATTCGAATGCTTTTTTTTTCTTCTTTTTTTGACTCGAATTTGCAGAAACTTACAACGAATCCAACAACCTAGGCTCTGATTACCACATAATAAGGGGCAGTCTGCCGAAATGGACTATCCTCGTTTGTTACGGATCTAGGAGTGTTGTAGGCACGTTCCTGCAATAAAATCAACAAGGAAACAACAAAAATTATACGACATATTTATTTTAAATAGGGACTTAAAGATGAAAAAAAATAAAAAAAATAATATAGAGTAATATGATAATTTTGGCATTTTGGAAAGAACTTCAACGATGGTGAAGAAGGCTTCAAAAACGACCGATGTTGGAAACGCTAAACTCGAAAGAACCTGCACAATCTACTGAGTAAACCCGAATCGAATCTGTTTAACGTCGAAAGGACTTGGACCCGCTAAATAGCAATTTAGGAACCCGAAGTATCAAAGACAAACAAACAAGTTTGAGTGTCGAATAGTTCTAAAGAGAATCAAAAAGAGAAAATTCTCTCAAATGTGATTTTATTTCAAAGTTGGTAACCATGTTACATTGTTTTGATACATATATTTAGGCTACAAAGGTAGTTAAGCCGAGATGAAACATGTGGCTTAAAAATTAAAAGGGCAGAATGCATTTTGAGCCACACATTTGAAGTTGTGCGCCAAAATGTTTAGTGCACATGTTTAATGTGCATGTTTGAAAATTCAAAGAACAATTGTTTGTTCTTATCTCTTCTGTTGCCGCACCAAAGAAGCAAATACATGGGCTGCACGTGAAAAAAAAGTCTGCATGTGTTTTCCCAATTGGTTTTTCACGTTCATTTGTGTATGGATGAAGACAAAAGACATGTGCGCCATTTCATTGTCACCATGAATTTGTGCGTCCAAATTCAAAGAAGAATTGTTGCGCCCTTTGTGTCCTTATATGCCATCACGTATTGGCTGCACACTCATTCACCTTGCATTTGCATTTTCACGTGCACACACATTACCGCACACACACATAAAAATAAACATATTAAAAGAAATACATTATAAGTTATATTATACTAACCCAAAACACTATTAACATATTATATATATTCCTTAAACATACGTAATAAATAATATAACCTAAATAAGTCACATATCAGCATGCAACACATTAAAAGTCTTATCGTCTAAGGCACAAGTATTATCGAATGATTCAGAAATATTAGCACAAATAAGGAACAGAGCTTCCTTGAAACGTTGCGCCCTAGATCGCGTAATTGGTCCTAACGGTAAGACCTCCGGATCGCCAACATGTGTTGGTGAAGGTGTTCTCACATCACATAGGTTCATAATTTCAACCTTGAATAGGTGAATTATGAAGCTTAAATTCTTTGTAACTCAAAAAAGATGAACAACCTTGAAAAAATGAAAGAATTCAGCCTTAAATTGCCTTCAATTGCCTTGTTTGCCTGAGTAAAGATGGTCATCAATGACTTGTTTCCAAGCTGAAGTTGAAAAGTGTCTTCTTTAATCCACGCGTCACATGAACCTAGACACACACAAAGGATTTATTCAAACTTAAAATAATAGATGCATTAAACAATTAAAGAGTTAGTTAATTGAGTGAACTAGTTAAATGAATGGGCTAGTTTAATTAAAGAACTAACATTATTGAATTTAACTAAATGCATGAATGAAGTAGTCTAGTGAATGATTTAAGATACATAATTAAACTACTTCCCTAAATGAACTAAAACTATAAATGAAGTGCATGCTTTAATGACCATCACACTTTATTAATGCAATGGAAGTTATGAAATACTTAAATTCTCATGCAAATGCATGCATGAGCAAGGTAAGGAATTCCTCATTTATTATTTGTTCTTTCCCACGTTCATGGCTAGTTGTAAACAAACTTTCCATGGCTGATTGAAACTCATTGGCCCGTGCACGTGTAATGGGGCCACTTGGGTACTCCTTCGGGTACTTGTTCATGATGGTCATATCAGTCCCTTCCTCTTTAAAGCGATTTGTCCCCAAATCGTCACCTACATCGAAAGGAGATAAATCAGCAACATTAAAGGTTGCACTAACATTAAACTCACATGGGAAGTCTAGTTGATAAGCATTATCATTGATCCTCTTAACTACTTGGAATGACCCATCTCCTCGAGGCATCAATTTAGATTTCCGTTGGGTTGGAAACCTTTCCTTTCTCATGTGCAACCACACCCAATCTCTCGGCTCAAAGACAACTCTCCTTTGACCCTTGTTTACTTACTGCTCATATTGCTTGGTTCTCTTTTCAATATTATCTCGCACTTGTTGATGAAGTTTCTTAACAAGTTAAGCTTTGTTAAGTCCATCTTTATTCACAATTTGATCAGCGGGTAATGGAAATAAGTCCATCGGAGTTAATGGATTGAACACATACACAACTTCAAAAGGAGTGTGTCCCGAGGTGGTATGGACTGATCGGTTATATGTGAACTCCACATGTGGTAAGCACTCTTCCCATGTCTTTAAATTCTTCTTAACAATGCTCCTAAGCAATGTGGAGAGTACTCGATTCACCACTTCGGTTTGGCCATCCGTTTGAGGGTGACTAGTGGTGGAAAATAGTAGCTTAGTTCCAATCTTACTCCATAGAGCTCTCCAGAAGTGGCTTAAGAACTTCACGTCTCGATCGAAAACGATAGTTCTTGGCACACCATGTAATCTCAAGACTTCCCTAAAAAAGAAGTTAGCAATATGTAAGGCATCATTAGTCTTGTTGCAAGGAATAAAATGAGCCATTTTGGAAAATCTATCCACTACTACAAAGATGGAGTCTTTGTTATTCCTTGTGCGTGGAAGCCCTAACACAAAATCCATTGAAATGTCTATCCATGGTGCTTCAGGAATAGGTAGTGGCGTGTAGAGTCCATGTGGCATGGCTTTAGACTTAGCCTTCTTGCAAGTGATGCAACGTTCACATAACCTATCTACAACTCGTCTCATCTTTGGCCAATATAAATGATCTTGAAGTATGGCCAAAGTCTTTGCTATTCTAAAATGTCACATTAAGCCTCCTCCATGGGCTTCTTTGATAAGTAATTCTCATATGGAACCTTGTGGAATACAAAGTCTTCCTTCCTTGAATAGGAACCCATTGTCCCTATAATAGTTTTCAAACGTTCCTTTCTCACAAGCTTTGTAAATTTTTCCAAAATCAGAATCAGATTCATATAAATCCTGAATGAAAACAAAACTCAGCAACTTAGATTCTAAGGTGTTTAGAAGAGCGTACCTCTGAGACAATGCATCGGCAACTATATTCTCCTTACCTTTCTTATATTTGATCACATAGGGAAAAGTTTCAAGAAACTCCACCCATTTGGCATGTCGTTTGTTCAATTTATGTTGCCCCCGAATGTACTTCAATGCCTCATGGTCGGTGTGAATAATGAACTCCTTAGGCCATAGATAGTGTTGCCATGTTTCCATTGCGTGAACAAGGGCATACATCTCCTTATCATATGTTGGATAATTCAACGTATCTCCACTTAATTTCTCACTAAAATATGCTATAGGACGTCCACCTTGAGATAATACCGCTCCAATCCCCACACCTGATGCACACATTCAATTTCAAACGTTTTCTTAAAATCAAGTAAGGTAAGCAAAGGGGCATGAATTAAACATTCTTTAATGTCATTAAAAGATTTCTCTTGGTCACCCCCCATAAAAAGTTAACATTCTTCTTGATGACACTAGTTAAAGGAGCGGCAATGGTGCTGAAGTTTGGCACAAATCTCCGGTAAAAGCTTGGAAGTCCATGGAAACTCCTAACTTGGGAAATGCTTGCTAGTCGTGGCCATTCTTCAATGGCTTTAACCTTCTCTTTGTCAACCTCTAAGCATTTAAAACTCACAACAAAACCAAGAAAGACAACTCTGTCAGTACAAAATGTATACTTGTCTAAATTAGCATATAACTTATCCTTTCTTAAAACCAAGAAAACTGACCTCAATTGTTGAACATGTTCTTCCATTGATTTACTATAGATTAAGATGTCATCAAAATTTACCCAAAAATGGTCTAAGAACATGGTTCATTAACCTCATGAATGTACTTGGTGCATTAGTTAAGCCAAAAGGCATAACCAACCATTCATAGAATCCTTGCTTTGTTTTAAAAGTTGTTTTCCATTCATCACCTTCCCGCATCCTTATTTGGTGATAACCACTCTTAAGATCAATCTTAGAGAAAAGTTTAGAACCACTAAGCTCATCTAACATATCATCCAAATGGGGAATAGGGTGACGATACTTTACCATAATTTTGTTTACCACTAAGCAATCTACACACATGCGCCAAGTTCCATCCTTCTTTGGCACAAGTAATATCGGAACGGTACATGGGCTAAGGCTCTCCCTCACGTAGCCTTTGGCCATTAGTTCGGCTACTTTCCTTTTCAACTCCTTGGTTTCCTTGGGATTGCTTCGGTAAGCTGGAAGGTTAGGAATAACGGAACCGTGAATGAAATCTATTTGATGTTCAATTCCTCGGATTGGTGGCAACCCACTTGGTATCTCCTCCAGAAATAATTCATCAAATTCCTACAACAAAGACACAATAGAAGAAGGCAAAGTGTGATCAAGTTGGTTAGTGTTCAATAAACTTTCCTTGTACACAAGTAAAAGTAATTCCTTTTCCGACAGCAAACACATTCTCAACTCTTTTTCTTTGGTAAAAACACTCATTTTCGCACCCTCACTTTGCTCACTCTCACTTGCTTTTACCTCTATTTTTTATTTTCTCTCTTTGGCTCTTTCAATACTTTCTCTCAAATGTATTTGGTCTTTGTGAATTTGTTTTGGTGAAAGAGAGGCCAAGGTAATCTTTCTTGCTCCATGGGTGAGTGTATACTGATTGGTGTATCCATCATGTATGACTCGTTTATCGAATTGCCATGGCCTCCCAAGTAGTAAATGGCCAGCGTGCATCGGAACAACATCACAAAGAACTTCATCCTTATACTTTCCAATGGAGAAAACAACAATAACTTGCTTGGTAACCTTGAGTTCACCTCCGTCATTAAGCCACTGCAACTTGCAGGGATGTGGATGCTTTGTGGTTGCTAATCCAAGTTTTTCTACCATAAGAGTACTAGAAACATTAGTACAACTACCTCCATCAATAATGACAAAGCATACCTTTCCATTAACATGGCAGCGAGTAAGAAAGATATTCTCGTGTTGCTCATTCCCTTCATTCGCTTGCAAACTTAGGCTCCTTTTGATAATAAGGGCCTCTCCTTCTGGTGCATACTTTATATCATCATCTTCATCTTCTTGTATGGCAGCAACTTCATCTTCCTCCTCTTGTTCCGATTCAACCTCTCCATCATCACGAAGAAGCATGGTGGTGCGATTTCTACATTGGCTTGCAATATGCCATCTTCCCAAGCACTTGAAGCATTTTATATCTCGGGAACAGTTTGGAACATTTAGAGCCTTACCTTTGCTAGTTTCGGTAATGACCTTGCTTCCTTTGGGTGGTGCGCCTCTTTCATTGGGTGGTATTGGAGGACTCCGTTTGTAAGAACTTTGCCCCCATCTTGATGATGCTCCCACATAGTTTCGTATGGAACCCTTTCGTTTAAGTTGCTTTTCCACTTTTATGGCCATATGCACCATGTATTCAATCTCTACATAATGTTGCAACTCAACGACGGCCGCAATATTAGGGTCAAGGCCGGATAGAAATCTTGCCATGGTGGCTTCTCGATCCTCATCAATGTTAGCTCGGATCATGGCTACTTCCATCTCTTTAAAGTAGTCCTCAACACTACGGTTGCCTTGGGTGAGATTTTGAAGTTTGTTGAACAACTCCCTATGATAGTGAGTTGGAACGAACCTCCTACGCATAACGGCCTTCATCTCATTCCAAGTAGAAATTGGATGTTCACCATTGCGTCACCTGCTAGATGTCAACTGATCCCACCATATTAGTACACAATCTGTAAATTCAATGGCTGCAAGTTTTACCTTCTTAAGCTCAGGGTAGTTGTGGCACTCAATGATGTGCTCAACTTTTTTTCCCATGCAAGATAGGCCTCAGGATCCGTTCTTCCTTGGAAATGAGGAATGGTTATTTTGATGTTGCTAAGATTATCATCAACTCTTTGCCGAGCTCTTTGGTACCTAGGTTCTTGACGCCTCAAACTCTGCTGGAAGGCTCGCTCGTCTATGATTTCTTCGTCAATCTCTCCCTCATACTCTTCCTTGTGGTCTGAATTATGCCTTCATTGAGATCTTTCCTCCAAATGATCTAATCGTTCTCGCATCGGCCCCAGCCTTTGTTGCAGTAACCTGTCCATCTCTCGGGTAACATCTTGAAGATTGGAGTTAGTTGCATCTACGTTAACATTATTACTTCCTCCAACGAAGTTTCTCACGGAATTTTGAGACATTATTAGTAACAAAAATAAAAAAAAATTAAAACCTCACAAACACAAAACCTCACCTATTCCACTCTAAGAAAATGCACTCACACTTGTGTTTCACTCGGGATGGCTTTTACCCGTGATGTGCACTCTTGCCTTTTTCCACTCTTGCTCTCAATCAAGTCCTTTTAAGAACTTCCTCAAGGCTTGCAAATGGCTTGTAAAATTTGGCTGAAAAAACAAAACTTGGTGAAAAGAATTTGGAAGGTAGGTTAAGAAAAGTGGCAACAACAAAAGGTAATTTGTGAGAGTTGGTAAAGATGACAAATAGTACCAAAAGAAAAATGATGTAAGATTTTTTAAAAGAAGAATAGAGAATACGATGCTCCCTCCCTCTTTAACTTTCTCTAATTTTTTTCGATTTTTTTCCTTTTTTCGAAAGAGAGACAACAACTATCTTACTGAATCAACCTTGCTCTGATACCAATTGATATGAACCCGGTAATGTGACCCGAGTCATATAGATATGCCTGATCGTGATTCTAGTAAGAAATATTCGTTGCTGCACTTTGAACTCTGAGATATCATAAAATATACATGTGAGATGAATATCAATATAATAAAAATTAATGAAGAAATGAATTGGATAGGTAATTTGGATAGTTTGATGTCTAAGGATGGAGGATGATAATCGTGGAAAGGTGTAAATGAAAGAAGGAGTGATGAGAGATGCTAAAGGCGTCGTGGATTTGTATGGTTGCAAGGATATCAAATTGTGACCCGCTAGCTATAACGAGCTAGGAACTAGCAATATACTTTGATGGAGTCGAGGTGGAGGAGTGTGGAATGTGACCCGCAAGCTGTAAGAGAGCTTGGAACCAACACTATAGTAAAATGAAATGGATAGAAGACTACAAGTACAAATTGAAGTCGATCGAGTTCTCGCAAGAACAAGATAAAAGCAATCTTTCAAAGGTTTATATTCTCCAAAAAAAGTCCTTACAAATGAACCTAAGGTGCCTATTTATAGTGTGGCTAGGCACCATATGAAAAGTCACACAAAAGAGAGATGAATGCTCATCTAAATGCTATTGAATACAAATAAATGAAATGTTTCTTTCTTATCCTTTTGATGGATGAATTTTGCTTCAAATTGAGATGAATTTAGCCTTAAATTCGTCCAAAAGGAGTGGTGACTCTTGGGCTGCTTCATTTTCCTTGCAAATGGATAAAAGGGAATGAATGTGGACATAGGATGAATGTAGACATCTCACACGTCCAAATCAGCTTCTCTCTTTGAATTCCTTGCTGATTTTATCACTTAATTTGATGATTAAATGACATTAAACCAGCCTTCATTGCTTGCTCATTTGTAGAATATGATCAGCCTTCAAAAGATGATAAATAAAGGCCTTGAATGCATAGTTTTAATGCTGATTATTGCATGTCCCTTCTCTTTAACTTGAATGGCCTGCATTGGTTCATAATTTCAACCTTGAATAGGTGAATTATGAAGCTTAAATGCTTTGTTACTCTAAGAAGATGAACAGCCTTGAAAAGATGAAAAGAATTCAGCATTGAATTGCCTTCAATTACCTTGTTTTCCTGAGTAAAGATGGTCATCAATGACTTGTTTCCAAGCTGAAGTTGAAAAGTATATTCTTTAATCCACACGTCACATGAAACTAGACACACACAAAGGATTTATTCAAACTTAAAAAAAAGATGCATGGAACAATTAAAGAGTTAGTTAATTGAGTGAACTAGTTAAATGAATGAACTAGTTTAATTAAAGAACTAACTTTATTGAATTTAACTAAATGCATGAATGAAGTAGTCTAATAAATGATTTAAGATACATAATTAAACTACTTCCCTAAATGAACTAAAACTATAAATGAAGTGCATGCTTTAATGACCAGCACACTTTATTAATGCAATGGAAGTTATAAAATAATTAAATTCTCATGCAAATGCATGCATGAGCAAGGTAAGGCATTTCTCCCTTATTATTTCTTCTCTCCCACAGTCATGGCTTGTTGTAAACAAGCTTTCCATGGCTGATTGAAACTCCTTGGCCCGTGCACGTGTAATGGGGACACTTGGGTACTCCTCCGGGTCCTTGTTCTTGATGGTCATATCAGGTCCTTCTAAACTTTAGTGAGATCAAATTTACTAAATTCAGAGTGTGCATAAACCAAAATAACTTTATTTCTGCATAAAATAATCTTAAATAACTTTAAACTGAAGTAACCAAAATTGTGTCTAAACCAAATGATCATTTTTCAAAATTACAAGCTCCCACTAAAATTGAATTTACTTAAATAACATTGCACCCACACGAGTAATGTGCTCATGAAAGACCTAGGGTGACAGTTTCTTAATGTACGCGCAATTATGGAGTTTGTCCCAACATGCTCTATAGACACACTACCACTCTAAATTTTCTTTAAGAACTAGGAACTTAATATTTATGTGCTTCAAATTTAAAGTGTTCCTATTTTTTATAGAATAAATGAATACATACTTATTGTCACAAAATAACTGAAGTGGTCTTTCTATTTAATCTACAATTAGCAGCTCAAGTGGCAAAATTCTTTTGCATCAATATTCTATTAGAATCGAATTTTGTAAACTTGATGATCTCTAACTTACCAGAACTCCAGCATATGAGAATATAATTTTTGTTCTCTGAAGATATCTCATAACCCCATTGGCTGCTATCCAATGGTCCATAATATGATTCCTCAAATATTTGTCTAACTTTCCAACAATGTACACAATTTCCGAACGTATACATACTTAAGCATAAATTAGATTCTCAATAGCTTATGTATAGAGAATCTTTTGGGTTTTCTAAATTTCAAGGTTACTTTTAGGGCATTGAGTAACACTAAATTTGTCTTCTTTAGAAATATGAGTATCACTTGGTTTTACTCCAATTGAACTTTTAGTATATACAATTGTTAACCAAATTTATCTCAAAACCGAATTAGATAATCAATATGAAATTTATAATTTCATTAATGAGAGTCCTACTTAAGCTCATAAATGAATTTCTTTAATTTACATATCATTGATTTTGTATCATTAGACACAAACCTATGATTGTACCATATAATTCATTTCTTCAATATCGCAATTGAAAAACACAATTTTAACATCCATCTTATGTAACTTGAGATTAAAATAAGCAATGAGCATCATGATTATCCTGGAAGAGTCTTTCAATGAAATTGAAGAGAAAGTCTCTACAAATTAATGTCTTCTTTTAGAGTGTATCCTTTAAATACAAGACGTGTTTTATACTTATCCACATTACCATTTTTATCCCTATTGGTTTTAAATATCCATTTACAACCAATTGGTTTGCACCTTAAGGTAATGAGAAAAGTTCCTTAAGTTTATTGTCTTGCATTAAACTATACTCTTCTTTAATGACATCAATCCACTTTTGAGAGTTAAAACTTTTATGGTCTGATAAAAAAATGATCATTTTCTATCATTCCATTGTTACCTTGTTTTCTTGAAGAAATACAATACAATAATCCGGAATAGTATTTCATCTTCCTCTCACGGACCTCTTTAATGACGCTTGTTTTTTTTTAAGGTTGTTGGGTTTGTTTTTATGAAACAGTTACCTTATGTTGAATGAGGGTTGTTCAACATTGTTTTACTGAGGTACTTGATTCACTTCTTGATTAATGATAGGTATGAAAACCTAAATATCATTAAAAGTGATAGTAGGAATTAAATTATAATTCAATTCCTTTTCAATAGAAATGTATCTAACCTTATTTCTCCCTCCAAACTCAACATCCTAAAAAAATTTATAAATCTCTCCTTAAAATAATCTTAATTGTGGGATCATAAAACTTACAGTCCATGGATCACTCAAAATAACTGAAGTAGTTGCTCGCTTTTTGAAGTTTAATTTCTTTACATGTGTCCTAAATTATACAAAAGAATCAACACTTCAAAAATTATTGTCGTTTCTTTTGGGTAGAACCCTTAGCAACTTTATTCTAATATTTTCTTTTATTGCCCTTATTCTTAGAGATACTAACTAAATGAGCACCAACCAAATGAGTACTTGTATACTTATAATGTTTCAACTTTTCTTCCTCTTGAACACAATGAGAAATGAGCCTAAATAGAGTCTATTTCTCCCTTTGAAAATTGTAACTTGAATTGGTTAAATTGTATATGAAGCGGTGCCAAAATCATAAGAACAAACAATTGTTAGAAAGTTCGATCTTATCTGCCTTAAATTTTGAAGCAATATAAAGAATTTTTATAATATACTCTCTCACATTTCCTTGACCCTTATACTTTATAGACATCAAAGAAAGCATAAGTGATGTCATCTTAATCTTAATCTTAATGTTTTGGGTAAAACATTTCTTAATTTCATCAAGGAAACCATTAATATGAGTAATCTCTTTAGATTTGTGCTCCATAAGACATCTAGAGTGTTGTGCTTTATGATCATTAGACTCATGCAATTCGAACGATCTCACCTCTCAAAATAACTTTTATGAGTGCTTCCCGCTGTGAGAGGTGCAAAATGTTCTTTCCTTAATGCAAAGTCTAAGTTCATACAACCAAATACTATATGTAAGTGTCTTTTCTTATTCCTAAAAATTAGTTTCACTAAACATCAGTGTAGAATGTATTTAACAAATATTGTGATAAAAAAATTACCTAAATATAGAACAAAAATAAGTAAATAAAATAGAAACAAGTTCACATAAATACTCATAAATAAACAAATAAATTCAAAATAATGGCTAGTTCCCCTCAAGATACCAAGCACAACATTAATATCAAGTCTTTGGACAAAAATATTAATTGTAAGCGGTACTCTTGTTGCAGCAATCAAACATTGACAATAAACTATGTAAGCAATAGGCTAATCTTTGGACTAACGTACTGCTCACATAAAATATCTTACAATTGTCACACATTTATCGTCACAGTTTCGTTGTAATTCTGCAAAATATTAACTTTCCTTTGGGTTAATTAATAAACGCATGAATTACAAAAACTCATAATTATCTTAATATTTTAAATAAACTAATATATACAAAAGTGGTCACTTTGGTGACATTATGTTTCAATTAATCTATTAAAATATTAGACATTTGAAGTCAAAATATGAATTTAATTGTTTCAAAATATTTGTCTTAATTTTGCCTTTCAGCCAAATTAAAATATAATCAAAATAATAATAAATTTGAATAAAAGGTAAACCTCATGTCAAGATACATGACACTCCATTATTATTTCATATTTGGACAAAACATTAACTTGCAAGTGATATCTTGGTACAGTAATCAAACATTGATAATAAGAACATGTCAAACAGAAATCTTCCTTTGGGTCGATTTATTGCTCACATATAAAACTGAATAATTATCACATGTTTATTACCACAGTTGCACATGTAATAATGCTAATTATTAACCTTCCTTTGGGTCGATTAATACTAACATAATCCGACTTACATGCACAAAACCTTCTATATTTTAAATTAAATAATTTCCACAATAGAGGTCACTTTGGTGACTTAATGTTTCAATTAATTTATCTCAAAATATATAACATAAATATACTGATATTCAGATTTAGAATTTTGTAACAGTCAAAACTGAAATTTCTGACAACACTTAATTTTTCGAAATAACCCAAATTAAGGTTGTCTAAATGGGGCCATCAGAACTCGAAAAACCTAAATCTTTGATTGTTCCTTAAAAGTATCTTAAACCTTAAACATGTTGTTGAGTTGATCACACAATTGCAAATGGCCAAGAGGGGGTCAATTGGCAATAAAAATTTTGGTGGGTTAAAATATAGAAAAATAAAAATGTGACACAAAGCAATTAGAGTGGTTCAAGTTCTCCAAACGAACTCTACATCCACTACCTTAGTTCCCACTAAGGATTTTCAACCAATTCATTACTTGAATTCTTCCCCTTTTCTTGGATGAGGAGGGAACCTTACAATTTGATTAAGCTTTCTACCAAAAGCTTAATCCACTCACTTTTACAAAGAGAAGTATTTGGTAAACTCTAAAAGTTCCTCTCAAAGGATGATTGTTTACCCAATTACAATTTCACACTCCCCAAACTCACAATAAAAGATTACAATGAGAATACAAGAGTTGGGTACAAGAATTTGACTCTAAAGGTGCAAAGTTTGGATTTGAGTGCTTTGATGTTACTTGTAGGTTCAATAGTTGTTCCTTGTTCAATTGAAACTTGTTTTTATACCCGTTTATTGAATTCTAGCCATTTGGATAGTTGGGATCATCAATAGAGCCCTTGGGATGCAATTTCCTGCAATAAATGCAGCTCAGCTGCCTACCGTATCGGTACAGCTAGGGGGCGTATCGGTACTTGTATCAAAGAAGAAAGAGCAGTTGTGACTGAAAACATCGCGTATCGATACGCTTAGAGGGCGTATAGGTACGATTTTAAGGGGAGTATCGATACAGAAGGGCGTATCGATACAGAATTTGCTCACTGGAATCCCAACTTTGGTTTTGATAAAGAGCGTATCGGTACGGTATAACGATCATTTAAATTTTGGGATACCAACTAACTTACAAGCCAACGGTAAAAAATTAAATGCAAAGATAAGCAAATCGTATCGATACGGTTGCAAAGCGTATCGGTGTGGTATCATTTAAAGAGCTGCCCAGATGAATATTGCATCGATACGAGGTAATATCGTATCGGTACGCTATGGTCTATTAAAATTTCAGTGACTAAAAACCGTATCGATACGCCTAAGGGTATCGATACGCCTGGGCGTTTTGCTATAGTTTGGCTTGAAAATACATAAAAAGTCTTAGTAGATTTTGAACATTTAAGAGAGTTTTGTCTTGAAGTATGGTTTGGTTCAAAAAGACTTGTCAATAGTGAGACTTGGAAGAGTACTTAAAAATTTATTGTTTTGCAAATTAGTCTATAAGTTTAGGTGTTATATCAAAATCAATTTTGGTTCCACAATCTCCCCCTTTTTGATATAACAAAACCACATATAAATTTTTAAGTTTTTGAAAATTTTTAAAAGCTTTCTCCCCTTAATTTAAGATGGATTTTCAAAAATCAATTTTAAGTTTTCAAAAAAATGGCTCTATAATCATTCTCTCCCTTTTTCTTAGATCAAACATAAGCACAAGGATAATAGCAACTATAATATGATAAACTTCAAAGCAAACTTCAAATTAAAAGCAACTCAATAGTTCAAAGCAAACTTCAAAAGGAAAAGCAACATAATAGTCCAAACTTAGATCCTAAAACATAGATAAAAGGCATAAAGTACTAAACATAGGTGCAAAAGCTAAAGAGACTAAATGACATGAGATGATATGCAAAAATCTACTCGTCTGCATCATCATCTTCTTCTTCATCCTCTTCATCCTCATCGTCTCGAGTTGGTTGATTCCTCCTATTTTGGTTAAGCCAAGCAACATGGAAGGCGGTGAGAGAGACATCCATGGAGTTTTGTTGAAGAACGATGGCTTTCATTTGATCCTCCAACGATGTGAAACGAGCGTCAAAGTCCTTGACTTGATCTTTCTAAGAGGTGAACCGTGTGTTAATGGCGGCAAACTCGACTTCCATGTTTTTGAACTTCTCATTGAGGAATGTCATTAGGTTGTCCTTGGAGGAAGACGCAATCGGAGCTCATTGAGAGCTTGAAGGAGCATGTGGAGCATCAACCGGAGCATCTTGTTGAGAAGCATGAGGGACACGAACCCATTCGTTGTTAACATAGGAGAAATGAGCACAAGATAGGGAACGTTCATCGATCGGTTGGCCAAGGGGTTCGGGAAAATCATGTGAACAATCAAGTTCAAGGGAATGGAATAGGGAACTCAACGTCGTAGAATAGTAAAAGGATTTGACTTGGTCGGTGTGACGGTGTTGAACAAGATAGATAAGGTCGGCAAACATAATTTGACAAAGGTTTGGACGGTGACCCTCCCTAAAGCACCTAAGCTACAAATCATCGACTTGACAAATTGTGGAAAATTTCCCTCCCGATGGACGCGAAAACCAAGTAATAATAAGATGAAGGATACGATCATGAGCATTTAAGACATTGACGGAACCTAAGGAACCTTGACCTAAGGACTTTTCATCATCAATTCCTACGTTTTTAAAACCAAAAGCCTTGCAAAGAACATCTTGATCAATTTTAATGGTTTTGCCCATTACATATGATTCGATTGCAATGACATGTTCTCTAGCCTCATCATGAATACATGTAGAATTTGAAAAGAAGATGATGACCAAGTTCCTATAGAGAATGGGAGGAAGATTTAAAAAGTTGATAAATTTCCATTGCCTAATCAAAAGGAGGTTTTGAAATTTAAAACAGGCATAGTTTAAAAACGGTAGAGACGCAATATGTTCTTCCCTAAAAGTGAAACCTTGAAAGAGTTTGTAACGAGACATATCCGAAGGGTTAGGAAAACTACATTGGAGAATATAAGGGAGATTTGGTTTAGAGTTACCCTCTTCGGCATCATTAGGATCGGAAGTGGCAAGGTGACGTCTAGCTTTCTTTTTCGGTGCCATAACCCTGAAAACACATCAAAACAATTTGAATATGTATGCAATTAACATCTTATCCAAACCAATAAATTCTAATAAGTCAAGGTAATTTTAAAAGACAATTTTATTGTTTAAAAAATATATATACATATGCTAGAAATGATTTTTAAATATTGAAAAAAAAAAACGAAAAAAATACGACGAGAAAATATATTTGAATAAAAAAATTTGATTTTGA
Organism: Hibiscus tridactylites; assembly: GCA_958450335.1. Taxonomy (NCBI): domain Eukaryota; kingdom Viridiplantae; phylum Streptophyta; class Magnoliopsida; order Malvales; family Malvaceae; genus Hibiscus; species Hibiscus tridactylites. The sequence goes on along the minus strand of OY288289.1, from coordinate 41,825,175 downwards.
AAAATTTTGGTGAAAAGTTTGAAACCCATGTTATAAAAATATGTTTTTTTACAAAAACTAAGTTGAAACAATTATAAAAATCAAACGAAAATAAAAAAAATAAAAGAGAAAAACTTTATACCTTGAATTGTTAGATTGGATGAATGTGTTGATGTGAATGCACTTAGATTGTTGACAAAGCTTAGCTTTGATGTGGAGATCAAAAACCCTCAACGAATTTTTAAGTTTGATGGAAAAAATTGAAGGATTGAAGGGGGTTTTATAGAGAGATGCGGCTAGGGTTTGTAGAGAAAAAGAAGGGTTTTTAATTTTTGAAGAGTTTTGAAAAAGCAGCCCTAAATAAACTCTCTTTCGAGACCGTATCGGTACGCTTCTAGAGCGTATCGATACTTGTTTGCCCTAATTTTTAATTCGACGTTATTACCGTACCGATATGCGAGACAATATCGGTACATTTTGACCTAGATTTCTTCCCTTAACTTATCCGTATCGATACGCGGGGTCGTATCGATGTGCATTTATCTTTTAAGATTTCCCTTTAATGAACCTGTATCGATACGCCTATACCAGATGGGGCATTTTCCCCTTAGCAACAATCATAGAAGCAAAAAGAAACAATTCAACATAAGCATAAATATCAAACAATTTCAAGCAAATTTTTGACCATTTGGGAACTAAAAAGAGTCAAGAAAGTTTAGTTAAACCTAACTCTCTCCTAAGGGTCCAAAAATGCTCTTTATCTAAGGGCTTTGTGAATATATCCACTAATTGGTTCAAGGTATCAACATACTCTAGAACAACATCATTTTTCAACACATGGTCTCTAATGAAGTGATGTCTAATTTCTATGTGTTTGGTTCTAGAGTGTTGGATGAGATTCTTAGTGAGACAAATGGCACTAGTGTTGTCACACATAAGGGGTATAGTTTCTACTTCAACACCATAATCTAAGAGTTGTTGTTTCATCCAAAGGACTTGAGCATAACAACTCCTAAAGGATATGTACACCGCTTCGATGGTAGATAAGGCTACGCTATTTTGTTTCTTAGAGAGCCAAGATACGATCATACTACCTAAAAATTGGCATATCCCGAAGGTACTTTTCCTATCTATCTTACACCCCCTATATTCCGCATCCGAATAAGCATTAAGGTTAAAGGAAGAATTCATAGGATACCAAAGGCCTAAGTTAGGTGTGTCTCTAAGTTATCTAAAAATTCTCTTAATGGAAACTAAGTGTGATTCTCTAGGACTAGCTTGAAACCTAGCACACAAGCAAACACTAAACACGATATTCGGTCTACTTGCGATAAGGTAAAGCAAAGAACCTATCATGGATCTATAAAACTTAGAATCAACACACTTACCTCTTTCATCTTTGTCAAGCTTTATGGAAGAGCTCATAGGTGTGGCTTGAGGCTTTACATTCTCCAAGCCGAAGTTTTGGCCATTACCACCAAATAGCAGAATTAACAAAATATTAATTCTCAAATAAGAATTAATAAAAGTGCATATGGACCAAACTGAACATACTAAAAAAACTTTAACTTTGAATTTTTTTCTTATTAAAAAAATCCAACCAAAATTTGCATTAGCAGATTTCATATGGCCCCCTTTTTTAATTGAATTAAATTGTCCTTTGCTGCATTTGTCTCTATTATTAGAGCAAAAATTTTAACTTTAGCTGAATTTGAATTCATGAAAGACTTAAAAACTCTAAAAAAATTTAATTAATCATGAAATTCATACGGCGACAACAAGATCCAAAAACATCAAACAAGATTCAAAAACATCAAACATGATGAGGCTCTGATACTACTTGTTGGAACCAAATCATAATTGAATACGAAACCTAATACCTAGTATCTATCATGTCAAATAATCAAGAACAATAAACTGAAGTAAACTGAATGCGGAAGCGTACCTGAATTAATCGATAGATTGAAAATCTTGAATCTTCATGTTAAAATTCCAAATCTTTGGTATTGATCTTCCAAGAAGATAGGTTAGTCCTTGCCGTAAAAACTCTTTGACGGGATAAGAGTAATACAAGTTAACATATTTCTTGGGGACCACTACCTCTTTATATAGTTGATTATTAAATCAACTATTAAGTATTTATAACTATGTCCCTCATTGAATTATAAATATATCTTATGGTATCTACACTTTTATTTCCATGACACTTTAATACCGATGACACGCCTAACATAATTGATCACTTGATTTTGCGTTATACTTTATAATAGCATCATACATTTTACATATGTGCCCACAATTGAGGATTTTAATCCAACATATGCTATACCTTTCCCCCATAAACAAAAATTATCTGTCTTTTCTTGGTGTCTCTCTCCATATCTCTAGCACTAAAATATTAAATTTTAAACTCTAACCCTAAATTCTAAATCATAAATCTTAATCCTCAAAGAACCATGCTAACTTATGCCACAGAACTTTAGCCCTTTTATCACGCAGCTCTCCCAAAGCCATCTAGGGTTGACCCGATTCGAGTTATTCAACAGTAGCGAAGCAACAATATCTCTCAACTTGAGAATCTTAGTCAAAATCTAGCTATGGCGATGCAAACAATGAACTTGACATATGTCATTGCCCTTAAGAACATATTCTCTAACTCAAGCCACTCACAAGGAGCCCTCATCAGCCGATAAACCTTTAAGCAACATCAAACAACAAGCTTTATTCCAAACTGCTATATTCTTAAGTTCCAAGCCACCTTCAGATTTAGGGAAATAAATAACCTTCCGACTCACTCTAGCACCATGGGCAAACTAAATTAAAATTACATGGGTCAAAATTAAATATTTCATAAAACAATAAAATTACACAATTGGAACGGAATAATAAATCTATTTCTTCATCCTTTTGCCAATAAATCAACATTATTGTGGAGAGTAGCAGAATATATGGAATTGTATCAATTTTTCATAAATTGTTATATGTTTTTGTTAAAAAAAATTAAAATTCTAAGTTCGACATGTTAAAAAAGATTGATGTAAAAAAATTAAAATTACCAGGAAATGTTGAAATATTCAAAACAAAAGGCTAAAATAAGAATTTTCGCCATGAAAACGATGACAAGGTGTTTGTCAATGTGTAGATCTCAAAAAGTTGTGTGGATTAAAAAAGCACCTCAATCAAACACTCGACACAAAGTTAAAAATTTACACTACACTTAACATGGTTTATTTTTTAAAACACGCCATTTTATTTAAATATTATTCAAACCCTCGAAAGATGCAACTAATGAAATGCTTCTTTTACTTAATTTATTTTTTCTCTCTAAATTTTACTTAGTAAATTGTTACGTAGGAAAAAGATAATTATGTCAAAAACGTCTTCAAAAAGACTGATTGACATGTCGTTTATGTATTTTATGTGTAAAATGATATATTTTGAGAATTAATAAAAAATAGATGTTAATTTGAAGAATATTTTTTTAATGATAATGTTATCTTTGGTTAAAATGCATGTTTTGCTTTTATAAGCTCAGTAGATGCTGGCTTTGTTCCTTCTTAATTTGGTTGCACTTTTTATATTACTAGTTGCTTAATAGGATAAAAGTACAGTACAAATCACTATACTATAAAAAAGAGTGCCTTTTAATCCTATACTTTTAAAATGGACACAAAATTCATTGTCAAAACACACACAACAAGAACTCGTTTTAAATGTACAAAGATTTACATTGTATATAGGACCTATACATTACTTTTTCTGATAAGTAGACTTAATAATTTAGAATTTTTTTTAAAAGGAGAAGAGACAGGAATTGACTGAAATTAAACTCAGACTTGACATCAACTACGACTAAAACAATATTAGTTGCTATTACAATTTAAATTTTGTCGACACTTCATAATTTGGATTAGTATGTTTATTTGTATTTCATTTTCTAGTAGTAGACTAGAGAGAATTACAAGTATTGTATTTCTAACTGTAACCAAATTCCACATACAAGTACAACCCCAATGTATTCTAAAACCCCCAATCTATTTAACAGATAACGTAACTTGGAAAAAAGATTCTAAAGCTCTTTTCGACTCGTAGTCTAAAGTCCTCTGTAACATTAAAGAGTAATCCATGCATGTTGAAACCTAGTTTTAGGTTTTGAGATTTGGGAATTTGGTAAAGAAGAAACGAATAAAGGTTTTCTTTATTATCTTGAAAATTAAAGAGTTTATTATTTTTCACTTATTTAATAAATAAACAAGGAATGTATATATATGAAAAAGAATAAATTAACTGCCTAACTAACAAAGTCAACTTAGGAAGACCCTAAGACTAATTGATAATCCTAACAGCCCCCCTCAAGTTGGAGCATATATACTTTGAATGTCCAACTTTATTATAAACTCCTTGAACACAGCTGGTGAAAGTGGCTTTGTAAAACAATCTGCTAGTTGATTTCATGAAGATACATGTAACAATCTTAAGAGTTCTTGCTGGATTTTTTCTCGGATCAAGTGACAGTCGATTTCAATGTGTTTAGTCCTCTCATGTTGAACTGAATTTTCTGCAATTTTAATTACAGATAAATTGTCACAATAGAGATTAACAGATGATGAAGAAAGCTGTAAATCAGACATTAAATATACAAGCCATTGAAGTTCGCATGCTACAACAGCCAAGGCTCTATATTCAGCCTCAGTAGAAGATTTAAAAATGGTGGGTTGTTTTTTAAATTTTCAGGATATCAAGGCAGGACCAATAAAAACACAAAATCATGTTGTAGACTTTCTGGAGTCAGGGCAAGAGGCCCAATCTGATCAGAAAAAGCAAGCAACTTAAGTTCATTATTCGCAGGAAAAAACAAACCTTGACCTGGATTACCTTTTAAGTATCACAAAACTCTATGAACAGCAGCTAAATGAATATTAGTAGGTGCGACTAAGAACTGAGACAATTGATGCACATCAAAGGTAATGTCAGGTCTAGTGTTTGTTAACTAAAGAAGTTTACCTATTAATCTTCGATATGAAGTAATATCATCTAAAGAAATGCCATCTACTTTAGAAAGCTTTTGTTTATCATTAAAAGAAGTAGTGACAGGTTTGGATCTTGAAAAATCTGTCTCTTCTAAAAGATCAAGAGTATATTTCCGTTGACATAAATTGATCCCATGTTTAGATCTTGCAACTTCTAATCCTAAAAAAAAATCAATTCTACTATATCTTTAATTTTGAAAGTAGCATTCAAAAAGTGTTTTATCTGATTTATGGCAGCCATATTGGGACTAAGAAAAAGAATATCATCAACATATACAGCTAAAGCAATAAAATCAGATTCTTTGCCTTTCAAAAATAAAGAAGTATCAGATGAAGCTTGATGAAAACCTTGTTCTTTTAAGGCAAGAGTTAGCCTTTCATTCCATTGCCTACTGGCCTGTTTGAGACCATACAAACTCTTCTGCAACTTACAAACTAATTCAGGTTTGCTAGGAACAAAACCAGGTGGAAGATCCATATAAACTTCCTAATGCAATAAACCATGTAAGAAAGCATTGTTAACATTTAATTGGTGTAAATACCAATTTTTTGCAGCAATTACAGAAATAAGTGTTCGAATAGTAGTCATGCGAGCTACATGACTAAAAGTGTCAAAAAATCCAAAGCAGGTTGCTGTGTGTATCCCTTGGCAACAAGCTTGGCTTTGTACCTTTTTAAAGTTCCATCAGATTTAAGTTTAGTCCTATATACCCACTTACATCCAATGGTTTGTTTACCACTAGGTAAAGGAACTAAATCCTAAGTATGGTTTCTTTCTAAAGCAGTTATTTCCTCATTCATAGGTTGTTTCCAACACTCAAGTTTAGCTGCTTGTTTATAACTAGTAGGTTCTTTTAGTAAGTCAACACTATTAACAAAGCTTTGATGTTTAAAGGAAATATTATCATAAGAAAGAACCTGAGAGATGTGATCAAGAGTAGTATGTGAAGAAATTTTACTCCCTGGTAGATTCACTTGATAACTATCATATTTTGCAGGTAATCGAATGACCCTAGAAGGTCTTGCAGGAGGAGCAGGGGCTGCATTATCATGATGAGCAGAATCAGGACACTGCCCCTAGACATTCAAGCTTTCTGCTGGTGTAGTAGCAGAATCATAATTGATGACAATATCTTCTGGTTGTTCAGGAGAAGCTGAATGCTAATCATTTAGTTCTGAAAGAACAAAATCCTCAAGAGAATTGTTAGTATCACAAAGAGAAAAAATGGGATCATTAAATGAACTGGACTTACCTTTGTAAAAGGGAAACTGAGATTATGAAAATGTAACATCTCTTGAAACAAAAATTCTTTTATTATCAATGTCATATAATCTGTATCCTTTAATGGTTTTAAAAATTTCAAGAAAAACACACTTAAGAGCACGAGGATGTAATTTAGTGGAAGGTTTTGGAAGGACAAAGGCAAATGCTAAACAACAAAAAACTCTAATGTTATCAAATATAGGTTTAGAACCAAATAAGATTTCAAAAAGAGTTTTATGTTGAAGAACAGGAGTGGGAGTAACATTGATTAGGTAAGCTGCATGTAAAACACAATCCAACCAAAAATGTAAAGGTAAGTGAGCTTGGATATTTAAAGCCCTTGCAACAGCAAGAAGATGCTGATGCTTCCTTTCTACTATATTATTTTGCTGTGGAGTGTGTGTACAAGAGTTTTGTTGTACAATACCTTTTGAATGAAAGAAATCAGTCATACAAAATTCTTTTGCATTATCTGTGCGAATACACTTAATTTTGGAACCAAACTGAGTAACAACCATCTCATAAAACTCAATTATCACATTCCTAACTTCAGATTTTAGTTTTAAAGGAAAAATCCAAGTGTACCTACTTTTATCATCTACCACAGTTAAGAAAAAAACATAACCATAGACACTCTTAACAGGAAAAGGTCCCCAAATGTTCGTATGTAAGAGATCAAAAATAGAACTAGAAACTGAAGAACTAACAGGAAATGGCAACCTCTTTTGTTTTGCCAAATGACAAACTTCACAGTCAACAATAAAGGAACTAACATGAATTTTATTAGACAACTGAGAAAAAATTTATCCTCCCTTGAGAAGGATGAACAAGCCGAGCATGCCAAAGCTTGAAGTCATCAGAAACAGAATTACAAACATTCTGAACAGAATTACAATTTACTGAAACAGAGTTTGAAACAAAAGAAGTAAAATTCAAGTGATATAGACCATGAACCTTATTAGCTATACCAATCATCCTCCACTGAGCTACATCTTGTATGCTACAAAAACTAGAGGAGAAAATTAATGCAACCTTATCATCTTTAGTTAATTGACTAACAGAAAGAAGGTTAAAATTGAAATTAGGAATGCAAAAAACATCTCACAAAATAAAAGAATCAGAGATTCTAATATCAGCTATGTGACTAACCCTAACAAGCTCACCATTGGGCAACTTAACGAACTTATTGGAAATTGGAGAACAATGTTCAAAAAAAATAAGGAACTACAGATGTGATCTGTAGCTCCAGAATCCAATATCCAAGGAACACTTGCAAAATTAGAAAAGGTACAAGTAAAAGCCATACTTGTAGCATCATGAGGAGCAACATCAAATGCAAATGAAAGCATGTTAACTTTCGAGGAATCCTGATTGACAGAATTAGTAGCAACAAAAGAAGTCCCTTTCTCATTCAACAAACGCAAGAGACTATTATACTGATCTTTGGTAAAGGTCATAGGAACAACCTCTCGAGGCTCATATTCAGAAACTGTAATATCAGTAGAACACCCTATCTAGTTCGATTTACTATGATCATTACGAGCCCTATATCCAGGAGGAAAACCGTGTTTCCTATAACATCTATCTATAGTATGACCATAGAGCCCACAATGAATGCATATAGGACGTTTAGACCCAGAAACGGACTTCTTGAAATTAGAATTTCTGGCATCCTTAGAGTCAGAACCAGAACCATAATATCGACCAGCCATCAAAACACTCGAATCAGGCAAAGAAACGCTAGATACAAGAGATCTTTCATGTTGTATAATGATTGAGAAAATTTCATTTATGCTAGGTAAAGGTTTCATCATTAAAATCTGGGTTTTTGGAACTGAAAAACTATCATTAAGCCCTCGAAGAAAAAGAAATATAAAATCTTGCTTCCGATATTTAGAAGCTTGACAATCACAAGATGGTAAGGGCCTCAAATTACAGAATTCATCCAACACAATCTTCAACTGAGTATAAAACGAAGAAACCGAAAGATTACCTTGACTTAAACTGAAAAAATCCTGAAGTAAGTCCGAGATCCGAAGTAAATCTCCTTGACTGAAGCGATCATACAAATCATCCCATAATTCCGAAGCGTTATCGATCCAGATCAAGCTCTGGGCAATCTCAGGGACTAAAGCTCTCTGAAGCAAGGATAACACTAGGTTATTACATTTAACCCAGGCAAGAAAACCGAGAATCCTCTTTCTTCGGTTCTTTGAGCGACCCATCAACAAAAGAAAGCTTATTCTTTGAAATAAGCGTCATACGCATGGATCGAGCCCATCCATGGTAATTCTTGCCATCCAACAGCGATGACGTCAAGACGAGAGCCGGATTTTCATTCGGGTGGATGTAATAAGCATCGGTCGGATCATCATTCTTGAATCTAACATGAGTAGCGTCAACGGAACAGGAACGAGAGTCAGTCGAATCAACTGATACCATGTTGAAACCTAGTTCTAGGTTTTGAGATTTGGGAATTTGGTAAAGAAGAAACGAATAAAGTTTTTCTTTATCATCTTGAAAACTAAATAGTTTATTATTTCACACTTATTTAATAAATAAACAAGGAATGTATATATAGGAAAAAGAATAAATTAATTGCCTAACTAACAAAGTTAACTTAGGAAGACCCTAAGACTAATTGATGATCCTAACAATGCATCTTGAAACAAACAAGTTAATTTAAAATCAGACCTTCTTCATATTCAAGTATGTGAAGAATATCATGGCAAGGAACAAGGAGAGGAAAAACAAGGCCCAGACGGCACACTTGAGCTCAAACGAAAAGGGAATCGAAAGAGAAGAGCAACTTTTTGCAGTGCTTGTGAAATCATGGTGCACTTTGGGTGTCAAAGTGAAAATGAAGGTGAGTAAGATGAGAAACGAAAGCAAAACCATGGGAAAAGGGAGCCGATGGTCGGTCCGATCAGGGCTCGCGAATTGGAGGGATACACCGAGTGCATAGAAAAATGCTACAACTGCATTTTTTCATTGTTGATGATTATGGACATCAAGTAAAGGCTCTAGCTGTCAACTGAGAGTGCAATTGCGATCTCTGGCTGCGGCATTGACGGTGGTGGCACTTTAAGAAACTCAAAGTTTAACCTAACCTCCTTTTCATTCCATTTCGGTTGTTTTTAAGGGTTTCTTTATTCTAATACATTCGAATGGGCCTTTATTTTTAGGGTAAACTACATAATGGCCTTCCAACTATGACCCAATTCTTTGTTGAGTCCCTTGATTATGGAAAGTTACAAATAGGACCCCCGACTAATCGTGACTAACAAATCGGTCTAATTCCGTTAAAAAAATAAACGGCTAATGACGTGACAGTTAATAAAATCTGTATAATAACATATTTAACCCTCAACCTTTATATTTTATTTTAATTTGGACCTAAATTTAAAATTTCATCTCTCAATATTTAAATTGTTGAGTTGATCACACAATTGCAAATGGCCAAGAGGGGGTGAGTTGGCAATTAAAAATTTGGTGGGAGGTATGAGTGAAAAATAAAAAGTGACACAAGTGGTTAGAGTGGTTCAAGTTTTCCAAATGAACTCTACATCCACTACATTAGTTCCCACTAAGGATTTTCAACCAATTCACTACTTGAATTCTTCCCCTTTTCTTGGATGAGTAGGTAACCTTACAAATTGATTAAGCTTTCTACCCAAAGCTTAATCCACTCACTTTTACAAAGAGATGGATTTGGTAAACTCAAACAATTCCTCTCAAAGGACAAATGTTTACCCAAATACAATTTCAAACACCCCAAACTCACAAAACAAGATAACAATGAAATCACTAGAGTTGGGTACAAGAATTTGACTATGAAGAGCACTTGGGTTTGGATTTTTGCTTTGATGTTGCTTGTAGGTTCAATAGTTGTTGTTTGGTCAATTGAAGCTTGTTTTTATACCCTTGCATTGAATTCTAGCCGTTTGGGTAGTTGGGATCTTCAATAGAGCCGTTGGGAGCATTTTTCCCGCATTAAATGCAACTCTGTAGCATACCGTGTCGGTACTCGGGAAGAGCGTATCGATACCTGCATCAAAGAGGAAATAGTCGTTGTGTCTGAAGATAGAGCGTACCGATACGCATGGAAGGCGTACTGGTACGGTTTTAAGGGGCGTATCAGTACGGATGGCCGCATCGATACGGTGTTTACTCACTAGAATCCCAAGTTTGGTTTTCATAGAAAGCGTATCGATACGCATACCAAGCGTATCGGTACGGTATAACGGTCTTTTAAAAATTGGGAAACCAACCAACTGACAAGTAACGGTCGAAAAATTAAATGCTGAGATTTTTCAAAGATATGTTTATCGTATCGATACGGTTGCAAAGCGTATCGGTACGGTTTCATGAAAATAGTTGTCTAGATGAATATCGTATCGATACAGGGTAACACCGTATCGGTACGCTAAACCCATCAAAATTCTAGTGGCAAAAGACAGCATCGATACGCCTAAGGGTATCGATACGCCTGGGCGTTTTTGCATAGTTAGGCTTGAAAAACATAGGAAAAGACTTAGAGAATTTTTCATATATTTAGTAGCTTGTCTTAAGATATTATTTTGTTTAAAATACTTGTCAATTGTGAGACTTTAAAATGTACTTAAAAATTTATTATTTTGCAAACTGGTCTTTAAGTTTATATGTTATATCAAAATCAAGTTTGGTTTCACATAAATATTACAACATTTTAGTCCTTTAAATCCTAAACTTTATCTTCTTCCCCTTCTAAAAAATAAAACCTCCATTGATATTAACAGTAGCCATCTGCAACCCCATATGTATAAACAGTAAAAAATCGTTGGAGAACCAAAACCTCCATTGATGTTTACGGTAGCCATCTACGATGAGCTACCCACAACAGAAGATGCACACCTTTTGTTTTTAGAAAGGAAGAAGATGAAGTTTAAGATTTAAGAGAGTAAAGCGTTGTAATATTTAAATGTTGAGAGCTAAAATTTTAAATTTAGGACCAAATTAAAATAAAATGTAAATATTAAGGATTAAATTTATTATGATACAAATTTTATTAACCGTCACGTCATTAGCCGTTTATTTTTAACGAAATTAGACCGATTTGTTTGTCACAATTAGACAAAAAACCTACTTGTAACTTCTAATAATTAGAAGATTCAACAAAGAATTAGATCATAGTAAGAACCATTTAGTTTACCCTTATTTTTAAGGTGTCCTGAATAGATGGACATGTTTAGATTTATTACTTAGCACGTTTGAAGTGTAAGAGACAAATATTATGTCAAAAAGATTTTCTTTTCCTTTCTATTTATACAGCTCATTTTCAAATTACATAATATATTATTTGTCTTTATATATTTATATTATGTGATTTATATTGTATAAAAATAAAAAGATATAAGTCTTGTTTGACAATTAGTGAATTATATTAGCTAATTGATGATTGCATTAACTGATTTGACTAGCAGATTGTATTAGTTGATTGTATAAAAGTGTTTGGTAAAATAACTTAATAGCTTATAATTGTTTGATTATTTAAACAAGTAAAATTACATATAAGGACGTGATTATATTGATACTTGTTTGAATATTTTATTAGTTATCAATATTTTGTATCTATTAATATTAATTAGATTATGAAAAATAATTTTTTAATATATTAATGCGAATGATCTATATACTAATTTATTATTTATATAATTATTTTTAATACAATTTAATTAATTATTAAATTTAAATTCAAATATAAATGTGTGAGAATTAAAGGGAAAAAATAAAAAGTATTAGTTTACAAATGTCACAATGTAAATACGCAAGGGTGAAAAATTAAAATAGAAATGGTAAAATTTAGGTTATTTGGAGTTTTTTTTATAATTGTTAAGGGTAAAAAAGTCTTTATAAGTCTTATGTCAAAACTTGTAATTTCAAAAAGATTTTATTGACAACTTTTTCAAAATTAGAGTTTTCACATTAATGCGTTATTCCAATCCGTTATTCACCAAACGTCTAAATTAACAAATTTAACTGATTAAACCTCAAACTCAAACCTTTAATTTTAATTCAAATTATTGTTTATCAAACAGGGCAATATAATTTTAATATCAACATTAACAATATTAAGTTGTTTATGTCTATATACCGATGCTTCGGTATGTAATGATTTTCCAAATGCTGTTTGTGGGTGTGGTGCTCCGAATTCAACACGGCGAAATTATTGGTTATAAAATGACTAAGCTGACAATTTCAATAAAATTACATGAAGCGAAACTATATGCCATAATGATAGTCATCCGATTGATTGACCCTCTCTAAAGCAGATGGGAGTAAATGAAAAGAAAGGTTGTTTGTCAGTGTCGCTAGAAGAGACGTTTATGATATTTTGACTACTCAAATTCTCAAAAACAACAAATAGATAGAATAAGAAGTCATGTATAGTATTTAAATTTTTTTATCAACAATGTATTATTTTATTAAAAAACAAAATCATACATTAATTGTAATGTGATTTATTAACATCATTTTTAACTTAAATAGAGTAAAAGAGTACAAACACAACAATTAAGAAACAACACGCCCGCACATAAAACTCAACGAATGATACAAGAACCCCTTCCCATAACACACAATCCAACCTTTACAATACCCAACCATGTCCTTAGTCGCACCCACCAACACCACCATCGGACGTCCCCCACCAACAACCAACTAGCATGAACGCAGCCCCAAAACAGCACCCCATGGCACCACATTTACCAACCATCATTCTACGTTTGTTGCAATCATATTCCCAAGGATAGTTTCCATAATTGTTCTGGTTAATCATATCAGCATTCTTCAAGAGGTGAGCTTGCTTGGAATGGAGTTGGACTACCCCAAGAGTTTGGACAAAATTTCTTGGGCATCATGTAGTGTGCTGGACTTGGCCCATTGGTATGTGCTTGTATCGGTCATGGGGTGATCACCCGTGATATTCTCTCTCATTGAATATAATGACGTCTTTGTCACGTTTTGATGATAGAATACGACAATATTATCCTTGAATTGTCATAGTGCCTCGGTTGGTTCTCAACTACGTTTAATCTTAGAAAGTCCCTTGCAAAGCACAAAGGACTCATGCCTTGGCACGTGACTTGGTCATCGAACCACTATGTTCACTTGGGTGCTTTCTATCTCTTTCTCATTGAAAACTTTCACTACTACTGGTGCTCTGTGTAACTTGCTCCGCTTAGAATTACCGGCATCCTTAAAGGAAAGGTGTAGCATGCTGATGCGAAATACAAGATGTACCATTAGATTTGGTAGTAATTCGAGCTTGTAGACCATATTGTGTACCCGCCTCACGACTTCGAATGGACTCTTATATCGTCTCACGAGTTGTGTAGAGCTTCGACAACTGCATTTGTCATTGATGCTCTCAAAGAAACAGTCCTAGTCCTAGCTCAAAACAACATCCCTCATCAATGATCTGACAACTGCACTTGTGCCGGTGTTGGAAACTTTTTCATTAACTTGAAATTACCTAGGAATCTCCCCAACCCACCATTTTTTAATGATGTTTAGCTCTTGATTTAATGTTTTTTTTAACACAATGTTTGGAAGATTTATGACTTAAAAGTTTAAATATCGTGATTAATCAAAATTAAATTAAATTAAATCAAATTTGAATTTTACTTTTAATTTATAATTAATTTTAGATATTTTATAATCTAAAAAATAAGTATTTTATATTTAAAATACTGAAATAGTTTAAAAATATTATACATGAATTAATAATCATTCTTCATTTACTTGAAATTTTAATTTTCAGAAATATTTATGGAAAATTCTTTAAAATTGTCTTAAGGGATTATTTCCCCATGAAGTAAACCTATATCAATAATATTGCCTCTACCGTTTAATTGTATCATTCGCCCTCTAGGTCATTCAATTACAATAATTTTATCCTTTGATCGACGTTAGCCGTTATGGTGCTGATGTGGCAGTCCACTATGTTGTTGTGTCAGTCCACGATGCTGACATGACAGTGCATGTGTGATGTTGATGTGGCAGAGGGACTAAATTGAGTTTTAAGCCCACTTCGAGAGCATATTTGATTTTTTCGCTAAATTCATGGACTTATTTAATTATTAAGCTAAAAATAAGAATTTAAGAAATTATTAAAATTTTAAAAATATCAAAACAATAATAAAATATTCATAAAAATTATTTAAAAAATACTAAAAAATAAGAAAAATATAAACTTAAAATATAAAAATATATAAAAAGAAATTATAAATGTGAAAATAAATTTTAAAAAGATACAAAATATCAAAAACCTTTTATCGTTAAAGTCCTCAATTATTCCCCGTCATCTTGATTCTATTCTTAGTCATTGAACATGTATTCAGTGGAATTAACTTTGCATTAGAGTAATAATAACACTCAAATTCTCTATTGATTTTCTATATGAAAATCAAATCTATAAAACTTAAATAAAACTAAACTTGTAACAAAAACATGTCATTAGTGGTAGACAAAACTTGAGTCAACTTAAAAAAAAAATCAAGTTAATTTAATCGAGTTAAATTATCTTATTATAAAATTGAAAAATATAGGTTTTTAATAAAATTGGATTTATAATATAGTTTTCTAGTTAAACTTTTACAACTTGAATGTCTAAAAAATCGATTAATAAGTTGGTACAAATATTATTTGGGTCCCTGGTAATTTTAAAAATAAGCAAAGTGAGAATTCTTAAAAAAACATCAAAAACTTTCTTCAATTTTTTAAAATCCATAAACTTATAGTATATATTTAAAATAAAAAACACTATAAAAATTCAATAAATTTAAAAGTATTATAAGATATAAAATGATAAATTATAAAACAAAAATTTAAAAATATTTATAAAGTATTAAAAACGTTGAACGCTTTTAACGAAAAACTCTTCAACTTCGTCAGTTTGAGTTTATTACATTCATTGAACATATTTTCAGGGGAATCAACATTTAACTTGAGTAATAATAAAAATCAATTTTTATTCGTTTTTATACACCAAATTGATAGTCATTAATATTGTACATAGAAAATCAAAGGAGAATTTAGGTTTTTATATTACTTATATTACAATGTTGATTCCATTGAAAATATGTTCAAAGAATATTAATAGACTTAGACTAAGGAGAGATAATTAAAGTCTTTTTGAAGGTCTATAAATATTTTTAAATTTCGATCTTTTTATTTTATTTTATTTTATTTTTTTGATCGGCAAAAGAGTATGATTTTATTAATAAGAATCATACAGTGCCATCACACTCCATAACCCCATTAAAAATGTAACACCCGTGTCTTAAGCCTAGGAGTTAACCGGGTTTTAGTTCGAGTTAAATAAAAAAATTTAATTAAGACAATTCAACTACAAATAATGACCAAATTGAGCTTTAAAATGAAGGGGGGACCTATGTTGTAATTTACCCAAATTTTAAATAAAGCAAGACAACTTTAAGGAAAAAGTTGTCATCTTCTTTCTCATCCTCCCTTTCCCAACTTCAAACTCTCCCAAAACCCTAGTTACTATTCCATTGATTTTGCCACTCGATTTCAACACCAAATTAAAAGGTAAATATATTTTCTTAACCTCCTCTCTATTCTCTACTTATCTATGGTCTTGGATTTCAAAAATATAGAGTTTTGGAAATTAGGGTTTATATTGAAATTGGAATTTTTAAAGGGGTTTTTCAATTCGTTTTGATAAATTGTGTTGGGGTTTTGTTTAAGCATAATGAAATACACAATATATATTAATTTGGGTGAATTTGAATGAATTTTCGTAGTGGGTCCCTAGGGCAAATTTTAGAGTATGAAAAATTGGGTTTTTGAGAGGTTTAGTGTTGGAATTGAAGGGCTGATGGTCTACCTATGTTAGGAGGGTGATTTGGGATGTTTTGGAAGTCATTTGGGTGTTTGGAAATGGGTGATTCAGCCAAGGATTGTGGGAATACGAAAATTGGGTTTTGAGATTTATGAGGTTTGGGAAATTGTGGAAATTGGGGTGTGTTTGCAAAGTAAGTTGATGGTTGAGTTAGCATTGGATTGAGAAGTAATGTATGTGTTTTGTTTGACTAGAAGCAAGAGGGAACGTGGAAGAGGCCTTGGGACCGAATCAGGGAAGTTGAAGGTGATTGCTTGCTTGGTCTTGGAGCTTGGGAGCTTAGGTGAGTGGTTAATTGTTTTAAATGGTTTTAAAATAGTTGGTTCGAGTATATGAACTAGGTTGAGCTTGGTAGACCCACCTAGAGTTAGGATTAGGGTGGTAGCCTAATCCTAAGCTTGATCTAGAGCCTTTGGATGAACTCTTTTATGTGGTTGTGTATGTCTCGTATGATATGTGATATGAATGGTTATGTATATTGTATTATACATGTAGGTTGAGATATGAATTGTGATAATTGAGACATGCATGATGATGGTTGTTGGTGAGTACGTGCTAAGCACGGAATTGGTTGAAATGAGTAATGTGAAATGAGTAAATGTTGGCACTAGTATACTTGAATACAAATGATCGATCATTAGGATGTTAGTGTGTACACATGAGTCAAAAGTCGCGCGTGGCCTTGGTGGCGTTGAGTCACCAAGGAGGAGTACAGGTTCGCCTAGAAATTGTATTTAATTATAGTCGGTGATGAGTGAAATCCCATCGACGGGGCGTGAGGATGAGTGGAATCCCCTCCGCGAGGCCGGTGATGAGTGTAATCCCACCGTGAGGTAATGTGGTTGTTGGATGTGAGTTCCAACGTGTCTATCCGCGTATTCGGGTCATAGCTAGGTGCCAATGTTGGATGATAAATGTATCAATGTGTTGAGATTAATGATCTTTATTTGGATGTTGATGTGACTACTTGTGTTGAGGATTTAGAGCTTGTTGATCATGACATTTACTCGTATATTGCTCATGCATCTTATCTCATGGCTCTTGTGTATCCTTGGTATTTTGGTGTAATGCCTTGGCTAGATCGTGCTCGGACCCTACAATGTTGAGGTTTGTTTTTAGAGCTTACCCTCACTAAGCATCATTGCTTACGCTCTCTTTGTTCAACATTGCAGATCCTTAGTTCGTGGGTTGCTCGGGCAAGCGGAGGGCCTCCAAGTGTGGTTTTTGGCTTGAGTACATCAAGTATGACTTTTCAATGTTGAACATGTAATAGTTTAAGCAATGGGACATGTGTCTTTGATGGATGATTGTTGGTTGTTTAGGAGCATGTTTAGACTCCATGTTATGTTGCTTTTGTATGGCTTGTGATGCCATGTTTGAGTTGTAATCCATGCCTAAATTGCTTATCTTGATTGTTGGTTAAGTGCCCTTGAGTTTGCCTTATGTTGAATGTTGAAGTATGAGTTTTTGGATGTTTAAGTGTCATCTTTGGTTCAATTGCATGTTCCTTGATGTATGTACATGTTGGGTGCTTGTATGGCTTTAAAGTGGTATGTAAATCTTGTATGAATGCTTGTTGGGGTCTAGGAGAGTCCTAAATTGCATTTAGAATCGAGTCTTGATCGTTTTTTGCTGAGTTTGGAGGTTTTCGCTGTGCAGGGGTATCGATACGGTTGGTATGGTATCGATACCACCTTCTTGTTCAAGCCTCCTGTATCGATACACTTGAGAGGTGTATCGATACTATTTTTGTCACTGGAGCTACTGTCCAGTTCGGTATCGATACCGGCCTCTGGGGTATCGATACCATCATCTTGACGTTGACCGTGGGTAGTCAACCGTTGGGGAGGGTATCGATACACTCCTGGGGTGTATCGATACGGTCCCTACGGGTTGAGTTTGACCAGTTGACCTAGTCAAGGGGGTATCGATACACCCCTTAGGTGTATCGATACCGCCTGCAGTTCAAGCTTAAAATTAGGCTATAAAATGATTGTCTGAGTTCGTTCGATTGTTTTGAATATGTTGTTCCGCTGTATGATCACTTATGGTTTAATATCCATTTAGACAAGATTTTAAAATGAAAAAAATAGGGTTGCTAACCGAGGGGGAATCCTTAGGGGTTTTCACTCGGTTTTCCCCGTGTGGCCCACTCGGACCGGTCAATTAGCCAGACCAGGACGAGGGGGTTACACTTGTTGGTATCAGAGCCTAAGGTTACCGAGACCTTGGGCAGGTAAGTAAGGTAAGTTTAAGTTTTTGAATTGAATTGCACGGTGTTTGCTTGTTTTGCAAGAATGATTGCTTGGGTGACAAGTATGTTGATTGTTTTATTTTAAAGCATGTGTGTAAGAGTCCCATTGCTACTATTACATTGGAAAAATGATTTTAAGTGAGGGAACGTACTTGAACACTTGGAAGCCTTGCCTTGCTAACCCAGCTTGTATGTTTTGTTGTTGTGGTTGTAGTTGATATCTGTGAGGCGATGTCTAGACCGAGAGGTAGGCCGAGAGTGGTTCGTCAGGAACCACGGGTTGCGGCTCCTGTTGAGCCGGCAGTTGGTGTGGAGGCTCACCTTGAAGGGCCGGTGGCCGCGGGAGTTGGCGCTCCTCCACCACCTCCTCCACCACCACCTCCTCCACCTAGAGTTGGGGGCGAGGATGGAGCCGGAGGAGATGGACCTCAAGGTGGCCAAGGTCCAGCTGGAATTGACATGACTCCGCTAGTGCAAGCGATAGCGGGAGCATTTCAGGCCGCAGTTGCGGGAGCTCAAGCTGCAGCTCAGCCTAGGTGTGACGATGCCAGTCTACCTTTGGAGAGGCTCCGTAGCTTGGGGGCCGAGGAGTTTAGAGGATCTACTCCGGAGAGGTCGGAGTTATGGTTGGAGAAGACAGTTCGTATCTTGGCTCAGATGGGTTGTGCGGGTGCACGTAGATTGGGATGTGTGATCTCGTTGCTTCAGGGTGATGCCTACACCTGGTGGGTCACCATTACTACTGGGGTTCCAGAGACGGAGATTGACTGGGAATTCTTTGAGACTGCTTTCCGGAAAAGGTACTTGTGACCGAGGTACCTAGATGAGAAGAAGCGAGAGTTTATGGCTCTTACTCAGGGAGATGCTTCTGTGACTGATTATGAGATTCGTTTCGTTCGTCTGAGTCAGTATGCTCCGGAGTTAGTACCTACTGAGAGGGCTCGATGTGATCGTTTCAGATACGGACTTCATGAGGAAGTTAAGAGGTATACCTTAGCTTCTGATTATTCTGACTTTGATGTCTTGGTTGCTAGAGCCAAGGACATTGAGCACAGCTTGGGGCTGGCCAAGCGTTCTGGGGGATCTAATTCTTGCAAGAGGCACAACAACTATGATGGTAGAGATGCCAAGAGGCACAGAGGTGGCGGACATCAGTTTGACCATAGACGTGGTGGTGGCCACCATGGTAGGGGCCATCAGGGCCATAGAGGAGGAGGGCGTTTGCCCGAGTGTACCCGTTGTGGGAGACAGCACGTTGGTGAGTGTTGGGGTAACTTCCATGCTTGTTGGAACTGTGGTTCGAGGGACCACTTTAGGAGGGATTGTCCGCATCAGGCGGCTCAGGCACCAAACATTGCTCAGGCTCCTGCGAGAGCTAATGATTTTTAGAGAGGCCGTGGGCGCGGTCGTGGCTACTTCCAGCCTAGGGCTGATGCACCTAGGGTAGATGCTCAGAGGAACCTTGCTCATGTTGTGGCAGTGCAGCCAGAGGCGGGAGGACCAGCGAGGGTCTATGCTTAGAGAGAGGCCGGGAACGGCACTAATGTGATAGCAGGTAATTTCGAGTTACAGTCTATGTCTTTGCTTTCTTTGGTTGATTCGGGTTCTACGCATTCCTACATTTTGAGTGAGCATGCACAGAAGTTAGATATCCCTGTTGAGATCTTAGATGTAGGTATGCATGTTACTAGTTCTTTTGGTGAGACAGTTGTGGTTAGACGTATGTATAGGAGATGTCCACTGAAGATTCAGGGTCATGTGTTCTCAGTTGATATGATGGAACTTCCTTTTTATGGCTTTGATATCATTTTGGGTATGGACTGGTTGGTTGAGCACCAGGCTAGTGTGGATTTTGAGACAAAGAGAATTTCTTTGAAGCTTTCTGATGACTACGAGGTAGTGGTAGTGGGCGAGAACATTAAGTTCTTGTCTAATGTGGTGTCAGCTTTAGAGGCTCATAGGTTGATGGACTCTGGATGTGGGGCTTATTTAGCTTATGTTATGAATCCGGATATGAGTGAAGCTAGACCGAAAGATATCAGAACAGTGTGTGACTTTCCAGATGTGTTTCCTGAAGAGTTGCCAGGCTTGCCTCCTGACAGAGATGTTGAGTTTGTGATTGAGACAGTTTCAGGGTCTAATCCAGTTTCGATAGCTCCGTATCGTATGGCTCCGAAAGAGTTGAAAGAACTGAAGAGTCAGTTGCAAGAATTATTGGACCGTGGATTCATTAGACCTAGTAGTTCTCCGTGGGGCGCTCCCGTGTTGTTTGTGAAAAAAGAAGGATGGCAGCATGCGCATGTGTATTGACTATAGACAGTTGAATCAGTTGACTGTGAAGAACAAGTATCCGTTGCCTTGAATAGATGACTTGTTTGACCAGTTGAGAGGTGCTTCAGTGTTCTCGAAGATAGATTTGAGATCCGGGTACTATCAGTTGAAGGTGAAGGAGTGTGATGTTCCGAAGACAGCTTTTAGGACTAGATATGGCCACTATGAGTTTCTTGTGATGCCATTTGGGCTCACGAATGCACCTGCAACATTCATGGACATGATGAACAAAATTTTTAGAGACTATTTGGACCGGTTTGTAGTTGTCTTCATTGATGATATACTTGTGTACTCGAAGACAGAAGAAGAGCATGATGAGCACTTGAGATTTGTTTTACAGAGATTGTTGAGCAATCAGTTGTATGCGAAGCTTAGTAAATGTGAGTTCTGGATTCGAGAGGTTGTATTTCTTGGCCATGTTGTTTTGGTCGAAGGTATCTGAGTTGATCCGTCGAAGATTGAGGCTATTGTTGAGTGGAAACAACCTAAGTCCGTGACCGATATTAGGAGTTTCCTAGGATTAGCCAGTTACTATAGGAGGTTTGTTGATGGTTTCTCTAGAGTAGCTGATCCTTTGACTAAGTTGTTGCAAAAAGGAGTTAAGTTTGAATGGTCAGATGCAAGACATAAGGCCTTTGAGAAATTGAAAGAAGCTTTGACAAATGCTCCAGTATTAGTGCAACCTGTTTCTGGTAAGGAGTTTGTGATTTACAGTGATGCTTCCTACGTAGGCCTAGGATGTGTTTTGATGCAAGATAGGAGAGTTGTTGCTTATGCTTCTAGACAGTTGAAGATTCATGAGAAGAACTATCCTACTCATGACATAGAGCTAGCCGCAGTAGTGTTTGCATTGAAGATTTGGCGTCATTACTTGTATGGTGAGAAGTGCGTTGTTTACACCGATCACAAGAGCTTGAAGTACTTGATGACACAGAAAGAGTTGAACTTGAGGCAGAGAAGATGGCTAGAGTTGTTAAAAGATTATGACTTGACCATTGAGTACCATCCGGGTAAATCAAATGTAGTAGCTGAGAGTTGAGTAGAAAAATGGCCGTTGAGTTGAGAGCTATGTTTGCTAGATTGAGTGTGTCCGATGATGGTGGTTTGATCACCGAGTTGCAAGTGAAGCCTTATTTGATTCAGTTGATTAGAGTGAAACAGTTGCAAGATGCGAGCCTAGTTCCTCATGTTCAGGACATAGCCGAAGGAAGACCGACTGAGTATAGTTTCAGTGGTGAGAGCTTGTTGTGCTTTAGAGATAGAATTGTTGTACCAGAAGATGTTGAGTTGAGACGTCAGATTTTGAGTGAAGCACATTCGAGTCCCTTTTCTATGCATCCGGGTAGTACCAAATGTACCGAGATTTGAAGAATGATTACTTCTGGGTTGGTTTGAAGAGAGATGGAGCCGAGTATGTGAGTCGTTGCATGGTTTGTCAGAGAGTGAAGGCAGAACATCAGGTTCCTTCAGGTTTGCTACAGTCTTTGAAGATTTCAGAATGGAAATGGGAGAGGATCACCATGGATTTTGTATCGGGGTTGCCTTTGTCTCCTTCGAAGAAGAATTCAATTTGGGTGATTGTTGATAGGTTCACCAAGTGTGCTCACTTCTTAGCAGTGAGCACTACGGATTCTTTAGACAAGTTGGCAAACTTGTACATCCGTGAGATTGTGAGACTTCATGGAGTTCCGAAGTCCATTGTTTCAGATAGGGATCCTAGATTTACTTTGAGGTTCTGGGGTTGCTTACATAGTGCTTTGGGTAGCCGTTTGCATTTCAGCACATCTTATCATCCGCAGTCTGATGGGCAGTCAGAGCGAGTGATACAGGTTCTTGAGGATATGCTTCGTTGTTGTGTGATTGATTTTTAGGGTTCTTGGGAGAAGCACTTACCGTTGGTTGAGTTTGCTTACAACAATAGCTATCAGTCTAGCATTCAGATGGCACCTTATGAGGCTTTGTATGGTAGACGATGTAGGACTCCGATTTGTTGGGCTGAGATAGGTCAGAGACTGTTACCTATGCCAGACTTGCTTAAGGGAACTACCGAAAAAGTGAAGTTGATTTGTGACCGTTTGAAAGCAGCTTCCGATCGTCAGAAGTCATATGCAGATTTGAAGAGGAAAGTGATTGAGTACTCCGTGGGTGAGAAAGTGTTTCTGAAAGTATCTCCGTGGAAGAAGGTAATGAGATTTGGCCGAAAGGGCAAGTTGAGTCCGAGGTTCATTGGTCCGTATGAGATAGTTGAGCGGATTGGGCCTGTAGCTTATCGTTTGAGGTTACCTTCGGAGTTAGAGAAGATACATGATGTCTTTCATGTGTCTATGCTTAGGAGATATAGATCGGATCCTTCGCATGTGATGCCTGTTGAGGAGATAGAGTTAAATCCGGATTTGTCCTATAATGAAGAGCCCGTTGAGATACTTGCTTCTGATAGCAAGGTGTTGCGCGGCAAGACCATAGAGTTGGTCAAGGTGTTGTGGAGACATAGAGGCATGGAAGAGGCCACGTGGGAGAGGAAAGTAGATATGGTTGATCAGTTTCCGTATTTGTTTCCACCAGGTAATTTCGGGGACGAAATTCCTTAAGTGGGAGAGAGTTGTAACACCCGTGTCTTAGACCTAGGAGTTAACCGGGTTTTAGTTCGAGTTAAATAAAAAATTTTAATTAAGACAATTCAACTACAAATAATGACCAAATTGAGCTTTAAAATGAAGGGGGACCTATGTTGTAATTTACCCAAATTTTAAATAAAGCAAGACAACTTTAAGGAAAAAGTTGTCATCTTCTTTCTCATCCTCCCTTTCCCAACTTCAAACCCCTCTCCCCCATTTTCAAACTCTCCCAAAACCCTAGTTACTATTCCATTGATTTTGCCACTCGATTTCAACACCAAATTAAAAGGTAAATATATTTTTCTTAACCTCCTCTCTATTCTCTACTTATCTATGGTCTTGGATTTCAAAAATATAGAGTTTTGGAGATTAGGGTTTATATTGAAATTGGAATTTTTAAAGGGGTTTTTCAATTCGTTTTGATAAATTGTGTTGGGGTTTTGTTTAAGCATAATGAAATACACAATATATATTAATTTGGGTGAATTTGAATGAATTTTCGTAGTGGGTCCCTGGGGCAAATTTTAGAGTATGAAAAATTGGGTTTTTGAGAGGTTTAGTGTTGGAATTGAAAGGCTGATGGTCTACCTATGTTAGGAGGGTGATTTGGGATGTTTTGGAAGTCATTTGGGTGTTTAGAAATGGGTGATTCAGCCAAGGATTGTGGGAATACGAAAATTGGGTTTTTGAGATTTATGAGGTTTGGGAAATTGTGGAAATTGGGGTGTGTTTGCAAAGTAAGTTGATGGTTGAGTTAGCATTTGATTGAGAAGTAACGTATGTTTTTGTTTGACTAGAAGCAAGAGGGAACGTGGAAGAGGCCTTGGGACCGAATCCGGGAAGTTGAAGGTGATTGCTTGCTTGGTCTTGGAGCTTGGGAGCTTGGGAGCTTAGGTGAGTGGTTAATTGTTTTAAATGGTTTTAAAATAGTTGGTTCGAGTATATGGACTAGGTTGGGCTTGGTAGACCCACCTAGAGTTAGGATTAGGGTGGTAGCCTAATCCTAAGCTTGATCTAGAGCATTTGGATGAACTCTTTTATGTGGTTGTGTATGTCTCGTATGATATGTGAAATGAATGGTTATGTATATTGTATTATACATGTGGGTTGAGATATGAATTGTTATAATTGAGACATGCATGATGATGGTTGTTGGTGAGTACGTGTTAAGCACGGAATTGGTTGAAATGAGTAATGTGAAATGAGTAAATGTTGGCACTAGTATACTTGAATACAAATGATCGATCATTAGGATGTTAGTGTGTACACATGAGTCAAAAGTCGCGCGTGGCCTTGGTGGCGTTGAGTCACCAAGGAGGAGTACAGGTTCGCCCGGAAATTGTATTTAAATATAGTCGGTGATGAGTGGAATCCCATCGACGGGGCGTGAGGATAAGTGGAATCCCCTCCGCGAGGCCGGTGATGAGTGTAATCCCACCGTGAGGTAATGTGGTTGTTGGATGTGAGTTCCAACGTGTCTATCCGTGTATTCGGGTCATAGCTAGGTGCCAATGTTGGATGATAAATGTATCAATGTGTTGAGATTAATGATCTTTATTTGGATGTTGATGTGACTACTTGTGTTGAGGATTTAGAGCTTGTTGATCATGACATTTACTCGTATATTGCTCATGCATCTTATCTTATGGCTCTTGTGTATCCTTGGTATTTTGGTGTATTGCCTTGGCTAGATCGTGCTCGGACCCTGCAATGTTGAGGTTTGTTTTTAGAGCTTACCCTCACTAAGCATCATTGCTTACGCTCTCTTTGTTCAACATTGCAGATCCTTAGTTCGTGGGTTGCTCGGGCAAGCGGAGGGCCTCCAAGTGTGGTTTTTGGCTTGAGTACATCAAGTATGACTTTTCAATGTTGAACATGTAATAGTTTAAGCAATAGGACATGTGTCTTTGATGGATGATTGTTGGTTGTTTAGGAGCATGTTTAGACTCCATGTTATGTTGCTTTTGTATGGCTTGTGATGCCATGTTTGAGTTGTAATCCATGCCTAAATTGCTTATCTTGATTGTTGGTTAAGTGCCCTTGAGTTTGCCTTATGTTGAATGTTGAAGTATGAGTTTTTGGATGTTTAAGTGTTATATTTGGTTCAATTGCATGTTCCTTGATGTATGTACATGTTGGGTGCTTGTATGGCTTTAAAGTGGTATGTAAATGTTGTATGAATGCTTGTTGGGGTCTAGGAGAGTCCTAAATTGCATTTAGAATCGAGTCTTGATCGTTTTTGCTGAGTTTGGAGGTTTTCGCTGTGCAGGGGTATCGATACGGTTGGTATGGTATCGATACCACCTTCTTGTTCAAGCCTCGTGTATCGATACACTTGAGAGGTGTATCGATACTATTTTTGTCACTGGAGCTACTGTCCAGTTCGGTATCGATACCGGCCTCTGGGGTATCGATACCATCATCTTGACGTTGACCATGGGTAGTCAACCGTTGGGGAGGGTATCGATACGGTCCCTACGGGTTGACTTTGACCAGTTGACCTAGTCAAGGGGGTATCGATACACCCCTTAGGTGTATCGATACCGCCTGCAATTCAAGCTTAAAATTGGGCTATAACATGATTGTTTGAGTTCGTTCGATTGTTTTGAATATGTTGTTCCGCTGTATGATCACTTAGGGTTTAATATCCATTTAGACAAGATTTTAAAATGAAAAAAATAGGGTTGCTAACCGAGGGGAATCCTTAGGAGTTTTCACTCGGTTTTCCCCGTGTGGCCCACTCGGACCGGTCAATCAGCCAGACCGGGACAAGGGGGTTACAAAAAACCTCCCTACACCTAAATGGAGGAAAAGAGTACCGAGGAGTATGAGATAAAGAACAAACGCTAAAAACAACCGAAAAAACACGAAAAAACTAAAGCAAGAAATCAAAACACAAAACATTCACGCTAGCATGCAAAACCAAGATATGCAATAACACCAATCCTATTAGTATTATGACAAACTATTTTGATTCTTGTAAAGTTGTTTGGATTATAAACAAGTGTAATCTTATTAAAATCTTTTTAATGAGACAAACAATAACATGTTAGTTATTGTCCTCTAATTAAACATTTGAACCTACTTACAAAAGTTCATAGACAAGCTGCCCCTTTAGGTAGTGAGAAAGTGGAAGATATGAAACACACAAGAAGATTTATGGACATATATTTCAAATAATGTGATCAAAAGTCAAGTTAAAAATAGTAATATTACTTTTATCTTTTTGGCTCATTCAATACAAATTGAATTTGCTTGTCCTTTCTTTTGTACTCTTTTATATATTTTACCAATGATTTTACGTCACATGTATTAATATTGTTATTATTTTATTGATAATACACGTGACATAAAATCATGGGTGGAGCATAGTGACGAAGTTAAGATTCACCCATGAGGGGCGAGTTGCTTAACTTTGAAATAAGTAGGGTCTTAAAAACAATTACACTATAAAATTAATGGAGTTAGAGTTTTTTTTAATTTTGAAATTAAAGTACTTAAAAAGTAATCAAACTAAAAAACTAGCAGTAGAGACTTACTTTCATTAATTCTAAAACTAACAAGATTCAAAAAGTTAACTACACCATAAATTTTGGGAGGGGCAAAGACTTCATTACAAAATTTTAGCAAGGACAAGGACTTAATTACAATAGTCTCAAAACTATCAATGACTTAAAAAGTAATTAAACTACTAAAATTGCCCCAACCATAGTTAACATACTTCCGTCCATAATAAAATTTATAAAATGACAAAAAAAAAAGAACATACGAATTCTATTTCGATAATACTATCTTAAATCCAAATTCAAAAAAGGGAGACGGGGCCAAAGAGGCGCCTTACTCCCTTCAGGTTCATTCAAGGGCTTAATACCCCAAATTTTCTGTATTACACTAAAAATACAAAAAAAAATCGATATCTTTTTTTAATATAAAAAATCGACATCTTAAATATCTGAATTCTAATTCTATATACTATCCTAAATCCAAATTCAAAAAAGGGAGACGGGGCCAAAGAGGCGCCTTACTCCCTTCAGGTTCATTCATTGTTTTGATTTATTTTCTGTTAAAAACTAACAATAATAAATAACTAAAAAAACCCGTCACAGGACCAAAACTAATGAAATTAAAGGAACATAATTAATGTTAGCTACCAATACCAGAAATGTTTTGTTTTAATAGAAAAGATTATGTTCATACGAAAAAGAAAAACATTTTACAGAATAAACATCATCATCAAACAGTAGTTCTGCTGCACGGCAAGTTAAAATGCGGCTACTATACGGAGACACATGTTTTCTCAATTACAAGTTACCAGTCAATTCAAAAAGGTTTTGGTTAAGATTTTCAGTTGGCTAATACAATGTTTTACCCTTAAACTAGTTTTTTTAACATCTTAGGTGCCGAGTTAATTGTTTCCCTTTCAACTTAGAAAGTGGAACATGTTCCTAATATTTTAAGTTCTCTAACCACTTAAACTACTTTTTGGTAACATTTTAGGTGGCGAATGAAATGTTTTACTCAACTTAAAAAGTTCAATATCTCAGTAATAATTTAGGTTTCCTAACGCCAAACTGAATATAGGTAGCATTTTCGTTGCAGGCCCCGAAACTGAATTTCGTTAACATTTTAGAGTCAAACTGAAACATAGGTAGCATTTTAAGTGCCGATCTCGAAATTAAATTTTATTAACATTTTAGGGTCCAAACCCCAAACTGATTTCCGCTATCATATTAAATTCAAAACGATGAACTGAATTTCAGTCACATTATAGGACACGAGCCCCAAACTCGTTGCTTATAACATTTTTAGTGTCGAACCTCAAACTAGTTTTCCACAACATTTTAGGTGTCTAACCTGAAACTTGTTTTGGGTAACATTTTAAGTATTGGACCCCAAACTGAATTTCACTAACATTTTACAGTACAAACCCCAAACTAAAAATCAATAATATTTTAGGTACCAAACCCTAAACTGAGTACCAATAACATTTGAAGTGTCGAAATCCAAACTGATTATTGATAATATTTTAGGTACAGAACTCCAAACTGATTATCAGCAACATTTTAGGTACTGAACCCCAAACTGATTATCGGCAACATTTTAGGTGCTGAAGCCTAAATTGATTATCGATAACATTTTAGATGCCTAACTCTAAGTAACAAATCTTCTATACATTACCATATTTTGCATAAATATTTATTTAAATTTTGATGGCAAGATTTTCTGCAACCATTTTCTTTTTAGGAACTACCTCTACAATTCATTCAACAACATCAAGA
This sequence comes from Hibiscus tridactylites, assembly GCA_958450335.1. Classification (NCBI taxonomy): domain Eukaryota; kingdom Viridiplantae; phylum Streptophyta; class Magnoliopsida; order Malvales; family Malvaceae; genus Hibiscus; species Hibiscus tridactylites. The sequence goes on along the minus strand of OY288289.1, from coordinate 41,796,519 downwards.
AGGATGATTTGTTTGAGTTTATTTTCATGGAGGTTAGCAAATCAACAAGGAATAAATTGTCTTCATTGGTAGCCAAAATTCTCGTTGATGAGCCCGACCCTGAAGCTCATTAGATGCTAAAGATATGTAATACAAACGACCTTTGCAAGATGTTTAGGAGAAACAACTGTGTAGGGGGTACCATTACCAACATCGAGTTGTATGTAAATTTTGATGAAGGTGTTAGTTCATCATGAATCTCAGGAGGTTCTCCACCTTCCGCAGACGAAGACGTTGTTTGTGTACGCAATTCCAGGAGGTGATATGAGAATGAACAAATAATTAAGGAATTGAAGGTGACATTTGATATATCTACAAACTACAACAAAAAACAGACTCTTCTTCCATTCATTTTAACAGAACTAAGCTAGCTTAGTAGGTAGCAATGAACTATGTATCAAATTTGAGATTGTACTTTTGATCTAATCACAGTTTGTGTTTGTGTTTGTGTTGGTGATCATATTTCTCAACAAGGCTGTTGAAGGTACATGAAATTCAAATAAAGGCAAGGCTATTTTAAAAAGCCAGGGTTTCTAGAAATCCCTTCGATGCCTGCAGATTCAAATTAAACTAAATTGGATGAAGATATGGTGTATTGAAGGTTTGATTGGTGAAATGATAAAGTTAATGGCAGGAATAGAAGAATGGTAAAAGGATAAAGAATAAAGAAAAAAAGGGCATTAATTTTTTGTTGTGACATTTCATTTTTGATATATATACTACACGTTAAGTATCGAAACTGGGTCATAGGTTTTTCTACTTTTAATGGAAAAAGAAGCGGGAACGGTAACAGAAAAAGTAATATCTTTGAACTTTAAAACTGAAATTCTTAGAATTCAAAGTTCAAATATTTGTAAAGTATCGAAACTTAGATACCAATTCCGAGACATTGTAGCAATCACCGCAACATAAGACATTTAATCAGTATCAAAACGTACAGTTAAAATTTTGAAACTTTTGAATTAAATTTTATGCAGAATGGTCAATTTATTTACTCCAACAGAAATGTTGATTGAAAGTTTATAATATATGTTGCAACTACCATACCATCCTAGGGCAAGTACTACCAACTTCAAAGCACATTTGTGTTCTCTTAATCCCATTCCCATAGAAGAAGTTGTTTATCTTGAAGCTCATAAACCTTTTTTTTCTAGTAGCAGCAGTCTTAAGAAGGTAATTACAAGTTCATAAGAAGCAATTTTTTTGTACTTTTATGCAACTTACTTCCATGCAATGTTTCAGTTATTTTATATTCATTTACTTAGATAGCGGAGTATACTCATCATGGAAGTTCTGAGTACAGTAAGTGATGCTAAAGTAGGAGGAGACAGTGTGGAGAGTTCTAATAAAATCGTTGGCATGACATTTGCGTCACTGGAAGAAGCATGAGAATTTTATGAGGAATACACAAATCAAAATGAATTTAGTCTATGTCGTGGAACAAGTCGGATTAGAAAAAGAAATAAATACTAGAAAGATTTTTGTTGTTCAAAACAAGGGCAATGAAAATCAAAAGTAGACGAGGCGAAGCGTTCACGCGCTCCACGTCCACAGACAAGGAGCGGGTCCAAGGCTAGAGTAGTGGTTCATGCAAAAGCTCTGGATAGATGGGTAAGAACACTATCTGATAATGAACATAACCATAAACTTTATCCACCATCCATGGTACCCTTTCTTCGTTCGCATCGATCTGTGGCGGAGGCCGATATTGTAGAGGATTCAGCATTGCAAATTGTCGGTTTCGAAACATAAAAAATTATGAAATTCTTCATGCAAAAGTCTGGTGTTTATCAAACTGCTGGTTTTACTAAGAAATACCTACACAATTCCCTCCCCAAAATAAAAGCTAACGAAGTTATTGATGGGGATGTGAATGGCGTACTAGGTTACTTCAACGCGAAGAAAGAGATATATCTCGATTTTTTCATGCAAATCATAGTTGATAATTTAAATCATTTGCATAATCTATTTTGGGCTGATTCAACTTCTAGAGCTGACTACAACATATTCGGTGATGTTATTGCATTTGACACCACCTACAAGGGTAATGCATACGGTGAACCTCTTATGCTCATTGTTGGTGTAAATCACCACCATCAAACAGTTGTGTTTGATGTTGTTTCCTTGCGTATGAGACCGCAGATATGTTTCAGTGGGTCTTAAATGCTTTTGCAGAAGCTATGCTAAAGAAGTTTCCGCTTTCAGTTGTTACAGATGGCGATATGGCAATGCAGAGGATGTAACACCTCTCTCCCGGGTAAGGAGCGAGGAGCGTTACTGGGACAAGGATAAGATGTCGAGTTAACCTTTAAAATTTTAGGGACAATTTTGTTCATTTTAGACAAATTAACTATCTAGACACAAGCTAACCATTCGGCAATCATGTTCACGTTCCTTAAGTACTACATAAACAAGTTACCATTAAGATTAACAAGCATTTCAAAGGAACCATCAATATATATACATATCAAGTTTGATATTAAGTCTTTCAAGTCATTATATTCAAGCTTAGTTACATAATTACATATCCAAGTACTTTAAAACATTATCACCAAGATATCAAGCTTTCATACGAACTATGTACAATCCAAAATGCATGAAACAACAAGTCTAGACACAAAACTATGCCACCATCTAGGAGTCTCACAAAAAGTACTACATCATACATTGTACTTTGCTTGTGTTCTGCTCCGAGCTCAAGGAAAGATAGATATCGATCAATCTAAACTTGAAATTTGGGAAGAAGGAAAACGAGAGTGATAAGTTCTTAAAGTACTTAGTGAGGTAGTTCCTAGATCTATCATTTTATCAACATTATTAGCTTAGGAGTCCTTATTTATTTTAATCAAGCTTATCCTAGCTAGTTCACCATACTCCATTCGATTACATTAGATCAAGGAAATCAAAGTTTCATTTCAAGCACACACTGAACAAGTCAAGCAATTATCAAACGATTCAAGCAAGGTGTTCTTCAAATATCATTCGAATAGAATCCCTTTCTTTCATATAATTTATCTTTCAAGCCATAAGTAGTTCAAGATGGCATGTACTTCAAATCATTCATGTAATTTCATTTCAATACAAGTTAATTAGCAAGTGTCAAGTTTGCTCATTCTTCATTTATGATCACAAGTCTTTATTTCAAGCTTCATTTAATCTTGTTTTGCCTTGGTAGATAGTAGGTGTCACATCCCGAAAACCGGGCTAGTCGAAATTAGATTTCGATGACCCAATATTTTGTATCGGTTGAGTAATTCGACCTTATTCGAAACTATAAATTTTGGGCTAAATCATAATAGTTTATTAGCAAAAAAAAATTGAATCGAAATAACCATAGGCAATTCCTTCATTTTGAAGGAATTGCCATAGCAATTCCACGTTAATGGCTACTTGGCGCAAGCAAATAAAAGGGTGGCAAAACATTGGCACGTGGAAGAAGATAGATCATGACTTTAAAGTCATGCCACCTCTCCACTCCACGTGGAATTTGGAAATTTTTCAAAGGGTGCCGTTCACTCAAGTATAAAAGGGGGAGGTTATGCGCAAAGGACACAACAAATTAAGGAAGAAAATATGGAGAGGTTCGGTGAAGCAGATAATTAAGGAGAAAAACTAGCAAGGTTCAGTATTGAATTAGTGGTCCAATATATTTCGATATAACGATAGCGAATCTCTATTAACGTTAAGGTAAGCTCAGACCCTTGGTTAGTTTAATTTCCAGTATCGAATTTAATTAGTATTTCCATATTAATTCGATACTATCTTATCGATTTTAATTAGTTTTTATTAATTATCGTAGTACACGAGGTCGATTCAGAACAACCGTTAAGCCCAAGAAATAAAAATAAAGCATCGGTCTGTCACGGTGAGTGTAGTCGGAGTCTCGAGAGTTGGCTAGGTGCCATCTCGAATTATTGTTTATTGATTTGTTAACCATTTTATTGAAGGTCATTGCATAAAATTCATATTGAAAGCATTACTTGGTAAGTTTGATTAAGTATTGCACATCGAACATTAGAAATTGATTATTGCACATTGCTATTGAAACTTTGATATATGTCTACCGCTATTGAATTACTGTTATTGATGTGTAAATATTGCTATTGAAATATCATTGTTGAACTATTGAGTATTGAACCTTGGATTCGAGAGTATTGGGTACAATTGGCATGCCATAGAATTCATGAGCTCATTGGTACGGGTATTAGGCTTCAGCCATTGGTGCGGCGGAGGGATGTGTTGTGTATTGGTCAATTGGTGCGGCGGAGGGATTATGACACGACCATTATTGTTGGTGATGTGGTGGAATTCGCGTATCCAAATATTGTTGAATCGGTCCAAGGGAAAATATTGATTATTGATATCGTTTTTGTTATGATTGGATAAAATACCTTTCACTTATAATATGTTTATAGATTGTTTATGTGAAATATGCCATTGAAGTATGCAGCATTGCATAACATGCTCATTCATTATTATTGGCTACCTCACTTAGACTATGTAAGTCTAATGCATTCATTTGCATAACATTTCAGGCTAACAAAGTGTTCGGTCCGAGATCGGAGCAGTCAAAGGATCGGCAAGTCACTACAAGCTAAGAGTAATGTGTTTTGTCCTTATGAACTCCTAGTATGGTGGCAAAGTAGTTAAAGTAATTATACTAGTCTCGTGGCCCTATTATAGTGTATATGTTGCCTATGTTTTGTATAAGGTTTTAAAGCTATAATGACTTTTGAGTTAGTAATAAAATTTACATATTTGATACTAAAATATTGATTAAAAGTTTAAGATTTATGTCTTCGATTTTCGTTTTGTTTTCGGTAGCGCTCTCTGACCCGGTTCTCTACCAGGCCGGGAAGGGGGTGTTACATTTGTGGTATCAGAGCTAGAGTTTAGTCGGTTCTGGACTAAACTTAAGTATGTTTGTATTGTATGTTATGTTACTTTGCCACCTAGGAGTTATTCTGTTGTGACTTGCCAGCTGATCCGATCTCTTTGTTTATAGATGTCTAACTCTAAACGAGCTCAAAATGATGAGCATATCGATGACTCCTCCACGCACGGTGGGGAAGTTAGAAGAAGAGAACCTTTGAATCCGCAAAACCTCCCTGTACAGAATCCTGAACCTGAAATACAACCTGCTCAAGCCGAATGTTTTAAGAACATGGCTGATATGTTCAAAATACTTGTGACTACCTTGAGGACTGAACAACCCTATCAGACCCTTATTTTCTCTAACATAAATACCCGAGCTCCCATTGAAAAGCTTACACAGTATCCGGTCTACACATTTTTTGGTCAAGATCTAGATAACCCTAAAATCGCGGAATACTGGCTAGAGAATACTCTGAAGGTGTTAAACAAGCAGATGAAGTGCCCTGAGGAGCACAAGTTAGAGTGTGCCTTAGCCTTGAGTTCTGAAGAGGCCCAGAGTTGGTGGGAAACTGTGACTCTCACCGTACCCGAACATAGAGTTACGTGGGACTTTTTCCTTCAGGAGTTCTGTAAGAAATACATTAGTGACCACTATATCGCTGGAAGACGTAAGAGATTTCTCCATTTGACACAAGGAGAAAGACCCGTGGAGTTGTATATTCGAGACTTCTGCAAATATGCGAGGTATGGTGCTGAAATCGTACGCACAGAAAAGGAGAAGTGTCGAATGTTCGTGGATGGCCTTCGTGATGAATTACGTCCTCTCTTCGTTGCTTTGGAAATCGACGACTTCCAAACCCTTGTTAATCGAGCCATTGCTACCGAAGCCTCCCAGAAAGCCTACAAAAAGAGGAAGGAGAACCAAGTACAATCTGAAAAAAAAACACCGAGATGAAACTTATTCTTATGAATCTTTCAAGAAAGGGAAGTACCCAGATTCGAAACAAAACGTGTATTCTCATCCTTCTCGACAAGAACATTTTGCTAAGCCTCAGCCCATAACTCAGTTCTTTTCTAGTGTTAGACCTGAAGAAAGCTTTGATGGCTCAAAACAAGAAACAAGACATTCGATTTGTGACTTCTGCCAACACAGGCATCCTAAAGGGCAATGCCGTAAGAAATCAGGAGCTTGCTTTTTCTGTGGTGAAATAGGTCATCTTATTCGAGATTGCCCTAAGAGCAGATCCGCCTCTGCAACTGTCAATTCGCCCCCCACTCAATCATTTCGAGGCAAGGGAGTGAGACAAGAATCCTTCGAAAAGCTTGGAGGATCATCTAAGACATCGTACCGACCCGAATCTAAAGCCTCTGCACATATGTACCATATTAAGGGCAAGGAGCAAGAGGGTGATCGTCAGTACTCAGGTAAGAAATTCGAGGACGAATTTTCTTAAGGGGGAGAGAGTTGTCACATCCCGAAAACCGGGCTAGTCGAAATTAGGATTTGATGACCCAATATTTTGTATCGGTTGAGTAATTCGACCTTATTCGAAACTATAAATTTTGGGCTAAATCATAATAGTTTATTAGCAAAAAAAATTGAATCGAAATAACCGTAGGCAATTCCACGTTAATGGCTACTTCGCGTAAGCAAATAAAAGGGTTGCAAAACATTGGCACGTGGAAGAAGATAGATCATGACTTTAAAGTCATGCCACCTCTCCACTCCACGTGGAATTTGGAAATTTTTCAAAGGGTGTCGTTCACTCAAGTATAAAAGGGGGAGGTTATGCGCAAAGGACACAACAAATTAAGGAAGAAAATATGGAGAGGTTCGGTGAAGCAGATAATTAAGGAGAAAAACTAGCAAGGTTCAGTATTGAATTAGTGGTCCAATATATTTTGATATAACGATAGCGAATCTCTGTTAACGTTAAGGTAAGCTTAGACCTTTGGTTAGTTTAATTTCCAGTATCGAATTTAATTAGTATTTCCGTATTTATTCGATACTGTTTTATCAATTTTAATTAGTTTTTATTAATTATCGTAGTACACGAGGTCGATTCAAAACAACCGTCAAGCCCAAGAAATAAAAATAAAGCATCGGTCTATCACGGTGAGTGTAGTCGGAGTCTCGAGAGTTGGCTAGGTGCCATCTCGAATTATTGTTTATTGATTTGTTAACCATTTTATTGAAGGTCATTGCATAAAATTCATATTGAAAGCTTTACTTGGTAAGTTTGATTAAGTATTGCATATCGAACATTAGAAATTGATTATTGCACATTGCTATTGAAACTTTGATATATGTCTATCGTTATTGAATTACTGTTATTGATGTGTAAATATTGCTATTGAAATATCGTTGTTGAACTATTGAGTATTGAACCTTGGATTCGAGAGTATTTGGTACAATTGGCATGCCATAGAATTCATGAGCTCATTGGTACGGGTATTAGGCTTCGGCCATTGGTGCGGCGGAGGGATGTGTTGTGTATTGGTCAATTGGTGCGGAGGAGGGATTATGACATGACCATTATTGTTGGTGATGTGGTGGAATTCACGTATTCAAATACTTTTGAATCGGTCCAAGGGAAAATATTGATTATTGATATCGTTTTTGTTATGATTGGATAACATACCTTTCACTTATAATATGTTTATAGATTGTTTATGTGAAATATGCCATTGAAGTATGCAGCATTGCATAACATGCTCATTCATTATTATTGGCTACCTCACTTAGACTATGTAAGTCTAATGCATTTATTTGCATAACATTTCAAGCTAACAAAATGTTCGGTCCGAGATCGGAGCAGTCAAAGGATCGACAAGTCACTACAAGCTAAGAGTAATGTGTTTTGTCCTTATGAACTCCTAGTATGGTGGCAAAGTTGTTAAAGTAATTATACTAGTCTCGTGGCCCTATTATAGTGTATATGTTCCCTATGTTTTGTATAAGGTTTTAAAGCTATAATGACTTTTGAGTTAGTAATAAAATTTACATATTTGATACTAAAATATTGATTAAAAGTTTAAGATTTATGTCTTCGATTTTCATTTTGTTTTCGGTAGCGCTCTCTGACCCGGTTCTCTACCAGGCCGGGAAGGGGGTGTTACAGTAGGACTAGGTAATCAAGTCTCAAGTGGGTACACAAAGTACCTAGCAAGTGGGTACACAAAGTACCTAAACAAGAAGGTGTCTACAACACCACACAAGAGGGTACACAAAGTACCTAGCAAGATGATACCCAAGGTATCTAACAAGGAGGTGCCTACAACACCAATCAAGATGGTACTCGAAGCACCTAAACAGGTTGAGCTCTAGACTCTAAGGCATGACGTTCTACCTAAGACCAACTAGCAACCAAGGACTTGTTGAATCTTTTATTTTCAAGAAATAACACATCAAGTAATTAAGCACCAAACACATCAAGGTCAAATTCATTTTAGATTTTTAATCCATGTAAGCCTTAGTTCAATTCATAGATGATTAAGCATTCTCAAGCATCATACAAGATTATTCAATCTAACAAGCCATTCGAACATATTAACCAATACAAGAAAGCACAATTCACTCATTTTCATTATCAAGCTTCATTACCAAGTTATTAGCTTATCAAGTCTTGATTATATCCTTTCTTCCCTTTATTATCCAATTACCAATAAGGATTATATTCATTTCCAACATAAGCATAAACAAGTATTTAGATATGTTGTCTTGGTTTGGACCTAAGTCCCAACCCTAAATTAAATACTACACTCACAAAACTCCAAGTAAAAGCAAGCTAGTATTGCTCCTTGATACATATCCCTTTATCCTTTCTAGTTGCTTGCCCAACCCTCTCTTCTTCAACAAGATCCTCTATCTTTTGTTCTATTAAACCATACACAACATATAAAGATCATGTTAGTACTCAATTCAATAAAACAAGCTTAATCAATCAAGCACAATTTCATTATAACCCTAAATTGTTTTCTGCCCCAGGCAGATTGAACACTAGATACATATCTGTTCGTATCTTTTAATCTACATATCTAAATTTAAATTAATTTACACCGTTAGAAAGATAATTCAATTACCTATTGAAACATGCATGGATCATATTTTTAGCCTTTCTAGATTGGTACAGGTTTCCAATTAAAGTCAAGCTAATTTTTCAGTTTTGAAACTGCCAGATTTGATTTAAGTCCACTTTTAGGGGTTAATTCACCAGGACCTTTACTACTTCAAAAATAAACTTCTAGACCCATTTCCCCTTGTTTGTCCCCTGTTCTTTCAAGTTGGAATAGGTACCTAAACGATTCATTTTATTTGTCAATTTTACCTATCTGTCCAGATTAGTCCAGTTTTCATATTTCTGCCAACATACATATTAAAGCTATTCATTTAATAATCATTCATGCAATATTAACCACAAAACATTCATTTTAATCCCTCCCCTGTATTTTACTCAATTTGCATCCCCTTATTAATTCAATTTAGTACCGAATTTACAGATTTGTTTAAAACAGTCCCTAATCAGTTTTGCAGCAACATTAGTGACTAATTTTCTTACCAACTGAATTTCTTCAATCTAACTATCAATCCAACTTGATTAATGCCTAAATTATGTATATTACAGGATTTCTACTAGGTGATTTCATATTAGCATCTTCTCCTATTCCTTTAACACATCAATTACATCAATTTCATCCATTTAAAACTAGGTCCATTCGAATGACTCACTAGGTGTACCAATGATTCTATCATGTTCATCCAATTGAATTCCATTCAAATTCATATAATCCTATCATCATTCAAACTTCTAACAAGCATATACACTAACTACATTCATCTACCACCATCAAAGAACCCAATTCAATCGAATTCATCATCAATTCGAAAGTCAAGAACAAGCATACACTTACATTGCCTCCTAGCTCAATTCTCATGCAAATTCAAGAACATACAAGTTAAATCCTACCATCAACCATAGCTTTCTCTGAAGTTTGCTCTCTCTCTCTCTTGCTAATTTCCTCTTTCACTTCGACAAAGAGAAATGAAGAATATGATGCTTGTGATTAATCCATTTAGTGGATTTAGACTTTTACTATGTTATCCCTAATTAATCTTTTTATTTGTTAAGCAATTAGATTAAGTCCTCTTAATTTGGTCACTAATTTCTTTCCATCTTTCAATTAGGTCCTCAATGGATCTAATTAGCTCAGATTAAAGGGTCAAATAGGCTATTAACTTAAGCAATTGGTTTAAATTCTTCTAGGCTAGGATTTAGGGTATTACAAGGTGATCAAAATGTTTTTCCCGATGCTAAAATCGAATGTTCTTTGCATCTAGCTCGCAATGCACAAGCCAATATTGGGGATGAAAATTTTACAATAGAATATACCAGATGCATGCATGTTTGGTGGACACCTGAGGAATTTGATCAACTATGTGAGATAACTATTGAGAAGTTTAATTTGGAATACCATCAGTGGGTGTTGGAGAAGAGCAACACTCGGAAATATAGGCACAAGCGTATATTAAGGGTTATTTTTTTGCGAACATGCGTTCAACCAAAAAGGTGCGAATCAATGAATACGTCTCTAGCTATTTTCTTTACGTGCAAGAAGACATATTTAGAGTTGCAATCGAATTTTAGTTGTATAAAGAGTAGCCGATGCAATTATCAAAATTGAAAGAGCTAGAAGGCCATGCAATTGAACTGTATACAAGAAAATCATATAGAACCTTCCAAGAGGAACTTATGCGTGAGACATTGTATAGTGTATCACGGTGTGGAGACGACGGCAACGATGTTCGTCGTATTTATCTGACTAAATATAAAAAACTGGGCAAGGAATATGAAGTACAATTTGATGTTGTCATAGAAACCCTAACATGTTGTTGTCGTAAATTTGAGACATCCGGGTTTCCATGTAGACATCAACTATACGTGCTTAAGATCATGGATAGAACACATATCCTAAATTCATTGATTCTAAATCGATGGAAAAAAGATTGCGAAGGTTGTTACCCCTTCATTTGTGGACTTCAATGTTCCTGCTAGAGTGAAATGCATGGCTCAGTTTTCTTCGCTCCGATCGATTGCAAGTAAACTTTTCCATATCACAACAAATATGGAAGAGAGCTATCGACGAGCCAAAGATGAGGTTCATAGAATGGAGACCGAACTCGAGGCATCTTCTATGTTGAATGATTCACATGATCAAACCACACCAATCAAAAGAGTTTGGGACCAGTCAAGGGAGAAAGGCAAAAGTCCAGATGCAAGTTGAAAATAGTAGGCACCAATGTTTAATTTGTAATTCAGAAGGTCACAATAAAGTGACATGTCCTGGTCTGAATTTAGGACTGTCAACATTATCATCCACATTGTAATGGCCCGATTTTGGGCCTAGAGGTTTTAAAGGCGGTTTAAGGTCCGATGAATCTAGATTAGAGATCTAGGTTAGTTTGGAGTTGTTTCAGGGAAAACGTGGTTCGGGATGTGATAAAATTATGAGATTTTTTTATAAAATCCTATTTAAATATATATTGAGGGAAAGTGAAGTAAATTTTGGAAAATGATTTTTGGAAAGTTGACATTTCGGTTTGGTGACCAAAACATAGAAATTGGAAGTTCTATTTTAATGGCTAAATTGAAGAGAGCCAAAACTTAGAATCTTTAGGGAGCTATTACACCAAGGTGATATCATCTATTCCCTTGATTTTGTGTTTTAAATGATTTAAAAGGCTAATCATTTTCTCACGTAACTACTTTCCTCCTAAACTTTTCTCTCAACTTTCCCAATAGCTAAACTCTATTTTCAACACTAAAATCTCTAGAGATTTATCTCATTCCATATACTTTTGATTCCTAAATGATTCCAATGCATGATGATTGTGATATATGTGTAAGATGTTATATATATGATGATGTTGTGGGCTGAATCTTAGTGATTGCTATGTACGGTGTTTGTGATATGTATGTTGTTTACTTATGCTATGCTTAAGGGAAATTGGGATACCCATTTCCTTATTACTATAGTAAAGTGATTTTAAATTGAATTGGAAGTCTTGGATCCTTGCTTGAAGCTGGCCTGATTTCTTGTTTTGTTTATTTATCATGCCTTAATTATAATAGCACAATGGGACTGAGGAGAGAGTTGCGATCTGGTACGATTGCTGCTGGTGGTTAGTAGGGAAATAAGGAGAACGAGGTCCTTCCTTAGGGGAATTCACCTCCTCCACCGCCTCCACCCAGGGGTGAGGAGCAAGGATATTGTGAGCAAGCTGGCATGTGTTGGGAGATTTGACGCCTCTAGTTCAGACAATGACTATAACATTCAAGGCTGTTGTTGTTGGAGTGCAAGTGCAAGCACCTACTGTTGGGCAATTGGGGTTGCCATTAGAACGCTTGCGTAGTTTGGGCGGTGTTGAATAATGTGGCTTGTCACCCGAGGCATCTGAGGCTTGGGTAGCTAGTTCAATCCGGCTTTTGGATCAAATGGGGTGCAATGATGCATGTAAGTTGGGATGTGCTGTTTCGTTGCTGCAAGTTGATGCTTATAGTTGGTGGACGACTGTAACTATGGATATGGAGCCCAATGAGGTGGATTGGGAGTTCTTCCAAGTTGGCTTTAAGAAGAAGTATCTAGGAGTTAGATACTTGGATGAAAAGAAGCGTGAGTTTATATCCTTAGTTCAATGTAGCATGACAGTGGCTGAGTGTGAGGTTTAGTTTGTTTGATTGAGCCAGTGTGCTTCTAAGTTGGTGTCAAGTGATAGGCATCGTTGTGATCGCTTCCGATATGGCTTAGTGCAAGAAGTGAAGACTTTCATGTTGGCCTCTGATTACATAGGTTTTGATGTGTTGGTGACTTGAGCTAAGGATATTAAGCAGAGTTTAGGCTTGTCCTCTCGCGTGGGTGTATCTAGCTTGGGTAAGAGAGCTGTGGATTCTGGTCCTGGAGGTGGACAATTTAAGAGGCATCGTGATTGTAGGTATCGACCTGAGCCGAGGCGAGGTAATGTTGGGTGTGGTGCACCAGTTCAAAGTAATAGGGTAAGGTATGAGCAAAATGCATGTTGGGTTTGTGGATCGTACGGGCATTCGAGGCGAGATTGTCCTCGTATAGCTCAAGAAGTGTAGGCTCTTGCGGCTGTGGCTGCTAACTCTTGTTGGAATTGTGGATCGGGTGATCATTTAAGGTGTGATTGTCCTTTGTTGGCTTGAGGTGGTCAGGGTCGAGCACCAGTTGTTGCACCACATAGAGGCCATGGGCGCGATTGTGGTAATTTCCAGCGTAGGGAGGATGGACAAAGAGTTGTACCACATGTTATGGCTGTGCAACCAGAGGATGGTGTTCCTGCGAGGTTGTATGCACATCGCGAGGGATACAATGACACCGATGTGATTGCAGGTACATTCACTTTGCAATCCCTGTTATTGTTATCTTTGATTGGTTTTGGATCTACGCATTCATATATTTTGAGTGAGCATGCAAATTTGCTTGATATCCCTATTGAGATGTTAGATGTGGGAATGCAAGAAACTACTTCCTTTGGTGAAACTATGGTTCCGAGGAAGTTGTACAGGAGATGTCCTTTGTCTATTCAAGGTCATGTGTTTGTGGTTGATTTAATAGAGTTGCCTTTCTATGGTTTTGATGTAATCCTTGGGATGGATTGGTTGACCGAGCATAGAGTTGTGGTGGATTTTGATGCTAAGCGAGTTACCTTGAAACTTGCTGATGATTACGAAGTGGTAATCGTAGGCGAGAATGTAAAATTCTTGTCCAATGCAATTTTGGCTCTAGAAGAGAGTTGTTTAATGGAGTTGGGTTGTGAGGCTTTCCTAGCTTATGTGATGAATCCAAGATCAAAAGAAGTGCGTGTTCAGGATATACGTACGGTACATGAGTTTTCAGGTGTCTTTCCAGAAGAGTTGCCTAGTTTGCCATCGAACTGAGAGGTTGAGTTTGGCATTGAGTTGTATGAAAATATAACTCCAGAGTCGTTTGCTCCCTATCGAGTGGCACCTAAAAAGTTGAAGGAGTTAAAGATGCAACTTTAGGAGTTGCTAGAATGAAAGTTCATTAGGCCAAGTGTTTCACCTTGGGGTGCCCCAGTCTTTTTTATAAAGAAGAAAGATGGGGTAATGCGTATGTGTATAGATTATCGACAACTAAAAAAGTTGACGATTAAGAACAAGTATCCTTTTCCAAGGATTGATGATTTGTTTGACCAGTTTCGTGGATCTTCAGTGTTTTCTACGATTGATTTGAGGTCTGGATATTATCAATTGAAGGTAAAGGATGTGGATGTGCCAAATACAGCTTTTCGTACAAGGTACACCCATTATGAGTTTTTTGGTGATGCCGTTTGTTTTGACTAATGCACCAGTTGCCTTCATGGAGATGATGAATCTTGTGTTCCATGAATTTTTGGATCAGTTTGTGGTTATGTTTATTGCTGATATTCTTGTGTACTCTTGTACCGAGGAGGATCATGATAAGCATTTGTGAATTGTGTTGCAAGTGTTGTTGGAAATCAGCTTTATGCCAAGTTAAGTAAGTGTGAGTTTTGTCTTAGAGAAGTTGTCTTTCTTGGACATGTGGTGTCGGCCGAAGGTATCCGAGTTGACCCACATAAGATTGATACGGTGATGAATTGGAAGACGCCTAAATCAGTGACGAAAGTTTGTAGTCTCCTTGGTTTGGGGGGATACTATCAAAGGTTTGTAGATGGTTTCTCTAAGATTGTTGCTCCGTTAATCAAGTTGTTGCAAAAGAACGTTCGTTTTGAGTGGAAGGATGTTAGACAACAAACTTTCGAGTGGTTGAAGGAAGCCTTGACGCAAGCCCTAGTCTTGATTCAACCTAAATCTGGTAAGGAGTTTGTAGTTTATAGTGATGCATCGTACGTTGGTTTAGGATGTGTGTTGATGCAAGGTGTGAAGGTTGTGGCGTATGTATCTAGGCAATTGAAGGTGCACGGGCAAAACTACCCTACTCATGACTTAGAACTTGTTGCAGTTGTGTTTGCATTAAAGATTTAGAGGCATTACCTTTATAGTGAGAAGTGTGTGGTTTATACGGATTATAAGAGTTTGAAGTATCTAACGTCTCAGAAAGACTTGAATCTTAGGCAACGAAGATGGCTGAAGTTTCTTAAAGATTACGATTTGATGATAGAGTATCATCCTGGAAAGGCCAATGTTGTGGCTGATTCCTTGAGTAGAAAGGTGGTTGTAGAGTTGAGGGTGATGTTTGCTCGGTTGAGTATATCGCGAGATGGTGGATTGATAGCTGAATTACAAGTGAAACCTTCCTTGATTCAGTTGATTAAGGAGAAGCAACTGCTTGATGATTCTCTAGTGCCTCATGTCCAAGACATAGTGGATGGTAATACAACAGATTTTTGTTTCAATGATGATGGTGTTTTGTGCTTTAAAAGTCAAATAGTTGTGCCAGAGGATGTTGAGTTGAGGCGCACAATTTTGACTGAGGCCCATAGCTGTCCTTTTGCTATGCATCCTGGTAGTACTAAAATGTATCGTGGATTGAAAGATGAGTACTATTGGGTTGGGTTGAAGAAGGATGTTGCTGAATTTGTGAGAAAGTGTATGGTTTTCCAGCATGTGAAAGCTGGGCATCAATTTTATTTCGGGTTGTTGCAACCTTTAAGAATACCGGAATGGAAATGAGAAAGGATTACGATGGATTTTGTGTCCGGTACCCCTTTGACCCCATCCAAGAACAACTCCATTTGGGTGATTGTGGTTTGCCTTACGAAGTGTGCACATTTCTTAGCTGTGCATACTACGTATACATTGGATAAGTTGGTGGAGATGTACATTGCTGAGATTGTGTGTTTTCATGGTGTACCTAAATCTATAGTGTCACATAGGGATCCGAGGTTTACAGCAAGGTTTTAGGAGTGTCTACATCAAGCGTTAGGTACGGATTGCATTTTAGTACCTCGTATCATCCTTAGACAGATGGCCAATCTGAGCGAGTTATCCAAGTGCTTGAGGATATGTTGAGGTGTTGTATTATAGATTTCCAAGGTTCTTGGGAGAAGCTATTGCCTTTGGTAGAGTTTTCCTATAATAATAGTTTTCAGGCAAATATACAAATGGCGCCGTATGAAGCCTTGTATGGAAGAAAGTGCAGAATGCCTCTTTGTTGGCGGAGGCGGGGCAAAAGTTGGTTTCCTTTCCAGATTTGCTTAAGGGAACGATCGAGAAGGTAAAGTTTATTTGCGATCGGTTGAAGGCAGCATAGGATCATCAAAAGTCTTACGCGGATTTAAAGCGTAAGGAGATTGAATTTGCGATAAGAGATCGTGTGTTCTTAAAGGTATCGCCTTGGAAGAAGGTGATGAGGTTTGGACGTAAGGGTAAGCTTAGACCAAGGTTTATTGGACCTTATGAGGTTGTGGAGCGTGTTGGTCCTGTTGCATATCCGTTGAGGTTGCCTCCCGAGTTGGAGAAAATTCATGATGTATTTCATGTTTCGACGTTGCGAAGGTATAGATCGGATCTGTCTCATGTTATGCCTGTTGAAGAGAATGAGTTGAATCCAGATTTATCTTATGATGAGGAACCGGTTGGGATTCTTGATTTTAGTATAAAAAGTTCTTTGCGGTAAGACGATTAAACTTGTGAAGGTGTTGTGGCGACATCGTGGAGTTGAGGAGGTCACATGGGAAAGCAAGACGAATATGTTGAAACAGTTTCTGCACCTTTTTCCTTCAAGTAACATTTTGAGGACGAAATTTCTTCAGTGGGGTAGAGTTGTAACGCACTGGTTTTGGGCCTAGAGGTTTTAAAGGCGGTTTAGGGTTCGATGAATCTAGATTAGAGATTTGGGTCAGTTCAGAGTTGGTTCAAGGAAGACTTGATTCGGGATGTGATAAAATTATGCGAAAATTTTCTAAAATCCTATTTAAATATATATATATATATATATATATATATATATATATATATATATATATATGGAACGTGAAGTCAATTTTGGAAAATTGAAAGTTCTGTTTTAATGGCTGAATTGAAGAGAGCCAAAACTTAGAATCTTTAGGCAGCTATTACACCAATGTGGTATCAGCTATTTCCTTGATTTTTTGTTTTAAATGATTTAATTAAATGATTTACTAAAAGAGTTTTATTAAAAGAGATTTTTAAAAGGCTAATCATTTTCTCACGTAACTACTTTTCTCCTAAACTTTTCTCTCAACTTTCTCAGCAGCCAAACTCTATTTTCATCGCTAAAATCTCAAGAGATTTATCTTATTCCATATACTTTTGATTCCTAAATGATGCCCATGGATTTCTACAACAATTAACTAAAGTTTTCTTGAAAGATTTCATCAAAATCATTGCAAATCAAGGGGAAAGCTTGTGTTAGAGGTGATCTTTATTTTCTCTCCTATAATCAAGGTTCTTTATTGAAATTCCCAAGTCTTTGGCTCTCTAGGTTTGTTTAATAATAAGATTTTGTAATTCAATTGATGAAAATTGCTAAATTAATCTTTGTAAGATGATTTTTCAAGATTTTTGTTATGATACTGTTTTGATTGTTTTGAGGATGATTTTAATCATAGTTTGGATGTTAAATGATGTGGAAATAAAGGTTTTAAGAATGTAATCTCGAAATGAGATGGATCTTTAATTATTAGATTGTTAGATTTTGGGTTTTTGAGGTGTTAGTGTGAAATCTGAGTTGCTGGAGTGTTGAAGTATGCCCAAAGACCAATCATATGATGATTGAATAGACATACTATTTTACTAGATTTATCAAGTAACGACATTGTCGTTATTATCATTTGGTATGTTTCTGTGCATCAAACTAACCATTGGATAATAATGTCCATACAATAATACGGTTATTGTTAAATAGGATCCTTAGTCGAATATTATTACGGGTATGGACAGTGATAATATATAAAGACTAATATATGGTTGATGAGAAGCGTTGTCATTGACATAGAGATGTCAAAATCAACACATAAGTATTTGTTAGAGAACAACATACTGGATTGACCCGCTATGAGAATGTTTCTTGGGTAATTATGTGACAGTCACAACATTGCTCATGATAAACATATGTATAATCCTCAGACTTGAGATCAACATGATTTCAACATAAAGATTTACGTATTTTGACATAGTCAAACGTGTGTCGTAACTGACTACATTATAAAGACTGATAATTGGATACGTGATGACCTATGTAGTGAAATATTGTTGATCAAGAAAGGATTTGTCCCTCCTACATAATGGGAGAAACATCTTCGGCCACTTGATTGAGTGAGATTAGAAAATGCATGGCCATGCTCGAATATTATGATATGAGATATCATACAGATTCATTTATCATAATCTACTCAAGACATCAAGAAACACTAGATGGACAACACAAGTGTGACTAACCCATGACTTGTGTTCATCTAAGATATAAAGGACAAAATGATGAAATACATAAAGGAAGTTTATTCAGGAATTAGGAAAGTCAAACCATGACTTCATGCAACTTAGGTAGCAATGATGTATTGCTAGATGCCACTCACTGTTTGTAAAATTAGAACAGTTCTAATTTTGCTGCTAACGTTGCATGAACCTACAAGGGTCACACCCTTCGAATGAAACGAACAAAAAAAAACTGGAAACCATACTCCCTATTTTAGGGAGGTTGCTGAAAATCCCCTATGGGATAGGGGAAATCGGCAAATCCCTTAAATGAGAATAATATTGGATAAATATTGTATTTATCAAATATTATTTAGAGTATGGAAAATATTTAGAGACTTAAATATTATAGAATAAGATTCTAAAAATTTAAATATATATTTGGAATTTATATAATGTATATTTAATTCCAAGTTTATGTAGAATTAGATTCCACATAATTAAAAATATATATTTAAATATATTTAAATCCAAGTAAAGATAGAATGAGATTCTATATAATAAAAATATATATTTGGATTAAATATAATGTATATTTAAATCCATGTTTTATGTAGAATAAGATTCTACATAATTAAATATATATATTTCATTTAATATTATTAAATATAATGTATATTTAATATAAACCAATTTCAAGTAGAACTAGATTCTATGAATTTTGGTTGAACTTGGATTTAAGGTATTCAACTAGAATTAAGTCTTTGAATACTATTTAAAGGGACAAGGGCTAGCAACCAAATGATCCCTCTTCCTCCTCTTGAAGATTTCGACAACACCCCTAGGGATTCCCCACTAGAATTCTACTTATCCCAGAAAGCTCTCTGAGAAGCTCTTCGATATTTTTCTGGTGTTCTACTTGCCCCCTGGCAAATCCCTGAAGGTTCTCTTGCGCGATTGCAAGTCCTGGTTGAACTCCTGGTCGATTTTAGACTCCCTTAGGAATCCCTGGAGGGATTTCGACTTCTCCCTGGAAGGTGTTCAAACCTGTCGAAATTTATCCCTAAGTGTTAGGGAGGCAGAAACTTTGTTCGTTTTGTTCGGGTGGACTCCGTAGAGGTTGTTGCGGACCGGTGACAATTCCGGTTTTACTTGACGTGGTTATTCCGACATACCGTCGGTTTTCCAGTTTCCAGAGTTTTAAAAGGTAACTCTTTATCTTTTTACCCTGGATTCGTTCCTGTACATGGATCCTGGCTGGATTACGTCAGATTAATTTTTCCGCTGCGCCACGGGGCGTGCCGACATGACCCAACAGTGGTATCAGAGCCACTTGTATCATACGAATTCGGACTTAAATTCTTGGGTGATGTTCATGTATGAGATGCATACTGTTTGATTCGATTATCACTGAATGATTAAAAGTTAATCATAACTATGTTAGGTTGCTTCAATGTTAAACGTTAACATGTTGAGACTAATAGTTAGTCTAAAGAACAAGTAGTTGTTCGTAGTTTCATAGATTTATGAAATCTCTGAAAGGGCTTCTAATTTGATAAAAGTTATCAAACTATCTTTCACGGTGAATCCATAAGAGTTATGGTTAGACGTTATGAAAAATGCATGTCTAGGATTGGAATCATCAAAGACCTGGTACTTAAGTGTGCCTAGTGCACCACCTCTCTTTCATGTTGACCTACCTGGTGCGTTTGTTCGTTAACGCAAATGGTTTATGAAACCTCGTGATCCTTTTTTAGCCCATTAACCGCAACATAGAGATAATCAGTTTAAAACTCCGTAAACACGTCGTTACTTTGTTCGCACGATGTTTGAAATGCATGTTAGATTGCACGATGTTTGTTTTGCATGGTTATAGCCCATAGCCTTATAGTTTTGGTTTTTATAAATACAGCCTGCGTGCCGTGCCTTTCTCTATCTTCTATTGCACTTCTCTTCTCATCTCACTCCCTCGCATGTAACGCGAGTTTCTGAAAATTGTAAATACTCATGGAGATAAAGCAAGAACCAAGGTAGCAGCGTGGTGGGCCTTCCCTGGTGGACCAGGCGTTTCAGAAGCAGATTCTATCTTCAGTAGAATGGTCCTCCCACTGGCTTGGGACGGGTCGCCTTAGGTTAAGAAGGGCTATAATCATTGCATATTTATTTACCCCTTATATTTACCTTGTATGTGATGCAATGGATGTTTTATAAGCATGATTAAACATAGTTCTATTGATAGGATCAATGTTAAAATGATGAAATAATTAAGTAAATCCCTCACTATAATTCTAAGTATGTTTTAACCATCCAATATTTACCCTCGTTAAAGCTTCGATCGATATAATGCGAGCTTTGCCAAAGCAATGTCACATTTATCTATCTTAGTTAAACGCGAAGAATAAGCTAGTGATATTTTCCGGTTGAGATATTGGTATTGACTTAGCTAGGTTGTTCTAATAGGATTAGAAAACCTAGTGGTTAAAAGTTTTGGATAATCATAAGATGATTTAAAGAACAAGAGTTGTTCGCCAAAAGATGAGGAATTACATGAGATGTAATTAGTAAGATGTTACTTACCTAAATAACCATTTCCTAAAAGACTGGCCAAAGCTGATTTAGGAATGGTGAAATACGGATCCTCACTCACTAGAAAAACTATCGAAACGTTTTCCGAAATAAAAACTAGAGGGTTTTTAATTTTGAAGAAAATAGTGGGAGTAAATTTATAGTAAAGACCTATCTATAAATTTTAAAATTTAGTAAAACTTATGTAGCATATTTTATTTGTTATAGAATTAATGGCAAATAATACTCTATCTCTACGATCTATCCTTGAGAATGATAAGCTCAATGGCATAAACTTCCTTGTCTGGTTCCGCAATTTGAGAATTGTTCTCAAACAGGAAAAGAAGGAATATGTCATTGAAGAACTTGTTCCTGATGAACCGGTTGCCACTTCTTCCAGAGCTGACAAAGACAAGTTTAAGAAACACATGGATGACATGCTGGATGTCGGTTGTCTTATGCTTGCCTCCATGACCCTTGAGCTTCTGAAGCAACATGAGGACATGGTAGCTTATGATATTATTCAAAATCTCAAGGAGATTTATGAAGGCCAAGCTCGTGAGGAGAGGTACGAGACCTCTAAAGCTCTGTTTCAATGAAAGATGAGTGAAGAATCTCCCGTAGGAGCTCACGTCATCAAAATGATGGGCTACATCCAAACGTTGGAGAAGCTCGGCTTTCCGCTGAAAGACGAATTAGCTACTGATGTCATCCTCCAATCGTTGCCGGATAGTTTCAATCAATTCGTCCTTAATTTCAATATGAATGAAATTAACAAGACGCTGCCACAATCGCTTGGCATGTTGAGAACTGCTGAAATCAACCTGAAGAAGGTAGGACCTAAACTTGTTCTGATGGTCTGCAAGGGCAAGAAGAAAGGTAAATCAGCAGCAAAGTCTAAAGGTGATGGTAAGACCAAAACTGATGGAAAGGAGGCATTGAAACCTAAGAAGGGAATCAAGAAGGATGAAAAATGTTTCCATTGCGGCAAGACCGGACATTGGAAGAGAAACTGCCCCACGCACCTACAAGAAGTCAAGAAAGCAAAAATGAGTGGGGCATCAACATCAGAGGCTTCTAAAGAGAAGGCATTAGAATAGACACGGACCTGCGAATGGAGATAAAGCAAGAGTTGCTACATCATCCATTAGGACATGTGTTTTTGCTTAAATAGATTTGTTTTAGTTTTTAAGGTTATTATTTTGTGCCTAAGTTTTAGTTATCTTGTAAGGACAAGATATTTTAATTTTGAGATTATTTAAATAAATGTTATTCTTTTAATCTCTTATGGCACAATGAATCGATGATCTTTAAACTAATCAAATCAATAATATTTATAAGATAAAAAAAAACAAATGACTAATCTCAAACTCATAAAAAAATTAAGGTAATTTGATGAGATCAAATTCAAGAATATTTAAAGTTTGATGAACTTTCAAAGAATATGGGATTGTCCCATAATTAAAACCCACAAGTGAAACGAAAAGTCTTTGAAAGAGATTCAAATATGTTAGACATGTTTTGATTCAGAACAAGTCATTTTCGACTTCTTTACACACTAGAAAAACAACTCTCATACTTAATTATTTTTTTTTCGAAACGTCATATAAGATATGGACTAAGAATTGTTCTAGAATACCTTTGAAGTTTTAAGGTTACTTACATGTTAAAATGTTTACAAAGTTTGAACCTTAAAAACTCCATTTGTTGTTTATCCTAACGAGAACAAAGCGTTTGTTTCTCAAACGAGAGTTTATCTTGAAAGAGATTAATTCTCTCAAAGGGATATTATTTCTTCAACTTTAACGAGAACAAAATATTTGTTGCTCAAATGATAGTTTATCTCGAAAGAGAATACTTATCACTAAGGGATTTCATTTTTCAACGAGAACAAAATGTTTTTTGCTCAAACGAGAGTTTCTCTCGAAAGAGATTACCTCTCACAAAAGAAAAAAAAGGAATTTGGAATGTGAAGAAATTTTAGACAACAAATTTATGAACCAAAGATTGAGAATGTTCCACAAATGATCAAGGAACATTGGAACAAAACACAACCATTGTGTTGATCCTTAATAGAAACCATATACTTGAGAAATATGAATTTCTCACTATCCGTACATGGAAACACTCTTCTTTTCGGATCAAGATAAAGACTAGGTCTTATCAGAAAACAATGGTGAGCCCAAAATTCGAGAAATGGCTAAGAGCCATGAGATATGAGATGGAATCCATGTCTAAAACCAAGTATAGACTTTGATTACCTAAAAGGGTAAAACCTAAGAGGTATGGATGAGTTTTTCAAAATGGAAAAACTGACATGGATGATAAAACATACAAAGGATGATTCGTCGCTAAATTTTTTCGACAAACTTCATAGTATAGACTATGATAAAGCATCTTCCTTGTAGCTATGTTTAATCCATCTTAATCTCACTTGCAAGTAGTTACATACGATGATTATGGAATCAAATAAAGGAATGTCAAAACCACTTTCCTAAGGGAAAAACCAGAAACAGATGTGTACATAACACATCCATAAGGTTTTGTCACTCCAGTAAACACTTGGAAGGTATGTAAGCTACAAAGGTCTATCCGTAGACTAAGGCAAGCTTCTCGAAGTTGGGATATTCGTTTCAGAAGATACAATCAAAAGTTTTGGTTTGTCTAGAAACAAAGGGGAGTCTTGTTTTCAAAAGAGCTAGTGGGAGCATTGTTACTTTCCTAAGTATTGTATGTAGATGACATACTCATCAAAAGGATCTAAAGATCACAATCTGTTTTGCATTAATAAAAGATATTGTGAGTTAGCAACATGAGACAATATCTAACTCTACAACATAGGCTGAATGTATTACAGTCGACATAGCAATAAAGAAGGATGTTTGGATCTAAAGGGTTCACTTCTGAACTAAGGGTTGTTCCAGTATATTAGATGCTACATAAATCTGTTATGATGGAACCTTTGCGTAAGCAAATAAAACCCAGACCTCATCAATAAATCCAAACATATTCTAAAGTACTTACATCTTGGAGATGTGAAAGCATGCAACATACGCACAAAGTTGATAACTTTGTCAACTCCCTGACAAAGCTTTTGACACAACATAAGCATGTCAGTTACACTAAGCCATATCGTATTAGATACGAGAATGATTGGTCTTAGAGCTAGTGGGAGATTGTTGGAGTATGCCCAAAGACCAATCATATGATGATTGAATAGACATACTACTTTACTAGATTTATCAAGTAATGGCATTGCCGTTATTATCATTTGGTATGTTTCTGTGCATCAAACTAACCATTGGATAATAATGTCCATACAATAATACGATTATTGTTAAATAGGATCCTTAGTCGAATATTATTACGGGTATGGACAATGATAATATATAAAGACTAATATGTGGTTGATGGCAAGCGTTGTCATTGACATAGAGATGTCAAAATCAACACAAAAGTATTTTTTAGAGAACAACATACTGGATTGACCCGCTATGAGCATGTTTATTGGGTAATTATGTGACAGTCACAACATTGCTCATGATAAACATATGTATAATCCTCAGACTTGAGATCAAAATGATTTCAACATAAAGATTTACGTATTTTGACATAGTCAAACGTGTGTCGTAATTGACTACATTATAAAAACTGATGATTGGATACATGATGACCTATGTAGTGAAATATGGTTGATCAAGAAAGGTTTTGTCCCTCCTACATAATGGGAGAAACATCTTCAGCCACTTGATTGAGTGAGATTAGAAAATGCATGGTCATGCTCAAATATTATGATATGAGATATCATAGAGATTCGTTTATCATAATCTACTCAAGACATCAAGAAACACAAGATGGACAACGCAAGTGTGACTAACCCATGACTTGTGTTCATCTAAGATATAAAGGACAAAAGGATGAAATGCATAAAGGAAGTTTATTCTGGAATTAGGAAAATCAAACCATGACTTCATGCAACTTAGGTAGCAATGATGTATTGCTAGATGCCACTCATTGTTTGTAAAATTAGAACAGTTCTAATTTTGCTGCTAACTTTGCATGAACCTACAAGGGTCACACCCTTCGAATGAAACGAACAAAAAAAATTGGAAACCATACTCCCTATTTTAGGGAGGTTGCCGAAAATCCCCTATGGGATAGGGGAAATCGGCAACTCCCTTAAATGGGAATAATATTGGATAAATATTGTATTTATCAAATATTATTTAGAGTATGGAAAATATTTAGAGACTTAAATATTATAGAATACGATTCTATAAATTTAAATATATATTTGGAATTTATATAATATATATTTAATTCCAAGTTTATGTAGAATTAGATTCTACATAATTAAAAATATATATTTAAATATATTTAAATCCAAGTAAAGATAGAATGAGATTCTATATAACAAAATATATATATTTGAATTAAATATAATGTATATTTAAATCCATGTTTTATGTAGAATAAGATTCTACATAATTAAATATATATATTTCATTTAATATTATTAAATATAATGTATATTTAATATAAACTAATTTAAAGTAGAATTAGATTCTATGAATTTTAGTTGAACTTGGATTTAAGGTATTCAACTAGAATTAAGTCTCTCGATACTATTTAAAGGGACAAGGGCTAGCAACCAAATGATCCCTCTTCCTCCTCTTGAAGATTTCGACAATACCCCTAGGGATTCCCCACTGGAATTCGACATATTCCAGAAAGCTCTCTAAGAAGCTGTTCGATATTTTTCTGGTGTTCTACTTGCCCCCTGGCAAATACCTGAAGGTTCCCTTGCGCGATTGCAAGTCCCGGTTGAACTCCTTGTCGAATTCATACTCCCTCAAGAATCCCTGGAGGGATTTCGACTTCTCCCTTGAAGGTGTTCAAACCTGTCGAAATTTATCCCTAAGTGTTAGGGAGGCGGAAACTTTGTTCGTTTTGTTCGGGTGGACTCCGTAGAGGTCTTTGCGAACCTATGACGATTCCAGTTTTACTTGACGTGGTTATTCCGACATACCGTCGGTTTTCCAGTTTCCAGAGTTTTAAAAGGAAACTCTTCATCTTTTTACCTTGGATTCGTTCTTGTACATGGATCTTGGCTGGATTACGTCGGATTAATTTTTCCGCTGCGCCACGGGGCGTGCCGACGTGACCCAACATTTATACTGAGGGAAAGTGAAGTCAATTTCGGAAAATGATTTTTGAAAAGTCGACAATTCGGTTTGGTAACCAAAATGTAAAAATCGAAAGTTCTATTTTAATGGCTAAATTAAAGAGAGCCAAAACTTAGAATCTTTAGGGAGCTATTACACCAAGGTTATATCAGATATTCCCTTGATTTTGTGTTTTAAATGATTTACTGAAAGAGTTTTATTAAAAGAGATTTTTAAAAGGCTAATCATTTTCTCACGTAACTACTTTCCTCCTAAACTTTTCTCTCAACTTTCCCAGCAGCCAAACTATATTTTCATCACTAAAATCTCCAGAGATTTATCTTATTCCATATACTTTTTGTTCCAAAATGACGCCTATGGATTTCTACAACAATTAACTAAAGTTTTCTTGAAAGATTTCATCAAAATCATTGAGAAAAAAGGGGAAAGCTTGTGTTAGAGATGATCTTTCATTTCTCTCCTCTAATCAAGGTTCTTTATTAAAATTACCAAGTCTTTGGCTCTCTAGGTTTGTTTAATAACAAGATTTTGTAATTCAATTGATCAAAATTGCTAAATTATGCTCTATAAGATGATTTTTCAAGATTTTCGTTATGGTACTGTTTTGATTATTTTGAGGCTGCTTTTAATCATAATTTGGATGTTAAATGATGTGTAAATAAATGTTTTATGAATGTAATCTCGAAATGAGGTGTTAGTGTGAAATATGAGTTGCTGGAGGTATAAGGATGTAATTAGGTTGGTTTTGGATGTTGATTGATGTTTAAAATGAGATGTAAGTGTTAGGTTATGGCTGAGCTGAGTTTAAAGAGCAATCGAAGGTGATTCCAGTTGTTTAAGATAGGAGTTTTGGTGTTTTTGGGCAGAGCAGCGAGAATTTTTAAGTTGCTGGTGATTTTAATGCATTATGATGCATTAATCCTTGTTCTTGTGTGGTATAAACAAGGGAGAACACTTCGAAAGCAATCAGTGAAGTTCCAGCGGCCTAAGACGTTTAGTTTCACGTCAGCGAATCTTTGTTTCGAGAGTCGGTGAGTGAGAACGTGTTTTCTTTCCTTGAAACACTTAAAAGGTGGTTTTGGGAACTTAGTGTAAGCTTGAAACACATTACTAAGTTCGGAAGTAAGTAAAAGGATTTTCACCCTCGGATTGTGCTATTATGAGTTTGTTGATGCACTTGATTTTTAATGCATGTTACCTACTATTTAAAGCATGATTTTAAGTAAGCGAGTTGTTGTTTTTAATGTTATGTTGATGAAGGATGCACATGGTAAGTGATCCTTGTAAGTATATGCCTATATTTGTATATTAAAGCATGTTTTGATGCTTGGAAATGTGGTTTATTGGTAATGCTTTGAAAACAGTGAGGTTTATGCTAATTGTGAATTATATTGGCAAGTGATGATGTAGAAATGGTTTATAAATGAAATCAGATATAGTTAGCCGGCTATAGGATTGAGTGCACAATAAACAAGTCGCCTTGGATGTTGATGGTTTATACTGTGTACCAAATACTCCATCCAAGTACCCTAACGATTGAGAAAATTGAGTTGTGTTTCGTCTCTTGTTAGTGGGGTTATACATCTACTGATGAGTGGTGTTGAGGGGTTATAAGGTACCAAATACTCCACCACGGGTGTCACGGCGATAGAGGGTAGCTTTCGTGTGTGAACCATGAGTATGCCGGTGAGAATGTATGAAGTGTTGGGGCAACACTTAGGAATCGGTGTATCTGATGTGGTTTTGAGAAATAAGCATGTTGACGATCGCTTGTTTGCCAATATAATTGATGATATATTATGATTTGGTTAATGATGCATATTATGTAATGCATGTTTTATACTTCATGCTTTGCATAAGTAGCTATGCATGGGAAAGCTTAAGTTGAGTGTTAGCAATGAATTTGCTGTTGAGTTCATAATACATGATGCATGATGTTTTTGATTGAGGAAAGTGCATGATTTTTTTTAAAAAAACAGCATGATGGTTTTACAAAAGATGTTTAGTAAATAGAAATGAGATTTCAATGTGAAGATGAAAATAGTTTTCGTGCATTGATGGTGTTTTATTTTGAGCCTCTTCACCAAGCCTTGTGTGCTTACGCTCTCATTTGTCAATCAATGTAGATAATTGAGGTTTGGAGGCAGCAAGAGGCAAGGGAATTCAAAGAGATTTCCATTTAGAAAGTTTGTTTCGGTTTAGACTAAAGTAATAAGAGCAATGGGGGATTCGTTGTGATATGTATGTTGTCGGTTGAATCTGATTGATTGCTATGTATGGTGTTTGTGATATGTATGTTGTTTGTCTTATGCTATGCTTAAGGGAAATTAGGGTACCCGTTGCCTTATTACTATGGTAAAGTGTTTTTAAATTGAATTGGAAGTCCTGAATCCTTTCTTGAAGCTGGCCTGATTTCTTGTTTTGTTTATTTATCATGCCTTAATTATAATAGCACAATGGGACGGAAGAGAGAGTTGCGATCTGGTACGATTGCTGCTGTTGGTTAGCAGGGAAATAGGGAGAACGAGGTCCTTCCTTATGGGAATTCACCTCCTCCACTGCCTCCACCTAGGGGTGAGGAGCAAGGACAGTGTGAGCAAGCTGGCCTGTGTTGGGAGATTTGACGCCTCTAGTTCAGGCGATGACTAGAGCTTTCTAGGCTGTTGTTGCTGGAGTCCAAGTACAAGAACCTGTTGTTGCTGGAGTGCAAGTACAAGCACCTGTTGCTGAGTATGAGGTTCAGTTCGTTCGATTGAGCCAATATACTCCTAAGTTGGTGCCGAGTGATAGGCATCGTTGTGATCGCTTCCGATATGGCTTGGTGCAAGAAGTGAAGACTTTCATGTTGGCTTCTGATTACACAGATTTTGACGTGTTGGTGACTTGAGCTAAATATATTGAGCATATTTTTTGGCTTGTCCTCTCGTGTGGGTGGTTCTAGCTTGGGTAAGAGAGTTGCAGATTCTGGTCTTGGAGGTGGACATTTTAAGAGGCATTGTAACGCCCCGGTTTTGGGCTTAGGAGTTTTGGGCGTTGACCGGTTTGGTCAAAGTACTGTTCGAATCTAAAAAGGTGAAATTAGGAAAGCCTAGTTCGGGTTGCATTAAAAATATGGAAAATGTGCTAAAATCATCTTTTAATATATATAAGTGAACTGTGAAATCAATTTTACAAAATGAGTTTTGGAAGGGTGACATTTTGGCTAGTGACCAAAATGTAATTTTTGAAAGTTGCGTGACTGTTTTAGAAAGGATTGAAACTTTGAATCTTTAAGGAGCTATTTACCCAAAGGGAGTTTCTCCAGATTTTTCTAAGATATTTTAAGATTTAATTCTGATTTTAAAGCATAAGAAAAGAGGAGGGAAATCATGTTTTGGCTAATTGTAACTAACTTTCTATTTTCTCAATTTTCCTTTCTCTCTTTTTCTCTCAACCCAAACACTTTCTCTCCAGAGAATTTATTCTGATTTTGTCACCTAAATCTCTCCTTTCAACTCTCTTTTGATTCCTAATCATCATATCTACAAAACCTCACCATTTGCTACTTGATTCATCAAGGTTTTTGGTTCTAAAAGAGGAGAAACTCAAGTTTGGAGGTAAGAACGTCATTCTCCTCTAAACTCTCAGTTCTTTACTGAAATTCCTAAGTTCTCAATCCTTAATTGATGTTTTATAATTGGTTTTTAAGTTGTGAAGTGGATCTTGGCTGAAAATGCAAGATTTGGTGATTTTTGGTGATTTTCGTTTGATCTGTTTAATCTGTGATTTGAAGTGTGTTTTTGATGTTAATTGAACATTAATTTGATAAGGAATTGAGTTTTGATTAATGCAATACCGGATAGGTTGAATTTCCTAAGTTTAGCTTGTGTTTCTTGGTTGTTTTTGAGGTGATCTTGTGGATCTGATGTTGCTGGAGGTATAAGGATGTTTGTAGGTTCTTTTTAGATGTTAAATGGTGCTAAAGGATGTTTAGCTTTGATGGTTTATGGCTGGGCTTTGTTGAGAAGTGGTTTTGATGCATTTTCGGTTGTGTTTGGTGGCCGAAAATGGAGTGTGGATGAGAGCAGCGAGTTTAGGTGCTTTCATTAAAGCTATTAATGCATGATGATGCATTAATCCTCTGCTTTAATGTGTTAAAACAGGGGAGGCATCTTTGGATCCAAGTGGAGGTGATCCGGTAGCTTGATTCGTGCTTCGGCAAGAGGCGAAGTGGAATCAGTGAGTGAAATTGGGTTTTCGGCTTTGAAACCAATGTCTTGGGAGCTTAGTTTAAGTCTAAACAACTTTGCTAAGCTCAAGTGTAAGTTTTCGAAAATACTCTCTAGTGGTGGCCATGGTTTGATTGTTGTGCAATGTGGTTTATTGCATGTTTTAAATTCTGTTCTGAAAGCATGATTTAGCATGGTTATTGCTGATTTTGTAAGCCATATGTTGAAGGAAGCTCAAGGTAAGAGTTCCTTGTTTTTGAGCATGGTTGAAATGTGGTTTGATGCTTTAAAATGCATGATGAATATGGCTTGGTTAAATGCTTTAAAACAGTGGATTACTTGATGATAATGATGTATATTGGCAAGTGATGTTTTGAAAAAGGTTAAGATCACTAAGGTGGTTAAAAGTCCTTGAGTGAGCCTTGTGATTTCTAAGAACTTCATGGTGGTTAAAAGTCCATGATGATTCTTGTTAAGGTCACTAAGGTGGTTAAAAGTCCTTGAGTGAGCCTTGTTACTTAAGAACATCAAGGTGGTTAAAAGTCCTTGGATGGTTCTTGTTAAGGACACAAAGGTGGTTAAAATTCCTTGTGTGGTCCTTGCCATGGTGTTTAAAAGTCCATGGGCCAAGGTGTTTAAAAGTCCTTGGGGCCAAGGTGTTTAAAAGTCCTTGGGAAGAACACGAAGGTGGTTAAAAGTCCTTGCGTGGTTCTTGTACACTATAAGATCACAATGGTGTTTAAAAGTCCATGTGTGAGTCTTATGTTGATCTTGTTTTTAAAAGATGAAACTTATCACTTGTGGCCAATATGACATGTAATGATGTGGAAGCATGAGTTGCTTGTATAAGTTGCTTTGAGCATGAGTAAATGATGATTTGAAGTATGATTTATAAAGTGTTTTAAAAATGCATTATTGAATGGTTTTAATGAGCATTCCTCACTAAGCTTTTGCTTACACTCTCTTTCGTTTCCTTAAACCAATAATGCAGATCATTAAGGTACTTTGAGGGCAGCAAGGAAGGCAAGCAATCAAGTGGAGGTTAAGCTCATAGTATGGAAAGGTTTCCTTATAAACTTTAGCTTTTGGCATTTGGCAATGGGGGACCTATGTGTATGTTTTGGGAGATGTTTTGAACTCCCTAAGTATGTTAAATGTTGTTGGAAATGCTGGAATTGTATTGGTCTTTATATGCTTGGACTTGAAAGCTTTATGCATGAATGGTTAGCTTGTGTAGGAAGCATGCTTTGAAATTGGGGCTTTTCTTATATGATGTTAATATGTTGGATTGTTGATGCAAGCATGTCTCTTATATGTTGAATTTCATGCTGGTAAAGTTTGGTAGCAATTGGAGCATGATTGGATGATTAATTGCATGTTTAAGTATGCATCTTGTGGCATTCTGTGCAGGGTGTTTCGGAACAGTGCCTACCGTTTCGGAACGGGTGCCCTAAACCAGTCCAAGCGTCCGAAACGGGAGAGACCGTTCCGAAACGGAAAGGCCACTGCCAGCCCGTGTTCCGGTACGCATTGCGGAACGGCCCCGCGTTTCGAAACGGGCTCTACCTGTTTCGGAACACGTGACCGTTGGGGGCTGACATTGGTAGTTAAATGTTTTGTATTGTTTGCATTTTGGTCCTGAATCTTGTTTGTGCAATTGCATGAGTTTGGGATGTCCTTTTGAGCTGAAAATTTACAGAGAAGCATGAAACCTGACTAATTCCAAGTTGGTAACTTTAATTTGGATGAAGTCCTTGTATTTTGCAGAATTTACAATTTGGTCCCTAAAGTTGTAAATTGTTCAATTGGGTCCCTGTTTAATCTCTGATGTTTGCGATCTTTGAGTATGTTGTTTGTATGATCACCATTAGGGTTAATGAGCATCTAGACAAGTTTAAAAAGAAAAAAAAGGGTAGCTAATCAAGGTTGACTTTCGGGTTGACTTTGGTTTTCTCCGTGTGACTTTCTTAATTCGGGTCAACCGTCTAGGCCGGGTTAAGGGGGTTACATTTGGTGGTATCAGAGCCGAGTTCTCGAGTAATTGGGAATGAATGTGTGCATGATTGAAGTATGTATGCCTTGTATGCTTGTTGATTGAAAGCATGTTTAGTGGCTTGTGATTTTGGTGCAAGTGAGTTGTATACTGTGATGTAGCATGTTATGGGTACCCATTGCCAAATCAAAGCTAATGAAATGATGTTGATTTTGAATGAGATTGAGCTTGAATACTTGGATTGCTTACCTTGCTGGGCCTGACTTTGTTTTATTTGCATTGTGATTGCATGGTAAAAGTATGGCACCACGTAGAGAGTTGCGAAGTAATGTGCGAGCTACGGCTCCTAATGAGAATGAGAATGAAGAAAATGCGGGTAGTGCGGTGTTACCTCCTCCTCCACCTGGTGGTGGTGGTGCTGAGGGAGAAAGAGCTGAAGCTGCAGCTGGTGCTGGAGCTGCTGGACCAGAGGTTGGTCAGGGGCAAGCCATGCCTGACATGTCTATGTTGGTACAAGCTATTGCGGGTGCTTTTCGAGCAGCAGTAGCTGGAGCTCAAGGAGCTGGGCATCAGGGAGATGCTGGAGTTAGACTACCTTTGGAGCGTTTGTGCAGTCTTGGTGGGACTGATTTCAGGGGTATATCTGCTAAGGGTTCTGAAGCTTGGTTAGAGAGTACCAAGAGGATCTTGGGTCAGATGAGTTGCACGGATGTGCAAAAGCTGGGTTGTGTTGTGTCCTTGCTGCAGAACGATGCGTATACGTGGTGGACGACCACTATAGCTGGAATGGTTGAAGCTGATGTGACTTGGACATTCTTTCAGAAAGTGTTCAAGAGGAGATATCTTGGTGTGAGATATCTTGATGAAAAGAAGCGTGAGTTCATGTCTCTTACCCAAGGGAGCATGACAGTGGCTGAGTATGAAGTTCAGTTTGTGCGACTCAGCCAGTATGCACCTGAGCTGGTACCTGATGAGCGGACGAGGTGCGAAAGGTTCCGTTATGGCTTAGTGACGGATGTGAAAATGTATGTGCTGGCCACTGAGTATGATGATTTTGATGTGTTAGTGCGTCGAGCCAAGGATATCGAGATGAACTTGGGTTTATCTGCTAGAGGTGCTGGAGCTAGTTCGGGTAAGCGAGCTGCTGAGTTTAGTTCCGGTGGTGGACGGAACAAGAGGGGACGTGATCAGAAGTATCAGTCTTCAGCTAAGAGAGGTGGTGGTGCACCTGCTAGAGGAGGTAATGCTAGAGCTGATCCGAGTGCTTGTTGGATATGTGGTTCGCGTGGTCACATGAAGCGTGACTGTCCTCGTGTTGTGAGGGAGGTACAAGCCCCTGTTGCGGCAGCTGGTAACGGGTGCTGGAATTGTGGATCTGCGGATCACCTGAGGCGAGATTGTCCTATGTTGGCTGGTGGCCAAGTGCGTGCTCTTGTTGTTGTTGCACCGCAGAGAGGTCGTGGGCGCGGCCGTGGTAACTTCCAGCGGAGAGAGGAAGGTGGTCGAGGGGTGGCCCATGTTGTGGCTATTCAGCCTGAAGGAGGAGGTCAAGCGAGGGTGTATGCTCAGCGGGAGGGGAGGAATGACGCAGATGTGATTGCAAGTACCTTTACTTTGCAATCCTTGTCATTACTTTCCTTGATATATTCTATATCTACGCATTCATACATTTTGCGTGAGCATGCTGAATTGCTTGGTTTGTCTGTTGAGTCTTTGGATGTTGGTGTTCGTGTCACTAGTTCTTTTGGTGAGAGTGTTGTGACTCGGAAGCTTTATAGAAGGTGTCCTTTGGTTGTTCAAGAACATGTTTTCCATGTTGATCTTATGGAGTTGCCCTTCTATGGTTTTGATGTAATCCTTGGTATGGATTGGCTTGCTGAGCATCGTGCTGTTGTGGATTGTGAAAATAAGCGAGTTTCGTTGAAGCTTGGGGATGATTATGAAGTTGTTGTGGTTGGTGAGAATGTGAGGTTTCTTGCCAATGTGGTGTCTACCTTGGAGGCGAGCAGGATGCTGAGGCAAGGTTGTGAAGCTTATCTAGCTTTTGTGATGAATCCTAGCTCTAAGGAGTTGAGGGTGCAAGATATCAGAGTTGTGAAGGAGTTTCCTGGAGTGTTTCCTGAGGAGTTGCCTGGTTTACCTCCTAATCACGAGGTGGAGTTTGGAATTGAGCTGTATGAGAATACAACTCCTGTGTCCATTACTCCCTATAGAATGGCACCTAAGGAGCTGAAGGAGCTGAAGACGCAGTTGCAAGAGCTGCTTGATCGTGGTTTCATCCAGCCGAGTGTGTCACCTTGGGGTGCACCGGTCTTGTTTGTGAAGAAGAAGCATGGCACTATGAGGATGTGCATTGATTACCGTCAGCTGAACAAGTTGACTATCAAGAATCGGTATCCTTTGCCGAGGATTGATGATCTCTTTGATCAATTTCGGGGAGCTTCTGTGTTCTCTAAGATTGACTTGAGGTCAGGGTATTATCAGTTAAAGGTGAAGGATGTGGATGTGCCTAAGACAGCTTTCAGGACAAGGTATGGGCATTATGAGTTCCTTGTGATGCCGTTTGGTTTGACAAATGCTCCTGCTGCTTTCATGGACATGATGAATCGTGTGTTTCATGAATACCTGGACAAGTTCGTTGTGGTATTCATTGATGATATCCTCGTGTACTCGCGTACTGAGGAGGAGCATGAAGAGCATTTGAGGATTGTTTTGCAAGCTTTGCTGGAGAATCAGCTTTATGCTAAGCTGAGCAAGTGTGAGTTCTGGCTTAAGGAGGTGGTGTTTCTTGGGCATGTGGTCTCAGCTGAGGGGATTCGTGTTGATCCTCAGAAGATTGAGGCGGTGATGAACTGGAAGGTTCATAAGTCCGTTCATGAGGTTCGTAGTTTCCTTGGTTTGGCGGGATACTACCGGAGGTTTGTGGATGGGTTTTCTAAGATTGCTGCACCTTTGACGAAGCTGTTGCAGAAAGATGTTAAGTATGAGTGGACTGAAGCAAGACAGCAGGCTTTTGAGAAGCTTAAGGCGGCTTTGACGCAAGCTCCTATCTTGGTTCAGCCTGAATCAGGGAAAGAGTTTGTGGTCTACAGTGATGCGTCCTATATTGGTTTGGGATGTGTGCTGATGCAAGAGGGTAAGGTTGTAGCTTATGCATCGCGGCAGTTGAAGGTGCATGAGCGCAATTACCCTACGCATGATATTGAGCTGGCTGGAGTGATTTTTGCTCTGAAGATCTGGAGACATTATCTGTATGGTGAGAAGTGTACTGTGTACACGGATCACAAGAGTTTGAGGTATCTGATGTCTCAGAAGGAGTTGAATCTTAGGCAGCGGCGTTGGTTGGAGTTGCTCAAGGATTATGATTTGACGATTGAGTACCATCTTGGAAAGGCTAATGTTGTTGCGGATGCCTTGAGTAGGAAAGTAGCTGTTGAGCTGAGAGCTATGTTTGCTAGCTTGAGTTTATCGCGTGATGGTGGTCTTGTAGCTGAGTTGCAAGTGAAACCATCTATGGTTCAGTTGATCAAGGAAAAGCAGTTGCTGGATGATTCCTTGGTGTCTCATGTTCAGGATATCGCGGAGGGTAGGCCTTCGGATTTTTGCTTTAATGATGATGGTGTGTTGTGTTTTGGGAGTCGAATGGTAGTGCCCAATGATGCTGAGTTGAGGCGTGCTTTTCTGACTGAAGGCCATAGTAGTCCTTTTGCTATGCACCCTGGTAGTACTAAGATGTACCGTGATCTTCGTGATGAGTACTATTGGGTGGGTTTGAAGAAGGATGTTGCGGAGTTTGTGAGCAAGTGTTTGGTGTGTCAGCGAGTTAAGGCTGAACATCAGTTTCCTTCAGGGTTGTTGCAACCGTTGAGAATCCTTGAGTGGAAGTGGGAAAGGGTTACCATGGATTTTGTATCTGGTTTACCTTTGTCTCCGTCGAAGAAGAATTCGGTTTGGGTGATTGTGGATCGCCTGACGAAGTATGCACATTTCTTGCCTGTGCATACTACGTTTTCTTTGGATAAGCTGGCGAAGCTGTACATTGCTGAGATTGTGCGGCTGCATGGTGTGCCTAAGTCGATTGTGTCGGATAGGGATCCGAGGTTCACATCGCGTTTCTGGCAGTGTTTGCATCAAGCTTTGGGTACAAGGTTGAATTTCAGTACATCCTATCATCCTCAGTCAGATGGTCAGTCTGAGCGAGTTATCCAGATTTTGGAGGATATGTTGAGGTGCTGCGTGATTGAGTTCCAAGGTTCTTGGGAGAAGCATCTGCCTTTGGTGGAGTTTGCTTATAACAATAGTTATCAGGCGAGTATACAGATGGCACCTTATGAGGCTTTGTACTGGAGGAAGTGTAGGACTCCTCTTTGTTGGGCTAAAACTGGTCAAAAGTTGGTTTCGATGCCGACTTTGTTAAAAGGAACCACCGAGAAGGTGAAGCTCATTTGTGAGCGGTTGAAGGCAGCTTCTGATCGGCAGAAGTCTTACGCGAATTTGAAGCGTAAGGAGATAGAGTATGCGGTGGGTGACCGTGTGTTCTTGAAGGTTTCGCCTTGGAAGAAGGTGATGAGGTTTGGCCGGAAGGGTAAGTTGAGCCCTAGGTACATTGGGCCATACGAGGTGGTTGAGCATGTGGGTCCTGTTGCGTACAAGTTGAGGCTACCTCAAGAGTTGGAGAAGATTCATGATGTGTTCCATGTTTCAATGCTCCGGAAGTATAGATCTGATCCTTCACATGTGACGCCTGTGGAGGAAGTGGAATTGAATCCGGGTTTGACCTCTGATGATGAACCGTTGAAGGTTCTGGATTCGGATAGCAAGGTTCTTCGTGGCAAGACCATTGAGTTGGTGTAGGTGTTGTGGAAGCATCGAGGTGTTGAGGAAGCCACTTGGGAGCGGAAGGAAGACATGCTGAAGCAGTTTCCTTATCTCTTTCCTTCAGGTAAATTTCGAGGACGAAATTTCTTAAGGGGGGGAGAGTTGTAACGCCCCGGTTTTGAGCTTAGGAGTTTTGGGCGTTGACCGGTTTGGTCAAAGTACTGTTCGAATCTAAAAAGGTGAAATTAGGAAAGCCTAGTTCGGGTTGCATTAAAAATATGGAAAATGTGCTAAAATCATCTTTTAATATATATAAGTGAACTGTGAAATCAATTTTACAAAATGAGTTTTGGAAGGGTGACATTTTGGCTAGTGACCAAAATGTAATTTTTGAAAGTTGTGTGACTGTTTTAGAAAGGATTGAAACTTTGAATCTTTAAGGAGCTATTTACCCAAAGGGAGTTTCTCCAGATATTTCTAAGATATTTTAAGATTTAATTCTGATTTTAAAGCATAAGAAAAGAGGAGGGAAATCATGTTTTGGCTAATTGTAACTAACTTTCTATTTTCTCAATTTTCCTTTCTCTCTTTTTCTCTCAACCCAAACACTTTCTCTCCAGAGAATTTCTTCTGATTTTGTCACCTAAATCTCTCATTTCAACTCTCTTTTGATTCCTAATCATCATATCTACAAAACCTCACCATTTGCTACTTGATTCATCAAGGTTTTTGGTTCTAAAAGAGGAGAAACTCAAGTTTGGAGGTAAGAACGTCCTTCTCCTCTAAACTCTCAGTTCTTTACTGAAATTCCTAAGTTCTCAATCCTTAATTGATGTTTTATAAATGGTTTTTAAGTTGTGAAGTGGATCTTGGCTTAAAATGCAAGATTTGGTGATTTTTGGTGATTTTCGTTTGATCTGTTTAATCTGTGATTTGAAGTGTGTTTTTGATGTTAATTGAACATTAATTTGATAAGGAATTGAGTTTTGATTAATGCAATCCCGGATAGGTTGAATTTCCTAAGTTTAGCTTGTGTTTCTTGGTTGTTTTTGAGGTGATCTTGTGGATCTGATGTTTAGCTTTGATGGTTTATGGCTGGCCTTTGTTGAGATGTGGTTTGGATGCATTTTCGGTTGTGTTTGGTCGCCGAAAATGGAGTGTGGATGAGAGCAGCGAGTTTAGGTGCTTTCATTGAAGCTATTAATGCATGATGATGCATTAATCCTCTGCTTTAATGTGTTAAAACAGGGGAGGCATCTTTAGATCCAAGTGGAGGTGATCCGGTAGCTTGATTCGTACTTCGGCAAGAGGCGAAGTGGAATCGGTGAGTGAAATTGGGTTTTCGGCTTTGAAACCAATGTCTTGGGAGCTTAGTTTAAGTCTAAACAACTTTGCTAAGCTCAAGTGTAAGTTTTCGGAAATACTCTCTAGTGGTGGCCATGGTTTGATTGTTGTGCAATGTGGTTTATTGCATGTTTTAAATTCTGTTTTGAAAGCATGATTTAGCCTGGTTATTGCTGATTTTGTAAGCCATATGTTGAAGGAAGCTCAAGGTAAGAGTTCCTTGTTTTTGAGCATGGTTGAAATGTGGTTTGATGCTTTAAAATGCATGATGAATATGGCTTGGTTAAATGCTTTAAAACAGTGGATTACTTGATGATAATGATGTATATTGGCAAGTGATGTTTTGAAAAAGGTTAAGGTCACTAAGGTGGTTAAAAGTCCTTGAGTGAGCCTTGTGGTTTCTAAGAACTTCATGGTGGTTAAAAGTCCATGATGATTCTTGTTAAGGTCACTAAGGTGGTTAAAAGTCCTTGAGTGAGCCTTGTTACTTAAGAACATCAAGGTGGTTAAAAGTCCTTGGATGGTTCTTGTTAAGGACACAAAGGTGGTTAAAATTCCTTGTGTGGTCCTTGCCATGGTGTTTAAAAGTCCATGGGCCAAGGTGTTTAAAAGTCCTTGGGGCCAAGGTGTTTAAAAGTCCTTGGGAAGAACACGAAGGTGGTTAAAAGTCCTTGCGTGGTTCTTGTACACTATAAGATCACAATGGTGTTTAAAAGTCCATGTGTGAGTCTTATGTTGATCTTGTTTTTAAAAGATGAAACTTATCACTTGTGGCCAATATGACATGTAATGATGTGGAAGCATGAGTTGCTTGTATAAGTTGCTTTGAGCATGAGTAAATGATGATTTGAAGTATGATTTATAAAGTGTTCTAAAAATGCATTATTGAATGGTTTTAATGAGCATTCCTCACTAAGCTTTTGCTTACGCTCTCTTTCGTTTTCTTAAACCAATAATGCAGATCATTAAGGTACTTTGAGGGCAGCAAGGAAGGCAAGCAATCAAGTGGAGGTTAAGCTCATAGTATTGAAAGGTTTCCTTATAAACTTTAGCTTTTGGCATTTGGCAATGGGGGACCTATGTGTATGTTTTGGGAGATGTTTTGAACTCCCTAAGTATGTTAAATATTGTTGGAAATTCTGGAATTGTATTGGTCTTTATATGCTTGGACTTGAAAGCTTTATGCATGAATGGTTAGCTTGTGTATGAAGCATGCTTTGAAATTGGGGCTTTTTTTATATGATGTTAATATGTTGGATTGTTGATGCAAGCATGTCTCTTATATGTTGAATTTCATGCTGGTAAAGTTTGGTAGCAATTGGAGCATGATTGGATGATTAATTGCATGTTTAAGTATGCATCTTGTGGCATTCTGTGCAGGGTGTTTCGGAACAGTGCCTACCGTTTCGGAACGGGTGCCCTAAACCAGTCCAGGCGTCCGAAACGGGAGAGACCGTTCCGAAACGGAAAGGCCATTGCCAGCCCGTGTTCCGGTACGCGTTGCGGAACGGCCCCGCGTTTCGAAACGGGCTCTACCTGTTTCGGAACACGTGACCGTTGGGGGCTGACAT
This sequence comes from Hibiscus tridactylites, assembly GCA_958450335.1. NCBI lineage: Eukaryota > Viridiplantae > Streptophyta > Magnoliopsida > Malvales > Malvaceae > Hibiscus > Hibiscus tridactylites. The sequence goes on along the minus strand of OY288289.1, from coordinate 41,756,520 downwards.
TGGTAGTTAAATGTTTTGTATTGTTTGCATTTTGGTCCTGAATCTTGTTTGTGCAATTGCATGAGTTTGGGATGTCTTTTTGAGCTGAAAATTTACAGAGAAGCATGAAACCTGACTAATTCCAAGTTGGTAACTTTAATTTGGATGAAGTCCTTGTATTTTGCAGAATTTACAATTTGGTCCCTAAAGTTGTAAATTGTTCAATTGGGTCCCTGTTTGATCTCTGATGTTTGCGATCTTTGAGTATGTTGTTTGTATGATCACCATTAGGGTTAATGAGCATCTAGACAAGTTTAAAAAGAAAAAAAGGGTCGTTAATCAAGGTTGACTTTCGGGTTGACTTTGGTTTTCCCCGTGTGACTTTCTTAATTCGGGTCAACCGTCTAGGCCGGGTTAAGGGGGTTACAGGCATCGTGATCGCAGGTATCGACTTGAGTCGAGGTGAGGTAATATTGGGCGTGGTGCACTAGTTCAGGGTAATAGGGTGAGGACTGAACAAAATTCCTGTTGGGTTTGTGGATCGCCCGAGCATTTGAGGCAGGATTGTCCTCGTATGGCCTGAGAACCGCAGGCTCCTGCGGCTGTTGCTGCTAACTCTTGTTGGAATTGTGGATCAGCTGATCATTTGAGGTGTGATTGTCCTTTGTTGGCTGGAGGTGGTCAGTGTCGAGCACCTGTTGTTGCACCATAGAGAGGCTGTGGGCGCGGTCGTGGTAATTTCCAGTGTAGGGAGGATGGACAGAGAGCTGTAGCACATGTCGTGGTAATATCCCTGTTGAGATGTTAGATGTAGGAATGCAAGTAACTAGTTCCTTTGGTGAAACTGTGGTTACGAGGAAGTTGTACATGAGATGTCCTTTGTCTGTTCAAGGTCATGTATTTGCAGTTGATTTAATGGTATTGTGTTTCTATGGTTTTGATGTAATCCATGGGATGGATTGATTGACCGAGCATAGAGCTGTGGTTGATTTTGATGCTAAGCGAGTTACCTTGAAACTTGTTGATGATTACGAAGTAGTAATCGTAGGCGAAAATGTGAAATTCATGTCCAATGCAATTTGGCTCTCGAAGCAACTCATTTAATGGAGTTGGGTTGCGAGGCTTTCCTAGCTTATGTTATGAATCCAAGTTCGAAAGAAGTGCGTGTTCATGATATACGAGCAGTACGTGAGTTTTCGGGTGTTTTTCCGGTAGAGTTGTTCGGTTTGCCACCGAACAGAAAGGTTGAGTTTGGCATTGAGTTGTATGAAAATACAACTCCAGTGTCTATTGCTCCCTATCGAATGACACCTAAGGAGTTGAAGGAGTTAAAGAGGCAACTTCAGGAGTTGCTAGCACGAGGGTTCATTAGGCCAAGTGTTTCACCTTGAGGTGCACCAGTCTTGTTTGTAAAGAAGAAAGATGGCACGATGCGTATGTGTATAGATGGGCAACTGAACAAGTAGACGATTAAGAACAAGTATCCTTTGCCAAGGATTGATGATTTGTTTGAATAGTTTCATGGTGCTTCAGTGTTTTCTAAGATTGATTTGAGGTCTAGATATTATGAATTGAAGGTAAATGATGTGGATGTGCATAAGACAACTTTTCGTACAAGGTATAAGCATTATGAGTTTTTGGTGATGCCATTTGGTTTGACTAATGCACCGGCTGCCTTCATGGACACCATGATTTGTGTGTTTCATGTATTTTCGGATCAGTTTGTGGTTGTGTTTATTGATGATATTCTAGTGTACTCTTGTATCGAGGAGGATCATGATAAGCATTTGCATATTGTGTTGCAAGTGTTGTTGGAAAATCGGCTTTATGCCAAGTTAAGTAAGTGTGAGTTTTCGCCTAGAGAAGTTGTCTTTCTTGAGCATGTGGTGTTGGCCGAAGGTATCCGAGTTGACCCACATAAGATTGGGGCGATGATGAATTGAAAGACGCCTAAATCAGTGACGGAAGTTTGTAGTTTCCTTGGTTTGGGGGGGGGGGGTACTATCGAAGGTTTGTAGATGGTTTCTCTAAGATTGTTGCTTCGTTAATCAAGTTGTTGCAAAAGAACGTTCGTTTTGAGTGGACGGATGTTAGACAACAAGCTTTCGAGAGGTTGAAGGAAGCTTTGACGCAACCCCCTGTCTTGATTCAAACTGAATCGAGTAAGGAGTTTGTAGTTTATAGTAATGCGTCGTACGTTGGTTTAGGATGTGTGTTGATGCAAGGTGGGAAGGTTGTGGCGTATGCATCTAGGCAATTGAAGGTGCACAAGCGAAACTACCCTACTCATGACTTAGAACTTGATGCAGTTTGAAAGATTTAGAGGCATTTCCTTTATGGTGAGAAATGCATGGTATATACGAATTATAAGAGTTTGAAATATCTAACGTCTTAGAAATAGTTGAATCTTAGGCAACGAAGATGGTTGGAGTTGCTTAAAGATTACGATTTGACGATAGAGTATCATCTTGGAACTGCCAATGTTGTGGCTGATGCCTTTAGTAGAAAGGTGACTGTAGAGTTGAGGGCGATGTTTGCTCAGTTGAGTATATCGTGAGATGGTGGATTGATAGCTGAGTTACAAGTGAAACCTTCCTTGATTCAGTTGATTAAGGAGAAACAGTTGCTTGATGATTCTCTAGTGCCTTATGTCCAGGACATAGCGGATGGTAATGCAACGGATTTTTGTTTCAATGATGATGGTGTTTTGTGCTTTAAAAGTCGAATAGTTGTGTCAGAGGATGTTGAGTTGAGGCGCACTATTTTGACTGAGGCTCATAGCAATCCTTTTGCTATGCATCTTGGAAGTACTAAAATGTATCGTGGATTGAAAGATGAGCACTATTGTGTTGGGTTGAAGAAGGATGTTGTTGAATTTGTGAGCAAGTGTATGGTTTTCCAGCGTGCGAAAGCTGAGCATCAAATTCCTTCCGGGCTGTTGCAACCTTTAAGAATACCGGAATGGAAATGGGAAAGGATTACGATTGATTTTGTGTCCGGTTTGCCTTTGACCCCGTCCAAGAACAACTCTATTTGAGTGATTGTGGATCACCTTACGAAGTGTGCGCATTTCTTAGCTGTGCATACTACGTATACGTTGGATAAGCTGGCAGAGTTGTACATTGCTAAGATAGCACGTTTGCATGGTGTACCTAAATCTATAGTGTCGGATAGGGATCCGAGGTTTACAGTAAGGTTTTGGGAGTGTCTACATCAAACGTTGGGAACACGATTGAATTTCAGTACCTCGTATCATCCTAAGACAGATGGTCAGTCTGAGCGAGTTATCCAAGTTCTTAAGATATGTTGAGGTGTTGTATTATAGATTTCCAAGGTTCTTGGGAGAAGCAGTTGCCTTTGGTAGAGTTTTCCTATAATAATAGTTTTCAGGCAAGTATACAAATAGCTCCGTATGAAGCCTTGTATGGACTAAAGTGCAGAATGCCTCTTTGTTGGGCAGAGGCGGGGCAAAAGTTGTTTTCCTTGCCGAATTTTCTTAAGGGAACGACCGAGAAGGTAAAGTTTCGTTGCGATCGATTGAAGGCAGCATCGGATCATCAAAAGTCTCACGCGGATTTAAAGCGTAAGGAGATTGAATTTGCGGTAAGAGATCGTGTGTTCTTAAAGGTATCAACTTGGAAGAAGGTGATGAGGCTTCGACGTAAGGGTAAGCTTAGTCCAAGATTTATTGGACCTTATGAGGTTGTGAAGCGTGTTGGTCCTGTTGCATATCGGTTGAGGTTGCCTCCCGAGTTGGAGAAAATTCATGATGTATTTCATGTTTCGACGTTGCGAAGGTATAGATCGGATATATCGGTTGAGGTTGCCTCCTGATTTCTTGTTTTGTTTATTTATCATGCCTTAATTATAATAGCACAATGGGACTGAGGAGAGAGTTGCGATCTGGTACGATTGCTGCTGGTGGTTAGCAGGGAAATAAGGAGAACGAGGTCCTTCCTTAGGGGAATTCACCTCCTCCACCGCCTCCACCCAGGGGTGAGGAGCAAGGACATTGTGAGCAAGCTGGCATGTGTTGGGAGATTTGACGCCTCTAGTTCAGACAATGACTAGAACATTCAAGGCTGTTGTTGTTGGAGTGAAAGTGCAAACACCTACTGTTGGGCAATTGGGGTTGCCATTAGAACGCTTGCGTAGTTTGGGCGGTGTTGAATACTGTGGCTTGTCACCCGAGGCATCTGAGGCTTGGGTAGCTAGTACAATCCGGCTTTTGGATCAAATGGGGTGCAATGATGCATGTAAGTTGGGATGTGCTGTTTCGTTGCTGCAAGTTGATGCTTATAGTTGGTGGACGACTGTAACTATGGATATGGAGCCCAATGAGATGGATTGGGAGTTCTTCCAAGTTGGCTTTAAGAAGAAGTATCTAGGAGTTAGATACTTGGATGAAAAGAAGCGTGAGTTTATATCCTTAGTTCAATGTAGCATGACAGTGGCTGAACGTGAGGTTTAGTTTGTTTGATTGAGCCAGTGTGCTTCTAAGTTGGTGTCAAGTGATAGGCATCGTTGTGATCGCTTCCGATATGGCTTAGTGCAAGAAGTGAAGACTTTCATGTTGGCCTCTGATTACATAGGTTTTGATGTGTTGGTGACTTGAGCTAAGGATATTAAGCAGAGTTTAGGCTTGTCCTCTCGCGTGGGAGTATCTAGCTTGGGTAAGAGAGCTGTGGATTCTGGTCCTGGAGGTGGACAATTTAAGAGGCATCGTGATTGTAGGTATCGACCTGAGCCGAGGCGAGGTAATGTTGGGTGTGGTGCACCAGTTCAAAGTAATAGGGTAAGGTATGAGCAAAATGCCTGTTGGGTTTGTGGATCGTACGGGCATTCGAGGCGAGATTGTCCTCGTATAGCTCGAGAAGTGTAGGCTCTTGCGGCTGTGGCTGCTAACTCTTGTTGGAATTGTGGATCGGGTGATCATTTAAGGTGTGATTGTCCTTTGTTGGCTTGAGGTGGTCAGGGTCGAGCACCAGTTGTTGCACCACATAGAGGCCATGGGCGCGGTTATGGTAATTTCCAGCGTAGGGAGGATGGACAAAGAGTTGTACCACATGTTATGGCTGTGCAACCAGAGGATGGTGGTCCTGCGAGGTTGTATGCACATCGCGAGGGATACAATGACACCGATGTGATTGCAGGTACATTCACTTTGCAATCCTTGTTATTGTTATCTTTGATTGGTTTTGGATCTACGCATTCATATATTTTGAGTGAGCATGCAAATTTGCTTGATATCCCTGTTGAGATGTTAGATGTGGGAATGCAAGAAACTACTTCCTTTGGTGAAACTATGGTTCCGAGGAAGTTGTACAGGAGATGTCCTTTGTCTATTCAAGGTCATGTGTTTGTGGTTGATTTAATAGAGTTGCCTTTCTATGGTTTTGATGTAATCCTTGGGATGGATTGGTTGACCGAGCATAGAGTTGTAGTGGATTTTGATGCTAAGCGAGTTACCTTGAAACTTGCTGATGATTACGAAGTGGTAATCGTAGGCGAGAATGTAAAATTCTTGTCCAATGCAATTTTGGCTCTAGAAGAGAGTTGTTTAATGGAGTTGGGTTGTGAGGCTTTCCTAGCTTATGTGATGAATCCAAGATCAAAAGAAGTGCGTGTTCAGGATATACGTACGGTACATGAGTTTTCAGGTGTCTTTCCAGAAGAGTTGCCTAGTTTGCCATCGAACTGAGAGGTTGAGTTTGGCATTGAGTTGTATGAAAATATAACTCCAGAGTCGTTTGCTCCCTATCGAGTGGCACCTAAGGAGTTGAAGGAGTTAAAGATGCAACTTTAGGAGTTGCTAGAATGAAAGTTCATTAGGCCAAGTGTTTCACCTTGGGGTGCCCCAGTCTTTTTTATAAAGAAGAAAGATGGGGTAATGCGTATGTGTATAGATTATCGACAACTAAAGAAGTTGACGATTAAGAACAAGTATCCTTTTCCAAGGATTGATGATTTGTTTGATCAGTTTCGTGGATCTTCAATGTTTTCTAAGATTGATTTGAGGTCTGGATATTATCAATTGAAGGTAAAGGATGTGGATGTGCCAAATACAGCTTTTCGTACAAGGTACACCCATTATGAGTTTTTTGGTGATGTCGTTTGTTTTGACTAATGCACCAGTTGCCTTCATAGAGATGATGAATCTTGTGTTCCATGAATTTTTGGATCAGTTTGTGGTTATGTTTATTGCTGATATTCTTGTGTACTCTTGTACCGAGGAGGACCATGATAAGCATTTGTGAATTGTGTTGAAAGTGTTGTTGGAAATCAGCTTTATGCCAAGTTAAGTAAGTGTGAGTTTTGGCTTAGAGAAGTTGTCTTTCTTGGACATGTGGTGTCGGCCGAAGGTATCCGAGTTGACCCACATAAGATTGATACGGTGATGAATTGGAAGACGCCTAAATCAGTGACGAAAGTTTGTAGTCTCCTTGGTTTGGGGGGATACTATCAAAGGTTTGTAGATGGTTTCTCTAAGATTGTTGCTCCGTTAATCAAGTTGTTGCAAAAAAACGTTCGTTTTGAGTGGAAGGATGTTAGACAACAAACTTTCGAGTGGTTGAAGGAAGCCTTGACGCCAGCCCTAGTCTTGATTCAACCTAAATCTGGTAAGGAGTTTGTAGTTTATAGTGATGCATCGTACGTTGGTTTAGGATGTGTGTTGATGCAAGGTGTGAAGGTTGTGGCGTATGTATCTAGGCAATTGAAGGTGCACGGGCAAAACTACCCTACTCATGACTTAGAACTTGCTGCAGTTGTGTTTGCATTAAAGATTTAGAGGCATTACCTTTATAGTGAGAAGTGTATGGTTTATACGGATTATAAGAGTTTGAAGTATCTAACGTCTCAGAAAGACTTGAATCTTAGGCAACGAAGATGGCTGAAGTTTCTTAAAGATTACGATTTGATGATAGAGTATCATCCTGGAAAGGCCAATGTTGTGGCTGATTCCTTGAGTAGGAAGGTGGTTGTAGAGTTGAGGGTGATGTTTGCTCGGTTGAGTATATCGCGAGATGGTGGATTGATAGCTTAATTACAAGTGAAACCTTCCTTGATTCAGTTGATTAAGGAGAAGCAACTGCTTGATGATTCTCTAGTGCCTCATGTCCAAGACATAGTGGATGGTAATACAACAGATTTTTGTTTCAATGATGATGGTGTTTTGTGCTTTAAAAGTCAAATAGTTGTGCTAGAGGATGTTGAGTTGAGGCGCACAATTTTGACTGAGGCCCATAGCTGTCCTTTTGCTATGCATCCTGGTAGTACTAAAATGTATCGTGGATTGAAAGATGAGTACTATTGGGTTGGGTTGAAGAAGGATGTTGCTGAATTTGTGAGAAAGTGTATGGTTTTCCAGCATGTGAAAGCTGGGCATCAATTTTCTTTCGGGCTGTTGCAACCTTTAAGAATACCGGAATAGAAATGAGAAAGGATTACGATGGATTTTTTGTCCGGTACCCCCTTGACCCCATCCAAGAACAACTCCATTTGGGTGATTGTGGTTTGCCTTACGAAGTGTGCACATTTCTTAGCTGTGCATACTACGTATACATTGGATAAGTTGGTGGAGATGTACATTGCTGAGATAGTGTGTTTTCATGGTGTACCTAAATCTATAGTGTCACATAGGGATCCGAGGTTTACAACAAGGTTTTAGGAGTGTCTACATCAAGCGTTAGGTACGGATTGCATTTTAGTACCTCGTATCATCCTTAGACAGATGGCCAGTCTGAGCGAGTTATCCAAGTGCTTGAGGATATGTTGAGGTGTTGTATTATAGATTTCCAAGGTTCTTGGGAGAAGCTTTTGCCTTTGGTAGAGTTTTCCTATAATAATAGTTTTCAGGCAAATATACAAATGGCGCCGTATGAAGCCTTGTATGGAAGAAAGTGCAGAATGCCTCTTTGTTGGCGGAGGCGGGGCAAAAGTTGGTTTCCTTTCCGGATTTGCTTAAGGGAACGATCGAGAAGGTAAAGTTTATTTGCGATCGGTTGAAGGCAGCATCGGATCATCAAAAGTCTCACGCGGATTTAAAGCGTAAGGAGATTGAATTTGCGATAAGAGATCGTGTGTTCTTAAAGGTATCGCCTTGGAAGAAGGTGATGAGGTTTGGACGTAAGGGTAAGCTTAGACCAAGGTTTATTGGACCTTATGAGGTTGTGGAGCGTGTTGGTCCTGTTGCATATCGGTTGAGGTTGCCTCCCGAGTTGGAGAAAATTCATGATGTATTTCATGTTTCGACGTTGCGAAGGTATAGATCGGATCTGTCTCATGTTATGCCTGTTGAAGAGAATGAGTTGAATCCAGATTTATCTTATGATGAGGAACCGGTTGGGATTCTTGATTTTAGTATAAAAAGTTCTTTGCGGTAAGACGATTAAACTTGTGAAGGTGTTGTGGCGACATCGTGGAGTTGAGGAGGTCACATAGGAAAGCAAGACGAATATGTTGAAACAGTTTCTGCACCTTTTTCCTTCAAGTAAAATTTTGAGGACAAAATTTCCTCAGTGGGGTAGAGTTGTAACGCACTGGTTTTGGGCCTAGAGGTTTTAAAGGCGATTTAGGGTTCGATGAATCTAGATTAGAGATTTGGGTCAGTTCAGAGTTGGTTCAAGGAAGACTTGATTCGGGATGTGATAAAATTATGCGAAATTTTCTAAAATCCTATTTAAATATATATTGAGGGAAAGTGAAGTCAATTTTGGAAAATGATATTTGAAAAGTCAACATTTTGGTTTGGTGACCAAAACATAAAAATTGAAAGTTCTGTTTTAATGGCTAAATTGAAGAGGGCCAAAACTTAGAATCTTTAGGGAGCTATTACACCAAGGTGGTATCAACTATTCCCTTGATTTTGTGGTTTAAATGATTTAATAAAAGAGTTTTATTAAAAGAGATTTTTAAAAGGCTAATCATTTTCTCACGTAACTACTTTCCTCTTAAACTTTTCTCTCAACTTTCCCAACAGCTAAACTCTATTTTCATCACTAAAATCTCTAGAGATTTATCTAATGCCATATACTTTTGATTCCTAAACGATTCTTATGGATTTCTACAACAATTAGCTAAAGTTTTCTTGAAAGATTTCATCAAAATTATTGCAATTCAAGGGGAAAGCTTGTGTTAGAGGTGATCTTTCTTTTCTCTCCTCTAATCAAGGTTCTGTATTGAAATTTCCAAGTCTTTGGTTCTCTAGATTTGTTTAATAACAAGATTTTGTAATTCAATTGATGAAAATTGCTAAATTAAGCTTTATAATATGATTTTTCAAGATTTTCGTTATGGTACTGTCACTACAGCAAAACAAGTCTATAGCAGCGTTTTTTAAAAACTCTCCCGACGCTAAGGAAATCGCCACAAGATGTGCCGTTGAATCCAGCACCGCAATAGTTCGCAGCGTTTGTGCACAAACACGCTGCAAACTGTTAAGATATATAGCAGCGTTTGATTTTCAAAACGCCACCAAAAGTTTTGGTCTATAGCGGCGCGTATGGACAAACGCCGCAAAAAAACTGTTTCTTAGCGGCATTTGTGCTGACAAAAACCGTGAAAAACCTGTTTTTTGTGGCACTTGTATTTAAAAATGCCGCAAATAACTGTTCTTTAGTGGCGTTTGTATTTTCAAACGCCGCAAATAAATGTTCTTTAGAGGCGTTTGTACGTACAAATGCCGCGAATAACACCATTTTTCCAAAAAAAAATCAAATATAATAATTTAAATGCATTCACCAATTTTCACAATTTTAATCCACATTCCTTCTCTCAAATAAATCAATTAATGGTCGGAACGATCAAAACTATACATTTTAAATAACTTCCAACATTATAAAGGGTGGAATCTTCAAACGCTGCTTTAGGATCATCTTCTCTTCCTTTGAATGCGAACAAGTCATCCAACTATGAAAGCTTATGATTCTTCTTTCTCCAATTTCTTTTCTATATGAAAATAAAAAAAAATTCCCATGTATAATCAAAATATTAGCCGAGAAAACCTTGAAAATTGATTTCATGTACAAGTCAAAATTTACTAGGATGGAATTCAAAACATTAACAGTGACCTCTTGCAGGGTCAGTGTCCAAGAGTATTTCTCCATATCAAGACTTGTACATAAAATCTAGCACCATCAACAACATCCAATACTAGAAGTATTTATGGGAAGTTCAACATTAGTTTAGTGACTGATTGAACATCTATTTCTGAACTCTTTCAATTTCTAAACTTGTTGCTACCTAAAATCTTTCACTACTACGTTTCTAAGAAAATGTCAAGAAGTTTCAGGTGAATGCAAGCTCCTGACAAGGGAAACAAACCGAACTTACAACAAGCCCATCATTAAGCATTTAAGTAGCATCTTACCTTGCATCCACAAGGTACACAGTGCATTCATAATGAATCTAATCTCATTTTTTCCCTTCTTTTATATGTCCGGCGTTTGCACCCGATTCCATAGAGCATAGTTTGCTCCTCCTTACCTTTACATCATTAAAAAACTAAATAATAATATAATTTCTATCAATTTTATATCTTTATGTGACCAGAATCATGTAAACTAAGATCTACCTAAAGCTTAAAAAGCACACAAGACAAATCTCCATTCATAGACATACACAGAGAAGTCAGCAGAAGTAGAAGCAAAACGCAGAGCGTTTGTATCCAAGCAAACACTCCATACTGCATCCTTGTGTCCTTCAAAGGTTCCTATTTAATCTCCACTTTCTCCATTCCTCAGCATGGGACTGGAATCTAAACCAGACAATTAAAACCCCATTTATATAAAGCATAAGATCAACATCAAATTATCCCTCTAGTGTTCGATATGCATATCAATACTAGTTCTTTTTTTGATCAAAATATCAATACTAGTTCTATGGGGAAATACAGTCTCAACATTGATAATGATAATATATACCCACCATTTACATACCTATATAAAGACTTATAAAATGAAATCTTATCAAAGAAATATAAACAATAAGTGATTACCCTTGCTTGCACTGATGAGAAAAAAACCATCTGGAGTGACAGGACTGTAAAACAGATCCACGACCGGACGTGAATGGCCACGACATATAAGTGAGAAAGCAACTTTTTTCTTATCCATTTACTTTTCTTTACTAAAAAATCAAACACAAATAAGAAGAAAAAAACAATCCTTGCTTAATCTCTAACGAATCTACACAAACCCAAAGAATAAAACACATAACTTGAACTTAATTTTTCCTGGGTACTTTTCTGAATCAGAATATACAGGTGGGAAAGACACTATGATTAGTGAGATTTGGGAATTGATTGCGTTAGTCCACACATCCTAACCCTGAGCTCTGAGCAAGACGATGATTGGTGATGAAAAAATAAGAAAAACACAAAAAAAAAATCAGCTAAGGTTTGAGGGACGACCAGGCCTGACGGACGATCGACGGGGAGGAGGAGCACGACGACGAGAGAGAGAGAATGAACCTACTGCGGCGAGGAGGACAAGCATGGCGACCAGCCCATGAGTTTTAGGGATTTTTCACGATTTTGATTTGGGGATGGTGAAGTTACATTGAGTTAAAATCAGTCAAATTAAAACGGTGCACTTTACCTATAGCGTCGTTTTGACCAAAAACGCCACTAAAGGACGATCTATTAGGGCGTTTACAGGAAGAATGCCACTAAAGAACGAAACATATTGCTGCGTTTGTGCCAAAACGCCACTAAAGAATGATCTTTTGCGAAATTTACAAGAAAAAACTCCACTATATGTAATACTATAGCGTCGTTTTCACACAAAATGCCTCAAATTTTGTCATTTGTGGTATTTTTCCTATAAAATGCCGCGAGATGTACAATATTAGCGGCGTTTTTTTTTTACAAAACGCCGCAAAAAGCGCAACTATATACCAAGCTTCGTGCAGTGTGTTTTGATTGTTTTGAGGCTTATTTTAATCATAATTTGGATGTTAAATGATGTGGAAATAAAAGTTTTATGAATGTAATCTCGAAATGAGATGGATCTCTAATTATCATATTGTTAGATTTTGGGTTTTTGAGGTGTTAGCATGAAATCTGAGTTGCTGGAGGTATAAGGATGTAATTAGGTTGATTTTGGATGTTGATTGACGTTTAAAATGAGATGTAAGTGTTAGGTTATGGCTGGGCTGAGTTTAAAGAGCTGTCTAAGGTGGTTTCGGATGAGCTTTTTGGTGTTTTTGGGCAGAGCAGTGAGATTGTTTAAGTTGTTGGTGATTTTCATGCCTTATGATGCATTAATCCTCTATTCTTGTTTGGTATAAATATGGGAGAACACTTCGGAAGCAATCGATGAAGTTCTGGGGGGCTTCGAATGCTTAGTTTCGCGTCAACGAATCTTGGTTTCGAGAGTCGGTGAGCGAGAACGTGTTTTCCAGCCTTGAAACACTTAAAAGGTGGTTTTGGAAACTTAGTGTAAGCTTGAAACGCTTTACTAAGTTTGGAAGTAAGTAAAAGGATTTTCTCCCTCGGATTGTGCTATTATGAGTTTGTTGATGCACTTGATTTTTAATGCATGTTACCTACTGTTTAAACAATGATTTAAAGTAAGCGAATTGATGTTTTTAATGCTATGTTGATGAATGATGCACATGGTAAGTGATCCTTGTAAGTATATGCCTATACTTGTATATTGAAGCATGGTTTGATGCTTGTAAATGTGGTTTATTGGTAATGCTTTGAAAACAGTGATGTTTATGCTAAATGTGAATTATATTGGCAAGTGATGATGTAGAAATGGTTTATAAATGAAATCGGATATAGTTAGTCGGCTATAGGATTGAGTGCACTATAAACAAGTCGCCTTGGATGTTGAGGGGTTTATACGGTGTACCGAATACTCCATCCAAGCACCCTAACGATTGAGAAAATTGAGTTGTGTCCCGTCTCTCGTTAGTGGGATTATACATCTTATAACACCCCCTTCTCGGCCTGGTCGAGAACCGAGTCGGAAGGTGCTACCGATGAACAATACGATAATCGATGCGATAAAATTTCATTTCATAAACAACATATTATCAATGTTATTCTAATCATTTAGGACCAATTCTTAACTATTACAAGTTTTAGAGACTAAACTGTAAATCCGATAAAATAGACGTCCTTCGATGCAATTGATTATACCTTAATGAAATTCAATACAATATTAACAAGCTTGTAAATTTTCATACTATTCGAAATTCATTTACTCATCCAATTGAATCATCTTAATTTCAGAGACCAATCTATAAACAATGTAAACTTTCAATCTATGTCTATTTACCAACTTAACTAACCCTGTATCAAAACACCTTTAGGCTGTTTCGATACGGGTGCACGATGGTCAAGCTTGGTTGACTTTACCCATTACCCGTATCGATACAGGTAAGCCATGTTCCGATACGAGTTGACTTCCATTGACTTGGACTTTGACCCATTCCGATATAGGCTAGGCCCGTATCGAAACAGAGAATTCCAGTAGCTAAACGTTTCGATACACTTCCAAACCGTATCGATACGCCCTGTTCTTTAGGTTCAATTATGCTTAACTGCATTGATACGCCATTACCCCTATCGATACGGCCTAACCTGTAATGATAGATTTTTGATAGTTTTTAATTGAATTGGCCTACCAAACGATGTTCAAATGCAATGAAACTTTACACACAATATTTCAATGCTATAAACTACTGACATGCCAAATTTCATGATCATATGAATACGTTTATTATATCTTCACCTATGTGAGCCATATATGCCATTTTTACCAACTTTTAGCTAAACCAAAAGTCACTTTAGGGCCTTAAATAGCATTGCAACATAAACACATTGCAAGCATACCAAAATGGGCTCAAAAGACTAGTTCAACTACTTTGCCACCTTCCAAGAAGTTCATAAGTTCAGTATACATTATTGTGGCTTGTAGTGACTTGTCTTGCTACGGCTTATTCGATCTTCTACGATGATCGATTCCTTAACCTGAAATGCATGAGATGAGACACATTAGGCATACTTTACCTAGTGAGGTAGTCATATACAATGTAAATATCAATGAGTAATGTATGTACATATTCTCATGCTTTTCAATATCAGTGTCATGTTTCAATGTACAATGTTTACACATCAAAATCATTATTAACCCTTGGATTGAATCAAGTTAGTGGATACGTGAATTCCTATGCCTCACCAAATAATTACGTGGTCTAGTCCCTCCGCCTCGCCAATATGACCAATACCAAAACACATCCCTCCGCCTTGCCAAATCAATATAGGTCGTAGCCTTAGGACCACAGTCTACCCGTACACTGAGCTCATGAATTCTATGGTATGCCAATTGTATCCAATGTCCATTCAAATCCAAGGTTTCAATGATAATTCCGATGACAAATGACTTCAATGTTATCAATAGTAAACATGTCTCATTATCAATATTTCATAATTTCAATGTTAATGTCAATGTCAATATCCTATGGTTTATTTACAATGTTTCAATAACAATAACTATATCGATGACAATGCACGGTGACGATGCCAATAACTATGTCTGATATTCATTACCAACTTATCGTTGCTTACCAATAGTTCCGTTTAAAAATCTGATGCAACTACCTTAAAAGAAATGTTAGCTATTTGATCGAAACCAACAATAATGATTTCGGGAAGGCTCCTAGCCTAATCCCGAGACTCCGACTACACTCACCTTAAAATCTGATGCTCTTACGGCACTTGGATGACAACGCCCTTTCCTCTAGCTTTCGATGGAGATGGCAAAACCTCTCTCTCCACTTCTTGAGCTAGAAAATCAATAGGAACTTGTTAAAAACATGATTATGATATCGTATTTGCAATAACGATATCAAAATTGATGTTCGACTTTAATATAAACAACAACGATGGATTATCCATGGATGGTCAAAACCCTAGCTTGAGATTAAACTTGATATATCCATGGAATCCAATGATTGATTGAGGAATATTGCTTACCCGAACGACAACAACGATTCGATATCAATAAATCAAAGAAAATTTAAGCTAAAGCTTGCTCTCTAATGGAGGTGCTAGCTTGGAGGAAGATGATGAAGACAAGCGAGGTGTTTGCTTACTAAAGTCTCGGGTAAGTTTAGTTTGCTTATTTCTTTGCTATGTATGTCTTTAAGCAATTTAGCTTTCCTTCATATGAAGGAAAGCTCCCAGACTATCCACGTAGGTGGGATTTTAATTAATGAGGGGTTAATTGCAAGATTAGTCCCTCAACTCCCACTATACTATGATTTTGCCCTCAAACTTGCAATTTCCTCAATTTAGTCACGAATTAGGTTTTGATATTATTCGATAGGGTCCAACGACAATGATTTAACTAAATTAGAGCCCAATATCAAATAATTAACAAGCTGAAACTATATTTATACTTTATCGATATGAGGTTTCTGATCACTGGAACCCAATTTCGATTAGACCGAATTTTGGGGTGTTACACATCTATCGATGGGTGGTGTTGAGGGGTTGTAGGGTACCGAAAACTCCACCACAGGTGTCAATACGGTGGAGGGTAGATTCCATGTGTGAACCTTGAGATGTCGGTGAGAATGTATGAAGTGCTAGGACAACATTTGGGAATCCGTGTATCCGATGTGGTTTTGAGAAATGAACATGTTGATGATCACTTGTGAGCCAATATAATTGATGATGTATTATGATTTGGTTAATGATGCATATTATGTAATGCATGTTTTACTCTTCAAAATTTTCATAAGTAGCTATGCATGGGAAGGCTTAAGTTGAGTGTTAGCAATGAATTTGCTGTTGAGTTCATAATACATGATGCATGTTGTTTAACATGTTGTTTTTTATTGAGGAAAGTGCATGGTTTTTTTAAAAAAGGGGCATGATTGTTTTACAAAGGATGTTTAGTAAATTGAAATGTGATTTCAATGTGAAGATGAAAATGGTTTTCGTGCATTGATGGTGTTTTGTTTTTTAGCGTCCTCACTAAGTCTTGTGTGCTTACGCTCTCGTTTGTCCATCACTGCAGATAGTTGAGGTTTGGAGGCAGCAAGAGGCAAGGGAATTCCAAGAGAATTTGCTTTTGAAAGCATGTTTCGATTTAGACTAAAGTAGTAAGAGCAATGGGGGATTCATTGTGTTTTGGGAGATTTGTGTAAACTCCCTATTCGAGCATGTTTTTAATGTTGTTTTGGACATGTAATGGCCTTTCGTTATTGGTTTGTGCCTTGTAATGCATTTTGGTATCTTGCTTGGCTTGTTTGATAGCTTGCATGCCTATAGTTTATCTTTGATGCAATTAGCCATGCTATGATGTTGATTATGCCATGAATGATTGGAAATTGATGTTTTTTTTGAAGAATGGAAATTGATGTTTAAATATGTTGTATGCATGTTGGAAACTGTTGAGTGGATCGAAAGATCGATAAGAACCAAGAGGGGGGGTGAATTAGAAATTTAAAGTTTGTGTGGTGGAAATTGCAAATTAAAAAGATTGACAAGGGATTTTAGAGTGGTTCAAGTTCCAAATGAACTCTACATCCACTACCTTAGCTTCACTAAGGATTTGCAACAATTCCACAAATTGCTCTTCCCCTTTTCTAGGCTAAGGAGGCAACCCTTACAATTTCAGTTAAATTTTCTACCCAAAATTTAACCCAATCCTCACAACAAGGTAACAAAGAATTTGATGGCTAATAGAGTAGCTCTCAATACAAATTGTAGCCCAATTACAAGCACTCAACCCAATTGAACAAGATAAGAATGAAAATTACAATTGGGGTTTCTAGACAATATGGGATTTTTGCACAATTGCTTGGATTTAATGTTTGGATGTTTTCTTGATGATCAATAGTTGTTGCTGGAGCTTTTGGATTTCTCTTTTATACCTTCTCATTGATTTCTAGCCGTTTGGGTGGTTGGGAACATAAATGGAGCCGTTGGAACCCTCTCTTACCACCATAAATGCACTTCTGCAGCTATGCGTATCGGTACGCGGGGAGGTGTATCGATACCTGTCTCAGAAAAGAAAGAGTCGTTGTGTGCAATAAATAAGGGGTATCGATACGCGCGTAAGCGTATCGGTACGGGGTATCAAAACGGTAAAGGCCGTATCGATACCTTTTACTCAACTTAGCTCACTGTCGATTTCCGTATCGGTATGCGGGTTTGGCGTTTCGATACGGGTCAACGACCATTTAAAAATTGGTTACCAACCAACTGACACCAACGGTCATAAAATTTAAACCGACTTATATTTAAAAAAATTATTAAGGCCGTATTGATACGAGGGTTTGCCGTATCGGTACGCCATTCAAACTCTTTAAACTTTAACACAGGGGCGTATCGATACGAGTGTTTGCCGTATCGATACGTGTTCCTCCAGTAGCCAACTTTGGTAAAAAGGTATCAATACGCTTGGGAGTGTATCGATACACCTAAACGTTTTTCAATACTTTGGCCTTGGAACTCTTAGAAAATATTTTGAGTTTGAGTTTTTCAAATCATTTTTAAAGAGTTGGTGATTTAAAACTTATTAAGGGACTTACAAAAACAATTTTAAGTTTTTTCAAATTGATCGTTAAAGATCTAATTATATCAAAATCAAATATAGGTTTTACAATCTCCTTCTTTTTGATATAACAAAACTAAAACTTAAAATTTTTGACTTTTTGAAAAATCTTTACAAAGTTAACTCCCCCTTAATATAAGCTTGGTAACCTTTGAGTTAAAATCAAAATATTTGAAGTGTTGAGCTAGTGTCTCTCCCCCTTTTTGTTAGATAAAAAATATTGAGACAATTAAGTGCATAAACATAGGCAAAGGTATAAAGAAGCAACATTTATTATTGATCATAGCATCAAACTTAAAATCCAAACAAAAACAGAAAATCAAAGCATATGTTTAAACATAAAGCAAACTTAATCCTAAGAACATAAATCAAAGGTGCATAAAAAGAAAATCCTAAATGATATGCATGAGATGCAAGAAGAAACGTCTAGGCATCGTCTTCGTCGTCTTCATCATCAACTCCCATTGGCTCATTATCCCGCATGCTATTGTGCCACTCATCATGGAAAGCGGAGATGGAAATATTCAAAGAATGGTGACCGCTTTCAAGAGATGTGAGGCGATTCTCCATACCCGTCATCCTTGTATCAAAAGTTGTTTCAAGGGAAGTAAGACGAGTGTTCATGTCCATGCGCAACCCGATAAATTGCTCATTGAGGTAAGTCATGAGAGCATCCATGGAGGGTTGTGGGACTTGAGGAGCTTGAGGAGCTTGAGGTTCTTCAAATACAGCGGTGGCCTCGGGTGGTAGCTCGGCAAGACGTACCCATTCACCATTAAAATATTGGAACTTTGCCCGTACAAGAGATCGCTCATCAATGGGATCGGTGAGGGGAGTTGGGTAGTCAAAAGAGCAATCAATATCCTTTTTAACAAAGAAATAACTTAAGGCCGTACCATATGTAAAGGAGGTGACGAGAGTTGTGTGACGATTTTGCACAAGGTAGACGATCTCCGCGAACATGAGTCGAGCAAGATTTGGGTGCTTTCGCTCACGGAAGTAATGGATCCAAAAATCATCCACTTGACGGATGGTGGAATATTTTCCTCCGGAGGGACGAAACCACCAAGACACCATCAAATGTAAGATCCGGTCTTGAGCATTTAGGGCTGTGACGGATCCACTAAGAACATGCCCCAAAGCATGCTCATCGTCAAGGCCTTCATCCTCTAATTTAAAAACTTCACAAATGGATTTGACATCAAGGATGATTTTCTTTCCCATGAGATAAGAGCTAATGGCAACAACTTCCCCATTACGAGTAATACATTTGGCATTAGTGTAGAAAATCAAAACCAAAAGACGATAATAAAAACCGGGAATAGATATGAAATCTATGAAATTCCAACGTCGAAACAAAGGAAGATATTCAAACTTAAAACGCTCCGAGTCGAGAAAAGGAACGAATATTACCCTTTCGGAACGAATCTTGTAATTCTCGAATTGCCGAAAATAAGTTAGACCCGTGGGACTTTCAAAGGATTGCTCATAGATGGTTGAGTAGTTCGGACGAGCAATCGCTCCAAGGGTGGATGATTCACCGGTTTGAGAAACCCTTGTACGCTTCCTCGATGATTCCTTTGGTGCCATGATCTAAAAGAGAAATTATGCAAAAGGATTTCTTCAATTTTGAGTAAAAACCAAGGTAAAAAAAATTTTAAGTAAAATTTGAAGAAAAATTTTGAAGAACAAAAGTTTTAAAAAAAGATGAAACAAAAAAAAATTTAAAAAAGAAAAAGAAAGAAAAGATCACCTTGATAGAAACTTGAGAGATTGAAGAGAATTCTAGCACAATTGAGATGAGAGAGAGCTCAAAGCTTTGCTTGATTGAAAAACTCTTTTAGATTTGAGTTGAGGTGTGAAAAATATGAAGCAGGAAGAGCCTTTTTATAGGCAAAAACGGCTAGGGTTTTTAGGTTTTGAAGAGTTTTAATTTTGGTAAAAGTTGAACACATTAAAAGCCAAATTTAAAGTTGTCTACGCAATCGAGTATCGATACGCCTGAGGGTGTATCGATACGGGGGTATAATCGTCATTTCTGCAAAAATGCCCGTTGGAGAGTCGTATCGAAACGGATGAGGTCCGTATCGAAATGACTCGTATCGATACGAGTTTAATCGTATCGATACCTGTGTAAGCGAAATAAATTCTGGGAAACAGAATGAAGAACACGTATCGATACGCGTAGATTCGTATCGATACCGTATGCCCAGAAATGCATATTTGGTTCTAAGAACAACCATAGGCTCGAATTTAACATTTCCTAAAAGTATGCAAATGATGAATGAGCAGTTCTAAGCATATTTTAATAGAAGCATACTCCCCCTAACTATAGGCATGGATGAAATTAGGAGTCTAAACACATAAACATGGCATTTCACAAGATCAAGAAAAATTAAGCACAAAAGAGGTCCTAAAAGGTCAAGATAGGCTAGCTAGACCTAACTCTCTCCTAAGGGACCAAAAACGCTCTTTGTCTAAAGGTTTTGTAAATATGTCCACTAATTGATTTAAGGTGTCTACATACTCTATAACCACATCTTCTTTAAGGACATGATCTCTAATGAAATGATGCCTTATCTCTATGTGTTTGGTTCTAGAGTGTTGGATGGGATTTTTTGTTAGGCATATTGCACTAGTGTTGTCACATTTTAGGGGTATGGTTTCAACTTTAATTCCATAATCTAAGAGTTGTTGCTTCATCCAAAGGACTTGAGCACAACAACTCCCTAAGGATATGTACTCGGCTTCGGTGGTAGATAAGGCTACACTATTTTGTTTCTTAGAGAACCAAGATATGAGCATACTACCTAGGAATTGACAAGTTCCCGAAGTACTTTTCCTATCGATTTTGCAACCCCCATAATCCGCATCCGAATAAGCATGGAGGTTGAAGGTAGAGTCTCAAGGGTACCAAAGACCTAAACAAGGAGTATCTCTAAGGTACCTAAAGATTCTCTTAACGGCTATAAGGTGAGACTCTCTAGGACTACCTTGAAACTTAGCACACAAGCAAACACTAAACAATATATTTGGTCTACTTGCGGTAAGGTAAAGCAATGATCCAATCATAGAACGATAAAGCTTAGAGTCAACACACTTACCTCCTTCATCTTTGTCAAGCTTTGTAGATGAGCTCATAGGCGTGGCTTGAGGCTTTGCATTCTCCAAGCCAAACTTCTTGAGCATATCCTTTATGTATTTTGCTTGGTTGATGAAGGTGCCATCCTTCTTTTGCTTGATTTGGAGTCCCAAAAAGAATGAGAGCTCCCCCATCTTGCTAATCTCAAATTCACCTTGCATTAACTTAGCAAACTCTTGACAATGACATTCATTAGTAGAACCAGAAATAATATCATCAACATAAATTTGAACTACTAAGATGTCATTTTTATACATTTTTATAAAAAGGGTAGTGTCCACCTTACCTTTTTCAAATCCTTTTTCAATTAAAAAGTTTGAAAGTCTTTCATACGAAGCTCTAGGAGCTTGTTTTAAACCATAAAGAGCTTTGGTAAGTTTGAAAACATGATTTGGAAATTTTGAGTCTTCAAAGCCCGGTGGTTGTTCCATATACACTTCTTCATTTATAAAACCATTTAAAAATGCGCTTTTAACGTCCATTTGAAAAAGCTTGAAATTATGATAACATGCATATGCAAGCAACATCTTAATGGCTTCCATTCTAGCTACGGGTGCATAGGTTTCATCAAAATCTATTCCCTCTTCTTGAGTGTAACCTTGTGCTACTAGTATAACTTTATTTCTTACAATGTTACCACTCTCATCTAGCTTGTTCCTAAAGACCCATTTAGTTCCTATTGTAGATTGATTACTAGGCCTATCAACTAATGTCTAAACATTACTTCTCTCAAATTGATTTAACTCTTCTTGCATAGCCATAATCCAAAAGTCATCTTTCAATGCTTCTTTAATATTCTTAGGCTCTATGCATGAGATAAATGCAACATGATTCATTAATCTAAGAGAAGATCGAGTGGTTACCCCCTTGGATGGATCACCCAAGATTTCACCATCTTTGACATAGTTCAACTCCCTTGGGTAGCTCACTTCCTTTTCCTGAAGAGCCAAGTCCTTCAAGGCTTCAAGAGGTGGATCTTGTGTGTCCTCTTCTTTTGTTGGAATCTCATCCTCCTTTGAAGTTTGTCCTCCATCAAAGGCATTTATGATTCCTACATCATCATCATCACAAGAATCCTTCCTAGGAAGGAGGTTATCATCGAATACAACATGAATAGATTCTTCTACTACTAAAGTTCTTTTATTAAATACTCGATAGGCTTTAGAGGTTAAAGAGTAACCTATGAAAATAGCTTCTTCACTTTTTGCATCAAATTTACCTAAGTTGTCTTTTCCATTATTTAAAACAAAACACTTGCAACCAAAAGGGTGAAAATAGCTAATGTTAGGCTTTTTAGATTTTAAAATCTCATAAGGTGTTTTCTTTAAAATTGGCCTAATCATTACTCGATTTACAATATAGCAAGCGGTGTTTGTGGCTTCCGCCCAAAAATATTTAGGTAAATTGTTTTCACAAAGCATAGTTCTAGCCATTTCTTGCAAAGTTCTATTTTTCCTCTCAACTACCCCATTTTGTTGAGGAGTTCGAGGAGCCGAAAAATTATGGCTAATACTATTTTCATTTAAGAAATCTTCAAACCCCAAATTTTGAAACTCGGTTCCATGATCACTTCTAATATGTAAAATTTTAAGTTCAATATCATTTTGGGTTAATTTTGAAAATGTGATGAATTTTTCCAAAGCCTCGTCTTTAGTACTTAAAAATAGAACCCAAGTAAATCTTTAATGTGGCCTTTGGAGTTGTCACCAAATGTCACTACTCCTCCACTTTTTGGCTTTAGATCCATGAATCTACTCTTGTCTCCGGTCATATGCCTTGAGCATCCACTATCAAGGTACCATGAGTTTTGACTTTGTGCTTTGGCCTTGTAGCAATGCTCCCCCCTACAAACAAAGATATTAAGCTTTTGTTTTTGGTACCCAAATCATTTTGGGTCCATGAGTGTTAGCTCCCAAAACCTTGGTTCCCTTAGGAATCCAAGATGACATAGCAATAACATTGTTAGATTTTACAAGTTCCTTAGGAACCCATACACTTCTAATTCTTTTAGCCCTACTATGTCTAGGATAGCTACCTTGTTTGTAGTAGTTAGTCTTTTTCTTAGGTTGGTGTGTTCTTGAGGATTCACCTATTTCATGCTTGACACTACCAACATTTTTCAATGACTTTTTGAGCTCATTTAGCTCATCCAACACCTTTTGGTGTTCGCTATTACATTGAGACAAAAGATTATTAAGGTCAACATTTTCATCTTGAAAGAATTTTAGTTCATCTTTTAACCCTAATATCTTTTTCTCAAATTTTGAATTAGCTTGAGTTAGTGAGTCATTTTTCTCATTTAGTTCCAAAATAATCTTTTTGTTCCTAATGACCGACTCTTTATATTTCTCAACTAATTCATCATAGACCTCTTGTAACTCATCATATGCATCATTCAATTCTTCATATGTAAAATCTAAAGTAGATGAGTTAGAGGTTACCATAGAGGAATCTTCCTCAAGTGCCATGAGGCAAAGGTTAGCCACTTCTTATTCGTCATCCTCCGATGACTCCTCATCACTCCAAGTAGCAAGCTTGGCTTTGAGCTTCTTCTTCTTCTCAAAGCCCTTCTTCTTGAGTTGAGGGCACTCCGAACGTATGTGGCCAGGTTGTTTGCACTCAAAGCAAATGATAGGATCCCTTCCTTCTTCTTTGTTCTTGCTTTTGAAGTCCATCTTTCTTTGGATTTTTCTTCCCCGGTTGGACCTCATAAAACGTGAGAATCGTTTGGCTATCATAGCCAATTCTTCGAGTTCATCCTCCTCACTAGATGAGCTCTCTTCATGTAATGAAGCTTTGAGAGCTATTCCCATCTTTTTCTTCTTCTCAACCTCAAGCTTCTCTACCCTTTTCTCTTCTTTCTTCTTCTCTTCTTCCCTTCCTTGCTTCATGATCTCATGAGTAAGAAGAGAACCCACAAGCTCATCAAGCTTTAAAGTTTTCAAATTCTTAGCTTCAATGATAGCTGTTCTCTTCCCATCCCAAGACTCGGGAAGTGAATAGAGTAGCTTCCGGACAAGCTTGTCTTCCGGTATGATTTCTCCAAAACCCTTGAGCCCATTGACAATAGTGGAGAAACGATCAAACATTTTGGATACCGTCTCATCGGGATCCATCTTGAAATTCTCATAACTAAGATTGAGAATTCCAATCTTAGTTTCTTTAACATCGTTGGTGCCCTCGTAGGTAGTCTCAAGAGTGTCCCACACTACTTTGGCACTCTCGATGGATGAGACCTTAGAATAGATGTCCGGACCGAAAGAACAAAAGAGCATGTGGAGAGCTTTATCATTGACTTGAATCTTTTTCCTTTCTTCTTCACTCATCTCCATCTTTTTCTTCAAGACCATCTTCCCTTCACCATCTTGCTTCAATGGAATATAAGGGCCATCTTCAATGACATCCCACACTAGGTAGTCATTTGACTTGATGAAGAGACGCATTCTATTCTTCCAAAAAGAATAGTTATCACCATTAAAGAAGGGAGGCTTTGTAGTGGATTGAGACTCGCACATGCCCGAACCGGAGGTTGTAGCCATCTCTTGATATATGATGATCACACTCTTCCAAGGAACTCCTCTTGTGGTTGTTAATCCTCAAAGAGGTAAGCTATGATACCAATTTTTGAGTGGATCGAAAGATCGATATGAACCAAGAGGGGGTGAATTGGAAATTTAAAGTTTGTGTGGTGAAAATTGCAAATTAAAAAGATTGACAAGGGATTTTAGTGTGGTTCAAGTTCCAAATGAACTCTAAACCCACTACCTTAGCTTCACTAAGGATTTGCAACAATTCCACTAATTGCTCTTCCTCTTTTCTAGGCTAAGGAGGAAACCCTTACAATTTCGGTTAAATTTTCTACCCAAAATTTAACCCAATCCCCACAACAAGGTAACAAAGAATTTGATGGCTAATAGAGTATCTCTCAATACAAATTGTAGCCCAATTACAAGCACTCAACCCAATTGAACAAGATAAGAATGAAAATTACAATTGGGGTTTCTAGACAATATAGGATTTTTGCACAATTGCTTGGATTTGATGTATGGATGTTTTCTTGATGATCAATAGTTGTTGCTGGAGCTTTTGGATGTCTCTTTTATACCTTCTCATTGATTTCTAGCCGTTTGGGTGGTTGGGAACATAAATGGAGCCGTTGGAACCCTCTCTTACCACCATAAATGCACTTCTACAGCTATGCGTATCGGTACACGGGGAGGTGTATCGATACCTGTCTCAGAAAAGAAAGAGCCGTTGTGTTCAATAAATAAGGGGTATCGATACGCGCGTAAGCGTATCAGTACGGGGTATCGAAACGGTAGAGGCCGTATCGATACCTTTTTCTCAACTTAGCTCACTTTTGATTTCCGTATCGGTACGTGGGTTTGGCGTATCGATACGGGTCAACGACCATTTAAAAATTGGTTACCAACCAACTGACACCAACGGTCATAAAATTTAAACTGACTTATATTTAAAAAAATTATTAAGGCCGTATCGGTACGAGGGTTTGCCGTATCGGTACGCCATTCAAACTCTTTAGACTTTAACACATGGGCGTATCGATACGAGGGTTTGCCGTATTGATACGTGTTCCTCCAGTAGCGAACTTTGGTGAAAAGGTATCAATACGCTTGGGAGTGTATCGATACACCTGAACGTTTTTCAATAGTTTGGCCTTGGAACTCTTAGAAAATATTTTGAGTTTGAGTTTTTCAAATCATTTTTAAAGAGTTGGTGATTTAAAACTTATTAAGGGACTTACAAAAACAATTTTAAGTTTTTCAAATTGATCCTTAAAGATCTAATTATATCAAAATCAAACATAGGTTTTACAAAAACATATTGGAATGGTTTAGTATGGATTAAAGTGTGAAGAATAGAAAAAAGTGTAATTACAGGCCCAAATGTTTCGGTACACTAGAGCCTGTACCGAAACAATGAGCCTGAAATGGCCTAAGGGTTTCGAAACGGGGAAGGTCTGTTCTAGTACGATTTGCTACTAGAAACCTCAGTTCCGAAACACCTCTAAGGTGTTTCGATACAAGCCCGTGTTCCGATCCAAGTGAATTTGTTTCGATACACATGTTTCGATACAGGGCAACCTATACCGAAACAGCTGGCAGTTATGTTAGTTGATGGAATATTCTGATGTTCTGATTCTTTACGTTTTAGTCCCTGAATGTTGTGAATACAATTAAATGATCTATGATGATTATTTTTTAGCTGAGTTTTTACTGAGAAGCATGCAATATGTTTAATTAAAGGTTGGTAACTTAAAAATGGCAAAAGTCCCTGTATTTTTATAAAATTACAAAATGGTCCCTAAATTCGTATTTGAGTGTAATCGAGTCCGAGATCAATGTCTGATCGAGTTGTTAATTGAACCACTGCAATGTTAATCACTTAGGATCCTAATGAGCATCCAGATAAGATAAAAAAAATTAGGGTTGTTTATTGGAGTAAACTTCCTGGTTTACTTTAATATTTCACTTGCTATTAACAGAAATAATCGGGGGTGAGGGTTTGTTCACCGATTGAGGTCTCGGTGTGAAATTGCTTTTCGGAGCTGGAGTCTAGGTCGAGGAGCTCTCTTTATGAGACTTGGCTTTCTTGGATTGCCAATGAGGCTTATCGTCTCGTTTTGACTTCTTATCGTTTTGATTTCCACCCTTTCTCCTTTCCGCGGCTTTCATCTTTTCCTCGATTGCAATAGCTCAATTGACAAGATTTTGGAAATCTATGATCTCCAAAGCTGTGAATATGGGACTCAGCTCTTCGTTCAAGCCATCAATAAACATCCGGCACTTTTCAGCTTCCGTCTTGATATACTCCGAGCCGTATTTGCAATATTTGCATAATTCAATAACATATTGTTCAATGGGCCTATTAGCTTGCTTGAGGTACAAGAAATGTCTCTTACTCTCGGCTAGATATTGCTTACTAATGTATTTCTTCTTGAATTCTTCTACAAATAATTTCCAGGTAACCGAGTCAACGAGAGCAGTTAGGGTTGTGGTTTCCCACCAACTCAAGACTTCATCTACAAGAAGTGCTATGGCACATTCAAGTTTGTACTCGTCTGAGCATTGCAATTGTTTGGTCAGAATTTGAGTTTACGATCTAGCCAATATTCTGCATCTTCAGGCTTTTCATCGTTGGCACTGGTGAAGGTATAAGCTCGATGTTGAGCAAGTTTATCGATGGGAGCTCTGTTTGGTGCATCAGTAGCATGAACAACAGGATGATTTTGTTTAAGGTTTGATACGAGTTGATCGAACATCTCATTCATGTTAAAGAGACTTTATTTTTGGACAACTTGGATAGCAGGAGCGTCCAACTGAGGTTGAGCCTGCTCTCTAGGTTGAATGGGTTCTTGAGTTTCAGCTTTTCTCGTAGGATTCGATTCCAACCTTACACTTTCGCCCTCATGAGAGGAGCCTCAGGGACTTTCGTCGTTCCGGGCTAGTCTCGTCTCGGACATGCTATGATTGGATAAAAGGAAGGAGTTAGATGAGCAAGAACACAAGCATATCAAGAATACGACTCCTAGGTGGCATAATTCAATCTTATATGATGCATGCAGACTCGATCTAGTCCTAGGATCTAGACCTTAAGCTCTGAATACCATTTTATGTAACACCCCTCTCCCGTGTTAAGAGCGAGGAGCGTTACCGGGACAAGGACAAGATGTCGAGTTAACCTTTAAAATTTTAGGGCCAATTTTGTTCATTTTAAACAAATTAACTATCAAGATACAAGCTAACCATTCGGCAATCAGGTTCACGTTCCTTAAGTTCTACTTAAACAAGTTACCATTAATATTAACAAGCATTTCAAAGGAACCATCAATATATATACATATCAAGTTGGCTATTAAGTTTTTCAAGTCATTACATTCAAGCTTAGTTACATAATTACATATCCTAGTGCTTTAAAACATTACCACCAAGACATCAAGCTTTCATACAAACTATGTACAATCCAAAATGCATGAAACAACAAGTCTAGACACAAAACTATGCCACCATCTAAGAGTCTCACAAAACGTACTACATCTTACATTGTGCTTTGCCTGTGTTCTGCTCCGAGCTCAAGGAAAGATAGCTATCAATCAATCTAAACCTAAAATTTGGGAAGAAGGAAAACGAGAGTGATAAGTACTTAAAGTACTTAGTGAGGTAGTTCTTAGATCTATCATTTTATCAAGATTATTAGCTTAGGAGACCTTGTTCATTTTAATCAAGCTTATCCTAGCTAGTTCACCATACTCCATTCGATTACATTAGATCAAGGAAATCAAAGTTTCATTTCAAGCACACACTGAACAAGTCAAGCAAGTATCAATAAATTCAAGCAAGGTGTTATTCAAATATCATTCGAATAGAATCCCTTTGCTTCATATAATTTATCTTTCAAGCCATAAGTAGTTCAAGATGGCATGTACTTCAAATCATTCATGTAATTCCATTTCAATACAAGTTCATTAACAATTGTCAAGTT
Organism: Hibiscus tridactylites; assembly: GCA_958450335.1. NCBI lineage: Eukaryota > Viridiplantae > Streptophyta > Magnoliopsida > Malvales > Malvaceae > Hibiscus > Hibiscus tridactylites. The sequence goes on along the minus strand of OY288289.1, from coordinate 41,728,320 downwards.
TGCTCATTCTTCATTCATGATCACAAGTCTTTATTTCAAGCTTCATTTAATCTTGTTTTGCCTTGGTAGATAGTAGGACTAGGTAATCAAGTCGCAAGTGGGTACACTAAGTACCTAGCAGGTGGGTACAAAAGTACCTAAACAAGAAGGTGTCTACAACACCAAAAGATAACACACAGAGTACCTAGCAAGATGATACCCAAGGTATTTAAAAAGGAGGTGCATACAACACCAATCAAGATGGTACACGAAGTACCTAAATAAGTCAAGCTCTAGAATCTAAGGCATGTCGTTTTACCAAAGACCAACTTGAAACCAAGGACTTGTTGAATCTTTTATTTTCAAGCAATAATACATCAAGTGATTAAGCACCAAACACATCAAGGTCAAATTCATTTTAGATCTTTAAGTCATGTAAGCCTTAGTTTAATTCATAGATTATCAAGCATTCTCAAGCATCACACAAGATCATTCAATCTAACAAGCCATTCAAACATATCAACCAATACAAGAAAGCAAAATTCACTCATTTTCATTATCAAGCTTCATTACCAAGTTATTAGCTTATCAAGTCTTGATTATATCCTTTCTTCCCTTTATTATCCAATTACAGATAAGGATTAGATTCATTTCCAACATAAGCATAAACAAGTACTTAGACATGCTGTTTTGGTTAGGACCTAAGTCCCAACCCTAAATTAAATACTACACTCATAAAACTCCAAGCAAAAGCAAGCTAGTGTTGCTCCTTGATACAAATCCCTTTATCCTTTCTAGTTGCTTGCCCAATCCTCTCTTCTTCCATAAGATCCTCTATCTCTTGTTCTATTAAACATACACAACATATAAAGATCATATTAGTAATCAATTCAATCAAACAAGCTTAATCAATCAAGCACAATTTCATTATAACCATAAACTGGTTTTTGCCCCAGGCAGATTGCACACTAGTTACAAATCTGTTAGTATCTCTTAATCTACACGCCTGAATTTCAATTAATTTAAACCATTAGAAAGCTAATTCAATTACCTATTCAACCATGTATGGCTCATATTTTTAGCCTTTCTAGATCAGTACAGTTTTCCAGTTGAAGTCAAGCTAATTTTCTAGTTTTGAAACTGTCAGATTTCGTTTAAGTCCAATTTTAGGGGTTATTTAACCTAGGACTTTTACTAGTTCAAAATAACCTTTTACACCACCTTTTCCACTGTTTGTCCTGTGTTCTTTCAAGTTGGTATAAGTCCCTAAACGATTCATTTAATTCCTCAATTTTACCCATCTGTCCAAATTAGTCCAGTTTCCATAATTATGCCAACATACATATTAAAGCTATTCATTTAACCATCATTCATGCAATCTTAACCACCAAACATTCATTTTAATCCCTCCCCTGTATTTTACTCAATTTTCAGCCCCTTATTAATTCAATTTAGTACCGAATTTACAGATTTGTACAAAACAATCACTAATCAGTTTTGTAGCAACATTTGTGACTAATTTTCTTACCAACTGAATTTCCTCAATCTAACTATCAATTTAACTTGATTAATGCCTAAATTATGTATATTACATGATTTCTACTAGGTGATTTCATATTAGCATCTTCTTCTATTCATTTAACACATCAATTACATCAATTTCATCCATTTGAAACTAAGTCCATTCGAATGACTCACTAGGTGTACCAATGATTCTAGCATGTTCATTCAATTGTATTTTATTCAAATTCATATAATCCTATCATCATTCAACCTTCTAACAAGCATATACACTAACTAGATTCATCTACCACCATCAAAGAACCCAATTCAATCAAATTCATCATCAATTCGAAAGTCAAGAACAATAATACACTTACTTTGCCTCCTAGCTCAATTCTCACGCAAATTCAAGAACATACAAGTTAAACCCTACCATCAACCATAGCTTTCTCTCATTTTGCTCTCTCTTTCTCTCTCTCTTTTGCTAATTTCCTCTTTCACTTCGGCAAAGAGAAATGAAGAAGATGATGCTTGTGATTAATCCATTCAGTGGATTTAGACTTTTACTATGTTATCCCTAATTAATCTTTAGTCATAGAATTAATCAAGGGTAATTGAGGGAATATGAAACTTTATCATGCAAGCTTTTTATTTGTTAAGCAATTCGATTAAGTCCTCTTAATTTGGTGACTAATTTCTTTCCATCTTTCAATTAGGTCCTCAATGATCTTATTAGCTTAGATTAAAGGGTCAATTAGGCTATTAACTTAAGCAATTGGTTTAAATTCTTCTAGGCTAGGATTTAGGTATTACAAGGTGATCAAAATGTTTTTACCGATGCTAAACATCGAATATGTTCTTGGCATCTAGCTCGCAATGCACAAGCAAATATCGGGGATGAAAATTTTACAAAAGAATTTACTAGATGCATGCATACTTGGTTGACACCTGATAAATTTGATGAACAATGGGAGATAACTATTGAGAAGTTTAATTTGGAAAACCATCAGTGGGTGTTGGAGAAGAGCAACACTTGACACTTATAGGCACAAGCGTATATTAAAGGTCATTTTTTTCGCGAACATGCGTTCAATCGAAATGTATGAATCAATGAATACGTCTCTAGCTATTTTCCTTACGTGCAAGAAGACATATTTTGAGTTTTTTCGAGCAATTGAAGATGCAATGGGTCAAATGTGTCTGGACGAGTTGAAATCAGATTTTACTTGTATAAAGAGTAAGCCGATGCAGTTGTCAAAATTGAAAGAGCTAGAAGGCCATACAGTTGAACTGTATACAAGAAAATCATATAAGATCTTCCAAGAGGAACTTATGCGTGAGACATTGTATAGTGTATCACGGTGTGGAGACGATGACAACATTGTTCGCCATATTTATCTGACTAAATATAAAAAAACTTGGCAAGGAATATGAAGTACAATTTGATGTTGTCACAAAAACCCTAACATGTTGTTGTCGTATATTTGAGACATTCGGGTTTCCATGTAGACATCAACTACACGTGCTTAAGATCATGGATAGAACAAATATCCCAAATTCATTGATTCTAAATCGATGGAAAAAGAATGCGAAGGTTGCTGCCCCATCGTTTGTGGACTTCAATGTTCCTGCTGAAGCGAAATGCATGGCTTAGTTTTCTTCGCTCTGATCAATTGCAAATAAACTTTTCCATATTGTAGCAAATATAGAAGAAAGCTATCAACGAGCCAAAGATGAGGTTCATAGAATGGCGACCGAACTCGAGGCATCTTCTATGTTGAATGATTCACATGATCAAACTACACCACTCAAAAGAGTTCGGGACCAGTCAAGGAAGAAAGGCAAAAGTCCAGATTCAAGGTCAAAAAGTGTAGGCGCCAATGTTCAATTTGCAATTTAGAAGGGCACAATAAAGTGACATATCTTGATCTAAAGCTTGGACTGTCAACACTATCATCCGCATGTAATGACGATTTATGCCCCAGACTTGGAATTTTCATATAGTGCAATGGGCAACATGCATCCGATCAACAAAAACGTTAGTCCCTATTTTATTAAATTACATGTTTGCGTGTATTCACAGGTCAATTATAACGTGTGAAAATATTTTTTACCCTTATTAGGAGCAGGAGGAAGTATGGATGAGTGATTAGGGAGGTTCAAACAATCTTACTGAAACTACGGAAGAAGACTATCTTCCTTTTTGAGTATTTGAACGGTATGTAATTATATGTTGAATTATTATGCATTGTAGTGTTTGCATATACTAGGACAATAATTAAATCAGAACTCGGATTATGAATGTCGATGCTGGCAAATTTGTATCGGAACTTAGCAAAAGCGAAACTTAAATTATTTAATGAAATTGTGACGATCGATGTGGGACATTCAGACATATAGATTTGAAACATAGCGTGGTTGGTTCAAAACTCAAAAAATCAAACCAATAATGTTACTGCTTGTTCTCACATTTCAAGTTGGTCATTAATTCTCCTAGTACCGAACCTTGACTTTGAAGTTTGATACCCTGATTCATATTTTAACTTATAAGTATTTTGATATGCTCATCTTGTCTCGATTCAATCTAGATCTTTGGTTATGAATGTTTTAATTAGAGGAATCTGTAAGTATTATATATCTTGTGATGATTTGTATAATAATCGATAATTGGTATGAAATGGTTCTATAAAGAATAAAATATGTTATCAAGTAATTAAAAATGTATAAGTAAGGTAATGAAAGAAAATGGTGAATTGAGCATGACCATAAGGATGAAGCGTGCATTATACAGATTGTTTTAGGCTTATAAATTTGACCTTCTACATTGCATGATTTACTTTATGTTCATTAATGATGTAATTAATCTTAAAAACAGTGATAGTAGACCAATTGTGTACTTGATTTGTATGCTTCGTGACATGGTTGTCTTTGTATATATAATATAATAAAATAGTAAACCTCAACATAGATGTGCCATGTAACTGGTCTTAGAAAGTGTGTTTTTTGTAATGCGAAGAGTATGGAATGTTTGCATATACAATTTCGAGCTTATCACATGAAACCTGAAATATTATATGTTTTACTAACGAGTTCAGTTTAAGGTGCAAATGGATAGTATCAAAACCCATTGTTATTGGTTGGAAACGATTTAAATTTTTTGGTTCCCGTCCGAAACTATCTTTTCGTTTTTGATATGATTGGCCATAAATGTAACCCAATGTTATAACCAACAATTACTAAAAGAAAGGGTAGGAATTTAATTTGAAAGCCATCCAACCCGGCAACTACAAAAATGTAAGTAAAGGAGTTTTTGTTCTCGATTTCAAAACTACAAAGTCCAGATCCGATATCCATGTTATTTTAGTCCAACGGAAAAGGTAAGAATATCCAGTAACAATATAGGATAGTTGGGTGCGATCATACCAGCACTAATGCACTGGATCCCATCAGAACTCTGCAATTAAGCGTGCCTGGGCGAGAGTAGTATTAGGATGGGTGACCTCCTGGGAAGTCCTCGTGTTGCACCCCTTTTGAAAAACTATTTTTATATTAGGGTTAATTTTCAAGTATTGCAGTTCTCTCTTTTTTGCCACTATCAAATTAGCATAGTACCGCAACACCAATCAGCAACGCGATTCACTGCCTCTGGTTTGCACTTGGAGACTACAAAACCTTGTGTATCAACACTTGCATTCATCTTTTGAATGAGAAGTGAAAATGGATTGGATTTGATGTGTGCACACCATGTGTTTGTGAATATTTCTGAATAAAACTGTGTGCACATGGAGTGGTTGTGGATGTGTTTGTACCAAGAAAGAGAGCGAGAGATGGAACCAGATTGAGATTTGTACGTTTGGGGTCAAAGGCGGATGCGGATCGAATCATAGAGCGTTTTCATGGATTTCGGCTTTATGGATACAAATTAAAGGTGATGATGGCGCAAAGGGAGATTAGGGATTCGTTTTGGAGAAGAAAACGTGATAACATTGATTCAAGGACGAACAAGGAGATCCAGAAATAGTGGGATGATCATGATCATACAAACAATTTCAAAAGGAATCCAGTGAGGCGGCGTAACAAGGATGAGGATGTTGATGATCGGATCACTGTGAAAGAGCAATCTAGAGTAGAAGAGAAACGCAAATGCGTGGATGGGGTTGTTGATGCCGATAAATGGGAAATTTTACAGAATTGCGCTTTGGTTTTTTGTCGTCAAACCAGCCTAATAGCATATCTTGCAAATGAGATTACAAAGGCGAAATTGACAGGTTTTACGTTGATGCGAGTTGCGGGCTCTCTTGTATTATTCATGTTTGAAGATAAAGAATCGAGGAAGCGAATTTTGGAGACTAGGCGTCTAGAAACATGGTTTGAAAATTTAATTGAATGGTCGCCTACATCATTTTTACCGAATCGAAGGGTATGACTTTCAGTAAGTGGAATTCCTATTCATGGATGGTCTGAAGAAACATTTCAAAATATTGTAGTGATTTGGGGCGAACTCGTACGGATTGACATTGATGTTGGAGTATGCCCAAAGACCAATCATATGATGATTGAATAGACATACTATTTTACTAGATTTATCAAGTAATGTCATTGTCGTTATTATCATTTGATATGTTTCTGTGCATCAAACTAACCATTGGTTAATAATGTCCATACAATAATACGATTATTGTTAAATAGAATCCTTAGTCGAATATTATTACGGGTATGGACAGTGATAATATATAAAGACTAATATGTGGTTGATTGATAACAAGTGTTGTAATTGACATAGAGATGTCAAAATCAACACATAAGTATTTGTTAGAGAACAACATACTGGATTGACCCGCTATGAGCATGTTTCTTGGGTAATTATGTGATAGTCACAACATTGCTCATGATAAACATATGTATGATCCTCAGACTTGAGATCAACATGATTTAAACATAAAGATTTACGTATTTTGACATAGTCAAACGTGTGTCGTAACTGACTACATTATAAAGACGATGATTGGATACGTGATGACCTATGTAGTGAAATATGGTTGATCAAGAAAGAATTTGTCCCTCCTACATAATGGGAGAAATATATTCGGCCACTGATTGAGTGATATTAGAAAATGCATGGCCATGCTCGAATATTATGATATGAGATATCATAGAGATTCGTTTATAATAATCTACTCAAGACATCAAGAAACACTAGATGGACAACGCAAGTGTGACTAACTCATGACTTGTGTTCATCTAAGATATAAAGGACAAAAGGATAAAATACATAAAGAAAGTTTATTCAGGAATTAGGAAAGTCAAACCATGACTTCATGCAACTTAGGTAGCAATGATGTATTGCTAGATGCCACTCATTGTTTGTAAAATTAGAACAGTTCTAATTTTGCTGCTAACGTTGCATGAACCTACAAGGGTCACACCCTTCGAATGAAACGAACAAAAAATTAGAAACCATACTCCCTATTTTAGGGAGGTTGCCGAAAATCCCCAATGGGATAGGGGAAATCGGCAACTCCCTTAAATGAGAATAATATTAGATAAATAATGTATTTATCATATATTATTTAGAGTATGGAAAATAGGGAAAACTACACCACTGACCACCGAACAAATTGGGAATACCTATTTGAACCACCGAACTATAAAAAGCATCAATCACACCACCGAACTTATAAAATCAACCTATTTTGACCACCGCCATTAAAAATCTAACGGCGGAGTGACGGAACTGCCACGTGGCAATTGATGGGTATATTTAAAATTTACACATTTGGTCCCTTCTATTTACACATTCTTTCAATTTAGTCCTAATTTTCAATTAATAAAATAATAAATTATTTATAATTAAGTGGTGACACGTGTCAAGACCTTATTGGAGAATTTTAATTATTTATATTTAATTTTATTAATTTATTTTCCCCCTCCAATCAGGTGGTGACACGTGTCACCACCAATTTAGAGGAGAAAAATAAATTTTTCTTCACATGCGCTAGAGTGGATTCGAACCTAGGTCTCCCAAGGGTAAAGCCAATGGCTTTGCCACTGCACCAAGCACAACTTTGTGCTATAATTCTCCAGATATAATATATATCTCTTATTAGTTTCTACATTTATAAGCCAAAAGCTCAAACCCTAAACACTAATTTCACATATATGAATCCTAAACCCTAAACTCTAACCCTAAATATTTCAAATTAATTTCACACTAAATATTTCAAATTAAACCTCAAACCCTAAATTTTCAAATTAATTCCACACTAAATATTTTAAATTAAACCCCAAACCCTAAAAATTTCAAATTAATTTCACGCTAAATATTTCAAATTAAGCCTTAAACCCTAAACCCTATATATTTCAAATTATTTTCATGCTAAATATTTTAAACTAAACCCCAAACCCCAAACCCTATATATTTCAAAAATTTATTTTTCTCCTCTAAATTGGTGGTGACACGTGTCACCACCTGATTGGAGGGGGAAAATAAATTAATAAAATTAAATATAAATAATTAAAATGCTCCAATAAGGTCTTGACACGTGTCACCACTTAATTAAATAATTTATTATTTTATTAATTGAAAATTATGACTAAATTGAAAGAATGTGTAAATAACAGGGACCAAATGTGTAATTTTTAAATATACCCATCAATTGCCACATGGCAGTTCCGTCACTCCACCGTTAGGTTTTTAACGACGGTGGTCAAAACAGGTTGATTTTATAAGTTCGGTGGTGTGATTGAGGTTTTTTATAGTTCGGTGGTTCAAATAGGTATCCCCAATTTGTTTGGTGGTCAGTGGTGTAGTTTTCCCTGGAAAATATTTAGAGACTTAAATATTATAGAATAAGATTCTAGAAATTTAAATATATATATATATTTGGAATTTATATAATATATATTTAATTCCAAGTTTATGTAGAATTAGATTCTACATAACTAAAAATATATATTTAAATATATTTAAATATGTTTAAATCCAAGTAAAGATAGGATGAGATTCTACATAATATATATATATATATATATATTTGGATTAAATATAATGTATATTTAAATCCATGTTTTATGTAGAATAAGATTCTACATAATTAAATATATATATTTCATTTAATATTATTAAATATAATGTATATTTAATATAAACCAATTTCAAGTAGAATTAGATTCTATGAATTTTGGTTGAACTTGGATTTAAGGAATTCAACTAGAATTAAGTCTCTAATACTATTTAAAGGGACAAGGGCTAGCAACCAAATCATCCCTATTCCTCCTTGCAAATTTCGACATATCCCTGGGAATTCCCTCTTGAATTTTCAACAAGTCCCATATTTCTTCTGAGAAGCTGTTCGATATTTTTCTGGTGTTCCTCTAGCCCCTGGAAAATTCCTGGCGATTCCCTAGTTCGAATCCAAGTCCCGGTTGAACCTCTGGTCGATTTCAGACTCCCTCAGGAATCCCTGGAGGGATTTCGACTTCTCCTTGGAAGGTGTTCAAACCTGTCGAAATTTATCCCTAAGTGTTAGGGAGGCAGAAACTTTGTTCGTTTTGTTCGGGTGGACTCCGTAGAGGTCGTCGCGAACCTGTGACGATTCCAGTTTTACTTGATGTGGTTATTCCGACATACCGTCAGTTTTCCAGTTTCCAAAGTTTTAAAAGGTAACTCTTCATCTTTTCACCCCGGATTCGTTCCTGTACATGGATCCTGGCTGGATTATGTCGGATTATTTTTCTGCTGCGCCATGGGGCGTGCCGGCGTGACCCAACAGTGGTATCAGAGCCACTTGTATCATACGAATTCGGACTTAAATTCTTGGGGTGATGTTTATGTATGAGATGCATGATGTTTGATTCGATTTAGATATTTATTGTTTATCGTATCACACCTAATAAAGACTTATTTCGATTATCACTGAATGATTAAGAGTTAATCATAACTATGTTAGGTTGCTTCAATGTTAAATGTTAACATGTTGAGACTAATAGATAGTCTAGAGAACAAGTAGTTGTTCATAGTTTCATAGATTTATGAAATCTCTGAAAGGGGTTCTAATTTGATAAAAGTTATCAAACTATCTTCCACGGTGAATCCATAAGAGTTATGGTTAAACGTTATGAAAAATGCATGTCTAGGATTGGCATCATCAAAGACCTGGTACTTAAGTGTGCCTAGTGCGCCACCTCTCTTTCATGTTGACCTACCTGGTGCATTTGTTCGTTAATGCAAATGGTTTATGAAACCTCGTGATCCTTCTTTGGCCCATTAACTGCAACATAGGGATAATCAGTGTAAAACTTCGTAAACACGTCGTTACTTTGTTCGCATGATGTTTGAAATGCATGTTAGATTGCACTGTGTTTGTTTTGCATGGTTATAGCCCATAGCCTTTATAGTTTTGGTTTTTATAAATACGGCTTGCGTGTCGTGCCTTTCTCTATCTTCTATTGTACTTCTCTTCTCATCTCACTCCCTCGCATGTAACGCGAGTTTCTGAAAATTGTAAATACTCATGGAGATAAAGCAAGGACCAAGGTAGCAGTGTGGTGGGCCTTCCCTGGTGGACCGGGCATTTCAGTAGCAGATTCTATCTTCAATAGAATGGTCCTCCCATTGGCTTGGGACGGGTCGCCTTAGGTTAAGAAGGGCTATAATCATTGCATTTTTATTTACCATTTATATTTACCTTGTATGTGATGCAATGGATGTTTTATAAGCATGATTAAACATAGTTCTATTGATAGGATCAATGTTAAAATGATGAGATAATTAAGTAAATCCCTCATTATAATTCTAAGTATGTTTTAACCATTCAATATTTACCCTGGTTAAAGCTTCGATCGATATAATGCGAGCTTTGCCAAAGTAATGTCACATTTATCTATCTTAGTTAAACGCGAAGAATAAGCTAGTGATATTCGCCGGTTGAGATATTGGTATTGACTTAGCTGGGTTGTTCTAATAGGATTAGAAAACCTATTGGTTAAAATTTTTGGTTAATCATAAGATGATTTAAAGAACAAGAGTTGTTCGCCAAAAGACGAGGAATTACATGAGATGTAATTAGTAAGGTGTTACTTACCTAAATAACCATTTCTTAAAAGACTGGCCAAAGCTGATTTAGGAATGGTGAAATATGGATCCTCACTCACTAGAAAAACCATCGAAACTTTTTTCCGATATTAAAACTAGAGGGTTTTTAATTTTGAAGAAAATAGTGGGAGTAAATTTATAGTAAAGACCTATCTATAAATTTTAAAATTTAGTAAAACTTATATAGTATATTTTCTTTGTTGTAGAATTAATGGCAACTAATACTCTATCTCTGCGATCTATCCTTGAGAATGATAATCTCAACGACATAAACTTCCTTGACTGGTTCCACAATTTGAGAATTGTTCTCAAACATGAAAAGAAGAAATATGTCATTGAAGAACCTGTTCCTGATGAACCGGTTGCCACTGCTTCCAGAGCAGACAAAGACATGTTTAAGAAACACATAGACGACATGCTAGATGTCGGTTGTCTTATGCTTGCCTCAATGACCCCTGAGCTTCAGAAGCAACATGAGGACATGGTAGCTTATGATATGATTCAAAATCTCAAGGAGATTTATGAAGGGCAAACTCGTCAAGATAGGTACGAGACCTCTAAAGCTTTATTTCAATGCAAGATGAGTGAGGGATCTTTCATAGGAGCTCACACCATCAAAATGATGGGCTGCATCCAAACGTTGGAGAAGCTCAGCTTTCCACTGAAAGACGAATTAGCTACTGATGTCATCCTGCGATCGTTTCTGGATAGTTTCAATCAGTTCGTCCTTAATTTCAATATGAATGAAATTAACAAGACGCTGCCACAGTTGCTCAGCATGTTGATAACTGCTGAAATCAACCTGAAGAAGGTAGGACCTAAACCTGTTCTGATGGTCTGCAAGGGCAAGAAGAAAGGTAAATCGATAGCAAAGTCTAAAGGTGATGGTAAGAACAAAACCGATGGAAAGGAGGCATTGAAACCTAAGAAGGGAATCAAGAAGGATGGAAAATGTTTCCATTGCAGCAAGACCGAACATTGGAAGAGAAACTGCCCCACACACCTACAAGAAGTCAAGAAAGCAAAAACGAGTGAGGCATCAACCTCAGAGGCTTCTAAAGAGAAGGCATCATAATAGACATGGACCTGCGAATGGAAATAAAGCAAGAGTTGCTATATCATCCATTAGGACATGTGTTTTTGCTTAAATAGATTTGTTTTAGTTTTAAGATTATTATTTTGAACCTAAGTTTTAGTTATCTTGTAAGGACAATATATTTTTAATTTTGAGATTATTTAAATAAATGTTATTCTTTTAATCTCTTATGGAACAACGAATCAATGATCTTTAAACTAATCAATTCAATAATATTTACAAATGGCTAATCTCAAACTCATAAAAAGTATTAAGGTAATTTGATGAGATCAAATTCAAGAATATTTAAAGTTTGATGAACTTTCAAGGAATATGGGATTGTCCCATAATTAAATCCCACAAGTGGAACAAAAAAGTCTTTGAAAGAGAATCAAATATGTTAGACATGTTTTGATTCAGAACAAGTCATTTTCGACTTCTTTACACACTAGAAAAACAACTCTCATACTTAATCGTTTTCCCCCCGAAACGTCATATAAGATATGGACTAAGAATTGTTCTAGAATACCTTTGAAGTTTTAAGGTTACTTACATGTTAAAATGTTTACAAAGTTCGAACCTTAAAAACTCCTTTTGTTGTTTATCCTAACGAGAACAAAGCGTTTGTTTCTCAAACGAGAGTTTATCTTGAAAAAGATTAATTCTCACAAAGGGATATTGTTTCTTCAACTTTAACGAGAACAAAATATTTGTTGCTCAAACGATAGTTTATCTCGAAAGAGAATACTTATCACTAAGGGATTTCATTTTTCAATGAGAACAAAATGTTTGTTGCTCAAACGAGAGTTTCTCTCGAAAGAGATTAACTCTCACAAAAGAAAAAGAATGGAATTTGGAATTTGAAGAAATTTTAGACAACAAATTTATGAACCAAAGATGGAGACTGTTCCACAAATGATCAAGGAACATTGGAACAAAACACAACCATTGTGTTGATCTTTAAGAGAATACCATCTACTTGAGAAATATGGATTTCTCACTATCTGTACATGGAAACACTCTTCTTTTTTGATTAAGATAAAGACTAGGTCTTATTAGAAACCAATGGTGAAGCCCAAAATTCGAGAAATGGCTAAGAGCCATGAGAGATGAGATGAAATCCATGTCTAAAACCAAGTATAGACTTTGGTTACGTAAAAGGGTAAAACCTAAGAGGTATGGATGAGTTTTTTTTTCAAAAAGGAAAAACCGACATGGATGATAAAACATACAAAGGATGATTCGTCGCTAAAAGTTTTCGACAAACTTCATAGTATAGACTATGATAAAGCATCTTCCTTGTAGCTATGTTTAATCCATCTTAATCTCACTTGCAAGTAGTTACATACCATGATTAAGGAATCAAATAAAGGAATGTCAAAACCGCTTTCCTAAGGGAAAAACTTGAAACAGGTGTGTACATGACACATCCAGAAGGTTTTGTCACTCCAGTAAAACACTTGGAAGGTATGTAAGCTACAAAGGTCTATCCGTAGACTAAGGCAAGCTCCTCGAAGTTGGGATATTCATTTCAGAAGATACAATCAAAAGGTTTGGTTTATCTAAAAACAAAGGGGGTCTTGTTTTCAAAAGAGCTAGTGGGAGCTTTGTTACTTTCCTAAGTATTGTATGTAGATGACATACTCATCAAAAGAAACTAAAGATCGCAATTCGTTTTGCATTAATAAAAGATACTGTGAGTTAGCAACATGAGACAATATCTAACTCTACAAAATAGGCTGAATGTGTTACAGTCGACATAGCAATAAAGAAGGATGTTTGGATCTAAAGGGTTCACTTCTGAACTAAGGGTTGTTGCCAGCATATTAGATGCTACATAACTGTGTTATGATGGAACCTTTGCGTAAGCAAATAAAACCCAGATCTCAAAAATAAATCCAAACATATTCTAAAGTGCCTTACATCTTGGAGATGTGAAAGTATGCAACATACGCACAAAGTTGATAACTTTATCAACTCCCTGACAAAGCTTTTGACACAACATAAGCATGTCAGATACACTAAGCCATATCGTATTAGATACGAGAATGATTGGTCTTAGTGCTAGTGGGAGATTGTTGGAGTATGCCCAAAGACCAATCATATGATGATTGGATAGACATACTATTTTACTAGATTTATCAAGTAATGGCATTGCCGTTATTATCATTTGGTATGTTTCTGTGCATCAAACTAACCGTTGGATAATAATGTCCATACAATAATACGATTATTGTTAAATAGAATCCTTAGTCGAATATTATAACGGGTATGGACAGTGATAATATATAAAGACTAATATGTGGTTGATTGATAACAAGTGTTGTAATTGACACAGAGATGTCAAAATCAACACATAAGTATTTGTTAGAGAACAACATACTGGATTGACCTGCTATGAGCATGTTTCTTGGGTAATTATGTGACAGTCACAACATTGCTCATGATAAACATATGTATGATCCTCAGACTTGAGATCAACATGATTTCAACATGAAGATTTACGTATTTTGACATAGTCAAACGTGTGTCGTAACTGACTACATTATAAAGACTGATGATTTGATACATGATGACCTATGTAGTGAAATATAGTTGATCGAGAAAGGATTTGTCCCTCCTACATAATGGGAGAAATATATTTGGCCACTTGATTGAGTGATATTAGAAAATGCATGGCCATGATCGAATATTATGATATGAGATATCATAGAGATTCGTTTATAATAATCTACTCAAGACATCAAGAAACACTAGATGGACAACGCGAGTGTGACTAACTCATGACTTGTGTTCATCTAAGATATAAAGGACAAAAGGATAAAATATATAAAGAAATTTTATTCAGGAATTAGGAAAGTCAAACCATGACTTCATGCAACTTAGGTAGCAATGATGTATTGCTAGATGCCACTCATTGATTGTAAAATTAGAACAGTTCTAATTTTGCTACTAACGTTGCATGAACCTACAAGAGTCACACCCTTCGAATGAAACGAATAAAAAATTGGAAACCATACTCCCTATTTTAAGGAGGTTGCCAAAATTCCCCTATGGGATAGGGGAAATCGGCAACTCCCTTAAATGCGAATAATATTCGATAAATAATGTATTTATCAAATATTATTTAGAGTATAGAAAATATTTAGAGACTTAAATATTATAGAATAAGATTCTAGAAATTTAAATATATATATATTTGGAATTTATATAATATATATTTAATTCCAAGTTTATGTAGAATTAGATTCTACATAATTAAAAATATATATTTAATTATATTTAAATCCAAGTAAAGATAGGATGAGATTCTACATAATAAATATATATATTTGGATTAAATATAATGTATATTTAAATCCATGTTTTATGTAGAATAAGATTCTACATAATTAAATATATATATTTCATTTAAATTATTAAACGCGTGTGATTGAAGCGCGAGAACAACAATAACTGCTAAGAGCATTGAGTTTGTGGTCGTGGAATGTGAGAGGGATTGGCTTAGCGTTGAAGCGTAATTCGGTTGAACACTTTTTGAGACAACAAAGGTGTGCGATGGTCATTTTATTTGTGACAAAATTAAAGACATCAAGTGATGGTATGGTGAATAAGATATGGTTTACGAATGATTTTGTTTATGTGTTTATGCCTTCTTCGGATGTTTTTGACATTCGAGAGAGGAGACGGATTTGCTCGGTTCTTGGATGTCTGTTTTGTGGTATAGTAGGAGTATACATACCGTGTGTGGGAGGGGGATCAAGTGTGTTTGTTAGGCGATATGTGGTGTGGTAATCTACAACGAGGTATGGTGGAATTATTCATTGGATGTGGTGCGTGATTTCCTTTGTGTCGATAGAGTAGCGTGGTGCGGTTTGTTAAAAGTGTGAGGATCGAATAGTATGGAAACACACAACATCAGACCATTTTTTTGTTGGTGCTTGACGACATCTTTTGGCATGGAAATTGCATCTGAGGGGGATTATTGTTGAGCTCATGTATTCATGTTTTTATCGAGAAGTGAATTGCTTGGATGACTTTTAGGCGAGGGGTGGTGTTGATCGCACATCTTGGTTTTGCGTGCTAGCATGAATGTTTTGTGTTTTGGCTTCTTGCTTTAGTTTTTTCATGATTGTTCGGTTATTTTTAGAGTTTTTTCTTTGTCTCATAGTCCTTGGTACTCTTTTCCTCCATTTAGGTGTAAGGAGGTTTTTAATGAGGCCATGGAGTGTGATGACACTGTATGATACTTATTAATAAAATCATACTCTTTTACCGATAAAAAACATTTTAGGATAGTTCCAGACAAAAGAATAAATTATTGGTTGGTAATCTTTTCAACAGCTAGGGTTAATATATGATCAACCACATTTTCCTATAAATCGTTTATGATGTTGTGCGTAAAATAAGGAATGAGGAAAAACATAACAAAGAAAATGAACAAAAGAACATAGTTATGAAAGAAAGAGAAAGATTTATAGATATTCTTAATATAGACATGTATGCAATGCCTTCATCAAATCATCTATTTATAGGTATAAGAAGTAAGAACTGCATAATACATTAAACTCAAATTAATAAAAACTTCTATTCGTAATGATAAAGTTCATATTATGATATACATCCATATAGAAAAAATATCATAAGACATACGGAGAAGTTGATCATTTTTCCTCCAATTAATATAATATTCTTCCAACCAAACAATGTAATCTTACGTTCCTAACAAATAAACCAACTAAGATTTGTGACATTTTACATTTTACTTTAACTGGGAAAACGACCAAAGTGCAGCACACGTCAACAACTTCAAGAATCCGCTATGCCTTCCCAGGTAGAACCAATAGCTACAAACAGTAGTATTTTGGGTAATCTTTTTTGAAATGCTTTGAAAATGCTCTATATGCTGTTGTGCATTACAAAAATAATGGCTAGTCATAACCTTTCAAATACCATTATTTTTCGATAAGAGAAACCTAAAAACAACACTCCTCTCGGATCTAAAAAATGAAGCCTCTGCATTGTAGTCATCGCCACCAATACTCCTGGTATAATGTTGTAGAGAATCAACATACAAAGGAATAAATAAACCACTCGCATAATCAGGGTATGAAACTAGGGACCCTAGGTACTCCTATTTATAATTGAAAAAAAGATGCCCGATGTTTATAATAGTATAATATTAGAAAAATGATTTTCAAACAATGGTATTAAACTGGAAATCTTAAATGTATACATTTAGTTTATGGGTTGATAGAGTGGGTTTTGGAACTTCCATTTCATTTTCATACTTATCTGAAAAATGGTCAACCCAATACAACATTGAAAAGACTTATATGCTCCTAATGTATCAGAACGAGAAATAGAGATTATAGGATGACAGAGAAAAGACACATATATATTGGGAACATGCACCTTTTGAAATGTAAGTAGTTCAGAACATCGGTTTCGGAGCTCTGTAATAGTTGTTCGGCACTAGTAGAATTAGTTTCTAACTGAAAATATGAAAACATGTGCAACAATGTAGGTTGGGAGGTCTTTTATAACGTAAAATCGATTTCGAATGGTTTTTTGAGTTTCGGTACTAACACTGACAAAACGCATCTTTTGAAATTTGAAATCCTTCCCACCTGACAAAGTCATAAAGTTAACCAAAGTAGTTCTTCCTCATGGTTTCAGAACTAAAAATTTAGGTTTTGTTACTGATATTAGTCAAGACCAACTGAAAATATAAGAATATCGAGTAACATTATAGGTTTAATAGTTCCATATGAAACAACATTATATTTGTAGGTAATTATTTTAGTTGCTAAGGTTGAAATATAAACAACCACATTTCCCTATAAATACTGCCACTTTGTGTTTTGAATCTTCTACCCTATATTAAACTAAAATCTCGCATAAACATGTTTGTGCAAGTGCTTTCTAGTATTCAAAGGCATATGCATAATGATGCTTGGCAGATTCCTGAAGTAGCACCTTATCTTCTTTTTGGTAAACAACCCTATGATAGGTTATGTTGTTCTTTTATTTTATAGTTACCTTTTCATAAAGATTGTAATTATCATTATTTTAATTTAGTAATGGCAAAAGTTGATGGATCTCCGTATCGTTATCGTGTTTGAATGGCTGCACCTACTAGAAGCCCTTATAAAGGCCATGAATTTGATGTTTCCATTATCTACCCACTTGACTGCCCTCACTTTCCTCCTTGGGTAATTATTCTGGTAAGATTGTTGTTTTATCTTGGTCAATTTTTTACACTGCCGCACAATTAATGGATAACAATTTTATGTTTTTCTAGATTGCTGTTACATTTCATGGAGATCTATTCCACCCAAATATTACTGAGTCATACGCCATTAGGCTGGCAATCCTGCATGAAAGTTGGAGCCTTGTATCAGAGTTGTGGACATTGTTAAGGCTATACTGGGTTTGCTGTGCAGTCTAAACGCAGACGCTCCTCACCTTGATTGTGAGGGTGTTGCTCTAATTTACAAGAGGAATCCCCATCGCTTTGCAAAGCATGGATGCGTCTGGTAAATTTTTGATACTATAACTTTTTTATTTGAAACCGCTAATGTCACAATTTTTAAATAATAGACATCTATTTTGAAACTTGTCAACCAAATCGTCAAATGAAAACATTAGGATAACATGTACTACTTTTGGTTTAACATTATAAGGTCTGAAGTGTTTATACAAACGTTTGGTACCTGTCTTGGTTTTACGTGGTTTGAAGGACCTATGATATAATAATTCCTTGTTGATCAGTCAGTTTGCAAATTAATAATATGAATAATGTAACACCCCAAATTTTTGTCCTAAATTAAAACTCTAAATTGATTAAAATCCCTAATTCAGAACCTTAATAATTTGGGAAATTTTTATTTTGAAAACCTAATTGATTTAGTGGCTAAATTGAATTTTTTTGGAATTTTGGTGACCTAATTGAGTAAAACCTTAATTATTGTTGCTATTCTAAAAAGCGGGCTAAGTTGGAGCCCTTATTGTGTAATTTACCCTAAAAATAGGGCAAAATCTGATTCTTTGCCTTTTGAGAATCAGTTTTGCACCGTTCCGAATTCCCTTCTATTTTCTTTCTCTCTCTCGTGTGATAACAAACCCCAAACCCATGTTTTCCGATTTAGCTCCAGCCAAGGACATATCGATGAAAGTTCTTCAATCTGAGGCCGACAATCGACTCCTGTGGCCGTGCAACAAAACCCCTCCTTTATTTTCCTTTTCCGGTCGTCGTTCGTTCAGAAACGATTTAGAACCGTTTGTTTACCTTGCTCGCCGTTCACTTGTTTTCGTTCGAGTGTAGTGTTAAGGGTAAGGTTCTGGTCGAGTTTTGGGGTAAATCCATAAGTGTGTGTGACTGTGTGTGTTGTTGTGTGAGGTTGGCTGGAATCAGTGCATTTAGGGTCGCCGATGACGGTGCCGTGAGGGTTAGGAAACCCTTAGGGTTCGAATGAAAAGGAGGAAAGGGGAATCGAGATTTGGCTGTGTGTGTATGAGAGAGAGTGGGCCGAACCGAACTTGTCCAACAAACCGAACCGACCCGTAAACCGATCTGTTAACCCGTGGTTAACTGAACTGGATGATGTCAACATTAATCCATTGACCTGTTGACCGTTAACCGTTGACTTTTTCGGTCAAAGTCAACTCAATGTTTGATGGACTGATTTGTGATTAAGGCATGATCTATTTGTTGTATGGTTATGATAAGTTCTGTTGATCTGTTGTGTATGACATGTCTAGTATGTTAGTATGCCATGCAACATGTATCAGAATCGTATTGTTTAATATCAAACTATGTGAACATGCATTTTCTTTAATAAATAAGAATGCATTCAGATTCAGAAAATCGGATATGTCATCTCATTGGGTTGGGATTTGTGCGAGGAAGTTTAGCAGTTTCTTCCTTCCGGTTGAAACCTGTTTTGGCTTAGTGTTCCACCCTTCGGGCTGAGTTCCACTTCGAATGGTGACGATGTAGAGAGTTGTTCTGCGGAACCTTACTCTTCGAATTGTAATGTAGTTGGGTGCATGTCATGTTGTCTCATATATTATTTTCATATAGATATGTTTATGTGAAATGTCTATTTGGTTGAGAATAATATTTGGATGTTATGTTGTTTGACTTTGTTTGCACTGTAGAGACACACTGAGCGTTATAGCTGACCCCCCCTTAGTTTCTGTTTCAGATACTCAGACTTAGGCTACGGTACTTAAAGGACCTCGTTTATCAAATATATTACGTATTATCAGTATGGATTATTTGACTTATGAACTTTATTTATTATTATTGGATTTATGTATAAATTCAGACTCGGGCATTTTATTTAGGAATTTACTATTTTATCATGCATGTTTATTTCTAGATATTTTATCACTTTTTAGGATATTATTATATGATTATGTTTTATGTGATATTACTATTTAATACGGATGTAATGTTTTTAACCTAATTACTTTACTTGAGGGTCATATTTAAAACCCGACTTCCTACATTTGACCCATTTCTTCTGGGTCAGGTTTAAGCGGTTACATTTAGTGGTATTAAAGCCAGGTTTCAACCCTTGGCCAAGGTGGCTCAAATCAATTTTAAACCGAAAATGAATTTTTGCCTGCAATATTAAATGTTTTCGGGTAAAATGGGAATTTTAGAAAAACTTGTTATCTTTTAAGAATAATATTTATATATATTTTGAATTGGAACTCCTAGTACCGACTCTAACCTTAGGAATCTTCCTTTTGTAGATATACTACTATTCCACCTCGGAGGAGTTCTAGGGCAGCAACTAGACGGGGTTGTGGGCGATGTCGTGGTCAAGGTCGTACCGTGACTACATAGAGTGATGACCTGTCTCATGAGGGTTCGATGCAAAATCATGATGATGTTCATGATGCTAATATGGGGGAACAACATGTGGATCAAACAAGAGCTCAGTAGACGGGAGCTTATCAGACTAGTGGTGGTGATCCGCATGATCAGCATGCTTAGAGTAATGGTCCTCATGATTCAGGGGATAGGTAGACTGTGGGCATAGATATTGTTACTGTACACAGAGAGTTAGTGAGATATCTTAGTCAGCCAGAGGTTGTCCGGAGACCCATATCTACTAAGTTCTTATCTGTCGGGATGACTATGTTTGATGGAAAGACTGGTATGAATTCGGCTGATGCAGAGTACTGGTTAAAGAAGCTTCAGAGGTTGTTTGTTGAGATTGATTATCCTACCGACTAGAAGCTTAGGGCTGATGTATCATTGCTGCAAGGTGATGCCCAGAATTGGTGGGAGGCTGAGGAGCATGTTATTCCAGCCATTCAGATTACTTGGCATCATTTCTGACAGACATTTCGTGAACGTTATGTTGGGGCTGAATATATAGCCAAGTGTCGGGATGATTTTTTGAATATGAAGTAGAATGATATATCTGTGAATGATTACGAGATTGAGTTTATAAGGTTGATTCAGTATGTTCCCGGGTTAGTGATCATTGAAAAAGACAAATGTGATTGGTTTCTGAAAGGGTTGTGTCCTACTATTAAAGCCAATGTTGATCTACATATGGACAAGGAGTATAAGGAGATTACTCGACGAGCTAGGACTGTTGAGCGGAATGAGGCAAAGCTAAAACAACTTTCGTCTCAGGGTTCTGATCGAGGTACGAGGCCAACGTTAGTGACAGTTCAACAAAATTAGAGGAATCAGTCTAGGAAGAGAGCCAGAGATTAGTCAGATTTTTAGAGTTAGACCAGTGACTTCTGTTGTTCCGACTGCTAGTGCTGGGGGTTCGTCTGGTACTCGTGGGGTGCCACAGTGTTTGTTTTGCAAGAAATGGCATCCAGGCGAGTGTAAGAGACAGACTGGGGCTTGTTTCAGATGTGGCTTGTTTGAGCATCTTTTCAGAGACTGTCCGATTTCACCTCATTTGGCTTATGCTCCGAGTCTGTCTCAGGCATCTATACAGACTCACGCTAGGGGAAGATGACATGGTAGATCTACTATATCGGGTTCTGCTAGTAGGGGTAGGCCTGCTCAGAGTAGAGGATCAGCTAGATCAAGGGCGAGACAACCAGGATTAGTTTACTCTACCATGAGGCATGAGGATCGTGATGAGCAGATGTTATTGTCGGTACTTTCTCTATTCATTCTATCTCTTATTTTGCACTCCTTGATAATGGTTTGACTCGTTCGTATATTGTGAGTTCTATTTCTGGGGGACTTGAAATTTCTGTCGAGGATACTGTTAGTGTTGTTGCTGTACACAGTCAAGTGGGTAAATTTGTTGAGGTCAATAAAGTATACATGAATTGTCGTCTTGAGATTCAAGGGGAGATCTTTCCAGCTAATTTGATGGAGCTACCTTTTGGGGAGTTTGATCTTATTCTCGGTATGGACTGGTTATCTGCTCACTGAGCCACTCTAAACTATGAAAAAAGGGCAACCCTGAGAACTTCTGATGACCATGAGGTGATTCTGATTGGGGAGCACATAGATTTTCTGTCTAATGTCATTTTGGGTTTTAAAGCTGAGAAAATGATCAGGAAAGGGTCCATTGCTTATCTCGCTTACATTCTTAATCCGAGACAGTCTGATTCTGGGATGGATAAGATCCGTGTTTTGAGAGACTTTCCAGATGTCTTTCCGGAAGAATTGCCAGGGGTACCACCGAAACGTGATAAGGTTGAGTTTTGCATCGAGCTTTATCCGAGTACAGCTCCTTTGCCTATGACCCCTTACTGGATTGCATTGAAAGAACTTAAAGAGTTGAAAATTCAGTTGCAAGAATTGCTAGATCAGGGTTTCATTCGACCTAGTGTTTCTCCTTGGGGGAGCTCTTGTTCTGTTTGTTAAGAAGAAGGACGAGACAGTTCGACTTTGTATTGACTATCGGATGCTGAACAAGCTAACGATCAAGAACAAGTATCCCCTTCCTCGCATTGATGATCTCTTTGATCAGTTTCGAGGAGCTACGGTTTTCTCTAAGATAGACATGATATCTAGTTACTACCAACTCAAGTTTAAGGATTCTAATGTGTTCAAAATAGCTTTCCGGACATGATATGGTCACTATGAGTTCCTTTGATGCCTTTCAAATTGACTAACGCTCTTGCCGCTTTTATGGATATGATGAACAAGGTGTTTCAACCCTATCTTGACCAGTTTGTTGTGGTATTTATTGATGATATTCTGGTATATTCTAAATCTGAGGCTGAACATGAGGGACATCTCAGGATTGTGTTACAGACTTTGCGGGAGAATCAATTGTATGCTAAATTCAGCAAGTGTGAATTTTGGCCTTTTGAGGTTATGTTTTTGGGGCATATAGTTTCTGCCGAGGGTATTCAGGTTGATCCGAAGAATGTTGAAGCTATTGTGAGATGGAAGGAGCCCAAGAATGTTCCTAAGGTTCGAAGCTTCTTGGGTTTAGCCAGCTATTATCGAAGGTTTGTTGAGGATTTCTCTTCTATTGCAGCTCCGTTGAGTAAGTTTCTTAGGAAGGATGTTCCCTCTGTCTGGACTGAGGCTCAACATTCTAGTTTTGAGAAGCTTAAGACCGTGTTGACTGAAGCACCGATTTTTATTCAGCTCGAGCCTGGTAAGGCTTATACTATTTACAGTGATGCTTCTTACACTGGATTGGGATGCATCCCGACTGTTGAAACCGCATGAGTGTAACTATACTACCCATGATCTTGAGCTTGTTATCGTGATCTTTGCTCTTAAAATTTGGAGACACTATCTCTACGGAGCAAAGTGTTATATCTACAGAAACCATAAGAGTCTGAAATATATCCTCTCCCAGAAGAATCTTAATCTAAGGCAATATCGTTGGGTAGAACTTCTCAAGGATTATGACTGCGAGATTGAGTATCATCCGGGCAAGGCTAATGTTGTTGCTGACACCTTGAGTCGTAACGCCATATCAGATTTGAGAGTTCTGTTTGCCCAAATGAGTTTGTATGATGATGGTAGTCTTTTGGCAGAAATTTGGGTTATTCCTACTCTGATTTCTGATATTCGAGTTGAACAACCTAGTGATATGTTTTTGATGCACTATATGACAGAGGTTGAAGATGGTACATCTTAGGATTTTTCTATTGATCAAGATGGTGTTCTATGTTTCCGAGGTCGGTATTCCATTCTAAGGAAATTTGGGTTGAAACAGGTTATTCTTCGTAAGGCCCATGACAATCCTTATTCTACGAATATTCGTGAGAGGTACTGGTTGAAAGGTCTCAAGCGTGATGTCGTCAGATTTGTATTGAAGTTTTTGACTCGTGAGAAAGTCAAGGTAGATCATCAGCGTCCATCTGGGTTACTTCAGCATATTGAGATTCCTTAGTGGAAGTTGGAGCGTGTGACTATGGACTTTGTTAGTGGACTTCCTTTGACTCTATCTAAAAAGGACTCCATCTGGGTTATTGCTGATTGTCTGACTAAGTCCGCGCACTTCATTCCTATTCGAGTTAATTATTCTTTGAACAAGTTGGCTCGGCTCTATATTTTTGAGATTGTTCGACTTCATGGGGTACCATTGTCTATTATTTCTAACAGTGATATGAGGTTTACAGTGAAATTTTGGAATTCTCTCCATACTTCTCTGGGTACTCGGTTGAACTTCAGTACATCTTATCATCTGCAGGCTGATGGTCAGTCCGAGCGTGTGATTCAAATTCTTGAGGAAATGTTGAGAGGTTGTATTCTTGATTACAAAGGCAGTTGGGAGGATTTCTTACCGGTTGCAGAGTTTGCCTACAATAACAGTTATCAGGCCAATATCAAGATGGCACTGTTTGAGGCTCTATATGGGCGTAAGTATCATAAACCTATTGGCTGGACTGAGCTTAATGAGCACATATTGTTGTGACATGATATTGTTCATGAGGCCGAGCAGACTGTCAGATTGATTCGGGATATGCTTAAGGCTGCTCTTGATCGACAGAAGTCTTATGCTGATTTGAGACGTCAGGATATTGAGTATGATGTGGGAGATGAGGTTTTCTTGAAAGTATCTTCGTGGAGGAAGGTAATTCATTTTGGTTAGAAAGGCATGCTAAGTCCTCGTTACATTGGCCCTTATCAGATTATTCGTCGGGTTGGACCAGTTGCCTATCAGCTTGAGTTACCACCAGAGCTTTACCGTATTCATGATGTCTTCCATGTTGATCCGTCCCATATTATGCTCGTGGAGGAGATTGAGATCCATTCTAATTTGCGTTTTGAGGAGGAGCCTATTGAGATTCTTGCTCAAGACACGAAGGTTCTAAAATAAGACCATTAAGATGGTCAAAGTCTTGTGGCGAGGTCGTAGTCATGATAAGGCTACATGGGAGCCCAAGGTTGTCGTCAGATCTCAGTATCTGAATCTTTTTACTCCAGGTAAATTTCGAGGTCGAAATTTCTTTTAATGGGGGGAGAGTTGTAACACCCTAAATTTTTACCCTAAATTAAAACTCTAAAATGATTAAAATCCCAAATTTGGAACCCTAATAATTTGGGAAATTTTTATTTTGAAAACCTAATTGATTTAGTGGCTAAATTGAGAATTTTTTGAATTTTGGTGACCTAATTGAGTAAAACCTTAATTATTGTGGCTATTCTGAAAGGCGGGCTAAGTTGGAGCCCTTATTGTGTGATTTATCCTAAATATAAGGCAAAATATGATTCTTTGGCTTTTGAGAATCAGTTTTGTGCCGTTTCAAATTCCCTTCTCTTTTCTTTCTCTCTCTCGTGTGATAACAAACCCCAAATCCACTTTTTCCGATTTAGCTCCGGCCAAGGCCTTATCGGTGGTCGTTCTTCAGTCTGATGTCGGCAATCGACTACCCGTGGCCGCGCAACCAAAACTCCTCCTCCGTTTTCCTTCTCCTGTCGTCGTTCGTTCGGAAATGGTTTAGAACTGTTCATTTACCTCGCTCATCATTCGCTTGTTTCCGTTCGAGTGTGGTGTAAAGGGTAAATTTCTGGTTGATTTTTGGGGTAAATCTATAAGTGTGTGTGTGTTGTTGTGTGAGTTTGGCCAGAATCGGTGCATTTGGGGTCGCCGGTGACGGTGCTGTTAGGGATAGGAAACCCTTAGGGTTCGAATGAAAAGGGGAAGGGGAATCGGGATTGGGCTGTGTTAGAGAGAGAGAGAGAGTGGGTCGAACCGAACCGGTCCAGCGAACCGAACCGTTGACCCGTGCTTGACCAAACCAGATGACGTCAATGTTGACGTCAACGATGACGTTAGCGTTGACCCGTTGACCGTTGACCTATTGACCCTTGACCTGTTAACCGTTGAATTTTTCGGTCAAAGTCAACTTTACATTTTTCGACGATTTGATTCCATATTCGCTGTCTGTTTCCCCAAATTCGAACCCGAAAGATAGTTTTGCTAATTTTTTTCAATTGTTTTTAGTATATTAAGAATTATTTATATCATAAATTAATTCGAATTATTCTTGTGTTCCGGTGACGTTGATTCAGACACTGAGATACTTCCTCCTCCTCCACTAGGGGGCCTCCTGTTTCTCAATCTTCTAGATCTGATTGCGAGTTTAGTTGATATTGTCCGATATTATTATATTAGTGACATGGCATAGTAGTAGTGAATTTATGTAGTGCTTACTATCATAGGTGCTGACTCTGTCCGACCTAGTGCTAGAGCTGAGCATGGGAGACGTCATCATCGATGTTGAGTTTTTAGCTGTCTGAGGTGTGTTCTGTACTATGCTATCAGATTTACAGTGTTGTGTATGTATACATGATTGATGGAATGATTTGTGATTATGGCATGATCTGTTTGTTGTATGGTTATGATATGTTGTGTTTGACAAGTCTAGTATGTTAGTATGCCATGCAACATGTATCGGAATCAGATTGTTTAATATCAGACTATGTGAACATGCATTTTCTTTAATAAATAAGAATGCATTCGAATTCAAAAAATTGGATATCTATGTCATCTCATTCGGTTGGAATTTTGTACGGGGAAGTTTAGTAGTTTCTTCCTTTGGGTTGAAGCCTACTTTGGCTTAGTTGTTCCACGCTTCGGGCTGAGTTCCACTTCAGATGGTGACGATGTAGAGAGTGGTTCTGGTGAACCTTACTCTTCGGACGGTGATGTAGTTGGGTGGATGTCATGTTGTCTCATATATTATTTTCATACATGTCTGTTTATGTGAAATGTCTATTTGGTTGAGAATAGTATTCGGATGTTATGTTGTTTGACTTTGTTTGCACTGTAGCGACACACTGAGCGTTATAGCTAACTGCCCCTTAGTTTCTATTTCAGATACTCAGACTTAGGCTACGGTACTTGGAGGACCTCGTTTATCAGATATATTACGTATT
This sequence comes from Hibiscus tridactylites, assembly GCA_958450335.1. NCBI lineage: Eukaryota > Viridiplantae > Streptophyta > Magnoliopsida > Malvales > Malvaceae > Hibiscus > Hibiscus tridactylites. The sequence goes on along the minus strand of OY288289.1, from coordinate 41,701,317 downwards.
ATCAGTATGTATTATTTGACTTATGAACTTTATTTATTATTATTGGATTTATGTATAAATTCAGACTTGGACATTTTATTTTGGAATTTATTGTTTTTATCATGCATGTTTATTTCTGGATATTTTATCACTTTTCAGGATATTACTATATGTTTATGTTTTATGTGATATTACTATTTAATATGGATGTAATGTTTTTAATCTAATTACTTTACTTGAGGGTTAGGTTTCAAACCAGACTTCCTACATTCGACCCAATTCTTCTGGGTCGGGTTTTGGGGGTTAAAAAGAATAAATTTGTAAATATGAAAATTTATATATAAAGATTTTGTTTACTTTGTTATATGTTGTGTTCATAAATTTAGAAATATTAATATAAAATAATTTTAAGTAAGTTTAAGGCAATAAATAATTTTCATAAATGCGTTATTCTTATGAGGGAATATTTATTAGGAATAAGAACTTATATTTTTTCAAAAAATTTATACACTGTTTTATTCACTTTTTAAACTAACCAATCAAATCTTACAAAAACAAGGATTTGCTATATCTGAAATGTCATTGTTTTCCTAAAAGGGTTTACATGTTAAGGTTTATGATTTAGGATGTAGGTGTTTCTACGATTTATGTTTTCAAAAACCTGCTAGAGTCCGACTAGTATTGGCCGCCTCAAATTCTCTGTTTGTTGAGTTGATGGTTTATGAGATTAAATTTAATAGCTTTAAGGTTTTTGTTTGTTTAGGATTTAGGTCTTGTTACTGGTTTAGGGTTTATGGTGTTTTCATGGTTATTACTTTACGAGATGACTTTTTATTGGTTTAGGGTTTAAGATTTATGATTTTGGGGTTTACAATTATCGTGTTAGGGTTTATGTTTATGGTGTAGTTATTAGTTAGTGGCTGACGAGATTATTTTTGTATTGTTTAGGGTTTAGTGTTTAGCTTAGTGTATGAGATAAATTTCAAGCATTATATAGTCCGCATTTTACAACAGAATAAATATTTTCCACTTAGGCCACAAAATGTCATGGTAGGGTTCATTACTTGTAGTCTGTAGTGTTCATACTTCCTAAATGTAGACCGGTTTTGGTACTATTTAAAATGTTTCACAACATTGTGCATGATAAGTAATCTAAAAATATGTAAAGTCTAGTTGCAATTGTCGGTTGGTAGTTAGGGTAGCGGAATTTTATTACCGTTTAAGAACTGCTTATTAAGACTTATTTTAATATTATTCTACTCAATGCAACAAATGAAAAGACATATATGTTGTCGACATATCTGAACGGGTTACAAAGATTTGAAACTGAGATTTGAAACTGACAGTGAAATGACACTTTTATATTTGGCGTCTTTTGGAATTAGAAAATCCAGGAAACAACCTATTTGTAACACCCTAAACCAGGCCTAGGATTATTGCTATCTAATTCGAATCCCTAAATAGTGGAAGAAGTTACAATGAATAGGATTTATTCAAGGACCAAAATGTAAGATCAATGAAACCTAAGTGCCGAATCTCAAAGGAATTAAAAGATAATTGAAGTAAGGACTTAATTGGAAGACTAAAAGAACAAGTGACCAAATTAAAGTGACTAACTTGTAAACTCTAGCAAATATAAGGAATGCATGCCAAATTTCCAATATCCTACAAATGCCCTTGATTAATCTTGATTAGTGGAATAATTCAAGGATAATTTGGTACATTTATTAGGGGAAATTTAGATAGTGATCAGCCATCCCCTCTCTCAATTCGTTTACTTGATTCTAACTAGAAGAAAAAGAGAGAAAAGAGAGCTTGAGGGGGGGAGCTTGAACCTATGCCATTCAACTTGATTTAGCTTCAAATTTAAGTCTAGCCAGCTTAGTGAGTGAGGTAATTTCTTGATTCTCTTGTGAATATCATTTTTGTGTTGTTTGATTTGAAGTAGAATTGTGATTTGAGTATATAGAATGCTGGATATTGTATGAACGTGAAATCATCCCATGTGTAATTGATTAAATTGATCTTAAAGTTGTTAGATGACATGATTAGGTTGAAATGTATGTTCAAATGGTTGTGTTAGATGCTGGAAATGAAGAATTAAAAGCATGAAACTAGGACAGTCTAGCTTGAAATTGTTTTGTTGAATTGAAATTGTGTAAACATGCTAATTGAGTTAAATGAACAACATGCCATGTTTAGACCACTTTGATAAATCTATATGGACTGACTAAAATGTGTATAGACATGTATGGAAGCTAGAAATTTATACTAGAACTTGAATTTAATGAATCTAAGAGATTAAACATGATCTAGTGCAAATCTGCCCAGAATGCTCTGTTCTGGGCAGGAAATTTAAAAATTCAGCATAAATTGTATACATGGAATTTAAAGTTGAAAATTTAATGTATGATACTTTGATATTTCTAATCTCATTAGGAAAAAATGGAATTGGATTCTAGATAGTGTACTAAAAATGTAAATGGAAACATCTGGATAGTGCAAACTGTCTAGAATCAAAATCTGCCCTGACTTTAAGTAATAAACTGTATTAACTGGCTAAGAATTAAATTGTAAGCCTTATATGGTTGAATAGATAATTGAATTAGTGAAGGATATACAAACTGCCAAAAGCAGAAAAAAATTTTGTGTTATAGAGTAAATTGTATTTGGTTGTTTGGGTATATGCACGAATTGGTTCTAACCCTATTTCCATGATTTTGTGTATATGGTTTAATATACCAAAGCATAGAGGAAGTGGATGAAGGTAATAGAGATGGGCACTCTAAAGATAGGAAAAAGGGGATAACCATTCAAGACCAAGCTTGGAGTGTTTCCTTTAGGGTTGGGACTTAGGTCCTAACCACCCATGATTGTCTACCTAATTGTTTATTGACTATGCCAGTAAATGTACTTAATCTATTTTTTGGTAAGCTAACTTAAGGGAAGAATGGATTAAAGGGAAAATTGGTAACTGGATTGAAATTGATACATGATAACTAATGAATTAGAAGCATGATAATTTTTGCTTGAACAATATGCCTTGTGTTTGTTGTTGTTCGAATGGAATGGTATGATCCTTGATGCTTATTGATGCTTGTTGATGTTGAATGAGAGTATGATGGAAATTCATGTAATGAAACCTTGTAAAATGATCTAGGATTCATATAACCTAGAGACTTGAAATGAACTTGTCCCTGTCATGTTTGATGCTTAATCACACGTTGTGTGATTGCTTGAAATTAAAACTCAATAAGCCCTTGGTTGTTGGTTGGTCGTAGGTAGAACGACATGCCTTAGAGTCTAGAGCTCGTCTTGTTAGGTACTTTGTGTACCATCTTGTTGGGTGGTTAGTCACCTTCTTGTTAGATACCTTGGGTATCATCTTGCTAGGTACTTTGTGTACCATCTTGTGTGGTGTAGTGGACACCTTCTTGTTAGATACTTTGTGTATCATCTTGTAGGTACTGTGTGTACCGTCTTGTGACTCGATTACCTAGTCCTACTATCTACCAAGGCAAAACGAATGGTTAAACTTGTAATAAGACATGATACATGGTTAATGAATGTTCAAATTGATACATTCTATTGAGCTACTTGTGAAATGAAATTATATGAACAAAATGAGGTAAATGCTAACTTGTTTGGCCCATTGTTTGAAAGATAATCTGTATTGGAAATGACCTTATTCGAATAGAGGATTTGTGACTATTGTGTTCATTGTAAAGTTCTTGATATGATCTTTCTTGTTTGATTGCTTGAGTTTGCGTTTGACAAATTGTCTGATGTATTCGAATGATACCTTCAAATGTAAAAATGATCTTGTTGTGCTCAGATAATGCTTGCTAGCCTTGCTTGTTAATGAAAAATTAGGTGTTTTGAACCTAAACCACTATTCGAATGACATAGAGTTGGTTGAATACAATGCGAATACTTGTAATGTTTCTTGTCTAGCAAGTAAACTATTTGAATGTCTCTTGCATGAATGGGCAAATTAAATATACAAGACTAGGAATCTAATGAAATGGAGTCTTGCCTTGTTATATGCAAATTAGTTATTTAAAAGGATTTCTTGTCTAGGTAGTAAATCCTTCGAATGGCTTTATGATCTTAATGGGATAGTTTAAATCAAATTGCACTAGTGTTATCACACTTAAGGGGTATGGTTTCTACTTTAACTCCATAATATAAGAGTTGTTGCTTCTTCCAAAGGACTTGAGCACAACAACTCCCTAAGGATATGTACTCGGCTTCGGTGGTAGATAGAGCTACATTATTTTGTTTCTTAGAGAACCAAGATATGAGCATACTACCTAAGAATTGGCAAGTGCCGGAAGTACTTTTCCTATCAATTTTACAACCCTCATAATCCGTATCCGAATAAGCATGAAGGTTAAAGGTTGAGTCCCTAGGGTACCAAAGACCTAAACAATGAGTATCTCTAAGGTACCTAAATATCCTTTTAACGGCAATAAGGTGAGACTCTCTAGGACTAGCTTGAAACCTAGCACACAAGCAAACACTAAACAATATAGTTGGTCTACTTGCGGTAAGGTAAAGCAAAGATCCATTCATAGAGCGATAAAGCTTAGAGTGAACACACCTACCTCCTTCATCTTTTTCAAGCTTTGTAGATGAGCTCATTGGTGTAGCTTCAGGCTTTGCTTACTCCAAGCCAAACTTCTTAAGAATATCTTTCACGTACTTTTCTTGATTTATGAAGGTGTCATCCCTTCTTTGTTTGATTTGGAGTCCCAAAAAGTATGAGAGTTCCGCCATCATGCTCATTCCAACTCACCTTGCATTAACTTAGCAAACTCTTTGCAATGACATTCATTTTTATATCTTTTTATGAAAAGTGTAGTGTCCACCTTACCTTTTTCAATTAAAAAGTTTGAAAGCCTTTCATACCAAGCTCTAGGAGCTTGTTTTAAACCATAAAATGCTTTGGTTAGCTTAAAAACATGATTTGGAAATTTTGAATCCTCAAAACCCTGTGGTTGTTCCACATACACTTCTTCATTTATAAAACCATTTAAATATGCACTTTTCACATCCATTTAAAAAAGCTTGAAATCACGATAACACGTATATGCAAGAAACATCCTAATAGCTTACATTCTAGCTACGGGTGCATAGGTTTCATCAAAATCTATTCTCTCTTCTTGAGTGTAACCTTGAACAACTAGTCTAGCTTTGTTTCTCACAATGTTACCACTCTCGTCTAGTTTATTCCTAAATACCCATTTAGTTCCTATATTAGATTGATTACTAGATCTTTTAACCAAAGTCCATACATTACTCCTCTCAAATTGGTTTAATTCTTCTTGCATAGCCATGATCCAAAAATCATCTTTTAAAGCTTCTTTGATGTTTTCAGGCTCTATGCATGAAATAAAAGCAACATGGTTCATGAGTTTGAGAGAAGATCTAGTAGTTACTCCCATGGATGGATCACCCAAGATTTCACCACCTTTGACATAGTTGTACTCCCTTGGGTAGCTCACTTCCTTTTCCTCAAGAGCCAAGTCCTTCAAGGCTTCAAGAGGTGGATCTTGTGCATCTTCTTCTTTAGTTGGAATCTCATCCTCCTTTGAAGTTTGTCCTCCATCAAAAGCATCAAGGATTCCTATATCATCATCATCAAAAGATTCCTTCCTCGGAAGGAGGTTATCATCGAAAACAAAATGTATAGATTCCTCTACAACTAAAGTTCTTTTGTTAAACACACGATAAGCTTTAGAGTTTAAAGAGTAACATAGAAAAATAGCTTCATCAGTTTTTTTTATCAAATTTACCTAAATTGTCTTTTCCATTATTTAAAACAAAACACTTGTAACCAAAAGGATGAAAATAGCTAATGTTAGGCTTTTTCGATTTTAAAATCTCATATGGAGTTTTCTTTAAAATATGCCTAATTATTACTCGGTTAATAATATAGCAAGCGATGTTAGTGGCTTCCGCCCAAAAATATTTAGGTAAATTGTTTTCACAAAGCATGGTTCTAGCCATTTCTTGTAAAGTCCTATTTTTCCTCTCAACTATACCCTATTTTGTTGAGGAGTTCAAGATGCTGAAAAATTGTGGCTAATACCATTTTCATTTAAGAACTCTTCAAAACCTAGATTTTGAAACTAGGTTCCATGATCACTTCTAATGTGAGAAATCTTAAGCTCAAGATCATTTTGAGTTATTTTTGAAAATGTGATAAAGTTTTCTAAAGCATCATCCTTGGTGATTAAAAAGAGAACCCAAGTATATCTAGAGTAATCATCAACAAGCACAAAGGCATATGATTTTCCACCCAAGCTAGTAGTCCTAATTGGCCCAAATAGATCGATATGAATTAATTGTAAACATCTACTAGTAGAGATATCATTAATGGATTTAAAAGATGATTTATGTTGTTTACCCTTAGAGCATGCATCACATATTTTATCATTTGAGAACTTAATCTTGGTAAACCTCTAACTAGATTTAGGGAAACTAATTTTTCTAAAACACTAATGCTAGCATGTCCTAGTTTCCTATGCCATAATCATGCATCATTTTCATTTTGTGCAACAAAACATGCATGGGATGAATGAATGTCATCTAGATGCACCATATATATATTACCTATGCGATGACCAATGATAATTATTTTATTAGATTTAATGCCAACAATTTTACAACCATTTTTATCAAATAAGACATTAAACACTTTATCACACAATTGACTAATGCTCAATAAATTGTGTTTTAGACCATTGACATACAATACATTTTCAATGAGTATAGTAGAGTGATTACCTATGAAGCTAATACCTTCAATGTTGCCTTTGGAGTTGTTACCAAATGTCACTACTCCTCAACTTTTTGGCTTTAAGTCCATGAATCGACTCTTGTCTCTGGTCATGTGCCTCGAGCATCCACTATCAAGGTACCATGAGTTTTGACTTTGTGCTTTGGCCTTGTAGCAATGCTCACCCTACAAAAAAGAGATTAAGCTTTGCTTTTTGGTACCCTAATCATTTTGGATACACGAGTGTTAGCTCCCAAAAGCTTGGTTCCCTTAGGAATCCAAGGTGAAATGGCATCAACATTATTAGATTTTACAAGTTCCTTAGGAACACATACACTTCTAATTCTTTTAGTTTTATTATTCCTATAGGAGCCACTTTGTTTGTAGTTTAAGTTCTTTCTCTTAAGTTGGTTTGTTGTAGATGATTCACCTATTTCATTTTTCAAGGTATCAACACTTTTGAAAGACTTTTTGAGCTCATCTAACACCTTTTGGTGTTCAATGTTACATTGAGAAATAATATTATTTAAATCTACATTTTCATTTTGAAAGAATTCAAGTTCATCTTGTATACCTAAAATCTTTTTCTCAAATTCCAAGTTAGCTTGAGAAATTAATTCATTTTTAGCATGCAAATCCGAAATGACCTTTTTATTTTTCAAAATAGACTCTTATACTTCTCAACTAACTCTCCATACACCTATTGTAACTCATCATATGCTTCATGCAATTCATCATATGTAAAATCAAAATTAGATGAGTTAGAGGTTATCATAGAAGAATCTTCCTCAAGAGCCATGAGGCAAAGGTTGGACACTTCTTGTTCCTCATCCTCGGATGATTCCTCATCACTCCAAGTAGCAAGCTTTGCTTTGAACTTCTTCTTCTTCTCAAAGCTCTTCTTCTTGAGTTGAGGACACTCGGAACGAATATGACCCGGTTTCTTGCACTCATAGCATATAATCAGATCCTTTTCTTCTTTTTTGTTCTTGGCCTTGAAGTCCATCTTTCTTTGAAATTTTCTACCCCGATTGGACCTCGTAAACCGTGAGAATCTTTTGACTATCATAGCCAATTCTTCAAGATTTTTCTCCTCACTAGAAGTGCTCTCCTCATGTAGAAAAGCTTTGAGAGCCACTCCTAGCTTCTTCTTTTTGTCTACCTCAGCTTCTCCACTCTTCTTTCTCCTTTCTTCTTTTCATCTTCCCTTCCTTGCTCCATGATTTAATGAGTTAGGGGAGAACCAACTAGCTCATCAAGCTTTAATGTCTTCAAGTTTTTTGCCTCGATGATAGCGGCTCTTTTCTCGTCCTAAGACTCAGGAAGAGAGTAGAGTAGCTTCTGGACTAGCTTGTCCTTGGAATGATCTCTCCAAAACCCTTTAGCCCATTGGCGATGGTTGAAAAGCGATCAAACATCTTTGATACGGTTTCGTCGGGCTCCATCTTGAAATTCTCATAACTAAGATTAAGAATTCAAATCTTTGTTTCCTTAACATCGCTTGTCCCTTCATAGGTTGTCTCAAGTGTATCCCACACTTTTATATCTCTTACGATTGATCAAAGCCAAGAGGGGGTGAATTGGGTTTTTAAAATTTTGGTGAATAAGTGGCATGAATAAAATTGAAGAACAAGGCAATTTAGAGTGGTTCATGTTCCAAATGAACTCTACATTCACTACCTTAGCTCCCACTAAGGATTTCTCAACAATTCCACTAATTGCTCTTCCCCTTTTGCAGGCTTATGAGATAACGTTTGCAATACCGATCAATTTTCTACCCAAAATTGACCAAACCCTCACAAGGATACAAAGAAGAATTTGAAGGCAATAGAAATATCTCACAATACAAATTTGCCCCTTTTGATACAGGAACTCAACCCAAATTGGAATACAATATAAGATTTTCACACAACACAATTTGAGATTTTACAAGAATAAGAAATTAGGCACTTTGAGCTTGGATTTTTGTATATATGTTTCTCTTGGATGCAATAGTTGTTGTTGGTCTTCAATAGGCTTGATTTTATACCTTCTCCATTAACTCTAGCCCTTTGGTGGTTAGGGAATTGATTATAGCCGTTGGAACTCTCTCTTTCCACCCTAAATGCACTTCTGCAGCCTACTGTATCGGTTTGCGGGGAGCCGTATTGATACTTGTCTCAAAAAAGAAAGAGTCGTTGCACAATTACAAGAGGGGTGTATCGATACGCGTGTAGGCGTACCAGTACGAGTTAGGGATCTATTTCGATACGGGCAAGACCGTATCGATGCAATATTTCCTCCAAAGCTCATTAGAGGATTCTGTATCGATATGGGTAAGAGCGTATCGGTACGGGTTAACCAACTCCTTAAAAATTTGTTACCTACCAACTGATGACCAAATGTAAAAAACATTTAAGGTTTCTGAATTTAAAATTCCTTAAAAACCGTATCGATACGAGTGATATCGTATCGGTACTACATTCAAACTCCTTCTGATTTTATAGAGAGAGCCTATCGATACAGATGCAATCTGTTTCGATACCCCGTTTTGATACGGTAAGGGGCGTATCAAAACAGATTTCTCCAGTGGCCAAATTTGTAAAAAAAAAACTCGATACTGTAAGAGGTTTATCGATACGCATTGACGTTTTTGAGTAATTTGGCCTTGGAACACTTAGAAAATATTTTGGAGTTTGAGTTTTTCAAACTAGAGCAAAGCCTTGTTGATTTGAAACCTTTTGAGGGACTTAAAATTTTATTTCAAGTTTTTCAATTTAGTTCTTAAAGCACTTTGTTATATCAAAATCAAACATAGGTTTTACACTATATATGTTAATGTGCGATATTCATCATTTTATTATACTCTATTTCAACCCCAAATATTCCTTTAGCACACGTTATACTTGTTAATTCTCACAAGCATTAGCATTCTTAAAATATTATTTATTTCCTAAGATTTAATTTTTTGCCTAATAGTCTCAATATGGTGCTATTTTTGTTCATATCATTTCATAATATTTAAATTTTTACCCTAAATTGTATAGTAGCAAAACAAAAATCGGTTAGAGTAACAATAATGATGTAATTTATGACTTCATGAGATTAATTTTTAGGGCTTTATGATTTTTTGTGTAGGATTTAGGTCTTATTGGTCGTGGTTTAGGGTTTATGGTGTACTTTATGGTTATTACTTTATGAAATGAATTTTTATGGCTGTAGAGTGTATGGTTTATGATTTATGGATTAATATTAAAGGGTTATGGTTTATGGTTTATGGTTTAGTTTAGGGTTATTGGTTAATGAGATTAATATGCATTGTAATTTATGGTTTAGTGTTTAGCGTAGTGTATAATATAAAATTGAAACGTTATATAGTATATAGTTTACGTTCTAGATTTTATAAATTTGAGTCCTCAAAACTTATATACTCTACCAATTTAGTCCCATTTCAAAATAATCCAATAAATTTAGCCCCCAATATTTATAAAAGACATTAATTTAGTAATTTTCCTCTCCCAAATTGCATGTATACCGTCGTTAACACTGAAGTACTTCATTTAAAATCATTAATTAATCTGATACACAAATTTATAAATGTAAATATATTTATAATTATTTTTTTAATTTTAGATCTATAATTAGTATCTATATTAAAATGAAACTAATTCAAAATTATTTATGAAAATCTTCAATTTTAGTTATCGTTATCCTATAATTTTCTACAAAAGTTAAGATTTTCATATTATTATACAATTTTCTTAGCAATTTCATATTTTTAATGACTTCATTGTTTCTCTTTAGTTTTAAATGAACTAATAATTAAACATTTTAAGCTACTGAATTTTTATTACTAAATAAATTTCTTAAATTCTTAGTATGTATATTTTCATTTAAAAAGTTGTCTACTTTTTACAATAAACTTATATTTCTTGTTCTTATTTATAAATTTACTAATTTTTCAATAAATATTTAGTATAATGAAAATTATTAAGAAAAGTTATTATTCGAAATCTTACTATCTTCTCTTGCATGCACTTGTCAGAAAAGTAAAAAAAAAACCTTTTAACTAATGAAAATCAAAGGTTTTGTCGCTAATTTACTTACAAAGCACGATTGTTATGCAAAAGGTAAAAATGAGAGGTTTCTCTCTCAAAATAATTGTATAATAATATTAATATTTTGATAATGATTTGGTGATGTAGATTAGTGATCGACCATATGGAAGTGTTAAAAATTATTTTATATGGTTTCAATTACTTAGAAGTAATATAAAGTTTTGTGTAGATAACATTAGTTGTAAAAATGATGTTTTAGAATGATTTGATTAGGAGAAAATTTGTATAGACTAATGTGGATTCCTCTATACATATTACATGTGTTTTATTAAAGAGAGTTAGGAACTATATCATAGTAACCTCTTGCATATACATTTAGGTGTGATTGAAGAGTCTTTTATTATGTCAGTTATGAACATCTTAAGTAATTTTTTATGATTTGTTCAATTTAATCTTACCATACATATTAGTATATTTATTATCGGTGGGTGAACTACCAAGTTTTTATTCCTAGATCCGCCCTTGTGTGTATTTAACCGACTGAATTAAATTCCTACGGTTCTTTCAATAACAACTGGTGATAATATTGGGTTACATTTATCTCCATTCATATTAGCAACGAAACGATAGTTTCAGACGGGAACCAAAAATTTTAAATCGTTTCCAACCGATTATAACCCGTCTCGATACTAGCGATTCACAGCTAAAACTAAAATCGTTAGTAAAACGTATAATATTTCAGGTTTCACGTGATAAGCTTGAAACTGTATATGCAAACATTCCATAGTCGTTGCATTACAGAAAAACACAATTTCTGCGACCAGTTATGTGACACATCTATGTTGAGGTTTACTATTTTATTGTATTATATATACAAAGACAACCATGTCATGAAGCATACAAATCATATACACAATTGGTCTACTATAAGTTTTTTAAGATTAATTACATCATTAATGAACATAAAGTAAATCATGCAATGTAAAAGGTCCAATTTGTTGAGGTTTACTATCACTTTTTATAATTCAGAGGTGTTTTACGAACGATTTCAATTAATGTTTCACTTTATACATATCAAAACAAATATTTAGAGGTTCGAAACTAGTTAAAATTTGTGTTTCCCGCTTCGAACTAACTTTTCTGTTGTAATATTAAATGTACTTAATTGGTTGTTTCACTGAATTTTCTAATTCCAAAAGATGCATGTTCCAAATATAAAAGTGTTGTTTCATAGTCACATTCAAATCTCTGTAACTCGTTCAGATACGTCAGCAACATATATGTCTTTTCATTTGTTGCATTGAGTAGAACCATTTGCAAAGAAGTCTTAATAAGCAGTTCCAAAACAGTAATAAAATTTTGCTATCCCGACTACCAACCGACAATTGCAACTAGACTTTACATATTGTCAACTTACTTATCATGCACAAAGTTACGAACCATTATAAAAAGTACCAAAACTGCTATACATTTAGGAACCTTCCAGGAATCATTACGCATCTTCCTTTGAATAACAGAAAGTACCCAAACGGACATGTCAACGCCAGATTTCAGTTTAATATGTGGTAGACGATGCAAAACATATAGTGGCGGTATTTACAGGGAATGTGTGGTTGTTCATATTTCAAACCTATAGGTTGACATGATTACCAGCCAAAAAGCTCGTGTTTCGTCTTGAAGTATAAAACCTATAATTTTAATGGATATTATGACATTTTCAGTTGGTCTTAAATAAAATCAGCATCAAAACACAATGAGTAGTTTCGAAATCGATACAAAGAACTCATTTGCTTATCTTTATGACTTTACCGGGTTGGAACGATTTCAAATTTTAAAAGACGTGTATTTTCAGTGTTGCGTTATTAAAGAACGCCCAACCTACAATGTTGCACATGTTTTCATATTTTTAGTTGGAATAAAATTCTACTAGTGCTGAACAACTATTACAGAGCTCCGAAATTGATGTTCTAAACTACTTTACACACATTTCAAAATGCGCATGTTCAAAATATTTATGCGTCTTTTCACTATCAGCCTATAATCAGACCCCTATCAAACCGATGTTACGTTATTAAAGAGCTTCCAACCTACAATGTACCACTTGTTTTCATATTTTTAGTTGGAATATAATCCTATCAGTACCGATCATCTATTAAAAAGCTCCAACACCAATGTTCTCATCTCCTTTACTCACATTTCAATTCAAAAGGCACATGTTCCCAAGATATATGCATCTTTTCTCTGTCAGTCTCGAATCTTTGTAACTCGTTCCGATATGTCAGCAACAATTAAGTCTTTTCAGTTGTTGCATTGGGTACAAGAGTTTTTTGATAAGTATGAAATGCAAGTTATGAATCTGTAGAATGTGAGGTGCAATGCCTTGTCAAATCTATGGCGTACTATGGTGCTGCAATGTAACCCCTTAAACTCGGCCTAGAAGAAAAGACCAAATTTAGGAAGTCACTGTTGAAAACTTTTCCCTCAAGTAATAAATTTTATGTTTAAACAATTTATAAAACAAATTAATTATTAATTCACAATAAGTATCATAAAATACCACAATTGTTTTCAAAACCAAAATATTATAAAAATATTCTGATCATTTAATAAAATATCTAAAATAAAGTTTGTAAATATATGCTAAAACATAAACCCAAAATATAAAGATCCATGATCTGAAATACGTAAATATTCTAAAACATAGAATAATAATATGATAGTTTAAATTTAATTCATATTGAATAATAAAATAATCGGATAAAATTGAGATCCTCCAAGTACCACGTCACCTAAAGTCCAAAGATATCTGTAAGAGGAAACTATGGGGGAGTAAGCTAAAGAGCTTAGTGTGTCTCTAAAGTGCAAGGAACACAAAACAAAACAATATTTTATTTTTCAGATAAAGTCTTTTGAAAACACAATAAATCCGATAAATCCAAATCATAATGATATGATGTCTGATGCATGACTCAATACTCGACTATCCGATATCATACAGAGTAGAGGATGCCCTCGCTAGAGTGGAGGTTTCCATCGCCGGAGTGGAGGTTTCCCTCATTTTTTTCGAACATAGTTCCAATCCCATGACACAATGATATGATTTGAAAAACATAAGTCTAAACTCTTACGAGAGTTAAATTTTCTGAGAATCCGATGCTTGATTCAAAAACGTAATTTAGTATGCCATTATGCTGGTTTCAAATTCATTCTCAATCAAAATAAATCAAATAATAAATCAAGCAGAGTATAAAACATAAGTACACAAATATATAGCACAATAGGAAACACGCCTCACAACAATAAAGCTCTAACGACGAATAAAGGGCGGTTGCGGTTTCGATATAAGGTGATGGCAGCGTCAATCCGAGAGGAATTCAAAAAGCATGAAAACAACTAAGACCGACAACACTTTAAAAATTAAGGCTTGGTTTATTTTTGTATGTAATAACTATATATATATATATATAGTTGAGTGGTGGTAATCTAAACAAATTAGGTTTAAAATAATAATAATAATAATAATAATAATAATAATAATAATAATAATAATAATAATAATAATAATAATAATAATAATAATAATAATAATAATAATAATAATAATAATAATAAACGAAGCTTGAACTAGAATGGTGAGGGATCTAGTGGGGAATGGCTGCCGGCAGGTCTAGACGGTTTTTGAGGGTAAGATATCAGAAACCTTACATTGGAAGGGTTTGTGGCAAGTATTCGATAGACATGCAGTGGTGGTTGATGCTTTTATTCCACAGAAAAGGGCAAGGGATGGTTTGCATTTTGGGTTTGTACGAATGGGGGGTCGTTCTGATGCTGACCGGGTTATTGAACGTCTACATAATAAATGGATATATAGATCGTGCATATCAGTAACCATGGCAAAATATGTGGATCGTGCTTCTTTGTGGAGACGTAAACAAAGAAGTGCAGTGAAAGGACAGTCGCAACAAGAATCTCATAGTGGTGTTAAGGGGCGTCTGGGTTCTCATGGTCAAGATCTAAAGCTACATGGTGATTCGTTTCACTATGTTGTGCAGGGGCGTGTGGATGAGGAAAACTGAATATCCTTCACAACAATGTGGTGGGATGGAGCAAGAAGCCTTGGAGTATTAAGGAATTGGCGACGGAGATGAACCTTTCAAGTTTACAAGGGTTCTCAATTTTGCGGATTACCGGGCCCATGATTCTTTTGATGTTTACGGGCACATACATTTGTGAGAAGGTGATGGAGTTGGAGGTAGTTGAAGAATGTTTTTCCAAGTTAGAAAGGTGGTCGCCGGAAATGGTCATTAGTTCAAGGAGGGTCTGGCTTTCGGTAAGGGGTTTGCCTATACATGCGTGGTCGCAAGAATATTTGGGAACATTGCGAAAATTTGGGGCACTCTAGTGTGACTTGTTGATGTTACGGACACGCCAACGTCGTTCGAGTGTGGTTGGATTTTCATTGAAACGAATGTCATGGATTTTATAGATCCTATCATTAAGATGGAGGTCGAAGTATTGTCGTATAGTTTGCATATCAAAGAGTAAAACATGTATGGGCCGTTCATAGATTGTGAATGTACAACTATAGTTTCCAAGGATGGATGCAGTGAGTCACTAGAGTTGAATTCTTCGGAGTTTGTGCCATAGTCGAGGATGGGAGACAAGAAACAAGGTGAGGATGTCGGGGCTCTAGGAAATACGGTGGCTCAGATGGATTCCACTGTGCCTCAGGATTGGCATTGCAATCAGCTTGGGGAAGATAATTGTCGGGAGGATCTGTGCATTGTTAGTGTTGATTCTGATCATGTTGGTTCGTTTCTACATAGAGAGGTATAGGTCAACGGGTGACGACGAAGGCTGGAGACGATGTCTCGAATGTCAGGAATACGTATGATTGTGTGGCAAGTGAGGGGCCACAAAGTCCTCTGTTGGATGGACACCAGGATAGGGAGATGAGTTTGAATTTGAAATGGAACATGTCCCAACCGTTTGTGCTAGCTACAGATAACGATGTATCTATTGAGGATATTGTAGAGTTGGTTAGGAATAGTTCAAAAGCTAAAGGCGTGTTAGGCAGGGACTCTGTAGGGGGTTCACGTTCAGCAGGTCGTTATACAGGATGTATTGGCGGGGGATAAGGTTGTGTCGCTATGGATTAACGGGTCTGTCCGAAAGACAAAATCGGTGAATTTTCTGTCAGGTGTAGCAAAGCCCCATAAGTCATGCAGGGGAGACTGAGAAAAGAGTTTTGCCAAGGAACAATTACAGATGCTAATGCATCGATGACCGACTCGGATTTGCAACATAGGCATCAAATTTTTCATTAGGAAATCGCGACAACGGTAGCATTGGGCAATATAGTGGGGGTTAAGACACTTGGCCGTGAAGAGGAAATTATCAAAGATTAATCGCGGGTGCTGTCTGAAGGCGCTCGTGTGTTGTGAAATATGTGAATTTTGTCTTGGAATATCAAGGGGTTGGGTTCCATCTTGAAGAGTCGAAGTTAGAAGAGGTATAGTCTTTGGAGGTTGCTAGTTTATGGTTTACCGATGGGTATGAGTATGTAGTTTCGCCTTTGATAGGTGCATCGAGAGGGCTGGTGATAATTTGGAAGGGTTCGCGGTTTTTGGTAGATTCGGTGGAGATCGATCGTCACTTTATTCTCGTGTAGGGGCGGTGGAGGCCGGAGGATTTTGTGTTGTATTATGGTCGTCTACGCTACTTGTGATGTAACTAATCAAGGTTCTTTGTGGTTACATATTGGGGATAGGATCAGCGGTTTTTCGGGACCTTGGTGCATTGCAAAGGATTTTAATTCGGTTCGTTGGTCATCAGAACAGGCAGGATGCAGCTCATTGCCGAGAGGTATGGATGCATTCTCTTGTTTTGTGGTGTCGTAGGTGTCGAATTGACATGTTTTTGGTATTGTCGATATGGGCGGATTGTTTTTCTAATATTGAGCAGGTATCTCTACCTCGAGGGATATCGGATCATGCCTTTTTGCTACTTTTGTGTGATGATAAGGATTGGGGACCTCGTCCGTTCTGTTTCATTAATTGTTGGTTAGATGAAAAGTGAAACATCTGGTGCATGGCTCAAGAGTGGTGTAGATTGTCGGGGTTGGGAATGAAAATATAATGGTGAAGCTCAGACAATTGAAGAAATTCTTACGAAAATGGAACAAGTCGGTTTTTGAGGATGTTGAGCAAGAGATTAAGTTGATTCAAATTCGCTTAGAGGGGTTGAATGGTGATGCTAGTATTGATAATGTGAGTATGTCTGAGTCAGAGCTGATTGGTCAAAAGCGAGAATGAATGCAAGCATTATGGCTAGCGATAAAACGAAAAGAATCTCTATGGCGTCAGAAGTCGCGAGCGAATTGGCTTCGGTTGGGTGATAGAAACACGTCATTCTTTCATAGAGCTGGGAAGTTACGAGTAGTGCGTAATTCTATTTTCGGCCTGAATATTAAAGGGAGGTGGGTGACGGATCCTTATAGGTTGCGAAAACATATTGTTCACTCGTTCTCTAAGCATTTCGCTCCTGATGAAAGGCTATGTGATTGGAGCATTGGGGGAAACTTTAAGCAGGTGAATGAGGAAGAAAATTGGGGGCTGGTGGCACCTTTTACGATTGAAAAGGTTTGGGAGATTGTTCATGGTTGTGAGGGCTCCAAGTCACCAGGGTCGGATGGTTATAATATGGAGTTTTTCAAGAAATGTTGAAATTTAGTTCATGGAGATGTGATGTGTTTTTTGGAAGAGTTCTTCGCGTCTAGTAAGTTAGCTCAAGGGGCAAATAGTATGTTTCTTGTGTTATTACCTAAGGTTGATTTGCCGGTATCGTTAAGCGATTTTCGGCCTATAAGTTTGATTAATTCGATTTACAAGATTCTTGCTAAAGTACTTGCTAGGAGGTTGCAATATGTGTTAGGTAAATTGATCAGTGATCATCAATCGGCTTTTGTGCGTGGGTGCCAAATCATTGATGGTATTTTGTTGGCGAATGAAGTCACCATTCTCTATGACAGAGTTCACCTAGTGGTTCTGTTCTTAAATTGGATTTTGCTAAAGCATATGATTACGTACGGTGGGAGGTTTTAGAGCACATATTACGGTCTATGGGTTTTTGTGAGACCTGGCGACAGTGTATTTCAGAGTGTATTAGTACTGTTCGTATGTATGTTTTGTTGAATAGCAGTGCTACTACGAAATTTGGTATGAGTCGTGGCATTAGACAAGGTTGCCCATTGTCGTTGTTGCTTTTCATCATTGTTGAAGAAGCGTTGCATAGGTTATTGGTTCAAGCTGAGAAGGTGGAGCTTATTCGAGGGGTCTCTTTGGCCCTGGGGTGTCGTTGTCGCATCTTTAGTTTATGGACGATAGTATCTTATTCTTTGAAGCTTCTATTGAATGTGCCAAAACTGTTCGCTGATTGTTGAGTTGTTTTCAAGTATGTTCTGGGTTGAAAATCAATTTTAGTAAATCGTCTCTTTACGCTATTGGAGTTGGGGACGAGTTATGTGACTCGGTTGCAAATGCCTTGGTTTGTCAGAAAGGTGTGTTGTCATTTGTGTATTTAGGGTTGCCTTTGGGGGTTAATCCTCGTAGTATTGCTGTGTAGGAGCCAGTTATAGCCTCTGTTTGACGGAAACTTGTAGGATGGAAGCGATCATCTATGTCTTTTTTTGCCCGTGTCACGTTGGTAAATTCGGTCCTTCTTTGGCTTCATGTTTTTTATATGGGGTTGTTCAGGGTTCCGAAGGGGGTCATTGCAGCTATTGATGAGGTAAGGCGTTCTTTTCTTTGGGGATGGGTGAGTTTGCAACGGAAAAGGAGTCGGGTTAGTTGGAGTGTGGTGTGTCGACCACGCCATTTGGATGGATTGGGATTACAGATTTGGAGGTTCGAAACAGGGCATTGTTGACGAAATGGTCATGGCATTATGCTATAGACACGTCCTCTTTGTGGAGGGCCATTATAGTGGCAAAATATAGGGAGGCAGCCCAATGGTGGTGTTTTAATTCTACATATCTGGGATCGATGTCGGTCATTTGGAAACAGATTGTGCAAACAGTAAATTCGGATGATGTGAAAAAATATATGAGTGAGTCTAGTTTTCTTTATGGAAGATCAGGGATGGATCTCGTGTGTTATTTTGGTTCGATGCCTGGTGTGTCGACAAGCCTTTGAAGGATATTTTTCCGCGATTATTCTCTTTATTTGTGAATCGACTGGCTTTGGTAGTTGATTATTTGGTCGAGGGTGCTTTTCAGCATGCACTTTGGTCAGGTTTCTTTCGAAGGTCTCTTCGTTCGTTTGAGTTGCAACGGGTTCGGGAGTTGTGTTTGATCTTGGGTATGGTGAGACTTCGAGATGGTACGTGTGCTATGCTGGTTTGGACCCCCGATGTTCATGGGGTCTTCTCGGTGAAGCCACTTTCACGGTTACTCATGTTGAAAAATGTGCCAAAAATCATCTTGTTTTGAAGGACGCAAATTTCTCCCCCTTATAAGGCAGAAGCGAAGGAAAAAAAACCCCAACCATTGCTATCAATTGCAATTGTTCAATTGCTATCAATTGCTATTAGATTCGAATGAAAAATTCAATTGTAGCTATTAATGGCAACAAATGATATATCTGGAAAATTATTTTAGAAAGACGTTTTCCAAATATTGTTGTTTGTTGGTATATGTAGTTGCATTTGTATTATCACTACATGCTTTCGGTTGGTTAATAGTATTTGTGAGATGTGCCTTCGATGTTTTTGTCAAGATGAACGACAAATCACAATATCTGGAAATGAGTGGTCTTTTTCAAGTTTCGTCAAACTGCTTAACCTTTTTGTCGAGTTTACGCTTAGCTTATTTTACGCCGGAATCGTGGAGGCTAGATGAAGACCACCGTATGTAACCGTAGTCAAAGCCACTACCATTGCGGATGATGATGATCATACGGTAGAATTGACCATCTATGTGGATATCTACAAATCCGCGAAGCTTGTTTGTATGCCCATATACGCCACTCAGTTGTGTCGATAGTGAAGAAAACTGACGTGGACAAATATAGTGAAGAAAACCGAGAACATGAACTCCTTTACTTACATTTTTCTGGTTGTTGGGTTGGATGGATTTCAACTTCTCCGTAAATTCCATAAAAATAATTTGAAAGTGGTGTATGCATTGTTGTAAACATGATTCAGTTTAGTTTTCTTTAAAATATATGATGATTGATTTTGATATGTATTTTAAAAAATATGAATATCTGAATGATGAAATGTCATAAAAAAATTGTTGCTAAAACTAAATTTATTATTTATGTTTCTACTTTTGGAGATATAATGTTGAGTTAAATTTTGTTATTTTTTTAGGTACGAGGATTAACCGAAAACCGCTAGGATTCGTAAGGGATGTGTAAGGGGATGAAAAAATAACCGAAATGTTTAATGGGAATACCCAAAATCCGTACCCGTGAGTGTTGGGAACAGGCTGGGGAATGCAAAACTGTCCCCGACCCGCCCCATTGGCACCCCTATGAAAAGGTGCATGTTCCCAATATATATGTATATTTTCTCTGTCAGCCTTGAATCTTTGTAACCTGTTTTGATACGTCAGCAGCAGTTAAGTCTTTTTCGTTGTTGCATCTACAAGAGTTTTCTGTTAAGTATGAAAGTATGAATTGGAAGTTCCAAAACTGGATGGAAATTTATAAACCCACTCAACCAACCCAAAAATTAAAAGTGTCCAATTAAGTAGTTCGGTTTACAACAATTTGTACAAAATCATTTTTCTAATATAAATACTATTATACACGCCGAACATCTTCTTTCTATTATAAATAGGAGTACCCATGTTCTAAGTTTCATAGCCTGATTAGGCGAGGTGAGTGGTTTATATTATTTCCTTTAAAGTTTTATTCCCTTCATTCTACCCTATATCAGGCTTACTACTGTTGAAGACTACTATGCATAGACTTCATTCTATAGATTCGAGAGGAGTGTTGTGTTTAGGTTTTTTCTTGTCGACGAACAATGGTATTTTGAAAAGGCTATGATTAGCCATATTTTTTGTCGACGAGGCACAACAACAGACAAAGTATTTTAAAGCTTTTAGTGGTTAGAATTCTACTGTTTATTGCGGGTAGAGAACTTCATGTGCCACATTTTGCACAGTACGACCATAAATGGAGCAACTCTTATTTCAAATATTTAGTAGGAACATAAGATTGCATTGTTTTGTTGAAGGAATATAGGATTACTTGGAAGATTGTGATTTTATCAACTTCTCCATATTTGTTATGAATATTTATCTTTCTGGGTGTCTATCATGATAAGAACTTTCTCAAAGAGATTTGAGTTACTTGATCATTATGAATAAAATCTTCATTAATTAGAGTTTAATGTATTTTGTACTTTTATAGCCTATCTCGTTGATTAACCCTTATTTCCTTTTAGTGTTTGTTAGTACGGTAAGAAATAAATGATTAACATGTTTAGGTATTTAATTTTTATTACTTGTGTCCATTTATCCTATAAACTAACGTAACAAACTAATAAACTAACGTTTAAATGTAGTCAAAATGATAAAAATAAAGTATCCTGCTATTTTTTTAAAACACAAAATATCTTATAAATCAAATAATAAAATAAATAAAACTAACTCCTAACGCATTCATTCACAAGAAACATGCAGTCTAAGTGTGCAAAATCCATGGAAACACCATAAATAGAAAATACAATAAAGTATCCAAACAACTTGTACATGGTTCTAAACTCTTTAAACAAAAAATAAAATGTTATCTATTGTTCTGACATTCTCAGTTGGAATTTAATTGGACTAGTACCGAACTTATATGTGTGAGTTTCGAAACCGATGTTCATAACTCCTTTATTTATACATTTACAACTGTAAAGATAGCCCAAGGAAATTTAAGAACACAACATATAACGAAGTAAACAAAATGAACATGATCACATTACATAATCGGATCATAATCCAATAGAATAATTGATACAAACGTGGGGTGGTGAGCATAAAAAGATCGATAAATGCTTCCATGTTGCACAATATACAACATTGCTCTATCGGCAGCAAGCATCAAAATAGTATTGGTGTTGTGAAATGCCATATGCCTGCCATAGCCGATTTCATCAATACAACCTACAAGATCAATACTATATTTTTCTTCCATAACTTTTGTGTGTAGTTTCCCATTGTCCAAATCTCCAACAGAGGCACATCTCGTCTCATTGATATTATTGTCAGCTTCCCTCCATGCTTGTCGAGATTTAACGACCTATAAATTCTAGAATGGCATGAGCCAGCCGCCTTTATCGATTCTCAACTCTCAGTTTCAAGGTCAAATGAAAGTACTCTATACTTTTCATCCATTTGTGTCAACCAATGCACCCTACCACACATAGATATTTTGCATGAATTCTGCTCGAAATACTCATCGGCTGGTAACTTCAAATAACATGTGCGATGACAAATCCAACAATTGGAATCATAGACTTTGCAACGAATAGCTTTAACACCTTTAACGTAATCATAATTGCACTGATCAGAAACCCAAAGGATTTTGTTCTCCAAGGGCCTTTGATCTGAGAACAATCATCCATATTCAGGCTGTGGAGGTTTAGGATGTGGACTTGGAAGAAAATTAAAATGCCTTGTCGTGAGTTTACAAATATAATAGTCGTTTTTTTCCTGGAAGAGCTCTACAAAACACTACACCTGTATCCACAACGTCTGAGATCTCAACGACACAATGAGGCAAAAAGTAGAACGTGAGTTTCCCATCATCACGACCTGATTTGTCTTCGCTCACAAAACTATAAGAACGACTTTCTCCTAGTTGCTTGCAATTAAGTACCCACATATTGATTTTGTTCTTCTAGTAAAAGATTCTACAAAGATGGATTCGTATGTTAGAGCGTTAAACAGTTTTGACAGGAATCGACATTTCTTTATTGTCTTTAAATCAGTTCTTGAAAATATTTCAGACAACTCATTAATGGTGAGACCAGAAGATGGCATGGATGCCTTGTAGAAAATGGAATTGGGGATGTCTAGAACACAACTGCCTACTCTTAACCTCTTAAAAATGTTTCAGATAACTCCTCATTGTTGAGACTGCCTCTCTTCTTTTATAGCGAAAAACAATTTGACAACAAAGTGTCTTTTTAGTGAAACGACGTGTATCGAACGTTTCACTAAAAATCCAAAACATTACATTGTTCCTTACCATTTCAGTTTCACATACGTGTCAGAAGTTTCGAACTTGTTAAAAAAATTTGGAGCCTGC
Source organism: Hibiscus tridactylites (assembly GCA_958450335.1). NCBI lineage: Eukaryota > Viridiplantae > Streptophyta > Magnoliopsida > Malvales > Malvaceae > Hibiscus > Hibiscus tridactylites. The sequence goes on along the minus strand of OY288289.1, from coordinate 41,678,212 downwards.
CCAAACTATCTTTTCAGTTCTTAAATTAAAACGTGTCATTTAATGTAACCCAATAAGTCATCACCAACCTCCTTGGAACGCGTAAATAGAGTAAATTGGCGAGTTCAATGGACATAAAATTTCAAAAGACGCATATTCCCAATAATATGAACATCTTTTAAAAGTAATTAGAATTGAGTTATGTTATTTAAAGTAATTTGAACAGTTTTTCAATTTTCACTCTCTTCTTATCTATCCGACCTTAAATTTCGCGAAATTATTATTGTAACACCCCCTTCCCGGCCTGGTGGAGAACCGGTCAGAGTGCGCTACCAATGAATAGAACAATAGTCGGTGCGATAAAATTTCATTCCATAAACAACCAATGATCAATGTTATACTATAAAACATCACCGAATTTACATATTAGTCCTATTTATCCAGTGTGAATCAATAATTAATCATTTAGGACCAATTCTTAACTAATATGTAGGGACTAAATTGTAAGTTTGATAAATTAGAGGTCCTATGATGCAATTGATTATACTACAATGAAATTAAATACAATAATAGCAAGGTTTTGAATTTCATACTATTCATAGTTCATTTACTCATCCAATTAAATCGTTCTAAATTTAGTGGCTAATTTGTGATTAATGCAAACCTTTAGCCTATGTCTTTTAACCAATTTAACTAACCCTATATCGAAACCCCTTGATGCCGTTTTGATACAGGTGTATGATGGTAATCCTATGTTGACTTTTCCCATTACCCATATCAATACAGGTAAGCCATGTTTCGGTACGGGTTGACTTTCATTGACTTTGACCTTTGACCCGTTTTGATACAGGTTGGGCCCGTATTGAAACAAGGAATCTAGTGGAAAAATGTTTCGATACATCTCCAAACTGTATCGATACACCCTGTTCCATAGGTTCAATTATGCTTAAATGTATCGATACACCATTACCCCGTATCGATACGGCCTGATCTATAATGACAGATTTTTGCTGGTTTTTAATCGAATTGACTTATCAAATAGTGTTCAAATGCAATGAAACTTTAGCAGAAAGTTTATAACCATTTAATCTACTACCATGCCAAATTTCATGATGATTCGAATACATTTAATATGTTTTCACCTTTTAAAGCCAAACATGCATATTAGACCATTTTAAGCAACCTTTAACAAGTCATTTAGGGCATTTAACTCAGTTACAAACCACAATCCACTTATACATCACAAAAGGGCTAAAACAAACTTTTCAAGCTACTTTGCCACCATTCTAGGAGTTCAAAGGTTAATGTACGTTACTCTTAGCTCAGACGTGACTTGCCAAAACACCAAACAGTCTCAATCTCGATTCGTTAATCTTATCAACCTGTAATGTATGGACAATGAATGCATTAAACTTTTATATTCTAAGTGAGGTAGCCATGAACAATAGATGAACATATCATGTAATGCAACATCTCTCAATATCATCAATAACAATATGTCATGAACATAAACATCATTTCGATGCTCAATAACAACAATAAATGTCATGTCATTAATATTCAATGTCATAGAAACAATGTTCAATAGCAATGAACAATATTTTCCTTGGATCGATTCAACCGTATATGGATACACGAATTCCACCACAACACCAACAATAGCAATAATGGTCGTATCATGTTCCCTCCGCCGCACCAATTGACCAATACACAACACATCCCTCTGATGTACCATGGCCAAAGCCCTATACACGTACAATTGAGCTCATGAATTCTGTGGCATGCCAATTATATCCAATACTCTCGAATCCAACGTTCAATAATCAACAGTCCAATTACAATATTTCAATAGGAATATATCAATAACAATAGCAATGATTCAACATAATATCTAATGACCAAAATTCATAATCGATGTTCCAATGCCCTCTTCAATATTCAATAATCAATGATTTTATATGTCAATGCTTCAATGATTTCAATGACCACAATAACCATGCTACGAACAATAATTCGATGTAATACTTAACAAGACTTACCAATATAGCTTTCAATAATATTTTATGCAAAACACTTCAATTCAATGGTTAGTAAATCAATAATCAATAATTCGAGATAGCACATAGCCACTCTCGAGACTCCGGCTACACTCACCTTGATACTCCAAAGCTCCTACGAATCTCAGATGACAACCCATTTATTCCTAGACTTTGTTGGAGGTTTCGGATTAACTTCCTCCATTTCATGAGCTAGGAAAGACAATAAAGATTATTAGAATCAAAATGATAATAACGATACTTGGAATAGCTACTAGCTATTAGACAAATTCATAGTTTGGAGCTTAAGGGTCAAAAGCTTATCTTAAAGCTTTTAACTTGAAATTGGGCATTCAATGATCAAGAGAGTCGATAATTGATTTAGGGTTTTCACTTACCCATTCGGTAGCTATGAATTGATGTTCTTAAATTAAAGAAAGCCTAAGCTTATGGATCACAAATTGAGAGGTGTATGCTTAGAAGTTCAAGGTTGAAGACAATGGAGGTGTGTACTTATTCATTCAAAGCAAGGAGATGGAATTAGTCTTAGTGGAAGCAAACCAAGGATGAGAAACCCTTTCTCCTATTTTAAAACAACTACAACTCTAATCATTTCCCCACCTCACCAAGGACCAATGAAAAGGTTTCCCTCAACCAAGGGTAAGCTTAAAATAATAATTCTATCATTTCTTTATCCTATCCAATATTAGACATATAGATGAACATTTTTCATCTTTTCTGATCATATTCACGTAGAGGGGTGGCAAGAAAATAGATGAGTCATCATCACTTCATTTTCTTTTAATTTGACCTTTGAACATATTTGAATCAGAGAACCCGTTTCGAAACGCGTGAAGTTGTATCGAAACGGCTAAGAAAACGTCCAAAAGTTAGTTAAAACTGTTAGAACTGTGTCTACACACTCTACAGTTGTTCCAAAACACCTTACGTAGGCCGTTTCGGTACAGATCTTACTGTATCAAAACACCTAGCTCAAAAACATCATTTTAGGCATTCAAAAGGGTTCCAAATCCCTCATCAATAAAAGAGATCATAAAACTTAATGTAAATGCATCACTTAAGCTTTTCGGTGTAGGATTTTAGATCGTCGGAACATAATTCCAACTAGACCGGTTTTCAGGGTGTTACAATTAAATTAAAATTCATGTTCAATACATGATAAGAATGACAACATTAATTTAAAAAAAATCTTCCTTAGTCGAAGGAACCCAATTCAACTTACTTTATATATAATATAAATAAAGTATTTATGAACACAACATTTTAACAAAGTAAACAAAACACATATTGTGACATTACACAATCGTCAACTGTGCGAATGAATCGATTACTTTGAGGTCAATTTGCGTATATTGTACATGTTATATGTATTTGTTGTACCAAGTTAAACTTTAAATATTAATTTAAAATTATTTCTTAAAGGTTCATATCATTATACTTATCATATTTCGAATATACTCCTCAAATTTTAAAGCAATATTTAAATAATTATATGAATAGTAACTTATGTGAGATAAGGCCAATTGTGTAGACGATTTGTGTGATTCTCGACATGATTGTCTTTCTATATTTGATTCTAGACATGTTTGTCTTTCTATATATGATTTGTATTGTAATGCCCCAATTTTGGGCTTATGTGTTTTGCGAGTCGGGTTGGACCGGTAGAACCTGTAATCGGTTGTTCGAATCATTAAGAGGTGGTTTAGGGAAATCAAGGTTCGGGATGGGATTAAAATATGATAAAAATTCCTAAAATCATCTAAAATGATATTTAAGAGGTTGGTTAAATCAATTTTGCAAAATGGGTTTTTGAAAGTATACATTTTGGGCAGTGACCAAAATGTAAAGTTTTAAAGTTGAGAAAAGGTGTGTTTTTCAAGAAGAGTCAAACTCTTAGAATCTCTAGGGAGCGAATTGGAAATTAACCATTTTCTCTAATTTGGCATGTGTTTTAAATGTTTTATTAAATATTAAAATGGCTTTAATTGATTTATTTAAAAAGGTGGTTAAGTTGGTTAAGAAAAAATTCACGATCATTTCATTTTTTCATTTCTCTTCAGTCAAACACTTTTCATTTTCTCTCAATTTTTAGATTTCATTCACTTTCTTTTCCTCTCTTGATTTTCATCTTCTTCTTGGTGATTTCTCTCATTTTCCTTCAAGTTTCTTTGAAGCTAAACTTGACAAATTAGAAGAGAAGCAAGGATTGGAGGTAAAATTTGTGCAAACCCTCTAATCTAGGTTCTTTAATGAAATTCCAAAGATATTTTACTCTTTATTCATGTTTTTAATTGAGGTTTTGTTATTTGTTTGATAAAATGGTGAAATCTTGTTAGAAAAGATGGTTTTAATGAGATTTTCGGAGGATTCTTGTTTTGATTTGTTTGTGATGGTTTCTAAATGGGTATTGAAAGGTTTATGATGTTGAGATAGAGTCTTAATCATGTTAATCCTGAAATCCTTGAGATCATTGGTTTTTAAGGTGTTTATAGTTGGGTTTTGGGATGTAATGTTGAAACTGAGTTCCTAGAGGTATAAGGGTGGTTTTAGGTTGTTTTTGGATGTTTATTTATGTTTAAAATCTGTGGGATGTGTTGGTTGATGGCTGGGCTGAGTTTGGAGATCAATCGATTGAGTGCACTATAAACAAGTCGCCTTGGATGTTGAAGGGTTGTAATTGTACTTAAAACACCATTCAAGTACCCTTTCGATTGAGGATTATTTAAGGTTGCAACGGTTAAGGGTAACTCCCAGATGCGAACCTTGTGGGTTTCTCTTCTCTCGTTAGTGGGCTATACAACTACCGATGAGTGGTGTTGAGGGGTTGCGATTGTAACGAATACTCCACCACGGGTGTCACAATGATGGAGGGTTTCTCCCGTGTGTGAGCCTTGAGATGGCGGTAGGGTGTATGAAGGGTTTGGGACAACCCTTGGAATCCATGTATTCGATTTGTTTTGAGAAATGAGATTGTTGTTAATCACTTGAAAGCCAATATAATGGATTGTAATGTTATGGAAATGTTGTTGATGCATAATGTGAGAAATGCATGTTTTATCGTAAGCTTAGCATAATGGTGATTATGCTTGGAAGGCTTGATGTTTGTGTAGCAATGGTTTAATTACTGGGAGTTGTATGATTCATGTTGCATGCTGTTTTAGCATGCTGATTTTAAGGATAAAGTGCATGGTTTTTCAAAGGAGGCATGATGGTTTTGAAAATAATGAAAAATGGTTTTGTGCATTGATGATGATTTTGGTTTTGAGAAATCCTCAATAAGCTTGTATGCTTATGCTCTCTTTGTTCATCAATGCAGTCAATTTAAGCTTTAGAGGCAGCACTTGTGAGGGATCGGTGGAAGACTTTGGTTGAAGGTATGTTGAGATTTTGAACTAGTGTAATGAAGGCAATGAGGGTGTCCAATACTATGAATGTTGGTTGCTCTAGTCTTTTCTATTTTGGTGCAAGTTTGATATGCATATTTGATTATGTAAATGGCCTTTTAGATGTTGGTTTGTGCTTGGATTCGAGAATTAACTTTTGATGCTTGATTTTCAGTAGGAAGCATGCCTCCAGAATTCTTTGATGATAATTGTCATGTTATGATGTTGTTGATTCCATGTATACTTGAGAATTGATGTTTACTTGAGTTGTATGCATATTAGAGGTAAGTTGGTTTGCATAGAATTGACTAAAATGTCTAAGACATCCAAAATTGATATTACATGCCTGAGGGTATCGATACCCTCGTAAGGGTATCGATGCTGTCTGTGTAAATTTTGGAGGGGTAAACTGATACACGGAGGCGTATCGATACCCATTTTCGCCACTGGTTTTGGGTGTATCGATACGGGCCTCAAGAGTATCGATTCGGCATTTGAATTACTGAGTTTGGTGGGCTCCTCGTTGTGGGAGTATCGATACCCTCTCTAAGGGTGTCGATACAGTGTTAGTTAATTTTGTTGTTTGACATCTTTAAATGTTCTAAATTATTACGTTTTGTCCCTATATCTTTTGGACGCAATTAAAGGTGATTTAATGGTTAATTTGAGTTGAGCTTTGACAGAGATGCTTGTAATGAACTTAATTAAAGGTTGATAATCCGAATTTGGGAAAAACACTTATAATTTGTTCAACTTACAAAATGATCCCTAGATCTGATATCGGATGAAATCGATGAGCACTTGAGTTGTTGTTTGATCCGTTATTTTGTTGAACATATAGGAATGTAACGTGTATCTAGACAACAAAATAGGGTCGTTTATTGAGGTAAACCCTCAATATTCCCTGTGTGACCCATTCGGTTCGGTCTAATAGTTAGGTCGGGTCGAGGGGTTACATTTGGTGGTATCAGAGCTAGGTTACGAAAGGTTGGGATGATGGTAAGTTGTTGGTAAGTGATTTTGATGTGAAACTCTGTTATTGGTAATGCTAGCTTTGCCCGATGAATGTTTTAAGCATGTAAATGTTAAGTGTGTGATGGTGATGTTATATATGGTGATTGATTATGAATGTGAGCTGTTATATGATGTTAGGTTGGGCTGAATCTTGATGCTTGAGTTGAATGGTGGTAAGCTGTTATATGAATGTGGCCTGGGGGGGGGGGGAAATTAGATTGCCCATTTCCTTATTACCTAGTGAAAAGTTTTAAGTTGAAATCCAAGTCTTGGATCCTTGCTTGGAGCTAGCCTGAGCATTTTGTTTTGTTTGTCTTGTTAGTTGTTATCATACCTTACTAATAATAGCACAATAAACCGAGGAGAAAGTAGCGATCTGGTATGATTGTTGTTGCCATTGGGCAAGAAATAAAGGAGTGTGTAAAGTCTCCTAGGGGCTAAACGCCTCGATATAATTACAACTTGTGTCGGTTGGGTAAGTGTTGGATGGCATGGTGCCTCGATATAATTTGAGTAGAAGATGAACTCGAGGGTTGTCACCGGAGGTATCCATGAAGTGGATGACCTGTATGAATGAGATTATGGAATAAATGGAGTGTAGTGATGCCCATAGTGTAAAGATGAGTTGTATCTCGGTTATATAAAGATGTGTATAGTTGGTGGAAAATTGTGGTTGTGGGCATAGAACCTGACGTTGTGTTTCTGAGAGTTCTTTTGAACTATTTTAAAGGAGAAGTATTTGGGGGTTAGATACTTGGGTGACGAGGAATGTGAATTTGTGGTTTTGGTTCGAAATCGTAAGTTGCAGTTGAGTTAAGATACAGATTGTTTAGTTGAGCATGTGTGCTCCTGGATTGGAATTGGATGTGAGACATCGATGGGCTGGCACTTTTATGGCTTGGTGCATGATGTTAAACCATATCTGTTGATTTATTATATACATTATTTTCGACGCGTGGGTAACATGAGCGGGGTATTTGAGAAGAAGATCGATGTAATAGTTCGTGCGAGAGGTTCTAGCTCTAGAAAGTGAGTTGTGAACTCTAGTTTAGTGGTAGCTAGTGTAGGAATGGTCATGCTTAAAGGGGTATCGCCTTGTTTGAGGCGAGGTTGAAGTAATTTTGGACAAAGATTGTGGGGTCAGTGTGTCAAGGCTTGAGAAGTGTTTGATACCTATTAAGTAGGTGCATTGTATGACCATGTGAGGCGAGCTTGTCCACGTTTGATTGGTGGGGTATAGCTTTTTGCGTCTGTTGTTGCAAATTGCTTTGGAAGTTGTGGCTTGAACTTTCGTTTCGGATGTGCTAGATGTGGGAGTGTGAGTGGTTAGTTTCTATAGAGTGTCCATTGGTCCTACATTTTGTACACATTCCTACCCTTATTATTGTTGTTCTTGAGCTCATTTAGGCATATTTAGGTGCATTGCATGCATTATAATAGTATCTTCTCTTACACCATGCTTTTACTGCATATTTCATATTTGGTTGGTAAAAGTTATTGTTTTAGTTTAGTTTATATTTTCAAATGCTATAGCTAGGAAAGTAGAGGGCATGACAGGACAAGGCAAGAAAGCTGGAACCAAAGAAGTTGTACTGAAGCAGCTCAAGTTGCCGCCAAAGACACTACCGAAGCAGCATTGCCGCCATGAGCCGCCCGGGCAGGAGTTACATAGACTTAGCCAAGATGGGTTGTGATTTCAGAGGATAATTTTCCAAACCCAATGAGCCCAATCTTGCAACTTCCTGAAGCATGTAGCGGTCGGTAGAGTTAATTCAAGATCAATAAGTAGGAGCACTTATCCTTACTTGCTGAAGAAGGCAACATCCAAAAAGACTATATTTAAAGCATAAAGGATTTTGTATTTAATGTAATTTACTTTTAGAACTCCTACTTCAAGGACTCAACTTAGGTCAAGAGCCCTATATATACCCAATGTATGTAAGGGTATAGGGGCATGTCGTGAGGAATTGACGGCATCTGTCGATGAGAGTGAGGATGGGGAGTTAGCTAGATAAGTTGGAGTGATGGGGGTCGCGGCCCAACTCTCCTAGGGTTTAGGAGCGTGTATGTAAAGTAATTTTGGAAACGGTTGTATAGTTTTGAGTTGTTTTCAATGAAATTCTGAGTTTGCTTAATCTATGTTTCTTGTTCGTTCAATTAGTCCATACCAGTCCGTTGAAGAGAAAATCTGTTTGTCGGGCACGAAAGGGTTTAGCACGGTCACAAATCACCAAGGCGTGACTACACTAGTCCACAAGTTTCAGCGGCTAAAAGGGATTACCAACTTAGTTGTCTAATTTGGTTCCACACTAGTCCTCAAGTAAGCAATCTCGAGCATCCTAACCTAGAAATATGAGGGATCACTGTCGACTATCCTGCCGAACTTGGAATGTCTGCCAGACTTGCCGCCAGGACTTCTTTTCGTTCCACCTGCCGAGGTAGTACACACCCCTGCTATGGCAGTGACCTGCTGCGATCGTGTGACAAGGTCGTATTTTGCCGTTGACCTTACCCGCCGAGGCAGCAATTGATACGGACTCAGCCTCGTATACACGAACGTTGAGCTTGCAGAAGCGGATAAGGATGTTGGCGCGAATGTTGAATCGGTGAAAAGATGGATGAAGATAGATGATGGCGATTGAGATGAAAGATAAATGGATAAATTGTCTGACTCATGCAAAAAGGGGTCTCAAGTTGACTAACGTTTCTGACCTGTAAAACAATTTTAACTTCTTTTCCAAGATGATTAGTTTCACCCCTCTCATGCATGTATCAGCAATTCATGGCAGCGCATAACATACTCAAGACCTTGCAATGCAGTCCACAGGCTACTAAGTTGCACTTGTCTTACCCAGCTTATCGCCCAATCTCTCCCTATCATTCCTCTCATCACTATCTTTTTCTTTACTTGTGTTTTTTATATTTCCACATCTTGATATTTAATGGCGCATTTATTAAATCTTTGTGCTGGAAACCATTCATAGGAGCTATTCCAATCCCTATGGGAGACGATATCTTTTATACTATAACTTGACAAGAGTGTGCACTTGCGCTCATAAAAGGAGAACACCTAAACGCTCTACAAGTTTTTGGCGCCGTTACCGGGGATTGGCAACAACAACTACGTTTGAATTTCTGCACTTCTATTTAGTTTTTGCACATTAAATATCTTTTTATTTATTTGTTCAAACAAAAAAGAAAAAATTATATATATATAGCCTATTTGCTTTCTTGGTGTATGTCCTGCCAAGGCAGCAAGATTGGCAGCAACATCCACCTGAGGAGGGGAAGGACATGCCCAGACGAATAGCCAAACACAAAGACCCTCATGAAGGGGTTATGATTGGGAAAAGCGCAGCCCAACATAACTTAACTATTGTTTTACTTTTAATTTTAATTTATTTTTATGTATTAGGATAGATTTAATTTGTATTTAAATTTTTTTATATTTATTTCAAGTTAGGAAGGAAAGACCAAGAGAGATGAAAGAATAAATGAGAGGCCCAACTAGCGGCCAAGGCAGCCCAAGGCAGATGAGCATAACGACTAGTGGCTTCATAACGGCTAGCCGCAACGGCTATATTTGCCTCAGCGAGCGGAACAGATATCTGCGTAACGGCTAGAATCTCGTTATTCACGCCGCAATAATTGTCGCTCGTTGACAGGGCGCCCGCCAAGGCAGTGGAGAGAAACTTCTATATAAGGCCAACTATTCTACCACCCGTTCTTACTTTGATCTCTCTTTTCTCTAAATTCTTTCTACACTTTTTGCTTCCAAGATTTCTTTGCTTTATTTTCCTTCACTTTCTTTTTACTTTCTTTAGGGAAAAAACTATTCCAAAAACAATGGATTCATCAAAGAAACCCGCCGCCACCTTCAAAACCTAATACAAGTGGTTCTTGGAACTTGTTGTCGAGGAGACCTACAACCAGTTCTATAAAGTTAGGCAACTATGGGAAGAGATAGGCTTCCACTACACCCATCCGGATGATAATTTTGGGTTGGAACCTTCCCTATTTGAGACGATCCATAATTTGGGCTGGGACCAATTCGCACGGCAGCCATAAGGGATCAACAGCAACCATGTGCGAGAGTTCTACGCCCACCGGCCCAACCCAGAGAGCCCTTTCGTTTACGTCTGGGGAGAAGGTGTTAAGTTTACTATTGACATGATCAACAGCTTCTACATCATAGAAGTCAGCAGCGACCAGCATAGAGAGTGGGAGTCTTATCTGACAGTGGCTGACTACAACAAAATCAAGAGGAAGCTCTTCCGGCCAAACACCAAATGGCTGACATGCAAAAATAACGTGTCAGTCAACCGCAGAGACTTGCTGCTAGAGGCCACCCTTTTGAGCTACTTTGTCCAGTGCCGCCTGATGCCAACCTCGCACGGATCGACTGTAAACAGGCCGCGGCTCGCCCTTATCAGCAGCATTATGAAGGGACGACAGATCAATGTTGGCGATATAATACTAAAGAAGATTTACGCCCACGCAGAAAAGCCAACTGTCAAAGGCCCATTCTTCTTTCTTGCACTCATCAGAGGCCTATGTGCCAATTTTGGCATGCCGTTGCATCCAAAAGATAAAATTCTTCATGCCAAGGAAGGATGGACAAGAAGAGCACGCCAACAAATGGCGCATAGTGCAGAGCCAGACATACCTTTCACCACCCAGCCACCGTCCCAAGCTGCCGCCACCCCAGCCGCATCAGGCAGTACTAATGTTGCCCTTACGTCTGCCGCAATTCCCTTACTCCGATGCTTAGTGGAAAGTTGCCAACGAGTCGAGCACAAGCAGACGATCTTCAACAAATATGTAGCAGACGTGCAGGAGGCCTTTGTGGCCTACCTGCTGGACAAATACCAGGACGCCGAACCACAGTTGCCCGCCTTTCCAACGGAGCTAGCAGCATCTAAACCAGTCCACATTGTCCCAAGACCCGTTGCTCCTGCCGACGACGACAGCGAGGGGCCACACTACCGCCCCAAAAGAAGAACCTTCCTGACCCCCATCCAGCCATATAACCTCACCTCTTCCTCAGAATCAGAGAAGGAAGAGACAACAACTGATGCCTCCCAGTAGCCAACACGACTGCTGCCAAGGATGCCGAACACTTTGACTTGGAGATTTCCGACTCCCTTGATAATGAACTAGTAGAGGCAGCCAAAGAGAGAAAGCGGCCAGAAGAGGATCCTCAGGGTGGAGAGGATGAACTAAAAACCAAGAAAGCCACCCTCAACCACATCCAGCCGCCGCGTAGCTCGAAGAAGAGCCCAACAGAAATGTCATTCGCTATGCGCCGCCTTGTCCTGCCTGCCTCTTCAAATTCCTCAACTGACGCGACAGCAACAGAGGGGAACTCCCCCAGTTTATAGCACCATTTTTATTTTCTTTTTAATATTTATTTTCTTTTTTGTTTTTAATTTTTCTTTTCATTTTATTTTTATGTTTTATTTTTTAATTCTTATTTTGTAGAGGCATTGAGGACAATGCCAGCCTTGAGTTTGGGGGGAATTAGTCCTCTTTGTTTTAGGTTCATAGCATTTAGATGTATATTTAAATTATGCCCCTAGTACTTAATGAAATAGAATCTTTAGTTCAAAACTTGTGCCTATGATAGCTTAGTCGACTACTTATATTCGCACCATTCTAAAAAAAATTTAATCTAACCATAAGAAGAAGCATGAAACATACTTAGAAAAATTTTCTTTTTGCCAAATATCTTTACACGTGTCTGTTAAAAGCTGAATTTTTGCTTAAGTTCTAAGTTTAACACTGCCTGTCTGACTTAATAAAAATTTCTTGATTGAATACAGGTTCGCCGCCACAGCAGCACAGGGTAGCACAACAAAACTGATGAAAAACCTAGAGATGCCCGAAACAGGCTCTAGGCAGAAAGAATACAACCCTAGAGGTGCCCGAAATAGGCTCTAGGCAGAAAGAATAAAAACCCTAAAGGTGCCCGAAACAGTCTCTATGAAGGATCATGAGCAAGGACACTCCGCTGCTCTCTAAGTCCATGAATCTAAACCAAGTGACGGACAAATTAGCAAGAGTGAATGTCTTCACGGGATGACTCTATAAAAAGGGTTTAGTGTTTGTAGAATGCACCTACCTTAGCTTCAAACCCGAAGAATAGTTGTGATGAGCTGAAGCCCTTAAAGCCATGATTAAAAAAAGAAAACAAAAGTCCCAACTATGGTGCCAAGGTAGCAACTATTATCCTTTTTGTTGCGACTAAAAAAATTCAGAAAATACAAGTACCTCGGATGTCGCTCGGACGGACCGGGTTTTTTTTATGGTTTTTGAAAAATTAGTCGGATTTATAAAAAATAGAGGAGTCGCCACCGACCATTTAAAATGGTAAACCGGACACCAAAATAAAACCAGAGATTTTTTCTAAAAAAATGGGTTCGGGAGTCGGTTACACGCGGGGAAGGATGAGCACCCCCGTCGTGCCCAAAAATCAGAACAAAAAACATTACCGCTTAATTAATATTAAATGTTGTGAATTAAAGTGACGAATCGTATCGAAATTTTGTTATACGAGCGAGTGAATTTTAAAGGTCTTAATATTCGAGAAGGAACGTCCGAACCACCACCACTACGGCTGGTACTGGCCTCGTTCGTTCCCAAATAAAAAGACGCTCGCATTGCATTTTATAAGTTCGTATGCAACTTAGAATTTCAACAAACGAGACGTAAAATTGCATGATTAACTAAAAAGGCACGTTACAATACAAACGATGCAAATGATATATGTAAAAAACATGATAAGTGTACGAAATAATAAAACTATGTAATGTAAAAAGATATATCACATGTTAAACAAGAAAAGATATGCAATCATATATTATACCATATACCATGTACGATATATATTATTAGCACACAAACATTATATTAACAGAAATTAAGGAAACACTACTATTATGAAATAAAATAAAGGATGTACAAATCTGAAATTGATTAGGGACCACTTTTAAAGGATGTACAAATCTGAAGGTGCCAAAATGGCTATTAACCTGTTCAAAATTGATTAAAACCGAATTAGGGATGAAATTGGGAGACTCATGAAAATTTCAAGGACCAAGGGTGCGATTTGAAAATGCGGAAACCCTCATAGGGTAATTAAGGCAACGCGGGGGAATTTAATACAGCATTAAACCTTTTTCAAAAAGTTAAAACATTATAAATTGGCTTTTTAAAACACTTTTAGACTCTTTGGCCATTTTGGGAAAAAAACAGAGAGCTTTTCTCTCCCCGTCTTCTTCTACCTTTCCCGATAAGCACGCCGGCCGGTTGCCGCTAGCCGGCAACGGCGGCGAAACAACCAAAACCCTCTCCCAAAAAGTAGGCCAGAAACAACGATGGTGACACGAAAACCCTTTCAAATAAAACCAAAACCGAAAAGCCCCTCACCCCTTTTTTAAAACTCGAAACGGAACCCTAAAAGATTTCCCGATTGAGATCCCGACGGCTCACCCCGACGAGCTTCCCGACGGAAGCCAAGAGTTTATTGTCGGCAAGATCCGAAGCAAAAGAAAAGAGGGAATCGATTCCCGAAAAGGTAAAATCGAAAAAACTTTTTTTTGGGGATTGATTTTTGTTTGCATGCAATAAAATTGAAGATAAGAAAAAAGATACCTTAGAAGGTTTTTTATTGATTTTTCTCTGTAAAAATTCCCGATCGTTACAATGGCTTTTTGGTTCGGTTTATATCCCCAAATTACAGCAGAGAGAATCGACAAAAATAGTTGACTTCTCCTCGTCCTTGGTCTGTCTCTGCTTTGATTTATTGCCTTTGTTTTTATGTTTCTTTTTTTTTTGCTGTTTTTGGGTTTCTGATTGCTGGCTTTCTTTCCGTGCATGTCGAATTTACCCGAACGGGGGGGGGGGGCGTGGTGGTGGCAGAGGGCCTGAAGCGGCAGAAGGCTCTGGTGCGTTCGATACAGGGGCGGCACGCGCACGTGGGCGATCGAAACACCGCGCGTGGTGGAGCGTGGAGAGGAAGATTGTTTCTGGAATCCTCCATGGCTCAATCTGAGTCGTTCGATGACATCCTCGATCCAACAGTCTGAGATGCCCGACGCCGAGTCTTGGAGAGGCCTCGCTAGGGTTTCTCGATCTGGGGAGATCTGGACCGTCAGATCTCAGCAAATCTGACGGGTGGGGCTTGTGGCGGCTGCAACACCAAACAAAGGATTAGGGTTTTTTTGTTTTGTTGGGCTGTTGAATTATTTTGGGCTCAGATGGGCCTTATGTATGTATATTTATTTTTTGTTATAAGTTTGGACTCTCACTATTTATTTTCAACCAATATTTGGGCTTCCATTTATTTACTTATGTTTTATTTTTAATTATGATAATAATGCTAGTAATTAATATTAATACTACCACTAATAATAATAATGCTACTACTACTAATAATAATAATCATACATGTTCACACTCTCACATTATTACTCAATTATGAACAAACGCACCTATATCTAAATGTGTCACGTGTGTTTATATATAAAATAAATAATACTAATAATAGTATGGTAATAGTATGTATGATACTAATAAACAATAATATGATAATAAGACATGACATATATGTTTTTTTCTTTTTCTCTTTTTTTCTTTTTCTTTTTTAATTTTATAATAGCCCATTATAAGCTTATTAACAACACAAACTTAAAGGGGTCCGATGTCCGGACAAAATTAGTGATTACACTTTTTAGTAACTTAATTATTATATGCATACTTTGTTAACTTGGTAACTTCAGCATGTTTAGCATGAACATAGACATGCACACACTGCACTGACATTAAGAAAAATTATTTTGAGTTATTTCATGTTATTCCCTATCACTAACATTATATAGGTGCCCCGGCCTTGAGGTAAAAATCAAGTTGAAAAGATAACGTTCTATTAATTTTTTGCTAAGGGCAGTTTTACTAGTTAGGTTGCATTACTTGAGGATAAGGAATAGTTCGAGTTTTGGGGTGTGTAGAATGTCCACGAGTCCTACATTTTGTAAACATTCATGCCCTTATTATTGTTGTTCTTGAGCTCATTTAGGTTCATTGCATGCATTATAACAATATCTTCTCTTACACCATACTTTTATTGAATATTTCATATTAGGTTGGAAAAAGTTATTGTTTTAGTTTAGTTTATATTTTCAGATGCTATAGCTAGGAAAGTAGAGGAGAGGACAGGACAAGGTAAGAAAGCTGGAACCAAAGAAGTTGTACTGAAGCAGCTCAAGTTGCCGCCAAGGACACTACCGAAGCAGCATTGCCGCCATGAGCCGCCCGGGCAGGAGTTACACCGACTTAGCCAAGATGGGTTGCGTTTAAAAAGGATAATTTCCTAAGCCCAATGAGCTCGGTCTTGCAACTTTCTGAAACTTGTAGCGGCTGGTAGAGTTAATTCAAGATCAATAAGTAAGAGCACTTATCCTTACTTTCTAAAGAAGCCAACGTCCAAAGAGTTTGTATTTAAAGTATAAAGGAGTCTGTATTTAATGTAATTTACTTTTAGAACTCCTACTTCAAGAAGGACTCAACTTAGGTCAACATCCCTATATATACCCAATATATGTAAGGGTATAGGGGCATGTCGTGAGGAATTAATGGCATTTGCTGATGAGAGTGGGGATAGGGAGTTAGCTAGATAAGTTGGAGTGTTAGGGGTCGCGGCCCAACTCTCCTAGGGTTTAAGCGCATGTATGTAAAGTAATTTGGGAAACGATTGTATAGTTTTGAGTTGTTTTCAATGAAATTCTGAGTTTGCTTAATCTATGCTTCTTGTTCGTTCTATTAGTCTACACCAGTTAGTTGAAGAGAAAGTCTATTTGTCGGGCACGAAAGTTCAAGGCTCACGAAAGGGTTAAGCACGGTCACAACTAACAAAGGCGTGACTAACTTGGTTCCACACTAGTCCACAAGTTTCAGCGGCTAAAAGGGATTACCAGCCGAGTTGTCTAATTTGGTTCCACACTAGTCCTCAAGTTAAGCAATCTCGAGCATCCTAACCTAGAAATAGGAGGGATCTCTGTCGACTATCCTGCCTAACTTGGAATGTCTGCCAGACTTGCCACCAGGACTTCTTTCCGTTCCACTTGCCGAGGCAGTCACACCCCTGCTATGGCAGTGACCTACTGCGCTCGTGTGACAAGGTCGTAGTTTTCCGCCCACCTTACCCGCCGAGGCAGCAATTCATGGCAGCGCAGAACATACACAAGACCTTACAATGCAGTCCACGGGCTACTAAGCTGCACTTGCCTTACCCAGCTTATCGCCCAATCTCTCCCTATCATTCCTCTCATCACTATCTTTATCTTTACTTGTGGTTTTTATATTTCCAAATCTTGAGATTTAATGGCGCATTTATTAAATCTTTGTGCAAGAAACCATTCATAGGAGCTATTTCAATCCCTGTGGGAGACGATATCTTTTATACTATAACTTGACAAGAGTGTGCACTTGCGCTCATAAAAGGAGAACACCTAAACGATATACAATTTCCTTGGTGAAACTGTTGTTACAAGAAAACGGTATAGGAGATGCCCTTTATTTGTTCGGGGCCAAGTGTTTTAGTTGATTTTATGGAATTTCCTTTTTATGGTTTTAATGTCATGTTTGGAATGGACTGGTTTGTTGAGCATCGAGATGTTGTTGATTTTGATATTAAGCGAGTTACCTTGAAACTTGCGGATGATTACGAGGTGGTAATCATAGGTGGGAACATAAAGTTCTCTTCCAATGCAATTTCAGCTCTTGAAGCGAGCTGGATGAAGAAGTTGGGTTGCGAAGCTTTCTTGGCGTATATGATGAATCCTGACACAAAGGAAGTGTGGGTGCAAGACATACGAACAATACGTGAGTTTCCTGGTGTTTTTTCAGAAGAGTTACTTGGGTTGCCACTAAATAGGAAAGTTGAGTTTGGCATTGAGTTGTATGAGAATACGACTCCGGTGTCCATTGCTCCTTATCGCATGGTACCTAAGTAGTTGAAGGAGTTGAAGACAAAACTTCAAGAGTTGCTTGACTGAGGATTCATTAGGCCAAGTGTTTCACCTTGAGGTGCGCCAGTCTTGTCCGTGATGAAGAAGGATGGTACGATACGCATGTGCATAGATTATCGGCAACTAAACAAGTTGACGATTAAGAATAAGTAACCTTTGACAAGGATTGATGATTTGTTTGACCAGTTTCGGGGTGCTTCAGTGTTTTCAAAGATTGATTTAAGGTCTGGGTATTATCAACTAAAGGTTAAGGATGTGGATGTACCTAACACAACTTTTTGGACTAGGTATGGCCATTATGAGTTCTTGGTGATGCCGATTGGGTTGACGAATGCACCAACTGCATTCATGGATATGATGAATAGGATGTTTCATGAGTTTCTGGATCAGTTTGTGGTAGGTTTTATCGATGATATTCTCATGTACTCGCGTACCAAGAAGGATCATGATAAGCATTTGAGGATTGTTTTGCAAGTGCTGTTAGAGAATCATCTTTATGCTAAGCTGAGCAAGTGTGAGTTTTGGCTTAAGGAAGTGGTTTTTCTTGGACACGTGGTGTCATTCGAAGGTATTCGGGTTGATCCACACAAGGTCGAGGTGGTGATGAGTTTGAAGACGCCTAAATCGGTGACGGAGGAGTGAAGTTTCCTTGGGTTGGCTTGATATTAGCGAAGGTTTGTCGAGGGTTTTTTCTAAGATTGCTGCATATTTGACCAAGTTGTTGCAGAAGAATGTTCACTTTGAGTGGACGGATGTTAGGCAACAAGCTTTTGAGAAGTTGAAGGAAGCTTTAAAGCAAGCTCCTATCTTTATTCAACCAGAATCGGGTAAGGAGTTTGTAGTGATGCATCATATGTTGGTTTGGGTTGCGTGTTGATGCAAGGTGGGCAGGTTGTAGCTTATGCGTCTAGACAGTTGAAGGTGCATGAGCGCAACTATCCTACTCATGATCTAGAGCTTGCTGCGGTGGTGTTTTGTTTGAAGATTTGAGAGACACTACCTTTATGGTGTAAGGTGTGTGGTTTACACCGATCATAAGAGTTTGAAGTACCTCATGTATCAAAAGGAGTTGAATCTTAGGCAACGAAGGTGGTTGGAGTTGCTTAAGGATTACGATCTGACGATTATCATCCGGGAGAGGCCAATGTTGTGGTTGATGCTTTGAGTAGGAAGGTAGATGTTTAGCTGAGAGCTATGTTTGCTCGGTTGAGTATATCGCGTGATGGTTGCTTGATAGCCGAGTTGCAGGTGAAACCTTCCTTGATTTAGTTGATCAAAGATAAATAGTTGCTTTACGATTCGTTGGTGCCACATGTTCAGGGTATAGTTTATGGTAATGCAACAGACTTCTGTTTTAATGATGATGGAGTTTTATGTTTCAAAAGTTGAATAGTTGTGCCGGAAGATGCTGAGTTGAGGCGCACTATTTTGACTGGGGCTCATAGCAGTCCTTTTGCTATGCAACCTAGTGGTACTAAGATGATTCGTGATTTGAAGGATGAGTACTATTGGGTGGGATTGAAAAAGGATGTTGCTGATTTTGTGAGCAAGTGTATGGTTTTTAGCGTGTGAATGTTGAGCATCAGTTTCCTTCTGGTCTGTTACAACCTTTGAGGGTACTAGAATGAAAATGAGAAAGGATTACGATGGATTTTTTATCTGGTTGGCCTTTGACACCACCTAAACAGAACTCCGTATGGGTGATTGTGGATCGCCTTACGAAGTGTGCACATTTATTGGTTGTGCATACTACATATATGTTGGATAAGTTAGCGGAGGTGTATATCGCTGAGATTGTTCGTTTGCAGGGTGTGCCTAAATCCATATTGTCGGATAGGGATCTGAGGTTTACATCGAGGTTTTAGGAATGTCTACATCAGGCATTGGGTACACTGTTGAATTTCAACACTTCATATCATCCTTAGTCGGATGGACAGTCGGAACGAGTTATCCAGGTGCTGGAGGACATGTTGTGATGCTATGTGATTGATTTTTAGGGTTCTTGAGCAAAGCATCTGCCTTTGGTTGAGTTTGCCTATAATAACAGTTTTAGGCAAGTATACAAATGGCTCTGTATGAGGCCTTGTATGGGAGGAAGTGCAGAACGCCTATTTGTTGGGCCGAGGTGGGGCAAAAGTTTCTTTCTTTTCCGGGTATGCTTGAGGGAACAACTACAAAAGTGAAGCTCATATGTGAGTAGTTGAAGGCTGCTTCAGATCGTCAGAAATTTTATGCGGATTTAAAGCCTAGAGAAATTGAGTTTGCGGTTAGAGATAAAGGTATTGCCTTGAAAGAAGGTGATGAGGTTCAGACGTAAGGGAAAGCTTAGTCCGAGGTTTGTTGGACCTTATGAGGTTGTGGAGCGGGTTGGTCATGTGGCTTATCGGTTGAGGTTGCCTCCTAAGTTTGAGAAGATCCATGATATGTTTCATGTTTCTATGTTGCAGAGGTATAGATCGGATCCATCTCATGTGATGTTAGTTGAGGAGATTGAGTTCAATCCGGATTTATCCTATGATGAGGAACCATTGGGGATTCTTGATTCCTGTAGTAAAGTTCTTCGTGGTAAGACGATTGAACTTGTGAATGTATTGTGGTGATATTGAGGAGTTAAGGAGGTTGTGTGGGGAAGTAAGGTGGACATGTTGAGTCAGTTACGTAACTTTTTCCTTCAGGAAAAATTTTTAGGACGAAATTTCCTAAGTGGGGGAGAGTTGTAATGCCCCGGTTTTGGGCCTAGGTGTTTTGCGAGTTGGGTTGGGCCGGTGGAACCAGTAATCAGTTGTTAGAATCATTAAGAGGTGGTTTAGGGAAATCATGGTTTGGGATGGGATTAAAATATGATAAAAATTCATAAAATCCTCTAAAATGATATTTAAGAGGTTGGTAAATCAATTTTGCAAAATGTGTTTTTCAAAGTATACATTTTGGGTAGTGACCAAAATGTAAAGTTTTAAAGTTGAGAAAAAGGTGTGTTTTTAAAGAAGAGTCAAACTCTTAGAATCTATAGGGAGCTAATTGGAAATTAAGCCTTTTCTCTAATTTGGCTTGTGTTTTAAATATTTTATTAAATATTAAAATGGATTTAAATGATTTAATTAATAAGGTGGTTAAGTTGGTTAAGAGAAAATTGACTATCATTTCATTTTCTTCATTTCTCTTCAGCCAAACACTTTCCATTTTCTCTCAATTTTCAGATTTCTTTCACTTTCTTTTCCTCTTTTGATTTTCAACTTCTCCTTGGTGATTTCTCTCTGTTTCCTTCAAGTTTCTTTGAAGCTAAACTTGACAAATTAGAAGAGAAGCAAGGATTATAGGTAAAATTCGTGTTAACCCTCTAATCTAGGTTCTTTAATGAAATTCCAAAGATATTTGACTCTTTATTCATGTTTTTAATTGAGGTTTTGTTATTTGTTTTATGAAATGGTAAAATCTTGTTAGAAAAGATTGTTTTATTGAGATTTTTCAAAGGATTCTTGTTTTGATATATTTGAGATGGTTTCTAAATGGGTTTTGAAAGGTTCATGATGTTGAGATAGAGTCTTAATCATGTTAATCCCGAAATCCTTGAGATCCTTGGTTTTTAAGGTGTTTATAGTTGGGTTTTGGGGTGTAATGTGGAACCTGAGTTGCTGGAGGTATAAGAATGGTTTTATGTTGTTTTTGGATGTTGATTTATGCTTAAAATGTGTAGGATGTGTTGGTTGATGGCTGGGCTGAGTTTGGAGATTAATCGATTGAGTTTTCGGTTGTTTCAGATGGATAATCTGATGCTTAAAAGCAGGTCTGCGAGTTTCCTTTTGAGTGCTGGTGTTTGAATGCATTATGATGCATTGAATCCATGTTTTTAATGTGTTGAAAATAGGGGATAGTGTTCCGGAATTAAACGAGGTGACTATGGAGGCTTCGAATGGGTGAGTTGGGCGTTGGCGAGTGAGGTTTCGTAAGTCGGTGAGTGGAACTTGGTTTTCCAGTATGGAAACGTTTTAGAAAAGGTTTTGGGAACTTAGTAAGAGCTTGAAACGCTTTACTAAGTTCGGAAGTAAGTAAAGTGAATTTCTCTCCCGAATTGTGCTAGTTTGATCCTTTAGTTGCACTTGATTTTAAATGCGTTTACCTACTATTTTAAAGCATGTTTTGAGTGTATAAAATGTGTTTGATTATGCCATGTGGTTTAAGGATGCACTAGGTAAGTGTTCCTTGTATGCATGTGTTGATGCATGAGTTTTGAAGCATGGTTTAATGCTTGAGTTATGGCTTATCATGAATGCTTTGTAAAAATAGTGAGGTATGCATGAAATGTGGATTATATTGGCAAGTGATGTTGAATAAAGTGTTTTGTAAATGAAATCAGATATAGTTAGTCGGCTATAGGATTGAGTGCAGTATAAACAAGTCACCTTGGATGTTGAGGGGCTGTGATTGTACCGAAAACTCCATCCAAGTACCCTAACGATTGAGGATTGTTTAAGGTTACAATGGTTGAGGGTTATTTCCGGGTGCGAACCTTGTGTTTGTCCCGTCTCTCGTTAGTGGGTAATACAACTACCGATGAGTGGTGTTGAGGATTGTGATTGTACCGAATACTCCACCACGGGTGTCACAACGGTGGAGGGTTGCTCCAGTGTGTGAGCCTTGAGATGTCGGTAGGGTGTATGAAGGGTTTGGGACAAACCTTGGAATCCGTGTATCCGATTTGTTTTGAGAAATCAGATTGTTGTTAATCACTTGAAAGCCAATATAATGGATTGTAATGTTAAGGAAATGTTGTTGATGCATAATGTGAGAAATGCATGTTTTATCGTAAGCTTAGCATAATGGAGACTATGCTTGGAAGGCTTGATGATTTTGTAGCTATAGTTTAATTGATGGGAGTTATGTGATTCATGTTGCATGGTGTTTTAGCATGCTGATTTTGAGGATAAAGTGCATGGTTTTTCAAAGGAGGCATGATGGTTTTAAAAATAATGAAAAATGGTTTTGTGCATTGATGATGATTTTGGTTTTGAGCAATCCTCACTAAGCTTGTATGCGTATGCTCTTTTTGTTCATCAATGCAGTCAATTTAAGCTTTGGAGGCGGTACTTGCGAGGGATCGGTGAAAGACTTTGGTTGAAGGTATGTTGAGATTTTGAACTAGTATAATGAAGGCAATGAGGGTGTCCAATACTATGAATGTTGGTTGCTCCAGTATTTTCTGTTTTGGTGCAAGTTTGATATTCATATTTGGTTATGTAAATGGCCTTTTAGATGTTGGTTTGTGCTTGGATTTGAGAATTGACTTTTGATGCTTGATTTTCCGCATGAAGCATGCCTCTAGAATTCTTTGATGATAATTGTCATGTTATGATGTTGTTGATGCCATGTATACTTGAGAATTGATGTTTACATGAGTTGTATGCATATTAGAGGTAAGTTGGTTTGCATAGGAATGGATTAAAATGCATATTTCGTTATGTAAAGACTCGGGGGCGTATCGATACACTTGAGGCTCGTATCGATACGACCTTTGAATTACTGAGTTTGGTGGGATACTCGTCGTGGGAGTATCGATAAGGGTATCGATACGTGTTAGTTAATTTGGTTGATTGACATCTTTAAATGCTCTGAATCATTACGTTTTAGTCCGTATTTCTTTTGGATGCAATTAAAGGTGATTTAATGGTTAATTTGAGTTGAGCTTTGGCAGAGATGCTTGTAATGAACTTAATTAAAGGTTGATAATCCAAATTCGGGAAAAACTCTTATAATTTGTTGAGTTTACTAAATGATCCCTAAATTTGATATTGGAAATCGATGAGCACTTGAGATGTTGCTTGATCTGCTATTTTGTTGAACACATAGGAATGTAACGTACTTCTAGACAAAAAATAGGGTCGTTTATTGAGGTAAACCTTCCCGGTTTACTTCATTATTCCCCGTGTGACCCGTTCGGTTCGGTCTAACGACTTGGCCGGGTCGAGGGGGTTACATGTGTAGTTCTTCACATGATGGTCAATAATTACGTTATATTATGTAATTAATTCAACAAGATGTTTTGAAATTTTGTACTTAAGGATTTGCATTTTTTCGGGTTAAATACAATAAAATATTAAACCTCCACATAAAGGTGCCTTTTGTTTATGCTCGCAGATAGTGACTTCTCTGTAATACGAAGAGTATCGAACGTTTACATATAGAGTGTCAAACTTTTCACATGAAACCTAAAATATAACATATTTTCCTAACGATTTAAGTTTATGTGAGCAACACCCTCACAATCCAGATGAAGGTCGTTTGGGTTTGGAGCACGCAACAAATCTAGTATACGTGCAAGAATCTCTACAACTATGATAGCAGAGCTCCACATTTCATAGAGGATGCCCAGTCTAATGATGCCAGATTCAGTGAAGTTGGGTTGGAATACGTCCCCATCAAATTGAAATGCAAACTACATAAACAGATCATCATCATCTTTGAAATGCTTCAGCGTAAAAATAATTAACAAGACAAAAAAGACAATCTTGGGAGGTTTATTATATTACCATGGGAGCTTTCATGGGGTAATTAGGTGGGAAGAAAATTCTAACATCAAAATCATGCCCTTCGTAAGGGCTGCCATTAGGTGCAGCCATTTGTAGTCAATAATGAAACGAACAATCATTGACATCTGCCATAACTAAAGAAAAATAATGATAATTATAAATTGTCTGAAAACATTTAAATGTTGCTTAAAAGACAACATAATATAGGGATGTTTACCAGAAAGCATATAAGGGGCTACTATTAGATTCTCTAAGGTAATAAGACAGAACTCCCTACGAATAAATGCAAGCGTATCCATGATGGCCTGCCAAAGTATATGAAGAAATAAGACAAAGATGAGAATGAAAATTTACAACACTTTTTTGGGGTATTTATAGGAAATAACGCGTCAGTTCATCTAGATTATGGGTTTACAATGTCGTGGTTGTTCATATGTCAAAACGTTATTGATCAGGAAAAGTTATTATACATGAGCACGTCAAAGGTCAGCCAACTATTTTTAGTATTTAGTATTTAACGTGGCATATTTGGACAAGTAGAACGTGGCTTTTCAGTAATACGACAAGTACCGAACATTTACTTTTAAAGTTTCGAATTTATTATTTGAAACCTAAAATATAACATGATTCTCAAACGATTTCAGTTTAAGTTGTTTAAAAGTATCCAAACCGTTATTGACAGTTTCGAAACTAAAATAAATTTCTCAAATGATTTTCGATTTGGAATTGCTCATTAAAGTTGATTTGAGGTTAGAAACAATCGAAGTATGCTAGAAGTTTTTTACAATAGATTGAAATTGTTTTGAGGTTGGCAACCATATCAGTTTTGTGCGGATTGAGTCAACGAGAGACCCGATATCATATGGGTGGTTGAGTGTTTCTCGACATTTCTTCGTGGACGAAGGTTGGATAAAATATATTGTAATGATATGTTGAATCAAGTCTTAATAGATGTTGTGTAGATAATTGGGAAGATTGATTTTGTAACATGTTGTGTCAAGATGGTTTTGAGTTCAAATGTGCATTTGGTGAGTTGCCTACGTTTTTATGGCAAGGTTTGACTGACCCTTTTGTTTATTGTGTTGTAAAGAGTAGTTGGGAATTGTTGATTTTACTATTGGTAAGGGATGTTTCTAGTTAAGTCTCTAGTAGTTAGGTGTTGCTCATTGCGATGTTTGAATTTGTGAAAGTTATGCGACATAAGTGTAATCGGGGGAGTTGTTGGATGAAGGAAGGTTTGTATGTGTTTTGTTCCCTTTACGTAAATTTCGAAGACGAAATTTCTTTTAGTGGGGGAGAGTTGTAACACCCTGAAAATGAGCTAGAAGATTTGGGTGAATTAACGGAATCATGTTGGAATTTTGGGTTAGGCTTTGGCTAATTAATTAATTATGGAAAGTAATTTAGGTAATTAAATTTATTTGTGATAAATTTACCGTGATAAGTATTTGTGAAAAATATATTTAATAAGTTTAATAAATGATAAAATTGAGTTTTGGTAATTTTAAATTAATTATTTTAATATTAATTAAATGATGACTATTTTACAAAAGGTTGCAAATATTAATAATGAATTTTTTAAAAAGTACTAAAATAATATTTTAATGGAATTATTAAATCAAATAAAAGAAATATCTTTTCCCCTTGTTTTTAACAAAAACAAGTTGACGGTTGCAATTTTCTAAAAAGATGAGAAAGACATTTCTAAATTTCTCTCATTTTTTTCCAAACAAAATTTAGAGATTTCTTTGATTTCTAAATTATTTCTACTTTAATTTCTTTTCCAATCATTTCTAAATAATTGTGGATTAAGGATTTTAATTTCTATATCATCTTCACTATTTTTCTTGTTGGAAATCAAGAGGGCAATTCATTTTCACGTTGGTTTTTCATTAAGCAAGGTGAGAAACTGTCTTTAATAATTCTCTATATGATTTTGATTCATAATCTATAATTTCTCCTGCTTTAGAATAATTAAAACGAATTTCTAATAGGATTATTGGATTTTAATGAGTTTTCTCATAAACCTTGATTTAGTAATCTAATAATTTCGATGGATTTCTAATGTTTTATGCATATGTAACAATAATCTAAAGTTAATTTTGTAATTTAATTTCAAAAATTAATTTATTAGGTTGAATTTAGATTTAGATTTTTGAATGGGATAATTGGTGAAATGGTTGATTGAATTGTTGGATCATATAGAAGTATGCTTCGCATGTGTTCGCCGAAATGCTCGTAAGGATGGTTAAAGCTGAAATAAAATAATTATGTGAAGGGGTTGGTTGGGAGTGATAGTGCGGGAGGAATTACTCAAATATTGTCTTCCAAATTTTTTTTTCAACAATGTGGTCTTCTCAAGTTTATTTTCACAAATATGATTTTTTACTGTAGCAAGTCAGAAGTCGAATAGATTGCAGTCTGACTTTAAGCAGTGGCTTCTATTTTAATATTATAATAATATATCGGATATATTACAATCAGACTTCAAATAATGTTTTTCACACATGGCGTGCATGGAACAATGGAGGGCGACTGCAACATTATTTTTTAATATTTTTTGATAAAGTACTGTTTAAAAACGAGATGAAAGCAGTCCAACTTCTGACGGCTTCAGTAATCAATCACATATCTAAAAATAAATTTGAGAGAACTATATTGTTGAAAAAAGAATTAGGGGACAGTATTTAGTTAACTTAACCGATAGTGCGGCTACTGCTACTTTCTTAATTTTGCGGTGGCTTTGTGGTTTGTATGTGTGGTAGGATATGGGAATAATAATAATGAAAAAAAAATTGAAGGGAGTGTTGGCAGTAACGAAAAGAATTGAGAGTACGGAATTAGGCATGTTAGGGAAATAGAATTGATTCAAATAATTGTGAGAGTGTTGTTTTAATAAATAGGTTACTTTGGTCCAATTTATATTAACTCTTACATTTCTTGTGGAATATGAGTGTTTAGACGATTTTTAGATAGGCGTTGAGGCGTTGGCATCATGGTGTTAGCATCAAAGCGATATTAAGTTGGTGAGTACAAATATGTATTGGTACTATAAAGAGGTTTAAATTTATGCTTTGGGAGTTTAGTTAAAGTTTAGCAAGCTTAGTTAAGCTCGAAAGTAAGTTTTTCCTATTTCGCCTTTTGAATATCGGTTTGATATAATTGTTGATTTACATATTTTGGTTTAAAAGCATGGATAAAATTACTTATTGTATTATGCATATTTTAAATGATATGCAATTATTTATTAAATATATGGATGCCTAAAAGCATTGCGAAATGGTTCCTAAATAAAATATGGTTGTTTAAAATGGAATATATTGGCAATTGACAAGAATTAAATGTTACCGGATATAGTTGGCATTTCATATGGTTTAAAGTGTACTATAATAAGTCGTCTTATTGTTCGTTGAGGGTGTGGGGTGCCACCGTATTTTTTTCCGGCCATTGAAAACCACAATCGTCTAGGAGTGGGATGCCACTGTATTTTTCTTCAGTTGGTTGATATAAAGATGTGTTTAAAGGAACCGCCATAAAAATTCGAGTATCCGATGTGTTTTCTTAAAAGTGCTATGATATAGTTTTGGTCACTCTAATGTCAATATATGAAATAATGTGTCTCGATAAAGTTAAAAGGTTTGTATCTTATGATAAATGTTTATGATACACTTTAAGCTTTGCAAATGAAATGGTCATACATAAGGAAGCTTAAATTGAAGTTTTGCATATGGGATTATGCTTGCAATCCATGGTAAATGAGTATACATATGATGTAATATGTTTTTAGAGTTTGTGTAAATGATTTGAGAATTTTTAGCAAATGATCGTCTAGTTCCATAGATTATTTTTATATATTTGTTTAAATGCTTTGGAAATGGCGAATTTGACTTACTTTAATATGGGCTTTTAATATCAATTTTAATTTTGAAAAGGCATTGACGTCTTACTCTTTTTGAGCACACTCACTAGACATTATATGCTTACGCTCTCTTTTCTTCCGTCAATGCAGTAAATAAAGCAAGTGTGGGGTTGTGGTTCGTGACAAGGTGAGATCCCTAGACAAACGTATTAAAAGAATATGTTTTATTGGAAAATTTTGATAATTTTGAAGCTTTGAATAAGAAATTGATTCAAATGTTGTTGAGGAAAATGTGGAACCAATTGTTGGTTCGTAAATGTGCAGACGTGCACGACGTGGGTAACGCAAATGTCTGAACCGGTCCGGTCCTTCGTGGGCTTGTAGATATTTTGACCCAAATTTGAAATAAATTTTCCTCAAATAAAAGCATAAATTTACCAAATTTTATCTTGGAATTAAAAGGGTAAATACTAGAAGTTACCTTTAATTCAGATAATAATTTTGGAAATTGCTTTATAGGAGAATCAATTGATTCTCGATATTAAATGCTCCATTAGGTCAAAATTTCCACTTATACTCTCATGACAATCCTATAAATAGGGAGTAAAGCTTCTAGGTTTACAACCAACAAAAACCACAGAAATTTTTTATTGTTTTACTCTGTGGA
This sequence comes from Hibiscus tridactylites, assembly GCA_958450335.1. NCBI lineage: Eukaryota > Viridiplantae > Streptophyta > Magnoliopsida > Malvales > Malvaceae > Hibiscus > Hibiscus tridactylites. The sequence continues at coordinate 41,649,702 of OY288289.1, read as the reverse complement.
TTTTACAAGTGGTTTTCGGTGATAGGCGAAGGCAAGGGTCGGTTCGTGATCTCCATAGTAGTGCAACTGTGGTTGATCTTATGTTGTTGTATCCTGGGAGACAGACGACCAATGAACTCGAGCACCGAAGGAGTGGCCGAAAATCTGTCTTAAGGAAACTGCGTTCGTGCAGGCCTCAACACGTTTCTTTTGGTTCCAAATCAGTTTTATTTTTATATTGTTGTATTGTTCTTATTTTTGTACTGTTCGTTAAATAATATTATTTTATTTTATTATTTATTCTTGGACTAACGATTATTTTCTAACAATCTTAAGACAGATTCTCAGTTTTAATCCAAGACGAACAGATTATTGTATCTAAAGCAATGATTCACACGATGAGGAAATTTTCACGCATAGAAAAAGTGAATGCCCAAAGACAAGAAACGTTGAGATCACCAATACCACGGATTCAATACGATGCAAGCGATATTTCTTGAGATAGAACATTTGGATATTCGATTAGTAAGGTAATTTAAAAATTCCTTAATAATTTTTCTTGTTTATATGACATTTTTAAAACCATAAATTATGGTATTAGTAAGGTAATATTCCATATTAAATTTTTTTACTTTTAATATGGTATGGTTTATGTCATAATTAAACTTTTTTATGACATTGTTAAGGTAATAATGAAATATTCCTTAAACATTTTGACATTAATATTAAATAATAAATATGTTATTCAATATGAAAGTATGGTAATTTTATAACCTTATATGTCAACCTTTCTTGGAATGTAAATAAAAACTTTAATTACATATTTGGATGTATTGTTAAGATAAAGTTTTAAATTCGGTAATATTTTTGGTAATATTATTATGATAGTGTTACCTTATAATGTGGACATTTTAAATATGGCATGCATATGAATTATACTTTGTCATTTTTTTTGTTTTAATTGTGATTCTTTTTATTTTGAAAATTATGTGGATTTTATTTTGTACTAACAATTTCTTTTGAGAAATTTTGTAGAGAGAAATATGATACCCAGGCGAAGTCGTGTTTTGTTTTGGAAATAAAAGATCTAGTAAATAATTTGTTTCGGGAATTTAATTCCTGCCGTTTTAACGGGTTTACTTAATCTTCCAAACAAAAAATGGAATTAAAATCAAAGGATTAATTCCTCTTGATTTCCGTTGGTTAAACAGAACTAAGTTGGATTGATATCTCTATTGTTTAACAGAAGATATAATGGAAATAAACTAATAAATTAGAATCTTGTGTTGATTCTAATTTTGGAAAAGAAAATAAATCATTGAATTTATTTTCAAGAGAATCTTGTATGATTCTAACGTTGTAAGGAAAATAAATCATTGAATTTATTTCCGTAAGAATCAAGTATGATTCAATTTTTGTAAAAGGAAATAAATCATTAAATTTATTTCTATGCTAGAATCATGCGCTGATTCTAACTTGTTAAGAAAAATAAATCATCAAATTTATTTCCGTAAGAATCAAATATGATTAAATTTGTGTAAAAGGAAATAAATCATTAAATTTATTTATGTACTAGAATCATGTGTTGATTCTAACTTGTTAAGAAAAATAAATCATTGAATTTATTTCCGTAAGAATCAAATATGATTCAATTTTTGTAAAAGGAAATAAATCATTAAATTTATTTTCTGTACTAGAATCATGTGTTGATTCTAACTTGTTAAGGGAAATAAATAGTTGGATTTAATTTCGTGAGAATCTAGAATGATTCAACCTTGAAATAAATTGGTGAATTTATTTTGAAAAAAAAATAACTCAAATTTATTATCAAGTATGATTTTATTTTGGAAATAAATTGGTGAATTTATTTCGGAAAGTAACATTGGTTACCAAATTCAGAGCACTGATTCTGACTGAGGTCTCGAATAGAAGAACTTGGTTCTCTATGTCAAAATTAAATTCTTAAAGCCTATTCTGATGCATGCTATGAAGTGCACAATGTTTAAAAATGGCTAAAGAATCGAGAGGGTCGTTGGACCATAAATGAAAGATTCTAAATTGTTGTGAATCAACGGTAGTGATTCCGATTGATCATCCATGCTTGGAATGATTTCAAGAATAGAATCCATAAACGGTGATTGAAAGGAAATTTAAAAATGCATGTCTAGGATTGGTTCTTTGAGAGACTTGGTACTTAAGCGTGCCTAGTGCACCACCTCTATTTCATAAGTTACCTACCTGGTGCATTGTTTATTATTGTTCTTTCTATTAATACCGTGTGAACTTTTGTTTTGGGTTTAGTTTACTAAATTTCCGTCTAGAAATTATATTTCTGTTTCTAGTTTTAGTCTTTGACTAAATTTCTGACGTTTAACAGATTCATAATGCTTGGTTTTGGATTGTGTCTACGTGACACAATGGAAAAATCAGTGAAATTTATTGGAAAGAATTTCATACATGGCAACAAAAGATGTTGCATAATTGATCGTGATAAACCTGGTTAAATATCTGAAGGATGATCCTCCTATTATTAGAGAGGATAAGGTAAATATTGTTATCACCTTCAAATGTTACTAAGGTAAATATTTCTAAGACAAATATTATCACGACAAACGTAGTGGAAGTCAAAAACGACTTCAAACCGTAAATTAGACGGTGTGTTCAAGAAGCAAAGTTTGATGAAAATATGCTTCAATTGCTATAATATGGGAACAAGTATTCGGACTATAGACTTTCAAACGAGGGCAATGTTATTGCCATAACAATTGATATGACAACATATTGGTTGAAGAAATATGTTTATTACCTTCATTGATGATAGCACAAAAATAATGTAAAGATGAAGCTATAGTGAAAATTGTTCTCTATGAGCATGATGTTGAATCTCAAACTTAATTAAAGGTTTAAGATGGGGAGAAGCTCTATATGAGTAACATTGGTACTATAATGTGCCTAACATGTGGGGAAGCTGTTCTATAAGCTAATTACTTTTTAAACAAGATTCCCCATAGTTAAAGAGACTAGACACCATATAAGTTATGGAAGGTAATTAAATTTTCCTACAACTACTTGGAAATGTGGGGGTGTCTTGCAAAGGTAATGACCTCATTACTAAAGCAACTGAGAATAGCTCCCTAAATATGGTCGATTGTATTTTCATTGGCTATATAAAATATAGCAATGTATATCGATTTCTTGTGTATGAATCGAAGAACCCTAAGATTCACAAGCATACGATAATGGAAGGAAAGGATGCCTTTTCTTTGAAAATGTATTCCCTTGTAAAGCTAGGGAAGTTGGTCAAAGTTCAATGAAACGAACTTCGGAGATTATCGATAAAGATGACTCAAATGATCAACAAGGGTTTGAGCTTGAAATAGAGCCACAAAGAAGTAAACGAGCAAGGGTAGAAAAATTCTTTAGATCATTTTTCTAAATTTTATGCTAGAGGTTGAATCTCAAACGTATAATGATGTTATACATTCATCTGAAGGCACCTTATGGAAGGATGCCATTAAGAGTGAAATTGATTCCATCATACAAAACTATACGTGGGGAATTAGTGGATCTTTCTCCGTGAATTAAACCATTAATGAATGAATTTTCAAACGGAAAATGAAAGTAGATGGAACAATTGATAAGTATAAGGCCAGATTGGTAATAAAAGGTTACCAAATGTCTTGACTATTTCGATACATAATCTCATGCATCAAGGATAACCTCCATAAGTATGATACTTACAATTGTCGCTTTGCGAAATCTAGACGTACATCGAATAGATGTTAAAAGAGCTTTTCTAAATGAAGATCTTGATGAAGAAATATACATGGAACAACCTGAGGGTTATGTAGTTTCAAGTCAAGAGAGAAAAGTATGTAGATTGGAGAAGTCATTGTATAGACTTAAACAAGCACCAAAGTAAAGACATGAGAAGTTCGATAATGTCATGATGACAAACGACTTCAAGATAAATGAGTGTGACAAATGTGTATATGTCAAAACTACTAACATTGGATATATTATTCTATGTTTTTATGTTAATAACATATTCATTGTTGGAAGCAACAATAAAATGGTAAACGTACCAAAGACTTGTCAAATTCAAGATTGACATGAAAAATATGAGATTAACATATTTGATTTTGGGCATCCAAATCAAACGATCACTTGAAGGTCTCATATTGACATAGTCAAACTACGCGGGCAAGAGAAGTTTGGCAAGGATGTTTCCGGCATAGCCATAACTCCAATAAATACATGCCAACTTTTGTTCAAGAACAAAGACCAAAGTGTTGACCAAGTAGATTCAATAGACCAGATATTGTTTCTATTGTGAGCAGTTCAAGTAGATTCACAAGCAATTAAAGTGAAAATCACTGGAAAACAATTGTGAGGGTATTGAGATATCTTAGATATACTCGAGATTATGAATTGCATTATTTCAGAGATCCTACTATTTAGAAGGATACTCTGATGCAATTGGATATCTGATATTCAAGATATCAAAGGCACAAGTGGATATGTCTTCACTTTGGGAGGAGGAACCGTGTCATGAAAATCCTTAAGAAAATGATTATAATCAAATCCATAATAGAATTTGAGTTGTAGTTCTAGACAAGTCCAGAAAAGAAGTCGAATGGCTTCAGAAATTTCTTAAAGGATATTCCTGAACGACCAAAGCCAATGCCCACAATTGGTAGAGCACAGAGGTTTGTGTATAATGGGTAAGTCGAGACATATGCGTCATCGACTTAATACCATTAGACAACTAATTTCAAATGAAGTTATCTCTATTGATTTTTTGAAATCAAAGGATAACATTGCGGATCCACTAACCAAAGGGTTAAGTCGAGATCAAATTAAAAAAAACCCGAAAGGAATGAGACTAAAGCCCATGTAAATTTAAGGTGCTATGTGAAGGAAAACCCTACCTAGTTGACTGGAGATCCCAAGATCTAGGTTCAAAGGGACAACCTAATTGCATAGACCTGTGCGGTCACTGTAGGGGCTCTTATCCCCAAGTCCATTCCTATGATGTAAACAGTGATCAAAGTGGTTTAGGCTAAGCAATGCTTTTAATGACCATTGTATGCTTTTATGAGTCAAGCAACATAAGTCACCTATGTGAGAGTGAAGTGGGGCCGCTTCAATGAGACTATTGGGCATAGCTCTTTCAAACTCTTGCAGAACCAGGCGATGTCCACGACCATATGGACATACCCATGAGAACTAATACTCTTGTCAGAGAGGTAGTTGTGTGAAGTATATCATTGTTTACACAAACGGCAGAACAGTTCAAGGACATCACGTCTACTGGTCAGCTAGTAAAGTAAATATACTTTCACAAGGGAAGGTTCAAGGGTGGACACCTACCTATCCTATGCAGCTATCGATCGTAGAATCTATCACCACATCGAGTCAAAATGTTTTTGATTAAATCAATTTCATTCATGTGGGGGATTGTTAGAAAAATTGATAATTTTGGAGCTTTGAATAAGAAATTGATTCAAATGTTGTTGAGGAAAACGTGGAACTAATTGTTGGTTCGTAAATGTGCAGAAGTGCACGACGTGGGTAACGTAAATGTCTGAACCGGTCCGATCCTTCGTGGGTTTGCAGATATTTTGACCCAAATTTGAAATAAATTTTCCTCAAATAAAAGCATAAATTTGCCAAATTTTATCTTGGAATTAAAAGGGTAAATATTAGAAGTTACCTTTAATTTAGATAATAATTTTGGAAATTGCTTTATAGGAGAATCAATTGATTCTCAATATTAAATGCTCCATTAGGTCAAAATTTCCACTTATACCCTCATGACAATCCTATAAAGAGGGAGTAAAGCTTCTAGGTTTACAACCAACAAAAACCACAGAAATTTTTTATTGTTTTACTCTGTGGATTTTACAAGTGGTTTTCGGTGATAGGCGAAGGCAAGGGTCGGTTCGTGATCTCCATAGTAGTGCAACTGTGGTTGATCTTATGTTGTTGTATCCTAGGAGACAGACGACCAATGAACTCGAGCACCATAGGAGTGGCCGAAAATCTGTCTTAAGGAAACTGCGTTCGTGCAGGCCTCAACACGTTTCTTTTGGTTCCAAATCGGTTTTATTTTTATATTGTTGTATTGTTCTTATTTTTGTACTGTTCGTTAAATAATATTATTTTATTTTATTATTTATTCTTGGATTAACGATTATTTTCTAACATGTTTTTGGTGTTATCATTATTGTGATAAGGCAATGTAGGTAAAATGTTGGGATGGATTGTTTCATTTGAGATATTATAACTCGATTGATTTTGTATTATGTTAGATGATGGTTGTATTGAATGATTAAGATGTTGGTTTTATTTAATTGCCTTGTATATTTGGTGGGTATGATCTAGGGATTTAAATGGTTTAAACAATGATTGGGTTGATAGCTTGCGTTCCAAGAGTACTTATGGTCATATGCTTCTATTTCGTTATTGATCTATGGCCTATGTTTGAGATCCTGACCATTTGATGATTATTGGTTAATGCTTTATATTGTTAGGAAGCATACCTCTAGATTACTTGTTTGAATATGAATTGCATTGATTAATTGGCATGTAATTAACTGAGCTGAGATGTCATATCTTTTGCCGAGAGGTCATTGCACGTCTAGTTGTACCAGTACAGGACTCTCAGGATCAGTATACGGGTCTGTAAAAGATTCAAATGTTTGAGAATTTTAAATGGAGTATCGGTACGGTAGTCACCGTATCGATACACCCTTGTGTATTTTCTATCAGGTTGCGGTACGCGGGCATCCGCACTTGTATTCGTTTTAACTACTAGAATCCTTTGTTCAAATAATTTCTTTAGGGATTGGTACGGGTTAATACCGTATCGGTACGATTGGTAGTTAATTTGGTTAATGGATTTTACCAAGTTTAATTAGATTCTTTTGTTACACTTATTTTGATTTTGATATAACTTAAAATTAATTTTCAAGGACTAGTTTGTAAAAAATTGTAAAGTAAAGTTCAAGAAATAAATTTGTCAAAAACTCGATTTAATTTTGTTAAAATGTTTTGAAAAAGTTTGACTTTGTATCCATATCGAACTATATTTTTAAAAGTCAATAAATGGCCAAAAATTGAATATTTAAGGAAAAGCTTCGAAACCTTCATTAAGGTTTCGAAACATTTCTGGGAAGAATGCCACTGTTTTTTAAACCTCAGTAAAGGTTCCGAAACCTCTATGAAGGTTTCGAAACCTTGGCCCTGTAACGGCTAGTTTTTACAAATTCCTTCTTAAGGTTTCGAAACCTCTTGTTAAAGGTTTCGAAACCTCTGTGCAGGTGAGCATTTAATGCTTGGTTTTAATGGCTTCCAACGGCTCCAAACTCCCTCCAAAGTCTCCCAACGGTTATAAGAGATCAAGAGCATATAAAAGGGGTCTCCATACAGCAATGAAGGAACAAGAAAGTCAATCCAAACTTCCAAGCAATCAAATTCCAATTTGTACTCAATTTCCCATCTTTCTTGTAAACACTAGAGAGTTCTTCATTGTATTTTATTTTCCTAGTGTTTCTTTGGGTGTGTGAGAGAGCTTAAAACTTTGCAAACACATTCCTAGTGAGGATTTCCTAGTTTGCTTATTTGTATTCATTTTTGGGATAGGATTCAATAAACTTTGGGGTATAAGTCTATTGAATTGTGTAAGGTTACTCCTTATCCTTAAAGAAAAGACAAATTAGTGAATTTGTGGAAAATCCTTAGTGTGGTCACTAAGGTAGTGGATGTAGACTCCAATTAGGGGAGTTGAACCACTCTAAATCTCCTTGCAATTTTTACCTTTGCAATTAGTGTCCACCATTCCTTCAAAAATCCAATTCACCCCTTCTTGGTTTTGTTCGATCGATTGCCACTCTCATCAATTGGTATCAGAGCTTGGCTCATTGGAAGGTCTTACAACCTCTTGAGAAGATCCAAGAAGTGTACTATCATCTACAAGGTCATCCATGGCTTCCACCTCTACCGTTGAAGCTTGGGGTGATTCTCAACCCACCAACAAGCTTCCCTTCTTCAATGGAGTTAATTATGCTTATTGGAAGAACCGCATGAAGCTATTCATTCAAACTTTTGATCTTGAAGCTTGGAAGATCATCATGAGTGGTTACACCGCACCAACTAGTAATATGGAGACATGGAGTAATGAAGAATACAAGAGATTCTCCACAAATGCTAAGGCAATGCATCTCATATTTTGTGCCCTTGGCCCGGATGAGTATGGAAGGGTGTCATCTTGTTCCAATGCTAAAGAGATTTGGGACAAACTTGAAGTTACACATGAAGGAAAAAATCAAGTGAAGGAGACCAAAATCGGGCTTCTCAGTCTTAATTATGAAAACTTCAAGATGGACCCCGAGGAAGACATCAAAACCATGTCTGGTCGATTCTCCGTGATTGTTAATGGTTTGAAGGGCTATGGAGAAGTGATCCCGGAAGATAAACTTGTGAGGAAGATGATCTACTCTCTTCCTGATTCATGGGATTCAAAGAAAACAATGATTATAGAAGCAAAGGACCTCAAGACTCTCAAGTTGGATGAGCTCATTGGTTCCTTGCTTACACATGAGATGATGTCAAAGGGTAAGGAAGAAAAGAAGAAGGAAGTGGAAAAGAAGAAATTTGGTGTTGCTCTCAAAGCATCTAAAGAAGATATTGATTCTAGTGGAAATGATGAAGATAAAGAGATGGCTATGTTTTCCAAGAGATTCAAAAGATTCATGAGGTCCAACAAAGGGAGAAGATTTCAAAGAGAAGAGGGTTTCATGAATGACAACAAAGTGAAAGATCAAATTATTTGCTATGAGTGAAATAAACCGGGACATATCAAGTTCGATTGTCCTCAATTGAAGAAAAAGAGCTATGAGAAAAAGAAGCACAAGGCTCATGTAGCTACTTGGAGCGACGATGAATCATTCGATGAGGACGAAAATGAAGTAGCCAACTTGTGTCTCATGGCTATCGATGATGACTCTATGGTAACCTCTAATTCATCTTTTTCAATTGATTATACTTTTGATGAATTGCAAGAGGCTTATGATGAATTAGCTTTGGAATTTGAAGAGTCAATCTTGAAAAATAGAAAAATCATTTTAAAGTTGAAAAATGAAAATGACTCTCTTTCAAAATCTAATAAGGAATTTGAAAGTGAAGTTGAGGAAATGCAAGTTAAAATAAAAGAATTTGAAAAGAAAAATCAATACTTGCACAACTTACTTTCAAAAGTCCATGATGATCATCAAAAGGATCTTGATGATCTTAAAGTTTCTTTCAATAAATTTGGGACAATTTTTTTTGAAAAAGGTGAAAATTCGAGACCCAACTATGTTAGGAAGAACTTTAATGGGTATAGACAAGGAGGTCATCAAAGATCATTTAATAGAAAGGTAATTAGAAGCATTTGGGTTCCAAAAGGACTCATTGCTAACAAAGAATATGATCTATTGTCTAAGTGGATACCAAAAGGGACTAAAATTGTAGGAACTAACTCTTATGGACCCAAAAGAGTTTGGGTACCAAAACATGCATAGTTCCATTTTTATAGGTGTGTTGGAGCCATGGTAAGCAAATTGAAGAAACTTGAAAGCTCTAGACACACTAAATGGAAGGACACTTGAAGAGGATAAAGCCTAATCAATCTATCTTGGCTCAAGTGGTAACATTTTCCTTTACATGCAATATTTACTCTTTTATGTTGGTTTACATATGGTTATTTGTTTTAAAGCATGTTTGAGGTTCCCCATATGTTGTTTAAAAGCTTTTAGTAAGGGGGTGTCATGTGTTGCATGTTTGCTTAATTTTTGGCCCTATGTGTTTTTGTATGTCTTTTCGCCTTAAAATTAGAAATATTGTGTGCTTACATTTTTTTAATCATTTGTTTGTTTTAGTGACCTTATTTAAGTTAGTCACTTTTGGCTCAATTTGAACCTTTTAGGATCCAACTCTTAGCATAAGCTCTTTAGTTTTAAAATTTGTATCTTTAGCTTGTGATTTTTTTTGTCATATGTGTTTGATCTTAGTTCAAAAGGGTCTTTAATGCCAATAATAATCATAAATTTATTAGAATGTTTTTCCGGACTTAATTGAGACAAAAATTTGACAAATTTTGTCAATTTAGGACCTAAGTTTCGAAACCTTATTAAAGGTTTCGAAACCTTCTGGGTTTTCCAGTTTTTAGGAGCTTACTGGAATATGAAGTTTCGAAACCTTGTGCTCAAAAGATTCGAAACCTTGCACATGGTTTCGAAACCTTCATTAAACCTGGCCGAAATCAGTCCTGTTTTTAAGCAAAAATTCCCAAAATTTCAAACCCTAACCTATTATTTTACGTACCAAACGGCCACAACTCATTACCCTCTCAAAATCCTCAAAATTATTGACTCTCTCTTGCAAGTTCAATCAAGCTTTTGGGTTTACATCATCATTTTCATCAATCTTTTGAGGTAATCTCACTTTAAAAACTTGTTTTTTTACTTTTTATGTATTCCAAAAATTTTAAATCTTTTGGGTAATTCGAGTTATTTTTTGAAAATCAATTTTTAATGCTAATTTCAATATTGTGGGTTGCTTTATTTATGCTACATATCATGTTTTTGCAGGAGGTATCACCCAATCCATCTAGAACTCTTGTCAAAATTAGTTTAAAGTCTTGCCCACAAAGTGTTCGATAAAATTCCTTATCCAATTTTTTTTAAACCAAAACTCTTTTCTTTACATTAATCATGCCTCCTAGAACCATCCCTCCTACAGCCAAACATACTCGTGTTGAAAGTGGTCAACATTCCAGTTCTAATCCTAATCCTAATCCTCAATTTGAGGATGTTTGTTTTAGAGATATCGAAAACCAAAATAGATACCTTAACATTTATGAACCTAAAAGGGTTAGAGAAGAGCGAACTATAGACTTCAACTTCCTTATGTCTCTCGAGTATAACTTTGATCTCTTTGAGCTTTTTGTCGAATGGGAATGGCTTGATTATTTGAATATCCCACCATATACCCATCGTAGGTTAGTTCGTGTGTTTCATGCAAATGCCGAATTTATTCGGTCTCCTAGTGAGTCTAATTCTATCGTTGGTATTCGATCCTACCTCATGGGTATCGAATTTGTTTTAACACCTCAAATCATTGCCGATCATTTAGGTGTTCCACTTGGTGGAAAATCCGATGAGTATGAGGCTCAGAACATTCACGCTTTCCCGGATGATTGCCCCACTCATCTTCCTCTTGGGGAGCTTCTTTTCCACCTCCTCACTACTTGGTTTTTTCGTCCTTCCAGCGGAAAGGCCGCTAGTATGAAAGTGATTGACTATTGGTGGATTCGCTAATATCGTGAGATGTCCCGTCCTGATATCGCTACCATAATCTTTCTCAACCTTATAAAAGTCATCTCAAACCCAACCTCATTTTCCCTTTCCTTTGGAAATATGCTTAGCCACATCTTTAGAATGCTTAACATTGATACTTCCCTTGATCCTCAAGTTAAGAACAAAAGCTACATTTGTTGCGTGTAAAATAGACTATCGCAATTGTAGTGCAAGTGTACACGACGCAAGTAGTAAAGTGATACGAAGTATCGGATATCGTCTCCACAGTGATTGGGCTAATGACTTCACCTTGATTTACTGCACGAAGTAAAAGAAATATTTTAGAGAGTTGTCACGAATAATAAAGTAAAACGTAAATAAAAGATTAAGAAATCAAGATAGAGAGAATGGGCCGGTATTGAATTGCTCGGTAGTGTAGGTATTGAATTGCTTAGGATCTCCAGTTCTGTCGTCGCTCCCGTCGCCGACAGCACCTGTCGCGGCGTCTGTCCATTAGTTGCCGCGGCAGCAGACACTAACTCAGTACTTCAAGCTTGGCAAGAATCCCAGATCTGCCTTGCCCTATCCCTAGGCACAAGTCTGTCGATGAACACGTCTTTGACGATACCTCCCGGCGTGAGTCGAAGGATGAACACCGATGTGTATGAATTCTTCCTTAGCCACTTAACCTCGCCTTATCCCTAAGCACGAGATGGTTCAACTATAAACTAGAGAACTCGCTTCTATCTCTTTCGTATACTTAACTCTCCCGATGCTAAGTAAATAGATAACCTTACAATGCTCTCCCGATGCTCTTGCAAGATATTAAAACCAAGATAAAAGAACTTGAAGTTTATTTTATTGAACTTGAAAAATCCTAAAACAAAGCAACCCTTGCAACTACTTTACAAAACAACCCGTGGCCCTAGGGGGAATTTAGAACATGTCGAAGACGGGTGGACGGCAGGGTTTAGGTTTCGGTTATGGGGTAGTCGGCTATGCCCTAGGTTTAATCTATGCCCTTTATATAAGCTTTGGGCTCAAGTTATCTAAGGTAACAAGGATTACAACTTTAATTAAAAGTAAGATTCTAATAAAGATTAAATCTCTAAAGTATCCTACTTTCTAGCCGCCTCCTTGCTTTTAGGGATTTCCTCTCCTTTGAGCTTTGGCTTGACATATCTTTTGATCCGGGGCTTGGAAAATTATTTGGTTTCCACACGACAGACGAGCAGATTTTTCTCTATCTATCGATGTCCACTTCATTTTTCCTCTTCAATAATCTGCTGTCACCATGCTGTCGTGACAGGTCCATGACAGGTTCGTCTTCTTCAGCTGCTTGTTCAGTTCAGCCTTCCTGCTTATCTGCCCTGCGCCTGCCTTCATCGTCAATCATGGCAGCTACCTGCAAAATATACCATCTTTTAGTAGAATCCGTGCCTTTTATATAATTGTGATATTTAATTGAAAACTATCCTAAATGCAATGCAATGATGCTTGAATGCAGCAGAAATATGGGTTAAAAAGGGTGTAAATAATAGAACTTTTACACACTCAACAACATTGATATCAAATCTTGTCACAAAGCTCAATGGTATCATGGGGTTCATGGTTGGATTCACCGAGGAGGAGTAGAGGAGGTCAACATGGAGGGTCCCGATGCTCCGGTAGATGAGGATGCGCCAGCTCCTTTGACTATGGAAACCATGCTTGCGACCATAGTCACTCGTTTTGACAACATAGATGCACATCTTCGTACTTCTCATGAGTTGCTTCGTAGCTTGGATGGTCGTGTGACATCTCTTGAGCACGATATGCATCTTGTTCGCGGACATATTTTCCCTCCTTCATCGCCTCATGACGCACCGGATACTTAGTCTTGTATGCATTCTAGTATAACTTTATGGTTTTATTATAGCACTTTTGGACTTATTTTGATTTACGCTTCGGTCTTTGTTTTAGACCTTTGTTATGTTCTTTGTTGGATATCTTTTGCCTATGGATTTTATTGTTGGATTTTATATCTTGGATCCTTTTATTGGATGAATATTATGCTTAATATGAATATTGTGGTTATCTTGCTATTGCTTTTTGGATTATACTCTATTGCTCTATTAACGTTTGTTCCTTGTGTAGCTATTTATCCTTTTTGCTATAACAAAAAGGGGGAGAAAATTAACATTAAACAATTTGTTTTCTCAAATTTTTAATCATGTCTTTAAAACTTATATTTTTCAAAAATTACACAAAGACATTTATTAAGGGGGAGCCTATGTAGGAGATTTGTAAGTTTGACAAATTATTCAAAAACAAATTTTTACAAAAGGTTTGGTTATATAAAAAAAAGGGAGATTGTTAGACTTATTTTAATTTTGATATAACTTAAAATTAAATTTGAAGGACTAATTTGTAAAAATTTGTAAAGTAAAGTTCAAAAAATAAATTTGTCAAAAACTCGATTTAATCTTGTTAAAATGTTTTGAAAAAGTTTGACTTTGTATCCATATCGAACTATATTTTTAAAAGTCAATAAATGGCCAAAAATTGAATATTTAAAGAAAAGTTTCGAAACCTTCATTAAGGTTTCGAAACCTTTCTGGGCAAAATGTGACTGTTTTTGAAACCTCAATGAAGGTTTCGAAACCTTGGCCCAGTAACGGCTAGTTTTTACAAATCCCTTCTTAAGGTTTCGAAGCCTCTTGGCAGGTGAGCATTTAATGCTTGGTTTTAATGACTTCCAACGGCTCCAAACTCCCTCCAAAGTCTCCCAACTGTTAGAAAAGATCAAAAGCATATAAAAGGGGTCTCCATGCAGTAATGAAGGAACAAGAAAGTCAATCCAAACTTCCAAGCAATAAAATTCCAATTTGTACTCAATTTCCCATCTTTCTTGTAAACACTATAGAGTTCTTCATTGTATTTTATTTTCCTAGTGTTTTTTTGGGTGTGTGAGAGAGCTTAAACTTTGCAAACACATTCCTAGTGAGGATTTCCTAGTTTGCTTATTTGTATTCATTTTTGGGATAGGATTCAATAAACTTTGGGGTATACGTCTATTGAATTGTGTAAGGTTACTCCTTATCCTTAAAGGAAAGACAAATTAGTGAATTTGTGGAAAATCCTTAGTGTGGTCACTAAGGTAGTGGATGTAGACTCCAATTAGGGGAGTTGAACCACTCTAAATCTCCTTGCAATTTTTACCTTTGCAATTAGTGTCCACCATTCCTTCAAAAATCCAATTCACCCCCTCTTAGTTTTGTTCGATCGATTGCCACTCTCATCATCTTTGCATTAAGGTCACCGTATGTTGTTGCATCAATTGAATAGGTAAATGATGTCTGTTTGACTTAAGATTTTGCAAGAATGCCTTTATTATATCTAATTGTTGTATGAAGCTTTTATAAAGATGTTAGTCCTTGTATTTTTGGCTATTTTACAATTTAGTCCTTAATTTCGTATTTTGCTAAATTGGATGCTTGTTTGTTATTCGTTTGAGCTGAAATTTGACATGTTGGCATGAAATATTATTAGTTAAGTATTGGTAAGCCACAACTTGAATAAGTCCCTGTAATTATTCGAATTTACATTATGCTCCCTAGAGTGTTTGTACTTGCAATTGAGTGTCTTATCGATGTTCGTATCGAATGAAAATTAAATCGCTGCTTTTATGAACACCATAGGTCTTACTAATGCATCTAGATTAGAAAAAGAAAAAATGGACCGTAATTCGAGTAAGTCATATTAGGTTTCTTTCGGCAAACCCAATGTGATTTTTTTTGGTTCGGGTCTAACGTTTAGGTCAGGTCAAGGGGTTACATTTGTTGGGTGTTCTAAACATGGAAATAGATTTTGCAAATCATTTACTTTTTCCAATGGTATGAAACACCAATGAGTCCGCGTGCAAAGGTACTTATTCTTGGACTCTTAAGGAAAGTCCGGGCGAATGATAGGGAAGAAGAAACGAAAGGATTGCTTGGGTTCTTACTTTGATAGGTTTTGTTGTATTGACTTGGTTTTCTCAAGGGTAGGAGATTAAGGTTGATATTCAGGAATTGGTTTTTAGAAGGTTGAAGAAGACAAATAATAAAGCATTGTCGTTTTGGCTTTAAATGGCATTTAACTCGCAGAAATTGACATATCCATTTAATACGAGTATGGAAAGTTTACAAATACTGCATGGAACTGATCACGTGAAAACTCACATGTAACATGGTTTCCTAACTATTTCAGTTAAGTTTTTCTTTACAATTTTGCAAATCGCATCCATAGTTGCGAACATATTTTCAAAATTTTACTTTTAGCAATAACAGAAGTTAAAATAATAATAATAATAATAATAATAATAATAATAATAATAATAATAATAAATGTGCCATCAATTTTCACTGTGCGAGGTTTTGAAACTCGACTAGTATCGAACGTTTCAGTCAAGAGTTTGAAAGTTCTATACAATACAATTTGCCTTATGTACAATTGGTGTGGGGTGGCGACTGTACGACAAAAAATTTTCAATAAAATGGGGATACTACATGTAATCACTAATTTTTATCCGACTTTATATATATATATATATAATTCTAGTTTAGTTTAATTTTAATTATTATTATTATTAAGGATTAATACTACTATTATTGTTGCTTATTATCATTGATCTGAAAATGAAAATACAGAAAAAAATAGATCAAAAATAATAACAATGAAACCCAATTAATTTAATAGTTTAGTCCATTACATAATAAATAATACAAGTGGCCCATTTTGGGCCCAGCTCAATTTTAAAAACCCTATAAAAAGTAATGCCATATCCCTTATTTTTATTTCAGCTAGGGGTGGGAAAAAATACCCTACCCGATTGACCCGACCCGAAAACTCGACGACCCGAACCTAAAATGTTGGGTAATTCTCGAAAAAAATTACCCGACCCGACAAATTTACCGGGACACGGGCTGGAAGTTTCCCTTTACCGGGTACCCGACCTGACCCGATAAAAATTAATATATATTTTTTATATTTAAAATTATATTTTTATTTTATGTTTCTTAATATTTTCACTCTAAAATTAAGTTTAAATCTCTACATTTTTTCTATGTTTGTATTATATTCTTTTAAGTTTTAAATTTAATTTTTTTTAATATTTTTGTGTTTAACATGTGATTTTTTTTTAAATTTTAGAATTAAAAAAATAAAAAAGGAACCAGGTACCCGAATTTTACGGGTACCCGAATATAATGAGCCGAGACACAGACCGCTTAATGAGGTACCCGGATGAATCGGGTACCCGAAAACCGGGTACCCGACAATGCCCACCCCTAATTTCAGCAACCTGATATGGACCCTTGGATCGAGCCAAATCCAACAACTACGATCAACTCAAAGAAACCCCTCGGTTGTCGCATTAGATGCACGCTCGAGACTCATCGCCTTCCACACGCACGTGAAGCCCACGCGCGGGCTCTTTAGCTTTCACACGCCACATGGTTCCATCCGGCGATGTACGTCATCTTTCAGGCTTCATGACAACCGTTCATTTCATGCGGGATCTCGTTCGTTGGATGAAATCTTATCTAATGGCCCAAATCTCATCCAGTCGATAGAAAAAAAATGAAGGGAATATTAGAATTCAAATCATCAATAGTCGATGCATTTTTTTATTATGCTTGTAAACAAAGAAATCAAACATATATGATGTAAAGAAACCATTTGTAGAGAGAGTTCATATTATCAATCAAAAATAGGAAATGATTTTAGAAGGTATTCAAAACTCTCTCTTTTTCTTTTGCATGTTAGATATAAGCAAAAAAATAAATAAAACTAATAGAGTTAGGGCTTTTACCATTCTGCTGCTTTGACTACCGATTGTCCTAGGGCTTTTAATGATGGATGAGCCACCTCCCGATGATAATCCCTCAGTCTTTAGGGCCGATAAAGGGTGAATCGGAAGGTTAGGGGTCCAAGATGGTTATTGTTTTAAAGAAAAACTAGGGTTTTGAGTGCTTATTTATCAAAACAAGGGTCGATTTGGGGTTTAAAAAAGAAAAAAAGGATTCGAAAGGTGGTCTTGGGTTTGGTTTTTTGTGTTCGTCGGTGCCAGTGAACGGCTACCGATGACAATAGGCGATGGTTGATACAGAGGGGTCCTGTCCCTAGAATTAATCCAACAGTGGAAAATAAAAGAATTGGGGCAAGTTTACATCACGCAAAGATGCTAGTTTGATTTTCCAACATTTTGGTTTCCCCTTGTGGGAACAATCCACATAACAAACTCTACGGCTTAAGCTCTAAAGTAGTAGGAATATTTTGTAAAGACATATATATATTTTTGTTAGAATGAAAACCATATCTTCTTTGTACTTATTTAGAAAACATTTTTGCATTCTTTTATTCTTTAAACATTTCATTCATTATTATGGGGTAGTTTTTGTTCTCCCATACACACACACACACACACATATATATATATATATATATATATATATTTAAGGACATGTATATGTATATATAATTTCATCGTGACCTTGAATTTCAATTGCAATATTACATTTGATACAAATCTACAGATCAATTCCAAGCTGCTTATGTTTAGAAGGAATTGAATGTTGCAAGGATATTGCACACACGAGCATCTGATGGTCTATTTAGGCCAACGAGGGAACGAAACGAGTGTTCAGGTAATGGACAGGCCCATTTAGTGAATTTATTTCTCAGGAATTTTTTGTTTAAGATTCTTGAGTCGAGCGTTAACCCAAAACTTCGACCCCCTAAGACTTTCTCTTGGTGTCTATGAATGGGACGATGAATGGAATCCTTCCATTTTCCAAGGAGGAAGAAATAAGACCATATAAATTGAGTACAAAGACCGGAGAATCACCAGAAGGAAACTATTCAAGGAAATTTTTTTCTCAAAGAGCCAACCCAAACAAAGTTAAAAAAATGCCAACCAGAAGGCCGAAGCATTCAAGAATGGGAGCACTAAATTGAACAGTGCAATAAAAAACGAAAAATATATGAGGAATTTATCATTTAACCAAAACATCTGCAGAGAACTGATAAATTTTGAGCAGAGACACGCATCAATACTAGTAAGAATACAATATAGGCTATAGATACACATTATAGAGAAGGAACTGAACGCTATGCTAAAAACCCGAAAGGGGCAGTCTAAAAATAGGAAAAGAGAAAAGAGAAAATGAAAAACAGAAAACTAAGAAAAGAAAAGAAAAGAAAAGAATAAAAGAGAAAAGAATGATTTACAGGAGCACACCCAGATCAAACAATACAAGAATGTAGCTTTAACTTGAAGAAATGATTAAGAGACTTCTTTGTAATCTTTCGTTCAAGTAAATCAGTTTTGAAGAGCCTTGGAGGATGATCACCTTTGAATAGAAAGCGAACATCAATATCCAATCGAGATACAAGTTGGTCCTGTAACGCCCTGATTTTGGGCCTAGATGTTTTAGAGTTTGAATCGGGCCGATCGAGAACGATTCGAATCTTTAAGGGAAATTTAGGGAACGCCTAGTTCGGGATATTTTAAAAATATGGAAAAATATATAAAAATCCTCATTTATTATATAAATGATTATGGTGAAAACAATTTTACAAAATATGATTTGGAAATACTACATTTCGGTGTAGTGACCAAATCGTAGTTTTTGCAAAAGTTGACTAGTGACTGTTTTGTAAAGGATTGAAACTTTGAATCTTTAAGGAGATAATTTTACCAAAATGTTTTTATCAGATTTATCTCTAATTTTGGATGTTTTAATAATGATTTAATAAAGGGAATTAAAAGAGAAAAATCCTATTTTGACTTTCATAACTATTTTACGATCTTTTTCCCTCTTTTCATTTTCTCTCAACTTCCACTCAGCCAAACACATTTCCTTCATCAATTAATCTCTGATTTTCATCCTTTTTGATGAGATTTCATTCTCCCATGGATTCCTAATCTTTTCCTCATCAAATCATTTTGTTTTCACTTTGGATTTTCAAGAAAACTTGCCCAAATTAAGGAGAAACTAGCAATTAGAGGTAAGCTTCGTCCTTCTCCTCTAATGATCATTTTTTTACTGAAATTCCCAAGTTATCAATCCGTTGTTAATAATTTTTGAGTTGCTTTAGTGTTAGAAACATGAAATTGAGGTAAAACTCAAGATTCTTGGAGAGATCTTGATGATTTTCGTAACTATTGGTTAGGCTCTGTTTTGAGGCTGATTTCTAATGTATTTTGGATGGTAATTGATGTTATAAATGAGGTTTTATCAAATAAATCCTGAATAGGTTTGGATTCCTAAGTTTTACATGCTAGATTGGTGGTTTTTGGGGTGGTTTTGGTGTTCTATTGTTGCTGGAGTTATAAGGACGAGTTTATGGTGATTTTTGGTGTTGATTAAGGTTTAGAAATGATTAGAAGTGATAGATCTTGGCTGGGCTTTGTTTTGGAAGAGTTTGGAGATGATTTCAGTTGTTTTGGGTAGCCGAAAGGGTGCTTTTGAGTAGAGCAGCGAGTTTGTTTAGTTGGCTGGTGATTTCAATGCATGATGATGCATTAATCCTCTGATCTTATGTGTAATAAATAGGGGAGACATCTTCGAACGCTTTTGGTGTTGATCCGGAAGTTCCAGGAGCTTAGATATCGTTTCAGCAAGCAAGCGAAACGTAATCGGTGAGTGCGAATGGTTTTAGAAGTCCTTGAGGGACAAAGAAACAAAGTTTGGGGATTTAGGATTGGTTTGAAACACCATCCTAAGTTCGGAAGTAAGTATGGCTAGATTTGCTCTCAAATACGTGGTTGTTGCCCCTAAAATGCTTTTACATGCTCTTGTTTTGAGATAGATAAATTCCTATTGTTTTATGCATGATTTGTAGCATGAGATGATGCTATGTAGAGATTTCATGAGATATCATGTTGCATTGAAGGGTTTTGAGATTTTGATTTAATGCAAAGCATGAGTTGTGATTTTGAAATGAGATGTTAAAGATTTGAGAAATGTTGCATTAAAAACAGTAGGTGAGATGATGTTTTGACATAATATATTGGCACAGAAGATGAGATACTTACCGGATATAATTGATCAATCAATAGGTTGAGAGTGCACTATAATCTAAAAATTCGTACGTGCTCTTTGGAGTCGGGCAATTGGGGTAGTGCCATCCTGATCCAAAGTGAGAATCCGATGATGAGAGATACCATCGGGGTAGGACTTGGTGAAATACCCAAGCGTGGTGGCGATGAGAGATACCGCCATGAGAGCCCGGTGATGAGAGATTCCACCGAGGTGGGACTAGACCTTGAGTCAAGCTAATCTGCATATCCGAGTAAAGATGAAATGTGAAATGCCAGTATAATATATGAAAATGTATTTGATTCACATGTACCAAATATTGAGATGATTTATGCTATGAGAAATGCATATGAGATTTGTATATGAAAAGCTTTAGTTTTCACAAGCATGTGTATGGATTTGCCATGAGATTTGCATTGGTTTAAATGCATGAGATAGAATAGAGGTACATGTGTTTTCAAAAAGAGATTTGCTTTGAGATGCTTTTCAAGCATGAGATAGAAAGAGCATGTTGTTGAAAATGGCTTTTGAGAAAGAGTTCTGAATGATGCATTATTGTGTTGGTTTTCTTTAGAGCTTGCCTCACTAAGCAAATATGCTTACGCTCTCTTTTACCAACAATGCAGATAATTGAGACGAATTTGGGCAGAGAGAAGGTTAAGAACATCCAAGGAAGTGAAAAGCTCATGTATGGTGATGTTTTTACATACTTTAGTATTGATATTTGGCAATGGGGCTTCAAGATTGTTTTTGGGAGATGTGGTTTGAACTCCCTATGTTTGTAGCAAGTTTGTTATGGCTTTTGAAGTTTGTAAATAGCCTATATGGTTTGGTTTGAGGTTTGAGGTCTTTATTTGGTGTTGTGGTTAGGAAGCATGCCTATAGACTAAATGTTCATGTGATTGATGTCATGCTTTAGCTTAAGCCTCTTAGATATGTCCTATAATGTTTAATCATGTTGCGGGTATGTTATGGTATGTTTTGGAATATGTTTGAATGTGAAAAGATGTGAAAAACCAGTAAATTATGCAGTTGCAGGGCAGGGTGTATCGAAACACCCTTAACTGTTTCGTAACAGGGGCCCGAAATGGCCATAGTGTTTCAGAACAGGTGAAGGTGTTTCGGAACACTTTAGCTACTGGAGAGGCATGTTTCGATACTGGTGTCGGAACGCACCCGAGTATCAAAATGGTCAACTCCGTTTCGATATGACCGTTTTGATACCAAGGTCAGCGTTTCAGAACGGATGACCGTTGGTCTGTGTTTTCGAATTGTTTCAAGTTCTCATGTCTTACATTTTAGTCCTTGTTGTTGTAGATGCAATTAATTGAGCTTGGAACGTTCTTTTAAGCTGATATTTGACAGAGACGCATGTAAAATGACTAACTACATAATGGTAAGTTTAAAATCTGCAAAGTACTTATATTTTCCAAAAATTACAATTTGGTCCCTAAAAGTGTAATTCTTACAATTGGATCCCTAATTGATTTCCGATCACTGTGCCTTTCTCTCCTATGATTCTTGACAAATCACATAGGCTTAATGTGCATTTAGAAAAGATAAAAAGAAAAAAAGGTCGTTAATTAAGGTTGACTTTCGGGTTGGCTTTGGTTTTCCCCGTGTAATCTTCGTAGTTCGAGTCAAGCGTCTAGGTCGGGCTAAGGGGGTTACATTTTTTGGTATCATAGCTAGGTTTGCGAATATTTGGGGCTTGGTAAGTGGTTAATGTGTGTGATTAAGGATGATTGTGACTTTTTAGTGAAAGTATGATGTATGATTTTTGATATTTGGTTCAAATGAGATGAATTTGTGATGCTATGCTGTGCTTGGGGTATAGTTGGGGATCTCATTGCCATATCAATACTATTGAGAAGAATTGTTTTCAAAAATGAGCTTGAGTACTTGGATTACTTGCCTTATTGTGCCTAATTGAATTTATTGTATTTTGTCATTTGCATTATTTTCTTATGGGGCCACGTAGAGAGCTTAGAATTAATACTCGTGCTAAGGGCGAGAATGAGAATGTTGAGAATGCAGAGGATCTACCTCCTCCTCCCCCTGGTAGACGACCCGGTGGTGGTGGAGCTAGGGTTGGTGCTGCAGGAGCTGGTGCTGGGGCTGCTGGACCCGAGGGAGTTCAGAGGCAAGATGCTCCTGATATGTCTATGTTGATACAAGCTATTGTTGGAGCTTTTCAGGCAGCAATAGCTGGAGCTCATGGAGCTGCACCACATGATGGTGCTAATGAGAGGTTGCCGTTGGAGCGACTTCGCAGTCTGGGAGGGACTGAGTTCAGAGGGTTGACCCCAGAAGGTTCTGAGTCTTGGCTTGAGAGTACCAAGAGGATACTTGGACAGTCGAACTGCAATAATGTTCAAAAGTTGGGATGTATTGTATCCTTGTTGCATGGTGATGCATATACGTGATGGACAACCACAATAGCGGGGATGGATGATGAGGATGTGACTTGGACATTCTTCTTGAGTGCATTCAAGCGAAAGTACTTGGGAGTTCGTTTTCTCGATGAGAAAAAGAGGGAATTCATGTCTCTTGTACAAGGGAGTATGACGATGGCGGAATATGAGGTGCAATTTGTACGCCTTAGCCAATATGCACCTGAGCTGATTCCTAGCGAGCGAGAAAGGTGTGAACGATTTCGTTATGGGCTGGTGGCTGATGTGAAAACCTATATGCTCGCAGCAGACTATACTGATTTTGATGTCTTGGTCACTAGAGCCAAGGACATTGAGTTGAATCTTGGTCTACCAAGTCGAGTGGGAGGATCTAGCTCGGGGAAGCGACCTGCGGAGTGTGATCTTGGTAGAGATCGTTACAAGAGGCATAAGGATAGAAGGTCACATGTCGATGCTAGACGTGGGGATGGTAACCCTAGGAGAGGTCAGCAAGGACCAAATGCTTTCATGAGGAGTCCTGAGTGCAATCGGTATGGTAGGAGGCACACTGTTGAGTGTTGGGGCAATCTTGGTACATGCTGGAACTGTGGTAATCGAGGGCACATGAAGAAGGATTGTCCGCAGCTGTTGAGAGAGGGTTAGGCTCCGGTGAGAGCAGCTGAGCCACAGAGAGGTCGTGGGCGCGGCCGTGGTAACTTCCAGCGCAGAGATGAAGGTGGAAGGAATGTAGCACATGTGATGGTTGTTCAGCCTGAAGGTGGTGGGCAGGCTAGAGTGTATGCCCATCGAGAAGGGAGGAATGACGCGGACGTGATCGCGTGTACCTTTACTTTGCAATCCTTGTAATTAATTTCTTTGATTGATTCTGGATCTACACACTCGTACATACTGCGTGAACATGCTCAAATGCTTGGTTTGCCTATTGAGTCTTTGGATGTGGGTATGCGTGTGACTAGTTCCTTTGGTGAGACGGTTGTAACAAGAAGATTGTATAGGAAATGCCCCTTAAAGGTGCAAGATCATGTGTTTCTTGTTGATATTATGGAGTTACCATTCTATGGATTTGATGTAATTCTTGGTATGGATTGGCTTGTTGAGCATAGAGCCGTTGTGGATTTTGAAAGCAAGCGAGTTTCGCTGAAACTTGTGGATGATTATGAGGTTGTGGTGGTGGGAGAAAATGTGAAGTTTCTATCTAATGTGGTGTCGACGCTTGAAGCAAGCCGGATGTTGCGTCAAGGATGTGAGGCTTATCTAGCCTTTGTTATGAATCCTAGTACAAAGGAGGTTCGTGTACAGGATATAAGGATCGTGTGTGAGTTCCCTAGAGTGTTTCCGGAGGAATTACCTGGTTTGTCGCCTAGTCGAGAGGTTGAATTTGGAATTGAGTTGTATGAGAACACAACTCTGGTGCCCATTGCTCCCTATCGTATGGCACCCAAAGAGTTGAAGGAGTTGAAAACGCAACTTCAAGAGTTGCTTGATCGAGGCTTTATTCGGCCTAGTGTGTCACCTTGGGGTGCACCGGTTTTGTTTGTTAAAAAGAAAGATGGCACGATGAGGATGTGCATTGATTATCGTCAACTGAATAAGTTGACAATCAAGAACAAGTATCCTTTGTCGAGGATTGATGATCTTTTTTATTAGTTTCGAGGAGCGGCTATGTTTTCAAAGATAGATTTGAGGTCAGGGTATTATTAGTTAAAGGTGAAGGATGTGAATGTGCCGAAAACAGCCTTTCGAATGAGATATGGGCATTATGAATTTCTGGTGATGCCGTTCGAACTGACGAATGCTCCTACTTCTTTCATGGATATGATGAACATGGTGTTCCATGAATTCTTAGATAAGTTCGTTGTGGTGTTCATCGATGATATCCTTATGTACTCTCGTACTGAGGAGGAGTATGAGGGTCATTTGAGGATCGCTTTGCAAGCGCAGTTAGAGAATCAGCTTTATGCTAAGCTGAGCAAATGTGAGTTTTGGCTAAGGGAAGTTGTTTTTCTTGGCCATGTGGTTTCGGCTGAAGGGATTCAAGTTGATCCTCAGAAGATTGAGGCGGTGGTGAATTGGAAGCCTCCTAGGTCTGTTCATGAAGTTCATAGTTTCCTTGGGCTGGTAGGTTACTACCGGAGATTCGTGGAGGGATTTTCTAAGATTGTTGCGCCTTTGACGAAGTTGTTACAAAAGGATGTTAGGTATGAATGGACGGAAGTGAGACAACAAGCTTTTGAGAAGCTAAAGGCAACTTTGACGCAAGCTCCTATCTTGGTTCAACCTGAATCAGGGAAAGAGTTTGTGGTGTATAGTGACGCATCCGCGTATCGATATGCCTAGGCTGGCAAGAACCCAATGGCTAGTTTCTGGTGAAGGCCGTACCGATACGGGTCCACGCGTATCGATATGGAAGGCTGAAAAACAACATCAAAGATGGGAAATAAAGTCTCCTACGGCTCCAACTCATCCCCAACGACTAGTAATGGCTACAAACTCAAAGAAGAGTATAAAAGGGACCTCCAAGCATCTAGTAAATCATTGTGTTCTTAATCTTTTTAGCTTCCACACCACTTACACCCAAAATTCCACTTCTCCACCACTTGGCAAGCAAGAATGGTTGAAGGAAACGAGCATCGAAAAACCCAACAATTGGTATCAGAGCTTGGCTCAATTGAAGAGGATTAACATCCTATTGAGTAGATCCGACAAGCTCGATCATCATTTCAATCAACCGGCTCAATGGCGCAATCCATCGACAAACTGCCCTTCTTCGACGGAACTCACTATGCCCATTGGAAGATAAAGATGAAGTTCTTCATAAAGTCAAGGGACTACAACCTATGGGACTTAGTAGATGATGGTCCGTTCCTGCCTCAACAATGTAAAGCGGAATGGAGTGCCGAAGATTGCAAGAAGATGGAGATTAATTGCAAATCCTTTCACATCTTCTTTTGTGCTTTTGGCCCAACCATCTATGAGAATATGTCTTCTTGTGAGAGTATCAAGGAGGTATAGGACAAGCTTGAAGTCACAAACGAAGAAACTGACGAAGTAAAGGAGACCAAGATCGGCCTCCTCAACCTAGCGTATGAGAACTTCAAGATGGATCTGGAAGAGAACATCGAGAAGATGTTTGATAGGTTCTCCACTATCACCAATGGTCTCAAAGGCTATGGAGAAGTCATCCCAGAAGAGAAGCTTGTCCGAAAGCTTATCTACTCACTTCCCGAGTCATGGGACTCAAAGAGGACTGCCATCATCAAAGCTAAGAATTTGAAGACCTTGAAGCTTGATGAACTCATGGGGTCACTTCTCACTCATCAAATAATGAAGAAAAACAAAGAAGATGGAAGAAATTAGAGCAATGGAGGAGAAGAAGCTCAAAGGGCTTGGCATCAACACTAATGCCATTGCTCTCAAATCCTCCACATGCCATCATGTTGATTCAAGTGAAGAGGAGGATGGAGAAGAAGAGATAGTTCATCTCTTCAAGAAGTGTCCCCCGTTCATGAAGAAAGCCTTGAGAGAGCTTGAACGAGAATCCATGAAAAAGAAGAGGGCAAGCACTTCAAGCCATAAGAAGAAGCATATGTGGCTACTTGGAGTGATGAAGACTCCACCGACAATGAACAAGCCAACCTTTGCCTTATGGCCATCGAAGAAGATTCAAGGGTAACCTCTAATTCATTTACTTCATGTTCATATTCCTTTGATGAATTACAAGATGCTTATGATGATTTGGTTTTAGAGTTTAAAAATCATATTTTGAAAAACAATAAAATGATTTCAAAGTTGAAAATTCAAAATGATTTGATATCTAAAACCAAACTTGAACTTGAAGCAAAACTCGAAGAGTTTGAACAAAAATGTTTTGATTTGCAAAATTTGCTTCATAAAGTTCAAGAAGAAAAAGATTTGATTTCTAAAGAGCTTGAAAAGAAAATTAATTTTGGAAAATCAAACTTTTATGTAAGACAATCTAGTCCCCCTAGATTTGTAAACGGTAAATGTTTTAGAAGTGTTTGGGTCCCAAAAGGACTAATCACTTCAACTAAAAAGGATGGAATTTAAAAATGGATTCCTAAGGGGACTAAATTTTGTGCTACTAACGTCTATGGATCCAAAGCAATTGGATACCAAAAATTACTTGATTGTCTTTTGCTAGGTGTGATGGAGAGTGATCAACAAGTCAAAAATTGAGGGGGAGTCACATGCACACAAAGGAAGAACACTTGAAGAAGGAAGGCTTCACATCCTCCCTTGAGTTCAAGTGTGGTAAAAATCTAGTTGCCTTTTACTTTTATTTGTTTTATTTTCTTTCAACTAGATGATCATATATGTTGGACTAACATTTTAATGATGCTTTGAGTAAGGGGAGTCATTTTAAAACCAAAAATTCTTAAAAAAAATTTCATCTTTTCAACCTTCTAAGTTATTTTGAACTTAATGTCTTTTGAATTCTTTTTGATATAACAAAAAGGGGGAGAAATGATTTGAAAAATTGAATTTTCAAATGAATAAGGGGGAACTCAAATTAATTTCAAATTTTTCATCTCTTATTCACATTTTTTAACTTAAAGGGGGAGAATCCCAAACAATTTTTCAAGTTGGTTTTATTATATCAAAAAGGGGGAGATTGTAGAAATAATGTTTTGATTTAATAATTGAAAAATGTTTTGGACTAATTTGAAAAGAATTCAAAACTTGTCTTTAAGTCCAAACAACTTGAATTTATGTTTGAGGGATCTTAAAAGGTTTTTGGCAATGTTTTTATTGATTTTAAATAGCCAAACTTGAATTTTCAGGTTGCCCATACCGATACGGTCTAACCCGCATTGATACCTTTTTGCCCAGGTTTGGTCAATGCCAAAACCCGTATAGAAACATGCTTTGTCGTTTCGATACGGAGAGGGATCGTTTTGATACGCCTAGTAAGCGTACTGATTCCCATTTTAACAACCCCAACGACTAGTTTCCCAACGGTCTTTTAAATGTCATACCATACCGATACACCCTCAAGCGTATCGATACGCCTAGGCTGGCAAGAGCCCAACGGCTAGTTTTGATGAAGATCGTACCGATACGGGTCCACGCGTATCGATACGGGAGGCTGCATAACAACATTAAAGATGGGAAATAAAGTCTCCAACAGCTCCAGCTCATCCCCAACGACTAGTAACGGCTACAAACTCAAAGGGGAGTATAAAAGGGACCTCCAAGCATCTAGTAATGGTTAATGCTTCATTTGTCAACAACAAATGATCAAAAAATTGTCTTAGTGGTTATTTGTCATTTCTTTGTATATACAAACACTAGTGAGCCAAAATTGTTAAACTTGCTCAAGTGTTTTAGGTTTTGGGTGAGAGCTAAATTGTGCAAACAAATACCTATTAAAGGGATTTGAGTTTTCTTATCTTTTCTCTTGTAAAGAGGGTTTGATCAAGGCTTTACGTAGAAATCTTGGTCGGTGTATAAGGGTTTCCTCCTAAGCCTAAAAAAGGGGACGAATCAATAGTTGATTGATTGGAAATCCTTAGTGGGAAGCTAAGGTAGTGGATGTAGACCTTGGTTAGAAGGTTGAACCATTATAAATCATTGTGTTCTTAATCTTTTTAGCTTCCACACCACTTACACCCAAAATTCCACTTCTCCACCACTTGGCATGCAAGAACGGTTGAAGGAATCGAACACCGAAAAACCCAACAGGGGTGTAACAGGTAAAATTTTGAGGATGAAATTTCCTAAGTGTGGGAGAGTTGTAACGCCCTAATTTTGGGCCTAGAAGTATTTCGAGGTTCGTAGGACCTAGACTAGATATCCGAGTTTTCGAGAGCAGTTCAGGGAAATCAAGGTTCGGGTTATGATAAAAATATGGTAAAACAATTTTAAGAAAAGGACATTGGAAGTGGGATATTTTGAATTAGTGACCAAAACGCGATTTTTACAAAGTTGTTTTAGTGACTATTTTGTAAAAGGATTGGAACTTTGAATCTTGAAGGAGCTACCTGACTTACTTGTTTTTATCACATTTTTCTCTCAATTGGGAGCATTTTTGAAAGGTTTTAATTAAATATTAAAAGGGTTTAATAAAAGGAGAGTTAGTTATTTCATTAAAACTCATTTTACGTCATTTTCTATCATTCCATTTTCTCTCAAAGTTTTCCTTCAGCCAAACACTCTCCATTTTCAAGAAACTTGAGGTAATGCTCTTGATTTACTGAGTTCTTGATTTCTAAAGGATTCTTTAATCTTGATTTACAAAACCTTATTGTTTTTCCTTTGATTTTTCAAGAAAAACACATCCAATTGAGAGAGATTTCATCCATTAGAGGTAAGGTTCGTTCTTCTCCTCTAATGATCAGTTCTTTACTGAAATTCCAAAGTTATCAATCCTTTACATGTGTTTTCTAAGTTGTTTTGATGGATTACTTATGGAAATTTGGTTAAATTAAGGATTATTGATTGAGATCTATGATTTTCAGAATGCTACTGTTTTAATTGATTTGAGGCTAATAAAAATAATGATTGGATGTTAAATGATGTTGAAATAAAGATTTTATCATAATAATCCCGAAATGGATGAAAGTGATAGGTTTTGGCTGGGCTGAGCTTGTAGTGTAATCGAAGGTGTTTTCGATTGTTTCGGATAGGTGTTTTGGTGGTTTTGGGCAGAGCATAGGGGTAGCTTTGTTTACTGGAGATTTTAATGCATAGTGATGCATTAATCCTCTTTTCTTATGTGATATAATAAGCGGAGAACATTTCGGAAGCAATCGGTGAAGGTTCGTGAGCTTTGATTGCTTGGATTCACGTCGGCTAGTCAAGTTTGCGCGTGTCGGTGAGTGAGAATGTGAATTTAAGTTTTGAAATCTTTAAAAGGTGATTTGGGAACTTAGTGGTAAGCTTGAAACGCTTAACTAAGTTCAGAAGTAAGTGAAAGGAATTTCCTCTCTCGGTTATACTATTATGTGACGATTTATGCACTATTTTAGATTAATGGTTTTACCTACTGTTAAAGCATGTTTAAAAGAGTTTGATTACTGTTTTTAATGATGTAATGTTGTGAAAATGGTTTATAAATGATATTGGATATAGTTAGCCTGCTATAGGATTGAGTGCACTATAAAAAGTTGCCTTGGATGTCGAGGGGTTGGTGTCCCCTGTCTCCGTCCAAGTACCCTAACGATCGAGGAGGTTGGTGTTCCGTCTCTCGTTAGTGGTTAAGCATCAAACCGATGATAGGGTTGGTGTCCCCATGAGTTGTAATTGTACCCGGTTGATAGAATACCATTGGT
This sequence comes from Hibiscus tridactylites, assembly GCA_958450335.1. Lineage (NCBI taxonomy): Eukaryota > Viridiplantae > Streptophyta > Magnoliopsida > Malvales > Malvaceae > Hibiscus > Hibiscus tridactylites. The sequence continues at coordinate 41,619,610 of OY288289.1, read as the reverse complement.
TGTGAATGTACCAATTCCGGTTAGGATGGCTTGAAGTGTCGGGTAGACACTTCTTGAATCCGTGTATCTGATATGATATTTTAAGTTGTGAACTTGTTTAATGATCACTTGTAAGCCAATATAATCGATGATGTATCATTATGTGGTTTATGTTGCATAATGTGGTCTATGCATGTTTTACTCTTTAAACTTTGCTTATAGTAGCTATGCATAGGAAGGCTGAAATAGAGTGTGGGTTTGGGAATGTTTTGATGAATCATGATACATGAGCATGATGTTTTAAAATGTTGGATTTTGTTTAAGGAAAGTGCATGGCTTTATAAGGGCATGATGGTTTTCAAATGATGTTTTAGCAAATTGAAATGAGATTTCAATGTGGATATGAAAAATGGTTTTAATGCATTTATGGTGTTTTATTTTTTAGCCTCCTCACTAAGCCTTGTGTGCTTACACTCTCATTTTTCCATCAATGCAGATAATTGAGGTTTAGGAGGCAGCAAGAGGCAAGGGATTCCAAGAGACTTCCATTAAGAATGTATGTTTCGGCTTAGACTAAATTAATAAGTGCAATGGGGGATCCGTTGAATTGTTGGGAGATTATGTAAACTCTGTTTTGTGCAAGTTTGGTTTGTTGTTTTATACTTGTAAATGGCCATTGGTATTTGGTTTATGTTTTACTTTGCATTTTGGTATCTTGCTTGGTTTGATTATAGGTTGCATGCCTATAGTTTACCTTTGATGCAAATGTTCATGTTATGTTGATGAATATGCCATGGATGCTTGAGGATTGATGTGTATATATGTCGTATGCATGTTGGATTGTTATATATTGGATTAAAGTATGAAAAAACAGCAAAAAGTGACATTACAAGCCCAGGTGTTTCGGTACACTCGAGCCTGTACCAAAATAGGGTGCCTAAAATGGCCTTGGGGTTTCGAAACAGGGGGGCGTTTTGTACTTTTGGCTATTGGAAGGTTCTGTTCCAAAACGAGTTTGAGGTAGTATCAAAACGACCTCGTGTACCGAAACAAACAGTCTTGTTTCGAAATAGGCATTTTGATACGAGACAACTTGTACCGAAACACTCTACAGTTAAGTTTGTTACTGGAATCTTCTGAAGTTTTGATTCTTTATGTTTTGATCCCTGATTGTTGTGGATGCATTTAAATGAGCTTGGATTGTTGTTTTGAGTTGAGATTTGACAGATATGCACGTAATGTGATTAATTAAAGGTTGGTAACTTAAGAAGTGATGAAGTCCCTATGTTTTGGAAAAATTACAAAATGGTACCTAAAATGTGATTGTGTGCAATTGAGTCCCTTTTTGTTGTCTAACAGAGTTGCAAATTGTTCCGCTGTGAAGGTATTACATAGGGTGTATAAGAGCATCTAGAAAAGATAAAATGAAAAAATAGGGTCGTTTACTGAGGCAAACTTCCTGGTTTACTTCAGTATTCCCCGTGTGACCTGTTCGGTTCGGTCTTTCACCCAGACCGGGTCGAGGGGGTTACATAGAAACTATGGATTGTATTGGCTATATGAAACATAGCAACCTATATCAATTTCTTGTGTGAGAATCAAAGAACCCTGAGATTCACAAGAATATGATAATGGAATCAAAGAATGTCTCATTCTTTGAAAATATATTTCATTGTATAACTAAGGAAGTTGATCAAAGTTCAACGAAATGAACTTTAGAGACTATCAGTGAAGATAGTCTAGATGTTCAACAAAAGGTTGAAACTACGATATTGTCATGATGACAAATAAGTGTGACAAATGTGTGTATGTCAAACCTACTGACATTAGGATATATGATCCTATGTTGATGACAAACTCATTGTTATATGTAACAATGAAATGGTAAAACGTACAAAAGACATGTTAAATTCAAGATTTGACATGAAAGATATGAGACTAGACGATATGATTTTAGGCATCCAAATCAAACGGTAACTTGAAGGTCTCATATTGACTTAGTCACACTATGTGGACAAATTCTTGAGAAATTTGGCAAGGATGATTCTCGTATAGCTAGAACTCCAATAGACACGAGCCAAGATCTGTCCAAGAATAAAGGTAAAAATGTTAACAAAGTGGAATATGCAAGGGTCATAGACAGACTAATGTACCTCATGAGCTGCACTAAACTAGATATTGCTTTTACTATGAGCAGTTTAAGTAAATTCACAAGCAATCCAGGTGAAAATCACTGGGAAGCGATTGTGAGGGTACCAAGATATCTTTGATATACTCGGAATTATGGATTACATTATTCTAGAGATTCTGTTATCCTAAAAGGATACTCTGATGCTAGTTGAATATCTTATATTCAAGATATCAATGGCACAAGTGGATGGAAATCTCCAAGACAAATGGTTATAACCAGATCTATAATGGAATCTGAGTTTGTAGTTATAGACACGTCTAGAGAAGAAGTCGAATAACTTCAAAAAATTCTTCGAGGATATTCTTGAACAGCCAAAGCTAGTGGCCACAATGTGCATACATTGTGATGTCCAAGCGAAAATTGGTAGAGCATAGAGCTTTTTGTATAATGGTAAGTCGAGACATATGCGTCGTCGACATAATATCGTTAGACAACTAATCTCAAATGAAGATCCTCTGACCAAAGGGTTAAATCGAGATCAAGTTGAGAAAACATCAAAAGGAATGAGACTAAAGCCCAGGAAAATTTAAGGTGCTATGTGAAGGAAACCCTACCTAGTTGATTGGAGATCCCAAGATCTATGTTCAGAGGGACAACCTAACTGCATAGACTTGTGTGGTCACTGTAGGGGTTCTTATCCCCAAGTCCATTCTATGATGTAAACAGTGATCAAAGTGGTTTAGGCTAAGCAATGCTTTTAATGACCATTGTGTGCTTTGGTGAGTCAAACAACATAAGTCACCTATGTGAGAGTAAATTGGGGCCACTTCAAGGAGACTATTGGGGCATAGTTCTCTCAAACTCTTGCAGAACCAGGGAGATGTTCATGGCCATATAAACATAACCATGAGAACTAAAAACCTCGTTAGAGAGGTAGTTGTGTGAGGTACATCATCGTTTACACAAATGGCAGACAATTCAAGGACATCACGTCTACTAATCAGCCAATAAAGTAAATATACTTTCACAAGGGAAGGTTCAAGGGTGGACACCTACCTATCCTATGCAGCTATCGATCATAAAATCTAACACACATCGAGCCAAAATGTTATTGATTAAATCAATTTCATTCATATAGGGGTTGTTGGAAAAATTCGATAATTTTAAAGCTTTGAATGAGAAATTGATTCAAACGTTGTTGAGGAAAATGTGGAACCAATTGTTGGTTCGTAAATGTGCAGACGTGCACGACGTGGGTAACGCAAATGTCTGAACCGGTCTGGTCCTTCATGGGCTTGCAAATATTTTGACCCAAATTTGAAATGAATTTTTCCTAAAATAAGAGCATATATTTGCCAAATTTTATCTTGGAATTAAAAGGGTAAATATTAAAAGTTACCTTTAATTCAGATAGTAATTTTAGAAATTGCTCTATAGAAGAATCAATTGGTTCTCAATATTAAATGCTCCATTAGGTCAAATTTCTACTTATACCTAATGACACTCCTATAAATAGGGAGTTAACCTTCTAGGTTTTACACAACTCAAAACCGTAGAAATTTTTTATTGTTTTACTCTATGGATTTTACAAAGTGGTTTTCGGTGATATGAGAAGGCGAGGTTACGGTTCGTTGATCACTGCAGATGTGCTACTGATGTGCTCATTATGTTGTTGTATCTTGGGAGATAGACGTCCGACGTTTCTCAAGCACCATATGAGTGTGCGAATATGTCTTAAGGAAACTACGTTCGTGCAGGCCTCAACACGTTTTCTTTGGTTTTTCGTTTCAAATCGGTTTGATTTACATATTGTTGTATCGTCAGTAATTTTGCACTATTCATTTAAATAATAATATTTTATCTTATTATTTATTCTTGGATTAACGCCATTTTTCTAGCAGTTTATACCAGAAATTTGTGTCAAATCCATTTCGATCATGCCAACATACATTTTCCTTAAGGTCATCCCATATTTCGCATAAACCACGCCACAACCGCGAAGTGTTAGTTGTCTGCAAGGCTAGGTGCATTACCTCATCTCACCCATACTTATATTTTAGAACACGTACCCGCAATTTATTTTTATCTGTAATAAGTTGATACCCAATCTTCATCAAGAATGTCTTAGTCGGTGCAAACTTTTAAAACCCAGCCATCCATTGCTTAAAGACTGAATATTAACAAATGTTTCTAATCAATAAAGATAAATGACGATTGAGTTGTATTAATACTAGTTTGTCAACGGATCATAATATTATACATAGTATAGTGCGTTTGTACTGTATGATTTAAGAAATGTTACAATTTATCCATTCTTATTTTATAGATTTTCGTATAATTTTTATATATGTGTTTATTCTATAAAATTAGTTGGTATTATTTAGTTTAAAACAAAATAATCTCTTCACTAACGAGAAAAGGACGCAGAACAATAGCGCGCAAGCCAGGTGGCGATTCAAAAGATTGTATCCTTCTACAAAAAAATTATTAGATCGGTCTAGTTCACCACGTCATTTATGGCTTCATTTAGTAATATTTTTTTTATTTTTTCAAGGTTAATCTTTATTTTTTTCTATATGTAACTAAATTGTGAGTAATTATTTAGAAGTTACACTAAAATAAATAAATAAATATTATTAAACATACCATAAATAATATGGTGAACTAGTTTCATCTAATAAATTCTCATCCTTCTAAGGTTTTATCTACCTTTAAACAAAACTAAAAAGAGATTTGAATCCTTTATACCTACCTCCAAAGTTCAAACCCAAAAGAAGACTTTTATCCTTAGTTTTTCAACCATTTTCCGTTTGGTCACCTTACTTTTTTTTGTCCCCATACTATATCAAATTGGTATTTTACTCCCTACACTTTTATTCGCTGTATAATATTTCTTTTTTATATTTTAATCGGTTAGTTCAAATAGTTATTTACTCTTCTGATTAAAATACTGACAAAGTATTTCTAAAACCATCTTTTCTAACTCATCACATTAGAGACAAATCTTGACATTGAGTTTTGAGAGGGTAACTATAAAATTTTTGAAAAATAATTGGTAGCCATCAATATAAATATTTTAAATTTTTTGAAAAGTCGTTTCATATATAAATATATTTAAAAAAAACGAAGGATTATGAAGTAAATTTTTTAAATTTTGGGAGCCCAAACTCCATGTCCCCTTACACGGTCTATCCATAAGTTACACGCGACATAGAATTTTTGTATTAAAAGGTTGTCTTTTTAACAAAAGTCTACATCTAATACTTTAAATTGATCAAATAACATATCAAATTATTCGAATCAGTTACATACCTGGACAATGCAACAATGTGAGTGTGACATAATATTAGGGTTTATTCGGCATTGTTGGGGGAGGATGCTCGTTGGCTGCAAAGCCCGTTTCGGCAGAAACTGAATTTTTCAGTCGTGGGCAAACATCCGTTTAGGCGTTAAATTGTATGGGCAAGCGCCCATTTAGCGCTAAGTTATTGATTGTTTGACATTGTTTTTTTGTTTGGCGCTCTAATAAAGAAGCATTGTCGAACGGATCCTTAAACAAAATTTTTGTTAGATATGGATCTTAATCTACCTATAGTCGAGCGACTGAGCCAGGAGCTTGGAACTTGCTTCTTGAAGATGTGATTGTGTCTAATGTCTTAGTAACTTAGTTCTTTCGGACCTTTAGGGGTCTTCTGATTTGTTAAAAAAATACAAGGATTAAATTTTAAAATTCATTATAATAGAAGGACCAAGCACAATTTGATCTTTCGCATTTTTACATAAACGAAATTAGAGTACTAAATCTCAGAAGGCAAAAAAGAGGATTTGAATCTTAATCCTAAGCCACAAATATTAACGGTCTTTCTTCATTTTCTCTTTAAGAAAGATAACAACGCCCAAAATTCAGTTAAAAGTAAAAGATAAAAACATGGCGTCGTTGTTTCAAAGCAAAAAACCAGATTATTTTCTCCTACGAGAACACCAAAACAATGGCGTTATCTCCCTCTCCTGCTTCTATTTCTTATTCAAAATTACTCCAATTTTCTGGTAAATCTCCATCACCGTTGGTACATTATCTTTTCTTCGGTTCTCGATGGCGAGATGCTTCTCCGCTTCTGCTTAAAAAGCGCTTCCGAGTTCCTCTACTTCCGGCCGTAGTGAGACCTCCGACTTTTAAGATGTTCGAGTGCTTCGCTAGATCATCGTCAGCGGAGGAAGATCGTTTGAGCGAGGCGGAAAAATTGGCCATTTCAAGTGCCGGCGACGGTGATTCTGTCTTGCCTGCAGATCGTGAACCTATTTATGAGGTTTTCTCTTTTCCTTGCTTTCTGAAAGAAAGATAGGATTTGTTTACGTTATCAAATTTTAATCCAAGAAAGGAAAAAGGAGGAGAAGAAAATAGATATTAAGATAGTCTGAGAGGACAAATTAGAGCATAAAAACAGTTTACTTGCAGTTGCATGCAATTATGTGTTATGATTTTTTGTCGAACATTTTTAGAGCAATTTGCAGAGTATTTTTGAACAATTTTATTCGAGTATTAGTTAATGTTATTAGGGCTTATTTATCGTAAATAATTTCCTAGTTACTAATTTGATCTTTGTTCTTAGGGTTTTTGTCGTTGTCTTCCAATTTTGTCCCGTTTTTAACCTTTCTACTATTTATAGACATGATAGTGTGCATTTTTTTAGACATTATAACCACGCATTTTATATTTATTTATTTGAATAAATAAATTTTGTGAAAAAATGGTTACATCTCATCTTACAGCTTACAAACTGTCACCATGGATTTTACTTTATAAATAGTTTATAATTATATTTCCTATGTTTTGTTTTCAATCTCTAAAGGTGGTACAGGTGAAGCCAAATGGAACTTTTTCTACACGGAAGATAAGACGACGTAAATTATTGAAATCAAGTGGTAATGTAATTTTTACTTGTGTGTTAAGCTTTAGTTGTAGCAAAATAAATAAATAAGAAGATATGTTTTCTTTTTCTTTTTTTTTTCTATACATTTATAGTAGATTAGTTATTTTTTTCTTCTTAGGCCTTCGCCCAAGAGATATCCGCAGTGTTGATCCATCTTTATTCTTGACAAAGTCAGTCCCATCTCTTCTGGTAATTGACCCTTGTATGGTTATAGCCCATGATAATCTTTCTTTTTAAGTATCAGTGTGCTTCTTTAGTTTCCTCTGTTTGCAAACTCATTTTCCCTCTTTCATGCTAATTGCTATAGGTACGTGAGCATGCCATTCTATTTAATCTGGGATCATTACGTGCAATAGCAATGAAAGACCGTGTTCTTATATTCAATTATAATAGGTAAATCTCTCTTGCCTCTGTGCAAATATGACTTCATTGTGATCTCATTATTCTCACCATTACCATCAACTCATCTTGATTTACTATGAACTGATAATGATGCTTGTTGCATGTATTGGTTATTTATAGTGAAGGAGGAAAAGCTTTTATCGAAACATTGTTGCCTCGACTGAATAACTTGAATGGAGCTCAGTGTATGCCATTTGAGCTTGAGGTTTGTGTCAAACTCAGGATCCTTGCTCTGAGATGCTGACGTGCAGAAGTCATTCATGATTTGTTCTCTGGGTGGATGCTATAATCATAAACATCTGAGCTTGTTAAGAGTCTTTAGTTGTGGTACTTTCAGGTTGTTGAAGCAGCGTTACTTTCACGGATAAAGCGGTTGGAACAGAAACTAATGGATTTAGAACCTCGTGTGAGTATGTGAACATAGTGAGTGCATTTTTTTTGTTTGTTTCTTGTTTTCATTTCCCTTTTCTCTTTTACAAGCTTTATGGTGAATTGTCAAAGCCCTGAAGCTGCAGACCACTGGTCCCTCATTTCCTACAGTGGTTGCAAGCAATTTCAGCAGAAAACATTTTTGTTCGGTTTTCAAGGTCTAAGTGGCTCTACAATAAGAAATAAATTCTAATTTTAGCAATTCTTGTAGGCTGTAGTTCCACATCTTTTTTTCATTTATAAATTACCATTAAAAGCATTTGAGAAGTTTGCCTAAGTAACTGTTTTTGTTTCACACCTGGTGTTGCTTATTGTCTTATTCCATAAATGGCTGAAATTGCTCTTGATCAACTTGAGAATGTTGGTTTATCTTTGATTAGTAAATCTAATAAACAAGTCGAAGCTCGACATTTAGCATTTTGTTAAATAAGCCAGGTTTTCCCAAGTTAGAATCTATGTTTCCTTAGATATACACCTGAAAATTTTATTATTTGCAGTGTGATTAATTAAGAACTTAAATTTGCTATGACTGATTCTTGATTATGTTATTTTCATTTTCTGTAAGTGTATAAATTTGTACCTTGATTGTCTTGTGTTTTAGACTGTAATTATGTGATGTCTCACGAACCTGCTTAAACATTATTAGTGCTGTCCCTTTTGCGTAGGTTCAAGCTATACTTAAGATATTGCCTAACAAATTAACCGGTGACATACTGGAGCAACTTCGTATTAGCAAGCAGACTTTGGTATACTAATCTACAGAACCTTGTTTAGTTGCTTGATAAAAAACTGTTTAACATTGTCCTCTAATTATTATCTTTTTTCTTTTAATTTTATCATGCAAGGTCGAATTGGGTTCAAAAGCAGGGGCTCTTAGACAAATGCTGCTTGATCTTTTGGAAGATCCTGCTGAAATACATCGAATATGCATTATGGGAGGAAACTATACTCTTAAAAGGGGAAATGATGATGTGGAATGTTCTTCACCTTCGGAAAAGCTGGCTGCTGAAGGTATAATGTGCTCTTTAATCTCAGTTAGGAGTTTCTAATAAGAGTTCTAATTGGTCCGATTTGGTCATTTTGCAGAAGAGGTGGAAGAGATTGAGATGCTTTTGGAAAATTATCTTCAAAGGTTTTTCCTTTTTTCCATTTGTGGTGCATGTTTAGTATGTAGTCAGTGCATCAAATATGATTATTCATCATCATTTGTTTTCTTCATTTTACTGTTCTTGATACTCTTCAAGTTGAGTTGCAAGAGCTTTTTAAAATGTCCACAGATCTTTATGATATGAACAAGACATTAACTAGATAAGGAAGATGTGATATGAGGTTTGGTTTAACATAAAGGAATAATTATGATTTCTCTGAAGCTGCTAACTGTTTCTTGAATTTCAGCATGCCTAAATGGTTGTCTTATGGAATTGTTTGTGCTTTGTAGCCGTTTATTGTTTTCAACAGCTATAACTTATTATAATGTCTTGTTACATTTTGCAGATGTGAATCTTGCCATGGTCAAGCAGAAAGGCTTCTTGATTCTGCAAAAGAAATGGAAGATTCTTTGGCTGTCAACCTAAGGTCTTGATGAATTTTGATTTCAGTTTCGTTGTCAACGTTACCATTTCATTTGTGTGTTGTCTATACTTTATCCTCCAAAGTCCATATGATTTTGATGATTTGACATTTGAGTTTTCTGATTTGTTTCTGGTATATCTTTCTTGTATCTGAATTTACCCTCCTTTTACTAACGAAATAGGGTGGTTTAACTATTTTATCAGCTCCCGGAGACTTGAGGTAGGCAGAGTGGAATTACTTCTTCAGGTTGGGGCATTTTGTATTGGAATTGGTGCTCTTGTTTCAGGTTTGTCAAGAAAATAGTAGCCAAGCCTGTATTGATTATATGCAGGAATCGCTTAACATGGTAATTGTAGCTTGTATTTATCAGCATGAGTTACTTAGATCCTTGTGATTTAAGTTTATGATGGTATAAGTGCATCCCTAAATGCCCCCTAAAACATAAACATAAATAATTATCGGCCGCTACCTGGTTGTGAGAATCGCCATGACTTATCTAGTATAGAAACTGTAAAAATTACATGATTCATTAGGATGCTTAATCATCATGTGATGAATAAAATTGTAACTTGGTTCTGTATAATTGTGCTTGTACATGTGGTGATAAATTTGCTGTTTGTTTAGTTGGTTACATGGGAGGGGATAGGACCTAGAGAAACTGCTTGAATTTGGATTCCGAGTCCATTCTTGAAATCATCTGCACCATTTTCCTTCAAGAATCTTAGTTAGCATCCATGGCTAAAGATTATATTTCCTGTTTTTAGGTATATTCGGCATGAACTTGAGGTCCTATCTGGAAGGACATGTGGTATGTTTGAACATTCAGTATTTTGTCACTGCTTAGTGCTTTCTGTAATCTGTCCTGAGGTGATATTCTAACTTACCCCATTTTTAAAACGGTGCAGTTTGCCTTCTGGCTAGCCACAGGCGGTATTGTCTTTGGAGCTGTTGTGGCATTTTTTCTCATGTATTCATATCTCAAGAATAGGAAAATACTGTAAGTTTACCTTTCAAAATAATTTTGCTAAAAGACCTTGCACAACTTAAAGAGATGGCAAAGGAAAACATTCGAGAAAAGCCAAACAAATCGGATTAAACCTTCCGAATCATGTTCTGAAATTGTCTGCTCCTCACCATTTAAACTCTCATCAAGGCTGATCTTTGTCTTGTGTGTTTAACAGGTGAATTGGAAAGTAAAGCTTGTTGGGCAAGCTTCTATAAGGATCCTCTAATGGTGTTTCCAAAGTGCACCAATTTTTATTATTATTATTTGTAACTAATAACTGGGTATATATGCATATGTATACATGTATATATGTATATGTAGATGTATATATGAAGAAAACTTGTTTAGGCAGAATACCAAAAAAAATGTACACTTTTATGTAGCAGCGGAGTGGCCGCTACCGAACCCCTTTCCAACTGCAATGCGTGTACAGCATGCAGATAATGAAGAGAGAGACGCAGTGCTCAATTTTGTTCTCGATGGAAAGGCCGATAATTGTACAACTAAATTTTCTTTTTAAATCAATTCAAAAAAAACTTTTAAAATATATAAATTGATTTTTTTAATATTTTTTTATAATAAATATTTATTTATGTGGATGTCTATCATGATACGAATCATGTAGATTTGACTTACTTTATCATTAGGAATGTTATGCACACTAATTAGAGTTTAATATATTATGTACTTCTTATGCCTATAAATAGATGATTTACTGAAGTCATTGTACACACAATTTTATATTTGAGAATAATACAATTTTTTTTTTCTTTCTCTCATCTCTTTATTTTTTTTGTTCTTCGTTCTTCGTTCTTATTCTTGTTCTTTTTTATTTTATTCACAACACGTTATCAGCATGAAACTCTAACCAACCGAGGTGTTTGTCGTTCGAATCCTAAAAGAGTTTGCCAAAAAGAATTTAATTCTAGTATGAATCAAAGATAAGTTCTTCTCCCTCAAGTATATTTTAATTATCAATTATCTTTCTCTCTTAATCTTTAACTTAATTTTTAATTTTTGAAAAATCATTGGTTGCCCGTGTTAGTGTAGCCAGAGAGTGACATTATTTTCTTTAAGGAAAATACTTTGATGCACAAGCTGTGTAAACTTTAGTTTACACAAGCTCTTTAATTTTAGGGTTTAGGGTTTAGGGTTTTATGTTAGGGTTTAGGGGTTTAGTATGTAGGGTATATAATTTAAGGTTTATGGTTAGAATTTAGAGTTTAGAGTTTAGGGCTTAGGGTTTAGGGTTTAGGTTGCTAGGGTTTGTGATTTAGATTTTAAATTTTATAAAAGGATTGTGTAAAAAAAATTTACACAGCTTGTGCATCAAAATAAAACCCTTTCTTTAAAATAATATGTTTATTAGTATTATTCTATTTTATCTTGAAAATGTTGAAAGATATATTTTTTATAGGAATATTTATGTACATTTATTTTTTATGAATTGACTCTCTTAAATCATCGCGCGAAATATTGAAATAAAGTAAACAATACTTTGCACGTATTGATGCAGTGTGCGCAAGAAACTGCGGTTGTAAATGCTGCCGTAAAATTTATATGTATAGAGCTGTAAAGTATGTGTATATTTCTCTATCTCTCCCATATTAAAAAAATAATGCGTAATTGCTTAATCACATGCGCATGCTTTAAAGAGTAAAGGTAAAATTTTATCTTAGATTCACTATAGTTTCTATTCTATTTACTTTAGTCACTACATACTTTCTTTAATCCTATTTTTATTCCAAGACAGTTTATTATTTATGTTATTTTAAATTAATTTTTTAACCATGTTTTGAGTTTTACATGAGTTTAAATGGCTTGGAAAGAGACATGACATTATGAGAAGCTGTATTGGTTCATTTGCTACGTTCCCATTGTCTTCGAGATGAAAATCAATATTGGTGAACTCTATTTTTATTTTTATCCTTTAAAATACATTTTTAAAGTGCGATAAATCATGATGATTTTGAATCTACAAGAAGATTGTTACAAAGTCTATATTTGCTCAAAAGCAATCGTTATTCCTTGTCGAAAAAACGACTATAGACTTCTCCCAAGTTCAAGTTACGAAAAAATCGTCTTGATCCAAAAAATTTTGTGGGAGGCATTCCCTGAAGTGAATGCAACCGTGATGTTTATTTCATGCAATTATTGGATCCGTTTCATTCCTTAAAGAGAATGCAAACATGGTAAATCACTATTTAATTGGTAACATAACTTCGATATAATCCAAGTATATTGGTTGGACATCCCGTTCTGATAGGTTATTGGTCTCATAGGAGGTTTTTAAAGGACCTTGTGGACTGGTTTAACAATGCCGCATACGAGGATTATATCTTTGTTCTCTGTGATAAGAATATGTGAAAAATATTTCAAAGGCCCACTGGCTCTACCCCATTCCCTGAAGTGAATGTGAGATTATATTATGGAAAGAATAAAAGCCACATTAGAAGTTGTGGTCGTGATTGAAACCATGAATATAGACATGGAAAATATATTCATTTTAGGGATACTTCTACCCACCGGTAGTGAGGTTATAAGGATGACAAGAGTGATAAAGATCATTCTAATGAAGTAAAATCCTTTTTATTACCAATGCGATGTTATAAACTATTGGTCTCGTACTTGTTGTACGTTGAAAAATCAACAATCATTGAATGATAAAGGAAAGAAAATAGAAGTAAATTTTGTTTGCGAAAAATGATGAAGATGATATTGGTCCAACTTTATTTGGACATTGTTGGTCTAACTCATTTGGACGTTGTTGATTTTCTTATAACCCTCGAAGGGAATAAGTCATCTTTTAATTATTCTCATAACTTTGAAGAAAATTATTTATTTTTTATTTATTTTTCTTTATGTTTATTTACTTTACACACATTAATTATTTACGTTTTATATTTATATTTATATATTATGATATTTATTTATTTTGTTTAACATGATTACTTGTCAAATACAATCTATGGTGACGATTTATGCTCAACGTAAGCATAAGATATATTTTCTAGGGAATAATATGAGTACTATATCTCAAAGTACTGAAAATATTGATGCTCTAGAAGAGCAATAAATTCTTGAGAGAAAACACATTATGAAAAGTGCAGAATTACAAATATTGCAATAATTACAGCTAATGGTAATAATATTGTCCCCACTAAAAGTGAAAAATTTAAGAGAGCAATATGAGTTCGCAAAATATCCCTTTGAGAATTATAGATAACATATGTTATCAATTGACATTTGAAATAAGCCAATGTAAATATAAGTTCGGTAGCCAAAAGGTCATTTGAAAGCTCTAGAAGAGCTATATATTGCTACCAAAAGATAATTTCAATTGAAAGCTCTGAAAGAGCTAAAGATATTCCTATTCAAAGGAACAATTTTGATGATCGTACTTGAAATGAACGAGTGAGATTGAATCACATGTTAAGGTAAACTAGAAGTTTACGAAATTCAGAAATGTATATACACACTTGTATATAGTTGGTATGATCGGTTAGACCATCCTGATCAATAATGATATGAAAGCTATTGAGATTTATATGCACATTTATTAAAAGAACCTAAAGTTCTTGTGGTGTTTGTTCTCAAAGGAATTGATTAAATTCCACTTATTGAAAGAACACGGAATTTTTGTGTTGCTTGTTCTCAAAGGAAATGATTAAGATCCCACTTACCAAAAGAACTTGAAGTTCTTGTACCGAAGCTGATACTGCATGTCTTGCATATCTGAATGAAATATGGGCCCATATATCAGCAAATGTGGAAAGTTTTATATGATTTGAGTAGATGAATCTACATTGTTTTATCAACTTGCAACCAGAAGTTTGTGAGATTGATTATAAAAAGATTCAGATTATGCAGTTAGACTATTCGTCTTACAAAAGCTAGTGGGTTTATATTTTAGGCTATATCAGATGATACGAAGCCTATTGATTATGAAAAATACAGTTTAGAAAAATTTCTATTGGATGCCTCCTCTTTAATAGCTAAACTATGAGAACAAAAAAATCATTATTTATATGGTATTTCCATATAGAAGCACTTATACGCACCAAGCCAACGAGTTATAATAAACTTCCTGTTATGATTGATTTTTGGTCAGAAGCCATACATTTCCCATTTTATAATTTTTGAATGTGTGATATATTGTTAAATTGCTCTACCACAACGCACAAAATGGGTAAATAAAAAGGGTTGAGAATATATATTGAGTATGAGTCTCCTTTTATGTTTAAATTCTTAAACATTAATTGGAGAATCATTTATGACATGATTTTTCTCAATATTAGGGGATATAATAATCAACTGGATAGAGGAAAATGAATTATCATTATCTAGATCCTCGTACATGAACTAGAAGTTCATAAGATAATTCATGTTATTACATGTCAACTGCCATACATATTTACTTACCTAATGAGAGTAATTAAGTCTCATATACCAGCTGAAATGCTCTTAGTTTAAATTACATGTTAGAGCGAGAGGATGTAAATCATGCCTGAAGCATGATAGTTGAAATGGTTCCAATGATCCAAATTCTCGTAAATAAAAAATAGTATGAGATGGTCATATATTGGAGGCGGGTGCTCCTGAAGAGACCCAAGACATAACTAATGTAAAACTCTAGAAGAATTTCAGGTACCTAAAATAAAGATTGAAATCTTGAAGATATCTCGATGAGTTATGTCACTACGAGAATGGAACTAAAATAGAAAAGTTGTCGACAACGATTTTGCAAACAATTTTACATAGAATACTTCTATAGAAGTAAAGAAAGAAAACGAGGATCTTGTATAAGAATCTATAGATGTTGAAATGATTGGCCAATATAGAAAGACGCTTTGAACTTCTAAAAGAGAAGTATTTGGACCAACAGTCTAAACTCCTAAAAGTGTAATGCAAGTGAGACACAAATAAGTAGTCGTAAATACGACTTGAATTATGATTTATGAAGAGTTTTTAGTGGATGCAATTACTTTGGAAGTTATGAAATATTTTATATGCGTCTAATCATTTTGTGGATCCCTATAAATTTATAGGAAAGTTATCCTTAACGGATTTAAAATGCTAGAAGCATTTGGAGATTTCCAAAGAAATTTATTTAGACGTGTCTCATTGAATATTTTGGCGCATTTGGTATAATCGCCTTAGTGAGTACTAATTGAGGAAATACTGTAAGAATGATAAGATTTCCTTATGTATTTTTATAAAGGAGTTTTGGATCAAGATCCATTATGATAATTTGAATTTCATTAGAACTCCTAAAGAGCTTCAAATTGGAAATTCATGAAGTGCTTTCAATGCATTTAATGAAATTATTTGAGAAAAAGAATCTTGACATCAAGTTTTATCTCGACCTAGAGATTGAACATTTAAATATCTCTTTGTCTATGAATGAACATCAACTGAAAGAATCTTAAAGAAGATTCAATATGGATAAATCATATCTATTGAGTATCCTTATGATTGCAAGATTATTGGGTGTGAATAAATTTATCTTCGAATGAAAGATAAATAAATAATTTGTTTGGAAGCACCATACATTAGTTGGTCAAGAAATATCCATGGATATACAAAGATCATTACCTTTAGATCTTCAAACATCCGTCGGTGCCTCCTCAAATCTTGTAGAAATAATTTTTATGCACGAGGCAAGCCAAAAATGTTTTTGGCTAAGACCATTGACCCAACATATCCAAAAGATATGTGAATTTACTTTCACAAGATATGATACAAAGCTATCTTGTGTAGAGATAATGCAAGATGTATATCTCAATTGAAATGTGGATATATCATGGAACATATTACTCCAAAGTTTCATCCCTCACGATCTTTAGAAAATAGTATTCAAGATTGAATTATGGAGATTCAAAGACCTTCTGTGGTGTTTTCATGAGGGGGAGTAAATACGTGTTGCACTCTTTTTCCCTTGATCGAGGTTTTGTCTCAATGGGTTTTCCTGGCAAGGTTTTTAATGAGGCAACATGTTATGCGTATCAAAGATGTGTGTACTCTTTTTCCTTCACTGAAGAATTTTTTCCCATTGAGTTTTTATCTCAGTAAGGTTTTAATGAGTCACATTATTTTGATAGACATCCAATGGGGAGTGTTATGAATATTTATCTATGTGGATGTCTATCATGATAAGAACTTTATCATGGAGATTTGACTTACTTTATCATTAGAAATAGGTTAAAGGGGTACTTTTGCCCCTGAGTTCGACCCAAAAATACAATTTCGCCACTCGCTGAAAAGTGCACTCAATGTGGCCCTCCAGTTCATGAAATCGATCAAATTGACCCTTTGACCGACGTTGACCGTTACGGTGCTGACGTGGCAGTTAACGGTGATGACGTGGCAATCCATGATGCTGACGTGGCGGTCAACGATGCTGACGTGACAGTACACGTGGGATGGTGACGTGGCAGGAGGGGCTGAATTGATTAGTTTAACTGAATTCGAGGGCATAATTGATTTTTTTCCTGAGTTTAGGGGCATAATTGATTTTAATTAAAAGTTCGATAACTTATTTAATATTTAAGTTGAAAAATAAGAATTTATGAAATTATTAAAATTTTAAAATATTAAAACTAGATAAATAAATTTATTAAGTGAGAATAATTAAAAAAACAAAGTAAAGACTCTTACAGAAGATCAAAATATTCTTCAATTTATTTTATAAAAATTCATAAAGTTAATAAAAATAAATAAAATATTCTAAAAGTTACTAAAAATAAAAATTATATAAAAAATTAAAATATATTATGAATTAAAAAAGATAAAATTTAATCTAAAAACTTAATAATTTTTTTTATAAATTATTAAAAAATTAAACACTTTTATCGAAAAAAATTCAACTTCGTCATTTTGAGTATTACTATTCGTTAGATTTTTTAGTGGAATCAACATTGTACTAGAGTAACAATAGAATTCAATTTTTTTCCCGTTTTTTTACATTAAATTGATGCTCATTAGTATTTGATATACAGAAATGAAAGAGAATTTTGACTTTATTAATATTTTAATACAAGGATGTCTCAATTGAAAATATGTTCAAGAAACATTAGTACGCGTAGCATAACGAGAAACAATCGAAAGATTCTCTAATGGTTTATAAATATTTTTTAATTTTTTATATTTATAACTTTAATGTTTTTACTTATATTTAATTCATTATGGTGTTTTTATTTTTTTAATATTTTATGAATATTTAAATATTAATAGTTTTTATTTTTTTTAGCTTAAAGATTAAATAAGTTATCGAACTTTTAATTTTGCCCCTAAACTTAGGAAAAAAATCAATTATGCCCTTGAATTCGGTTAAAATAATCAATTCAACCCCTCATGCCACGTCATCATCCCACGTGTACTGCCACGTCAGCATCGTTGACCACCACGTCAGCATCATGGATTGCCACGTCATCACCGTTAACTGCCACGTCAGCACCGTAACGGTCAACGTCGGTCAAAGGGCCAATTTGATCAATTTCATGGACTGGAGGGCCACATTGAGTGCACTTTTCGACGAGGGGCGAAATTGCATTTTTGGGTCGAACTCAGGGACAAAAGTACCCCTTTAGCCTTAGAAATATTATCTACATTAATTAGAGTTTAATGTATTATGTACTTCTTATGCCTATAAATAAATGATTTAGTGAAGGCATTGCACACACAATTCTATATTTGAGAATAATACAAATCTCCCTCTTTCTCTCATCTCTTTGTTCTTCTTGTTCTTCGTTCTTATTCTTATTCTTATTCTTGTTCTTGTTCTTCTTTATTTTATTCACAACATTTTTGGTATAATAGTCGGTATTTAATTTATACTATAAAGTCAAAAAAATGTATATAATGTTTGATTGAATAGTCATCTTGGCCCTTATATTTTTTTGAACCAATTTAACCCTCAATGTTTCATTTTGAGTCAAAATGGCCTTGTTGTTGATGAAAAACTGTTAATCAATTGACGATAAACATCTTGAAATGACTTAACATAATGGCACGTCAGAAGATAAAAAATATTTTATATTTATACAATTTTATAAAAATATTTATTGGTTGGTGTATCATTATTAAAGTCAACATATTTGTCGCGGCGTGCACTGTAATGTAGGTTTATCATGTCATTTCAAGATGATCTTGTTAAGCAACTGTTAATGTTGAGATAAATTGTAACTTGTATTTGGGCAATTATTAACATATTATTAAAGTCAACATATTTATCAGCATAAATATTTATTGGTTCATGCCGTAGAGGGGTCATTTTGACCCAAAATGGAACATTAAGAGTTAAATTGGCTCAAAATAACAATATGGGCCAAAATGACTATTCAGTCAAATATTATGGCCATTTTTTGGCATTATTGTTGAGTAGATAAATCGATGAATAAATGGCCAAGAGGGGGTGAATTGGCTTTTGAAAGTTTGAGGGATGAAGTTGGTAGATTAAAAATAAAGGCACAAGAGATTTATAGTGGTTCAAGCTTAGAACAAGCTCTACATCCACTACCTTAGCTCCCACTAAGGATTTTCAACCAATTTCACTAGAAATGCTTCCCCTTTTCTCAGATTAGGAGGAAACCTTACAAAGCGATTAAGGTTTTTACCCAAAGCTTAATCAAGACTCACTCTTTACAAGAGAAGTTTTGGCAACAAATAAAATACCTCACAATAGGTGAATAATTGCCCAAATACAAGTTCACTCTAATCCCAAACTTGAAATAAATGAATACATGAAAGAATACACAAGTTGGGTAATGAGAGGTTGACTCTAAATAGCTCAAATTGATTGAATTTTTGCTTGAATGTGCTTTTCTTGTTTAATAGTTGTTGATGTAGCTTTAATGACTTGCTTTTATACCTCTTCATTGAATTATAATTGTTTGGGCGGTTGGCATCATCAATAGATATGTTGGGCTCTCTTTTTCCCACCATAAATATAGTTCTACAACCTACCATATCGGTACCTGTCAAAAGAAGAAAGAGTCGTATACAAATAGCGTATAGATACGAAAACCACATTTTACATAGGGGATTGGTACAACATGGTGCGTATCGATACCGATTTTGCTCACTGGAATCTAGAGAATTGGTTAACCAAAAAGTGTATCGGTACGATAGTTAGGCGTATCGGTACTGTTAACCAATTTTCAAAATATTTGGTTCCAATAATCTGACAAGGCAACGGTCAAAAATTAAATGTCAAGATTTTTCAAATCTTATCAACTTGTATCAGTATGGAAAGGATCATATCGATACGGTAAGTAGTTTTTGGTTTCCAAGATTTCATCAAATCTGAAAACCGTTTCGATACGACAAGGAGCGTATCAGTACACTTTTTGTAACGCCCCGGTTTTGGGCTTAGGAGTTTTGGGCGTTGACCGGTTGGTCAAAGTGCTGTTCGAATCTATAGAGGTGAAATTATGAAAGCCTAGTTCGGGTTGCATTAAAAATATGGAAAAATGTTCTAAAATCATCTTTTAATATAATTAAGTGAACTGTGAAATCAATTTTGGAAAATGAGTTTTGGAAGTATGACATTTTGGCTAGTGACCAAAATGTAATTTTCGCAAGTTTGGTGGCTGTTTTATAAAGGGTTGAAACTTTGAATCTTTAAGGAGCTAATTACCCAAAGGGAGTTTCTCCAGATTTTTCTAAGATATTTTAAGTCTAAAATCTGATTTTAAAGGTTATTAAAATTGGAGGGAAGCCATTTGGCTATTTTTGGATTTTGTAACCAACTTCTCCTAATTTTCTTTCTCTCATTTTCTCTCAACCCAAACACTACTTTTCCAGAGAATTGGATCTGATTTCTTCACCTAAATCCCTCCTTTCAACTCTTATTTGATTCCAAATCATTGTATATTCAAAACCTCTTCAATTGCTAATTGTTTCAACAAGGATTTTGATTGCAAAAAGAGGAGAAACTCAAGTTTGGAGGTAAGAACGTCCTTCTCCTCTAAACTATCAGTTCTTTACTGAAATTCCTAAGTTTTCAATCCTTAATTGAAGTTTAATTAAAGGTTTTTAAGTGGTGAAATGGATCTTGGCTTATTATGCAAGATTTTGATGATTTTTGATGATTTTCGTTAGATCTGAGTAATCTGTGATTTGAGATGTGTTTTTGATGTTAAATGAACTCTAAATTGATAAGGAATTGAGTTTTGATTGATGCAATCCCGGATAGGTTAAGTTTCCTAAGTTTAGCTTGTGTTTCAAGGTAGTTTTTGAGGTGATCTTGGTGATCTGATGTTGCTGGAGGTATAAGGATGTTAATAGGTTGTTTTATGATGTTAATGAAAGTGAGGTTTTGCTGGTTTATGGCTGGGCTTTGGTTAGATGTGGTTTGGATGCATTTTCGGTTGTGTTTGGTGGCCGAAAATGGAGGTTGGATGAGAGTAGCGAGTTTAGGTGCTTTCATTGAAGCAATTAATGCATGATGATGCATTAATCCTCTTCTTTGATGTGTTGAAACAGGGGAGGCATCTTTGGATCCAAGAGTGGTTGATCCGGAAGCTTGATTTGGTGCTTTGGCTTGAAGCAAATTGGAAATGGGTGAGTGCCTTTGTGGAAATTGGGTTTTCAGCTTTTAAACCAAGGTTTGAAGGTTTTGGGAGCTTAGTCTAAGTCTAAACAACTTTGCTAAGCTCAAGTGTAAGTTTTCGGATTTTTCTCTCTAGTGGTGGCCATGATTTTGTTGTGGTGCAAAATGGTTATTTGCATGTTTTAATTATTGTTTTGAAAGCATGTTTTAGCATGGTTTTTGCTGATGATGTAAGCCATATGTTGAAGGAAACTCTAGGTAGGAGTACCTTGCTTTTGTACATTGATTAAATGTGGTTTGATGCTTTTAAGTGCATGATGAATATGGCTTGGTTTAATGCTTTAAAACAGTGGATTAAATGATGAAAATGATGTATATTGGCAAGTGATGTTTTGAAAAAGGCTAAGGTCACTAAGGTGGTTAAAAGTCCTTGAGTGAGCCTTGTTACTTAAGAACATCAAGGTGGTTAAAAGTCCTTGGATGATTCTTGTTATGGACACTAAGGTGGTTAAAAGTCCTTAGGTGATCCTTTCCATGGTGTTTAAAAGTCCATGGGGCCATGGTGTTTAAAAGTCCATGGGGCCAAGGTGTTTAAAAGTCCTTGGGGCCAAGGTGTTTAAAAGTCCTTGGGGTGATTCAAGCTATGGACACAAAGGTGGTTAAAAGTCCTTGTGTGGTCCTCATTCATGGTGTTTAAAAGTCCATGGCCAAGGTGTTTAAAAGTCCTTGGGGCCAAGGTGTTTAAAAGTCCTTGGGAAGTTGATGAACTTGTTTTAAGAAATGGAATGTATCACTTGAGCCAATATGACATGTATGTTTATGTTTAAGCATGGTATTGCTTGTTTAAAGTATGCTTTTGAGCATGTGCAAAGGTTGATTTAAAGCATGTTTTGTAAATGTTTTGAATTGCATTATTGAATGGTTTTTAAGAGCTTTCCTCACTAAGCTTTTGCTTACGCTCTCTTCGTTTTCTTAATTCAATAATGCAAAGCATTAGAGTACCTTGAGGGGCAGCAAGAAGGGCAAGAATTCAAGTACAAGTAAAGCTCAATGTATGGAAGGTTTTTGTTTAACATTTTAGCTTTTGGGTGATTTGGCAATGGGGGACCAATGTGTATGTTTGGGAGGTGTTTGGAACTCCCTAAGTGTGTTGAATGTTGTTAAGATTGCTGGTTTATGCATTGGATCATTATATGCTTGTTTTGGAAGTTGTGTGCTTGACTAGCTAGCTTGTGTAGGAAGTATGCCTATAGAATTGGGGCTTTTTGCATATGAGGTTGGTTTGTTGATTTGATGATGCCTATAAGTCTTATATATGTTGAATTGCATGCTGGTAAAGTTTGGTGGCATTTGGGGCATGTTTGAATGATCGATTGCATGTTTTGGTATGCTAGTTTGCTGCAATCTGTGCAGGCGTTTCGGAACAGTGTGCACCGTTTCGGCACGGGTGCCTTACATGAACCCAGGCGTCCGAAACGGTATGCACCGTTTCGAAACGGTTTGGTCTCTGCCAAGGCCATGTTTCGGAACCCGTTGCGGAACGGCCCGCGTTTCGGAACGGGGTCTACCTGTTTCGGAACGGTAGACCGTTGGGGGCTGACATGAGCAGTTATATGTTTTGAAATGTTTACATTTTGGTCCTGAAACTTGTTTGTTCAATTGCATGAGCTTGGGAAGTCCTTTTGAGCTGAAATTTCACAGAGAAGCATGAAACCTGATTAATTTCAAGTTGGTGACTTTAATTTGGGTTAAGTCCTTTTAATTATCAGAAATTACAATTTGGTCCCTAAAGTTGTAATTTGTTCAATTGGGTCCCCGTTTGATCTCTGATGTTTGTGATCTTTGAGTATGATGTTTTTGTGATCACAACTAGGACTAATGTGCATCTAGACAAGATTAAGAAGAAAAAAAAGGGTTGTTAATCAAGGTTGACTTTCGGGTTGACTTTGGTTTTCCCCGTGTGACTTTCTTAATTCGGGTCAACCGTCTAGGCCGGGTTAAGGGGGTTACACTTTTTTGACTCCTTTCTAGTAGCCAAATACCGTATCAATACGGATGTAACCGTGTCGGTACGATTGGACTAAAATTCAAAATTTTAGATTGAAAAATACTTAGAAAGTTTTTGGGATACTTGGCTTTTGATTTAGAAATACTTGTAGTTCAAATCCTTGTCATTTTGTTAGTCTTTTGAGTATTTAAAAATTTATTTAATTTTGCAATTAAGTCCTTAAAAATGTTGTTATATCAAAATCAATTTTGGTTTTAAAATCTCTCCTTTTTTATATGACAAAACCCAAATAAATTTTTAAAATTTTTCCCTCTTACTTTAGGACTAAAAGATGTATCTTTACAAAAATTTAAGGCTCTTGTTACTTCTCCCCTTTTTGTTAGATCAAAATCAATGTAAGAAATAATATAAGCAATGCAAAGCAACATAAACTTCATTAAGAACTTAAAGCATAAAAGTTCAAATCAAAATAAAATCCAAACTCAAACCTTATATGATACGATATGATACGATACGATACGATACGATACGATACGATACAATACGATACGATACGATACGATACGATACGATATGATATGATATGATATAATATGATATTCATAAGGAGCGTCATCTTTGCCTTCATCATCGTCTTTATCATCATATTCATCTTCCATGGCATCATTACCGAAGGTATGTTCACGCCACTCTCTACGAAAGACGGTGAGAGTCATATATCCATTGAGGCTTGGCTAGCCTCTATAGAGGCGACTCTAGCAACCAAAGCCGTGAGACGAGTGTCAATAGAGGAGAAACCGGCATTCATGCTCGCACTCATCGAAGAAAATTGTCCATTAAGATAAGTCATAAGAGCATCAAAGGAAGGCAGTGGAGGACCAACCGGAGGAGGCCCTACGGGGACATTCTCTTCATCTTCGGGCTGAACATGTTGAGGTAGATCCACATTCCAAACCCATTGGTTGTTATACCAAGTGAATTTAGCCTCGCGAAGGGATTTAACGTCAATAGGATCGGTGAGAGACACTTCAAGATCATACGAGCAATCAGTCCCAATCTTGTAAAAGATGTAACTCAAGGAGGTTCCATAGGTGAAGGATGAGACAAAGGTCGAATGACGGTTTTGAACAAGATAGACGATCTCCGTAAACATATTTTGAGCAAAGTTTGGGCACTTGCCTTCCCGAAAGCATCGGATCCAAAAGCTATCAAGTTGACGAATGGTGGACCATTTACCATCGGATGGACGGAACCACCAAGTGATAAGGAAGTGAAGGAAATAATCATGAGCATCAAGGGTGGAGACGGAGTCAAGTTGAATGTTGCCTAAAGAGTGTTCATCGTCTATCCCAATGTCCTCAACGCCCAAACAATTAACTATAACCTTAGAAACAATTCGAAAAGTTTGGCCCATAAGGTATGACTCAATGACTATAACTTCATTTTTGGCTTTGTCACAATGCATCGAACATTAGAATAAAAGATCAAAATAAGGTTTCTATAAAAGATCTCGGGTATACTTAGAAAAGGCATGAACTTCCATTGGGTAAGTAACTCAAGATAACAAAAGTTAAATTCAGGGGAAGTCAAGTAGGGGATAGAAACAATACGCTCACGGCAGATTTTGTAGTTTTGAAAAATTTTGAAACGATCCATCGCTCGAGTGAAACCGGGCTCATTAGTACTATGTTGCAAAATGTAGGACAAATTTGGTTCAGTACCATTGGAGTCGGAGTTAGAGGAAGATGCAATATCTTTTCTCGTACATTTCTTAGGAGCCATAACCTGAAATCAAAATCAAGTAAAAACAATTTATGCATAAATCACCATATTCGATCCATTAATTAATCCAAAATTCAAGGTGTTTGTAAAAATTATATAATTTAGTTTAAAAGCATATATAAGTATAAAAATAATTTTTGGTAAGAAAAATTTGAAAAACAATTTATACAAATATACAATATATTTTTATATTTGAATAAACAATTTTCAATTTTGAAAGAATTTTTGCAAAATCTTTAAAACACATACTATATGTATATTATATATACAAAAACTAACTAAAATTAGTATATAAAATTAAACGAATTTGAAAAGGATAAGAAAAAGAGTTTATACCTTGAATGTGGGATTTGGGACGAATGAGGAGATGATAATGCACAATCTTGATGATATAGCTTAGGATTGACTTGAAAAGAAAAAACCCGCAAAGGATTTAAAGAATTGTGTGAGAAATCAAAGGGTTTTGATGGGTTTTTATAGAGAGTTTCGGTCTAGGGTTTTTGAAAAAAGTGGTTGAGTTTTAATTAAAGTAGGAAACCCTTATTTAATGACATTTAAACACTCCAGCGTCAACGCGTACTGGTACGCTAAAAGCCGTATCGGTACCGACTCGGCAAACTGTATCAGTACAGTTTTACCTGTACTGATTCCTTCATGAACACTTGTACCAGAACAGTGTTACGTGTACCGGAACTCTCATGAACGTGTACCGATACGCGATTACTCGTGTCGGTACCCCATTTCCAGAAATGACATTTTTGGCAGCAAAGAGCTCAGAAATTCAATTTTAATCGAATCGATATGCAGTATCTGATATATGAACAACATGTGTAGGCTAAAACAAGTGCATACTCCCCTAGCAACAAGCATATATGCATCAAGAAGCAAAATCACATAAGCATGGAAATCACATAAATTCAAGTAAATGTTTTTAACCTTAATAGGCTCTAAAGGGTCAAAGAGGGCTGGTTAGACCTAACTCTCTCCTAAGAGTCTAAAAACGCTCTTTGTCTAGAGGTTTGGTAAAGTTGTCCGCTAATTGGTTCAAGGTGTCAACATACTCTAGAACTTCATCTTTCTTCAAGATATGATCCCTAATGAAATGATGTCTTATCTCTATGTGGTTGGTTCTAGAATGTTGGATGTGATTCTCAATGATACAAATGGCACTAGTGTTGTCACACCTAAGGGGTATGATACCTACATAAACTCCATAATTAGAAATTGTTGCTTCATCCAAAGGACTTGAGCACAACAACTTACCGCCGATATGTATTCCGCTTCGGTGGTAGATAAGGCTACACTATTTTGTTTCTTAGAGAACCAAGATATGAGCATACTACCTAGGAATTGATATGTTCCGGAGGTATTTTTTCTATCTATTTTACATCCCCATAACCCGCATCGGAGAAGGCATGTAAGTCAAAGGATGAGTCTCTAGGATAACATAGACCTAAACAAGGTGTGTCTCTAAGGTATCTAAAGATTCTCTTAACGGCTATAAGGTGTGATTCTCTAGGAGTAGCTTGGAACCAAGCACACAAGCAAACACTAAAAATAATGTCGGGTCTACTTGCGGTAAGGTAAAGCAAAGAGTCAATCATAGAACGATAAAGCTTTAAATCAGCACACTTACCTCCTTCATCTTTGTCAAGCTTAATAGAAGAGCTTATTGGAATGGCTTAAGGCTTTACATTCTTCAAGCCAAACTTCTTGAGCATGTCCTTGATGTACTTAGCTTGATTGATAAAGATATCATCCTTCCTTTATTTTATTTGGAGTCCCAAGAAGAATGATAGCTCCCCCATCATTCTCATCTCGAACTCACCTTGCATTAACTTAGCAAACTCTTGGAAAAATAACTCATTAGTAGAACCAAAGATAATATCAACAACATAAATTTGAACTACTAAGATGTTTTTACCATTTCTTTTAATGAAAAGTCTAGTGTCCACCTTGCCTTTTTCAAAACCTTTTTCAACCAAAAAGTTTGAAAGCCTTTCATACCAAGCTCTAGGTGTAAAACCCCTAGCTCGGGCTGGGAGCGAGGAGCGTTACCGGAATCGGAAAGCAGAAAATTCATTCAGATGGAATATTGAAACAAGGATTCACTTCACAAATCAATTTAATCAACCATATTAAACTACGCATGCAGAAAGTGGGCTAAAAAAACTTTTCTAAACATACAAACCTATACAAAATTTCCCTTAATCTAACTTATAAATCTCTAAGGCCAATTTTAATTTTCTTATTCACATTATCAAGATTCAATTCAAATCACCATTCCACATTTCATTCGATCACTACACCTTCTATGTGATCAAATAATTTTAATCATTAACTAATAATTCACCAATTATTTTCTTGATAGCAATTGAATCAAACATGTCGATGTACTTAAGCAATTCATTACCATACCATTTGAACTCTTGTTTAAAATTAGTCTAGGAGGTTTTCGAATTACACCAACATTACCAATAATTAAGGCATCAATGTTAACATACAAGTCATGTTCGAACTCATAAACCATGATACCAACTTTTCATTAGCTATTTCATACAAAATATCAAGTTATCATATGCTCCTAAGCCATGCCATGCTATTAACTATGTACAACAAAAAGAATAATGCAAGATCACTAGCTTGACTTACATATTTACAACAAAATAATGAGGCTTTCGATCTAAAAACAAAACATGATGTTAGCCTTCTAATTAACCATCAAGGAGCATAGAACTTCAAACACCAATGTAAACTTAAACTACGGCCAAACAAAATGAAACAAGCCCTAAGACAAATTTTGAAGCCACCATCTAGGAGTCTAAAAATGAGACTAAGATCATACATTTCTGGTCTTGTAACTTGTCCTGATCAAAAGCTAGCTTTAGGTCCAAGCTACCTGTAAAACCGAAATTGATTTTGATATAACATATAAACTTAAGGACCAATTTGCAAAACAATAAATTTTTAAGTACTCTTTAAAGTCTCACAATTGACAAGTGTTTTTAAACAAAACAATAATTAAAGACCTATTCTTAAATCGTATATATTTTTCAAAGTCCTTTTCTATGTTTTCCAAACATAAGTATGCAAAAACGCCCAGAAGTATCGATACCCATAGCGTATCGATACCCTATTTAGTCACTGTAATGTTATTGAACATACCGTACCGATACGCACTGAAACCGTATCGATACGATATGCATCTGGGCAATTGTTTTCATGAACACGTACCGATATGCATGGTAACCGTATCGATACGCTAAGCATATCTTTGAAAAATCCGAGCATTTAATTATATGACCGTTACTTGTCAGTTGGTTGGTTTCCCAATTTTCAAAAGGTAGTTATACCGTACCGATACGCTTGGTATGCGTATCGATACACCTTTCATACAAACAAAGGTTGGGATTCCAGTAACTTTGGACCGTATCGATACGGCGTCCGTATCGATATGCCCCTTAAAACCGTACCGATACGCCTTCTAAGCGTATCGATACGCTATGTTTTCAGGCACAACGGCTCTTTCCTCTTTGATGCAGGTATCGATACGCCCTTCCCGAGTACCGATACGGTAGGCTGCAGAGCTGCATTTAATGCGGGAAAAATGTCCACAACGGCTCTATTGATGATCCCAACTACCCAAACGGCTAGAAATCAATGCAAGGGTATAAAAACAAGCTTCATTTGACCAAGCAACAACGATTGAACATTCAAGCATCATCAAAGCAAAAAATCCAAACCCTTGAGCTATTCAAAGTCATATTCTTGTACTCAACTCTTTGTTTTTCAATTTGTCAAATTGTATTGTGAGTTTGGGTTTGTTCAAATTGTAATTGGGTAGACAAATATCCTTTGAGAGGAAACATTTGAGTTTACCAAAATTCTTTCTTTGTATTTGAGTGGATTAAGCTTTGGGTATAAAGCTTAATCGAAATTGTAAGGTTTCCTCCTCATCCAAGAAAAGGGGACGAATTCAATTAGTGAATTGTTTGAAAATCCTTAGTGGGAGCTAAGGTAGTGGATGTAGAGTTCATTTGGAGAACTTGAACCACTATAACCCCTTGTGTCATTTTTATTTTCAATCTTTCTCTTCACCAAAATTTTAATTGCCAATTCACCCCCCTCTTGGCCATTTGCAAGTGTTCGATCAACTCAACAATTGGTATCAGAGCTACACTCATTGGAAGGATTACAACCCTCTTGAGTCGATTCTTGGAGAGTTTGATCAACAACAAGTCAAGCAATGGCATCCACCTCTAACTATGAGTCCCAATCCACCACCAAGCCACCATTCTTCAATGGGGATAACTATCCTTATTGGAAGAATAGGATGAGGCTCTTCATCAAGTCTACCGACTATATGGTGTGGGATGTGGTTGAAGAAGGTCCATACATTCCCATGAGGAGAGATGGAGAAAGGCTCATCCCAAAGATCAAAGCCGAAATGACCGATGATGAAAGAAGAAGGATGCAAGTCAATGACAAAGCTCTTCATGTTATATTTTGTGCACTTGGTCCGGATATCTACTCCAAGGTGTCTTCAATCGAAAATTCCAAGGAGGTTTGAGACACCCTCGAGACAACATATGAGGGAACTAGTGATGTCAAGGAGACAAAGATTGGGCTACTGAATCTAAGCTATGAGAACTTCAAGATGGATCCGAAGAAAGTGTCTCCAAGATGTTTGATCGGTTCTCGGTCATTGTCAACGGGTTGAAGGGTTTCGGTGAAATCATTCCCGAAGACAAGCTAGTGAGAAAGTTGTTGTATTCTCTTCCGGATTCATGGGATGGCAAGAGAACGGCCATTATTGAAGCTAGAGATTTGAAGACTCTCAAGCTAGATGCTCTTGTTGGATCTCTACTCACACATGAGATTATGAGGAAGGGAAGAGAACAAGAGAAGAAGATAGTGGAGAAGAAGGAAGTTGAGAAGAAGAAAGTTGGAATCGCACTAAAGGCCTCACAACAAGAAAGCGATTCTAGTGAGGATGAAGATGAGGAGATGGCTATGTTGGCCAAACGCTTTACTCGGTTTATGAAGTTAAATCGAGGAAGAAAATTCATTAGAAAGGGAGACTTCAAGAGTAAAAGCAAGGAAGAGGAGAAGGACCAAATTACTTGCTATGAATGCAAGAAACCGGGTCACATTCGTTCCGAGTGTCCTCAAGTGAAAAAGAAAAGCTTTGGGAAGAAGAACAAGCTCAAAGCACAAATTGCTACTTGGAGTGACGATGAGTCTTCCGAAGAAGAGGAGGAAGTGGCCAACTTATGTCTCATGGCCATCGATGATGAACCTAAGGTAAACTCTAACTCATCCAATTTCGATTTTTCTATTGAGGAACTTCAAGATGCTTATGATGAATTGCAAGAAGTGTATGATGAGTTGGTAGGAAAATACAAAGAGTCCATTTTGAAAAACAAGAAAACAATTTCCGATTTAAAAATTCAAAATGAGACATTTTCAAAAACTAACTCCGAATTGGAAAAGAAGGTTTTGTTTCTAGTTAATCTTTCAAATGATCTTAAAACTAAAAATCTTGAACTTGAAAAACTTCTTTCCGATTTTCAAGATTATCACACAAAGGAAATGGATAGTCATAAAACATCTATTGCTATTGGGAAAAATAATTTTGAAAAAGGAAATCATTCTAAATCCCAATATGTAAAAAGAAAGCATTTTGTACCTAAACAAAGAAATTTTTATAAGCAAGCTAGAGGTCATATAGTTAGGAGTGTTTGGATTCCTAAAGAACTCATTATTTCTAATGATTTGAATGCTATTACTTCTTGGATTCCTAAGGGAACCAAATTGTTGAAGGCTAACACTCATGGACCCAAAATGATTTGGGTACCAAAAAACAAGGCCTAATTTCTTTGTTTGTAGGGGGAGCATTGCTACAAGGCTAAAGCTTCAAGCAAAAATTCTTTGTACCTTGATAGTGGATGCTCAAGACACATGACCGGTGACAAGAGTAGATTTGTGGAACTAAAGCCTAAGTGTGGTGGAGTAGTAAATTTCGGTGACAACTCCAAAGGACACATTGAAGGAATAGGCTCCATTGGTTGTAACCCACTTAACCCGGCCTAGACGGTTGAATCGAATTAAGAAGATCACACGGGGAAAACCAAAGTCAACCCGAAAATCAACCTTGATTAACGACCCTTTTTTTTCTTTTTACTCTTGTCTAGATGCATATTAACCCTAGTTATGTTCACAAGATAATCATATTCAAACATCATAACAAACGAAGAACATTCAGGGACTCAATTGCACAAATTACAACTTTGGGGACCAAATTGTAAATTCTGGAATTTAGAAGGTCTTAAACCAAATTAAAGTTACCGATATGAAATTAGTCAGGTTTCATGCTTCACTGCCAAATTTCAGCTCAAACGGACATCCCAAACTCATACAATTGCATAAACAAGTTTTAGGACCAAAACGCAAACATGCCAAAACATAAAACCATCTATTTCAGTGCCCAACGATCGAGTGTTTCAGAACAAGGAGGACCCGTTCCGAAACGCGAGACCATTCCGAAACTAGTACCGAAACATGGCCTGGCAGTGGCCAAACCGTTCTGGAACAGTGCCTCCCGTTTCGGAACGCCCAGGCCATTTCAGGCCCCTGTTTCGATACGGTAGCACCTGTTCCGAAATAGGTTGCCCAGATTGCAGAAAAATTGCTGGTTTATCATGCAATTGACCTATCAAACATGCTCCAAATCCCACCAAACTTTACCAGCAAGTCATTCAACATGCAATGAACATAATTGCATCAACCAATCATCAACATGGCATCAATTAAGAAAAGCCCCAATTCTATAGGCATGCTTCCTACTTAGCAAACCATTCAAGCATAAAATCACCCAACAACCACATAGAGGCCAAATTACAAGTACCAACATTATCAACATCATAAATCCAACCTAGGGAGTCCAAAACATCTCCCAAATCAACAACATAGGTTCCCCATTGCCAAATGCCAAAAGCTAATAGTGTTTAAGAAACCATCACCATACTTGAGCTTAGTTCACCACTTGGATTCTTCACCACCTTGCTTCCCTCAATGCACTTTAATGCTCTACATTATTGGTTTAAGAAAAGAGAGAGCGTAAGCAATAGCTTAGTGAGGAATGCTCATTAAAACCACACAATAATGCATTTACAAAACACATTTAAAACCTTAAATCCAAATCATCAATTGCACATGCTCATAAGCAATTTAAACAAGCAACTCATGCTTCAAGTTCATAACATGACATATTGGCAACAAGTGATACATTTCACATAAGATTCACACATGGACTTTTAAACAACATTGTGATCTTACAATAACCAAGGACCACACATGGACTTTTAAACACCATTGTGTCCTTAACCCCATGGACTTTTAAACACCATGGCAAGGACCACACAAGGACTTTTAAACACCTTTGTGTCCTTAACAAGAATCATCCAAGGACTTTTAAACACCTTGATGTTCTTAAATAACAAGGCTTACACAAGGAATTTTAACCACCTTTGTAACCTTAACCAAGAGCTAACCATGGACTTTTAAACACCATGTTGCTCTTAAAATTCACAAGACTCATCCAAGGAATTTTAACCAGCTTGATGATCTTAACCAAGAACCAACCATGGACTTTTAACCACCATGGTGTTCTTAAATAAACAAGGCTCACACAAGGACTTTTAAACACCTTTGTGACCTTAACATCACTTGCCAATATGCATCACTAATCAACAATAATTCACTATTTTAAAGCATTTATTCAAGCCATAAACATCATGCATCTTTAAGCATCAAACCACATTAAAACAATGTTCAAAAACAAGGATCTCTTACCTTGAGCATCCTTCAACACATGGCTTATAATCTCAGCAACTAACATGCTAAATCATGCTTTCAAAACAGAATTTAAAACATGCAAACAACCACATTGCATACAACCAAATCCGTGGTTCATCAACAAGAGAGTTTTTCCGAAAACTTACTCTTGAGCTTAGCTAAGTTGCTTAGACTTAAACTAAGCTCCCAAACCTTCAAAACAATGGTTTCAAAGCTGGAAACCAAAATCCACTCACCGATTCCGTTTCGCCTCTTGCCGAAACAGCAATCAAGCTTTCGGATCACCACCACTTGGATCCAAAGATGACTCCCCTGTTTTTAACACATCAAAGCAGAGGATTATTGCATCATCATGCATTAATATCTTCAATGAAAGCACCTAAACTCGCTGCTCTCATCCAAACTCCATTTTCGGCTACCAAACACAACCGAAAATGCATCCAAACAACTCCACAACACTACCCAGCCAAGATCCATCAAAACTAAACATTCTTAAACATCAATTAACATCCAAAATGGATCTCAACACATCCTTATACCTCCAGCTATAACAGATCACCAAGATCACTCCAAAAACCATCAAAAACACAAGCTAAACTTAGGAAATTCAACCTATCCGGGATTGCATTAATTAAACCTCAACTTCTAATCAATTTAGCATTCATTTAACATCAAAAACACACCTCAAATCCCTGCTTAAACAGATCATACGAATTTTCATCAAAAACAAGCAAATCTTGCATTTAAAAGCCAAGATCAAGGATACAACTATAAAACCTTTTATAAATCATCAATTAAGGATTGAGAACTTGGGAATTTCAGTAAAGAACTGAGATTTTAGAGGAGAAGGACGTTCTTACCTCCAAACTTGAGTTTTCTCCCTTTTTGGAACCAAAATCTTGAAAATCCAATTAGCAAATGATGAGGTTTTGTTGATGAGATGATTAGCAAACAAAAGAGAATTGAAAAGAGATATTTAGGTAGCAAAATCAGAAGAAAAAGCTCTGGAGAAAGATGTTTGGCTTGAGAGAAAATGAGAGAAAAGGAAAAATGGAAAATATGGAAAGTTAGTTGGAAATGACAAAATATCTTCCCTCCACTTTTATTTTATTTAAAAACCTTTAATAAATCATTTAATATCTTAGAAAAATCTGGAGAAACTCCCATTGGGTAAATAGCTCCTTAAAGATTCAAAGTTTCAATCCCTTTTAAAACAGTCACGCAGTTTTCAAAAATTACATTTTGGTCACTAGCCAAAATGTCACCCTTCCAAACCTCATTTTGTAAAATTGATTTCCCAGTTCACTTATATATATTAAAAGAGGATTTTAGGACATTTTTCCATATTTTTAATGCAACCCGAACTAGGCTTTCCTAATTTCACCTTTTTATTTTCGAACCGCACCTTGACCGAACCGGTCCAAGCTCAAAACTTCTAAGCCCAAAACCGGGGCGTTACAACTCTCCCCCCCTTAAGAAATTTCGTCCTCGAAATTTACCTGAAGGAAAGAGGTACGGAAACTGCTTCAGCATGTCATCCTTCCGCTCCCACGTGACCTCCTCAACACCACGATGCTTCCACAACACCTTCACCAACTCAATGGTCTTGCCACGCAGAACCTTGCTATCCGAATCCAGAATCTTCACCGGTTCCTCATCATAGGTCAAATCCGGATTCAATTCCACTTCTTCCACAGGCATTACATGCGAAGGATCTGATCTATACTTCCGGAGCATAGAAACATGAAACACATCATGGATCTTCTCCAACTCCTGAGGTAACCTCAGCTTGTACGCCACAGGACCCACACGCTCAATCACCTCGTATGGTCCAATGTACCTAGGGCTCAACTTACCCTTCCGGCCAAACCTCATCACCTTCTTCCAAGGCGAAACCTTAAAAAACACACGGTCACCCACCGCATACTCAATCTCCTTACGCTTCAAATCCGCGTAAGACTTTTGCCGATCAGAAGCTGCCTTCAAACGCTCACAAATGAGCTTCACCTTCTCGGTGGTTCCTTTCAACAAAGCCAACATCGAAACCAACTTCTGACCCGTTTCAGCCCAACAAAGAGGAGTCCTACACTTCCTCCTGTACAAAGCCTCATAAGGTGCCATTTGAATACTTGCTTGATAACTATTGTTATAAGCAAACTCCACCAACGGCAAATGTTTCTCCCAAGAGCCCTGGAACTCAATCACACAACACCTCAACATATCCTCCAAAATCTGGATAACGCGCTCGGACTGACCATCCGACTGAGGATGATAGGATGTACTGAAATTCAACCGTGTACCCAAAGCTTGATGCAAACACTGCCAGAACCGCGATGTAAACCTCGGATCCCTATCCGACACAATCGACTTAGGCACACCATACAACCGCATAATCTCAGCAATGTACAGCTCCGCAAGCTTATCCAAAGAAAACGTAGTATGCACAGGCAAGAAATGCGCACACTTCGTCAGGCGATCCACAATCACCCACACCGAATTCTTCTTCGATGGGGACAAAGGTAAACCAGATACGAAATCCATGGTAACCCTTTCCCACTTCCATTCAGGGATTCTCAACGGTTGCAACAACCCTGAAGGAACCTGATGCTCAGCCTTAACTCGCTGACACACCAAACACTTGCTCACAAACTCCGCAACATCCTTCTTCAAACCCACCCAATAGTACTCATCACGAAGATCACGATACATCTTAGTACTACCAGGGTGCATAGCAAAAGGACTACTATGACCTTCAATCATAATAGCAAGCCTCAACTCAGCATCATTGGGCACTACTATCCGACTCCCAAAACACAACACTCCATCATCATTAAAGCTGAAATCCGAAGGTTTACCCTCCGCGATATCCTAAACATGCGGTACCAAGGAATCATCCAGCAACTGCTTTTCTTTGATCAACTGAACCAAAGATGGTTTCACTTGCAACTCAGCCACAAGACCACCATCACGCGAAATACTCAAACTAGCAAACATAGCCCTCAGCTCAACAGCCACCTTCCTACTCAAGGCATCTGCTACAACATTAGCCTTGCCAGGGTGATACTCAATCGTCAGATCATAATCCTTGAGCAACTCCACCCAACATTGCTGCCTAAGATTCAACTCCTTCTGAGACATCAGATACCTCAAACTCTTGTGATACGTGTACACAGTACACTTCTCACCATACAGGTAATGTCTCCAGATCTTCAAAGAAAAAACCACCGCAGCCAACTCAATATCATGCGTAGGATAATTGCGCTCATGCGCCTTCAACTGCCGCGATGCATAAGCCACCACCTTACCCTCTTGCATCAACACACATCCCAAACCAACATAGGACGCATCACTGTAGACCACAAACTCTTTCCCTGATTCAGGTTGAACCAAGATAGGAGCCTGCGTCAAAGCCGCCTTAAGCTTCTCAAAAGCCTGTTGTCTCGCTTCTGTCCACTCATACTTAACATCCTTCTGCAGCAACTTTGTCAAAGGTGCATCAATCTTAGAAAACCCATCTACAAACCTCCGGTAGTATCCCGCCAAACCAAGGAAACTACGAACCTCATGAACAG
Source organism: Hibiscus tridactylites (assembly GCA_958450335.1). Classification (NCBI taxonomy): domain Eukaryota; kingdom Viridiplantae; phylum Streptophyta; class Magnoliopsida; order Malvales; family Malvaceae; genus Hibiscus; species Hibiscus tridactylites. The sequence goes on along the minus strand of OY288289.1, from coordinate 41,583,389 downwards.
ACTTGGGAACCTTCCAATTCATCACCGCCTCAACCTTCTGAGGATCAACACGAATCCCCTCAGCAGAAACCACATGCCCAAGAAACACCACTTCACTCAACCAAAACTCACAGTTGCTCAACTTAGCATAAAGCTGATTCTCCAACAAAGCTTGCAGCACAATCCTCAAATGCTCTTCATGCTCCTCCTCAGTACGTGAGTACACGAGGATATCATCAATGAACACCACAACGAACTTGTCTAGGTATTCATGAAACACACGATTCATCATGTCCATGAAAGCCGCAGGAGCATTTGTCAAACCAAACGGCATCACAAGGAACTCATAATGCCCATACCTTGTCCTGAAAGCTGTCTTAGGCACATCCACATCCTTCACCTTCAACTGGTAATACCCTGACCTCAAGTCAATCTTAGAGAACACAGCTGCTCCCCGAAATTGATCAAAGAGATCATCAATTCTCGGCAAAGGATACCGATTCTTGATAGTCAACTTGTTCAACTGACGGTAATCAATGCACATTCTCATGGTGCCATCCTTCTTCTTCACAAACAAGACCGGTGCACCCCAAGGTGACACACTTGGCCGAATGAAACCACGATCAAGCAATTCTTGCAATTGCGTCTTCAGCTCCTTCAGCTCCTTAGGTGCCATTCTATAAGGGGTAATGGACACAGGAGTTGTATTCTCATACAGCTCAATTCCAAACTCCACTTCACGATTAGGAGGTAATCCAGGCAACTCCTCAAGAAACACACCAGGAAACTCCCGCACAACCCTGATATCTTGCACACGCAACTCCTTAGAGCTAGGATTCATCACAAAAGCTAGATAAGCTTCACAACCTTGCCTCAACATTCGGCTTGCCTCCAATGTAGACACCACATTAGCAAGAAACTTCACATTCTCACCAACCACAACTACCTCGTAATCATCCGCAAGCTTCAACGAAACTTGCTTATTTTCACAATCCACCACAGCACGATGCTCAGCAAGCCAATCCATACCAAGGATTACATCAAAACCATAAAAAGGCAACTCCATAAGGTCAACATGAAAAACATGATCTTGAACAACCAAAGGACACCTTCTATACAGCTTTTGAGTCACAACAGTCTCACCAAAGGAACTAGTGACACGCACACCAACATCCAAAGACTCAATAGGCAAACCAAGCAATTCAGCATGCTCACGCAATATGTATGAGTGCGTAGATCCATAATCAATCAAGGATAGTAATGACAAGGATTGTAAAGTAAAAGTACCTGCGATCACATCCGCGTCATTCCTCCCCTCCTGCTGAGCATACACCCTAACTTGACCGCCACCCTCAGGCTGAATAGCCACAACATGGGCCACTCCTCGACCACCTTCCTCTCTCCGCTGGAAGTTACCCCGGCCGCGCCCACGACCTCTCTGCGGTGCAGCAACAACAGGAGCACGAACTTGGCCACCAGCCAACATCGGACACTCTCTCCTCATATGATCCGTAGATCCACAATTCCAGCACCCATTACCGGCTGCCGCAACCGGAGCTTGAACCTCCCTCACAGCACGAGGACAATCACGTTTCATGTGGCCACGCGAACCACATATCCAGCAAGCACTCGGATCAACTCTAGCATTACCTCCCCGAGCAGGTGCACCACCACCTCGCTTAGCCGAGGACTAATACTTCTATTCACGTCCCCTCTTGTTCCGTCCACCACCGGAACTATACTCAGCTGGTCGCTCATCTGGGACCAGCTCAGGTGTGTACTGGCTGAGTCGAACAAACTGCACTTCATACTCAGCTACAGACATGCTCCCCTGGGTAAGAGACATGAACTCGCGTTTCTTTTCATCTAGGTACCTCACACCTAGATACCTTCTCTTGAACGCATTCTGAAAGAATGTCCAAGTTACATCAGCATCAGCCATCCCGGCGATAGTGGTAGTCCACCACGTATAAGCATCATCCTGTAGCAATGATACTACACAACCCAGCTTTTGCACATCAGTGCAACTCATCTGACCCAAGATCCTATTGGTACTCTCCATCCAAGATTCCGAACCTTCCGCTGACAATCCCCTGAACTCAGTCCCGCCTAGACTGCGTAAGCGTTCCAAGGGTAGTCTAACACCAGCATCTCCCTGATGCCCAGCTCCTTGAGCTCCAGCTACTTCTGCTCGGAAAGCACCAGCAATAGCTTGCACTAGCATCGTCATGTCAGGCATAGCTTGCCCCTGACCAGCCTCAGGTCCAGCGACCCCAGCATCAGCTGCAGCTCCAGTTTCTTCACCCCCAGCACCACCACCACCAGGTGGAGGAGGTAAAACCGCACTTCCAACATTCTCTTCATTCTCATTCTCATTTGGAGCCGTAGCTCGCACATTACTCCTCAACTCTCTACGAGGTGCCATACTCTAACAATACAATCACAATGCAATAAAACAAAGTCAGGCCCAGCAAGGTAAACAATCCAAGTACTCAAGCTCATTTCACTTAAAAACAACATCATTACATTAGCTTTGATTTGTCAATGGGTACCCACAACATGCTTTCACTCAACAAGCATACAAAGCACACATGCTTTAATAAACCACACAATCACTCCCAATTACTCGAGAACTCAGCTCTGATACCACCAAATGTAACCCCCTTAACCCGGCCTAGACGGTTGAATCGAATTAAGAAGATCACACGGGGAAAACCAAAGTCAACCTTGATTAACGACCCTTTTTTTCCCTTTTACTCTTGTCTAGATGCATATTAACCCTAGTTATGTTCACAAGATAATCATATTCAAACATCATAACAAATGGAGAACATTCAGGGACTCAATTGCACAAATTACAACTTTGGGGACCAAATTGTAAATTCTAGAATTTAGAAGGTCTTATGTAACGCCCCGGTTTTTGGGCTTAGAAGTCTTGGGCGTTGACCGGTTGGTCAAAGTGCTGTTCGAATCGTAAGTGGTTAATTTAGGAAAACCTAGTTCGGGTTGCATTAAAAATATGGAAAAATGTTCTAAAATCATCTTTTAATATAAATTGATGAACTGTGAAAACAATTTTGGAAAATGAGTTTTGGAAGGTTGACATTTTGGCTAGTGACCAAAATGTAATTTTCGCAAATTTGGTGGCTGTTTTAAAAAGGATTGAAACTTTGAATCTTTAAGGAGCTATTTGCCCAAAAGTGAATTCTCCAGATTTTTCTAAGATATTTTAATCCTAAAATCTGATTTTAAAGGTTTGATAAAAGGAGGGAAACTCATTTTACTATTTTTCTTTCCTAACTTCCTATTTTCTCTTCTCCTTTTCTCTCCAACCAAACATCACCATTTTCAGAGATTTTGATCTGATTTCTTCACCTAAATTCATCTTTTCAACTCACAATTGTTAGCAAATCATTGTGTAATCAAAACCTACTCAATTGCTACAAGTTTCAACAAGGTTTTCATTCCAAGAAGTGGAGAAATCACAAGTTTGGAGGTATGAACGATTCTCCTCTGAACTTTAAGTTCTTTAATGAAATTCCTAAAGTTTTCAATCCTAATTTGATGTTTAATTAAAGGTTTGCAAGTTGATTTATGGATCTTGGCTAATTATGCAAGATTTTGGTGTTTTCATTTGATTTTCGTTTGATCTGTTAAATCTGAGTTTTGAGAAGTGTTTTTGATGTTAAATGATTATTAAATTGATGTGGAAATGAGTCTTGATTGATGCAATCCCGGATAGGTTGTTTTTCCTAAGTTTAGCTTGTGTTTTAAGGTTGTTTTTGAGGTGATCTTGGTGATCTGGTGTTGCTGGAGGTATAAGGTTGCTTTTAGGTTGTTTTTAGATGTGTTTTGGTGTTAATAGATGTGAGGTTTTGCTGGTTTATGGCTGGGCTTTGTTTGGAAGTGTTTTGGATGCAATTTCGGTTGTGTTTGGTGGCCGGAATTGGAGGTTGATTGAGAGCAGCGAGTTTAGGTGCTTTCATTGAAGCAATTAATGCAAGATGATGCATTAATCCTCTGCTTTGATGTGTTGAAACAGGGGAGGCATCATTGGATTCAAGTTCGGTTGATTTGGAGGCTTGATTTGGTGCTTAGGCTTGAAGCTAAGTGGTTTTTGGTGAGTGCAACTTTGGAATTGGATTTTCAGCTTTTTAAACAAAGGTTTGAAGGTTATGGGAGCTTAGTTTAAGTCTAAACAACTTTGCTAAGCTCAAGTGTAAGTTTCCGGATTTTCTCTCTAGTGGTGGCCATGACTTGATATTTTGCTAAATGATGATTTGCATGTTTTACTTACTGTTTTGAAAGCATGTTTTAGCATGGATTATGCTGTTGATTTAAGCCATGTGTTGAAGGTAACTCTAGGTAGGAGTTCCTTGATTTGTACATTGTTTAAATGTGGATTTGATGCATGAAATGCATGACGAAATGGCTTGGTTTAAATGCTTTAAAACAGTGGATATTATGATGAAATTGATGCATATTGGCAAGTGATGGTTTTGAAAAAGTGGAGGTCACTAAGGTGGTTAAAAGTCCTTGAGTGAGCCTTGTTACATGAACATCAAGGTGGTTAAAAGTCCTTCGATGTTGCGGACTCTAAGGTGGTTAAAAGTCCTTAGGTGCTCCTTTCCATGGTGGTTAAAAGTCCATGGGGCCAAGGTGTTTAAAAGTCCTTGGGGCCAAGGTGTTTAAAAGTCCTTGGGGTGATTCAAGTTACGGACACAAAGGTGGTTAAAAGTCCTTGTGTGGTCCATGATCATGGTGTTTAAAAGTCCATGGCCAAGGTGTTTAAAAGTCCTTGGGGTCAAGGTGTTTAAAAGTCCTTGACAAAGATGTTGATCTTGTTCATCAAAAATGGAATTTGTCACTTGTGCCAATATGACATGGAAAGTGTGTAAGAAGCATGTGATGCTTGGTTTGATTATGTTATAAGCATGTGGTTACATGGTTTTAAGAATGCTTTGAACTTATGCATGGATTGATTTAAAGCATGTTTCGTAAATGGTTTTAAATGCGTTATTGAATTGTTTTAAATGAGCATGCCTCACTAAGCTTTTGCTTACGCTCTCTACGTTTTCTTAATTCAATAATGCAGAGAATTAGAGTATCTTGTGGGCTGCAAGGGAGGGCAAGCAATCAAGTTCTACTTAAGCTCAATGTATGAGGTTTTACAAGAACTTTTAGCTTTTTGGTTGATTTGGCAATGGGGGACCAATGTATATGTTTTGGGAGGTGTTTAAAACTCCCTAAGTCTGTTAAATGTTGTTGAGAATGTTGGTTTTTGATTTGGAACCTTATATGCTTGTTTTGCAAGTTTGGAGTTGAATGGATAGCTTAACTAGGAAGCATGCCATATAAATTGGGGTTTTTCTTATGTGATGTTAATGTGTTAAATTGATGATGCAATTGAGGTCCTTGCATGTTGGTTGACTTTGTGTAATGGTTTGGTGATGTTAATTTGATGTTTGAAGCATGTTTGATGCTGTTTTGGAGTTGTCTGCAGACAGGGGTATCGATACTTGGGCTTGGGGTATCGATACACCTGAGCCAAATTTGCAAGTTTCAGGCCAGGGGTATCGATACCTGATGAACAGGTATCGATACCATATGAATGGAGTATCGATACTAGGGGGAGGGTATCGATACCCTTGCTTGAATTTGGTTACTGCCTTCCCCGAGTATCGATACGACACGTGGCGTATCGATACCGGACCGTTAAAATCAGTTAAAAGAATCTTTGAATGTTTTGTTTTGTTTACGTTTTGGTCCTGAATCTTGTATGATCAATTGTATGAGCTGTGGATGTCCTTTTGAGCTGAAATTTCACAGAGATGCATGTAACCTGACTAATTTCAAGTTGGTAACCTTAATTTGGGTTAAGTCCTTTAATTTATCAGAAATTACAATTTGGTCCCTAAAGTTGTAATTTGTTCAATTGGGTCCTTGTTTGATCTCTGATGGATGTAATCTTTTAACATGTTGTTTGTATGGTCACACATAGGAGTAATGTGCATCTAGATAAGATTAAAAAGAAAAAAAAAGGGTCGTTAATCAAGGTTGACTTTTGGGTTGACTTTGGTTTTCCCCGTGTAATCTCCGTAGTTCGGGTCGGGCGTCTAGGCCGGGCTACGGGGGTTACATCTTAACCCAAATTAAAGTTACCGATATGAAATTAGTCAGGTTTCATGCTTCACTGCCAAATTTCAGCTCAAACGGACATCCTAAACTCATACAATTGCATAAACAAGTTTTAGGACCAAAACGCAAACATGCCAAAACATAAAACCATCTATTTCAGTGCCCAACGGTCGAGTGTTTCGGAACAAGGAGGACCCGTTCCGAAACGCGGGACCGTTCCGAAACTAGTACCGAAACATGGCCTGGCAGTGGCCAAACCGTTCCGGAACAGTGCCTCCCGTTTCGGAACGCCCAGGCCATTTCAGGCCCCTGTTCCGATACGGTAGCACCTGTTCCGAAACAGGTTGCCCATATTGCAGAAAAATTGCTGGTTTATCATGCAATTGACCTATCAAATATGCTCCAAATGCCACCAAACTTTACCAGCAAGTCATTCAACATGCAATGAACATAATTGCATCAACCAATCATCAACATGGCATCAATTAAGAAAAGCCCCAATTCTATAGGCATGCTTCCTACTTAGCAAACCATTCAAGCATAAAATCACCCAACAACCACATAGAGGCCAAATTACAAGTACCAACATTATCAACATCATAAATCCAACCTAGGGAGTCCAAAACATCTCCCAAATCAACAACATAGGTTCCCCATTGCCAAATGCCAAAAGCTAATAGTGTTTAAGAAACCATCACCATACTTGAGCTTAGTTCACCACTTGGATTCTTCACCACCTTGCTGCCCTCAATGCACTTTAATGCTCTGCATTATTGGTTTAAGAAAAGAGAGAGCGTAAGCAATAGCTTAGTGAGGAATGCTCATTAAAACCACACAATAATGCATTTACAAAACACATTTAAAACCTTAAATCCAAATCATCAATTGCACATGCTCATAAGCAATTTAAACAAGCAACTCATGATTCAAGTTCATAACATGACATATTGGCAACAAGTGATACATTTCACATAAGATTCACACATGGACATTTAAACACCATTGTGATCTTACAATAACCAAGGATCACACATGGACTTTTAAACACCATTGTGTCCTTAATCCCATGGACTTTTAAACACCATGGCAAGGACCACACAAGGACTTTTAAACACCTTTGTGTCCTTAACAAGAATCATCCAAGGACTTTTAAACACCTTGATGTTCTTAAATAACAAGGCTTCCACAAGGAATTTTAACCACCTTTGTAACCTTAACCAAGAGCTAACCATGGACTTTTAAACACCATGTTGCTCTTAAAATTCACAAGACTAATCCAAGGAATTTTAACCACCTTGATGATCTTAACCAAGAACCAACCATGGACTTTTAACCACCATGTTGTTCTTAAATAAACAAGGCTCACAAAAGGGCTTTTAAACACCTTTGTGACCTTAACATCACTTGCCAATATGCATCACTAATCAACAATAATCCACTGTTTTAAAGCATTTATTCAAGCCATAAACATCATGCATCTTTAAGCATCAAACCACATTAAAACAATGTTCAAAAACAAGGATCTCTTACCTTGAGCATCCTTCAACACATGGCTTATAATCTCAGCAACTAACATGCTAAATCATGCTTTCAAAACAGAATTTAAAACATGCAAACAACCACATTGCATACAACCAAATCCGTGGTTCATCAACAAGAGAGTTTTTCCGAAAACTTACTCTTGAGCTTAGCTAAGTTGCTTAGACTTAAACTAAGCTCCCAAACCTTCAAAACAATGGTTTCAAAGCTAGAAACCAAAATCCACTCATCGATTCCGTTTCGCCTCTTGCCGAAACACCAATCAAGCTTCCGAATCACCACCACTTGAATCCAAAGATGACTCCCCTGTTTTTAACACATCAAAGCAAAGGATTAATGCATCATCATGTATTAATATCTTCAATGAAAGCACCTAAACTCGCAATTCTCATCCAAACTCCATTTTCGGCTACCAAACACAACCGAAAATGCATCCAAACAACTCCACAACACTACCCAGCCAAGATCCATCAAAACTAAACATTCCTAAACATCAATTAACATCCAAAATGGATCTCAACACATCCTTATACCTCCAGCTATAACAAATCACCAAGATCACTCCAAAAACCATAAAAAACACAAGCTAAACTTAGGAAATTCAACCTATCCGGGATTGCATTAATTAAACCTCAACTTCTAATCAATTTAGCATTCATTTAACATCAAAAACACACCTCAAATCCCTGCTTAAACAAATCATACGAATTTTCATCAAAAACAAGCAAATCTTGCATTTAAAAGCCAAGATTAAGGATACAACTATAAAACCTTTTATAAATCATCAATTAAGGATTGAGAACTTGGGAATTTCAGTAAAGAACTGAGAGTTTAGAGGAGAAGGACATTCTTACCTCCAAACTTGAGTTTTCTCCCTTTTTGGAACCAAAATCTTGAAAATCCAATTAGCAAATGGTGAGGTTTTGTTGATGAGATGATTAGCAAACAAAAGAGAATTGAAAAGAGATATTTAGGTAGCAAAATCAGAAGAAAAAGCTCTAGATAAAGATGTTTGGCTTGAGAGAAAATGAGAGAAAAGGAAAAATGGAAAATATGGAAAGTTAGTTGGAAATGACAAAATATCTTCCCTCCACTTTTATTTTATTTAAAAACCTTTAATAAATCATTTAATATCTTAGAAAAATCTGGAGAAACTCCCATTGGGTAAATAGCTCCTTAAAGATTCAAAGTTTCAATCCCTTTTAAAACAGCCACGCAATTTTCAAAAATTACATTTTGGTCACTAGCCAAAATGTCACCCTTCCAAACCTCATTTTGTAAAATTGATTTCCCAGTTCACTTATATATATTAAAAGAGGATTTTAGGACATTTTTCCATATTTTTAATGCAACCCAAACTAGGCTTTCCTAATTTCACCTTTTTATATTCGAACCGCACCTTGACCGAACCGGTCCAAGCTCAAAACTTCTAAGCCCAAAACCGGGGCGTTACATTGGTAATCACTCTTCTATTTACATTGAAAATTTTTTGTATGTCAACGGTCTTAAACATAATTTGTTGAGCATTAGTCAATTATGTGATAGGGGTTTTAATGTTTTATTTGATAAAAGTGGTTGCAAAATTGTAAACATTAAAACAAATCAAATAATGCTCATAGGACATAGAATAGGCAATATTTACATGGTGCATTTAGATGACATTCATTCATCCCATACATGCTTAGTTGCACATGATGAACATGACTCATGGCTTTGGCATAGAAAATTAGGACATGCTAGCGTGAGTGTCTTAGAGAAATTAATTTCCCTTAATCTAGTTAGAGGTTTACCCAAACTTAAATTTTCAAATGATAAAATTTGTGATGCATGTTCAAAGGGTAAACAACATAAAAGTTCTTTTAAATCCATAAATGATGTCTCTACTAGTAGATGTTTACAATTGATTCATATGGATCTTCTTGGGCCAATTAGAACAATGAGCTTGGGTGGAAAATCATATGCTTTTGTGCTTGTAGATGACTATTCTAGGTATACTTGGGTTCTATTCTTAAGTACAAAGGATGAGGCTTTAGAAAAATTCATCACATTTTCTAAAATAACTCAAAATGATCTTGAACTTAAAATTTCTCACATTAGAAGTGATCATGGAACCGAATTTCAAAATCTAGGTTTCAATGAGTTTTTAAATGAAAATGGGATTAGCCACAATTTTTCCGCACCTCGCACTCCTCAACAAAATGGGGTAGTTGAGAGGAAAAATCGAACTTTAGAAGAAATGGCTAGAACCATGCTTTTTGAAAAAAATTTACCTAAATATTTTTGGGCGGAAGCCACAAATACCGCTTGCTATATAATAAATCGAGTAATGATTAGGCCAATTTTGAAGAAAACACCTTATGAGATTTTAAAATCTAAGAAGCCTAACATTAGCTATTTTCACCCTTTTGGTTGCAAGTGTTTTGTTTTAAATAATGGTAAAGAAAACTTAGGTAAATTTGATGCCTAAAGCGATGAAGCTATTTTCTTAGGGTATTCTTTAAATTCTAAAGCCTATCGTATATTTAATAAAAGAACTCTAGTTGTTGAAGAGTCAATACATGTTGTTTTCGATGATAACCTCCTTCCGAGGAAGGAATCTTGTGATGATGATGATGTAGGAATCATTGATGCCATTGATGGAGGACAAACGTCAAGGGTGGATGAGATTCCAACCAAAGAAGAGGATTCACAAGATCCACCTCTTGAAGCCTTGAAAGACTTGGCTCTTGAGGAAAAGGAGGTGTCTTATCCAAGGGAGTTAAACTATGTCAAAGGTGGTGAAATCTTGGGTGATCCATCCAAGGGGGTAACTACTAGATCCTCTCTCAAATTAATGAATCATGTTGCATTTCTTTCATGCATTGAGCCTAAAAATATTAAAGAAGCTTTAAAAGATGATTTTTGGATTTTGGCCATGCAAGAGGAATTAAATCAATTTTAGAGAAGTAGAGTTTGGACATTAGTTGAAAGGCCTAATAATCAATCTACTATAGGTACAAAATGGGTTTTTAGGAACAAATTAGATGAAAGTGGTAATATAGTGAGAAACAAGGCTAGGCTTGTTGCTCAAGTCTATACACAAGAAGAGGGAATTGATTTTGATGAGACTTATGCACCCGTAGCTAGGATGGAAGCTATTAGGATGTTACTTGCATTTGCATGTTATCATGATTTCAAGTTTTTTCAAATGGATGTGAAAAGTGCCTTTTTAAATGGTTTTATAAATGAAGAGGTATATGTTGAACAACCACCGGGTTTTGAGGATTCAAAATTTCCAAACCATGTGTTTAAACTTACAAAAGCTCTCTATGGTTTAAAACAAGCTCCTAGAGCTTGGTATGAGAGACTTTCAAATTTCTTAATTGAAAAGGGTTTTGAAAAAGGAAAGGTGGATACAACACTCTTCATAAAAAGATATAACAATGACATCTTAGTAGTTCAAATTTATGTTGATGATATCATTTTTGGTTCTACTAATGAGTGTTATTGTAAGGAGTTTTCTAAGCTAATGCAAGGTGAGTTCGTGATGAGCATGATGGGGGAGCTCTCATTCTTTTTGGGACTCCAAATCAAGCAAAGGAAGGATGACACCTTCATAAATCAAGCTAAGTACGTGAATGATATGCTCAAGAAGTTTGGCTTGGAGAATGCAAAACCTCAAGCCACTCCTATGAGTTCGTCCATAAAGCTTGACAAAGATGAAGGAGGTAAGTGTGTTGATTCTAAGCTTTATAGATCCATGATAGGTTCTTTGCTTTACCTTACCGCAAGTAGACTGGATATTATGTTTAGTGTTTGCTTGTGTGCTAGGTTTCAAGCTAGTCCTAGAGAATCACACTTATTTGCCAATAAGAGAATTTTTAGATACCTTAGAGACACACCTACTTTAGGCCTTTGGTATCCTAAGGATTCTACCTTTAGCCTTCATGCTTTCTCGGATGCGGATTATGGGGGATGTAAGATAGATAGGAAAAGTACTTCCGGGACATGCCAATTCTTAGGTAGTATGCACGTATCTTGGTTCTCTAAGAAACAAAATAGTGTAGCCTTATCTACCACTGAAGCAGAGTACATATCCTTAGGGAGTTGTTGTGCTCAAGTCCTTTGGATGAAGCAACAACTCTTAGATTATGGTGTTAAAATAGAAACCATACCCCTTAGGTGTGACAACACTAGTGCTATTTGTCTCACTAAGAATCCCATCCAACACTCTAGAACTAAACACATAGAAATTAGACATCATTTCATTAGAGATCATGTTTTGAAAAATGATGTTGTTATAGAGTTTGTTGACACCTTGAACCAATTAGCGGACATATTTACAAAACCTTTAGATAAAGAGCGCTTTTGGACCCTTAGGAGAGAGTTAGGTTTAACTAGCCTTTCTTGACACTTTTTTTGGTCCCAAAATGTCAAAATTTGCTTGAAATTGATTGTGATTCATGCTTGTGTTAATTTTTTCCTTCTTGCTTCTATGCATGTTGCTAGGGGGAGTACATATTAAGTTTAGCCATTAAAACTTGTTCATATGACATGTACATGCATTTAGGGACGTTTCAAATTGGATTTTTGCACTTAAATCTGTCAAAACTACAGAAACTGGCAATGGTGTATCGATACGGCTCAGGCGTATCGATACGGGTTGATTTCTGGAAATTTTGGATGATGAACAAGTATTGATACGACCCCTCGTATCGATACGGTACAAGTCAAGGGAAATAGTCAAAGCCAAGCGTACCGATACGGATCCCGTATCGATACGGTAGTAACGACAAATATAAAATTACGGTAGTATCGATACGGATCCCGTACCGATACGGATCCCTTTTCTCTCCACAAACCCTAGCCGCAAAAACCTATATAAACCCCCTCAATACTTCAAATTTTACCATCAATCTTCAAAACCCCTTGAGGGTTTTTGCTCTACAAATCAAGGCAAACCTTGGGCATCAAATCTTGTGCATTCACATCCCCTCCTTCATCCATTCTAAGATTCAAGGTATAAAAAATTTCTCTTTTTCTTTTTCTTTAATTTTTCATTTGCTTTTAATTGATGTTTCAACTGAATTTTTGTACAAATCTTGTTTAATTGTCATGGGTTTCACCTTTTTTCACAAAATTTTTTCAAAAATCAAAATTTTTTATTCGAATATATTTTATATTCGATATTTTTTTCTTATTTTTTTTCTTTGTTTTGTGAATATCTCTTTAATTTTAAAATTCTTTCTAACAAATTACCTTGAATTATTAGAATTTATTGGATCAAATAGGATGTTAATTGCATACATATTCGAATCCTTTTTGATGATTTTTCAGGATTATGGCACCGAAAAAGGGAACTAAGCGTCTTCGCTCTTCTTCCAATCCTAACGAGGATGACGGGGGTAATCCTACACCTAACCTTCCTTATATCATCCAATTAAGTTTTCCCGAACCACTTGATAGAGAACGCTATAAACTTTTTCAAGGAATGAACCTTAGGGAAGAACGAGTTGTGTCTATTCCTTTTTTAAATTCTGCTCGTTTCAAGTTTCAATACTTACATTTGATTAAGCAATGGAAATTCTTAACCTTTTTGAATATTCTTCCTATCCTATATAGGAACCTAGTCATTGTGTTCTTTTCTAATGCTGTATGTATACATGATGAACCTAGGGAGAATGTCATTGCCATTGAATCTTCCATTATGGGCAAACGTTTTCAAATTGATCAAAAAGTTTTATGCAATGTCTTTGGTTTTGAAGATGTTGGTATTGATGATGAACATTCTTTGGGTACGGGTTATTTAGGTCCCGCAAAAGTGTTAAATGCTCATGACTGTATCCTTCACCTTCTTGTTTCTTGGTTTCTTCGTCCATCGGGTGGGAAATATTCAACTGTTCGTCAAACGGATGATTTTTGGCTTAAGTGTTTTAGAGAAGGTAAACGTCCAAATTTGTGTCAAATCATGTTTGCCGACCTTGTCTACTTAGTTCAACATCGTCACACCAAACTAGTCTCATCCTTTTACTACTCTACAGCTTTGAGTTGTCTATTTCATTCCCTTGGCATCGATTGTTCACATGATTTTCCCGAAACCCTTGGCCTACCTATTGATGAGCGTTCCCTAGCTCGTTCCGGTTATACTTATGTTGATAATGAGTGGGCTCGCGCTCCTCAAGATCCTCCGCCCGTTGATCCGGTCGGTTCCTCTCGTGCTTCTTCGAGTTCTCATCGTGCTCCTCTTGATTCCTCCTCCATGAATACTCTCATGACCTTCCTCAATGAGAAGTTCACCGCGATGGATACCCGTTTCACATCCTTAGAGGATCGCATCCAAGGCATGGATAAGAAGATAGATACCATGGTCGCTCGCCAAGACTCCATGGACATCTCTCTTACCGCCTTCCATGGTGCTTGGATCAATCACACTCGAAGGAATCAACCCTCTCAAGAAGATGATGAAGAAGATGACGAGGAAGATCATGATGACGAAGGGGACGAGTAGATCATGCATCTCATCTTAGGCCATTTAGTCTTTCATTATTGTTATGGCACTTTTATTTTTTTTTTTGGATTTGAAGTTTATGCCTATTATCTATGTTTTTAGGATTTTAAGAGTTTGGATTATTATGGTTGCTTTGATCTTTATGCATTCGAACCTTTATGCTTATTTTGAAGTTTATGAATTTGAACTATTTGCTTGCTTTTAGCTTAATGAATTATTGTTACTATTATCCTTTTATTCTATTTTGATCTAACAAAAAGGGGGAGAAGGATCATAGAGTCAAAATATTTTTGTTTTGAAAATCTATCTTAAAGTAAGGGGGAGAAAGCTTTTCAAAGTTTCAAAAACTTAAAGAAAGCTTTTCAAAGTTTCAAAAACTTAAAAATTTATTTATGGTTTTGTTATATCAAAAAGGGGGAGATTGTAAAACCGAAATTGATTTTGATATAACACATAAACTTAAGGACCAATTTGCAAAACAATAAATTTTTAAGTACTCTTTAAAGTCTCACAATTGACAAGTGTTTTTAAACAAAACAATAATTAAAGACCTGTTCTTAAATCGTATATATTTTTCAAAGTCATTTTCTATGTTTTCCAAACATAAGTATGCAAAAAGGCCCAGGAGTATCGATACCCATAGCGTATCGATACCCTATTTAGTCACTGTAATGTTATTGAACATACCATACCGATACGCACTGAAACCGTATCGATACGATATGCATCTGGGCAATTGTTTTCATGAACACGTACCGATACGCATGGTAACCGTATCGATACGCTAAGCATATCTTTGAAAAATCCGGGCATTTAATTATATGACCGTTACTTGTCAGTTGGTTGGTTTCCCAATTTTCAAAAGGTAGTTATACCGTACCGAAACGCTTGGTATGCGTATTGATACACTTTTCATACAAACAAAGCATGGGATTCCAGTAACTTTGGACCGTATCGATACGGCGTCCGTATCGATACGCCTCTTAAAACCGTACTGATACGCCTTCTAAGCGTATCGATACGCTCTGTTATCAGGCACAACGGCTCTTTCCTCTTTGATGCAGGTATCAATACGCCCTTCCCGAGTACCGATACGGTAGGCTGCAGAGCTACATTTAATGCGGGAAAAATGTCCACAACGGCTCTATTGATGATCCCAACTACCCAAACGGCTAGAAATCAATGCAAGGGTATAAAAACAAGCTTCATTTGACCAAGCAACAACGATTGAACATTCAAGCATCATCAAAGCAAAAAATCCAAACCCTTGAGCTATTCAAAGTCATATTCTTGTACTCAACTCTTTGTTTTTCAATTTGTCAAATTGTATTGTGAGTTTGGGTTTGTTCAAATTGTAATTGGGTAGACAAATATCCTTTGAGAGGAAACATTTGAGTTTACCAAAATTCTTTCTTTGTATTTGAGTGGATTAAGCTTTGGGTATAAAGCTTAATCGAAATTGTAAGGTTTCCTCCTCATCCAAGAAATGGGGACGAATTCAATTAGTGAATTGTTTGAAAATCCTTAGTGGGAGCTAAGGTAGTGGATGTAGAGTTCATTTGGAGAACTTGAACCACTATAACCCCTTGTGTCATTTTTATTTCCAATCTTTCTCTTCACCAAAATTTTAATTGCCAATTCACCCCCCTCTTGGCCATTTGCAAGTGTTCGATCAACTCAACACTACCCTGCTAAAATTGGGAAGAAGGAAAACAAGGAGCGATAAGTACAAAATTGTACTTAGCGAGGTAATGCTAAAGCTAATTCATTCTTGAATTTTATATGTGATCAAACATTAAGTTCACTTAGCTAGGGTTGATAGAATAAAATTAACACCTAACTAAGCTTAGCAAAACAAAACACAAGTGACTTCATACACCACGTATACATATTCATAGCACCATATGCGAACACATTCTCATTAACTTTGATCTATCATCATGCTTCATTTTCGATTCAGCCAAAACATATAACAATTCAGTTTCCATCATGCTTAATCTCACGCTTCATAGTCGAAATAGTCACAAAATCATATCAATTTTAACATTGCATTATCAACAGTCATGAGAAAAATCACCAGTATAAATTTAAGCATGTCATTCGAATGCGTCACCAACCATTATCTATGAGTCAAAATTATCAAACATATCACATTTCCTTTTTCGTTTCATTTAAAAGGGGTCATTGCCCACATTGCTTATGTTCGAACATTGCAAGCATCTCATATGCAATTTATCACATTCCAAAGGACCAATGTCCACAAAGTTCATCATCATATACATCTCACGTCATGCCAAATTCAATTATCAATCCATTTATCCACTTCATAAGCTTCTCATAATTATATACTTCAATTTAATTTAGTTAAATTACCCTAGGTAGAGTAGACGAATCAGATAATCAAGTCATCAAGAGGGTACCAAGTACCAAACAATGGTTGCCTAAGCAACAAGTCAATGGATGCTCAATAGCATCAATGTGTCTTGAACATCAAGCAAGATCACATTCAATCATCAAGTCGGGGAGTACCCAAGGTACTAAACAATGGTTTCATTAAGCAACAAGTCAATGGTTGCACAAGGCAACAAACAAGAGAGCTCGAACTCTAGGCATGCCATACTATCTAAGACCTCTAATCGACTGAGGGTTTATTATTCTTGTTAATTTATCATTCATATTTAATTTAGCACGTAGATAATATATAATTTGATTTGCATGCTCATTCTATCATTTTATTGCTCCAAATCACATAAATCATGCTGATTAATTTCACGCCACATTCGCATAGCATCAAGCATACATGGGTAGCAACATCACATGAATTTACATGTATTTTTATCATGGCAAAAATATCATATAAGGGCAGTCCACATATTCATACATTCAAGCATTAACAAGATACAATTCATGCATATACAACATAACAAATAGATCACATAAGTCAGTCCACATTTTCATGCATTCAAGCATTCACAAGATCCAATTCATTCATATACAACATAACAAATAAATCACATAAGGCAGTTCACATATCCATGCATTCAAGCATTCACAAGATCCAATTCATGCATATACAACATAACAAATAAATCACGTAAGGCAATCCACATACCCATGTATTCAAGCATTCACAAGATCCAATTCATGCATATACAACATAACAAATAAATCACATAAGGCAGTCCACATATTCATGCATCCATTTTCCTTTAATCTCCTTCCCTTACTAAACATATTACCAATCATAATTTAAGTCAAATTTCATGCATAAAATCATAAATTACATCAATAAACAAGGTGGTTAGGACACTAGTCCCAACCCTAATACAAATTACACTCACAAACTCCTTAAGCTTGGTCTTTGATTAGCATGCCCTTGTTCCTTCCCCTTGATTGATCGATCCTAGCTTCCTCCAAAGACTCTTCACAATTTTAATCTTAACACACAACACAAAATGAATACAAACTATATCAGAGAGCAATTCCATTACATTCACTCCTTTAACACAATTATAAACATCATTTCTCAAATTTGTTTTTATATTGAATTAGTTGGAGGACCAGTTAGTATTTTGATCATAACTTCTTAATTACTAAGCCAAAATTCACTTATTATACACCATTAGAAAGGTATTAAACTCATATATTTTAACCATTTAAACCTCATATTTGTATCTATTCTGAGTTAATACAGTTTTTTACTTGAATATGTCCCTTTCGATAAATCTGGACAGCTTGTACTGCCCAACTTCTTTAATCCATATCTTTCAATTTACATACTGGAATCCAATTCCGTTTTCTCTCAATGTTTCTAGGCATATCAAAGTTTGTTCCATAAAATTTTCAATTCAAAATGCTCTAAATCCTATTTTTGGTGAATCTTCAAAGTTACAACTTATGGTTTGCATTTTCTGGACATCTTACTCATTTGTCACATTTAATTTAGAATTCAACTTGATTACCTTAGTCTAATTCTAAATTCAGTTAATACATGATTTGTACTATCTTTTTCCAACATTTTTTAGTCCATACTAATTTTATTATCAAAAGACAAGTCCTCAATTTCACTATTTTTCCAGATCAACCCTATTCTTATGTTTCGAGTACTAACTTCCTAAATTCACCAATTTATGCCATTTCTACTTCAATTCAGAATCTCTTTTCATTCTTACATAATTCCCTGATTCTAATTTCTGAGTTAAGTGTCACATTTCATATAATTCAAGTCCTTGTAATTAATGATTTTATTCAAAACAATCCCTAATTCCATTATTTTCGAATACATGTCCAATGTTGGTTTTAATCAAAATTTCCTCATTCTAATTCATTTTTCCAGCAATCCAAGACTAGTTCCTTATAAAATTTTCATTTCTCTACAACTTTGTCCTAATAGGAATTTTCCAGTTTTGTCCCTAACTATCTCAAATTTTCATTTAATCATGAATTTCTATTCTTTCCCTAAAAAGTCCTCTTTTAATCAATTCACCATTTCACCAATAATTATTCAAAAACTTCATTAGCTCAACTCATCATAATCACCAAGACTCTAACAATTTCATGTTTAAATCAATTTTAAATTTTCATGCATGGTTTTTGCACTTATTCGAACAACTAAAAGAAGGAATGGAAACTTACATCTTTGAATTGCTAGCTCTAGTTAACTCTTCTTATTCCTAGCTTAAATCCTTCAACATGCAAACCATTTCCTTCTCCATTTGAGCTCAAATTTTAAGATTTTGCAATCTTTTCTCTCCTCCCTTCTCTCTCAAGTTACACGGCACAAAGAATAGAAAATGACAGAGAGAAACACTTTCCTTAATTTGGGAGATTTGGTAGGATTTAATTTTACTTAGTTGCCCTTCATGACATAACTAATGTAAACTTTTTACTATGGGCGGCCCAAGGAATAACAAATTTTATCATGCAATTTGTAAGTTTTATTTTTTCTTTAATTTAGTCATCAATTTCTTTTACAAACTTTTTCTTTCTTTCATTTTGATCCGATTTCCACTAGGGAAATGTATCCCCTCTAATTAATTTTAATTCTCTCACCTTAGTACCCTAATCAAGTTACTATTAATTTACATCCAACTAAATTATCAACTCGGCTCAATTCCTTAATTCGAAAGCCTAATTCTCTTTAATTCGAGTTGGTGCCATAATTGCCCAATTAAAGGAAATTCAAGGACTAAATTGAAATACTTACTTAATTATGGACCTAATTGTTTTTAAAGAATAATTTAATAGTTTAATTCGAATGATTTAATTCTAGGACGGAAAAGTGGATGTTACAATTCCCTCCTCGTTAAAAAAAAGAATTCGTCCTCAAATTCTTACCTGAACCGAATAAATGAGGATATTGTTTCCGCATCGTACCCTCAGGTTCCCACGTTGCTTCTTTAATGTGATGATTCTTCTAGAGAATTTTAACAAGAGGGACATTCTTATTACGAAGCCTTTTAACTTCCCGATCAAGAATCTGAATAGGTTCCTCTTCATAAGAGAGGTCGGGATTGATTTAACTTCTTCTGGTTCGAGAATGTGAGACAGATCAGATCAATAACGTCTGAACATAGATACATGAAAGACATTATGAATCTTATCGAATTCAGGAGGAAGTGCGAGTCGATAAGCTACAAGACTAATTCTCTCAATTACTTCGAACGGCCCAATGAAACGAGGACTAAGCTTTCCCTTTTTGCCGAAACAGAAAACTTTCTTCCACAGAGAAACTTTGAGAAACACTTTATCCCCGATCCCATATTGAATGTCCCTACGCTTCATATCAACGTATGACTTTTGCCTATCAAAAGCTTGTTTCAACCGGGAATGAATAATTTGAACCTGTTCATCAGTTTCCTGAAGCAGTTGAGGTCATAATACTTTATTATCTCCGAGTTGAGACCAACACAAAGGCGTTCGACATTTTCTTCCATACAGTGCTTCAAAAGAAGCCATCTGAATAGAAGACTGATAGCTATTGTTATAAGCGAACTCTATTAACGACAACGTCTTTTCCCAGTTCTTACCGAAATCGATAATGCAAGCTCTAAGCATATATTCAAGAATTTGAATTACTCGTTCGGATTGTCCATCGCTTTGGGGATGAAAAGCTACGCTAATATTCAGTTTAGTTCCAAGAGCCTTGTGTAGCGTTTTCCAGAATTGAGCTGTAAATCGAGGATCTCGATCTGAAACTATAGAAGTTGGGACTCCGTGTAAACGGATAACTTCCCGAATATACAAATCTTCCAAGGCCTCAAGACTAAAATTCATTCGCTCCAGAATGAAATGTGCTGACTTTGTGAAACGATTAACGATCGCCCAAATAGCATCAAACTTTCTTGGAGAGCAAGGAAGACCGGTCACGAAATCCATTGTAATCCGTTCCCATTTCCATTGCGAAAATTCAAGACGTTGAAGTAATCCAGTAGGAGCATGATGTTCGGCTTTGACCCATTGACAGTTCAGACATCTCGATACAAAGTCATTGACAGCCAATTTCATTCCAGACCACCAATACAAGGGCTTGAGATCCTTGTACATCTTAACAGATCCTGGGTGGATTGAAAAAGAACTTTGATGTACTTCTTGCAGAATCTAATCTTGCAATTCCTTGTTATTAGGCACACAAATCCGGTCTTTGAAATATAGAAGATCGTTTTACTTGATAGAAAAGTCAAGATTAGACTCAAGCTTAGACAAGATTTTCTGAACTTCCGGATCAAGTTTTTGGAGATCTTTGATTCTAGAAATCAGAATAGAATGAACCCGAAGTTCGTTCTGATAATTCTGAGCTTTATATAGTCAGAATTGAGCATTGATGGCCAGAGAAGCTACGAATAAACAAATAAAATACATTACTTGGAAAGCAAGGTATTGTTCGAATGATTTAGTGAATTTTCAAGATGGAGTATTTTTGAATTTGAGAATTTCAAAAGACTTATCGAGGTTCGGTTTCTGACTCAAAGCATCGGCAACCACGTTGGCCTTTCCAGGATGATAGTCGATGGTCAGATCATAATCTTTGAGTAATTCCAACCATCTTCTTTGTCTAATATTTAGCTCTTTCTGAGTCAGCAAGTACTTCAGACTTTTGTGATCGGTGAATAGCTTACACTTCTCACCGTACAGATAATGCCGCTAGATTTTAAGCGCAAACATAATGGCTGCTAATTCAAGATCATGAGTTGGATAATTCATCTCGTGAGGCCTAAGTTGTCGAGAAGCGTATGCAATCACATTACCTTCCTGCATCAGAACGCATCCAAGGCCGGAATGTGACGCATCACTATAAACAACAAATTCTTTTCCTGATTCCGGCTGAATAAGAACAGGGGCACAAGTCAAAGCTTGTTTAAGCTGATCAAAACTTCTTTGTTGTCCTTCAGACCACTTAAACGATTCATTCTTTCTAATCAATTTGGTTAGTGGTGTAGCAATTACCGAAAATCCTTTCACAGATCTCCGATAATACCCAGCTAAACTAAGGAAACTTCGGACCTCGCTTACATTGCTCAGAGGTCGCCAATCAAGAATTTTCTTAGAATCAACCTTGATTCCTTCGGCTGAAATAACATGTCTGAGGAATGACACTTCTGATAGCCAAAATTCACACTTAGTGAACTTAGCAAACAACTGATGTTCTCGGAGTGTCTGGAGTACAATCCGAAGATGTTGAGCATGTTCTTCCTTGTTACGAGAGTACATCAAAATATCATCAATGAAAATGACAACAAACTTGTGAAGATAAGGCTTGAACACTCGATTCATCATATCCATGAACGCAACAGGGGCATTCGTTAACCCGAATGGAATCACCAAAAATTCGTAATGACCATAACGAGTTCTAAAAGCAGTTTTGGGTATATCTTCATCTTTCACTCTCATTTGATAATAACCGGAACAAAGGTCAATTTTAGAAAAGACACCAGCACCCTTTAGCTGATCAAACAAATCTTCAATTCGGGGCAATGGACACTTGTTCTTGATAGTTACTCTGTTCAGTTGTTGGAAATCAATGCAAAGTCGTATCATCCCGTCTTTCTTTTTCACAAATAAAACCGGAGCACCCCAGGGAGAAGTGCTGGGTCGAATGAAACCCTTATCTTCTAATTCCTGAATCTGCTTCTTTAATTGTTACAATTCAATAGGTGTCATACGATAGGGCGTAATGGACACCGAATTTGTTCCAGGCTGAACTTCAATTTTGAACTCAACTTCTCGAATCGGAGGGAGTTCCTCAGGAAAAACATCAACAAATTCAAATACGACAGGCATTTCAGTTAAACCAAAATCTAATTCATCTTGTAAATCCATAGCAGGAAAAAGAGATTTCGATTTCTTGTCAATTAGCAAAATCGACTCTTTCCCTAAACCCCTTAAGTACATTCTTTTATTCTGACAATCAATCAAGGCTTCATGTCTACCCAACCAGTCTAAACCTAATACTAGGTCAAACTCACATTTAGGTAGAACATACAGGTCACAGGGAAAAGTTACATTTCGAATAGATACAAGGCTATCCTTACAGATCAAGTTGATAGGTAAGTCACCTGCTATATACAAGGCTATCCTTACAGATCAAGTTGATCGGTAAGTCACCTCATATATGGTTTGAGACAATTAACCCAGTTTTAACAATTAACCCAGTTTTACAGATCAACTTGTAAATCAAGTAAGAACATACAAAAGAATGAGTTGATCAAGAATCAATTAAAGCATAGACAAGAGTAAGGTTCAGTTCAACCGTACCCGCGATAACATCCGGAGATTCTTCCTCATCCTTGCCACGTATGTGATAAACTCGAGCTGGAGCTCATGATTCCTGATGAGTGATGGCTTTCGATTGATTGCTTCTGCCCCTACCCTGATTCCCAGACTGTGTTTGTCTAGTGTTCTTTTTCCGATTGGATTGCACATGACTCGGATTAGCAGTGTTTTGAGCAGGAGCTAGATTCGGTCATTTCGGGCAGTCTATGATGTAGTGGTCATTTCCACCACAAGAAAAAACATAAGTTGGCCTGCTTTCAGCACTGATTGAAATGGGGTTTCTAAAAATGCTGACAGACTGTAGCCCTTTCTGTATTTCCCGTGCTATTAACAGATATAACCGGGACAACAAGTCTATTCACTGACTGAGGCTTCAGTGTAAAATTGCTACAAGGAGCTGGATTATACGAAGAAGACCCTTCTTTCTAGCTTTTAGACTTCTTTGAATTCCAGTGAGACTTGTCATCACCCTTGCGCTTCTTATCATGTCGGTAACCGCTTTTTTGCTTTTCTGCGGCCCGAAACTTGGAATCTGTAGCGATAGCTCGGTTCACCAGGGTTTGGAAGTCCGTGATATCCAGAGCGGTAAACATCAGACTCAGCTCATCATTAAGACCGTCAATGAACATACAACACTTTTCCTTTTCTGTCTTGTTGTACTCAGAACCGTACTTGCAATACTTATAGAAATCTGCCACATACTACTCTATTGGTCGGCCCGCTTGCTTCATATACAAGAAATGTTTTCTTCGATCGACCAAGTATTGTTCATTGATATATTTCTTCTTGAATTCTTCTACAAAGAATTTCCAGTTCACAGATTCCGCTGGAGCAGTTAGTGTCATAGTCTCCCACCAGCTCCAAGCTTCATCAGCAAGTAAGGCAACAACGCATTCAAGCTTATGCTCATCTGAGCACTGAAGTTGCTTAGTCAATATCTGAGTAGTTCTCTCTAACCAATACTCAGCTTCTTTCGATTTCTCTTCACTAGTACCAGCGAATGTGTAGGCTCGGTGCTGAGCAAGCTTTTCGATAGGAGCTCTGCTAGGGGCATCAGCTATCGGAGTAGGTTGTTCTTGTCTCATATTCTTCAAAAGCTGATAGAAAATTTCTTTCATACTCAAGAGGCAGTCTCTTTGAGAATTCTAAACAGTCGGATTCTAAGTGTTCGTATGAGGTTGTACAAGAGGTTGTGGTCGAGTACTATTTTGTACGGGAGGGTTCTCTCTCATACGGACACTATCCCTCTCACTTGAGGATCCTCAAGGACTTTCGTCGTATCGAGCTAACCGTGTTTCAGTCATTCTAATTCAGATTCAACAAAATCAGAGTTATGAGCATAATTACAAGAAATCCAATGTATGATCCCTAGGTGGCTTGACTCAACTTAAATGATGCATGACAAGCTTATTTGAGGTTTTTAGGACCTGTAACCTAAAAAGCTCTGATGCCACAAAATGTAACACCCCTAGCCCGGGCCGGGAGCGAGGAGCGTTACCGGAATCGGAAAGCAGAAAATTCATTCAGATGGAATTTCGAAACAAGGATTCACTTCACAAATCAATTTAATCAACCATATTAAACTACGCATGCGGAAAGTGGGGTAACAAAAACTTTTCTAAACATACAAACCTAAACAGAATTTCCCTTAATCTAACTTATAAATTTCTAAGGTCAATTTTAATTTTCTTATTCACATTATCAAGATTCAATTTCAATTCACCATTCCACATTTCATTCGATCACTAGACCTTCTATGTGATCAAATAATTTTAATCATTAACTAATAATTCACCAATTATTTTCTTGGTAGAAATTGAATCAAACATGTCGAAGTACTTAAGAAATTCATTACCATACCATTCGAGCTCTTGTTTAAAATTAGTCTAGGACGTTTTCGAATTACAAAAACATTACCAATAATTAAGGCATCAATGTTAACATACAAGTCATGTTCGAGCTTATAAACCATGATACCAACTTTTCATTAGCTATTTCATACAAAATATCAAGTTATCATATGCTCCTAAGCCATGCCAAGCTATTAACTATGTACAACAAAAAGAATAAAGCAAGACCACTAGCTTGACTTACATATTTACAACAAAATAATGAGGCTTTCGAACTAAAAACAAAACATGATGTTAGCCTTCTAATTAACCATCAAGGAGCATATAACTTCAAACACCAACGTAAACTTAAACTACAACCAAACAAAATGAAACGAGCCCTTAGACAAATATAGAAGCCACCATCTAGGAGTCTAAAATTGAGACTAAGATCATACATTTCCGGTCTTGTAACTTGTCCTGATCAAAAGCTAGCTTCAAGTCCAAGCTACCCTGCTAAAATTGGGAAGAAGGAAAACGAGGAGCGATAAGTACAAAATTGTACTTAGCGAGGTAATGCTAAAGCTAATTCATTCTTGAATTTAATATGTGATCAAACATTAAGTTCACTTAGCTAGGGTTGATAGCATAAAATTAACACCTAACTAAGCTTAGCAAAACAAAACACAAGTGACTTCATACACCACCTACGTATACACATTCATAGCACCATATTCGAACACATTCCAATTAACTTTGATCTATCCTCATGCTTCATTTTTGATTCAGCCAAAACATATAACAATTCAGTTTCCATCATGCTTAATCTCACGCTTCATAGTCGAAATAGTCACAAAATCATATCAATTTTAACATTGCATTATCAACAGTCATGAGCAAAATCACCAGTTGGTGCCATAATTGCCCAATTCAGTTTCCAACTAAATTATCAACTCGGATCAATTCCTTAATTCGAAAGCCTAATTCCCTTTAATTCGAGTTGGTGCCATAATTTCCCAATTAAAGGAAATTCAATGACTAAATTGAAATACTTACTTAATTGTGGACCTAATTGTTTTCAAAGAATAATTTAATATCTTAATTCGAATGAATTTAATTCTAGGACGGAAAAGTGGATGTTACACTAGGAGCTTGTTTCAAACCATTAAAAGCTTTTGTTAGTTTAAAAACATGGTTTGGAAATTTTGGATCTCCAAAACCATGTGGTTGTTTAACATACACTTCTTCATTTATAAAACCATTTAAAAATGCGCTTTTGACATCCATTTGGAAAACCTTGAATTCGTTAAAGCATGCAAATGCATGAAGCATCCTAATTGCTTCCATCCTAGATACGGGTGCATAGGTTTCATCGAAATCAATTCCCTCTTCTTGAGTGTAACCTTGAGGAACAAGTCAAGCCTTGTTCCTCACTATGTTACCACTCTCATCTAGTTTGTTTCTAAAAACTCATTTAGTCCCTATAGTAGATTTATTACTAGGCATATCAACTAATATTCAAACTCTACTCCTCTCAAATTGATTTAGTTCTTCTTGCATAGCCAATATCCAAAAATCATCTTTTAATGCTTCTTTGATATTTTTAGGCTTAATGCATGAAATGGATGCAACATTATTTATTAATCTAAGAGAGGATCTAGTGGTTACCCCTTTAGATGGATCACCCAAAATCTCACCACCTTCGACATAGTTGAACTTCCTTGGGTAGCTCACTTCCTTTTTCTCTAGAGTCATGTCCTTCAAAGCTTCTAGAGGTGGATGTTGTGTTTATTCCTCTTTGCTTGGAACCTCATCCACTTTTGATGATTTTCCACCATCATTAGCTTCAATGATTCCTATATCATCATCATCACAATAATCCTTCCTCGGAAGGAGGTTATCATCGAAAACCACATGTATAGACTTTTCTACAACTAAAGTTCTTTTGTTAAATACTCGATAAGCTTTAGAGTTTAAAGACTAACCTAGGAAAATAACTTCATCACTTTTTGCATCAAATTTACCTAAATTATCTTTTCCCTTATTTAAAACAAAACACTTGCATCCAAAAGGATGAAAATAGCTAATGTTGGGTTTATTGGATTTTAAAATCTCATTAGGAGCTTTCTTTAAAAGTGGCCCAATCATTACTCAATTTATAATATAGCATGAAGTGTTTGTGGCTTCCGCCCAAAAATACTTAGGTAAATTGTTTTCACAAAGCATGGTTCTAGCCATTTCTTCTAAAGTTCGATTTTTCCACTCAACTACCCCATTTTGTCGAGGAGTGCGAGGTGCGAAAAAATTATGGCTTATACCATTTGTGTTACAAAAATTGTCAAATCCTAAGTTTAAAAATTTGGTTCCATGGTCACTTCTAATGTGTGAATTTTTTTTGACCAAGGTCATTTTGAGTGATTTTTGAAAACGTGATGAACTTTTCTAAAGCCTCATCCTTAGTACATAAAAAGAGAACCCAAGAATATCTAGAGAAATCATCAACTAAAACAAATGCATATGATTTTCTGCCCAAGCTTATAGTCCTAATTGTCCCAAAGAGATTCATATGGATCAATCGTAATACCCTACTAGTTGAAACATCATTAATAGGTTTAAATGAGGTTCTTTTGTGTTTACCCTTAGCACATGCATCACAAATTTTATCTAAAGAAAATTTTAATTTGGATAAACCTCTTATTAGATTTTGGGAAACTAATTTCTCTAAAACACTCATGCTTGCATGTCCTAGTTTCCTATGACATAACCATGCATCATGTTCATCTTTAGCTACAAAGCATGCATAACTACAAACCTATGTGATAACCTATGAGCATTATCTTATTAGTTTCAATGTTCATAATTTTGTACTCATTAACATCAAAAAAACATTAAAACCCTTATTGCATAATTGACTAATGCTCAACAAGTTATGTTTTATACCATTGACAAACAATACATTTTCAATGAGTATGGAAGAGTGATTACCAATGGAGCCTATTCCTTCAATATGGCCTTTGGAGTTGTCACTAAAAGTTACTACTCCGTCACTTTTAGGGTTTAGTTCCAAGAATATACTCTTGTCACCGGTCATGTGTCTTGAGCATCCACTATCAAGGTACCATGTGTTTTGACTTGAAGCTTTGGCCTTGTAGTAATGATCCCCTTACAAACAAAGAGTTAAGTCTTGATTTTTGGTACCCAAATCATTTTGGGTCCATGAGTGTTAGCTCCCAAAAACTTGGTTCCCTTAGGAATTCAAGAAGAAATAACACTAACATTATTAGATGTAATTAGTTCCTTAGGAACCCAAACACTTCTAATCCTCTTACCTCTAGAGGGCCTTTGGAAGCCTCTTTATTTAGGGTGATTAAAGTTTCTCTTCACGTATTAGGTTTTTGAAGAACTTTCTTTTTCAAAGTTAGATTTCCTCAATATTTCTTAGAGAAGTTTTAAGATCATTCACCTCCTTTTCGTGATGATCATTAATCTCGGAAAGAAGGTTGTTTAAATCAATGTTTTCTTTTTTCAAAACAATTTAAATTGTCTTTTAAAGCACAAACCTTATTTTCAAGTTCGGAGTTGGTTTTGGATAAAAAACCATTTTTGTTTTTCAAATTGGAAATAGTTTTCTTGTTTTTTGAAAATCGATTCTTTAAACTTTTCTACCAGCTCATCGTAAACCACGTGCAACTCATCATAAGCTTCTTGAAGCTCATCAAAAGTGAAATCAAAAGTAGATGAGTTAGAGTTTACCTTAGGATCTTCCTCAAGTGCCATAAGGCAAAGGTTGGCAACTTCTTGCTCCTCTTCATCGGATGATGATTCCTCATCACTCCAAGTAGCAACGTTGTCCTTGAGCTTCTTCTTCTTCCCAAAGCTCTTCCTTTTAGGTTGGGGGCATTCAGTTCTAATGTTCCCCGGTTTCTTACACTCATAGCATATGAGTTGATCCTTCTCTTCTTCCTTGTTCTTGGAGTCTCATTTTCTAAAAAACTTTCTTCCCTAGTTGGACTTCATAAACCGAGTGAATCTTTTGGCTAGCATAACCATCTCTTCAAGCTCCTCCCTTCTTAAATCACTCTCTTCTTATGAAGCTTTGAGAGCTATTCCGACTTTATTCTTCTTCACTTTCTTCTTCTCTATCTTCTTCTCTCTTCTTCCTCTCTTCCTTGCTTCATGATCTCATAAGTAAGGAGAGAACCCATAAGTGCATCGAGCTTCAATGTCTTCAAATCTTTTACCTTGATGATGGTAGTTCTTTTTCCATCCCATGACTCAGGAAGAGAGTAGAGTAGTTTCCAGACAAGCTTGTCTTCATGGATGACTTCTCCGAAACCTTTGAGACCATTGGCGATGACTGAGAAACGAACAAACATCTTCGTGACACTCTCATCAGGCTCCATTTTGAAATTCTCATAGCTTAAGTTGAGAAGTCCAATCTTGGTCACCTTAACATCGTTGGGGCCCTCATAGGTGGTCTCGAACGTGTCCCACACTTCTTTTGTACTTGTACAAGAGAACATATTCAAATACATGTCTGGTTCGAGTGCACAAAATAGCATGTGCAAGGCCTTTTCATTAACTTGCAGCTTTTTCTTTTCTTCATCGGTCATTTCTTGTTTGGCCTTGGGAACTTGTCTATCACCTTCTTGCTTCATTGGAGTGGATGGCCCGTCTTCGATTACATCCCAAAGGAGATTTGGATTTCATGAACAGTCTCACCCGGTTCTTCCAATATGGGTAGTTGTCCCCATTAAATAATGGAGGTTTGGTGGTGGATTGACTCTCATACAAGTTGGTAGAAGTAGACGTCATTTCTTTGTTGTCGATAGATTGGATTGCTTCAAGGATCGCCTCTTGTAGATGTTAATGTCTCAAAGATTTAATCTCTGATACCAATTGTTGAGTGGATCACTCGATGAATAAATGGCCAAGAAGGGGGTGAATTGGCTTTTAAAAGTTTGAGGGGTGAAGATGGTAAATTAAAAATGAAGGCACAAGAGATTTATAGTGGTTCAAGCTTACAACATGCTCTACATCCACTACCTTAGCTCCCACTAAGGATTTTCAACCAATTTCACTAGAAATTCTTCCCCTTTTCTCGGATTAGGAGGAAACCTTACAAACCGATTAAGCTTTTTACCCAAAGCTTAATTAAGACTCATTCTTTACAAGAGAAGTTTTGGCAACAATAAAATACCTCAGAATAGGTGAATAATTACCCAAATCCAAGTTCACCCTAATCCCAAACTTGAAATAAATGAATACAAGAAAGAATACAGAGGTTAGGTAATGAGGGTTTGACTCTAAATAGCTCAAATGGATTGAATTTTTGCTTGAATGTGCTTTTCTTGTTCAATAGTTGTTGTTGTAGATTTAATGGCTTGCTTTTATACATCTTCATTGAATTCTAACCGTTTGGGTGGTTAGCATCATCAATAGAGCCGTTGGGCTTTCTTTTCCCGCCATAAATACAGTTTTGCAACCTACTGTATCGGTACTCGCATCACCGTATCGATACCTATCAAAAGAAGAAAAAGTTGTTGTATACAAATTACGTATCGATACGTGAAGAGGTGTATCAGTACGGAAACCACATTTTACATAGGGGATCGGTACAGTATAGTGCATATCGGAACCACTTTTGCTCATTGGAATCTGGAGAATTGGTTAACCAAAAAGTTTATCGGTACGATAGTTAGGCGTATTAGTACTGTTAACCAATTTCCAAAATGTTTGGTTCCAATAATCTGACAAGGCCACAATAAAAAATTAAATGCAAAGATTTTCAAATCTTACCAACTCGTATCGGTATGGAAAGGAGCGTATCGATACGGTAAGTAGATTTTGGTTTCCATGTAACCCCCTTGACCCGGTCTAACCGTTTATCGACTCGTACGGGTTACATGGGGAATATTGAAGTAAATCGATGAAGATTTACCTCAATAAACGACCCTATTTTTTTCTTTTATCTTATCCAGATGCTCTTACAAATCTTAAGGTGATCATACTCACAACAATTACAATTACAACTTAGACGAAGTCAATTGACCCTTCATTTACGACTAATCGTGCTTTAGGGGCCAATTTGTAAAACTTTCCAAATTCAAGGACCTATTATGAAATTAAAGTTACCATTATTCAATTACTTAGGTTTTATGTCCACATGTCAATTTTCAACCACTTTCATTCATCCAAACTCATTCAATTGAACATTCAAATATTCAGTGACCATAACGAAAGAAAGCAGAATCAAAAAGCATTAATTAACCAACTTAACAACCAACCATATCGATACATATCAGCACGTATCGATACGCCATTATCTCGTCAATTTCTCGGATTTCCAGTGGCACAAAAGGGTATCGATACGGTCTCATGTACCAATACGGTTCCTCATTCCGCCCTTTAGACGTATCGATACGGACTACCCAGTACCGATACGGTATGCCTATTTTAGCTATATTGTACCCATACGGTAGCTCGCGTATATGTACGTCTAGGCTTGTATTGCCATATTTTGTTGGTTTTACATGTCAAAACACATCAAATATCAATCCAACATGTTAACAAAGCATAAGTAATCGCTTGGGTCAAGATTCTAAAGGCTTATAACACCAAGGCATGCTTTTAACAACACAACATATTTAGCAATCTATAGGCATGCTCCCTAACCATAATAGCCAGTTAAGTACTAAAATGCAAACCAAACCAAATACCAACAACTAAAGGTCATTTACAAGTCTATTAA
The DNA here is from genome assembly GCA_958450335.1 of Hibiscus tridactylites. Classification (NCBI taxonomy): domain Eukaryota; kingdom Viridiplantae; phylum Streptophyta; class Magnoliopsida; order Malvales; family Malvaceae; genus Hibiscus; species Hibiscus tridactylites. The sequence goes on along the minus strand of OY288289.1, from coordinate 41,551,894 downwards.
GGCACTACAAACTTGTGCCAAACCAGGGAGTTCACTACATACGCTCCCAAATTATCAAGGTAACCTCCCATTGCCAACTTATTACTATTGATTTGTTTAAAAACCATACTTGAGCTATGAGAGACTGTTGAGATTTTGGGGCTCGATTCGATCAACCAATTTAGCTCACCAAGTGGTGGAAAGATGGATTTTTGGGTGGAAGGTTTGTGGAAGCTAGAATGTAAATAGACACAATGATTTATAGTGGTTCAACCTTCTAACCAAGGTCTACATCCACTACCTTAGCTCCCCACTAAGGATTTCTCAATCAATCCACTATTGATTCGTCCCATTTTCTAGGCTTAGGAGGAAATCTTTACAACCAATCAAGCTTTCTACCCAAAGCCTTGATTGAAACCCTCTTTACAAAGAGATGAATAAAGCAAACTTAAAACCCTCTAATAGGTGTTTGTTTGCACAGTTAAGCACTCACCCAAAACCTAAACCACTTGAGCAAATTTGACAATTTTGGCTCACTAGTGTTTGTCTATACAAGAATTGACAATTTAAGCACTAAGACACTTTTTTATCATTTGTTGTTTGAAAATATGAGCATTAGCCTTCTCTTGATGCTTGGAGGTCTCTTTTAAACTCCCAAATGAGTTTGTATCCATTACTAGCCGTTGGGATCATATTGGAGCCGTTGAGGACTTTAATTCCCACCATAAATGCAGTTCTGCAGCTCCCCGTTTTAAAACGCTCGAAGCCGTTTTGAAACACTCTCAATGTAGAAAGAGCCATTGCAGTCTGTCAGGGTACCCGTTTCGGAACACCCCTTACCGTTTCGAAACGCGTATCGAAATGCTATAAGCCCGTATCAAAACGCCTGCATTTGAAAGTTGGTTGGGAAAGAACCGTTGGGTTTTATGACCGTTATAATCAATGCCATGTAGGCGTGTCGAAACGGCATAGCCCGTTTCGAAACGCTGGGCAAAAATCCTGTCTGAGGAAGGCCCACTTTGGAAATGTTTTAAATACTTTTTAAATCAGTCCAAAACATTTTTCATTTATTATATCAAAACATTAGTTCTACAATCTCCTTCTTTTTGATATAATAAAACTCACTTGAAAAATTGTTTGGGATTCTCCCCCTTGATCTTTAAAATGTTAATAAGAGATTAAAACTTTTAATTCAAATAAAGCTCCCCCTTATTCATTTGAAAATTCAATTTTTCAAACCATTTCATTTCTCCCCCTTTTTGTTATATCAAAAAGAATTTAAAACATTAAGTTCAAAAAAACAATAGAGGTAAAGATTGACAAAAATATGAATTTGGTTTTTAAAATGGCTCCCCCTTACTCAAAGCATCATTAAAAATGTTAGTCCAACATTTATGATCATCTAGTTGAATAAAATAAAAATAAAACAAATTAAATAAAAAACAACTAGAAATTTTACCAACACTTGAACCCAAGGGAGGATGTGAAGCCTTCCTTCTTCAAGTGTTCTTCCTTGTGTGTATGGAGCTCCCCCTCAATGTTTGACTTGTTGAACATCTCCATCCCACCTAGCAATAGACAATCAAGTGATTTTTGGTATCCAAATTGCTTTGGATCCATGAACGTTAGTATCACAAATTTTAGTCCCCTTAGGAATCCATTTTTCAATGTCATCCTTTTTAATTGAAGTGGTTAGTCCTTTTGGGACCCAAATACTTCTAAAACATTTTCCTTTAATAAATCTAGGGGCACTAGATTGTCTAACATAAAAATTTGATTTTCCAAATTTGTTTTTCTTTTCAAGCTCTTTGGAAATCAAATCTTTTTCTTCTTGAACATTTTGAAGCAATTTTTGTAAATCAAAACATTTTAATTCAAACTCTTAAAGTTTTGCTTCAAGTTCAAGTTTGGTTTTAGAAAGCAAATCATTTTGAATTTTTAACTTTGAAATCAATTTATTGTTTTTCAAAATGTGGCTTTTAAAATCTAAAACCAAATCATCATAGGCATCTTGTAATTCATCAAAGGAATAAGAACATGAAGTAAATGAATTAGAAGTTACCCTTGAATCTTGTTCGATGGCCATAAGGCAAAGGTTGGCTTGTTCATCATCGGTGGAGTCCTCATCACTCCAAGTAGCCACATGTGCCTTCTTCTTATGGCTTGAAGTGTTTTCCCTCTCCTTTCTTTTAGGTTCTCGTTCAAGCTCTCTCAAGGCTTTCTTCATGAACGGGGCACACTTCTTGAAGAGATGAACTATCTCTTCATCTTCATCCTCCTCTTCACTTAAGTAGACATGATGGCAAGTGGAGGATTTGAGAGCCATGGCACTTGCATTGATGCCAAGTCCTTTGGTTTTCTTCTCTCCCATATCTCTAATTTCTTCCCACTTCTTCTCATCCTCTTTGTTCTTCTTCATGATTTGATGAGTAAGAAGTGACCCCATGAGTTCATCAAGCTTCATGGTCTTTAAATTTTTGGCTTCGATGATGGCGGTCCTCTTTGAGTCCCAAGACTCGGGAAGTGAGTAGATGAGCTTTCGAACAAGCTTCTCCTCCGGGATGGCTTCTCCAAAGCCTTTGAGACCATTGGTGATGGTGGAGAACCTATCAAACATCTTCTCGATGTTCTCTTCCAGATCCATTTTGAAGTTCTCATACTCTAAGGTTAGGAGCCCAATCTTGGTCTCCTTGACTTCATTTGTTCCCTCGTATGTGACTTCAAGCTTGTCCCATACTTCCTTGGAACTCTCACAAGAAGACATCTTCTCATAGATGGATAGACCAAATGCACAAAATAGAATGTGCAAGGCTTTGCAATTTAGCTCCATCTTCTTGCGATCGTCGGCACTCCACTCCACTTTGCTTCTTTGAGGCACGAACGAACCATCTTCAACTACATCCCATATCTTGTAATCTCTTGATTTGATGAAGAACTTCAGCTTTGTCTTCCAATGGGCATAGTGAGTTCCGTCAAAGAAAGGCGGTTTGTCGATTGAATGTGCCATTGAGCCAAGCTCTGATACCAATTGTTGAGATTTTGGGGCTCGATTCGATCAACCAATTTAGCTCACCAAGTGGTGGAGAGATGGATTTTTGGGTGGAAGGTTTGTGGAAGCTAGAATGTAAATATACACAATGATTTATAGTGGTTCAACCTTCTAACCAAGGTCTACATCCACTACCTTAGCTCCCCACTAAGGATTTCTCAATCAATCCACTATCGATTCGTCCCCTTTTCTAGGCTTAGGAGGAAACCCTTACAACCAATCAAGCTTTCTACCCAAAGCCTTGATTGAAACCCTCTTTACAAAGAGATGAATAAAACAAACTTAAAATCCTCTAATAGGTGTTTGTTTGCACAATTAAGCACTCACCCAAAACCTAAAACACTTTAGCAAATTTGACAATTTTGGCTCACTAGTGTTTGTCTATACAAGAATTGACAATTTAAGCACTAAGACACTTTTTGATCATTTGTTGTTTGACAATATGAGCATTAGCCTTCTCTTGATGCTTGGAGGTCTCTTTTATACTCCCAAATGAGTTTGTAGCCGTTAGTAGCCGTTGGGATCATATTGGAGCCGTTGAGGACTTTAATTCCCACCATAAATGCAGTTATGCAGCTCCCCGTTTCGAAACGCTCGAAGCCGTTTCGAAACACTCTCAATGTAGAAAGAGCCATTGCAGTCTGTCAGGGTACCCGTTTCGAAACACCCCTTGCCGTTTCGAAACGCGTATCGAAACGCTATAAGCCCGTATCGAAACGCCTGCATTTGAAAGTTGGTTGGGAAAGAGCCGTTGGGTTTTATGACCGTTATAGTCAATGCCATGTAGGCGTATCGAAACGGCATAGTCCGTTTCGAAACGCTGGGCAAAAATCCTGTCCGAGGAAGGCCCGTTTTGATACGAGTATTGAAACGATTTTGCCACTGGAATCCCCTGTTTCGAAACGCCCTAAGGTGTTTCGAAACACCTGGACAGTTTTGTTTAGATTGGCTTTGAAAAACATGAAAAACCCTTTTGAAAAATTCCCTAAACATAATTTCAAGTTGTTTGGACTTTGGAAATGTTTTAAATACTTTTTAAATCAGTCCAAAACATTTTTCAATTATTATATCAAAACATTAGTTCTACAGAGACGATTGGACTTCTTCACTTGCTGACTTGTTGCCTGTTCAATCTACTTTTCTACATTGTTGTAAAAAGATAGCGTAAGAACATTTTCTTAGTGAAAGATTCTCAAATAAAACTAACCAACAATGCGGTTTAAAACCATTTCTCAAATAAAAGTCTCTTTCACATCATGCTCATTTATTTCATGCTTTAATCCACTTTCAAAGTAAATCATCAATCTTTAAACCACATGTATCATAAGTCTCATGCATTAATCATGATGCAACATCTCAAGCCGAAGCTTTTCATGCTTTTCTCTTATAAAGCATTTCTCAAAATATAAGCTCACGTAAAAAATACATTATACAAAACATTTATAAACCATGATACATGTAAATCTCATATATTGGCATTCAAGTGACCTGGATGGCTACACTCCATCCCAAAACACATGGTGTGGTTGTTCCCACCATAAACTAACTCGGATATGCGAATACACCTTATAGCGTGGCTGCTCCCACCATAAGAAAGGGCGGAACACTTGGTGTGGCTGCTCCCACCAAAGTGTTCACAAGGTGTGGCTGCTCCCACCTTAATGCTCGTAAAGTGTGATTCTTCCCACTTTACGACTCACATGATGCGGCTGCACTCATCATATTTTATCACACGTACGTACGAATTTTGTTTACATTTTATAGTGCCCTCTCATACTATTGGTCAACCAATTTCTATCAAAGTATCTCAAATACATTAAACCATGTATTTAGGAATTTTCTCAAACATGTTGCATACCACTTTCTAAACACATGTATTATCAAAATATAAACATATGCAACATTTTCCACTTCCAAAACATGCATATAACAGTAGGTAAAACAATTCTATCTTCAAAGCATGGGCATGAATTTAATAAAACCATGGGAATCGAAAACCGAGAGTGAAATCTTCAATACTTACTTTCGAGCTTAGATTAGCATTTCAAGCTTAATCTAAACCCCCAAACATTGCTTTCAAAACTTTGAAAAGATTTAAAACCAGTTCCACTCACCGAAAACGCCTCGCTTGCTTTGCCGAGGCGAAATGAAGCTTTCGGATCAACCGCAACTCCTTCCGAAGCTAACGAAACAACATCCCCCTCTTCTAACCAAAGGAAAACGGAGGATTAATGCACAACCTTGCATCAAAATCCCTAGCAACACGAAACTACATCATCCTCCATCAACAACCAAGCTTTCGCTACCCGAAAACTACCGAAAACACCAACGAAACCTTTCTAACAAATCTCCAGCCATTACCCAACGAGATCAACATCAAAACAACATCAATTTACATCTAAAACACATTCTCAACACTAAAAACCACCAGCAACCAATCGACCACAAAATCAAGCCAAAAACTCAAAGGTTTCACCCTAGAAACCAACCAACTCACCTAGTTTCGGTTTTCCTAAGTTAAAATCACTAAATTAACCTTTCAATACATCATAATCATGACATAATCTCATTATAATCCCAGCAAAACAGATTTTAAATAAAGATTTCTTAATTTAATCAATTAAACCTCAACTAAACATCACTTAAACCAATTTTCCATAATTGCAACATTAAAACCCAATAGTAAACATTCATAAAAGATCAAAAACTTGGGAATTTCAATAAAGAACTGTTGAGTGGATCGTTGAATTGATTTAAGCCAAGAGGGGGGTGAATTAGATTTTTGAAAGGATTGGTAGTGAAGTGGCAAATTAAAAATTCAAGACAAGGCACTTATAGTGGTTCAAGTTCCAATTAAACTCTACATCCACTGCCTTAGCTCCCACTAAGGATTTTCAAACAACTCTACTAGTTGATATTCCCCTTTTCTAGGCTTAGGAGGAAACTTTTACACACATGGTCAATTTTCTACCCAAATTTAACCAAACCCTCTCACAAGGTTTATAAAAAAAAATTTGGCAATTACAAGATATCTCCCAATACAAATATTACCCAATTACAAGCACTCAACCCAATTGAAACAAAAAAATAGGAATTACAAAGAACCACAATTGAGGTTTTACAAAGACATGCGAAATTTAGCACTTGAGCTTGGATTTGATGTTGGAATGTTTCTTTGATGATCAATAGCTGTTGCTGGTTGATTTGAGACTCCCTTTTATACATGCTCATTCAATTCTAGCCGTTGGGGTTGTTGCCACCATAAATATAGCCGTTGGGATGCAATCTTCCCACCATAAATGCACTTCTGCAACTACCCGTTTCGAAACACATGTACATGTTTCGAAACAAACCAAAATAGAAATAGTCGTTGGGGTGTAATTAAGAGACCATATCGAAACGAATACGATCATTTTGATACACTAAGAGCTCGTTCTGAAACATGCTAGATGTTGTTTTGAAACATTTTGCCACTGCCAAAACCCGTATCGAAACGGCTTAAATCATTTCGATACACCTTAACCGTTTTCTGAAAATCGGTTATAAAATTGCAACGGTCATATTTTTTGAAACCAAGTTTGAAAATCATGTCAAAACGTTTGAGGTCGTTTCGATACTGCCGTATCGAAATAGATCAACATGTTCTATTGTTCTTCATCCATTTCGAAACATAGGGACCTATTTCGATACACCCGTATCGAAACGGGAAGGCTAGTTCCAAAACAAATGTTAACAGTTTCAAAACGTTCCAAAACGTCTAAGGGCCGTTTTGAAACGGTGACTCAAAAATCATTTTTTTTACTTGGAAAACACTTAGAAACATTTGTATAACCTTTTGTTTTGACTTAACCATTTACTTAAAAGTTTTTGGGAATTTTTGAGGACTTAAAATTTTATTTTCTCTTTTTCAATTTAGTCCTTAAATTCTTTGTTATATCAAAATCAAGTCTTTGGTTTTACAATCTCCCCTTTATGATATAACAAAACCTAGTATAAATTTTTAAATGTTTTTGAAATCTTTGAAAAACTTTTAACTCCCCCTAAATTTAAGATAGATTTTAAAGTTTTGAAAATTTTCAATTTAAAGCATTTGAAACTTAAAACCAACTTAAAAACATATAAAACCAACTTAAAAACATTTAGGCTCTTATGAATTACTTCTCCCCCTTTTTGTTAGATCAAAAATATATAATCAAGGCTAATATGAGAATAAAGAAGATATAAAGCATAAACCAAACAACATAATATTATAAGAAAACATTTAAGTTCAAGAAACAACATCAAAAACATAAACATTAAGCTCAATCCTAAAAAGCATAAAATCAAAGCATAGGTCTTAAAAACAAAAACATAAATAGGTGCAAACTTAATCCTAATATGACATAATGATATGATATGATATGAAATAAGCCTAGGGTGTCTCATCACAATCCTCGTCTCCAATGTCATCCAAGAAATCATCCTTATCCTTCGCTTGATCTTGACGAAAATGCCTCCAATCACCATAGAAGTTGGAGAAGGAGAGATCCATGGATGATTGTTGATTTTCAAGAGCGGTAAGACGATTCTCGTTTCCAAGAACACGAACCTCCAAGGATTGCAAACGAGTGTTGATAGCACCAAAACCCGAAGCCATGTTTGTATCCATCGTGTTGAACCTTTCGATAAGGAAGGCCATAAGAGCATCATTATTGGGAGCCACAATGGGAGTCGGGGCTTGAGGTTGAGGCTCAACTTGAGGTGCTTGAGCTCTTCTATCAACACAAACCCATTCACCAAGAGTATAACGAAATCCAGACCTAACAAGAGAAGACTCACCAAGCTTTGCTTTTGTGGTTTCAAAAAATTGTAGGAACAATCAAGACCAATGCGGACAAAGATGTAGCTCAACACTGTCCCATATGTGAAGGAAGTGAGGGTGTCGGTTTGACGAATCCTCACTTGATGGACCATCTCGGCAAACATGATCTTCACCAAATTCGGTTGTTGTGCTTGACGAAAACACTCTAGCCAAAAATTATCAACTTGGCGGATGTGGGCAAATTTACCTCCAGATGGGCGAATGAACCATGAGATGATCAAGTGCAAGAAACAGCCATGAGCATCCAAGGTAAGAACTGATCCGGTATGAGCTCCAAAGTGATTTTCATCATCAATACCCTCATATTTTAGCCCAAGTATGTTCACTAAGGTGGATGGATCAATCCGAAACTTCTTGTCCAATAAGTAAGACTCAATGGGTATGACTTCGAAACGATCCTCATTGTTGATAAGAACGACATTGGAGTAAAAGAGCAAAACCATATTCTTATAGACAATGTCAAGAATGCTCAAGAAGGCTAGGAAACTCCATTCCGTCAAGAGAGGTAGGTATCTAAAGAGAAAACACTTAGAGTCAAGGAAATCCATATCCACAACTCGCTCTCTTCAAATAACGACATCTTGAAAGAGTTTAAACCGACTCTTAGCATCTTGATTCCTAAGAATCTTGGAATATAGAAGGGTAAGGTTTGGACGCATGTTGTCTTGGTTTGAACCTTCACCCCCTTCAGTTTTTCGTTCTTAGATTCCATTTAAAAACACCTAAAAACAAAGCAAGCAAGAAACTTTGAGTGTATGCATTTAAATCCTAATTCAATCCAATATGAATCCCATTAAGGTTTTTAAAAACACTTTGAAAGTATATACATATTAATTTTTTTTGATGAAATCAAATTTGAAAAACTGTGTAAAATATACGAATAAAATAAAATATATTAGAATAAAAAAATTTGAGACTTTGAAAACCCATAATACAAATCAAGTATACAATACAAAACTATAATTTTCTAACATAAGATTCGAACAAAATCAAAAGAAAAAGATGGAAAATACCTCAAATATGGGATTTTGGAAGAATTGGTGGATGAAATTGGAACAATTGATGAAGCTTGCTTAGATTTTCATTTAGGAGTAAAAGCCCTCAAGTTTTGATGAAAGACAGGGTGTTGGGTTTTTAGGGGCTCGATTCGTTCAACCGATTATGCTCACCAAGTGGTGGAGAGGTGGATTTTTGGGTGGAAGGGTTTAGGAAGCTAGAAAGAATAAAGACACAATGATTTATAGTGGTTCGGCCATCTAACAAGCACCTACATCAACTACCTTAGCTTCCCACTAAGGATTTCACAATCAATCTACTAATTGATTCGTCCCCTTTTCTAGGATTAGGAGGAAACCCTTACAACCGATCAAGCTTCTACCCAAAGCTTTGATCAAAAAACCCTCTTTACAAAGAGATAAAGAAAGCAAACTTAAAACCCTCTAGTAGGTGTTTGTTTGCACAAATCAAGCACTCACCCAAAGCCTAAAACACTTGAGCAAATTTGACAATTTTGGCTCACTAGTGTTTGTCTATACAAGAATTAACAGTTTAAGCACTAAGACACTTTTTGATCATTTGTTGATTGACAATTGAAGCATTAGCCTTCTCTTGATGCTTGGAGGTCCCTTTTATACTCCCAATTGAGTTTGTAGTCGTTACTAGCCGTTGGGGATGAATTTGAGCCGTTGAGGACTTTATTTCCCTTCATTAATGTTGTTCTGCAGCTACCAGTATCGATACACGTGGAACGGTATCGATACGGCCTTCATAGGAACTAGCCGTTGGGCTCTTGCCAGCATAGGCGTATCGATACGCTTGAGGGCGTATCGGTACGGGTCCACATTTGAATGGCCGTTGGGAAATAGCCGTTGGGGTAGTTGAAATGGGATCGGTACGCTTACCTGGCGTATCGAAACGATCCCGACCGTATCGATACGGTAAAGGCCTGTATCGGTACGGGGTTTGACAGTGGCCAAATTGGGGCAAAATGGTATCGGTACGGGTACAACCGTATCGATACGGGTGACACGAAAATACACGTTTGGCTGTTTAAAACATGAAAAATCTTTGCCAAAAGCCTCTTAAAATACCTCAAACATAAATTCAAGTTGTTTGGACTTAAAACCAAGTTTTAAATTCTTTTCAAATTAGTCTAAAACATTTTTCAATTATTATATCAAAACATAAGTTCTACAATCTCCCCCTTTTTGATATAATAAAACTCACTTGAAAAATTGTTTGGGTTTCTCCCCCTTTAACTTTAAAAATGTGAATAAGAGATTAAGGATATGAAATTAAGTAAAGCTCCCCATTATTCAATTTGAAAAATCAATTTTTCAAACCATTTCTCCCCCTTTTTGTTATATCAAAAAGAATTTAAACATTAAGTTCAAAAATAACAATAGAGGTAAAAATTTTGACAAAAAAGAAAATTTGGTTTTAAAATGGCTCCCCCTTACTCTAAGCATTATTGAAATGTTAGTCCAACATATATGATCATCTAGTTGAATTAAAATAGAAAATGAGACAAATAAATTCAAAAACAACTAGAAATTTTACCAACACTTGAACTCAAGGTAGGATGTGAAGCCTTCCTTCTTCAAGTGTTCTTCCTTGTGTGTATGGAGCTCCCCCTCAATATTTGACTTGTTGAACATCTCCATCACACCTACAATAGACAATCAAGAAATTTTTGGTATCCAAATTGCTTTGGATCCATAAACGTTAGTTGCACAAAATTTAGTCCCCTTAGGAATCCATTTTTCAATTTCATCCTTTTTAGTTGAAGTGGTTAGTCCTTTTGGGACCCAAACACTTCTAAAACATTTTCCATTCACAAATCTAGGGGCACTAGATTGTCTAATATAAAAGTTTGATTTTCCAAAATTGTTTTTCTTTTCAAGCTCTTTGGAAATCAAATTTTTTCTACTTGAACATTTTGAAGCAATTTTTGTAAATCAAGACATTTTAACTCAAACTCTTCAAGTTTTGCTTCAAGTTCAAGTTTGGTTTTAGAAAGCAAATCATTTTGAATTTTTAACTTTGAAATCAATTTATTGTTTTTCAACATGTGGCTTTTAAAATCTAAAACCAAATCATCATAGGCATCTTGTAATTCATCAAAAGAGTAAGAACATGAAGTAGATGAATTAGAAGTTACCCTTGAATCTTCTTCGATGGCCATAAGGCAAAGGTTGGCTTGTTCATCATCGGTGGAATCTTCATCACTCCAAGTAGCCAATTGTGCCTTCTTCTTATGGCTTAAAGTGCTTGCCTTCTCCTTTCTTTTAGGTTCTCGTTCAAGCTCTCTCAAAGCTTTCTTCATGAAAGGGGCACACTTCTTGAAGAGATGAACTATCTCTTCATCTTCCTCCTCCTCTTCACTTGAGTAGACATGATGGCAAGTGGAGGATTTGAGAGCCATGGCACTAGCATTGATGCCAAGCCCTTTGATTTTCTTCTCTCCCATAGCTCTTATTTCTTCCCTCTTCTTCTCATCCTCCTTGTTCTTCTTCATGATTTGATGAGTAAGAAGTGACCCCATTAGTTCATCAAGCTTCAAAGTCTTCAAATTTTTGGCTTCGATGATGGCGGTCCTCTTTGAGTCCCAAGACTCGGGAAGTGAGTAGATGAGCTTTCGAACAAGCTTCTCCTCCGGGATGGCTTCTCCATAACCTTTAAGACCATTTGTGATGGTGGAGAATCTATCGAACATTTTCTCAATGTTCTCTTCCGGATCCATTTTGAAGTTCTCATACTTCAAGGTTAGGAGCCCAATCTTGGTCTCCTTGACTTCGTTTGTCCCCTCGTATGTGACTTCAAGCTTGTCCCATACCTCCTTGGCACTCTCACAAGAAGACATATTCTCATAGATGGATGGACCGAAAGCACAAAATAGAATGTGCAAGGCTTTGCAATTTAGCTCCATCTTCTTGCGATCGTCGGCACTCCACTCCGCTTTACTTCTCTTAGGTACGAACGGGCCATCTTCAACTACATCCCATAGCTTGTAATCTTTTGATTTGATGAAGAACTTCATCTTTGTCTTCCAATGGGCATAGTGAGCTCCGTCGAAGAAAGGCGGTTTGTCTATGGATTGCACCATTTGAGCCGGTTGATAAAAAAGTGATCGAGCTTGCTGGATCTTCTCAATAGGATGTTAATCCTCTCCGATTGAGCCAAGCTCTGATACCAATTGTTGGGTTTTTAGGGGCTCGATTCGTTCAACCGATTATGCTCACCAAGTGGTGGAGAGGTGGATTTTTGGGTGGAAGGGTTTAGGAAGCTAGAAAGAATAAAGACACAATGATTTATAGTGGTTCGGCCTTCTAACAATCACCTACATCCACTACCTTAGCTTCCCACTAAAGATTTCACAATCAATCCACTAATTGATTCGTCCCCTTTTCTAGGATTAGGAGGAAACCCTTACAACCGATCAAGCTTCTACCCAAAGCTTTGATAAAAAAACCCTCTTTACAAAGAGATAAAGAAAGCAAACTTAAAACCCTCTAGTAGGTGTTTGTTTGCACAAATCAATTACTCACCCAAAGCCTAAAACACTTGAGCAAATTTGACAATTTTGGCTCACTAGTGTTTGTCTATACAAGAATTAACAATTTAAGCACTAAGACACTTTTTGATCATTTGTTGATTGACAATTGAAGCATTAGCCTTCTCTTGATGCTTGGAGGTCCCTTTTATACTCCCAATTGAGTTTGTAGCCGTTACTAGCCGTTGGGGATGAATTGGAGCCGTTGAGGACTTTATTTCCCTTCATTAATGCTGTTCTGCAGCTACCAGTATTGATACACGTGGAACGGTATCAATATGGCCTTCATAGGAACTAGCCGTTGGGCTCTTGCCAGCATAGGCGTATCGATACGCTTGAGGGCGTATCGGTACGGGTCCACATTTGAATGGTCGTTGGGAAATAGCCGTTGGGGTAGTTGAAATGGGATCGGTACGCTTACCTGGCGTATCGAAACGATCCCGACCGTATCGATACGGCAAAGGCCTGTATCGGTACGGGGTTTGACAGTGGCCAAATTGGGGCAAAATGGTATCGGTACGGGTACAACCGTATCGATACGGGTGACACGAAAATACACGTTTGGCTATTTAAAACATGAAAAATCTTTGCCAAAAGCCTCTTAAAATACCTCAAACATAAATTCAAGTTGTTTGGACTTAAAACCAAGTTTTAAATTCTTTTCAAATTAGTCCAAAACATTTTTCAATTATTATATCAAAACATAAGTTCTACACAGGGAGATTTGGAGGGTTTTTATGTAACCTCCTTGTCCCGATTTGGATGACTGACCGGTCCGAGTAGGCTACACGGGGAAAACCGAAGTGAAGCTCTCTAAGGTCCCACCTCGGTTAGCAACCCCAGAAATTTTCTTTTAATTAAATCTTGTCTAAAGGCATATTATTTCCTAAGCGATCACGACAGCGAAAAACATCACTAGGTAAAAGCATCCAAACCAAAACAACATGTTAAATAGCCCATTTTACACTTACAGAGCAGGCTGTATCGATACACTTGTCAAGGGTATCGATACGCCTTGACCAAGTCAACTGCCATCAATCAACACAGGAGGACCGTATCGATACAGCCCTTGAGCGTATCGATACGCCCTTCTCGGTCAACATCTTGCGGTCAACGAGACAAAACCGTACCGATATGCCTAGAGCCCGTACCGATACGCCAAAGACTCGTGAAAATCTCGGAATTCCAGTGAGGAATTGGCGTATCAATACACCCTCGCGTATCGCTACCCTAAGCTAAAACTCACCCTCTGAGTGCTTGGCCGTACCGATACGACCCTTGGGCGTATCGATACTCCCTACACTGCAACACACTAGAAAGCTGCTAAGGACTCCTAACCTCCACTCTAGATGCAATTTAGAACTCACCTAGGCACAATCAAACATGCATACGACATTTACCAACCAAAGTTCAGCATACGAGGCATTCGAAATAAATAAGATCGATACATCAAAGGAGGCATACATAGCATTCATAAGGCATCATGCATATGGCAACCATACATAGAGCATTCATTGGCCAAGTTCATACACTCTTAGGCACATACAATGTAACACCCGGGTTTTGGGGTTAGGTGAAAATAATATTTTAATATTATTTGGGCTCGGGTTTATAATTAAAAATAATCTTTTAAGTTTCGGGTTTCAAAAATAAATATTTGAAATTGGACCAAATTGAAGGAATTGTAAAATGGAGAGTTTTTAAAGAAAAGAAGATAGCCATTCATTAATGGCCTTTTGGTAATTTGCCCATCTTTTAATTTAAATCCCCCTTTCCACCAAATAAACACTATTCACTCTCTTCCTCATCCTTTCTAACGTGAACAAAAGAGCTCTCTCCTCTTCATCACTATTCCATCAAAAAGCTCATCCATTTCAACTTATTTTTGAAAGGTAACATCGTTTTTTACTTCTCCTCAACTCCCTCTCTTTAAAAGTACCATTTGTTTGCATTTTCATTAAAGTTTTGAAAATAGGGTTTTCAAAGGACTTGCTTAAAAATGGTGCCTTTGTGTAGCTAAACTTAATATTTTGATTTAATATGGTTAGTTATGAAGTATAGGAGTTAAATGGTACAACATATGTGAATTTTGAATGGTTTTGAGCAATTCCCGAAATTGGGTAAAAATGGGGTTTTTGGAGGGTTTTGAGTGAGTTTTGGGGGTTGTTTTAGGTGGAAATTGATAGGCTATTGATAGTACTATGGTTAGGGGTTGATTTGGGATCATTTTTGGGTGCAATGGGTGTTGGAAACATGGATTTTGGATGTGGTTTTGGGGTTGTCTGAGATTGCAAATATTGGGGTTTGTTCATGGCTTGCAACATTGTAAATTGTGTTTGAATTGTGTTCCGGGTTGGTCTTTTGATGTTGGGCTGATTTGAGATTGTTTGAATTGTGATTGAGGTTGTTTAGAAGAGGGAACTTGTGTTGGGGAAGCATCGAGAGGAAATCCGGAAACATGATAGTGGTTGCTTGCTTGGCTTGGAGATTGGAAGCTTAGGTGAGTGGTTAAACGTTTTACGTGGCTTTTAAATGGTTGGTTCGAGTATGTTGACTAGGTCGAGCTTGGTAGACCCACCTAGAGTTAGGATTAGGGTGGTAGCCTAAACCTAAACTTGATCTAGAGCCATTGGATGAACTTGTATTTGGATGTTTATGCCTCGTATGACTTACGATATGATTGATTTATGTATATTGTGATATACATGTGAGATGAGGCATGATTTGTAATGCTTATGGCAAGCATGGAAATGGTTCATGATTGTGATCATAGTGAGTACGTGCTAAGCACGGAATTGATTGAAATGAATAATGTGGAATGAGTTAAATGTTGGCACTAGTATGCTTGAGTACAAATGATCGATCATTAGGATGTTAGTGTGCACACATGAGTCTAAAGTCGCGCGTGGCCTTGGTGGCGTTGAGTCACCAAGGAGGAGTACGGGTTCGCGCGGAAATTATATTTATATATAGTCGATGATGAGTGGAATCCCATCGACGGGGCGTGAGGATGAGTGGAATCCCCTCCGCGAGACCGGTGATGAGTGTAATCCCACCGTGAGGTAAAGTGGTTGTTGGATGTGAGTTCCAACGTGTTTATTCGCGTATTCGAGTCTTAGCTAGGTGCCAATATTGATTGATATGTATATCAATGTGTTGTAGAATGTGATTTCTACTTGGATGCTTAGATGTGTTTACATATGTTGTGAATTAGAGCTTGTTGAGCATGGCATATAATTGAATATTGTTCATGCATCTTAAACTTGTGGCTCTTGAGGATTCTTGGTAATTATGTATTTTACCTTGGCTAAGATCGTGCTTGGACCCTGCATTGTCGAGGTTTGTTTTTAAAGAGCTTACCTTCACTAAGCTTTATTGCTTACGCTCTCTCTTTGTTCGACAATGCAGATCCTTAGTTCGTGGGTTGCTAGGAGCAAGAAGGGGGCCTCCAAGTGTGCTTGTGGTGCTTGTTTAGCTACCAAGTATGAACTTTTAAATTAAGATGTAATGGTCAAGCAATGGGACATGTAATCGTATTGTGATGCTTTTGAAGTATGTTGTGGTTGATGTTGTTTAGGAGCATGTTATACTCCTCGTTTATGCTTGTTAAATCGGCTTTTGGGATGTATGCTATGCTTGAAACCATGTTAGTATTATGCTATCTAGAATTGCCTAAGTGTTCGATATGTGAAAGCTTAATACCTATAATGACATGTTTGATGTATGGCTTGTGATGTTGTGCCTTAGTGTTTAGTCTCGTTTTAATGATGTTAAAGCATGCTTGTATGTTGGTTTGCCTTTAGAATTGTTGTTAAAGTGTTGTTAGAGGTTTTGGGTGGTGTTTAGGAGCACCCTTGTGCCATAAACCAACCAAAACCAGTCTGCAGACAGGGGGTGTTTCGAAACGGGTCACCCTGTTTCGATACGGCCCTTTGTTTATGGCCGAGCGTTTTGAAACGGATAGGGGCTGTTTCGGTACAGTTTTGCTACTGGAATTTTGAGAAATTGGCGAGATGAAGGTGTCCGAAACGTGTCTATGGTGTTTCGAAATGGTCAATTCTCGTTAACCACGAGAAGTTGACCAGGGAGGGTGTTTTAGAACGGTTGACCCCTGTTCCGAAACGGCACCCTCGTGTGGGCTTTGAAGTGTTGACCAGGTCAAGGCGTTTCGATACACCTTGAGGGTGTTTCAAAACGGCCTGTTAAATTACATAAAAATGGGATGTTTTACTTAGGTGGTTCGAGTTATCGCTTCGCGTGTTCTTGTCTTATGTTGCTGTGATCACATAGGAATTAAATGTGCATTTAGAGAAGATCAATTTTAAAAGAAATTTTCTGGGTCGTTAACTGAGGAGGAACCTTAACGGGTTTTGCTTCGGTTTTCCCCGTGTGGCCCACTCGGACCGATCATCCGACCAGACTGGGACGAGGGGGTTACACTTGTTGGTATCAGAGCCTAAGATTACCGAGACCTTGGGCAGGTAAGTGCGGTAAGTTCAAGTTTTGACTTGATATGCACGGTGTTTGCTTGCTTTGTAAGTATGATTGCTTGTATGACAAGTATGTTGATTGTTTTGTTTAAAAGCATGTTATTTTAGAATCTCATTGCTACTATTACATCGGAAAAGAATTTTAAGTGAGGGAAACGTACTTGAGCACTTGGAAGCCTTTCCTTGCTAACCCGATCTTGTATGTTTTGCTTGTTGTGGTTGTAGTTATCGTTTGAGAGCGATGTCTAGGCCGAGGGGTAGGCCGAGAGTGGTTCGTCAGGAACCACGTGTTGCGGCTCCTGTTGAGCCGGTGATTGGTGTGGAGGCTCATATAGAAGGGCCGGTGGTCGCGGGAGTTAGAGCTCCTCCACCACCTCCACCACCACCACCTCCTCCGCCTGGAGTTGGGGGCGAGGATGGAGCTGAAGGAGAGGGACCTCAAGGTGGCCAAGGTCCGGCCGGAATTGATATGACTCCTCTAGTGCAAGCATTTCAGGCCGCAGTTGCGGGAGCTCAGGCTACAGCTCAGCCTAGGTGCGACGATGCTAGTCTACCTTTGGAGAGGCTCCGTAGCTTGGGGGCCGAAGAGTTCAAAGGATCTACTCTGGAGAGGTCGGAGTTATGGTTGGAGAAGACGGTCCGTATTTTAGCTCAGATGGGTTGTGTGGCCGCACGTAGATTGGGTTGTGTGATTTCCTTGCTTCAGGGTGATGCCTACACCTGGTGAGTCACCATTACTACTGGGGTTCTAGAGGCCGAGATTGGTTGGGATTTCTTTGAGTCTGTGTTCAGAAAGAGGTACTTGGGGCCGAGGTATTTAGATGATAAGAAGCGAGAGTTTATGTCCCTTACTCAGGGAGAGGCTTCTGTGACTGATTATGAGATCCGTTTTGTTCGCTTGAGTCAGTACGCTCCATAGTTGGTTCCTATTGAAGTGGAACGCTGTAACCGTTTCCGCTATTGGTTGAGCGAAGAAGTCAAGAGGTACACGTTAGCTTCTGACTAGACAGACTTTGATGTATTGGTCGCGAGGGCCAAGGACTTAGAGCACATTTTGGGTTCGGCCAAACGATCTGGTGGTTCCAGTTCTGGTAAGAGGCGTAACCACTTTGATAGTAGAGATGCCAAGAGGCATAGAGGTGGCGGGCATCAGTTTGACCATAGACGTGGCGGTGGCCACTATGGTAGGGGCCATCAGGGTCATAGAGGAGGAGGGCGTTTGCCCGAGTGCACCCGTTGTGGGAGACAGCACACTGGTGAGTGTTGGGGTAACTTCCATGCTTGTTGGAACTGTGGTTCGAGGGGCCACTTTAGGAGGGATTGTCAGCATCAGGCGGCAGAGGCACCAAACATTGCTCAGGCTCCTGCGAGAGCGAATGATTTTCAGAGAGGCCGTGGGCGCGGTCGTGGCTACTTCCAGCCTAGGGCTGATGCACCTAGGGTAGATGCCTAGAGGAACCTTGCTCATGTTGTGGCAGTGCAGCCAGAGGCAGGAGGACCAGCGAAAGTTTATGCTCAGAGGGAGGCCGGGAACGACACTGATGTGATAGCAGATAATTTTGAGTTACAGTCTATGTCTTTGCTTTCTTTGGTTGATTCGGGTTCTACACATTCCTACATTTTGAGTGAGCATGCACAGAAGTTAGATATACATGTTGAGATTTTAGATGTAGGTATGCATGTGACTAGTTCTTTTGGTGAGACAGTTGTGGTTAGACGTATGTATAGGAGATGTCCACTGAAGATTCAAAGTCATGTGTTTTCTGTTGATATGATGGAACTTCCTTTCTATGGCTTTGATATTATTTTGGGTATGGACTGGTTAGTTGATCACCGAGCTAGTGTGGATTTTGAGACGAAGAGAATTTCCTTGAAACTTTCTAATGACTACGAGGTAGTAGTAGTAGGCGAGAACATTAAGTTCTTGTCTAATGTTGTGTCAGCTTTAGAGGCTCATAGGTTGATGAACTCCGGATGTGGGGCTTACTTAGCTTATGTTATGAATCCGAATATGAGTGAAGCTAGACCGAAAGATATCAGAACAGCTTGTGACTTTCCGGATGTGTTTCCTGAAGAGTTGCCGGGTTTGCCTCCTGACAGAGATGTTGAGTTTGTGATTAAGACTGTTTCAGGGTCTAATCCAGTTTCGATAGCTCCGTATCGTATGGCTCCGAAAGAGTTAAAATAATTGAAGAGTCGGTTGCAAGAATTATTAGACCGTGGTTTCATTAGGCCTAGTAGTTCTCCTTGGGGTGCTCCCGTGTTGTTTGTGAAAAAGAAAGATGGTAGTATGCGCATGTGTATTGACTATAGACAGTTGAATCAGTTGACTGTGAAGAACAAGTATTCGTTGACACGCATAGATGATTTGTTTGATCAGTTGAGAGGTGCTTCAGTGTTCTCGAAGATAGATTTGAGATCCGGGTACTACCAGTTGAAAGTGAAAGAGTGTGATGTTCCGAAGATAGCTTTTAGGACTAGATATGGTCACTATGAGTTTCTTGTGATGGCATTTGGGCTCGCGAATGCACTTGCAGCATTCATGGACATGATGAACAGAATTTTTAGAGACTATCTAGACCGTTTTGTAGTTGTTTTCATTGATGACATACTTGTGTACTCGAAGACAGAAGAAGAGCATGATGAGCACTTGAGATTTGTTTTACAGAGATTGTTGAGCAATCAGTTGTATGCGAAGCTTAGTAAATGTGAGTTCTGGATTCGAGAGGTTGTATTTCTTGGCCATGTTGTTTCGGCCGAAGGTATCCGTGTTGATCCATCGAAGATTGAGGCTATTGTTGAGTGGAAACAACCTAAGTCTGTGACCGAGATTAGGAGTTTCCTAGGATTAGCCGGTTATTATAGGAGATTTGTTGATGGTTTCTCTAGAGTAGCTGCTCCTTTGACTAAATTGTTGCAAAAAGGAGTTAAGTTTGAATGGTCAGATGCAAGACAGAAGGCCTTTGAGAAATTGAAAGAAGCTTTGACAAATGCTCCAGTGTTAGTGCAACCTGTTTCAGGTAAGGAGTTTGTGATTTACAGTGATGCTTCCTACATAGGTTTAGGATGTGTTTTGATGCAAGAAAGAAGATTTGTTGCTTATGCTTCTAGACAGTTGAAGGTTCATGAGAAGAACTATCCTACTCATGATATAGAGCTAGCCGCAGTTGTTTTTGCATTGAAGATTTGGCGTCATTACTTGTATGGTGAGAAGTGTATAGTTTAAACCGATCACAAGAGCTTGAAGTACTTGATGACACAGAAAGAGTTGAACTTGAGACAAAGAAGATGGCTTGAGTTGTGAAAAGATTATGATTTGACCATTGAGTACCATCCGGGTAAAGCGAATGTAGTAGCCGATGCTTTGAGTAGAAAAGTGGTCGTTGAGTTGAGAGCTATGTTTGCTAGATTGAGTGTGTCCGGTGATGGTGGGTTGATCACCGAGTTGCAAGTGAAGCCTTCTTTGATTCAGTTGATTAGAGAAAAGCAGTTGCAAGATGTGACTTTAGTCCCTCGTGTTCAGGACATAGCCGAGGGAAGACCGACCGAGTATAGTTTCAGTGGTGAGAGCTTGTTGTGCTTTAGAGATAGAATTGTTGTACCAGAAGATGTTGAGTTGAGACGTCAGATTCTGAGTGAAGCACATTCGAGTCCCTTTTCTATGCATCCGGGTAGTACCAAAATGTATCGTTTTTGACTTCTCCTCAACTCCATCTCTTTAAAAGTACCATTTGATTGCATTTTCATTGAAGTTTTGAAAATGGGGTTTTCAAAGGACTTGCTTAAAAATGGTGCCTTTGTGTAGCTAAACTTAATGTTTTGATTTAATATGGTTAGTTATGAAGTATAGGAGTCAAATGGTACAACATACGTGAATTTTGAATGGTTTTGAGCAATTCCCGAAATTGGGTAAAAATGGGGTTTTTGGAGGGTTTTGGGTGAGTTTTGGGGGTTGTTTTAGGTGGAAATTGATAGGCTATTGATAGTACTATGGTTAGAGGTTGATTTGGGATCATTTGTGGGTGCAAATGGTGTTGGAAACATGGATTTTGGATGTGGTTTTGGGGCTGTCCGAGATTGCAAATATTGGGGTTTGTTCATGGCTTGCAACATTGTAAATTGTGTTTGAATTGTGTTCCGGGTTGGTCTTTTGATGTTGGGCTGATTTGAGATTGTTTGAATTGTGATTGAGGTTGTTTAGAAGCGGGAACTTGTGTTGGGGAAGAATCGAGAGGAAATCCGGAAACGTGAGAGTGGTTGCTTGCTTGGCTTGGAGATTGGAAGCTTAGGTGAGTGGTTAAACGTTTTACGTGGCTTTTAAATGGTTGGTTCGAGTATGTTGACTAGGTCGGGCTTGGTAGACCCACCTAGAGTTAGGATTAGGGTGGTAGCCTAATCCTAAACTTGATCTAGAGCCATTGGATGAACTTGTATTTGGATGTTTATGCCTCGTATGACTTGCGATATGATTGATTTATGTATATTGTGATATACATGTGAGATGAGGCATGATTTGTAATGCTTATGGCATGCATGGAAACGGTTCATGATTGTGATCATGGTGAGTACGTGCTAAGCACGGAATTGATTGAAAAGAATAATGTGGAATGAGTTAAATGTTGGCACTAGTATGCTTGAGTACAAATGATTGATCATTAGAATGTTAGTGTGCACACATGAGTCTAAAGTCACGCGTGGCCTTGGTGGCATTGAGTCACCAAGGAGGAGTACGGGTTCGCCCGAAAATTGTATTTATATATAGTCGATGATCAGTGGAATCCCATCGACGGGGCGTGAGGATGAGTGGAATCCCCTCCGCGAGACCGGTGATGAGTGTAATCCCACCGTGAGGTAAAGTGCTTGTTGGATGTGAGTTCCAACGTGTTTATCCGCATATTCGGGTCATAGCTAGGTGCCAATATTGATTGATATGTATATCAATGTGTTGTAGAATGTGATTTCTACTTGGATGCTTATATGTGTTTACATATGTTGTGAATTAGAGCTTGTTGAGCATGGCATATAATTGAATATTGTTCATGCATCTTAAACTTGTGGCTCTTGAGGATTCTTAGTAATTATGTATTTTACCTTGGCTAAGATCGTGCTTGGACCCTGCATTGTCGAGGTTTGTTTTTAAAGAGCTTACCCTCACTAAGCTTTATTGCTTACGCTCTCTCTTTGTTCGACAATGCAGATCCTTAGTTCGTGGGTTGCTAGGAGCAAGAAGGGGGCCTCCAAGTGTGCTTGTGGTGCTTGTTTAGCTACCAAGTATGAACTTTTAAATTAAGATGTAATGGTCAAGCAATGGGACATGTAATCGTATTGTGATGCTTTTGAAGTATGTTGTGGTTGATGTTGTTTAGGAGCATGTTAGACTCCTCGTTTATGCTTGTTAAATTGGCTTTTGGGATGTATGCTATGCTTGAAACCATGTTAGTATTATGCTATCTAGAATTGCCTAAGTGTTGGATATGTGAAAGCTTAATACCTATAATGACATGTTTGATGTATGGCTTGTGATGTTGTGCCTTAGTGTTTAGTCTCGTTTTAATGATGTTAAAGCATGCTTGTATGTTGGTTTGCCTTTAGAATTGTTGTTAAAGTGTAGTTAGAGGTTTTGGGTGGTGTTTAGAGGCACCCTTGTGCCTTAAACCAGCCAAAACGAGTCTGCAGACAGGGGGTGTTTCGAAACGGGTCACCCTGTTTTTATACGGCCCTTTGTTTATGGCCGAGCGTTTTGAAACGAATAGGGGCTGTTTCGGTACACTTTTGCTACTGGAATTTTGAGAAATTGGCGAAATGAAGGTGTCCGAAACGGGTCTATGGTGTTTCGAAACGGTCAATTCTCGTTGACCACGAGAAGTTGACCAGGGAGGGTGTTTCGGAACGGTTGACCCCCGTTCCGAAACGGCATCCTCGTGTGGGCTTTGAAGTGTTGACCAGGTCAAGGCGTTTCAATACACCTTGAAGGTGTTTCGAAACGACCTGTTAAATTACATAAAAATGGGTTGTTTTGCTTAGATGGTTCGAGTTATCGCTTCGCGTGTTCTTGTCTTATGTTGCTGTGATCACATAGGAATTAAATGTGCATTTAGAGAAGATCAATTTTAAAAGAAATTTTCTGGGTCGTTAACCGAGGAGGAACCTTAACGGGTTTCGCTTCGGTTTTCCCCGTGTGGCCCACTCGGACCGGTCATCCGATCAGACCGGGACGAGGGGGTTACATACAATTTAAGTAGCAAAAATAGGCATGGTCATCAATCCATTAGACTAAAACATATCACATCCATAATTTAACATAATCAACTAACACAAATCACCTAAGGAGTTTGACACCAACTCCTACAAGTCTATACCCCATCGTTTAGGCATTATTACAAGACTCAAATCATACTTGAGCTAGCTTGAGAACTCCAAAATCTCCTCCCTTGCCCACTTGCCTCCGGAACTCTAACGATCTGCATGTTGGAAACAAAGAGAGCGTAAGCTAACTAGCTTAGTGAGAGAAGCTCTACAATTCAACAAACATGCAGTTTTCAAAACACTTTTCATAAATGGAAAGAAAACAATGGATGCACGAATGACTTTCTCATCAAACTACACACGGTTTGCACAAGCACAACCAACATACACACACGGTGGGACTACACATCACCGTTTCGACTAATAGTTTTCCAATGGGACTACACATCAAAGTACTTTCCTACTAGTCACTACCGGTGGGACTACACATCAACGTAGTTAAGACAACCATCACGTGAGGCTCGACTTCAACACGACTACACATTATCAAATGTATAAGACACTCAAGATGCACATGAAAATCACAACACATAGTCATTCATCCACTCATAACAAGGCATGGGAGTAGAAACTTACACTCGGGTTTAGGTGAACTCTCAAGGTCCCACCCAAACCCCCAAAGGTTCCATATCGAGCACAAAACAAAGATTTACAATTCTTCTCACCGTTGTTACTCAAGAGAAGACCGACGACCAAGCTCAAGACTCCAAAATCTCCGGATTCGTCCCCGAAGCTTCACCAACCGGATTCCTTGTCTAAACAATCAAACACACTCTATTAATCACCAAAACAACCACAAACCATTGATGTAACTCATAACACCAATTAAGCATCAAACCAAGCCAAGAACACCCACAAAACTCCTATTTTCGAGCAGTTCTATTGCACATAGAAAAACCCTTGATTTTGACCCCTTTAACACACTTAAATGCCTCCAACACAACCCCTAACTATCATACTAACTTCAACCCTCAATTTTCAACATAGAACACCCCCAAAACCAACCTTAAAATCCTTCCAAAACCCCCCTCAAAACCCAAATCCGGGAATATATATAAAACTCTTTAAAAATCACATATATTGGACCTCATGGAAGTAAACAACTCACACATCAATAACAAATCAAAATCTTTATCTAAAGACCATAAAGATAGCATTTTTAATCAAAAATACCCAAAACCTCAAACTTCAAAAACATGGACAAAATGAAAACTAAGGGTATCGACTTGAAGAGGATGACGAGGACAGGTCAAAAACGATCTTACCTTTGAAAAATCTTCAAGAATGAGTAATCTATGAAATGAAATAGTAAACTAAGGAGGGGAAGGGGTTTTGTCGTTGGAAGCAAAATGGGTGAGGAGAGAAGAAGATGATAAAAAGGAAATTTTAAATGAAAACGGATTTTATTTGAAAAACCACCTATTTACCAATTTGCCATTAATGAAAATGGTCATCTTCCTTAATTTCACAATCCATGGAGTTTTGGGTTCTAACTTTAATTTAAGATTTGATCCAACATATAAAAATGAATTTTTAAAACGAAAAGGGAAACCCGAACATTATTTTAATATTATTTTCACCCGACCCCTAGACCCGGGTGTTTTATTTTATTTAGGAAATTGATTTAGGGTTTTTAAGTTTGATTAAAAGAGTGTTTGAGCATTTAAAACCCTTTAAAATAGGCTTTTAGGATACGTGTTTTGAAATAGGAGAAATCATTTCGAAACAGGCATACCGAAACGTCTACGAACGTTTTGAAACAAGTTGACCGTTTTGGATACATGTTTGACTGTATCGAAGCCCAAGAGATTTCCTGTATCGAAACACATAGAGGATGTTTCGATACATGTTTTGGAAAAACCAAATCGTTCTGAAACCTTTTGGGGCATTTCGAAACACCTTAGTCCATTTGTATTCTTAGAAGGCACCCGTATCGAAACAGGGTGGCCCATTTCGATACCAATTGGCCTGGAAGTGCAGATGATGCTCTAAATTGCAGAAAATTTGAATTTTAGTTGATTCTAGATGCATGAATGAGATGTATGAGCAAGATTAACATATCAAAACATGAACATACTCCCTCTAACTACAAGAAAGGATGAAATTATGATCAAAAACACATAAGCATGACATTTAACAAGAATTCAAGCAATTTTAAGCACAAAAAGGTCTTAAAAGGTCAAGATAGGCTAGTTAGACCTAACTCTCTCCTAAGGGACCAAAAACCCTCTTTATCTAGAGGTTTGGTAAAGATGTCCGCTAAGTGATTTAAGGTGTCTACATACTCTAAAACAACATCTTCCTTAAGGACATGATCTCTAATGAAATGATGCCTTATTTCTATGTGTTTGGTTCTAGAGTGTTAGATGGGATTTTTGGTAAGACATATGGCCCTAGTGTTATCACACCTAAGAGGTATGGTGTCTACCTTATTTCCATAGTCTAATAGTTGTTGCTTCATCCAAAGGACTTGAGCACAACAACTCCTTAAGGATATGTACTCCACTTCGGTGGTAGATAAAGCTACACTATTTTGTTTCTTAGAGAACCAAGATATGAGCATACTACCTAGGAATTGGCAATTGCCGGAAGTACTTTTCCTATCTATCTTACAACCCATGTAATCTGCATCCGAATAAGCATGAAGATTAAAGGTTGAGTCTCTAGGGTACCAAAGACCTAAACAAGGAGTATCTCTAAGGTACCTAAAGACCCTTTTAACTGCTATAAGGTGAGACTCTCTAGGACTTGTAACACCCCGAATTTTTCCCCAATTTAGAAAATTTTGAATTCTAAAATCCCTAAATCGGTAACCTTAGAATTTGGGGAATTTAATTCCAAAAACCCTAATTGAGTTAAGGGTTAAATTGAGAAAATTAAGAATCATGAGGCTTAGTTTTAAAATTCGTAGGTCAATTTGTAATTTATGAAAACTTATGTGCTCGTTTTTAAACCATAAATAACTTCGGTGGCTTCTATTGTAATTTACCCATTAAATTGGGTATTTAAGCATCATTTTCTACATGAGAGGGTCTTTTGGGATTCCATTTGATTCTCAACCGCCTCTCATCTCTCCCACTCTCATCTCATTCCTCTCCTCTCACTCTTTTCGGATCGACGAAGCTCCGACCAAGCACTTATCATCATCGGTGGCTTGCTCGGCCAACACCATCGCAACCACCATCGTCGTACGAACAAACCCCGACCCTTAGCTCTTTTCCACCGACCATTGTTTGCTCGGAAATCGTGATAAACCTTTCGGCTCTCTCTTGTGCCATCAGCCGCCGCCATCATCCTCCGCCATCATCCTCCTCCTTGTGAAAAGGGAAACCGTTCGACTTCTCTTTTGTGTTGCACCGCCGCCTGAGCTTCGTTCATTTGTAGACCGTTTTCCTTGCCGTTTAATCCGTGCTGCCGTTTCTGTCGCCTGGTTCCGACCGTGTTAATTTTCCGTTTGGTAAGTCGTTGTCATTGTCACATTATCTCCGGCAAGGTTGTCGAGCCGCTGCCTTGCTCGTCGTGTAACCGTGCCATCATTGTCGATCTCACGTTATTGTCGTTTGTGGAGTTAGCAGCTGCCGATGAGGGTTCTGGAAACCCTAATTTAATTTTGGTAAAAGTGTATTGTTGGGCTTGATGTGTTTGGATATGGGTGTTGGGCTTATTGAGTTGTTCATGTGGGTTGTATGTGTGGCTTAGATTGAACCTAAATTGTAATGTTATGTGTGAGCCCAAATTCGGATGACCCTTAATTGGTTTAAAGACCATGTCAGGAGGCCTTAATGTGTGTGTAATTGAAAGAGCTTATTTCGGAGGTAAACCCATGTGGTGAATCAAATTTTTGAACCAAACCAAACCAATTTGTGAACCAGACCAATATATTTATTGAACCGAACCGGACTATGTTGTGAATCGAACTGCTCTTGTGGATCGAACCAGTTTTGACCGAACCATTGACTGTGTTTGACTAAGTTGACCTCTTGACTTTTGACCTTGGACCATTGACCAATTGACTTGTTTGACCGAATTTGACCAGTTGACTTTGACCAGTCAAGTCAATGTTAACCATTGACCTTGAACAGTTGACTTGACCGACATAGTTGATTGTTGACCAGTTTGACCAGAGTTGACCTTTGACCAGTTTGACTTTGACTTTGACCAAGAGTTGACTTTTTCGGATAACCTTCCTCTTAACCTTTCTCGACGTATTGAGTCTGTATCCGCTGCTCGTGTTGCCTAATTAGTTTCCGAAAGCTCCGTTTTTCTCATTTAAGTAATGTTAATGGAATCTGATAAGTTATGGATTTTAGAATCTAATTCGGAATATTATCGTGTTCAGGTGCCGACATTGAGACCGTTGGGTTACCTCTAGTTGTTCAGACCGATCGTGCACATTCTTCGAGACCTTCACGTGAGTATATCTTTAGTTCGGTTTTTAGTGTTTTAGTCGGTTGCTTAATGATAGAAATAAATGCTAATATAGAATTCATACCTCGTAGGTCTTGATTCAATGAGATCCGAGCGTGAGGCTCGCCCTTCTCGAGATTAGAGCTTATGTGGCTAAGGTGTGTTTCTTGGGGTGTTTTAAATAAATGTTGTCTTATATATATATATGCTTGATTTATTATCTGATTGAGATTGGATAATGATTTGAACCATCATTCATGGCATACTAAACTTTTTTTTAAATCAAGCATCTGATTTTCAGAAAATGTGATACTCGTAAGAGTTTGGATTTATGATTTTACAAATTATATCATGTGTCATTTGTTCGGAATAATATTCGGAAAAAGCGAGGGAAACCTCCACTCTGGTGAGCGAAAGCTCCACTCTGGCGAGGGCAACCTCCACTCTGTATGATATCGGATATTCGGGCATTGCATCATGCATTGGACATCATAACATTTATGATTTTGATTTAACGGATACACTCTGTTTTCGTAAATGAATTTATCAGAAAATGAAATACAGTTTTGTTTATGTGTTTTGTTTATACAAAAGGACACACTAAGCTCTTTAGCTTACACCCCTTAGTTTTTATTTTCAGATACTCAGACTTATTAGGCGACTCGGTACTTGGAGCATCTCTTGTTTATTCAGATATATTAATATTCAATATGAATTCTTTTGACTACTTTGATTTACTAATTTAACATTATTTGGAATATTCGTGTAATATAGACATTGGGAATGTTTATAATTTGGGATTATTGGATGCATGCATTTAAGAACTTGTTTTCAGATATTTTAATTAATTATCATAATCATATTAATTATTGGGTTTCTACTTATTCAATTGATTATTATGAATTTTATTATATTTAACCTAAATTGTTTCTTGTGGGACAAGTTTTCAAACCTAACTTCTTAAATTCGGCTTTTTCTTCTAATTCGGGTTTAGGGGTTACAGGACTAGCTTGGAACCTAGCACACAAGCAAACACTAAACAATATATCTGGTCTACTTGCGGTAAGGTAAAGCAAAGATCCAATCATAGAGCGATAAAGCTTAGAGTCAACACACTTACCTCCTTCATGTTTGTCAAGCTTTGTAGATGAACTCATTGGTGTAGCTTGAGGCTTTGCTTGCTCCAAGCCAAACTTTTTGAGCATATCTTTGATATACTTAGCTTGATTGATGAAGATGGCATCATTCATTTGTTTGATTTGGAGTCCCAAAAAGAATGAGAGCTCCCCCATCATGCTCATTTCAAATTCACCTTGCATCAGCTTAAAAAAATCTTGACAAAGCAATTCATTAGTAGAACCAAATATAATATCATCAACATAAATTTGAACTACTAATATATCTTTACCATTTTTTTAATAAAAAGTGTTGTGTCCACCTTTCCTTTCTCAAAACCTTTTCCAACTAGAAAACTTGAAAGTCTTTCATACCAAGTTCTAGGAGCTAGTTTTTAACCATACAAAGCTTTTGACAATTTAAAAACATGGTTTGGAAAAATAGGATCTTCAAAACCCGATGGTTGTTCCAATTACACTTCTTCATTTATAAAACCATTTAAAAATGCACTTTTGACATCCATTTGAAAAAGCTTGAAGTCATGATAACATGCAAATGCAAGTAGCATCCTAATTGCTTCCATTCTAGCTACGGGTGCATAGGTTTAATCAAAATCAATTCCCTCTTCTTGAGTGTAACCTTGAGCAACAAGCCTAGCCTTATTTCTCACTATGTTACCACTCTCATCTAGTTTGTTTCTAAAATCACATTTAGTTCCTATAGTAGATCTATTTCTAAGCCTATCAACTAATGTCCACACTTTACTTCTCTCAAATTGATTTAACTCATCTTGCATGGCCAAAATCCAAAAGTCATCTTTTAATGCTTCTTTAACATTCTTAGGCTCAATGCATGAGATAAAAGTAACATGATTAAGCATTTTAAGAGAAGAACGAATAGTTACCCAATTGGATGGATCACCCAAGATCTCACCACCCTTGACATAGTTGTACTCCCTTGGGTAGCTCACTTCCTTTTCCTCAAGAGACATGTCTTGCAATGCTTCTAGAGGCGGTTCTTGTGTTTCTTCCTCTTTGGTTGGAATCTCATTTACCTTTGATGATTCTCCACCATCATTGGCTTCAATGATCTCTACATCATTATCATCACAAGAATCCTTCCTCGGAAGGGGGTTATCATCAAAAACCATATGAATAGATTCCTCTACAACTAAAGTTCTTTTGTTAAACACAGGATAGGCTTTAGAGTTTAAAGAGTAACCTAGAAAAATAGCTTCATCACTCTTTGCATCAAATTTACCCAAATTATCCTTTCCATTGTTTTAAACAAAACACTTGCAACCAAAAGGATGAAAATAGATAATGTTAGGATTTTTAGATTTTAGAAGATCATAAGGAGTTTTCTTCAAAATAGGCATAATCATTACTTGGTTTATAATGTAGCAAGCAATGTTAGTGGCTTTCACCAAAAATACTTAGGTAAATTGTTTTCACAAAGCATAGTTCTAGCCATTTCTTCTAAAATTCTATTTTTCCTCTCAACTACCCCTTTTTGTTGAGGAGTTTGAGGAGCTGAAAAATTATGGCTAATCCCATTTTCATTACAAAAGACATCAAAACCCATATTTTGAAATTCGGTTCCATGATCACTTCTAATATGTGAAATTTTAAGTTGAATATCATTTTTGGGTTGTTTTTTGAAAATGTGATGAAGTTTTCTAAAGCCTCGTCTTTGGTGCTTAAAAAGAGAACCCAAGTATATCTAGAGTAATCATCAACAAGCACAAATGCATATGATTTTTCACCCAAGCTAATAGTCCTAATTGGCCCAAAGAGATCTATATGGATCAATTGCAAACATCTACTTGTAGAAACATCATTAATGGACTTGAAAGAGGCTCTATGTTGTTTACCTTTATCACATGCATCACAAATTTTATCTAATGAGAACTTGAGCTTAGGTAGGCCTCTAACTAAATTAAGGGAAACTAATTTTTCTAAAACGCTAATGCTAGCATGTCCTAGTTTCCTATGTCATAACCATGCATCATTTTCATTTTAAGCAACTAAGCATGCATGGGATGTATGAATGTCATCTAGATGCACCATATATATATATATATATATATATATATATATATATATATATATATATATATATATATATATATATATATATTGTCTATGCGATGACCATTGAGCATTGTTTTGTTAGATTTAATGTCAACTATTCTACACCCATTTACATCAAACATGACATTAAACCCTTTATCACAAAGTTGACTTATGCTCAATAAATTATGATTTAGACCATTGACATACAAAACATTTTCAATGAGTATGGAAGAGTGATTACCTATGGATCCAATACCTTCAATGCGACCTTCGGAGTTTTCACCAAATGTTACTACTCCTCCACTTTTTGGCTTTAATTCCATGAATCGACTCTTGTCTTCAGTCATGTGTCTCGAGCATCCACTATTAAGGTACCAAAAATTTTGGCTTTGTGTTTTGGCCTTGTAGCAATGCTCCCACTACAAACAAAGAGATTAAGCTTTGATTTTTGGTACCCAAATCATTTTGGGTTCATGAGTGTTAGCTCCCAAAAGCTTGGTTCCCTTAGGAATCCAAGGTGACATGGCATTAACATTATTAGATTTTAAAAGTTCCTTAGGAACCCATACACTTCTAATCCTTTTAGTTCTAGAATGCCTATTGGAGCCACTTTGTTTGTAGTTAAAATTCTTTCTTTTTACAAAGTTGATTTTTGAAGATTCACCTTTTTCAAGTTTTGAAGAACCAACATTTTTGAAAGAATTTTTGAGCTCATTTAGCTCATTCACCAACTTTTGGTGCTCATCATTACACTGAGAAAGAAGGTTATTTAAATCAATATTTTCTTGTTCAAAGAATTTTAAATCGTCTTGCAAGCTTGAAACCTTTTTCTCAAAATCCAAGCTAGTTTTAGAGAGTAAATCGTTTTGAGCTTTTAAATCCGAAATGACCTTTTTATTTTTCAAAACAGACTCCTTATATTTCTCTACTAACTCATCATATACCTCTTGTAACTCATCATAAGCATCATGCAATTCATCAAATGTAAAATCAAAGCAAGATGAGTTAGAGGTTACCATAGAATCCTCCTCAAGAGCCATGAGGCATAGGTTGGTCACTACGTGTTCCTCATCTTCGGATGACTCCTTATCACTCCAAGTAGAAATCTTGGCTTTGAGCTTCTTCTTCTTCTCAAAGCCTTTCTTCTTGTGTTGAGGGCAATCAGAACATATGTGACACGGCTTTTTGCACTCAAAACAAATGATGGGATCCCTTTCTTCTTCTTTTCTTTTGTTCTTGAAGTCCATCTTTCTTTGAAATTTCCTCCCTCGGTTCGACTTCATGAACCGTGAGAATCGTTTGGCTATCATTTCCAATTCTTCAAAGTCTTCCTCCTCACAAGAAGAGCTCTCATCTTGTAGAGAGGCTTTGAGAGCAACTCCTAGCTTCTTCTTCTTTTCCACCTCATGTTTCTCTATTCTTTCTTTTTTCTTCTTTTCTTCTTCTCTTCCTTCTTTCATAATCTCATGAGTAAGGAGAGAACCAAGGAGCTCATCAAGCTTCAATGTCTTCAAATTCTTAGCTTCGATGATGGTCGTTCTTTTACCATCCCAAGACTCCGGGAGAGAATATAGAAGCTTCCTTACTAGCTTGTCTCCGGGAATCACTTCATCGAATCCTTTATGACCATTGACGATGATCAAAAACCGATCAAACAACTTGGAGACGCTTTCATCGGGATCCATCTTATAATTTTCATAGCTCAAATTTAATAGCCCGATATTTGTCTCCTTCACATCGCTAGTTCCTTCATAAGTCGTCTCTAGAGTGTCTCACACTTCTTTTGCGCTCTCGATTGAAGAAACCTTAGAGTAGATGTCCGGACCAAGTGCACAAAATATGATGTGTAGAGCTTTGTCGTTGACTTGCATCCTTCGTCTATCTTCCTCGGTCATCTCCGACTTCACCTTCAGGACAAGTATCCCTTCATCGTTTCTTTTTACCGGAATGTAAGGCCCTTCTTCCACTATGTCCCAAACTATATAAGCGGTGGACTTGATAAAGAGGTGTATCATATTCTTCCAATATGGGTAGTTGTCCCCATTGAAGAATGGTGGTTTAGTGGTGGATTGAGACTCGTAAAGGTTGAGGTAGATGTCATGGCATGACTTTAGACTTGATCACACTCTTCTAGGATCTCCTCTTGTGGTTGTTAATCCTTCAAAAGAGGTAGGCTCTGGTACCAAATGTTGAGTGAATCGTTGAATCGATTTAAGCCAAGAGGGGGTGAATTGAATTTTTGAAAGGATTGGTAGTGAAGTGGCAAATTAAAAATTCAAGACAAGGCACTTATAGTGGTTCAAGTTCCAATTGAACTCTACATCCACTACCTTAGCTCCTACTAAGGATTTTCAAACAACTCCACTAGTTGATCTTCCCCTTTTCTAGGCTTATGAGGAAACCTTTATACAAATGGTCAATTTTTTACCCAAAATTGACCAAACCCTCTCACAAGGTTTACAAAAAAGATTTTGGCAATTACAAGATATTTCTCAACACAAATATTGCCCAATTACAAGCACTCAACCCAATTGAAACAAAAAGATAGGAATTACAAAGAACCACAATTGGGGTTTTACAAATATGAGAAATTTAGCACTTGAGCTTGGATTTGATGTTGGAATGTTTCTTTGAGGATCAATAGTTGTTATTGGTTGATTTGAGACTCCCTTTTATACCTTCTCATTCAATTCTAGCCGTTGGGGTTGTTGCTGCCATAAATATAATCGTTGGGATGCAATCTTCCCACCATAAATGCACTAATGCAACTACCCGCTTCGATACACTTGTACCCGTTTCGAAACAGACCAAAATAGAAATAGTTGTTGGGGTGTAATTAAGAGACCATATCGAAACATATAAGATAATTTCGATACACTAAGAGCCCATTCCGAAATGTGCTAGATGTCGTTTCGAAACATTTTGCCACTGTCAATGTAACGCCCTGGTTTTGGGCTTAGGGGTTTTGGGCGTTGACCGGTTCGGTCAAAGTGCTGTTCGAATCTAAAAAGGTGAAATTAGGAAAGCCTAGTTCGGGTTGCATTAAAATATGGGAAAATGTTCTAAAATCATCTTTTAATATATATAAGTGAACTGTGAAATCAATTTTACAAAATGAGTTTTGGAAGGGTGACATTTTGGCTAGTGACCAAAATGTAATTTTTGAAAACTGCGTGACTGTTTTAAAAAGGATTGAAACTTTGAATCTTTAAGGAGCTATTTACCCAAAGGGAGTTTCTCCAGATTTTTCTAAGATATTTTAATGTTTAATTCTGATTTTAAAACAAAAGAAAAGTGGAGGGAAGTTATTTTTCTATTTTGCAACTAACTTTCCATATTTTCCAATTTTACTTTCTCTCATTTTCTCTCAACCCAAACATCTTTTTCTCCAGAGATTTATTCTGATTTTGTCACCTAAATCTCTCTTTTCAACTCTCTTTTGATTGTTAATCATCTCATCAACAAAACCTCACCATTTGCTAGTTGATTCTTCAAGCTTTTTGGTTCTAAAAGGGAGAAACTCAAGTTTGGAGGTAAGAACGTCCTTCTCCTCTAAACTCTTAGTTCTTTACTGAAATTCCTAAGTTTTCAATCTTTAATTGATGTTTTATAAATGACTTTTAAGTTGTGTAATGGATCTTGGCTTTAAATGCAAGATTTGATGATTTTTGATGGATTTTCGTTGGATATGATTGGGCTGTGTTTTAAGGTGTTAATTTGATGATAAATGAATGTTGATTTGATAAGGAATTGAGTTTTGATTAATGCAATCCCGGATAGGTTGAATTTCCTAAGTTTAGCTTGTGATTCTTGGTTGTTTTGGAGTGATCTTGTGGATCTGTTGTTGCTGGAGGTATAAGGATGTTAATAGGTTCTTTTTAGATGTTAAAGGATGTTTAGTTTTGATGGTTTATGGCTGGGCTTTGTTGAGGAGTTGTTTGGATGCATTTTCGGTTGTGTTTGGTGGCCGAAAATGGAGTGTGGATGAGAGCAGCGAGTTTAGGTGCTTTCATTGGAGCTATTAATGCATGATGATGCATTAATCCTCTGCTTTGATGTGTTTAAAACAGGGGAGTCATCTTTGGATCCAAGTGGTGGTGATCCGGAAGCTTGATTTGTGCTTCGGCAAGAGGCGAAGTGGAATCGGTGAGTGAAATTGGGTTTTCGGCTTTGAAACCAATGTCTTGGGAGCTTAGTCTAAGTCTAAACAACTTTACTAAGCTCAAGTGTAAGTTTTCGGAAAAACTCTCTAGTGGTGTCCATGGTTTGGTTGTTGTGCAATGTGGTTTATTGCATGTTTTAAATTCTATTTTGAAAGCATGATTTAGCATGGTTATTGCTGATTTTGTAAGCCATATGTTGAAGGAAGCTCAAGGTAAGAGTTCCTTGTTTTTTAACATTGTTTAAATGTGGTTTGATGCTTAAAAATGCATGATGCTTATGGCTTGGTTAAATGCTTTAAAACAGTGGATTATCTTTTGATAATGATGTATATTTGCAAGTGATGTTTTGAAAAGGTTAAGGTCACTAAGGTGGTTAAAAGTCCTTGAGTGAGCCTTGTGGATTCTAAGAACTTCATGGTGGTTAAAAGTCCATGAGTGATTCTTGTTAAGGTCACTAAGGTGGTTAAAAGTCCTTGAGTGAGCCTTGTTACTTAATAACATCAAGGTGGTTAAAAGTCCTTGGATGGTTCTTGTTAAGGACACAAAGGTGGTTAAAAGTCCTTGTGTGGTCCTTGCCATGGTGTTTAAAAGTCCATGGGCCAAGGTGTTTAAAAGTCCTTGGGGCCAAGGTGTTTAAAAGTCCTTGGGGTGAAACTTGTGAAGGACACAAAGGTGTTTAAAAGTCCTTGTGTGGTCCTTGTGAATTATAAGATCACAATGGTGTTTAAAAGTCCATGTGTGAGTCTTATGTTGATCTTGTTTTTAAAAGATGGAATTTATCACTTGTGGCCAATATGACATGTATTGATACGGAAGCATGTAATGCTTGTTTAAGAATGTTTGTAAGCATGTCTAAATTACGTTCTGAAGTATGATTTATAAATGAGTTTTATAAATGCATTATTGAATGGTTTTTAATGAGCATTCCTCACTAAGCTTTTGCTTACGCTCTCTCTTCTTTTTCTTAAACCAATAATGCAGAACATTAAGGTGCTTTGAGGGCAGCAAGGAAGGCAAGCAATCAAGTGGAAGTTAAGCTCAAAGTATGGGAAGGTTTTCTTATACATTTTTAGCTTTTGGCATTTGGCAATGGGGGACCATTATGGATGTTTTGGGAGATGTTTTGAACTCCCTAGGTTTGCTTAAAGTTGTTAATAATGTTGGATTTTGTAATTGGTCTTTATGTGCTTGGTTTTGAAGGTTTTATGCTTGAATGGTTTGCTTGAGTAGGAAGCATGCTTAAGTTTTGGGGCTTTTCTTATATGAAGTTGTCATGATGAATTGTTGATGCAAATATGTCTCTTATATGTTGAATTTATTGCTGGTAAAGTTTGATAGCATTTGGAGCATGATTAGTTGGTCAATTGTATGTTTAAGCAAGCAAGTTTCTGCATTCTGTGCAGGCCGTTTCGGAACAGTGGTCACCGTTTCGGAACAGGTGCCTTGTATGTAGCCCAGGCGTCCGAAACGGGAGACACCGTTTCGAAATAGGAAGCCCTCTACCAGCCTTCGTTTCGGTACGCGTTGCGGAACGGCCCCGCGTTTCGAAACAGGCTCCCCCTGTTTCGGAACACGTGACCGTTGGGGGCTGACATTGGTAGTTAAATGTTTTGTAGTGTTTGCGTTTTAATCCTGAATCTTGTTTGTGCAATTGT
Source organism: Hibiscus tridactylites (assembly GCA_958450335.1). Lineage (NCBI taxonomy): Eukaryota > Viridiplantae > Streptophyta > Magnoliopsida > Malvales > Malvaceae > Hibiscus > Hibiscus tridactylites. Next base: position 41,515,241 of record OY288289.1, on the reverse strand, counting down.
GTGAGCTTGGGGTGGCCGTTTGAGTTGAAATTTGGCAGTGAAGCATGAAACCTGACTAATTACAAGTTGGTAACTTTAATTTGAGCTAAATCCTCATAAATTACAGGTCTTACAATTTGGTCCCTAAAGTTGTAGATTGTTCAATTGGGTCCCTGTTTGATCTCTGATGTTTATGATCTTTGAGTATGATGTTTGTATGATCATAACTAGGGTTAATGTGCATCTAGATAAGTTTTAAAAGAGAAAAAAAAGGGTCGTTAATCAAGGTTGACTTTCGGGTTGACTTTGGTTTTCCCCGTGTGACTTTCTTAATTCGGGTCAACCGTCTAGGCCGGGTTAAGGGGGTTACATTTGGTGGTATCAGAGCTGAGTTCTCGAGTAATTGGGAATGAGTGTGTGCATGATTGAAGTATGTATGCTATGTATGCTTGTTGAGTGAAAGCATGTTGAGTGAATGGTATATGTGATGCAATTGAGTTGTATGCTGTGATGAAGCATGTTGTGGGTACCCATTGCCAAATCAAAGCTAATGAAATGTTGTTGATTTTAAATGAAATTGTGATTGTATGGTTAGAGTATGGCACCACGTAGAGAGTTGAGAAGTAATGTGTGAGCTACGGCTCCGAATGAGAATGAGAATGAGGAAAACGCAGGAAGTGCGGTGTTACCTCCTCCTCCACCTGGTGGTGGTGGTGCTGAGGGAGAAAGAGCTGAAGCTGCAGCTGGTGCTGGAGCTGCTGGTCCTGAAGTTGGTCAGGGTCAAGCTATGCCTGACATGTCGATGTTGGTGCAAGCTATTGCTGGTGCTTTTCGAGCGGCAGTAGCTGGAGCTCAAGGAGCTGGGCATCAGGGAGATGCTGGAGTTAGACTACCTTTGGAGCGTTTGCGCAGCCTTGGTGGGACTGAGTTCAGGGGTATGTCTGTTGAAGGTTCTGAAGCTTGGTTAGAGAGTACCAAGAGGATCATGGGTCAGATGAGTTGCACTGATGTGCAAAAACTGGGGTGTGTTGTATCCTTGCTACATGATGATGCTTATACGTGGTGGACGACCACTATAGCTGGGATGGCTGATGCGGATGTAACTTGGACATTCTTTCAGAATGTGTTCAAGAGAAGGTATCTTGGTGTGAGGTACATGGATGAAAAGAAGCGTGAGTTCATGTCTCTTACCCAAGGGAGCATGACGGTGGCTGAGTATGAAGTTCAGTTCGTTAGACTCAGTCAGTATGCACCTGAGCTTATTCCGGGTGAGCGGGAGAGGTGTGAAAGGTTCTGTTATGGTTTAGTGACGGAGGTGAAGATGTATGTGCTGGCCACTAAGTATGATGATTTTGATGTGCTGGTGGGCCGAGCTAAGGACATTGAGATGAATTTGGGTTTATCTGCTAAAGGTGCTGGAGCAAGTGCTGGAAAGCGAGCTGCTGAGTATAGTTCCGGTGGTGGACGGAACAAGAGGGGACGTGATCAGAAGTATCAGTCCTCAGCTAAGAGAGGTGGTGGTGTATCTGCTCGGGGAGGCAATGCTAGAGCTGATCCGAGTGCTTGTTGGATATGTGGTTCACGTGGTCACATGAAGCGTGACTGTCCTCGTGCTGTGAGGGAGGTGCAAGCTCCTGTTGTGGCAGCTGGTAATGGGTGCTGGAATTGTGGATCTGCGGATCAGTTGAGGCGAGAGTGTCCTATGTTGGCTGGTGGCCAAGTGCGTGCTCCTGTTTTTGCTGCACCGCAGAGAGGTCGTGGGCGCGGCCGTGGTAACTTCCAGCGGAGAGAGGAAGGTGGTCGAGGAGTAGCTCATGTTGTGGCTATTCAACCTGAGGGTGGAGGTCAAGCTAGGGTGTATCCTCAGCGGGAGGGGGAGGAATGACGCGGATGTGATTGCAGGTACCTTTACTTTGCAATCCTTGTCATTACTTTCCTTGATAGATTCTGGATCTACGCATTCATACATTTTGCGTGAGCATGCTGAATTGCTTGGTTTGCCTGTTGAGTCTTTGGATGTTGGTGTTCGTGTCACTAGTTCTTTTGGTGAAACTGTTGTGACTCAGAAGTTGTATAGGAGGTGTCCTTTGGTTGTTCAAGACCATGTTTTTCATGTTGACCTTATGGAGCTGCCTTTCTATGGTTTTGATGTAATCCTTGGTATGGATTGTCTTGCTGAGCATCGTGTTGTTGTGGATTGTGAGAATAAGCGAGTTTCATTGAAGCTTGCGGATGATTACGAAGTTGTTGTGGTTGGTGAGAATGTGAAGTTTCTTGCCAATGTGGTGTCTACCTTGGAGGCGAGCAGGATGCTGAGGCAAGGTTGCGAAGCTTACCTAGCTTTTGTGATGAATCCTAGCTCTAAGGAGTTGCGGGTGCAAGATATCAGAGTTGTAAAGGAGTTTCCTGGTGTGTTTCCTGAGGAGTTGTCTGGTTTACCTCCTAATCGCGAGGTGGAGTTTGGAATTGAGTTGTATGAGAATACAACTCCTGTGTCCATTACCCCTTATAGAATGGCACCTAAGGAGCTGAAGACGCAATTGCAAGAATTGCTTGATCGTGGTTTCATTCGGCCAAGTGTGTCGCCTTGGGGTGCACCGGTTTTGTTTGTGAAGAAGAAGGATGGCACTATGAGAATGTGCATTGATTACCGTCAGCAGAACAAGTTGACTATCAAGAATCGGTATCCTTTGCCGAGGATTGATGATCTCTTTAATCAATTTCGGGGAGCAGCTGTGTTCTCTAAGATTGGTTTGAGGTCAGGGTATTACCAGTTGAAGGTGAAGGATGTGGATGTGCCTAAGACAGCTTTCAGGACGAGGTATGGGCATTATGAGTTTCTTGTGATGCTGTTTGGTTTGACAAATGCTCCTGCTGCTTTCATGGACATGATGAACCGTGTGTTTCATGAATACCTGGACAAGTTCGTTGTGGTATTCATTGATGATATCCTCGTGTACTCGCGTACTGAGGAGGAGCATGAAGAGCATTTGAGGATTGTGTTGAAAGCTTTGTTGGAAAATCAGCTTTATGCTAAGCTGAGCAAGTGTGAGTTCTGGCTTAAGGAGGTGGTGTTTCTTGGGCATGTAGTTTCTGCTGAGGGGATTCGTGTTGATCCTCAGAAGATTGAGGCGGTGATGAATTGGAAGGTTCCTAAGTCTGTTCATGAGGTTCGTAGTTTCCTTGGTTTGGCGGGATACTACCGGAGGTTTGTGGATGGGTTTTCTAAGATTGATGCACCTTTGACGAAGCTGTTGCAGAAGGATGTTAAGTATGAGTGGACAGAAGAGAGACAGCAGGCTTTTGAGAAGCTTAAGGCGGCTTTGACGCAAGCTCCTATCTTGGCTCAGCCCGAATCAGGGAAAGAGTTTGTGGTCTACAGTGATGCGTCCTATGTTGGTTTAGGATGTGTGCTGATGCAAGAGGGTAAGGTGGTGGCTTATGCATCGCGGCAGCTGAAGGTGCATGAGCGCAATTATCCTACGCATGACATTGAGCTGGCTGCAGTGGTTTTTGCTTTGAAGATTTGGAGGCATTATCTGTATGGTGAGAAGTGTACTGTGTACACGGATCACAAGAGTTTGAGGTATCTGATGTCTCAGAAGGAGTTGAATCTTAGGCAGCGGCGTTGGTTGGAGTTGCTCAAGGATTATGATTTGACGATTGAGTACCATCCTGGAAAGGCTAATGTTGTTGCGGATGCCTTGAGTAGGTAGCTGTTGAGCTGAGGGCTATGTTTGCCAGCTTGAGTATATCGTGTGATGGTGGTCTTGTGGATGAGTTGCAAGTGAAGCCATCTTTGGTTCAGTTGATCAAAGAAAAGCAGTTGCTGGATGATTCTTTGGTACCGCATGTTCAGGATATCGCGGAGGGTAGGCCTTCGAATTTCTGTTTTAATGATGATGGTGTGTTGTGTTTTGGGAGTTGAATAGTAGTGTCCAATGATGCTGAGTTGAGGCGTGCTATTCTGACTGAAGGTCATAGTAGTCCTTTTGCTATGAACCCTGGTAGTACTAAGATGTATCGTGATCTTCGTGATGAGTACTACTGGGTGGGTTTGAAAAAGGATGTTGCGGAGTTTGTGAGCAAGTGTTTGGTGTGTCAGCGAGTTAAGGCTGAGCATCAGGTTCCTTCAGGGTTGTTGCAACCGTTGAGAATCCCTGAATGGAAGTGGGAAAGGGTTACCATGGATTTTGTATCTGGTTTACCTTTGTCACCATCGAAAAAGAATTCGGTGTGGGTGATTGTGGATCGCCTGACGAAGTGTGCGCATTTCTTGCCTGTGCATACTACATTTTCTTTGGATAGGCTTGCGGAGCTGTACATTGCTGAGATTGTGCGGCTGCACGAGGTGCCTAAGTCGATTGTGTCGAATAGGGATCCGAGGTTCACATCGCGTTTTTGGCAGTGTTTGCATCAAGCTTTGGGTACAAGGTTGAATTTCAGTACATCCTATCATCCTCAGTCGGATGGTCAGTCTGAGCGTGTTATTCAGATTTTGGAGGATATGTTGAGGTGCTGCGTGATTGAGTTTCAGGGCTCTTGGGAGAAGCATTTGCCTTTGGTGGAGTTTGCTTATAACAATAGTTATCAGGCAAGTATTCAAATGGCACCTTATGAGGCTTTGTACGGGAGGAAGTGTAGGACTCCTCTTTGTTGGGCTGAAACGGGTCAGAAGTTGGTTTCGATGCCGGCTTTGTTGAAAGGAACCACCGAGAAGGTGAAGCTCATTTGTGAGCGTTTGAAGACAGCTTCTGATCGGCAAAAGTCTTACGCGGATTTGAAGCGTAAGGAGATTGAGTATGCGGTAGGTGACCGTGTGTTTCTGAAGGTTTCGCCTTGGAAAAAGGTGATGAGGTTTGGCCGGAAGGGTAAGTTGAGCCCTAGGTACATTGGACCATATGAGGTAGTTGAGCATGTGAGTCCTGTTGCGTACAAGTTGAGGCTACCTCAAGAGTTGGAGAAGATTCATGATGTGTTTCATGTTTCTATGCTCCGGAAGTACAGATCTGATCCTTCGCATGTGATGCCTGTGGAGGAAGTGGAATTGAATCCGGATTTGACTTATGATGAGGAACCGGTGAAGGTTCTGGATTCGGATAGCAAGGTTCTTCGTGGCAAGACCATTGAGTTGGTAAAGGTGCTGTGGAAGCATCGTGGTGTTGAAGAAGCCACGTGGGAGCGGAAGGATGACATGCTGGAGCAGTTTCCTTATCTCTTTCCTTCAGGTAAATTTCGAGGACGAAATTTCTTAAGGGGGGGAGAGTTGTAACGCCCCGGTTTTGGGCTTAGAAGTTTTGTGCGTTGACCGGTTCGGTCAAAGTGCTGTTCGAATCTAAAAATGTGAAATTAGGAAAGCCTAGTTCGGGTTGCATTAAAAATATGGAAAAATGTTCTAAAATCATCTTTTAATATATATAAGTGAACTGTGAAATCAATTTTACAAAATGAGTTTTGGAAGGGTGACATTTTGGCTAGTGACCAAAATGTAATTTTTGAAAACTACATGACTGTTTTAAAAAGGATTGAAACTTTGAATCTTTAAGGAGCTATTTACCCAAAGGGAGTTTCTCCAGATTTTTCTAAGATATTTTAATGTTTAATTCTGATTTTAAAACAAAAGAAAAGTGGAGGGAAGTTATTTTTCTATTTTGCAACTAACTTTCCATATTTTCCAATTTTACTTTCTCTCATTTTCTCTCAACCCAAACATCTTTTTCTCCAGAGATTTATTCTGATTTTGTCACCTAAATCTCTCTTTTCAACTCTCTTTTGATTGTTAATCATCTCATCAACAAAACCTCACCATTTGCTAGTTGATTCTTCAAGCTTTTTGGTTCTAAAAGGGAGAAACTCAAGTTTGGAGGTAAGAACGTCCTTCTCCTCTAAACTCTCAGTTCTTTACTGAAATTCCTAAGTTTTCAATCCTTAATTGATGTTTTATAAATGACTTTTAAGTTGTGTAATGGATCTTGGCTTTAAATGCAAGATTTGATGATTTTTGATGGATTTTCGTTGGATCTGATTGGGCTGTGTTTTAAGGTGTTAATTTGATGATAAATGAATGTTGATTTGATAAGGAATTGAGTTTTGATTAATGCAATCCCGGATAGGTTGAATTTCCTAAGTTTAGCTTGTGATTCTTGGTTGTTTTGGAGTGATCTTGTGGATATGTTGTTGCTGGAGGTATAAGGATGTTAATAGGTTCTTTTTAGATGTTAAATGATGTTAAAGGGTGTTTAGTTTTGATGGTTTATGGCTGGGCTTTGTTGAGGAGTTGTTTGGATGCATTTTCGGTTGTGTTTGGTGGCCGAAAAATGGAGTGTGGATGAGAGCAGCGAGTTTAGGTGCTTTCATTGGAGCTATTAATGCATGATGATGCATTAATCCTCTGCTTTGATGTGTTTAAAACAGGGGAGTCATCTTTGGATCCAAGTGGTGGTGATCCAGAAGCTTGATTTGTGCTTCGGCAAGAGGCGAAGTGAAATTGGGTTTTCGGCTTTGAAACCAATGTCTTGGGAGCTTAGTCTAAGTCTAAACAACTTTACTAAGCTCAAGTGTAAGTTTTCGGAAAAACTCTCTAGTGGTGTCCATGGTTTGGTTGTTGTGCAATGTGGTTTATTGCATGTTTTAAATTCTGTTTTGAAAGCATGATTTAGCATGGTTATTGCTGATTTTGTAAGCCATATGTTGAAGGAAGCTCAAGGTAAGAGTTCCTTGTTTTTGAACATTGTTTAAATGTGGTTTGATGCTTAAAAATGCATGATGCTTATGGCTTGGTTAAATGCTTTAAAACAGTGGATTATCTTTTGATAATGATGTATATTGGCAAGTGATGTTTTGAAAAGGTTAAAGTCACTAAGGTGGTTAAAAGTCCTTGAGTGAGCCTTGTGGATTCTAAGAACTTCATGGTGGTTAAAAGTCCATGAGTGATTCTTGTTAAGGTCACTAAGGTGGTTAAAAGTCCTTGAGTGAGCCTTGTTACTTAAGAACATCAAGGTGGTTAAAAGTCCTTGGATGGTTCTTGTTAAGGACACAAAAGTGGTTAAAAGTCCTTGTGTGGTCCTTGCCATGGTGTTTAAAAGTCCATGGGCCAAGGTGTTTAAAAGTCCTTGGGGCCAAGGTGTTTAAAAGTCCTTGGGGTGAAACTTGTGAAGGACACAAAGGTGTTTAAAAGTCCTTGTGTGGTCCTTGTGAATTATAAGATCACAATGGTGTTTAAAAGTCCATGTGTGAGTCTTATGTTGATCTTGTTTTTAAAAGATGGAATTTATCACTTGTGGCCAATATGACATGTATTGATACGGAAGCATGTAATGCTTGTTTAAGAATGTTTGTAAGCATGCCTAAATTACGTTCTGAAGTATGATTTATAAATGAGTTTTATAAATGCATTATTGAATGGTTTTTAATGAGCATTCCTCACTAAGCTTTTGCTTACGCTCTCTCTTCTTTTTCTTAAACCAATAATGCAGAACATTAAGGTGCTTTGAGGGCAGCAAGGAAGGCAAGCAATCAAGTGGAAGTTAAGCTCAAAGTATGGGAAGGTTTTCTTATACATTTTTAGCTTTTGGCATTTGGCAATGGGGGACCATTATGGATGTTTTGGGAGATGTTTTGAACTCCCTAGGTTTGCTTAAAGTTGTTAATAATGTTGGATTTTGTAATTGGTCTTTATGTGCTTGGTTTTGAAGGTTTTATGCTTGAATGGTTTGCTTGAGTAGGAAGCATGCTTAAGTTTTGGGGCTTTTCTTATATGAAGTTGTCATGATGAATTGTTGATGCAAATATGTCTCTTATATGTTGAATTTGTTGCTGGTAAAGTTTGATAGCATTTGGAGCATGATTGGTTGGTCAATTGTATGTTTAAGCAAGCAAGTTTCTGCATTCTGTGCAGGCCATTTCGGAACAGTGGTCACCGTTTCGGAACAGGTGCCTTGTATGTAGCTCAGGCGTCCGAAACGGGAGACACCGTTTCGAAACGGGAAGCCCTCTGCCAGCCTTCGTTTCGGTACGCGTTGCGGAACGGCCCCGCGTTTCGAAACGGGCTCCCCCTGTTTCGGAACACGTGACCGTTGGGGGCTTACATTGGTAGTTAAATGTTTTGTAGTGTTTGCGTTTTAGTCCTGAATCTTGTTTGTGCAATTGTGTGAGCTTGGGGTGGCCGTTTGAGTTGAAATTTGGCAGTGAAGCATGAAACTTGACTAATTACAAGTTGGTAACTTTAATTTGAGCTAAATCCTCATAAATTACAGGTCTTACAATTTGGTCCCTAAAGTTGTAGATTGTTCAATTGGGTCCCTGTTTGATCTCTGATGTTTATGATCTTTGAGTATGATGTTTGTATGATCATAACTAGGGTTAATGTGCATCTAGATAAGTTTTAAAAGAAAAAAAATGGTCGTTAATCAAGGTTGACTTTCGGGTTGACTTTGGTTTTCCCCGTGTGACTTTCTTAATTCGGGTCAACCGTCTAGGCCGGGTTAAGGGGGTTACAGTCAAAACCCGTATTGAAACGGCTTAAATCGTTTCGATACACCTTAACCGTTTTCTGAAAATCAGTTATGAAATTGCAACGGTCATATTTTTTGAATCCAAGTTTGAAAAACGTTTCGAAATGTTTGAGGTTGTTTCGATACTGTCGTATCGAAATGGATCAAACCGTTCAGTTGTTCTTCATCCGTTTTGAAACAGGGACCAGTTTCGATACACCCGTATCGAAACGGGAAGGCTAGTTCCGAAACACATGTTAACAGTTTCAAAACCTTCCAAAACGCCCAAGGGCCGTTTTGAAACGGTGACTTGAAAAACACTGTTTTGACTTGGAAAATACATAGAAACATTTGTATAACCTTTGGTTTTGACTTAACCATTTTACTTAAAAGTTTTTGGGATATTTTGAGGACTTAAAAATTTATTTTCTCTTTTTCAATTTAGTCCTTAAATTCTTTGTTACATCAAAATCAATTCTTTGGTTTTACAAGAACCTTTCATTAGAGGAGGAGAACGAAACCTTACCTATAATGATGATTTTTCCCTTCAATTGTAAATATTTACATGAGAAAACAAAGATAAAACCATAAGATTCTGATAGGAAATCATTTAGTATTAAAAGATAAATCTAGTTAAGTGTTTACCTCAAATCTTTGAAGAAGAAACTGATGTTTGGCTAAAGAGAATTTGAGAGAAAATGATTGGGAGAAAAGGTAATTACGTGAAATATGTTTTAAGGGACAAATGCTAATTTAATTCCCTCCACTTGGTTATTTTTTAAAACCACTTTAAAAATGACCAATTAAAAGGGGGAAAAGTCTGAATTAGATTTTGGATCAATAGCTCCTTAAAGACTCAAAGTTCTGATCTTTTACGATTTAGTCACTAAAAACAGTTTTACAATCTTTACATTTTGGTCACAAATTTCCAAAATGTCAAATCTCCAAAATCCATTTTCCAAAATTGATCCCACCAAAATCATTATATATATATAATCTCGAAACTAGTCTAAGTTGTTTGAACCAGTTCTCCCGAACCATCTAACCTAAACTCGGCTCACTCCTAAGCCCAAAATCGGGGTGTTACATTTCAGGATTACATCGAGTTTGAAAATCGTATCGATAAGGAAAGGAGCGTATCAGTACACTATTCTTTACTCGTTTCCAGTAGCCAAATACCGTATCGATACGGATGTAACCGTATCGGTACGCATGGACTAAACTTCAAAAATTTAGATTGAAAAATACTTAGAAAATTTTTGGGATACTTGGCTTTTGATTTAGAAATACTTATAGTTCGAATCTTTGTCATTTTATGAGTCTTTTGAGCATTTAAAAATTTATTTTATTTTACAATTAAGTCCTTGAAAATATTGTTATATCAAAATCAATTTGGTTTTACAATTATGCCTTAGTTTATTGCCTAAGTAATTCAGATGGGGTACTATAGAGGCCATGATATAAAAAATAGTCTTTTAAGATATAGATAAAATACATCACAAACTATTTAATTATAGGTTTAATAAAAAAATTTATAAGTATTGTTTCATTATTCAAACAAGCAGCCAGTTAACTGCTAATAAAAGAATTAGAAACTATAAGGCCATCAAACAAGACCCCAATCAAGGCATAGCTAAGGTTTGATAATTAAAATATTTTTTTCTAAAAGTAATAATTTAATTTTGTGACAAACTAGTCAATCAGCCCTTAAAATTAAAATAGGATATAGTATAATAATAGTTTTAGTCCTAAAATTTATGTATCATATTAATTTGGTCATAATTTTAAAAAAAATCAATAAATTTAACCATTTATATTTAAAAATCTTGACATTGCACTCTCTTGATACACTCTTTGACCACTTGTCGCACACCATGCTATTGTCCCTCAACTTGATATTCAACATACGAGATAGCTTGATAGACACAGTCTCTTCACTGTTAGACAACTGACAAACTAATAGAACATTCTCATTAGGACTAGGGGTATAAGTGAACCGAGCTTGAACGAACAAGACTATGTTTATGTTCGTTTGTTTATTTTTAAAGGTGTTTCATGCCCGGTTTGTGTTCGTTTAAATTTTTAATATCGTATTCGTGTTTTTTTATTTATTTTTGAAGGTGTTTGTGTTCGGTTGTTTAGTTTTCACGAACATGTTCATTTAAGTGTTCTCGAACGTGTTCGTTTAAGTGTTCACGAACGTGTTTGTTTAAGTGTTCACAAATGTGTTCATTTAAGTGTTTACGAACGTGTTCGTTTAAGTGTTCGTGAACATGTTCGTTTAAGTGTTCACAAATATGTTCATTTAAGTGTTCACAAACAAGTCCCTTTAAGTGTTCGCAAACATGTTCATTTAAGTGTTTGCGGACGTGTTCGTTTATATGTTTGCGAACGTGTTCATTTATATGTTTAGAAATGTTAACTAAATTAACAATAAAGAAATAAATAAAACAAGAGCAAAAAAATAAAACTTACATTTCAACATGAACTTATATAGCATCTGTTGAGTGGATCGAAAGATCGATATTTACCAAGAGGGGGGGTGAATTGGAAATTTAAAGGATTGTAGTGGAAATTGGCAAATAAAAATTGAAGAACAAGGGATTTAGAGTGGTTCAAGTTCCAAATGAACTCTACATCCACTACCTTAGTCTCACTAAGGATTTGCAACAATTTCACTAAATTGATCTTCCCCTTTTCTAGGATAAGGAGGCAACCCTTTACAATATCGGTTGATTTTTCTACCCAAAAATCAACCCAAACCTCACTCAATAGAACAAAGAAATTTGAAGGCTAATTAGGTATCTCTCAATACAAATGATAGCCCCAATACAAGCACTCAACCCAATTTTACAAAGTAAGAATGAAGAACACAAATTGGGATTTTACACAAGTTGGGATTTTTGCTCAAATGCTTGAATTTGATGTTTGGATGTTTGCTTTAGGATCAATAGTTGTTGCTGATGCTTTTGGATGTCCCTTTTATACCTTCTCATTGATTTCTAGCCGTTTGGGTGGTTGGGAACATAAATGGAGCCGTTGGAACCCTCTCTTGCCACCATTAATGCTGTCTGCACCAACCCGTTTCGGAACACGGGAAACCTGTTTCGGAACGGACTAAAATAGAAAGAGTCGTTGGGGTGCATTTAAGAGCCCGTTTCGAAACGCCTTAGGGCCGTTTCGGAACGGTTTTGCCACTGTAAAAGGGTCGTTTCGGAACGGTCCTAGCCCGTTTTGAAACGCCTTAACGGTTTTAAGAAAATCAGTTAAAACATACAACGGTCATATTTTTCAAACTGAAACCTAGCCCCTGTTTCGGAACGGTATTGATCCGTTTCGAAACGAAATGGCTACTGTCAAAGGGTCGTTTCGGAACGGGCTTGATCTGTTTCGAAACACCCCTTTTATATTTAAAAGTCTGAATATTTGAAATAATTTATCCCTTTTTAAATCCAATCATGAAGAACAGTTTCGAAACGAGTTGAGCCGTTTCGAAACGGTTTCAAGTGTTTCGATACACGTTTCGGAACGGTGGTCGACAGTGGTGAAAATGTTTCGAAACGCCTTAGGGCCGTTTCGAAACGGGTACTTGAAAAACACTGCTTTGGCTTGAAACACTTAGAAAAAATATTTGAAAATGTATGTTTTTAACTTGGGCATAATACTAAAATTATATGGGGATATTTTAAGGACTTAAAATTCGTTTTGACTTTTTCGATTTAGTCCTTAGGTTTTTAGTTATATCAAAATTAAAATACTTGTTTCACAGCATCCTTAGAAACAACAAAATGCAGTATTTAGATAAATCCACAAGCATTTTCATCCTATAAACAAGCCTATAAATGAGCTTATAATAGATCCTATAAACGAGCTTTTTGTGAACATAAACGAACATAACACACCTCTGTTCGTGTTTGTTCGTTTATTAAATGAACATAAAAAATTTGTTCATACTCGTTTATTTAGCTTAATAAACGAACGTTATACGAATAGTTCGTCGAACGCTCTGTTCATCTACACCCCTAATTAAGACCTAATATCATCTGCTAGTAGATACAATCACTTCGCTAATAAAAAATTTAAATATGAAGATTAAATTTATTGAATTATTTCAAATTATGACTAAATTAATATAGAACGTATAAATGTTAGAGACTAAAATTGTTATTATGTCAAGTTGTCTATTTCAATTTTAACAATGTAATGATATATTTATTATAAAAAAGATTAATTAAATAATTAAATTGTTACATTCAAAAGAAAGAAAATTTTTGCTAAAAAAACCCATTTTGTTGTTTCATGATGATGAGCATGGTACCATGGAGTGGGAGCCATGGTGTTTGTGGTATTGAGTATTTTTGCTTAGGTTTATCCTTTAGCTTGATTTTATTGTTTTAGGTATTATTGTGTGTACTATTTTTCTCCAACTAGGTTTAAAGAGATTTTTAATGAGACACACAATAATACATCTCATGTATGATCTTTACCTATTATAATCATACCATCTTTAAAAAAACCTTTGTACTGCATAAATAAGACCCCTCAATTAACCAAAAGCAAAACACATATCATCATCCCTCACAATGACTCGTTTCATTGATCCTAATACACTAATAGAATATTGTAAGAGAAAATGAAAATTATCTCATTGTTCTAAACCTCTCTAACTCTTTTTAATCTCATACAAGAAATTAAACTTTCAAAATAAAGCCTGCAAAAAAAGTAAATTATCAATCTTTAAGGTTCCAAGTAAAATGATCTAGTGTTTCATCCCATTAGAGCAACTGATTGTTGGTTGTTTATATTTATTTTTTAAGATTCAATGCAAGTTTGTATTTAAAAAATAAAAAATCCCAAGTGCCAATTATTATAATAATAATTTTATTATTATTATTTATCAATACACCTAATAAAGAGTCGATTACGGGTGAGTCTGTGGTGCGGCAGCTTTAGGGTGTGGCTAAAAGACGGCAAGTTTGGAAACTTGCTCAAAAACCTAAAATGTTAAACTTTTAGATAACATTTTAGGTTGGATTTTTCATGATTTTTGACAAGTTTCGATACTTGCAAAACAAGTTTCGAACTTTGTCCAAGAACCTAAAATGTTATAATAAAATAAAGCAAGTATCGAAACGTGTCAAAAATAACGAAAAAATCAACTTAAAATGTTATTAAAAAGTCAAACATTTTAAGTTCTTGGACAAGTTTTGAAACTTGCCATTTTTAGTCGCACCCTAGACCTGTTGTATGTTAAACTCGTCGGTCAACTATAGTCCATCTGTTAGTCAATATAATCAATTTTCTACATCAATCATACATATTTATATTTTTTTCTACCCTTTTTCATACTTTTCTTAACTCTATGAAGCTGCCCATTTGAAATCTAAGAAAGTCGGACAAGCTTCCTTCAATACTAATAATTCGGCCTAATCAGATCAAGTAACCCAACAAATTTAGAGAAGTGAATTAATGTCCTCCCATTATGGTCCTGAAGAGAGCCTTATATTCCAGATGGTCTGAAAATCCCATAGGAGGAGGATATTAGAGTATAGGTTTATGGTTAGTTAGTATAGTTTGTTTGTTGTTATGTGTTAGTTTAAGTTAGTTTATTCCAGCTGTATATTTTTGATCTATTTTTTTCTAGTATATATGTTATTATTTGTAAAGTAAAAAACACGATGTATATTTTTCATATCATATTAATAAAATTCATCTTTTCCCTCTTTTGGTCTAAACCCTAGAAATCCTCCGTCTCTCGATTTTAACATGGTATCAGACAGCTTTTCCGCTTCCTCTGTCGACGGCAAGGCTTTCAAGAACGACGATCCCGCCGGCGAGTTCTACATCCATCCCAACGAAAACCCGTCATTGGTTCTCACGTCAGCGTTGCTCGATAGTAGCAATTATCATTCTTGGGCGCGTTCAATGCGCATGTCTTTAATCTCCAAGAATAAGTTTGGGTTCGTAGACAGGACGATCAAGGAACCGAGCAGAACTAATCCGAAGTTTCTGACCTGGGTTAAATGCAATAACCTGGTTCTTTTGTGGCTTCAACGAGCACTGACTCCAGACATCGCACAGAGCGTTCTGTGGATCGACACCGCCTCCGAGCTATGGCAAGACTTATTTGATCGATTCAGTTAGAGGGATTTGATGCGAATCTCAGATCTTCTTCAGGAGTTTTACTCCTTGCAACAAGGTAACTTTACTGTTACCGCTTATCACACACAATTGAAAGGAATTTGGGATGAAATTTGCAATTTTCGTCCATTAAAATCTTGTCAATGTGATGCTATTAAATACCGAAAACAAGATTTCTTGATGCATTTTCTTCGAGGTCTCAATGAGGGATTCTCTGTTCCAAAATCTCAATTACTGATGATGAAACATTTTCCATCTTTTAATGAAGTTTTTGCTACTGTTGTGCAACACGAAAGGTCTTTAGTCTCTACTATTTCTGTTGAGTCCACTATTGTTTTAGCCGATAGGTTTTCTCATTCTAGAAACACTGAACCTGTTGTTAGGCATGGTCGTTTCTCTGGTTCATCTTCTCGAAAACCTAGTTTCAATAAAAGACCCTTGTGTGTGTTTTGTGGTCTTTATGGCCACACTGTTGAGAAGTGTTACAAAAAGCATAGTTACCCGCCAGGGTATAAAAATAGAAATCAGTCCAATAGGGCCAATCAAGTTGAGTATCATGTTAGTGAGGATTCTAGTGACAATGCTCATCCTATGATGTTTACGAAAGAACACTTGCTTGGTCTATTGCAAGAAAGAAACATGTCTACTATTTCAACATCAAATGTTGGCCATACTGCCAAAGACAATGCTTTGTTCTCTGCTTTTCATATTCCTACTGAAGGCACATGTATGGTTCTTAACTGTGACTCTTTAGACACACCATGGATATTAGATTCTGATGTCACGGATCATATAGCTAATTCTATGCAGCTCTTCAATAATTATTATGTTGTTTTTAATAAATATGTATGTTTACCTAATGATGAGTTGGTTAAAGTAGCTCATATAGGAAGTGTTAGGATTAATTATGCTTTAATTCTGGAAATTGTTTTTCACATACCACATTTTGCTTTTAATCTTGTCTATGTTTCTCAGCTAACAAAAACCAATTCAATTTCCTTATTCTTCTCTTCTGATTTTTGTTGTTTGCAGGACATGAAAACATGGAGGATGATTGGTTTAGCTAGGAAAATTGTTGGATTGTATCACTTAGAAGTTTCAGTAATTGGTTTGCATTCTGATCACAATTCTACTGTTTGTATTTATGTTTCTGCGAAAGTTTGGCATTCTAGATTAGGTCATCCCTCTCAATAGAGGATGAAAATTTTTTCTGATATTCATAATAAAATTCCTACTGGTTCACATTTTAATTGTGAAATATGTCATTTTGCTAAACAAAAACGTCTCTCTTTTCCAATAAGCTCTTCTGTTTCAGATTCAGTCTTTGATTTAATACATCTTGATGTTTGGGGTCCATTTCCTGTGAAAAGTGTCTATGGTCATAGCTATTTTCTAACTATTGTAGATGACAAAAGCATATTTGTATGGATTTTCCCAATGAAACTTAAATCTAAAGTTAGGGAGTTAATCATTCAATTTTATACTTTTGTTGAAATTCAATTTTCAAAGAAAATTAAATGCATGAGAACTGACAATGCTAAGGAATTTGAGATGATTGATTTTTTCAAAACACATGGTATAATACATCGAAATTCATGTGTACATACACCTCAACAAAATAGTATTGTTGAGAGGAAGCATCAACACTTGTTATTTGTGGCTAGAGCCTTAAATTTTCAAGTTGGTTTACTTTTAACTTTTTGGATTGACTGCATATTACATTCTGCTTTTTTAATTAATATAACACATAGTCCTGTTTTAGGTAAAAAGTCACCCTTTGAGATACTTTTCTGTAAACCACATAAACTGGATTCCCTTAGAGTTTTTGGTTGCATTGCTTATGCCTCTGTTTAGCCAAAACTAAAAACTAAGTTTTATCCTCGAACTGTAAAATCTGTGTTTCTAAGAATCCCTAATAATGTTAAAGGCTATAGGTTATTTGACATTGAACACAAAATTGTCTTTGTCTCTAGGGATGTAACATTCTTAGAAGATCAGTTTTATTTTAAGGACAACAAAACACACAATTTACATTCTACTAAAGTAGTTTATCAAACCTATGAAAATAATATATTAATAGATGATCACCTTCAGCATGATCCTTCTATTTTGGATACTAGTTTTTCAAATACTAAAGATTTGGATAATGTTCTTCCTTCTACTGAAAGTATTGGTCTAGATAGTAATATTGGTTCTGCCAGCAATAGTGAAGTTGTTCATGTTAGTTCTACACATAAAGAAGGTTGTCTCCCTACTCATAGTGAACCTGGTCCTATTCCTCCACACACTATGGAAGCACGGCCAACTAGAAGTGTCAGGCTTCCTTAGAGATTCAAGGATTTCAATATTACTCTTCCGAGATCAAGGTCCTCTCCTCACACCCTAAATAATGTCTTATCTTATGAAAATTTATCTTCTACTTATCATAGCTATGTTAACAATGCTTCTATTCTTTCTAAACCCCGAACTTATAAACAAGCCATTAAATTTGATTGTTGGAAAAAAGAATTGGAAGGGAAAATTAAAGCTTTAGAGACTAATAAAACCTGGGAACTTGTTAAACTACCTCCAGATAAAAAAACAATAGGTTGTAAGTAGGTCTTCAAAACCAAACTAAAGTCTGATGGAACCCTAGAGAGATATAAAGCCAGACTTGTAGCTAAGAGTTATACTCAGCAAGCTGGGGTAGATTTCTTAGATACCTTTAGCCCAGTTGCTAAAATTACCACCATTATAGCTCTTCTTGTTGTTGCTGCTTCTAGAAGCTGGAAATTACAACAACTAGATATTAATAATGCTTTTCTTCATGGTTTTTTTGGATGAAGAGGTATATATGGACCTTTCACTTGGTTTTATTGTTTTTTATCCTAATCTAGTTTGCAAACTCACTAAAAGTCTTTATGGGCTTAAACAAGCAAGCAGACAATGGAACTCACATTTGACTAAAGCTCTAATTTCTAGGGGTTTTTTACAAGCTTCTGCAGATACTTCTTTATTTGTTAAAGGATCTGGTACTAGTTTTGTTGCTCTTGTGGTCTATGTGGATGATTGTAACAGCTTAAAATGTACCCTAGTTCGAACGTTAAAAAAACGACGACGATGGCGTAAATAATTATAACCTAACTAAGATTAAAACGCAGCTAAATAAATTAGGTACTATTAAGTCATTATTGGATTAAAAACATGTATGATCGTATGTATATAAGTTTAAATGGAATCAATTTAAAGTATTATGTATATATATATGTGTGTGTGTGTATACATATTCGATGACTATGTAATTGAGGTATATAAGTATATGTACATGTATTACAATACAAAATTATTAATAAAATAAAATATATTATATATGTTAGAGTTAATGGCTGATGACTAATAATACAATATAATTAAAATACATAAGAATAATACATAATGTAGTGAGAAATGAAGTGGGTTAACATATGGTTACCAATTAACCAAGTGTCCCACTATTAGAATTTAGGAGACACTTGGCATTAAGGTAATAAAACACCCAAGTGAAACAGCAAGTTATCTTCTTCTTTTCTATTTATTCCCACCGAGTGTAGAGAGAAAAACAAGAGTTTTTGTTGCTGGAAAACTAAAGAAAGCTTGCATGGATTTGAAATTATAGTTCAAGTAAGTATGTTTAAATTATCGGTTGTATATTCATGATTTATAGCTGTTCTGTTAAATTGGATTGAGTATTGTTGCTGGAAATGTGTTTAGAATTGAGTTAATAAGTTGTTTGATAGCTGGGTTTAATAAAATAGAGATGAATTTCTAGAAATTTAATATGAACATGAACTTAGGTTGAATCTGCCTAGATTAGGGTTCATGCACTGCCCTGTTTTGTAATGAAAATTCGGATGGGTTAGGGTTCGAATTAGGAAACCTTTTGTAAATAAAAGTTGGAGATCTGAATGAGTACTACAATAAAATGTCCTCTTGGGTATGAAAACGACATAGGAAGTGGCTGAAAATTGAAATACAAAAAGACTGGTCAGAATTGAATGAATCTAGAAACTGCTTAGGTTAAATTGTAATTTTTAAAATGTTTAGGGGTTTAATTGATGCCAATAAATTCTGGAAAAAAATTTAGAAACAATGGAGGTATTTTAGGAATGAAAAACAAATGGTTTAGCTTGAATTATATATCAATTGATAGTTTAGATATCATTAGAACACATAGAGAATCAAATAGACTAGTTTGTAAGGATTGATAATTTGAGGACTTACATGCCTTGTTTTTATGGTTGCTAGAACATCATTATTATTTTAATATATGTAGGTAAATGTGGTTAAAAGCTCAAGATTAATGGTGTACTGAAACATAGGTTATAAATGCACTAAAGCCACAAATTAAGCATAGGCAGATTAGGTTTCTGAAAATTCCCTACGTTCAAGTAATAAAATGTATTGATAGGAAACTGATAAAATTATGTGCCATACATGGTTGTAAAGGTGTGTTTATACGCTTTCTAGAATGGTAAAGAACTCTTTATTTGGAGTTGTGAGTAAAAAGATATTGCCAGTTTAGTAGAGGTTACTCAAACTGCCAGTTTAGGGGGTAGATTCACTTGTCTAGGTAATTATACTTAAGTGAATGAATTTATATGTTTGAATTAATTACTAATGGATATTGTATATGATATTTTATGATTTAAAATCACATTGGTGAATAATTTCAAGAAGATTAAAGGAGTGATCAAACAAAGAGAATGGAGAAATGAATCATCATCAAGGATAACAACTAAGCTTGGAAGTATTTGTGAGTGTAGCATTGCTTAAGTGTTAGGATTAGTATCCTAACCTTTATGTTTTTTATTATTAGATAACATGAATGAAGCATGTAATGAGTTTAATAATGATTGGTAAAAATTTAAAATGATAAGGAAGAAGGATTAAAGGCAAGAATATTGATCTAAGTGTACATTGCTTGTTAGATAAGCATGCTTAGCATAAATATGTTTAGTTGATATGATTGGTTGATTGCTTGAGCTATGTGAAATGAGACTAAATGATGAGCTTAGCTACTGGTTTTTTATGATTATAAAATGAAAATGATCTCATGTGCTTGTTGGAATTTTATGTTACCATGATGCTTGATTGATTATATGTGTATGCCTATTGAAATGATTAAATGCCTTTGAAATTATGAATGATTGGCAAGTGAATGTTCTTGTTAATAAAGAAAGATAAGTAAAGTCATTGGTTTGATTAGTTTCTATAGGTAGAAGGGCATGTCTTAGAGTCATTGAGCTCCTCTGATCTTTGTTACAGGATGGTGGTTAGTCACCTTGATAATTGAATGGCGGTAAGTCACTATTGATGCCTATGCATCCTCTGTTATAAGTTGAAATGAGAAATGGATACTTTTAGTATCTAATGTTACATGTTACATGAATACTTGATTACCTAATTCATTAATCATCCAAGGCATAACGTGATTAGAACAATGATATATGTTTAAATGAACAAGTTGGGTATTAGCCCTTATGATATGGAATGAATATGTGTACTTGGTTGAGATTTAAAATGAATTATGTTGTGATGTGAAACTATGAAATGTTGCTGCCAAGATGACAGTGAGGTTATATGTTGTTTGCTGTTCAATTTAGCTTGAATTGTACATGTGCTTGCTGCCCAAATTTGGCTTGAATTGTATATGTTGCTTGTTATCCAAATTGGTATGAAATGTATATGTAGCTTGCTGCCCAAATTGGTGTGTTTTAAATGAAATGGTTGATGCCCAATAAGTCATTGTACATGTAAATGCTTGCTGCCCTATTGGTTAGTACATGAAAATAGCTATGTTAACTTGGTTTTGATAGACTAACTGGGTATTTCCAATACGTGCTACGCCTAGCTAAGTAACCTTAAAGATTGAATAAGACTTTAAAAGATTGAAACTAGTAATGTTTAAGGTTGTCTCACTAAGTACATTAAGTGTACTTATCACTCTATTGTTTCCTTCTTCTAAATAACAGGTCCTCGGATATTCGAAAGCTAGTTGTTTTGTTTCGAGAGCCGTCGCAAGCCAAAACACAAGTATGATATAGTTTTGTTTAGTCTCCTAGATGGTGGCATAGTCTATGTTAATGTGTCACATGCATGGAGAATATGTATTTTGATAGTTGGCTTGTATAAGTTAAAGACAAGTTAGGTTATGTAATAGAATTGATGGTCGATATGTATATATATGGATTTGGTGATATGAATAAGTTATGTTTAAGTTATCTAAGTTTGATATGGATTTGAATGATATGATATGTACAACTTGATTTATATGCTTGGTTTAGGTATTTGCATTTAGACTTTGTTATGGTTGTTACTTGTTTTGAATGATGCATACAGTAATGGTTTCATATAGTTTAATAATTTGAACATGCTAATTGATATGTATATTGATGTATTAGTATGTTAAGATACCTGATTGTATATAGGTTGTTTATATGTTAGCTGAATGTTTATCTTTATGAATTGGATTGGTTAATTGGCATTGAATGCTCAAGTGTATCATGATTAATCATTGAATTATGTAAATAGTCATGTTATATGTAAGTTAATAAGTTAGATCACATGTTAAGAAAAATCTAAAATGGCCCACTTTAATCTAAATGATCTAGTGTATATGTTTGTTTGATTCACATGTTGAAAGGTTCTAAGTAATGAATTGGATTGATTACTTTAGTTTGCTAAGCATGTTGTATGTTCATGTCTTATTATGTTATAAGTTGTATATTTAATTGACTATTATGAATTGCCAAGCATGTGTATTTTGTTATATGTTTCTTGTTGTTCGAATGTGACATCTCTCATTCTTAACCGGCGAGGGGTGTTACAATGATATAATCCTAGCTAGTCCTAATCAGGCTGTTATATATGACATTAAATCCTTCTTACATGATGCTTTTAAAATAAAAGACTTAGGTGATCTCAAATATTTTCTAGGACTTGAGGTAGCTCGTTCCAGTAAAGGAATTAATCTCTGTCAACGTAAATATGTTTTAGATTTGCTTGAAGAGACTGGTTTTTTAAATGCTAAACTTGTATCTACCCCTCTTCTTGTTAAGCCTAAGATTTCTAAGAATGATGGTGTTCCTTTGTCTGATATCACTCCATATCGAAGGCTCATTGGGAAATTACTGTATCTTACAAATATTAGGTCAGATATCTCATTTGTTGTTCAACAACTTTAGAATCCTTCGATACCTTAAGGGTACTCTAGGACAGGGTCTTTTCTTTCCTGCAGATAATGAAATCAAGCTCAATGCCTTTTCTGATTCAGATTGGGCCTCTTGCCCTGATTCAAGGAAGTCTGTTACTAGCTTCTTTGTATTCATTGGTTCTGCCTTGGTCTCGTGGA
This sequence comes from Hibiscus tridactylites, assembly GCA_958450335.1. Taxonomy (NCBI): domain Eukaryota; kingdom Viridiplantae; phylum Streptophyta; class Magnoliopsida; order Malvales; family Malvaceae; genus Hibiscus; species Hibiscus tridactylites. Next base: position 41,493,260 of record OY288289.1, on the reverse strand, counting down.
AATCAAAAAAGCAACAAAAAATTTCCATATCATCTAGTGAAGCTGAATACAGAGCTTTAGCTTCAATTTCTTGTGAAATTCAATGGCTATTCTATCTTTTATTTGACTTACAAGTTCTAGTTCATTCACCTGTAAATTTATATTGTGATAACTTATCTGCTATCAAAATTGCAGAAAACCCTATTCAACATGAACGCACTAAGCATATTGAAATTGACTGTCATTTGATTCGCCAGAAGATAAATCAAGGATTGATCACTCTATTGCATGTCTCTACTCATCATCAGCTAGCTGATTGTTTCACCAAGCCTCTGCAACCTTCATTTTTTCTTCCAGCAGTATCCAAGTTGGGCATCCACAATATCTATGCTCCAACTTGAGGGGGGCTATTAGAGTATAGGTTTATGGTTAGTTAGTATAGTTTGTTTGTTGTTATGTGTTATTTTAAGTTAGTTTATTCCACCTATATTTTCTTGATCTATTTCTTTTCTAGTATATATGTTATTATTTGAAAAGTAAAAAACACGTTGTATATTTTTCATATCAGATTAATAAAATTCACTTTTTCCCTCTTTTGGTCTAAACCCTAGAAATCCCCCGTCTCTCGATTTCAACAGATGACTCCACAAAACAAAACATGATTTAGGTAAGCCTAGCATGGCGCACACTCCAACACTTGGGCAAAGAGTAAAATGGAAAGTCGAGGGGGAAGGAATGTTGATATTTACCGTGACACCACCAACCTATTCTAAGCATGATGATATCAAAAAGTTGGTTTTTGTCCACTTTAATACCGTTAAACACCACATAATTCCTAACAGCCAGATAGACCAAAACAATCCGAAGAACGATGTTCTCCAAATGTTGAGAGAGCTCGGTGCAATTGAGACTTCTGACCACATCCACATCAAGCTTCTCGAGTTTGAGACGAGAGTAATGTTAGAAGATTAGCGTAATAATCCAAGAAATAACAAAAGAATAAATAGTAAAAATAAATACTAAATTTATTAATTAAATCGAACATATTATGAAATTAAATAGAACAAAATTTGGAAAGAAATTGAATATTAAACAATAAATTAGAATCGTTTACTTGTATCCAGAAAACAATTTGGATGAACAGATTTGTTGAGGCCTGTGAAATCATAGTTTTCTTAAGACATATTCACCCACTCCTATGGTGCTTGAGAAACATTAGACGTCTATCTCCCAAGATACATCAACAAAATGATCAAATGTAGTAGCACAGATGTAGAGATCACGAACTGGAAGCTTGCCTTCTTCTATCACCGTGAAAAATATGGAAAACAAATGCAAGATGTTTTTAAAGAAAATGGGGAGAGTTGAGAGGAAATTGTCTTCACTTGCAATGTGCATTGTGTTGTTGTGAAATCCCTTCTTGATGAAGCCTCCATAATCTAATTATAGATTATTCAGATTTATAAAATCTATTTTGAATTTCAAATTTTTTGACAGATACTTGGATGAGGAAATCGAAAAAAAATTGAATTGGGCTTATTTCGGCATGTCTATGCTAAGCCAAACCGGTACAGACATTTGCGTCACCCAAGTCATGCGGGTGCAACCTCAACCCGAATGGGTTCGACGAGTTTCGATTCGCGCCCCCTCTATGTATGTGCACGAGGCACAGTCTTTGGTAAGATTATTCAACAACCCCTTCGTTGGTTCCATTATATATACATATCTCACACTTGGTCTCTAACCAATGTGGGATTCAAGCTTACTATTTCCTCACCGATCTTTGCAAGTTGCCTACTTTGAGCATCAATTTCTCATTCATAACTCAACCAATATGAGCATATGAGATATCATTGTAAAGATCTCATGAAGTAAAATATGAAACGATAATTTCATGATTCGATTCTCCATCTTTACCCATCGAAGATATTCCTCAAAGTTTCTAGATTATCGCAATTTTCCAACAATTCCCCACATGAATAAAATTGATGTTTTAGAAACCATTTTGACTTGATGTGGTAATAGATTTTATGATCGATAAATGCATAGGATAGATAGGTGTCCACCCTTGAACCTTCCCTTGTGAAAGTATATTTTCTTTATTGGCTGACCAGTAGACACGGTGTGTTTGAACTGTTTTGGATGTTGTGTAAACAATGATACAGTTCACACAACTATCTCACTGGAAAGAATATTAGTTCTCATGGGCATGTCCATATGGCCGTGAACATCGCCCTGATTTGTAAGAGTTTGAGAGAACTATGGCTCAATAGTCTCCTTGAAGCAACCTCACTTCACTCTCACATAGGTGACTTATATTGTTCGGCTCACCAAACACACAGTAGTCATTAAAAGCATTGCTTATCCTACTCCACTTTCGATCACTATTTACATCATCGGAACGGACTTGGGAGAAGAACCCCTATAGTGACCACACATGTCTATGCAATTAGGTTGTCCCTTGGAACCTGGATCTTGGGATCTCTAGTCAACTTGTTGAGATGTTTGTTTTGATATAATAATAGAAAACTTGTTTTGGACTAAATTGAAAAGGTTTCAAAAATGTTAATAAGTCCAAACAACTTGAAAATATGTTTGATGAATTTTGCTAGGCTTTGGAATGATTTAAAATGTCTTTAAAGTATCCAAACCTTTGTTTTTCAAGCCACCATATTGATACGGTATACCCCGTATCGATACACTTTACGGTTTTAGCTACAGGAAAATTCCAGTAGCCAAAACATGTACCGATACGGCTTGGTCGTACCGATACGGAGAGGACGTGTATCGATACGCTATGTGGCATTTCGATGCGGTTGTTTTACAAACCCCCAACGGCTAGTATCCATACTAATACGGTTGTATTGAGTACCGATACACCTAACGGTTTTCAACAGTCATTTTCCCAACGGCTATTTAAATTGCATGCCGTATCGATACGTCTATAAGCGTATCGATACACATCAGCTGGAAAGACTCCAACGGCTAGTTTCTGAAGAGGGCGTACTGATACGGCTACCTACGTATCGATATGGGTAGCTTCAGAACTGCATTTATTGCGGGAAATAAAGGCCCCAACGGCTCCAATTCAACTCCAATGATCTCCAATGGATCGCTCTAGACTGCCCATTTTTTGGTTTTCACCCTAGAGTTCATTTCCATACATTTAGTGTACCTTTGGACCAACTTGCGTCTTGGCACTGCATGCTTCCATTCAAAGGTGATCAATCTTTCAAGGCTCTTTTAAAAAGAGATTCATTTGGATGGGAAATTCTTATAGCCTTTTTCTCTATTTCTCTCGTTCTCTTTTTCTTTCTCTCTCCTTTTTTTACAAAACTGCACTTTTCAATTTAGTGCTTTCACTATTGATTTCTTCAACTTTCATGTTGGTAACTTTCGACTTGATTTGGGTTGGCTCTTTGAGCAAAAACTTTTCTTTCGCCATTTCCTTGTAATATTTATGTTGTTGGAACTGAATGTTGCATTCCATGCATTCATTCTCCTTTATTGCCCCCTAATTCATGAGGCATCATCTTCATAGCATAATCAAAATCCAACGTCATTCATTTATCCACAAACTTTTATCTTCTTTGCCCCCGATGTAGGGGTGATCCATGGTTTGGGTTTAATCAAAAGAAAATTATCATGCTCAAAAGGGGACAACAATGGATATTTTTCTTATTTTCTTTCTTTGTGAAGGAAAATGAAGGAATGCCAAATGTCATTCCCATACATGAATATCAAAAACAATCTTCAGGTGGTAGATGTTTTAGGGTTATCACTTCATTCAAGGACCTTGAACAACAATGCCTGGGAGGAAAATTCACTCAATGGGATCTGCCCATTATTCTTGAACACTCATTGTTGTTCCTCCCTTGGCCCAAGTAGCATAGAAGGTGTTCACATTTGTAGTACCCTCACAACATTCGATTTTTAAATTTTGAATTAAAGTCATTCTTGTAAAATGTATATACATATGTGTTTGTGAATGCAAAAATCAAACCATGATAAAGAAGAAACGAAATCCTTAAAATCAAAGAATATAAAATGCTTGCCAAATGGAATACACATGAATGTCTTTTTCATTGGAATTGAAACAAGTAAACATAACATAAACCCTTACAAAAGATCTTTGCTATCTTCGGGCAACAAAAGCAACATGCATTAAAAGAAAAATGCCATATGCAAGGACATTTAAACATGAACTCCTAAAAACTAAAATCGGGATTCAGCACCTCCAACAGTCATGTTCACCATTCTTTCTTCTCAAAGCTTCAAAAGACCGCTCTCAATTAGACTTTGAACCTTGTTTTTCAGAGCTCCACAATTCTCTATGGTGTGGCCTGTACTCCTCACATGGTAGTCACACATGACATTAACATCGTAACCATCGGAATAGGGTAGACCCTTTGGTTTGGATTGCACTAGAGTTAGAAGTTTCCCTTCAACAAGTATTGGGAGCAAGTATGTGTACGTCATCAGAATCGGATGAAGAACCTTCGGAGGCTTTGCAAACACGGACGATTGACTATGGTAGCGGCCATGAAACTGAGTGTTTGGGTGAGAACTCTTCATACAAACCAGGGAGTCATGCCTCTTCTGAGCGGTTGTGCTTGGTGCACCCAACTGTAATACCCCGGACTCTAACATATTCTGGACTAGCTTCTTAAATGCCACACAGTTTTCAATAGAATGTCCTTGAACATTGGCATGGTACTAGCAATGGGCATTGGCATCATACCAAGAAGGGTAGGGTGGTTTAAAAGGAACCAAATGGTAGGGTCGGACCAAATTTGCATGTTATAGTTATGAATACAATTCCTTGTATAAAACTGGCATTGGGTTGAATTTCTCGTTTTTCTCTTGGGCATGTTTTCTCTCTATTCAAACTTTGAGCACCTCTGGCTATAGCTCGAGAATGAGAGGCCATGAGGTTCTTTAGGGCCTCCTCATGATCCTTTTGCCTTCGAGTTGGTTATCTATCTGTTAGAGAAGATAAGATTTCCAGAGAGAATCTTTGATCTTCTCTAACACCAATTCGATGGGACATTCAGAAGCAGTGCAAACTACCTCGTATTGGTTGATGATCGCCTGGTCTTCAGTAGACAAAATCTTTTACACTATGAAGTCATAATCCCCACTCTCACTCTCCTTTTGCACAAAGGAGTCTTCTTTCACACCCTCTTCTTTGGTCTTGGTGGCCATCATACCCATCAATTCATTGACTTATCACCTAGTTCCTTCTTGAAACTTCTTCACATATGTCATCAGCTCTCTTTGATTCTTGACCAAATGCTCATGGAGCTCCTCGAGCTTAACCACCCTAGCTGCTAGGTCATTCATATTTCTAGAGTTGAACTGGTTAAAAGTCATTCTCTTCTCACTTTTACTTTCTGAGGTGAATGCTTTCCCCGATTAGTGATACATATGTTGTAGTTAATATACAAAAAAGCATTATAAAAATAAAAATAATAACACGTCATGAAATAATGTTACTATGAAAGTATGAATAAATGCTAAGAGTGACACTGAGTTCGGCAAATATCATTGTTAAACGACTTGCATTAATGGGAACATTGTCTCATTACAATAATCAAAGAAAACCCACCACGCATGTAGTCCTAAGCTAGCATCTAGGTTGACAATCTCCCTCAAGATTCAAATGATCCTTTCTCCCTCCTTGGATTCATTGTCCACACAGTTTGACGCTCGACAGCATCTTCTGCTAGGAACTGTAACTTTAGGGCAACCTCTTGTATCTGAGTCATCAAATGTACCCATTCTTGCTCTTGCTTCCAAATAGTATAAGTGGGGAATTGTATTTTCTCTAATGTCGGAATTTGGTACGCTTGAATTGCTCCCCTGAAAGGGTCCCGCTGAACTCGACCCTATGGGTGTACTGAAGCTAAGGCCAGAATTCCTTCTCACTTAAGATATTCTTTCTTATTCCACGTAACTTGATTGTCGACCCAAGATGGAAAATTGTCCGAGAACCTACCAATCTTGTCTTGGAAAGATTTGTTCTTGTTAGGTTTAGATTAGACACGATTCTCGTCGATCTTCTTGCAATTTATGAGAGCTCGATACTCTTCAATTGTCGGGGTCAAATCAAGGTTTCTGATTGTAAAACAATTGTAGGCTGAATTCCAAAACCCTACCATGGCTTGAAGTAGTGATTGGTCGACCAGAACATCTAGCAAGTGTACAATGGCGCCATACTCACTTTGGAAAACATTTCTTGTCTCAAAATCCCAACTATTCCATATTGACCTCAACCTGGATACACCGTTAAGTTCCATGTTCATGAAAGTCTTGGCTGATGTAACACCTCAATTTTGGGCTTGGAAGTTTAGGGTCTGAACCGGACCGGTTTAAATTTCGGTTCGAATATAAAAGGTGGTTTTTAGGGAAAGTCTAGTTCGGGATGCATTAAAAATATGGAAAAATATCTAAAAATCCTATTTTATTATATATAAGAGGGTGGTGAAATCAAATTTACAAAATGAGGTTTGGAAATATGACATTTCAAGTTAGTGACTAAAATGTAATTTTTGAAAAGTTCGTGACTGTTTTAAAAGGATTGAAACTTTAAATCTTTAAGGAGCTAATTTACCCAAGGGAGGATTTCACCAGATTTTTCTTAAATTTTAAAGATTCATTTAATGTTAATTAATAAAAAGAAAAGAGGGAAAAGTCACATTTTGTTTTCATAACTAACTTTTGCCAAAATTTTCCCATTTCATTTTCTCTCAAAATTCCCTCAGCCAAACACATTTCCACAGCAACTTTTACTTTGATTTTCACACCTAAAGTTGAGATTTGAATCCCTAAATGATTTCTAATCATTTCTACCCCAAATCCTCATCATTTGCTTATTGAATTTTCAAGGATTTTGGCTCTAAACAAGGAGAAATCCACATTTAGAGGTATGAACGTCCTTCTCCTCTAAATACTCAGTTATTTACTGAAATTCTCAAGTTCTCAATCCTTAAATTGAGTTTTATTAAAGGTTTTAATGTTGTGTTCTTGATTTTGGCATAAAATGCAAGATTTGGATTTAATTTTGAAGAAATTTGTAATAGATGATTGGGCTCTGTTTTGAGATGTCTTTTTGATGTATTTTGGATGTTTAAATGATGTGAAATGGGGGTTTAATCAATGCAATCTCGAATAGGTTGATTTTCCTAAGTTTTTATTTGTGAAAATGGTGGTTTTGGGGGTGATTTTGATGTTCTGCTATAGCTGGAGGTATAAGGACGTGATTAGGCTCTTTTTGGATGTTAATTGATGTCTAAGAATGATTGGAAGTGATGGATCTTGGCTGGGTAATGTTGTAGAGGTGTTTGGATGTGATTTCGGTTGTGTTTGGTAGCCGAAATGTGAGTTTTGATGAGAGCAGCGAGTTTAGGTGTTTTGGTTGAAGATTTTAATGCATGATGATGCATTAATCCTCTACTTTGATGTGTTTAAAACAGGGGAGACATCTTTGGATCCTTGTGGTGTTGATCCGGAGGCTTGATCGGTGTTTCGGCAATCTTGCGAAACGGAATTGGTGAGTGAAGTTTGGTTTTCAGCTTTGAAACCAATGTTTGAAGGTTATGGGAGATTAGTTTAAGTCTAAATAACTTAGCTAAGCTCAAGAGTAAGTTTTCGAAGAAACTCTCTTTTTGATGTGCCATGAGATGGTTGGATGCAATGTGTTTAATTTGCATGCTTAAATTCTGTTTTGAAAGCATATTTTAGCATGTTTAATGCTGGTTTTGTAAGCCATGTGTTAAAGGATGCTCAAGGTAAGAGATCCTTGATTTGGACATTGATAAATGTGGTTTGATGCATAGTGATGCATGACTATTTAATGGCTTTGTTTAATGCTTTAAAACAGTGGATTGATGATGGTAAATGATGTATATTGGCAAGTGATGTGTTGGTTTATAAGTACTTGAATCGGATATAGTTAGTCGGCTATAGGATTGGGTGCACCGTGAATAAAGTCGCCTTGGATGTTGAGGGGTTGTAATGGTACCGTAAACTCCATCCAAGTACACTAACGAGATGTCTAAGATCATAATGGTGGTTAAAATGCCATGTGATGATCTTGTGTTGTGTGTCCTGTGTTCTCGTTAGTGATGTTATACAACTACCAGTGAGTGATGTGGAGGGGTTGTAATTGTACCGTAGACTCCATCACGGGTGTTGAGGGGTTGTGATTGTACCGGTAAACTCCACCTTGAGTGTTTGGTAGTGTGTATGAAGCGTATGGGGACAACGCTTGTAATCCGCGTATCCGATTGTGTTTTGAGATGAAAAATGGTTATGGTTTATCACTTGAAAGCCAATATGACATGTTGATATAGCGAAGCATGGGATGCTTGTTTTATATGCATTGTTGCATGAGAAATGTGGTTTATGGAATTAAAAGCCTTTGAAAGGTGTTTTACAAGTGCATTATGGTGTTGTTTCATTAGAGCATTCTCACTAAGCATATGTGCTTACGCTCTCTTTCTTGAACCATTAATGCAAAGAATTTAAGTGCTTTAAGGGCAGCAAGGAGGTCAAGGATCCAAGTGAAAGTCTAAGCTCTTGTATGGTGACTTTTTTTACAACTCTATTAGCTTTTGGTAATTGGCAATGGGAACCTAGATTGTGTTTTTGGGAGGTGTTTTGAACTACCTAAATTGGTTTGATGCATATGATATTTGGAGTATGTAAATGGCCATTTGGTATTTGTTTTGAAGATTTGATGATAGCTTGATTTCCATTTTTAGGATGCATGCCTATAGACTTGTAGTTTTTCCTAATTGATGCCATGATTGAGTTTTGAAGATGCAAATATGTTCCTTTAGTGATTGATGACTTGTTGGCATGATAAAGAGGTCATATGAATGTGTTCGATAGGTCGAAAGTGTGTAAAATCAGGTTTTTCTACTGTTTCTGGGCAGGGTGTATCGAAACACCCTTACCTGTTTCGAAACAGGTCCATGATTTGGCCTGGGTGTTTCGAAACGGGCAGAGGTGTTTCGAAACACTTTGGCTACTTCCAAGCCGTGTTTCTGAACGGTCAATTTCCGTTTCGAAACACTTGACCGTTGGGCACTGATTTGAATGGTTTTGAGGTTTGCAAGCTTTACGTTTTAGTCTTGATTTTTGTATGTGCATTTGCTTGAGTTTGAGATGTCCGTTTAAAATGAAATTTGACAGAGAAGATTATAACCTAACTAATTTCACAACGGTAACTTAAAAATTGATAAAGTCCTCTTAATTTCCAGAATTTACAAATTGGTCCCTAAATTCGTATGTTGTGCAATTGAGTCCCTTATTGTTTTCTGATTGCTGTGATCTTTGAATATGCTTATCTCAAGAGTACGCCTAGGGTTAATATGCATTTAGACAAGGTTAAAAAGAAAAAAAGGGTCGTTAATCAAGGTTGACTTTTGGGTTGACTTTGGTTTTCCCCGTGTAATCTTCGTAGTTCGGTTCAACCGTCTAGGCCGGGCTAAGGGGGTTACATTTGGTGGTATCAGAGCTGAGTTCTTGAGTATTTGGGAATGGTTATGTGGGTGATATGTGTATGATTGCTTGTACACTTGTTGAGTGAAAGTATGATGTATGAATTGTAAGAATGTTGCAATTGTGGTGTATGCTGTGGTGAAGCATGTTAGAGGGACCCATTGCCATATCAAAGCTAATGAAATGATTTGTTTTAATTGGAAACGAGCTTGAGTACTTGGATTGCTTACCTTGCTGAGCCTGACTATGTTTATTGCATTTGTGATTGTATTGTATAGTGAATGGGACCTCGTAGAGAGACGAGGATTAATACGCGAGCTATGGCTCAAAATGAGAACGAAGAGAATGCTGAAAATGTAGTGGATTTACCTCCTCCACCCGGTGGTGGTGGTGCTGGGGGTGAAGGTGCTGGTGCTGGGGTCGCTGGACCTGAAGCTGGGCAGGGGCAAGCTGCTCTTGACATGATAGTGCTGATTCAGGATATTGATGGAACCTTTCAGGCGGCGGTAGCTGGAGCTCATGGAGCTGGGCATCAAGGAGATGCTAATGCTAGACTACCTCTTGAACGCTTGCGCAGTCTGGGAGGGACTGAGTTCAGGGGATTGTATGCTGAAGGTTCCGAGTCTTGGTTGGAAAGTACCAAGAGAATTTTAGGACAAATGAACTGCAATGAGGTGCAGAAGCTGGGCTGTATAGTAGCGATGTTGCATGACGATGCGTATACCTGGTGGACAACCACTATCTCCGGAATGGAGGATGCTGATGTGACTTGGACGTTCTTTCTGAACGCGTTCAAGAGGAGGTATCTGGGTGTGCGGTAATTGGATGAAAAGAAAAGGGAATTCATGTCTCTTACTCAAGGGAGCATGTCAATGGCTGAGTACGAGGTTCAGTTTGTCCGACTCAGTCAGTACGCACCTGAGCTTATCCCTGATGAGCGAGAGAGGTGTGAACGTTTCCGTTATGGTTTGGTGACGGAGGTGAAGACCTATATGCTGGCTGCTGAGTACACTGACTTTGATGTGCTGGCTAGTAGGGCGAAGGATATTGAGCTGAATTTGAGTTTGTCTTCTAAAGGTGCTGGTCCTAGTGCGGGCAAGCGGGCTGCTGAGTATAGTTCCGGTGGTGGACGGAACAAGAGAGGACGTGATCGGAGGTATCAGTCTTCAGCTAGGCGTGGTGGTGGAGGGCAAGGTGCGCCTGTTCAGGGAGACAGGGCGAGAGCTGATCAAAACACATGTTGGGCATGTGGATCGCGTGGTCATCTAAGGCGTGATTGTCCTCGAGCAGCGAGGGATGTATAGGCTCCTATTGTGGTGACCGGTAACTCGTGCTGGAACTGTGGTTCAGCGGATCATATGAGGAGGGAGTGCCCTCTGTTGGCCGGTGGTGGTCAGGGACGTGCTCCTGGAGTTGTTGCGCCACAGAGAGGTCGTGGGCGCGACCATGGTAACTTCCAGTGTAGGGAGGATGGTGGAAGGAATGTGGCTCATGTGGTAGCTGTTCAGCCTGAGGGTGGTGGCCAGGCCAGGGTGTATGCTCAGAGGGAAGGGAGGAATGACACGGATGTGATCGCAGGTACTTTCACTTTGCAATCCTTGTCATTACTTTCCTTGATTGATTCTAGATCTACACACTCATACATATTGCGTGAACATGCTCAATTGCTTGGTTTGCCTGTTGAGTGTTTGGATGTTAGTATGCGTGTAACTAGTTCTTTCGGTGAGACTGTTATGACACGAAAACTTTATAGAAGATGTCCCTTGGTTGTGCAAGACCATGTTTTTCATGTTGATCTTATGGAATTGCCTTTCTATGGTTTTGATGTAATCCTTGGTATGGATTGGCTTGTTGAGCATCGTGCTGTAGTGGATTTTGAGAATAAGCGAGTTTCGTTGAAGCTTGAGGATGATTATGAGGTAGTGGTGGTGGGTGAGAATGTGAAGTTTCTTGCCAATGTGGTGTCTACATTGGAAGCGAGCCGGATGCTGAGGCAAGGTTGTGAAGCCTACCTAGCCTTTGTGATGAATCCTAGCTCTAAGGAGTTGCGAGTGCAAGATATCAGGACTGTGCGAGAGTTTCCTGGTGTGTTTCAGGAGGAGTTTCCAAGATTGCCTCCTAATCGCGAAGTGGAGTTTGGAATTGAGCTGTATGAAAACACGACTCCAGTGTCCATTACTCCTTATCGAATGGCACCTAAAGAGTTGAAAGAGCTGAAGACGCAACTTCAGGAGTTGCTTGATCGTGGTTTCATTCGGCCGAGTGTGTCACCTTGGGGTGCACCGGTCTTGTTTGTGAAGAAAAAGGATGGCACTATGAGAATGTGCATTGATTACCGTCAGCTTAACAAGTTGACTATCAAGAATCGGTATCCATTGCCGAGAATTGATGATCTTTTTGATCAATTTCGGGGAGCGGCTGTGTTCTCTAAAATTCACTTAAGGTCATGGTATTACCAGTTGAAGGTGAAGGATGTGGATGTGCCAAAGACAGCCTTCAGAACGAGGTATGGGAATTATGAGTTTCTTGTGATGCCGTTTGGTTTGACGAATGCTCCTGCAGCTTTCATGGACATGATGAATAGAGTGTTCCATGAATACTTGGATAAATTTGTTGTGGTGTTCATTGATGATATTCTAGTGTACTCTCGTACTGAGGAGGAGCACGAGGGGCATTTGAGAATTGTATTGCAGGCTTTGTTGGAGAATCAGCTTTATGCCAAGCTGAGCAAGTGTGAGTTCTGGCTCAGAGAAGTTGTGTTTCTTGGTCATGTGGTCTCTGCTGAAGGAATTCGTGTTGATCCTCAGAAGATTGAGGCGGTGATGAATTGGAAGCCTCCTAAGTCTGTCCATGAAGTTCGTAGTTTCCTTGGGTTGGCGGGATACTATTGGAGGTTCGTGGATGGGTTTTCAAAGATTGTTGCACCTTTGATGAAGTTGTTGCAGAAGGATGTTAAGTATGAGTGGACGGAGGCGAGACAGCAGGCTTTTGAGAAGCTTAAGGCAGCTTTGACGCAAGCTCCTATCTTGGTTCAACCTGAATCAGGGAAAGAGTTTGTGGTGTATAGTGACGCATCCTACGTTGGTTTGGGATGTGTGTTGATGCAAGAGGGTAAGGTGGTGGCTTATGCATCGCGTCAGTTAAAGGTGCATGAGCGCAATTATCCTACGCATGACATTGAGTTAGCTGCGGTAGTTTTCGCTTTGAAAATTTGGAGACATTACATGTATGGTGAGAAGTGTACTGTGTACACAGATCACAAGAGTTTGAAGTATCTGATGTCTCAGAAAGAGTTGAATCTTAGGCAACGACGTTGGGTGGAGTTGCTTAAGGATTATGACTTGACGATCGAGTACCACCCAGGTAAAGCTAATGTTGTAGCGGATGCCTTGAGTAGGAAGGTAGCTGTGGAGTTGAGGGCTATGTTTGCCAGTTTGAGCATTTCGCGTGATGGTGGTCTTGTGGTTGAGTTGCAAGTGAAACCATTCTTGGTTCAGTTGATTAAAGATAAGCAGTTGTTGGATGATTCCTTGGTGCCACATGTTCAGGATATTGCTGAGGATAGGCCATCAGATTTCTGCTTTTAATGATGATGGAGTTTTGTGCTTTGGGAGTCGAATAGTAGTGCCCAACGGTGCTGAGTTGAGGCGTGCTATTTTGACTGAAGCTCATAGTAGTCCTTTTGCTATGCAACCTGGTAGTACTAAGATGTACCGTGATCTTCGTGATGAGTACTATTGTGTGGGTTTAAAGAAAGATGTTGTTGAGTATGTAAGCAAGTGCATGGTATGTCAGGGAGTTAAGGCTGAGCATCAGTTTCCTTCAGGGTTGTTGCAACCGTTGAGGATTCCTGAGTGGAAGTGGGAAAGGATTACCATGGACTTCGTGTCTGGTTTGCCTTTGTCGCCATCGAAGAAGAATTCGGTGTGGGTGATTGTGGATCGCCTGACGAAGTGTGCGCATTTCTTTCCTGTGCATACTACGTACACTTTGGATAAGCTTGTGGAGCTGTACATTGCTGAGATTGTGCGACTGCATGGTGTGCCAAAGTCGATTGTGTCGGATAGAGATCCGAGGTTTACATCGCATTTCTGGCAGTGTCTGCATCAAGCTTTGGGTACACGGTTGAATTTCAGTACTTCTTATCATCCACAGTCGGATGGACAGTCTGAGCGTGTTATCCAAGTGATGGAGGATATGTTGAGGTGCTGTGTGATTGAGTTTCAGGGTTCTTGGGAGAAACATTTGCCTTTGGTGGAGTTTGCCTATAATAATAGTTATCAGGCAAGTATTCAAATGGCACCTTACGAAGCTTTGTACGGGAGGAAGTGTCGGACTCCTCTTTGTTGGGCTGAAACGGGTCAGAAGTTGGCTTCGATGCCAGCTTTGTTGAAAGGAACCACCGAGAAGGTGAAGCTCATTTGTGAGCGATTGAAGGCAGCTTCTGATCGGCAAAAGTCTTACGCGGATTTGAAGCGTAAGGAGATTGAGTATGCGGTGGGTGACCGTGTGTTTTTGAAAGTTTCGCCTTGGAAAAAGGTTATGAGGTTTGGCCGAAAGGGTAAGTTGAGCCCTAGGTACATTGGACCATACGAGGTGATTGAGTGTGTGGGTCCTGTTGTGTACAAGTTGAGGTTACCACAAGAGTTGGAAAAGATTCATGATGTGTTTCATGTCTCTATGCTTCGGAGGTATAGATCGGATCCTTCGCATGTTATGCTTGTGGAAGAAGTGAAGTTGAATCCGGATTTGACCTATGATGAGGAACCGGTGGAGATTCTGGATTCGGACAGTAAGGTTCTTCGAGGCAAGACCATTGAGTTGGTAAAGGTGTTGTGGAAGCATCGTGGTGCTGAGGAAGCCACGTGGGAACGAAAGGATGACATGGTGAAACAGTTTCATACCTTTTTCCTCTAGGTAAATTTCGAGGACGAAATTTCTTAAGGGGAGAGAGTTGTAACACCCCAATTTTGGGCTTGGAAGTTTAGGGTCTGAACCGGACCGGTTTAAATTTCGGTTCGAATATAAAAGGTGGTTTTTAGGGAAAGTCTAGTTCGGGATGCATTAAAAATATGGAAAATATCTAAAAATCCTCTTTTATTATATATAAGAGGGTGGTGAAATCAATTTTACAAAATGAGGTTTGGAAATATGACATTTCAAGTTAGTGACTAAAATGTAATTTTTTAAAAGTTCGTGACTGTTTTAAAAGGATTGAAACTTTGAATCTTTATGGAGCTAATTTACCCAAGGGAGGATTTCTCCAGATTTTTCTTAAATTTTAAAGATTCATTTAATGTTAATTAATAAAAAGAAAAGAGGGAAAAGTCACATTTTGTTTTCATAGCTAACTTTTGCCAAAATTTTCCCATTTCATTTTCTCTCAAAATTCCCTCAGCCAAACACATTTCCACAGCAACTTTTTCTTTGATTTTCACACCTAAAGTTGAGATTTCAATCCCTAAATGATTTCTAATCATTTCTACACCAAATCCTCATCATTTGCTTATTGAATTTTCAAGGATTTTGGCTCTAAACAAGGAGAAATCCACATTTAGAGGTATGAACGTCCTTCTCCTCTAAATATTCAGTTCTTTACTGAAATTCCCAAGTTCTCAATCCTTAAATTGAGTTTTATTAAAGGTTTTAATGTTGTGTTCTTGATTTTGGCTTAAAATGCAAGATTTGGATTTAATTTTGAAGAAATTCGTAATAGATGATTGGGCTCTGTTTTGATATGTCTTTTTGATGTATTTTGGATGTTTAAATTATGTGAAATGGAGGTTTAATCAATGCAATCCCGAATAGATTGATTTTCCTAAGTTTTTATTTGTGAAAATGGTGGTTTTTGGGGTGATTTTGATGTTCTGCTATAGCTGGAGGTATAAGGATGTGATTAGGCTCTTTTTGGATGTTAATTGATGTCCAAGAATGATTGGAAGTGATGGATCTTGGCTGGGTAATGTTGTAGAGGTGTTTGGATGTGATTTTGGTTGTGTTTGGTAGCCGAAATGTGAGTTTTGATGAGAGCAGCAAGTTTAGGTGTTTTGGTTGAAGATTTTAATGCATGATGATGCATTAATCCTCTACTTTGATGTGTTTAAAACAGGGGAGACATCTTCGGATCCTTCTGGTGTTGATCCGGAGGCTTGATCCGCGTTTCGGCAATCTTGCGAAACAGAATTGGTGAGTGAAGTTTGGTTTCAGCTTTGAAACCAATGTTTGAAGGTTATGGGAGATTAGTTTAAGTCTAAACAACTTAGCTAAGCTCAAGAGTAAGTTTTCGGAGAAACTCTCTTTTTGATGTGCCATGAGATGGTTGGATGCAATGTGTTTAATTTGCATGTTTAAATTCTGTTTTGAAAGCATATTTTAGCATGTTTAATGCTGGTTTTGTAAGCCATGTGTTAAAGGATGCTCAAGGTAAGAGATCCTTGATTTGGACATTGATAAATGTGGTTTGATGCATAGTGATGCATGACTATTTAATGGCTTTGTTTAATGCTTAAAAACAGTGGATTGATGATGGTAAATGATGTATATTGGCAAGTGATGTGTTGGTTTAAAAGTAGTTGAATCGGATATAGTTAGCCGGCTATAAGATTGGGTGCACCGTGAATAAAGTCGCATTGGATGTTGAGGGGTTGTAATGGTACCGTAAACTCCATCCAAGTACACTAACGAGATGTCTAAGATCATAATGGTGGTTAAAATGCCATGTGAGGATCTTGTGTTGTGTGTCCCGTGTTCTCGTTAGTGATGTTATACAACTACCAATGAGTGATGTGGAGGGGTTGTAATTGTACCGTAGACTCCATCACGGGTGTTGAGGGGTTGTGATTGTACCGGTAAACTCCACCTTCAGTGTTTGGTAATGTGTATGAAGCGTATGGGGACAACGCTTGTAATCCGCGTATCCGATTGTGTTTTGAGATGAAAAATGGTTATGGTTTATCACTTGAAAGCCAATATGACATGTTGATATAGCGAAGCATGGGATGCTTGTTTTATGTGCATTGTTGCATGAGAAATGTGGTTTATGGAATTAAAAGCCTTTGAAAGGTGTTTTAACAAGTGCATTATGGTGTTGTTTCATTAGAGCATTCTCACTAAGCATATGTGCTTACGCTCTCTTTCTTGAACCATTAATGCAGAGAATTGAAGTGCTTTAAGGGCAGCAAGGAAGTCAAGGATCCAAGTGAAAGTCTAAGCTCTTGTATGGTGACTATTTTTACAACTCTATTAGCTTTTGGTAATTGGCAATGGGAACCTAGATTGTGTTTTTGGGAGGTGTTTTGGACTCCCTAAATTGGGTTGATGCATATGATATTTGGAGTATGTAAATGGCCATTTGGTATTTGTTTTGAAGATTTGATGATAGCTTGATTTCCAATTTTAGGATGCATGCCTATAGACTTGTGGTTTTTCCTAATGGATGCCATGATTGAGTTTTGAAGATGCAAATATGTTCCTTTAGTGATTGATGACTTGTTGGCATGATAAGGAGGTCATATGAATGTGTTTGATAGGTCGAAAGTGTGTAAAATCAGGTTTTTCTGCTGTTTCTGGGCAGGGTGTATCGAAACACCCTTGCCTGTTTCGAAACAGGTGCATGATTTGGCTTGGGTGTTTCGAAACGGGCAGAGGTGTTTCGAAACACTTTGGCTACTGCCAAGCCGTGTTTCTGAACGGTCAATTTCCGTTTCGAAACACTTGACCGTTGGGCACTGATTTGAATGGTTTTGAGGTTTGCAAGCTTTACGTTTTAGTCCTGATTTTTGTATGTGCATTTGCTTGAGTTCGAGATGTCCGTTTAAGGTGAAATTTGATAGAGAAGCTTATAACCTAACTAATTTCGCAACGGTAACTTAAAAATTGATAAAGTCCTCTTAATTTCTATAATTTACAAATTGGTCCCTAAATTCGTATGTTGTGCAATTGAGTCCCTTATTGTTTTCCGATTGCTGTGATCTTTGAATATGCTTATCTCAAGAGTAAGCCTAGGGTTAATATGCATTTAGACAAGGTTAAAAAGAAAAAAAGGGTCGTTAATCAAAGTTGACTTTCGGGTTGACTTTGGTTTTCCCCGTGTAATCTTCGTAGTTCGGGTCAACCGTCTAGGCCGGGCTAAGGGGGTTACAGCTGACATCACAAATCTAAACCTGGCAGAAATATTTTCCCTGTCATGTAGTTGCTCTCCTTCTGACCATACTTGCACATTGGAATTCTTCTCGTCATTGCAACGGACCAAATCTCCCATTAACCAAGCCTTTAATTTCAGACTATTTTCGACTCAATGTGCTCTTCATGATATGACACAATATGAAAAATAAAAGGTAGAAAGAAATTGGATAGAAAACAAAAAGAAGCGTGTTAGTCGTAGGATAAACAATAAATTCATAAATGAGAAAAGATAAATACAAATAGATTAAGCAAAAGGAGAACACATAATGAAAAATCCCTAACCACATAAAATCTAGTTCGCTATTGTTATCTGCATGACTCTAATGGGGTGGTGTAATCACTAATTTTGTCCGGAATTAACACGTGTTTTTATTTTTTACAATAATGCGCTTCAATGGGTTGTCGTTTAATCACTAACTAACTAACTAACTAATATATATATATATATACACACACACACATTATATATAGGTTATATATATAAGTTATTATTTCTTTTTATGAGCTTACTTTTGTTTTCCAATTACACATGTACATACTTTTTGTAAGATTAACTTTAATTCAAAAAAACCCAAATGTTGTGAGGACACTATAAATGTGAAAACCCTTTGTTCTGCTTAGGCCAAGGAAGGAATAACACAGAGTGTTTAGGATTAATGGGCAGACCCATTGAGTGAATTTGCCTCTCAGTCATTGTTGTTCAAGATCCTTGAATGAAGTGTTAACCCTAAAACATCTACCACCTGAAGACTATTTTTGATATCCATGTATGAGATGACATTTGGCATTCCTTCATTTCCTTCACAAAGAAAAATAATGAGAAAATGTCCATTGTTGTCCCATTTTGAGCCTAATAATGTTTTTTTATTTAACCCAAACCAAGGATCACCCCTACACCGGGGGCAAAAGGGATGAAATTTCGTAGATAATGGATGACATCGAGTTCAGATTTTGTTATGAAGATGATACCTCACGAATTAGGGGGCAAAAGAGATAAAAGTTTGAGGATGAAAGAATGACATCAAGTTCTGATCATGTTATAAAGATTCTCAATTCGAGCAATAGAAACACTAAAGGAGGCAGAGAAAGAGAATTGGTGCTCAAAGAGCTAACCCAGAGCAAGTTGAGCACAAAAGTTGAAGAAGCTGAAAATACTAAGTTCCCCATCCAAACAAATCAGCATTGAAAGATTAATCACCTTTAAATGGAAGCACGCATCAATACGGTACGAAGATGCAAGTTGATCTGAAGCTACACAAGAAGAAAGGAAATGAACTCTAGGGTGAAAACCCAAAAAAGGGGCAGTCTAGAGTGATCTAGAAGAAATGGACAATAGTTTTTTCATCTGAGCATGTCCAAAGCAGACAGTACGTAATTAAGATTTTCAGCCATAAGGAATGATCCTTGGTTTCACCACCCTTAAAACACTTGTTTTGGCCTATATTTCATTTCTTTCATAACCATGAGCCGTAGCCTACATTACAATCCATGAAAGACTATTTCGACCATACATGGATAGATGAATTTGTCTTCAGGTTACATCTCGCCTATCGGGGTTAACCTTTCTTCAAGGATTGTCACACATCTAATGTCTGATTGAGATCAGAAAAGAGGGAAAGGTGGGACACGGTGAGTTAGTGAGTTAAAGAGAGCCACCATAAATTGGGTAGAAATTAGGTATGGGAGTTGTTCCTCTCAGAAGCTTATTAGCTCGGTAAGGATTTCACATGTACGTACCTTCACAACATTCGTGATCTTTTAAACAATAAGTGTTATTTGGGTTGATCTTTTTTTCCAAAAACCCAAACTTGGTTTTCATAAACATTGCTTGCCATGTTTCTTTAAAATGTATATATATATACACACAATAAAATTATTTTACCCATACCATCCTCATTGGTCTCTTGCATTAAAATGACAAGTAGACTGACTTTTGGTACCTACAATGGACATATTTGGATGAGATTGGATGATGAATACCATTTATGGGGCAACAAGAGTGCGTGACAGAAAAGTGCAATGTTTCGGGGCCAACCTTCACCAAGATGCCCAGCCAAAATGAAGATTGAACTTGAGGAAGAAAATTTCGGGGACTTAAGGACGAGCTCACCTCAATGTTAAGATAGGAAAAGGAAAGAAAGAAAGACCTAGTGGGCAAAAGAAGAAAACTGGCCTGGACATTTAGGATTCCGAGGAGAAGGTCTCAAGCACCGAGTTGTGAGACAACACCATCTTTTTATACCTCTTATCAACTAGAGGAGGTTATAGAAATGATTCTGTTTGCTTTGGGGATTTACAGCTTGATCATTTTCTATGGAGTCTTTGGGAATAGTGGCACCACCGTCTGGGACTTATTCGAGCACTTGGAAGTGAAGACTTTTCAATATAACTTTAGTCGAAGGTTGAACCCCAAGGAAAGTTAGGGGCATGCGTGAAGAGCCAACAAAAAGACGACAATTGAGCCCGAGTTAAGTGGGACAGTGTTTCACAGGTGGACCTCAAGAGAAGGGCCAAGCTCTCAATTTGTTAGCTTTAGGGGAAGCTGGAAATTTCTTAAAGCTTTTCTAATTCTTGGGGAAAATATGCCAGAAGAAGTAATCATTGCGGATGAAATTAAAGGCTACAAGAATTTGGCAATGGATAAATTTGAAGAAAAGGTCTGGGATTTTCTGGGTAGACAGTATACTGAATGTGATCATGCTAAGTCATGCGAGTAGGAATCTGGCAAGACACATGAGTATCATTGTCATATAAATGAGAATTGAGGCTATAGGTTCAGGGGGCTTACTTTGAAAAGACCAGAAGTCATTTACAAAGGGTTTTAGGAGATGATAATGTTATTGTTTTCAAGTTTGACAGAGAGCATAAAAGTTCAATCAACAAATGTATTGATGAGTTCAAAAAAGTTGCAAAAGAAGGAATTCTTGTCAAGTAACGACATCACCGGTTGTGATGAAGACTCAGCGAAGACAGAAAACCCATGGAAGTGAAGGGTGATCACCCAATAGGTGAGGGTTTTCCCCATAATTTATAAAAATGACTCCATGCATCATACTTAGTTAGGCATTCCTAAGTTAAGAGCAAGTTAACTTATTCCATCATAGCAGTTTATCTCTTTTCACAGAGATTTGAAAGATAAATTGGGTGCCTCCCCAAAAGAGGAGTTGAATCCTGCAAGAGTTTAGGCGAATGATCTCAAATTCGCTATAGTAAAATTACCCAGCGGAGGAGGCAGATACTCAAAGCTCAAGGATTTTAGAACTACCTAGCGGATGAGGCAGATATTCGTAGCTTGGGATTTTTAGAGCTAATGAGGCAGATACTCAAAGCTCAAGGATTACAGAACTACCCAGCGGAGGAGGTAGATACTCAAAGCTCAAGGATTGCAGAACTACCCAGTGGAGGAGGCAGATACTCGTAGCTTTGGGTTTTTAAAGCGGAGGAGGCAGATACTCGTAGCTTGGGGTTTTTAGAGAGGAGGAGGCAGATACTCAAAGCTCAAGAATTTCAGAACTACCTAGCCGAGGAGGTAGATACTTGTAACCCCCTTAGCCCGGCCTAGACGGTTGACCCGAACTATGAAGATTACACGGGGAAAACCAAAGTCAACCCGAAAGTCAACCTTGATTAACGACCCTTATTGTAACCCCCTTAGCCCGGCCTAGACGGTTGACTCGAACTACGAAGATTACACGGGGAAAACCAAAGTCAACCCGAAAGTCAACCTTGATTAACGACACTTTTTCTTTTTAATCTTATCTAGATGCTCATTAACCTTAAGTGAACCCTAGAGAACAACATACTTGAAAAGCACAGCGATCGGATAGCAATAAGGGACTCAATTGCACAACATACAAAAGTTAGGGACCAAATTGTAATTTCTGAAAATATGGAAGACTTAACTGATTTTTAAGTTACCAATATGAAATTGATCATATTACATGCTTCCCTATCAAATTTCACCTTAAACGGACATCTCAAACTCAAGCAATTGCAAAAACAATATTCAGGACTAAAACGTAAAGTTTGAAAACCTTAAAACCATTCAAATCAGTGTCCAACGATCATCTGTTTCGGAACGGGGGTTGACCGATCCGAAACACGGGTTCGTTTCGAGACCTGTATCGAAACAGGGCCTGGCAGTGGCCAAAACGTTTCGGAACAGCCCTATCTGTTTCAATACACGAAGGCCATTTCAGGCCCCCGTTTCGAAACGCTAGTGCCCGTTCCGATACGGACTGCCCAGAAAGTGCAGAATTTGCTGGTTTAACATACAATTAACCACTCAAACACATCCTAATGACTTCCTAATCATGCCAACAAGTCATCATACATATAAGGCACATGTTTGCATCATCAAAACACAATCATGGCATCACTTAGGAAAATTCACAAGTCTATAGGCATGCATCCTAGTATCCAAAGCCAACCAACCATCAAAGCATCAATGCAAGCACCAAAATGGCCAATTACATATCCAAAACAGTTAGGGCATCATGCCACAACTAGGGAGTCCAAAACATCTCCCAAAAACACAACCTAGGTTCCCATTGCCAAATATCAAAAACTAATAATGTTGTGAAAAAAGTCACCATACATGAGCTTAGCTTTTCCTTGGATTCTTACCCTCCTTGCTGCCCTCAAACACCTCAATTATCTGCATTATTGGTTCAAGAGAGAGAGCGTAAGCACAAATACTTAGTGAGGCATGCTCTAAAGAAACAACACAATAATGCATTTTATAAAAACACTTTCCATAAAGCCTTTAACACATAAACATCATTATCCATGCAACAATGCATACACATCAAGCATCTCATGCTTCATTACATCAACATGTCATATTGGCTTTCAAGTGATAATCCATAACCATTTACAACATAAAACACAATCGGGTACGCGGATTACAAGCGTTGTCCCATACGCTTCATACACACTACCGAACACACAAGGTGGAGTTTACCGGTACAATCACAACCCCTCAACACCCGTGATGAAGTTTAACGGTACAATCACAACCCCTCCACATCACTCATCGGTAGTTGTATAACATCACTAACGAGAACACAGGACACACAACACAAGATCCACACATGGACTTTTAATCACCATTGTGATCTTAAACATCTCGTTAGTGTACTTGGATGGAGTTTACGGTACAATTACAACCCCTCAACATCCAAGGCGACTTTATTCACGGTGCACCCAATCCTATAGTCGGCTAACTATATCTGATTCAAGTACTTAAAAACCAACACATCACTTGCCAATATACATCAATTATCATCAATTATCATCAATAATCCACTATTTTAAAGCATCTAAAACAAAGCCATTTAACAACATGCATCACTATGCATCAATCCACATTTTTAACAAATCAAACCAAGGATCTCTTACCTTGAGCATCTTTCAACAAATGGCTTTCATAACCAGCTTAACCATGCTAAACATGCTTTCAAAAACAGAATTTAAACATGCAATTATCAACAAATGCATCGAACCAATCCATGGCTCATCCAAGAGAGTTTTTCCGAAAACTTACTCTTGAGCTTAGTTAAGTTGATTAGACTTAAACTATGCTCCCAAACCTTCAAACATTCGATACAAAGCTAGAAATCCAACTCCACTCACCAATTCTGTTTCGCAAGCTTGCCGAAACGCCATTCAAGCCTCCGGATCAACACCACAAGGATCCGAAGATGTCTCCCCTGTTTTAAACACATCAAATCAGAGGATTAATGCATCATCATGCATTAAAATCTTCAGCCATTACACCTAAACTCGTTGCTCTCATCAAAACTAACATTTCGGCTACCAAATACAACTGAAATCACTTCCAAACTCCTCCACAACATTACCCAGCCAAGATCCATCACTTCTAAACATTCTTAAACATCAATTAACATCCAAAAAGAACCTAAACTCGTCCTTATACCTCCAGCTATAACAGAACACCAAGATCACCCCAAAAACCACCATTTTCAAAAGCAAAAACTTAGGAAAATCAACCTATTCGGGATTGCATTGATTAAACCTCAATTACACATCATTAAACATCCAAAATACATTAAAAAGCCATCTCAAAATAGAGCCCAAACAATCACCACGAATTTCTTCGAGATTTAATCCAAATCTTGAGTTTTAAGCCAAAATCAAGATCACAACATTAAAACCTTTTATAAAACTTAATTTAAGGATTGAGAACTTGGGAATTTCAGTAAAGAACTGAGTATTTAGAGGATAAGAACATCCTTACCTCTAAATGTAGATTTCTCCTTGATTAGAGCCAAAATCCTTGAAAATTCAATAAGCAAATCAAGAGGTTTTGATGTAGAAAGAATTAGGAATCAATTGATGATTGAAACCTCATCATTTAGTGTGAAAATCAGTAGAAATTTTGTTGTAGAAATGTGTTTGGATGAGGGAATTTTGAGAGAAAATGAGATGAGAAAGTTTTAACAAAAGTTAGTTATGAAATCTCAAAATTGGTTTTTCTCCTTTTCATTAAATTAATTAAACATTAATTAAGTCATTAAAATCTAAGAAAAATCTGGAGAAATCCTTCCTTGGGTGAATTAGCTCCTTAAAGATTCAAAGTTTCAATCCTTACAAAACAGTCACCACTGAACTTTTCAAAAATTACATTTTAGTCACTATTTCGAAATGTTGCACTTCCAAACCTTATTTTGTAAAATTGATTTCACCACTCTCTTATATATATTAAAAGAGGATTTTTAGATATTTTCCATATTTTTAAAGCATCCCAAACTAGGCTTTCCCAAAAACCACCTTTTATATTCGAACTGAAAATCAGACCGGTCCGGTTCAGACCCTAAACTTCCAAGCCCAAAATTGGGGTGTTACACTTATTTTTTTCTTTTTAGTCTTATCTAGATGCATATTAACCTTAAGCGTACCCTTGAGAAACACATACTTGAAAAGCACAGCGATCGAAATGCAACAAGGGACTCAATTGCACAACATACAAAAGTTAGGGACCAAATTGTAATTTCTGGAAAGATGGAGGAATTAGTTGATTTTTAAGATACCAATATCAAATTAATCATATTACATGCTTCCATGCCAAATTTCACCTTAAACGGACATCTCAAACTCATGCAATTGCAAATACAATATTCAGGACTAAAACGTAAAGCTTGCAAACCCTTAACCATTCAAATCAGTGCCCAACGGTCGTCAGTTTCGAAACGGGGTTGACCGTTTCGAAACTCGGGTTCGTTCCGAGACCTGTATCGAAATAGGGCCTGGCAGTGGCCAAAACGTTTCGGAACGACCTCTATCCATTTCGATACTCGAAGGTCATTATAGGCCCCCGTTTCGAAACGCTAGTGCCCGTTCCGATACGGATTGCCCAGAAAGTGCAGAATTTGCTGGTTTAACATACATTTATTCACTCAAACACATCCTAATGACTTCCTAATCATGCCAACAAGTCAATATACCTATAAGGTACATGTTTGCAACATCAAAACACATTCATGGCATCAATCAAGGAAAACCACAAGTCTATAGGCATGCTTCCTAATATCCCAAAGCCAAACAACCATCAAAGCACCAAACAAGCATCACAATGGCCATTTACAAGTCCAAATCATTTAAGGCATCATGCCACAACTAGGGAGTCCAAAACATCTCCAAAACACAACCTAGGTTCCCATTGCCAAATATCAAAAACTAATAATGTTGTGAAAACATCACCATACATGAGCTTAGCTTTCCCTTGGATTCTTAGCTTTCTTGCTGCCCTCAAACACCTCAATTATCTGCATTATTGGTTCAAGAGAGAGAGCGTAAGCACAATGCTTAGTGAGGCATGCTCTAAAGAAACAACACAATAATGCATTTATAAAACACTTTTCACAAAGCCTTTTAACACATAAACATCATTAGTCATGCAACCTTGCATTCTTAAACAAACATCTCATGCTTCATTAGTACAACATGTCATGTTGGCTTTCAAGTGGTAGTCCACAATCATTTACAACACAAAACACAATCGGATACACGGATTACAAGCGTTGTCTCATATGCTTCATACACACTACCAAACACACAAGGTGGAGTTTACCGGTACAATCACAACCCCTCAACACCCGTGATGGAGTTTAACGGTACAATCACAACCCCTCCACATCACTCATCGGTAGTTGTATAACATCACTAACGAGAACACGGGACACACAACACAAGATCCACACATGGACTTTTAACCACCATTGTGATCTTAACCATCTCGTTAGTGTACTTGGATGGAGTTTACGGTACAATTACAACCCCTCAACATCCAAGGCGACTTTATTCACGGTGCACCCAATCCTATAGCCGGCTAACTATATCTGATTCAAGTACTTTAAAACCATACATCACTTGCCAATATACATCATTTATCATTAATAATCCACTATTTTAAAGCATTAATCAAAGCCATTAAACCATCATGAATCACTATGCATCACAACCACATTTACTAATATCAAACCAAGGATCTCTTACCTTGAGCATCCTTCAACACATGGCTTTCAAAACCAGCATTAATCATGCTAAAACATGCTTTCAAAACAGAATTTAAACATGCAAATTAACTACATTGCATCCAACCATCTCATGGTTCATCCAAGAGAGAGAGTTTTCCCGAAAACTTACTCTTGAGCTTAGTTAAGTTGTTTAGACTTAAACTAAGCTCCCACACCTTCAAACATTCATTACAAAGCTGGAAATCCCAACTTCACTCACCAATTCCGTTTCGCAAGCTTGCTGAAACGCCGATCAAGCCTCCGGATCAACACCACAAGTATCCGAAGATGCCTCCCCTGTTTTAAACACATCAAAGCAGAGGATTAATGCATCAACATGCATTGAAATCTTCAGCCATTACACCTAAACTCGCTGCTCTAACCAAATCTAACATTTCGGCTACCAAACACAACCAAAATCACCTCCAAACTCTTCCACAACATAACCCAGCCAAGATCCATCACTTCTAACCATTCCTAAACATCAATTAACATCCAAAATGAACCTAAACTCGTCTTTATACCTCCAGCTATAACAGAACACCAAGATCACCCCAAAAACCACCATTTTCATAAGCAAAAACTTAGGAAATTCAACCTATTAGGAATTGCGTTGATTAAACCTCAATTACACATCATTAAACATCCAAAATACATTTAAAATCCATCTCAAAACAGAGCCCAAACAATCACCACGAATTTCTTCAAGATTTCTTCCAAATCTTGAGTTTTAAGCCAAAATCAAGTTCATAACATTAAATCCATTTATAAAACTTAATATAAGGATTGAGAACTTGGGAATTTCAGTAAAGAAATGAGTATTTAGAGGAGAAGAACATCCTTACCTCTAAATGCAGATTTCTCCTTGATTAGAGACAATTTCCTTGAAAATCTAATAAGCAAAACAATAGAATTTGATGTAGAAAGGATTAGGAATCAATTGATGATTGAAACCTCATCATTTGGTGTAAAAATCCAGAGAAATGTTGCTATAGAAATGTGTTTGGCTGGGGGAATTTTGAGAGAAAATGAGATGAGAAAGTTTTAACAAAAGTTAGTTATGAAAGTCTAAAATATGGTTTTCCACTTTTCCTTTAATTAATTAAACATTAAATGAATCATTAAAATCTAAGAAAAATCTGGAGAAATCTTTCTTGGGTAAATTAGCTCCTTAAAGATTCAAAGTTTCAATCCTTACAAAACAGTCACCACTGAACTTTTTCAAAAATTACATTTTAGTCACTATTTCGAAATGTTGCACTTCCAAACCTTATTTTGTAAAATTGATTTCACCACTCTCTTATATATATTAAAAGATGATTTTTAGATATTTTTCCATATTTTTAAAGCATCCCGAACTAGGTTTTCCCTAAAACCACCTTTTATATTCGAATCAAAAATCAGACCGGTCCGGTTCAGACCCTAAACTTCTAAGCCCAAAATTGGGGTGTTACAATACTCGTAGCTTGGGGGTTTTAGAGCAGAGGAGGCAGAAACTCGTAGCTTGGTATTTTTAGAGCGGATGAGGCAGATACTCAAACCTCAAAGATTTCAGAACTACCTAGCGGAGGAGGCAGATACTCGTAGCTTGGGGTTTTAAGAGCGGGGGAGGCAGATACTCAAAGCTTAAGGATTGCAGAACTACCCAGCGGAGGAGGCAGATACTCAAAGCTCAAGGATTGCAGAACTACCCAGCGGAGGAGGCAAATACTCGTAGCTTAGGGGGTTATAGAGCGGATGAGGCAGATACTTGAAGCTCAAGGATTTCAGAACTACCCAGCGGAGGAGGTAGATACTCAAAGCTCAAGGATTGCAGAACTACCCAGCGGAGGAGGCAAATACTCGTAGCTTGGGGGTTTTTAGAGCGGAGGAGGCAGATACTCGAAGCTCAAGGATTTCAGAACTACCTAGCGGAGGAGGCAGATACTCGAAGCTCAAGGATTTCAGAACTACCTACTAGAGGAGGCAGATACTCGTAGCATGGGGTTTTTAGAGCGGAGAAGGCAGATACTCAAAGCTCAAGGATTTCAAAACTACCCAGCGGAGGAGGTAGATACTCGTAGCATGGGGTTTTTAGAGAGAATGAGGCAAATACTCAAAGCTCAAGGATTTTAGAACTACCCAGTGGAGGAGGCAGATACTCGTAGCTTGGGATTTTTAGAGCGGAAGAGGTAGATACTCGAAGCTTAAGGATTTTAGAACTACCCAGCGGAGGAGACAGATACTCGTAGCTTGGGTTTCTCTTTTTAGAGCGGAGGAAATGGATACTCATAAATCCAATATATATTAAAACCCAAAAAGAGTTATATACATTTGGCCCAATCAGACCCTAAATAATTAAAAACCCTAAAGCCCCAACTAACCCTAGAACCCAATCTGATCCCTTCTTTTGTGTGTGCAGCTGCCCCAAAGATCTGACCGTTGGATCAGATCTGATCCAACGACCCCAGATGCAAGGAGAGAAGCCCCTTCAGCTCCTACGCGCGTGTGGAGACCACCGTCAACGCTTCGACTTTCCCACGCGCCCACACGCCGGCACCGGTCGACCTCCCCGTCTACATGGCACCATCACCAGAAATCGCGCTGCCACCGTCATCCTTTCACCGACTCTCAACCACCAGATCAGACCAAAAACATAAAAAAAAATAGAGGATTATTAGAACCAACAATCATCCACAGTGTTAGAATTTATTATTTGCTTGCAAATGTAAACAAAAAATGAGATATAAACTATGTAATCAGATCTGAATGAAAAAAAAATTCTAGAATCAATAGAAAGCTAAAAGAGAGCATCAGTTTTCGGAGGTATTCTTCCTCTTTCTTTTTTTGTTTCGAGGCATACATGTAGGAAATAAAAAAGGGGACAACGACAACATTTTAGGTCTTGTTTTTCTTACTCCTGAATCACTTCAATTTCCATCTGGTGATAAACCCTGTGGTTCGCCGGAGCCACGCAAGGGTGAACCGATGGAGAACCCAAACGTCATGAAAAAAATGGAGGTTTTGCTAAGTTGGGGGTCTCGATTTTTAAGATTTTAAAGGCAGAAAATGTTGTTTTTTTAAAATAGTTTCAAATTTGAGTTCGAATTAGGAAAAGAAGTGTTTTTTTAAGTTTCAGAGTTCGCCAGTCGACAAGGCGAAGGGACGACGTCATTCGTTCTTCACTTTAGAGAAAAAGAATGTTGTGTTTTAAGGTTTTGGTTTTAAAAGGAAAATGATCCGATTTTTAGTTTTAAAGTGTATTTTATACTGTGTTTTAATTTTAAAAATAGTTTTACCTCTTTAAAGTCCCTCTGCTCCCCTTTAATCACGACCATAGCAATTTCATGTCCCTAAATAGCGCCCTTGGTCCTTTGGGTTTTCCAAATGTTTGCATTTTCGTCCATTTTGTTCCTAAATTCGGTTTTCAGTGGGTTAATACCCTTGAATCTGCTTTGTTCTTTCAATTTGGTCATTCTTCATGATTTAATCAGCTTTTAATGGTTTTATTTCTTTTTGGGGTCCCTACCAGCATGCATATTTAATATTCTACCCCTGTAATTTAGTTTCTTTAATTTTTAGTCATGTTTATTGTTAATAGTTGTTATACTTTCTTTTCTATGTTGTGGATATGTATATTTGTGTATTTTGTGGCTTGATATGTATAATATATAGTTTATATGTATGGAATATAATATAGAATTTTACATATTATATACACATAACATATGGTTTTATAATATATATAGCTTTTTACATAATATATAGTTTTATATAAAGTATAGCTTTAGTATAATGTATAGTTTTATGCATAAAGTATAGTTTTCATATAATATAATATATATAATATAGGGTTTCTTTGTATAACGTATAATATATAGTTTATATATAAAATATAATATATATAGTTTTCATATAATATATAATTTTATATATATATATAATATAGTTTCAATAAATATATTATAATATATGTTTTTTTACATAGTATAAATTTCTTTTGATGTTTTTATGTGATATTATGTGAAATGCATGCATTTATACCTACCATTCATGTTACTCTTTATCTCGATTGCATGTTAGTTAATTTAAATCATAAAAAAGAAGGTATTTATTAATTCTGATATTTGTGTCGTAACAATCCGGGCTTAAATGATGTTGACAAAATATTTGAATTAATTCTTACCATCCCAAGGTAAATTATAGTTAAAAAATTGACAATATCATGACATCATATTTAAATGGTTGCATCATTCATAAAGATGACATACGAATATCGAACTATAAATTAACACGACAGTCGGGCTTATTAGATGTCGGTTTAATCTATGGTCTGATGTATCATCATCCTTATTAATTAAATGTCCAATTAATTTATGCCCACCAATTTGATAAAGCATGTTCAATTAAAATCAATTTTCAATTAAGTACACCAAATTAAATTTGTTTTAAATTTCAATAAGTTTCTTCGATTAAAAGCAACAAATATCTTGGTACCGATTTCCGAGCGTGTTGGGGGTACTAATCTTTCCCTACGCGTAACCAGCTCCCGAACCCTTTTTCAGAACGAATCTCTAGTTTTATGGTGTCCGGCCTACCTAAGTGGCCGGTGGCGACTCCAAAACCTTTTTTGTTAAAATCTGATTTTTGTAAACTTTATCGTTTTCCGAGAAAGATAGAAAAATAAAATTTCAAAAACAAATTAAATAACTCGTAAGCGATTTTCGATTTTGACATGAAAAAAAAGTCGCTACAGGTGGGCTTCCTAGATTCTCACGCATGAGTTCGGTTTTATTTAAGGGTACCTGAACCTATCTTATTACCTACTAAGGCAACAAGAACCCCAATTATGGCCCATTACAAGCTTGCGAATTGAATTCGGTTTGAGGAAAAGCACAACCGAATGACGTGGAAGGCTACTCACATGTCAAAAGCGTGGATTCCGAAAGTGAATTACCGACCCGTGGAGGAAAACTCACGTGGGTATGTGGTGTTTCACTCCCACTTAAAAGACGGAGCTCGGTTATAGAGCTTGATGATCATGATGCAACACATGTCGGTGATTCCTTAGAAATTAAATGAAAAATTAATTCGAAGACCACCAATTATCAAAGCTAAGTCACATTTCAAGAAAGAATCAACCTCATTAAAGTCAAATTAAATTTCAACAATTACCGTCATTAAAAGCTACAAATATTTTCTTGGATTAATTCTCTACTTGTTTAAAAAAACAAAATTCGATCCCAGCGGAGTCGCCGTGTTGTCATGACTTTTTTGAAATTTACTTGTAACCCCTCGCCTTTTATAAGAAATTTAATTTTGAGGGGGATTTTTTTTTGAAAAATTGTGTTTTTGAAAACAATAATGATTTGGAGTCGCCACCGGCCACTTAGGTAGGTTGGACATCATAAAACCATATATTCGCTTTGAAATGCGTTCGAGAGTTGGTTACGTGTGGAGAAGGATTAGCACCCCCAACACACTCAGAAATTGGTACCAAAATATTTGTTGCATCGATGAAAATTATTGAAATTTAAAATAAATTTAATTAGGTGTTCTTAATTAAAAATTGACTTTAATTGAACGAGTTTTATCAAATTGGTGGGTTCAAATTAATTGGACATTTAATAAATAAGGAAGACAATACATCGGACCATAGATTAAACCGACACCATATAAGCCTGAATGTCGTGTTAATTTATGGTTCGAATTTCGTATGTTGCCTTTATGCATGATGCAAGCATTTAAGTATGATGTTAACATTGTCAATTTTTTAATTAGTTAATGTTTACCTTCGGGCGGTAAAAATTAATTCAAATATTTGATCAACATCCATTAAGGCGGGACTGTTATGACACAAATATTAGAGTTGATGAATACCTCCTTTTTATGATTTAAATTAATTAACAATCACTCAAAACATTAAAGGTCATATGAACAACAATTATAAATGCATGTCACATGAGGGCTTAAAATAAACACCAAAAAGGCCTGCTAAAGTCCTAACCTAAATGGCCCACATTATGGAAATTCAAATAGTGATCTAATTATTGACTAAATGAGTCTAATATTAACCTAAATTAATTAATCCCGTAAAACTTTTTTTTTGAATTTGAATCCACTAATTTTATTAAACGAGGGAATATCCGAAATTACAATGAAAGTTTACCCCTAAGTAAACGAACATCTAAATCCAGATACAAACCCAAAAACTAAATTAGCGGCTCTAGATCATAATAGGACCATACAAGAACAGGTAAGAACCTAATTCAAAGACTTGAAACAATAGACGAATACAAACATCCCCAAATCGACGATGATGGGTAAAACCATCAACAAACAACATTGACAAATGCATATTACAGTGAACGTACGTTGACAAAAAGGTCATTACCACAACTCAATCGCGAATAAACGATAGATGTACTCGCATATCCGAATCCGATTCAAGGGCCCGAGACAGGGAGATCAACAACATAATAAAAGGAGCGCCATCTTGATCAGTGGTGGCGACGTCAGATCCAACCCTGATAGAAAACAAATAAAAAAGCGTGCCAAAAAGCAGAAAAACGTACCAAACGGTAGAGGAAAACGTGTCATGAAAACAGATTTATTGAATTAAAAGACTGAAAAATAAAAGAACGAAACAAACAAATAAAAGTCAGCGGCCGACGGTCGACAAAACAACCCTAAAATTGCTGCCGCCGCCGGCCTTAGTTTAAACCAAAATAGAGAGGGGCGGTGTTAGAAAGAAAAGAAAAGTTAGGGCAGGCTAATTAATCCCGTAAAACTAGAAGACCCTAACAAATTATAGATTATCTTGTAACATGATAATTAATTTGATCAATTTTAAACTAGTATTCCAATGAGCTAAGGATACCATTTAAAACGGATCAAGTTAATTAATCATCACTTTAATTTTAAGTGTTCATCTAAGCCCAATGTCAATTTTATCCTAAAAGAGTAATTAAGAGGTGTACAACTAATTTAATGAATTTAATATTTATCCCAATAAGTCAAAGATAAATTTAAATTCACAAACTAATTCAAACCCTAAGTCTTACTATGGCTCTAAAACTAACCTTAAATTTAATTAATTTAAAAATTATGCCCCTATAAGTCGAGCAGAGCACACACTTTAAATTAATTAAATTAAATTGCCTTAAACTAGCCTAATTAAAATTAAAAAAAAAAACAACCAATTAACACTAATGCACTATGGAATAAATTTACCCTATGGCGTCCCACACAACCACATATATGCAAAAAGTTTGGCGGTGTTATATATATAGGAACCGAATGCTATATATTTGTATATTACGTTTTATAATATGTATAAATTATATATATAACGTTTTAAAAAGAAAAATTGCAAATACATACTTACATGACAACTATATAATATATACATATATTATACTCTATATTACATATAAAGAACAGTCTCATGATGTTCAAGAAAAAAAGTCTCATAATATGTATACTATATCATATATAAACTATACATTATATAAGAACTATATATATTATGTTATATAACACGTACATATCAACCCACATATCGAACAAAAAGACATAAAACACTAACAAATAAATGAAATAAAATAACATACAAGAATGAAACTTAAATAGATAAAAAAAATTACCAATAAACTCATCAACATTTCCATTAAACCATAAAAATGGATTACACAACAAATAAAGAAAAAAGAAAGAATATAGTCAAAATTCAAGTATTTATGCTGGATCCACTAAATTTCATGGATTGGTGTTGGGGTTGAGAAACTCGGTTCAAAGGTTTTCTCTTGTGTTTCTAATGGGTGTAGTGCTGGAATGATTCGGTGGTGACTGATGAGTAAATAAAATTGGAGGTCGAAAGTGGGAAGTATGGTGGGGGTTGAAGGAGAGAGACTGGGAAGTTTGTGAAAAAAATAAAGAAGGCAGTGAGCTCGGTTCTAATAGTGTGTCAGTAGGGGAATTGATTTTTTATGGCTTTAATGGTGGTTTGGAGGTACTAGATGATGGGGTATTTTTTGGGAAATTTGAAAGTGGGTAAAAATGAAGGTGAGTGAGTTGGAGTGTGCTACCACAGGGAGAGGGAAAAAATGGCAGTAAGGTGAGTGGGGAATTGATTAAGGGGGAAAATGGCCTCCATCCTCCTTATATATATATGGATGGTGATGAAGAGTATTTTTGGTTTATCCCCTTAAAAATGAGAACCAATCAAAATCAGGATCTTGGTCATTAAGTAGTTTTTTAACCAATAGAAATGAGGCATTGATTTATCCAATAAGAATCACATCATAGTGAGCAAGAAGTCCAAGATATTTTCATTTTGGTATTTTTTGTCCTCATGTAGAAACAAATGTAATAGGTCATGTAGTTTTGGGCTTAGAGTATAAGGTTTTGGGTATTAAAAGGGTTAATGTGGATTTATTTTATTTTGAGCATTTAATTTAACTCGGACAAAATTGAGTGTCTACACAAGGCATTGATGTTAACGTCATTGCTCTTGGTTCCTCAAATGCCAACATGAAGAATCAAGTGAGGAGGAAACTGAAGATGAAGAGATCATTCATCTCTTCAAGAAATGTGTCTGATTCATGAAGAGCAAAATGAAAGAATCCAAGCATGAATCGAAGAAGAAGAAGAAGAGGGCAAGCTCTTCAAGCCATAAGAAGAAGGCATGTGTGGCTACTTGGAGTGATGATGACTCCACTGATAATAAACAAGACAACCTTTGCCTTATGACCATCCAAGAAGATTCAAAGGTAACTTCGAATTCATCTACTTCAACTTCATATTCTTTTGATAAATTACAAGATGCCTATGATGACTTGGTTTTAGAGTTTAAAAAACACATTTTGAAAAATAAGAAAGTTGTCTCAAATTTGAAAATTCAGAATGATTTGATTTCTAAAACCAAAATTAAACTTTAAGCAAAACTCAATGAGTTTGAATAAAAATGTGTTGATTTACAAAATTTGCTTCATAAAGTTTAAGAGGAAAATGATTTGATTTCCAAAGAGCTTGAAAAAAAAACAATTTTGAAAAATCAAATTTTTATCAAAGACAATCTAGTGCCCAAGATTTTTAAATGGTAAATTTTTTATAAGTATTTGGGTCCCAAAAGGACTAATTACTTCAACTAAAAAGGATGAAATTGAAAAATAGATTCCTAAGGGGACTAAATTATGTGCTACCAAGGCTTATGAATCCAAAGCAATTTGGATACTAAAAATTACTTGATTGTCTTGTTTTAGGTGTGATGGAGTTTGGTCAATTAAGTACAACATTGAGAGGGAGCTCCATACACACAAAGAAGATCACTTGAAGAATGAAGGCTTCACATCCTACCTTTGGTTCAAGTGTGGTAAAAATTAGTTGAATTTTGTTTATTTTAATTTGTTTTATTTATTTTAATTCAACTAGATTATCATAATTGTTGGACTAACAATTTAATGATGCTTTGAGTAAGGGGAAGCCATTTTAAAATCAAAACTCTTATTTTTGTTAAAAAAAATTAAACCTCCATTGTTATTTTGAGCTTAAAGTCATTTAAATTCTTTTTGATATAACAAAAAGGGGGAGAAATTATTTGAAAAATTGATTTTTCAAGTGAATAAGGGGGAGCTTGAACTACATTTCATTTTTAAAACCTCTTATTCAAATTTTTTAAATACTAAGAGACAGAATATCAAACAATTTTTCAAGTTGATTTTATTATATCAAAAGGGGAGATTGTTGAGATGTTTGTTTTGATATGATAATAGAAAAATTGTTTTGGACTAAATTGAAAAGGTTTCTAAATGTTAATAAGTCCAAACAAGTTGAAAATATGTTTGTTGAATTTTACAAGGCTTTGGAATGATTTAAAATGTCTTTAATGTAGCCAAAGCTTTATTTTTCAAGTCATCGTACTGATACGGTATACCTCGTATCGATACGCTTTAGGGTTTCAGCTACAGGAAAATTCCAGTAGCCATAACTTGTACCAATACGGAGAGGGTGTGTAACGATACGCTACGTGGCGTTTCGATACGGTTGTTTTACAAACCCCCTAACGTCTAGTATCTATACCGATACGGTTGTATCGAGTACCGGTACGCCTAACGATTTTCAATGGTCATTTTCCCAATGGCTATTTGAATTGCAAGCCGTATCAATACGCATGTAAGCGTATCAATACGTATCAGCTGGAAATACCACAATGGCTAGTTTCTAAAGAGGGTGAACCAATACGGCTACCCGCGTATCGACACGGACAGCTCCAGAACTGCATTTATTGCAGGAAATAAAGTCCCCAACGACTCTAATTCAACCACAATGGTCTCCAACGGGTAGGAACTAAATTAAGAGTATAAAAGAGACCTCCAAGAATCTATAGAAGACTAATGATCCTCAAGTCAACAACATTATGATGAAAATTTGTCTTAGTGCTTAAATTCTAAATCTTTGTATAGACTACACTTGTTAAGCTTAATTGTCAATCTATGCTCAAGTGTATTAGGTTTTGGGTGAGGGCTTATTAGTGCAAACACATACCATTTGTGGGATTTCTAGTTTGCGAAGTTTTCTCTTGTTAGAGAGTGCTCACAAAGCTCGGTTTGTGGGCTTTGGTTGCCTCCTAAGCTAAAAAAAAGAGGAAGAATTCTTACTGAATTGGTTGAAATCCTTAGTGTGAGCTAAGGTAGTGGATGTAGAGCTTGTTAGAAGCTTGAACCACTATAAATCCTTTGTCCTTTTGTCTATCTTTTTGCTTCCACCAAAAATACCCAAAAATCAATTTTCTCCACACTTGGCAAGCATTCCAGTTGAAGGATATCGAGTGTAACACCCTAAAATCTGGTCTAGTCAGAATTAGGTTTCGATGATCGGAAATCTTACAATGATGAAGTCTAAATATTGTATCGACTAATTAATTATTAATATCGAACCTTATTTGGGCTTAAAACATCGTCATTGGACTCTATTGAATAATATTGAACTTATTAGTGGCTAAATTGAAGGAAATGCAAGTTGAGGAACAAAACCATAGTATGGTAAGAGTTGAGGGCCTAATCTTGCGATTAGCCCCTCCTCAATTAAAAGTTTCCTGTGTGGAATTTTTTGAGAGCTTTCCTTCAAAGGAAGGAAAGCTAAAAAGCCTAAAGTTTATATTGTAAAGCAAAAACAAGCAAATGATAGAAACTTACCGAGAATTCCTAAGCTAACACCTCTTTATCCTTATCATCCCCATCACTTACCTCTAAGCACACACCTCTATTGGAGGAATTTTGATCTTTGCAATTTCTTCGTTTTAACGATATCAAATCGTTGCTATCGATCGGGTAAGCTATAATCCACCATCGGTTATTGGATTCCATGGATATATTGAGTGTAATCTAAGCTAGGGTTTTGACTATCCATGGATATCTCATCGTTGTCATCTTTATTGAGATCGATTATCGATTTTGACATTGTTATGTTGATTTTGATATCGAAATATCGACCCTAACAATCTTCCTATTGATTGCCTAGCTCAAGACATTGATAAAGAGCATCCATCGTCTCCATCCAAAGCTAGGAACAAGGGGATTGTTATCTGAGAGCCTTGAAAGCTTCAAATTATCAAGGTGAGTGTAGTCAAAGTCTCGGGTTTAGGCGAAAGGCCTTCTCGAATCATTATTTGATAATTTAGATTACTTGGCCTTCTCGAAAGCCCTCATTGATATTGTCATTCTGCATTGTCATTGATATAGTCATTGTGATCGAACTATTGTATAGAAACCATTGGACATTGATATTGACATCGAACTATAAATTATTGATGATGAGATACATATATTTGTTATTGGCAATATTGAAATCATTGGACATTGGTATACTATTGATTATTGAAATGAATATGAACATTGCAACCTTGGATTGGAATGGACATTGGATACAATTGGCATGCCATAGAATTCATGAGCTCAATGTACGGGTGGACTACGATCCAAAGGCTACATCCTATATTGATTTGGTGAGGCAGAGGGATGTGTATTGATATTGGTCATATTGGCGAGTCGGGGGGACTAGACCATTTATTGACTTAGCGAGGCGTAGGAATTCGCGTATCCACGATCTTGATTCAATTCAAGGACTAAGAATGAATTGAACATTTATACATTGCATACTATTATATAGTATTGATATTAATGGCATGAGATCATGTTGAACATATTCATGGCATTGTTGTTATTCCTATTGTTTTTTACTACCTCACTAGGCAAAGTATGCCTAATATGCCTCATCTCATGCATTTTCAGGTTAAAAAGGATCGTGAGTCGGAAGATCGGATTGGCAAACAAGACAAGTCACTACAAGTCCCAAGTAATGTGTTTATGACTTATGAACTCCTAGGAAGGTGGCAAAGTAGTTGAACTAGTCATTTGTGCCTATTTTGTTGTGTTGTTGTGCTGCCTAAATTGTAATATGCCTTATAGCTCTAAATGGCCTTTTTGTGAAGTTAAAGATCGGTAGAAATTGCATACTTGGCTCGAAAAGGTAAAAAAAAACATAGCAATCGTATTCATATGATCATGAAACTTGATATGCTGGTAGTTTATATCTTTGGAATGTTGTGTGTAAAGTTTCGTTGCATTTGAACATTGTTCGATAGGTTAAATCGAATAAAAACCAACAAAAATTTGTCATTACAGGTCAGGCCGTATCGGAACGGGTGATGGTGTTTCGATACGGGTGTTCAATAATGAACCTAAGGGTAAGGGTGTATCGAAACGGAATTGGGTCGTTCTGAACATTTTTTCACTAGAGACTAATGTTTCGATACGAGTTCATAGCATATTGAAACGAGTCAAAGTCAAAAGTGGTCAATAAGTTCCGATACAGGTCAAGCCTGTATCGATACGGTCTAAGGGGAAAAGTCAACATATTATGATCATCGTCCACCCATTTTGAAACAGCTTAAGGTGTTTCGATACGGGGTTAGGTAGGTTAGTTAAAGGCACTTTGAATAGATTAACAGATTCATAATTTGGTCACTAAATATGGTAAGATTAAATTGAGTGGGTTAATAGTCTCAAATTGAATGAAGTTCTGTAGACCTCACATGTGAGTAGTGAATTTTAATGTTGTAAAGTCGATTACATCGAAGGACCCATAGTTCGTCAAAATTACAAATTGGTCCCTAAAACTTGTAATAGTTGCGAATTGGCTCGTGGATGATTAATCATTGCTTAATTGGGTAGATTGGACTGAGTTATTTGTTTGTGATGATTAGCAGTATGATATGGTTTGAAATGTCAATAATAATAACAAAATTTTATTGTACTAACTTCTGTGTTGATCGTCGGTTATACCTTCTGACCCGATT
Organism: Hibiscus tridactylites; assembly: GCA_958450335.1. Taxonomy (NCBI): domain Eukaryota; kingdom Viridiplantae; phylum Streptophyta; class Magnoliopsida; order Malvales; family Malvaceae; genus Hibiscus; species Hibiscus tridactylites. The sequence continues at coordinate 41,453,717 of OY288289.1, read as the reverse complement.
CCCGACCAGATCGGGAAGGGGTGTTACATGTGTGGTATCATAGCTACAGTTTAGTCGATTCTAGGACTAAACTGAAGTTTATTGCATTGTTATTGTGTTACCTTGCCACCTAGGAGTTTTATATTGTGAATATTGTGACTTGTCGACTAATCCAATCTTTCATATAGATATGTCTGAGACAAACGAAACTCACATTGACGAGCTCGCTACTGGCTCCTCGACACATGGCGAGGAGATAAGAGGATGAAATCCTCAGAACCCACTGCAACCACGGTACCCTCCTATTCAGGGTACTGAGCCTGGAGCACATACCGCTCAGGTTGAATGCTACCAGAACATGGCTAACATATTCAAACAGTTTATGGCTACGATGCAAGCGACACCATCTGTTCAGCCTACCCCTCATGTTGTCCAGTATGTCTGTGCCCCTGTGAACAAGCTGGCTTCCCTCCGAGCCTATTCATTTTCCGGACAGGATGATGATAATCCCGAAGTTGCCGAGTATTGGTTGGACAACACGCTACGTATTTTGAACCAACAGCTGCAGTGTTCGGATGAACACAAGTTGGAATGTGCTTTTGCATTATTGACCGATGAAGCTCTTATGTGGTGGGAAACTACTATTCTCACAGTCTCTGAGGAATTGGTTACTTGGGAATTCTTTCTCTGAGAGTTCCGAAACAAGTATATCAGTGAGTATTACCTCGCAGAAAGGCGGAACACCTTCTTTCATCTGTAAATATTGCCGATACGGAGCAAAGTTCATAAAGAAAGAGGAGGATAAATACAGAATGTTCATAGATGGCCTTAGAGATGAGCTACGACCTATGTTTACGGCTCCTTGTATCACTAACTTTCAGGATTTGGTGAACCGAGTCAAGGCCACTAAAGCTGGCCAGAGAGCTCAACGAGCTGGTGGGTCTAGAAATTTTGAGAAGAGGTTCAGGGTTGATTTGCAACCTCCGAGATGGAACAAGAAGGGGAGATATCAAGTCCCCAAGCAAAATGTCTACCCACAGCCTTCCCGTTCTGGGAGCATTGAGAGACCTCAGTCTGTGACGCAGTCTTTTGCCAAAGCAGCGTCCGTTGATAGCACTGGAGGTTCAAACTGAGGTAACCAGCATCCACTGTGTAATTATTGTCAAAACAAGCATCCGGCGGGACAAGGTCGTAAGCAGAATGGATCTTGCTATTACTGTGGTGAGAAAGGTCACTTTATTCGTGATTGTCCTATGAATGCAACCAAAACTGTTGTCACACTGACTAATGCTGCATCTCCTACTCAATCCTTCCGAGGTAAGGGATCGAAGCATGGATCATCGGGGACTTTTGGACGATCGAGTGGTCCAGGGAAGCCCTTCAACAAACAAAATTCGAAGGCTCCTGCTCAAATGTACCATGTGAAGAGTAGAGAAGAAGAGGATGAACCTGATGTTATTGCAGGTACCATTGAGTTATATTCGCATCCTTTATATGCATTGATTGACCCTGGCTCTACTCATTCTTTCATAAGCACCATTGTAGTTAAAAAGTATAACATGTCTTCTGAACCAATAGTATCGAGAATTTCTATAACCAATCCCCTAAGAGATTGTGTCACCGTAAGGGTAGTATGTAAGAATTGTCCCTTAATGATCCAAGGGATTCCTTTTCCGGCCAATTTGTTGGCTTTACCGATCCATGAATTCGACGGTATCCTAGGCTTAGATTGGCTTAGTGAACATCAGGCCTGGGTAGATTGTTGTAAAAGGAAATTGTATCTTAGGGGTTTGGGTAAAGAAAGTATTGTATTAATGAATGCGAGGAATCCATTGTTGTATGATTTGTCATTGGAAACCAAAGGTGAGCCACAACTACGAGACATTGACACCGTATGTGAATTTCCTAATGTTTTTCCTGATGAACTTCTGGGATTGCCCCCAACCCATGAAGTAGAATTTGGTATCGAGGTGCAACCTGGGACTGCTCCGGTTTCTATTACACTATATTGGATGGCAGCTGTGGAGTTGAAAGGATTAAAGGCCCAAATTCAAGACCTATTGAGCAAGGGTTTCATTCAACTGAGCTCTTCACCTTAGGGAGCACCGATTCTCTTTGTTAAAAAGAAGGACGGTTCTATGCAATTGTGCATCGACTACATACAATTGAATAAAGTAACCATAAAAAATAAATATCCATTGCCTAGAATAGACGACCTGTTCGATCAATTAAAAGATGCATCTGTGTTTTCCAAGATCGACTTAAGGTCGGGCTATTATCAAATGAGAGTTAAGGAGGGTGATGTGCCAAAGACTGCCTTTCGTACGAGATATGGACACTACGAATTCTTAGTGATGCCCTTCGGGCTAACTAATGCACCGTCAACTTTTATGGATTTTATGAATCGGGTATTTAGACCCTATCTTGATAAATTCGTAGTAGTGTTTATAGATGTAATCTTGATCTATTCCAAGAATGAAGTGGAACATGGAGAACATCTTCGTATTGTACTTCACACTCTAAGAGAGAAGCAGTTGTATGCAAAGTTTTCTAAGTGTGAGTTCTGGCTCACTGAAGTTGCCTTTTTGGGGCATATCGTGTCGGCTTCAGGTATTCAAGTAGACCCTAAGAAAATCCAAGCCATTGTAGATTGGCATCCATCAAAGAACATTGGTGAAGTCAGAAGCTTCCTTGGGCTTGCTGGCTATTACCGCAGATTCGTGAAATGATTTTCTATGTTAGCCACTCTTTTAACCAAATTATTGAGGAAAGAAACTCCTTTCATTTGGACCGAGGTCCAACAATGAAGTTTTGATCAGTTGAAACAAGTTCTGACCCATGTATCTGTCTTGACCCAGCCCGAGTCTGGAAAAGACTATACAGTTTACAGTGATGCATCGCATCTTGGGTTAGGATTTGTATTGATGCAAGAAGGCAAGGTTATTGCTTATGCTTCAAGACAACTTAAGCCACACGAGATGAATTATCCCACCCACGACCTTGAATTGGCTACAGTTGTCTTCGTATTAAAAATCTGGAGGCATTATCTCTACGGGGAGAAATGTTATCTTTTCACCAACCATAAAAGCCTCAAAATTTTTTTGACTCAAAAGGTGTTGAATCTTCGACAACGGAGGTGGATGGAACTTCTTAAAGATTACAATCTGGTCATTGATTACCATCTAGGCAAGGCCAATGTTGTAGCTGACGCGCTCAGCCGCAAACCTTCGCCTGGTAAGCATTGATAACAAACTTGAAGTTGTATATATTATGAAGTACATTAACTCATAGTATCATTTCTATATTGTAGCCCCTCGAGCAATTAACGCTCACTTCCGACTTCGGAAGCATCGGTGTCTTGTAGCTGAACTTCAAGTTCAGTCTACCATCGCTTAACGAATCAAGGGTTTGTAAGAGCAAGATCCTAAGCTTCAATCTATTGTCTCTAAGATATCGGACAACCCTAACTTCAAAATTAATTTTGAAGGACTCTTATGCTACCATGATCGAGTTTGTATACATAATGATGAATCTCTTTGCACCGATATCCTTTTAGAAGCCCATTCGAGTTCTTTTTCCATTCACCCCAATTTAGTAAAGATGTATAAAGATCTACGTGAACTCTATTGGTGGCCGTGCATGAAGCAGACCGTAGTTGATTACATTTCCAAGTTCCTCATGTGTCAACGTGTTAATGAAGAACATTGTGCCCCTACTGGACTATTACAGCCTATTGATCCATTAAAATGGAAATGGGAAAAGATAACTATGGACTTTGTTAGTGGACTGTCGTTAACCCCAGCAAAGCATGATGCTATATGGGTCATTGTAGATCGTTTCACGAAGTCAGCTCATTTTATATTGGTTAGAATGGACTACGGACTTCCTAAGCTAGCTGACTTGTATATCAAGGAAGTAATCCGACTCCACGGAGTACCCAAGTCTATTATCTCCGATTGAGATCCTCGATTTGCATCTCGATTTTGCAGAACCTTACAAGGAGCTCTGGGCACCAGAGTTTATCTGAGCACATCCTTCCACCCTCAATCTGACGGTCAATCAGAAAGGGTAATTCAGGTAATATATCAAGAAACTTTCTCATTGGAACCTTAGAAATTGCATTGTTATTGAATCTATTTATACAGATATTGGAAGACATGCTTCGGACATGTATTATCGACTTTGGTGGGACTTGGGAGAAATCTCTACCTCTTGTAGAATTTGCCTACAACAACAGTTACCAAGCATCCATCCAAATGGCCCCGTATGAAGCATTGTATGGTAGACGATGTAAAACTCCATTGTGTTGGTCGAAGCTTGGTGAGGGCAAGATGTTAGGCCATGACCTGCTCCGTGAGACTGAAGAATGGGTCACCACTATCCATGATCGTTTAAAGGTTGTCTTTGATCGACAAAAGGCTTACGCGGATCTTAAAAGAAGAGACATTGAGTACGAAGTTTGTGAGAAAGCCTTCCTCAAGGTGTCACCATGGAAGAAAGTTTTAAGATTTGGCAAAAAGAGGAAATTGAGTCCCCGATTTATTGGACCCTTTTAAATCATTGAAAAGATTGGCCCAGTAGAATATCGGCTATTGCTACCCTCAAAATTGAGCAAAATCCACGATGTCTTTCATGTATCAATGCTTCAGAAGTATCAGTATGATCCCTCACACATTGTGGAACCCGAATCTGTGGAACTTCGACCAAATCTATCTTACGAGGAAGAACAAGTTCAAATTCATGCTAGAGAAGTCAAGAGACTTCGCAACAAAACTGTACTGTTAGTTAAAGTGCTCTGGAGAAGCCACACCATTGCGGAAGCCACCTGGGAACCGGAAGAGACCATGAGACAACAATATCCACATCTTTTCAATCCATGTAAAAATTCGATGACGAATTTTTCTTAAGTGGGGAGAGAGTTGTAACACCCCGAAATCTGGTCTAGTCAGAATTAGGTTCTGATGATCGAAAATCTTACAATGATGAAGTCTAAATATTGTATCGACTAGTTAATTATTAATATCGAACCTTGTTTGAGCTTAAAACATCGTCATTGGACTCTATTGAATAATATTGAACTTATTAGTGGCTATATTGAAGGAAATGCAAGTTGGGGAACAAAACCATAGTATGGTTAGAGTTGAGGGACTAATCTTGCGATTAGCCCCTCCTTAAATAAAAGTTTCCTATGTGGAATTGTTTGAGAGCTTTCCTTCAAAGGAAGGAAAGCTAAAAAGCCTAAAGTTTATATTGTAAAGCAAAAGGAAGCAAAGTATAGAAACTTACCGAGAATTCCTAAGCTAACACCTCTTTATCCTTATCATCTTCATCACGTACCTCTAAGCACACACCTCCATTGGAGGAATTTTGAGCTTTGCAATTTCTTCATTTTAACGATATCGAATCATTGCTATAGATCAGGTAAGCTATAATCCTCCATCGGTTATTGGATTCCATGGATATATTGAGTGTAATCTAAGCTAGGGTTTTGACTATCCATGGATATCTCATCGTTGTCATCTCTATTGAGATCGGTTATCGATTTTGATGTTGTTATATTGATTTTGATATTGAAATATCGACCCTAACAATCTTCCTATTGATTGCCTAGCTGAAGACATTGATAAAGAGCATCCATCGTCTCCATCCAAAGCTAGGAACAAGGGGATTGTTATCCGAAAGCCTTGAATGCTTCGAATTGTTATCCGTGGTCATATTGGCGAGGCGGAGGGACTAGACCATTTATTTACTTGGTGAGGCGTAGGAATTCGCATATCCGCGATCTTGATTCAATCCAAGGACTAAGAATGAATTGAACATGTTATACATTGCATACTATTATATAGTATTGATATTAATGGCATGAGATCATGTTGAACATATTCATGGCATTATTGTTATTCCTATTATTTTTTACTACCTCACTAGGCAAAGTATGCCTAATATGCCTCATCTCATGCATTTTCAAGTTAAAAAGGATCGTAGGTCGAAAGATCGGATTGGCAAGCAAGACAAGTCACTACAAGTCCCAAGTAATGTGTTTATAACTTATGAACTCCTAGAAAGGTGGCAAAGTAGTTGAACTAGTCATTTGTGCCTATTTTGTTGTGTTGGTGTGTTGCCTAAATTGTAATATGCCTTGTAGCTCTAAATGGCCTTTTTGTGATGTTAAAGATTGGTAGAAATTGCATACATGGCTCAAAAAGGTAAAAACATAGCAATCGTATTCATATGATCATGGAACTTGGTATGCTGGTAGTTTATATCATTGGAATGTTGTGTGTAAAGTTTTGTTGCATTTGAACTTTGTTCGATAGGTTAAATGAATAAAAACCAGCAAAAATCTGTCATTACATGTCAGGCCGTATCGGAACGGGTGATGGCGTTTCGATACGGGTGTTCAATAATGAACTTAAGAGGTAAGGGTGTATCAAAACGGAATTGGGCCGTTTCGGAACATTTTGTCACTGGAGACCAACGTTTTGGTACGAGTTCATAGCGTATCGAAACGAGTCAAAGTCAAAAGTGGTCAATTCGTTCTGATACAGGTCAAGCCTGTATCGATACGGTCTAAGGGGAAAAGTGAACATATGATGATCATCGTCCACCCGTTTTGAAACAGCTTAAGGTGTTTTGATACAGGATTAGGTAGGTTAGTTAAAGTCACTTTAAACATATTGACAGATTTATAATTTGGTCACTAAATACGGTAAGATTAAATTGAGTGGGTTAATAATCTCCAAATTGAATGAAGTTTTGTAGACCTCACATGTGAGTAGTGAATTTCAATGTGGTAAAGTCGATTACATCAAAGGACCCTTAGTTTGTCAAAATTACAAATTGGTCCCTAAAACTTGTAATAATATGTGAATTGGCTCGTGGATGATTAATCATTGCTTAATTGGGTAGATTGGACTGAGTTATTTGTTTATGATGGTTAGCAGTATGATATGGTTCGAAATGTCAATAATAATAACGAACTTTTATTGTACTGACTTCTGTATCGATCGTCGGTTACACCTTCGGACCCGATTCCCAACCAGACCGGGAAGAGGGTGTTACATAGAGCCTAACACAACTAGGTAGAGTTTTCCTTCACATAGAGCCTTAAATTTCCTTGGGTTTTAGTCTCATTCCTCTAGATGTTTTCTCAACCTGATCTTGATTTAAACCTTTCATTAGCGAATCTGCAATGTTGTCCTTTAATTTTACAAAATCAATAGTGATAACTCCATTTGAGTTCAGTTTTCTAATGGTATTATGTCGACGACGCATATGTCTCGACTTACCATTGTACATAAAGCTTTGTGCTCTACCAATTGTTGCTTGGTTATCACAATGTATGTATATTGTGGGCACTTGGCTTTGTCCATTCATGAATATTCTCCAAGAAATTCCAAAGCCACTCAGCTTCTTCTCCAAACTTGTCCAGAGCTACAAACCCAAATTCCATTTTGGATCTAGTTATAATTGTTTGCCTTGAGGATTTCTATCACACGGCTTCTCATCCCAAAGTGAAAACATATATCCATCTTCCTTTGGTATCTTGAATATCATATACCCAACTGGCATCGAAGTATTCTTCTAAAACAGCATGATCTTTGAATAATGCAATCTATCATTTTGGGACAATTTTCATTTGCCCCATCAATGGGGTCATTACCTTTACAAGACACCCCACATTTTTAAGTACTTGTAGGAAGGGTTTATTCCCTTCCATAACTCATATGGTGTTGTATCTCTTTAATTGTGGGGAACCTTATTTAAAAGGTAATTAGCTGTAAAAATAGCTTCCCCCACATGTTTTGTGATAACCCATAGCTGCATAGTAATGTGTTCATCATTTCTTTTAGAATTTGATTTTTCCTTTCGGCTACTCCATTTGATTAAGGAGAATACGGTGGTGTCTCGTCGTGAATAATCCCATGTAGTGAACAATATTCATCAAATAGTTCATCGTATTCACCACCACGATCACTTCTCACTATCTCAATCTTTTGTTAAATTAATTTTCAACTTCTTGGTTATAGAGTATAAATTTCTCTATAACTTCATCTTTATTCTTAAGCAAATATATATAACAGTATTTTGTATTATCATTAATGAAGGTAATAAAATATTTATTCTCTTCTCTAGTTTGGACAAACTTTAAGTCACAAAGATCGTTATGTATTAGATCAGGAGGTTATGTACTTCTTTCAACAGTTTAAAATGAAGACCTTGTTAATTTTACATCAACGCAAGTTTCACATTCATGACTATAATTAATGTGAAACGACGGAATATGTTGCAAGTTAATTAACCTACACAAGGTATCATAATTAATATGTCTGAGTCTACCATGTTATATATCATGTGACTTAAGCATGTATAAAAAAAGAAGAAACGTTTTTCTTATTCACATTTTTGTTAAGATTTTTTTCCACACATCTATTATGACTCATAGTCATCATGTTCACACGGTATGAGAGAAATCTCAATAATGAACAGTGCACCGGGTAGGTTAGAATGAAAAAGAGGAGATGCATTAGGCACGCTTAAATACTAAGTTTTTTCAAGAAACTAATCCTAGACATGCGCTTTCAAATAGATTTTCAATTATCCGTGTAAGAGTGTTTTCTTCTCTGAACCAGAATAACAATAATACTCTAATAACCAAAAAATCAATTCTCGATTATTTTAATTTTGTTACCTAATAGAATTAAAATTCTGAAACAAAATATGTAACCAATGTTACTTCCAATGACAATTTCTGTTAAAACATATTTGTCCACTGCAAAACTGAATAAACCAAATCTATTCAAATTGCCTCTTGTTTGGAAAAGAAATCAAGTAAACTTGTTGAAACGACATGAATTAAATTCTAAAACGAATTATTTACGAAATTTCAGTTTTCAAAACTGATCAAACTTTTACTTGGATATCTTGTTCATCTCTATAAAATTTCTCAAAAGAAATTACTAAAGACACAAGATATTTTTTTAATAAATTCCTAATAAAAATCAAACCTTTAAAATAAAAAAAATAATATGGCGAAATTTTACCAAAATTAACGGTGTTAATTTGGTGGCCGAAATTCTTAGAAAAAATAACAAGGTTAAACCTTGTTGTGGTATGAGTCACTGCCTTGAAATGATAATATGTTTCCTCTTGGATTAAAACTCAAAATTTGTCTTAAGATTGTTAGAAGATTAGCGTAGTAATCCAAGAAATAACAAAAGAATAAAAAGTAAAAACAAATAATGAATTTATTAATTAAATTGAACATATTATAAAATTAAATAGAACAAAATTCGAAAAGAAATTGGATATTAAACAATAAATCAGAACCATTTACTTGTATTCGAACAACAATTTGGATGAACAAATTTGTTGAGGCTTGTGAAATCATAATTTTCTTAAGACAGATTCGTCCACTCCTATGGTGCTTGAGAAACGTTGAATGTCTATCTCTCAAGATACAACAAGAAAATGATCAACTGCAATAGCACATATGCAGAGATCACAAACTGGAAGCTTGCCTTCTTTTATCATCGTGAAAATATAGAAAACAAATGCAATATGTTTTTAAAGAAAATAGGGAGAGGTGAGAGAAAATTCTCTTCACTTGCAATATTTGTTGTGTTGTTGTGAGTTTTCTTTTTGTTGAAGCCTCCTTTTTTAGGCGAACAAAGGGAAAGTTCTAATCATAATTGAACTCAAATTTAAATAAAAAATTATCTGATAAAATCTATTTAAATATAGATTATTAAGATTCATAAAATCTATTTGAAATTTCAAATTTTTTGATTGATTCTTGACGAGGAAATCGAAAAATAATTTTCGAATTGGGCTAAAATTTTGATAGGTCCATGCTAAACCCAACTGGTACAAACATTCACATCATGCAGTTTAGGGGTGTTCAAAAATACTCAACCCGGTTGACCCGACTACCCGAACATAAAATATCGGGTAATTACCCAAGTGTTTTTTTACTCGGGTCGGGTACCCAGCCCGCTAAAATAAGTATTTTCCCTGGTCAAGCCCGGGCCGCAAGAATGCCTCTTATCGAGTACCCGGTGACCCGGTTAAAGTTTTAAAATATATTTTTATATTTTTATTAAATATATATATATATTTATATAATTATTAAAATTTTAATATATGTCTTAGAGACATTGTTTAATATTTGAATTGATGCATCATTATTATTTATTAGCCTATATATTTTCTTTGTCTTAGAGGCATTGTTTAAGATTTGAATCGATGCATTATTATTATTATTATTATTATTATTATTATTATTATTATTATTATTATTATTATTATTATTATTATTATTATTATTATTATTATTATTAACTTTAATAAAGTTGTGTGGGTTTGATAATTTGAATTTTAAACTCTATGCTTGGATTAGATAATTCGAACTTTTATTATGTGTGATTTTATTTTATAAAATCAATTAACCCTAACCCAAATAGGTTCAACAAGTCTCAATTCACACCCCATGCCTACATATGAGGCACAATCTTTTGTAAACTTATTCAGCAATCCCTTGGTTGGCTCTATTATATATACATCTCTTACGCTTGGTCTTTAATTAATGTAGGGTTCAAGCTTACTATTTTTTCACTAATCTTTGCAAGTTGTTATTTTGAGTATTAATTTCTCATTCATTACTTAACCAATTTGAGTATATGAATTATTGTTGTAAAAATCTCATAGAGTAGAATATAAATTGATAATTTCATAATTCGATTTTCCATTTTTTTCCCATTGAAGATATGCCTCAAAGTTTCTAAATTATCACAATTTTTTCAACAAGTAAAACTCACATTCGACATAATGCACCAACACTGCCAAATGCGCCAAGTGACAGGACAATGATAGAAGAGATGGGGAACAAATTCAACTTCCGAAAGACAAAGAGCAAACTACAAAGAACGTGTCCAACTAGTGCACATTTTAGCTAATTCATATTTGGTTGAGATTTTTTTTTTCGGGAATGAGTTTCCAAATAAAAATGTTCACAATTGTTGGAAAAATTCGATAATTTTGGAGTTATAAATAAAAAATCGATTCAAATATTGTTGAGGAAAATGTAAAACCAATTGTTGGTTCGTAAATGTGCAGACGTGCACGACGTGGGTAACGCAAATGTTTGAACTGGTCTGGTCTTTCGTGGGCTTGCAGATATTTTAACCCAATTTTGAAATAAATTTTCCTCAAATAAAAGCATAAATTTGTCAAATTTTATCTTGAAAATAAAAGGGTAAATATTAGAAGTTACCTTTAATTCAGATAATAATTTTAAAAATTGATTTATAAGAAGAATCAATTGATTCTCAATATTAAATGCTCCATTAGGTCAAATTTTCACTTATACCCTCATGACACTCCTATAAATAGGGAGTAAACCTTCTAGGTTTTATATAACTCAAAACCACAGAAAATTTTTATTGTTTTACTCTGTGGATTTTACAAGTGGTTTTTGCTGATAGGCGAAGGCCAGGGTCAGCTCATGATCTCCATAGTAGTGCAATTGTGGCTGATCTTATGTTGTTGTATCCTGGGAGACAGACGACCAATGAACTCGAGCACCATAGGACTGGCCGAAAATCTGTCTTAAGGAAATTGCGTTCGTGCAGGCCTCAAAATGTTTCTTTTGATTTCAAATCGATTTGATTTATATATATTGGCGTATCATTCTTATTTTTATTGTTCGTTTAAATAATAATATTTTATCTTATTATTTATTCTTATATTAACGACTGTTTTCTAACAATCTTAAGACATATTCTCAGTTTTAGTCAAAGACGAAGAGATTATTGTATCTAAAGCAATGATTCACACGATTAGAAAATTTTCACGCATAGAAAAAGGAAAGCCTAATGTTGTTATTTGTGATTTACATGTGTGCTTTTTTCATAAATTTATATGGCTTCAAACCAAAGTGACCAATTATTTTCATATTTGGCATTTGACCATTTTTTTTGTCTTTCAAAGCTTTTGGTGCCCGTAAATGCCCAAAGATGCCTCAACGATTTTCATGGCAGTGAATGCCCAAAGACAAGAAACGTTGAGATCACCAACACCACAGATTCAACACGATGCAAGCGATTTTCTTGAGATATTACATTTGAATATTCGATTAGTAAGGTAATTTAAATATTCCTTAATAAATTTTCTTGGAAATATGACACTTTTAAAACTATAAATTATGGTATTATTAAGGTAATATTCTATATTATTTTTTACTTTTAATATGGTATGATTTATGTCATAATTAAACTTTTTTATGACACTGTTAAGGTAATAATGAAATATTTCTTAAACAATTTTTGCATTAATATTAAATAATAAATATGACATTTAATATGAAAATATGATAATTTTATAATCATATATGTCAACCTTTCTTGGAATGGAAATAAAAACTTTAAATACATGTTTGCATGTATTGTTAAGATAAAGTCTTAAATTTGGTAATAATTTTGGTAATATTATTATGATATCGTTACCTTATAATGTGGACATTTTAAATATGACATGTATATAAATTATAGTTTGTCACATTTTTTGTCTTAATTGTGATTCTTTGTATTTTTAAAAACTATGTGAATTTTATTCTGTACTAACAATTTCTTTTGAGAAATTTTGTAGAGAGAAATATGATATTTAGGCGAAATCGTGATTTGTTTTGGAAATAAAAAATCTCGTAAATAATTTGTTTCGGGAATTTAATTCATGTCGTTTTAACGAGTTCACTTGATCTTCCAAACAAGAAATGGAATTAAAATCAAAGGATTAATTCCTTTTGATTTATGTTGGTTAAAGAGAATTAAGTTGGATTGATATCTATGTTGTTTAACAGAAGATATAATGTAAATAAATTACTAAATTAGAATCTTGTGTTGATTCTAATTTTGAAAAGAAAAATAAATCATTGAATTTATTTCCGTAAGAATCTTGTATGATTTTATTTGGTATAAAAAATAAACCATTGAATTTATTTTCTTAGGAATCAAGTATGATTCAATTTTGTAAAAGGAAATAAATCATTAAGTTTATTCTTATGCTAGAATCATGTGTTGATTCTAACGTGTTAGAGGAAATAAATCGTTGGATTTAATTTCGTGTGAATCTAGAATGATTCAATCTTGAAATAAATTGGTGAAATTATTTTGGGAAAAGAAATAACTCGTATTTATTATTTCTTAAACAATCAAAGTATAATTTCATTTTAGAAATAAACCGGTGAATTTATTTCAAAAAGTAACATTGGTTACCAAATTCAAAGCGATGTTTTCGAATGAGGTCTCGAATCAAAGCATAGAAGAACGTGGTTCTCTATGTCAAAATTAAATTCTTAAAGCCTATTTTGATGCATGTTATGAAGTGCACAGTGTTTGAAAATGGCTAAAGAATTGTGATGGTCGTTGGATCATAAACGGATTATTGAAAGACAATTTGAAAGTGCATGTCTAGGATTGGTTCTTTGAGAGCCTTGGTATTTAAGTGTGCCTAGTGCACCACCTCTCTTTCATAAGTTACCTACTTGTTGCACTGTTTATTATTGTTCTTTCTATTAATATCGTGTGAACTTTTGTTTGGGGTTTAATTTACTAAATCTTTGTCGTCTAATAAAAGTTAAAAATTATGTTTGTTTCTAGTTTTAGTCTCTGACTAAATCCTGACGTTTAATAGATTCATAATGTTTTGGTTTTGGATTCATTGGAAAGAATTTTAAACATGGCAACAAAAGATGTTGCATATTTGACCATGATAAACCTGGTCAAATATCTGAAGGATGATCATCGTATGATTAGAGAGGATAAGTTAAATATTATTACCACCTTTAAATGTTACTAAGGTAAATATTGCTAAAACAAATATTATCGTGACAAATGTAGTGAAAGTCAAAAATGACTTGAAATCGTGAATTAGGCGGTGTGTTTAACAATCAAAATTTTACAAAAAATGCTTCAATTTCCATAAGATGAGGAACAAGTCTTCAGACTATAGATTTTCAAACGAGGGCAATGTTATTGGCGTAACAATTGATATGACAGCATATTGGTTGAAGGAATACATGTATTTTCTTAAAAGTAAAGATGAAGCTATAAAGAAAATTGTTCTCTATGAGCATAATGTTGAAACACAAACTTAATTAAAGGATTAAGATGGAGAGAACCTCTATATGAGTAACGTTGGTACCATAATGTGGCTAACACGTAGGGGAAGTTGTTAAATCAACTAATTAAATAAGGTTTCCCATAACAAAAGAAACAAGACACCATATGAGTTATGGAAGGTAATTAAACCTTCCTATAACAACTTGAAAATGTGGGCGTGTCTTGCCAAGATAATGGCTTAATTACTAAAACAAATAAAAATAGGTCCAAAAAGCGTGGATTGTATTTTTATTAGCTATATTGGACATAACAATGCTTATCGATTTCTTGTGTATGAATCAAAGAATCTTGATATTCATAAGAATGCGATAATGAAATCAAAGAATGCATCATTCTTTATTCCCTGAGGAACTTGACCAAAGTTCAACAAAACAAACTTTAGATGAAATGATTCTAAGTGATCAACGAGAGGCTGAAATTGAAATAGAGCCAAGAAGGAGCAAACAAGAAAGAGTAAAAAACCTTTGAATATGATTTCCTAACCTTTATGCTAGAGGTTGAATCCCAAACGTATAATGATATTATACATTCATCTGAATGCACCTTATGGAAGGATGCCATTAAGAGTGAAATTGATTCCATCATGCAAAACTATATGTGGGAATTAGTAGATTTTCCTCTGAAAATTAAACCACTAAGTTCTAAGTGAATTTTCAAACGGAAAATGAAAGCAGATGGAACAATTGATAAGTGCAAAGCCACATTGATAATAAAAGGTTACCGATAAAAGGAAGACCTTGACTATTCCTATAGATACTCTCTTGTATCAAGGATAACCTCCACAATAATGATACATACAATTGTCGCTTCGCGAAATCTAAAAGTACATCAAATAGATGTTAAAACAGCTTTCCTAAATGGAGATCTTTGATAAAGAAATATACATGAAACAACCTGAGTGTCATGTAGTTTCAAGTCAAGAGAGGAAAGTCTGTAGATTGGTGAAGTCCTTGTACAAACTTAAACAAGCACCAAAGTAAAGTCATGATAAGTTTGATAATGTCATGATGACAAACAACTTCAAATGAGTGTGACAAATGTGTATATGTCAAAACCACTAATATTTGATATATTATTCTATGTTGGAAGTAACAATGAAATGGTAAACGTACCAAAGACTTGTCAAATTCGAGATTGACTGTAACCCTCTTGTCCCAGTCTTGACGACTGACCAGTCCGAGTAGGTTACATGGGGAAAACTGAAGTGAAACCCGTTAAGGTCCCACCTCGGTTAGCAACCCTAGAAAATTTTCTTCAATTATCTTGTCTAGATGGATCATTTAATCCTACGTGTGGAAATCAAGACCATGCAGACGGAACGCGAGTCAATTTAAATTTACCATGTGTCAAGTTAGTCTGGTTTCTTACATACGCGCCCAAACCAAACATTAACAACTACAAACAAGGCTCACAAGAAAGCATACGACAACCAGAACACAAGCCCAACACTTGAGGACCTTTAAAGATGCCAAAAGCCTAAATTACAGGCCTGTGTTCTGAAACTGGCTTGCTCGTTTCGATACACAGGCCCTAGTTTTAAAAGCCAGACTACTCGTACCGATACGGCCCACCTTTTTTCGGTACAAGGTCCTTTTTCGCCTAAACGTTCCGAAACACGTTCCGGAACAAGCCTTCATAGTAGTCAAACCGTTTCGGTATGCATATCAGAACAGGGGTTCACAGTTTCAAACCGTACCGAAACGCGCTCCGATACGGGTATACCTGGAACCACATCGGTTCCGAAACCAACTTACTCGTTTCGAAACGCATGTAGTCTGTGTGTTTCTAAAAGCAGTTTTAAACATCTCCAAATGTTCCCAAACGACCTCAAAACCTCAAGAAGCAAGATACATCATGCATACACGAACTCTAGAGGCATACACTCTACTACAAGCATGTTCGAACACTTAACATACATGAAAAGGGCCATTCATAGAGGAAATCAAGCATTCACCAAAATACATTGCATAGCAAGGTCTTCATGCCTTAAAACAAAACACATAAACATCATAGAACATGGTCATAAGCCTTCAAGACGCAAGCATTTAAGCAACAACATAAACGTGGTTTACAATCCACATCAAAGGCATTAACATCAAAAGCCAACACATATGAGTCTAACAACGCTCATACAAAAACACATAGCATAATCAAACCAAGCATGCTAGAACATCAATAAGCCAAACTAAGGAGTTTGAACTCCGACTCCATACAAGTCTAATACCCCCATTGTCTAGGCATTATTACAAAGACTTAAACAATACTTGAGCTACTCAAGAAATCTAAAAAGCTCCTCCCTTGCCCACTTGCCTTCCGAACTCTAACGATCTGCATGTTGGAAAAAGGAGAGCGTAAGCTTGAAAGCTTAGTGAGCGAAGCTCTAAAACTCATCAACAATGTAGTTTTCAAAAAACATTACTTAATTGAAAAGTAAACCATTTAAATGCACGAAAGGAGGCACAAACAACACAATTACATGGTTTGCACATGCACAACCAAAACACGATGGGACCACACATCACCGATCGACTAGTAGTTTCCCGATGGGACCACACATCATCGTACTCTTCTACTAGTCACTACCGGTGGGACCACACATCACCATAGTAACGACAACCATCACGTGAGGTTCGACATCAACAACGACTACACAACAACATCAAACGGAAGTAAAGGAAATCCACAATTCACATAATATCTCAACAATTGTTCATACACCAATACTTAACAATCAAGGTAAAATTCAGAAAACTTACACTTGGGTTTAGGTTAGCCCTCTAGGCTCCACCCAAACCCTCGAGAACCATTTTCGAAATCAAATCAAGTTCAAACATTTCCACTCATCGATGAAACCCAAACGGAAGCTGAAACACCCATCTCAAGCCTCCAAATTCCCCGGAATAGTGCTCGAAGCCTCTCTAACGGTTTCCCTTGATTCTAACCAATCAAAAACAATACATTACTCAACCAAATCATCACAAAACACTTTCACAACCCCAAACCACAACCACAAGCCAAATTCTTACAATTTCAAACCAAAGCCAACACCAAAACTCCCATTTTCGTACTCCCTAATAACCCAACAGAAAACCAATGATTCCAACACCACTAAACACCTTCAAAACAACCCTCTAACATTGCTATAACATCAGCCCCACTCTCCAACACTAAACTACTTCAAAAACTCACATTTTCACCCTTTTAAAATACCCATGAAAACCCATTTTGGGATTTTTGATAAAAACCCACCATTTTAAGTTATAATGTACCTTAGGGCAAGATTAGATCATATCTTAACTCTACAAACCAAAAACAATTCGAAAAGCCATTAAAGTTTCCTCCTTTTCTTTCAAAACTTTGAAAACTTGAAATTCTCAACAATGGTGTTTTCCAAAAACTAAAACCATCAATGTGCTAGGAATGAAAATGAGAAGTCAAAAATGGTCTTACCTTGATGAAAACACTTGGAATGAGGGAGGGATTTGATGGAATAGTGATTGGGGTTTTAGGGAGAGGTTTTGACGTGAAATAGTTTGGAGGAAGAAGATGAATAGTGAAAAACCCCTTTTGCACTCATCTTAATTCCTTTACTTTAAAATTTACCAAAATGCCATTAATGATAGTCAAACCTTGTTTTTAAAATAAAACCAAAGTCTATTTTAATTAAATCGATTCCAAAGACTCAAACCCGATTTACCTGTGTAACACCCGACCCCTAAACCCGGGGCGTTACAACTCTCCCCCACTTAAGGAATTTTGTCCCCAAAATTACCTGACGGAAAGAGGTATGGAAATTGTTTTTCCATGTCCTCTTTTCTCTCCCAAGTAGCCTCATCCACACCTCCATGTCCCCACAAAACCTTGACTAACTCGATAGACCTCCCACGCAACACCTTCTTGTCTGAAGCGAGAATCTCAACTAGCTCTTCATCATAGGACAAGTCGGGGTTCAACTCAATCTCTTCCACTGGCATTACGTGAGACAGATCTGATCTATACTTGCGGAGCATCGATACATGGAATACATCGTGGATCTTCTCTAACTCGGTCGGGAGCCTCAATCTATACGCAATAGGACCAATCCTCTCAACTACCTCATAAGGTCCAATGAATCTCGGGCTCAACTTACCCTTCCTACCAAACCTCATCACCTTCTTCCAAGGTGAGACATTCAAAAACACTTTCTCACCCACAGCGTACTCTATCTCTTTTCTCTTTAAATCGGCATACGACTTCTGTCGGTCTGAAGCCGCCTTCAAACGATCACATATCAACTTTACCTTCTCGGTAGTGCCCTTAAGCAAATCGAGCATCCGTATAAGCTTCTGTCCGGCTTCGGCCCAACAAATCGGAGTCCTACACTTTCTACCATACAGAGCTTCATACGGTGTCATCTGAATACTAGCCTGATAACTATTGTTGTATGCAAACTCTACTAACGGTAGATGTTTCTCCCAAGACCCCTGAAAATCGATGATACAACACCTCAACATGTCCTCCAACACTTGAATCACTCTTTCGGACTGACCATTTGACTACGGATGATACGAAGTACTGAAGTTCAACCAAGTACCCAAGGCACGATGCAAACACTCCCAAAATCTAGCTGTAAACCTCGGATCTCAGTCTGACACAATCGATTTTGGTACCCCAAGCAACCTCACTATCTCACTGATGTACAGATCGGCCAACCTATCTAAGGTATAAGTACCATGAACGAGTATGAAGTGAGCACACTTAGTAAATCTATCGACTATCACCCACACTAAATTCTTCTTCGAAGGAGTCAATGGTAAACCTGACACAAAGTCCATGGTGATACGTTCCCACTTCCATTCCAAAATCTTCAACGGCTGTAACAACCCTGAAGGAAACTGATGCTCGGCCTTAACTCGCTAACAAACCATACACTTACTCACAAACTCTGCCACATCCTTCTTCAGTCCAACCCAATAATACTCTATCATAAGGTCATAGTTCTTAAGAAGCTCTAACCACCTACATTGCCTAAGGTTCAACTCCCTCTGAGACATCAAGTACTTCAAACTCTTGTGGTCGGTATATACGGTGCACTTCTCACCATAAAAGTGGTGTCTCTAGATCTTCAAAGCAAACATTATTGCGGCTAACTCTATATCATGGGTGGGATAGTTCTTCTCGTGAACTTTCAACTGCCTCGAAGCATAAGCTACCACCTTGCCTTCTTGCATAAGCACACAACCTAAACCTACATATGATGCATCACTGTAAACCACAAACTTTCTTCCCAGTTCAGGCTGAATCAAAATAGGAGCTTCGGTCAAAGTTTTCTTCAACTTCTCAAACGCTTGTTGTCTTGCATCTGACCACTCATAAGGGACATTCTTCTGAAGCAACTTAGTCAAAGGAGTCGTTATCCTAGAAAATCCCTCGACAAATCTTTGGTAATATCCCGCCAAACCTAGGAAACTACGGATTTCTGTCACTGACTTCGGTTGTTTCCAACTCACTATGGCTTCTATCTTCTTGGGATCTACACTAATCCCATTAGCCGAGATCACATGACCTAGGAAGACTACCTCCCTAATCCAAAACTCACATTTGCTTAACTTGGCATACAACTGATTCTTAAGCAAGGTCTGAAGCACTAACCGCAAATGCTCATCATGCTCTTCCTCAGTCCTAGAGTATACTAAGATATCATCTATGAACACTACCACAAACCTGTCCAAAAACTCGTGAAACACACGGTTCATCATATCCATGAAAGCTGCTGGAGCGTTAATCAACCCGAAATACATCACCAAGAACTCGTAGTGCCCATAACGTGTATGGAAAGTTGTCTTCGGTATGTCCACATCTTTCACCTTCAACTAATAGTATCCAGACCTCAAACCAATCTTCGAAAACACTGAAGCACCTCTAAACTGATCAAGCAAGTCATCTATTCTAGGCAAAGGGTACTTGTTCTTCACCGTTACCTTGTTCAACTGCTTATAATCTATACACATCCTCATACTACCGTCCTTCCTTTTCACAAACAGGACTGGAGCACCCCACGGAGAAATACTAGGCCTAATGAAACCTCTATCGAAAAACTCCTGGAGCTGTGTCTTCAACTCTTTCAACTCTCTCGGTGTCATTCTATACGGAGCAATAGACACTGGTGCAGAATCGGAATACATCTCAATAGCAAATTCGACTTCTCTATCTGAAGGCAAACCCGGCAACTCTTCCGAAAAAACACTCGAAAAGTCACAAATTGTCCTGATGTCTTGTGGTCTAACCTCACTCATATTCGGATTCATTACATAAGCCAAATAAGACTGACAACCCGAATACAACAACTTCTGAGCTTCCAAAGCAGAAACAACATTGGACAAGAACCTAACGTTCTCACCAACTACCACAACCTCAAAGTCATCTGTAAGCCTCAAGGAGACTCTCTTGGTTTCAAATTCAACCCTAGCTCTATGCTCTACGAGCCAATCCATGCCCAATATCACGTCAAAACCATAGAACGGTAGCTCCATCATATCAACCGAAAACACGTGGCCCTGAACCATAAAGGGACACCTCCTATACATTTTCCTAACTACCACTGTATCACTAAAAGAGCTAGTAACATTTACACATACCTCTAACCACTCACATGGTAACCCTAATGACCTTATGTGCTCACCCAAAATGTATGAATGTGTCAACCCCGAATCTATCAAAGAAAGCAAACTCAAAGATTGTAACGAGAAATTACTTGCAATGACATTCGTGTCATTCCCTGCCTCTCGCTGAGCATACACCCTAGTCGGTCCTCCACCCTCGGACTGAACTGCCACCACATGAGCTAAGTTCCTTTGACCCTCGATCCTCGGCTGAAAGTTACCACGACCGCGCCCACGGCCTCTCTGATGCTCAAAACCCATAGCTGGAGCCGGTCCGCCCCTAGCCGGGTGTGGGCAGTTACGCCTCATATGATCTCGGGAACCACAGTTCCAACATGGCCCAAAGGTATTCGTACACTCGCCCTGGTGGCGTCTCCCGCATCTAGTGCACTTCGGAGTGTGTACAACATCTTCTTGGCCTTGATGGCCCCGTCTATAGTTACCACCCCTATGTCTCAAATCAGGCTGATACCTTCTACCCATATGCCTCTTGGCATGATCTCTATCCCAATTCGCGTGTTTCTTTCCGGAATCGGACCCACTAGCACGAGCATTAGAGCCTAAGTTTTGCTCAATATCCTTGGCCCTAGAGACCAAAACATCAAACTCGGTGTAGTCAGTGGCAAGCATGTAGGTCTTCACATCTCTAGTCAACCCATACCGGAAGCGCTCAGACCCGTTCCCTCTCACTAGGAACCAACTCAGGTGTATACTGGCTCAATCTCACAAACTAAACCTCGTACTCGGACACGGTTCTGTTACCCTGAACCAAGGCCATGAACTCCCTCTTTTTCTCATCCAAATACCGAACTCCGAGATACTTTCTCTTAAAGGCATTTCTGAAGAACTCCCGCGTGATATCCGCTTCGGCGATACCCGAAGTAACAGGGGTCCACCAAGTGTATGCGTCCCCCTGAAGCAAGAAGACAATGCAACCTAAGTTACGGGCGTCTGAGCACTCCATCTGACCCAAGATGTTTAGGGTTTAGGGTTTAGGGTTTAGGGTTTAGGGTTTAGGGTTTAGGGTTTAGGGTTTATGGTTTAGGGTTTAGGGTTTAGGGTTTAGGGTTTAGGGTTTAGGGTTTAGGGCCACACCTCTGAACCCTCGGGAGTCAACCCACGGAACTCAAATCTGCCCAAACTACGAAGCCTCTCTAGGGGTAATCCTGTCCCCGCACCCTGAGGTGGTGTTGCACCTTGCACACCGGCCAAAGCTGTCTGAAAAGCTCCGGCTATGGTCTGAATCAAATGGGTCATACCCGCACCCGCTGGACCCTGACCCGTATGAGCTCCAACACTTCCAGCAATGGCACCGGCCTGAGGCCCATTACCATCACATCCGACTTGCGCACCCGCCTGAGGCACATTACCTTCGCTACCCACTCCATTACCATCGGGAGCAGGAGGAACATGAGGCTCACCCCCGGGTGCCTGGTCACCCCCTCTAGGTCGCCCCCTCGGTCTCACCATGATGGGATGAAATCTAAAACAAGCAACACATCACACAAATGGAAACATTGGGTTAGCAAAGGGCAAGGACCCAAGTTCTCAAGCTCGTTAAACCAAAAACCATTTTTTGACAACAACACCTAACAATGGGGACATTTGACTAACCCTTAACCAACAACAAGGCCACTAAAGCATGCTTTCAAACACCGTACTAGCAAGCATACTTCAAGCATACATGGCAAAACACTCACCGAGACATAGCAACAACATAACACATCAAACTTATCTCACTTACCTTTCCCGGGAGACCTCGTAACCGAGGCTTTGATACCACCAAATTTAACCCCCTCATCCCGGTCTGAACGACTGACCAGTCCGAGTAGGTTACACGAGGAAAACCGAAGTGAAATCTGTTAAGGTCCCGCCTCGGTTAGCAACACTAGAAAATTTTCTTCAATTATCTTGTCTAGATGGATCATTTAATCATACGTGTGGAGATCAAGACCATACAGACGGAACGCAAGTCAATTTAAATTTACCATGTGTCAAGTTTGTCCGGTTTCTTACATACGCGCCCAAACCAAACATTAACGACTACAAACAAGGCTCACAAGAAAGCATATGACAACCAAAACCCAAGCCCAGCACTTGAGGACCTTTAAAGATTCCAAAACCCCAAATTACAGGCCTGTGTTTCGAAACAGGCTTGCCCGTTTCGATACACGGGCCCCAGTTTTAAAAGCCAGACTACCCGTACCAATACGACCCACCTTGTTTCGATACAGGGTCCTTTTTCGCCTAAACGTTCCGAAACACGTTCCGAAACAGGCCTTCACAGTAGCCAAACCGTTTCGGTACGCGTATCGAAACAAGGGTTCACAGTTTCAAACCGTACCGAAACACGTTACGATACGGGTATCCCTGGAACCACACCCGTTTCGAAACGCCTGCAGTCTATGTGTTTCTAAAAGCAGTTTTAAGCATCTCCAAATGTTCCCAAACGACCCTAAAACCTCAAAAAGCAAGATAAATCATGCATACACGAACTCTAGAGGCATACACCCTACTACAAGCATGTTCGAACACATAACATACATGAAAAGGGCCATTCATAGAGGAAATCAAGCATTCACCAAAATACATTGCATAGCAAGGTCTTCGTGCCTTAAAACAAAACACATAAACATCATAGAACATGGTCATAAGCCTTCAAGACGCAAGCACTTAGGCAACAACATAAACATGGTTTAAAATCCACATCAAAGGCATTAACATCAAAAGCCAACACATATGAGTCTAACAACGCTCATACAAAAACACATAGCATAATCAAACCAAGCATGCTAGAACATCAATAAGCCAAACTAAGGAGTTCGAACTCCGACTCCATACAAGTCTAATACCCCCATTGTCTAGGCATTATTACAAAGACTTAAACCATACTTGAGCTACTCGAGAACTCCGAAAAGCTTCTCCTTTGCCCACTTGCCTTTAGAACTCTAACGATCTGCATGTTGGAAAAATGAGAGCGTAAGCTTGAAAGCTTAGTAAGTGAAGCTCTAAAACTCATCAACAAAGCAATTTTCAAAACATATTTCTTAATTGAAAAGTAAACCATTTAAATGCAAGAAAGGAGGCACAAACAACACAATTACATGGTTTGCACATGCACAACCAAAACACGGTAGGACCACACATCACCGTTCGACTAGTAGTTTTTCGATGGGACCACACATCACCGTACTCTTCTACTAGTCTCTACCAGTGGGACCACACATCACCGTAGTAACGACAACCATCACGTGAGGTTCGACACCAACAACGACTACACAACAACATCAAACGGAAGTAAAGGAAATCCACAATTCACACAATATCTCAACAATTGTTCATACACCAATACTTAACAATCAAGATAAATTCAGCAAACTTACACTTGGGTTTAGGTTAGCCCTCTAGGCTCCACCCAGACCCCCGAGAATCCTTTTCGAAATCAAATCAAGTTCAAACATTTCCACTCACCGATGAAACCCAAACGGAAGCCGAAACACCGATCTCAAGCCTCCAAATTCCCCGGAATAGTGCCCGAAGCCTCTCCAACGATTTCTCTTGATTCTAACCAATCAAAAACAATACATTACTCAACCAAATCATCACAAAACACTGTCACAACCCCAAACCACAACCACAAGCCAAATTCTTATAATTTCAAACCAAAGCCAACACCAAAACTCCCATTTTCGTACTCCTTAATAACCCAGCAGAAAACCAATGATTCCAACACCCAAAACACCACTAAACACCTTCAAAACAACCCCCTAACATTGCTATAACATCAGCCCCATTCTCCAACACTAAACTACTTCAAAAACTCACATTTTCACCCTTTTAAAATACCCATGAAAACCCATTTCGGGATTTTTGATAAAAACCCACCATTTTAAGTAATAATGTACCTTAGGGCAAGATTAGATCATATCTTAACTCTACAAACCAAAAGCAATTCGAAAAGCAATTAAAGTTTCATCCTTTTCTTTCAAAACTTTGAAAACTTGAAATTCTCAACAATGATGTTTTCCAAAAACTAAAACCATCAATGTGCTAGGAATGAAAATGAGAAGTCAAAAATGGTCTTACCTTGATGAAAACACTTGGAATGAGGGAGGGATTTGATTGAATAGTGATTGGGGTTTTAGGGAGAGGTTTTGACGTAAAATAGTTTGGAATAAGAAGATGAATAGTGAAAAAACCCTTTTCCACTCATCTTAATTCCTTTACTTTAAAATTTACCAAAATGTCATTAATTATAGTCAAACCTTTTTTTAAAAATAAAACCAAAGTCTATTTTAGTTAAATCGAGTCCAACGACTCGAACCCGATTTACCCGCGTAACACCCGACCCCTAAACCCGGGGCGTTACATTGACATGAAAAATATGAGACTGACATATTTGCCTTTGGACATCCAAATCAAATGGTCACTTGAAGGTCTCATATTGATGTAGTCACACTACGTAGACAAGATAAGTTTGGCAAGGATGTTTCCGGCATACCTAGAACTCCAATAAATACATGCCAACATTTACCCAAGAACAAAGAACAAAGTGTTGACCAAGTGGAATATGCAAGGGTCATAGGCAGTTTAATGTAACTCATGAGTTGCACTAGATGAGATATTGCTTTTACTGTGAGCAGTTTAAGCTGATTCACAAGCAATCTGAGTGAAAACCACTGGAAAGTGATTCTGAGCGTACTAAGATATCTTAGATATACTCGGAATTATAAATTGCATTATTCCAAAGATCTTACTATTTAGAAGGATATTCTGATGCGATTGGATATCTGATATTCAAGATATCAAAGGCACAAGTGGATATGTCTTCACTTTGGGAGGAAGAATCATGTCATGGAAATCCTCAAGACAAACGGTTATAACCAGAACCACAATGAAATCTGAGTTTATAGCTCTAAACAAGTCTGGAGAAGAAGTCAAATGGCTTCAGAAATTTCTTAGAGCATATTTCTGAATGGCCAAAGCTGGTGCCCACAATGTGCATACATTGTGATGACCAAGCGAAAATTGGTAGAGCATAGAGCTTTGTGTATAATGGTGAGTCGAGACATATGCGTCGTCGACATAACACCGTTAGACAATTGATCTCAAATGAAGTTATCTCCATGGATTTTTTTGAAATCAAAGGATAATGTTGCGGATCCACTAACCAAATAGTTAAATCGAGATCAAGTTCAAAAAAAATCGAAAGGAATGAGACTAAAGCCCATGTAAATTTAAGGTGCTATGTGAAGGAAAACCATATCTAGTTGACTGGAGATCCCAAGATCTAGGTTCAAAGGGACAACCTAATTGCATAGACTTATGCGGTCACTACATGGGCTCTTATCCCCAAGTCCATTCCTATGATGTAAACAGTGATCGAAGTGGTTTAGGCTAAGCAATGCTTTTAATGGCCATTGTGTGCTTTGGTGAGTCAAGCAACATAAGTCACCTATGTGAGAGTGAAGTGAGGCCGCTTCAATGAGACTATTGGGCATAGTTCTTTCAAACTCTTGCAGAACTAGGCGATGTCCACGGCCATATGGACATACCCATGAGAACTAATACTCTTGTCAGGGAGGTAGTTGTATGAAGTATATCATCGTTTACACAAACGGCAGAACATTTCAAGGACATTACGTCTACTGGTCAGTTAGTAAAGTAAATATACTTTCACAATGGAAGGTTGAAGGGTGGACACCTACCTATCCTATGCAGCTATCGACCGTAGAATCTATCACCGCATCGAGTCAAAATGTTTTTGATTAAATCAATTTCATTCATGTGGGGGATTGTTGGAAAAAATCGATATTTTTGGAGCTTTGAATAAGAAATTGATTCAAATGTTGTTGAGGAAAATGTGGAACAAATTGTTGGTTCGTAAATGTGCACGACGTGGGTAACACAAATGTCTGAACCGGTCTGGTCCTTCGTGGACTTGCAGATATTTTGACCCAAATTTGATATGAATGTTCCTCAAATTAAAGCATAAATTTGCCAAATTTTATCTTGGAATTGAAAGGGTAAATATTGGAAGTTACCTTTAATTCAGATAATAATTTTGGAAATTGCTTTATAAGAAGAATCAATTGATTCTCAATATTAAATGCTCCATTAGGTCAAATTTCCACTTATACCCGCGTGACACTCTTATAAATAGGGAGTAAACCTTCTAGGTTTTATATAACCCAAACCACAGAAATTTTTATTGTTTTACTCTATGGATTTTACAAGTGGTTTTCGGTGATAGGCGAAGGCAATGGTCGGTTCGTGATCTCCATAGTAGTGCAACTATGGCTGATCTTATGTTATTGTATCCTGGGAGACAGATGACCAATGAACTCGAGCACCATAGGAGTGGCCATCTTAAGGAAATTGCGTTCGTGCAGGCCTCAACACGTTTCTTTTGATTTCAAATCGGTTTGATTTATATATATTGGCATACCGTTCTTATTTTTGTACTGTTCGTTTAAATAATAATATTTTATCTTGCTATTTATTCTTATATTAACGATTGTTTTCTAACAAGGGGTTCTACTGCTAGACCAACCCTCAAACTGATGTGTAGAAGAAGTTAAAATTAAGCAAAAGGATTTTGGATTGCACCATCCATTTGGACTACCAATGGTTTTAGAGTTAAGGGAGTACCGATTGATTGTATCCATCAAACATTTACTTTGATCGGTAATGATGGAAAACAATTTGAACAAAGATGTTGTCTTACATTCGTCTTACAAGATGTTGTCAAGTCATTTTAAGAAATTTTATTTTATTTTAGTTGAGAAATTTCTTATAACAATTTGAACTTTAGTCTTGTTCAATCATTTCCGACAGAAATCTTTACTTTTACTATTGTTGAGTAATTCTTGACAACAAAATATGCAATGTAGTTTTGTCTAGTCATTTTAACAAAATTGATTTGCGATCAGAATCTGATGGTTTGAATTTGAAATCCGGTGTTTTGTTGTTGATAAAATGCTTAAATATAAAATAAATGTGCAAAATATCTTATTGTTTCATTTAGGTGCTTAATTATTTTTTGGTAAAATAAATGCCTACATATTTTCAATCAAAGCACACTCAAAAGGTTTCGAAACCGCAGTCTCCTCATCTATGGACACAAATGAACCTCATAATGAAGTAACCAAGCATGAACTAGAAGTCTGGAACCCCAATTATCGAGACCCACACTCGAAGACTATGGAAATATGCTATTTTCTCAGTCCAACCTTTTATATGATTGAACCAATGCAACAGAGTCTCATTCGATCCGAGAAATTCATTTTTGTTTCCAATATTTTGAACATCAACATAACCACAGAACCCGAAATCCCCACTAAAGAAAACTTGTGGAAGCTCGCCTCCTCTAACTCTATTGTCAATTGATGAACTTTGTAGTCATCAACCATTACATCATCCCAAGATACCCTTCTCTAGAATCTCGACTGAATCTAAATCAACTTCTCTAAGGACATGCTTGAGAACAAGATTGTCGTCATTAGGGTCAATCACATTTTTCACCGGTAGTCGCTCTGATAATCGTTCGGGAAACTGCTTATCCCCAACACCAACTTCCTCAAAAACGTCATCCAAGCATTATGTTTCGTCTCAAAAAATGTAATCATTGGCCCACAAAAGATGATATTCATGAACCCGCTCAATCACTGCCCTTGTCACTATTCGCGATACCAAAACAGCGGTCATTGCGCACTTTTTTAGTTGGAATAAAGGCATCCAAGACCTCCCCACAACTATTAGTTAACGTAACCCTTGCCAATGAATTCATTCCGATAGATTTCCCACATATAGAGTAATATAGTCCCTTCGTTGCCCACCTCTTTTACCTCTCACAGGCCCCTCTACCTCTCACCTATTTCTTTTTGTCGCCTTGAAAGAAATCAACTTTTTTTTTAATATTGAAAGAAATCAACTTCTTAATATCTCTTCGGCATAACCTATTTTATCCAAAAATATTTAGACATCTAAATAAAATAAATAAATACTTTGTACACTTATTTTATATTTAAGCCTTTACAAAATATAGAGGGTATTAAGGAAAATAAAAATAAAAAGATAAATGTAAGTGTGTCTAAGCCACTAGGCCAAAGCCACTTTTGTGATACAAAATGCAAATAATTAATATAAGTCATAGTTGGTTATTTATGCCAGGAAAAGTAAATAAATGTGGATTAGCGGGATTTGAACATGACACGCTTATAATGCATTAAAATATCTAAGCCAATAAAATAAATTTAATAATTAAATTAAATTTAACAACATTTTGTATGAATTTTAAATTATAATATAAAATTATATCAATTCATTTGAATTATTTTCGTAAGTTTGTATTCACTAAATAAATTTAATATAATCTTAAAATTTTAAATTTGTAATATAATTTTATATATATAGTAATTTAATTAAATTTTAATAAATATTTAAATAATAAATTAAGTTTAAAATCAATTCAGCGATTATATATGTGAAATTATAAAAAAATTAATACGGAAAAGAAAAACATATTAAATTTAGTTTAAAAATACAAAACTCTTAAAACTATTTTTATTTTAAATCGTGCACTAACTATATCTTAAAATAAATATAAAATATTGTTAACTTTAGTTCAATTATTAGATTTATTTCATTGTCTTAAATATTTTTATGCATTATAAGTGTGTCATGTTCGAATCATATTAATTCACATTTATTTACTTTTCCTTGGCATAAAGAATTAATTATGACTTATGTTAATTATATGCATTTTGTATCACAAAAGTGGCTTAGCCATATTTCTCCTTCCACTGGTTACTCAGGTTCGATTCTCGTTGGCCACTATACCCAATTTGTTCTATTTATTTTCATCCTCCAATCACCTAGACGTATGTGTCACCAGCTAATTAAATAATTAATTTATTTTTTAAATTAAAAGTATGACATAATTGATAGAATATACAAGTAACGGGGACCAAATGTGTAACTATACGAATTTTTACTAACTGCCACATCACTCCCTCAGTTAGGTTTTAACTGTTGGTGGTCACATTGCACCTAATTAAATAGTTTGGTGGTTTAATTGCTTCGAAAAAAACAAGTTGGTCAAATTACAACTTTACCGAAAGTATGATGGTCATTTATTTAGTTTACCCTTAAAGAAAAAGATGTTATATTAAAAAAATTATTGTTAATATGGTAAAAAAAGTATTTTACTCCCTGTTTGTAAAGATTTTTCTTTAAATTGTTAATGTTTTCAAAAATATTAGTTGAATAGGTATCGAGTAGTTTTTTCAAACATTCAAAATATTATATTTATTTAAATTTCACCTTCAAAAATAATTTTTATTTTTTTATATAATTTATTAAAAATGGCATTCCATTCTGTAAAACCTATGTTTGATTTTGATATAATTAAATTGTTAAGAATCAAATTGAAAACTTGAAATTGATTTCTAAGTCCCTTAATAAGTTTTAAATCACCAATACTTTAAAACTGATTTGAAAAACTCAAACTCCAAATATTTTCTAAGTGTTCCAAGGCCAAAGTATTGAAAACCGTCCAGGTGTATCGATACGCTTCTAGCCGTATCGACACTTTTTTTACAAAGTTGGCTACTGGAAAGACGCGTTTCGATACGCCCCTCACCGTATTGAAATAGCGTATCGAAACAGATATCATCTGTGTCGATACGCCCCTCTGTAAAACTGAAGGAGTTTGAATGGTGTACCGATACGGCTTCACCCATATCGATACGGTTTTAATTGAATTTTTAATTTGAAGTGTTTTAAATGTTTTCGACCGTTGGTGTTAGTTGACCTGTATCGACACGGTAAACCCTTGTATCGAAACGGAAACTTCCAGTGAACTAAGTTGAGAAAAAGGTATCGATACGGTATTATCCGTTTCGATACGCTCCATGTCCCGTACCGATACGCTTACGTGCGTTTCGATACGCCCTCTTTATTATGTACAACGACTCTTTCTTTTTTGAAACATGTATCAATACGGCTCCCCGTATACCGATACAGATAGCTGCAGAAGTGCATTTATGGTGGAAAGAGAGGGTCCCAACGGCTCTAATCAATTCCCTAACCAGCCAAATGGCTAAAATTGATAGAGGAGGTATAAATTGAAGCTCTTTGAAGACCATCAACAATTATTGCATTAAAGACAAACATCCAAGCAAAAATCCAACCTCGAGTGTGCCTATTTTCCAATCTCTTGTAATTCCCAAATTGAGTTGTATCCAATTATTATTTTATCTTCAAATTTGGGTTGAGTGTTGTACTTCAAGGGACAAAACTGTATTTGAGAGATATACTTCTTGTCCAATTTCTTCTTTGTTCATTTGTGAGGGTTTGGTCAAATTTTGGGTAGAAATTTTGACCGGTTGTGTAAAGGTTACCTTCTAAGCCTTGAAAAGAGGAATAACAAATAGTGAATTGTTGCAAATCCTTAGTGGTAGCTAAGGTAGTGGATGTAGAGTTCATTTGGAACTTGAACCACTCTAAAATCCTTTGTTCTTCATTTTAAATTGTGCATTCACTCCCACAAAGTTTTAAAATCTCAATTCACCCCACCCTCTTGGTCTTAACCATTCAATCGATCCACTCAACAATTGGTATCAGAGCCTACCTCTTTGAAGAATTCACAACCACAAGAGGAGTTCCTAGGAAGAGTGTGATCAACTAAAAAAATCAAATCATGGCATCTACCTCCAGATCAAGTATGTATGAGTCACAATCCACCACAAAGCCATCATTCTTCAATGGTGATACCTATTCTTTTTGGAAGAATAGGATGCGCCTCTTCATCAAGTCCAATGATTACTTGGTTTGGGATGTCATTGAAGATTGTCCCTACATTCCATTGAAGCAAGATAATGAAGAAAAGATGGTCTTGAAGAAAAAGATAGAGATGAGTGAAGATGAAAGGAAGAAGATTCAAATAAATGATAAAGCTCTTCGCATGCTCTTTTGCTCCTTTGGACCCGACATCTATTCCAAACTCTCATCCATTGAGAGTGCCAAGGAAGTGTGAGATACTCTTGAGACCACCTATGAAGGAACCAATGATGTGAAGGAAACCAAGATTGGAATTATCAATCTTAGCTATGAGAATTTCAAGATGGAGTCCGACGAAACGGTGTCTAAGATGTTTGATCGCTTCTCAACCATAGTCAACGGGCTCAAAGGATTTGGAGAGACTAATCCGGAAGACAAGCTTGTCCGGAAGCTACTTTACTCACTTCCCAAATCTTGAGATGGGAAGAGAACTGCCATCATAAAGGCCAAAAACTTGAAGACCCTAAAGCTTGATGAGCTAGTGGGTTCTCTCCTTACTCATGAGATTATGAAGCAAGGAAGGGAAGAAGAAAAGAAGAAGAAAGAGAAGAGAGTAGAGAAGCTAGAGGTGGAAAAGAAGAAGAAAATGGAAATAGCTCTCAAAGCTTCATTACTTGAGGAGAGCTCTTCTATTGATGAGGATGACCTTGAAGAATTGGCTATGATTGCCAAAAAGTTCTCTCGATTCATGAGGTCCAACCGTGGAAGAAAAATTCAAAGAAAGATGGACTTCAAAGGTAAAAGCAAAGAAGAAGGGAGGGACCAAATCATTTGCTTTGAGTGCAATAAACCTGGCCACATTCGTTCGCATTGCCCTCAACTCAAGAAGAAGGGCTTTGAGAAGAAGAAGAAGCTCAAAGCCAAGCTTGCTACTTGGAGTGATGAGGAGTCATCCGAGGATGACGAACAAGAAGTGGCCAACCTTTGCCTCATGGCACTTGAGGAAGATTCCTCCATGGTAACCTCTAACTCATCATCTTTAGATTTTACATATGATGAATTAAATGATGCATGTGATGAGTTGCAAGAGGTCTATGATGAATTAGTTGAGAAATACAATGAGTCGGTCATTAGGAATAAGAAAATTATTTCGGAATTAAATGATAAAAATGACTCACTTTCTCAAGCTAATTTAAAATTTGAGAAAAAGATTTTAGGTTTGAAAGATGAACTTAAATTCTTCCAAGATGAAAATGTTGACCTAAATAATCTTCTTTCTCAATGCAATAGGGAACACCGAAAGGTGTTAGATGAGCTTAACAAGCTCAAAGAGTCTTTAAAATATGTTGGTAATGTGAAGCATGAAAAAGGTAAATCTTCTAAAATAAACCAACATAAGAAAAAGACTAATAACTATAAACAAAGTAGCTTTCCTAGACATAGTAGAACTAAAAAGATTAGAACTGTATGAGTTCCTAAGAAACTTGTAAAATCTAATAATATTGTTGCTATGTCACCTTGGATTCCTAAGGGAACCAAGCTATTGGGAGCTAACACTCGTCGACCCAAAATGATTTGGGTACCAAAAACAAAAGTTTAATATCTTTGTTTGTAGGGGGCATTACTACAAGGCCAAAGCACAAAGTCAAAACTCATGGTACCTTGATAGTGGATGCTCGAGGCATATGAGCGGAGACAAGAGTAGATTCATGGATTTAAAGCCAAAAAGTGGAGGAGTGGTGACATTTGGTGACAACTCCAAAGGCCACATTAAAGGTATTGGCTCCATAAGTAATCACTCTACTATTCTTATTGAAAATGTCTTGTATGTCGATGGTCTTAAACATAATTTGTTGAGCATAAGCCAATTATGTGATAAAGGATTTAATGTTTTACTTGATAAAAATGGGTGCAAAATTGTTGGTATTAAATCTAATAATATTATGCTCATGGGTCATTGCATAGGTAACATTTACACGGTGCATCTAGATGACATACATACATCTCATGCATGTTTAGTAGCTCAAAATGAAAATGATGCATGGTTATGGCATAGGAAACTAGGACATGCTAGCATAAGTGTTTTAGAAAAATTAGTTTCCCTTGATCTAGTTAGAGGTTTACCCAAGATTAAGTTTTTCAAACGATAAAATTTGTGATGCATGCTCTAAGGGTAAACAACATAAGTCATCCCTTAAATCCATTAATGATGTTTCTACAAGTAGGTGTTTACAACTTATCCATATGGATTTATTTGGGCCAATTGAGACTATGAGCTTGGGTGGTAAACCTTATGCATTTGTTCTTGTTGATGATTTTTCTAGATTTACTTGGGTTCTATTTTTAAGTACTAAAGATGAGGCTTTAGAAAAATTCATCACATTTTCAAAAATAACCCAAAATGATCTTGAACTTCGAATTTCTCATATTAGAAGCGATCATGGAACGAAATTTCAAAATTTAGGGTTTGAAGAGTTTTTAAATGAAAATGGTATTAGCCACAATTTTTCGGCTCCTCGAACTCCTCAACAAAATGCGGGTAGTTGAGAGGAAAAATAGAACTTTACAAGAAATGGCTAGAATCATGCTTTGTGAAAAAAAATTATCTAAATATTTTTGGGCGGAAGCCACAAACACCGCTTGCTACATTGTAAACCGAGTAATGATTAGGCCACTTTTAAAGAAAACACCTTATGATATTTTAAAATCTAAAAAGCCTAACATTAGCTATTTTCATCCTTTTGGTTGCAAGTGTTTTGTTTTAAATAATGGAAAAGACAACTTAGGTAAATTTGATGCAAAAAGTGATGAAGTTATTTTCATAGAATATTCTTTAACCTCTAAAGTCTATCGTGTATTTAACAAGAGAACTTTAGTAGTAGAAGAATCTATACATGTTGTATTCGATGATAACCTCCTTCCAAGGAAGGATTCTTATGATGATGATGATGTAGAAATCATAAATGCCTTTGATGGAGGACAAACTTCAAAGGAGGGTGAGATTCCAACAAAAGAAGAGGACACACAAGATCCACCTCTTGAAGTCTTGAAGAACTTGGCTCTTGAGGAAAAGGAATTGAGCTACCCAAGGGAGTTCAACTATGTCAAAGATGGTGAAATCTTGGGCGATCCATCCAAGGGGGTAACCACTAGATCTTCTCTTAAACTTATGAATCATGTTGCATTTATCTCTTGCATAGAGCCTAAGAATATAAAAGAAGCATTGAAAGATGATTTTTGGATTATGGCTATGCAAGAAGAGTTAAATCAATTTGAGAGAAGTAATGTTTGGACATTAGTCGATAGGCCTAGTAATCAATCTACTATAAGAACTAAATGGGTCTTTAGAAACAAACTAGATGAGAGTGGTAACATTGTGAGAAACAAAGCTAAAATAGTAGTACAAGGATACACTCAAGAAGAGGGAATAGATTTTGATGAAACCTATGCACCCGTAGCTAGAATGGAAGCCATTAGGATGTTGCTTGCATACACATGTTATCATGATTTCAAGCTTTTTCAAATGGATGTTAAAAGTGCATTTTTAAATGGTTTTATAAATGAGGAAGTGTATATGGAACAACCGCCGGGTTTTGAAGACTTAAAATTTTCAAATCATGTTTTCAAACTCACTAAAGCTCTTTATGGTTTAAAACAAGCTCCTAGAGCTTGGTATGAAAGGCTTTCAAACTTTTTAATTGAAAAAGGTAAGTTGGACACTACACTTTTCATAAAAAGGTATAAAAATGACATTTTAGTAGTACAAATTTATGTTGATGATATAATTTTTGGTTCTACTAACGAATGTCATTGCAAAGAGTTTGCTAAGCTAATGCAAGGTGAATTCGAGATGAGCATGATGAGGGAGCTCTCATTCTTTTTGGGACTCCAAATCAAGCAAAGGAAGGATGGCACCTTCATCAATCAAGCAAAGAAAGGATGGCACCTTCATCAATCAAGCAAAGTACATCAAGGATATGCTCAAGAAGTTTGGCTTGGAGAATGCAAAGCCTCAAGCCACACCTATGAGCTCATCTACAAAGCTTGACAAGGATGAAGGAGGTAAGTGTGTTGACTCTAAGCTTTATCGTTCTATGATTGGATCATTGCTTTACCTTACGGCAAGTAGACCGGATATCTTGTTTAGTGTTTGCTTGTATGCTAGGTTTCAAGCTAGTTCTAGAGAGTCTCACCTTATAGCCGTTAAGAGAATCTTTAGGTACCTTAGAGATACTCCTTGTTTAGGTCTTTGGTACCCTAGAGACTCCACCTTCAACCTTCATGCTTATTCGGATGCGGATTATGGGGGATGTAAAATCGATAGGAAGAGTACTTTGGGAACTTGTCAATTCCTAGGTAGTATGCTCATATCTTGGTGTAGAACTAATGTTTTCATATAATAATTGAAAAATGTTTTGGACTAATTTAAAAAGAATTTAAAACATATCTTTAAGTCCAAACAACTTGAAAATTTCGTTTCGAATGATTTCTAACTTTAGCCGATCTTTTTCAAAACATGTATGATCCGTTTTTGCACTAAAGCTATTTTTCCAGTCTCCAAGGCAAAAAGGATCGATCCCCTGATAAAAGGGATCGATCCCTTTGTTGGCAGATTCGTTCAATTTTTGCTTCCAGCCTCCAAGTGCAAAAGGATCGATCCCCTGGTTTATGGGATCGATCCCTTGACTGTAACGGTCAAATTTTTATGAAAAAGGATCGATCCCCTAGTTTATGTGATCGATCCCTCGTGTTATAAATGCTGAACTTTTTGTAGGTAACGGCTATTTTGCATCCCCAACGGCTATGACTCATCCCCAACGGCCATAAATGGCTAGAAACTCATTTGGGAGTATTAAAGGGACCTCCAAGCATCAAAAGAAGGTTAATGCTCATATTGTCAAACATCAAATGATCAAATATTGTCTTAGTGCCTAAATTGTCAACTCTTGTATAGACAAACACTAGTGAGCCAAAATTGTCAAATTTGCTCAAGTGTTTTAGGTTTTGGGTGAGTGCTTAATTGTGCAAACAAACACCTATTAGAGGGTTTTAAGTTTACTTTCTTTATCTCTTTGTAAAGAGGGTTTTGATCAAGGCTTTGGGTAAAAGCTTGATTGGTTGTAAGGGTTTCCTCCTAATCCTAGAAAAGGGGACGAATCAATAGTGGATTGATTGAGAAATCCTTAGTGGGAAGCTAAGGTAGTGGATGTAGACCTTGGTTAGAAGGTTGAACCACTATAAATCATTGTGTCACATTTCATTTTAGCTTCCTAAACCCTTCCACCCAAAAATCCACCTCTCCACCACTTGGTGAGCTAAATTGGTTGATCGAATCGAGCCCCACACATCTCAACAATTGGTATCAGAGCTTGGCTCAATCGAAGAGGATTAACATCCTATTGAGAAGATCCGGCAAGCTCGATCACTATTTCATCAACCGGCTCAAATGGCACAATCAATCGACAAACCGCCTTTCTTTGACGGAGACCACTATGCCCATTGGAAGACAAAGATGAAATTCTTCTTGAAGTCAAGAGATTACAAGCTATGGGACATAGTTGAAGATGGTCCGTTCGTGCCTCAAAGAAGTAAAGCGGAGTGGAGTGCCGACGATCGCAAGAAGATGGAGCTAAATTGCAAAGCCTTGCACATTCTATTTTGTGCATTTGGTCCATCCATCTATGAGAAGATGTCTTCTTGTGAGAGTGCCAAGGAGGTATGGGACAAGCTTGAAGTCACATACGAGGGGACAAATGAAGTCAAGGAGACCAAGATTGGGCTCCTAACCTTGGAGTATGAGAACTTCAAAATGGATCCGGAAGAGAACATTGAGAAAATGTCCGATAGATTCTCCACCATCACCAATGGTCTCAAAGGGTATGGAGAAGCAATTCCGGAAGAAAAGCTTGTTCGTAAGCTCATCTACTCACTTCCCGAGTCTTGGGACTCAAAGAGGACCGCCATCATCGAAGCCAAAAATTTGAAGACTTTGAAGCTTGATGAACTCATGGGGTCTCTCCTTACTCATCAAATCATGAAGAAAAATAAAAAGGATGAGAAAAAGATGGAAGAAATTAGAGCTATGGGAGAGAAGAAACTCAAAGGGCTTGGCATCAATGCAAGTGCCATGGCTCTCAAATCCTCCACTTGCCATCATGTCTACTCAAGTGAAGAGGAGGATGAAGATGAAGAGATAGTTCATCTCTTCAAGAAGTGTGCCCCGTTCATGAAGAAAGCCTTGAGAGAGCTTGAACGAGAACCTAAAATAAAGGAGAGGGCAAGCACTTCAAGCCATAAGAATAAGGCACGTGTGGCTACTTGGAGTGATGAGGACTCCACCGACGATGATCAAGCCAACCTTTGCCTTATGGCCATCGAAGAAGATTCAAGGGTAACTTCTAATTCATCTACTTCATGTTCTTATTCCTTTGATGAATTACAAGATGCCTATGATGATTTGGTTTTAGATTTTAAAAGCCACATTTTGAAAAACAATAAATTTATTTCAAAGTTAAAAATTCAAAATGATTTGCTTTCTAAAACCAAACTTGAACTTGAAGCAAAACTTGAAGAGTTTGAATTAAAATGTTTTGATTTACAAAAATTGCTTCAAAATGTTCAAGAAGAAAAAGATTTGATTTCCAAAGAGCTTGAAAAGAAAAACAATTTTGAAAAATCAATTTTTTATGTTAGACAATCTAGTGCCCCTAGATTTATTAAAGGAAAATGTTTTAGAAGTATTTGGGTCCCAAAAGGACTTAGTACTTCAATTAAAAAGGATGACATTGAAAAATGGATTCCAAAGAGGACTAAAATTTGTGCTACTAACGTTCATGGATCTAAAGCAATTTGGATACCAAAAATTACTTGATTGTCTATTGTTAGGTGTGATGGAGATGTTCAACAAGTCAAACATTGAGGGGGAGCTCCATGCACACAGGGAAGAACACTTGAAGAAGGAAGGCTTCACATCCTCCCTTGAGTTCAAGTGTCGGTAAAAATCTAGTTGTTTTTGCATTAATTTGTTTTATATTTAGTTTATTCAACTAGATGATCATAAATGTTGGACTAACATTTTTAATGATGCTTTGAGTAAGGGGGAGCCATTTTAAAACTAAATTCTTATTTTTGTCAAAGTTTTTACCTCTATTGTTATTTTGAACTTAATATTTTAAATTCTTTTTGATATAACAAAAAGGGGGAGAAATTGGTTTGAAAAATTGAATTTTCAAATGAATAAGGGGGGGGGGGGGGCTTTATTTGATTTCATTTCCTTAATCTCTTATTCACATTTTTAAAGTTAAAGGGGGAGAATCCTAAACAATTTTTCAAGTGAGTTTTATTATATCAAAAAGGGGGAGATTGTAGAACTAATGTTTTGATATAATAATTGAAAAATGTTTTGGACTAATTTGAAAAGAATTTAAAACATATCTTTAAGTCCAAACAACTTGAAAATTTCGTTTCGAATGATTTCTAACTTTAGCCGATCTTTTTCAAAACATGTATGATCCGTTTTTGCACTAAAGCTGTTTTTCCAGTCTCCAAGGCAAAAAGGATCGATCCCCTGATAAAAGGGATCGATCCCTTTGTTGGCAGATTCGTTCAATTTTTGCTTCCAGCCTCCAAGTGCAAAAGGATCGATCCCCTGGTTTATGGGATCGATCCCTTGACTGTAACGGTCATATTTTTATGAAAAAGGATCGATCCCCTAGTTTATGGGATCGATCCCTCGTGTTATAAATGCTGAACTTTTTGTAGGTAACGGCTATTTTGCATCCCCAACGGCTATGACTCATCCCCAACGGCCATAAACGGCTAGAAACTCATTTGGGAGTATAAAAGGGACCTCCAAGCATCAAAAGAAGGTTAATTCTCATATTGTCAAACATCAAATGATCAAATATTGTCTTAGTGCCTAAATTGTCAATTCTTGTATAGACAAACACTAGTGAGCCAAAATTGTCAAATTTGCTCAAGTGTTTTAGGTTTTGGGTGAGTGCTTAATTGTGCAAACAAACACCTATTAGAGGGTTTTAAGTTTGCTTTCTTTATCTCTTTGTAAAGAGGGTTTTGATCAAGGCTTTGGGTAAAAGCTTGATCGGTTGTAAGGGTTTCCTCCTAATCTTAGAAAAGGGGACGAATCAATAGTGGATTGATTGAGAAATCCTTAGTGGGAAGCTAAGGTAGTGGATGTAGACCTTAGTTAGAAGGTTGAACCACTATAAATCATTGTGTCACATTTCATTTTAGCTTCCTAAACCCTTCCACCCAAAAATCCACCTCTCCACCACTTGGTGAGCTAAATTGGTTGATCGAATCGAGCCCCACACATCTCAACACTTGGTTCTCTAAGAAACAAAATAGTGTAGCCTTATCTACCACCGAAGCCGAGTACATATCATTAGGGAGTTGTTGTGCTCAAGTCCTTTGGATGAAGCAACAACTCTTAGATTATGGTATTAAAGTTGAAACCATACCCCTTAAGTGTGATAACACTAGTGCCATATGTTTGACAAAAAATCCCATCACACTCTAGAACCAAACATATAGAAATAAGACGTCATTTCATTAGAGATCATGTCCTTAAAGAAGATGTTGTTATAGAGTATGTTGACACCTTTAATCAATTAGCGGACATCTTTACAAAACCCTTAGATAAAGAGCGTTTTTGGTCCCTTAGGAGAGAGTTAGGTCTAACTAGCATATCTTGACCTTTTAGGACCCCTTTTGTGCTTAAAATTGCTTGATCTTGTGAAATTTCATGTTTGTGTGTTGTAACTCTTGAAAATATCCATGCCTATAGCTAGGGGGAGTATGATTCTGTTAAAATATGCTTAGAACTGCTCATTCATCATTTACATTCCTTTAGGAGATGTTAGAATCGAGCTTTTGGTTGTTCTTTAGGCCTAAAATGTATTTCTAGGCTTAGGGTATCGATACGGCCCTACGCGTATCGATACGAGTACTTCATTAGTTTCCCAGACTTCATTTTGCCTTAAACGGGTATCGATACGGTTAAACCCGTTTTGATACGAGCTACAATCGTTTTGATACGGATTGCATCCGTTTCGATACGATCCTTCAACGAGCATTTTTATGGGAATTATGTTTTTACCCCCGTATCGATACACTCTCAGGCGTATCAATACGCGATTGCGCAGACAACTTTAATTTGGCATTTAAAGTGTTTAACTTTTACCAAAATTAAAATTCCTCAAAACCCTAAAAACCCTAACCGTTTTCAGCCTATAAATAACCTCATCCTCCCTCATATTTTCACATCACAACTCAAAACATCAAGAGGGTTTCAAACCAAGCAAAGCTCTAAGGCTTTTTCATTAATTTGAATGGTGTTTGAATGGTGTACCGATACGGCTTCACCCGTATCGATACGGTTTTAATTGAATTTTTAATTCGAAGTGTTTTAAATGTTTTCGACCGTTGGTGTCAGTTGTTAGGTAACCAACATTTAAAATGGCAGTTGACCTGTATCGATACGGTAAACCCTCGTATCGAAACGGAAACTTCCAGTGAGCTAAGTTGAGAAAAAGGCATCGATAGGATCTTATCTGTTTCGATACGCTCCATGTCCTGTACCGATACGCTTACGTGTGTTTCGATACGCCCTCTTTATTATGTACAACGACTCTTTCTTTTTTGAGATGGGTATCGATACGGCTCCCCGTGTACCGATACGGATAGCTGCAGAAGTGCATTTATGGTGGAAAGAGATGGTCCCAACGGCTCTAATCAATTCCCTAACCACCCAAACGGCTAGAATTGATAGATGAGGTATAAATTGAAGCTCTTTGAAGACCAGCAACAACTATTGCATTAAAGACAAACATCCAAGCAAAAATCCAACCTCAAGTGTGCCTATTTTCCAATCTCTTGTAATTCTCAAATTGAGTTGTATCCAATTCTTATTTTATCTTCATATTTGGGTTGAGTGTTGTACTTTAAGGGACAAAATTGTATTTGAGAGATATACTTCTTGTCCAATTTATTCTTTGTTCATTTGTGAGGGTTTGGTCAAATTTTGGGTAGAAAATTTGGTCGATTGTGTAAAAGTTACCTCATAAGCCTTGAAAAGAGGAAGAACAAATAGTGAATTGTTGCAAATCCTTAGTGGTAGCTAAGGTAGTGGATGTATAGTTCATTTGAAACTTGAACCACTCTAAAATCCTTTATTCTTCATTTTAAATTGTGCATTCACTCCCACAAAATTTTAAAATCTCAATTCACCCCCTCTTGGTCTTGATCATTCAATCGGTCCACTCAACACATTCAAATTATAAGGTAAAATCACCTAAATATTCTCATTTAAATAATAATTTATTTGAATAATCCCCTTCGAATTATTTATGAAATACATCTTTCTTAACAAAAAGTATTAAATTGTGATTGGTCAAACGTAACTTTTAAAATTGTTATATGTATAACACTACTCTAGTTTTTTTTGTCATGAATATGTTGTATAAATTCGATTACAATTTCGAGTATATAAAAAAAAAGTCGTGTTATACCGACTTTTGAAAGTTGTGTTTGAGTCGCATTCTTTTCTTTTTTTTTTGAAAGGACGCGGACTCCATCCTATGCATTCATAAAGAAATATTTACATAAATAGTTTTGAAAGAGATTGTTTTAATAAATAATTGTTTTAAAGGAATATTTAAGTGATTTACCCAAATTGTAGGCTTGTAGATTTTTTTTTATAAAAAAAATCTTTTTCTATTTTCCGATAAAAAGCAAGGGTTGTTTTTGAGTTGTTCATTCAAAGATGTCCAATCAAATGTGGGAAATGGTAAATGCTGGCAGGCGCAGCAGTGGCTGTTTTCTTTTCGGCCAGAAAACCAGCAGATACTTCATTTGAACCTTCAGCATTTTTTCATAAATGGTAAAAAATATTGTAATTAAAGTAAAATCAAAGTGAGCCAACCGGCTTAGTTCAAATGTTAAACAGCTTAATATTATTTAAATGATTATAAAATTTGAAGTATTGTGTATAAAATTTTTGGCGGACTTATTTGCTAAACTAATTATATGACGTAAATTAATTCGAATTAATCAAAACAAAGCCTTGGAGATTGAGAAAAAAGTAGAATTAAAGTGAGGTTAGAAAACTTTAGGCATAATCTAGTTACTTTCCTTCCCACTATTTCAATATATATATAGGATGAGTCTACCACGTGCGACGAACATTGATGAATACCGCTAACGATGAACACCGATGAAAACCATTAATTTTTTAAAAAATTTTAAAAATCTAAAGGACTAAAATTATAATTAAAATTATCTCTTAAAAAAATAAAAATCAAATTTAATATTTACTTTATAATATTTTTTAATATGTTAGAATCAAATATACCCAATTCTAATAAACCCTAACAAAATAAATCTCTTAAAAAAATAGAAATCAATTTATAATTTTTTAATAGATTAAAATCAAATATACATAACTCTCCTAAACTTAAACTCTAACAAATTCTAACAAAAATATAGCACTAGCCTAACCGTCATAACAATATCCTCCCCGCAAGCTCGTATAAGAACAGATTCATAATATAAATAGACAAAGAAAAAACAGTCTGCAAAGACAAAGGGAACAAGAACATAGGACTGAGCCTAAAATCTGTCCCAACTCATGACTTTGAATTCGAACACACAACTTATGAATGTTCAAAGTCCTTAAAAAAGTCTTGATTGATATTTTTCAGTAGTAAAATTTATAATTCACAGTTCATTCATAATGAAAATCTTAAATACCTAAGAAGATCTTGATAAAAATCATTGTGTTTGTTTAGTTCACCCACTGGAATAAAAGCATACTTTGCACCCAATTTCCGGCAAACAAAAACAAGTATTTGTTTCAGATGGTGAGATGAAATTCAGGCTTTTCCCTAGGAGGAGAAACAGGAGGAATAAACAAGATGACTATGCTCCTCCTCTTCATGGTAAATCTCTTGGATTTCAATTTCCTGGTTTATTCTTTTAATTTTCTTATTTTGTTCTTTTTAAGAGTTGACTTTTTTTTTTGGTTCTTAAGAGTTCTTTCCTTCGGGACTTGGAAATGCACTGATGCAAGCAATAGATTGATTTTGTTAGGATTTAGGAGAATTGGGTATATATGATTCTAACCTATTAAAAAATATTATAAAGTAATTATTAAATTTTGATTTTGATTTTTTTAAGAGATAATTTTAATTATAATTTTAGTCCTTTAGATTTTTAAAGTTTAAAAAAAAAATTAATAGTGTTCATCGGTGTTCATCGTTAGTGGTGTTCATCAATGTTCGTTGCCCGTTGTAGAATTTTCCATATATATATATATATATGAAGACGTTCAAAATTACATGTAAGACGCGTTTTGTAAGCTAAACCTTAAGAGATTTTAAGAAAAATAAATATTTGTGAAAAGTGTGTTAAAAAAACAAATCGTATTGCTGTTTGAACTATAAGCATAGTGTAAAAGTATGAAATGTATTTTCGAGTTTTATGTTCAAACATTGAATCAAAAAGGTGTTTTTGTTATTGTTTCTCTTAAAAAAAAACTACATATTTAATACCTTAGGTATGCCCGTGTTACTGCTTTGGTGTCCCAACTATTATTTTTGGCAAAATGGCATCTAACGTTTCGTTTTTGTTTTGTTTTGGTACCTCAACCGTTAAAAACTAACAGAGATGATGACGTAGCTTGGTATAATCACAGTTTTAGTCCAAAATACTTATATATATGATCAATTTAATCCAAAATTCATCCATTTAAAACATCATCTTAATTTTGGGAGTAAAATTACAATTTACGTTCAACTAAAAGAAGAAGAAAAATGAGAAATTTACAGATTAAATTGATAGGTTTTAGGCTAAATTGATAGATTGTATA
Source organism: Hibiscus tridactylites (assembly GCA_958450335.1). Lineage (NCBI taxonomy): Eukaryota > Viridiplantae > Streptophyta > Magnoliopsida > Malvales > Malvaceae > Hibiscus > Hibiscus tridactylites. The sequence goes on along the minus strand of OY288289.1, from coordinate 41,409,252 downwards.
TGTTTTGGACTAACTATTATCAACCCAAGCCACACTTCCATTTTCGTTAGTTTTTAACGGTCAGGTACCAAAATAGAATAAAAATATATAATATTAAGTACTATTTTGTCAAAAATAATAATTGAGGTACCAAAACAATAACATGAACATAGTTATAGTACGTAGTTTTTCTAAAAAATCTCATTCTTGATGTTAATTTTTATTTTTAATATTTATCGATAATTTTAAACCTTTAACTTTGATTATTTTAATTCGTCAAACTTAAAAATTTGATATTTATATACATAAATACAATATTATTTATAAGGATCTGACACATCACACATGTGAGTTTTATACTCTGAAAATTTTCATTTTAATCGCTATAGATTTAATTTTGTTCACGAGGTGCAAGAAAATTACCAAAAAATACAATGCGAAAAAAATATTTTTTTTCAAATCCTTAAAAGACGTAGTTAATGAAGGGCTCATATTTTCGGTTGATTTGGTTAAATATTTCTTTTTAGAATTTTGTTGAGAAAAATATCTTTTTAAATAATTTTTAGAATTTTCGTTTTACAAAAAGCGTGTTTAAATTTTTTTTTACAAAACACAAGTTTTATGTTGAATAGATAAGTAAAAAAATTAATTTATCAAATTTTTATTATACAGAACTATCATTTTGTAAAACGCGAGTCTATCTCATGTAGCCTAATAAGAGTATTTTTATAAATATTATTTAGAGAAGTGTGCTTTTCCTAATAAAATCTCAAAAGTAAATATTCAGTAAAATTGCCCATATTTCCGTGTAAATCAAAGAATTTTTTAAAATATGTTGACAGATCATGTAAGTGTGCCTTCCAAAAATTGTTGGTGACAAGACCGGTTTGTATCGTATACGTTTGAAATGAGTGTAATCTATTTATGTAAAAATTACCCAATAAAATTAATATAGGAAATATGTTATTTTAATAATTATATTTTTTAACATAATTTATTTAGGTCAAAATTACTATAAATATGTGAACAATTGTTATTTTTAGAGTTTATGATTTTGTGTACGCAGTAGGTTAATTGAACATATATTATCAAATAATTAAAGTATATTCACCACACATAATATTTGTAATTACCTTAACTTAATTTTTTTTTTGCCGTAAATATGTAAAATTAAATGCGCAGGATCAGTAGGGCTGGTGGGCCCCATAATAACAAAAATCGTCGTCGAAAACTTCTTCAACAAGTTTTGACATGAAATAATCTCGTGCGCTCACACTCGCCACATCATACTAACGACTTTTTTTTCTTTCGATTTGGCTGTAATCACCCATGATTCAATCTCAGATCGAAACGTGGCATCCAGATCTAATGGTAATTTGACAGTTTTACCCCCTTTCTCTTCTTTCTTTCCTTATTTTAAAGAATCGCCAATTAACAGTTTGCGAAGAATGGTCCCCACTTTATTCAAAAAAATACTATTGGTATAAAAAGATAATCCCGTGCAGTGGAGCCCACTGTAACAACTGCATAGAAACCTCAAACCATCGCGTCAGCGCCGCCGCTTACTGGTTACCGGAGTACATTCTTTTTATAAATTTAGCTTTACTTTTGTCGCTTTACGGATTGCGTCCTTAATGATGATTGACAGGTATCACAAGGGACATGGAGAGGGAGTGAAGTAGTGAAACCAATTTAAATTATAAATAAAACCTATGATTATTTTTAATAATAATTAAGAAATGTATGTACTTTTTGGAGAAATTTTGTAGTATGATTTTTTTTAAAAAAAAACATTTTAATCTATTAAAAATAAGATAAGATTGCACGGTGGAGTCTGATTTTAATAGGCCACTGGTTTAACTCAACAAGTTGTCTTAGTGAAAAAAATAAATGATATTCATCTTATGAGATCTGAGTTCAATGGCTTGTCTACAAAATGTGTGCTTTATCAAAAGAATAAAAATATGTATAAACATACACTACATTGTATTCACCTTTATAGTATTCTAAAAAAGTTAATTGTCTGATTGTAGTTTGAAATTAGAATTTTGAGTCCATGGTAGTTGTGATTATTAAATTTACTAAAATAAAATTTAATAGATAAAATTATATTTAAATATAATTTTAAAATACGTGTCATTATAATTTTATTTGATTTTAAATCATTGAATTTTACTTAAGAGATAAATTTAAATGCTATTAGAGTTTCGATTTAATAGGTAAATTAAAGATTTAAAATTACATTAGACTTTTATTTAAATTTAAGTGATAAGATTAAATTTTATAAATGTTCCATATAAATGTTTTTAAATGATAATATATATCTAATTTATAAAACAGAAATTTATATTTTCTTAAATATATTCTCATTTAAATAAAATATTATTATAAATTTCAAATTAACAGATTTAAAGATGAAATTTTCACATTTTCCTATATTATATAACCTTTTCATTTAAATTAGATAAAAATCTCTTTTTGGTTAAATGATATACTATATCACATTTTGAATTATAATATTTTCATCCAATATATTATTGATAAAGTTTTCGTTATTCCATGTATTTGATTTGTATCGTTAATTAATTTGCATTTTAATGTTCGTCCTATATTAGATTTGAATATGTAAAATAGACAAAAAAAATGTTAAGATTCTTAAATATTTTTAACGTGGTCTCACAGTAATATTTATTTTATTTTTAGTTATTAACAGAATTCACGCACAAATTATAAATAATAGTGCTTAAATACGGGTCATAAGGACAAATATACTAAAATACTTTAATATATCTAATTATTTAAATTTCTTATAATTATATTTTAGAAAAAGTGTAATTTAATATACTAAACTATTTTAATATATTTTGATTTATACATATAATAATTTTTTGCGCGAGAAAGAAAACTAGTTGTTATATATTCCTGGATTTTATATTGGCCATGTTTGACAATTAGCGGATAGCTGATAGCGGATTACATTAGCTGATAGCTGATTTGACTAGTGGATTGTATTAGCTGATTGTATAAAAATGTTTGATAAAATTAACTGATAGTTGATAGTTGTTTGATTATTTAAACAAGCAAAATGACATATAAGGACATGATTATATTTAATACTTGTTTAAATAATTTATCAGTTATTAATATTTTGTATCTAATAAATATTAATTAGATTTGTAAAAATTATTTTTAATATAAATTTCCTAAACATATTTGAAAGATTTATATATTAATTTATTATTTATATAATTATTAAATTTTTTATATGCACATATAAATATGTGATAATAAAAAATAGAATTAACTTACAAATGTCACCATATAAATTAGTAGTAACAACAAATAAGTCTAATATTTAATATGTTTATATTAAAAATATTATTACTTAATTTAGGTTATTTTGAGGTTTTTGGTAAATGTTAAGGGTAAAAGAGTCATTACAATTGTAATATCAAACCTCTAATCTCAAAAAGCTCATATTATAAGTTTTTTCAAAATTAGCTTTTTTCACCCCAATCCGCTCTTTCAATCCGCTATTTACCAAACATCAATATTAGCGGATTTGACTAGTCAAACTTCTAATTATACCTCAAACCTCTAATTTTTGCCCAAACCGCTATTTACCAAACAAGTCAATTAAATAAAACTTTGATATGATTTTTTATGTGACTCGAGTTTAAGTAAGATGTACATAAATTTATCTAAATTTAAAATCAAACATTACTTTATAATTGAATTAGAATGATAAAAAAATTAATACCTATTTGTTTCAATAAAATGAATTACTTAAAAAACGAATACAATCTTATTTAAAAACAAGTTATGTATTTTATAATTTAATTTTTATGTAATTTTTTGAATAATAACTTTATCATTTTAGATATGATACTTTATTAACTCATTTATTAACATTATAAATGGGACTATAATTTTCTTAAAAATACAATCAATACATCATAATCAACACATTTAATTATACCAAATATGCAACATTAAAAAAATCGAGTAGCAACTATAACCAATGATCATGTTTTCGTATTAACGATTTAAAATCCATATATATATTATTTAAAAAGTATATTAATAAATAAGAAATCGTTACAGATTTATTTATTTAAAAAAAGTATTCAAAAAAATGGAAAAAGGAAAAAGAAAGCTGACCTGACCCTTCAAATTCGCAATCCCGTACCCCTTGATCGTGCAAAAATGCAAAGGCACGACAAAGGCCACAGCGACAAATTCGCAAACGTTGACGTGGACCAAAAGACAGCAGCAGGAGTGAGCCGTCATTTTATTTCAATAACGAGGGTAAATCCGTCAGAAAGTGATATATATATATATATAGATTAAGGAATATTGGATTAAGGAATAAAGATACAGGGATCAATATACCGCCAACTTAGCGGGTCAAGTCCGGTTCTGTTTGCATTATGGATTGGTCGACTCAGTTAAATTATCATATATATATATATATATTAATAATTTGGTCGACTCAGTTAATTTTTATTTAAAAATTAACCTAAACACGAATTTAATAAATTATCTCAGTAAAGAAAGATGTTCTTTATATTTAATAAAAAATTAAAAATAAAACATATATTATCATAAAAACATATTAATAAGATTAAAAATAAAAATAACCTAAACAGAAAAACAACAATGGTAGATGAAAACAAGTCGGTTTTTTTTTTTTTCCAAACAGAAATCGGGTCAGTTGGGATTTGTTCTTTTCTATTATAAAAGGGCTCGCTCACTCTTCACATTCTCTCCGCATTCAGAATCGTCATTCCAGAAGTCTCTTTGGCAATGTCTGGTCGTGGCGGTGTTAGTGGTGGTCGTGGCGGTGGCGGTGTTAGTGGTGGTCGTGGTGGTGGCGGTGGAGGGGGCCGTGGTGTTGGAGGACGTGGCCGGGGACAGGATCCCGGGCGCGGTCAACCCCTCCAGTCTTCCCCTCGCGGTGGCGCAGGTGGTAGAGGAAGGGGCCGTGACTCTGCAAGGGGACGCGGATCTTCTGGACCTCCTGCTTCTTATAACCCGTCTCCTCCTCAGGCGGCCCCTGCTCAGCCTCCTCCTCAGGCGGTTCCGGCTCATCAACCTTCGTCTACTGCGGAACCACCGAGGGAACAATTTTCTGAGAAACTTACATTGGGTCATGTGGCTGCAACATCGGCTCAGCCTCCTCTTCCTGCGTCGTCGACAAAGGCGATTAGATTCCCTCAAAGGCCAGGTTATGGTACCCTCGGTACAAAATGCACTGTCAGAGCGAATCACTTCATAGTGGATGTTGCTACCATGGATGTACATCACTACGATGTAACTTTTTTTTTCTCTTTCTCCTCCATTTGAATTTTAAGCACACAGAAGTATTTAGCAATTACTTTTTTTTTTCTTTCATAAAAATCTCAAGGGAAATTTTAACTGTATAAATGAATTCTACTTGCTGTTTACTTTACATTTTTACAATTTCAATGATTTCTTTTCCGTTTGCCGGTATTTATTTACCTCATTGTCCGTCTCAGGTTTCTTGCATTTTATCTGGTATCTTTTAAAGGCTTTATGTATTTCATTTTCATCTGCAAATCTTGGTTGTCATTTCTTGAATCGTTCCATATTTTATTTTTATGCTTATATCTCTGTTTTATTTTGGCTTTAATTCATTATTGAAATATTGGCTTCTTGATTGCTTGCAGGTTACTATATCGCCTGAGGTAACTTCGAAAAAGGTGAACAGAGATATAATGAAGGAACTTCATAAGACATACAAGGATTCACACCTTGGTAATCGGCGTCTAGCTTATGATGGTCGGAAGAGCTTTTACACTGCCGGGGCTCTCCCCTTTGAGTCCAAGGAGTTTGTTGTTAAATTACCTGAGGCAGATCGGGGTAATACTTCATCTACTACAGTGAGGTAATATTCTTGCATTTTATAATGGTGTCTTTGACAATACGCATGTTATTTGATCTCATTATTGTACTGTGATGTTGCCTGTTATTGCAGGAAGGAACGCCAATTTAAGGTAGCCGTCAAACTTGCATCCAAGCCGGACATTCATTTCCTAAGGGAGTTTTTGAGCAAAAGGCATTTTGAATGCCCTCAAGAAACTATTCAAGTCCTCGATGTTGTTCTTCGGGCGACCCCTTCTGAAAAGTACTTGGCTGTTTACTATAAATTTCTGATATTGTTTGTACTAAATGAAATTAATCAAGTTTTAAACATCATTCTGCAGCTACACTGTTGTTGGAAGGTCTTTTTTCTCTGAATCATTTGGTGAACCGGGGCCGCTTGGTAATGGAATAGAGTATTGGTCTGGATATTACCAGAGTCTTCGACCCACTCAGATGGGTTTATCCCTCAATATTGGTCTGTTTTTTATTTTGTTTCTTTTTTACTTAACGTTCAAGTTTTACTGGTTTTCCTTCTCATGTCTGTTTTCACTTCGCAGATGTGTCTGCTCGGTCCTTCTATGAGCCAATTTTAGTTTCGGAGTTTGTTATGAAACATTTCTTCAAACGTCCGAACCTGTCAAAACCTTTGTCCGATCAAGATCGAATGAAAGTATTACTTCACCTTATTCTTCTATTTTTTCTCTAATTTTTGCACCTATTCACATTAAATTCAGTGTAAATGGATCAAAGTGGTTGAAAATTCTTACAATGTTTTTATCCTCTTATTATTTAGGTGAGAAGGGCCTTGAAAGGAGTAAAAGTTCAGCTTAATTACCTGAAGTATCCCAAAACTTCAAAGATTGTTGGCATATCTAGAGAGCCTATAAGACAGTTAATGTGAGTTTGTTATAACACTATGGGAAGCTGCATTTATGGGGTCAATATGGTTGAATCATATTTGGGTATTTGTGCCGGTCTTTATATTCTCTAGTACTTGGTTACATGTTCAGAGTTCAGACTGAGTATGGTTGAATTGTTTTTGCATCTGTTGTGTTAGTCTTGTATTTGCCACTTAACTAATTTCCATCTTCAGACAGTGTTGGTTTTATTTATTAGCAGTTGGCAGTATTTTGTTTGGCCATAGTGGATTCAAAAACATTTCTTAGCATATTTGTCATTAGCCACCACATTTGTTGCGCAATAACCTTTAACTACCATTGGATTAATAATGTTTTATGAAAGCAGAGTACTAAATATTTAAATTCTAATAGCTGATATAAGCATAATAATTGTACTAGTACATATGTACTCCATAACATCTTATGCTTCTGTACAATATTTGTTTCAATCACTCATTGTACCTCTTCTGTCCATTTTTTTTGGTTGTTTAGGTTCACTCTCGATGACAAAAGTACAAAAATTTCTGTTGCCCAGTATTTCCGTGATAAGTACAACATTGTGCTTAATTTTCCATACTTGCCTGCTATTCAAAGTGGAAGTGAAGCTAGACCTGTCTACTTGCCAATGGAGGTTCTTCATATTGACTTGATCTTTGTTTCTTTTCTCTTTTGTTTTTAATTCAATTTTTATAATGATTTTGTTATACAGTGTTGTAGGATTGTGGAGGGCCAACGATATACAAAAAAGTTGAATGAACAACAAGTTAGACAGATGCTGAGGGCAACTTGTCAACGCCCGAATGATAGGGAGAGTAGTATAAGAGAGGTATGATAGTGGTGGATACTTATTTTTAGCAGCATAAGAATTGTGATTCATTTATTATGCTTTTGCAGATGGTTAAAGTCAATAATTTTGAGGCAGATGACCTTGTTTGTAAAGAATTTGGAATTCAAGTTCACAAAGAACTTGCGTTGGTTGATGCAAGAGTTTTACCTCCACCAATGGTACCAACATATAAATATTTCTTCCAGGGAAGTCCTTTCTTATTATAAACTTAATCTCTGTTTTTTTTTCTGGTTGTTGCAGCTTAAGTATCATGATAGTGGGCGTGAACGAAGTGTTTGTCCTAATTTGGGCTCGTGGAACATGATCAATAAGGTGCTACTTTATTTTTTACATCTTATCTTTGAAGTGTTTTTGAAAAAAAATCAGTTTTTTGGGTCAACTTTTCTTGTTCCAGAGTTTCATGTGCATCACTCTTCTATTTCATTTTAAGAGTTCATATAGTTTTCCAGTGTCATTTGTTAGCAGTTAAATGTTTGCTAAAAAAACTTTGATTAATTTATAGTATTAGTTAAGGCTCTTGTCAGGATTCTAGCATTCTTGTGTGGAAGTTCCTTTACTAGGTTTTTACGTTAATACATTTTTTTTTGCAGAAAATGGTAAAAGGTGGGAGTGTGAATTTCTGGACTTGTGTGAACTTCTCCTCAAAATACATGGATATGTCAGAACCGTTTTGTACTGATCTAGTGAAGATGTGCAACACCAAAGGAATGGTATGGTGTGTCGTTTTGTAAGCGCTCATATCATATTTTTAATATAGTATTGATCAGCTTCATTTTACATCTTTTACTGTAGGTGTTCCACAACACTCCCTCAATTCCAATCCGTGCATCGCGTACTGATAAGATTGATCAAACTCTCTTGGATATTTACAGAGAGTCTGCTGGCAAGAATATGCCACTTCAGTTGTTGATAGTCATCCTACCGGATCAAACTGGCTCATATGGTATGAGATTCTGATATAATGTTAATGGGTAATGTTAGGTTTTCTCTGTGCAATTTAACTCGTTTTGCTTGCAGGAAAAGTTAAGCGAATTTGTGAGACTGAGCTAGGTATTGTTTCACAATGTGTTAAGCCTGATGTCGCTGCAAATGCAAATAGGCAGCAATATCTTGAGAACCTGGCTCTAAAAATTAATGTTAAGGTACATTTTTTGCTTGGGTGGTGATTTGATGTTTGTGCTGGCTCTCTTTGTTTTGTTTAATCTTTTTTGACAATTGTAAATTAATTAGGTTGGGGGGAGAAATACTGTGCTGAATGATGCAATTCAAAAGAGAATTCCGCTTGTGACCGATAGGCCTACAATTATATTTGGTGCGGATGTCACTCATCCTCAGCCTGGGGAGGATTGTAGTGCTTCGATTGCTGCAGTAAGCATATTCTTTGTTCATTGTCATCTCTTTTCTGTTCATCTTGTTAAGAGATTATATTGGCTTGTCTGCAGGTAGTGGCTTCAATGGACTGGCCAGAGATAACCACATACCGTGGAATTGTCTCTGCACAGACTCACCGTGAGGAAATAATCCAGGACCTCTATAAAACAACTACGGATCCTCGAAAGGGTATAGTTCATGGTGGTATGATAAGGTAAGGAGGTAGATATATTTCATGATCCTGTCATAGTTAATTTTGTTCTACTTCTTTTATAAGCCAATTCTTGTTCTCTTTAGGGAATTGCTCATAGCTTTCCGCAAGTCAACCAATCGAATACCTGAAAGGATTATTTTCTACAGGTGATTTTTTTTTTCTGACCATCCAAATCCTTCCTACTTTTCTAACATAATTGCTGATAACTGTTACTTAATCTGACAGAGATGGTGTGAGTGAAGGCCAATTTAGTCAAGTTCTACTCCATGAAATGGATGCTATCCGAAAGGTATTCTAAGGGTTATCTTTTGTGGGATTTTGTAGAACTCTGCTATTTTATTGACAAAAATAACTCAGGACCTTAACAGCCAACATAATTTTGTTTTCCTGTTTTTGCAATGCCCTATTGGTGTTAAGGCCCTTCTGACTCCTTTAAATTTCTTCCATCCTCAGGCTTGTGCCTCACTTCAGGAAGGTTATTTGCCACCGGTTACATTTGTTGTGGTGCAGAAGAGGCATCATACTCGTTTTTTTCCGACTGACCGCAATAAAGCTGACAGGAGTGGCAATATATTACCAGGTAACAAATATCTCGAAAATGGAAACCAGCATAATCAAATATCTTATGTCTTAACATAATCAATGTCTTGCAGGTACTGTTGTGGATACAAAAATTTGTCATCCCACCGAGTTTGATTTTTATCTTAATAGTCATGCTGGGATTAAGGTAAAAACCGAGGCTTGCCTTGTTGTACAATGATCTCATATGCTTGTATTGTCTGATACCAAATGCACATTCATTATTTTTCTGGTGTAGGGAACCAGTAGGCCCGCCCATTATCATGTCCTCTATGATGAAAACAGGTTCAGTGCAGACCTCTTGCAAATGCTCACGAACAGTTTATGCTACACGTATGTATTTATTACTTTCTGTGCAATCTTGAATAAATATTTGCTCACGTTAGGCCTAACTACATAATTATTTCATACTTGTCTAGCTATGCAAGGTGTACCAAATCTGTTTCTATAGGTTAGTGGTACTTTCTCTTGTTTTTTAGGTTTCAAGTCAAGTTCAAAGTCGGTATTGTTGGTTGATATTATGAATGAATATTTGCAGTGCCTCCAGCTTATTATGCCCATCTAGCTGCGTTTAGGGCACGGTATTATGTAGAGGAAGAGATGTCGGCTCCACTGGTGGAAGCCGGAAACCGAAGGACGCGAGTGTTGATGTCCGTCCCCTGCCCAGCATTAAAGACAATGTGAAGGACGTGATGTTCTACTGCTGAGTTGGCTGTTTTGTTTATTTTTGGTTCTACAGGATGATGGTTGATTTAATCTTCAAACCTTTGAAATTACAAACACTTTTGGTTTGTGAATTTTGAACAATTTGGTACGAGGCAGACCTTTAAAGAAGATGGGTTTGTGTTTGCCATTTTGCCCACCTGTGGGGTGTACAGAGAACAGAATCACATTTCAAATGTTATATTTTTAAGTATCATATAAATCTTGCAAAAATTGCTTTACAGCTGCATCGTACTGGTCTTTGACGAGGTAGTTTATATTGTTCCTTGGCCATACAAAATATGTCTTGGACAAAGAAGATGATTGTCAGAATAGTGGATAAAATAACCGAGCTTTTTAAGGATCCCAGAGAGCTTCAAATCATTGCACTCTCTACTAGTAGACTAGACAGCAATGGGAGAGCAGGTTAGGAAATAGGAACGGGGTCTTTTAAGGTATAAGGAATTGCACTCTCCATCAACTCAAATAACCATGACGAAAAGATGAGCTACATATCAAGTGAAGCCACCGCTTCGATACAATAATGAGCTTGGGAATAGATTCGGGTGGTAACCGGAGAAGGATATTGCAGAGGATGTCATCACAAATCAATGCAGTATGAAGAACACCCTCACGTTTCATGTAGATAAGCAAATCCTTCAAGATGTATTTAAGGAATCAAACCAGCCGATTCTTAAAATTGCATCACTACAATGACTCCAAAAGACAGGCTACTAAATCTAAGATTAATTATTACCTTGACAAGTAAACTAGTAAGATTTTCACTACCAAATGAAAAGAAATAAGCACTAACCAAAACCTACTCACCAATAGATCTAGCAATGCAGAATATGACAAAAATAGCTAAAACATAACATGAAACATGAAAAAAATATATATAACACAAATTATTAACAAGTATAAAGTTAAATATAAAATACTTTTAACAAAATTATGACATGAGAAAATACATGAATAGAATATGAACACACAAATTGAGCCACCAGTTGCCACAAAAACCTCACCCAACCAAGAACATAAAATTTCTGAATATATGGATGAAACTTTGTATTAAAGGACAATCTAGGATAAGATCAAAATGTTTTAGCTTGTGTAGTTAGAAGATTCCTAAAAGCCAAAGACTTATACTTGATAAGAACTACATTTATGAATTCCTTTGGAACTTTCTTATGCACATTCATTAACATCCCCAAAAACAAGAAATTCACTTAGAAAATGGGTTGTCTTAAATCACACACTGAAACAATAAAAAGAAGGCAGTTTCCAGTGGGGAGAATCAAATAGGTTGTCTTAAAAACACCCGACGGAAAACAAATGCTTGAACTAAATAAATTGTAGATGTTAAAATGAGAATAAGAATCCAAAGAAAATGCAAACTTTCAACAAATAAATAAAATTTCATTTTCTAATATTCGGTTTGATTAACGGGAAATTACCCTGAAATGCCTTGATTGAAGGTGGGAGGAACAGAGAGAGAGCTTCCCCAAGAGAATTTCTAAGTTTGTGAAAAAAAGGGGATTTTGAGTTAAACAGGATACTCAAAAACGACGTGTGTTGATGATAGACATTTAATGTAGTTTTGGGGAAGTTCATTCAGTTTTGAGGAATATGGTGAAAAATGAAGTTTTGAAAGTTTGGGGGTCAAATTAGAAATTATTATTTTTAATTAACGAAAGTTAACGGTCCAGTGACCAAAACAGAAACGGTTTCGAACATAAGTGACCAGAATAGTCTTTTTTGAATTCGGGTGACCAAAATAGAACAAACCCAAAACAAAAGTGACCACGAGTGAAGATTACCCATATTAAAATTATTATTGAAGTTTAATTATTATGCCATAAACAATTATATGTTGGTATTTACCGAAATTATCGAAATTTTAACCAATGCAAAACTTAAACTATTTGTCATTGATTTAAAACTTTGATCTACACACACATCTTTTTCCTTTATAAGTTTGGCAATGCAGGAAAAGACAGATTGTGTGGTCCAACTTGCAAATCATAGAATATTATTTCACTGAAAAACTTTGTTTAGAGTGCGAGATACACTACATAAATCAACCGCCAAAAAGGATTAATTACACTTTCCAATAATTACATGGGAATGTATGACACAGAAGTTGCCATTAATTGAGGCACAACAACATTCAACAAAGAAAGAATCATGAATGCCAACAGGCGCAAGCACGTCATGTGCAAAACCTAAGCGGCCGACCTGAGGATCAAAACACACCACGCATGCACTGCAAACTTAATTCACAGCTGTAGTACATAGAATACATCGCATCTGAGGATCACTAGCCTCGCCACCATTGTCATCTGCATCCTCCTCCTCCTCCTCATACTCGTATAGCCCCTCAGACGCGGTTCCACTCTCCTTTTTGCTTATGGTATTAGTTTCAGTGGAGTCCATCAAGCAAGTTGTGTGATAAGCATGACAGCAAAAGAACACCACAACTGATACATTTTGTATCGAGAAAGGATCAAAACACATGCAACATCTTCCATCTCCCCTAGTTTTAGATTTAACATCCATGTTTCTCACGTTAGGTGTTATAGTTTGAGAAGCTCTGTTTGCATCCCTCTTGGATCGGCCAACATCTTCTTCATTACTCAAGCAAACTGCTCGTTTCGCTTCATTGTAGTATTTAACCAACAGATTAACAGTATCAGCCTGTATATTTCACATGTCAGGTTCCTCGAATCGGAATTTCAAGTATTATAACAAATGCTAAGAGATAGAGTAGTAGTACCTTGAGTATATCATTGCACCCATGTCTAAGGGAAGTTTCAGTTCTGTAATCAGTAATAATTTTGACTAGACGATCCCTGAGCCTGAAAATAACATAGAAGATTAAGTTGGATAAAGTGGTTCAGCTTAGATCCCTGCAATTCTAAATTATGTGTCTGTTGGATTCTCCGTATGGAAGTCTTGGGGGCATAATTTAAGATCTAAGATCGAAGCTGTGAGCATGTGCGAATTTTTCTGATACATTATGATATTATAGATGCAAATTACATGGAAATAGAAAACTCTGCTCAACCGCAATTCGTAAATTTCCCTTGACAAAATGAGAATACTAACCGAGGTATCTCTAGGCCATTGGGCACCATATTTACAATATAGAGAGGATCCAGATTGCCAACAGTGTGTTCCAATAAGACACCCACCTGCAATCAGTGAGACTAGTAAGAAAAAGTTCGATACAAGAATCATCAGACAAGTCATGCATATTTCCACTCTGCATTTTATGTCATTACCATTTCAGGTTTGTTGAGGCATTGGTGAATTAGTTCTTCCCAAAGATCATCATCATGCTGCATGGTCACAAATTCTACAGCCTGTGGAGGATAAATACAATTTTATCTTTAGTACCACTACCAATCCTTAAAATTGCCAGAAACACAAAAGCAACAGCTGAAAGCAGCAGGAGCACCAATTGAAAATGACAAAAACGTACCTCTTCGATATCTCCTAATTCATTTATGATGACTGCCAGAGCCTGTTTCGAGTTTCCCATTCTTCCAAGAACGAATACTTGCTCCCTTAAAAGGTCTTTTCTGGCACAGATCTCGTATGCCTGAAGTTGAATTTCAGCAGTCATATTTTGGAAAAATATGATGCCATCATTATATAACTAATATTTAGACTGTCCAAACCTTCTCCAACATGTAATGTTGACTACTGCGAAGAAATGGAAGCAGCACCTTTGGATCATACTCAACGTAAAGTTCTACCTATCACAGCAAGAAAAAGGGCAATACATAATCAGAAATGCAATTAACATAACAAGCATCTTGCCAGGAAACAAGACTCAGTGCACAGCCATAAGCATTGAGGACTAGACAAGAGCATGCTCACAGACAATAATAATTAACATGTTAACAAGGCATCAAATGCAGCATTAAAATAACAAGAAACGTGAACCAACAGGAATTTTTCCAAGGTTGTTAATACCATATTGGACAGGTGATTCGTTTTCCTAAAAAGAATGGTACAAATCGGTACCAGTTGTCTAAGTATATTGTTTTTGGAGTTCTCAATGTAGTATACAATGTCAGGAAATATGCACATAAATTAGAGATTATTTGTATAACTAGACAGGATCCTGTAGATCCTTGTTAGTGATTACAATCCCTAACTTTAAGGGATTTTAGTTTACCACTTTACCTAGAATAGTCTCTTTCCTAACTTAATAGTTACCTAAGTTAAGGATATAAGCTATATATAAAGATGTAAGCTGTTGTATAGAAATTAAGAGAGTTTTTCTACAGTAAATCACTCTATTTTGACATACAACTACCTATATAAATACCTAGATGACTAGATCTATATAGAATATCAATAATAGTAAAAAAAAAAAATTAAGATTGACATCATTTATAGATCCAAATTCCTTCAAACAACAATTAAATAAATTCACTACATACCATATAAACAGCAAGTTACATCAAACAAACACATCACACCCAAGCTAACAAAACTAGTTAAAGCAAAAAAAAAGATAATTTTGGAACCCAAATAAACTGTTTAAAGTACAGCTGACATGGCTGTCTTATGTAGTCAAACTATGTTCGACTAATTTTAGAACCTACTGCCATTTTGTTAACAGGAAAAAGAATTTGGCCACTGCAGAAATGTATGAAATCTAGAAAAGTAACAGACGTAAAAAAAAATTGAGAATTTCAAAGCAACTGATGCCATCAATATTTACATAAAAGATATTAAAACACTAATGTAGTTGCCTAATTCATACCTGCATATCATGAAATTCCTTGCCAGCATGTGGGTTTACTTCAAACAAAGAATGCAGATATAAATGCAAGAAATATCTTGAATCACACTTATTTCTAGTATTTAGAAGCTGCGAAACAACTTCAGATGGTGTAATTAAGTCCCTATTTTGGATCAACAAATTAGCTGCTTGTTTACAATCTACAATCATCAACTGGACAACCTGCACCATGCACATAGTATTTTTGGCATTAAAATTGCTTATTAATAAAGGAAATAAACGAGTTTTTCCTTTTTAATTACTTTTTGCTCTTCTTTACCCCAATAGTTTTATTGAATAGAAAGAGTTAATCTTTTGCCACTGTAATTTTGGTTGAATTTCCAAATGCATCTACCATAAATAAGTATCAACCTAAGCAGTGAGATTTGTAAAGAATCAGTTTCATAATTTACAAGACTGGCCTCATATGAAGAGGAATTGACATTCTCGACAAAAAGAATATTTTTGAGAAAGCAAAGTAGCTCAAAATTTTCATATGCTCTTCCATTAACATACCTTTTCGCGAATAGAATCTTGTAAGTTGTGTCGTTCAATGAAGTCAAATATATCTGGTTTCATGAGCTGAGATCGCAGACAAGTATGTACATTAAGAAAGAAGCAATGAAATATCCAACTAGAAAATGGATGAAAACCTAGTTTCCATGAGCAATTTGCATCAGACATAATTTTAAGGTTGACAAATATATTTGTCAATGCACAAATTTACATTAAAATACTGACATCAGCATACAGTGAAAAAGCTTTCTCATACTGCCCATTGGTAACATACAACTCTGCAAGTGCCTATCAAGAAAAAAGGATAGGGTCATTCAACATGTAGCATCAACAGATTCAATTCACATCAGACAATTAGAAACAGCCTCATAAACCTCTTTAAGGGCATCAGTCATCGATGAAGTATTTATCTGGGGCTCAATTGCAGAAATAACAGGCAACGCAGAATAAATGACACGTGGCCAAGATTTGACAGTTGACACAAGATCCTTATGAAATGATGGATTTGTTGCCAGAGCCACAAGAGCAACCTGCAGCATATCAAACAAGTGGTTTTCATAGCAAGTTTGACGCGTTAAAAACTATAATAGAAGACTACATGAACATATGCACAAGTTTCTGTCTTGACAAACCTCATAAGCAGTATCACGCAGCCTTGGGTTTTCTGTTGGCATATATGGAACCAATACAGGAAGTTGACGGAGATGAGCAAAATGGAATACCCATCTGTCAGCGCAATTGCAAATGATTAACAAGAAATGTATGGAAAGAGTTGCGTAAAATGATTTTCAGTACCTCTCCCAAGCTGTAGCAGATCCCTGCAAGAATTTGGGACACAAGGATGCAGCCTCAGCATATTTCCTTTCCACAATCAAATGATCAAGGTATCTAGATCCCACCTACACATAAGGTGAACAAAAATGAAGAAAGCAACGACTAACTTTAGAAAATACATGCACAAAGGAATGGGCATTATTTAAGGAAACAAATGAAATTGGAAATAACATATATCAGTTTCACCATACATCAAAACTAAAATACATTAGCTTGCAGCCAGAATCTTTCATGATAATGCAAAGATTAGATATTAAGCCAGTGGATTTATATGGTAAGCGATATCAAGTCATTAAATGGAAGAAAAATACCTCATCAAGGAGTTCACTTCGTCCCTGCCCAGCCTCAACTGCAGCTAAAGCTTTTTCATGACATCCGTGTTGAAGAAGCCATGCAATGTGATCCTCAGCATCCCTAAAGTGTCAAAATTGTAAAGGTACTGGCCATTACTATAAGACGTACCACAAAATATTGGCCATTATTTTAATACCCTATGCACAAATCCAAAGATTATTATAAGAGGTCAAAGTCCATATTAGGATAATCTTGACATCAAAATTCAAACAAAACTCATCATGTCCAGCAAAATACACCAAATAATATCCACTTAATGGTAACTTACAGCACTTATTTGCTATATAAACCTTTTGCATAGTCCTAAAAGAATGCACAACATGATTGTTCATCTGAAGAAAATTTAGAAGCACTTTTTTATCATTATAACTGCTTTCCCAGGTTTGCTCTTTAATAGTACTAAAGATACCTCAGATCATGCCCAATGGAAGCTATACAGTTTGCTATCAGCTTAAAGGGTAATGATAGATAAACAGATGTACTTGTACCCCCAAGACAAAAATTTAAGGGGGAGGGGGGGGGGGGGGGGGGGGTGAATCAGGCAGGAGAGTTATTCAGAAAATCCAACTTCCTTTAGGGCAAATAAGCAACCAGCATCAAATTGATACTCTGCTACATTTCACAAAAATTGAGTATATAATATATATTACTGCATAGTACTACAGAATCCACAATCCTTTTCCTATTTTGATTTTTTTTGATGAAAAACAAGCTTAATCTTTGAGAAGCAAGAAAAATAGAAAGAATCGGAAGTAACCTAGGTTTTGCTATGATAACATCCTTTGGCGATACAATATAGTATATTGGTTCATAACCAGCAGCCCACTGTCCACCGGCATAACTGCTGCCTACATTCATATGAGAAGAGCACTATAACTATTGACTGAAATTCTGCCTAATAACCCATAGCTTCAAAAACCGAGATATCAACCTGAGAAGGGAGCATGGGCCAAGGAATAGTCCTTTGCTTTGTAGTGCTCAAAGCCATGTACAGGTAGGGCATCAGTTGCCAATTCATCATTATTCCAAGACACTATGCGTACCTCTGGTCTCTGTGCATTTCCCTGCTACAGTAGATTATGCATGGGCAATGAGAATTATAACAACAGCCAGTATCTCAAACTCTTGAAAAAACAACACTAGCTAATCCATTTGATACTATAATCCACCCCACCAACTATTAAAACTCAGGATCAGTAGAATGTATAGAGAAGCACGGGCAACATATTGCAAAAGAATTCTACATTAAATTTCTTCATACAAGCACAGCCTAAAAGTTCAAAGCAGAGCAACAATGTAGAGTACTTACAGCAAGTGCAACCACTGCCGTGGCTTCTGTCAAGCATAGCATCACACCACCCAAATAAATTGACAAATTTGTAGGAAAGGGAACAGATAATGCACTAAAGATTGCACATAAAGCCTCAAAATCGGGGGTGTACACCAGGACAACAAACTTAGCTTTTTCAGTACTGTAAAGGATGCATACCTGTCTTGATGGTATCGTGCTACTAAATTCCTTCTCCCCATCTTCTTCACCAGAAATATAGGCCAGAACAACCAAAGCATCACCAAAAGGAGCAATTCCTGATATGTAATAGCTAGTCTGAAATGATGCCACAATATCTACTTGGTTCGTGTTAGAACTTCTAACATGCTTATAAGTTCCATTGGCTCCCTTGTTCAGATTTGTTCTTATTGCTGCAATCTTCACATGAGTTCCCCAGCCAATCACCAATAAGGTATCATCCTGAATAGGTTCAGACAACGAGCAATGGTATAAATGATTGAAGAACCTATGTTCACAAAGACTAGGGCCTAGGATAAGTGAAAACTTCAGAAAAATGAATGATAACATATAACATTGCAGCTGTTTAGAGTTTAGACAACATAAGAGAGTTTTGAACAACTTCAGACGTTTTCCATATTAATCTTTTGACTAACCTGCCAAACTAAATGTGGGAGCAGGATTTCAGGATGAGGACTCCCTCTTGGTCTTTCTATAAATGTAATCCGCTGATCATTTGCAGCATCATAAACTTTTATTCCCATATCATTAGCCCAAGCAACGAGACTCGTTCTCCATTTCACTGCATGGATTGGACCTTCACCTGAGTGCAAAACCTAAAAACAAATTAAAATACACAATATTCAGAATTCATAAAAGTCTCAATTTTCAAATAAATTGAAGTTGATCAAGATCACGAACCTGATCCTTATAGCCAAACCACTTTTTGGTATTAAAATTTAAGTGACCAGCTAAGCCACCAGTTACAAATCTCCTAGATGACTTTCTTGCATAATCAGGATCAAGTGCAACGGCCTTCAAAGGACGATGATACTCAAATTTCAATTTCTCGTCAGTGAAAAGACTATTTAGTACAACAGAGCCATCATCAGAACAGCTTCCGATATATTCACCTTCTATATCAAAGCTAAGGTCATTCACTGCAGCTGAATGAGCAGCAAATTCCTTAACCTAAAAACAACCAAATAAAAATCTTATGCATAACAAAATGTAATTCAATAACAACGCAGAAAACATTAACTTATGGAAATTTATTTACTTATTGAAAATTTGAATAACAGGGAAATGTACTGAAATGTGAAATATCAAAATAAAATGAGAAATTAAGACTCGAAATGAAATACAAGATCAGAAGAGGTGAAATGAAAGAAAATTTCACCTGATTTCCCAAAAAGTCGAGGATATGAACGGTTCCGTCGTACGTTCCGAGAGCAATCATGCGATCGGCAACGGCGATACACGAGGCGGAATCACCGGAAAGCAAGGAAGGGATGCTACCTCCCATTCTTTGATACTTAAGCCTCGGCTCGTCTTCGTCGTCCTCTTCTTCTTCTTCTTCTTCTTCATCGTCTACGTCCTCGCCTTCTTCTCTCTCGTCGTCTCCTTCGACGCCGTTTTCCGATGGGAACGGAGGCATTTGCATTTTTCTTGGAATTGGGAAAGGAAAAAAAAGGGAGAAGATTTGAGTCGTCGAGTTTGATATGGTTTTGTTTAGTTAATAAACGGTTGATCTGAATTATTTATTTGCAGGATCGGCGACGAAGTCACATCCGTCATTTTACTGTATTTTCTTCTCTCTTTCTGTTTGGGGTTTTCTATACATAAGGACCTTTGTTTAATTTAAAGGAATGTTTGTACCAAAAAGAAAATTAAGGGCTATTTAAGTACATCTCCGAGCGGTTAATTTTGAGTTGAAAATTTCAAATTTATTGAATGAAAGTATAGTTTTTAAAAGGCTTAATCATCCGTTATATATAGTTACTACATAATGTTTTAAAAATTTTAATTTTATACACCTAATTTATCATCATTAACAGATTAATCTATTTTCTGTGCAGAAATTAAAAATTTATTTTTTATATTCAAATTATAAAAATAATAAATATTGATTTTTAAAAATTATAAAAAAATCAGACCAATTGATGATTAAACATGTGGCGCAATGTTTTTATTATGTTAAAATTATAAAATTCAATATTTTTTACTTCTTCTTTCTATTTTCGTGCAATTTGTAAAACTCATGTGAAGGCATTTCGTACAATTTATGCCCATTGGGTACCCTGCACTCTGCAACCTGCTTCAAGACTCCAGATATTCCAAAAGTTTCGCCATTGGTTGGTTTGCCCGTTATTTTCATATACAACAAACCAAGAAACAGTTGATTTTACATGTTTATAGGGTCAGTGTTCGATTAAGCCCATCGATCTTGTGATTTTTTGTGTCTGATTTCTCCCTTTGCCTGGTTTGATTAAAAATTATAACGAAAACAGACACGATGGTAATTAAAGCAACAGATGAATGGTCGCCTAAAGGTTGAAGAAGATAAGCCTGTAAATAGTTTTGAAGAATTTTTAAAATAAAGGAAATATACAAGATTGGAGAAAAGTAATTTGAGATTTTTTTAATTAATATTACCACGTTTCAATAATGGATTGATCCGAATATTGTTATAATTTGTTAATTACTTCTTTTTATAATTTTAAAGATTAAGGGCCAAATTGGAAAATGAATAAAATGTAGATGACTAAACTTGCTATTGTAAATGGATAATTTCGTTTTGAAATAAAAAATAATGATCAAATTAAATTTATTTTTAATTAATATTATGCCACATGTTAATTATTGGTTGGTTTGAATATTATTAATAATTTTTTTTAAAAATAAATATTTAATTTTTAAATTCTAAGGGTGAAATTAAAAAAACCAATAAAACATCAAGGAATAGTCGTGTAATTATACTTTAAATAAATAGAGTTTTTTTATTTTTGAAAATAAATGTCATGTGTCAATTTCTAACTAGGTGAAGGAATCCACGTTAGATTTTGGAGAGGGGTAAACTTGTTCACGACAAAAAAAATCGTGGATGAAATTGAAAATTTTATAACATTATATATGACATTGAAGAACAGGGTAAAATTCATATATCAACATGGTAATTATTTATATAGAAATAGTGTACCAACGAGGTTATAGTTCATGTACTATTAATAACGGGGTAATTAAGCCTTTTAAAAATATAATAGGGATATTGTCTACAAATTTTGAATATTGGTAAAATACAGGCCCGGCTAAGAGCAGGAGCACCTTGAGCGCCTGCTCAGGGCCCCCACTCTCATGGGGCTCATAAAACGGGTAGAAATTTATAAGCGTTTGCCATTGATTTTACATACAATTTTTACACAAAATTAGCCCCAGTTTGTTATTTGTTGTTGCCAACTTTCAATTATTTTACTTATTTTTCCATTGATAGTAAACAATTGAAATTTTTTTAAAGATATTATATTGAAAACAAACCAAACCTCCAAATAAAAATAACAAAAACAATAGAAAAATAGACATTTATTCTAGACAGATTGATTATAAAAACAGAAAATAAGTGTCTGAAACAATTGTTTTCTATTTTTTTAACTTAAAAAAAATTATAACATGAAGCAATTACTTTAACCAAACTGTATTATATTGAAAATGGAAAATAATTAATTTAAATTGCTTTAAAAAATAAATAAACAGTAATATAATTAAATATTGACCTTAAAAAATTAAATTCCAAGAGATCTAATTTCTATTTAATCTTTATTAACTAAACATTCAAAAAATATTAAGAGTAGTTGAATTAAAAATAATATATCTACACTAGACTTATTAAAGAAGAAAAGGAAAAATTATTTTCAAGTTGCTGTTGCGTGGTATGTTTGTTGTGAACCAACACCTCACTTTATCGATCTTCCGAAGAACCATATTAGTCTCTTTTAATATCTGAAATTATTTGGCTCAAAATCATGTTGTGTTGCTTCTATTCTTGCCTTTTTAATTAACTTTTTAGTTTTTTTATCGCACTTTTAGTTTTTACCAACATTTTTAATTATCTAACAATTAAAATAATGTGTTAAAAGAGTTTAATCATGTTTCTTTAATTAAATGATGAAATTTTAAACTAATAGTTTAAATAGATAAAATGTATTTTCGCTCTATAGGGGCCTAATTTTGAGTTTTCGCTCAGGGCCTCGAAAATATTCGAGACGGCTCTGGTAAAATACATGCTTTTAATCATGATTGATCTTAGGTAATTTTTGAATCATAAAATAGTTACATTTTTATAAGGTGAAAGGGTTGTTCGAATTTGATAACAACTAGAACTAAAATGATTTTTTCTAGTGTATCATAACATTATTTATTTAAAATGAATATAAAAGGTAAAAACAAATTCTAATATTAAATTTTTATTATATCCCTCCATCATCGTCTCTATTTTTAATATTAGTTTATAGTTTTATAAGAAAATATTGGATTTCTATGGTCAAGTGAACTAAGAATTGACTTAAAAATCACTAATTAAAATGTCCTTTGATATATTAAAAAAAATATTGAATTTTTACAAGTGAACTTGAATATATATACTTACTTATTACATTTCCCCCCTTTCATCCACTTTTACAAGCGTAGCATACGATATGGTAAATAATAAATGTGTTTGAACAAGAACCCATTCGGATGAATTACTTATTTTTCTTCATTCTAATAAAAAAAAAAACAAAATTTTACTTAAACTTGAATGGTAAATCTATGTAAGAATTTTGGTTTTCAATACGCAAAATTCAAAAACATATACAAGTTTTCAAGGACTTTCGGATTTGATTTATGATCAAATTTTACGTATAATTTTTCACATAAATAAAAATTTTATACAATCTCGTAAATATGCAGACGAGAATCACGACAATATAAAATTTCACGTGTTTTTGAACATCACAGTAACATTTTCCTATGATGTTCGAGTTCTAATAATATTAGTTTAAAGGTTTGAATTTAATTTTTTATTAATATGATATACAATATCATTACACACAACACCCTTTAATAAAATTTCATGTTTTTTTTTTAAATTACATTAACATTCCCTAGTATTATTAATGCAGCTAATGTTGTATATTAATTAAAGACAGTGTGGCGTGACATTTTAATTGGACAAAAGCATAGAGACATGGGAATACAAATTGGGCAAAAGCACGGAGACATGATCAATAAACTCCATTGCTACGGAAAGTTCAAAGAAAATGCCCCCCACTCTAATGTCTTGGCCTTTACCCACTGGCTACATGTATGATGTATCATTCTACTTCATTTGTTGCCACGTCTTATTTCTCTAATCTTCTCACTTTGCAACAATTTGTTTTAGAGTTTTTTTTTAGGAAAAACTTTGATACAAAGACTATAAACTTTAGTTTATACAATACTTTTAATTTTAAGGATTTAATTTATGATTTTAAATTTAAGGTTTAAGTTTTAGAGTTTAGAATTTATGATATATAGTTTAATTTTTTAATTTAAAGAGATTTGAGTTTTATAAGGTAAATATGCAGACTTGTGTAAAATAAA
Organism: Hibiscus tridactylites; assembly: GCA_958450335.1. Lineage (NCBI taxonomy): Eukaryota > Viridiplantae > Streptophyta > Magnoliopsida > Malvales > Malvaceae > Hibiscus > Hibiscus tridactylites. The sequence goes on along the minus strand of OY288289.1, from coordinate 41,385,369 downwards.
TTTTATACGCAGTGTATTAAAATTTTACCTTTTTAAATAGACACCTATTGTAATTATATTCATTGAATTTGAAGCCTTTTTTATTGCTTTATGGATTTTATAATAGTAAGGTTTATTTACTTTTAATAGTGTTGAGGGTTTAATTTTTTAGTGTTAGAAGAATTTGAGTTTTATAGGGCAAATATGCAGGATTGTGTAAAATAAATTTTATATGTTAGTGTATCAAAATTTTACCTTTTTTAAATAGACACCTATTGTAATTATATTCATTTAATTTGAAGCCTTTTTATTGTTTTATGGATTTTATAATAGTAAGGCTTATTTACTTGAGATCATTTAACAAAAATAGTATTTTAAAATATTCGAATAAGTTCTAACCTAAAATACGAAAGTGTTGTAAATGTTAAACTCAGAGAGGTTAATTATACTAGACATTCTTAAACTATGTGGAAATTTTAATTTTGCTTTTTATAATTATTGATATTTAATTTATTAGTTAATTAATTCAAACTAAGTATTATAGAGTTAGTATGAGACAATATTCCAATAATTCCCTTTTTAGTATTCTAATGGTCAACTTTGGTGTTAAATGTTAGACTTAGATTTGACCTTATTCTCTTCTTTAACATGTATGGATCGATAGTTATTTTTTTTAAAATGTTAGATTCAAGTTGACATTTAATGTAAAAAAATGATAATTAGATTAACAAAATGGCGTAATTGAAATAATACTTTAATTTGAAGATTCAATTAAAATGTTTGTAATTGTTAATATCACGATTCAAACCGATATTTTAAAATTATGTCCTCTTCCGAAATCACAAAAACCTCTCAATTAACTAAGAAACTTCACCGGCCTGATGAGGTCCCGCCGGGCGCCTCCCCCCCCCCCCCCCCCAGCCACTTGGATCGATGGTAACCATAGATTGCGACTCGTCCATCCCAACCCAATCTCGTATAAGGACAAAGTTACCGACTCCCCTCATGCGTCTAGTGATGAAGATTTATGCTCGATGTATGATGATAATATTGAACTCCTTGAGGAGGACGTTTGTGTAAGTGTGATCGATGGTATTCCGACGATTGATTTCTCAAATCATGTGCATAATCTTGCACTCAAAAGCATGGATCTCACCTTGGTTGTTGTTGTCACTGAATTTTTACCTAAATTTATCATTTTCATTTTTTAAATTGTTGTTTTTTATATTATTTCTTTATTCTTTTGTATATTATTATTATTATTATTATTATTATTATTATTAATTTTATTATTAAAACTAAAAAAGAATTCATTTTAGTTTAAATAGGAGTCCATTTAATCTAATAAATAATCCATTAAATAAGAATGAACCTACATACAATAATAGCCCAAATTGGCCCAAAATAAAATTCAAATTAATCCTTTTCTTCTCTTATATAGAGTATTCAACCTCATCCGTCAGATCTAGGGTAGAGTAATGAAGGGTTTAGATCAAATCATTAGAAAAAAGGGGAGAGAGTAGCCACCCCCACCGTCACACCATTTAATCTAATAAATAGTCCATTAAATAAGAATGAACCTACATACAATAATAGCCCAAATTGGCCCAAAATAAAATTCAAATTAATCCTTTTCTTCTCTTATATAGAGCATTCAACCTCAATCGTCATACCTAGGGTTGAATAATGAAGGATTTAGATCGAATCATTAGAAAAAGGGGGAGAGGGTAGCCACCCCCGCCATCACGCGCCTGTCACGTGCAGTCCACGCGCACGGGTTGACTTTCCCCCACCCGATCGACGCCTCTGTTCACGTCGGTAGCCACGACGATTGGCCGTTCTGAGGCTAGAGAGGAGTGCCGAAGATCGCCCAGCCCACGTCAAGTTCGTCCCGCACCGCCGCCGGTCACATGCAAAACAAGGAGAAAAGGGGTCAAACCCTAGCTTGAATTTGGGGAGAAATTCATTCCCGAATTTAAGCCATTTCAATCTGTAATTTTGAAAAACAAGCAAGATTCAAGTTGTTTGTCTGCTTTTCGCTATTGTTTAGGGATTAAAAAACAAATTTGAGGGTGTAAATCTGGGTTTTTAGAAACTATTTAAACCCCCATCCCTCATTATTCAAGATTCAAGAATCATCCGAATGGCATTCGAATTTGATTCAAAGAAAAAAATACTTATAAAAGCTTGTAATTCCTCAGTAGAAGTTTGAAGAAAGTGAATACAAATTCCAGTGAGCTTTCTTGAAGAATCGAATCAAGTCTTTGTTCATACTTTGGTATGGTGTTTTTTTTTCTTTTAATCTTTTGTCTTAAATATGTTGTTTAATTTGATGTTTAAATTGCATTTAATTGTTGAAAGTAGACGCTTATAGTTTTAATTTTTTATTCAAATTATAATTAATTTTTGGGCCCTTTTTGAAATGATTTTCAAAAAAATAAAAATAAAAGCCCTTCATCCTTTTTGCCCTTGAAGAACACGAAGAACAAATAAAAAGTGTTTAAAAGAAATGGATGTGTTTTATACCCAATACTTTTGGGCTTATTACCTTTAGTAAAATCTTCCATTTTCACGCATCTTTCACTCAGAAAATTTAACTTTAAATTTTTGTAAATTAGCCACTCCCTTTTATGAAACAAAACCTTGACTTTTGTTTTCTTTAAACTTTGGCCATCAATTTTTTTCCTTATTTCAAAAAAAAAAAAACTTTTGTAAAAAGTGAATAATAAAGAACTTATAAATATTAAAAAAAATAAAAAATGAATCCAACTTTTTTAAAAAGGACTTTTTTTTAAAAAAACAACAACCTTCAAAATTTTAAAAAGTAATATATAATAATATGGGTGAAATAAATTTAAAATTTAATTCGTCTTGTTTATTTCTTGCTTTTCTTTTGTTTAGTTTAGGTGGCCTAAGGTTAGGATCTAAAAACCTTAGTTAGAACTTTTTCTTTGAATAAAATGTTTTTAAACAAAAAATAAAATAAAATAAAATACACTTAAATAAACTTTAACCCAAAAAATAAGTAAAATACTTAGACTATTTAGGCTAATAAACATTGAACTTAGAATAAATAAAATTTTTTCAACACATTTAATCTTCTTTGATAGCTTGATTAAAAAAAGTGAAATTAACAAATGTGGTATTGTTGAGTTGATCGAACACTTGCAAATGGCCAAGAGGGGGGGGGGGGTGAATTGACAATTAAAATTTTGTTGAAGAGAAAGATTGAAAATAAAAATGACACAAGGGGTTATAGTGGTTTAAATTCTCCAAATGAACTCTACATCAACTACCTTAGTTCCCACTAAGGATTTTCAAACAATTTACTACTTGAATTCGTCCCCTTTTCTTGGATGAGGAGGAAACCTTACAATTTCGATTAAGCTTTCTACCCAAAGCTTAATCCACTCAAATTACAAAGAAAGAATTTGGTAAACTCAAATGTTTCCTCTCAAAGGATAATTGTCTACCCAATTACAATTTCAACAACCCCAAACTCACAATACAATTTGACAATTGAAAGACAATAGAGTTGGGTACAAGAATATGACTTTGAATAGCTCAAGGGTTTGGATTTTTGCTTTGATGATGCTTGAATGTTGAATAGTTGTTGCTGACCTTCAAAGAGCTTCATTTTATACCCCCTCTATTAATTCTAGCCGTTTGGGTGGTTGGGAACATAAATGGAGCCGTTGGAACCCTCTCTTACCACCATAAATGCACTTCTGCAGCTATGCGTATCGATACGCGGGGAGCCGTATCGATACCTGTCTCAGAAAAGAAAGAGCCGTTGTGTGCAATAAATAAAGGGTATCGATACGCGCGTAAGCGTATCGATACGAGGTATCGAAACGGGGGTTTGCTGTATCGATACCTTTTTCTCAACTTAGCTCACTGTCGATTTCTGTATCGGTACGAGGGTTTAGCGTATCGATATGGGTCAACGACCATTTAAAATTTGGTTACCAACCAACTGACACCAATGGTCAAAATATTTAAACCGACTTGTATTTAAAAATTTATTAAGGCCGTATCGATACAAGGGTTTGATGTATCGGTATGCCATTCAAACTCTTTAGACTTTTGCAAAGGGGCGTATCGATACGAGGGTTTGCCGTATCGATACGTGTTCCTCCAGTAGCCAACTTTGGTAAAAAGGTATCGATACGTTTGGAAGTGTATCGGTACACCTGGACGTTTTTCAATAGTTTGACCTTGGAACACTTAGAAAATATTTTGAGTTTGAGTTTTTCAAATCAGTTTTAAAGAGTTGGTGATTTAAAACTTATTAAGGGACTTATAAAACAATTTTAAGTTTTTCAAATTGATCCTTAAAGATTTAATTATATCAAAATCAAACATAGGTTTTACAATCTCCCCTTTTTGATATAACAAAACTAAAACTTAAAATTTTTGACACTTTGAAAAACTTTACAAAGTTAACTCCCCCTTAATATAAGCTTGGTAACTTTTGAGTTAAAATCAAAATTTTTGGAGTGTTGTGAGCTAGTTTCTCTCCCCTTTTTGTTAGATAAAAAATATTGAGACAATAGATAAGTGCATAAAACATAGGAAAAGGTATAGTTAAGAAACATTAATATTATTGATCATAGCATCAAACTTAAAAATCCAAACAAAAACAGAAAATCAAAGCATAAGTTTAATAATAAACTTAGTCCTAAGAACATAAATCAAAGATGCATAAAATAGAAAATCCTAAATGAGATGCATGAGATGCAAGAAGAAACGTCTATGCATCATCTTCATTGTCTTCATCATCTTCATCATCAATTCCCATTGGATCATTGTCCCTCATACTATTGCGCCACTCATCATGGAAAGCGGAGATGGAAATATTCAAAGAATTATGACCGCTTTCAAGGGATGTGAGGCGATTCTCCATGCTCGTCATCCTTGTATCAAAAGATGTTTCAAGGGAGGTAAGACGATTGCCCATGTCCGTGCGCAACCCGATAAATTGCTCATTGAGGTAAGTCATGAGAGCATCCATGGAGGGTTGTGGAGCTTGAGGAGCTTGATCTCCTTGAGGTTCTTCAAATACAGCAGCGACCTCGGGTGGTAGCTCGGCAAGACGAATCCAATTGCCATTAAAATAATGGAATTTTCCCCGTGCAAGAGATCGCTCATCAATGGGATCGGTAAGGGGAGTTGGGAACTCAAAAGAGCAATCAATATCCTTTTTCATAAAGAAATAACTCAAAGCCGTACCATATGTAAAGGAGGTGACGAGAGAGGTTTGACGATGTTGCACATGATAGACGATTTCCCCGAACATAATTCGAGCAAGATTTGGGCGTTTTCGCTCACGGAAGCAACGGATCCAAAAATCATCTACTTGGCGGATGGTAGAATATTTTCCTCCAAAGGGACGAAACCACCGAGACACCATCAAATGTAGGATCCGGTCATGAGCATTTAGGGCGGTCACGGAGCCACTAAGAACATGCCCCAAAGCATCCTCATCATCAATGCCTTCATCCTCTAATTTAAAGACTTAACAAATAGATTTGACATCAAGAATGAATTTCTTTCCCATGAGATAGGAGCTAATGGCGACAACTTCCTCATTGCGAGAAACACATTTGGCATTAGTGTAGAAAATCAAAACCAAAAGACGATAATAAAAACCGGGAATAGATAGGAAATCCATGAAGTTCCAACGACGAAGCAAAGGAAGATATTCAAATTTAAAGCGCTCCGAGTCGAGAAAAGGAATGGATATTACCCTTTCCGCACGAATCTTGTAATTCTCGAATTGACGAAAATATGCTAGACCCATGGGACCTTCAAAGGATTGTTCATAGATGGTAGTGTAGTTCGGACGTGCAATCGCTCCAAGAGTGGATGATTCACCGGTTAGAGAAACCCTTGTACGCTTCCTCGATTCCTTTGGTGCCACGATCTAAAAGAGAAATCATGCATAAAGATTTCTTCAATTTTGGGTAAGAACCAAGGTAAAAAAAATTGAAAATAAAATAAAGATTTGAAGAAAAGTTTTGAAGAACAAAATTTTTGATAAAAAGATGAAACAAAATAAAACAAAAAAATTGAAAAAGAAAAAGAGAATTTTTTTTACCTTGATATAAACTTGAGAGATTGAAGAAAATTCTAGCACAATTGTGATGAGAGAGAGCTTAAAGCTTTGCTTGATTGAGAAACTCTTTTAGATTTTGAGTTGTGGTGTGAAAATATGATGGAGGAAGAGCCCTTTTATAGGCAAAACAGCTAGGGTTTTTAGGTTTTGAAGAATTTTAATTTTGGTAAAAGTTGAACACTTTAAATGCCAAATTAAAAGCTGTCTGCACAATCGAGTATCGATACGCCTGAGGGTGTATCGATACGGGGGTAGAAACGTCATTTCCTTAAAAATACCCGTTGGAGAATCGTATCAAAATGGATGAGGCCCGTATCGAAATGATTAGAAGCTCGTATCGATACAAGTTTAATCATATCGATACCTGTTTAAGCAAAATGAATTCTGGGAATTTGAATGAAGAACACGTATCGATACGCGTAGATCCGTATCGATACCCTATGCCCAAAAATGCATGTTTAGTTCTAAGAACAACCATAGGCTCGAATTTAACATCTCCTAAGATTATGCAAATGATGAATGAACAGTTCTAAGCATATTTTAATAGAAGCATACTCCCCTTCACTATGGGCATGGATATTTTCACGAGTTACAACACATAAACATGCAATTTCACAAAATCAAGCATTTTTAAGCACAAAGAGGTCCTAAAAGGTCAAGATAGGCTAGCTAGACCTAACTCTCTCCTAAGGGACCAAAAATGCTCTTTATCTAAAGGTTTTGTAAATATATCCGCTAATTGGTTCAAGGTATCAACATATTCAATAACAACATCATTTTTCAAAACATGATCTCTAATAAAATGATGTCGAATTTCTATGTGTTTAGTTCTAGAGTGTTGGATGAGATTCTTAGTAAGACAAATGGCACTTGTGTTGTCACACTTAAGGGGTATGGTTTCTACTTCAACACCATAATCTAAGATTTGTTTCTTCATCCAAAGGACTTGAGCACAACAACTCCCTAAGGATATGTACTCCGCTTCGGTGGTAGATAAGGATACGCTATTTTGTTTCTTAGAGAACCAAAATACGAGCATACTACCTAAGAATTGACATGTCCCGGAAGTGCTTTTCCTATCTATCTTACATCCCCCATAATCCGCATCCGAATAAGCATGAAGGCTAAAGGAAGAATCTTTAGGATACCAAAGGCCTAAAGTAAGTGTGTCTCTAAGGTATCTAAAAATTCTCTTAATGGAAACTAAGTGTGATTCTCTAGGACTAGCTTGAAACCTAACACACAAGCAAACACTAAACATGATATCTAGTCTACTTGCGGTAAGGTAAAGCAAAGAACCTATCATGGATCTATAAAGCTTAGAATCAACACACTTACCTCCTTCATCTTTGTCAAGCTTTATGGAAGAACTCATAGGAGTGGCTTGAGGCTTTGTATTCTCCAACCCAAACTTTTTGAGCATATCATTCACGTACTTAGCTTGATTTATGAAGGTTCCATCCTTCCTTTGTTTGATTTGGAGTCCCAAAAAGAATGAGAGCTCCCCCATCATGCTCATCTCGAACTCACCTTGCATTAGCTTAGAAAATTCTTTACAATAACACTCATTAGTAGAACCAAAAATGATATCATCAACATAAATTTGAACTACTAAGATGTCATTGTTATATCTTTTTATGAAGAGTGTTGTATCCACCTTTCCTTTTTCAAAACCCTTTTCAATTAAGAAATTTGAAAGTCTCTCATACCAAGCTCTTGGAGCTTGTTTTAAACCATATAGAGCTTTTGTTAGTTTAAACACATGGTTTGGAAATTTTGAATCCTCGAAACCTGGTGGTTGTTCAACATACACCTCTTCATTTATAAAACCATTTGAAAAGGAATTTTTCACATCCATTTGAAAAAGCTTGAAATTATGGTAACATGCAAATGCAAGCAACATCCTAATAGCTTCCATTCTAGCTATGGGTGCATAAGTCTCATAAAAATCAATTCCCTCTTCTTGTGTATAGCCTTGAGCAACAAGCCTAGCCTTGTTTCTCACTATATTATCACTTTCATCTAATTTATTCCTAAAAACCCATTTTGTTCCTATAGTAGATTGATCATTAGGCCTTTCAACTAATGTCCAAACTTTACTCCTCTCAAATTGATTTAATTCCTCTTGCATGGCCAAAATTCAAAAATCATCTTTTAAAGCTTCTTTAATATTCTTAGGCTCAATGAATGAAAGAAATGCAACATGATTCATTAATTTGAGAGAGGATCTAGTAGTTACCCCCTTGGATGGATCACCCAAGATTTCACCACCTTTGACATAGTTTAACTCCCTTGGGTAAGACACCTCCCTTTCCTCAAGATCCAAGTCCTTCAAGGCTTCAAGAGGTGGATCTTGTAAATCCTCATCTTTGGTTGGAATCTCATCCACCTTTGACGTTTGTCCTCCATCAATGGCATTAATGATTCCTACATCATCATCATCACAAGATTCCTTCCTCGGAAGGAGGTTATCATCGAAAACAACATGTATTGACTCTTCAACAACTAGAGTTCTTTTATTAAATACACGATAGGCTTTAGAGTTTAAAGAGTACCCTAAGAAAATAGCTTCATCACTTTTAGCATCAAATTTACCTAAGTTTTCTTTACCACTATTCAAAACAAAACACTTGCAACCAAAAGGATGAAAATAGCTAATGTTAGGCTTCTTAGATTTTAAAATCTCATAAGGTGTTTTCTTCAAAATTGGCCTAATCATTACTCGATTAATAATATAGCAAGCGGTATTTGTGGCTTCCGCCCAAAAATATTTAGGTAAATTATTTTCGCAAAGCATGGTTCTAGCCATTTCTTCTAAAGTTCAATTTTTCCTCTCAACTACCCCATTTTGTTGAGGAGTGTGAGGTGCGAAAAAATTGTGGCTAATCCCATTTTCATTTAAAAACTCATCGACACCTAGATTTTGAAATTTGGTTCTATGATCACTTCTAATGTGAGAAATCTTAAGTTCAAGATCATTTTGAGTTATTTTAGAAAATGTGATGAATTTTTCTAAAACCTCATTCTTTGTACTTAAGAATAGAACCCAAGTATATCTAGAGTAGTCATCTACAAGCACAAAAGCATATGATTTTCCACCCAAGCTCATTGTTCTAATAGGCCCAAAAAGATCCATATGAATCAATTGTAAACATCTACTAGTAGAGACATCATTTATGGATTTCAAAGAACTTCTATGTTGTTTACCCTTTGAACATGCATCACAAATTTTATCATTTGAAAATTTAAGTTTGGGTAAACCTCTAACTAGATTAAGAGAAATTAATTTTTCTAAGACACTCATGCTAGTATGTCCTAATTTTCTATGCCAAAGCCATGAGTCATGTTCATCATGTGCAACTAAGCATGTATGTGATGAATGAATGTCTTCTAGATGCACCATGTAAATGTTCCCTATGCGATGACCAATGAGTATTAGTTGATTTGTTTTAATGTTTACAATTTTGCAACCACTTTTATCAAATATAACATTAAAACCCTTTTCACACAATTGACCAATACTCAACAAATTATGCTTAAGACCGTTGACATACAAAAAATTTTCAATGAAAATAGAAGAGTGATTACCAATGGAGCCTATTCCTTCAATGTGGCCTTTGGAGTTGTCACCAAAAGTTACCACTCCACCACCTTTAGGCTTTAGTTCCACAAATCGACTCTTGTCACCGGTCATGTGTCTTGAGCATCCACTATCAAGGTACCAAGAATTTTTGCTTGAAGCTTTAGCCTTGTAGCAATGCTCCCCCTACAAACAAAGAAATTAGGCCTTGGTTTTTGGTACCCAAATCATTTTGAGTCCATGAGTGTTAGCCTTCAAAAATTTGGTTCCCTTAGGAATCCAAGAAGCAATATCATTCATATCATTAGAAATAATGAGTTCTTTAGGAACCCAAACACTCCTAACTCTTTGACCTCTAGCTTGCTTATTAAAATTTCTTTGTTTAGGTACAAAAGGTTTTCTTTTTACATATTGGGATTTAGAATGATTTCCTTTTTCAAAATTAATTTTACTAATAGCAATAGATGTTTTAAGATTATCCACTTCCTTTGTGTGATAATCTTGAAAATCGGAAAGAAGTTTTTCAAGTTCAAGATTTTTTGTTTTAAGATCATTTGAAAGATTGACTAAAAACAAAACATTCTTTTCCAATTCGGAGTTAGCTTTAGAAAATGTCTCATTTTGATTTTTCAAATCGGAAATGATTTTCTTGTTTTTCAAAATAGACTCTTTGTATTTTCCTACTAACTCATCATACACTTCTTGCAATTCATCATAAGCTTCTTGAAGTTCATCAATAGTAAAATCGAAATTGGATAAATGAGAGTTTACCTTAGGTTCATCATCAATGGCCATGAGACATAGATTGGCCACTTCCTCCTCTTCCTCGGATGACTCATCGTCACTCCAAGTAGCTATTTGTGTTTTGAGCTTGTTCTTCTTCCCAAAGCTTTTCTTTTTCAATTGAGGACACTCGGAACGGATGTGACCCAGTTTCTTGCATTCATAACAAGTAATTTGGTCCTTCTCCTCTTCCTTGCTTTTACTTTTAAAGTCTCCATTTCTAATGAATTTTCTTCCACGATTTGACTTCATGAACCGAGTAAAACGTTTGACCAACATAGCCATCTCCTCATCTTCATCCTCACTAGAATCGCTTTCTTGAAGTGAAGCTTTTAGTGCGATTCCCACTTTCTTCTTCTTAACTTCCTTCTTCTCCACTATCTTCTTCTCTTGTTCTCTTCCCTTCCTCATAATCTCATGTGTGAATAGAGATCCAACAAGAGCATCAAGCTTGAGAGTCTTCAAATCTCTAGCTTCAATAATGGCCGTTCTCTTGCCATCCCATGACTCCGGAAGAGAATACAACAACTTTCTCACTAGCTTGTCTTCGGGAATGATTTCGCCGAAACCCTTCAAACCGTTGACAATGACCGAGAACCGATCAAACATCTTGGATACACTTTCTTCGGGATCCATCTTGAAGTTCTCATAGCTTAGATTGAGTAGCCCAATCTTTGTCTCCTTGACATCACTAGTTCCCTCATATGTTGTCTCGAGGGTGTCCCAAACCTCCTTGGCATTTTCGATTGAAGACACCTTGGAGTAGATTCCGGACCAAGTGCACAAAATATTACATGAAGAGCTTTGTCATTCACTTGCATCCTTCTTCTTTCATCATCGGTCATTTCGGATTTGACCTTAGGGACAAGCCTTTCTCCATCTCTCCTCATGGGAATGTATGAACCTTCTTCAACAACATCCCATGCCATATAGTCGGTAGACTTGATGAAGAGCCTCATCCTATTCTTCCAATAAGGATAGTTATCCCCATTGAAGAATGGTGGCTTGGTGGTGGATTGGGACTCATAGTTGGAGGTGGATGCCATTGCTTGACTTGTTGATCAAACTCTCCTAGAATCGACTCAAGAGAGTTGTAATCCTTCCAATGAGTGTAGCTCTGATACCAATAGTTGAGTTGATCGAACACTTGCAAATGGCCAAGAGGGGGTGAATTGGCAATTAAAATTTTGTTGAAGAGAAAGATTGAAAATAAAAATGAAACAAGGGGTTATAGTGGTTCAAGTTCTCCAAATGAACTCTACATCCACTACCTTAGTTCCCACTAAGGATTTTCAAACAATTCACTACTTGAATTTGTCCCTTTTTCTTGGATGAGGAGGAAACCTTACAATTTCGATTAAGCTTTCTACCCAAAGCTTAATCCACTCAAATTACAAAGAAAGAATTTGGTAAACTCAAATGTTTCCTCTCAAAGGATAATTGTCTACCCAATTACAATTTCAACAACCCCAAACTCACAATACAATTTGACAATTGAAAGATAATAGAGTTGGGTACAAGAATATGACTTTGAATAGCTCAACGGTTTGAATTTTTGCTTTGATGATGCTTGAATGTTGAATAGTTGTTGCTGACCTTCAAAGAGCTTCATTTTATACCTCCTCTATTAATTCTAGCCGTTTGGGTGGTTGGGAACATAAATGGAGTCGTTCGAACCCTCTCTTACCACCATAAATGCACTTCTGTAGCTATGCGTATCGGTACACGGGGAGCCGTATCGATACCTGTCTCAGAAAAGAAAGAGCCATTGTGTGCAATAAATAAGGGGTATCGATACGCGCGTAAGCGTATCGGTACGGGGTATCGAAATAGGGGTTTGCCGTATTGATACCTTTTTCTCAACTTAGCTCACTGTCGATTTCCGTATCGGTACGAGGGTTTTGGCGTATCGATACGGGTCAACGACCATTTAAAATTTTGTTACCAACCAACTGACACCAACGGTCAAAATATTTAAACCGACTTGTATTTAAAAATTTATTAAGGCCGTATCGATACGAGGGTTTGATGTATCGGTACGCCATTCAAACTCTTTAGACTTTTACAAAGGGGCGTATCGATACGAGGGTTTGCCGTATCGATACGTGTTCCTCTAGTAGCCAACTTTGGTAAAAAGGTATCGATACGCTTGGAAGTGTATCGATACACCTGGACGTTTTTCAATAGTTTGGCCTTGGAACACTTAGAAAATATTTTGAGTTTGAGTTTTTCAAATCAGTTTTAAAGAGTTGGTGATTTAAAAATTATTAAGAGACTTATAAAACAATTTTAAGTTTTTCAAATTGATCCTTAAAGGTTTAATTATATCAAAATCAAACATAGGTTTTACAAGTATCTTACCAAACGGAAATGACAGGTTAGTGCCAGGAGTGTTGGCGGTGATTGAAGTTCATTTTTTGGCGGTAAGGCCGTTAAAATAGACTTATATTCATAAAACATACTAATAAATCGAACCTTTGTGAACGTGCAAATTCCAACTTTTTTGAAATTATTTTTGGAATTAATAAGGTACCAATTTTTAACCCTTCACCCTGCGTAACCGACGCCGGGACTTGTTTTCTGGTTTTCGTAGACCAAAAATGTTATTTTAATAAATAAAATGTTTTATGAAAATAACCTCATTTTAAAGTGATTCAATCACACTTTCTAAAAGGATTGGTGGCGACTCCGTGTTTTAAAGTTTTTTAAAAGTTGGGCTCGAGAGGGTTACGACAGCTTGACGACTCCGCTGGGGATGTTTTTTAAATCAAAAGAGGGCCATACCACAATTTGATTTAAAAAAATGTTTTTAAATGTAATTTACAAGTTCACGATATGTTCGATTTATTCGTTCATTTAATGAATATAATTATATTTTACGCATTCTGAAATTGTTGCAAAAAGCTCTATACCCGAGGTTCGTCCTATTTGTTTAAGTGGGGGGAAACGTTTTGCTCATGTCAGAATATTGATTCTCAATATGAGCCTAGCAAGTACTTTCGAGACTCATGCATTTTGTCTTCGTAAGAATATTGATTCTTCGAGAAGGCATAGGTTGTGAGTCCTCCTGAGTTGAACTTGATTTGTTTGTAGCCTATAATGAGTGAGAATCAGGGGGCCTTGCTACCCTTAGTAGGGGAGAACGAGGACATCTCATGTACCCTTTTTAGAACCAAACCTTTGTGTGTGAATCGAGAATTCCACCCCAATAGAGCCATGTGGAAAACCTTAGACTTTTAGTCTGGTCAAAATTATTTCGTAAGGATAATCCGTGGAGACATGTCCTGTAGTGTTGGAATGTGCTGCCCAGAATTATTCGTACATTGAAATTATTTTGGACCTTTTAGGTTTTATTTCTATTTTTTCATTTAAAAAGAGCACTAACCTTTGTGTGTGTGTGTGTTTTGTTTTGTTTTGGGCATATATTTAAAAGGATTTTAGATAATTTTTCCATATTTTTATCACCTTCCAAAATAGGTTTTCCTTGAACTCATCCTAAAACTTACTTAAATCTCTAATTCTCGGTCCAACGGACCCTAAAATCATCCCAAAACCAGGGCGTTACAATACTCGCCTAAGTCCATAACTTCAACAAAACTAAAACTTTGAACAATATCTTGCTGAATATGTAAGCAAGTATTTTGGGAGAAGAAAATCCGAGTCTTAGAAGAACTCACCCTATTTCTCGAAGTAACACAATACATGTCCAAAATCGGTCGAATAACTCCCATTTGATCCATTGTAGCCTTAGGAAAAAGCACCAGATCATCCGCAAAGAAAAGGTGGGATATGCTTGATCCATTTCGGCTATGGTGAATCTCCTTCCCCATTCATTGTCCAATATGAGCATCAATCAAAGCATATAAATATACAATGGTAAATGATCAACTTTCCAAATACCACGCGAAGGGAAGAATGGCTCGATTAACTCTTCATTCTATACAATTTGCGTCGAAAATGTGCAAATGCAATCCATGATCAATCTTCTAAACTCATTCAGAAGTCTAATATTAGCTAGAGTATCCGCAATAAAACTCCACTCCAAATTGTCATATTTCTTTTCTAGATCGATCTTAATCTCCATCCACCCCTTACAACCCAATTTCTTTCGCATCAAATGGATGAATTCTTGCACCACACCGACATTATCCATAATGCATCTCTCGGGAACAAAACTTGTAATTACGAGATCCATTGAGGCAATAAAGGCTTTAATCTATTCACAATTACCTTAGTCAATGTCTTATAAATCACTTGACATAGACTAATTGGCCTGAACCGCGAAAAATAATCCGACAATAATAGCTTCAGAATTAGTACACTAAGAGTTCGGTTAAATCGGGGAGGTAATCGTTCACCATTAAAGCATGCATGTACAAAATCAATCGCACTTTTCCCCAAAATATGCCAATTTTGCTAGTAAAACATGGCATGCAGACCATCTACTCCTGGAGCGTTAAGAGGACTCATGTCAAACACCATTTTCCTTACCTCATCAATAGAAATTTCAATAACCAATTAAGCCATCTTTACTACTGATAATCTCAAAAAATTACCACGTATGCTCCTCTCAGTAATGCTATCAGGTGAAGATTGGAAGAGAATCCTAAAGAATTTGACCACTCATTCACGGATTAACATCGGGTCATCACACCAATGGCCATCCTAAGCTTGATCATGGTGTAATTATTTTGTCTTTGCCGGGCCTTGGTAATTTTATGATAATATTTTGTGTTACGGTTCCCGTTCGTAATCCATTGGCTCTAGGATCGTTGGAACCAAAAAGTTTCCTTATATTGCAACAGTACATCAAGCTCATCTTTCAACTTAGTTACAAGCTCATAAAGATACATATCATTGGAAAACTCATATGCTCTTTCAATTCCCCGTATGCGAGCCATTAAGGTAGCTTTACGCTTGCCAATGTGATTGAACTCATCCTTGTTCCACTTGCCCTACCGTATCCTCTAATTTTGAAAATTGTCGTTTTCTATCCCTGTCCCCGCATCTGTATCTGTGCAACTTAGCTGGTCATAACACGAAAATTCTCATTATTGGAGACTATAGAATTCTCAACATCCCAGGATGCATTGATGAATTTCAGCATTATTTTGCCACGCTACCGAGTATTTAAATGACACCTCCCGTCTTGGTTCCATGTTAGGAGAAGTCACAAGCATAATTGGCCGATGATCCGACCCTAAATGTTCAAGGTGAATAACTTGTAAGCATGGCCACATATCCTACAATTTATAATTTCCACGGCATCTATCAAGATGTTGCTGCAAGTTACCTATCTTCCAAGTGAAATTTGGTCCATGAAAGACTAGATCATTCAGTTGTGTGTGCAAAATAAATTCCCCAAAATTTCGACACACTCCATCCTTTCTACACAAATCCCCAATCTCTCGGTAAGACTTAAAATAGCGTTGAAATTACCCCAACACCCATGGTAAATTATCAACAGGAAACAAAGCTTCCAAATGTTCCCAAAAATCATTCTTCTTTCACTTATTTGGGCTCACATAAACAAAGGTTAACAAAAATTTCCTATCCGTTTTCCGATCAACACAAATAGTGTGAATGTACTGATTCGACACTGCGATCACATCAACATCAACATAATACTTCCACATAATCCAGATGCCACTGGAAAACCCGTTAGCTTCTACTTGGTAAGAGCATTGAAACCACATTGGTTGATGATTCGATCGACTTTATTACCACTCACCATTGTTTCTATTAAGGCAATAACGTTGGGCCTCTACATTCTCACCACAAGTCTCAAATAAATGTTAAACTTAGGGTCTAAATCCCCCTAAACATTCTAAAAATGAGCTTTAAACATAATAATGATGATTACAAGACAAAAAGTATCTATTGATTCATCTCTTAATCATTGAAAATAATATTCTCTCACCATTGAACACCCGACTCACCTTCACCGATCCTCGCTTCAATAATGTTCTCTTTATCAACCAATGTTGGGGCCCTTTCCTTCAATTCACGAGAAAACTCCCCCAACCATTCGCCTAATACGACCCTATTCGAATTACGATTCTCCTACCATTTGCGTGATTTATTTCCTTTTCATGCCGCACCTTTAATTGTGGTTAGTGTCTGGATTAGTCTTGCTGATGGTTGCAGTACTCTCTTTACCACTATTTTACTATACCTTCTGAGTTGCGGACTTAACTTCAACATCGGCCAAGGAACGTAACACATCAAATCTATCGTGGGTCACACCTCGTCCACTATTATTGCCATGGTCATTGGTTTTCCTACTAGGAGGTTTATGTTGCTTCCTGTTAGACACTTACATCCAAGGTCCATAACGTTCCTCCGATACATTAACCGTCATGTCAACAATTTCGTTTCATTGCTTATCTTCTTCTGGTTCATCTACAGACTTGCACATATCTTCCTTGTGACCATACTTGTTGTAGAAAGGTACTAAAAAGAGTCTCAGTTTGAGTACTCTAATTTCTATCATTTATTTGATAAAGAAAGAAAATTTTTTTAGATTATAAGAGAAAGCCTAAACTAGGAAAAAGGAATTACAAATAAATTACAAGAATCTAATTCTTTATTTACAACTATTAACAAGATATTAGGAAGATAATTGCTAACTAATAGTAACTTGATATTAGGAAATTTACACCCCTAATTTTCTACAATCATACAACTCATACTCCCCCTCAAGTTGGAGAGTATATATTATATAATCACAGCTTGCATGTAAACGCATCAAAGGTTACTCTAGGAAGAGCCTTGGTGAGTATGTCTGCAAGTTGATCTTTAGAAGAAACAAAATTCAGTTTTACCAGACCACTATTGATGTAATACCCCAAAATGTGGCTTAGAAGTAAATTATTAATTCAAACGTGATCTAAATTGAATTATAAGGAGTGAAGGACTATTGAGTAAGTGATTTGGGGACTAAACGTGAAACATGGATTTTATGCTAGCTAAAATGAATTGGACTAAATTGAAAGTTTGGATTTAAGGGAGATTTGCATGTAACCAAGAATAGAATTTGGGACATGAACACATGTCAAATTTTGGGGAGCCAAGATTGAGACAATCGACCTTGTGTGATGGAGAAAACAAAGCATTCTTCTCTATCCTCCCAAAACTGACCGAAATTTACAAGTGAGAGGAGGGAAATGCTTGATGATGGCCATGGGATATAAGGAGAACTTTAAAGCCTAGCTTAAATATTCTTGGAGGTTATGTTTCTTAGCTACGATTGTGAGTTTAATGAAGAGGGTAAGCAAGCTTATCATCCTTTTTAAAATTGAAGAACCGATTGGAATGGTTTTAATCTCATGAATGTCATGTTTGTTCTTGTTGTTGTTTCGAATGACTAATCCAAACTAGGGAATGTCTTTAGATCCATTAATTGATACATGCAGAATTTGTAAAACAATGTATATGATCATGTTTGAATTTTTATTATGTGGTGTAGTGAAGATTTTAATCATTCGAATGTTATGCATAATTAAACTGCCTTGATTTATAAGTTCACAACCTAATTAAGATTCTAAACTTGCTGTATTATTAAATTAGTGGTGTGATTAAATTGGTACATGTGCTCATGTGAGAATGGTGGTAGTACAAGATTGTTTGCTTTACCATGAACCATTAGGGGATTGTTTTAATTGATTTGAGATAACTTAGACTGAATCGATTTTTTATAGCTGTAATAAACTGGTTATGCACTCATAAATGTGTACACATAAATTTGAGGCTGTTCTTGAGTAATTATGAATGTCTTGGATTGCTTAAGCATGTATATTTGGATTTTAGAATTAAAGACTGACTTGTACTGTTCTATTAAATCTGAAACATGAGATTTAATTTACAAAAAAATCTAAGGGCTGATTTGAAACTCCAGGGGATGTTATGGGACTGTTTGTACACCATAATTAGGATTAACTTCAAACAAGTAGTTAGGGTTGTTTTGCATTAATATGAGCCATGTGAAATATGTAAACTATGTACGGATGGATTAGAAACTATTTTGGATACATAATTTGGAAAAAGATGACTGTTTTTGTTTGTAATGGTGTTTAAAAGCATAACTGTCCTGTTTTGGGTAAACATGAATATATAATTCATTGTTTTGAATATATATATATATATATATATATATATATATATATATATATATGTGTGTGTGTGTGTGTGTGTGTGTGTGTGTGTGTGTGTGTGTGTGTGTGTGTGTGTGTGTGTGTGAGTAATTGATCAATGGGCTGCTTTAAGTGCATATAAACATATTCAGGACTGTTTTGTACTTTTGTTTGTGTGCATATACAATTAGAACTATTTTACAAGTCTAAGAACTTGATGAATTGTCTTGGGAGAAATAGAATGAATATTCGAGTTTTAGATTGTATCATGGATGGTGCAATGTTAGGGATTAATTCTAATAAGGGTTATATTCTTTGTTATATTTAGACCATGAAGGAATTGATGAAGTAAGGCATAAGTAGATCAAGTCGTAAAGAAAGCAACAAAGAATTATGACTTGGGAGTAATTCTAGCTTGGCTTGAACTACGAGTGTAGTTTTAAATTTAGGGATGAGCTACCACCTTTCCAAGAATGCTTAATTATATAAAGTATGTTGTTTGTCATTGATTTAGGCTAAGGAATTATATAAGGTTGGATTCGAGGTAAATATCTATTATGGTATATTCTTTAGAATGGAATACTGATTGATGCTATACTCATAGTAAACCCTTAAGTATGCTTTTACTTGCTTGACAAGAAATCCTTGTTTAACTAATCTTTGGTCAAATCTTAAGTTTGGTTTGAGAATCATGAATGTCTGGAATATGTGTTTAGCATAATGTACAATAACCATGTTTAACTGGTAGCCTAATCATGGAGTTATACTCATGTGTAATTTGATATGTTTTGATAAGTTAATAGGCTTTAATGAGATGGGAAATATGACGTCTTCTGTGACTTACTTGAGAATGAAGATATGATTGTACTGCAAGATATTTATGCTTGTAAATGTTTGAAAGTGACCTTGTTACATCATTGTTCGGATTAAAAGAATGAATTATTGAGAGGTATATGAATCGAACACATACCTAATATGGAAGAACATATAATTTTTTCGTATGATATTATGATCATGGAGTAATTCTCATCTATAATGGAAGTTTCACATGAGGTGAACACTTACCCAAATTGAAAATGGGGTAATTTGATATTAATATGATGTAATGATATTGAGTCATGCTCATTTGTTATAAGAAAGACACTAAATGTAAAGCTTTGGTTTCGAGTTAGTCGTAGGTATAATTGGCATGCCATAGAGCTCAGTGTTTGGGGTGGACTATGGTCCTGAGCTACGACAATAGTAGGAGGGAAGTGTTGTGGTCACTTGGCGACATTAGGATGGATTGACCGGTACCGAGAGTACTATTATGTTTTAGCGACATTTGGTTGGGGATTCGAGTACATAGGTTGTTACTTGATTTGCAAGGTTGTGTTGAAAAGAAATTATGAAACTTATAAGGAAATCAAGAAAGTAATGAAATAGCTTGTATAATAAGTAATTCCTATATTATTTTATTAGATCATGTTGTCCTTTGGAAAATGATGACGACGACGATGATGATGATGTGATAATTGTGCACGATTTCTAATTAAGAGCATAAGTATATCATTACATATAATTTGTTAAATAACCATGTTTATAAGTGTTTGTGTTGAGTTGTGTGGGGCTCGATTCGTTCAACCGATATGGCTCACCAAGTGGTGGAGAGGTGGATTTTTGGGTTGAAGGGTTGTGGAAGCTAAAAAAAGATTGACACAATGATATATAGTGGTTCAACCTTCTAACCAAGGTCTACATCCACTACCTTAGCTCCCTACTAAGGATTTCCAATCAATCCACTATTGATTCGTTCCCTTTTCTAGGCTTAGGAGGTAACCCTTATACACAATCAAGCTTTTTACCCAAAGCCTTGATTGAAACACTCTCTTACAAAGAGAAACAAGAAGCAAACCTAAAACCCTCTAATAGGCGTTTGTTTGCACAATTAAGCACTCACCCAAAACCTAAAACACTTGATCAAATTTGACAATTTTGGCTCACTAGTGTTTGTCTAATAAATGACAATTTAAGCTCTAAGACAATTCTTGATCATTTGATGTTTGACAATATGAGCATTAGCCTTTACTTGATGCTTGGAGGTCCCTTTTATACTCCCAAATAAGTTTGTAGCCGTTACTAGCCGTTGGAGATCAAATTGGAGCCGTTGAGGACTTTAATTCCCACCATAAATGCAATTCAGTAGCTCCCCGTTTCGAAACGCTCGAACCCGTTTAGAAACGCTCTCTAAGTAGAAAGAGCTGTTTCAGTCTGTCAGGCCACCTGTTTCAGAATGCCTCTGGCCGTTTCGGAACACCCGTATCGAAATGTTAAAATCCGTATCGAAACGCCTGCATTTAAAAGTTGGTTGGGAAATAGCCGTTGGGGTTTATGACCGTTGTGGTCAATGCCACGTAGGCGTATCGAAACGACATTGCCCGTTTTGAAACGCTGGGCAAAATCCTCATCCAGGGAAAGCCCGTTTCGATACCCGTATCGAAACGTTTTTGCTAATGGAGTCCCCTATTTCAAAACACCTTAGGGCGTTTCGAAACGCCTGGACGTTTTTATGAAGTTTGACTTTGAAAAACATGTAAAACCCTTTTAAAAGCTTCCCTAAACATAATTTCAAGTTGTTTGGACTTTGGAAATGTTTTAAATACTTTTTAAATCAGTCCACAACATTTTTCAATTATTATATCAAAACATTAGTTCTACAATCTCCCTCTTTTTGATATAATAAAACTCACTTGAAAAATTGTTTGGGATTCTCCCCCTTTATCTTTAAAAATGTGAATAAGAGATTAAAAATATGAAATCAAATTAAGCTCCCCCTTATTCATTTGAAATTTCAATTTTCAAACTATTTCTCCCCCTTTTGTTATATCAAAAAGAATTTAAAACATTAAGTTCAAAATAACAATAGAGGTAAAAATTGACAAAAATAAGAATTTGGTTTTAAAATGGCTCCCTCTTACTCAAAGCATCAATAAAATGTTAGTCCAACATTTATGATCATCTAGTTGAATAAAAATAAAAATAAGAAAAATAAATGCAAAACCAACTAGATATTACCACACTTGAACTCAAGGTAGGATGTGAAGCCTTCCTTCTTCAAGTGTTCTTCCTTGTGTGCATGGAGCTCCCCCTCCATGTTTGACTTGTTGAACATCTCCATCACACCTAGAAAAAGACAATCAAGTGACTTTTGGTATCCAAATTGCTTTGGACCCATGAACATTAGTAGCACAAATTTTAGTCCCCTTAGGAATCTATTTTTCAATGTCATCCCTTTTAATTGAAGTACTAAGTCCTTTTGGGACCCAAATACTTCTAACACATTTTCCTTTAATAAATTTAGGGGCACTAGATTGTCTAACATAAAAATTTGATTTTTCAAAATTGTTTTTCTTTTCAAGCTCTTTGGAAATCAAATATATTTCTTCTTGAACTTTTTGAAGCAATTTTTGTAAATCAAAACATTTTAATTCAAACTCATTGAGTTTTGCTTCAAGTTCAAGTTTGGTTTTAGAAATCAAATCATTTTGAATTTTCAACTTTGAAATCACTTTATTGTTTTTCAAAATGTGATTTTTAAAGTCTAAAACCAAATCATCATAGGCATCTTGTAATTCATCAAAAGAGTAAGAACATGAAGTAGATGAATTAGAAGTTACCCTTGAATCTTCTTCGATGGCCAGAAGGCAAAGGTTGGCTTGTTCATCGTCGGTGGAGTCCTCATCACTCAAAGTAGCCACATGTGCTTTCTTCTTATAGCTTGAAGTGCTTGCCCGCTCCTTTCTCTTGGGTTCTCATTCAAGCTCTCTCAAGGCTTTCTTCATGAACGGGGCACACTTCTTGAAGAGATGGACTATCTTTTCATCTTCATCCTCCTCTTCACTTGAGTAGACATGATGACAAGTGGAGGATTTGAGAGCCATGGCACTTGCATTGATGCCTAGCCCTTTGATTTTCTTCTCTCCCATAGCTCTAATTTCTTCCCTCTTCTTCTCATTTTCTTTGTTGTTCTTCATGATTTGATGAGAAAGGAGTGACCCCATAAGTTCATCAAGCTTCAAAGTCTTCAAATTCTTGGCTTCAATGATGGCGGTCCTCTTTGAGTCCCAAGACTCAGGAAGTGAGTAGATGAGCTTTCAGACAAGTTTCTCTTCCGGGATGGCTTCTCCATAACCTTTAAGATCGTTGGTGATGGTGGAGAACCTATTAAACATCTTCTCGATGTTCTCTTCCGGATCCATCTTGAAGTTCTCATACTCTAAGGTTAGGAGCCCAATCTTGGTCTCCTTGACTTCATCGGTCCCCTCGTATGTGACTTCAAGCTTGTCCCATACCTCATTGGCACTCTCACAAGAAGAAATCTTCTCATAGATGGTTGGGCCAAAAGTACAAAACAAGATGTGCAAGGCTTTGCAATTAAGCTCCATCTTCTTGCGATCGTCGACACTCCACTCCGCTTTGCTTCTTTGAGGCACGAACAAACCATCTTCAACTATATCACATAGCTTGTAATCTCTAGACTTGATGAATAACTTCATCTTTGTCTTCCAATGGGCATAGTGGGTTCCGTCAAAGAAAGGCGGTTTGTCGATAGATTGTGCCATTTGAGCCGGTTGATGAAATAGTGATCGAGCTTGCCGGATCTTCTCAATAGGATGTGAATCCCCTTCGATTGAGCCAAGCTCTGATACCAATTGTTGAGTTGTGTGGGGCTCGATTCGTTCAACCGATATGGCTCACCAAGTGGTGGAGAGGTGGGTTTTTGGGTGGAAGGGTTGTAGAAGCTAAAAAAAAGATTGACACAATGATATATAGTGGTTCAACCTTCTAACCAAGGTCTACATCCACTACCTTATCTCCCCACTAAGGATTTCCAATCAATCCACTATTGTTTCGTACCCTTTTCTAGGATGAGGAGGTAACCCTTATACACAATCAAGCTTTCTACCCAAAGCCTTGATTGAAACCATCTCTTACAAAGAGAAACAAGAAGCAAACTTAAAACCCTCTAATAGGTGTTTGTTTGCACAATTAAGCACTCACCCAAAACCTAAAACACTTGAGCAAATTTGACAATTTTGGCTCACTAGTGTTTGTCTAATAAATGACAATTTAAGCTCTAAGACAATTCTTGATCATTTGATGTTTGACAATTTGAGCATTAGCCTTTACTTGATGCTTGGAGGTCCCTTTTATACTCCCAAATGAGTTTGTAGCCGTTACTAGCCGTTGGGATCAAATTGGAGCCGTTGAGGACTTTAATTCCCACCATAAATGCAGTTTTGCAGCTCCCCGTTTCGAAACGCTCTCTAAGTAGAAAGAGCCGTTGCAGTCTGTCAGGAAACCCGTTTCGAAACGCCTCTGTCCGTTTCAGAACACCCGTATCGAAATGTTAAAATATGTATCGAAACGCCTGCATTTAAAAGTTGGTTGGGAAATAGTCGTTGGGGTTTATGACTGTTGTGGTCAATGCCACATAGGCGTATCGAAACAACATAGCCCGTTTCGAAATGCTGGGCAAAATCCTCATCTAGGGAAAGCCCGTTTCGATACTCGTATCGAAACGTTTTTGCTACTGGAGTCCTCTGTTTCGAAACGCCTGGACGGTTTTGTGAAGTTTGGCTTTGAAAAACATGTAAAGCCCTTTTAAAATCTTCCCTAAACATAATTTCAAGTTGTTTGGACTTTGGAAATGTTTTAAATACTTTTTAAATCAGTCTAAAACATTTTTCAATTATTATATCAAAACATTAGTTCTACAGTTTGCCTAATTAAATGTCTTGCTTTATACTACTTAGTTACTTTTTCAAATAATAGATATGTATGATCAATGGGTTGTTGTAAGGAAGGAATTGGTGGATGAACTATAAGTTAAGAAATTCTTGTATGACACATTATAATTTAATATCTCAATAGACAAGAGGTTTAAGTATTAATAAGTTTTGATTTGAAAGAAATCAAGAAGGTTATATATTGGTAATGAAACTATAGTAACCAATTTCTTGATAAGTAAGGTTGGACCTTTCGAATTGTTAATACTTTTGGGTAATCAAAAGTTATTGATACATGTGTGTAAACCTATGCTTTCATTCGAGACAATGGTATATGCTAAGCTGTCATGAGGTTCATATGTGTATGTTAAGTTGTTATGATTTTCATGTTATATGCTAAGTTGTTATTAGATTCACGTGTGTATGTTAAGTTGTTAAGAGTACAATGGTATATGCTAAGTTGTCATGAGGTTCATTGTGTATGTTAAGCTGTTATGAGTTTCATGTTATATGCTAAGTTGTTATGAGATTCATGTGTGTATGTTAAGTTGTTAAAAGTAAAATGGTATATAATAAGATGTCATGAGGTTCATATGTGTATGTTAAGCTGTTATGAGTTTCATGTTATATGCTAAGTTGTTATGAGATTCATGTGTGTATGTTAAGTTGTTAAAAGTACAATGGTATATGCTAAGTTGTCATGAGGTTCATTGTGTATGTTAAGTTGTTATGATTTTCATGTTATATGCTAAGTTGTTATGAGATTTATGTGTGTATGTTAAGTTGTTAAAAGTACCATGGTATATGCTAAGTTGTTATGAGACTCAAGTGTGTACGTTAAGTTGTTATGAGTTTTGCGTATATGCCTAAGTTCATTTGACTTTATCGAATGTAATTACATGTTTGGTTTAAGAACCATGTTTGTATGTAATCCATTTTGTGAATGTCTTTGTACGTAAGTAATGCTGGCCGAAATGCTTGTCTTTAAATGACTAGTTCTTATCCAAGCTAAGGTCGTATGTTACATTGAAAGGAATTTGTGAAAGGATCCTAATTGTTACCCGTTTTTGTTATCTTGAGCTACCTCACTCAGCTTATTCTGACTTTATCCTTTCAAAGTATTTCAGGGAAAGCTTGTTTCTGGTCAACTTAAGAGCTTGGATAAGATCACAAGGACCAAGATGTATGTTGTAAATTCCTTAATGCACTCCTAGATGGTTGCACATGTTTTGATAAGCATGCATTGTGCATTTAGACTCCTTTTATGGCTTATTATGTATATAAGCCTTACAAGTAATCAAGTTTTGTAAATGCCTTTTTAATAACTAATATTTGATTTCATGATTGATGAGTGCCTTGAATGATTAGGTATGAAGTTAGGAAGATGAATGAACGCTAAGCAATATGCGAGCTAAAACTTAGGAATGGTAGCTTGAATTATTAAACTTAAGAAAATTATGTAGTGATTGATTGATGGTTTGGAAGATGTTATTTTCGCAACCCTTTTGATCCTGACTTTTTGAAAACTTTAAAAAATACGGAGTCGCTACCAATCTTTTTGAAAAAAGTGTGATTGAATCACTTTAAAGTGGAGTTATTTTAATAAAACGTTTTATTTATTAAAATAATATTTTTAGTCTGCGAAAACTAGAAAACATGTTCGGGGGTTGGTTACGCCTGGGGAAGGGTTAGCACCCCACAACGCCAAAAAATGGTACCTTATTGATTCCAAAACGTTTTCAAAATTGGAATTTTCAAGTTCACAAAAGCTTAGGTTTTAGTTGTCCGTTTAATGAATATAAATATATTTTAACGACCTTATCGATTGGGAAATGAACTCCAATCACCACCA
Source organism: Hibiscus tridactylites (assembly GCA_958450335.1). NCBI lineage: Eukaryota > Viridiplantae > Streptophyta > Magnoliopsida > Malvales > Malvaceae > Hibiscus > Hibiscus tridactylites. The sequence goes on along the minus strand of OY288289.1, from coordinate 41,359,157 downwards.
ACACTTCTGGCGCTAACCCGTCATTCCTGTTTGATAAGACACCACATTGATTAAGTTCCACTTTTCAAAATAGAGAAACTTTGTTCGTTCGTTGAAGATTTTATTTATTGTAAGTTGAAGTTTATTAATTCTATGGATTTCTACATTTTTTATGCCTATTTAAGGGTTTGAATTTTATTAAGTATATTTTATTTTATTTTTTGAAGAGAATTTTATCATAAACAAGTCTCTATCTAATACTTGAAGAACTTATTCCTAAGGTTCAACCTATCACTAAAAACACAAAACAAGATAAAAAAATAACTTAAAGCTTTTCTTTTATGGGCTTGGATCAAGTTATTTTGGGAAATTTTTTTATTTTTTTTATTTTATGATTTACAAAAAAGTTATTATTTTTGAAATTTTGAAAAGCTGTATATGTTTTTTTTTTGTTTTTTTAAGTTAAAACTTTATTTTTAATGAAATATCCCTTTCTTTTTAAAAAACTTTTTTATTATTTTAATGAAAAATATCTAAATTCTCTTTTAAAGGATTTTATTATTCAAGTGACATTTTTATGAGTTTTCAAAACTTTATTTTTAAAATAAAAGAGAGTATCTTCATTTCTTAGAAAAGCCTTCTAAAGGAACACCGCAATTAAATTTTTTTTTTATTTCCAACAACACAATCTTTTAGTTCTTAGATAAAAAATGGATCAGAATTTTTACTTTTTATCTTCAATTTTCCGAGTCAACATAAACATCCAAAAAATAAGAATTAACCAAAAAAAATCCAAGCTTCCAAATCAACATGAAATGTAACCTAAAAACGCAAGAACAAAATTCAGAAATTAAATTCAAAATCAAAGAAAAAGGAAAAGAAAACTATACCATAAAAGTGAGAATTGCTAGCCTCCTCTTCTCGAACCAACACCAAATGCAACTGGAAAATGCTTGCTTCTTCTTCAAAAACTCGAACCAAAGTTGCCCAAACTCGAAAAAATTCTAGCCACTTTCAAATGATTTTTAGAGAATTTTTGGGTTATCTTTCGGATGATTTGTTTTGGTGCCTTCAATAATGTAAATAGAAGGACATTTATAAGGTTTGGGGGGATTGAGATTCAATGCAAATTGGGGACAAAATCCCCATTTTCGTCCCAAAAAATTATCCTTGCAGATAAAAAACACTTTGAATTATTGAAAACCAGCTGGATTTCATCCGATTTGGCTCGAATTTGGGGAATTTTGCCCCCAAATTAAATTAGGGTTCAAACCCTTTTCCCTGAATTAATGAGCTACTAGCGACAGCAAGGGACGGGGTCGACGGCATTGGACTCAGCCGACCAAGGCGACTCGACCGACACCAACCACGACGGCCATGTGGCCCAGGGACGGCAGAAGCAGCTGCCGGCAGGCGCCCGCTTCGAACAACTTGGAGATTTAGGGTAGATGATATCGCGCGCATGCAGCACACGCAGTGGCGCGTGGCGGCGCAAGCTCTCCCCTTTCCCCTTTTTTTCCTTCATTCGATCCAATCCATCCATTATTTCAGCCTAAATCTATCAGTCTCGAATAAACCTGAAGAAAAATCAAAATAAATGGGTTAGTTTGGGCCTAAAAATAAAATGGGTCCCCTTATTATGTTTTGAGGTGTGTTTTTATTGTATCATATGTTAAAATAAATGGGCTTATTATTAATAGACACCCTATTTATTTCAAATGGACTCTTTTTTGCATTTTATTTTTTTGGGCTTTGACTATAATAATAATAATAATAATAATAATAATAATAATAATAATAATAATAATAATAATAATAATAATAAAAGAAAGAGAAAAGAAAAAAAAAGGTGAAAATCTAGTGACAACAATTGCCCCTCTTTGCTCATCTATTTGAAATAGGGATAGAGCAAAGACCAAAAGGCACTGATTTTCACCGATTTGTTGATTGGTTCCATTCTCCTGCTGCCCGAACGGATAGGCAGGTTCTAAAAAAGGTTCTATCATCCTCATGCTCGAATAGATAAGTAGGTTGAAAAGGGGTTCCATCCTCCTCATGCTCGGATGAATAAGCATGTTCAATTCTCCTTACGCCAGAATAGATAAGCAGATTCAATTCTTCTTATGCCCAAATAGATGAGAAGATTCCATTCTCCGAACGCCCGAACAAATAGGCGAGTTCTATTCTCCAAATGCTCGAATAGATGAGATGGTTCTATTCTCCAAGTGCCCGAATAGAGGAGCAGAGTTCTATTCTCCTTATGCTTGAATAGATAAGCATGTTCCATTCTCCGAACGCCCGAACGGATAGGCATGTTCTATTCTCCTTATTCCTGAATAGATAAACATGTTCTATTCTCCTTATGCTTGGATAATTAAGCAGGTTCCATTCTCTTTATGCTTGAATAGATAAGCAGATTCCATTCCCTAAATGCTTGATCGGATAGACGGGTTCTATTCTTCTCATGCATGAATAGATAGGCTAACTCTGGTAAAAAGGGTTCCATCCTCCTCATGCTCGGATGGATAAGCAAGTTCCATTCTCCTTATGCTTGAACGTATATGCGGGTTCTATTCTCCTTATGCTTGAATAGATAAGAAGGTTCTGAAAAAGATTCCATCCTCATTATGCTCGGATAGATAAGCATGTTCCATTCTCCATATGCCCGAATGGATATGCGAGTTCTTTTGCTGAAAAAGCTTTCGTATACCTGTAAAAATTCAATACTTGATGCAATTATGATGAGTATGCCCCTATGGATGCCTAAAGCTTGAATCCATGTCTCATTTCTTTTACTTTTTAAATTCTTTTCCTCAAAATTAATTTTTCCTTTTTTGAATCCACACCTTTGCTCGCTCAGTCCAGATAGACAATTATGCTTTTTCATTGTATTTATTCGCTTCTTGGAAAACATATGATCTTTGCAAATTTACTCACTCAACCCAGTGATCTTGCACTCCTGGTTGGAAGGGCAGACTTCTTCAACTATCTCTGCTCCGTCATTCTCATTCTTTATATCTCTTTGCTTAATCGAAAACATCTGATCTTAATAGGCAAATGTCTCAAGATCTACTATCATTGTAGTTGATACATCAATATCGAGTGAAAGGCCTCCTTGAATAGTCTTGAAAGCTTCAAGTCTTCATATGCCCCTTAAAATAACATTAAACACTTTCAATGCTTCTTGTGAGTTCTCAAATTCTTTCCATACAGGATATCTTGAAGCGTTTACACGCTAAACCTTCACCTTGAATGTCTTTGCATGATGTTGGCACTCTAATCTTTTCCTCTCATGTCTATCAAAGTCAGGGATCCTGAACTCTTGGTCGACATAACTTGCCCCAATCTGATGGCACAGTTTGCCCACTGGGCATGACTTTATCCCTTTTTTGCTTTAGGGATCTTACATCTTAAGTATGGATCTTGCTTGACAACATAGTCCATTTAAAACTTTTCAACACATGTGCTTCTTCTTCTTTTCTTTTTTACCTTCTCATGCAAGGCGATGCCCCTGTTCAAACTGAGGTTCAATTGTTTCATAAAGTGATGGAAAGCATTTGTTCCTGGTTCCCCACGATTAGGATCAGTATAAAAAAATCTTTTGTTTTTTCATAAATCTATGTTAGCCTACTTGTAAGATGCAAGAAATCATGGTAGATGCAAGGAAAGGCTAGAAATGAGGATTTTTTTTTTAAAAAGTCATGGAAAACATAGAAAAAAAGAAAGTTAGATGCCCCAAAATTCATAGTATGAATGATTCATGACTCTATCAACAAGATAGTGCACCACTTTTAGGTGGCTCTCTTTTACTCACACACTCCCCAAATTTAGAATTTCCTACTTTTCAAATCTCGATCAAACATTAGAAGTTTTCAGGTCCCTCAAGAAAGGTTAACTCAATAAGGTAGAATGTGTTATGAAGACAAACTCCTTTTCTCAGATGTTCATGCATGATCCAAATGGTCTTTTAAGGCTTGTAATGTAGGCTAGGCTCGATTTGCCAAGAAAGAATATATAGGCTCAAATACATGTTTAAGGGTGATTAAATCAAGGATCAACTTTTCCGGATGAAATCTTCATTCTTTTTCCTTAGATCGCTCTTTTTGGGTTTTCACCCTAGAGTTCATTTCCTTTTCTGGCACATGTCTCGTTTGAAGAATTTATTTCAAATTTTCCTTCGCATTTCTTCTTTCTTTTTCATCTTTTCTTTTCTTTCTCCTTTTTTTTTTCTCTTTTCTTCTTTTTTCTTTTCTTTCTTTTTCCATCTTTTTTCTTTTTCATTTTTTTCATTTTTGTGTCCTTTTCATTTCGAATTTAGGACATTTACTTGATCTATCATGTTTCTTCCTTTTGCTTGCAAATAGCTTTTCATCTTCTTTGTCCCCTAGTGTGGGGAGTGATCCTTGGTTAGGGTTTTATTCAAAGAAATATATCAGGCTCAAAGGGGAACAACAATGGATTTTTTCATTTTCTTGTTCGTGAAGGGAAATGAAGGAATGCCAAATGTCATTTCACACACAAATATCATCGAAGAGAAGTAGTATTTAGTTGGTAGATGTTTTAGAGTTATCACTTTATTCAAGGTCCTTAACAACAATGTCTGAGAGGAAAATTCACTCATAATTTGTATATGGGATCTCCCCATTAAACCTGGACACACTTTATTTCCCTTCTATCTCGTGATTAGATTCAAGAATCATGCATACAATCAATTATAGGGGCTCTACAAAGAAATTATACTTTGGAAGAGAAAATAAATGGAAATGAAAAGAATAGAAAAAAAGAGAGATGTTTTCCACTTGTTGAAATAAAAGAATGCATCTTCAAGACAAGTAGAATGACATAGAAGCCCTTACAAAAGATCTCTAATGCTCGTGGGAAAAAGCAAAAAAGGGTTGATCTAAGCATGATCCCAACTGTCTAGGAAGATTTTTCATTATTCCAGAGAGGCAAGGATGAATTCCAGCTAATCTTGCCTCTATCTGCTTCATGAAGAATTTCTAAATCTGTTCATCATATTCTTCTTCTTTGAGTCTCCCACTTTTGATAGCTGCCAATATCAACTCCCCATTCATGACCATGTTTGCAAAACCTTCGGTGGCGTGATTTAACATATAGTTATAAAAAGGACCATTAGAGTCTTCACAAACATTAGAGTAACTTCATTTTCCAACAGTGGAGGTTGTACTTTGGCTGCCACATCTCGCCATCTCTAGGAATACTGGCAGAAGCTCTCATTGAGCTTTTGTTTCATATCATGCAGTGCGATCCTTCTTGGGGCCATATTTGTAACATACTCGTACTGTTTGAGGAAAGCTTTTGACAGATCTCTCTAAGTGCGTATGTTGACCCGACTTAGTTGAGCATACCATCGGATAGCTGGCCCCAATGGATTGTCTTGGAAATAGTGGATTAACAACTTCTCATTTTCTAAATGTGGTGACATTTTTCGGCAGTACATGGTCAAGTGCGCCGAAGGGCAAGTGGTCCCGTCATACTTCTAAAAGTCGGGAGTTTTGAATTTTGGAGGAACCACCAGGTCAGACACCAGACTTAGATCCCTTGCATCTACACCACCATAGGCATTTCCTCCTTGTAGGGCTCTGATGATCTCTTCGAGCTTATCGCATCAGTCTTCCCACCTCTCATTCATTTTGGCCCTGTCGGCTGCCTTATAGAGAACCTCAATGCTTTGGTTCTCCTTATAATTTACCCCATGTTCTGCTGGAATACGGGTTGAGCTTCATGCTATGAAAATCTGGAACCTCTCATTCGGTGGAAATATCTGACTAGTCATCCCGGACCGGGGTGACGAAATATCAACAACCGTCTTTCCTCCTTTTGGGTCTCTGAAACCCAACATAGCAGCTATATGGCTGGTAGTGTTCTTCTGTGCTTGCGCAATTTCTTCCTTTAAGTTATTTTCTAATATCTCGAGCCGATCTTGGATACTCTTGTGGTTTACTTCTAAAGTTGTCAATCTGTCTTTTGTAGTCATAGCTTGAGTACCGTGTTTGCGCGGGATCTTTGCTACTTAAATGGAATTTGCCAAAATTAATCTTTATTATACATGTGTATATGAAATGATCGAAACTTTATTTAATGCAAACAAACAAAAAGAAAATGTATGTATGCAAAAACATGAATGCAGACGAAGGGTCATCAATTCTATTAAGGTGTTGCTCTAGAAGTAGCCTTCATTGGATGACGAAGGTCCTACGAATACGAAGTTGCAGAACTGCATTTATGGTGGGAAGATGAAGTCTCAACGGCTATAATTATGATGTCAACCACTCAAACGGCTAGAAATCAATGAGAATGTATAAAAGGAAGCATTTTAAGCACCAACAACAACTATTGATCATCAAAGAAACATCCAAGCAATTAATCCAAACCCTTGTGCTCAAATTCCATATCTTGTACCCCAATTTGTAATCCTTTTATTGTAAACCTTTTATTCTCAAATTGGGTGTGTGGTTGAGTGTATTTTGGGCATATTTGTCTATTGAGAGATACATTTTATTGCCTTTGTAAATATTTGTTCTTATGAGGGTCTCAAGATCAATCTTTGGGGTAGAAATGATCTTTGTAAAAGGTTTCCTCCTAAGCCTAGAAAATGGGAAAATTTCATAGTGAAATTGGTTGCAAATCCTTAGTGGTGACTAATGTAGTGGATGTAGAGCTTGTTCTAAGCTTGAACCACTATAAATCCTCGTGTCTTGATTTTTCAATTTTCCAATTGCATCCCACAACTCTTAAAATTCCAATTCACCCCCTCTTGGCATTTTCCATTCGATCGATCCACTCAACAATTGGTATGAAAGCTAGACTCTTGGAAGGCTGTACATCCTCAAGAGAAGATCCTAGAAGAGGTTGATCATCTACTTCAACCATTGCCATGGCTTCTACTCCCGGCCCTAATCTCTATGAAGCTCAATCCACCACCAAGACACCTTATTTCAATAGGGATAACTATCCCTATTGGAAGAATATGATGAAGCTATTCATCAAGTCCAATGATTACATGGTGTGGGATGTTGTGGAAGATGGCCCAACAATCCCATTGAAGAGGATCGATGAAGGAAGGCTTGTGCCAAAGACCAAGTATGAGATGACAGATGAAGAAAGAAAGAAGCTCCAAAACATTGACAAGGCTCTTCATATAATCTTTTGTGCACTTGGTCCAGACATCTACTCAAAGATGTCTTCATGTACGAGCGCAAAGGAGGTGTGTGACAAGCTAAAGACCCCATTCGAAGGGACTAATGAAGTCAGAGAGACCAAGATTTGACTCTTCAATATTAGCTATGAGAATTTCAAGATGGAGCTGGATGAGACCGTCTTCAAAATGTTTGATCGATTCTCAGTGATTGTAAATGGTCTCAAAGGAGTTGGAGAGGAGATTCCCGAAGACAAGCTTGTCCGGAAGTTAATGTACACTCTTCCTGAATCATGGGATGAGAAGAGAACGACCATTATCGAAGCTAAAAACTTGAAGACGTTGAAGCTCGATGAACTAGTTGGCTCTCTCCTCACACATGAGATTATGAAGCAAGGGAGAGAAGAAGAGAAGAGAAGAGATGAAAAGAAAATGAAAAAACATGAAGTGGAGAAGAAAAGGCAAGGAATTTCTCTCAAGGCCTCTCTACCTCAAGAGGAGAGCAATTCAAGTGAAGATGATGAATTCGAGGAATTGACTACAATAGCCAAGAGATTCTCAAGGTTCATGAAATCCAACCGAGGGAGAAAGTTCCAAAGAAAGAAGGGTTTCAAGAACAAGAGCAAGGAAGAAGAAAATGATCAAATAATATGCTATGAGTGCAAGAATCCCTAGCATATAAGATCGGATTGTCCTCAACTCAAGAAGAGGGGATTCGACACAAAAAGAGAGCAAGATGGCCAACATTGCCACCTAGAGTGATGAGGAGTCATCATCCGACGAGGAACATGTAGTGGCCAATCTTTGCCTCATGGCTATTGAGGATGATCCTAAGGTAAACTCTAACTCATCTAATTTCGATTTCATTTATGATGAACTCTATGATGCTTATGATGAGTTGCAAGAAGTTTACAATGAGTTTGTAGATAAATTCAAGGAATCGATTTTGAAAAACAAGAAAGTAATTTTCAATTTACAAACTCAAAACGACTCTATTTCAAAAATCAACCCCGAGTTGGAAAAGAAGGTTTTGTATTTGATCTATCTTTCAAATGATCTTAAAAAGAAAAATCTTGATGTTGAAAAACTTCTTTCCAATTTTCAAGATTATCACGCAAAGGAAGTGGATAATCTTAAAAGTTCTCTTACTATTGGGAAAAACAGTTTTGAGAAAAGATGTTCTTCAAAAACCCAATATGTAAAGAGAAAGTCATTTCACTACAAGCAAAGTAGCTCTCAAAGGCATCTTAGAGCTAAAAATGTTAGGAGTGTATGGGTTCCTAAGGAACTTCTAAAAATTAGGTTGCAATGTCTCCTTGGATTCCTAAAGGAACCAAGGTTTTGGGAGCTAACACACATAGACCCAAAATGTTTTGGGTACGAAAAATCAAAGTTTAATCTTTTTTTTTTGTAAGAGGATTATTGATAAAAGACCAAATCTTCAAGTCAAAACTCATGGTGCCTTGATAGTGGATGCTCAAGACACATGACCGGTGACAAGAGTAGATTCATGGAACTCAAGCTCAAGAATGGTGGAGTAGTAACCTTCGGTGATAACTCCAAAGGCCACATTGAAGCAATTGGCTCTATTGGTAATCACTCTTCTATTTTTATTGAAAATGTGTTATATGTCAACGATCTTAAGCATAATTTATTGATCATTAGTCAATTATGTGATAAAGGGTTTAATGTCATTTTTTGATGTTAATGGTTGTAAAATAGTGGACATTAAAACAAATAAGATAATGCTCATAGGTCATCACATAGGAAATATCTACATGGTGTATTCAGATGACATTCATACATCCCATGCATGTTTGGTTGTTCATGATGAAAATTATTCATGGTTGTGGCATAGGAAACTAGGACATGCTAGCATTAGTGTTTTAGAGAAATCAGTTTCCCAAAATCTAGTAAGAGGTTTGCCTAAGCTTAAATTCTCATTAGATAAAATTTGTGATGCATGTGCTAAGGACAAACAAAAATGTGTTTCATTTAAACCTATTATTGATGTCTCAACAAGTAGAACATTACAACTAATCCATATGGATCTATTTGGGCCTATTAGGACAACTAGCTTGGGTGGAAAATCATATGCATATGTTCTTGTTGATGACTATTATAGATATACTTGAGTTCTATTTTTAAGCACTAAGGATGAGGCTTTAGAAAAATTCATCATGTTTTAAAAAATAACTCAAAATGATCTTGGTCAAAATATTTCCTACATTAGAAGTGACCATAGAACCGAATTTCAAAATCTAGGTTTTGAGGATTTTTGTAACTCTAATGGGATTAGCCACAATTTTTCCACACCTCGCACTCCTCAACAAAATGGGGAAGTTGAGAGGAAATGCCAAACATTAGAAGAAATGGCTAGGACCATGCTTTGTGAAAATAATTTACCTAAATATTTTTGGGCGGAAGCCACAAATACCGCTTGCTATATTATAAACCAAGTAATGATTAGGCCAATTTTTAAGAAAGCACCGTATGAGATTTTAAAATCTAAAAGCCTAACATTATCTATTTTCACCCTTTTGGTTGCAAGTGTTTTGTTTTAAACAATGGAAAAGATAATTTAGGTAAATTTAATGCAAAAAGTGATGAAGCTATTTTTCTAGGTTATTCTTTAAACTCCAAAGCCTATCGAGTTTTTAACAAAAGAACCTTAGTTGTAGAAGAGTCAATACATGTGATTTTCGATGATAACCTCCTTCCTAGGAAGGATTATTGTGATAATGATGATGTAGGAATCATTGAAGCCAATGATGGTGGCCAATCATCAAAGGTGAATGATGTTCTAACCAAAGAGGAAGAAGCACAAGAACCACCTCTAGAAGCTTTGCAAGACATGACTCTTGAGGAAAATGAAGTGAGCTACCCAAGGGAGTACAACTATGTCAAAGGTAGTGAAATCTTGGGTGATCCATCCAAGGGGTAACCACTCGATCCTCTCTCAAAATCTTTAATAATGTTGCATTCATTTCATGCATTGAGCCTAAGAATATCAAAGAAGCATTAAATGATGATTTTTGGATATTGGCCATGTAAGAAGAATTAAATCAATTTGAGAGAAGTAAAGTATGGACATTAGTTGATAGGCCTAGAAATAAATCTATTATAGGGACAAAATGAGTTTTTAGAAACAAACTAGATGAGATTGGTAACATAGTGAGGAACAAGGCTAGCCTTGTTGCTCAAGGTTACACTCAAGAAGAGGGAATTGATTTTGATGAAACCTATGCACTCGTAGCTAGAATGGAAGCAATTAGGATGCTACTTGCATTTGTATGTTACAATGATTTCAAGCTTTTTCAAATGGATGTCAAAAGTTCATTTTAAATGGTTTTATAAATGAAGAAGTTTATGTGGAACAACCATCGGGTTTTGAAGATCCAAAATTTCCAAACCATGTTTTTAAATTAACAAAAGCTTTATATGGTTTAAAAAAAGTTTCAAGAGCTTGACATGAAAGGCTTTTAAATTTTCTTATTAAAAAGGGTTTTGAAAAAGGAAAGGTGGACACAACACTATTTTATTAAAAGCAATGACAAATATATATTAGTAGTGCAAATATATGTTGATGATATTATTTTTGGATCTACTAATGAACCTTTTTGTCAAGATTTTTCTAAGTTAATGCAATGTGAATTTGAAATGAGCATGATGGGGGAGCTCTCATTCTTCTTGGGACTCCAAATCAAACAAATGAAGGATGTCATATTCATCAATCAAGCTAAGTACATAAAGGACATGCTCAAGAAGTTTGGCTTGAAGCATGTAAAGCCTCAAGCTACACCAATGAGCTTATCCATAAAGCTTGACAAAGATGAATGAGGTAAGTGTGTCGATTCCAAGCTTTATTGTTCTATGATTGGATCGTTGCTTTACCTTACTTCAAGTAGACCATATATCATGTTTAGTGTTTGCTTGTGTGCTAGGTTTCAAGCTACTCCTAGAGAATTACACCTTATAGCCGTCAAAATTTTTTTAGGTACCTTAGAGATACCGCTTGTTTAGGCCTTTGGTACCCTAGAGATTCCACCTTTAACCTTCATGCTTATTCGGATGCAGATTATGGGGGTTGTAAGATAGATAAAAAGAGTACCTCCAAAACATGTCAATTCCTAGGCAGTATTCTCATATTTTGGTACTCTAAGAAACAAAATAGTGTAGCCTTATCTACCACCGAAGCGGGATACATATCGACCGGAAGTTGTTGTGCTCAAGTCCTTTGGATGAAGCAACAACTTTTAGATTATAGAATTGAGGTAGGTACCATACCCCTTATGTGTGACAATAATATTGTCATATGCCTCTCTAAAAATCCCATTCAACACTCTAGAACAAAACACATAGAGATAAGACACCATTTCATTAGAGATCATGTCTTAAAGAATGATGTTGCTCTAGAATATGTAGACACATTGAACCAAATAGTGGACATCTTTACCAAACCTCTAGACAAATAGCGTTTTTGGACCCTTAGGAGAGAGTTAGGTTTAACCAGCCTTTCTTGACCTTCTAGGGGCATTTTTATGCAAAATTGCTTGAATCCATTTTGATTTGCATACTTATGTGTTTTTGATGTTAATTGCTTCTCTATGCTTATAGTTAGGGGGAATATGCACTTGTTTTTGCATATAAAACTTGCTCATATCATGTTCATACATTTAGAGTTTTTTGAAAATCAACTTTTCTGCCATTTTGTGCCAAATATGCACATTCTGGCACAGGTGTATTAGAACGAGTTCCCCTGTTTCGATATGGGCTACCTTTTGAAGGGCTTTTGCCCTTAAGGTTTCGAAACGGTAGGAAATGTTTCGAAACATGCTCTTGAAAGGGACGTCTCTGGAATCATTGGGATCGAAACGGGTAAGTGGTGTTTCGATACGGCCCCGAGCATCGAAACGCCCATCTTTTTGTTTCGAAACACTCATAACCGTTTCGATACAGTTACTCGCTGTAAAGGCTATTTAATGCCTTTCCATCTTTAAAAAGATTTCTTTCAAAATATAAACTCCTCTCAAACCCTAACCTAACTTTTCCTATAAATACCCACTAAACCTAAACGTTTTTACACACAAAACTAAGGGTTTTTGCTCTAAACAACAATCCTAAGAAAGCTTCAACAACTTTGTGCATTATCATCCATCCATTCTTCCAAAATCCCAATTTCAAGGAATTTTCCTATTTTCTTTTCTATTCAAATTTCGTTTGATTTCTGTAGTTTAAACTTATTTTTTTTCATATATTACTTGTATATACTATGGGTTTTGACTGTTTTGCAAAAATTTTCTAAAAATCCAAAATTTTTTATTTGAATATAAATTTCTTTAATCGTATTTTTCAAAAATTGTTTCTCAGTGATTCTCTTGTAAAAACTTGTTTCTCAGTGATTCTCTTGTAAAAAATTGTTTTTGAACCTTTTTGTAAATTCTTTAAACCTATTTTGTATATTATCAAACCTTGATTATAGGATTACTATTGGATTGAATGTGGATTTCTTATGCATACATATTTATTTTTACTTGCTTAATATTTTTAGGATGACTTCCTCCAAGAAAAGAGCTAGGGTTTCCGAAGAGGGTCAAGGATCTGAACCGTCCGGGAAAAACCTCCCTCGACCAAATCTCGCCTATCTCTTCAAAAAGAGTTTCCTAATCCCTACCACTCATCAAGATTTTAAATACTACTAAACCATCAAAATTCGACCCGAGCGTGTAGTTGACGTTGATTTCCTTGATTCTGACCGATTTCACTTTAGATACCATGGCCTTTTAACCCGTTGGAATTTCATGGCCTTTTTAAGCATTCCCAGAGTCATGTACCGAAACCTTGTTTTGTTGTTCTGCTCCAATGCAAAATGTATCCTTAGTACCGACCATTCTCAAGTTGTCGCCATTGAGTCTTGCCTTTTGTGGAAGAAAATTCGTATTGAGCCGTCTACCCTAGTCAATCTCCTTGGTCTCAAAGATGAGGGTATTGAAGATGAGAACTCACTTGATCCCCATACCAGACAAGTTAATACCTTGGATGTCTATGATTGATTTCTTCATCTTATGATTTCATGGTGGTTCCGTCCATCGGGTGGGAAGTTTTCGCACATTCGAGAAGTCGATGACTTTTTGCTCAAGTTTTTCTGACAAGAACAACAACCGAACCTTGTGAAGATTATGTTTGCGGAGATGGAGCACTTAGTCAAAAATCGCAACAACATCTCCTCCTTCACTTATGGTACCGTCTTAAGTTATATCTTTGTTCTTAGTGGCATTGATTGCATATTTGATATTGAAGAGCCTCTAAAGGAAAAGCTAAATGAGACTACACCCATGAAGTGTGGTTTCCGTTTCAATGGTGATGATTGGGTTCGTGTGCCTCGAGGTGAACGTGCTCAAGCTCAAGATCCCCCTCAAGCTGAAGTTGCTCCACAAGCCCTAGTCTAGCTTGCATTCATCTCATATCATCTAGGACTTTATTATTATGCACCTTTTATGTTTTTGGACCTATGCTTCAGTTTATTATTTTGGATTATGATTTTTAAGATTTAAGTTTGGATTGATGTTATTTTACTTTTGGAACTTATGCTTTATGAATTATGATTTATGTTGTTTGGTTTAATGTTGCCTATCTTTTTATTTCTCATTGAATTATGCTTGTTCTGGTTTTGATCTAACAAAAAGGGGGAGAAAAGTGTTTAAGAAAAATTTTAAAGTTTTCAAAACCTAGCTTAAACTAAGGGGGAGCTCACTTAAAAATTTTACTTTGGTTTTGTTATATCAAAAAGGGGAGATTCTAAAACCCTTAATTTGAATTAACTTGATTTTGATATAACAAATATTTGAAAGACTATCTTGCAGAGTAAATAAGTTTTTTAAGTTCTCAAAAAGCTCAAAAATTGACAAGTAAAAGTTTAACCTAAAATGTTTTAAGGTTTAAAAATAATCCCCATAAATTCTTCTAAGTGTTTTAAAACTAAATCTGTAGATTTCCCCCAGACGTTTCTATACGGCTTAAGCTTATTTCAAAAAGTTTTGCTACTGGAATTTTTCATATTGAATAAGTCTCGAAACAACCTCAACCCATTTCGATACGACCTTCATTTGGGCAAGTCAAACTTTGACTTTGTTTCGAAACGACAATTATCCGTTTTGATACGGGGGTTAATTTTTTTTAAATTGGGCATTTAATGTTTTTGACAATTGCTTGTCAGAACCAAAATTTTAAAGGTAAAGTACTCGTTTCGATACGGCCTAGCTTGGTCTCAAAACGTTTTGCTACTAGAATTTTATGAGCTCAACCGTTTCGATACAGGTCTCGAAACAGCCCTCTATTGTTTCGAAACACTTTCGAACGTTTCGATACGACCTCTTTAATACACATAACAACTCTTTCTTTTTTAGGCGTGTTTTGAAACATGTAGGTACTGTTTCGACACAGGCAGTTGCAGAACTGCATTTATGGTGGGAAGATGAAGTCTCAATGGCTATATTTATGATGTCAACCACCCAAATGACTATAAATCAATGAGAAGGTATAAAAGGAAGCATTTTAAGCACCATCAACAAATATTGATCATCAAAGAAACATCTAAGCAATTAATCCAAACCCTTGTGCTCAAATTCCATATATTGTACCCCAATTTATAATCCTTTTATTGTAAACCTTTTATTCTCAAATTGGGTGTGTGGTTGAGTGTATTTTGGGCATATTTGTCTATTGAGAGATACATTTTATTGCCTTTGTAAATCTTTGTTCTTGTGAGGGTCTCAAGATCAATCTTTGGGTAGAAAGATTAATCTTTGTAAAAGGTTTCCTCCTAAGCCAACAAAAGGGGAAGATTTCATAGTGAAATTGGTTGAAAATCCTTAGTAGTGACTACAATAGTGGATGTAGAGCTTATTCTAAGTTTGAACCACTATATATCCTCTTGTCTTGATTTTTTAATTTTTCAATTTCATCCCACAACTCTTAAAATTCCAATTCACCCCCTCTTGGCATTTTTCATTCGATCGATCCACTCAACATCTTATTATTGATAGACATCCTATTTAATTCGAATGGACTCTTTTTTGCATTTTATTTTTTGAGCTTTAACTATGATAAAAATAGTACTTAATAATAATAATAATAATAATAATAATAATAATAATAATAATAAAGAGAAAAGAAAAAAAAGAGGTAAAAATTTAGTGACAACAGTTATATGAATTGTTTGTGTGATTGATGATGTATACATGTATATGCGCATATAGGTTTTAGAAATATAAGGCTTTTACAAGTGATTGTATGTGTGTAAGTACCTATCTTGGAGTAAGGTCCTAATTTGCTTATATTATGAAGAAGTGTATGGATATTAGAATTAGACGTGTGATCATAACTATAACCTATGAATGTTTTACTAATTAAGCTTAACAAGAATAGAATTAAGTGGCCTAAAATGTGTGATTAGCTAGTCTATGTATTTCTAAAGTTGATCATTAACCTAAAGTGACTCACTAGATTTTACATCTTCTTGAATAAAAAAAGGGCTATGATAGACGAGTATATGGTCTTGGTAACTAAGTATACATACTACCTTTCTGTAGACGGTTGTTCACGCTTTGAAATAATTTGTAAGATGAGTCAGGATAATATAATGATTGAATGGTTGGTAAATGCTTAAGATAAGTTTGTCTGGCCTACCGAAATATTGATTGATGTGGTTGAGTGATTAATTGTGATATGCGATGTAACCCCCTCGTCCCGGTCTGGCCGGATGACCGGTCCGAGTGGGCCACACGGGGAAAACCGAAGCGAAACCCAAAGGGTTCCTCCTCGGTTAGCAACCCTAGAATTTTTTTTTTCATTTTAGACTTGTCATAAACGAACCCCAAACCACAATCAAACGACCAAAATTCAATCTTGACTAAAGGCACATTAAATCCTATGTATTTATCCCATTAAAAAGGTCAACAAGTCAAAACAGTACAATTTTAAGCAGAAGTTTCGAAACCTTTACCAAGGGTTTCGAAACTTTTGCTGGCAGAAACCCCTGGAACCCATTTCTCACCCAAAGTTTCGAAACCTTAGGGAAGGTTTCGAAACCTTGGACCTTAGTTTCGAAACCTTTCCCAAGGTCTCGAAACTTTTGGTTGGCAGAATGCCCTGGAACCCAAAATCTTCCAAAGGTTTCGAAACCTTGGGGAAAGTTTCGAAACCTTTGACCATAGTTTTGAAACCTACCCCAAAGGTTTCGAAACTTTGGCTGGCAGTGACCCCTGGAACCAAAATTTCTGCAAAGGTTTCGAAACCTTACCCATGGTTTTGAAACCTTAGTGCAGGGGGTCACCTACTGCCCAACTTAAGGACTTCCTACCCAAGAAAAACGTTAAGATCATACATAGACATGTATAGAAGCTTAAAAAGACCAAAAGCATGATTCAACGACTACAAGACTCACACATACGACCATTCTAACAAGCATACATACAACAATCACAGTTGGATTTTAGCTTACAAGCATTGAATATAACAACAATCATACTTATCTAGACTTCAAGCAATATCATAAGAAACCACTTAACAAGCATAGGCATCATACACATGGTTGACAAACTTAAGGCATGCATAGACCAATCCTCATACAAAATCAGGCATAAGCAAATAATCCACATAAGAATCATAGAGCATAATCCAAGAAGCAAATCATAACACAACATAGGTTTAACAATTTCAAACATAACTTCCTAAGGAGTTTGACCCCAACTCCTAACACTCTATACCCCATTGTCTAGGCATTATTACAAAAGCAAACCATACTTAAACTTGCTTGAGAACTCCCAAAAGCTCCTCCTTCGCCCGCTCGCCTCCCGAACTCTAACGATCTGCACGTTGGAAACAAAGAGCATAAGCAACTAGCTTAGTGAGAGAGGCTCTACAATTCACAACATGCAGTTTTTTAAAATACGAGTTGTATGCGAGAAAACTATGGATGCACAAGGGTCTATCTCAACCACTACTCTTGGTTTGCTCAAGCACAACCAACATACACTTACGGTGGGACTACACATCACCGTTTCGACTAGTGGATGTCCAATGGGACTACACATCAAAGTACTACCCTACTAGTCACTACCGGTGGGACTACACATCACCGTAGTTTAGACCACCATCACGTGAGGCACGAACTCAACACGACTACAACATTGACAACTTAAAATGCATTCAATGGTCACAATGTATATACAATCAACTTGTCACAACAACTTATGAGTAGGGAGACTTACACACGGGTTTAGGCAACCTCTCAAGGTTCTACCCAAACCCCAAAGGAGTCCATATCAAGCACAAAGTAAAAACCAATGAATCTACTCACCGTTGCTACCCAAGAGAAGATCGAAGACCGAACTCAAGACTCCGAAATCCCCGAATTTGCCCCCGAAGCTTCACCAACCAAATTCCTTGATTCTAAGCATTTCAACACCAAGCAAATAACCCCAAATCAGTCCATGTTCTAAAATGATCAACCCGGATAACATACTAAGTACAACACACCAATTTTTCCATTGAAATAAGCTCAATTTTTCCAAAATCCGAACAGCCCTTACACACCCTTCAAAACCATTGATTCCAACCCTCAATTTACTCCCAAAAGCCTCCAAAACATCACTCACATATAGCCTAACCACTAGCCCTCAAGATTCCACCTCAAAAACCCTCAAAACCCAACTTAAAGCCTCCCCAAAACCCCATTTTCTCCCAAATCCGAAAATTCCATAAAACATTATAAAAATCGGTTTTGTTGGACCCTTTTAGTTGTAGGCAACCCATATGACTTAAACAAATAGAAAGCTTAGATCAAAGACTCCAAAGGCAACATTTTTAATCCAAAAATCCTTCAAACCTCCAATCTCAAAACATGTCTAAAAATGAAAACAAATGGTATTAACTTGAAGGGAAGAACAAGGGTAAGTCAAAAACGTGTTTACCTTCGCGAAATTCTTCAAAACGAGCAAGACATTGGATGAAATAGTAACCTAAGGAGAGGGGGGGGTTGACGTAGAAGTGAATAGTGGGGAGAGGGGAAGAAGATGACTCAAATATTGTTTTTGGGTTTATTTGAAATTAAAAGGCTAAAGACTTAAATGCCCTTAATGAATCAAGGGAATTACAATGGATGACACCCATGACCAATTGGGCTTGTTTTGGGGAAAGGGTCCAACTAAATAAAACCCGAGGCCCAAGTCATTATTTTATTATTTAAAATTTGAAACCGAAACCCGAACTATTTTTAAATTAATATTTTCACCCGACCCCCGAACCCGGGTGTTACAACTCTCCCCTACTTAAGGAAATTTCGTCCTCAAAATTACCTGACGGAAACAAGTACGGAAACTGCTCAAGCATGTCAGCTTTCCTCTCCCACGTGGCTTCCTCCACACCTCTATGTCTCCATAAGACTTTGACTAACTCTATAGTCTTGCCACGCAATACTTTGCTATCAGAAGCAAGTATCTCAACTGGTTCCTCGTTGTAAGACATGTCCGGATTTAATTCTATTTCTTCCACTGGCATAACATGGGACGGATCCGATCTATACCTCTTAAGCATCGATACATGAAACACATCATGAATCTTCTCTAGCTCAACTGGGAGTCTCAATCTATAGGCAACCGGACCAATTCTCTCAACTATTTCATAAGGCCCTATGTACCTTGGGCTCAACTTGCCCTTCCTTCCAAACCTCATCACCTTCTTCCAAGGTGAGACTCTCAAAAACACCCTATCCCCCACGGAGTATTCCACCTCCTTCCTTTTTAAATCGGCATAGGACTTTTGCCGGTCTGAAGCCGCTTTCAAGCGATCACAAATCAATTTCACCTTTTCGGTGGTTCCCTTGAGTAACTCGGGCATCGGCACTAGTTTCTGCCCGGCCTCAGCCCAACAAATCGGGGTCCTACACTTCCTACCATACAAGGCCTCATAAGGAGCCATCTGGATGCTCGACTGTAAGCTGTTGTTATAGGCAAACTCCACCAATGGTAGGTGCTTCTCCCATGACCCCTGAAAGTCAATGATACAACACCTCAACATATCCTCCAAAATCTGAATCACTCTCTCAGACTGCCCATATGACTGCGGATGATACGAAGTGCTGAAGTTCAACCAAGTGCCTAAGGCTCGATGCAAACACTCCCAAAATCTAGAGGTGAATCTCGGATATCGATCTGACACAATTGACTTCGGTACCCCATGTAGTCTCACAATCTCCCGAATATACAATTCGGCCAACTTGTCCAACGTATAGGTGGTATGAACCGGTATGAAGTGTGCACACTTGGTGAATCTATCTACAATCACCCACACTGAATTTTTCTTCGAAGGAGTCAACGGAAGTCCTGATACAAAGTCCATAGTGATACGCTCCCACTTCCACTCTGGAATCTTCAACGGTTGCAACAACCCTGAGGGAAACTGGTGCTCAGCCTTGACTCTCTGACAAACCATGCATTTACTTACGAACTCAACTACATCCCTTTTCAATCCAACCCAATAATACTCTTCCTTTAATTCTCGATACATCTTCGTGCTACCCGGATGCATAGCAAAAGGGCTATTGTGAGCCTCACTCAAGATCGTACGCCTCAACTCGGCATCCTCCGGAACCACCATCCTATCCTTGAAACATAGGATCCCATTCTCTCCAAAACAATACTCGGTAGGCCTATCTTCCGCTATGTCTTGCACGTGAGGTGCCAAGGACTCATCTCGCAACTGCTTCTCACGAATCAACTGAACCAATGATGGCTTAACCTGAAGCTCGGCCACTAGCCCACCATCCGTAGACACACTCAACCTTGCGAACATTGCTCGCAACTCAACGGCCATCTTCCTACTCAAGGCATCAGCCACCACATTCGCCTTGCCCGGATGATACTCTATGGTAAGGTCATAATCTTTAAGGAGCTCTAACCACCTTCGTTGCCTAAGATTCAACTCCTTTTGGGACATCAAATATTTCAAGCTCTTGTGGTCGGTGTACACAGTGCACTTCTCACCATAAAGATGGTGTCTCCAAATTTTCAATGCGAACACCACTGCGGCCAACTCTATGTCATGTGTGGGGTAATTCTTCTCATGAACCTTCAACTGTCGGGAAGCATATGCCACTACCTTACCTCCTTGCATAAGTACACAACCTAGCCCCACGTAAGATGCATCACTGTAAATTACAAACTCTCTCCCCGGCTCGGGCTGAATCAAAATGGGAGCTTCGGTCAAAGCTTTCTTCAATTTCTCAAACGCTTCTTGTCTTGCATCTTACCATTCATACGGAACATTCTTCTGTAGCAACTTGGTCAACGGAGCCGCTATCCTTGAGAACCCTTCAACAAACCTCCTATAGTATCCCGCCAAGCCTAGGAAACTGCGGATTTCTGTCACTGATTTTGGTTGCTTCCAATTTACAATGGCTTCAATCTTCTTGGGATCTACACTAATCCCACTAGCTGAGATCACGTGGCCAAGGAAGACCACCTCTCTAATCCAAAACTCACACTTACTTAGCTTGGCATAGAATTGATTTTCAAGTAGGGTCTGAAGCACTAACCTTAAGTGTTCATCGTGCTCCTCTTCGGTTCTAGAGTACACTAGGATGTCATCGATAAACACTACCACAAACCTGTCCAAGAACTTATGAAACACCCGGTTCATCATATCCATGAAGGCTGCTGGAGCATTGGTCAACCCAAAAGGCATCACTAAAAACTCATAATGCCCGTATCGTGTACGAAAAGCTGTCTTCGGTACGTCCACATCCTTTACCTTTAGCTGATAATACCCAGACCTCAAATCAATCTTTGAAAACACGGAAGCACCCCTCAACTGGTCTAGCAAGTCATCTATCCTTGGCAAGGGGTATTTGTTTTTCACCGTCACCTTATTCAACTGTCTATAGTCTATGCACATTCTCATGCTACCATCCTTCTTTTTCACAAACAAGACCGGAGCACCCCACGGGGAAACACTAGGCCTAATGAAGCCTCTGTCAGTCAACTCCTGAAGCTGTGTCTTCAACTCTTTCAATTCTTTCGGTGCCATTCTATATGGAGCAATCGACACCGGTGTGGAATCAGAATATGTCTCAATAGCGAACTCAACTGCCCTGTCTGGAGGCAAGCCTGGTAGTTCTTCCGGAAAAACACTCGGAAAGTCACACACAGTCCTGATGTCCTGAGGTCTCACCTCACTCATATCCGGGTTCATTACGTAAGCCAAGTAAGCCTGACACCCTGAACTCAACAACCTCTGAGCTTCTAAAGCCGAAACCACATTAGACAAAAACTTAACATTCTCCCCAACTACCACAACCTCAAAGTCATCGGTAAGCTTCAAAGAGACTCTCTTAGTCTCAAAGTCAACCCTAGCTCTATGCTCTACAAGCCAATCCATGCCCAAAATCACATCAAAGCCATAAAAGGGTAGCTCCATCATGTCGACTGGAAATACATGGCCCTGAATCATCAAGGGACACCTCCTATACACTTTCCTGACTACCACTGTATCACCAAAGTAGCTAGTGACATTTACACCTACTTCTAACCAATCACAAGGTAGTCCTAATGACTTTGCATGCTCACCCAGAATATACGAATGTGTTGACCCCGAATCTATTAGAGAAAGCAAACTCAAAGACTGTAATGTGAAATTACCTGCAATGACATCAGTGTCATTCCCAGCCTCTCGCTGAGCGTACACTCTAGCCGGTCCTCCTCCCTCCGGCTGGACTGCTACCACATGAGCCAAGTTCCTCTGACCCTCATTCCTTGGCTGGAAGTTCCCACGGCCGCGCCCACGACCTCTCTGATGCTCAAAACCCCTCGCTGGAGCCGGTCCTCCTCTAACTGGGTGTGGACAATCACGCCTCAAATGATCTCGGGAGCTACAGTTCCAACACGCCCCAAACATACCCATGCACTCACCTGGGTGGCGTCTCTCGCACCTAGTGCACTCCGGAATGTGCCCAACAGCCCCTTGGCCCTGACGGCCCTGACCATGGTTACCACCCTAGGCCTCGTATCCGGCTGATACCTCCTATCCTTATGCCTCTTGGCATGATCTCTATCCCAGTTCGCATGTCTCTTCCCGGAGTCAGACACACCAGCACGTGCTCTAGAGCTTTGGTTTTGCTCTACATCCTTGGCTCTAGAAACCAAGACATCGAACTCAGTGTAGTCGGCGACCAACATGTAGGTCTTCACATCAGTAGTCAACCCATATCTGAAGCGCTCACATCGCTCCTTCTCATCCGGAATCAACTCTGGCGCGTACTGGCTCAACCTCACAAATTGGATCTCATACTCGGACACGGTCCTATTGCCTTGAACCAAAGCCATGAACTCCCTTTTCTTTTCATCTAAGTACCGGACTCCGAGGTACTTCCTTTTGAAAGCATTCCTGAAAAACTCCCATGTGACATCTACCTCGGCCATACCAGAAATAACAGTGGTCCACCAAGTGTAAGCGTCTCCCTGAAGCCATGAGACAATGCATCCCAACTTACGAGCATCCGAACACTCCATCTGACACAAGATGCGAGTAGTGCTCTCAAGCCACCCTTCCGAACCCTCCGGAGACAACCCACGAAACTTAACTGCCCCCAAATTACGAAGCCTCTCTAGGGGTAATCCTGTCCCCGCACCCTGAGATGGTGCTGCAGCTTGCATACCAGCCAAAGCTGTCTGGAAAGCTCCGGCTATAGTCTGAATCAAATGAGCCACATCTGGGCCTGCCTGACCTTGGCCCGCTTGAGCCCCATTACCTCCAACGTTCCCTCCATTACCACCCGGAGCATTAATAGCAGGAGGGGAGTTCTCGGGTGCCTGGTCACCCGCTCTAGGCCGTCCCCTCGGTCTCACCATAGCAATTAATGTAATCTAAAACAACAAACACACAACAACAAGGAAACGTTAGGTTAGCAAGGGGCAAAGGACTCCGGTTCTCAAGCTCTTTAAACCAAAACAATTTTCCCTTTTTATTTTGACAACAATGCCTAACAATAGGGACTCAAACCAACTTTCAAACATCAGAAAAGTCACCAAAGCATGCATACATACACCGTGCTAAAACAAAACTTAGACAGGCATGGCAAAACACTCATAATACCTTAACTTACCTCACTTACCTGCCCGAGGTCTCGGAAACCTCAGGCTCTGATACCAATAAATGTAACCCCCTCGTCCCGGTCTGGCCGGATGACCGGTCCGAGTGGGCCACACGGGGAAAACCGAAGCGAAACCCAAAGGGTTCCTCCTCTGTTAGCAACCCTAGAATTTTTTTTTCCATTTTAGACTTGTCATAAACGAACCCCAAACCACAATCAAATGACCAAAATTCAATCTTGACTAAAGGCACATTAAATCCTATGTATTTATCCCATTAAAAAGGTCAACAAGTCAAAACAGTACAATTTTAAGCAGAAGTTTCGAAACCTTTACCAAGGGTTTCGAAACTTTTGCTGGCAGAAACCCCTGGAACCCATTTCTCACCCAAAGTTTCGAAACCTTAGGGAAGGTTTCGAAACCTTGGACCTTAGTTTCGAAACCTTTCCCAAGGTCTCGAAACTTTTGGTTGGCAGAATGCCCTGGAACCCAAAATCTTCCAAAGGTTTCGAAACCTTGGGGAAAGTTTCGAAACCTTTGACCATAGTTTCGAAACCTACCCCAAAGGTTTCGAAACTTTGGCTGGCAGTGACCCCTGGAACCAAAATTTCTGCAAAGGTTTCGAAACCATGGGTAAGGTTTCGAAACCTTAGTGCAAGGGGTCACCTACTGCCCAACTTAAGGACTTCCTACCCAAGAAAAACGTTAAGATCATACATAGACATGTATAGAAGCTTAAAAAGACCAAAAGCATGATTCAACGACTACAAGACTCACACATACGACCATTCTAACAAGCATACATACAACAATCACAGTTGGATTTTAGCTTACAAGCATTGAATATAACAACAATCATACTTATCTAGACTTCAAGCAATATCATAAGAAACCACTTAACAAGCATATGCATCATACACATGGTTGACAAACTTAAGGCATGCATAGACCAATCCTCATACAAAATCAGGCATAAGCAAATAATCCACATAAGAATCATAGAGCATAATCCAAGAAGCAAATCATAACACAACATAGGTTTAACAATTTCAAACATAACTTCCTAAGGAGTTTGACCCCAACTCCTAACACTCTATACCCCATTGTCTAGGCATTATTACAAAAGCAAACCATACTTAAACTTGCTTGAGAACTCCCAAAAGCTCCTCCTTCGCCCGCTCGCCTCCCGAACTCTAACGATCTGCACGTTGGAAACAAAGAGCATAAGCAACTAGCTTAGTGAGAGAGGCTCTACAATTCACAACATGCAGTTTTTCAAAATACGAGTTGTATGCGAGAAAACTATGGATGCACAAGGGTCTATCTCAACCACTACTCTTTGTTTGCTCAAGCACAACCAACATACACTTACAGTGGGACTACACATCACCGTTTCGACTAGTGGATGTCCAATGGGACTACACATCAAAGTACTACCCTACTAGTCACTACCGGTGGGACTACACATCACCGTAGTTTAGACCACCATCACGTGAGGCACGAACTCAACACGACTACAACATTGACAACTTAAAATGCATTCAATGGTCACAATGTATATACAATCAACTTGTCACAACAACTTATGAGTAGGGAGACTTACACACGGGTTTAGGCAACCTCTCAAGGTTCTACCCAAACCCCAAAGGAGTCCATATCAAGCACAAAGTAAAAACCAATGAATCTACTCACCGTTGCTACCCAAGAGAAGATCGAAGACCGAGCTCAAGACTCCGAAATCCCCAGATTTGCCCCCGAAGCTTCACCAACCAAATTCCTTGATTCTAAGCATTTCAACACCAAGCAAATAACCCCAAATCAGTCCATGTTCTAAAATGATCAACCCGGATAACATACTAAGTACAACACACCAATTTTTCCATTGAAATAAGCTCAATTTTCCAAAATCCGAGCAGCCCTTACACACCCTTCAAAACCATTGATTCCAACCCTCAATTTACTCTCAAAAGCCTCCAAAACATCACTCACATATAGCCTAACCACTAGCCCTCAAGATTCCACCTCAAAAACCCTCAAAACCCAACTTAAAGCCTCCCAAAAACCCCATTTTCTCCCAAATCCGAAAATTCCATAAAACATTATAAAAATCGGTTTTGTTGGACCCTTTTAGTTGTAGGCAACCCATATGACTTAAACAAATAGAAAGCTTAGATCAAAGACTCCAAAGGCAACATTTTTAATCCAAAAATCCTTCAAACCTCCAATCTCAAAACATGTCTAAAAATGAAAACAAATGGTATTAACTTGAAGGGAAGAACAAGGGTAAGTCAAAAACGTGTTTACCTTCGCGAAATTCTTCAAAACGAGCAAGACATTGGATAAAATAGTAACCTAAGGAGAGGGGGGGGGGGTTTGACGTAGAAGTGAATAGTGGGGAGAGGGGAAGAAGATGACTCAAATATTGTTTTTGGGTTTATTTGAAATTAAAAGGCTAAAGACTTAAATGCCCTTAATGAATCAAGGGAATTACAATGGATGACACCCATGACCAATTGGGCTTGTTTTGGGGAAAGGGTCCAACTAAATAAAACCCGGGGCCCAAGTCATTATTTTATTATTTAAAATTTGAAACCGAAACCCGAACTATTTTTAAATTAATATTTTCACCCGACCCCCGAACCCGGGTGTTACATGCGATGCTTGATGAATTTTTGTGAATAAAGACCCCTGTTTGAATATGTTATAACTTGAAACTCAAAGATCACTAATGGGTATCTAGTTTAGAACTTGATAATTTGTATGAAAGATAAGCATTTTTTTCAATAGTTGAGGTAATGCAACAAAACTTTAAAATTTGAAGAACATAGACCAAAAAGGATGCCATGATTTAGAGGTTGATACATGATGCTTAATGTATGATTAACTGATTATATATGATTTGTTGTTAGAGTTAGACTCTTGAAAGCAAAACTAAAAAGGTTTTAATTTGTTCTGATTTTTGAAGCATGTTAAGCTGATTGTTAAGTTTACTTAGTTATTGCGTGTTTGTTTCGTAACACATTCTAAGCTGATTTATCTCCTAGACCGGGTTAGGGGTGTTATAGTTGACTTTCTTAGAAATGAAATGTCGATCAATTTTTACATGTTTAGTCCTATCACGATGGACTGGATTTCTCACTATATTGATGGCATATTGACTATCAATGTATAGTTCAAGCTCTTTAGAGTCACTGAAGCCCAATTCAACAAGTAACCTTTGTAACCATATTCCCTCACACATTCCAAGCGCAATAGCTCTATACTCAGCTTCAACACTGGTCCGAGACACAACATACTGCTTTTTGCTCATCCTAGTTACCAAATTGTCCCAAACAAAAGTGCAGTACCCACTGGTGGATCTTCTATCTGTTAGTTCTCCAGCCCAGCTTGCATCAGTGAAGACTTTTACTGATCTGTCATTGGTTTTCTTAAAAATTAGCCCATGATCATGTGTCATCTTTAGGTATTTAGTATTCTATTGACAGCTTCAAGATGCTCCTCTCGAGGGTCACTCAAATATTGACTAACAATGCTCACATGAAAAGATATATTAGGTCTAGTAAGAGAAAGATAAATTAATTTCCCAACTAACCTTTGATACAATCCCTTATTAATTGGACTTTTAAGAACATCCTTCTTCAGTTTGAGACTGAACTCCATACGAGTCTCAGCTGGTTTGTAGCCCCTCATCCTAGATTCAGATAATAAGTCTAGGATATATTTTCTCTAGTTAATTACCAGACCATCTTATGATCTTGCAACCTTCATGCCAAGGAAGTATCTTAAAGTACAAAGATCCTTGGTTTCAAATTCACTTGCAAGAAATTTCTTTAAATTCCCAATTTCTTCATTATCATCACCAGTGATGATGATATCATCAACATACACAATGATGATTACTTTTTTTTATCCTTCTATGATGAACAAGGTGTGGTCGCTTTGGCATTGCATGTACCAATTCTTCACAATAGCCTTTGCAAATCGATCAAACCAAGCCCTAGGAGACTGTTTCAATCCATACAATGACTTCTCAAGTTTACAAACTTTTTGTTTGTCAGAATGATATCCCAACCTCTGTGGAATTTTCATATATACATCTTCAAGATTGTCATTCAAGTAGGCATTCTTGATGTCAAGTTGATGTAATTTCCATTCCTTGTTAACTTCTAAAGACAAAAGAACTATCATTGTATTCAGCTTTGCTACTGGAGTAAATGTCTCCTGGTAACCTATCCTATAGGACTGAGTAAATCCCTTGGCCACAAGCCTTGGATTATAACGTTCAATGCTCCCATCAGATCTATACTTGACAGTAAAAATCCACTTGCAACCCATTGGTCTTTTTCTTGGTGGAAGATTAGTGATTATCTAGGTTTTATTGTCTTCTAGTGCCATTATCTCTTCTTCAACAACCTTTTTTCCATCTTTTTTCTTTCATTGCTTGCTTTGTTGTTTTTGGAACGAAAGTGTTATCAACACTAGAAGTGAAAGCTTTAAAAGTAGGCTTTAGGTTTCCATATGCCACAAACTTCTAAATAGGATGTGTAGTACACTTCTTTACACCCTTTCTCAGTGCAATAGACAAATCATCAGTATCCACAGTTGGAGCAATAATTTGAGAATTTTTCATACCTTGTGGATTCTTTGAGGCTGTAGGAGTAGGTTCCAGCTCTTGGAAATTACCATATTGTATATTGGTCTCTTTATTGGGCTTTCTTCTCCTTTTATAGACGCTGGGCTCTTTGACCTCAAGTTGCTCTGGTTGGGTTCTTTGTGGGGTGCGAGGTGTACCTGGAGGCTCCAAGAGTAGGTTCAATTGGGTTAGGAATGATGGAAGATTCATTGGTTTTAGTTATAACAATGGGTTTCGAAAAATGGACTACCTTATGTGATTGTAGAAGCACTGTTCGATGCAAATTTTTTTGGAATTTTTATGGAAGTAATTTGGGTGGTGGAGAAAATCTACTGTGTCATCAAGAATAGGATTTTGTTCTATTTCAAAATTGCTTTTAGCGGAAGTAGAAGTATCAACCATATTGAGAGTTGATAGGATCAAGAAATAAACTGATACCACGTAGAAAGGTACTGAAAAGAGTCTCAGTTTGAGTACTCTAATTTCTATCATTTATTTGATAAAGAAAGAACATATTTATAGATTACAAGAGAAAGCCTAAACTAGGAAAAAAAGATTTACAAATAAATTACAAGCATCTAATTCCTTATTTACAGCTATTAACAAGATATTAAGAAGATAATTGCTAACTAATAGCAACTTGATATTAGGAAATTACATCTTTAATTTTATGCAACCACACAATCCACACTTGCCACACGAAAATCAAATTTTTGGGAGTCCTTCATACTCAATCCTCTGCGGAAAACCATCAATAATAATGCTAGACGGGAGTGGATTATTTAAATCAACTACTACTGGTAGTGATAGAGTAGCAGAATTGTGGATTTGGAAGTCTTCAATCAAGTTTGTTGCAAAAACTAAGAGTTCTAGACTCAATCAAGAAGAATGGCATAAATCTGAAAATTCAGGAGAGATCGGTTGGGCGTTTCTTGAAAATTTAAGATTCAAGGCTGGAATTTCAAAGAAACAAAGACAAGATGGAAGATTAGAGGGTTAATAATATGAATAAAAGAAAAAAAGATTGAAAATGATTACGCAAGGGATAGGTAAAACAAATATGAATTTCCAACATTGTATATGGCTTGTGGAGATGTCGTGAAGATGGAGATGGCTTGACGGAATTGATAGTGATTTTGTCCTCGCCACCATTTTAGACGTGATTACCTAAGAAAGCAACCTCAAACGGCTCTAACCCACCCTCTTAAATATGATTACCTAAGCAAGCAACCTCAAACGGCTCTAACCTACCCTCCTAGACGCGATTACCTAGGCAAGCATGAGTGTGAAGATCTCCCTCACAAGAACTTGTCGATCTTATGTTGAAGAAGAGTTCTAAGGCACAAGTTATCAACACTTGCAAAAATGAACTCACTAAATATTTCATAAATCCAAGAAATCTAAATTACAATGATTGAGGCTTCATCCTTTTATAGGGGAAGGATAGCCAAAGTAACTTAACTTCTACTAAAACAAGGAAAACCTAATTTAATTAAAATAATAAAGAAATTTAGTCTGTTAAATTGAACTTGATCTAACGGATTAAGAGAAGGGTGGCTGGTTCCTAAAGTATATAAAACCCTAAAAATATAATTTAAATGTTAATGATCAGGTTGGGCTAAGTCTAATTCGTCCAAAAGCCTTATATATTAGTTTTTGGGCTGAATTTTACAAAATCCCGTAATAGTCTCGTATCTAGTTTTCTGCATGCACAATCTTCAGTAAAATGGACATATCTTGAGTTCATGAAATCGGATTGGTGCGTTGGAAAGGTAACTGAATGACGGTCAATTTGTTAGAAGACAACTCAGACCAGAAATGCTTGGATCCTATATGAAAAGTTGTCACAAGTTGGATGACTTTACAGACTTAACAAACAAATTCAACTTCTTCTCCAATTTGAATTGGTTTAGCCCTCCCATGCATGTATCAGCTAGCCTCGCAAATCTTTCTCTCACACCTTTCATAGTGTTGTAATCGATTCGAATGATTTTCCCTAATGCTCCTGCGATGGATTGAAACATACTCTTTTTATAGTATCTATATGACAATCCAGGTAGTCTCACCCAAACAAAAATTTTGGCATGATGATCCTCCACAATCGAGAAGTTCTGACTCCATGGTTGTACTGTTAGATAGCTACCGTAAATCAACCACGAACCACCCATCAACACTTTTGAGCAATCCTCAACCTTTGTAAAATGGACAAGATAATTGTAATACACCTAAGACCTGGTTAGGATTTTAACAAGGCAAACACGTGCTTGGAGAAGTTACCTTTAGATTATTAAAGACACAACTTGAGTCGATTGAATAAGTAAGTCAATGGAATTGAATGTGAAAGGGCTAATTGAACAAAAGATCAACTATCTAAATGAGTAAGGTGATTATATTTCAAGGATTATGAAGGAGTATATATGATCATTAAGAGGATTATTTAGTATTTTGATCAAAACATTAAGGATTAAATTATAAGAAAGAATACATAAGCTAGTGACTAAAGTGTAAAGTGGAGTAAGTAGCTTTGTAGGATTAAAATGAAATAATAAAGAAACTTGCTTCTTTCATGTGTAATCCACCACTTTGAATGAGTGGAATCCAAGTGGCCATGCAAGGGAGATTGGTCGGCCATGTGGTAAGTGAGAAAGGAGAACCATTTTTTCTCCCATGCAATTGTCTTCCTCCTTGGAATTTTATCATTTTGGCTGAATACTCCACTAATGAAGAAGATAAAATTGTTAAGATGGATTCATGAAGAGCTTAAGGAACTTGGTGGGAAATAAAGCAAGAAAGGTCTAGGATTCAAGAGAATTCAGCAATGGATAGTAACCCACTTCTTGAGTAATAGGTTAAGCTTAAATTTATAGTTTTGATTTGGAAATTTATATGTTGTTTTTGAATGAAATGTAAGAACAAAGGAATCTTATAATGAAATCTTGTTGTTGAGTAAGAGAAATAGTGTTAAATGATGCTGGAAATTTAAGTTTAGGGATTTATTTCAATGTCTATGTAACACCCAAAAATCCGGTCTAATCGGAATTGGGTTCCGGTGATCGGAAATTTTGCATCGATAAAGTCTATATATAGTACTGGCTAGTTAATCACTAATATTGAACTCTAATTGAGTTAAATCATTGTTATTGGACCCCATTCAACAGTATCGAAAATATTATAGTGGCTAAATTGTTGAAAATTGGGAGTTTGGAGTCAAAACTATAACACATTGAGAATCGAGGGACAAATCTTGCGATTAGCCCCTTTTTTCATTAAAATTCCCATACGTGGGAATGTCTGGAGAGTTTCCTTCATTGGAAGGAAACCTATACAAATTTAAAAGTTATTGAATAGCCAAAATAAGCTTACCCAATTGCTAATTAGACAAGCACCTTTAATCATCTTTATCTTCTTCCTCCCACCAACAAGCAAGCACCACCATTGTAGGAAATCTCAAGCTTTGAATTTCTTCATCTTATTGCTATCGAATCATTGCCAATGTTCGAGTAAGCAATAATCCTCAAACAATCGTTGGATTCCATGGATGTGTCAAGCTTAACTCAAGCTAGGGTTTTAGCCATCCATGGATAATCCATCGTTGATGCTAATATTGAATTCGGATATCAATTTTGATATCGTTGTATTAATTTTGGTATCGTATTATCGATCCTAATAATCTCCCTATTGATTTCCTAGCTCAAGATAATGAAATGAGCATCCATCAAATTCATCGAAGGCTAGGAACAAGGGAGTTGTTATCCGATAGCCGTAGGAGCATTGGATTAGTAAGGTGAGTGTAGTCAAAGTCTCGGGATTAGGCGGAGAGCCCTCCCAAATCTTTTATTGTTGTTTTCGATCATATCACTAACATTATCATTGAAGAAGTTGCATTGGACTGTTAATCGGATTCATTGATAAGTGACAGT
Organism: Hibiscus tridactylites; assembly: GCA_958450335.1. Taxonomy (NCBI): domain Eukaryota; kingdom Viridiplantae; phylum Streptophyta; class Magnoliopsida; order Malvales; family Malvaceae; genus Hibiscus; species Hibiscus tridactylites. The sequence goes on along the minus strand of OY288289.1, from coordinate 41,327,321 downwards.
AAGTTGCTATTGAATATTGGACATAGTCAATGACATAGCTATTATGCATTGTCATCGATATGATTAATGTTATTAAAATATTGTAATGAAATCATTGGATATTGATATTGATATTGACATTGAAACATGGCATATTGATAATGATATATGTTTGCTATTGATAATATTGAGATCACTGGTCATTGCAATTCTCACCAAACATTGAACATGGATACGGACATTGAAACCTTGGATTTGAACGGACAATGGATACAATTGGCATGCCATAGAATTCATAAGCTCAGTGTACGGGTGGAATACTATCCTAAGGCTACGACCTGTAATGATTTGGCGAGACGGAGGGATGTGTTTTGATATTGGTCATATTGGCGAGGCGAAGGGATTAGACCATTCATTGATTTGGTGAGGCGTAGGAATTCACGTATCCACTATCTTGATTCAATCCAAGGGTTGAAGATGAAACCAATATGTTAACATTGCATATTGATGCATAATACTGTCATTGATGAGCATGAGATCATATATATATATATATAAATACTTGTTACTTTGTTGTTCATATTGTTTATGACTACCTCATTAGGCAATGTACGCCTAACGTGTCTCATCTCATGTATTTCAGGTTGAAAGATCGTGTGTTTGAGGATCAAATAGTCAAGGCAAGACAAGTCTACAAGCCCTAAAGTAATGTATTTTTACCATATGAACTTCTAGGAAGGTGGCAAAGTAGTCGAACTAGTCGTTTATGCCCATTTTGATATGTTTGTGAGATGCCTATGTTATAATGTGGCCGATGGCCCTAAATGGCCCTTTTGTTTTGGCTTAAAGTGGTTTAAAATTGCATACTTAGCTCATAAAGGTCAAAACATAGTAAACATATTCGTATGATCATGAAATTTGGCATGTTAGTAGTTTATACCATTGAAATATTGTGTGTAAAGTTTCATTGCATTTGGACATCGTTTGGTAGGTCAAATTGAATAAAAATAAGCAAAAATCTGTCATTACAGGCCAGGCCGTATCGATACGGGTGATGGCGTATTGATACGGTTAAGCATAAATGAACCTAAAGAACAGGGCGTTCTGAAACGGTCTATAGACGTATCGGAACATTTTGCTACTGGAATCTATTGTTTCGATACGTGTCTGTAGCGTATCGAAACGGGTCAAAGTCAAAAGAAGTCAACATATTTCGATACATGGATTACCATATTGAAACGGTCTGAAGGGAAAAGTCAACATGGGTTGACCATCGTTTACCCATTTCAAAACAGCCCTAAGGTGTTTCGATACGGGGTTAGTTAAGTTAGTTTAAAGGCATAATTTAACAATTTGCAATGTTCACATACTAGTCACTGAATTTTGAAAGATTAAATTGAATGAGCTAATGAACTCTGAATTGTATGAAATTTTACAAGTTTGTTAATATTGTAGTGAAATTCAATGTAGTATAATCAATTGCATCGAAGGACCCCTAATTTATGGAATTTACAGTTTGGTCCCTAAAACTTGTATTAGTTAGGTACTAGCCCTAATTGATTAACTATTGTTTCGTATGGATCAATTGGACTAAGATACATTGTGGTAATATTTCATTGTATGCCATTGTTATAAATGTTAATAAAAATGAAATTTTGTTGCACCATTCACTGTATTGATCATCGGTATCACATTCCGACCCGATTCTCGACCAGATCGGGAAGAAGGTGTTACATTTATGGTATCAGAGCTAGAGTTTAGTCAATTCTAGGACTAAACCGAAGCTTGTCGCATTGTTATTGTGTTACTTTGCCACGTAGGAGTTATATATTGCGTATATTGTGACTTGTCGGCTAATTCGATCTTTAATTTAGATATGTCTGAAACTAATGAAGCTCACATTAACGAGCTTGCCACCGGCTCCTTGACACATGGTGAGGAGATTAGAGGAGGAAATCCTCTGAACCCATCGCAACCGTAGGATACTCCTGTTCAGGGTACCAAGCCTGCAGCACCTACTGTTCAGGCTGAATGTTACAAGAACAAGTCCGACATGTTCATGTAGTTTATGACTACTATGAGGGCCGAACAAGTCATGCAACCTTTCGCTCCTGCTATTTAACACACTCAAGCACCTATTGATAAGCTCTCACAGTATCCAGCTTACACTTTTACTGGACAAGATGACGACAACCCTGAAGTTGCCGAATACTGGTTGGACAACACCTTGCAGATTTTGGATAAGCAACTTCAGTGCTCGGACAAGCACAAGCTCGAGTGTGCTATCGCGTTGTTGGGTGATTAGGTGCTTCACTGGTGGGATACTACCATATTGACGGTCTCTGAAGGCATGGTGACTTTGGGACTGTTTTATGATTAAATGGGACTGCTTTATGATTAATTGGGACTGTTTTGAAAAGTTAAAAAAGTGGATCGTTTTATGATTAAATGGGACTGTTTTATGATTAATTAGGACTGTTTTGCAAAGTTATAAAACTGGACTATTTTATGATTAATTGAGACTGTTTTCAAAGTTATAAAAATGGATTGTTTTATGATTAATTGAGAATGTTTTGCAAAGTTATAAAAGTGGACTGTTTTATGATTAAATGAGACTGTTTTGCAAAGTTATTAAAGTGACAGTTTTGTGATTAAATTTGGAATGTTTTGCAAATAAGAATGTGGATTGTTATGTGAAGTACGAAAGTTGTAATTTGAAAACTCATGTTATATGATTATTGGTGAATCAAATATGAAATGGCTTAAAGAATATGTAAGTAGTGTGAACTTGGTCTAAACAAAAGGGATTCAATCAAAAATTATCATAAGGACTTGTAATAGTAACTACATCTTCTTGTATCTTTGAATGATTAGATTGGTTTAATTACTTCACTAAATTCTTTAGAACTTATTTGTGTTTGATTGATTGATCTTTTAGATATCTATTATATAATTTGCGAGGATTGTGTCAACTGCTGGCAGCAAGTCACACAAGACCTAAGATTAGAGTACGTGTTTAGTAGTAATTATTTTAAATTCCTAGGGTGGCAATTCATGATTAAAGTTTATGTTAACTAAGTGATTAGTTAACATATATTTGCATTTAAAGTAATGATTATTGTACCTCATGAGAGGGGTACAAGGTTTGTATAATTGATGGTCATGTGTGTAATATGGTGGCTTGCTTTGATAGGTAATTGTATGTTTGAGTTTGAGTTTGAGTTTGAGTTTGAGTTGTTGAGATGTAAGATGTTTTGCTATGCTTTGTGATGTTGTGCCTGACTATGTTAATCTATGACTCTCTATTAATCTAGGTTTGTTTTTTAAAAACCCTAAAGTTAAGATGATGATTTTTAAAAGACCTTGATCAAATGTCTATGAACTTGTATCTTAGTAAGTAATAAAGGTTTGAATGAATCATGATCTAGATTGTTTTGCTATTACTTATATCATATATAAGAAATATGTGCATTATTGGTTACCAAGGCTTAATAATTTAGGGAACTAAGTTGAGATAAGTGAATGTTTATGACTAAAAATTATTGCAAGTAGAAAATTGTAGGTAATATCATAATTAATGAAATGCATGTTAATGCTATGCTTTGAATGAATAAGTAAGGTCATTGTTAATGTAATCTATAAATGTATATGTCATGTGTCCGTATGATGAATGTTATAGATATGCCTTGGACAATTGTGTAATGTTAGTTACCATGTGAAAACTAACCTAGTAAGTAAGACTAGGCTTGGGATAAGAATAAATTTTATGAGATTGTAGAAATAATATGGTAAACTTTTTGTACTTAAGCATTAATACAATGTATGTTATGAGCTAGCGGTTGAAATGAACTGCATAGTGTGTGCATACTTGTTGGTGTGTAATGAAGTTGTATATGATTTATGAATCAGACTAAAAGTTCTAAATTACCCTAGAAATCTGACAATTTCATAAATTACTTCAATCTTTAAATGCAATGTATTGTTTGATAATACTTTCTGAACCGATTTTACTCCTAAATCGGGTGAGGGTATTGCAATAATAGTCTTTATCAAGATCGATCAAAGCAATCTCCCCACTTGGATCCCATAATAACTTGATTCAATTTAATAACTCTGTGTAACCTATTGTTCGACCCAGTAATCGAACCACCACAGAATTCGCAAATTTTGCATCAATCTGTAAAAAAATATTTTACATGTTCCAAAAGAGAAAGACTACATTTATATTACACTGTACGGGTAATTGTAGGAAAAATGTGGAGTGTAAGATACTGCAATGCATTCAATATATGCGACCGAGTATAAGATGCTGCAATAGAAAGAAAAAAAATGACATTTAAAGGTTGTTATTTATTGTTTTACTTTTAAACCTCTATAGTCTTCCCTGAACAAATAACAATGTTATGGTTAAAAGCAATACGATGGGCAATGCAAAAAGAACGCGCTTCACGCGCTCCCCCTGCTATTTTCTTTTCCTGAAACTTGTGACCCTCAGAGGGCGATGCGATCTGTCCGAGCCGGCTGTCTTGCTCGAAGCCATGAGAAGGAGGTTTCCTCCTTCCTGTGCTCGTCGGCTGCAGGTGCTATGGGGAACGACGCCGGCTGGTGGAGGTTTGGTCCGGTTCTCAGGGGAGGGATATCGCAGGTTCGCGCAGGAGGGTGAGTCAAACTGCCCTATGCGGTTTCGCCGATGCAGAAGACCTCTTTCGGGTAGCGGTGGGTGGGTCTCACCCTTCAAGGGCCGACGGTCGCCGGCACAACGGAGGGCGACGCCGCTGTCTGTTTCGTGTCGGAGCGCCGGGGTAAACAAAGCTGTTTTCGCCCGTGGGTGGCTCTGGAACTCTGCGATGATTTTACCGGAAACTTCTACCGGGCTGTCTCAGTCCGTCCCCCTGTGGTTAAGGTCCAGCCGGAAACGCCGTCGTCCTTGCTGTTCTCAGTTTCAGTTGTTATGGCTACGATGGAGCCTAGCTTTTGGCCCCCCCTCTGTATCTTACCCGCTCCTCCACTACTTGGAAGGAAAATTCTGGAAGAATCACGACAGGGGAGGATCAAGCTTCTTCTGGTGTATCAGTTCTGTTTGGAAAAGAGGTAGGCATAGGCCTCTGTATCTTGTTGCCGGAACTTGCTCGGAAACCGGCCACTTATTCGCAGGAGGGGCAGGGGCGTTTTGGGCTTTGTCAACGGGTACTGGTTTCTATTTCGGGCAAAACAAGAGGAAGCTCAGTGTTTCACGTTTTTCCTCTTTAAGGTTTAACAATCTGGGCAAGAGGAAGGATAGGGCTCAGAAAATCTTCTATTTTTGGCTTTTCAAGGATATGTGGGGCCCACCTCAGTTACCTCTTTTGGATACTTTGTTTCTTCCATATTTCTTAGTCTGTAACTTTTGTGCTTTGGACGGCTGGCCTACCAGTTTATCCAGCTTTACCCCTTTCAAATATAGGATCCTATGTTCGAACCAGATTCGTTTTCTGAAGGTTTTTGCGGATAGCTCCGGCGAGAGTTATCCGCAACCCGAATGATCGTTTGGAGTTCCGCTTCCTGCCGGAGGGAGGCCGGGAGGTTAGCGGGTTTTCTTGTTCCTTCCCCTTGGATCTCAGTGTTACCTTTGGGTCCAGATGATCCTTGGCCAATGCTTGGTAGGTGTTTTTATTTTCGCTTTCGGGTCTGTCATGGTCTTGAGAAGCCTGGGCTGAGGGATAACTCGATGGAATCCCATCTTTCGAATCGGGTGACAATGGATGGTGTCTTGATAAGGACCGACGGCTCATCGTCGGAAGCCTGCCTCTGGGAAGAGCTCTCAGATACGGCCGTTGTCGATAACTCTAAGAAGGATCTAGGGATTCTATTTTTTAGTTGTTCCAGGATTCGTCCAGGTTCTATCTCCTTTGTTAACACTTTTCTTGAGTTTATCTCAGAAAGTGATGGTTATGTTTGGGTCTTGCGAACCCTTGTGTTGTTTCACCTTGGTAGATCGAAGCTTGGTTTCGGATGTTTTAGGCGTCTAGGTGGTATTGTTGGCTATGTTGTTGGATTTCTGCCGGTTGTCGGATGTTTGTTTGCTGTTTTCCGTGGCCTTGCATGGCACCTCTTTGCTTGTCGTAGGTTTATGCTTGTGGTCTCTTGTTGTCTCTTGTTTGTAACCTTTTATGTTTAATGAAGTAAGTCTCTTTGATAAAAAAAAATAGTCTTCCCTGAACAAATAACCCCGACCTTCAAATTTTCTCTTTTCTCTTGGGATTTGTGTATTGAAAAGCACAATGCAGTGAACAGTCCAAGATTTACTCTGTCAAAATCCATGATCCCATAGGACCCATACATAAATAGGAATTTTAGGATTAGGATATGTATCCATATACATAAATAGGAATTTTAGGATTAGGATATGTATCCATATACATAAATAGGAATTTTAGGATTAGGATATGTCCATGCATCAGCATGCACATATAGATATTTTGGGTCTTAGAAATTAATGATTTTGAAGCTACTATAACATTTATTCCCCCTTTTTTGATTTAATTTGCAATGTTCAAGTAAGCAAATAAACAAATCATTCACTTATTTTCTGTTTCCTCTCTGTAAATGATATTAACAACATGGTAACCTGATCAATGCCGCCTCTATTTTAATAATTGCTTTACGTGTAGTCTTAGCTTCTTCCTTTTTATTGAAATCTCAACCAATCCCATCAAATCTTCCCTTTTTGTTTGTTTGGGGTTAGGAAGCAGCTGGTGATTGTGTGATTGCACCAGCCATGTCTAAAGCCACGCAGGGCTGCTCAACCGGTACCTGCATGCATATGGCACTAACATTATTGCAAGCATTGATTATTACACAAACCAACACATATTTTAGCTACTGGACTACAGCTGCTATACTGATGAGTCCTTGGCTTTCTCTTTTTCTTCTAAAAAATGATGATGATGATGAGTGATGACAAGGATTGATACATGCATGGGAGGTTACTCTATCAATCAAGGATGGTTGGCATAACAATCATATTATTTCTTTAGAGTGAAAATATGGCTTTTTGGTATGATTTTAGGAGTAATAAATAGTGATTTTTGAAGACTCACAAAGTGTCCAGCACCAAGTATCCAGAAAAATTGCAGATTTTTGTATGATTTGTAGAACCCTTTTGTGCCTTCATCTTCTTTACAATAAAGTGGACTCCTTTCCGTGCTTAGAAAATCTTGGAGTCCTTCCCACCTGAATAAAAATATCAGTACATAAATTTATGATTTATAACTCCGTAGTCCATTTAGTATTTGTATTCGATACTTGTTCGAAGATTAAATATATGGTATTTTTAACATGTGTCGAGCATACACTCGATGTCAACACGTACATTATCACACATTTGTATATCCAACATGTATTAAGGCATTAAAGTTCTATTTTCTAAGAAGGGAAAATAAGAGTCATACTTGAGCTTATCAATCCAAGATTCAGTTCCCTTTGTTGCACAGATCAGATCAAGCTGCAATGATCCATCCATCCAACAACAACATCATTAATGTTACAAGTTTAAACCCCAAAAGAAAGAAAAAAACAATTTATATTGATTTCTAATTTCTTTTTTTAAAGAATAAAAAATAAAAAAGATAAGTTAGGCATAAAAAGTTGTTTACAGTAACTGAGAAAGTTTGGAAGAGTCTTTTACCTGCCCACTGTAGATAGTGACATTAACTCCTTTTGAAAGTAGCTCACTAACCTGGATTAATCATCAAAACCAAAAATTAAATTCGTATCTCTGTTAAAATACAACATAAATATCAAATCTGAACAGTTTAGAACTTGAGCCTTTACCTCAGCAATTCTTGGCCTCATAAAATCACCTGCCAAATAAGAGAAAACAAGATCTGACTGTCCTCCCCATCTGTTAAAACACATAAAAGTTGTAATTTTGGATCAAAATTTATAAAGAGTAATTTTGCAGAAATTGTGATATTTCAAAACCAGAGGAATAAAATAAGGCTTACGTGACATTATCTGGGATCTTAAGCTTTTTCTTGATGACCCCGTTCATCAAAATATCAAGGTCACCATCACCATTGCCTGGTGAAACCCTCAAGGAACTCAAATACCTTGAGTATCTATTGACTGAAAAAAAGCCATTGGAAAATTCTGAAGCTGTTAAAGCTACAGGCCCCATCCCTTCATCCTGCAGAAAATTGTAGAAATCCTGCAAAATTTACTCAAAAATAATGAGGATTTTCTTTTTTGGAGGTCAACTATGATAAAAAGAAGGGAAAAGTAGCATACCACTGAGTTGCTGTTTGCACCAATTACTGACTCAAGTTGACTCCAGGTATTTGTTGCATCGATATATTGACCATCTTTGAGTTGCTGGCTGATCTTCTCTGCTAGACTGATATTTCAAATGGTTTATCAGATAACAAAAATGCATGGTTAAAATATGCCACCAATCCTTGTATTTTTACAAAATTTTGAAATTTGAACCCTGTACTTAAGAGTTTAAAATTAAAACTTTCATTTAAAAGTAACATGCCAAATTGACAAAATTTAATGGAAAATATTAAAGGCACCAATGATTGGTTGGAATTTTCAAATAAAAAAGAGGAAAAACAAGGCAAGGAAAAGGAAAATCTGTACCTGTTTGATTTTTTCAGGCCATTGATATCTAGCCTGGAAACATCCTTAAGAAGAGGCCCCCAAGCAAACTGTAATAATCAAAGTTTAGAAAAGCAAAGAAAAAAACTTTAGACAATACCCAAATGCAAGCATTCAGTTCTGCAAATTTCCTGAGAATTTCAACAATTTAAATGAAGTAACTTACAACAAAATCCTCTGGTGAGATCCAACTATTTCCCAATGCAACTCCTACAAATACAATATCAGTTCAATGCATGAAAACAGAGTATTTCTTTATTTTGATGATTGATGAATCATTAATGGAAACAAAGATTTTATTCTTTATTTCACCTCCAAGTTTTAGCTTCAATTTCCCAGCATCAATGGCTTTCAGAACTGATAATCCAGCAGTGACAGCAAATTTCCCCCCATAAGACTCGGCCACAATGTACAAATGACTCTTTTGAAGGCTTTCATTTCTATTGAACAATTCCATCAACAAAGTAGTTAAATCAGTTGCTGCTTCATCATCAGTTTTCACCAACATCCGTGTGTCTTCCACAAAGCTGTACCCTGTTCCCACCGGGTTGTCCTACATTTAAACTCCATTAAAACTACAAAAAAGAAAGAAGCCTTTTGTTGTTGTTGAATTATGGAAACTAACCACAAATAAAAGATCAGCCATTTTCAACCAAGTGGAATTCCTTGGCTTCAAATCAGTGTCTAATGGCCCAATCTCCTCAAAGTTTCCAATTCCAACTCCTGAGGCACCCTTTACAAAACAATTCCAAAAACATCAACAAAAGAAAAGAAAATCCAAAAACTATTCTCTGAGTATTTTATTCAAATAGATTACGTACAGGTCCACCTTGCAACCAAAGAATGATTGGCCATGGTTTTGAAGGCTGTTCAACTCTGTAAGGACTTTTATATAGCCACCAAAACATGTGTGCTTCTATTCAAAACAAAAACCCAATTCAGAATCTATTACATTCAGCTATTTTTGATCCAGAATGAAGGAGAATTATGTTTTCTTACTTGGTCTAACTTGAACATAGCCCCATTCTTCTTCTGATACACCTTGGGATTTACCTTTAATAGCTCTGGATAATCCTCCATGGAACAAAGAGAAACTGAAGAAAACCAAGAGAAGAATAAGAACATGGAATTTTCCCATTTTTCTTGGCTTAGGAAAGTAAAGGAAAATGAGTTTCCGTCTTCCGGGATAACCCCACTTTACAGCTCCGAGCTTTGAAGCAAAGGTAAAAACCAAGGCTTTATATAATCACAACAAACAGTGAACACTTTTTTATATCTGGCTGTCATATATGACTGAAAACTGAAAGACTTTGTTTTTGGTTATTGGATTGAATTTCGACTGATTTGGAAATCTAAATTCAGTTTCAACTACAGCTTGCATGGCAAAATGTGTGGTTCTTTTAATCATAATACTGTTTGTTTTGTTTAAATAGTGAGAAAATTTAAAAAAGGTAAATGCTGAGAAAATTTCAACTACAGCCATATAAGATGAAGATAATATAGGCATTTTTGGTCGTTAGACCAATATATATATATTAGAAAAACAAAATTAAATATCAAAATACCACTCTTCAATTTTATACTTTGAAAATATGTCATGTTAATGGTGTCTTTTAAAAATATGTGATATATTATCATTGTAATATATGATCGAAAGAGATCATTGTGGTATTAGATCTTTAAAATAGTATATTTTAATAAAGATATCACAATTTTTAACTAAAGAAATGGAGAAGGGGAATTTACAGAGTAGGTGAAGGGCATCATTTTATTTTATTTATATAGTACAAGGGAAATTGAATTAAATATTGGAAAATGAATAAATAATGTACTAATCATGATCAAGTCTTGAGATTCTTTTGGAGTACCACATGATGGGAAAAGCCTGTTTTTTTTTTGCAATATATTTTAGAGGGTCAAAAAATATTTTTTATTTATCTAATTATCCTTTAGCTTTTCCTTAAAGAAAGAAGTACATTATCTATAAAATAATTTGTTAAAGAAATTGAGTGTAGGAAGGTAGCTAGCCATTTCTTGTTGGTCCACTTTTGCCGTAAAGAACAAGACTTTCAGATCATAAGTATTTAAGTAACGTTCCAATCGAATATCGTTTAATTCATGTCATTTAAATTTAATTATTAATTAATGTTAAATATTAATTTGGATCTGATTGATAATGAATTTAGAGATTTTTAAAATGGGCCCCTAAAATTGAAAATCATTTAATGCAATTAGATGAGAAAGAAATAAAGGAGTTATGTTTTGTCCCACTGAAAGTCTCCAAAGGAAACAAAATCTTCATTTATATTTTTGTTAGCTCTGCCAATTTTGTAGGGATTTGGGATAAGAATGGGAAGAACCAATCAAAGCACCGACTCTTCTTTCTCTCTTTGTTTCACTCACAAAATTCATGTCCCATAGAAATAGAACATTGGAAACTTGGGGGGGTTCTATTTTTATTTTTATTTTTCTGGGTTGAAATTATTGACAATGTTTAGGCGAAAAGGTTAGGGGCTCCACATTTGGGCCCCTTCACAGATCACATTGCTAAATTAGCTGTAAGCTACATAAATGTTCGGTGGAGATAACAACAACCCCTTTCAACGAACACAAAATTCAACTCAAAAAAATTAAATTTTTTATTCGACATGATACAAAAATATTTAACTTGTTTTTTACTCAATTCGACTTGAAAAAATTTCAATTAAAGTTTCAGTTGTAAAATAGAAACTCAAATAACTAGAAATGTTTAAAAATTAGTGTATCAGTTTTTAAGTTCGAATCGAGTCTCTCAGTTCCGCCTTAGATATATATACCACATATGGAAAAAATATGGAGAAAGATATAAGTGAACTGTATATGGATATGGAAAGTCATTTAATTGAAATCAATATGTATTATAATATTATAAATAAAGAAATTTTTATAGCGCTTGTCGAGCAATGGCGAGCACTACTATTGACGAGCACCGATGAGCACTGATAGGTTAATTTATAAATTTTTTAAATTCAAAGTACTTTATGCGTAATTATAATTTAAAAAAAAGTAAAAGTGTAATTTAATTATAGTAATTTTTAGTTTTAAATTTATTTTAAATTAATATAAACTATCCCAAATAAAAAAATCTTAGGTTTTTTTTTTGCTTTGAAATTAACCCAATTGCCACCGCACCCACCGCCAAACGCCGCCTTCACCGACAGCCGCCGTCAATCCTAATATTTTGTTGCAATTAGGTAATTTATCTATAATTTTTGAAACTCTAATCATCACCCTAACCAAAATTATGTTAATTAGTTTATGTAATTCAAAATTGAGAACCCGACGCTTTTGCTAAGTCCTCAAAATCAATTTCAGCAAGCCAATTTTTTGATTGATTCGTAAAATTAATGGCCGATCTGAAACCCCCAATTTTGTTGTTCGTCACGCGTATCGGTATGATATTATTTGCGTATTGGTACGCGTGGGAATACCGTACCGATACGCTATGTGTTCCGATACAGTTTTTAGCCACTGAAAAATTAGTGATAACTTACCGTACTAGTACGGTACTCTCGCGCGTACTGGTACGCTTAATATTACTGTATCGGTATGATATGTCTACCGATACAGTTTTCGGTCACTAGATTTTTAGCGATATCGTGTAGTACCGGTACGACGTACATGTACGTTACTAGTACCAAACCAGTAGCGGTACGATACTGATGGTATACCGGTACCATAGCTTCAAATGTTGCAAATTGTTCTTACTTAAAATTAACCTCTCTGATGTAGATGATGGATCTAAATTTAACGCCTTCAAAACAAGATACAACAATGATGAAGTGGAAGCGTCATATCGACATGTGTTCGAGGAAGACAAATATCGAGGTACATTTATTAATAATTACTTGAACTTTCAATGCTTGTATTAAATAATTTTTGTTGAGATTAGTGTTTTATGTACTTATAGGAAAAGCGTGGAGTTGTACTTGAGGAAAACATAAGCACTCTTTATCAGAGTGATCAGAAGTTCGAGACACTCAATTAATCTGTGTAAAATATTGAAATGAAGTTTGTGAAAATGAATTTTCATTTTAAAAAATTTAATGGTCAATTTGAGAAATTAAATGGCCAAATTAAGAAATTAGTGGCCATATTAGCAGCGAGCAATGTAAAATGCTCAAAACAAGATGATGATTCACTAAAAGGAGAGGTTGTACATAATAAATCATTAGAGGGAGATAATTTAAAGAGTATACCTGAAGATATGAATTTATACAGCGAGCCATTGAATGCTGATGGATTAAAGAATAAATCTCACGGGGAAGAAGAACTAACTTCCGGAGCAATGAAGGAAGAAATCGTGAGTGGTATTAAAATATCGATTATGTGTCCATTTATTATTGGATTAAATTTAGAATGATTTTGGAAATCAAAATTCAGTTTCAACTACAGCTTGCATGGCAAAATGTGTGGTTTTTTTAGTCATAATACTGTTTGTTTTGTTTAAATGGTGAGAAAATTTTAAAAGGTAAATGCTGAGATTTGAGCCATATAAGATGAAGATAATATAGGCATTTTTGGTCGTTAGACCAATAAGTGGATCATAAATATATTAGAAAAACAAAATTAATTATCAAAATACCACTCTTTAATTTTATACTTTGAAAATATGTCATGTCAACGGTGTCTTTTAAAAACATGTAATATATTATCATTTTAATATACGATCGAAAGAGATTATTGTGGTATTAGATCTTTAATATAGTATATTTTAATAAAGATACCGTCTTTTTAAACAATTTTTAACTAAAGAAAGGTAGAAGGGGAATTTACAGAGTAGGTGAAGGGCATCATTTTATTTAGGTGAAGGGCATCATTTTATTTTATTTATATAGTACAAGGGAAATTGAATTAAATATTGGAAAATGAATAAATAATGTACTAATCATGATCAAGTCTTGAGATTCTTTTGGAGTACCACATGATGGGAAAAACTTGTTTTTTTGTACTATATTTTGTAGGGTCAAAAACAATTTTTATTTATCTAATTATCTTTTAACTTTTCCTTAAAGAAAGAAGTACATTATTTATAAAAGAATGTAGAACTAATGTTTTGATATAATAATTGAAAAATGTTTTGGACTGATTTAAAAAGAATTTAAAAATATTTCCAAAGTCCAAATAACTTAAAATTATGTTTAGGGATGTTTTCAAAAGGGTTTTTACATTTTTTTCAAAAGCCAAACTACACAAAACCATCAAGGTGTTTCGAAACACCCTTAGGTGTTTCGATACGGGGGATTCCAGTAGCAAAAACTTTTCGATACGGGTATCGAAACGAGTCTTCCCTGGATGTGAATTTTGCCCAGCGTTTCGAAACGGGCTATGCCATTTCGATACGCCTACGTGGCATCGACCACAACGGTCATAAACCCCAACGACTATTTTCCAACTAACTTTTAAATGCAAAGCGTTTCGATACATTGCCAAGCGTTTCGATACAGGCGTTTCGATACGGCCAAGGGTGTTTCGAAACGGGTGCTCATCATTCTACAACGACTCTTTCTACTTAAAGAGCGTATCGAAACGGGTTCGAGCGTTTTGATACGGGCAGCAGTAGAATTGCATTTATGGTGGGAAATAAAGTCCTCAACGGCTCCAATTCATCCCCAACGGCTATAAACTCATCAAAGAGTATAAAAGAGACCTCCAAGCATCAAGATATGGTTAATGCTCATATTGTCAATCAACAAATGATCAAATATTGTCTTAGTGCTTAAATTGTCAATTCTTGTATAGACAAACACTAGTGAGCCAAAATTGTCAAATTTGCTCAAGTGTTTTAGGTTTTGGTGAGTGCTTTAATTGTGCAAACAAACACCTATTAGAGGGATTTGTGTTTGCTTTTCTTATCTTTTTGTAAAAGAGGGTTTGATCAAGGCTTTGGGTAGAAAGCTTGATCGGTGTATAAGGGTTTCCTCCTAAGCCTAGAAAAGGTGACGAATTAATAGTGGATTGATTGGAAATCCTTAGTGGGAAGCTAAGGTAGTGGATTTTGACCTTGGTTAGAAGGTTGAACCACTCTAAAATCATTGTGTCATTTACATTTAAGCTTCCACACCTATTCCACCCAAAAATCTACATCTCCACTACTTGGTGAGCAACATCAGTTGAACGAATCGAGCACCTTTCAACTTAACAATTGGTATCAGATCTTGGCTCAATCGAAGAGAATTCACATCATATTGAGAAGATCCGACAAGCTCGATCATGATTTCACCAACCGGCTCAAATGGTGCAATCCATCGACAAACCGTCTTTCTTCGACGGAACCTACTATGCCTTTTGGAAGACCAAGATGAAATTTTTCATAAAGTCAAGAGACTACAAACTATGGGACATAGTTGAAGATGGTCCGTTCGTGCCTCAACGAAGGAAAACGAAGTGCCGACGATCGCAAGAAGATAGAGCTAAATTGCAAATTCTTGCACATCCTCCTTTGTGCATTTGGCCCATCAATCTATGAGAAAATATCTTCTTGTGAGAGTGCCAAGGAAGTATGGGACAAGCTTGAAGTCACATACGAGGGAACCAATGAAGTCAAGGAGACCAAGATTGGGCTCCCCACCTTAGAGTATGAGAACTTCAAGATGGATCCAGAAGAGAACATCGAGAAGATGTTTGATAGGTTCTCCACTATCACCAATGGTCTCAAGGGCTATGGAGAAGCCATTTCGGAGGAGAAACTTGTCCGAAAGCTCATTTACTCACTTCCCGAGTCTTGGGACTCAAAGAGGACCGCTATCATCGAAGCCAAAAAATTGAAGACCTTGAAGCTTGATGAACTCATGGGGACACTCCATACTCATCAAATCATGAAGAAGAACAAAGAAGATGAGAAGAAGAGGGAAAAAATTAGAGCTGTGGGAGAGAAGAAGCTCAAGGGGCTTGGCATCAACACCAATGCCATGGCTCTCAAGTCCTCCACTTGCCATCATGTTTATTCAAGTGAAGAGGAGGATGAAGAAGAAGAGATAGTTCATCTCTTCAAGAAGTGTGCCCCGTTCATGAAGAACTCTTTGAGATAGCTTGAACGAGAATCCAAGAAAAAGGAGAGGGCAAGCACTTCAAGCCATAAGAAGAAGGCACATATGGCTACTTGGAGTGATGAGGACTCCACCGACGATGAACAAGCCAACCATTGCCTTATGGCCATCAAAGAGGTAACACCCCAATTTTGGGCTTGGAAGTTTAGGGTCTGAACCGGACCGGTCTGATTTTTGGTTCAAATATAAAAGGTGGTTTTAGGGAAAGCCTAGTTCGAGATGCATTAAAAATATGGAAAAATATCTAAAAATCCTCTTTTAATATATATAAGAGAGTGGTGAAATCAATTTTACAAAATAAGGTTTGGAAGTGTGACATTTCGAAATAGTGACTAAAATGTAATTTTTGAAAAGTTCATGACTGTTTTGTAAGGATTGAAACTTTGAATATTTAAGGAGCTAATTTACCCAAGGAATGATTTCTCCAGATTTTTCTTAATTTTAATGGATCATTTAATGTTTAATTAAATTAAAAGAAAAGATGGAAACCATATTTTAGTTTCATAACCAACTTTTGCTAAAATTTTCTCATCTCATTTTCTCTCAAAATTCCCTCAGCCAAACACCTTTCCACAGCAGCATTTCATTTGATTTTCACACCAAATGATGGGATTTCAATCCTCAAATGAATCCTAATCATTTCTACATCAAATCCTCTTTATTTGCTTATTGAATTTTCAAGGATTTTGTCTCTAATCAAGGAGAAATCCACATTTAGAGGTAAGGATGTCCTTCTCCTCTAAATACTTAGTTCTTTACTGAAATTCCCAAGTTCTCAATCCTTAAATTGAGTTTTATTAAAGGTTTTAATGTTGTGATCTTGATTTTGGCTTAAAATTCAAGTTTTGGATTTAATTTTGAAGAAATTCGTATTGGATGTTTGGGATCTATTTTGAGATGTCTTTTTAATGTATTTTGGATGTTTAAATGATGTGAAAAGGAGGTTTAATCAATGCAATCCCAAATAGGTTGATTTTCCTAAGTTTTTACTTGTGAAAATGGTAGTTTTTGGGGTGATCTTGGTGTTCTGTTATAGCTGGAGGTATAATGACGAGTTTAGGTTCCTTTTGGATGTTAATTGATGTCTAAGAATGTTTAGAAGTGATGGATCTTGGCTGGGTAATGTTGTGGGAGTGTTTCGATGTGATTTCGGTTGGGTTTGGTAGCCGAAATGTAGGATTTGATGAGAGCAGCGAGTTTAGGTGTAATGGCTGAAGATTTTAATGCATGATGATGCATTAATCCTTTGCTTTGATGTGTTTAAAACATGGGAGACATCTTCGGATCCTTGTGGTGTTGATCCAGAGGCTTGATCAACGTTTCGACAAGCTTGCGAAACGGAATTGGTGAGTGGAGTTTGATTTCCAACTTTGTATCGAATAATTGAAGGTTTGAGAGCTTAGTTTAAGTCTAATCAACTTAACTAAGCTCAAGAGTAAGTTTTCGGAAAAACTCTCTTGGATGAGCCATGGATTGGTTCGATGCATTTGTTGATAATTGCATGTTTAAATTCTGTTTTGAAAGCATGTTTTAGCATGATTAATGCTGGTTTTGAAAGCCATGTGTTGAAGGATGCTCAAGGTAAGAGATCCTTGGTTGATTTTAATAATGGTGGCTTGATGCATAGTGATGCATGATAGTTTAATGGCTTTGATATGGATGCTTTAAAACAGTGGATTAATGATGATAATTGATGTATATTGGCAAGTGATGTATTGGTTTTAAAGTACTTGAATCGGATATAGTTCGCCAGCTATAGGATTGGGTGCACCGTGAATAAAGTCACCTTGGATGTTGAGGGGTTGTAATGGTACCATAAACTCAATCCAAGTACACTAACGAGATGTCTAAGATCATAATGGTGGTTAAAATGCCATGTGAGGATCTTGTGTTGTTTGTCTCGTGTTCTCGTTAGTGATGTTATACAACTACCAATGAGTGATGTGGAGGGGTTGTGATTGTACCGTTAAACTCCATCACGGGTGTTGAGGGGTTGTGATTGTACCGGTAAACTCCACCTTGTGTGTTTGGTAGTGTGTATGAAACGTATGGGACAACGCTTGTAATCCGCGTATCCGATTGTGTTTTGTGTTGAAAAATGGTTATAGATTATCACTTGTAAGCCAATATGACATGTTGATGTTAATGAAGCATGAGATGCTTGTTGTGTATGCATTGTTTCATGAGAAATGTTGTTTAAGGATTTAGAGGCCTTTGAAAGGTGTTTTATAAAATGCATTATTGTGTTATTTCTTTAGAGCTTGCGTCACTAAGGAAATGTGCTTATGCTCTCTTTCTTGAACAAATAATACAAAGAATTGAAGTGCTTTAGGGGCAGCAAGGAGGCTAAGAATCCAAGGGGAAGGCTAAGCTCAAGTATGGTGACTATTTTTACAACATTATTAGTTTTTGGTATTTGGCAATGGAGACCTAGGTTGTGTGTTTGGGAGATGCGTTGGACTCCCTAAGTGTGGCATGATGCCTATAATGTTTTGGACTTGTAAATGGCCATTTGGTGTTTGCTTTAATGATTTGATGAATGGTTGGTTTCAATACTAGGATGCATGCCTATAGTCTTGTGGTTTTTCCTAATTGATGCCGTGATCGTGTTTTGATGATGCTAATATGTTCCTTTAATGTATGTTGACTTGTTGGCATGATTAGGAGGTCATAGGGGTATGTTTGATTGGGTAAATGTATTTTAAACCAGAAAAATCTGCACTTTCTGGGCAGACTGTATCGGAACGGGCACTATCGTTTCGAAACAGGGCCTTGTAATGGCCTCTGTGTATCGAAACGGGTAGAGGTCGTTCCGAAACACTTTTGCTATTGCCAAGCCTTGTTTCGGAACGGGTTTCAGAATGAGCCCGCGTTTCGGAACGGTCAACCCCCGTTCCGAAACTCTTGACTGTTGGGCACTGATTTGAATGGTGTATGGTTTGCATGCTTTACGTTTTGGTCCTGAAATTTGTATAGGCAATTGCTTGAGTTCGGAATGTCCGTTTAAGGTGAAATTTGACAGGGAAGCATGTAATATGATTAATTTGATATTGGTAACCTTGAAATTTGTTAAGTCCCTCATCTTTCCAGAATTTACATTTTGGTCCCTAAATTTGTATGTTGAGTAATTGAGTCCCTTGTTGCATTCCGATTGCTGTGATTCTCAGGTATGCTTTTCTTAAGAGTGCGCTTAGGGTTAATGAGCATTTAGACAAGATTAAAAAGGAAAAAAGGGTCGTTAATCAAGGTTGACTTTCGAGTTGACTTTGGTTTTCCCCGTGTAATCTTCGTAGTTCGGGTCAACCGTCTAGGCCGGGCTAAGAGGGTTACATTTGGTGGTATTAGAGCCATGTTATCGAGTAAACATGAATGGTTATGTGGGTAATGTATGTATGAATGCATGATGTGCCTTTGTTAGTGAAGTATGATGTGTGAATTGTAAGATATGTTACAATTGTGATGTATGCTGAGATGAAGCATGTTAGAGGGACCCATTGCCATATCAAAACTAATGAAATGATTTGTTTTTATTTGAAGATGAGCTTGAGTACTTGGATTTCTTACCTTATTGAGCCTGATTATGTTTATTGCATTTGTGTTGTGCATTGTTTAGTGAATGGGACCTCGTAGAGACACGAGGATTAATACGCGAACTATGGCTCAAAATGAGAATGAAGAGAATGCTGAAAATGTAGTGGATTTACCTCCTCCACCCGGTGGTGGTGGTGCTAGAGGTGATGGAGCTGGTGTTGGTGCTGATGCTGGGGTCGCTGGACCTGAAGCTGGGCAGGGGCAAGCTGCTCTTGACATGACAGTGTTGATTCAAGCTATTGCTGGAGCTCATGGAGCTAGGCATCGGGGATATGCTAATGCTAGACTACCTTTGGAACGTCTGCGCAGTCTAGGAGGGACTGAGTTTAGAGGTTTGTCTGTGGAGGGTTCTGAGTCTTGGTTGTAAAGTACCAAGAGAATTTTGGGACAAATGAACTGCAATGATGTGCAGAAGCTGGGCTGTGTGGTATCGCTATTGCATGATGATGCGTATACCTGGTAGACGACCACTGTCTCCGGAATAGAGGAAGATGATGTAACTTGGGACGTTCTTTCTGAACGCGTTCAAGAGGAAGTATCTGGGTGTGCGATACCTGGATGAAAAGAAAAGAGAGTTCATGTCTCTTACTCAAGGAAGCATGACAATGGCTGAGTACGAGGTTCAGTTTTTCCGTCTCAGTCAGTACGCACCTGAGCTTATTCCTGATGAGCGGGAAAGGTTTCAATGTTTCCGGTATGGTTTAGTGATAGATGTAAAGACCTATATGTTTGCAGCTGAGTAAACTAATTTTGATGTGCTGGTTAGTAGAGCGAAGGATATTGAGCTGAATCTGAGTTTGTCCTCTAGGAGTGCTGGTTCTAGCGCGGGAAAGAGAGCGACTGAGTATAGTTCCGGTGGTGGACAAAACAAGAGAGGACGTGATAGGAGGTATCAGTCTTCTGTTAGGCGTGGTGGTGGAGGGCATGGTGCGCCTATTGCAGTGACTGGTAATTCGTGCTGGAATTGTGGTTCGACAGACCACATGAGGAGGGAGTGTCCCTTGTTGGCTGGTGGTGGTCAGGGACGTGCTCCTGGTGTTGTTGCACCATAGAGAGGTCGTGGGCGCGACCGTGGTAACTTTCAGCGCAGAGATGATGGTGGAAGGAATGTGGCTCATGTGGTGGCTGTCCAACCTGAGGGTGGTGGCCAAGCTCGAGTGTATGCTCAGCGGGAGGGGAGGAATGACACGGATGTGATCGCATGTACTTTCACTTTGCAATCCTTGTCATTACTTTCCTTGATTGATTCTGGATCTACACACTCATACATATTGCGTGAGCATGCTCAATTGCTTGGTTTGCCTGTTGAGTCTTTGGATATTGGTATGCATGTAACTAGTTCTTTTGGTGAGACTGTTGTGACACGAAAGCTTTATAGAAGATGTCATTTGGTTGTGCAAAACCATGTTTTTCATGTTGATCTCACGGAATTGCCTTTCTATGGTTTTGATTTAATCCTTGATATGGATTGGCTTGTTGAAAATCGAGCTGTGGTGGATTTTGAGAATAAGCGAGTTTTGTTGAAGCTTGCGGATGACTATGAGGTGGTGGTGGTTGGTGAGAATGTGAAGTTTCTTGCCAATGTGGTGTCTATATTGGAAGCAAGCCGAATGCTGAGGCAGGGTTGTGAAGCCTACCTAGCCTTCATGATGAATCCTAGCTCTAAAGAGTTGCGAGTGCAAGATATCCGAACAGTGCGAGAGTTTCCTGGTGTGTTTCCGGAGGAGTTAAATGGGTTGCCTCCTAATCGTGAAGTGGAGTTTGGAATTGAGATGTATGAAAACACAACTCTAGTGTCCATTACTTCTTATCGGATGGCACCTAATGAGTTGAAAGAGCTGAATACGGAACTTCAGGAGTTGCTTGATCGTGGTTTCATTCGACCGAGTGTGTCACCTTGGGGTGCACCGGTCTTGTTTGTGAAGAAGAAGAATGGTACTATGAGAATGTGCATCGATTATCGTCAACTGAACAAGTTGACTATCAAGAATCGGTATCCATTGCCGAGGATTGATGATCTTTTTGATCAGTTTAGGGGAGCGGATGTGTTCTCTAAAATTGACTTAAGGTCAGGGTATTACCAGTTGAAAGTGAAGGATGTGAATGTGCCAAAGATAGCCTTCAGAACGAGATATGGGCATTATGAGTTCCTTGTGATGCCGTTTGGTTTGACGAATGCTCCTGCAACTTTTATGGACATGATGAATAGAGTGTTCCATGAATACTTGGACAAATTTGTTGTGGTGTTCAATGATGATATCCTCGTGTACTCTCGTACTGAGGAGGAGCATGAGAGGCATTTGAGAATTGTGTTGCAGGCTTTGTTGGAGAATCAGTTTTATGCTAAGCTGAGCAAGTGTGAGTTCTGGCTCCGGGAAGTTGTGTTCCTTGGTCATGTGGTTTATGCTGAGGGGATTCGTGTTGATCCTCAGAAGGTTGAGGCAATGATGAATTGGAAGCCTTCTAAGTCTGTTCATGAAGTCCGTAGTTTTCTTGGTTTGGCGGGATACTATCGGAGGTTCGTGGATGGATTTTCAAAAATTGCTGCACCTTTGACGAAGTTGTTGCAGAAGGATGTCAAGTATGAGTGGACGGAAGCGAGGCAGCAGGCTTTTGAGAAGCTTAAGGCAGCTTTGACGCAAGCTCCTATCTTGGTTCAACCTGAATCTGGAAAAGAGTTTGTGATGTACATTGCCACATCCTATGTTGGTTTAGGGTGTGTGTTGATGCAAGAGGGTAAGGTGGTGGGTTATGCATCACGACAGTTGAAGGTGCATGAGCGCAATTATCCTACGCATGACATTGAGTTAGGTGCGGTGGTTTTTGCTTTGAAAATTTGGAGACATTACCTGTATGGTGAAAAGTGCATTGTGTACAAAGATCACAAGAGTTTGAAGTATCTGATGTCTTAGAAGGAGTTGAATCTTAGGCAACAACGTTGGGTGGAGTTTCTTAAAGATTACGATTTGACGATCGAGTACCATCCGAGTAAAGCCAATGTTGTAGCGGATGCCTTGAGTAGGAAGGTGGCAGTGGAGTTGAAGGCTATGTTTTCCAGTTTGAGCATTTCGCGAGATGGCGGTCTTGTGGCTGAGTTGCAAGTGAAGCCATCCTTGGTTCAATTGATAAAGGATAAGCAACTGTTGGATGATTCCTTGGTGCCACATGTTCAGGATATTGCTGAGGATAGGCCATCGGATTTCTGCTTTAATGATGATGGAGTTTTATGCTTTGGAAGTCGAATAGTAGTGCCTAATGATGCTGAGTAGAGGCGTGCTATTCCGACTGAAGCTCATAGTAGTCCTTTTGGTATGCACCCTGGTAGTACTAAGATGTATCGTGATCTTAGAGACGAGTACTATTGGGTGGGTTTAAAGAAGGATGTTGCGGAGTATCTGAGCAAGTGCATGGTATGTCAACGAGTTAAGGCTGAGCATCAGTTTCCTTCCGGGTTTTTGCAACCATTGAGGATTCCTGAGTGGAAGTGGGAAAGGATTACCATGGACTTTGTGTCTGGTTTGCCTTTGTCGCCATCAAAGAAGAATTTAGTGTGGGTGATTGTGGATCGCCTGACGAAGTGTGCGCATTTCATACCCGTGCATACTATGTATACTTTGGACAAGCTTACAGAGCTGTACATTGTTGAGATTTTGCGGCTGCATGGTGTGCCAAAGTCTATAGTGTCGGATTGAGATCCGAAGTTTACATCGCGTTTCTGGGAGTGTTTACATCAGGCTTTGGGTACACGGCTGAATTTCAGTACTTCTTATCATCCACAGTCGGATGAATAGTCTGAGCATGTTATCCAAGGGCTGGAGGATATGTTGAGGTGCTGTGTGATTGAGTTTCAGGGCTCTTGGGAGAAACATTTGCCTTTGGTGGAGTTTGCTTATAATAATAGCTACCAGGCAAGTATTCAAATGGCACCTTATGAAGCTTTTTACGGGAGGAAGTGCATAACTCCTCTTTGTTGGGCTGAAACATGTTAGAAGTTGGTTTCGATGCCAGCTTTGTTAAAAGAAACTACCGAGAAGGTGAAGCTCATTTGTGAGCGATTGAAGGCAGCTTCTAATCGACAGAAGTCTTACGCGGATTTGAAGCGTAAGGAGATTGAGTATGCGGTAGGTGACTGTGTGTTTTTGAAAGTTTCGCCTTGGAAAAGGTGATAAGGTTTGGCCGAAGGGTAAGTTGAGTCCTAGGTACATTGGACCATACGAGGTGATTGAGCGCGTGGGTCCTATTGCGTACAAGTTGAGATTGCCTTGGGAGTTGGAAAAGATTCATGATGTGTTTCATGTTTCTATGCTTCGGAGGTATAGATCGAATCCTTCGCATGTTATGCCTGTGGAGGAAGTGGAGTTGAATCCGGACTTGACTTATGATGAGGAACCAGTGGAGATTCTGGATTCAGATAGTAAAGTCTTTCGAGGCAAGACCATTGATTTGGTAAAGGTGTTGTGGAAGCATCGTGGTGCTGAGGAAGCCGCGTGGGAACGGAAGGATGACATGGAGAAGCAGTTTCCATACCTTTTTCCTCCAGGTAAATTTCGAGGACGAAATTTCTTAATAGGGGGAGAGTTGTAACACCCCAATTTTGGGCTTGGAAGTTTAGGGTTTGAACCGGACCGGTCTGATTTTCGGTTCGAATATAAAAGGTGGTTTTAGGGAAAGCCTAGTTCGGGATGCATTAAAAATATGGAAAATATCTAAAAATCCTCTTTTAATATATATAAGAGAGTGGTGAAATCAATTTTACAAAATAAGGTTTAGAAGTGTTACATTTTGAAATAGTGACTAAAATGTAAATTTTCAAAAGTTCATGACTGTTTTGTAAGGATTGAAACTTTGAATCTTTAAGGAGCTAATTTACCCAAGGAAGGATTTCTCCAGATTTTTCTTAATTTTAATGACTCATTTAATGTTTAATTAAATTAAAAGAAAAGAGGGAAACCATATTTTAGTTTCATAACCAACTTTTGCTAAAATTTCCTCATCTCATTTCTCTCAAAATTCCCTCAGCCAAACACCTTTCCACGACAGCATTTCATTTGATTTTCACACCAAATGATGGGATTTCAATCCTCAAATGAATCCTAATCATTTCTACATCAAATCCTCTTCATTTGCTTATTGAATTTTCAAGGATTCTGGCTCTAATCAAGGAGAAATCCACATTTATAGGTAAGGATGTCCTTCTCCTCTAAATACTCAGTTCTTTACTGAAATTCCCAAGTTCTCAATCCTTAAATTGAGTTTTATTAAAGGTTTTAATGTTGTGATCATGATTTTGGCTTAAAATTCAAGATTTGGATTTAATTTTGAAGAAATTCGTATTGGATGTTTGGGCTCTGTTTTGAGATGTCTTTTTAATGTATTTTGGATGTTTAAATGATGTGAAAATGGTAGTTTTTGGGGTGATCTTGGTGTCCTGTTATAGCCGGAGGTATAAGGACGAGTTTAGGTTCTTTTTGGATGTTAATTGATGTTTAAGAATGTTTAGAAGTGATGGATCTTGGCTGGGTAATGTTGTGGGAGTGTTTGGATGTGATTTCAGTTGGGTTTGGTAGTCGAAATGTGAGATTTGATGAGAGCAGCGAGTTTAGGTGTAATGGCTGAAGATTTTAATGCATGATGATGCATTAATCCTCTGCTTTGATGTGTTTAATACATGGGAGACATCTTCGGATCCTTGTGGTGTTGATTCGGAGGCTTGATCGGCGTTTCGGCAAGCTTGCGAAACGGAATTGGTGAGTGGAGTTCGATTTCCAGCTTTGTATCGAATAATTGAAGGTTTGGGAGCTTAGTTTAAGTCTAATCAACTTAACTAAGCTCAAGAGTAAGTTTTCGGAAAAACTCTCTTGGATGAGCCATGGATTGGTTTGATGCATTTGTTGATAATTACATGTTTAAATTCTATTTTGAAAGCATGTTTTAGCATGATTAATGCTGGTTTTGAAAGCCATGTGTTGAAGGATGATGAAGGTAAGAGATCCTTGGTTGATTTTAATAATGGTGGCTTGATGCATGATGATGCATGATGGTTTAATGGCTTTGATATGGATGCTTTAAAACAATGGATTAATGATGATAATTGATGTATATTGGCAAGTGATGTGTTGGTTTTAAAGTACTTGAATCGGATATAGTTAGCCGGCTATAGGATTGTGTGCATCGTGAATAAAGTCTCCTTGGATGTTGAGGGGTTGTAATGGTACCGTAAACTCCATCCAAGTACACTAACGAGATGTCTAAGATCATAATGGTGGTTAAAATGCCATGTGAGGATCTTGTGTTGTTTGTCCCGTGTTCTCGTTAGTGATGTTATACAACTACCAATGAGTGATGTAGAGGGGTTGTGATTGTACCGTTAAACTCCATCACGGGTGTTGAGGGGTTGTGATTGTACCAGTAAACTCCACCTTGTGTGTTTGGTAGTGTGTATGTAGCGTATGGGACAACGCTTGTAATCTGCATATCCGATTGTGTTTTGTGTTGAAAATGGTTATGGATTATCACTTGTAAGCCAATATGACATGTTGATGTTAATTAAGCATGAGATACTTGTTGTGTATGCATTGTTGCATAAGAAATGTTGTTTAAGGATTTAGAGGCCTTTGAAAGGTGTTTTATAAAATGCATTATTGTGTTGTTTCTTTAGAGCATGCCTCACTAAGCAAATGTGCTTACGCTCTCTTTCTTGAACCAATATTGAAGAGAATTGAAGTGCTTTAGGGGCAGCAAGGAGGTTAAAAATCCAAGGGGAAGGCTAAGCTTATGTATGGTGATTATTTTTACAACGTTATTAGTTTTTGGTATTTTGCAATGGGGACCTAGGTTGTGTATTTGGGAGATTCTTTGGACTCCCTAAGTGTGGCATGATGCCTGTAATGTTTTGGACTTGTAAATGGCCATTTGGTGTTTGCTTTAATGATTTGATGAATGGTTGGTTTCAATACTAGGATGTATGCCTATAGTCTTGTGGTTTTTCCTAATTGATGCCATGATCATGTTTTGATGATGCTAATATGTTCCTTTAATGTATGTTGACTTGTTGGCATGATTAGGAGGTCATAGGGGTATGTTTGATTGGGTAAATGTATGGTATTAATGGTGTATGTTTTGCATGCTTTACGTTTTGGTCTTGAAATTTGTATATGCAATTGCTTGAGTTCGGAATGTCCGTTTAAGGTGAATTTTGACAGGGAAGCATGTAATATGATTAATTTGATATTGGTAACCTTGAAATTTTTTAAGTCCCTCATCTTTCCAGAATTTACATTTTGGTCCCTAAATTTGTATGTTGAGCAATTGAGTCCCTTGTTGCATTCCGATTGCTGTGATTCTCAAGTATGCTTTTCTCAAGAGTGTGCTTAGCGTTAATGAGCATTTAGACAAGATTAAAAAGAAAAAAAAGGGTCGTTAATCAAGGTTGACTTTTGGGTTGACTTTGGTTTTCCCTGTGTAATCTTCGTAGTTCGGGTCAACCGTCTAGGCCGGGCTAAGGGGTTACAGAAGAAGATTCAAGGGTAACTTCTAATTCATCTACTTCATGTTCTTACTCTTTTGATGAATTACAAGATGCCTACGATGATTTGTGTAACCCTCCCGTCCCGGTCCGGACGCTTGACCGGTCCAAGTGGGCCACACGGGGAAAACTGAAGCGAAACCCGTTAAGGTTCCTCCTCGGTTAACAACCCAGAAAATTTCTTTTTAATTTAATCTTTTCTAAAGGCTCATTCGTATCCTATGTGATCGTAACAGCGGAAAGTCAAGCATTCATAAAACAATAACTCGAACAACCTATACAAAACAGTCCATTTTTATGTGATTAAGCAGGCCGTTTCGAAACACCCTCAAGGTGTATCGAAACGCCTTGACCTGGTCAACAGTTCTAAGCCTACACGAGGAGGCCGTATCGGAACGAATGTCAACCGTTCCGAAACACCCTCCCTGGTCAACTTCTCGTGGTCAATGAGATTTGACCATTTCGAAACCCCATGGACCCGTTTTAGAACACCTTCATCTCGTCATTTTCTCAGAATTCCAGTAGCGAAAGTGTACCGAAACGGCCTTCCCGCGTTTCGAAACACCAGCCAAAAACAAAGGGACCGTATCGAAACAGGGTAGCCCGTTTCGAAACGCCCCCTGTCTGCAGACTGGTTTTATCTGGTTTATGGCACAAGGATGTCCCTAAACCCCTCTAAAACGTCAAACATCACACTAACAACAACCATAAGGCAAACCAACATAACAAGCATGCTTGAACATCAATACAACAAGGCTAAACACTAGAGGCAACAACATCACAAAGTCATACATCCATACATTGCATTAATGATGCTAAACTTTAACATTGCAAACACTTAGGCAAAACAAGATAAGTAAAGGCCACAATGGTTTACAAGCAACATGGCATTTAAAAACCCAACCGACAAAGCATATAAAGGGAGTCTAGCATGCTCCTAGCAACAACATTAACAGCAACATAATTCAAAAGCATCATAACGCGATTACATGTCCCATTGCTTGACCATTACATCTTAATTTAAAAGTTCATACTTGGTAGCTAAACAAGCACCGCGAGCACACTTGGAGGCCCTCTTCTTGCACTTAGCAACCCACGAACTAAAGATCTGCATTGTCGAACAAAGAGAGAGTGTAAGCAATAAAGCTTAGTGAGGGTAAGCTCTTTAAAAACAAACCTCGACAATGCAGGGTCCAAGCACGATCTTAACCAAGGTAAATACATAATTACCAAAGATCATCAAGAGCCAAATGTTAAAGATGCATGGCAATATTCAATTATATGCCATGCTCATCAAGCTCTATTCCACAACATATGTAAACACATATAAACATCCAAGTAGAAATCACATTCTACAACACGTTGATACATATATCTATCAATATTGGCAACTAGCTATGACCCGAATACGCGGATAAACACGTTGGAACTCACATCCAACAACCACTTTACCTCACGGTGGGATTACACTCATCACCGGTCTCGCGGAGGGGATTCCACTCATCCTCACGCCCCGTCGATGGGATTCCACTCATCATCGACTAATAAAAATACAATTTCTGGGCGAACCCATACTCCTCCTTGGTGACTCAATGCCACCAAGGCCACACGTGAATTTAGACTCATCTGTGCACACTAACATCCTAATGATCGATCATTTGTACTCAAGCATACTAGTGCCAACATTTAACTCAATCCACATTATTAATTACAACCAATTCCGTGCTTAGCACGTACTCACCATGATCACAATCATGAACCATTCACATGCATATCATAATGCACCACAAATCATACCTCAATTCACATGTATATCACATTATACATAAGCAATCATATCACAAATATTACGAGGCATATACATCACATACAAGTTCAACCAATGGCTCTAGAAGTTTAGGATTAGGCTACCACCCTAATCCTAACTCTAGGTGGGTCTACCAAGCCCGACCTAGTCCATATGCTCGAACCAACCATTTAAAACCACTTTAAAACATTAACCACTCACCTAAGCTTCCAAGCTCCAAGCCAAGCAAGCATCCACCCTCAAGCTTCCGAATTTCTTCCCGATGCCTCACCGACACAAGTTCTCACTTCTAAACAACCTCAATACAATTCAAACAAACCTCAAATCAGCCCAAGCATCAAAATACTAACCCAGAACATAATTCAAACACAATTCACACAATTTCAAATCATGAACAAACCCCACATTTAGCAAACTCGGGCAGCCCCAAAACCTCATCCGAAACCCATGTTTCCAACACCTAATACACCCACAAATGATCCCAAATCGACCCCAACCATAGCACTACCAAAAGCCTATCAATTCCAACCTAAAACAACCCCCAAAACTCACCCAAAACCCTCCAAAAACCCTCTTTAAACCCAATTTCGGGAATTTGCTTAAAACAAAGAAAAATTCATATATGTTGAACCATTTAGCTCCTAGACTTCATAACTAACCATATTAAATCAAAACATTAAGCTTAACAACATAAAACTACAATTTTTAATTAAAATCTCCAAAAAACTCCATTTTCCAAAACCTTAACGAAAATTAAAACTAATGATACTTTTGAAGAGAGGGAGTTGAGGAGAAGTCAAAAATGGTGTTACCATTCAAAAACGAGTTGAAACGGAGGATGAATGAAATGGAATAGTGGAAGAGATGGAAGAACTCTATCCCACGTTGATTTTTGGTTGAAGAAGAGGATGAATAGTGAAAGTGTTGGATAAAGAGGGATTTGAAATTAGAACTTGTATTATTTACAAGTTTGCCATTAATGAATGGCTATCTTCTCTATTCTTTAAAAACTCTTCAATTTGCAATTCATTCAATTTGGTCCAATGTAAAAATATTTATTTCTGAAACCCGAAACTCAAAATATTATTTTAATTATAAAACCGAACCCAAATAATATTAAAATATTATTTTCACCCGACCCCTAAACTCGGGTGTTACAACTCTCCCCCACTTAAGGAATTTCGTCCCCGAAATTACCTGACGGAAACAAATACGGAAACTGCTCAAGCATATCAGCTTTCCTCTCCCACGTGGCCTCTTCCACACCTCTATGTCTCCACAACACCTTGACCAACTCTATGGTCTTACCACGCAACACCTTGCTACCAGAAGCAAGTATTTCAACAAGCTCTTCATTATAAGACAAATCCGGATTCAACTCTATCTCCTCTACGGGCATAACATGAGAAGGATCTGACCTATATCTCCTAAGCATCGACACATGAAAGACATCAGGGATCTTCTTAACTCCGAAGGTAACCTCAAACGATAAGCTACAGGCCCAATCCGCTCAACTATCTCATACGGACCAATGAACCTCGAACTCAACTTGCCCTTTCGGCCAAATCTCATTACCTTCTTCCACGGAGATACTTTCAGAAACACTTTCTCACCCACGGAGTACTCAATCTCTTTCCTATTCAAATCCGCATAAGACTTCTGACGATCGGAAGCTGCTTTCAAACGGTCACAAATCAACTTCATCTTGTCAGTAGTCCCCTCAAGCAAATCCGGCATAGGTAACAACCTCTGACCCGTTTTAGCCCAACAAATCGAAGTCCTACATCGTCTACCATACAAAGCCTCATAAGGAGCCATCTGAATACTAGGCTGATAACTGTTGTTGTAAGCAAACTCAACTAAAGGTAGGTGCTTCTCCCAAGAACCCTGGAAGTCAATCACACAACAACGAAGCATATCCTCAAGAATCTGTATCACTCGCTATGACTGCCCATCGGAATACGGATGATAAGACGTACTGAAATGCAAACGGCTACCTAGAGCGCTATGCAAGCAACCCCAGTATCTCGAAGTAAATCTAGGATCTCTATCAGAAAAAATAGACTTCGTAACTCCATGAAGTCTCACAATCTCACGGATGTACAAGTTTGCCAACTTGTGTAAGGAATCTATAGTGTTCACTTCCAAGAAGTGAGCACACTTAGTGAACCTATCAACAATCACCTACACGGAATTCTTCTTCGAAGGAGACAAAGGCAACCCCGACACAAAATCCATGGTGATCCTCTCCCATTTCCATTCCGGAATCTTTAAAGGCTATAACAAACCTGAAGGAACCTGATGTTTTGCCTTCACTCTCTAACAAACCATACAACGACTCACATACTCGGCTACATCTTTCTTCAAACCAACCCATAAGTAATCATTTTTCAAATCACGATACATCTTGGTACTACCCGGATGCATAGAAAAGGACTCGAATGTGCTTCACTCTGAATCTGACATCTCAACTCAACATCTTCTGGTACAACAATTCTATCTCTAAAGCACAACAAGCTCTCACCACTGAAACTATACTCGGTCGGTCTTCCTTCGGCTATGTCTTGAACATGAGGAACTAAAGTCACATCTTGCAACTACTTCTCTCTAATCAACTGAATCAAGGAAGGCTTCACTTGCAACTCGGTGATCAACCCACCATCATCGAACACACTCAATCTAGCAAACATATCTCTCAACTCAACGACCACTTTTCTACTCAAAGCATCGGCTACTACATTTGCCTTACCTGGATGGTACTTAATGGTCAAATCATAATCTTTTAGCAACTCTAGCCATCTTCTTTGTCTCAAGTTCAACTCTTTCTGTGTCATAAAGTACTTCAAGCTCTTGTGATCGGTGTAAACTATACACTTCTCACCATACAAGTAATGACGCCAAATATTCAATGCAAAAACAACTGCGACTAACTCTATATTGTGGGTAGGATAGTTCTTATCAGGAATCTTTAACTGTCTAGAAGCATAAGCAACAACTCTTCTTTCTTGCATCAAAACACATCCTAAACCTATGTAGGACGCATCACTGTAAATCACAAACTCCTTACCTGAAACGAGTTGCACTAATACTGGAGCGTTTGTCAAAGCTTCTTTCAATTTCTCAAAGGTCTTCTGTCTTGCATTCGACCATTCAAACTTAACTCTTTTTTGCAACAATTTAGTCAAAGGAGCAGCTACTCTAGAGAAACCATCAACAAATCTCTTATAGTAACCGGCTAATCCTACGAAACTCCTAATCTCGGTCACAGACTTAGGTTGTTTCCACTCAACAATAGCCTCAATCTTCGATGGATCAACACGGATACCTTCGGCCGAAACAACATGGCCAAGAAATACAACCTCTCGAATCCAGAACTCACATTTACTAAGCTTCGCATACAACTGATTGCTCAACAATCTCTATAAAACAAATCTCAAGTGCTCATCATGCTCTTCTTCGGTCTTCGAGTACATAAGTATGTCATCAATGAAAACAACTACAAAACGGTCTAGATAGTCTCTAAAAATTCTGTTCATCATGTCCATGAAACCTGCAGGTGCATTCGTGAGCTCGGACGACATCACAAGAAACTCATAGTGACCATATCTAGTCCTAAAAGCTGTCTTCGGAACACCACACTCTTTCACTTTCAACTGGTAGTACCCAGATCTCAAATTTATCTTCGAGAACACTGAAGCACCTCTCAACTGATCAAACAAATAATCAATGCAAGGCAACGAATACTTGTTCTTCACAGTCAACTGATTCAATTGCCTGTAATCAATGCACATGCGCATACTACCATCTTTCTTTTTCACAAACAACACAGGAGCACCCCAAAGAGAACTACTAGGCCTAATGAAACCACGGTCTAATAATTCTTGCAACCGACTCTTCAATTCTTTCAACTCTTTCGGAGACATACGATACGGAGCTATCGAAACTAGATTAGACCATGAAACAGTCTCAATCACAAACTCAACATCTCTATCAGGAGGTAAACCCGACAACTCTTCAATAAACACATCCGGAAAGTCACATACTGTTCTAATATCTTTCGGTCTAGCTTCACTCATATTCGGATTCATAACATAAGCTAAGTAAGCCCCACATCCGGAATCCATCAACCTATGAGCCTCTAAAGCTGACACAACATTAGACAAGAACTTAATGTTCTCGCCTACTACTACTACCTCGTAGTCATCAGAAAGTTTCAAGGAAATTCTCTTCGTCTCAAAATCCACACTAGCTCGGTGCTCAACTAACCAGTCCATTCCAAAATTAATGTCAAAGCCATAGAAAGGAAGTTCCATCATATCAACAGAGAACACATGACCCTGAATTTTCAGTGGACATCTCCTATACATACGTCTAACCACAACTGTCTCACCAAAAGAACTAGTCACATGCATACCTACATCTAAGATCTCAACGGGTATATCTAACTTCCGTGCATGCTCACTCAAAATGTAGGAATGTGTAGAACTCGAGTCAACCAAAGAAAGCAAAGACATAGACTGTAACTCAAAATTACCTGCTATCACATCGGTGTCGTTCCCGACCTCTCTCTAAGCATAAACTCTCGTTGGTCCTCCTGCCTCTGGTTGCATTGCCACAACATGAGCAAGGTTCCTCTGAGCATCTACCCTAGGTGCATCAGCCCTAGGCTGGAAGTAGCCACGACCACACCCACGACCTCTCTGAAAATCATTCGGTCTTATAGGAGCCTGAGCAATGTTCGGTGCCTGTGCCGCCTGATGCGGACAATCCCTCCTAAAGTGGTCCCTCGAACCACAGTTCCAACAAGCATGGAAGTTACCCCCAACACTCACCAGTGTGTTGTCTCCCACAACGGGTGCACTCGGGCAAACGCCCTCCACCTCTATGGCCCTGATGGCCCCTACCATGATGGCCACCGCCACGTCTATGGTCAAACAGATGTCTAGCACCTCTATGCCTCTTGGAATCTCTACTATCAAAGTGATTATGCCTCTTACCAGAACTAGATCCTCCAGATCGTTTGGCCGAACCCAAACTGTGTTCTAAGTCCTTAGCCCTTGCGACCAATACATCAAAGTTTGAGTAGTCAGAAGCTAACGTGTACCTCTTGACCTCTTTGCTCAACCTATAGCGGAAACGGTTACAACGTTCCACTTCAGTAGGAACAAACTCTGGAGCGTACTGACTCAAGCGAACAAAACGGATCTCATAGTCAGTCACAGAAGCATCTCCCTGAGTAAGGGCCATAAACTCTCTCTTTTTCTCATCTAAATACCTCGGTCCCAAGTACCTCTTTCTGAAAGCGGACTCAAAGAAATCCCAACCAATCTCTGCCTCTGGAACTCCAGTAGTAATGGTGACCCACCAGGTGTAGGCATCACCCTGAAGCAAGGAAATCACACAGCCCAATCTACGTGCGCCACACAACCCATCTGAGCTAAGATACAAACCGTCTTCTCCAACCATAACTCCGACCTCTCCGGTGTAGATCCTCTGAACTCTTCGGCCCCAAGCTACAGAGCCTCTCCAAAGGTAGACTAGCATCGTCACACCTAGGCTGAGCTGCAACCTGAGCTCCCGCAACTGCGGCCTGAAATGCTCCCGCTATAGCTTGCACTAGCGAAGTCATATCAATTCCGCCCGGACCTTGGCCACCTTGAGGTCCCTCTCCTTCAGCTCCATCCTCGCCCGCAACTCCAGGCGGAGGAGGTGGTGGTGGAGCTCCAACTCCCGCGGCCACCGGCCCTTCTATATGAGCCTCCACTCCAATCACCGGTTCAACAGGAGCCGCAACACGTGGTTCCTGACGAACCACTCTCAGCATACCCCTCGGCCTAGGCATCGCTCACAAATGATAACTACAACCACAACAAATAAAATACACAAGATTGGGTTAGCAAGGCAAGGCTTCCAAGTGCTCACGTACGTTTCCCTCACTTAAAATTCTTTTCCGTTGTAATAGTAGCAATGAGACTCCCAAACAACATGCTTTTAAACAAACAATCAACATGCTTTTAAAAAAACAATCAACATACTTGTCATACAAGAAATCATACTTACAAAGCAAGCAAACACAGTGCATATCAATTCAAAACTTAAACTTACCTCACTTACCTGCCCAAGGTCTCGGTAACCTGGCTCTGATACCAACAAGTGTAACCCCCTCGTCTAAGTCCGGATGCTTGACCGGTCCGAGTGGGCCACACGGGGAAAACCGAAGCGAAACCCGTTAAGGTTCCTCCTCGGTTAACGACCTAGAAAATTTCTTTTTAATTGAATCTTTTCTAAAGGCTCATTCGTATCCTATGTGATCGTAACAGCGGAAAGTCAAGCATTCATAAAACAATAACTCGAACAACCTATACAAAACAGTCCATTTTTATGTGATTAAGCAGGCCGTTTCGAAACACCCTCAAGGTGTATCGAAACGCCTTGACCTGGTCAACAGTTCTAAGCCTACACGAGGAGGCCGTATCGGAACGAATGTCAACCGTTCCGAAACACCCTCCCTGGTCAACTTCTCGTGGTCAATGAGATTTGACCATTTCGAAACCCCATGGACCCGTTTTAGAACACCTTCATCTCGTCATTTTCTCAGAATTCCAGTAGCGAAAGTGTACCGAAACGGCCTTCCCGCGTTTCGAAACACCAGCCAAAAACAAAGGGACCGTATCGAAACAGGGTAGCCCGTTTCGAAACGCCCCCTGTCTGCAGACTGGTTTTATCTGGTTTATGGCACAAGGATGTCCCTAAACCCCTCTAAAACGTCAAACATCACACTAACAACAACCATAAGGCAAACCAACATAACAAGCATGCTTGAACATCAATACAACAAGGCTAAACACTAGAGGCAACAACATCACAAAGTCATACATCCATACATTGCATTAATGATGCTAAACTTTAACATTGCAAACACTTAGGCAAAACAAGATAAGTAAAGGCCACAATGGTTTACAAGCAACATGGCATTTAAAAACCCAACCAACAAAGCATATAAAGGGAGTCTAGCATGCTCCTAGCAACAACATTAACATCAACATAATTCAAAAGCATCATAACGCGATTACATGTCCCATTGCTTGACCATTACATCTTAATTTAAAAGTTCATACTTGGTAGCTAAACAAGCACCGCGAGCACACTTGGAGGCCCTCTTCTTGCACTTAGCAACCCACGAACTAAGGATCTGCATTGTCGAACAAAGAGAGAGTGTAAGCAATAAAGCTTAGTGAGGGTAAGCTCTTTAAAAACAAACCTCGACAATGCAGGGTCCAAGCACGATCTTAACCAAGGTAAATACATAATTACCAAAGATCCTAAAGAGCCAAATGTTAAATATGCATGAACAATATTCAATTATATGCCATGCTCATCAAGCTCTATTCCACAACATATGTAAACACATATAAACATCAAAGTAGAAATCACATTCTACAACACGTTGATACACATATCAATCAATGTTGGCACCTAGCTATGACCCGAATACGCGGATAAACACGTTGGAACTCACATCCAACAACCACTTTACCTCAAGGTGGGATTACACTCATCACCGGTCTCGCGGAGGGGATTCCACTCATCCTCATGCCCCGTCGATGGGATTCCACTCATCATCGACTAATAAAAATACAATTTTCGGGAGAACCCGTACTCCTCCTTGATGACTCAATGCCTCCAAGGCCACGCGTGAATTTAGACTCATGTGTGCACACTAACATCCTAATGATCGATCATTTATACTCAAGCATACTAGTACCAACATTTAACTCAATCCACATTATTCATTACAACCAATTCCGTGCTTAGCACGTACTCACCATGATCACAATCATGAACCATTCACATGCATATCATAATGCACCACAAATCATGCCTCATTTCACATGTACAACACATTATACATAAGCAATCATATCACAAATATTACGAGGCATATACATCACATACAAGTTCAACCAATGGCTCTAGTTTAAGTTTAGGATTAGGCTACCACCCTAATCCTAACTCTAGGTGGGTCTACCAAGCCCGACCTAGTCTATGCTTGAACCAACCATTTAAAACCACTTTAAAACATTAACCACTCACCTAAGCTTCCAAGCTCCAAGCCAAGCAAGCAACCACCCTCAAGCTTCCGGATTTCTTCCCGATGCTTCACTGACACAAGTTCTCACTTCTAAACAACCTCAATACAATTCAAACAAACCTCAAATCAGCCCAAGCATCAAAATA
Source organism: Hibiscus tridactylites (assembly GCA_958450335.1). Taxonomy (NCBI): domain Eukaryota; kingdom Viridiplantae; phylum Streptophyta; class Magnoliopsida; order Malvales; family Malvaceae; genus Hibiscus; species Hibiscus tridactylites. The sequence continues at coordinate 41,290,456 of OY288289.1, read as the reverse complement.
CTAACCCAGAACACAATTCAAACACAATTCACATAATTTCAAACCATGAACAAACCCCACATTTAGCAAACTCGGGTAGCCCCAAAACCTCATCCGAAACCCATGTTTCCAACATCTATTACACCAAAAAATGATCCCAAATCGACCCCCAACCATAGCACTACCAAAAGCCTATCAATTCCAACCTAAAACAACCCCCAAAACCCTCCAAAACCCTCCAAAACCCCTTTTAAACCCAATTTCGGGAATTTGCTTAAAACCTAGAAAAATTCATATATGTTGAACCATTTAGCTCATAGACTTCATAACTAACCATATTAAATCAAAACATTAAGTTTAACAACATAAAGCTACCATTTTTAATTATAATCTCCAAAAACTCAATTTTCTAAAACCTTAACGAAAATGAAAACTAATGGTACTTTTGAAGAGAGGGAGTTGAGGAGAAGTCAACAATGGTGTTACCTTTCAAAAATGAGTTGAAACGGAGGAGGAATGAAATGGAATAATGGAAGAGATGGAAGAGCTCTATCCTACGTTGATTTTTGGTTGAAGAAGAGGATGAATAGTGAAAGTGTTGGATAAAGGGGGATTTAAAATTAGAACTTGTATTATTTACAAGTTTGCCATTAATGAATGGCTATCTCCTCTACTCTTTAAAAACTCTTTAATTTGCAATTCATTCAATTTGGGCCAATGTAAAAATATTTATTTCTGAAACCCGAAACTTAAAAGATTATTTTAATTATAAAACTGAACCCAAATAATATTAAAATATTATTTTCACCTGACCCCTAAACCTGGGTGTTACAATTTTGTTTTAGATTTAAAAAATCACATTTTGAAAAACAATAAATTGATTTCAAAGTTAAAAATCCAAAATGATTTGATTTCTAAAACCAAACTTGAACTTGAAGCAAAACTCGAGGAGTTTGAACTAAAATGTTTTGACTTACAAAAATTGCTTCAAAAAGTTCAAGAAGAAAAAAATTTCATTTCCAAAGAGCTTGAAAAGAAAAACAATTTTGGAAAATCAATATTCTATGTAAGACAATCTAGTGCCCCTAGATTTGTAAAAGAAAAATGTTTTAGAAGTATTTGGGTCCCAAAAGGACTTTGCACTTCAATTAAAAAGGAGGACATTGAAAAATGGATTCCTAAAGGGACTAAAATTTGTGCTACTAATGTTCATGGATCTAAAGCAATTTGGATACCAAAAATCACTTGATTGTCTTTTGCTAGGTGTGATGGAGAGTGATCAACAAGTCAAACTTTGAGGGGGAGTTCCATGCACACAAGGAAGAACAATTGAAGAAGGAAGGCTTCACATCCTCCCTTGAGTTCAAGTGTGGTAAAATATAATTGTTTTTGCTTTTATTTGATTTATTTTCATTTATGTCATCTAGATGATCATATATGTTGGACTAACATTTTTAATGATGCTTTGAGTAAGGGGGAGCCATTTCAAAACCAAATTCTTATTTTTGTCAAGATTTTCCTCTATAGTTATTTTGAACTTAATGTTTTTAATTCTTTTTGATATAACAAAAAGGGGGAGAAATGAGTTTGAAAAATTGAAAAATTGAATTTTCAAATGAATAAGGGGAGCTTTATTTGATTTCATCTCTTTAATATCTTATTCATATTTTTAGAGTTAAAGGGGGAGAATCTCAAACAATTTTTTAAGTTAATTTTATTATATCAAAAAGGGGGAGATTGTAGAACTAATGTTTTGATATAATAATTGAAAATTGATTTGGAATGATTTCAAAAGAATTCAAAAATATTTCCAAAGTCCAAATAACTTGAAATTATGTTTAGGGATGTTTTCAAAAAGGTTTTACATGTTTTCAAAAGCCAAACTACACAAAACCGTCCAAGTGTTTCGAAACACCCTTAGGTGTTTCGATACGGGGGATTCTAGTAGCGAAAACGTTTCAATACGGGTATCGAAACGGGTCTTCCCTGGATGTGAATTTTGCCCAGCGTTTTGAAACGGGCTATATCGTTTCGATACGCCTACGTGGCATCGACCACAACAGTCATAAACCCCAACGACTATTTTCCAACTAACTTTTAAATGCAGAGCGTTTCGATACGGCCAAAGGTGTTCCGAAATGGGTGCTCATCAGTCTGCAATGGCTCTTTCTACTTAAAGAGCGTATCAAAACGGGTTCAAGCGTTTCGATATGGGCAGCAGCAGAACTGCATTTATGGTAGGAAATAAAGTCCTCAACGGCTCCAATTCATCCCCAACGACTATAAACTCATCAAGGAGTATAAAAGGGACCTCCAAGCATCAAGATATGATTAATGCTCATATTGTCAATCAACAAATGATCAAATATTGTCTTAGTGCTTAAATTGTCAATTCTTGTATAGACAAACACTAGTGAGCCAAAATCATCAAATTTGCTCAAGTGTTTTAGGTTTTGGGTGAGTGCTTTAATTGTGCAAACAAACACCTATTAGAGGGATTTGTGTTTGCTTTTCTTATCTCTTTGTAAAGGAGGGTTTGATCAAGGTTTTGGGTGAGTGCTTTAATTGTGCAAACAACTACCGATTCAAATTTCAATGAATTTAAACTATGGCTCTTAAAAACTTATCCGAATGATGCAGCTCCTGCCCCACCAAACCGAGGCACTAAACGCCGTTCTCCTATCCAAGTGTCGCTCCCACCCAAGAAATCCAAACCTTCCGGATCCACTCCTAAGGCTGGGATGAGCAGCTCAAAAAACTCTCCGACGGCGGCTGACTCTCAGCCCCGCCGAGCAAAATGAGGATCCTTTGTTGGAACTGACAGGGTCTAGGACAAGCCCCAGTAGTTCAACATTTTCAGAGCTACGTCCAGCAATCCAATCCGGATATTATTTTTATTTGCGAAACTAAGATTAATAATGCGACATGTAGCCGCCTTTGTCTTTCTTTAGGAATGATAGAAGTTATTACTATTCCCCCTAATGATGAATGTTCTAGTATTGCGCTTTTCACTTCGAACAATATAAATATTAATTTGATTTCGTACTCGCCTCGCTATATACATACTCAAATCTCCTTTAATAATCACACTATGTATTTTATTGGCATGTATGGATATTCCGAAACCAGTCATAAATATAAAATGTGGGAAATTATTGATTCTTTAAACATAAACAATAATAATATCCCTTGGCTTCTGGGTGGGGATTTTAATGAAATTTTATCAGATTCTGAAAAAACAAGGTGGTAGTCGAAGGGCTAGATCACAAATTAACAATTTCCATAATTGTCTCTCACGCAATAACCTATACGATTGTAAGCCTTCATCTGGTTGGTTCACTTGGTCAAAAGTTGGGCCCCTAACTCCAACTATACATGAAAGATTAGATCGTTTCATTGCCAATTCAGCTTGGCAGGGCTTTTTTCCCTTATATCGAATCACAACGGACTATGTGGCCAAGTCTGATCACTACTTCCTGCTCCTTGATACCTCCCCCGAGGCTGCTACTCCCTCTCATCGTCCCCCTAACGCTTTTAGTTTCGAAAACTGCTGGGCGGACAATGAAGACAACATCTCCACTGTTAAACGCACTTGGGTCAATACCTATGGAACATCCATTGAAAAAATACATGCTGTTGGAACATGACTGGAGGAATGGCAGAATCGTCAGCGATCTAAGTCCCTTGGTCGTATTAATTTCCTTACCAAAAAGATAAATAGATTTTTATGTCGCCCATTATCTACCACAAATGAAGAAATTTACATCAAATACAGGACAAAACTTAATAAACTTCTATTGGATCAAGAAACATATTGGGCACAAAGATCCAGAAATTTATGGCTCTCCCAAGGAGATAAAAATACAAGATTCTTCCATGACCGTGCAAATAATAGACGGAAAAAAACTCAATGACAGGCCTATTTGATTCTAACTCGAATTGGTGTACAACTGAAACAGATTTACTTACAATTGCTTCCAACTATTTCCAAAACCTCTTTACTTCATCTAACCCTCAATTTTCAAACCAAATACTCGATAAAATTTTGCCTTCTATCACTCAATCTATGAATGATACTCTCTTGAGGACATTTACAAAAGACGAAATAATTCATGCTTACCATGACATTGATCCAAGGAAAGCGCCTGGTATTGATGGATTACCAAGTGGTTTTTTTAGAAAACACTGGGACACTGTTGGCGAAGATGTTATTTCCCTATGCACTAACTTACTAAATGGCTCTGCACACATGGCTCTGGTCAACAAAACCATTCTGGTTCTAATCCCTAAAATTCAGGACCCAACTACTATGAGACAACTAAGACCCATCAGTCTGTGCACTGTTCTTTATAAAATAGTTGCTAAAACAATCGTAAATAGAATGAAACAAACAATACCTTTTTGCATTAGCCCTAATCAGACAGCCTTTGTTCAGGGACGTAACATTTCTGACAACATCCTCGTAGCCCATGAAATTATTCATAATATCAATTCTGGAGCTACAAAATCCTCACAAGGAGCAGCTCTTAAACTAGACATGGAAAAAGCTTTTGATAGAGTTGAATGGTCTTTTTTAGCCAATGTGATGGAACATATGGGCTTTGCACCTGATTGGATCTCTCTTATTATGCGTTGCATTACCACAATGTCTTTCTCTGTCAAAGTCAATAACTTTTTCTCTCATTTCTTTCAAACACAACGTGGATTACGTCAAGGTGATCCTCTATCACCTTTCCTCTTCCTATTTTGTACACAAGGACTCTCTACTTACTTGACTGCTGCCCAAAAAACAAATGTCCTACCGGGGCTTGGGGCCTGTAGATACGACCCTAAAGTCAACCACCTCCTCTTTTCTGATGACTGCATGGTATTCATTAATAATAATCCAGAGGAAGCTACTCAACTTAAAAGGGCTCTGCAAACATATATTGCGGCTTCTGGTCAAGCTGTTAATTTTGAGAAATCGACAATCTTTTACAATCCACGTACCCCATCTTCAACAAGAAGTGTGATCAATAGTTTATTGCAAGAACGAGAGGTTTCTAATCCCGTCTTATATCTAGGTGTCCCACTTCTCATTGGGAAGAATAAAACTGAGTTATTAGGTTTTGTACGTGAAAAAGTTCATGATCGTCTTGTTAGCTGGGATAAACAACTCCTTTCTTTTAGTGGACGAGAAATTTTCATGAAAGCAGTTATGCAATCTCTACCTCAATATGTTATGTCTTGTTATCTTCTTCCACAAAATATTATTGATGATATAACCTCGACAATACGACAATATTGGTGGACTGGCAAATCTAATAAGAAAGGATGGCATATGCTCCCATGGAATCATGTTTGTCTACCAAAGGCCGCGGGAGGCATGGGGTTTAAGGACCTAAATGATTTCAATGTTGCCCTCCTGGGTAAGAAATTATGGAGACTCATATGTGAACTAGATTTTTATTGGGCAAAATATATCGAGATAAATATTTCCCTTCTGGGAATATCCTTGATGCTTCTCGACCTAACCGAGGCTCCTTTGCTTGGCAAGGTCTTTATAATGCTCTTCAACGTCTTTTTCCAGGTTTCTTATATCGCCCTAGTATTAACAGTAATATACGTGTGCATAAATACATCTGAGGTGGTCCTTCACCCATTACCCTTACTGGGGATTATGAAACCTCGGATGAAGTCCACATTCGATGTCGCGACTTCATGTTACGTAATCAAACTGCTTGGGACCTTGTAAAGGTCCGAACCTATTTTAACCCAGTTGATGCTACTGCCATTCTCCGTATCCCCATTATAAATGACCACCGAGATTCTATTCTTTGGGCTCCTAATGATTCGGGTATATACTCAGTCCGTTCTCGCTATCTTTTTTTACAGCGTCCTGCGGAACCACATACGTCACCTTCTCGCTTTTGGAAATTTCTGTCCAAAGTTAAGGTGGTTCCCAAAGTTAAAACTTTTGGATGGCGTGTGGCGTCTGCTGCTCTTCCAGTTCGTTCAAAATTGCAAGTTTTTTCTCCAAACTATGGGCCTTGTCCTATCTGTGGGGCCCACTCGGAGTCCATTCTCCATGCCCTTCGAGATTGTGCAGGGGCTTCTGAAGCCCTTCACCTTTCGGTTGTTCACATAGCTCTTTCTAGAAGCTTGACTGTAACTCCTTTACAATGGTTGGAGGAAGCTGGCCACCTCCTTTCCTCTGACCAATTTGGCCTTTTTCTCACAACTATTTGGAACATTTGGAACAGACGTAACGATTAGACTCATAATCACAATCTACAACCACCATGGCTTACTGCCATTAACTCCATTAGTCTACATAATGACTTTTGTAATGCCGCTTCCTCTTCAACCCCATCACCATCTATCCTCTCTCCTCCGAGTTGAAGCCCTCCACCACCTGACCATATCAAAATAAATGTGGATGGGGCTTTTGAGCCTTCCACTCATGCAACGGTTGTTGGCATCGTGGCACATGAATCTACAGGCGCGGTTGTCGGCGGCCTTACGTTTCCACTTGGTAGTTTTCTGGGTGCAATTACTTGTGAAGGTGGAAGTCTTCTTGCCGAGGTCACCTTTACCAGATCTCGAGGTTGGAATCGGTCTTTGTTCGAAACAGACTGTGCTTCTCTTGCAAACCGGATCAACAATCCAGGACAGGATCTCTCTACAATGGGACCTCTTCTACGCCATATTCGATAGTCTCTCCATTCTTTACCTTTTGCTCATGTAATTTTTGTACGCCGTGAGGCAAATAATGTGGCCCACACATTGGCTACTTATTCTTTGTCTTCTATGTCTTCTTTGTCTTTTTCTTCTGTTGTTTTACCATGTATCAATCACCTTGTAACGAACTTCTCTTCTATCTAATAAAACTTTAGGCACTCTTTTCCCCTTTTTAGGGTCCTCTAGCTCTGCTTGAAGGACATTAGTAGGGGTTTTTAATGAGGCCTTTTCTTCAAAAAAAAAGCTTCCACACCTATTCGACCCAAAAATCCACCTCTCCACCACTTGGTGAGCAACATTGGTTGAACGAATCGAGCACCTTTCAACTCAACAAATAATTTATTAAAAAAATTGAGTGTAGGAACTAGGAAGGTAGCTAGCCATTTCTTGTTGGTCCACTTTTGCCGTAAAGACCAAGACTTTCAGATCATAAGTATTTGAGTAAAGTTCCAATCGAATATCGTTTAATTCACGTCATTCCAATTTAATTATTAATTAATGTTAAATATTAATTTTGATCTGATTGATAATGAATTTAGAGAATTTTAAAATGGGCCCCTAAAATTGAAAATCATTTAATGCAATTAGATCAGAAAGAAATAAAGGAGTTATGTTTTGTCCCACTGAAAGTCTACAAAGGAAACAAAATCTTCATTTATATTTTTGTTAGCTCTGCTAATTTTGTAGGGTTTTAAGATAAGTGTGTAACCCCCTTAGCCTGGCCTATACGGTTGACCCGAACTACGAAGATTACACGGGACTCAATTGCACGTTAACCCTAAGTGAACACTCGAAAAGCATATACGTATAGAGCACAACGACATGTTTTTTCTTTTTAATCTTGTCTAGATACACGTTAACCCTAAGTGAACACTCGAGAAGCATATACGTATAGAGCACAGCGATCAGATTTTAGAAAGGGACTCAATTGCACAATATATAAATATTAGGGGACCAAAATGTAAATTTTGTAAATTAGAAGGTCATAATTAATTTTAAAATTATCCATATGAAATTAGTCATATTACATGCTTCCCTGCCAAATTCCACCTTAATTGGACATCTCGAACTCATACAATTGCAAATACAACTTTCGAGACTATAACGTAAAACTGCAACTTCAACACCATTCAAATCAGTGCCCAACGGTCACCTGTTTCGAAACGGCATTGACCGTTCCGAAACACGGGTTGGTTCTGAGACTGGTTCCGAAGCAGGGGCATCTAGTAGCCAAATCGTTTTGAAACAGCCTCCAGTCGTTTCGAAACAAAAAGGCCATTATAGGCCCCCGTTTCGAAACGCCAGTGAGTGTTTCGATACGGTTTGCCCAGAAGCTGCAGATTTTGCTGTTTTTTCATACATAAATCCAATCAAACACTTCCTAATGACATCCTAATCATACCAACAAGTCATCATACATACATGGAGCATATTTGCAACTCCTAAACACATTCATAACATCAAACATGAAATTCCACATGTCTATAGGCATGGATCCTAATATCCAAAACCAAGCACTCAACCAAACTCCAAAACAAGCATTAAAAGGCCATTTACAAATTCAAACCATCAAAAACAACATTCCACAACCTAGGGAGTTCAACACATCTCCCAAAACACATATTAGGTTCCCATTGCCAAATTACCAAAACTAATAGAGTATGAAAACATCACCATACATGAGCTTGGTTTCCCTTGGACACTCTAGCTTCCATATTGCCCTTAAACACTTCAATTATCTGCATTATTGGTACAAGAGAGAGAGCGTAAGCACAATTGCTTAGTGAGGCATGCTCTAAAGAAAACAACACAATAATGCATTTTAGAAAACTCTTTCAACAAGGCTCTTTAAACACATGCTCATCACTTTTCATGCAACCTTGCATACTTTACAAGCATCTCATGCTTCATTATAATCAACACATCATATTGGCTTTCAAGTGATAACTCATAACCAATTACAACACAAAACACAATCGGATATGCGGATTGCAAGCGTTGTCCCACACACTTCATACACACTACCGAACAACACAAGGTGGAGTTTATCGGTACAATCACAACCCCTCAACACCCGTGATGGAGTTTAACGATACAATATCAACCCCTCAACATCACTCATCGGTAGTTGTATAATTCCACTAACGAGAGCAAGGACACATAACACAAGATCCACACACGGACTTTTTAACCACCGTTGTGATTTACATCACTCGTTAGGGTACTTGGATGGAGTTTACGCTACAATCACAACCCCTCAACATCCAAGGTGACTTTATTCACGGTGCACCCAATCCTATAGCCGACTAAATATATCAGATTCAAGTACTTTAAACCCAATTCATCACTTGCCAATACACATCAAATACCATCACCAATTCACTGTTTTAAAGCATTAATCAAAGCCATTAAACATCATGCATCTCCATGCATCATTACCAATTTAAAAACATGCCAAAATAAGGATCTCTTACGTTGAGCATCCTTCAACACATGGCTTTCAAAACCAGCATTAACCATGCTAAAACATGCTTTCAAAACAGAATTTAAACATGCAATTTAACCAATGCCTCAAGCCACTTCATAGCACATCCGAGGGAGTTTTTCCGAAAACTTACTCTTGAGCTTAGCTAAGTTGTTTAGTGTTGCGTGTAAAAGTGTCTATCGCAATTGAGTGCAAGTGTACACGTCGCAAGTAATAAAGTGATACTAGAGTATCAGATATCGTCTCCACAGGGACTGGGCTAACCCTTTCCTTCGCTATCTGTACAAGGAGAAAAGAATAGATTAAGATATTGTGACGAAAATAATAAAGAATACTGGAAAATAAAAGTATAGAATTCAAGATAAAGAGAATGGGCTGGTATTGAATTGCTCAGTAGTGCAGGTATTGCAGAGTTTAGGAAATCCAGTTCTGTCACGCGCCCGTCACGGCAGCACCTGCCGCGGCGGCTGTCCGTTGGCTGTCGCGGCAGCAAACACACCAACTCCGTACTTCAAGTTTGGCAAGAATCCCAGATCTGCCTTGGCCTATCTCTAGGTCCAAGTCTGTCGATGAACACGTCTTTGATGATACCTCCCGGCGTGAATCGAAGGATGAACACCGATGTGTATGAATTCTTCCTTAGCCACTTAACCTTGCCCTATCCCTAGGCACAAGATAGTTCAATTATAAACTAGAGAACTCACTCTTATTTCTTTCGTATACTTAACTCTCCCGATGCTAAGTAAATGGATAACCTCACAATGCTCTCCCGATGCTCTTGCAAGATATTAATAACCAAAATAAGAGAACTTGAAGTTTATTTTATTGAACTGAAAATTCCTAAAACAAAACAACCCTTGCAACTACTTTACAAATCAACCCGTGGCCCTAGGGGTTTTAGAACATGTCGACGGCGGGTCGAAGGCGGGTAAATGGCGGAGGGTTTTTGGTTGTCGGTTATGGGGTATGATGTGGGGGTTCTTCCCTAGGTTAAAATACATGCCCTTATATAAGCTTTGGGCTCAAGTTATCTAAGGTAACAAGGATTACAACTTTAATTAAAAGTATGATTCTAATAAAGACTTAATCTTCAAGGATCCTACTTTTCAGCCGTCCTCCTTGTTTCTTGGGATTTTCTCTCCTTGAACTTTGGCTTGACATATCTTTTGATCCGGGGCTTGGAAAAATATTTGGCTTTCACACGACAGACGAGCAGATTTTTCTCTATCTATCGAGGTCCACTTTACTTTTCCTCTTCATAAGGTTGCTGTCACCTTGCTGTCACGACAGGTCCATGGTAACTTCGTCCTCATCGTCTGCATGTCCAGTTCAGCTCTTCTGCTTCTCTGCCTTGCGCCTGCCTTCTCCGTCTACTATGGCAGCAACTTGCTGTCGTCCTCTGTTGTCACGGCAGCTCCATGGCAGCATTGTCCTCTTCGTCTGCTTGTCCAGTTCAGCTCTTCTGCTTCTCTGCCTTGCGCCTGCCCTCACCGTCCGCGATGGCGGCAACCTGCCAAAAATAGCCATTTTTAGTAGAATATGTGCCTTTTATATATTTGTGATGTTTTGCTGAAAACTAACCTAAATGCAATGAAATGATGCTTGAATGGAGCAGAAATATGGGTTAAAAAGGGTGTAAATAATAGAACTTTTACACACTCAACACACCCCCAAACTCAAGTTTTTGCTTGTCCTCAAGCAACTAAGACTTAAAAGAAAAATGAAATATTTTTGTGTTGGCTTTCAAACAGTGAACTGTCCCTTACCCGTCGCTCATTCTCTGTGGCGGCAGCAACCTGTCGGAAAGATTAGGATCTGTCCGGAATCTCACTATAGTCCTCGTGCAGTGTGTGCATGCTTGTGAACAGTTATATGCTAAGACTCTCTTAGTTTCACTAGAATATTCAACTTCTTAACTCAAATTTTTATTCCAAAGTTTATTTTTGAAGACACGTTTTCATGCTTCTTTTGTTTTGACTTGATTCTTCTATTTTTTCAAGCTAAGGTTTTACATGTGCCAGTTTTAGGCACCTCTAGTTAACCTCTTAGAGCCAGTTTCGGGCACTTCTAGTTAACTTCCTAGAGCCAGTTTTGGGCACCTCTAGGATTTTTGAGTCTCTTTTTCTAAACTTCTTTCCTAGAGCCAGTGTTAGGCACCTCTAGGGGCTATTCAAGTGCTAAGCTTCCTATTCTAGTTTGGCTAAAAGAAGTCTAAGCAGTATAACAGTCACAATGGTGTTTAAGTTTCCAGAACTATAGAAAGGCTCTAAACTTCTCCTTAAACTATCCTAAAGATGCTGCCACGACAGGGCTGTCATGACAGGCAAGTTCAATTCACAGTTTTAAGCCAAAAATTTCAAGATTTTTTTTTGTAAAGTACTAAGTAAAAGACACAAAGTTTAACTAAGATGTACTCCATGAATATGGAGGGTTGCCACCCCCAAACTCGAGGGTTGCATTGCCCTCAATGCAAATGACAAAATAAAAATGAAAACATATGAAGGTAGTACATCACAAAATATATATTGCAGGCAACAATAAAAAGATAAGAAACTTAAATTTTAATTACTGTTTTCACTGCTGCTGCTGCGGCGGGTTCTGGTTCGCGGGGCGGGCTGTGGTGGTTGCTGTACAACCTGAATATCAGAGCTGTTGCCGCTGCTGTCACTGCTGCTGCTGGCCCTTAGCAGAGTTTTCTTATCTGCCATTCTTTTCTGCCTCTTTACTGGTGTAAATTCCTTCGACAGGTTCCTCTGAATAGAGGGTTCAATGTCACTTGTCTGCCCAGACGGAGGAGGAAGAGAACCCAGCAACAAAGGCAGCATGGTCATCCGAGGGCACTGGTCGCTTTGTTCCTCGAGCAGATGTTTCGACATGGGTGCTGCCGGCTGCCGTCGGGGTAGGTGATGGTATGGAGGCGGCAGGTGATGAAAGGCTTGAGGCCCAGATTCTTTGCCTTTGGAGTATAAATGAAGCCTCGTTCTTCCCACAGATCTCTGGTTGCAAAGGACTGTGGGGGAGTTACTGCCGGCGAAGAAATAGAGGCAGCATTGCGGCGGGTTTTTTCTGGAAGACATGTTAGTGCAAGGGTTGTGAAAAGTAATTGAAAGCAAATGAAAACTAAAGATGGAGAGCAGGTAAGAAAAGCAGAAGTGAGTGAAAATGAAAATGAAACGGGGTTTTATAGAAAAGGAATTGCTGCCCGTTGAAGCTGTAACCACATGCGCGAATAACGGGGTGACTGTCGAGCTTTAGCGTGTCTGATGCGTCTGACAAACATTTCCGCGTCTGTCACGCGTCTGTCGTGACAGCATGGTGACAGCCTGTCTTTTCCGCATCTGTCATGGCAGCCGTAACGACATGCTTCAATATTGGGCTTTGTTGGGCTGATGGATGGGTGGTGGGCTGGGTTCACTTCTCCTGTTCTTCTTGGCTCCTTTATTTCCTAAAAGCATTATTCGAATAAAATAAACCTTATTTCCTAATAAATAATAAATAATAAAAATAAAAATAAAATTTAGGTTAAATTAGGGATGCCAGGTGGGGCATCTTCTAAGGTAACACTTCCTGCATTCATGGGGCTTAGTCCCCTAATAATGCTTGAGGCGTCGTTTCCGGTACTTCTTGAAGTCCATCCGTACCCTCCATCTGGTGATTATTCTCATGGTGGGGGCTCCTTTCTTTCTCTTCCCTTTGTAGTCCATGAAGTCCTCCCTTCTTGGTAATGTTTCTGAGAGCATGAATATATGATTAGAAAAAATTAAATTGACATTCAACCACAAACTTACCTTGTTTTCGTTGAATGTTGTTGAGGTTGAATGTAGCCCTTGCTGTCGTGTCCGCTGCTGCGGCAGGCAGTTATTTTGACAGTTCTTTATCAGGTTACTTTGCAGGTCAATGGGACATTGGTAAGTGCCGTCACTCTCTATATCAAATTCTGTTGACGACTCGTAGATCTCCATCAGTAGAGACTTTGATAATTCTGAGTCCACCGGTGTTGGTTCCTCTAATATCTGCAATGGAATCGGTGAGTTTTCAAAGAATTCAAAAGGTTCGTTTATTACCTGCTCGTATTCCATTTGTGAAGAACTGTCATTGAGTAGCTCTTCTAGGTGGTCGTGCGAGTGCCATGACAGGGATGGATGTGTGCAATCTTGGTCAGGCATAATCGAGGTAGTGGGTTGAGAATTTGCCTCTGATGTGGTTGCTGCTTCAGCATCAGTTGTTGCCGAGGCGGCAATTTCTGCTTTGACTGAGGTTTCTGCCTCAAAAGTGGTTGCTGCCGTGACATTCTCTTGAATTTCACTCAGCGTTGTCGCGATGTTGCTCCATTCCGGTTCCTCGATCATTGTCATGGCAAGTTGTTGCTCAGACTCATCATATGTTGGGTATTCCTTCACATGGGCATCCTCGTCACATTGCCTCATGATTTCAGGTTCATCTGTGGCATGAATGAGGACAGGTCTGCTCAAGAGTTCATCCATCTTGGCGATACTTGCGTTCGTAGAAGCCGACACTTTTTGAGTGAGTGCCATGAAGGCTTGCAGTGTGTCTTCTAAGGATTTTGACTGCTCTTGAGGATGATGACATTGCCAGGGCAAGTCGGGTTCTGCAGCAAAACTGTTATGGTATAAAAAATTTTGTGGGTTTTGATTGTACCATAAAAAATTTTGCTGCTGCGGCATCGGCATTTGCTGCCGCTGTTGCTGTCGTTGCAGCATGTCTTTACGGTAATTGCAAGAACTTTCCCACATCAACTCTCGAATGGTTTTTCCTGGCATGTTGATGCCCTTGAACCTGTATTTTCACTTGAGTTTTTTTTGTTAAAAAATAAAAAAAAAAAAAAAAAAAAAAAAGAAAAGTGCAGAAGCTAGGGTAAGAGTGTGTTGCCAGTCCCCGGCAACGACGCCAAAAACTTGTTGCGTGTAAAAGTGTCTATCGCAATTGAGTGCAAGTGTACACGTCCCAAGTAATAAAGTGATACTAGAGTATCGGATATCGTCTCCACAGGGACTGGGCTAACCCTTTCCTTCGCTATCTGCACAAGGAGAAAAGAATAGATTAAGATATTGTCACGAAAATAATAAAAAATACTGGAAAATAAAAGTATAGAAATCAAGATAAAGAGAATTGGCTGGTATTGAATTGCTCAGTAGTGCAGGTATTGCAGAGTTTAGGAAATCCAGTTCTGTCACGCGCCCGTCACGGCAGCACCTGTCGCGGCAGCAAACACACCAACTTCGTACTTCAAGTTTGGCAAGAATTCCAGATCTACCTTGGCCTATCCCTAGGTCCAAGTCTGTCAATGAACACGTCTTTGATGATACCTCCTGGCGTGAATCGAAGGATGAACACCGATGTGTATGAATTCTTCCTTAGCCACTTAACCTTGCCCTATCCCTAGGCACAAGATAGTTCAACTATAAACTAGAGAACTCGCTCTTATTTCTTTCGTATACTTAACTCTCCCGATGCTAAGTAAATGGATAACCTCACAATGCTCTCCCGATGCTCTTGCAAGATATTAATAACCAAAATAAGAGAACTTGAAGTTTATTTTATTGAACTTAAAATTCCTAAAACAAAACAACCCTTGCAACTACTTTACAAATCAACCCGTGGCCCTAGGGGGGTTTTAGAACATGTCGACGGCAGGTAAACGGCGGAGGGTTTTTGGTTGTCGGTTATGGGGTATGATGTGGGGGTTCTCCCCTAGGTTAAAATACATGCCCTTATATAAGCTTTGGGCTCAAGTTATCTAAGGTAACAAGGATTACAACTTTAATTAAAAGTATGATTCTAATAAAGACTTAATCTTCAAGGATCCTACTTTTCAGCCGTCCTCCTTGTTTCTTGGGATTTTCTCTCCTTGAACTTTGGCTTGACATATCTTTTGATCCGGGGCTTGGAAAAATATTTGGCTTTCACACGACAGACGAGCATATTTTTCTCTATCTATCGAGGTCCACTTTACTTTTCCTCTTCATAAGGTTGCTGTCACCTTGCTGTCACGACAGGTCCATGGCAGCTTCGTCCTCATCGTCTGCTTGTCCAGTTCAGCTCTTCTGCTTCTCTGCCCTGCGCCTGCCTTTTCCGTCTACTATGGCAGCAACTTGCTGTCGTCCTCTGTTGTCACGGCAGCTCCATGGCAGCATTGTCCTCTTCGTCTGCTTGTCCAGTTCAGCTCTTCTGCTTCTCTGCCCTGCGCCTGCCCTCACCGTCCGCGATGGCGGCAACCTGCCAAAAATAGCCATTTTTAGTAGAATCTGTGCCTTTTATATATTTGTGATGTTTTGCTGAAAACTAACCTAAATGCAATGAAATGATACTTGAATGGAGCAGAAATATGGGTTAAAAAGGGTGTAAATAATAGAACTTTTACACACTCAACATTTAGACTTAAACTAAGCTCCCCAAACCTCCAAATAATTGTTTCAAAGCTGGAAACCAAACTCCACTCACCAATTACGTTTCACTTGCTTGCCGAAACGCCAATCAAGCCTCCGAATCAACTCCAAAAGTGTCCGAAGATGTCTCCCCTGTTTTAAACACATCAAAACAGAGGATTAATGCATCATCACCCATTGAAATCTTCAGCCAACACACTTAAATTCGCTGCTATACTTAAAACCAACATTTCGGCTACCAAACACAACCGAAATCACCTCCAAAGTCTTCCAAAACTTAACCCAACCGAGATCCATCACTTATAACCATTTCTAAACATCAATTAACATCAAAATTAAACCTAAACTCGTCATTATACCTCCAGCTATAACAGAACACCAAGAACACCTCAAAAACCACCATTTTCATAAGCAAAAACTTAGGAAATACAACATATTCGGGATTGAATTGATAAAACCTCATTTCAACATCATTAGAAATCCAAAATAATTTAAAGAATCATCTCAAAATAGAGCCAAAACAATCACAACGAAATTCTTCAAGATTTCTTCCAAATCTTGAGTTTTAAGCCAAAATCAAGTTTCTAACATTAAAACCATTTACAAAACTTAAATTAAGGATTGACAACTTCGGAATTTCAGTAAAGAACTGAGTATTTAGAGGAGAAGAACAATCGTACCTCTAAATGGTGATTTCTCCTTGATTTGAGCCAACTTCCTTGAAAATTCAAAGAGGAAATCAAAAGGATTTGATGCAAGATTGATTAGGAATTAATTGATGATAGAAATCTCATCAATTGAAGTGAAGATCAATGCAAAATTTTCTGGAGAAAAAGTGTTTGGATGATGGAATTTTGAGAGAAAAAGGAATGAGAAATTTTCTAGGAAAAGGTAGTTATGAAAATCCAAAAAATAGTTTCCCTTTTCTTTTAATTAATTAAAACATTAATTAAATCACCCAAATTAAGGAAAAATCTGGAGAAAACATTTTTGGGTAAATTACCTCCTTAAAGATTCAAAGTTTCAATCCTTACAAAACAGTCACCACTAAACTTTTCAAAAATCGCATTTTAGTCACTACACCGAAATGTAGTATTTCCAAACCTTATTTTGTAAAATTGATTTCACCACTCTCTTATATATATTAAAAGAGGATTTTTAGATATTTTCCATATTTTTAAAGCATCCCGAACTAGCCTTTCCCTAAAACCTCATTTTATATTCGAACCGAAAATCAGACCGGTCTGGTTCAGACCCTAAACTTCTAAGCCCAAAATTGGGGTGTTACAACTCTCCCCCCTTAAGAAATTTCGTCCTCGAAATTTACCTCGAGGAAAAAGGTACGAAAACTGCTTCTTCATATTATCCATTCTTTCCCACGTGGCTTCCTTAACACCACGATGCTTCCGCAACACCTTAACCAATTCAATGGTCTTGCCTCGAAGAACTTTACTGTCCGAATCCATAATTTCAATCAGCTCCTCACCGTAGGTCAAGTCTGGATTCAACTCCACTTCCTCCACAGACATAACATGCGAAGGATTCAATCTATACCCCCGAAGCATAGAGACATGAAACACATCATGTATCTTTTCCAACTCTTGCGGTAACCTCAGCTTGTACGCAACATGACCCACACGTTCAATCACCTCGTATGGTCCAATGTACCTAGGGCTCAACTTACACTTCCGGCCAAATCTCGTCACCTTCTTCCAAGGCGAAACCTTCAAGAAAATACGATCACCTACCGCAAACTCAATCTCTTTACGCTTCAAATCCGCGTAAGACTTCTGTCAATCAAAAGCTACCTTTAATCGCTCAGAGATGAGCTTCACCTTCTCGGTGGTTCCTTTCAACAAAGCCGGTATTGAAACCAACTTCTGACCTATTTCAGCCCAACAAAGAGGAGTTCTGCACTTCCTCCCGTACAAGGCTTCATAAGGTGCCATTTGAATACTTGCCTGGTAGCTATTGTTATAAGCAAACTCCACCAAAGGCAAATGATTCTACCAAGAACCTTGAAACTCAATCACACAACACCTCAACATGTCTTCCAGCACTTGGATAACATGCTTAGACTGTCCATCCGACTGTGGATGATAAGAAGTACTGAAATTCAGCCGTGTACCCAAAGCTTGATGCAAACACTCCCAAAAACGCGATGTAAACCTCGGATCTCTATCCGACACTATAGACTTTGGCACACCATGCAGTCGCACAATCTCAGCAATGTACAACTCTGCAAGCTTGTCCAAGGTATACGTAGTATGCACAGGTAAGAAATGCGCACACTTCGTAAGGTGATCCACAATCACCCACACCGAATTCCTCTTCGATGGCCACAAGGGCAAACCAGACACAAAGTCCATGGTAACCCTTTCCCACTTCCACTCAGGAATCCTCAAAGGTTGCAACAACCCTGAAGGAAACTGATGCTCATCCTTAACCCACTGACAAACCATGCACTTACCTACGAACTCCGCAACATCCTTCTTCAAACCCACCCAATAGTACTCATCCTTAAGATAACGATACATCTTTGTACTACCAGGTTGCATAGCAAAAGGACTACTATGAGCTTCAGTCAGAATAGTACGCCTCAACTCTGCATCATTCGGCACTACTATCCGACTTCCAAAACATAGAACCCCATCATCATTAAAACAGAAATCCGATGGTTTATCCTCAGTAATATCCTGAACATGTGGCACCAAAGAATCATCCAACAATTGTTTATCCTTTATCAACTGAACCAAAGATGGTTTCACTTGCAATTCAGCCACAAGCCCTCCATCTCGTGAAATACTTAGGCTGGCAAACATAGCCCTTAACTCCACTTCCACCTTTCTACTCAAGGCATCCGCTAAAACATTAGCTTTTCCCGGATGGTACTCGATCGTCAGATCGTAATCTTTAAGCAACTCCACCCAACGTTGTTGCCTAAGATTCAACTCTTTCTGAGACATCAGGTACTTCAAACTTTTGTTATCCGTGTACATAGTACACTTCTCACCATACATGAAATGTCTCCAAAACTTCAAAGCAAAAACCACCGCAACTAACTCAATATCATGCGTATGATAATTGCGCTCATGCACCTGCAACTGGCGTGATGCATAAGCCACCACCTTACCCTCTTGCATGAACACACACCCCAAACCAACATAGGATGCGTCGCTGTACACCATAAACTCTTTCCCTGATTCAGGTTGAACCAAGATAGGAGCTTGCATCAAAGCTGCTTAAGTTTCTCAAAAGCTTCTTGCCTTGCTTCTATCTACTCATACTTGACATCCTTTTGCAACAACTTCTTCACAGGTGCAGCAATCTTCGAAAATCCATCCACAAATCTCCGGTAATATCCTGCCAACCAAAGGAAACTACGGACTTCATGAACAGACTTAGGATGCTTCCAATTCATCACCACCTCAACCTTCTGAGGATCAACACGAATCCCCTCTGCAGAAACCACATGACTAAGGAAAACAACTTCCTTAAGCCAGAATTCGCACTTGCTCAGCTTAGCATAAAGCTGATTCTCCTACAACGCCTACAATACAATCCTCAAATGCACCTCATGCTCCTCCTCAGTACGAGAATACACAAGGATATCATCAATGAACAGCACAACAAACTTGTCCAAGTATTCATGTAACACTCTATTCATCATGTCCATAAAAGCTGTAGGAGCATTCGTCAAGCCAAATGGCATCACAAGGAACTCATAATGCCCATACCTCGTTCTAAAGGCTGTTTTTGGCACATCCACATCCTTCACCTTAAGCTGGTAGTAACCTGACCTTAAGTCAATCTTAGAGAACACAGCCGCTCCTCGAAACTGATCAAAAAGATCATCAATCCTCGGCAAAGGATACCGATTCTTGATAGTCAACTTGTTCAGCTGACGATAATCGATGCACATTCTCATGGTGCCATCATTCTTCTTCACAAACAAGATCGGTGCACCCCAAGGTGACACACTCGGCCGAATGAAACCACGATCAAGCAACTCCTGAAGTTGCATCTTCAGGTCCTTCAACTCCTTAGGTGCCATTCGGTAAGGAGTAATGGACACTGGAGTCGCGTTCTCATACAACTCAATTCCAAACTCCACCTCTCGACTAGGAGGCAATCCAGGTAACTCCTCCGGAAACACTCCAGGAAACTCTTGCACAGTCCTGATATCCTGAACTCGCAACTCCTAAGAGCTAGGATTCATCACAAAAGCTAGGTAAGCCTCACAACCTTGCCTCAGCATTCGGCTTGCATCCAATGTAGACACCACATTGGCAAGAAACTTCACATTCTCGCCAACCACCACTACCTCGTAATCATCCGCAAGTTTCAACGAAACCCGCTTGTTCTCAAAATCCACTACAACTCGATGTTCAACAAGCCAATCCACTCCAAGGATTACATCAAAACCATATAATGGCAATTCCATGAGATCAACAAGAAAAACATGGTTTTGCACTTTCAAGGGGCATCTTCTATACAACTTTCGTGTCACAACGGTCTCACAAAAGGAACTAGTTACACGCATACCAACATCCAAAAACTCAACATGTAAACCTAGCAATTGAGCATGTTCACGCAATATGTATGAGTGTGTAGATCAAGAATCAATCAAGGAAGTAATGACAAGGATTGCAAAGTAAAGGTACCTGCGATCACATCCGTATCATTTCTCCCCTCACGCTGAGCATACACTCGAGCCTGGCCACCACCCTCAGGTTGAACAGCCACCACATGCGCCACATTCCTCCCACCATCATCTCTGCGCTGGAAGTTACCACGGCCGCACCCACAACCTCTCTATGGTGCAACTATCCTAGGAGCTCGTCCCTGACCTCCACCAGCCAACAGAGGACACTCCCTCCTCATGTGGTATGCCGAACCACAATTCTAGCATGAATTATCGGTCATTGCTATAGGAGCCTGAACCTCCCTCCTTGCTCGAGGACAATCTCGCCTCAAATGGCCACGAGATCCACACGTCCAACACGTGTTCTGATAAGCTCTCATCCTATCTCCCTGAACAGGCGTACCATGCCCTCAATTACCACGCCTAGCAGAAGACTGATACCTCTTATCTCGTCCTCTCTTGTTTCGTCCACCACCAGAACTATAATCAACAACTCTTTTTCCCGAGCTAGAACTAACACCTCTGGAAGACAACCCAAGTTCTGCTCAATGTCCTTCGATGTACTCAGCAGCACATAAAAATCTGTATACTCAGCAGCATGCATAAAAGTCTTCACGTCCGTCACCAGACCATAACGGAAATGTTCACACCTCTCCCGCTCATCAGGGATTAGCTCAGGTGCTTACTGACTAAGGAGGACAAATTGGATCTCATACTCAGCCACCGTCATGCTTCCTTGCACAATAGACATGAATTCTCTTTTCTTCTCATCTAGGTATCGCACACCTAGATACTTTTGCTTGAACGTGTTCAAGAAGAACATCCAAGTCACATCATTTTCCTCCATACCAGAGACAGTGGTCGTCCACCACGTATAAGCATCATCATGCAACAGTGACACCACACAACCCAACTTCTGCACATTGTTGCAGTTCATTTGCCCCAAAATCCTCTTGGTGCTTTCCAACCAAGATTCAGATCCTTCAGGAGATAAACCTCTGAACTCAGTCCCTCCCAGACTGCGAAGACGTTCCAAAGGCAATCTCACGTTAGCATCACCCTGATGCGCAGCTTCGTGAGCTCCAGCTACTGCTACATGAAAGGCTCCCACAATAGCCTGAATCAACACAGCCATGTCAGGAGCAGCTTGCCCTTGCACACCTTCAAGTCCAGCGACCCCAACACAAGCACCAACACCAGCATTATCACCCCCAACACCACCACCACCGGGTGGTCCACCACCATAGGAGGAGGTAAATCCACAACATTCTCAACATTTTCCTTATTCTCATTCTGAGCCATAGCTCTCGTATTCATCCTCATCTCTCTATGAGGCCCCATTTACAAGAAAACAATGCACTGACACAAATGCAATAAACATAATTAGGCTCAACAAGGTAAGTAATCCAAGTACTCAAGCTCATTTTCCAAAAACAATTCCTTTCATTAGTTTTGATATGGCAATGGGTTCCCCTAACATGCTTTAACATAGCATATCATCACAATTGCAACCATACATCACAATTCATAAAACATTCCTTCACTTAAAAGGTCCATCATGCAAAAACACATACATCACCCACATAACAATTCCCAATTACAACGAGAACCAAGCTCTGATACCACCAAATGTAACCCCCTTAGCCCGGCCTAGACGGTTGGCCCCAACTACGAAGATTACACGGGGAAAACCAAAGTCAACTCGAAAGTCAACCTTGATTAGCGACCTTTTTTCTTCTTTTAATCTTGTCTAGATGCACGTTAACCCTAAGTGAACACTCGAGAAGCATATACGTATAGAGCACAGCAATCAGATTTCAGAAAGGGACTCAATTGCACAATATACAACTATTAGGGACCAAAATGTAAATTCTGTAAATTAGAAGGTCATAATTGATTTTAAAGTTACCAATATGAAATTAGTCATATTACATGCTTCCTTGCCAAATTCCACTTCAATTGGACATCTCGAACTCATACA
The DNA here is from genome assembly GCA_958450335.1 of Hibiscus tridactylites. Classification (NCBI taxonomy): domain Eukaryota; kingdom Viridiplantae; phylum Streptophyta; class Magnoliopsida; order Malvales; family Malvaceae; genus Hibiscus; species Hibiscus tridactylites. Next base: position 41,268,239 of record OY288289.1, on the reverse strand, counting down.
ATTGCAAATACAACTCTCGGGACTAAAACGTAAAGCTTGCAAACTTTAACAACATTCAAATTAGTGCCCAACGGTCACCTATTTCGAAACGACATTGACCGTTCCGAAACACGGGTTGGTTCCGAGACTGGTTCTGAAACAGGGCCTTCCAGTAGCCAAATTGTTTCGAAACAGCCTCCAGACGTTTCGAAACACGAAGGCCGTTATAGGCCCCCATTTCGAAACGCAGTGGGTGTTCCGATACGGTTTGCCCAGAAGCTACAGATTTTGCTGGTTTTTCATACATAAATCCAATGAAACACTTCCTAATGACTTCCTAATCATACCAACAAGTCATCATACATACATGGAGCATATTTGCAACTCCTAAACAGATTCATAGCATCAAATATGAAATTCCACATGTCTGTAGGCATGCATCCTAATATCCAAAACCAAGCAATCAACCAAACTCCAAAACAAGCATTAATAGGCCATTTACAAATTCAACCCATCAAAAACAACATGCCACAACCTAGGGAGTTCAACACATCTCCCAAAACACATATTAGGTTCCCATTGCCAAATTACCAAAACTAATAGTGTATGAAAACATCACCATACATGAGCTTGGTTTCCCTTGGACACTCTAGCTTCCTGTTGCCCTTAAACACTTCAATTATCTGCATTATTGGTACAAGAGAGAGAGCGTAAGCACAATTGCTTAGTGAGGCATGCTCTAAAGAAAACAACACAATAATGCATTTTAGAAAATTCTTTCAACAAGGCTCTTTAAACACATGCTCATCACTTTTCATCCAACCTTGCATACTTTACAAGGATTTCATGCTTCATTATAATCAACACATCATATTGGCTTTCAAGTGATAAATCATAACCATTTACAATACAAAACACAATCGGATACACGGATTGCAAGCGTTGTCCCACACATTTCATACACACTACCGAAGAACACAAGGTGGAGTTTATCGGTACAATCACAACCCCTCAACACCCATGATGGAGTTTAACGGTACAATCTCAACCCCTCAACATCACTCATCGGTAGTTGTATAAATCCACTAACGACGGCAAGAAACACATAACACAAGATCTACACACAGACTTTTAACCACCGTTGTGATCTTACCTCACTCGTTAGGGTACTTGGATGGAGTTTACGGTACAATCGCAACCCCTCAACATCCAAGGCGACTTTATTCACAGTGCACCCAATCCTATAGCCGGCTAACTATATCCAATTCACGTACTTTAAAACCAATTTATCACTTGCCAATACACATCAAATACCATCACCAATTCACTGTTTTAAAGTATCAATCAAAGCCATTAAACATCATGCATCTATATGCATCATTACCAATTTAAAAACATACCAAAACAAGGATATCTTACCTTGAGCATCCTTCAACACATGGCTTTCAAAACCAGCATTAACCATGCTAAAACATGCTTTCAAAACAGAATTTAAACATGCAATTTAACCAATGCATCAAGCCACTTCATAGCACATCCGAGGGAGTTTTTCCGAAAACTTACTCTTGAGCTTAGCTATGTTGGTTAGACTTAAACTAAGCTCCCCAAACCTCCAAATAATTGTTTCAAAGCTGGAAACCCAACTCCACTCACCAATTACGTTTCGCTTGCTTGTCGAAACGCCAATCAAGCCTCCAGATCAACTCCAAAAGTGTCCAAAAATGTCTCCCATGTTTTAAACACATCAAAGCAGAGGATTAACACGTCATCATGCATTTAAATCTTCAGCCAACACACTTAAACTCGCTGCTCTACTTAAAACCAACATTTCGGCTACCAAACACAACCGAAAACACCTCCAAACTCTTCCAAAACTTAACCAAACCAAGATCCATCACTTATAACCATTTCTAAACATCAATTAACATCCAAATTAAACCTAAACTCGTCCTTATACCTCCAGCTATAACAGAACACCAAGAACACCTCAAAAACCACCATTTTCATAAGCAAAAAATTAGGAAATACAACATATTCGGGATTGCATTGATAAAACCTCATTTCAACATCATTATTCATCCAAAATACATTAAAGAATCATCTCAAAACAGAGCACAAACAATCACAACGAAATCCTTCAAGATTTCTTCCAAATCTTGAGTTTTAAGCCAAAATCAAGTTTCTAACATTAAAACCATTTACAAAACTTAAATTAAGGATTGACAACTTGAGAATTTCAGTAAAGAACTGAGTATTTAGAGGAGAAGAAAAATCTTACCTCTAAATGGTGATTTCTCCTTGATTTGAGCCAATTTCCTTGAAAATTCAATGAGGAAATCAATAAGATTTGATGCAAGATTGATTGGGAATTAATTGATGATAGAAATCCCATCAATTGAAGCGAAGATCAATGTAAAAGTTGCTGGAGAAAAAGTGTTTGGATGATGGAATTTTGAGAGAAAAAGGAATGAGAATTTTTTTAGGAAAAGGTAGTTATGAAAATCCAAAAAGTAGTTTCCTTTTTCTTTTAATTAATTAAAACATTAATTAAATCACCCAAATTAAGGAAAAATATGGAGAAAACGTTTTTGTGTAAATTACCTCCTTAAAGACTCAAAGTTTCAATCCTTACAAAACAATCACCACTAAACTTTTCAAAAATCGCATTTTAGTCACTACACCGAAATGTAGTATTTCCAAACCTTATTTTGTAAAATTGATTTCACCACTCTCTTATATATATTAAAAGAGGATTTTTAGATATTTTCCATATTTTTAAAGCATCCCGAACTAGCCTTTCCCTAAAACCTCATTTTATATTCGAACCGAAAATCAGACCGGTCTGGTTCAGACCCTAAACTTCTAAGCCCAAAATTGGGGTGTTACAAAGTGTAACACTCGAGTTTGGGGGTTGGGTGAATTAAAATAATAAAATAATATTTTGGGCCTCGTGTTTTTAAAACAAATATTTTATGTTGGACTTAATTTGATTTACAACCCAAATCCCATGGATTTTAAGATTTTTGAGATAACCATCTCATTAATGGCATACTTGTAATTAAATGGACTTGTGGAATTAAAAACCCATTTTTATTTTAAAAGAGTTATTCATCATCTTCTTCCCTCTTCCTTTCTCCATTTCAACGACAAAACCCCCCTTCCTCAAAGGTTACTATTCCATCATATCTCTTGCTCATTGTTGGAGATATTTCAAAGTAAAATCATTTTTGACTTGTCCTTCCTTGTCTCTACAAGTTGGTACCATTATTTTTCACAAAGCTCATGGTTTTTGTATTTTGAGGTTTTGAGTTTTTAGATTAAAATGTCATCTTTATTGTCTTTAACTTAAGCTTTTTATTTGTTGAGGTTATATAAGTTCTTTCCCATCTAAAAGGTCCAACATACTTGATTTTTTACATGGTTTTATGGTGTTTCTCGAAATTGAGTTTTTGGGAGGTTTTAGAGAGTTGAAATGTTGAGTATTGGAGGTGTTTTGTGTGAGAATTTGTTGGCTGATGGTTAGGCTATGTATAAGGGTTGCTTTGGAAGCTTTTGGGAGTTATTTAAGTGTTGAAATCTTTTGTTTTGGACTGTGCTTTGGGGCTGCTCGAGAATGAAGGTTTTGGGGTTGTCTTTAGCATGAAATCTTGTGTTTTGTGCTTGGTTTGTGTTCCGGGTTGGCTACATTAATTTGTGAACTAATTTGAGGTTATTTTGATTGTGTTGGGATGATTAGAAGTAAGGATTTGTGTTGCTGAAGCCTAGGGAATGAATCAGGAACCGTTGGGAGCTTTATCGACTAGTGTGGTTGAGCTTGGAATAGTTGATGAGTGGTTAAATGTTTTTAAGTCGTTTTCAAGTGTTGGTTCAAGCATGTGGACTAGGTTGGGCTTGGTAGACCCCCTAGCATTGGGATTAGATTGGTAGTCTAATCCCAAGCTTTAGTTAGAGATTATGGCTGATCTTTAAATGTTGTGTATGCCTCATGTTTAATTGTGATTATGGTGGTTATGTATATTGTGTTATACATGTATATTGAGGCATGTCATTGATGCATTGTTATATGCTTGTGGTTTGTGCATGACGGTAAGTCATTGTGAGTACATGCTCAGCACGAAAGTTGATATGAAATGGTGTTGTGAAAGGTTATGAATTGTGTTAGCATTGGCACTAGTATGCTTGGGTACAATGATCGATCATTAGGATGTTTTAGTGTGCACACTACAGTGTAAATGCACGCGTGGTCTTGGTGATGGTAGACATCAAAATGGAGTACGAGTTCGCCCGAAAATCTTCTTATATATATGTTAGTTGGTGATGAGTGTAATTCCATCGACTGGGCGTGAGGATGAGTGGAATCCCCTCCGCGTGAAACAGTGATGAGTTTAATCCCACCGTAAGGTAATGATTGTGTTGGATGTGAGTTCGAACGGTTATCCGCTTATTCGAGTCAAAGCTAGGTTCCAATATGGATTGTTATATCTGTTGCCAATACGGATTGTGGATTGTGTTTGATGATACATTGATATATGTATTTCCATGTGTTGAGCTTATGAGTTATTGAGCATGGCATAATATTGAGTTTATGTTCATGCATCATATATATTTTGACTCATGTGGTTCGAAGGTAAGGTCATGCATTCTACCTTGGTTGTTGCTCGTGCTTGGACCCTGCATTGTCGAGGTTTGTTTTATGAGCTTACCCTCACTAAGCTTTATGCTTATGCTCTCTTTTGTTCGACAATGCAGATCCTTAGTTCGTGGGTTGCTTGTGCAAGGAGAGGGTCTCCAAGTGCGCTAGTTGAGCTTTTGGTTTTATCAAGTATGGATTTTAAGTTATGAACATGTAATAGTCAGGCAATGGGATTTGAGCTTTTGAAGTATGTTGATGTTTGGTTTTAGGAGCATGTTAGACTCTTATGTTTTGTGGATGTTATGTTTAAGGTTGCTTATACCTTGAATGATGGCCTTGTGCCCCTTTGAATGCTCTAATGTATGCTTTTATGTATGGTTGTCCAAAGCATGAATCTTAAATGTTATGAATGATTCTTATGTTGTTTGTTGATCCTTTTAATGTATGGCTTCTTATGTTTGGGGTGTGTTAAGCATCCTTGTTGTGTATGTTTTGCCTTAGAGTCATGCATGGTTGGGTTGGGGTCTTAGTTGGTGTTTTTAAGGCAGCCATAAGCCTTAAAACTAGCTAAAACCTGTCTGTTGACAACAGGTGTATCAAAACGGTTGGTCCCGTTTCGATACGGCCTCTTGTTCTAGGTCAGGAATTTTGGTACATAAGGGTTCGTTTCAATATGTTTTTGCCATTGGAAATATGAGATTTTGACGATAAATTGAAGTATCGAAACGAGACTTGGCATTTCGAAACGGTCTTTGTATCGTTGACCACGAGAAGTTGACCGTTGAGGGCGTTTCGGAACAGTTGACCAATGTTTCGATAATGACTCATCGTGTTGACTTTGGCTAGTTGACCTAGTCAAGGCGTTTCGATACACTCCTTGGGTGTTTCGAAACGGCTTGTAGTTTAAGTTAAAATGGGCTGTTTTGTTGGGCTGTTTGGTTGTTTGCCTCGCTTGTTTCTTCCGCTGTTGCCTTTTACACGTAGGACATAATAATGCATCTAGATAAGATAATGATAATTTAAAAAGTTTTCTAGGGTCGGTAACTGAAGTGGAGCCTTAACGTGTTTTGCCTCGGTTATCCCCGTGTGGCCCGCTCGGACTGGTCAAGCGTCTGGACCGGGATGAGGGGGTTACACTTGTTGGTATCAGAGAATATGGTTTCCGAGACCTTGGGAGGTAAGTGAGGTAAGTTAAATTCTTGTATTGCAATTGCACGATGTTTGCTTGCCATGTAAGTATGTTTGCTTGTTTATCAAGTATGCTCGATGTATGCTTGTTTGATCGTGTATGTATGTTGTTTGAAGCATGTTGAGTAGAGTCCCATTGCTTCTATTACATCGGAAAAAAGATTTTTAAGTGAGAGAACATACTTGAGCCACTTGGACCCTTGCCCTTGCTAACCCTGTTTCTATGTTTTTGTTGTTGGTGTTGTTGTTGTTGTTGTTTTTGTTTTGTTGTAGTTGTTATCTGTGAGCGCGTATGTCGAGACCTAGAGGTAGACCGAGGTTGGTTCGTCAGGAACCTCGTGTTGCGGCTTCTGTTAATGAGTCGGTGGTTTGAGTAGAGGCTCTTGTGGGACAACCTGCTATTGGAGTTGGAGCTCCTCCACCACCACCACCTTCTCAGCCTGAAGTGGGAGGCGAGGCTGGAGTTGAGGGAGCAGGACCTCAGGTTGGTCAGGGTGGCCAAGGTCCTACGGGGATAGATATGGCTTTGCTAGTTCAAGCGATAGTGGGAGCGTTTCAGGCTGCAGCTCAGCCGAGAGGTGATGATGCTAGCTTATCGTTGGAGAGGCTTCGTAGCCTAGAGGCAGAAGAGTTCAGGGGATCTACACCTGAGAGATCAAAGTTGTGGCTAGAGAATACAGTCTATATCTTAGCTCAGATGGGATGTGTTGGAGCTTGCAAGTTGGGCTGTGTAGTATCGTTGCTTCAGGGTGATGCCTACACCTGATGGGTCACCATTACTACCGGTGTGCATGAGGCCGAGATTGGTTCGGACTTCTTTGAGACTGCTTTCTGAAAGAGATATTTGAGGCCAAGATATCTGGATGAGAAGAAGCGGGAGTTCATGGCTCTTGTTCAGGGAGATGCTTTAGTGACAGATTATGAGATCCGTTTTGTCCGTTTGAGTCAGTATGCTCTAGAGTTGGTTCCTACTGAGAGGGACTGTTGTAATCGGTTCAGATATGGACTTCACGAGGAAGTCAAGAGGTACACCTTCGCTTCAGATTACTATGATTTGGATGTCTTGGTCGCTAGGGCCAAGGACATTGAGCATAGCTTGGGGCTGACCAAGCGTTCGGGAGGATCCAGTTCGGGGAAGAGGCATAAAAACTTTGATTGTGGTGATGCCAAGAGCCATCGATGCGGTGGACATTAGTTTGATAATAGGTGTGGCGGTGGCCACCATGGTAGAGGCCACCAGGGCCATAGAGCTGGAGGGCGTTTGCGCGAGTGCACCCGTTGTGGGAGACATCAATCAGGAGAGTGTTGTGGTAATTTTCATGCTTGCTAGAACTGTGGATCGAGAGACCACTTCATGAGAGAGTGTCCGCATCATGCGACACAGGCACCGAACCTAGCTCAGGCTTCTACGAGAGCGATTGATTATCAGAAAGGCCGTGGGCACGGTTGTGGTTACTTCCAGCTGAGGGCTGGTGCACCTAGGATAGAGGCACCGGGGAATCTGGCTCATGTTGTGGCAGTACAACCAGAGGCCGATAGACTAGCTAGAGTCTACGCACAGAGAGAGGCAGGGAATGTAACATATGTGATAATAGGTAATTTTGAGTTATAGTCCATGTCTTTGCTTTCCTTAGTTGATTCAGGTTCTACGTATTCTTACATTTTGAGTGAGCATGCAAAGAAGTTAGACATACCTGTTGAGATCTTAGATGTAGGTATGCATATGACTAGTTCCTTTGGTGAGACGGTTGTAGTTAGACGGATGTATAAGAGGTGTCTGTTGAAGATTCAGGGTTATGTGTTTCCGGTTGATATGATGGAGCTTCCGTTCTAAGGTTTTGATATTATTTTGGGTATGAATTGGTTGGTTGAGCATAAAGCTAGTGTAGATTTTGAGACGAAGAGAATTTCGTTGAATCTTTCTGAGGACTACGAGGTAGTGGTAGTAGAGGAGAACATTAAGTTCTTGTCGAATGTTATGTCAGCTTTAGAGGCTCATATGTTGATGGATTCCGGTTGTGGGGCTTACTTAGCATATGTGATGAATCCGAATATGAGTGAGGTCAGGCCGAAAGACATCAGAACAATTTGTGATTTTCCGGATTTGTTTCCAGAAGAGTTACCAAGTGTGCCTCCTGACAGAGATATAGAGTTTGTGATTGAGACTGTTTCAGGGTCTACTCCAGTTTCTATTGCCCCGTATCGTATGGCTCCGAAAGAATTAAAAGAGTTGAAAAGTCAGCTTCAAGAGTTGTTAGACCGTGGTTTTATTAGGCCTAGTAGTTCGCCTTGGGGTGCTCCCGTGTTGTTTGTAAAGAAGAAAGATGACAGTATGGGAATGTGTATTGACTACCGGCAGTTGAACCAGTTGACAGTAAAGAAGAAGTATATGTTGCCTCGTATAGATGACTTGTTTGATCAGTTGAAGGGTGCCTCAGTGTTTTCGAAGATAGACTTGAGATCAGGGTACTATTAGTTGAAGGTAAAAGAATGTGATGATCTGAAGACAGCTTTCAGGGTCTACTCCAGTTTCTATTGCTCCGTATCGTATGGCTCCGAAAGAATTAAAAGAGTTGAAAAGTCAGCTTCAAGAGTTGTTAGACCGTGGTTTTATTAGGCCTAGTAGTTCGCCTTGGGGTGCTCCCGTGTTGTTTGTAAAGAAGAAAGATGACAGTATGGGAATGTGTATTGACTACCGGCAGTTGAACCAGTTGACAGTAAAGAAGAAGTATATGTTGCCTCGTATAGATGACTTGTTTGATCAGTTGAAGGGTGCCTCAGTGTTTTCGAAGATAGACTTGAGATCAGGGTACTATTAGTTGAAGGTAAAAGAATGTGATGATCTGAAGACAGCTTTCAGGGTCTACTCCAGTTTCTATTGCTCCGTATCGTATGGCTCCGAAAGAATTAAAAGAGTTGAAAAGTCAGCTTCAAGAGTTGTTAGACCGTGGTTTTATTAGGCCTAGTAGTTCGCCTTGGGGTGCTCCCGTGTTGTTTGTAAAGAAGAAAGATGACAGTATGGGAATGTGTATTGACTACCGGCAGTTGAACCAGTTGACAGTAAAGAAGAAGTATATGTTGCCTCGTATAGATGACTTGTTTGATTAGTTGAAGGGTGCCTCAGTGTTTTCGAAGATAGACTTGAGATCAGGGTACTATCAGTTGAAGGTAAAAGAATGTGATGATCTGAAGACAGCTTTTAGGACTAGATATGGTCACTATGAGTTCCTTGTGATGTCGTTTGGGCTCATGAATGCACCAGCAGCTTTCATGGACATGATGAACAAAGTTTTCAGAGACTATCTAGATCGGTTTTGTAGTTGTTTTCATAGATGACATCCTTGTGTACTCAAGATCAGAAGAAGAACATGATGAGAACTTGAGATTTGTTTTACAGAGGTTGATGAGTAATCAGTTGTATGCTAAACTAAGTAAATGTGAGTTCTGGATTCGAGAGGTTGTGTTTCTTGGCCCTGTAGTATCAGCTGAAGGTATCCGTGTTGATCCGACGAAGATTGAAGCTATTGTTGAGTGGAAACAACCTAAGTCAGTGACTGAGATTAGGAGTTTCCTAGGATTATCCGGTTACTATAGGAGATTCGTTAATGGTTTCTCTAGAGTAGCTGCTCCGTTGACTAAATTGTTGCAAAAAGGAGTTAAGTTCGAGTGGTCAGATGCGAGACAGAAGACTTTTGAGAAATTAAAAGAAGATTTGACAAATGATCCAGTGTTAGTACAACCAGTTTCAGGGAAAGAGTTCGTGATCTATAACAATGCTTCCTACATAGATTTAGCTTGTGTTCTGATGCAAGAGAGGAGAGTTGTTGCCTATGCTTCGAGACAGTTGAAGGTGCATTAGAAGAACTACTCTACACATGATATTGAGTTAGCTGCAGTTGTGTTTGCGTTGAAGATTTGGCGTCACTACTTGTATGGTGAGAAGTGCATGGTTTACACTGATCATAAAAGATTGAAGTATTTGATGACTCATAGAGAGTTGAACTTGATATAGAGAAGATGGCTTGAACTGTTGAAAGACAATGACTTGACTATCGCATACCATCAGGGTAAGGCAAATGTAGTAGCCGATGCGTTGAGCATAAAGTTGTAGTTGAGTTGCGAGCTATGTTTGCTAGATTGAGTGTATCCGGGGATGGTGGTTTCATCACCGAGTTGCAAGTGAAGCCTTCTTTGATTCAGTTGATCAGAGAAAAGCAGTTGCAAGATGTATTGCTAGTTTTGCATGTTCAGGACAAAGCCGAAGGTAGACCGACCGAGTATAGTTTCAGTGGTGACAGTGTGATGTGTTTCAGAGACAGAGTTGTAGTACCTAAAGATGTTGAGTTGAGACGTCTGATTCTGAGTGAAGCACATTCGAGTTCTTTTTCGATGCATCTAGGTATTACTAAGATATACCGTGATTTGAAGAATGATTATTTCTGGATTGGTTTGAAGAAGGATGTAGCCGAGTATGTGAGTCGTTGCATGGTTTGTCAGAGAGTGAAGGCAGAACATCAGGTTCCTTCAGGTTTGTTACAGCCTTTGAAGATTCTGGAATGGAAATGAGAGAGGGTCACTATGGACTTTGTATCAGGGTTACCGTTGTCTAATTCGAAGAAGAATTCTATTTGGGTGATAGTTGATAGACTCACTAAGAGTGCCCATTTCTTAGCAGGGAACACTACAGATTCTTTAGACAAGTTGGCGAATTTGTACATTCGCGAGATTGTGAGACTTCATGGAGTTCCGAAGTCTATTGTGTCAGACAGAGATCCGAGATTCACAGTGAGATTTTGGAGTTGTTTGCATAGTGCCCTAGGTAGCAATTTGCATTTCAGTACTTCTTATCATCCGTAGTCAGATGGACAGTCATAGCGAGTGATACAAATTTTAGAGGATATGCTTCGTTGTTGTGTGATTAACTTCCAGGGTTCTTCGGAGAAGCATTTGCCCTTAGTTGAGTTTGCTTACAACAACAGTTACCAGGCTAGTATACATATGGCTCCTTATAAGGCTTTGTATGGTAGACGATGTAGTACTCCGATCTGTTGGGCTGAAATGAGTCAGAAGTTGTTACCAATGCCAGATTTGCTTAAGGGGACTACATAAAAAGTGAAGTTGATTTGTGACCGTTTGAAAGCAGCTTCCGATTGTCAGAAATCTTACGCAGATTTGAAGAGAAAAGAGATTGGGATTTCAGTGGGTGGGAAAGTGTTTCTCAAAGTATCTCCGTGGAAGAAGGTAATGCGATTTGGCCGGAAAGGCAAGTTGAGTCCGAGGTTTATTGGTTCGTATGAGATAGTTGAGCGGGTTGGGCCAGTAGCTTACCGTTTGAGATTGCCTTCAGAGTTAGAGAAGATCCATGATGTTTTTCATGTGTCGGTGCTTAGGAGATATAGATTAGATCCGTCTCATGTTATGCCCGTTGAAGAGATGGAGTTGAATCAGGATTTGTCTTACAATGAAGAACTAGTTGAGATACTTGCTTCTAATAGCAAGGTGTTGCGTGGCAAGACCATAAAGTTGGTCAAGGTGTTATGGAGACATAGAGGTGTTGAAGAGGCCACGTGGTAGAGGAAAGCTGATATGCTTGAGCAGTTTCCGTACTTGTTTCCGTCAGGTAATTTCGGGGAAAAAATTCATTAAGTGGGGGAGAGTTGTAACACCCGAGTTTGGGGTCGGGTGAATTAAAATTATAAAATAATATTTTGGGCCTCGAGTTTTCAAAACAAATATTTTATGTTGGACTTAATTTGATTTACAACCCAAATCCCATGGATTTTAAGATTTTTGAGATAGCCATCTCATTAATGGCATACTTGTAATTGAATGGACTTGTGGAATTAAAAACTCATTTTTATTTTAAAAGAGTTATTCATCATCTTCTCCCCTCTTCCTTTCTCCATTTCAACGACAAAACCCCCTTCCTCAAAGGTTACTATTCCATCATCTCTCTTGCTCATTGTTGGGGATTTTTCAAAGGTAAAACCATTTTTGACTTGTCCTTCCTTCCCTCTACAAGTTAGTACCATTATTTTTCATATAGCTCATGGTTTTTGTATTTTGAGGTTTTAAGTTTTTAGATTAAAAATGTCATCTTTATTGTCTTTAACTTAAGTTTTTGATATGTTGATGTTATATAAGTTCTTTGCCATCTAAAAGGTCCAACATACTTGATTTTTTTACATGGTTTTACGGTGTTTCCCGAAATTGGGTTTTAGGGAGTTTTTAGAGAGTTGAAATGTTGAGTTTTGGAGGTGTTTTGTGTGAGATTTTGTTGGCTGATGGTTAGGCTATGTATAAGGGTTGCTTTGGAGGTCTTTGGGAGTAATTTAAGTGTTGAAATCTTTGGTTTTGGACTGTGCTTTGGGGCTGCTCGGGAATGAAGGTTTTGGGGTTGTCTTTAGCTTGAAATCTTGTGTTTTGTGCTTGGTTTGTGTTCCGGATTGGCTACATTAATCTGTGAACTGATTTGAGGTTATTTTGATTGTGTTAGGATGATTAGAAGCAAGGATTTGTGTTGGTGAAGCCTCGGGAACGAATCTGGAACCGTTGGGAGCTTGATCGGCTAGTGTGGTTGAGCTTGGAATAGTTGGTGAGTGGTTAAATGTTTTCAAGTGGTTTTCAAGTGTTGGTTCAAGCATGTGGACTAGGTTGGGCTTGATAGACCCACCTAGAGTTGGGATTAGATTGGTAGTCTAATCCCAAGCTTTAATTAGAGACTATGGTTGATCTTTAAATGTTGTGTATGCCTCATGTTTAATTGTGATTATGGTGGTTATGTATATTGTGTTATACATGTGTATTGAGGCATGACATTGATATATTGTTATATGCATGTGGTTTGTGCATGACGGCAAGTCATGGTGAGTACGTGCTCAGCACAGAAGTTGATATGAAATGGTGTTGTGAAAGATTATGAATTGTGTTAGTATTGGCACTAGTATGCTTGGGTACAATGATCGATCATTACGATGTTTTAGTGTGCAAAACGAGAGTCTAAATTCGCGCGTGGTCTTGGTGATGGTTGTCATCAAGATGAAGTACGGGTTCGCCCAGAAATCTTCTTATATATATGTTAGTCGGTGATGAGTGTAATCCCATCGAAGGGGCGTGAGAATGAGTGGAATCCCATCCGCATGAAACAATGATGAGTGTAATCCCACCGTAAGGTAATGGTTGTGTTGGATGTGAGTTCCAACGGTTATCCATGTATTCGATTCATAGCTAGGTGCCAATATGGTTTGTTATATGTGTTACCAATACGGATTGTAGATTGTGTTTGATGATACATTGATATATGTATTTTCATGTGTTGAGCTTATGAGTTGTTGAGCATGGCATAATATTGAGTTTATGTTCATGCATTCTATCTTGGTTGTTGCTTGTGCTTGGACCCTGCATTGTCGAGGTTTGTTTTATGAGCTTACCCTCACTAAGATTTATGCTTACGCTCTCTTTTGTTCGACAATGCAGATCCTTAGTTCGTGGGTTGCTTGTAAAATGAGAGGGCCTCGAAGTGCGGTAGTTGAGCTTTTGCTTTTATCTGTTATGGATTTTAAGTTATGAACATGTAATAGTCAAGCAATGGGATTTGAGCTTTTGATGTATGTTGATGTTTGGTTTTAGGATCATGCTAGATTCCTTTGTTTTGTGGATGTTATGTTTAAGGTTGCTTATACCTTGCATGATGGCCTTGTGCCCCTTTGAATGCTCTAATGTATGCTCTTATGTATGGTTGTCCAAAGCATGAATCTTAAATGTTATGAATGATTCTCATGTTGTTTGTTGATACTTTTAATGTATGGTTTCTTATGTTTAGGGTGTGTTAAGCATCATTGTTGTGTGTGTTTTGCCTTAGAGTCATGCATGGTTGGGTTGGGGTCTTAGTTGGTGTTTTTAAGGCAGACATAAGCCTTAAAACCAGCTAAAACATGTATGTTCGCAGTAGGTGTATCGAAACGGTTGGTCCCGTTTCGATACGTCCTCTTGTTCTCGGCCAGGCGTTTCGGTACACAAGGGGGTCGTTTCGTTACGTTTTTGTCACTGGAAATCTGAGATTTTAACGATAAATTGAAGTATTGAAACTGGCCTTGGCGTTTCAGAACGGTATTCGTATCGTTGACCACGAGAAGTTTACCTCTGAGGGTGTTTCGGAACGGTTGACCAACGTTTCAATAAGGACTCCTCGTGTTGACTTTGGTCAGTTGACCTAGTCAAGGTGTTTCGATACACTTCTTGAGTGTTTTGAAACGGCCGGTAGTTTAAGTTAAAAATGGGCTGTTTGGTTGTTTGCCTCGCTTGTTTCTTCCGTTGTTGCCTTTTTCACGTAGGACATAATAATGCATCTAGATAAGATAATGATAATTGAAAAGGTTTTCTAGGGTCGGTAACTGAAGTGGAGCCTTAACGGGTTTCGCCTCAGTTATCCCCGTGTGGCCTGCTCAGACCGGTCAAGCGTCCGGACTGGGACGAGGGGGTTAAAATAAGAATGGGAAGAACCAATCAAAGCACCGACTCTTCTTTCTCTCTTTGTTTCACTCACATAATTCATGTCCCATAGAAATAGAACATTGGAAACTAAGGGGTTTTATTTTTAATTTTATTTTTCTGGGCTGAAATTATTGACAATGTTTAGGCGAAAAGGTTTGGGACTCCACATTTGGGTCCCTTCACATATCACATTGCTAAATTAGATATAAGCTACATAAATGTTCGGTGGAGATATCAAAAACCCGCTTGCAACGAGACAAAATTTAACTCGAAAAAATTAATTTTTTGATTCAGCACGATGCGAAAACACTTGACTTGTTTTTGACTCAACTCGACTTGAAAAAATTTCAATTAAAGTTTTAGTTGTAAAATAGAAATTCAAATAACTCAAATAACTAGAAATAATTAAAAATTAGTGTATCAATTTTTAAATTCGAATCGAGTCTATCAGTTCCGCCTAAGATATATATACCACATATGGAAAAAATGTGGAGAAATATATAAGTGAACTGTATATGGATATGGAAAGTCATTTAATTGAAATCAATATGTATTATGATATTATAAATAAGGAGAATTCTATAGCGCTTTTCAAGCAATGACAAGCACCACTATTGATGAGCACCTGTGAGCCCTGATAGGTTAATTTATAAATTTTTTAAATCCAAAGTATTTTATGCGTGATTATATTTTTTGAAAAAGTAAAAGTGTAATTTAATTATAGAAATTTTTTAGTTTTAAATTAATATAAACTATCCCAAATAAAAAAATTCTAGGTTTTTTTTTTGCTTTGAAATTAACCCAATTGTCGCTGAATCTACCGCCAAACGCCACCGTCGCCGACAATCCTAATTATTTTTTGCAATTAGGTAACTTATCCTTAATTTTTTGAATCCCTAATCATCACCCTAACCAAAATTATGTTAATTGGTTTATGTAATTCAAAATTGAGAACCCCAACGCCTTTGCTAAGTCCCCAAAATCAGTTTCAGCAAGTTAATTTTTTTGATTGATTCGTAAAATTAATGGCCGATCAAAAACCCCCAATTTTATTGTTCGTCGCGCGTATCGATACGGTATTATTTGTGTACTGGTACGTGTGGGAATACCGTACCGATACGCTATGTGCACCGATACAATTTTTAGCCATTGGAAAATCAGTGATAACTTACCGTACCAGTTCGGTACTCTCACGCGTACTGGTACACTTGATATTACTGTATCGGTATGGTATGTGTACCGATACAATTTTTTGTCACTGTATTTTCAACGATATCGTGTAGTATCGGTACGATATTTTTACTGTACCGGTACATTACTAGTACCAAACAAGTAGTTGTACGGTACTGATGGCGTACCGGTACTCTAGCTTCAAATGTTGCAAATTGTTCATACTTAAAATTAACCTCTTTGATGTAGATGAAGGATCTAAATTTAACGCCTTCAAAACAAGATACAACAATGATGAAGTGCAAGCGTCATATCGACATGTGTTCGAGGAAGACAAATATCGAGGTACATTTTTTAATAATTACTTGAACTTTCAATGCTTGTATTAAATAGTTTTTGTTGAGATTAGTGTTTTATGTAGTTATAGGAAAAGCGTGGAGTTGTACTTGAGGAAAACATAAGCACTCCTTATCAGAGTGATCAGAAGTTTGAGACACTCATTCAATCTGTGCAAAATATTGAAAAGGAGTTTGTGAAAATGAATTCCCATTTTAAAAAATTTAATGGTCAATTTGAGAAATTAAATTGCCAATTCAAGAAATTAGTGTCCATATTAGCAGCGAGCAATGTAAAATGTTCAAAACAAGACGGTGATTCACTAAAAGGAGATGTTCTACATGATAAATCATTAGAGGGAGATAATTTAAAGAGTGTACCTGAAGATATGAATTTATACAGCCAGCCATTAAATGCTGATGGTTTAGAGAATAAATCTCACAGGGAAGAAGAACATACCGCCGGAGCAATGAAGGAAGAAACCATGAGTGGTATTTAAATAACGATTATGTCTCTATTTATTAATTGTGATATGGATTTTTCTCCCTCATTAGAACGTAGTGGTAAAAGCAAAGTTGAAGCTATTTCAGAAGACAAAATCAAGACTGATAGGGATGGTTTTCTAGAAATTCCGAGCGATTTATTTAAATTTGAATTTAGTCCCCAACGATTTCCTAGTCAAGTAGTTACGTTGAAGGAAACTCCAATAAGTAAAAATGTGGCCTAAAATGTCTAACGGTCAGAAGTCATTGTCAAAGAGAAGTTTTGACTGTACGTTCTGATGTTACAGATGATCTGAAGTCGAATGATATGACAAAAAAGAGAGCTCGAACTTCTGGAGTGAATACAAAGGTATGTATAAATAATTCTTTATTTGTTATTTAGCATATTTTACTTAAAACTAATATTTGACATATGATAACAGGCAAAAAACACTACTTTGCAAGATAGTGGAGAAACATGCAAGGTTGATGCTCCCGAAAAAATGAGGTGGTAATGAGAAAAAAATATTTTCTTTGTAGGGTGTAAATTCAAAATAAATAATGTACAAATATGTCATTTGAATTACATATGTGATCAATTACTCTTTAATTGCGCAGGTTGGGAATAAGAACAATGTCTATAGTGTTGATAGTGAAGAAGAATTGAAAGATTTGATCCTACATGCTTACAAAAAATTAAAGAAAAAAAGGTTTGGATTCTAAAAAAAATTATTTATAAATATCACCATGTAATTTTCTGGTTATTATCATTTGTAAGAGTTTAATTAATGTATTTCATATAGTGTTGTTTTAAGCCAGGTGATATGTTAGCATAAGGACGTAAGGAAAATCCGAGGATAAGTGATGTGTACAAGTAATATTTGAAGTACTTAACGCCTGAAGTAATCAAAGTTTGCATGAATATTGCTACTTGGGATGATACAGTCAGGACTCTTTACATGAAAAAAAACAATCCGTTGGACGTTGGCAATGCTCGCACTGTTTTTCCAAAAAATTGGTTATCTGATTGGGTAATGTAACATGTTATAATAATTTTTTGTTTTGTTTGTTGTTAACATTACTAATTTTTTGTTTTCAATATTTAATAGTTCATCGATATCTATGTTTATGATTTGCATTTGAGACAAGAGCCAATGCCAAAAACAGTTATAACTCCCATTGTCCTTTGAGGTAAAAAAATATATTTATAGGATACCTAGAAATAACAATATTTTCAGTTGATGATTTGATGATTGTAACACCCCAAAATCTGGTCTAGTCGGAATTAAGTCCCGTTTATCGGAAATCCTACATTGGCAGAGCTTAAATATTGCATCGAATAGTTAAATATTGCTATGAATCTTAAGTTGGCTTAAAACGTTGTGATTGAACTCTATTAAGCAATATTAAGCTTTTAGTGACTAAAATGGATAAAGTGTAAGTTGGAGGGAAAAACTACAATTGTATGAAAAGTGAGGGTCTATCCTTGCGATTAACCCTCTTTAATTAAAAATCTCCACTACATGGAGTTATCAGATAACTTTCCTTCAAGTGAAGGAAAGCTTAAAGTTAGAAATTGAAAATAGAAACAAAGGAAAATGGAGAAAGCTTACCCGAGATGATTCCAAGCTGGCACCTCTCTCTCTTTCATCAACTTCTTCATCTAAGCACACACCTCGATTGAAGGAATTTCAAGCTCTGTTATTTCTTCACTTTATCGATATCAAAACATTGCTATCGATCAGGTAAGCTATATTCCTCAATCGGTTACTGGATTCCATGGATATTTTGAGTGTAATTTAAGCTAGGGTTTTGACTATCCATGAATATCCCATCGTTGTCATCTCTATTAAAGTCGAATATTGTTTTTGATATCCTTATGTTGATTTTGTTATCGAAAAAATCAACTCTAATAAGTCTCCTATTAAACTTTCTAGCTCAAGAAGTGGAGAAATAGGTATCACCATCTCCATCACAGGCTACGAACAAATGGATTGCTATCTGAGAACCTTGAAGCTTCAGATTGCTAAGGTGAGTGTCGTCGGAGTCTCGAGTTTAGGCAAAAGGCCTTCCCGGATCATTAATTGTTATTTTAGATTATTTCGCTAACATTGCTATTGAAGCGAATATATATGATGGTTAATCAGACACTTTGGTAAGTGTCGGTAAGTTACCATTGAACATTGATTATGGTCATTATGCATTGTCATTGATATAAGCATTGTTATCGGATTATTGCATTGAAATCATTGGACATTGATATTGATACCAATTTATGAGACATTGATGTTGAGACTCATGTATTGATCACCGGCTACATTGAATTTGTTGAACATTGGTATATCATTGATCATTGAAATGAATATGTACTTTCTGACCTTGGATTGGAATGGACTCGGGATACAATTGGCATGCCATAGAATTCATGAGCTCAGTGTACGGGTGGACTACGGTCCTAAGGCTACGACCTACATTAATTTGGCGAGGCGGAGGGATTAGACTATTCAATGATTTGGCGAGGCGCAGGAATTTGCGTATCCACGATCTTGATTCAATCCATGGATTATGAATGAAAAGATAACATGTTTATTACTTTATGCACTATTACATGGCATTGATAATGTTAGCATGAGATTAAATATCATTGTAGTTATGGCATTTCCATCATTTATGTTATTTCTAACTACTTCGCTAGGAAAAGTGTGCCTAACGTGTCTCATCTCATGCATTTTCAGGTTAAAAGAGTTTGTTCGTTGGAAGATCGGATCGGCCGTCAAGACAAGTCACTTCTAAGCTACAAGTAATGTAATTATGACCTATGAATTCCTAGGAAGGTGGCAAAGTAGTTAAACTAGTCATATATGCTCGTTTTGTTGTGATGGTGCTTTGCCTATTTTGTAATATGGTCTTTGGCCCTAACTGGTCTTCTTGGGTCTTTTTGGAATGGCTTAAAAAATGGACGTTTAGCCTAAAAAGGTAAGAAAATAGTAAACATTTTCAGATGGTCATAAAATTTAGCATGCTATATGTTCATACTATTAAAATGTTGCATGTAAAGTTTCGTTGCATTCAGACATCGTTCTATAGGGTAATTCAAGTAAAAACAGCAAAAATCTATCATTACATTCCTGTCCATATCGAAATGGGTGATGTCGTTTCGATATGGGTATACAGAATTGAACCTGAGATTGTGGGTGTTCCGAAACGAAGTAATGCCGTTTCGGAATATTTTGCTACTGGAATTGGGTGTTCCGAAATGAAGTAATGCCATTTCGGAACATTTTTCTTATGGAGACCATTGTTTCGATACGGGTTTCGGAACGGTTAATGTCAAAGTCAATGGTGGTCAATCCATTCTGATACGGGTCAAGTCTGTATCAAAACGGTCTAAAGAGAAAGGTCAACAAGGTTGACTCTCGTGTACCCGTTCCGAAACAACCTAAGGTGTTCTGAAATGGGGTTAGGTAAGTTTGTTAAGACTCATTGAACAACTTGAAAATGTTACAACCTAGTCACTAAATCTTGTAAAGTCTAATTGATGGTGCTATTGTTTTCCAAATTGAATGAAATTTTGTAAGCATGACCCTTAAGCAATGAATTTCATCTTGGTAGAAATTTTACATCGAAGGATCTCAAATTTGCTAAAGTTTACAAATTAGTCCTTAATACTTGCAATAATTGTAAAACGACTCTATATTTCTAATTGTGTATTCTATTTAATAATATTGGACTAATAAGTGTGTTGGTCATACATTGTACACTTTCTATTGATTTATCGTGTGATTAAGACGAAATTATAACACTATTTGTCGCATTGTGCTCCGGTAAAACTCTTCGACCCGGTTCTCTACCAGACCAGGAAAGGGGTGTTACATTTGTGGTATTAGAGCTAGAGTTTAGTCGATTCTAGGACTAAACCGAAGTCGATTTGCATTGTTAATGTGTTACTTTGCCACCAAGGAGTTTTATTTTGTATATTGTGACTTGTCGACTAATCCAATATTTCATATAGACATGTCTGAGACAAATTAAGCTCACATTGATGAGCATGCTACCGGCTCCTCGACGCATGGCAAGGAGGTTAAAGGAGGAAATCCTCCAACACCATCGCAACAACAGGACCCTCCTGTACAGGGTGCTGAGCCTGCTACACCTACTGCTCAGGCTGAATGTTATCAGAACATGGCAAACATGTTTAAGCATTTTATGACTGCGATGCAAGCAACACCGCCAGTTCAGCCTACTTTTCTTGTCGCTCAGTATGTCTGAGCTCCTGTGGACAAACTGGCTTCACTCTGAGCCTATTCTTTCACTGGACAGGATGATAATAACCCTGAAATTGCTGAATACTGGCTGGATAATACCTTACGTATCCTAAATAAACAGTTGTAGTGTTTCGACGAGCACAAGCTAGAGTGTGCTATTGCATTGCTGACAGATGAAGCCCTTATGTGGTGGGAGACTACTATTCTTACTGTTCTGGAAGAATCAGTCACTTGGGAATTCTTTCTTAAGGAATTCCGGAACAAGTACATTAGCTAGTACTATCTCGCGGAAAGGCGAAACACTTTTCTTCATTTGAAACAAGGTGAGCGGCCTATCAAGCAGTACATCCATGATTTCTATAAGTATTGCCGATACAGAGACGAGTTTATAAATAAAGAAGAAGACAAGTGCAGAATGTTTATCGCGGGGTTGAGCGATGAGCTGCGACTTATGTTTACGACCTTGGGTATCACCAACTTCCAGGATTTGGTGAATCAAGTTAAAGCAACTGAAGCAACGTAGAGATCTTAGAGAGGAAATATGTCTAACAGATCTGAGAAGAGAACATGGAGCGATTCACGACCTCCTAAGTGGAACAAGAAGGGCAAGATTAAGGTTCGGAGAAAGCTTCATTTCCACAGCCTTCTCGTATAGGGAATATTGAGAGACCACAGACTATCACCCAGTCCTGGTCTAAGACGGCCTCTGTTGAGAGTATTGGAGGTTCGAACCAGAGTATTCAGCGTCCAATTTGTAATTTTTGTCAGAAATGACACCTAGTAGGACAGTGTCGCAAGCAGACGAGAGCATGTTTCTTTTGTGAGGAACAATGACATTTTATCAGGGTCTGTCCTCAGAATCCCTCTAAGTCAGTGGTTGTGCACGGAGACATCTCTTCACCCGCCCAATCTTTTCGAGGAAAAGGGATAAGACAAGCACCGTCAGGAACCTCAGGTAGACCAGGCAGATTCGGGAAGCAAGGTAACAAACAAGAATCGAAGGCCTCTGCCCAGATATATCATGTGAGAGGTCGCGACGAGGATGACGAGCCTGATGTTATTGTATGTACAGTTATGTTATATGCACACTCATTGTATGTATTGATTGATCCTGGATCTACACATTCTTTTATAAGCCTAGAATTAGTTAAAAAACATAGGATGTCTAGTGAACCTTTGGCAACAAAAATCTCCGTGACAAATTTGTTAGGTGATTGTATTGCTTTAAGCCTTGTATGTAAGAATTGTCAAATCTTGATTCAAGGAATTTCGTTCCCCGTGGATTTCCTAGTTTTACCAAACCACGAGTTTGATGCGATTCTAGGCATGGATTGGCTTAGTAAACATCAGGAGTGGGTAGATTGCAGTAAGTGAAAATTGTACCTTCAAGGTCTTGGCAAGGAAAAAGGTAATGTTGATGAAATCTCGGAACTCTATGTTGTGTGCGATGTCCACGGAATCGAAGAATGAACCTCAAATCCATGGCATTGACACAATAAATGAATTCCCATATGTTTTTCCTGATTAGCTTCCAGGATTGCCCCCAACCCGTAAAGTGGAATTTGGTATTGAGGTGCAATCTGGGACTTCTTCAATTTCCATTGCACCATATCAGATGGCGGATGTGGAGTTGAAAGAACTAAAAGCTCAAATTCAAGACCTTATGAACAAGGGTTTTATTCAACCGATCTCTTCATCTTGGGGAGCCCCGGTTCTTTTTGTCAAGAAGAATGATGGTTCTATACGTTTGTGCATTGATTATAGACAACTGAACAAAGTCATCATCAAGAATAAGTATCCCTTTCCCAAAATAGACGACATGTTCGATCAATTTAAAGATGCCTCTGTGTTTTCCAAGATTGATCTAAGGTCGGGTTACTACCAAATGAAAGTCAAGGAGTGTGATGTGCCCAAGACTGCTTTTCGTACAAGATATGGACACTACGAATTCCTAGTGATGCCTTTCAGATTAACTAATGTATCGGGGGATTTTATGGATTAATGAATCGGGTATTCAGACCCTATCTTGATAAATTTGTGGTGGTGTTCATAGACGATATCTTAATTTATTCCAAGAATGAATCGGAGCATCGAGATCATCTTCGTATTGCACTACAAACTCTAAGAGAGAAACAAATGTATGCAAAGTTTTCTATGTGTGAGTTCTAGCTCACTGAATTGGCCTTTTTGGGGCATGTTGTATCAGCTTCGGGTATTCAGGTGGACCTGAAGAAAATTCAAGCTATTGTAGATTGGCATCCACCAAAGAATGTTGGTGAGGTTAGAAGTTTCCTTGGGCTTGCTGGCTATTATCGTAGATTTGTGAAAGGGTTTTCTATGTTAGCCACTCCTTTAACCAAATTTCTGCGAAAAGAAGTTCCTTTTGTTTGGACCGAGGTCCAACAACGAAGCTTTGATCAGCTGAAACAAGTCCTGACCCATGCACCTGTTTTGACCCAGCCTGAGTATGGGAAAGACTATACAATTTACAGTGATGCTTCACATCTTGGGTTAGAATGTGTATTGATGCAGGAAGATAAGGTTATTGCTTACGCTTCGAGGCAACTTAAGTCACATGAGATGAATTATCCCACCCACGACCTAGAATTGGCTGCAGTTGTCTTTGCATTGAAAATCTGGAGGCATTATCTCTACGGGGAGAAATGCTATCTTTTTACCAATTACAAAAGCCTCAAACATTTATTGACGTAAAAGGAGTTGAATCTTCGACAACGGAGGTGGATGGAACTTCTTAAAGATTATGATCTCGTTATTGATTACCATTCGAGCAAGGCCAATG
Source organism: Hibiscus tridactylites (assembly GCA_958450335.1). Taxonomy (NCBI): domain Eukaryota; kingdom Viridiplantae; phylum Streptophyta; class Magnoliopsida; order Malvales; family Malvaceae; genus Hibiscus; species Hibiscus tridactylites. Next base: position 41,244,893 of record OY288289.1, on the reverse strand, counting down.
TTGTAGCTGATGCACTCAGCCGCAAACCTTTGCCTGGTAAGCATTGATTATGGACTTGAAGTTATAAGCATTGTGAAGTATTTTAACTCATATTATATCGCTCTCTTGTAGCTCCTCGAGCAATTAATGCCCACTTCCGACTTCGGAAGCACCATTGCCAATAGCTGAACTTCAAGTTCAGTCTACCATCATTTCACGAATCAAGGACTTGCAAGAACAAGATTTCGAGCTCCAGTCTATTGCCTTTAAACTATCGGATAATCTGGACTTCAAAATTAATTCTGAATGACTCTTATGCTTCCATGATCGATTTTGTGTGCCTAATGATGAAACTTTTCGCACCGACATCCTTGCTGAAGCTCATTCGAGTTCTTTTTCCGTTCACCCTGGGTCTGTGAAAATGTATAAGGATCTACGTGAACTATATTGGTGGCCAAGCATGAAGCAGGCTATTGTTGATTACATTTCTATGTGCCTCACGTGTCAACGTGTTAAGGTAGAACATTGTGCCCCTACAAGACTTTTGCAACCTATTGATCCACCGAAATAGAAATGGGAAAAGATAACCATGGATTTTGTTAGTGGTCTACCGTTAACCTCTGCGAGGCATGATGCTATAACGGTTATTGTAGATCGTTTCATGAAGTCAACTCATTTCATACCAGTTACAATGGACTACGATCTTCCTAAGTTACCTGACTTATACATCAAAGAAGTTATCTGACTCCACGGAGTGCATAAGTCTATCATCTCCGATCGAGACCCCCAGTTTGCATCTCGGTTTTGGAGAACCTTACAGGGAGCTCTGGGCACCAGAGTCAATCTTAGCACAACTTTTCACCCTCAAACTGACGGTCAGTCAAAAAAGGTAATTCAGGTAAATCATCAAATAATCTATCTATTGGAATCTTATAATTTGCATTGTTATTGAAACCTCCCTATGCATATATTGGAAGACATGCTTCGGACATGTATTATCGATTTTGGTGGGACATGGGAGAAATCTCTACCTCTTGTCGAGTTTGCCTATAACAATAGCTACCAAGCATCCATTCAAATGGCCCAGTATGAAGCATTGTATGGTAGACAATGCAGAACTCTTTTGTGTTGGTCAAAGCTAGGTGAGGGTAAGGTGTTAGGCCCTGATTTACTTCGTGAGACTAAAGGACGAGTCACCATTATCCATGATCGTTTAAAAGCTGCGTTTGATCGACAAAAAGCTTATGCTGATCTCAAAAGGAGATACATTAAATATGAAGTTGGTGAAAAAGCTTTTCTTAAAGTCTTAAGATTTGGAAAGAAAGGAAAATTGAGTCCCCGATTCATTGGACCTGTTGAAATCATTGAAAAGATTGGCCCAATGGCATATCGACTTTTGTTACTCTCAAAATTGAGTAAAATCCACAATGTATTTCATGTATCGATGCTTTAGAAGTATTGGTCCGACCCCTCACACATTTTGGAACCCGAATCTATAGAACTCCAGCCAAATCTATCCTATGAAGAAGAATCGGTTCAGATTCTTGCTAGGGAAGTCAAGAGGCTTCGCAACAAGACTGAATTAAGTCCCGTGGAGGAATCCACTTGGGAGCCTGAAGAAACTATGAGACAACAATATCCGCATCTTTTTAGTTCAGGTAAAATTTGAGGACGAATTTTTCTTTAGGGGGGAGAGTTGTAACACCCCGAACTCCGGTCTAGTCGGAATTAAGTCCCGTTGATCGGAAATCCTACATTGGCATAGCTTAAATATTGCATCAAATAGTTAATTATTGCTATCGAATATTAAGTTGGCTTAAAATGTTGTGATTGAACTCTATTGAGCAATATTAAGCTTTTAGTACTAAAATGGAAGAAGTGTAAGTTGGGGGGAAAACTACAATTGTATGAAAAGTGAGGGTCTAACCTTGCAATTAACCCTTTTTAATTAAAAATATCGTTTCTGGCAGTGTTTGCATCAAGCTTTGGGTACACGGTTGAATTTCAGTACATCTTTTCATCCTCAGTCGAATGGACAGTCCGAGCGTGTTATCCAGGTTTAGGAGGATATGTTGAGGTGCTGCGTGATTGAGTTTCAGGGCTCTTGGGAGAAACATTTGCCTTTGGTGGAGTTTGCCTATAATAATAGTTATCAGGTAAGTATTCAAATGGCACCTTATGAGGCTTTGTACGGGAGGAAGTGTAGGACTCCTCTTTGTTGGGCTGAAACGGGTCAAAAGTTGGTTTCAATGCCAGCTTTGTTGAAAGGAACCACCGAGAAGGTGAAGCTCATTTGTGAGCGTTTGAAGGTAGCTTCTGATCGGCAAAAGTCTTACGCGGATTTGAAGCGTAAGGAGATTGAGTATGCGGTGGGTGACCGTGTGTTTTTGAGGGTTTTGCCTTGGAAAAAGGTGATGAGGTTTGGCCGTAAGGGTAAGTTGAGCCCTATGTACATTGGACCATACGAGGTGGTTGAGCGTGTGGGTCCTGTTGCTTACAAGTTGAGGTTACCTCAAGAGTTGGAAAAGATTCATGATGTGTTTCATGTTTCTATGCTTCGGAAGTATAGATCGGATCCTTTGCATGTGATGCCTGTGGAAGAAGTGGAATTGAATCCAGATTTGACCTATGATGAGGAACCGGTGAAGGTTCTCGATTCGGATAGTAAAGTTCTTCGAGGCAAGACCATTGAGTTGGTAAAGGTGTTGTGGAAGCATCGTGGTGCTGAAGAAGCCACGTGGGAACAGAAGGATGACATGCTGAAGTAGTTTTTGTACCTTTTTCCTTCAGGTAAATTTCGAGGACGAAATTTCTTAAGGGGGGAGAGTTGTAACACCCCAATTTTGGGCTTAGAAGTTTTGGGTTCGGACCGGGTTGGTCGGATTGCGGTTCTAAAATAAAAGGGTGAATTTAGGAAAGCCTAGTTCGGGTTGCATTAAAAATATGGGAAAATGTCTTAAAATCCTCTTTTATTATATATAAGAGAATGGCGGAATCAATTTTACAAAATGAGGTTTGGAAGAGTGACATTTTGGGTTATTGACCAAAATGTAATTTTTGAAAACTGTGTGACTGTTTTAAAAAGGATTGAAACTTTGAATCTTTAAGGAGCTATTTACCCAAAAGGAGTTTCTCCAGATTTTTCTTAAATGTTAAATGATTAATTAATGGTTTTAAAATAAAAGAAAAAGGGAGGGAAAGATATTTTAGCATTTTCCAACTAACTTTTCCAAATTCCCATTTTCCTTTTCTCTCAAACCAAACACATTCTCCAGCACATTTTCCCTCTGATTTTGACATCCAAATATGAGATTTCAATCCTCTTTTGATCTTTAATCATCTCTTCAACAAAACCTTATCATTTGCTATTTGGATTTTCAAGAATCCTGGTTCCAAAAGGGGAGAAACTCAAGTTTAGAGGTATGAACGTCCTTCTCCTCTAAATTCTCAGTTCTTTACTGAAATTCCCAAGTTCTCAATCCTTGATTTGTGTTGTATAAAAGGTTTTGTAGATGTGTTCTTGATCTTGGCTTTAAAATGCAAGATTTGGTTGATTTTTGATAAAATTCGTATGATCTGATTGGACACTATTTTGAGTTGTCTTTTTGATGTTAAATGAATGTATAATTGATGAGAAATTGAGGTTTAATCAATGCAATCCCGGATAGGTTGATTTTCCTAAGTTTAGCTTGAGTTCTTGGTTGTTTTTGGAGTGATCTTGATGATCTGTTATAGATGGAGGTATAAGGACGTGGTTAGATCCTTTTTGGATGTTAATTGAGGTTTAAGGATGTTTAGAATTGATGGATCATGGCTGGGTAGTGTTGTGGAGTTGTTTGGAGGTGATTTCGGTTGTGTTTGGTAGCCGAAATGGGAGTGGTTGATGAGAGCAGCGAGTTTAGGTGCTTTCATTGAAGATAGTAATGCATGATGATGCATTAATCCTCTGCTTTGATGTGTTTAAAACAAAAGAGTCATCTTTGGATCCTTGAGGTGGTGATCCGGAAGCTTGATTGGTGTTTCGGCATGTGGCGAAACGGAGTCGGTGAGTGGATTTGGGTTTTCAGCTTTGAAACCAATGTTTTGAAGGTTTGGGAGCTTAGTTTAAGTCTAAGCAACTTAGCTAAGCTCAAGAGTAAGTTTTCGGAAAAACTCTCTTGATGATGAACCATGAATTGGTTGTATGCAATGTGATTTGTTTGCATGTTTTAAATCCTGTTTTGAAAGCATATTTAGCATGTTTAATTGCTGATTTTATAAGCCATGTGTTGTAGAATGCTCAAGGTAAGAGATTCTTGTTTTTGAACAATGTTAGATGTGGTTATGGTGCATAATGATGCATGATGATTATGGCTTTGATAAATGCTTTAAAACAGTGGATTAATGTTGTAAAATGATGTATATTGGCAAGTGATGGTTAAGAACACTATGGTGGTTAAAAGTCCATGGTTGGTTCTTGGTTAAGATCACAAAGGTGGTTAAAAGTCCTTGTATGAATCTTGTGTATTTAAGAACAACATGGTGGTTAAAAGTCCATGGTTGGTTCTTGGTTAAGGTCACAAAGGTGGTTAAAAGTCCTTGTGTGAGCCTTGTTTATTTAAGAACACCAAGGTGTTTAAAAGTCCTTGGGTGATTCTTGTTAAGGACACAAAGGTGTTTAAAAGTCCTTGTGTGGTCCTTGTGAATTGTAAGAACATCATGGTGTTTAAAAGTCCATGGATGATTCTTGTGCTAAGGACACAATGGTGTTTAAAAGTCCATGTGTGGTCCTTGTGGATTGTAAGATCACAATGGTGTTTGAAAGTCCATGTGTGGATCTTATGTTAATTGTATCACTTGTGGCCAATATGACATGTTATAAACTTGAAGCATGAATTGCTTGTTTTAAATGCTTATGTGCATGTACAAATGATGATTTGAACTAAGGTTTATAAAGGTGTTTTATAAATGCATTATTGTGTAGTTTTAAATGAGCATTCCTCACTAAGCTATTTGTTTACGCTCTCTCTTTTCTTAAACCAATAATGCAGAGCATTGATGTGCATTTGGGGCAGCAAGGAAGCCAAGAATCCAAGTGAAGTTTTAAGCTCTTGTATGGTGAATGTTTTCTAACACTATTAGCTTTTGGGCATTTGGCAATGGGGGACCTATGTTGTTTTGGGAGATGTTTTGGACTCCCTAAGTTGGTTTTATGTTGTTAATGATGTTGGAACTTGTAATTGGCCTTTGTGAGGTGGTTTTGGTATATTGATGCTTGAATGGTTTTCTAAGTAGGATGCATGCCTATAGAATTGGGGATTTGCTTAATTGGTGCCATGTTTGAGTATGGTTGATGCAATTATGTTCCTTATGCATGTTATGAGTTGCTGGTATAATTTGGTTGCCTTTGGAGCATGTTTGATAGGTCAATTGTGTGACTAACCACCAATTTTTTCTGCAATCTGGGCAGGCCGTATCGGAACGGGTGCTACCGTTTCGGAACGGGGGCCTGTAATGGCCCAGGCGTTCGAAACGGGAGGAACCGTTCCGAAACGGAAATGTTTCTGCCAAGCCCCGTATCGGAACTCGTTTCGGAACGGTCTCGCGTTTCGGAGCAGGTCCTCCCTGTTTCGGAACACCCGACCGTTGGGCACTGAAATTGGCGGTTATATGTTTTGAAATGTTTGCGTTTTTAGTCCTGAACCTTGATATTGCAATTGAATGAGTTTGAGATGTCAGTTTGAGCTGAAATTTGACAGAGAAGCATGAAATATGATTAATTTCATATTGGTAACTTTTAATTGGGCTAAGTTCTTATAATTTTTAGAATTTACAAATTGGTCCCTAATTTCTTAATTTGTGCAATCAAGTCCCTGAATGTTCTTTGAATGTTATGATCTTTGAGTATGCTGTTCTTGTGAACATATCTAGGATTAATGTGCATTTAGACAAGTCTTAAAATAAAAAAGGGTCGTTAATCAAGGTTGACTTTCGGGTTGACTTTGGTTTTCCCCGTGTAAACTTCTTAATTCGGTTCAACCGTCTGGGCCGGGTTAAGGGGGTTACATACCTTGATCGCATTGCGCTTGAGAGTTTCCAACACACCGTCACAATACGGTTCTTCATCCATTGATCTGTAATCTTGATGAGACTCCTCCCATCTTAGAGATTGCAGTTGTTTATGGTAGTTCTCAACGAATCAGTACAACATCATCTTTTTGTCCAACCAAATTTTTAGTGTTCTATTTATTGATTCACACCGTTGAGTAGTCCTCATTACTGCACACAAAAAATATTTATCAATTACGTTAGATAAAGTAAATATTATATTAAATTAGAGTGTATATAATGTTACCTGCATAAAAGTATCCTTGCAAATATGCTTCTGCCCATTTCTCTTTATCTTCATATAATTCCTCTACCCATTTTTTCCTTAAATGTGGTGCTTTTCCACTAGTTCTTTCCAGGAACTTTCAAAATTAGATGGCGTCTTACACATGTCAGCGCATCTCATAAAGCCATCAATGAAATCATGTTCCATATGAGAAAGCACGTTCCTTATGATATGCCACAAACACAATCTATGTTTTGCCTCGGGTAGTACTCGAGAAATGGCATTTGCCATAGCCTTATCTCTATCAGTAATAACAGTAAGCGGTTTGTACCCATCTCCCACTTCGATCAATTGTTCTACTACCCACATATATGTATCCTCTTTCTTGTTCACAATCAATGCACATCCAAATGGCACTGTGTTTCGATGATGATTGACACCAACCAAAACAACGAACGCCTTGTTGTATGATTTACACTTGTAAGTTGTATCAAATTCAAGTACATGACCAAATTGTTTATAGTCAGCGCGTGATACACCATCGGACCAGAGCACCTTCTCCAAGTGTCCGGATTCATCCCTCGTGTGCCTAACAAAAAAGAAAGGATTAGATTCTCGCTTCCTATATAAATATGTCATCAATGTTTCACCATCGCCATCTTGGACTTCTTCTTGTCTAATTCTATCCAGATAGTTGTACAAGTCCTTGGGTAGAAAACTAACATTCTGAATTGAACCAGCTTCATTCACGGAATTTTGTATTATCCTACTTGGAGTAATTCCAGAGTGGTGCATGATCTTTATCTTCAGCTCATCTAACTAACTGAGTTTTTGGAATGACCTAAAATAAAAAATCATTAAATATATATAATCAGCTAGAATTTAGTATCTATCAATTGAATTATTAATAAAATTACATACATGATATATGCAACATGTGTTGCGTGAACCATATCATGATTATGTTCTTCCTAGAATTTCACAACTTTCCAATAATGATGGCGTTCATCCAGTTTAAAACTAATAAATGCTTCACAACCAACTTTGATGTCCGGTCTTTGTAGACGTTTTCTGTTTTGAAAGTTATACCACTTTTCGTCTCCATGTCCCTCCTTACGGCACATCATTTTCTTTGCAATTATTTGATTTTTAGCTCTACTTTTCACTATCTAGTCGACTCAAACTTCGAACCCTTTTACTTTAGCATATGTATGGTAAAATTCAACACAGTCGTCTAAAGTTTTCCACTTTAGCATACTCATATCATTCTCTGTTGGAGTATGCCCAAAGACCAATCGTGTGATGATTGAATAGACATACTATTTTACTAGATTCATCAAGTAATGCATTGTCGTTATTATCATTTGATATGTTTCTGTGCATCGAACTAACAATTGGATAATAATGTCCATACAATAATACGATTATTGTTAAATAGAATCCTTAGTCGAATATTATTACGGGTATGGACAGTGATAATATATAAAGACTAATATGTGATTGATTGATAACAAGTGTTGTTATTGACATAGAGATGTCAAAATCAACACATAAGTATTTGTTCGAGAACAACATACTGGATTGACCCGCTATGAGCATGTTTCTTGGGTAATTATGTGACAGTCACAACATTGCTCATGATAAACATATGTATGATCCTCAGACTTGAGATCAACATGATTTCAACATAAAGATTTACGTATTTTGACATAGTCAAACGTGTGTCGTAACTGACTACATTATAAAGACTGATGATTGGATACGTGATGACCAATGTAGTGAAATATGGTTGATCAAAAAAGGATTTTCCTTCCTAGATAATGGGTGAAATATCTTCGACCACTTGATTGAGTGAGATTAGAAAATGCATGGCCATGCTCGAATATTATGATATGAGGCATCATAGAGATTCGTTTATCATAATCTACTCAAGACATCAAGAAACACTATATGGACAACGCAAGTGTTACTAACCCATGACTTGTGTTCCTCTAAGATATAAAGGACAAGAGGATGAAATACATAAAGGAAGTTTATTCAGGAATTAGGAAAGTCAAATTATGACTACATGCAACTTAGGTAGCAATGATGTATTACTAGATGCCACTCATTTTTTGTAAAATTAGAACAGTTCTAATTTTGCTGCTAATGTTGCATGAACCTACAAGGGTCACACCCTTCGAATGAAACGAACAAAAATCGGAAACCATACTCACTATTTTAGGGAGCTTCTCGAAAATCCCCTATGGGATAGGGGAAATCGACAACTCCCTTGAATGAGAATAATATTGGATAAATATTGTATTTATCAAATATTATTTAGAGTATGGAAAATATTTAGAGACTTAAATATTATAGAATAAGATTCTAGAAATTTAAATATATATTTGGAATTTATATAATGTATATTTAATTTCAAGTTTATGTAGAATTAGATTCTACATAATTAAAAATATATAATTAAATATATTTAAATCCAAGTAAAGATAAAATGAGATTCTATATAATAATAATAATATATATATTTGGATTAAATATAATGAATAATTAAATCCATGTTTTATGTAGAATAAGATTCTACATAATTAAATATATATATTTCATTTAATATTATTAAATATAATGAATATTTAATATAAACCAATTTCAAGTAGAATTAGATTCTATGAATTTTGGTTGAACTTGGATTTAAGGAATTTAACTAGAATTAAGTCTATGAATACTATTTAAAGGGACAAGGGCTAGCAACCAAATCATCCCTATTATTCCTTGCAAATTTCGACATATCCTTGGGAATTCCCCTCTGGAATTTTCGACATGTCCCAGATTTCTTCTGAGAAGCTGTTCGATATTTTTCTGTTGTTCCTCTTGCCCCCTAGCAAATTCCTGGCGATTTCCTAGTTCGAATCCAAGTCCCGGTAGAACCCCTGGTCGATTTAAGACTCCATCAGGAATCCATGGAGGGATTTCGACTTCACCCTAGAAGGTGTTCAAACCTGTCAAAATTTATCCCTAAGTGTTAGGGAGGCAGAAACTTTGTTTGTTTTATTCGGGTGTACTCCGTAGAGGTCGTTGCGAACCTGTGAAGATTCCGGTTTTACTTGACGTCGCTATTCCGACATATCGTCAGTTTTCCAGTTTCCAGAATTTTAAAAGGTAACTCTTTATCTTTTCACCTTGGATTCATTCCTGTACATGAATCCTGGATGGATTACGTCGGATTAATTTTTCCGCTACGCCACGGGGCGTGCCGACGTGACCCAACAGTGGTATCAGAGCCACTTGTATCATACGAATTCGAACTTAAATTCTTGGGTGATGTTTATGTATGAGATGCATGTTGTTTGATTCGATTTAGATATTTATCGTTTATCATATCACACCCAACTCAAAACCATACAATAGCGCAACTAGGTTTAGCCCAAATCACATCCATTCATTAAATTCCTTAAGTTTGAAACATTAAAAAATAGAACCATAGTTAAAAAGTTACATGAGGAGATCCATTTAAAATTACATAGTTAAAGCATTCGAAGCTTAATTTGAAATCCTAAATAAGAGTTACAATACAACATGTGTACTTGGATAACAAGTCGATGCAAAAGTCATACTCCGATGGTGTCCCGACGATATACGTCATTCTACAAACCTGCAAACGAAAGCAACAATTCTGAACGTTGAGCTAATGAAGCTCAGTGGATACACTTTCACTCAACCATGCTTCATGCAAATCATAAATAATAGCACCCAGTTAAATATGCTAACATAGCAATGACATCATATCAATAATGTGTTACATGTATCCGCCTAAACACATATATCAACAATAAGAATGTAAACAGTCTCACATAGAAACCATACGTATAATACTAACAAACTGGAGTGAGGCTCGGTCCCACTAAGCATCAGGTTCATACACTCATGCTCGGAATCTCTCATCGAGCATCTTCGAATGAGTCTATGTCCCATTAAGTATCGGGTTCATGCATTCAGAAATCCTTAACCATGGTCTTGCAACACTTTCTTTGAATAGGGGTACCCGGAATCCCACCAAACAAGGAGACTCAACCAAAATGATGCCCTTACGTGGCATACATTCATCGTTTGACCCACTAAGGATCATTATTAGTATAATGTAACACTCTGGTTTAGGGGTCATATGTTAAGTGTGTAAATTGGGTTCGAGTCGTTGGGCTCGTTTTAAATTAAAATGGGCTTTGGTATTAATTAAAAAGGGCTTGAATTTCATTAAGGGCAAAATAGTAATTTTAAAATAAAGGGAATAAGATGAGTAAAACAAGACTTTTTGAAATTCCTCTTCACCTTCTTCCTTAAACACTTTTCACGACAAAACCTCCCTCTTACCCCCAAATAATTGTTCCATCAATTTCCTTCACCATTTCAAGTGTTTTCTTCAAAGTAAGAACGTTTTTGACTTCTCCTCATCGTTCATAGCATTTCTATGGTTCTAGTTTCTCATAAACACCATTTTCGAAGTTTTTCAAGTTTTCAAATTTTAAGAAAAAGGTTAAAGCTTTAATGGGTCTTTGTTTTTTTTTCGAATTGTAAAGTTAAAATATGTTAAACTCTTGCACTTAGGTGTATCATATCTCAAAATGGTGATATTTTGATGAAAATCCCGAAATGGTTTTTTGTAGGTATTTTAAAGGGTTAAAAACTTGGGTTTTTGAGGTGGTTTGGTATATGAGAGTTGGACTAATGTTATAATAATGCTTGAGGGTTGTTTTGAAGGTGTTTGATGATGATTTTAGTGTTGATATTGATAGATTTCTGTTGGGTTGTGTAGGAGCATGAAAATAAGGATTTTTGGGTTAGTTCATGGCTTGGAAATGTAGAGAAATAGTCTTGTGTTTGTGACCTGATTGTGACAGTGGTTTTGTGGATGATTGGTTGAGTAATATGTTGTTTTTTATTGATTAGAATCAAGGGAAATCATTGGAGAAGCTTCGGGCTCGATTCCGAGAAATTTGGAGGCTTGATCGGCTTTCTCGATTTGCTTAAGGGTGTTCGGTGAGTGAATTATTCAAAATGGTTTTAAATTGGTTCAAGTGTGTGGTTGAAGTGTTAGATTGTGCTTGGTATGCCAATCTGGTGTGGAGATTAAGGTTGTAGCTTAATCTCTTGGTTAACTTTATGAGTTCTTGCTTAATATGCATAATTGTGGTCTTGTATAGTGTTGAGTGGATCGCAAGATCGAAATTGACCAAGAGGGGGTGAATTGGAAATTTAAAGAATTGTGGTGGAAATTTGCAAATTAAAAATTGATGGACAAAAGATTTAGAGTGGTTCAAGTTCCAAATGAACTCTACATCCACTACCTTAGCTTCACTAAGGATTTGCAACAATTCCACTAAATCGTTCTTCCCCTTTTCTAGGACAAGGAGGCAACCCTTTACAATTTCGGTTGATTTTCCTACCCAAAAATCAACCCAACCCTCACACAAGAAAACAAAGAAATTTGTAGGCTAATAAGGTATCTCTCAATACAAATGATAGCCCCAATACAAGCACTCAACCCAATTTGACAAAATATGAATGAAGAATACAATTGGGATTTTTACACAAAATGGGATTTTTGTACACTTGCTTGATTTTGATGTTTGGATGTTTGCTTTAGGATCAATAGTTGTTGCTGAAGCTTTTGGATGTCTCTTTTATACCTTCTCATTGATTTCTAGCCGTTTCGAAACACCCTTTTAATCTTTTAAAAATCAGCAAATATTTGAAACCGTTAGCCCTTTTTAAATCACATATGAAGAACAGTTTCGAAACGAGTGATACCGTTTCGAAACGGGGTCAAGTGTTTCGATACACGTTTCGGAACGGTGGTCGACAGTGATGAAAACGTTTCGAAACGCATGAGGGCCGTTTCGAAACAGGATCTTGAAAATCACTGTTTTTGGCTTGAAACACTTAGAAAAAATATTTGAAAAGCATGTTTTTAACTTGGGCATAATCTTAAACTTATATAGGGATATTTTGAGGACTTAAAATTCGTTTTGACTTTTTCAATTTAGTCCTTAGGTTTTTAGTTATATCAAAATTAAAATATTTGTTTCACAATCTCCCCCTTTTTGATATAACAAAACCAAAGTTAGAATTTTTGAGAATTTTGAAAGTTTTGAAAATATTCTAACTCCCCCTTAATTTAAGATAGGTTTTTAAAGTTAAAAGAAATTTTTGATTTGAAATCCAAGTTGTAAACCTTTAAAAACCTTTTAAAATTTAAAACGAATTTTAGTGTGGCTCTTAAATTTCTTCTCCCCATTTTTGTTAGATCAAAAAGAACAATAAAAGCTCATAGAGAAGATAAAGGATTAGTACCAATAAGCAATAATAAGCAACCATAATATTAATTCATAATCAAAATATCCAAAACAGAAATCAAACATTAAGTTCAACATAAAATCCCAAATAAAAAAGCCATAAGCATAGGTTCCTAAAACATGAGAAAACATAAAGATGCAATCTTAATCCTAAAATGCATATATAATATGATATGGTATGATATGGAGTTCCTAGGCCTCGTCATCATCATCCGAAGTATCATCATCACTCTTAGCTTGAGAACGGTGAAACTTCGTCCATTGCCCATAGAGCGTAGAGAAGGATAGATCCAAGTTGGAATGAGAAGTTTCAAGAGTATGAAGACGATCCTCGACATTCTTCAAACGATTGCCAATAGATTCAAAGCCCGAAGCAATGCTAGTGTCCAAAGCATTGAACCGCTCGGTAAGGAAAGCCTTGAGGGCTTCATTGTTTGCAACTGGAACTTGCGGTGGAGGAGCAACGGGAGGAGGAACGGCTTATCTATCAATTCTTTCCCAAACATCATTCGCATATGTAAACCCGGACTTGCGAAGGGATGACTCACCAATCTTGGTCTTGCAAGGTTCCGGAGAGTCGTAAGAACAATCAATGCCAAGATCATGAAAGAGGTAGCTCAAGACTATGCCATAAGTAAAAGATTTCAACTCATTTGTGCAATAAGCTTGATATTATTGACTATCTCAGCAAAAATTATCTTAGGCACATTTGGGCGCTCACCCTTACGGAAACACTCTAGCCAAAAATGATCAGTTTGACGGATGTGAGAGTATTTACCTCCGGAAGGTCGAATGAAACCATCAAGTGAAGAACACGATTGTGCACATCCAAAGTAAGTGCCTTACCGGTGGAAGCGCCAAAGTGACGTTCATCCTCAATACCCTCATCCTTAAGTTTAAGAGCAGACTCCAAAAGAGCAACATTAACAACAAACTTTTTGCCCAATAAGGATGATTCAATTCCTATAATCTCGGTTTTGGTCTCATCATAAATAAAACGAGCATTAGAGTAAAAAAGGAGTACCATGTGTTTGTAGCGAACATCCGAAATGCTCAAGAAATAGATGAGATTCCACTCACTCAAACGGCCGAGATAACGGAATAGGAAACGCTCGGAATTTAGGAAATCAAGATCAATGACGCGTTCCTTGCGAATCTCGAAATCCTTGACATAAGAGAATCGAGCACGCATCTCTGGAGTTTTAAGGGATTTCTGAAAAAGCATAGTAAGATTTGGACGAATGCTCGAATCACCGGATTGAACGGCCTTGCGCTTTTTGTTAGCTTGATCCGCCATCTAAAAACATTAAGCAAGTGTTTTAAAATTAAGTGTATGCATTGATATTTAAAATCAATCCAATAATAAATCCCACTTAGGTTTTTGAAAACAAAATTAAAATAAAAAAATAGTTTAAAAAAATACGACTGAAAAATTTTATATTCGAATCAAAAATTTTGAGATTTGGAAAAAATTTTACAAGATATTGAAAACCCACAACTAAAAACATATAATTATACAAAAATAAAATTTTCTAACCTAAGATTCGAACATAAATTGAAAGAAAAAGAAAAAAAAAGAAAAATTACCTTAGTTTGGGATTTTGGATGATTTGAATAAAATCCTTGCACAATGTTGATGAACCTTGCTTAGACTTGAGTTTTAGAGTAAAACCCCTCACAATTTTGTGAAAATCAAAGAGTTTGAGAGGGTATTTATAGAGAGGGAGGCGGTTTAGGGTTTTAAGAGTTTGATAAAAAATGAACTTTATCATTAAAAGCCCTAAATAAAGCAATCTGCGATACCGTTTTGGAACGGTCAAGACCGTTTCGGAACGAGGCGGCTAGGGTTTTGACCGTTTTAAGACCATAGGCTGACCGTTTCGATACGATGTTGACTGTATCGAAACCCTTTTGACCCGTATCGGAACGCGTTGCGATACACCCCTTGGCAGTAGCAAAAACGTTTCGGAACGCTTTTGAGGCGTTTCGAAACGCCCTTCTCTCAGAACAGGATTTAAGGTATCCGTATCGAAACAGGGTCACCCGTTTTGATACACCTGGGCCTGGAAGTGCAGATGAGGCTCTAAAAGTGCAGAAAAATGAAGTTTTAAGAGGTCTAACATGCATAAATGTCATGAATGAGCAGGCAAAACATATTTAAGCATAAACATACTCCCCCTAACTATAAGCATGGATGAAATTAGGAGTTTAAACACATAAACATGGCATTTCACAAAATCAAGCATATTTAAGCACAAAAGAGGTCCTAAAAGGTCAAGATAGGCTAGCTAGACCTAACTCTCTCCTAAGGGACCAAAAACGCTCTTTGTCTAAGGGTTTTGTAAAAATGTCCGCTAATTGGTTCAAGGTGTCTACATACTCTATAACCACATCTTTCTTAAGGACATGATCTCTAATGAAATGATGCCTTATTTCTATATGTTTGGTTCTAGAGTGTTGGATGGGATTTTTTTGTTAAACAAATAGCACTAGTGTTGTCATATTTTAGGGGTATGGTTTAAACTTTAATTCCATAATCTAAGAGTTGTTGCTTCATCCAAAGGACTTGAGCACAACAACTCCCTAAGGATATGTACTCGGCTTCGGTGGTAGATAAGGCTACACTATTTTGTTTCTTAGAGAACCAAGATATGAGCATACTACCTAAGAATTGGCAAGTTCCCGAAGTACTTTTCCTATCAATTTTGCAACCCTCATAATCCGCATCCGAGTAAGCATGAAGGTTGAAGGTAGAGTCTCTAGGATACCAAAGGCCTAAACAAGGAGTTTCTCTAAGGTATCTAAAGATTCTCTTAACGGCTATAAGGTGAGACTCTCTAGGACTAGCTTGAAACCTAGCACACAAGCAAACACTAAACAAGATATCCGGTCTACTTGCGGTAAGGTAAAGCAAAGATCCAATCATAGAACGATAAACCTTAGAGTCAACACACTTACCTCCTTCATCTTTGTCAAGCTTTGTAGATGAGCTCATATGAGTGGCTTGAGGCTTTGCATTCTCCAAGCCGAACTTCTTGAGCATATCCTTTATGTATTTTGCTTGGTTGATGAAGGTGTCATCCTTCTTTTGCTTGATTTGGAGTCCCAAAAAGAATGAGAGCTCCCCCATCATGCTCATCTCAAATTCACCTTGCATTAACTTAGCAAACTCTTGACAATGACATTTATTAGTAGAACCAAAAATAATATCATCAACATAAATTTGAACTACCAAGATGTCATTTTTATACATTTTTATAAAGAGTGTAGTGTCCACCTTACCTTTTTCAAATCCTTTTTCAATCAAAAAATTTGAAAGCCTTTCATACCAAGCTCTAGGAGCTTGTTTTAAACCATAAAGAGCTTTGGTAAGTTTGAAAACATGATTTGGAAATTTTAAATCTTCAAAACCCAGTAGTTGTTCCACATACACTTCTTCATTTATAAAACCATTTAAAAAGGCGCTTTTAACATCCATTTGAAAAAGCTTGAAATTATGATAACATGCATATGCAAGCAACATCCTAATGGCTTCCATTCTAGCTACGGGTGCATAGGTTTCATCAGAATCTATTCCCTCTTCTTGAGTGTAACCTTGTGCTACAAGTCTAGCTTTATTTCTCACAATGTTACCACTCTCATCTAGTTTGTTCCTAAAGACCCATTTAGTTCCTATTGTAGATTGATCACTAGGCCTATCAACTAATGTCCATACATTACTTCTCTCAAATTGATTTAGCTCTTCTTGCATAGCCATAATCCAAAAGTCATCTTTCAATGCTTCTTTTATATTTTTAGGCTCTATGCATGAGATAAATGCAACATGGTTCATTAATCTAAGAGAAGAACGAGTGGTTACCCCCTTGGATGGATCACCCAAGATTTCACCATCTTTGACATAGTTCAACTCCCTTGGGTAGCTCACTTCCTTTTCCTCAATGGCCAAGTCCTTCAAGGCTTCAAGAGGTGGATCTTGTGAGTCATCTTCCTTTGTTGGAATCTCATCCTCCTTTGAAGTTTGACCTCCATCAAAGGCATTTATGATCCCTACATCATCATCATCACAAGAATCCTTCCTAGGAAGGAGGTTATCATCGAATACAACATGAATAGATTCTTCTACTACTAAAGTTCTTTTGTTAAATACTCGATAGGCTTTAGAGGTTAAAGAGTAACCTATAAAAATGGCTTCATCACTTTTTGCATCAAATTTACCAAAGTTGTCTTTTCCATTATTTAAAACAAAACACTTGCACCCAAAAGGGTGGAAATAGCTAATGTTAGGCTTTTTAGATTTTAAAATCTCATAAGGTGTTTTCTTTAAAATTGGCCTAATCATTACTCGATTTACAATATAACAAGCGGTGTTTGTGGCTTCCGCCCAAAAATATTTAGGTAAATTGTTTTCACAAAGCATAGTTCTAGCCATTTCTTGTAAAGTTCTATTTTTCCTCTCAACTACCCCATTTTGTTGAGGAGTTCGAGGAGCCGAAAAATTATGGCTAATACCATTTTCATTTAAAAAATCTTCAAACCCTAAATTTTGAAACTCGGTTCCATGATCACTTCTAATATGTGAAATTTTAAGTTCAAGATCATTTTGGGTTAATTTTGAAAATGTGATGAATTTTTCCAAAGCCTCATCTTTAGTACTTAAAAAGAG
The DNA here is from genome assembly GCA_958450335.1 of Hibiscus tridactylites. Lineage (NCBI taxonomy): Eukaryota > Viridiplantae > Streptophyta > Magnoliopsida > Malvales > Malvaceae > Hibiscus > Hibiscus tridactylites. Next base: position 41,227,591 of record OY288289.1, on the reverse strand, counting down.
AACCCAAGTAAATCTAGAAAAATCATCAACTAGCACAAAAGCATAAGATTTACCACCCAAGCTCATAGTCCTAATTGGCCCAAATAAATCCATGTGAATTAATTGTAAGCATCTACTAGTAGAAACATCATTAATGGATTTAAAGGAAGACCTATGTTGTTTACCCTTTGAGCATGCATCACAAATTTTATCATTTGAAAATTTTATTTTGGGTAAACCTCTAACTAGATTTAGAGAGACTAGTTTTTCTAAAACACTTATGCTAGCATGTCCTAGCTTCCTATGCCACAACCATGCATCATTTTCATTTTGAGCAACTAAGCATGCATGAGATGTATGTATGTCATCTAAATGCACCATGTATATGTTTCCTATGCGATGACTTATGAGCATAATATTATTAGATTTAGTGTCTACAATTTTGCATCCATTTTTATCAAATAAAACATTAAATCCGTTATCACACAATTGACTTACGCTCAATAAATTGTGTTTAAGACCATCAACATATAAGACATTTTCAATGAGAATGGTAGAGTGATTACCTATGGAGCCAATACCTTTAATGTGGCCTTTGGAGTTGTCACCAAATGTTACTACTCCTCCACTTTTTGGCTTTAGATCCATGAATCGACTCTTGTCTCCGGTCATATGCCTCGAGCATCCACTATCAAGGTACCATGAGTTTTGACTTTGTGCCTTGGCCTTGTAGCAATGCTCCCCCTACAAACAAAGATATTAAACTTTGGTTTTTGGTACCCAAATCATTTTGGGTCCATGAGTGTTAGCTCCCAAAACCTTGGTTCCCTTAGGAATCCAAGATGACATAGCAATAATATTATTAGATTTTACAAGTTCCTTAGGAACCCATACACTTCTAATTCTTTTAGCTCTACTATGTCTAGGGTAGCTACCTTGTTTGTAGTAATTAGTCTTTTTCTTAGGTTGGTGTGTTCTAGAGGATTCTCCTACTTTATGCTTGACACTACCAACATTTTTTAAAGACTTTTTGAGCTCATTTAGCTCACCCAACACCTTTTGGTGTTCACTATTACATTGAGATAAAAGGTTATTAAGATCAACATTTTCATCTTGAAAGAATTTTAGCTCATCTTTTAATCCTAATATCTTTTTCTCAAATTTTGAATTAGCTTGAGTGAGTGAGTCATTTTTCTCATCTATTTCTAAAATGATTTTCTTGTTTTTAATGACAGACTCTTTAAACTTCTCAACTAATTCATCATATACCTCTTGTAACTCATCATATGCATCATTTAACTCTTCATATGAAAAATCTAAAGTAGATGAGTTAGAGGTTACCAAGGAGAAATCTTCCTCAAGTGCCATGAGACAAAGATCAGCCACTTCTTGTTCGTCATCCTCCGATGACTCCTCATCACTCCAAGTAGCAAGCTTGGCTTTGAGTCTTTTCTTCTTCTCAAAGCCCTTCTTCTTGAGTTGAGGGCACTCCGAACGGATGTGGCCGGGTTGTTTGCACTCATAGCAAATGATGGGATCCTTTCCTTCTTCTTTGTTATTCCCTTTGAAGTCCATCTTTCTTTGGATTTTTTTACCCCGGTTGGACCTCATGAAGCGTGAGAATCGTTTGGCTATCATAGCCAATTCTTCAAGTTCATCCTCATCACTAGATGAGCTCTCATCAAGTTGTGAAGCTTTAGCCTTGAGAGCTATACCCATCTTCTTCTTCTTCTCAACCTGAAGCTTCTCTACTCTTTTCTCTTCTTTCTTTTTCTCATCTTCCCTTCCTTGCTTCATGATCTCATGAGTAAGGAGAGAACCCACAAGCTCATCAAGCTTCAAAGTCTTCAAATTCTTTGCTTCGATGATAGTGGTTCTCTTCCCATACCAAGACTCGGGAAGTGAATAGAGTAGCTTCCGGACAAGCTTGTCTTCCGGTATGATCTCTCCATAGCCCTTTAGACCATTGACAATCGTGGAGAATCGATCAAACATCTTTGACACCGTCTCATCGGGGTCCATCTTGAAATTTTCATAACTAAGATTGAGAATTCCAATCTTAGTTTCTTTAACATCATTGGTGCCTTCATAGGTGGTCTCAAGAGTGTCCCACACTTCCTTGTCACTTTCAATTGATGAGACCTTTGAGTAGATGTCCGGACCGAAAGCACAAAATAGCATGTGGAGAGCTTTATCATTGACTTGAATCTTTTTCCTCTCCTCTTCACTCATTTCGGCTTTCTTCTTCAACACCATCTTGCCTTCACCGTCTTGCTTCAATGGAATGTATGGCCCATCCTTAATGACATCCCACACAAGATAGTCACTAGACTTGATGAATAGACGCATTTTATTCTTCCAAAAAGAATAGTTGTCACCATTGAAGAAAGGAGGCTTTGTGGTCGATTGTGACTCGTACATGCCGGAACCGGAGGTTGAAGCCATCTCTTGATATTTTGATGATCACACTCTTCCAAGGATCTCCTCTTGTGGTTGTTAATCCTCAAAGAGTTAAGCTCTGATACCAATTGTTGAGTGGATCGCAAGATCGAAATTGACCAAGAGGGGGGTGAATTGGAAATTTAAAGATTTGTGGTGGAAATTTGCAAATTAAAAATTGATGGACAAGAGATTTAGAGTGGTTCAAGTTCCAAATGAACTCTACATCCACTACCTTAGCTTCACTAAGGATTTGCAACAATTCCACTAAATCGTTCTTCCCCTTTTCTAGGACAAGGAGGCAACCCTTTACAATTTCGGTTGATTTTCCTACCCAAAAATCAACCCAACCCTCACACAAGAAAACAAAGAAATTTGTAGGCTAATAAGGTATCTCTCAATACAAATGATAGCCCCAATACAAGCACTCAACCCAATTTGACAAAATATGAATGAAGAATACAATTGGGATTTTTACACAAAATGGGATTTTTGCACACTTGCTTGATTTTGATGTTTGGATGTTTGCTTTAGGATCAATAGTTGTTGCTGATGCTTTTGGATGTCTCTTTTATACCTTCTCATTGATTTCTAGCCGTTTGAGTGGTTGGGAACATAAATGGAGCCGTTGGAACACTCTCTTACCACCATAAATGCAGTCTGCACCAACCCGTTTCGAAACGCGGGGTACCTATTTCGGAACAGACTAAAATAGAAAGAGCCGTTGGGGTGCATTTAAGAGCCCGTTTCGAAACGCCTTAGGGCCGTTTCGGAACGCTTTTACCACTGTCAAGGGTCGTTTCGGAACGGTCTTAGCCCGTTTCGAAACGCCTTAACGACTTTCAGAAATTCAGTTAAAAACACATAACAGTCATATTTTCAAATTAAACCTAAGACTTGTTTCGAAACGATTTGGATCCGTTTCGAAATAGATTTGCTACTGTCAAGGGTCGTTTCGGAACGGGCATGATCCGTTTCAAAACACCCTTTTAATCTTTTAAAAATCAGCAAATATATGAAACCGTTAGCCCTTTTTAAATCACATATGAAGAACAGTTTCGAAACGAGTGATACCGTTTCGAAATGGGGTCAAGTGTTTCGATACACGTTTCGGAACGGTGGTCGACAGTGATGAAAACGTTTCGAAACGCATGAGGGCCGTTTCGAAACAGGATCTTGAAAATCACTGTTTTTGGCTTGAAACACTTAGAAAAAATATTTGAAAAGCATGTTTTTAACTTGGGCATAATCTTAAACTTATATAGGGATATTTTGAGGACTTAAAATTCGTTTTGACTTTTTCAATTTAGTCCTTAGGTTTTTAGTTATATCAAAATTAAAATATTTGTTTCACATATAGTATGTGTTCGTTTATGCATGTTGATATATATATATTGATGATGTATATGGTGATGATATGTTGTGTGCATGATTGTGAAATCATGGTGAGGCTTGTTAGTATGTTGGCAGTAGTTATAATTACCGGGTATAAATGATCGATCATTAGGATGAGTGTGCACATGGTAAGAGTCAAATTCACGCGTGGCCTTGGTGACGTGTAGTAATCAAGGAGGAGTACGGTGAGGTAACATTCCACCGTAAAATGTTAGTATGTGATGATGAGTGTAATCCCACCCATGAATGAAAATGGTGATGTGTGTAATCCCACCGGAAGGTAATTGTTGTTTGAGTACGTTGGGGCGAAAATTCCAACGGAAGTTATCTGCATATCCGAGTAACCTATATAGTTGCCAATATACTTGTTCATGAGTGGTTGTTGTGTAAGATGTTATGTTACATCCTTGTTTAGCATAACATGAGGTAAGATGTCATGTTCATGCATTTTTTGTAATGTTTGGCTATGTTGATATATTAGTGTAAATGTGTGCCTTGTGAATGGTTAAGGATATCATGCTTGAACCCTGCATTGTTTATGTTTTGTTTTGAGCTCCCTCACTAAGCTTCTAGCTTACGCTCTCGTTTTCAGCAATGCAAATCACTAGTGTGGAGTTAGCAAGGAGCAAGGAAAGGGCATCCAAGCGCGTTGTGGTTTCTCAAGTATGGTTTTAGTAAATAATGTAGTAGTTAGCAATAGGGATTGTAACCCCCTTAGCCCGACCTAGACGGTTGACCCGAACTACGAATATTACAAGGGGAAAACCAAAGTCAACCTAAAAGTAAACCTTGATTAACGACCCTTTTTTTCTTTTTAATCTTATCTAGATGCTTATTAACCTTAAGCGTACTCTTGAGAAAAGCATACTTGAAAATCACAGCGTTCGGAAAGCAATAACGGAATCAATTGCACAACATACAAAGTTAGGGACCAAAATGTAAATTTTGGAAATAGGAAGAACTTAACTGATTTTTAAATTACCAATATCAAATAAATCATATTACATGCTTCCTTGTCAAATTTCACCTCAAACGGACATTTCAAACTCAAGCAATAGCAAATACAAAATTCAGGACTAAAACATAAAGCTGACAAACCTTAAACCATTCAAATCAGTGCTCAACGGTCTAGTGTTTCGGAACGGGGTTAACCATTCTGAAACGCGGATTCGTTTCGAGACATGTACTGAAACAGGGCTTGACAGTGTCAAAAGCGTTTCGGAATGGCCTCTACTCGTTTCGATACACGAAGGCCATTACAGGCCCCCGTTTCGAAACGTTAGTGCTCGTTCCGATACGGACTGCCCAAAAAATGCAGATTTTGCTGGTTTAACATACAATTAATCACTCAAACACATCCCAATGACTTCCTAATCATGCCATCAAGTCTTCATACATATTAGGTACATGTTTGCATCATCAAAACACGATCATGACATCAATTAGGAAAATTCACAAGACTATAGGCATGCATCCTAATGTCCATAGAAAACAACCATCAAAACATCAAAGCAAGCACCAAAATGGCCATTTACATATCCAAAATGTTTAAGGCATCATGCCACAACTAGGGAGTCCAAAACATCTCCCAAAAACACCTCTTAGGTTCCCATTGCCAAATATCAAAATCTAATAATGTTGTGAAATAGTCACCATACATGAGCTTAGCTTTCCCTTGGATTCTTAGCCTCCTTGCTGCCCACAAACACCTCAATTATTTGCATTAATGGTTCAAGAGAGAGAGCGTAAGCACAAATGCTTAGTGAGGCATGTTCTAATGAAACAACACAATAATGCACTTTATAAAAACACTTTCCATAAAGGCTTTTAACACACATCAACATCATTCATGCAACATTGCATTCACAACAAGCATCTCATGCTTCAATATCATCAACATGTCATATTGGCTTTCAACTGATAATCCATAACCTTTTACAACACAAAACACAATCGGATATGTGGATTACAAGCGTTGTCCCATACGCTTCATGCACACTACCGAACACACAAGGTGGAGTTTATCGGTACAATCACAACCCTTCAACACCCATGATGGAGTTTAACAGTACAATCACAACCCCTCCACATCACTTATCGGTAGTTGTATAACATCACTAACGAGAACACGGGACACACAACATAAGATCCACACATGATCTATTAACCACCATTGTGATCTTAAACATCTCGTTAGTTTACTTGGATGGAGTTTACGGTACAATTAAAACCCTTGAACATTCAAGGCGAATTTATTCACGGTGCACCCAATCCTATAGCCGGCTAACTATATCTGATTCAAGTACTTTAAAACCAACACATCACTTGCCAATATACATCAATTATCATCAACAATCCATTGTTTTTAAGCATCTAAATCAAAGCCATTTACAACATACATCACTATGCATCAATCCACATTTTTATCAAATCAAACCAAGGATCTCTTACCTTGAGCATCCTTCAACAAATGGCTTACATAACCAGCATTAACCATGCTAAACATGCTTTCAAAAACAAAATTTAAACATGCAATTATCAACAAATGCATCGAACCAATCCATGGCTCATCCAAGAGAGTTTTTCCGAAAACTTACTCTTGAGCTTAGTTAAGTTCATTAGACTTAAACTAAGCTCTCAAACCATCAAATATTCGATACATAGCTAGAAATCCAACTCCACTCACCAATTCCGTTTCGTAAGCCTGCCGAAACGCCGATCAAGCCTCTGGATAAACACCACAAGGATCTGAGGATGTCTCCCCTGTTTTAAACACATCAAAGTAGAGGATTAATGCATCACCGTGCATTAAAATCTCCAGCCATTACACCTAAACTCACTGCTCTCACCAAATCTAACATTTCGGCTACCAAACACAACCGAAATCACTTCCAAACTATTCCTCAACATTACCCAGCCAAGATCCATGACTTCTAAACACTCTTAGACATCAATTAACATCCAAAAAGAACCTAAACTCGTCCTTATACCTCCAGCTATAACAGAACACCAAGATCACCCCAAAAACCACCATTTTCACAAGAAAAAACTTAGGAAAATCAACCTATTCGGGATTGCATTGATTAAACCTCAATTACACAGCATTAAACATCCAAAATACATTAAAAAGCCATCTCAAAATAGAGCCCAAACAATCACCATGAATTTCTTTAAGATTTAATCCAAATCTTGAGTTTTAAGCCAAAATCAAGATCACAACATTAAAACCTTTAATAGAACTTGATTTAAGGATTGAGAACTTGAGAATTTCAGTAAAGAACTGAGTATTTAGAGGAGAAGAACATCCTTACCTTTAAATGTAAATTTATCCTTTATTAGAGCCAAAATCCTTGAAAATTCAATAAGCTAATGAAGAGGATTTGATGTAGAAAGGATTAGGAATCAATTGACGATTGAAACCTCAGCATTTAGTGTAAAAATCAAAAGGAATGTTGCTGTAGAAATGTGTTTGGCTAAGAGAATTTTGAGAGAAAATGAGATGAGAAAGTTTTTAAGAAAGTTAGTTATGAAATCTCAAAATTGGTTTTTCTCATCTTCCTTTAATTAATTAAACATTAAATGAATCATTAAAATCTAAGAAAAATCTGGAGAAATCATTCTTGGGTAAATTAGCTCATTAAAGATTCAAAGTTTCAATCCTTACAAAACAATCACCACTAAACTTTTCAAAAATTACATTTTAGTCACTAATTCGAAATGTCACACTTCCAAACCTTATTTTGTAAAATTGATTTCACCACTCTCTTATATATATTAAAAGAGGATTTTTAGATATTTTTACATATTTTTAATGCAACCCGAACTAGGGTTTCCCTAAAACCACATTTTATATTCGAACCAAAAAATTAGACCGGTCCGGTTCAGACTCTAAACTTCCAAGCCCGAAATTGGGGTGTTGCAACTCTCCCCCCTTAAGAAATTTCGTCCTCAAAATTTACCTGGAGAAAAGAGGTATGGAAACTGCTTCTTCATGTCATCCTTTTGTTCCCACGTGGCTTCCTCAACACCACGATGCTTCCACAACACCTTTACCAAATCAATGGTCTTTCCTCGAAGAACTTTACTGTCTGAATCCAGAATTTCCATCGGCTCCTCATCATAGGTCAAGTCTGGATTTAATTCCACTTCCTCCACAGGCATAACATGTGAAGGATCCGATCTATACATCTGAAGCATGGAGACATGAAACACATCATGAATCTTTTCCAACTCATGTGGCAATGTCAACTTGTACGCAACAGGACCCACACGCTCAATCACCTCGTATGGTTCAATGTACCTAGGGCTCAACTTACCCTTTCGGCCAAACCTCATCACCTTTTTCCAAGGCGAAACTTTCAAAAACACACGGTCACCTACCGCATACTCAATCTCCTTACGCTTCAAATCCGCGTAAGACTTCTGTCGATCAGAAGCTGCCTTCAACCGCACAAATGAGCTTCACCTTCTCGGTAGTTCCTTTCAACAAAGCTAGCATCGAAACCAACCTCTGACATGTTTCAGCCCAACAAAGAGGAGCTCTACACTTCCTCCCGTACAAGGCTTCATAATGTGCCATTTGAATACTTGCCTGGTACCTATTGTTATAAGCAAACTCCACCAAAGGAAAAGGCTTCTCCCAAGAGCCCTGAAACTCAATCACACAGCACCTCAACATATACTCAAGCACATGGATAACACGCTCAGACTGTCCATCCGACTGTGGATGATAAGAAGTACTGAAATTCAGCTGTGTACCCAAAGCCTGATGTAAACACTCCCATGAACGCGATGTAAACCTCGGATCCTGATCCGACACTATAGACTTTGGCACACCATGCAGCCGCACAATCTCAGCAATGTAAAGCTCCGCAAGCTTGTTCAATGTGTACATAGTATGCATAGGTAAGAAATGCGCACACTTCGTAAGGCGATCCACAATCACCCACACTGAATTCTTCTTTGATGGCGACAAAGGCAAACTAGACACAAAGTTCATGGTAATCTTTTCCCACTTCCACTCAGGAATCCTCAACGGTTGCAACAACCCAAAAGGAAACTGATGCTCAGCTTTAACTCGTTGTTAAACCATGCACTTGCTCACATACTCAGCAACATCTTTCTTTAAACCCACTCAATAGTACTCATCTCTAAGATCACGATACATCTTAGTAATACCAGGGTGCATAGCAAAATGACTACTATGAGCTTCAGTCAGAATAGCACGCCTCAATTCAGCATCATTGGGAACTACTATCCGACTCCCAAAACATAGAACTCCATCATCATTAAAGTAGAAATCTGATGGCCTATCTTCAGCAATATCCTGAACATGCGGCACCAAGGAATCATCCAACAACTGCTTATCCTTTATCAACTGAACCAAGGATGGTTTCACTTGCAATTCAACCACAAGACCGCCATCTCGCGAAATGCTCAAGCTGGCAAACATAGCCCTCAACTCCACTGCTACCTTCCTACTCAAGGCATCCGCTACAACATTAGCTTTTCTCGGATGGTACTCAATCGTCAGATCGTAATCTTTAAGCAACTCCACCCAACGTCGTTGCCTAAGATTTAACTCTTTCTGAGACATCAGATACTTCAAACTCTTGTGATTCGTGTACACCGTACACTTCTCACCATACAGGTAATGTCTCCAAATTTTCAAAGCAAAAACCACCGCAGCTAACTCAATGTCATGCATAGGATAATTGCGCTCAAGCACCTTCAACTGGCGTGATGCATAAGCCACCACCTTACCCTCTTGCATCAACACACACCCTAAATCAACGTAGGATGCATCACTATACACCACAATATCTTTCCTTGATTCAGGTTGAACCAAGATAGGAGCTTGCGTCAAAGCTGCCTTAAGCTTCTCAAAAGCCTGCTGTCTTGCTTCCGTCCACTCATACTTAACATCCTTCTGCAACAACTTCGTCAAAGGTGCAGCAATCTTCGAAAATCCATCCACGAACCTCTGATAGTATCTCGCCAAACCAAGAAAACTATGGACTTCATGAACAGACTTAGGAGGCTTCCAATTCATCACTGCCTCAATCTTCTGAGGATCAACACGTATCCCCTAAGCAGAAACCACATGACCAAGGAACACAACTTCCCTGAGCCAGAACTCACACTTACTCAGCTTAGCATAAAGCTAATTCTCCAACAAAGCCTGCAACACAATCCTTAAATACCCCTCATGCTCCTCCTTAGTACGAGAGTACACGAGGATATCATCAATGAACACCACAACAAATTTGTCCAAGTATTCATGGAACGCTCTATTCATCATGTCCATAAAAGCTGTAGGAGCATTCCTCAAACCAAACGGCATCACAAGGAACGCATAATGCCCATACCTCGTTCTGAAGGCTGTCTTTGGCACATTCACATCCTTCACCTTGAGCTGGTAATACCCTGACCTTAAGTCAATTTTAGAGAACACAGCTGCTCCCCGAAATTGATCAAAAAGGTCATCAATCTTCGGCAAAGGATACTGATTCTTGATAGTCAACTTGTTCAGCTGACGATAATCGATGCACATTCTCATAGTGACATCCTTTTTCTTTACAAACAAGACCGGTGCACCCCAAGGTGACACACTCGGTCGAATGAAACCACGATCAAGCAACTCTTGAAGTTGCGTCTTCAGCTCTTTCAACTCCTTAGGTGCCATTTGATAAGGAGTAATGGACACTGGAGTTGTGTTTTCATACAGCTCGATCCCAAACTCCACTTCTCGGTTAGGAGGCAATCCAGGTAACTCCTTCGGAAACACACCAGGAAACTCTCACATCGTCCTGATATCTAGCACTCGCAACTCCTTAGAGCTAGGATTCACCACAAAGGCTAGGTAGGCTTCACAACCTTGCCTCAGCATTCGGCTTGCTTCCAATGTAGACACCACATTGGCAAGAAATTTCACATTCTCACCAACCACCACTACCTCATAATCATCCGCAAGCTTCAACAAAACTCGCTTGTTCTCAAAATCCACCACAACTTGATGTTCAACAAGCCAATCCATACCAAGGATTACATCAAAACCATAGAATGGCAATTCCATGAGATCAACATGAAAAACATGGATTTGCACAACCAAGGGACATCTTCTATATAACTTCCGTGTCACAACGGTCTCACCAAAGAAACTAGTTACATGCATACCAACATCCAAAGACTCAACAGGCAAACCAAGCAATTGAGCATGTTTACGCAATATGTATGAGTGTGTAGATCCAGAATCAATCAAGGAAAGTAATGACAAGGATTGCAAAGTTAAGGTACATGCGATCACATCTGTGTCATTCCTCCCCTCTCTCTGAGCATACACTCGAGCCTGGCCACCACCCCCAGGTTGGACAGCCACCACATGAGCCACATTCCTTCCACCATCATCTCTACGCTGGAAGTTTCCACGGCCGCGCCCACGACCTCTCTGTGGTGCAACAACACCAGGAGCACGTCCCTGACCACCACCGGCCAACAAAGGACACTCCCTCCTCATGTGGTATGTCGAACCACAATTCCAACACGAATTCCCAGTCACTGCAACAGGAGCCTGCACTTCTCCCGCTTCCCGTGGACAATCAAGCCTCAAATGACCACGCGATCCACACGCCCAACACGTGTTCTGATTAGCTCTCGCCCTGTCTCCCTGAACAGGCGCACCTTGCCCTCCACCACCGCGCCTAGTAGAAGACTGATACCTCCTATCTCGTCCTCTCTTGTTTCGTCCACCACCAGAACTATACTCAGCAACTCTCTTGCCCGAGCCAGAACCAGCACTCCTAGAAGAAAAACCTAGATTATGCTCAATGTCCTTCGCCCTACTAACCAGCACATCAAAATCAGTGTACTCAGCGGCAAGCATAAAGGTCTTTACATCTGTCACCAAACCATACCAGAAATGTTCACACCTTTCCCGCTCATCAGGAATAAGCTCAGGTACGTATTGACTGAGACGGACAAACTGGATCTCGTACTCAGCCACCGTCATGCTCCCTTGAGTAAGAGACATGAACTCTCTTTTCTTTTCATCCAGGTATCGCACACCTAGATACTTCCGCTTGAACGCGTTCAGAAAGAACGTCAAAGTTACATCAGCTTCCTCCATTCCGGAGACAGTGGTCGTCCACCAGGTATACGCATCATCATGTAACAGCGATACCACACATCATAACTTCTGCAGATCATTGCAGTTCATTTGTCCCAATATCCTCTTGGTACTTTCCAACCAAGATTCAAAACCCTCAGCAAACAAACCTCTGAACTCAGTCCCTCCCAGATTGTGCAAACGTTCCAAAGGTAATCGCATTAGCACCACCCTGATGCCCAGCTCCATGAGCTCCAGCTACTGCTGCCTGAAAGGCTCAAGCAATAGCCTGAATCAAAACTATCATGTCAGGAGCAGCTTGCCCCTGCCCAGCTTCAGGTCCAGCGACCCCAGCACCAGCACCAACACCAGCTCCATCCCCTCCAGCACCACCACCACCGGGCGGTCCACCACCAGGAAGAGGATGTATATTCAGAAAATTTTCAGCATTGTTCTCATTCTCGTTCTGAGCCATAGCTTGCGTATTAATTCTCGTCTCTCTACAAGGTCCCATTCACTAAAACAATGCACTAACACAAATGCAATAAACATAATCAGGCTCAGCAAGGTAAGTAATCCAAGCACTCAAGCTCGTTTTTCAAAAACAATTCATTTCATTAGTTTTGATATGGCAACGGGTCCCTCTAACATGACTCAACACAGCACAACATCACAATTGCAACATGTTTACAATTCACACATCAAACTTCCACTTAGATAGACATATCATGCAATCACACATACTTCACCCACATAACCATTCCCAATTACACGAGAACTCATCTCTGATACCACCAAATGTAACCCCCTTAGCCCGGCCTAGACGGTTGACCCGAACTACGAAGATTACACGGGGAAAACCAAAGTCAACCCGAAGTCAACCTTGATTAACGGTCCTTTTTTTCTTTTTAATGTTATCTAGATGCTTATTAACCTTAAGCGTACTCTTGAGAAAAGCATACATGAAAAACACAGCGATCAGAAAGCAATAAGGGACTCGATTGCACAACATACAAAGTTAGGGACCAAAATGTAAATTCTTGAAATAGGAAGGACTTAACTGATTTTTAAATAACCAATATCAAATTAATCATATTACATGCTTCCCTGCCAAATTTCACCTCAAACGAACATCTCAAACTCAAGCAATTGCAAATACAAAATTAAAGACTAAAACGTAAAGCTGGCAAACCTTAAACCATTCAAATCAGTGCCCAACGGTCTAGTGTTTCGAAACGGGGGTTGACCGTTCCGAAACGCGGGTTCGTTTCGAGACCTGTACCGAAACAGGGCTTGGTAGTGGCAAAAGCGTTTCGGAACGACTTCTACCCGTTTCGATACACGAAGGCCATTACAGGCCCCCGTTTCGAAACGTTAGTGCCCGTTCCGATACGGACTGCCCAGAAAATGCAGATTTTGCTGGTTTAACATTCAATTAATCACTCAAACACATCCCAATGACTTCCTAATCATGCCAACAAGTCATCATACATATTAGGTACATGTTTGCATCATCAAAACACGATCATGGCATCAATTAGGAAAATTCACAAGACTCTAGGCATGCATCCTAATGTCCATAGCAAACAGCCATCAAAACATCAAAGCAAGCACCAAAATGGCCATTTACATATCCAAAACGTTTAAGGCATGCCACAACTAGGGAGTCCAAAACATCTCCCAAAAACACCTCCTAGGTTCCCATTGCCAAATATCAAAATCTAATAATGTTGTGAAATAGTCACCATACATGAGCTTAGCTTTCCCTTGGATTCTTAGCCTCCTTGCTGCCCAAAAACACCTCAATTATCTGCATTATTGGTTCAAGAGAGAGCGTAAGCACAAATGCTTAGTGAGGCATGCTCTAATGAAACAACACAATAATGCACTTTATAAAAACACTTTCCATAAAGCCTTTTAACACACATCAACATCATTCATGCAACATTGCATTCACAACAAGTATCTCATGCTTCAATATCATCAACATGTCATATTGTCTTTCAAGTGATAATCCATAACCTTTTACAACACAAAACACAATCAGATGCGCGGATTACAAGCGTTGTCTCATACGCTTCATACACACTACCAAACACACAAGGTGGAGTTTACCGGTACAATCACAACCCCTCAACACTCGTGATGGAGTTTAACGGTACAATCACAACCCCTCCACATCACTCATCGGTAGTTGTATAATATCACTAACGAGAACACGGGACACACAACACAAGATCCACACATGGCCTTTTAACCACCATTGTGATCTTAAACATCTCGTTAGTGTACTTGGATGGAGTTTACGGTACAAATACAACCCCTCAACATCCAAGGCGACTTTATTCACGGTGCACCCAATCCTATAGACGGCTAACTAATCCGATTCAAGTACTTTAAAACCAACACATCACTTGCCAATATACATCAATTATCATCAACAATCCACTACTTTTAAGCATCTAAATCAAAGCCATTTACAACATACAACATTATGCATCAATCCACATTTTTATCAAATCAAACCAAGGATCTTTTACCTTGAGCATCCTTCAACAAATGGCTTACATAACCAGCATTAACCATGCTAAACATTCTTTCAAAAACAGAATTTAAACATGCAATTATCAACAAATGCATCGAACCAATCCATGGCTCATCCAAGAGAGTTTTTTCGAAAACTTACTCTTGAGCTTAGTTAAGTTGATTAGACTTAAACTAAGCTCCCAAACCTTCAAACATTCGATACAAAGCTGGAAATCCAACTCCACTTACCAATTCCGTTTCGCAAGCTTGCTAAAACGCCGATCAAGCCTCCTGTTTAAAACACATCAAAGCAGAGGATTAATGCATCACCATGCATTAAAATCTCCAACCGTTACACCTAAACTCGTTGCTCTCACCAAATCTAACATTTCGGCTACCAAACACAACCGAAATCACTTCCAAACTCTTCCTCAACATTACCCAACCAAGATCCATCACTTCTAAACACTCTTAGACGTCGATTAACATCCAAAGAAGTACCTAAACTCGTCCTTATACTTCCAGCTATAACAGAACACCAAGATCACCCCAAAACCACCATTTTCACAAGCAAAAACTTAGGAAAATCAACCTATCCGAGATTGCATTGATTAAACCTTAATTACACATCATTAAACATCCAAAATACATTAAAAAGCCATCTCAAAACAGAGACTAAACAATCACCACGATTTCTTTAAGATTTAATCCAAATCTTGAGTTTTAAGCCAAAATCAAGATCACAACATTAAAACCTTTAATAAAACTTAATTTAAGGATTGAGAACTTGGGAATTTCAGTAAAGAACTGAGTATTTAGAGGAGAAGAACATCCTTACCTCTAAATGTAGATTTCTCCTTGATTACAGCCAAAATCCTTGAAAATTCAATAAGCAAATGAAGAGGATTTGATGTAGAAAGGACTAGGAATCAATTGTTGATTGAAACCTCATCATTTAGTGTGAAAATCAAAAGATATGTTGCTGTAGAAATGTGTTTGGCTGAGAGAATTTTGAGAGAAAATGAGATGAGAAAGTTTTTAAGAAAGTTAGTTATGAAATCTCAAAATTGGTTTTTCCCATCTTCCTTTAATTAATTAAACATTAAATGAATCATTAAAATCTAAGAAAAATCTGGAGAAATCAATCTTGGGTAAATTAGCTCCTTAAAGATTCAAAGTTTCAATCCTTACAAAACAGTCACCACTGAACTTTTCAAAAATTACATTTTAGTCACTAATTCGAAATGTCACACTTCCAAACCTTATTTTGTAAAATTGATTTCACCACTCTCTTATATATATTAAAATAGGATATTTAGATATTTTTTCATATTTTTAATGCAACCCAAACTAGGCTTTCCCTAAAATCACCTTTTATATTCGAACCGAAAATCAGATCGGTCCGGTTCAGACTCTAAACTTCCAAGCCCAAAATTGTGGTGTTACAGGGATGTTACGTATCATAGGAGCTTGTGTTAGACTCCTATGTGTTGGCTTTATGTAGTTAATGCTTTTGAGTTGAGGATTTGTAAACCATGTTTTATGAATGCTTATGTGTTGTTTGGAAGGCATATAAACGTTGTTATGCAATGCTTATGTGGATGTATGTCTCCTTTGAATGAAATGGCATTGTCATATATATTTTTGTGCTTGATCATGTATGTGGTTGGATGAAATGCCTTTAGATTATGTGTATGTTTGTTGTTTCATGATTCTTGTTGTTTTTGGGTATGTTTGGGAACACTTGGAGATGCAGAAATATGTTTTCAGGGTTACACGGAGTGCAGGCATTTCGAAACGCTTGTGGTTGTTTCAGAACGGGTGTAGCTCTAGAGATACTCGTATTGGAACGGGGGTGGTGCCGTTTCGATATTTGACATTATGAGTGCACGTTTCGGTACGCGTTTCGATACGGTTTGCCTTTGTGAGTGATGGTTTCGAAACTTGTTCCAGAACGTTTCAACACTAGAGACCCCCGTACCGGAACGGAGTGGACCGTATCGGTATGGCTTGGTATGTCTTTTAAACTGGAGCGTGCGTATCGAAACAGGCAAGCCTCTTTCGAAACGCATGCCTGTAATTGGGCTTTTTAGAATCTTCAAAGGTTCTTGGATGTTGTGTTTTAGTCTGTTTGTTTGTATGCATCTTTTATGAAAGATTTTGATTTTGTAAGCAATAATTTGGACTAATATGACACGTGGTAAATTTAAATTACCTCACGTTTTGCTTGCATCATCTTGTTGTCGTTTTCTGCTGTCGTTTTCACGCATAGGACTAAATGATACATTTAGATAAGATAATAAAAGAAAATTTTCTAGGCTTGCTAACCGTAGTGGAGCCTTAATGGGTTACACTTCAGTTTTCCCCGTGTAACCTGCTAGAACCGATCTGTCGCCTAGACCGGGACGAGGGGGTTACATTTGTTGGTATCAGAGCCTGAGGTTTCTGCGACCTCAAGAAGGTAAGTAAGGTAAGTTTGAAGTGTTATGTTGAATGTCTGGGTGTATGTTGTACGATTAGTGTTTTGCTATGTTTGCTTGCTTGCACTGTGTTTGAAAGCATGTGATAGCATGGTTGTTGTGTTGAGGCGTAGTGTCGAGTTCCTATTGCTACTATTGCTTATTTGAAAAGATTTTGTAACGGAATAATTGAGCACGTTGGACCCTTGCCTTTGCTAACTTAATCCTTGTGTGTTTGTTTGTTTGTTTGTTTGTTTGTTTGCAGTTGTTATCTTGCTAGCCATAAGATGAGACCTAGAGGCAGGCCTAGGATGGTTCATCCGGAACCATGGGCAGCAGCTTCGGAAGTTGAGCCGATTGTAGAGGCGGAGGCTCCTCAACCTCCTACTTCTCCTACTCTTTAAGAGGGAGGTGAGGCGAGATCTGAGGGTGTAGGACCTCAAGTTGGCCAAGGTCCAGTCGGTATAGATTTGGCTTCGTTAGTTTAGGCGATAGCTGGGGCTTTCCAAGAAGTTGTGGCCAGGGGACATGCAGTGGCACAACCTCATTGTGAGGGCACCGGTTTGCCACTTGAGAGGCTTCGCAGTTAGGGCGGAGAAGAGTTCTGAGGGTTGGCACCCGAGAGGTGAGAGGCTTGGTTTGACAAGACCGTTCGTATTTTGTCTCAGATGGGTTGTACTGGAGCATGCAAACTTGGGTGTGTTGTTTCTCTGCTTCAAGGTGATGCTTACACTTGGTGGGTCACCATTACTACGGGCATGCCAGATGCCGAGATCACTTGAGAGTTCTTTGAGTCGGCTTTCCGCAAGAAGTATTTGGGTCCCCGCTATCTTGATGAGAAGAAGAAAGAGTTCATAGTTTTGCTTCAGGGTAACATGTCAGTGACCGAGTATGAGATACGGTTTGTCAGATTGAGTCAGTATGCATCCGAGCTAGTTCCTACTAAGAGGGAACGATGCTACCGTTTCCGTTACGGGTTGAGTGAGGAGGTAAAGAGGTACACTTTGGCTACGAACTACACCGACTTTCATGTCTTGGTCGCTAGGGCCAAGGACATAGAGCACAGTTTGGGTCTGACCAAACGTTCAGATGGTTCTAGTTCCAGGAAGAGGTTGGACGGCTTTGATAGAGGTGATGCCAAGAGGCATAGGGACAATAGGCATCATTTTGATCATAGTCGTGGTGGTGGTAACCATGGTAGAGGCCATCAGGGCCAGAGAGCTGGTGGGTGTTTTCCTGAGTGTACTAGATGCGGGAGGCATCACATTAGAGAGTGTTGGGGAAACTTTCATTCGTGTTAGAATTGTGGAGCTAGAGATCACCTTAGGCGTGATTGTCCACATTAGGCTGAGTATGCACCATTTTATGTTCATGCTCCTGCTAGAGCTATTGATTATCCGAGAGGCTGTGGGCGAGGTCGAGGTAACTTTTAGCCTAAGAATGATGGCCAGAGGAATGTAGCACATGTGGTTAAGGTTTAGCCAGAGGGCGGAGCTAAGGCTAGAGTTTATGCTCAGCGAGAGGGACAGAACGACACAGATGTGATTACAAGTAATTTCTCGATACAGTCTCTGAGTTTGCTTTCCTTGATTGACTCCGGGTCTACGCATTCATACATTTTGAGTGAGCATGCAAAGATGTTGAATTTACCTTGTGAGGTACTAGAGGTAGGTGTTAATGTTACTAGTTCCTTCGGGGATACAGTAGTGGTTAGGAAGATGTACAAAAGGTGTATGTTAATTGTTCAGGGGCATATATTTCCAGTGGATATGATGGAGTTACCGTTCTATGGATTCGATGTGATTTTGGGTATGGACTGTCCTACAGAACATAGAGGTAGGATAGATTTTGAAACTAAGAGAGTTTACTTGAAGCTTGCGGATGACTATGAGATTGTGGTAGTAGGTGAGAATGTAAAATTCTTGTCGAATGTTGTTTCGGGCCTAGAGGTTTAGAGATTAGTTGAGTTGGGTTGTGAGGCGTACTTGGCCTACGTAATGAATCCGAACATGAATGAAGTTAGACCGCAAGATATCAGAACAATGTTTGATTTTCCGAGTGTGTTTCCGGAAGAGTTGCACGATTTACCGCCTGATAGAGAGGTAGAGTTTGCTATACAGACATATTCAGATTCTGCTCATGTTTCGATTGCTCCGTACCGTATGGCACCGAAAGAACTGAAAAAGTTGAATACTTAGTTACAAGAGTTGTCAGATAGAGGTTTTATCCATCCAAGTTCTTCGCCTTGGCTTGCTCCGGTATTGTTTGTGAAGAAGAAAGACGCTAGTATGAGAATGTGCATTGATTATAGACAATTGAATCAGTTGACAGTGAAGAACAAGTATCCCTTGCCGTGTATTGATGATTTGTTTGATCAGTTGAGAGGGGCATCAGTCTTTTTGAAGATTGACTTGAGATTCGGGTATTACCAGTTGAAGGTAAAAGAGGTTGATGTACCAAAGACATCTTTTAGGACTAGATATTGTCACTATGAGTTATTAGTTATGTCGTTTGGGTTGACAAATGCACCAGCTACTTTCATGGATATGATGAATAGAATTTTCCACCAGTACTTAGATCAATTTGTAGTTGTCTTCATAAATGATATTTTGGTGTATTCGCATACCGAGGAAGATCATGACCGGCATTTTAGGTTAGTTTTGCAGACTTTGCTAGACAACCAGTTGTACGCTAAGTTGAGTAAGTGTGAGTTCTAGATTAAAGAAGTAGTCTTCCTAGGACATGTAGTGTCAGCCGAGGGGATTAGAGTTGATCCGAAGAAGATAGAAGCAATTGTTGAGTGGAAGCAACCAAAGTTTGTGACAGATATTCGTAGTTTCCTAGGCTTAGTAGGTTATTATAGGAGGTTTGTGGATGGATTTTTAAAGATAGTTGCTCATTTGACAAAGTTGCTTCAAAAGAATGTTTAGTTTGAGTGGCCAGATACGAGATAGCAAGTCTTCGAGAAATTGAAAGAAGCTTTGATCAATGCACCGATTTTGATTCAGCCAGAGCCGGGGAAGGATTATATGATCTATAGTGATGCTTCTTATGTAGGTTTAGATTCTGTGCTCATGCAAGATGAAAGAGTTGTAGCTTATGCCTCGAGACAGTTGAAGACTCACGAGCGTAATTATCCGACACACGACATAGAGCTAGCTGTTGTTGTGTTTGCCTTGAAGATCTTGAGACATTATTTTTATGGTGAGAAATGCACAGTGTATACGGATCACAAGAGTCTGAAGTATATCATGACACGACGAGATTTGAACCTTAGACATCGTAGGTGGCTAGAGTTGCTTAAGGACTATGATCTCACGATTAAGTACCATCTAGGCAAAGCCAATGTAGTGGCAGATACTTTGAGTAGGAAGGCAGTCGTTGAGTTGAGAGCCTTGTTTGCTAGTTTGAGCTTGTCCGGTGATGGTGGTTTAGTGGCCGAGCTTCAGGTTAGACCTACCTTAGGCCAGTTGATTAGAGAGAAACATTTGTTCGATAAATCTTTGGCACCTCACGTGCAAGATATAACCGAGGGTAGAGCATCGGACTACAGTTTTAGTGTTGACGGGGTCTTGTGTTTCAGAGATAGAATAGTTGTGCCGGATGACAGTGATTTGAGACGTACTGTCTTGACTGAAGCACACTGTAGCCCGTTTGCTATGCATTCAGGTAGTACGAAGATGTATCATGATTTGAAGAATGAATAGTATTGGGTTGGTTTGAAGAGAGACGTAGCCGACTTTGTGAGTAAGTGTATGGTGTGTCAGAGAGTGAAGGCAGAACATCAGGTTTCATCATTTTTGTTGCAACCGTTGAGAATTCGAGAATGGAAGTGGGAAAATATCACCATGGATTTTTTTTCGGGTTTGCCTTTGACTCCTTCGAAGAAAAACTCAGTTTGGGTTATAGTTGACTGCTTCACGAAGTGTGCTCACTTTTTAGTTGTTAATACGACTTACTCCTTAGATAAGTTGGCCGACTTGTACATTAGTGAGATTGTGAGACTGCATGGTGTGCCGAAGTTGATTGTGTCTAACAGAGATCTGAGAATTACAGCCAGATTTTAGGAGTTTTTGCATACTGCTTTGGGTACCCGGTTGAATTTCAGCACGTCGTATCATTCTCAGTCAGATGGTCAGTCAGAGAGGGTTATACAGATTTTGGAGGACAGGTTGCGTTGTTGCATTATTGATTTTCAGGGTACTTGGAAGAAACATTTGTTGTTCGTAGAGTTCGCATATAATAACAGTTTTCAGTCGAGCATTCAGATGGCTCCGTATGAGGCACTGCATGGTAGAAAATGTAGAAATCCAATTTGTTGGGCCGAAGCAGGTCAAAAGTTGTTACCAATGCCGAATTTTCTTAAGGGGGCTACCGATAAGGTGAAGTTGATTTATGATCGTTTGAAGGTAGATTCGGATAGACAGAAATCCTACGTTGATTTGAAGATGAAAGAAGTTGATTATGTCATGGGAGATAAAGTGTTCTTAAAAGTCTCTCCATGGAAGAAGGTTATAAGATTTGGAAGAAAAGGGAAATTGAGTCTGAAGTACATTGAATCGTATTTAATTGTGAAGCGAGTCGGTCCGGTTGCTTCATCCAAGTTAGAGAAGATTCACAATATGTTCCATGTTTCGATGCTTCGTAAGTATAGATCAGATACATCGCATGTTATGCATGTAGAAGCGGTTGAGTTGAATCCAGACTTGACGTATGATGAGGAACCAGTTGAGATCTTAGCCTCAGACAGCAAGGTGTTGCGCGGTAGATCGATTGAGTTGGTCAAAGTGAGGTGGCAACGTCGAGGTGTGGATGAGGCCACTTGGGAGAGAAATGAGGATATGGAGAGGCAGTTATTGCATCTCTTTCAATAAGGTAATTTCGAGGACGAAATTCCTTAAGTATGGGGAGAGTTGTAACACCCGAGTTTAGGGGTCAGATGTTAAGTGTGTAAATCGGGTTCGAGTCGTTGAGCTCGTTTTAAATTAAAATGGGCTTTTGTTTTAATTAAAAAGGGCTTGAATTTCATTAAGGGCAAAATAGTAATTTTCAAATAAAGGGAATAAGATGAGTAAAAAGAGAATTTTGAAAGTCCTCTTCATCTTCTTCCTTAAACCCTCTTCACGACAAAACCTCCCTCTTACCCCCAAATCCTTGTTCCATCAATTTCCTTCACCATTTCAAGTGCTTTCATCAAGATAAGAACGTTTTTGACTTCTCCTCATCGTTCTTAAATTTTCTATGGTTTTAGTTTCTCATAAACACCATTTTCGAAGCTTTTCAAGTTTTCAAATTTTAAGAAAAAGGTTGAAGCTTTAATGGGTCTTTGTTTGTTTTTCGAATTGTAAAGTTAAATTATGTTAAACTCTTGCCCTTAGGTGTATCATATCTCAAACTGGTGATGTTTTGATGAAAATCCTGAAATGGGTTTTGTGGGTATTTTAAAGGGTTAAAAACTTGGGTTTTTAAGGTAGTTTGGTGTAGGAGAGTTGGGTTGATGTTATAGTAATGCTTGAGGGTTGTTTTGAAGGTGTTTAATGATGATTTGAGTGTTGAGATTGATAGATTTCTTTTGGGTTGTGGGGAGTCCGAAAATAAGGATTTTTGGGTTAGTTCATGGCTTGGAAATGTAGAGAAATAGTCTTGTGTTTGTGACCTGATTGTGACTGTGGTTTTTTGGATGGTTGGTTGAGTAATATGTTGTTTTTTATTGATTAGAATCAAGGGAAATCATTAGAGAAGCTTCGGGCTCGATTCCGGGAAATTTGGAGGCTTGATCGGCTTTCTCGGTTTACTTAAGGGTGTTCGGTGAGTGGATTATTCAAAATGGTTTTAAATTGGTTCAAGTGTGTGGTTGAAGTGTTAGATTGTGCTTGGTAGGCCAATCTAGTGTGGAGATTAAGTTTGTAGCTTAATCTCTTGGTTGACTTTATGAGTTCTTACTTAATGTGCATAATTGTGGTCTTGTGTAGTATGTGTTCGTTTATGCATGTTGATAAATATTTATATTGATGATGTATATGTTGATGATATATTTTGTGCATGATTGTGAAATTATGGTGAGGTTTGTTAGTATGTTTGCACTAGTTATAATTACTTGGTATAAATGATCGATCATTAGGATGAGTGTGCACACGGTAAGAGTCAAATTCGCGCGTGGCCTTTGTGATGTGTAATCATCAAGGAGGAGTACGGTGAGGTAACATTCCATCGGAAAATGTTAGTATGTGATGATGAGTGTAATCCCATACATGAATGAAAACGGTGATGTGTGTAATTGTTAACTGCATAAATATCCTTGTTTTCATACCTTTTTGCTATAGCTTTTGCATGTTCTTGAGTTCATAAAATAGCATTTACACTGCATTTAGGTTGCATTTTCTTCTTCTGGGTGCATCTTTATCTTTGATGGTTATTGGTCTATATTGAGGGGTACTACTCGGAAGGTTGGTTTTTGGTTTGTGATGTGCGGGAAAGGAGTCAAGAGAGAAAGCCGGTGCCAGGAATTGCTAAGCATGATGGAAGTGGATATTGGCCAGCACGTGAGATACATGTGAGCTGCAGAAACCTGTGAACATGCAGAAAAGGACGATCTGACATGTGCAGCAAACTGTCCTCCTTGCCCTCGTGACAGACCTTGTCGGTGGATATTCCTTGGGATTATCAAGGCATCTTTAGGGCAGCAAACCCTAGAAGCCTCCACTATATAAAGGGGAGAGAAGCTTGGAGCAAAGTGTGGTATTTGTGGACATCCTGGACAAACTACATATCGATGTCCCATTTCTGGAGGCCATTGATCATATGCCAACATATGCCAAGTTCCTCAAGGATAGAGTCACGAAAAAAAGGAAGGTCGAGAAGCAAGAGACTGTCGCTATAGTAGAAGAATGTTATTCTATGTGGAGCAAGCTGCCACCTAAGAAGGAAGGACCCATGTAGTTTTGCTATCCCATGTTCTATTGGCGACAAGTTTGTTGGAAGAACACTTTGTGATTTGGGATCAAGTGTTAACTCAATGCCCAAGTCAATTATTTTGAAACTGGGAATTCGAGAGGCACAACCCATCAAGGTTGTACTACAGCTAACAGATCATTCTCATGTTCGTCCAGAAGGGAGAGTTGAAGATGTTGTGGTAAAAGTGGACAAATTTATCTTTCCAGCCAACTTCTTAATCCTCGACTGTGAAGTTGATAGCAACACACCCATTATCTTGGGAAGGCCATTTTTAGACATCGCGCGAGCTTTGATCAATTGTGAGAAGGGTGAATTCACGATGCGAGTGGTTGATCAGACGGTCACGATCAATATTCATGACACCCTCAAGTATGCAGACAACCCATGAGTATACCAATATGTAGATGCTACAACACAGAATATGATTGATGAGTTTTGTTCTAGCAATGAGATACAGATGGAAGAGTTTGAAGCACTCTGCGAAGATGATGATTCAAACCAACAAGAGCTCTCAAGGAAACTGGAGCAGTCTAGTCGACTCGAGGCTAGACCAGGTACGCACTTTGAACCGCTTGATTTTTCAGAATTTATACCTCTTAAACCTTCCCTTAAGCATGCACCTTCTTTAGAACTGAAACCTTTGCCATCACATCTTAAATATGTTTACTTAGGGAGCAATGAAACTTTGCATGTGATAATTTCATCTAGTCTAGCACCTAAGCAAGAAACTAGTTTAGTAAATATGTTGTTACAGCATAAAAAAGCAATAGGGTGGACTATGGCTGATTTGAAGGGTATAAGCCCTGCTATATGTATGCACAAAATTTGCTTGATGATTGTTACATCAATTCAGTTGAGCTCCAAAGGAGACTAAACCCTATTATGAAGAAAGTAGTGATGAAAGAGATAATCAAGTGGCTGGATGCTGGAGTAATCTACCCGATATTCGATAGCTCATGGGTCAGCCCGGTGTAATGTGTATCGAAGAAGGGAGGTGTGACCGTGGTAAGCAACGAGGGGAATGAGCTATTGCCTACTAGAACTATCACGGGGTGGAGGATTTGCATGGACTATAGGAAGCTTAACAAGGCAACCAAGAAGGACCATTTTCCCCTCTCATTCATTGATCAGATGTTGGATCGACTAGTGGACAAGGCATTCTATTGCTTCCTCGATGGGTATTCTGGGTACAATCAGATTGCTATAGCACCCGAAGACCAAGAGAAGACGACTTTTACATGTCCTTATGGAACTTATGCTTTCTGGAGAATGCCCTTTGGTCTCTGCAATTCTCCAGCAACATTTCAAAGTTGTATGCTGGCTATATTTCAAACATGGTCGAGGATTTTTTAGAAATTTTCATGGATGACTTTTCGGTCTCCGGAGATAACTTTGACACATGCTTGGGCAATCTCGCCAAGTTCCTAAAAACGTGTGAGGAAGCTGACTTGGTGCTCAATTGGGAAAAATGCCATTTCATGGTAAGAGAAGGAACGATTTTAGGCCAAGATTTCGAAGCAAGGGATAGAAGTTGACAAAGCAAAGGTCGAGGTCATTGAAAAACTACCCCCCACTACTGTCAAGGGAGTAAGAAGCTTCCTAAGGCATGCTAGCTTCTATCGGAGATTCATCAAAGTTTTTTCAAAGATCTCAAAGCCGCTATGCAGTTTGCTACAGCAAAATCAACCATTTGTGTTTGACAAAGATTGTCATAGCCTATTTCAAGAACTGAAGGAGAAGCTTATCTCAGCACCACTTGTCATTCCACTTAATTGGAACGAGTCATTTGAGCTGATGTGTGATGCAAGTGACTACGTCGTCGGTGCAGCACTTGGACAACGTCGAGGTAAACTCTTTCATGATATTTATTATGCTAGTCGCAATTTGAATGATGCACAAATCAATTACACCACTACTGAGAAAGAACAACTTGTTGTAGTATTTGCCTTCGATAAGTTCAGGTCATACTTGATAGGCACTAAGGTCATAGTTCATACCGATCATTCAGCCATTAAGTACTTAGTGACTAAAAAGGATGCTAAACCTAGACTTATTAGGTGGATACTCTTGCTTCAGGAATTTGATTAAGAAGTTAGAGATAGGAAAGGATGTGAGAACCAGGTAGCTGGCCATTTATCTAGGCTAGAAAATGCTATCACACAAGGTAGTGAAACTGAAATTAAGGAGGAATTCCCTGATGAGAAATTGTTAGCCGCTACAGCAATTCTAAGGTATGTTGATATTGTTAATTATCTTGTTAGTTGTATTTTGCCTCCTGATTTATCTAGCCAGGGACTCAAGAAATTCAGACATGATGCAAGATTCTACTATTGGGATGAACCCTACTTGTTCAAGAAATGTCCTGATCAGATTATAAGGAGATGTGTTCCAGAGGAAGAATACCATAGCATTTTGTACCATTGTCATTCATCACCATGTGTAGGGCATTTTGGTGGTGCTAGAACTGCTGCAAAAGTTCTTCAAGCATGATTCTATTGGCCTACACTTTTTAAAGACGCACACGAGTTCTACAAGACTTGTGATAGATGCCAAAGAACGGGGAACATCTCCAGGCGAAATGAAATGCCGTTGCAAAATATTCTGGAGCTTGAAATCTTTGATGTGTGGGGAATTGACTTCATGGGTTCGTTTCCTGCATCATATGGAGATCTATATATTTTTCTAGCAATCGACTACGTGTCAAAATGGGTGGAAGTTGTTGCGACCCCCAAGGAACGACTCTAAGACAGTCATGAAGTTTCTTTACAAGATTATCTTCACAAGATTCAGAGCACCCCGAGCCATCATCAGTGATGAAGGAACTCACTTTGACAACAAGCTTATTGCTAATACATTACATCGTTATGGAGTCAAGCACAAGATTGCTACAGCATATCATCCGCAGACAAACGGACAAGTTTAAGTTTCCAACCGAGAAATCAAGCAAATCTTGGAGAAGGCGGTTAATCCTAAGAGAAAAGACTGGTCCCCCAAGTTGGATGAAGAACTTTGGGCATATAGGACAGCCTTCAAGACACCTTTAGGCATGTCACCCTTCAAGCTTGTATTTGGCAAGGAGTGCCATTTACCCGTGGAGCTTGAGCACAAAGCTTTTTGGGCAATCAAGAAACTCAACATGGATGCCCAACTTGCTGGTGAAAGGAGATTTCTAGAGCTTAACGAGCTGGAGGAATTCAGAGCCCAAGCATATGAGAATGCTCGCGTCTACAAGGAGAAAACCAAGAAGTGGCATGACAAACACATTTTGCCAAGGCATTTCTCAGAAGGAGAACAAGTGCTTCTCTACAATTCCATGCTAAAGCTTTTTCCTGGAAAGCTGAAATCGAGGTGGTCAGGGCCATTCATCATACACAAGGTGTACTCTCATGGCACAGTGGATATCAAGAATTTGGACGATGATGAAGTCTTCAAAGTCAATTGCCAACTCCTGAAGGTGTATAGTGGATCCCCTATCCTTAGAGAAAAGTCATACCTGGATCTTCACGATCCTTGAAAGTTTGCATCTCCAACCTTATCTTTTATGCTATAGCATGTCCATAAATAATGCTTTTCTTTTTAGTCTAGTTTTATGTTATCTTTTCTTTTAATTTTCATATCTTTTCACGTGACCCTCATACAAGGCTTTCTCTTTCCTAGTACAATGTCAGGTGCAGAGGCAGGAGAGCATGTTGTCTACAGGGTTGGCAGCAAAAGGGAGAAGGACATGGATTTTGTTTTTATCCATTTTCGGAGGGACGAAAGAAAAGGGGAAAGAAAAAGATAAGGAGGTTTTATCTAAAAAAGTGGAGGAGTTGAATTAAAAAGAGAGAGAGAGAGAGAAACAAAAAGCATGGGAGAGAATATTCATCTATTTAATGAAGAGAAACCCTAGCCACATAAACCCATATTCTCTCTCGAGTCGTCTGCAATTGCATTAACTCTAGAAAAATTTCTCTCTCCCTTAAAGCCGACACACGTCCCCATCACCTCCCCTCTCCCATTAGTTCATCAGTTTTTCCCCACCTTTTTCAACTCCCAATATTTTCTTCATCATTCGTCCCCTCACCTTCTTATCTTCCTCAAACACTCAAAAACTTTCCCTCCATATTTTCGATTTTCTTCCAAACACATAGCACCCTTCACCATTTTCCTTCCTTCACATATTCACTCCTCCCAACTTTTCCGAAAAAATTCCATGGCTCGTTGCAAAAACGCCCCTGAGACTTCTGACCGTCCCAGACAACAACCAGTCCTAGAAATTCCCAAATTTCTAGACGAGGCAGCAAAGGAGAGATGGGCAAAGCTCAAGGACAGAAACGTTCTTCCAGAACTAGGGTTTAAATACCCTCAAGAGGAAGAAGATTAGTTCGACCAGTTTATAATGGACGTCATTGGCACCTATGTGTGGAAAAACTTCGTTGCTCATCCTGAGGAGATTTTCGCATCACTTGTAAAGGAGTTCTATGCCCACCTAACAAGTCCAACCCAGTCCACAGTTCATGTCCGAGGAGAGCAAATAAAGTTTACTACTGCGGCAATCAACAAGTTCTATGTGCTAAAGCATATTGTGGACCGTCACACTTCTTTTGTGATGACAATGGACGCGCAGATGCAACATGAGGTGCTAGAGGACATTTTTTTCAAGGAACGGTGCTAGATAATAATAAGTCAGTTGAGAGAGGATGCCTCAAACCTGAGGCAAAGGTATGGAATCACTTTGTGAGGCATAAGCTTATGCCCACACTACACACTGCCACCGTCCATATCTCTCGACTTTTTCTCATTCATTCAATAATACATGGTAGACAAATTGACATAGGGAAGATAATAGTGGATGAGGTATATGCTTGTTTGAAATGGCCCCGAAGTCCCCTTGTTTTTCCTAATCTGATCACTACCTTGTGCAAAAGAAAAGACGTCTTCATAGACGATGTAGTAGATACATCTCTTTTAGGAAAGACAGGTTTGACTCTAGCCCTTGTTACGGAACTCTGGGGATTTAACGAAGACATGTCTCAGCAAGCATGGAGGGAGGAGCTAAAAGTTTTGATGCAGCAAGAGTGACAGCATTTGTGGCAACAACAAAAGAAATGAGCTCTAAGCTCAAACTGATGAAGGCACACCAGCGGGCGTTGTTCAAATATGCCCAACACCGCGATAGTGCCATAGCATCCTGCTTGAATAAACTCATGTCGGACCAGAACGTCTCTTTTCCAGTATTTCCTATGGAGTTACTACAAGCCCCCACCACTGCTACAACAAGCACAATGTCTCCCAGTGAACCTAGCTCCGTCCCACCGGCTGCCAAGAGAAAGACTCCAAGAAAGAAAGCACCAGCAACTCCAACTGCCCAGTCAGAACAAGAAACTCCCTCTGCTCAGCCTACTATCGAAGAAACTGACCCAGCAGCCTCTCCAGCTAAGAAAAGGAAACGCACCAGAAAGGCAACCAATCCTAAAACTTCAAGACCAGAAAACCCACTTCCAGAGCCTGAGCACGTACCAAATGATCCTGAGGAAACCCCTAAGAAGGGAACTACTACATCACCAGCAACTGAGCCGACACCAGCGCAATCTGAGGATGCTATATCATCCAGACTGAAAACTCGCATCAAACACACTATTGGACGTGCCAGGCCCTCGTCTAGTGCTCAGTCAGTCTAATCAAAGAGTGTGGACGATGTGGCAGACCCACTCCACTACTCCTCTGAGACATCAATGGACAACACCAGCAGCACCACATAGCCTCCGCACCCAGGAGGTAACTAACTTTTTTTTCTTTTCAATTTTTCATTTTCAAGGCATATAGTGTAGATTAGTTTATGCATTGAGGATACTGTATTTCTCAAGTTTAGGGGTGTTAGTGTTCATAGTTAATATTTTGCTTTAGCATATGCATTATAGGATAGAATAAAAATTTTACTATGGAATTATGTTTAATCTATAGACAGCCTATGAACATATATATGATGTCTGACGACGAAATCTTAAAGGCCTGGACTAAGTTAGAAAAACACAACTAGTTGAGATCTGTATAACTAACTTTAGGAAGAACCCTAGTAAACTCTGATATGTAGACTCTAGAGAGCTTAAAAGAAAAACTAGACGACCCTATGCTAAAACAAACGAATAAATGCTACGGCATATCTCTAGAAGGACACTTCGCTTTGCTATAGCAATATCAAAAAAAGAAGAAGAAGAAGAAGAAGAAATAAAGCTTTGCTATAGCATATGAGTGAGTAAAAGTTGTGACGGGATGACTCTGCCTACTAGCTCGGGGTGAGAGGTTTGCTCCCTGCTCATCTGGAGTTAAGGAAGGTAGGTGTGATGAGCTGACACCCTTCGTAGCAGAAAACTTATATCTTTGGGAGTCTAAAAATTGGAAAAGAACTAGTGAACATAGTTAGGGTATAACTAGGGATCATCTTTGAAAATTTGTCTCATCAGCTTAAGTAAAGGAGGAGGAAGCCACGCACACACACACACAACTTAGTCCTAAGGAATGTTCTTAAGGATCTCACGTCTGGTTGTATATATTAATGTATTTGCCTAAAGTATTTCTGAGGACTGAAATATTGCCATAACAATCCTCTAGGTTAAATCTTTGCCATATTTGTTCTTTTGTTATGTTCTATTCATTTCTTGAGGACAAGCAATAGCTTAAGTTTGGGGTGTGATAACTACATAAATATCCTTGTTTTCATACCCTTTTGCTATAGCATTTGCATGTTCTTGAGTTCATACCATAGCATTTAGACTACATTTAGGTTGCATTTTCTTCTTTTGGGTGCATCTTTATCTTTGCTGGTTATTGGTCCATATTGAGGGGTACTGCACGGAAGGTTGGTTTTTGGGTTTGTGATGCGCAAGAAAGGAGTCAAGAGAGAAAACCGGTGCCGGGAATTGCTATAGCATGATGGAAGTGGATATTGGCCAACACGTGAGATACACGTGAGCTGCAGAAACATGTGAACATGTAGAAAAGGATGATCTGACATGTGCAGCAGTTGGTGCCCACCTACAGACTATCTGCTTTGTCCCCTCGTGGCAGACCTTGTCGGTGGATATTCCTTGGGATTATCAAGGCATCTTTAGGGCACCAAACCCTAGAAGCCTCCACTATATAAAGGGGAGAGAAGCTTGGAGCAAAGTGTGGTATTTTGTGTTGCAAAAAGAGAGGCGAAAGAGAGAGAAAAGGATAGGGAAGTTTCCACCTTCATCTTCTCCAGCTTGGTGTCATCCATCTTGAAGCTCCAAGGAGTAGCCTCACCGGCCTCGAGAGAGGCGGTGGGCCTAAGACAGTCGTGCAGTCCATGGCGGAGAGGGAGTTCACCTTTCTTTCTGTCGCTATAGCAATTTCTTGTCATATCTTTATATTTGGTGATGTTATCGCAATTATATGTTGGATGATATTGCCCAGCCACGAACTGTTTTAGGTGGCTTGGGTTTAATGGATGATTTTATTTTGAGTACTTTTTAATGCATGCTATGTCTTTTTCAATGTTTATCATGATTCTATGCTTTGCTTATGCATTTCTTAATTCCTTAAAGTTGTAAGAGCTTAAAGTTGTAAGTGCTTTGAGAGATAGGCCCAACCTTAAGCGCCTTCGAGAGTTGGTCGTTCTTTAAGTGTATGTTGGGGTTAGTAATCGAGAGAGCTAGCCTTAGAACCCTCATAAGCAATGGAATGACTGTTGAGAGGCAGACTCTAACCTACCTTAGAGATAAGTGATAGGTTTCAAGGGCTAAAAAGGATAGTACGTGAAGGGTAGGGGAGTGTTATAAGTTTACGCCGAGAGGTATGGTTGTAGCATTTCTGACTCTCAGTTTCCTGGCTAGAGATAGTTTAGGAACATTCTTAGTAAATCCCGACTAGCATAGAAGATAGCTAAAGAGCCTTAGTATCGTTAAGGAGATTGAGTTGGGTTGTCCATCATTCCCAGCTAGTCATTCCGTAGTAAGTTTCGCATACGAAAGGGGACATGTTTATCATATTGTTATCTCATCTTTCTCTGCACTGTTTTGCTTCAGTATTATTATACTTCATTTCCTTTACTATAGCATTGTCATATGCAAAAAGTTCAAGCTTTATTGTTACAGCGACCGTGAACACCTACAATCTTTGTGGAGATGATACTCACTCATTAGTTTATTACTCGTTCGACGTGTATACTTGCACCATTTGCGTATCATTTATTGTCACTACACAAACGCAACAGTAATCCCACCGGAAGGTAATTGTTGTTTGAGTATGTTGGGGCGAAAATCCCAACGAAAGTTATCCGCATATCCGAGTAACCTATATAGTTGCCAATATACTTGTTCATAAGTGGTTTGTTGTGTAAGATGTTATGTTACATCCTTATTTAGCATAACATGAGGTAAGATGCCATGTTCATGCATTTATTGTAACGTTTGGCTATGTTGCTCTATTAGTGTAAATGTGTGCCTTGTGAATGTCTTAAGGATATCATACTTGAACCCTACATTGTCGATGTTTTGTTTTGAGCTCCCTCACTAAGCTTCTAACTTACGCTCTCGTTTTTGGCAATGCAGATCACTAGTTTGGAGTTAGCAAGGAGCAAGGAAAGGGCATTCAAGCGTGTTGTGGTTGCTCAAGTATGGTTTTAGTGAATAATGTAGTAGTTAGAAATGGGGATGTTACGTGTTATAGGAGTATGTGTTAGACTCCTATGTGTTGGCTTTATGTTGTTAATGCTTTTGAGTTGAGGATTTGTAAACCATGTTTTATGAATGCTTATGTGTTGTTTGGAAGGCATGTAAACCTTGTTATGCGATGCTTATATGGATTTATGTCTCCTTTTAATGAAATGGCCTTGTCATGTATGTTTTTATGCTTGATCATGTATGTGGTAGGATGAAATGCCTTTAGATTATGTGTATGTTTGATGTTTCATGATTCTCGTTGTTTTGGGGTATGTTTGGGAACACTTGGAGATTGTAACCCCCTTAGCCCGGCCTAGACGGTTGACCCGAACTACGAAGATTACGCGGGAAAAAGCAAAGTCAACCTTGATTAACGACCCTTTTTTTCTTTTTAATCTTATCTAAATGCATATTAACCCTAGGTGAACACTTGGGATAAACATACTCAAAAACCTCAGCAGTCGGATAACATTTAGGGACTCAATTGCACAACATACAAATTTAGGGACCAAATTGTAAATTCTGGGAATTAAGAGGACTTTACCAAATTTAAAGTTACCATTATGAAATTAATCACATTTCATGCTTCCCTGTCAAATTTCATCTCAAGCGGACATCTCAAACTCAACCAATTGCATATACAAGGATTGGGACCAAAACGTGAGAATTCCAAAACATTTAACCATCAGATTCAGTGCCCAACGGTCGAGTGTTCCGAAACGGGGATGATCCGTTCCGAAACGCGGGACCGTTCCGAAATAAGTTGCAGAATGAGGCTTGGCAGTGGCAAATCCGTTTCGAAAAAGCTCTACCTGTTTCGAAACGCTAAGGCCATTTCAGGCCCTCTGTTCCGAAACAGTAGCACCCGTTCCGATACGGGCTGCCCAGAATTACAGATTTTTGCTGGTTTATTACTCTTTCAGCCCATCAAACACATCCATATGACCTCCATATCATACACACAAGTCATCAAACACTTAAGGAACATATTAGCATCGTCTAATCTCAATCATGGCAACATTCAAGAAAAATCCCAAATCTATAGGCATGCATCCTATATTGAAAATCATGCAACCATCAAAACATCAAACCAAATACCAAAAGGCCATTTACATGTTCCAACATCATCAAAAGTATAACACCAACTTAGGGAGTCCAAAACATCTCCCAAAAACACAACTAGGTTCCCATTGCCAAATGCCAAAAGCTAATAGTGTTAGGAAAACATTCACCATACATGAGCTTAGTCTTTCACTTGGATCCTTGACCTCCTTGCTGCCCATTATGCACTTCAATGCTCTGCATTATTGGTTTAAGAAAGAGAGAGCGTAAGCACATATCTTAGTGAGGAATGCTCAATTAAAACAACACAATAATGCATTTTTGTAAAAACACCTTTCTAAGGCCTTTAAGTTCAAAACAACATTATCCATGAATATTATGCATACAAAACAAGCATCTCATGCTTCGATTCCTCAACATGTCATATTGGCTTTCAAGTGATAATCCATAACATTTACAACTCAAAAACACAATCGGATACGCGGATTACAAGCGTTGTCCCATACGCTTCATACACACTACCAATATCAAGGTGGAGTATACGGTACAATCACAACCCCTTAACACCCGTGATGGAGACCATGGTACAATCACAACCCCTCCACATCACTCATTGGTAGTTGTATAACATCACTAACGAGAACACGGGACACACAACACAAGATCTGCACATGGACTTTTAACTACCATTGTGATCTTAACACAAGATCCAGTCATGGACTTTTAACCACCATGGTGATCTTAACCATCTCGTTAGTGTACTTGGATGGAGTTTACGGTACAATCACAACCCTCAACATCCAAGGCGACTTTATTCACGGTGCACCCAATCCTATAGCCGGCTAACTATATCTGATTCAAGTACTTTAAAACCAACATATCGCTTGCCAATATACATCATTTAACATCATCATTTCACTGTTTTAAAGCATTTAACAAAGCCATTAAATCAACATGCATAAGTATGCATCAAAATCACATTATCAGTGTCAAACCAAGGATCTCTTACCTTGAGCATCCTTCAACACATGGCTTATAAAACCAGCAATAAACATGCTAAAATATGCTTTCAAAACAGAATTTAGTCATGCAAATAAAACACATTGCATTCAACCATCTCATGGTTCATCAAAAAGAGAGTTTTTCCGAAAACTTACTCTTGAGCTTAGCTTAGTTGTTTAGACTTAAACTAAGCTCCCATAACCTTCAAACATTGGTTTCAAAGCTGAAAACCAAACTTCACTCACCAATTTCGTTTCGCAAGCTTGTTGAAACACCAATCAAGCTTCCGGATCAACACCACAAGGATCCAAAGATGTCTCCCCTATTTTAAACACATCAAAGCAGAGGATTAATGCATCATCATGCATTAATATCTTCAACCAAGACACCTAAACTCCCTGCTCTCATCAACACTCACATTTCAGCTACCAAACACAACCGAAATCACATCCAAACACCTCTACAACATTACCCAGCCAAGATCCATCAATTCCAATCATTCTTAAACATCAATTAACATCCAAAAAGGATGTAATCACGTCCTTATACCTCCAACTATAGCAGAACATCAAAATCACCCCAAAAACCACCATTAACTCAATCAAAAACTTAGGAAAATCAACCTATTTGGGATTGCATTGATTAAACCTCAATTACACATCATTTATACATCCAATTTACATCAAAAAGACATCTCAAAACAGAGCCCAATCATTTAATACGAATTTCTTCAAAATTAAATCCAAATCTTGCATTTAAAGCCAAGATCAAGAACACGTCATTAAAACCTTTAATAAAACTCAAGGATTGAGAACTTGGGAATTTCAGTAAAGAACTGAGTATTTAGAGGAGAAGGACGTTCATACCTCTAAATGTGAGTTTCTCCTTGTTTAAAGCCAAGATTCTTGAAAATTCAATAAGCAAATGATAAGGATTTGATGTAGGAATGATTAGAGATCAATTAGAGATTGAAATCTCATCTTTTTGATGTTAAAATCAGAGGAAAATGGCTGGGGAAAAGTGTTTGGTTGAGAGAAAATGGAGAGAAAATGAAGTGGGAAAATTTTGAGAAAAGTTAGTTATGAACTCAAAAATATCTATTTCCCCCTTTTTCCTTTTATTAAATATCATTTAATAAATGTTTAATATTAAGAAAAATCTGGAGAAAACTCTTCTTGGGTAAATTAGCTCCTTAAAGATTCAAAGTTTCAATCCTTTTAAAACAGTCACCAACTTTTCAAAAATTACAATTTAGTCACTAACTTGAAATGTCACATTTCGAAACCTCATTTTGTAAAATTGATTTCACCACTCTCTTATATATAATAAAAGAGGGTTTTAGCTATTTTTCCATATTTTTAATGCATCCCGAACTAGGCTTTCCCTAAAATCACCCTTTTATATTCGAACCGAAGTCCGACCGGTCCGATTCAAACCCAAAACTTCCAAGCCCAAAATTGGGGTGTTACAACTCTCCCCCCCCCCTTAAGAAATTTCATCCTCGAAATTTACCTGAAGGAAAAAGGTACGGAAACTGCTTCAACATGTCATCCTTCTGTTCCCACGTGGCTTCCTCAACACCACGATGCTTCCACAACACCTTTACCAACTCAATGGTCTTGCCTCGAAGAACTTTACTATCTGAATCCAGAATCTTCATCGGTTCCACATCATAGGTCAAATCCGGATTCAATTCCACTTCTTCTACAGGCATCACATGTGAAGGATCCGATCTATACTTCCGAAGCATAGAAACATGAAACATATCATGAATCTTTTCCAACTCTTGCGGTAACCTCAACTTGTACGCAACAGGACCCACATGCTCAATCACCTCGTATGGTCCGATGTACCTAGGGCTCAACTTACCCTTCCAGCCAAACCTCGTCACCTTTTTCCAAGGCGAAACTTTCAAAAACACACGGTCACCCACCGCATACTCAATCTCCTTACGCTTCAAATCCGCATAAGACTTTTGCCGATCAGAAGCTGCTTTCAAACGCTCACAAATGAGCTTCACCTTCTCGGTGGTCCCTTTCAACAAAGCTGGCATCGAAACCAACTTTTGACCCGTTTCAGCCCAACAAAGAGGAGTCCTACACTTCCTCCCGTACAAAGCTTCATAAGGTGCCATTTGAATACTTGCCTGATAACTATTATTATAGGCAAACTCCACCAAAGGCAAATGTTTCTCCCAAGAACCCTGAAACTCAATCACGCAGCACCTCAACATATCATCCAACACCTGGATAACACGCTCAGACTGTCCATCCGACTGTGGATGATAAGATGTACTGAAATTCAACCGTGTACCCAAAGCCTGATGCAAACACTGCCAGAAACGCGATGTAAACCTCAGATCCCTAT
Organism: Hibiscus tridactylites; assembly: GCA_958450335.1. Lineage (NCBI taxonomy): Eukaryota > Viridiplantae > Streptophyta > Magnoliopsida > Malvales > Malvaceae > Hibiscus > Hibiscus tridactylites. Next base: position 41,190,638 of record OY288289.1, on the reverse strand, counting down.
CCGACACAATCGACTTAGGCACACCATGCAGCCGCACAATCTCAGCAATGTACAGCTCCGCAAGCTTATCCAAAGTGTACGTAGTATGCACATGCAAGAAATGCGCACACTTTGTCAAGCGATCCACAATCACCCACACCGAATTCTTCTTCGATGGCGACAAAGGAAAACCGGACACAAAGTCCATGGTAATCCTTTCCCACTTCCACTCTAGAATCCTTAACGGTTGCAACAACCCTGAAGGAAACTGATGCTCAGCCTTAACTCGCTGGCATACCATGCACTTGCTTACAAACTCAGCAACATCTTTCTTTAAACCCACCCAATAGTACTCATCACGAAGATCACGATACATCTTAGTACTACCAGGGTGCATAGCAAAAGGACTATTATGACCTTCAGTCAGAATAGCACGCCTCAACTCAGTATCATTGGGCACTACTATCCGACTCCTAAAGCACAACACTCCATCATCATTAAAGCAGAAATATGATCGCCTATCCTCTGCAATATCCTGAACATGTGGCACCAAGGAATCATCCAACAACTGCTTTTCCTTAATCAACTGAACCAAGGATGGTTTCACTTGCAACTCAGCCACAAGACCACCATCACGCGAAATGCTCAAACTGGCAAACATAGCCCTCAACTCAACAGCTACCTTCCTACTCAAGGCATCCGCTACAACATTAGCTTTACCCGGATGGTACTCGATTGTCAAATCATAATCCTTAAGCAACTCCACCCAACGTTGTTGCCTAAGATTCAACTGTTTCTGAGACATCAGATACTTCAAACTCTTGTGGTCCGTGTACACAGTACACTTCTCACCATACAGGTAATGTCTCCAGATTTTCAAAGCAAAAACCACCGCAGCTAACTCAATGTCATGCGTAGGATAATTGCGCTCATGCACCTTCAACTGCCGTGATGCATAAGGCACCACCTTACCCTCTTGCATCAACACACATCCTAGACCAACGTAGGACGCATCGCTATACACCACAAACTCTTTCCCTGATTCAGGTTGAACCAAGATAGGAGCTTGCGTTAAAGCCGCCTTAAGCTTCTCAAAAGCCTGTTGTCTCGCTTCCGTCCACTCATACTTAACATCTTTCTGCAACAACTTCTTCAACGGTGCAGCAATCTTTGAAAACCCATCCACGAACCTCCGATAGTATCCTGCCAGACCAAGGAAACTACGGACTTCATGAACAGACTTAGGAGGCTTCCAATTCATCACTGCCTCAATCTTTTGAGGATCAACACGAATTCTTTCAGCAGAAACCACATGACCAAGAAACACAACTTTTCTAAGCCAGAACTCACACTTGCTCAGCTTGGCATAAAGCTGATTCTCCAACAAAGCTTGTAACACAATTCTCAAATGCCCCTCATGCTCCTCCTCAGTACGAGAGTACACGAGGATATCATTAATGAACACCACAACAAATTTATCCAAGTATTCATGGAACACTCTATTCATCATATCCATGAAGGCTGCAGGAGCATTCGTCAAACCAAACGGCATCACAAGGAACTCATAATGCCCATACCTCGTCCTGAAAGCTGTCTTTGGCACATCCACATCCTTCACCTTCAACTGGTAATACCCTGACCTTAATTCAATTTTAGAGAACACAGCCGCTCCCCGAAATTGATCGAAAAGATCATCAATTCTCGGCAATGGATACCGATTCTTGATAGTCAACTTGTTAAGCTGACGGTAATCAATGCACATTCTCATAGTGTCATCCTTTTTCTTCACAAACAAGACCGGTGCACCCAAGGTGACACACTCGGCCGAATGAAACCATGATCAAGCAACTCCTGAAGTTGCGTCTTCAGCTCTTTCAACTCTTTAGGTGCCATTCGATAAGGAGTAATGGACACTGGAGTTGTGTTTTCATACAGCTCAATCCCAAACTCCACTTCGCGATTAGGAGGCAATCCAGGCAACTCCTCCGGAAACACACCAGGAAACTCTCGCACAGTCCTGATATCTTGCACACGCATCTATTTAGAGCTAGGATTCATCACAAAAGCTAGGTAAGCTTCACAACCTTGCCTCAGCATCCGCCTCGCTTCTAACGTAGACACCACATTGGCAAGAAACTTCACATTCTCACCAACCACCACTACTTCATAATCATCCGCAAGCTTCAACGAAACTCGCTTATTCTCAAAATCTACTACAGATCGATGCTCAACAAGCCAATCCATACCAAGGATTACATCAAAACCATAGAAAGGCAATTCCATAAGATCAACATGAAAAACATGATCTTGCACCACCAAGGGACATCTTCTATAAAGCCTTCGAGTCACAACAGTCTCACCAAAAGAACTTGTTACACGCATACCAACATCCAAAGACTCAACAGGCAAACCAAGCAATTGAGCATGCTTACGCAATATGTATGAGTGTGTAGATCCAGAATCAATCAAGGAAAGTAATGACAAGGATTGCAAAGTGAAAGTACATGCGATCACATCTGTGTCATTCCTCCCCTCTCTCTGAGCATACACTCTGGCCTGGCCACCACCCTCAGGTTGAACAGCTACCACATGAGCCACATTCCTCCCACCATCCTCTCTACGCTGGAAGTTACCACGGCCGCGCCCACGACCTCTCTGTGGTGCAACAACTCCAGGAGCACGTCCCTGGCCACCACCGGCCAACAGAGGACACTCCCTCCTCATGTGATCCGCTGAACCACAGTTCCAGCATGAGTTACTAGCCACCACAATAGGAGCCTGAACCTCCCTCGTTGCTCGAGGACAATCACGCCTCAGATGTCCACGCGATCCACATGTCCAACATGTGTTCGGATCAGCTCTCGCCCTGTCTCCCTGAACAGGCGCACCTTGCCCTCCACCACCTCGCCTAGCTGAAGACTGATACTTCCGATCACGTCCTCTCTTGTTCCGTCCGCCACCGGAACTATACTCAGCAGCTCGCTTGCCCGCACCAGGACCAGCACCTCTAGAAGATAAACTCAAATTCAACTCAATGTCCTTTGCCCTACAAACCAGCACATCAAAGTCGGTGTACTCAGCAACCAACATATAAGTCTTCACTTCCGTCACCAAACCATAACGGAAACGTTCACACCTCTCCCGCTCACCAGGAACAAGCTCAGGTGCGTACTGACTGAGTCGGACAAACTGAACCTCGTACTCAGCCACTGACATGCTCCCTTGAGTAAGAGACATGAATTCCCTTTTCTTTTCGTCCAGGTACTGTACACCCAGATACCTCCTCTTGAACGCGTTCAGAAAGAAAGTCCAAGTCACATCAGCATCCGCTATTCCGGAGATAGTGGTTGTCCACCAGGTATACGCATCTTCATGCAACAATGATATCACACAGCCCAACTTCTGCACATCATTACAATTCATTTGTCCCAAAATTCTCTTGGTACTTTCCAACCAAGACTCAGAACCTTCAGCAGACAAACCCCTGAACTCAGTCCCTCCCAGACTGTGCAAACGTTCTAGAGGTAGTCTAGCATTAGCATCTCCCTGATGCCCATCTCCTTGAGCTCCAGCTACCGCCGCCCGAAAAGCTCCAACAATAGCTTGTATCAGCATTGTCATGTCAGGAGCAGCTTGCCCCTGCCCAGCTTCAGGTCCAACGACCCCAGTACCAGCAGCAACACCAGCTCCTTCACCCCCAACACCACCACCACCAGGTGGAGGAGGTAAATCCACCACATTTTCAGCGTTCTCCTCATTCTCATTTTAAGCCATAGCTGGCGTATTAATCCTCGTCTCTCTACGAGGTCCCATTCACTAACAATGCAATCACAATGCAATAACAAAGTCAGGCTCAGCAAGGTAAGCAATCCAAGTACTCAAGCTCATTTCCAATTAAAAACAAAGATTACACGGGGGAAACCAAAGTCAACCCGAAAGTCAACCTTGATTAACAACCTTTTTTTTTCTTTTTAATCTTATCTAAATGCGTATTAACCCTAGGTGAACACTTGGGATAAACATACTCAAAAACCTCAGCAGTCGGATAACATTTAGGGACTCAATTGCACAACATACAAATTTAGGGACCAAATTGTAAATTCTGGGAATTAAGAGGACTTTACCAAATTTAAAGTTACCATTATGAAATTAATCACATTTCATGCTTCCCTGTCAAATTTCATCTCAAACGGACATCTCAAACTCAACCAATTGCATATACAAGGATTGGGACCAAAACGTGAGAATTCCAAAACATTTAACCATCAGATTCAGTGCCCAACGGTCGAGTGTTCCGAAACGGGGATGATCCGTTTCGAAACGCGAGACCGTTCTGAAACAAGTTGTGGAACGAGGCTTGGCAGTGGCAAATCTGTTTCGGAACAGCTCTACCTGTTTCGAAACGCTAAGGCCATTTCAGGCCCTCTGTTCCGAAACGGTAGCACCCGTTCCGATACGGGCTGCCCAGAATTGCAGATTTTTGCTGGTTTATTACTCTTTCAGCCCATCAAACACATCCATATGACCTCCATATCATACACACAAGTCATCAAACACTTAAGGAACATATTAGCATCGTCTAATCTCAATCATGGCAACATTCAAGAAAAATCCCAAATCTATAGGCATGCATCCTATATTGAAAATCATGCAACCATCAAAACATCAAACCAAATACCGAAAGGCCATTTACATGTTCCAACATCATCAAAAGCATAACACCAACTTAGGGAGTCCAAAACATCTCCCAAAAACACAACTAGGTTCCCATTGCCAAATGCCAAAAGCTAATAGTGTTAGGAAAACATTCACCATGCATGAGCTTAGTCTTTCACTTAGATCCTTGACCTCCTTGCTGCCCTTTATGCACTTCAATGCTCTGCATTATTGGTTTAAGAAAGAGAGAGCGTAAGCACATAGCTTAGTGAGGAATGCTCAATTAAAACAACACAATAATGCATTTTTGTAAAAACACCTTTCAAAGGCCTTTAAGTTCAAAACAACATTATCCATGCATATTATGCATACAAAACAAGCATCTCATGCTTCGATTCCTCAACATGTCATATTGGCTTTCAAGTGATAATCCATAACATTTACAACTCAAAAACACAATTGGATACGCGGATTACAAGCGTTGTCCCATACGCTTCATACACACTACCAATATCAAGGTGGAGTATACGGTACAATCACAACCCCTCAACACCCGTGATGGAGAACATGGTACAATCACAACCCCTCCACATCACTCATTGGTAGTTGTATAACATCACTAACGAGAACACGGGACACACAACACAAGATCCACACATAGACTTTTAACCACCATTGTGATCTTAACACAAGATCCACTCATGGACTTTTAACCACCATGGTGATCTTAACCATCTCGTTAGTGTACTTGGATGGAGTTTACGGTACAATCACATCCCCTCAACATCCAAGGCGACTTTATTCACGGTGCACCCAATCCTATAGCCGGCTAACTATATCCGATTCAAGTACTTTAAAACCAACACATCACTTGCCAATATACATCATTTAACATCATCATTTCACTGTTTTAAAGCATTTAACAAAGCAATTAAATCAACATGCATAACTATGCATCAAAATCACATTATCATTGTCAAACCAAGGATCTCTTACCTTGAGCATCCTTCAACACATGGCTTATAAAACCAGCAATAAACATGCTAAAATATGCTTTCAAAACAGAATTTAGTCATGCAAAGAAAACACATTGCATTCAACCATCTCATGGTTCATCAAAAAGAGAGTTTTTCCGAAAACTTACTCTTGAGCTTAGCTAAGCTGTTTAGACTTAAACTAAGCTCCCATAACCTTCAAACATTGGTTTCAAAGCTGAAAACCAAACTTCACTCACCGATTTCGTTTCGCAAGCTTGTCGAAACACCAATCAAGCTTCCGGATCAACACCACAAGGATCCAAAGATGTCTCCCCTATTTTAAACACATCAAAGCAGAGGATTAATGCATCATCATGCATTAATATCTTCAACCAAGACACCTAAACTCCCTGCTCTCATCAACACTCACATTTCAGCTACCAAACACAACCGAAATCACATCCAAACACCTCTACAACATTACCCAGCCAAGATCCATCAATTCCAATCATTCTTAAACATCAATTAACATCCAAAAAGGATCTAATCACGTCCTTATACCTCCAACTATAGCAGAACATCAAAATCATCCCAAAAACCACCATTAACTCAATCAAAAACTTAGGAAAATCAACCTATTTGGGATTGCATTGATTAAACCTCAATTACACATCATTTATACATCCAATTTACATCAAAAAGACATCTCAAAACAGAGCCCAATCGTTTAATACGAATTTCTTCAAAATTAAATCCAAATCTTGCATTTAAAGCCAAGATCAAGAACACGTCATTAAAACCTTTAATAAAACTCAAATCAAGGATTGAGAACTTGGGAATTTCAGTAAAGAACTGAGTATTTAGAGGAGAAGGACGTTCATACCTCTAAATGTGAGTTTCTCCTTGTTTAAAGCCAAGATTCTTGAAAATTCAATAAGCAAATGATAAGGATTTGACGTAGGAATGATTAGAGATCAATTAGAGATTGAAATCTCATCTTTTTGATGTTAAAATCAGAGGAAAAATGGTTGGGGAAAAGTGTTTGGCTGAGAGAAAATGAAGTGGGAAAATTTTGAGAAAAGTTAGTTATGAACTCAAAAATTTTGAGAAAATGTTCCGCACCTTTGCATATGCAACGTAAATTGAAAATTTGTAAAGTCTAGTTGTAATTGTCAGTTAATAGTCGGGTAGTGGAATTTTATTACCGTTTCAGAAACTACATATTAAGACTACTCTACCAATTGTTCTACTCAATACAACATGAAAAGACATATACATATGTTGTCGACGTATCTGAACAGGTTACAGTCTTACATAGATTTGAAATTGACAGTGAAACGACAGCATCTTTTGAAATTACAAAATCCGTGAAACAGCCAATTAAGTACATTTACTATTACAACAGCAAATACTGTTTGGAGCGGGAAACAAAATTATTAACTAGTTTCGAACCTAATAATATTTGTTTCGACATGTATAAAGTGAAACATTAACTGAAATTGTTAGCAAAACATGTCATATTTTAGATAGGACGTGAAAAAATTGATACTGTAAATGCAAACGTTCAAAACCCGTTGTATTATTATACTCTATTTAAATGGAAAAAAATTCTTTCAAATGTCGTTTATTTATAATTCAATCCAAAATTGACTCATATTTATTTATAACTTTTACTATAGTTTTCTTTGAAGCCAATAATTTTTTCGTACTTGACATCAAACATTATTACTTATAACTTCACATGGAAAAAATAATGAGATGAGTTGGTAAGACTAACCACTATGTTCTAACTTACTGTTATTGGTTTGTTGAGATTCGTTTTAATGGCTATAAGGTTTTTTGTTTGAAGATTTAGTTGGTAAATAGTTTATAGTTTAGGGTTTCTGAGATAATTTTTATTGTTTTTTGGGTTTATGGTTTATGGTTTATGGTTTGGAGCTTATATTTATCGGGTAAGTATTTATGGTGTACTTTATACTCCCTCTGTCCCACTAAAACTGTCACATGTTGACTTTTTTTGAGTCAAACTTTTTCAACTTTGACCTCTTATAATTTAAAATTTATTATTGATAAAAATATGAAAAAAAATATATTTTAAAAAATTTGAATCAACTAGTTTTTAAATATATTTTTTATAATTTTTAATTAATTAAAATATTTAAATAAATTATAGTCAAAGTTGAAAAATTTTGACCAGAAAAATGTCAACATGTGACAGTTTTAGTGGGACGGAGGGAGTAGTTAGTAGTTTACGAGATTAATTTGTATCTTTAAGGTTTGATGTTTAGCTCACCGTAAACCATACAATCTATACAGACCCTATGATAATAACATAAATTGAGACTCCATTGAATTAAATGATATACATACTCTTACCCCTATAATTGTTGTAATTTACTATGCAACACATTAATTTTTATTTCAAATTGTTGTAATTTAGTCCAAAACCATATAATTGTCGTAATTTAGGTTCAAATTATTTAAATTATAATTCAACCTAAGAACACCTAAACCCTACTTATAATAGACCAGTCTCTTGTTTACTGGAAAATCGTGTTTCTAAATTATTTAAATTAACTTCCACTTTCAAATTTTGTATTTAACACACCCAAATTAAATTCCTACTCGTTCTTGCGGTAAGGGTAGGTGAAACATTGAGATTCTAGGCCGCCAGGGAGCCAAAAATTTAAAATCCTATTCAACCATTGACAATGTGGTTTCGATACTAGCCATTTGCACCTTAAACTGAAATCGCTAGTACAACATGTAATAATTCAGGTTTCCCGTGATAAGCTCGAAACTATATATGCAAACATTCTACACCCGTCCAATTACAAAGAACACGCACACTTTTTGCGACCAGTTACATTGCACATCTCTTTTCAGGTTTACTATTTTATTGTATTATATATACAAAGACAACCATGTCGAGAAGCATACATATCATGTACACAATTGGTCTACTATCACCATGTCAAACCAATTACTGATTATTATACAAATCATCACAACATATATAATACTTACATATTCCTCAAATCAAGACATTCATAACCAAATATGATAGTATTCTTTCTACATATAATTATTACATACCGTTCAAAAGCTTTAAAAAGATGATAGCAGTAGTATTCTTTCACAGTTTGAGTGCGGTTGTTTGAAGCTTCACAGTCACTCATTTATACTTCCTCTTGCTCCTAACAAGGCAAAAAAATTGTTTCGCGCGTTATAATTGACTGGTGAATAAAAGAAAACATGTAATTTAATAAAATATGGACTAACATTTTCGTCGATCAGATGCATGTTGTCTGTCTCATTATCTGAAAATTTCAAGTTCGGAGCATAAAAATGATCATTACATGTGGATGATGGTGTTGCCAATCATAGCTTCAAATTAGGACATGTCACTTTATTGTGCCCTTCTAAATTGCAAAGTGAACAATGGCGCCTACTCTTGCTTCCAACTTTTTTCAACCTTGTATCTGGACTTTTGCCTTTCTTCCTTGACGTGTCCTGAACTCTTTTGAGTGGTGTCGTTTGATCATGAGAATCATTCAACATAGAAGATGCCTCAATTTCAGTCCTCAGTCTATGAATTTCATCTTTTGTTTGTCGATAGGTGTCTTCCCTATTTGCTGCAAGATGAAAAACTTTATTTGCAAGCGATCGAAGATATGAGAACCGAGCCATGCGTTTCGCTTCAGCAGGAACATTGAAGTCAACAAATGATGGGCCAACAACCTTCGCATTCTTTGTCCATCGATTTAGAATCAATGAATCTGGGATCTGTGTTCTATCCAGCATCTTCAGCACGTGAGGTTGATGTCTAAATGGAAACTTGAATGTCTTAAATTTAAGACAACAACATGTTAGAGTTTTCGTCACAACATCAAATTGTACTTCATATTCCTTGCCTGGTTTTCTGTAATTCCTTAGATAAATACGGCTAACACCGTTATCGTCATCTTTATACCGTGTTACACTATACAATGTCTCACGCTTAAGTTCCTCTCAAAAGTTCTTAAATGATTTTTCTTGTATATACTTCAGATACATGGCCTTCTAGCTCTTTCAATTCTGACAACAGCATCGGCTTACTTTGTGTACAGTCAAAATCTGAGTTCAACTCTTCCAGGCGGATTTGACTTATGGCATCTTCAATTGAACGAATAAACTTTAAATATGTCTTCTTGCACTTAAGGAAAATAGATAGAGACACATTCAACGATTGGCACCTTTGGGTTGACCGCATGTTCGCAAAAAAATCACATGTCAAATACACTTGTACCCATACGTGTCGGGTGTTGGTCTTCTCCAACACCCACTGATCTTTTCCAAATTAAACTTCTCAATAGTTGTCCCCCATTGTTCATCAAATTCCTCAGGTGTCCACCAAGCATGCATGCATATGCTAAATTCCTTTGTAAATTTTGGATCCCCGACATTTTCTTGTGCATTGCGAGCTATATGCCAAGAACATATTTGATGTTTAGCATCGGGAAAAACATTTTTGATCACCCTTTACATTACCCTATCTCCATCGGTAACAACTGAAAGTGGAGACTTCTTTAGAATAGTTTCCGTAAATTTATCTAAGACCCACTCAAACGTATCTACGGTCTCGTGCAAGGACAGCAATAGCAAACACAATTGTTTGATGGTGGTGATTTATACCAACTATGGACATAAGATGTCAACCGTATGCGTTACCCTTGTAGGTGGTGTCAAATGCAATAACATCACCGAATATGGCATAGCCAACTCTAGAAGTTGAATCAGTCCAAATTAGATTACGGAAACGACCCGAAGCATCGACTGATATTTGGGCAAACAAGCCGAGATTTAACTATTTCTTCGTGTCGAAGTAACCTAGTATGACATTCACATCCCCGTTAATAACTTCATTAAATTTTATTTTCTTGAGGGCATTGTATAGATCTTTCTTAGTAAAACCAGCAGTTTGATAACCCTCAGACTGTTGCAAGAAGAATTTCATAATATTTTATGTTCTGACACCCACATTTTGCAATGTTGAATCTTCTACAATATTAGCCTCCGTAACATATCGATGCGTACGAAGGAAGGGTGCCATGGATGGTGGACAATGTTCATGGTTATGTTTGTTATCAGACAATTTTATTACCCATCTATCTGAAGCTTCTGCACGAACCACTACTCTAGCCTTGCAACCGCTCCTTGTCACTGCATGTGGAGTGTGTGAACACTTCACCTCATCTACTTCTATTTTCCTTTTCCCTTCTTTTGAACAACAAAACTCTTGCTGGTATTTATTTCCATTTCTAACTCGAGTGGTTCCGCGACATAGGCTAAATCCATTTTTTCATTTGCGTATTCCTCATAAAATTTCCATGCTTCTTCCAATAACGTAAATTTCATACCAACAATTTTATTCGATCTCTTTATACTATCTCCTTCAACTTTAGCATCGCCTATTGTACTTGAAACTTCCACCATGACTATACTATGTCGCCTAAAGATCGTTGCTGCTGGAAGCCTGGAAACAATGTTTATGAGCTTCTAGATAAACAACTTCTTCAATAAGAAGGGGAATTAAGAGGACACAGACGTGTTTTGAAGTTGGTAGTACATGCCCTAGTTGCAACATTTAGTCTAACTTTTACTCAACATTTCTTGTTGGAGTAACCATTTTGCATAAACTTTTTTTTTCAAAAATTTTAAAATTTTACTTGTAGTTTCGATACTAATTAATTGTCTTAAGCTGCAGTGATTGCGATAACATTTTGAAACCACTATTTAAGTTTTGATCTTTAACGATTATTTTAACTTTAAATTCTAAGAATTTTGGTTTTCAACTTTAAATATATTACTTTTTGGTTACCGTTCCCGCTTCTTTTTAATTTAAACGCAGAAAAGCCTAGGATCCAATTCCGCTATTTAACATGGACTACATATATCAATTAACTTTGAAGTTATTCCAACCGATTCCTCTATTCCTCAATTAACTTTATCATTTCACCAATCAAGCCTTCATCAAATTTTGCATACAGCTCGATGTTGGTAACCCCTACACGGTTGTATCTCCTAAACATCATGTGGAAGTCGCTTGCATTATCTATTTGTAGTATGTAATGAGCTTCAGGGTCGGGCTCATCAACGGAGATTTTGGCTTCCAATTTCTTCCTTGTTGATATGCTAGCCTCTGTGGAAATCTACTCAAACAAATCATCCTTCTTGAGGTTGTTGTTGAATGAAGACAATTTCTTCCTTGTCTTTATGCTAGCCAATTTCTTCCTTGTTCATATGCTAGCCTCTAGGGATTTTAGCTTCCAAAAAAACGGTTGCAGAAAATCTTGCCATAATAATTTTTAATAATCAATTCCTGCACAATATGGTATTGTAGGAATATTTATAGAAGATTTGGGCCGTACCTAAATTGTTACCAATTATCAATTTGGGTTACGACACCTAAAATTTTACTGATAATCACTTTGGGCTTTGGCATCTAAAATGTTACCAATATTCAATTTCTGGTCCGGCACCTAAAATGTTCCCGATATTAAATTTGTGGTTCGGCACCTAAAGTGTACCGACATTCAGTTGGGGGTTCGGCACCTAAAATATTACCGATATTTAATTTGTGGTTCGACACCTAAAATGTTATCGGTACTCAGTTTGGGGTTTAAACTATTAAATGTTAATGAAATTCAGTTTGGGGTTTAGCACTTAAAATGTTATAGGAAAATCAGTTTTGGGTTCGACACTTAAAAAGTTACCGACAAAAAGTTTGGGGTTCGTGACCTATAATGTGAAAGAAATTCAATTTTGCCTTCTGAATCCAAAATGTTGACAAAAATCAGTTTGTCATTCGAACCCTAAAATGTTTATAAAATTCAGTTCTGATATCTGCGCCTAAAATGTTACATAGATTTCAGTTTGAATCTAAAATTGAATTGAATTCCGTTTCGTACCTACAATTAGTTTGGTGTTAGAGAACCTAAATTATTAGCGAGATATTGAACTTTTTAAGTTGGTTAAAATAATTTCATTCGTCACCTAAATGTTAGGGAAAAGGAGTTTCATTGGTTAGGGAAACTAAAATATTACGACCTTATATTCACTTTCTAAGTTTAAAGGGAAACAATTAACTTGGCACCTAAAATGTTAGAGAAAACTAATTTAAGGGTCAAACATTTCATTAGCCAACTAAAAATTTAAACAAAAACTTGTAGCTGAAAAAACCGATGCCGCCGTATAGTGGTCGCATTTTAACCTGTCGGACAGTAGACCTACTCCAACACCAAACAATGCAAAAGTCTCTTACCTTGATTTCCCGATTCTTAAAATCGAATCGCACAACAAAGCATAAGTATACTTCATTTCAATCACCAACATAATCATATTGTTCAATACAGCCTGAATTGACAACAAAATTAGATGCCAACACAAGAACGTAGCTTGCATATATTCAATTCTTCAACTGAAATCCATACATTCTATAACTATACAAGAGATATTGATTCACAAAACTTACCGACGTCGTGAGGTAGTGTGAATCTATAACAAAATAACAGCTTTTCCAAAGTCTTGAAGAAAAATTCTTATTCCAGATTCAATAGAATTTTCGGTAGAAAGCTTTGAGAAAAAAAAATGATACCATATTGTCAAAATTGCACTCTTTCCTTTTCTTCCCTCCCAAAGAGTTCCAACCACTATGGCTTATTATATTATTATTATAAATACAAATTTCACTAAACATAGGTGGAAACTTGGAGTATGTACCACGTTTAATGTTTAGTGAATCATCAAATAGTTTATGAGAAAATTCCACGGTAAATCCCCAACATTCTTTGTCTTTATTAGAGATGTAAAAACAAGTAATCGGACAAGTTTCAGGTCGGGTTCTGTCAGGTCGAGTAAAATCGAATACAGGTCATTTCAGGTAAAAAAAATTTTGACTCGACTCGGGTCGGGTGCGGGTCCATTTCAGGTCGGGTCCATTTCAGGTCAGGTCCATTTCAGGCCGGGTTCATTTCAGGTCGGGTCCATTTCAGGTCGAGTTAGAACGGGTCGGGTCCGAAGCAGATAATTGGCAGGTTAATTCGGGTTCATATACACTTCAAGTCGGGTCCATTTCAGTTCGGGTTCATTTCAGGTCAGGTTCGTTTCAGGTCGGGTCCATTTCAGGTCGGTCCGTTTCAGGTCAGGTCTATTTCAGGTCGGGTTCATTTCAGGTCGGGATCATTTCAGGTCGGGTAATTTCAGGTCGGGTAGTTTCTGGTCGGGTAATTCAGGTCGGGGTATTTTCGGGATTGAAATTCGTATTCAGTTTGAGTTCGGTCGTACAACCGTATAAGTAGTTGATAGACTTTAGGTTGACCTTCGTCAATCGTCATTAATTTTGAGTTAATTATTTAAAGTTATATCTAAATTAAAATTATAAAACATTAGAGTAATTAAAAAAATAATCAAAATGGGTCGATTTGGACTGAAAATGAGTCAATTTGGATTACAAATAAAATTTCAGGGATTATAATGAACATAAATATCAAATTAAAATTATAAAATATTAGACAAATTTAAAAGAAAACAAGGAAAATGGGTCTTTTGGAATAAAAATAAAGTTTTGGGGACTATAATTAACAAAAATATCAAATTAAAAGTATAAAAATTAGAGTAATTAAAAAAACAATAAGTATAGGTCAATTTAGAATAAAAATAAAGTTTTAGTGTCTAGAATGAACAAAATTTAAAATTAAAACTATAAAACATGATGAATTAAAATATATATAAGGGTCAATATAGAATTAAAATAAAGTTAAAGGGTTCATGCATTAATATGTACACACGCACGTACTTACATACATTAGGGGTTAGGTTTTAGTGGTTAAGGTTTAGGGTTTATGGATTAGGGATTAGGGGAAGGGATTAGGGTTTAGGGATTAGGGTTTAGGGTTTGGGTTAGAGTTGAGGGTTCATGCATTAATATGTGCACTTAATCATTTTTGAACTACAAATGTTATACATAAGTTATAACTTTACTAAATTTTATAATTTGAATATGTTAAGTATAAAAAAATAAAATTGACTTATAAATTTTTTTTATAACTTTACTAAATTTAGTTAATCATTTTTGAACTACAAATGCTATACATAAGTTATAACTTTACTAAATTTTATAACTTGAATCTGTTAAGTGTAAAAAAATAAAATTGTAGACTTACAAATTTTTTTTATAACTTTAGTAAATTTTATGAACTACAAATGCATATACAATTTTAGTAAATTTTTGTAGGTTATAAATTAACGTTAAAGACTTATACAACTGTTATTTATTTTTTTATAATTTGTAAGTCTACAATTTTATTCAAGTTAATGAATAAACTTAAAAATTAAAACAACTCTTCATTTAATTTTTGTAGTTCATAAATTATCAATTACTTATTCTTTTTTCAACTTTAGTACTTAATATATATATATATGTATGCGCGCATATACATCACCTACATCAATATATGTAGGTGTATATGTATATACATTATATATGTATATGGTATATCAACTTCTAAATTTTTTTAATTCATCGTGTCATAGGTTTCGAGTTAATTTCAGCTCAGGTCAACAACAGGTCAGGTCACTTAACAGGTCGGGTTTAAAGCAGGTCGGGTTCAAAACAGGTCGGGTCTATTTCATGTCGGGTCCATTTTCAGGTCGGGTAAAATCGGATATCGGGTCAATTCAGTCGGGTAAATTCGATTATTTGCCAGATCGGCTTCGGGTTCGGGTTCTTTTCAGTCGGACGCAGGTCGGGTTTCAGGTCCAAATTAACAGATCCAATTCGGGTTCGGGTCGTTTTCAGTCGGACGCAGATCGGGTTCGATTACTACAGTAACATGTCAAATTGGGTTCGAATCAACAACAGTCGGTTGCAGATCGGTTCGGGTCATCAAAACCTCGGGTCAAATCAGATTCTGACTCGAGCAGGTTTCAGCCGGATTTCCAAGTTCTGACTTGTTTTTACAACTCTAGTCTTTATACCTAAAAACTCCAATTTCACTTTTCTTATAACAAGTCCTTAATCTCTTTATTAACTCAATATTAATCTATTCTTTACTTGCAGTTTAGTCACTCATCTTTACAATTTAGTCCTTTACTCACACTTCACACGTTAAACCAATGACTTATCATTCGTTCAATTTTAATTCAATAATTTATATTTTTTGAATTTTTTTAACTATCGGAAACGAATTTTTAGTCACTGAAAATTAAATTTCAACTAGACCGACTTTTGGAGTGTTAAAAAAAAAAAAAAAGACATCAAGCTTTGAAGGCATGGCTCTCCCTTTGTTAATCCTGCGTGAATATTTGTGTAGGTATCGATTGGTGCATCATTCTTATTCCTAGACAGCTCAACTGCTTGGCAGATATGATTATTCCTTGAGTCCTCTCTTGTGGTCACTGGATGTTTTTTTTTTTGTATTTGTGTCTACATTTTCTTTCATTTTATTTGGAAAGTCTATTGGTTTGGTGTAGTGTGTTTGGCTGTTGTTTTAATTTAGGGGTTGGGTCTTATGTATTTAGTTTGACTTTTAATATATATAGGCACTTTTTTCTCCTTTTGATGTATTGATTATTTCTCGAAACGTTTAAACTACGAATGGAAATTTTAACAAGACCCTACTTTTTTTCAAAAAAAAAAATGAAAATTAGCCAAATCGATCTAACTTAAGTAGTAAGGGTCAATTCTTAATTATTGTTGGAATTTTTTTAAAAAAAATGTTTTTATACATTGAGAAATAGAATATTGTGGAAAATGTAACCTATTCATTTAAAGTGTTTGACATTATTATAAAAAAAATATCATAAAAAGTTAAATTATCCATTTTAACTATGATGTTAGAAAATAAAAAAAAAATATTTTGATAATGGTATATTCAATAGCCAAAACCTTTTTTTTACTTTATTCTTATTATTTTAAAATTATTGGTGGGAATCGGGCGGTACGAGGACGGTTTTACATTTTTTATTTCGCGCTAAACACTTGCGAGTACGGTTTTAGGGAATTCCCATTACATGCTTCGGTAATTTTTTTGTGCTCATCCACATACCCATCAGATTCCCACAGTTTTAGGAGAATCTTCATCCCAAAAAAATTAAACACAATTTACTACTTTACTAGCCAAAATATAATTTTTCAATGCATGAAAAGATGTTTTCTTCAACATAATTTTTCAAATTTGCTTTACATGAATGAAGCAACAACTTTGAAATATGATTATAAAAATATTTAGGAACGAGGACAATATAATCAACTCCTTACCAGTGATATTTGTTTTACTCTTGACAATTTGAATAAACTCAAATATGATACATTAAAAAAGATATAGAAGCTTAACCAACTCATAGATGTCAACAAAAAGTTAAACCATAAGTTACAATTTATTAGAGTACCACCTAAATATAGAATCTTGTGATAGTAATAAGTTACAACGTACCAAGTTTATGCAAACATTTAAATAATTTTTATTTAGTATGCTAAAGCAAATATGTATATAAGTTTAAGTAATATAAGCAAATATATAACGTTTAAACGTAAAATAAATAAATAAGAGGTCGGAGTTCTTTATAGACACAATAATGAGAAAGACGACCTTACCTTCGAAAAACCTTCAAGATTGGGTGAGTTATGGATGGAATAGTGCTCCAAAGGGGGAGAGGTTTCTTTTGTCTGAAAAATGGGTAGTGGGGAAGAAGATGGCTAAAAAAAATAAAATCATTATTTAGGTTGGTTTAAAATTAAAGGTCCAAAGACCTAAATACCCTTAAATAAAAAGGAAAACCACAATAGGTGCCCCCCCCCTATGGCCATGTGGGCTTGTTTAAAAAGAATATGGTCCAAGTAAATTTTGTTGTCTTAAAACCCGAAGCCCAAAATTATTTTTAATTACAAAACCGGACCCGGAAATAATATTAAATTATTATTATTTTCACCCGACCCCTAAACCGGGGCGTTACAACTCTCCCCTACTTAAGGAAATTTCGTCCTCGAAATTACCTGACGGAAACAAGTATGGAAACTGCTCAAGCATGTCCGCTTTCCTCTCCCACGTGGCTTCCTCCTCACCTCTATGCCTCCATAAGACTTTGACTAACTCTATAGTCTTGCCACGCAACACCTTGCTATCAGAAGCAAGTACCTCAACTGGTTCCTCATTGTAAGACAAGTCTGGATTTAACTCTATTTCTTCCACTGGCATAACATGGGACGGATCCGATCTATACCTCCTAAGCATCGACACATGGAATACATCATGAATCTTCTCTAGCTCAACAGGGAGTCTCAATCTATAAGCAACCGGACCAATTCTCTCAACTATTTCATAAGGCCCTATGTATCTCGGGCTCAACTTGCCCTTCCTCCCAAACCTCATCACCTTCTTCCAAGGTGAAACTTTCAAAAACACTTTATCCCCCACGGAGTACTCCACCTCCTTTCTTTTTAAATCGGCATAGGACTTTTGCCGGTCTGAAGCCGCTTTCAAGCGATCACAAATCAATTTCACCTTCTCGGTGGTTCCCTTGAGTAACTCGGGCATCGGCACTAGTTTCTGTCCGGCCTCAGCCCAACAAATCGGGGTCCTACACTTCCTACCATACAAGGCCTCATAAGGAGCCATCTGAATGCTTGACTGGAAGCTGTTGTTGTACGCAAATTCCACTAATGGTAGGTGTTTCTCCCACGACCCCTGAAAGTCAATGATACAACACCTCAACATATCCTCCAAAATCTGAATCACCCTCTCTGACTGTCCATCTGACTGTGGATGATACGAAGTGCTGAAATTCAACCATGTACCCAAAGCTCGATGCAAACACTCCCAGAATCTAGAGGTGAATCTCGGGTCTCGGTCTGACACAATCGACTTCGGTACCCCATGTAACCTCACAATCTCACTAATATACAATCCGGCCAACTTGTCTAATGTGTAGGTGGTATGAACCGGTATGAAGTGTGCACACTTGGTGAATCTGTCTACAATCACCCACACTGAATTTTTCTTCGAAGGAGTCAACGGAAGTCCCGATACAAAGTCCATAGTGATACGCTCCCACTTCCACTCTGGAATCTTCAACGGTTGCAACAACCCTGAGGGAAACTGGTGCTCAGCCTTGACCCTCTGACAAACCATGCATTTACCTACAAACTCGGCTACATCCTTTTTCAAACCAACCCAATGATACTCTTCCTTTAATCCTCGATACATCTTCGTGCTACCCGGATGCATAGCAAAAGGGCTATTGTGAGCCTCACTCATGATCGTACGCCTCAACTCGGCATCCTCCGGAACCACTATCCTATCCTTGAAACATAGGATCCCATTCTCTCCGAAACAATACTCGGTAGGCCTATCTTCCGCTATGTCTTGCACGTGAGGTGCCAAGGACTCATCTCGCAACTGCTTCTCACGAATCAACTGAACCAACGATGGCTTAACCTGAAGCTCGGCCACTAGCCCACCATCCGTAGACACACTCAACCTTGCGAACATTGCTCGCAACTCAACGGCCATCTTCCTACTCAAGGCATCGGCCACCATATTCGCCTTGCCCGGATGATACTCTATGGTAAGGTCATAATCTTTAAGGAGCTCTAACCACCTTCGTTGCCTAAGATTCAACTCCTTTTGGGACATCAAATATTTCAAGCTCTTGTGGTCGGTGTACACAGTGCACTTCTCACCATAAAGATGGTGTCTCCAAATTTTCAACGCGAACACCACTGCGGCCAACTCTATGTCATGTGTAGGGTAATTCTTCTCATGAACCTTCAACTGTCGGGAAGTATATGCCACTACCTTACCTCCTTGCATAAGTACACAACCTAGCCCCACGTAAGATGCATCACTGTAAATTACAAACTCTCTCCCCGGCTCGGGCTGAATCAAAATGGGAGCTTCGGTCAAAGCTTTCTTCAACTTCTCAAACGCTTCTTGTCTTGCATCTGACCATTCATACGGAACATTCTTCTGTAGCAACTTGGTCAACGGAGCCGCTATCCTTGAGAACCCTTCAACAAACCTCCTATAGTATCCCGCCAAGCCTAGGAAACTGCGGATTTCTGTCACTGATTTTGGTTGCTTCCAATTTACAATGGCTTCAATCTTCTTGGGATCTACACTAATCCCACTAGCGGAGATCACGTGGCCAAGGAAGACCACCTCTCTAATCCAAAACTCACACTTACTTAGCTTGGCATACAATTGGTTCTCAAGTAGGGTCTGAAGCACTAACCTTAAGTGTTCATCGTGCTCTTCTTCGGTTCTAGAGTACACTAGGATGTCATCGATAAACACTACCACAAACCTGTCCAAGAACTTATGAAACACCCGGTTCATCATATCCATGAAGGCCGCTGGAGCATTGGTCAACCCAAAAGGCATCACCAAAAACTCATAATGTCCGTAGCGTGTACGAAAAGTTGTCTTCGGTATGTCCACATCCTTTACTTTTAACTGATAATACCCCGACCTCAAATCAATCTTTGAAAACACGGAAGCACCCCTCAACTGGTCTAGCAAGTCATCTATCCTTGGCAAGGGATATTTGTTTTTCACTGTCACCTTATTCAACTGTCTATAGTCTATGCACATTCTCATGCTACCATCCTTCTTTTTCACAAACAAGACCGGAGCACCCCACGGGGAAACACTAGGCCTAATGAAGCCTCTGTCAGTCAACTCCTGAAGCTGTGTCTTTAACTCTTTCAACTCTTTCGGTGCCATCCTATACGGAGCAATCGACACCGGTGCAGAATCAGAATATGTCTCAATAGCAAACTCAACTGCCCTGTCTGGAGGCAAGCCTGGTAGTTCTTCCGGAAAAACACTCGGAAAGTCACACACAGTCCTGATGTCCTGGGGTCTCACCTCACTCATATCCGGGTTCATTACGTAAGCCAAGTAAGCCTGACACCCTGAACTTAACAATCTCTGAGCTTCCAAAGCCGAAACCACATTGGACAAAAACTTAACATTCTCCCCAACTACCACAACCTCTAAGTCATCAGTAAGCTTCAAAGAGACTCTCTTAGTCTCAAAGTCAACCTTTGCTCTATGCTCTACAAGCCAATCCATGCCCAAAATCACATCAAAGCCATAAAAGGGTAGCTCCATCATGTCGACTGGAAATACGTGGCCCTGAACCATCAAGGGACACCTCCTATACACTTTCCTAACCACCACTGTATCACCGAAAGAGCTAGTGACATTTACACCTACCTCTAACCAATCACAAGGTAGTCCTAATGACTTTGCATGCTCACCTAGAATATACGAATGCGTTGACCCCGAATCTATCAGAGAAAGCAAACTCAAAGATTGCAATGTGAAATTACCTGCAATGACATCAGTGTCATTCCCAGCCTCCCGCTGAGCGTACACCCTAGCCGGTCCTCCTCCCTCGGGCTGGACTGCTACCACATGAGCCAAGTTCCTCTGACCCTCATTCCTTGGCTGGAAGTTCCCACGGCCGCGCCCACGACCTCTCTGATGCTCAAATCCCCTCGCTGGAGCCGGTCCTCCTCTGACGGGGTGTGGACAATCACGTCTCAAATGATCTCGGGAGCTACAATTCCAACACGCCCCAAACATACCCATGCACTTACCTGGGTGGCGTCTCCCGCACTTAGCGCACTCCGAAATATGCCCAACAGCCCCTTGGCCCTGACGGCCCTGACCATGGTTACCACCCCTAGGCCTCGTATCCGGCTGATACCTCCTATCCCTATGCCTCTTGGCATGATCTCTATCCCAGTTCGCATGTCTCTTCCCGGAGTCAGACCCACCGGCACGTGCTCTAGAGCTTAGGTTTTGCTCTACATCCTTGGCTCTAGAAACCAAGACATCGAACTCAGTGTAGTCGGCGGCCAACATGTAAGTCTTCACATCAGTAGTCAACCCATATCTGAAGCGCTCACAACGCTCCTTCTCATCCGGAATCAACTCTGGCGCGTACTGACTTAACCTCACAAATTGGATCTCATACTCGGACACGGTCCTACTGCCTTGAACCAAAGCCATGAACTCCCTTTTCTTTTCATCCAAGTACCGAACTCCGAGGTACTTCCTCTTGAAAGCATTCCTGAAAAACTCCCATGTGACATCCACCTCTGCCATACCAGAAGTAGCAGTGGTCCACCAAGTATAAGCGTCTCCCTGAAGCAATGAGACAATGCATCCCAACTTACGAGCATCCGAACACTCCATCTGACCCAAGATGCGAGTAGTGCTCTCAAGCCACCCTTCCGAACCTTCCGGAGACAACCCACGAAACTCAACTGCCCCCAAATTGCGAAGCCTCTCTAGGGGTAATCCTGTCCCCGCACCCGGAGGTGGTGCTGCAGCTTGCATTCCGGCCAAAGCTGTCTGAAAAGCTCCGGCTATAGTCTGGATCAAATGTGCCACATCTGGACCCGCCTGACCTTGGCCCGCTTGAGCCCCATTACCATCGCCTCCAACGTTCCCTCCATTACCACCCGGAGCATTAAGAGTAGAAGGCGCGTTCTCGGGTGCCTGGTCACCCGCTCTAGGCCGTCCCCTCGGTCTCACCATAGCAATTAATGTAATCTAAAACAACAAACACACAACAACACGGAAACGTTAAGTTAGCAAGGGGCAAAGGACTCCGGTTCTCAAGCTCTTTAAACCAAAACAATTTTCCCTTTTTATTTTGACAACAATGCCTAACAATGGGGACTCAACCAACTTTCAAACATCATAGAGGTCACCATAGCATGCATACATACACCGTGCTAAAACAAAACTTAGACAGGCATGGCAAAACACTCATAATACCTTAACTTACCTCACTTACCTGCCCGAGGTCTCGGAAACCTCAGGCTCTGATACCAATAAATGTAACCCCCTCGTCCCGGTCTGGTCGGATGACCGGTCCGAGTGAGCCACACGGGGAAAACCGAAGCGAAACCCAAAGGGTTCCCCCTCGGTTAGCAACCCTATATTTTTTTTATCTTGTCTAGAGGATGATCAAACCCTAAGTGATTCACAACAGCGGAAACATACAAGGAAGACACATTCGAACTCCGGCCATGCATGAACAGTCCATTTTCAAGTTTACAGGCAGGCAGTATCGATACCCATTCAAGGGGTATCGATACCCCCCCCTTCTAGATCAACCCAGAAAATCAACCCCAGATGACCGTATCGATACCCTTACCAGGGGTATTGATACCCTCTTCCTCGGTCAACCTTCCTTGGTCAACAAGATATATCCGTATCGATACTCGGGACCTCGTATCGATACGCTCTATTCTAACCCCCCAAATCCAAATTACAGAGAGTTTGGAGGGTATCGATACCCTTAGGGTATCGATACCCCAGGCAAAATCTGAGGCCTTTGGGCAAGACAGTATCGATACCCTAGCTAGGGTATCGATACCCCCTGCACTGCAACTCCACGATTTTTGCACAAGTGACCCTTAACCCAACTCTAAATGCATTATTGGACTTCCCTAAGAACAAGCAACATACATACACCAAACCACAATCACAATTTAGCATGTGGGGCAATTAATCTAATGAAATTCATACAAATCAAAGCTTCATGCAATTTCACCCAAAAATGCATACTTAACAAGCATGAACTCTTCACAAGGGATAGGCAATTATAAGGCATACAAGGCCAGCAACATACATAATAAGGCACGTTCACATAAGCAACGCATCAAGCATAACTAGCAACCAAGAAGCAAGCATAACATAACATAGAGTTTAACATACTCAATATAAATTCCTAAGGAGTTTGACCCCAACTCCTACACTCTATACCCCATTGTCTAGCATTATTACAAAAGTAAACCATACTTAAACTTGCTTGAGAACTCCCAAAAGCTCCTCCTTCGCCCGCTCGCCTCCCGAACTCTAACGATCTGCACGTTGGAAACAAAGAGCATAAGCAACTAGCTTAGTGAGAGAGGCTCTATAATTCACAACATGTAGTTTTCCAAAACACGATTTATATGCAAGAAAGCGATGGATGCACGAGGGTTAATCTCAACAACAACACATGGTTTGCACAAGCACAACCATCATACACACACGGTGGGACTACACATCACCGTTTCGACTAGTGGACTTCCAATGGGACTACACATCAAAGTACTATCCTACTAGTCACTACCGGTGGGACTACACATCACCGTAGTTTAGACCACCATCACGTGAGGCACGAACTCAACTCGACTACACAATTAACAACTCAAAATGCACTTAATGAACATGACATATAAGCATCCAACATATCACAACAACATGGGAGTAGAGAGGCTTACACACGGGTTTAGATGACCCCTCAAGGTCTCACCCAAACCCCAAAGGAATCCATATCGAGCTCAATACAAAAATCAACAATTCTACTCACCGTTGCTACCCAAGAGGAGATCGAAGACCAAGCTCAAGACTCCAAAATTTCCGGATTTGTCCCCGAAGCTCCACCAACCAAATTTCTCGTTTCTAAACATTCCAACACAATATAAACAACCCCAAATCAGTCCACATTCCAAAATAATCAACCCGGATTTCATATCAAACACAAGACTTTCACATTGAAAACAAGCCCAAAATACCAATTTCCGAGCAGCCCTTAAGCAACCCTTAAAACCATTGATTTCATCCTTCAAACTACTCCCTAAAGTCTCCAAAACTTCCCTTACATGTAGCCTATCCATCAGCCCTCTCATATTCACATAAAACACCCCCAAAACTCAACTTAAAGCCTCCTAAAAACCTCCCCAAAACCCCATTCCGGGAAACACCCCAAAACTTCATAAAAATTATACCCATTGGACCCTTTAGATTGAGAACAACTCATATATCATTTAGAGATCAAAAACCTAAGTTAAAGGTGTCAAAAATGACATTTTTAATCAAAATTTCAAAACCCCCATATCACCAAAATCATGAGTTTTCTAGAAAATAAAGGTATGTGCTAGTTGAGGATAATGAAAGCAACTCAAAAACGACCTTACCTTCGAAAAACCTTCAAGATTGGGTGAGTTATGGATGGAATAGTGCTCCAAAGGGGGAGAGGTTTCTTTTGTCTGAAAAATGGGTAGTGGGGAAGAAGATGGCTAAAAAAAATAAAATCATTATTTAGGTTGGTTTAAAATTAAAGGTCCAAAGACCTAAATACCCTTAAATAAAAAGGAAAACCACAATAGGTGCCCCCCCCCATGGCCATGTGGGCTTGTTTAAAAAGAATATGGTCCAACTAAATTTTGTTGTCTTAAAACCCGAAGCCCAAAATTATTTTTAATTACAAAACCGGACCCGGAAATAATATTAAATTATTATTTTTTTCACCCGACCCCTAAACCGGGGCGTTACAGGCAAGAGCCCAACAGGTAGTTTCTGGTGAAGGTCGTACCGATACGGTCCAAACCAAGCAAACCGGAACACAAACCAAGCACAAACACAAGATTTCAAACTAAAGACAACCCCAAAATCCTCATTCCCGAGCAGCCCTAAAGCACAGTCCAAAACCAACGATTCCAACAATTATATTACTCCCAAAAGCTTCCAAAACAACACTCAAACATAGTCTAACCATCAGCCAACAATACTTCACCCAGAACAACCCCAAAATCCAACCTAAAACCCTTCATAAACCTCCATAAAACCCAATTTCGGGAAACATCATAAAACCATGCAAAAATCAAGTATGTTGCACCTTATAAGATGCTTTTAACTTATCTAACAACATTAAATCAAAAACTCATCTAAAGGTTATCAAAGTTTACATTTTTATCTTCAAAACTTAAAAACTCAAAATGTAAAAACCATGAGCTTCCATGAAAATAAAGGTATGAGCTTGTAGAGGAAAGAGAGGACAAGTAAAAAATGGGTTTACCTTTGAAAAATCTCCAACAATAAGCAAGAAGGATGATGGAACAGTGAACTTGAAGGGGAGGGGAAACTTGTCGTGAAAAAGAAATGGAAGAGGAAAGAAGAAGACGATTAAAATGGGTCTTTTAAATAAATGGGGTTTTTGTTTTACAAGTCCACATATTTACAAGAATGCCATTAATGAGATGACCATTTTCCACTATTGCAAAATCCATGAAATTTTGGGTTTTAATTTAAAATTGATTCCAATATAATAAATGAATTTTTAAAACAAAAAGAGGAAACCCAAAACATTATTTTAATATTATTTTCACCCGACCCCCAAACTCGGGTGTTACATTTCAAGCTTAAACCTCTATTTTTTAACCATGCCTCCTAGAGCTAAACGTACACATCTTGAAAGAGGTCAAAATTCCGGTTCTAATCAACCACCATCTCAACCTCAAAATTCAAACCTTTTGAATCTTTGTTTTTTAAAATAATGAAAATCTTGATCGTTTTCATCGTATTTACGAAGCTAAAGATATTAGGGTTGGATGAACAATTGATTTAGATTTCTTGGCCTCACTCGATTATTGGTTTGAGTTTTTCCATATGTTTTTCGAATAGGGTTTGATGCAATTTTTGGACATTAAATCTCGTGTTTTTCATAACCTTGTCAAAACTTTTTATGCACATGCTACTCTCGTCCATAATCCTAACGATGATTTCCAGGTTATTGTCATTGATTCTTATCTTATGGGAATCAAGTTTCGACTTTCTTCGGTAAGTATTGCCACCAGATGGAGGTTCATTCATGGCGAATGGGCTCACAAGAATGATGTAGATAAAGCTCGTGTTAATCCAAGGAATGTTGATGCACCAGATGCTCCACCTCCCATGACCATTGAATCAATTTATGCGGCTAGCGGGCTAGGGGTGTTCATTGTCGGGTACCCGAAAAACCGAGTATCCAGCTCATCTGGGTACCTCTTTTGCCAGCCTGTGTCTCGGAACGCTATATCTGGGTACCCGCTACTTGGGTACCCGTGAAACCCGGGTACCAGATTCATTTATTTTTTTTAATTTTTTTTAGTTTTAAAATTTTAAAATATTACATTAGAAACACATAAAATTTAAAAGTTCATAATACATAATCTAAACATAAAAATTAGTAATTTAAAATTAGTTTTAAGATGATATATTTGGATATATATATATATATATTATAGTTTATCACAAAAAAGGCATTAAAAATATTAATCTCGTTTTTTCTTTTGAATCCCGATATGAGAATGTAATACATCTCTATTTAATGAAAAATATTTAAAAATTTTAAAACTTTAAAGTAAATAATACAAACATAGAAATAATTTAGAGATTTAAATTTAGTTTTATGTAAAAATATTAAGTAATCTAAAATAAAAATATAATTTAAAACTAAAAAAATAAATATATTAAAACTATCGGGTCGGGTCGGGTCGGGTACCCGGTAACTAAAAAATCTGCCCATGCCCGACCCAACTACCTGGGAAAAATCACGGATCGGGTACCTGGCCCGGTCGGGTAATTTTTTTAGAAGATTACCCGATATTTTTAGGTTACGATCGTCGGGTCGAGTCAACCGAATCGAGTATTTTTTAACACCTCTATATGCGATTATGATTACTCGTTTTGACAACATGGATGCATTTCTTTGTAGCTCTCATGAGGAGACTAACAGTTTGCTTCGTAGCTTAGATGGTCGTGTGACATTTCTAGACCGTGATATGCGTGATGTTCGTGGTCATGTTTTCCCACGATCATCGCCTCATGATGCACCAGATGCTTAGGTTTTATATTGCATTCTAGTATGACTTTATGCTAAGGTATTTTGGACTTATTTTGTTTTAGGATTTCGGTTTTTGCTTTTAGGCTTTTTCTGTACTTTGTTGGATATTTTTATACCTATGATTTTATGTTGGATTTATATTTGAATTCTTATGTTGAATTCTATGTTGGATTTTGTATTATTTTTTTTTGGATATTATGGTTTACCTTTTTATTGTTTCATTAATTTTTGGATAATGTCCTATTGCACTAATGATGTTTGTTCTTTTTGAAGCATTTTATTCTTTTTACTATAACAAAGGGAGAGAAAAAATAATGATAAAAATTGAAAAATTATTTGTCAATTTGTTTTCAAAAATAAAAATATCTTTAATGTAACGCCCCAGTTTTGGGCCTAGGAGTCTTTAAGGTTGACTCAAGGTTCGTAGGACCTAGACTAGAGATTCGGGTTAGTTCGGGAGTAGTTCAGGGAAAACAAGGTTCGGGATATGATAAAATTCTGAGAAAATTTCTAAAATCCTCTAAAAGTATATATAAAGGTTTGGTGGAGTCAATTTTGAAAAATGACTTTTGGAATATTAACATTTTGATTTGGTGACTAATTTATAAAATGTGCAAAATCTATTTTTAAAGGACTATTTTAAAAGAGGGCCAAAACTTAAAATCTTTAAAGAACTAATATATATTCAATGGGCCTTTTCCTTTAATTGATCATTTTTAATGTATTTTATTTAAAAGAATAAAAAGAGATTTTATTAATTAGCCTTTTCCAAAATCTATTTTGACGTAACTTTCTTTTCTCTCAATTTTCATTAATCAAACACTTCATTTTCTCTCAAGCTTGATCCAAACATTCTCATCAAATAGATTATAAAATTTTGTTATTAAACACAATTGGAGAGCCAAAGACTTGAAAATTTCATTAAAGAACCTTAATTAGAGGAGTTAAAATTTTACCAAAGGAGAGCCCAAGTGAAAATTTTGAAAACTTAATTTTCAAAAGATACCATAAAAACATTTACTAAGGGGAGCCCAAGTGAAAATTTTAAAAGTATGACAAATTTCTCAAAAACAATTTTATTAAGTGTTTTGTTATATCAAAAAGGGAGAAATTGTTAAACTTATTTTGATTTTGATATAACTAAAAGAACTCATTTGTAAAAATTGTAAACTTAGGTTATTCGATTCAAATTTGTCAAAAACATAATTTTAACTTGAAAAAATATTTTCTAAATTGTTTGACTTGATACCTATATTGTATACTCCTTCAAAAGTCAACAAAAATTCAAATTTGTGAGTTTTCAAGAAGAGGTTTCAAAACCCCCTAGGTGGTTTCGAAGACAGTCTCTATAACGACTATATTTCTTTTTTGAAAACCCTTAGGGTTTCGAACCCCCTTCAATGGTTTCGAAACCCTGTACAGGTGAGCGTTAATGCTCGGTAATTTTTAAAACTTTCATGTTATCTTTCGTCAGAAAATACTGATGTAGCTTGTTAGTTTTTTCCCCTCAATAAAATTAATGGTAAACTACATAAATAGTCACCGAACTTATAGGACACTTCCATTTTGATCACTAAACTTTTAAAATTTTTATTAGGATCATCAACTTTTATTTCGCTTTAACCGTCGCCTGAAGAACTTTTCGAAAATGTTTCATGACTTGAATAAATATGGGTTTTCATGTTTTTAAGGCAATAAAGATTTTGACTTTGTATGGTTGATGAAATTGTTTAGCTGCAACATCCATCAACACTAGAGATGTTCGAGCAGATTATAGATACTTTAAAAGGGAAACAAATAGTAACATTTTTTGATTACGATGCCACTCTTTCGTCGATTATTGTGTATCCAGATCAATTTTTCATGTTCAAAGAGGTTAGCCATTTTTTCATACTCACATAAAATTTATAGATATTTTTCATCTGTAACTTTGAAATTATTTCCCCCATGTTTTGTGTACACCAGATGAGAACGACAGTGAGAAAGGCATCTAAATGATTCCCTATAATTATAGTGAGTGGTAGATGCATGGACTAAATACATTTTCAATCCTTTTAGTTTTAATTTATTTAGTGTTTTCACTAGCGGTAAAATCTTATATTGTTTTGAAAAGTGTAGGTGTATAACTTTGTCAAGTTAGCTGAGTTACATAAACACAAAATTAGGAAAAGTTCTTTAGGCGAAGGTTAATACTGAAAATCAAAAGGTTAAAACAAAATAAAAGTTGAGTGACCCCAATAAAAATTTGTGAAATTCAGTGATCAAAATAAAAGTGTCCTAAAAGCCTAGTGACCATTTATGTAGTTTACCCATTATTCTATTGAGGAAAGACAAAAGTGACGAGTCGCATAAGTATTTTCTAACGAAAGATAATGAGAAGGACTAAAATGAAAGCAAAATAAAAATTAAATGACTCTAATAAATTTTTTAAATACTCAGTGACTAAATAAAAGTGCCTAAAAATTCGACGATCATTTATATAGTTTACCGAACAAATAACATACAGAGAACAAAAAAAAACGGAGACGGAGAGGACATAGCTACGAGCAGGGGAGGTTGTCAACACTGAGAAGGGATAGTTCAAAGATTTAAAGTTTATTAAGATATTAGAGTTTAAAATTTAGGTTTTAAATTTTATAGAGGTTATCAAAATATTACCCATAATATATTTAAAAAAATATATTACCCATAATATATATGTATTATTGTGAATTATAAATGCAGAATTAATTTGTTAGTTTCCCATATAAATTATAATAAAATCATTTTGAAATGTAAAATATTAGAAAAAAGAATGGCCCCCCTAGGTTGTCGCTACTAGCCAGCATGCAAGGACCCTGTCCGTTTATACTCTTTCCCGTTCTTGACTGAGTTCCGATTACCGCTCCGCACCTTCCCAAAATCTCTACCCTTTCACCATGTCAACCCCCACTCCAAACGGCCGATTCTCTAGGGTTTTCAGCGAATCCGACGAAATCCGGATCCTCAAGTTCCTAATCAAAGCCACCAGATCCATTCCTCCGCCCATCACAACCATCGGTACCCCGACAATCAACCGCGTGGTCGAGCGCCTCAACCACAAGTTCACCCCTTCCCAAATCAACGACAAGCTCCGTAGGCTGAGAGACAAGTACCACAAGCATGTAAACAACAAGTACCTGGTTAAAACCCATCACGACCGAAGAGTATTCAAGCTTTCCAGAAGGATTTGGGGCAAGAAAAAATCCCCAAAGAAAAGGGCTGAGAAGTTAAGAGGAGCGGAGGTAGCGGAAAGTGGAGAGGGAGATGGGGATTTGGAGAAATACCCTTATTTGGTGGCTGAGTTTTCCAGGGTTTTGCCTGACAATGAGGTGTGGAAGGAGAGATTGAAAGGGTTGGAGGAGAGGGAGTTGAGGAAGATGGATCAAGAGTGGGTGCTTGTGAAGGTCGAGGAAGCTAAATTGGTGGCTAAGAAGGCTCAACTGCTGCACCGGCAGATGATGGAGATAATGGGGTCTAATGCCATTGGGGTTAATTAGCATTTGGGTTTTTTTTAGATGTAGTTTTCAGCATACTTACTTTGTAATTGACTTTACTTCATTGTTTGGTTGGGTATTGAGGATTGAAAAAACTGACTTCAAAATGTTATCAAGCTTTCATCTCTGTATTTGGTCAGTGTTGTTTTCAGGATATTGTCTCTTTAATCTGTGAAAAGATTTAAGCAACATAGGAACAGAGCTAACTCTAAGCATAGAATTACCTTAAGAACATCCAAACAATTTGTATTCAAATGTCAAGAGCATGATGATCACTTGAACAAGTAACCATAGCTATTTAAGCAGGCAGGCAGCAGCAACAAGGATGGTGAAATAAATGGGTTCAAGAAAAATTTCATCACACCATCTACATGAAAAGCCAGAAGATACTAGCAGTAGCCATAATATGATGCTATCGACGTCACAGTACAGATAGAAATAAAGCCTAAGGCCCCGTTTTTTGTTGCGGCTACCGTTTCCAACGGCTGTTTGGCCTCAACCCCAATGCCAAACAACTCTTGGTTTGATATTCATCCGGCGATTGCAACCCAAATTTAGCCCTCCAAACGGGCGTTCATAGAACCTCCCAAAGCTGGTTTCCAACCTCAACCCCAAACTAAGCCTAACATGAATTCTGCCTCGTTAGAGAATCACAGCAACTACCAGTATTCCATAACATACGAACCGTTTATGCTCTGCATAAACACTAAATATGATGCTATCGACATCAAACACGAATTCTGCCTCAGTAGAGAATCACAACAACAACCAGTATTTCAAAACATTCAAACCGTTTGCACTGGATAACTATTTCTGTATTCATCCATCTTTCAGGGTATTGATTTTACTAAACACTGCTATAATTACTTGGCGAGGGCCTGATTCTCTTGCTGCTGCTGATAGTTGAGAGGCCTCCTGAAGAGCATGATGTGAGGTTCAGGGCGATGAATGGCACTCTGTTGCACGCCATTCATTCTACAAAAGAAGCCAATAAAACCTAAATCAAACACTTTATTCGAACAAAATATCTTCAGTATAGTTAGTTCTGAAACAAAGGAAATAAAGAAGGACAATAGCAATTAGCATGAGCAACAACACATATGAAATGAGATATATAACGTTTTACAACTTGGCACTGAAAAGTGAAAACCATCATTCATTCAATGAATTCATAATTCAAAAGTGATCAAGTAATGTAAATATATTGGGTACTATGAGAATCATAAATCAGAAATGCAAGTAAATGAAAAGATCATCATGGTTTATAGAAAAACTTAAAATGCATACCCAGAAAATGATTTTACTAGTTATTTCCATTTCTAATCTTATCAATGCTTATAAATCAAACTCAAAACTCGTTACTAAAGTAATAAGTTACCTCACAAAACAATCAACCCAACAAATTGCAATAAAACCTCATGAGAATTACACCAACACTGGAAGGATGAAACAAAATATAATAAAAAGGCGGCATTTCTGTAAAACCCTAAGGAACAAACATACTTCAGAGAGGAGGCGATTCTTCGGTAGAAGTTTGGCCACTTCAGGAGGAAGAACAACATGTCTGTACAGCCACCGCCGCAAAAACAAATTTGATTAATTTAGAGAAAATGCTGAACCTATTTTTTTTAAAAAATAGAACATAATAAGCGATCAAAATTCAAATTTAGAGAAATAGATATGAATAAAAAAATTACCTGTACTCGTAAGTCTTATCGAAGTATTTATCAGAGTACTGAATCTGACCCCTTTTTTTTATTTTGCTGAAAGGTTTTTACCGGTTTTGCGTCAAAGTTGGATCGCAGCAAAGATTAAACAGACTTTTATAAGTTTAGAAGAAAATGAACATAATACATTTAAGGGTAAACTACATAAATAGCCACCTTACTATTGGTAAAGTCGCGATTTGACCACCTTACTATTTTTCGCAGTAATTAAACCACCAAACTATTTAATTGGGAGCAATGTGACCACTCACCGTTAGAAACCTAACGACGTTGCTGACGTGACTGTTATTGACTAACGGTGTATGTGATGTGTAAATTAAAAATAATATTACTGTCACGTTGGATTAATGAAAAACAAAATCCCTAAACCAATTACCCTTAATCATTCTCATTCTCGAAACCCCAATAATCTCTCTGAAAAGTTTGACGATTCAAAAAAACTGGGCGATTCGTTTTCTAAGGAGGTTGAGAAATATTGGGCGATTCGTTCTTAAGGAAGTTGAGAAATTGTTGGAGATAAAGACAAGATGAGTGAATTTCTTCGCGAAAAAGGGCAACCCAATCCAAAATACGGTAAGTAGATTTATTACTTTTTGTTCTGAGATTAGGTTTAGGATTTGAAATTAGGGTTTATTATCTGGGTTAACTAATTTCTTTTACCTTAATTGAATGATTTAGGGTTATTAATCGAGATTACAATAAAATTTTAATTTTAGGGTTAATATTTGTGATTCGGGTTAATACACAATGTTAGGACTAAATATTAGGGTTTAGCGATAATAATTGATACTAAACTTAACATTGATAGATTTTGTATAGGTTAAAAAATGATTAAATTACAGATTACAAATTCAAAAAGTTTGATTTTGTTTTGTTCTTATAAACAAAGTTAGGGTTTGTCTGTTAGTTGTTGGTTGGTTTGTACTAAAGAATAATTCCTTTTCAACAATAAAATAGTCATACTTTTGATTGGTTTGCACGTGCTTTGTTTGTTCAAATATAAATATGAGATTTACTTGTGGGGTCTATATTTGGTTGTTGTAGGGTACCTCCCAGACCACCATTAATATGTGTTAGTTGTGGCCTTGTGAGGTCTTTATTTGGTTGTTGGAGGGGTCTTTAATATGTGCTTTGCATGTGGTTTATTTGGTTGTTGTAGGGGACCTCCAAGACCACCATTTTTTATTGTATACTTTATATTGTTTGACTTGGTTGACTAAAAGGAATCTGATTATATACTAAAATGTATATTAATTGACTTAGTTGACTAAAATATACTAAAATGTATGTTGTTTGACTTAGTTGACTAAAACATACTGAAGCGTATACTGTTTTGTTAGAAGACCTAGGGTAAAATATACTAAAATGTATATTGTTTGACTTAGTTGACTAAAGTATACTAAAATGTATATTGTTTTGTTAGGAGACATAGGGTAAAATATACTAAAATGTATATTGTTTGACTTAGTTGACTAAAATCTTTGACTTAGTTGACTAAAATCTTTAACTTATTTGTGTTTTTTAACAGTGATTAATTCAGAGAATTTTACTATGGTGGTACATCATGGAGCATTTTTTGTTAGGAGACCTAGGGTGAAATATATTGGATAGTTAGTGGATTATTTTGATAATTTAGATGTTGATACAATGTCTATGTTTGAAATTATCGTTGTGGTTGAGAATTTAAAAATTACTTCTGGTGTTCATGTGTTTTGGCAGTTTTCAGATAATCCACTAGAGGTCAAACAATTGAAAAATGATAATGATGTTATTGAGATGGTTAGGAATTTATCTAGAGACCATTATCTTCATGTGTTTTTGAAAGAAGTTGTACACGATAATGAGTCTGAGTTTAGGGTTGAGGTTGAGTCTGAGACTGAGACTAGGGCAATGTCTGAATCTGATTCAGAAGATGATGAGTATCATGTTGAGTCTGATACATCCAGTGATAAGTCAATATTTAGTGACGGTGAAGATGAATTAGTTAGTTCAGAAGAAGAAATGTTCAGTATGAATGTAGGGTTGGGTAGTAAGGAAGTAGAAGTTGAAAGTGACAATGACAGTGGACATTCTGACTCACTACACAGTGTAGATGAGTCAGATTCAGATGGTCCACCAAAAAAATTTAGATTTCTTGAATTTAATAGGGATTCAGATTTATCTAATCCTAAATTGAAGGCTGATCTGATATTTGCAAGCAAAAAAATATTGAAAGAGGCAATTAAGATGTACAATATTAAGAACATATATTGTGTTAAGTTAAAGAGAAATGACAATAGAAGGATCCAAGTAAAATGTAAGGGTGAGTGTCCATGGGTGTTATGGGCAGCTCCAATCCATGGGGAAGATCCTTCTACTGGTACTTGGCAGATTAGATCTTTAAATGATGAACACACTTGTCTTAGGGAATTTCAAAATTCCAATGTCACTGCCAAGTGGCTAGCTGAAAACTACTTTAGCAGTTTTTTTGTTGATCCTAATTTCTCAAGTACTTCATTAAAACAAGATGTACACAAAGATTGGGGCATAGTGGTACCTAAATGTAAATGCATTAGGGCAAAAAAATTGGCCCTTGAACACTTGAATGGTAACTATGAAGAGTAGTATACAAATCTGTATGCTTACCTAGGTGAACTGAGGCATTCTAATCCAGGGACAACAATAGTTTGCAAGTTAGATGAAAGAAGATTTGAGAGACTTTATATCTGTTTACAAGCAATGAAAGATGAGTTCAAAGCAGGTTGTATGCCCATTATAGGACTAGATGGATGCCACTTGAAGGGCTACTACAAAGGCCATCTTTTGGAAGCTGTAAGAATAGATGCAGATGACTCAATCTATCCCATAGCCTTTGCAGTTGTAGAGAGTGAGAATGAGTCATCTTGGGGCTGGTTTCTGGAATTATTTGCCATTGATTTGGAGATTGAAAATTCAAGCAGTTTTACCTTTATGAGTGACAAACATAAGGTATGAGTAAATTTCTTTAAAATATTTTAGTTTTTAAATTTTGTAATAAAGTTGTACTAATAAATTATTGTTTACTTTGTTTTGTGCAGGGGCTAATGAATGTTGTGCCAGAATTGTTCCCCTATTCAGCACATAGAACATGTGTTAGGCACTTGTACTCAAATGCAAAAACCAGTGGGGTGTTTATAGGAAAAGCAGTGAAGGACCAATTGTGGAAAGCTACAAAGGCTACATATGTTAGAGAGTTTCAATCTGTCATGGATGAACTGAAGGTATTAACTTGTGTAAAACTAAAATTGATTTTGATATAACACATAAATCTAAGGACCAATTTGCAAAACAATAAATTTTTAAGTACTTTTTTAAGTCTCACAAATTGACAAGTATTTTTGAAAAAAATAATATTTAAAGACCTGCTCTTAAAACATATATATTTCCCTAAGTCTTTTCCTATGTTTTTCAAGCCTAAGTATGCAAAAACGCCCAGGCGTATCGATACCCTAAGCGTATCGATACCCTATTTTGTCCCTGGAATTTTATTGAACTTACCGTACCAATACGCCCTACAACCGTATCGATACGATATCCATCTGGGCAAATGTTTTCATGAAACCGTACCGATACACCTAGCAATCGTATCGATACGATAATCATTTGGGCAAGTGTTTTCATGAAACCGTACCGATACGCCTAGCAACCGTATCGATACGATAAGCATATCTTTGAAAAATCCGAGCATTTAATTATTTGACCGTTACTTGTTAGTTGGTTGGTTTCCCTATTTTCAAAAGATCGTTATAGCGTACCGATACGCTTGGTATGCGTATCGATACACTTTTTATGTAAACTCGGCTTGGGATTCCAGTGAGCAAAAACCGTATCGATACGGCCTTCCGTATCGATACTCCCCTTAAAACCGTATCGGTACGCCTTATATGTGTATCGATACGCTTTGTTTTGAGGCACAACGACTCTTTGCTCTTTGATGCAGGTATCGATATGCCCTTCCGAGTACCAATACGGTAGGCTGCAGAGCTGCATTTATTGCGGGAAAAA
This sequence comes from Hibiscus tridactylites, assembly GCA_958450335.1. Taxonomy (NCBI): domain Eukaryota; kingdom Viridiplantae; phylum Streptophyta; class Magnoliopsida; order Malvales; family Malvaceae; genus Hibiscus; species Hibiscus tridactylites. The sequence continues at coordinate 41,154,050 of OY288289.1, read as the reverse complement.
TGTCCACAATGGCTCTATTGATGATCCCAACCACCCAAACGGCTAGAAATAAATGCAAGGATATAAATACAAGCTTCTATTGACCAAGCAACAACTATTGAACATTCAAGCATCATCAAAGCAAAAAATCCAAACCCTTGAGCTATTCAAAGTCATATTCTTCTACCCAACTCTATTGTCTTTCAATTGTCAAATTGTATTGTGAGTTTGGGGTTGTTGAAATTGTAATTGGGTAGACAATCATCCTTTGAGAGGAAACATTTGAGTTTACCAAATTATTTCTTTGTATTTGAGTGGATTAAGCTTTGGGTATAAAGCTTAATCGAAATTGTAAGGTTTCCTCCTTATCCAAGAAAAGGGGACGAATTCAATTAGTGAATTGTTTGAAAATCCTTAGTGGGAGCTAAGGTAGTGGATGTAGAGTTCATTTGGAGAACTTGAACCACTATAACCCCTTGTGTCATTTTTATTTTCAATCTTTCTCTTCACCAAAATTTTAATTGCCAATTCACCCCTTCTTGGCCATTTGCAAGTGTTCAATCAACTTAACAATTGGTATCAGAGCTACACTCATTTGAAGGATTACAACCCTCTTGAGTCGATTCTTGGAGAGTTTGATCAACAACAAGTCAAGCAATGGCATCCACCTCCAACTATGAGTCCCAATCCACCACCAAGCCACCATTCTTCAATGGGGATAACTATCCTTATTGGAAGAATAGGATGAGGCTCTTCATCAAGTCTACCAACTATATAGTGTGGGATGTAGTTGAAGAAGGTCCATACATTCCTATGAGGAGAGATGGAGAAAGGCTCATCCCAAAGATCAAAGCCGAAATGACCGATGATGAAAGAAGAAGGGTGCAAGTGAATGACAAAGCTCTTCATGTAATATTTTGTGCACTTGGTCCAGATATCTACTCCAAGGTGTCTTCAATCGAAAATGCCAAGGAGGTTTGGGACACCCTCGAGATAACATACGGGGGAACTAGTGATGTCAAGGAGACAAAGATTGGGCTACTCAATCTAAGCTATGAGAACTTCAAGATGGATCCCAAAGAAAGTGTCTCCAAGATGTTTGATCGGTTCTCGGTCATTGTCAACGGTTTGAAGGGTTTCGGTGAAATCATTCCCGAAGACAAGCTAGTGAGAAAGTTGTTGTATTCTCTTCCGGAGTCATGGGATGGCAAGAGAACGGCCATTATTGAAGCTAGAGATTTGAAGACTGTCAAGCTAGATGCTCTTGTTGGATCTCTACTCACACATGAGATTATGAGGAAGGGAAGAGAACAAGAGAAGAAGATAGTGGAGAAGAAGGAAGTTGAGAAGAAGAAAGTGGGAATCGCACTAAAGGCTTCACAACAAGAAAGCGATTCTAGTGAGGATGAAGATGAGGAGATGGCTATGTTGGCCAAACTTTTTACGCGGTTTATGAAGTCAAATCGTGGAAGAAAATTCATTAGAAAAGGGAGATTTCAAGAGTAAGAGCAAGGAAGAGGAGAAGGACCAAATTACTTGTTATGAATGCAAGAAACCGGGTCACATCCGTTCCGAGTGTCCTCAATTGAAAAAGAAAAGATTTGGGAAGAAGAACAAGCTCAAAGCACAAATTGCTACTTGGAGTGACGATGAGTCTTCCGAGGAAGAGAAGGAAGTGGCCAACCTATGTCTCATGGCCATCGATGATGAACCTAAGGTAAACTCTCACTCATCCAATTTCGATTTTACTATTGAGGAACTTCAAGATGCTTATGATGAATTGCAAGAAGTGTATGATGAGTTAGTAGGAAAATACAAAGAGTCCATTTTGAAAAACAAGAAAACAATTTCCGATTTAAAAACTCAAAATGAGACATTTTCAAAAGCTAACTCCGAATTGGAAAAGAAGATTTTGTTTTTAGTTAATCTTTCAAATGATCTTAAAACTAAAAATCTTGAACTTGAAAAACTTCTTTCCGATTTTCAAGATTATCACACAAAGGAAGTGAATAATCTTAAAACATCTATTGCTATTTGGGAAAAATAATTTTGAAAAAGGAAATCATTCTAAATCCCAATATGTAAAAAGAAAACCTTTTGTACCTAAACAAAGAAAATTTAATAAGCAAGCTAGAGGGCATAGAGTTAGGAGTGTTTGGGTTCCTAAAGAACTCATTATTTCTAATGATTTGAATGCTATTGCTTCTTGGATTCCTAAGGGAACCAAATTGTTGAAGGCTAACACTCATGGACCCAAAATGATTTGGGTACCAAAAATCAAGGCCTAATTTCTTTGTTTGTAGGGGGAGCATTGCTACAAGGCTAAAGCTTCAAGCAAAAATTCTTGGTACCTTGATAGTGGATGCTCAAGACACATGACCGATGACAAGAGTAGATTTGTTGAACTAAAGCCTAAGAGTGGTGGAGTAGTAACTTTCGGTGACAACTCCAAAGGTCACATTGAAGGAATAGGCTCCATTGGTAATCATTCTTCTATTTTCATTGAAAATGTTTTGTATGTCAACGGTCTTAAACATAATTTGTTGAGCATTAGTCAATTATGTGATAGGGGTTTTAATGTTTTATTTGATAAAAGTGGTTGCAAAATTGTAAACATTAAAACAAATCAACTAATGCTCATAGGACATAGAATAGGCAATATTTACATGGTGCATTTAGATGACATCCATTCATCTCATACATGCTTAGTTGCACATGATGAACATGACTCATGGCTTTGGCATAGAAAATTAGGACATGCTAGCATGAGTGTCTTAGAAAAATTAATTTCCCTTAATCTAGTTAGAGGTTTACCCAAACTTAAATTTTCAAATGATAAAATTTGTGATGCATGTTCAAAGGGTAAACAACATATAAGTTTTTTTAAATCCATAAATGATGTCTCTACTAGTAGATGTTTACAATTGATTCATATGGATCTTTTTGGGCCTATTAGAACAATGAGCTTGGGTGGAAAATCATATGCTTTTGTGCTTGTAGATGACTACTCTAGGTATACTTGGGTTCTATTCTTAAGTACAAAGGATGAGGCTTTAGAAAAAATTATCACATTTTCTAAAATAACTCAAAATGATCTTGAACTTAAAATTTCTCACATTAGAAGTGATCATGGAATCGAATTTCAAAATCTAGGTTTCGATGAGTTTTTAAATGAAAATGGAATTAGCCACAATTTTTCCGCACCCCGCACTCCTCAACAAAATGGGGTAGTTGAGAGGAAAAATCAAACATTAGAAGAAATGGCTAGAACCATGCTTTGCAAAAATAATTTACCTAAATATTTTTGGGCGGAAGCCACAAACACCGCTTGCTATATTATAAATCGAGTAATGATTAGGTCAATTTTAAAGAAAACACCTTATGAGATTTTAAAATCTAAGAAGCCTAACATTAGCTTTTTTCACCCTTTTGGTTGCAAGTGTTTTGTTTTAAATAATGGTAAAGAAAACTTAGGTAAATTTGATGCCAAAAGTGATAAAGCTATTTTCTTAGGGTATTCTTTAAATTCTAAAGCCTATCGTGTATTTAATAAAAGAACTCTAGTTGTTGAAGAGTCAATACATGTTGTTTTCGATGATAACCTCCTTCCGAGGAAGGAATCTTGTGATGATGATGATATAGGAATCATTGATGTCATTGATGGAGGACAAACGTCAAAGGTGGATGAGATTCCAACCAAAGATGAGGATTCACAAGATCCACCTCTTGAAGCCTTGAAGGACTTGGTTCTTGAGGAAAGGGAGGTGTCTTACCCAAGGGAGTTAAACTGTGTCAAAGGTGGTGAAATCTTGGGTGATCCATCCAAGGGGGTAACTACTAGATCCTCTCTCAAATTAATGAATCATGTTGCATTTCTTTCATGCATTGAGCCTAAGAACATTAAAGAAGCTTTAAAAGATGATTTTTGGATTTTGGCCATGCAAGAGGAATTAAATCAATTTGAGAGGAGTAAAGTTTGGACATTAGTTGAAAGGCCTAATGATCAATCTACTATAGGAACAAAATGGGTTTTTAGGAATAAATTAGATGAAAGTGGTAATATAGTGAGAAACAAGGCTAGGCTTGTTGCTCAAGGCTATACACAAGAAGAGGGAATTGATTTTGATGAGACTTATGCACCCGTAGCTAGGATGGAAGCTATTAGGATGTTACTTGCATTTGCATGTTATCATGATTTCAAGCTTTTTCAAATAGATGTGAAAAGTGCCTTTTAAATGGTTTTATAAATGAAGAGCTGTATGTTGAACAACCACCGGGTTTTGAGGATTCAAAATTTCCAAATCATGTGTTTAAACTTACAAAAGCTCTCTATGGTTTAAAACAAGCTCCTAGAGCTTGGTATGAGAGACTTTCAAATTTCTTAATTGAAATGAAACGTGCGACTCTTCGTGGCGGGGGAGAGAACTGATTAGGGAGGATTATTACGATTACGAGAGGGCAAAAGAAAAAAAAACAAATAATAATAATAATAATAATAATAATAATAATAATAATAATAATAATAATAATAATAATAATAATAATAATAATAATAATAATAATAATAAGCTTAAATATAAATTTATCCCTTGCCCATTGGTTAAAAATTCAATTTTACCCTTATGAATTTTTTATTTTTATATTTTAAAATAATTTTTACATTTTTAAAATTATTTATTTATATTTTTTAAAATTTTCATCATTTGTATATATATTTTAATTTTATTGGTGAAAAGAAAAAACAAATACATTAACATTAAAAAAGGCATTATAATTGACATCAACTTAACAATTTTGTTATGATTCAATTTGATAAAAAAAAATAGAAAAGGAAAAAATTTAAAGGCTAAATTGTTTTTTACAAGTTTGACGATAAAAAATGTCATTAGTTCAAAATACATTTAAAATTTTAGGTTTAAATCATTTAAAATTTGCAAAATATATTTATATTTACGATTAGATAATTAAAAAGTAAATCTTGTTAATTAAATATAAATTAAAATTAAAATATTGGTACCCTTACAATTACATAATTATAATTAATTTTCAAAAATGTATTTTAATTAGAAATTGTTTGATGTAGGGGTGGGCAAAACTTGACTTGAAAAAATTGAATTATTCACTTGAGTCAATGCGAAATTACTCGACTCGTAATTTCATAAACTCAACTCGAAAAAAATTTAAATAAAGTTTTAGTTATAAAATTGAACTTTTCAAATCGATTGACTCGAAAAAAAAATTTAGTCAACTCGATCGAGTGCCCACACATAATTTGATGGAATGAGATCACATGTACTTGATTCAGAGTCACATACAATTTTGTAAGTTATCCGAGAGAAGTATTAGTGTTGTACTTAATGTATAATTAGGAGTTAATAGTTTATTTGAAGTATATCTCCTAATAGGATTAGAATTAGAAGTTAATAGTTTATTTGAAGTATATCTCCTAATAGGATTAGAATTAGAAGTTTATTGTAAGTAGGACTCCCTAATGTACCAAAAGTCCTATTTTAGAGTCTTTAAAAGCTAGTAAACGAGATGTAATTTAATTGATATAGTTTTTCTAAATAAAACAGAAAGATATTCTGTTTCTCTACATGGTATCAGTCTAAATTTGATCCTTCTCGCAAGTTTTCATGGAGACTCCTCCGACTTCCAGTGAGATGCAATCTACAACAGAGAATGTTGTTGGTTTGACAGATTTTTCAGAGGTACCAGGTTCTGCTGTTACCTGTCATAGATTGGTTGGCCACAATTATCTCCAGTGGTCCCAATCTGTTAAATTTTTCCTCATTGGAAGAGGCATATTAGGGTATATTACAGGGGAAATTAAAAAACCCTCTGCTGCTGATCAGGGCTTTGAAAAGTGGGTTCCAGAGAATGGAAAGATCATGTCTTGGCTCATCAACACCATGTCCCCTGAAGTTGGTACCCACTTTCTTCTCTATGAAACAGCTAGCGATATCTGGAGTGCTGTTAAGGAAACATACTCCAACACTAACAATATTTCAGAACTTTTTGGGATTGAGAGCAAAGCCTCCAACTTACAGCAAGAAGGGATGAGCATCACCCTTTTTTACAACACACTGACCAGTCTGTGGCAGCAACTTGATCTTTATGAAGCACATGACTGGGAGACACCCAATGATGCTGCACTTTACAGAAAAATCATTGCTCAAAAAAGAATTTTTCAATTTCTGAATGGCCTGAATAGGGACTGGGATGCAGTAAAATCCAGGATTCTTGGCAGCAGTCCCTTACCATCTATTAGGGAAGTTTTTTCAGAACTTCGAAGGGAGGAGAGCAGGAGATCGTTCATGATTCCTCAAGCATCTACTATTGAGAGTTCTGTCCTTGTAACTCAGACTTCCTCTTCTACTAAAACAAGAAGAGGTCGGCCCGTGTGTGACTTCTGCAAGAAAGTTGGGCACTTGAAAGATCAGTGCTGGAAACTCCATGGTCGACCAGGAGATGGGAAATTTTCAGCACACAAGGCCCCTAGGGAATCACAATCTTATACAACCACCAGTGTTGGATCTAGTGGTTTCACCAAGCAGCAAATGGAAGCACTCCAGAAAATGTTTGGCAGCTTTAACAGCCCTGGTAGAGGATGCAGGTAAAGAGAGCAATTCCCTACCTACTACTCTTATTTCTACCAAGAATAAGTCAGCGTGGATTATTGATTCTGGAGCGTCTGATCATATGACTGGTAACAGAGACTTGTTTCTTAATATGATTTATGCCTGATGCACCATAGTTAGAGGTGAACGTTTGATCGAGTCAAGTTGAGTAAAAATATCGAGTTATTCGAGTTGACACATCATATTTTACAACTCAAACTTAATTTAAAATTTCTTGATCCGAGTTTATGAAATTCGAATAGAGTCGAGTTTTCGAGTTCCTATACAAGTTTAATTGTAATTATTTATCACATTATATTACGATTTGATTCCAATTTAAACGATTTTCTAAAACCATATAAGGCACACACACACACACACACACACACACACACACACACACACACACATATATATATATATATATTCTTCATATTTTTTCACATGTATAAATAAAATTTGTAATGTTATTTAATAAAAAAATACCATCTAAACTTCTTGTAACGCCCCAGTTTTTGGGTCTAGGTGTTAGCCGAGTTTGTTTAGGCAGTTCGGTTCGAACCCGTTTAGCAATCTAGTCTAGTTCCGGGAAATAATTAAATTGAAAGGTTTTTGGTCGGATAAAAAAAGTAAAAATTTCCTAAAATCATAATTATAAATATGATTAATTTTGGTAAAGGTAATTTAAAGAAAATAATTTTGGAAATCGGACATTTTAGTTTAGTGACCAAAATGTAAAAAAATGGTAAAGTTTGATTTAATGGCAAAAACATAAAAGGCTAATACTTTGAATCTTTAAGGAGCAATATTACCAAAGGCTAATAGGGACTTTTCCTATTATTTTACAATTTTAATTAAATAAATTATATTAAAAAGATGGAGGGAAGTTAAAACGGTTTTTCATTCTTTTTACAAAGATTAGACGTAGTTTTTCTTCTCACTTTTTCTCTCAAAATCTCTTCATCGAAACAACAAGATTTCAAAGGTAAGATTTATTTTCTATTGATTCTCTATTGAATCTCTTATTTTCTCTTTGGTTTTCTTTTCAAAAATGGAGGAAGAGCTCATCATTAGAGAAGCAGGGCAAGACGTTGCTTGATCGTTGGAAGGCATATTTGGAGTTTCAAAGGCTTGGAATAGCTTCAGCAAGTGAGGCGAAGTTGTATCGGTGAGTGGATGCGGTTTGAACGTTTTTTAAGCTTGAAAACAAGGTTTTGGGAGGTTAGTGTAAGCTTGAAACGCTTATATATTCTCGGAAGTAAGTGTGGTTACTAAAGCTCTCGATTTTCGGTTTAAAGTCCATGTGGATTATCATGCTCATGTTTTAAATTATGTCGTTACTCACTGTTATGCAGGTTTTATAAGCATGATTTTGCTTAATTATATCCCATGAAATGATTTGATTATGTTTCAAGAGGTTATATTTTTGATGAGATGGGATATGTGATGATTTTATTAATGCATTGAATGCAGTGAGTTAACATAGATTTAAATGGTATATTGGCTTAGTGATGAGATTTCTATTATCGGGTATGTTGGTTGACCAATAGGATGTGTAGTGCACTATAATATACAAAATTCGTGCGTGAGATAAATTCTTCGGTTTCACAATAGGGGTAGTGCTATTGTGATGCGAGTGATAGGGGTAATGCTATCACCAACAAGCAATGCGGGTAGTGGCATCCCGGTCGAAGTGAGATAATGCTGAGGGTTGTTTCACCATGTGACTTGATGGGGGTAGTGCCATCAAGGTATTTGTATATCTGATCGTGAATGGATAGGGGTAGTGCTATCCAAGGATGGGGGTAGATTCCGTCTGGTTCACTTAAAATGCATATATATGAATTAAACATGTATCATGGTTTTAAAATACTTTTGCATAAAGACTCTTACATATGATGATTATGTTTTATGAGATTTAAACATGTGAAGCTTTGGTTTGATTTTGCATTGAGATATGCATGAGGTAAGGATACATGTGGTTTATAAAAGATGCTTTAATTGTGGTTTCAAAAGCATAAGAAAGTTGAGCATGGTGTGGCTACATTTTAAAGGAATCATTGGTTTGAAAATTGTATTGTTGTTGTTTAAATTGAGCTTTCCTTCACTAAGAAAATATACTTACGCTCTCATTTCCAACAATGGAGATAAGTGAACATTTGGGCAGCAAAATAGCAAGAGATTTCACCCAAGACATCACTCGATTTACAAGAATGGGATTTGACACTTTTAACAAGGTAGAATTGGAATGGGGAGGGTGTCTCGGTATTTTGGAGAGGATTGTTTAAACTCCCTGGTTTGGCAAGTGTGTTTTGCCTTATAAGACTTGTATTGGCCCTTTAAGTGTCATGATGCTTTGCTCTTTAGTTTTGATACTCTATGTGGATTGCTTATAGTGTGCATGCCTCTAGAGTCGCCATGTTATATAAATCATGTTACTAGATATCTTTGTTGATGTCTATGTGTTGGATAAATATGTTGTGGATGTCTATGTGTTGGATAAATATGTTGTGGATGTTTACATATGATTGCATGATGATTGGAGGCCATATGGTATGTTTTAAGATGCTTAAATATTGTTGTCTTAGTGCATTTGGTATGTGTTCCAAAATAGTAGCAGCTATTTCGATACATCTTGCATATTTGGTCTCAACGTTTTGGAACACTACTAGACCATTTCGAGACTTTTAGTTATGATTTGAACCTATATCAAAACTCGGGGTCGTTTTGATACGGCTTTATTTTGTTTGAATGCATGGGAAATTAAATTGGGGATTTGGTCCCGAAACAGATAAGGCTGTTCTAAGACCAAATGCTACTGTAATGCATGGTTTCGAAATAGGGGGTGACTATTTCGAAACAAGGTCGTTAAGTTAGTTAATGGCATGATCGGTCAATTTTCATTGTTTACATTTCAGTCCTTGTTTATATGATTTGTAATTGTGGGTGTTTAAATGATCGCATGATGCTGATATTTCACCTGCAACTATGTAATGAACCTAATTAAAGGTTGGTAACATTAATTTGTAAATGACCTTATATCAGATTGTTTGCAAATGAAAGTACAGTTGAGGTTCGGTTTAAATAAAAATATATTCGTTGCGTGAGTAAACATTGTAGGACTTAATTATGCATCTAGACAAGTAAAAAAAAGTTACTAATCGAGGTTGACTTTAACGAGTTGACTTCGGTTTTCTCTGTGTAATTCTCTTAATTTGGGTTAATCGTCTAGACCAGACTAAGGGCGTTATATTTGTTGGTATCAGAGCCAGATTTCGAAAGATTGTGATGCATGTTGAATTATGGTTAATGGCATGTTGTATTCTATGCTATGCCCGACGAATGATTGTATCATGATCTGATTGATAGTATGTGATGTATGATGATTATGTTCTGAATTGACATATGTGACTGGGTACCCATCGCCAATACTACCAGTAAAGAAAAGAGTTGTTGTTTTAAAAGACAAAATGAGTGATTTGGGTTCATGCTATTTGTAAGCCTAACTATTTTTGCTATTATATTTGTATGATAGAACTGTTTATCATATCATGGGATCGAGACGATAGCTTAGAAGCAATATGTGAAATGTTGTTGAGAATGAGGTAGAGGTGGATGCTGAGAACTTCCCGCCTCCTCCTCCTGGCGAAGGTGGAGCTGAAATAGGAGCTGGTGGTGGAGGTGTTGAACCTGAGGTAGCGCAGGGGCAAGCTGCTCTTGACATGACACCTTTGATTCAAGCTATTACCAGGTCCTTTCAGGCAGTAATAACAGGTATGTACGTGACCGCACCTCAGTCTGGTGCGAATGCTTGTTTACCCTTAGAGCGTCTGCGTAGTTTGGGCGGAACAAAGTTTAGAGGCCTGTCTTCTGAGGGCTAAAAGGCTTGGTTCGAAAGTACCAAGAGAATTTGGGGTCAGATGAGTTGCAATAATGTGCAGAAGTTGGGCTACGTTGCCTCTCTGCTTCATGGAGATGCGTATACTTGGTGGATGGCCATCACAACTGGTAGGGAACGTGACGAGGTTACTTGGGCATTCTTTGTAAATGCTTTTAAGAAGAAGTATATGGGTGTTCATTATTTGGCCGAGAAGAAGAGGGAATTCATGGCATTGATGCAGGGCAACATGACCGTTGTGGAATATGAGGTGCAGTTCATCCGATTGAGCCAATACGCCCCTGAGCTGGTACTAGATGAGCGAAAGAGATGTGATAGATTTTGCTATGGGCTGGTGAAGGAAGTAAAGACATATATGCTTGCGGCTGAGTATACTGATTTTGATATGCTGGTTACTCGAGCCAAGGATATCGAACATAGTCTGGGATTGACATCACACTTGGGGAGTTCTAGCTCTGGGAAGAGAGCTACTGATTATGATGGTGGACGTGATCGAGGTAAGAGATAACGGGCTAGGAGCTATCAGCGAGACCATCGTCGACGTGGTGGTGGTGGATCGGGCTGAGGCTAGTATGGCCAGAATGTTGCTACACGTGTTCCTATGTGTAACCGTTGTGGGAGGAATCAAACGGGGAAGTGTTAGGGTAATCTTGGGACATGTTGGTAGTGTGGGGCTTAGGGTCATGTAAAGCGTGATTGTCCACAGTTGGCGAGGCAAGCACCAACTAGTGTTATGGAGCCTTAGAGGGGTTGTGGGTGCGATCGAGGTAATTTTTAGCGACGGGAGGATGGTCAAAGGAATGTGGCACATGTAACCCCCTTAACCCGGCCTAGACGGTTGACCCGAATTAAGAAAGTCACACGGGGAAAACCAAAGTCAACCCGAAAGTCAACCTTGATTAACGACCCTTTTTTTCTTTTTAACTCTTGTCTAGATGCACATTAATCCTAGTTGTGATCATATAAACAACATACTCAAAGATCATAAACATCAGAGATCAAACAGGGACCCAATTGAACAATTTACAACTTTAGGGACCAAATTGTAAATTCTGGTAATTATGAGGACTAACCAAAATTAAAGTTACCATCTTGAAATTAATCAGATTTCATGCTTCTCTACAAATTTTCAGCTCAAACGGACATTCCAAACACGTACAATTGCACAAATAAGATTCAGGACCAAAATGCAAACATTCCAAAACATTTAACTGCCATTGTCAGCCCCCAACGGTCGGCTGTTCCGAAATAGGGTGAGCCCGTTTCGAAACACGGGGCCGTTTCGCAACGCGTACCGATACGCGGGCTGGCAGTGACCATTCCGTTTCGGAACGGTGTCACCCGTTTCGGACGCCTGGGCTGGTTCAGGGCATCCGTTCCGAAACGAGGGCTACTGTTCCGAAACAGCCTGCACTAAAAGCTGCATTTTGCTTACTCAAACACACAATTGATCATCCAAACATGCTCCAAATGCCACCAAACTTTACCAGCATGAAATTCAACATATAAGAGGCATAAAAGCATCAACCAATCATAAAAATAGCATCACATATGAAAAGCCCCAAATCTATGGCATGCTTCCTACACAAGCAATCCAATCAAGCATAAAACCTCCAAATCAAACATGTAATGGCCAAATACAAAACCAGCAAATATCCACATCATTAACATACTTAGGGAGTACAACACATCTCCCAAAACAACCACATGAGTTTCCCCCCATTGCCAAATACCAAAAGCTAAATGTGTTCATAAAACCTTTCCATACTTGAGCTTAGTTTTCCCTTGGTTGCTTGCCTTCCTTGCTGCCCTCGAATCACCTTAATGTTCTGCATTATTGATTTAAGAAAACGAGAGAGCGTAAGCAAAAGCTTAGTGAGGAATGCTCATAAAAACCATTCAATAATGCATTTATAAAACACTTTATAAATCATGCTTCAAATCATCATTTGCACATGCTCAAAAGCATACTTAAACAAGCATCTCATGCTTCATATCATAACATGTCATATTGGCCACAAGTGATAAGTTCCATTTCTTTTAAAAACAAGTTCATCAACTTTCACCCCAAGGACTTTTAAACACCTTGGCCCCAAGGACTTTTAAACACCTTGGCCCATGGACTTTTAAACACCATGGAAAGGACCACACAAGGACTTTTAACCACCTTTGTGTCCGCATCAAGTTTCACCCCAAGGACTTTTAAACACCTTGGCCCCAAGGACTTTTAACCACCTTGGCCCATGGACTTTTAAACACCATGGAAAGGACCACACAAGGACTTTTAACCACCTTTGTGTCCGTAGCAAGAATCATCCAAGGACTTTTAACCACCTTGATGTTCTTAAGTAAACAAGGCTCACTCAAGGACTTTTAACCACCTTAGTGACCTTAACCTTTTCAAAACATCACTTGCCAATATACATCATTATCAACAATTTATCCACTGTTTTAAAGCATTAAACCAAGCCATATTCATCATGCATCTAAAAGCATCAAACCACATTTAATCAATGTTCAAAAACAAGGAACTCTTACCTTGAGCTTCTTTCAACATATGGCTTACAAAAACAACATTAACCATGCTAGATCATGCTTTCAAAACAGAATTTAAAACATGCAATAAACCACTTTGCACAACAATCTAACCATGGCCACCACTAGAGAGTATTTCCGAAAACTTACACTTAAGCTTAGCAAAGTTGTTTAGACTTAAACTAAGCTCCCAAGACATTGGTTTCAAAGCCGAAAACCCAATTTCACTCACCGATTCCACTTCGCCTCTTGCCAAGGTACCAATTCAAGCTTCCGGATCAACAACTCTTGGATCCAAGGATACCTCCCCTGTTTTAACACATCAAAGCAGAGGATTAATGCATCATCATGCATTAATAGCTTCAATGAAAGCACCTAAACTCGCTGCTCTCATCCACACTCCATTTTCGGCCACCAAACACAACCGAAAATGCATCCAAACCACTTCTCAACAAAGCCCAGCCACAAACCATCAAAACCAAACATCCTTTAACATCATTTAACATCTAAAAAGAGCCTAACAACATCCTTATACCTCCAGCAACAACAGATCCACAAGATCTCACCAAAAACAACCTAGAATCATAAGCTAAACTTAGGAAATTCAACCTATCCGGGATTGCATTGATCAAAACTCAATTCCTTTTCAAATTAACATTCATTAATCATCATTTTAACACCTTAAAACACTGCTTTAACAGATCCAACGAAAATTCATCAAAAATCACCAAATCTTGCATTTTAAGCCAAGATCCATTAAACAACTTAAAATCCTTTTATAAAACATCAATTAAGGATTGAGAACTTAGGAATTTCAGTAAAGAACTGATAGTTTAGAGGAGAAGGACGTTCTTACCTCCAAACTTGAGTTTCTCCTCTTTTTAGAATCAAAATCCTTGATGAATCAAGTAGCAATTGATGAGGTTTTGTAGATATGATGATTAGGAATCAAAAGAGAGTTGAAAGGATATATTTAGGTGACAAAATCAGAAAGAATTCTCTGGAGAGAAAGTGTTTGGGTTGAGAGAAAATGAGAGAAAAGAAAATTGGAAGTTAGTTACCAAAATGGCCAAAATGGCTTTCCCTCCTCTTTTCATATGTTTTAAAATCAGAATATATCTTAATATATCTTAGAAAAATCTGGAGAAACTCTTTTTGGAATAATAGCTCCTTAAAGATTCAAAGTTTCAACCCTTTCTAAAACAGTCACGCAACTTTCAAAAATTACATTTTGGTCACTAGCCAAAATGTCAGCCTTCCAAAACTCATTTTGTAAAATTGATTTCACAGTTCACTTATATATATTAAAAGATGATTTTAGAACATTTTTCCATATTTTTAATGCAACCCGAACTAAGCTTTCCTAATTTCGCCTTTTTAGATTCGAACAGCACTTTGACCGAACCGGTCAACGCCCAAAACTACTAAGCCCAAAACCAGGGCGTTACAACTCTCTCCCCTTAAGAAATTTCGTCCTCGAAATTTACCTGAAGGAAAGAGATAAGGAAACTGCTTCAGCATGTCTTCCTTTCGCTCCCACGTGGCTTCCTCAACACCTCGATGCTTCCACAGCACCTTCACCAACTCAATGGTCTTGCCACGAAGAACCTTGCTATCCGAATCCAGAACCTTCACCGGTTCCTCATCATAGGTCAAATCCGGATTCAATTCCACTTCCTCCACGGGCATCACATGCGAAGGATCAGATCTATACTTCCGGAGCATAGAAACATGGAACACATCATGAATCTTCTCCAACTCTTGAGGTAGCCTCAACCGATACGCAACAGGACCTACACGCTCAACCACCTCATATGGTCCAATGTACCTAGGGCTCAACTTACCCTTCCGGCCAAACCTCATCACCTTCTTTAAAGGCGAAACCTTCAAGAACACACGGTCACCCACCGCATACTCTATCTCCTTACGCTTCAAATTCGCGTAAGACTTTTGCCGATCAGAGGCAGCCTTCAAACGCTCACAAATGAGCTTCACCTTCTCAGTGGTTCCGTTCAACAAAGCCGGCATCGAAACCAACTTTTGACCCGTTTCAGCCCAGCAAAGAGGAGTCCTACACTTCCTCCCGTACAAAGCCTCATAAGGTGCCATCTGTATACTCGCCTGATAACTATTGTTATAAGCGAACTCCACCAATGGCAGATGCTTCTCCCAAGAACCTTGGAATTCAATCACGCAGCACCTCAACATATCCTCCAAAATCTGGATAACTCGCTCAGATTGACCATCCGACTGAGGATGATAGGATGTACTGAAATTCAACCTTGTACCCAGAGCTTGATGCAAACACTGCCGGAAACGCGATGTGAACCTCGGATCCCTATCCGACACAATCGACTTAGGCACACCATGCAGCCGCACAATCTCAGCAATATACAGCTCCGCCAGCCTATCCAAAGAGAACGTAGTATGCACAGGCAAGAAATGCGCACACTTCGTCAGGCGATCCACAATCACCCACACAGAATTCTTCTTTGATGGCGACAAAGGTAAACCAGATACAAAATCCATGGTAACCCTCTCCCACTTCCATTCAGGGATTCTCAACGGTTGCAACAAACCTGAAGGAACCTGATGCTCAGCTTTAACTCGCTGACACACCATATGCTTGCTCACAAACTCTGCAACATCCTTCTTCAAACCCACCCAATAGTACTCATCACGAAGATCACGGTACATCTTAGTACTACCAGGGTGCATAGCAAAAGGACTACTATGACCTTCAGTCAGAATAGCACGCCTCAACTCAGCATCATTAGGCACTACTATTCGACTCCCAAAACACAACACACCATCGTCATTAAAGCAGAAATCCGAAAACCTACCCTCCGCGATATCCTGAACATGAGACACCAAGGAATCGTCCAGCAACTGCTTTTCCTTGATCAACTGAACCATAGATGGTTTCACTTGCAACTCAGCTACAAGACCACCATCTCGCGATATACTCAAGCTAGCAAACATAGCTCTCAGCTCAACATCTACCTTCCTACTCAAAGCATCCGCAACAACATTAGCCTTTCCAAGATGGTACTCAATCGTCATATCATAATCCTTGAGCAACTCCAACCAACGCCGCTGCCTAAGATTCAATTCTTTCTGAGACATCAGATACCTCAAACTCTTGTGATTCGTGTACACCGTACACTTCTCACCATACAGATAATGCCTCCAGATCTTCAGAGCAAAAACCACTGCAGCCAGCTCAATATCATGCGTAGGATAATTGCGCTCATGCACTTTCAACTGCCGAGATGCATAAGCCACAACCTTACCCTCCTGCATCAGCACACATCCCAAACCAACATAGGACGCATCACTGTAGACCACAAATTCTTTCCCTGATTCAGGCTGAACCAAGATAGGAGCTTGCGTCAAAGCCACCTTCAGCTTCTCAAAGCCTGCTGTCTCACTTCTGTCCACTCATACTTAACATCCTTCTGCAACAACTTCGTCAAAGGTGCAGCAACCTTAGAAAAACCATCCACAAACCTCCGGTAGTATCCCGCCAAACCAAGGAAACTACGGACCTCATGAACAGACTTAGGAACCTTCCAATTCATCACCGCCTCAATCTTCTGAGGATCAACCCGAATCCCCTCAGCAGAAACAACATGCCCAAGAAACACCACCTCCTTAAGCCAGAACTCACACTTGCTCAGCATAGCATAAAGCTGATTCTCCAACAAAGCTTGCAGCACAATCCTCAAATGCTCTTCATGCTCCTCCTCAGTACGCGAGTACACGAGGATATCATCAATGAACACCACAACGAACTTGTCCAGGTACTCATGAAACACATGATTCATCATGTGCATGAAAGCAGCAGGAGCATTTGTCAAACCAAACGGCATCACAAGAAACTCATAATGCCCATACCTTGTCCTGAAAGCTGTCTTAGGCACATCCACATCCTTCACCTTCAACTGATAATACCTTGACCTCAAGTCAATCTTAGAGAACACAGCAGCTCCCCGAAATTGATCAAAGAGATCATCAATCCTCGGCAAAGGATACCGATTCTTGATAGTCAACTTGTTCAGCTGACGGTAATCAATGCACATTCTCATTGTGACATCCTTCTTCTTCACAAACAAGACCGGTGCACCCCAGGGCGACACACTCGGCCGAATGAAACCACGATCAAGCAGCTCTTGCAACTGCGTCTTCAGCTCCTTCAGCTCCTTAGGTGCCATTCTATAGAGAGTAATGGACACAGGAGTTGTATTCTCATACAGCTCAATTCGAAACTCCACCTCGCGATTAGGAGGTAAACCAGGCAACTCCTCAGGAAACACTCCAGGAAACTCCTTCACTACTCTGATATCTTGCACCCTCAACTCCTTATAGCTAGGATTCATCACAAAAGCTAGGTAAGCTTCACACCCTTGCCTCAGCATCCTACTCGCTTCCAAGGTAGACACCACATTGGCAAGAAACTTCACATTCTCACCAACCACAACAACTTCATAATCATCCGCAAGCTTAAGCGAAACTCGCTTATTCTCACAATCCACAACAGCACGATGCTCAGCAAGCCAATCCATACCAAGGATTACATCAAAACCATAGAAGGGCAACTCCATAAGATCAACATGAAAAACATATTCTTGAACAACCAACGGACACCTTCTACACAACTTTCGAGTTACAACAGTCTCACCAAAAGAACTAGTGACACGAACACCAACATCCAAAGACTCAACAGGCAAACCAAGCAATTCAGCATGCTCACGCAAAATGTATGAATGCGTAGATCCAGAATCTATCAAGGAAAGCAATGACAAGGATTGCAAAGTAAAGGTACCTGCAATCACATCAGCATCATTCCTCCCTTCCCGCTGAGCATACACCCTCGCTTGACCGCCACCTTCAGGCTGAATAGCCACAACATGGGCTACTCCACGACCTCCTTCCTCTCTCCTCTGGAAATTACCACGGCCGCGCCCACGACCTCTCTGTGGTGCAGCAACAACAGGTGCACGCACTTGATCACCAGCCAACCTAGGACAATCTCGCCTCAAGTGGTCTGCGGATCCACAATTCCAACACCCATTCCCAGCTGCCGCAACAGGAGCTTGCACCTCCCTCACAGCACGAGGACAGTCACGCTTCATGTGACCACGTGAACCACAGATCCAACAAGCACTCGGATCGGCTCTAGCATTGCCTCCTCTAGCAGGTGCACCACCACCTCTCTTAGCTGAGGACTGATACTTCTGATCGCGTCCTCTCTTATTCCGTCCACCGCCGGAACTAAACTCAGCAGCTCTCTTACCAGAACTTGCTCCAGCACCTCTAGAAGATAAACCCAAGTTCATCTCAATGTCTTTGGCTCGGCCCACCAATACATCAAAATCATCATACTCGGTGGCCAGCACATACATCTTCACGTCCGTCACCAAACCATAACGGAACCTCTCGCACCTCGCCCGCTCATCAGGTACCAGCTCCGGTGCATACTGACTGAGTCGCACAAACTGCACCTCATACTCAGCCACCATCATGCTCCCTTGGGTAAGAGACATGAACTCACGCTTCTTCTCATCCAGGTACCTCACACCAAGATACCTCCTCTTAAACACATTCTGAAAGAATGTCCAGGTTACATCAGCTTCAGCCATTCCAGCTATAGTGGTCGTCCACCACGTATAAGCATCATCCTGCAGCAAGGACACAACACAACCCAGCTTTTGCACATCCGTGCAACTCATCTGACCCAAGATTCGCTTGGTACTCTCTAACCAAGCTTCAGAACTCTCAGCAGACATACCCCTGAACTCAGTTCCACCAAGACTGCGCAGACGCTCCAAAGGTAGTCTAACTCCAGCATCTCCCTGATGCCCAGCTCCTTGAGCTCCAGCTACTGCTGCTCGAAAAGCACCCGCAATAGCTTGTACCAGCATCGTCATATCAGGCATAGCTTGCCCCTGACCAACCTCAGGTCCAGCAGCACCAGCTGTAGCTCTAGCTCTTTCCCTCTCAGCACCACCACCACCAGGTGGAGGAGGAGGAGGTAACACTGCACTACCCGCATTCTCTTCGTTCTCATTCTCATTCGGAGTCGTAGCTCTCACGTTACTCCTTAACTCTCTACGTGGTGCCATACTTTTACCATGCAATCACAATGCAATAAATAAAATTAGGCCCAACAAGGTAAGCAATCCAAGTACTCAAGCTCAATTTCATTTAAAATCAACATCATTTCATCAGCTTTGATTTGGCAATGGATACTCACATCATGCTTCATCACAGCATACCACTCAATTGCATCAAAATCACAAACCACTCAACATGCTTTCACTCAACAAGCATACAAGGCATACATACTTCAATCATGCACACATTCATTCCCAATTACTCGAGAACTCAGCTCTGATACCACCAAATGTAACCCCCTTAACCCGGCCTAGACGGTTGACCCGAATTAAGAAAGTCACACGGGGAAAACCAAAGTCAACCCGAAAGTCAACCTTGATTAACGACCCTTTTTTTTCTTTTTAACTCTTGTCTAGATGCACATTAATCCTCGTTGTGATCATATAAACAACATACTCAAAGATCATAAACATCAGAGATCAAACAGGGACCCAATTGAACAATTTACAACTTTAGGGACCAAATTGTAAATTCTGGTAATTATGAGGACTAACCAAAATTAAAGTTACCATCTTGAAATTAATCAGATTTCATGCTTCCCTACAAATTTTCAGCTCAAACGGACATTCCAAACACGTACAATTGCACAAATAAGATTCAGGACCAAAATGCAAACATTCCAAAACATTTAACTGCCATTGTCAGCCCCCAACGGTCGGCTGTTCCGAAACAGGGTGAGCCCGTTTCGAAACACGGGGCCGTTCCGCAACGCGTACCGATACGCGGGCTGGCAGTGACCATTCCGTTTCGGAACGGTGTCACCCGTTTCGGACGCCTGGGCTGGTTCAGGGCACTCGTTCCGAAACGAGGGCTACTATTCCAAAACAGCCTGCACTAAAAGCTGCATTTTGCTTACTCAAACACACAATTGATCATCCAAACATGCTCCAAATGCCACCAAACTTTACCAGCATGAAATTCAACATATAAGAGGCATAAAAGCATCAACCAATCATAAAAATAGCATCACATATGAAAAGCCTCAAATCTATGGCATGCTTCCTACACAAGCAATCCAATCAAGCATAAAACCTCCAAATCAAACATGTAATGGCCAAATACAAAACCAACAAATATCCACATCATTAACATACTTAGGGAGTACAACACATCTCCCAAAACAACCACATGAGTTTCCCCCCATTGCCAAATACCAAAAGCTAAATGTGTTCATAAAACCTTTCCATACTTGAGCTTAGTTTTCCCTTGGTTGCTTGCCTTCCTTGCTGCCCTCGAATCACCTTAATGTTCTGCATTATTGATTTAAGAAAACGAGAGAGCGTAAGCAAAAGCTTAGTGAGGAATGCTCATAAAAACCATTCAATAATGCATTTATAAAACACTTTATAAATCATGCTTCAAATCATCATTTGCACATGCTCAAAAGCATACTTAAACAAGCATCTCATGCTTTATATCATAACATGTCATATTGGCCACAAGTGATAAGTTCCATTTCTTTCAAAAACAAGTTTATCAACTTTCACCCCAAGGACTTTTAAACACCTTGGCCCCAAGGACTTTTAAACACCTTGGCCCATGGACTTTTAAACACCATGGAAAGGACCACACAAGGACTTTTAACCACCTTTGTGTCCGCATCAAGTTTCACCCCAAGGACTTTTAAACACCTTGGCCCCAAGGACTTTTAACCACATTGGCCCATGGACTTTTAAACACCATGGAAAGGACCACACAAGGACTTTTAACCACCTTTGTGTCCGTAGCAAGAATCATCCAAGGACTTTTAACCACCTTGATGTTCTTAAGTAAACAAGGCTCACTCAAGGACTTTTAACCACCTTAGTGACCTTAACCTTTTCAAAACATCACTTGCCAATATACATCATTATCAACAATTTATCCACTATTTTAAAGCATTAAACCAAGCCATATTCATCATGCATCTAAAAGCATCAAACCACATTTAATCAATGTTCAAAAACAAGGAACTCTTACCTTGAGCTTCTTTCAACATATGGCTTACAAAAACAGCATTAACCATGCTAAATCATGCTTTCAAAACAGAATTTAAAACATGCAATAAACCACTTTGCACAACAATCTAACCATGGCCACCACTAGAGAGTATTTCCGAAAACTTACACTTGAGCTTAGCAAAGTTGTTTAGACTTAAACTAAGCTCCCAAGACATTGGTTTCAAAGCCGAAAACCCAATTTCACTCACCGATTCCACTTCGCCTCTTGCCAAGGTACCAATTCAAGCTTCCGGATCAACAACTCTTGGATCCAAGGATACCTCCCCTGTTTTAACACATCAAAGCAGAGGATTAATGCATCATCATGCATTAATAGCTTCAATGAAAGCACCTAAACTCGCTGCTCTCATCCACACTCCATTTTCGGCCACCAAACACAACCGAAAATGCATCCAAACCACTTCTCAACAAAGCCCAGCCACAAACCATCAAAACCAAACATCCTTTAACATCATTTAACATCTAAAAAGAGCCTAACAACATCCTTATACCTCCAGCAACAGCAGATCCACAAGATCTCACCAAAAACAACCTAGAATCATAAGCTAAACTTAGGAAATTCAACCTATCCGGGATTGCATTGATCAAAACTCAATTCCTTTTCAAATTAACATTCATTAATCATCATTTTAACACCTTAAAACACTGCTTTAACAGATCCAACGAAAATTCATCAAAAATCACCAAATCTTGCATTTTAAGCCAAGATCCATTAAACAACTTAAAATCCTTTTATAAAACATCAATTAAGGATTGAGAACTTAGGAATTTCAGTAAAGAACTGATAGTTTAGAGGAGAAGGACATTCTTACCTCCAAACTTGAGTTTCTCCTCTTTTTAGAATCAAAAACCTTGATGAATCAAGTAGCAATTGATGAGGTTTTGTAGATATGATGATTAGGAATCAAAAGAGAGTTGAAAGGATAGATTTAGGTGACAAAATCAGAAAGAATTCTCTGGAGAGAAAGTGTTTGGGTTGAGAGAAAATGAGAGAAAAGAAAATTGGAAGTTAGTTACCAAAATGGCCAAAATGGCTTTCCCTCATCTTTTCATATGTTTTAAAATCAGAATATATCTTAATATATCTTAGAAAAATCTGGAGAAACTCTTTTTGGAATAATAGCTCCTTAATGATTCAAAGTTTCAACCCTTTCTAAAACAGTCACGCAACTTTCAAAAATTACATTTTGGTCACTAGCCAAAATGTCAGCCTTCCAAAACTCATTTTGTAAAATTGATTTCACAGTTCACTTATATATATTAAAAGATGATTTTAGAACATTTTTCCATATTTTTAATGCAACCCGAACTAAGCTTTCCTAATTTCGCCTTTTTAGATTCGAACAACACTTTGACCGAACCGGTCAACGCCCAAAACTACTAAGCCCAAAACCGGGGCGTTACAGCACATGTGGTTACGATGCAGCCAGAGGGTGGTGGACCAGCTCAAGTTTTTACTCATCGGGAGGGCCGGAATGACACAAATGTGATTGCAGGTACCTTCTCCATGCAATCTTTGTCATTGCTTGCTTAATAGATTATGGTTCTACGTATTCTTACATTTTGCACGAGCATGCTCGGTTGCTTGATATACCATTAGAGTTTCTTGATGTGGGTATGCAAGTTACGAGTTCATTTGGTGAGACCGTAGTTGTTAGAAAGTTGTATAGAAGATGTCCCTTGATGCTTCAAGGACATGTGTTTCCTGTTGATGTGATGGATATACCTTTATATGGTTTTGATGTTATCATGGGGATGGATTGGTTTTCGGAACATAAAGTTGTGGTTGATTGTGAGACCAAGCGTGTTTCATTGAAGCTTGCCTATGATTTGAAGTTGTTGTGGTGGGTGAGAACATAAGGTTCTTGTCCAATGTTGTTTCGGCGATGGAAGCTTACAAGTTGATGAATGGTGGTTGCCAAGCTTATTTGTTGTATGTGATGAACCCAAATATGAAGGAAACACATATGCAGGATATTTGGGCAGTTTGTGTTTTTTCGGGGGTGTTTCTGAAAGAGTTACATGGGTTCCCACCGGATAGAGAGGTCAAGTTTTTCATAGAGACGTATGCGGATACGACTCCAGTATCTATTGCTCCTTACCGAATGGAACCGAAGAAGTTAAAGGAGTTAAAGACACAACTTCAGGAGTTGCTAGATCGTGGTTTCATTAGGCCAAGTATCTCGCCTTGAGATGCTCTAGTTTTGTTTGTTAAAAAGAAGGATGGGACGATGCGGATGTGTATAGACTATCGACAATTGAATAAGTTGACGATAAAGAACAAATACCCTTTACCTCGGATTGGTGATCTCTTTGATCAGTTTTGTTTGTTAAAAAGAAGGATGGGACGATGCGGATGTGTATAGACTATCGCCTTCAAGTTCTGATGATAAGTGCATATATTGTGCATTTCTTACTATACAAGCTTTGTCTCTAAATCTTCGAAGCAAATTCAACTGTAATTAACTCTATTTCTAGTGTCGGATAATTCTGTTCAAGGTCTTTCAACTATCTCGATGAATAAGCCACAATCTTCTGCCTTGCATAAGCACACAACCTAACCCTACACGTAGCGCATCACTATAGTTCACAAATTCTTTCTCTGACATGGCTGGATCAAGGTCAAAGCTCTCTTCAAAGTTTCTGTCGGTTTCTCAAGGGCTCATTGTCTCGCATCTAACCATACAAACTGAACATTCTTCTGTAGCAATCTGTCAAAGGAGCAGCTACCTTCAAAAGATCATTTACAAACCTTCGATAGTAACAATGCTATACCTAGGAACTATAGATACCTGTCACAGTCTTCGGTTTCTTCCAACTCACATCTTCTTCTGCCTACTTGGGATTTACTCTAATACACTCGGCTAACCTACATATCTTAGGAAAACATCCTTCTTAACTCGGAGTTCACATTTGCTCAACTTGGTATACAACTGATTCTCTAATAGGATCTACAACACTAACTCTAAAGCTTGTCATGATCTCCTTCGGTACATGAATATACCCATGCATCATCTAAGAGAGCTACTACAAACTGATCAAGGAGATTAGGAAATATTCTGCTCAACATCTCTATAAAAGTAACTAACGCACTAGTCAAACGAAGCGGCATATCTCAGAACTCAAAGTGACCATATATTGCCTCAAAAGTTGTCTTCGGTACACCAACCTCTCTCACTTTCAACTGATTGTACTCGGATCTCAAATTAATCTTCGAAAGGACTAGAGCACACCCTAACTGATCAACAAATCACTGATGCTGGGAAATGGATACTAACTATTCACTATCAATTGTTTCAAGCGTCTGTAATCTAAACACATTCTCGTATTGTCTTCTCTCTTCTCCACAATTTGCATTGTCATACTCTAAGATGATGTTCTAGGCCTAATCAATCTAAGGTCTAATAAATCTCGTAGTGGATTCTTCAACACTCTCTATTCTTTCAGGAACCATAAGATGTAGAGCAATCAAAACAAAAGCAAACTCGGAGACGGTATCAATAACAAACTCTTCTTCTCCGTCAGGAGACAACCCGACAATTATTTCAAACACTTTTAGGAAAAACACAAACTATTCTAACATTCTGCGGTCTAATCTTCATTCAAAAATCAAATCCATCACATTTGCTAGGCAATCCTGTCAACTAAACTCAGTCAATCTTTGACCTCTAAAGCTGGATCAACATTCGATAAGAAGTTCACATCCTCACCTACTACTACAGTCTCACAGAAATCTGCAACTTCAAGGTAACTCTCTCTTTGTCTCAACGTATACCCTAGCTATGTGTTCTACAAGCCAAACCATGCCAAATGTTACATCGAAACTGTAAAAGACAATTACTTCATGTCTACTAGAAACACGTAACCCTGAACCATCAATAAACATCTTCCGTACATCTTTCTGACCACCACTGTCTCACCAAAAGGTCTAGTCACATGTGTCCCTAAGTTTAAAATCTCATCAGGTATATCAAATTTCTTTGCATGCTCACACAAAAGGATGTATCCGCAGAAATTGCAAGTTCACATATACACAGCTGATAGTTTTCGGTTCTCTTGTCTTCAGGCTGGTCCTTCAAACATAACCTAACTCTTCAAAATCGTTCTTAGAGCATCTCGAAACCTCAAAATTCAGTTCTGATCACACACAAACAATCATCCTGGAACTTGTCCTATAACATCGGTCCTGGCGACTCAAAACATCCTACTACCAAACAATCTGGAGTTAGAGCTCAGGACTTCCTTCTCGGCTCCACTATATCGAAAGTGACTTCATCTCTCCTTCTTGCTGGAAGACAACTCAGATGCACACTGGCTCAATCACACAAATTGATTCCCATTCACGGATACTGACCGGTTGTCTTGTATTAAAACTACAGGTCAAACCCCAACGATTACCAACTAACATTTCTGAATTCAGATTACTCACACGAGACCATTACCTTGATCTCGCCTAAAGAACTAAGGTACTCGCACCTACCTCTAACACTTCACCGGGCACATTCAAACCTTGCATGCTTGCTAACTATATACAGAAGTACATATTCAGAATCAATCAGAAAGGACTAACTCAAAATTGTGCCAAGGGCTTATCTACTATAACATCGATACCACTTTGACTCCCACTCACATGTCTTCACTTCTTTTTACCAACAAATACCAGAATCGGTCTCATCGTCCCTCACCAACAAGAATCAACCCACATACACACGGACCCGAACAAACAAATTGTACCTCAACCCCGGCACAACCATACTCCCCCAACTATAGCGATGAACTCCCTCAACATCATCCACATTTTCAGAAACCACAACTTCTACTTACCGATTCACGACCCACACCTTGGCCTCAGACTTACTAAAAAGAAATAAATCAACAACGGCAACAAATAAACATGCAAACTGGGTTAGCAAAGGAAAGGGTTTAGGTGGCTCAAGTATGATTCCCTCACTTAAAATCTCTTTTTCTAATGTAATAGAAGCAATGGGACTCTACTCAACATGCTTCAAGCAACATACATTGAAAATTAAACAATCGCACATCACAGCATACTCGAATAAAGAGCAACATGCTTACATGGCAAGCAAACACCGTGCACATCAACATAAAACACAACTTACCTCACTTACCTGCCCAAGGTCTCGGAAACCTTAGGTTCTGATACCAACAAATGTAACCCCCTCGCCCCGGTCTGGTCGCCTGACCGGTTCAAGTAGGCTACACGGGGAAAACCGATGTGAAACCCGTTAAGGTCCCACCTCGGTTAGCAACCCTAAAAAAATTTCTTTTATTTATATCTTGTTTACATGCATATTTAAGTCCTATATGGAACACGACAGCGGAAACACAAGCAACATATCAACGACCATCCAAATTAGCACTTTAAAACAGCCCATTTTCCCTTTTTAAGCAGGTCGTATCGATAGACCTGCAGAGGGTATCGATACGCCTTGACCAAGGTCAACATCCTATGGTCAACACAAGAAGACCATATCGATACAGCCCTTGAGCGTATCGATACGCCCTTCTCGGTCAACATCCCATGGTCAACGAGATAACCCGTACCGATACTCTTGAAGCTCGTATCGATACGCCAAAGTCTCACCAAAATATCAGATTTCCAGTGAGCTTTGAGCGTATCGATACATCCCCGTGTATCGATACACCAAGCCAAAATTGAGTCTTGGAGGGCAAACCGTATCGATACAACCCTTGGGCGTATCAATACGCCCTGCACTTCAAGTCTCCAAATTTCAGCCAAACAACTTAGGACTCGACTCTAGATGCGATTTACGACTCCCCTAGCCACAAACAACATACAAACAACCTTTAACCACCAAGATCTAAGCACACAAGGCAACCAACACGAACAAGTATCATTCATCCAAGAGATTCATGCATTTACCAAAAGATGACATACAAAGCACTTTAAGGTTCATGCCATAGAAGCAAAACATTTAAGCATTCAAGACATGCAACATAAACAAGGTTTACAATTCAAACAAGGCATCCAAGAGCCAAACCAATTCAACATACAACAAAGCATTCAAATCAACAACACCTATCCCATTGCTTGACTATTACAATCTACAATTTAAAGATCATACTTGAGCTAACCGAAAGCAACACTTGGAGACCTTTCCTTGCCCTTGCCACCCACAAGCTACTGATCTGCATTGTCGAACAAAAAGAAGCGTAAGCATAAAAGCTTAGTGAGGGTAAGCTCATAAAACAAACCTTCGACAATGCAGGGTCCAAGAACGAGCAACTACCATGATGGAATACATGATCTTACCTCCGTTCCGCGTTAGCCAAAATATACATGTTGCATGAACATATAATTATCACTATGCCATGATCAAAAACTCATAAGTCCAACACACGAAGATACATAAATCAGTGTATTAACAACAACATATATCAATTCATATTGGTATCACATTTCATATCATATTGGCACATATATAATCTCATATGGGCTCATATATAATCTCATATTGGCACATATATAATCTCATATTGGCACATATATAATCTCATATTGGCACCTAGTTATGACTCGAATACGCGGATAACACATTGGAACGCATTTCCAACATAACCATTACCTTCGGTGGGATTACACTCATCACCAGTTCTCGCGGAGGGGATTCCACTCATCCTCACGCCCCGTCGATGGGATTCCACTCATCACCGACTAATATGAAGATTTCCGGGTGAACCCGTACTCCTCTTTGGTGCCTCAACGCCACAAAGGCCACACGCGACTTTGACTCTCGTGTGCACACTAATCCTAATGATCGATCATTGTACCCAAGCATATTAGTGCCAATATTAAACAAAATCCACAACCTTTCACAACATCAATTCAAAACAACTTCCGTGCTTAGCACGTACTCACCATGATCACTATCATGCTCCATCCACATACATATATCAATGCATCAACCCAAGCCTCAATATACATGTATAACACATTATACATCGCCAACACAATCACAATTAAATATGAGGCATAAACAACCATTACAGAGTGCAACCAAAGTCTCTAATAAAATCTTGGGATTAGGCTACCACTCTAATCCCAACTCTAGGTGGGTTTACCAAGCTCATCCTAGGTTCGCACGCCCGAACCAATAACTCAAAACCATTTAAAACATTTTAACCACTCAGTTTCACCTCCAAGCCCCACTACCAAGCAACCAGGGTCTTCAAGTTTCCGGATTCGAGCCCGAGGCTTTACCAACACAAAATCTCGCTTCTAATCACCTCAACACAATCAAAAAAACCTCAAATCAATTTACCAATTAATGTAGCAGACCCGAAACACTAATCAAGCACAAAACACGTGATTTTCAAGCCAAGAACAACCTCCAAAACATCAAACTCGGGCAGCCCTCAAACCCCAACCAAAACTCATGATTTTAACCTTTTTAGCACACTCATATGCTTCCAAAGCAGCCCCCAACTATTACCCTAACATCAACCCTCAAATTCAAACACAAACCATACCCAAAACTCAACTCAAAACCCTCCTAAAACCCCACCAAAACCCAAATTCAGGAATTCTTATAAAACACTCTAAAAATTATATATGTTGGTCCATTTGATTCATAAACATCATATCTAACAATATTGAATCAAAACCTTAAGTTAAAAAAAATAAAGATATCATTTTATTCAAATCTTCCAAAAACCCAAATTCTAAAACTTGAACCAAAATGTGTTGAGTTGTGTGGGGCTCGATTCGATCAACCAATTTAGCCCACCAAGTGGTGGAGAGGTGAATTTTGGGTGGAAGGGTTGTGGAAGCTAGAATGTAAAAAGACACAATGATTTATAGTGGTTCAACCTTCTAACCAAGGTCTACATCCACTACCTTAGCTCCCCACTAAGAATTTCACAATCAATCCACTATTGATTCGTCCCCTTTTCTAGGATTAGGAGGAAACCCTTACAACCGATCAAGCTTCTACCCAAAGCCTTGATCAAAACCCTCTTTACAAAGAGATAAACAAAGCAAACTTAAAACCCTCTAATAGGTGTTTGTTTGCACAATTAAGCACTCACCCAAAACCTAAAACACTTGAGCAAATTTGACAATTTTGGCTCACTAGTGTTTGTCTATACAAGAAATGACAATTTAAGCACTAAGACAATTTCTTGATCATTTGATGTTTGACAATATGAGCATTAGCCTTCTCTTGATGCTTGAAGGTCCATTTTATACTTCCAAATGAGTTTGTAGCCGTTACTAGCCGTTGGGATCATATTGGAGCCGTTGAGGACTTTAATTCCCTCCATAAATGCAGTTCTGCAGCTCTCCATTTTGAAACGCTCGAAGCCGTTTCGAAACACTCTCAATGTAGAAAGAGTTGTTACAGTCTGCAGGGTACCCGTTTCGGAACACCCCCTTGCCGTTTCGAAACGTGTATCGAAACGCTATTAGCCCGTATCGAAACGCCTGCATTTGAAAGTTGGTTGGGAAAGAGCCGTTGGGTTTTATGACCGTTATGGTCAATGCCATGTAGGCCCGTTTCGAAACGCTGGGCAAAAATCCTATCCAAGGAAGGCCCGTTTCGATACGAGTATCGAAACGATTTTTCCACTGGAACCCCCTGTTTCGAAACGCCCTAAGGTGTTTCGAAACACCTGGACAATTTTGTTTAGATTGGCTTTGAAAAACATGAAAACCCCTTTTAAAAACTTCCCTAAACATAATTTCAAGTTGTTTGGACTTTAGAAATGTTTTAAATACTTTTTAGATTAGTCCAAAATATTTTTCAATTATTATATCAAAACATTAGTTCTACAATCTCCCCCTTTTTGATATAATAAAACTAACTTGAAAATTTGTTTGGGATTCTCCCCCTTTAACTTTAAAAATGTGAATAAGAGTTTAAAGATATGAAATTAAATAAAACCCTCCTTATTCATTTGAAAATTCAATTTTTCAAACCATTTCTCCCCCTTTTTGTTATATCAAAAAGAATTTAAACATTAAGTTCAAAGTAACGATAGAGGTAAAATTTGTCAAAAGTTTCAAATTTGGTTTTAAAAATGGCTCCCCCTTACTCAAAGCATCATAAAAATGTTAGTCCAACATATATGATCATCTAGTTGAATTTAAAAAAAATGAAAGCAAAAGACAACTAGAAATTCTACCAACACTTGAATTCAAGGGAGGATGTGAAACCTTCCTTCTCCAAGTGTTCTTCCTTGTGTGCATGGAGCTCCCCCTTAATGTTTGACTTGATGAACATCTCCATCACACCTAGCAATAGACAATCAAGTAATTTTTGGTATCCAAATTTCTTTGGATCCATGAACGTTAGTTGCACAAATTTTAGTCCCCTTAGGAATCCATTTTTCAATGTCATCCTTTTTAATTGAAGTACTAAGTCCTTTTGGGACCCAAATACTTCTAAAACATTTTCGTTTAATAAATCTAGGGGCACTATATTGTCTAACATAAAAATTTGATTTTCCAAAATTGTTTTTCTTTTCAAGCTCTTTGGAAATCAAATCTTTTTCTTCTTGAACTTTTTGAAGCAATTTTTGTAAATCAAAACATTTTAATTCAAACTCTTCAAGTTTTGCTTCAAGTTCAAGTTTGGTCTTAGAAAGCAAATCATTTTGAATTTTTAACTTTGAAATCAATTTATTGTTTTTCAAAATGTGACTTTTGAAATCTAAAACCAAATCACCATAGGCATCTTGTAATTCATCAAAGGAATAAGAACATGAAGTAGATGAATTAGAAGTTAGCCTTGAATCTTCTTCGATGGCCATAAGGCAAAGGTTGGCTTGTTCATCATCGGTGGAGTCTTCATCACTCCAAGTAGCCACATATGCATTCTTCTTATGGCTTGAAGTGCTTGCCCTCTCCTTTCTCTTGGATTCTCGTTCAAGCTCTCTCAAGGCTTTCTTCATGAAAGGGGCACACTTCTTGAAGAGATGAACTATCTCTTCATCTTCATCCTCCTCTTCACTTGAGTAGACATGATGGAAAGTGGAGGATTTGAGAGCCATGGCACTTGCATTGATGCCAAGACCTTTGATTTTCTTCTCTCCCATAGCTCTAATTTCTTCCCTCTTCTTCTCATCCTCTTTGTTCTTCTTCATAATTTGATGAGTAAGGAGAGACCCCATAAGTTCATCAAGCTTCAAAGTCTTCAAATTTTTGGCTTCGATGATGGCGGTCCTCTTTGAGTCCCAAGACTCGGGAAGTGAGTAGATGAGCTTTCGAACAAGCTTTTCTTCCGGGATGGCTTCTCCATAGCCTTTGAGACCATTGGTGATAGTGGAGAATCTATCAAACATCTTCTCGATGTTCTCTTCCGGATCCATTTTGAAGTTCTCATACTCAAGAGTTAGGAGGCCAATCTTGGTCTCCTTAACTTCATTGGTTCCCTCGTATGTGACTTCAAGCTTGTCACATACCTCCTTGGCACTCTCACAAGAAGACATCTTCTCATAGATGGATGGACCAAATGCACAAAATAGAATGTGCAAGGCTTTGAAATTTAGCTCCATCTTCTTGCGATTGTCGGCATTCCACTCCGCTTTACTTCTTTCAGACACGAACAGACCATCTTCAACTACATCCCATATCTTGTAATCTTTTGATTTGATGAAGAACTTCATCTTTGTCTTCCAATGGGAATAGTGGGTTCCGTCAAAGAAAGGCGGTTTGTCGATTGATTGTGCCATTTAAGCCGGTTGATGAAAAAGTAATCGAGCTTGCCGGATCTTCTCAATAGGATGTGAATCCCCTTCGATTGAGCCAAGCTCTGATACCAATTGTTGAGTTGTGTGGGGCTCGATTCGATCAACCAATTTAGCTCACCAAGTGGTGGAGAGGTGAATTTTGGGTGGAAGGGTTGTGGAAGCTAGAATGTAAAAAGACACAATGATTTATAGTGGTTCAACCTTCTAACCAAGGTCTACATCCACTACCTTAGCTCTCCACTAAGGATTTCACAATCAATCCACTATTGATTCGTCCCCTTTTCTAGGATTAGGAGGAAACCCTTACAACCGATCAAGCTTCTACCCAAAACCTTGATCAAAACCCTCTTTACAAAGAGATAAACAAAGCAAACTTAAAACCCTCTAATAGGTGTTTGTTTGCACAATTAAGCACTCACCCAAAACCTAAAACACTTGAGCAAATTTGACAATTTTGGCTCACTAGTGTTTGTCTATACAAGAAATGACAATTTAAGCACTAAGACAATTTCTTGATCATTTGATGTTTGAAAATATGAGCATTAGCCTTCTCTTGGTGCTTGGAGGTCCCTTTTATACTCCCAAATGAGTTTGTAGCCGTTGGGATCATATTGGAGCCGTTGAGGACTTTAATTCCCTCCATAAATGCAGTTCTGCAGTTGTCCGTTTCGAAACGCTCGAAGCCGTTTCGAAACACTCTCAATGTAGAAAGAGCTGTTGCAGTCTGCAGGGTACCCGTTTCGGAACACCCCCTTGCCGTTTCGAAACGCGTATCGAAACGCTATTAGCCCGTATCGAAACGCCTGCATTTGAAAGTTGGTTGGGAAAGAGTCGTTGGGTTTTATGACCGTTATGGTCAATGCCATGTAGGCGTATCGAAACGGCCTAGCCCGTTTCGAAACGTTGGGCAAAAATCCTGTCCAAGGAAGGCCCGTTTCGATACAAGTATCGAAACGATTTTGCCACTGGAACCCCCTGTTTCGAAACGCCCTAAGGTGTTTCGAAACACCTGGACAATTTTGTTTAGATTGGCTTTGAAATGTTTTAAATACTTTTTAAATTTTTCCAAAATATTTTTCAATTATTATATCAAAACATTAGTTCTACAAAATGAAATCTAGTTGTACTTTTAAAGAGAGGAAGATGAGAGCAAGTCGAAAATGTAGTTACTTTTCAAAATCGAGCCAAAATGAAGAAGAAAGAAGATGAAATAGTGAAAGGGGAGGGAGAGAGCTTATTGTCATTCAAAAATGAAGATGGGTGAAGGAAGAAAACAACTCTCTTTTAATTTAAAAGGGGTATTAAAAGAAGTTCACTTAATTACAAAAATGTCATTAATGAGATGGCATTTCTTATTAATCTTAAAATCCATGGAATTTGATTTCTAATTCAATTTGGTCCCACACAAAAAAGTTTGTTCAAAAATATGAAGACTAAAATAATACTTTATTATTTTAATTATAAAACCGAGACTTATAATATTATTTTAAATATTATTTTCACCCGACTCCCAAACCCGGGTGTTACATAAACTGATATTATTAACAATGTAGGTAAGATTTTCGGTTAATATATGGATTTCGATATTTGCACATTTCAAAACTTAGATTGAATACATTTTTTCAAACAGTTCTGCCAAGTACAATAATTGAAAAGATTTATCATATCTCTGATGTTGTATCTGAACGGTTTCCATAGATTCGAAAATGACTTCTCACTGAAGACAATTTCATCTCGGGAACATGCGCCTTCTGAAATTAGAATTCTATAGAACCTGAAAATGAATATTTTATTTTTTCCTAAAAACTCCACAATAATTTATTACGTGTTCTAGGTAACGGTTGGCGTTTCTTTGTATTTATGGAAAATTTAATATTGCAACGGAAAAGACAGTTTGGCACGGCACCAACATAGTTAAACTATGTTAGGATAAAAATCTTATGCCCCTTTTCGGTGCACCTTTCTAGGCCCCAACACTAAAAAAATTAAAAAATAAATTATAAACCCTAACCTTAACCCTAAATTATAAATCTAAACCATACACATTATACCCTAAAAAGTAAACCCTACCCAAATTCCCTAAACCCTAACAACAACCCTAACTTTAAACCATAAACGTTAAACCTAACTTTTAGTGTAGGGACATAAATGGTGGCACCGAAAAGGGTAGAAGATTTCTATGCTATAATAGGATAAAAATCATCTGACCCTTTTCGGTGCCCCTCTCTATGCCCCAACACTAAAAACACTAAAAATTAAATTCCATACCCTAACCCTAAATTATAAATCCTAAAGCCTACACCCTATACCCAAAAAATACGCATTGCCTCAATTTCCCTAATCCTTAACTACAACCCTGAACCTTAAACCCTAAATGCTAAATCTAATTTTTAGTGTAGGGACATGAATATGAGCACCAAAAAGGGTAGAGGATTTCTATTCTATGTTAGGATAAAAATCCTCTGCCCCTTTTCGATGTCTCTTTCTATGCCCCAACACTAAAAAACACTAAAAAATTAAATACCAAACCTTAACCCAAAAATTATAAATCTTAAACTTTACACCTTATACCTTAGAAATACACACTACTCCAAATTCCCTAAACCCTAACCACAACCCTAGCCTTAAACTATAAATGTTAAACCTAATTTTTAGTGTAGGGACATAAATAGGGGCGCCGAAAAGGGGTAGAGGACTTGTATACTATGTTAGAATAAAAATCATCTACCCCTTTTCGGTGCCTTTTCTATGCCCAACAATAAAAAGCAAAAAAATAAATTTCAAACCCTAACCCTAAATTATAAATCCTAAACCCTACACTCTATGCCACAAAAATGCACCCTACCCAAATTTCTCTAAACCCTAACACTAACCCCAACCTCTATATTAAACACTAAACCCTAAATGCTAAACCTAATTTTTAGTGTAGGGACAAAAATAGGGGTACTGAAAAGGGTGGAGGATTTCTATTCTATGTTAGGATAAAAATTATCTGCCCCTTTTAGGTGCTTCTTTCTATTCCCCAACACTAAAAAACTCTAAAAATTAAATTCAAAACCCTAACACTAAATTATAAATCTTAAACCCTACACCCTATACCCTTAAAATACACCCTACCCTAAATTCCCTAAACTTTAACTACAAGCCCTAACTCTAAACCCTAAACGCTAAACCTACCTTTTAGTGTAGGGACATAAATAGGATCACCGAAAAGGGTAGAGGATTTCTATTCTATGTTAGGATAAAAATCACATGTCCCTTTTCGGTGCTCTTTCTATGCCCCAACATTAAAAATTAAATTTTAAACCCTAACCCTAAATTATAATTCATAACCCTACACCTTATACCTTAAAATACACCATATCCCAAATTCCCTAAACCCTAATGACAACCACTAACTTTAAACCCTAAATTCTAAACGCTAAACCTAATTTTTAGTGTAGGAACATAAATAGAGACACCGAAAAGGGTGGATGGTTTCTAATCTATGTTAGGATAAAAATCCTCTTCCCATTTTCTATGCCCCAACACTAAAAAACACTAAAAATTAAGGGTAAAGTACACAAACGGTCACTAAACTTTATTAAAAAACAAAACGGTAACCAAACTTTCAAATATTACAAAATAACAATTAAACTTTATGTTTTGTAACAAAATGGTAACTCGACCGTCAAAGGCCGTTAATGGATAACTTTGCAATTATAAAAATTTAGATAATAACACATTTAGTCTTTTATATTTATAGATTCAATCAATTTATTCCTAATTAAAAAAACAATAAATTTAAGCCCTTTTCTTCCATCATCTCGGTATTCTCAATCATTTCTGCATAAACAAATTTCTACAACCCAAAAAAGGACAAAACTGCAGTTGCTGAAGAATTACTTAACATCTCATAACAAAACCAAACAAGAAAAAAAAAAGGAACTGCAGCAGTACTCTGATCTGTTGCAACGTTTGCCTCTTGAGAAGTTTTCTGATAAAAAAATGTTGTATATCATTAGCAAACTATGGCATCTGCACTTAACAATGAAGCATATCTGTGTTTTTTTAATTTATTTATGTTCTTTTAGTTTGAGAAATTTACTTGTTGGGAAAAGTACAATTAGACCTTGCAGAATATATAAATTTTATGTATATTGACTGTGAAGCTTAATTTAGTAACATTATCATATACAGATTTTACTTGTTAAAGGCGATCCAATGTGCATATTGCACTAGGCTTCCAGAAATATTTGCTTCTTTAAGAACTTTGTTTTTCCCTTTTC
This sequence comes from Hibiscus tridactylites, assembly GCA_958450335.1. Taxonomy (NCBI): domain Eukaryota; kingdom Viridiplantae; phylum Streptophyta; class Magnoliopsida; order Malvales; family Malvaceae; genus Hibiscus; species Hibiscus tridactylites. The sequence goes on along the minus strand of OY288289.1, from coordinate 41,117,842 downwards.
AGATGCCAGTTACTTTAACGCATGTTCGGTTAGAAATAGGTGGAAGAAAAATTGTAGACTTTGATAGAGAGGAAGAGAAATAGAATGTTATTACAAGAGTATAAAAATTGAATGATTTGTTCCATCACTAACAATCCTTTATATAGGCTTGTTAGTGACTATTCAAAAAAATACATCTCTTCATTTTGCACCCTTTCATCATGCAAATGTTACATCTATTCATGATGAATGGTTGCATCCATTCATTAACATATGTTCATGAATAGTTGTACCTATTCATGAAAAGTTTAATTTTTTTTCAACACTCCCTCTTAATTTTAACTTTTCTTGATCACACCAAGGCTTTCACGGATTCTTCGAAAATCTTCAAACTTGAGAGGTTTTGTGAAAATGTCTGCAACTTGATCTTGAGTCTTTACAAACTTGAGCTCCACTTCCTTCTTGGCAATATGATCTCTAATAAAATGATATCGGGTGTCAATATGTTTACTTCGATCATGAAACACCGGATTCTTGGCAAGTGCTTGTGCAGACTTATTATCGATGCAAATTTTAGTAGGCCCTTCTTGTGGCAAGTGAAGTTCTTTAACTAATCTTTTAAGCCAAATAGCATGACACGTACAAGAAGTTGCTGCTACATATTCTGCCTCACATGTGGAAAGAGTTACAATGGGTTGCTTTTTTGAACTCCAAGAGATGCAACAATCTCCCAAGAAAAGCACAAATCCAGAGGTGTTTTTTCTATCATCTATGTCGCCGGCAAAATCACTATCACAAAATCCCATGAGTTGAAAGTCATGAGAAGAGGAGTAGAATAGCCCAAAGTCAATAGTACCCTTTAAGTAACGAAGAATTCTTTTAGCAGCCTTCATGTGAGTTGATGTAGGAGCTTCCATGTAGCGACTTACTACACCAACTGCAAATAGGATATCGGGTCTTGTACAAATCAAGTATCTCAAACTTCCCACAAGACTTTTGAAGAGTGTTGAATCTTCCTTTATTCCATCATTGAACTTTGACAACTTTACTCCGCATTCCATTGGAGTATTAACAGGATTGCAATCGAGCATTTTGAATTTCTTCAACACTTCTTTTGCATAGCCCTTTTGTGAGATGAATATTCCATCCTCGGATTGTTCCACTTCTAGGCCCAAATAATAACACATTAGACCCACATCGGTCATCTCGATAACAAGTGACATATCCTTCTTGAATTCTTCAATTAGGTTGTGATTGTTGCTTGTAAAAATCAAATCATCCACGTACAGACAAACTATCAAGATATCTCCATCATCTTTCACTTTAATATAAAGTGCATGTTCATATAGGCAACGATCAAAACTTTTATCTTGAAAATACTTGTCGATGCGGCTGTACCATGCACGAGGCGCTTGCTTCAATCCATATAATGCCTTTTTCAACCTTAGACATTTATCTTCTTGTCCTTTGACTTTGTATCCAATGGGTTGTTAAATGTAAACTTCCTCTTCTAAGAAACCATTAAGAAATGCCGATTTCACATCAAGTTGATGGATTTTCCACTTCTTTTGAGCCACTAGAGAAATAATCAATCGAATAGTTTCAATTCGAGCAACGGGTGCAAAGACTTCATCATAATCGATCCCATGCTTCTGCTTATAGCCTTTAACAACAAGTCTTGCTTTGTATCTCACCACTTCTCCTCTTGCATTCTTCTTTTTCTTGAAAATCCACTTGACCCCAATAGCTTCATGTCCTTTTGGAAGTTCTGATAGCTCCCAAGTGTTGTTCTTCTCAATTGATTTTATTTCTTCATCCATGGCTAGTCTCCAACTCTCATCTTTCACTGCATCACCGAAGTTAAGTGGCTCGTTATCTATAAATAGACTAGCTTCAGTGGAGCGGTATAAATCTTTGACACTTCTGAATTTATGTGGTGTTTCACTTGAGCTTTCTCCAGAGCTAGAGCTTTCTTCAAAACTTTCATGGACCGGAGCAGGTGAAGGGGGAGGAGTCATGTCTTGTTGACGAGTCATGTCTGGCAGATGGTTAATTACTTGTGCTGGAGTCACATCTTGTTCTTCCACAAAGTATGGAAAGAAATTATAAGATTGTTCTTCTTGTGCTTCCCAATTCCAACTTTTGCTTGTTCATCGAACTCAACATCACGACTTATGATAATCCTTCCATTGCTTGGATTGTACAACTTGTAGCCTTTGGAGTTTGAATCATAACCAATGAAAACATATTTAGAACTCCGATCATCAAGCTTTAATCTACCTTGGTCAGGTACATGTGCATAGGCAATGCTTCCAAACACCCGAATATGTCTTACACTTGGCTTTCTTCCGCTCCAAGCTTCTTGAGGAGTTGCATTATCCACATTCTTTGTTGGTGAGCGATTGGATAGATAAACTGCACATGAAACAGCTTCGACCCAAATTTCCCTGGGCATATTCTTTGCCTTCAACATACTTCTTGCCATGTTCAAAATGGTTCTATTTTTTCGTTCTGCAACGCCATTTTGTTGTGGGGATCTGGGTACTGTCAAAGGACGACGAATTCCATTTGCTTCACAAAAAGCATTGAATTCATTAGATGTAAATTCGCCTCCTCTGTCGGATCTTAGAGATTTTATCTCGTAGCCACTTTCTTTTTCAATGAGTGCTTTAAACGAATGCTTTAGATTTCTGCTTCAAGAAGTACACCCAAGTCTTCTTACTGTAATCATCAATAAAAAGTAAGAAGTATATGCTTTTACCAAATGATAACGGCTTGATGGGTCCACATATATCAGTATGAATAAGTTGAAGGGGCTCGGTCGCTCTTGATGTTGCTTCTTTTGGAAAACTTGACCTTGCATGCTTGCCTAGAAGACACGCTTCACACAATTGGTTAGGGTGACTAATGGTTGGAATTCCATTTACCATCTCTTTTTCTCCAAGCATTTTGAGGGCTCCAAAATTCAAGTGACCAAATCTCATGTGCCAACACCAAGCTTCATTTTCCACGCTAGCCTTCAAGCACTTTGCATCAATCGTCTTGAGATTTAACATGAACATTCTATTCTTCGACATTGATACTTTAGCCACCAAGTTTCCACATTGATCTCTTAGCCAAAGACAACAATCTTTCATATGAATTTCATAACCCTTTTCAAGAAGTTGTCCCAAACTGAAAATATTACTTCTTAGCTTAGGCACATAATAAACCTCAGTAATAAGGCTATGGCTCCCATCCTTTAGAGAAATTAAGATTGGACCTTTCCCTTGAATTTGGACTTTCGAGGAGTCTCCAAATGAAACATTGCCTTTAACTTTCTCATCAAGTTCCACAAATGCCTCTTTATCTCCACACATGTGATTGCTTGCTCCATTGTCAAGGTACCATGTGCTTGCATCATTCTTCTCCTTATTCTTCATTGCTAGCAACAAGGTTGGCTCTTCAATATCTTGTTGATCTTCAATGAGATTGACTCTCTTCTTATTTCTACCTTCATTTTGGCATTCCCAAGAAAAATGACCAAATTTCTGACAATTATAACATTCAATATTGGACTTGTCATGCTTCTTTTCATTCGGTCTTTGATAATTAAATCTTCCTCTTCCTCTTGATCTTCCTCGGTTTCTTGATGATGTACGATCTTCACGATCACTTCTTCCACATCCTCGTTGGTCATAACCTTGACCTCGTCCGCGTCCTCGTCCTTTTTGATTCTTTTCTTCTCGATTATTTTTCAAAAATACCTTGGTTTTGAGGGCTTGTTCAATGGACTCTTCTTGTCTTCTATTTAATTTATCTTCTTGAGCTTGCAAATCACCCATAACATTTTCAATAGTCATAGAGTCTAAATCTTTTGACTCAATGACACAAACCACATAATCAAACTTTGGAGTCAAAGAACGAAGGATCTTTTCAATCACACGAACATCTTCTATGGTTTCTCCATATCTCTTCATTTGATTAACAATAGTCATCACCCTTGAGTAATAATCCGAAATGGACTCGGATTCCTTCACCCGCAAGGTTTCAGACTCACCTCGTAATACTTGGAGTCGAACCTTCTTCACTTTGTCAACTCCTTGGAGAGAATTTTGCAAAATCTCCCATGCTTCCTTTGCGGTGTTGGCATTTGCCACTTTTGCAAACATCGAATCATCCAAACATTGGTGAATGAGGGTGAGAGCATGTTGATCTTTCATCCTTGTTTTCGTCAAAGCCTCCTTTTCTTGTCGTGACAACGACGCTTCGTTTTGAGGAGACTCATAACCCTTGTGAGTGATCTCTCAAGCATCTTGTGCTCCAAGTAAAGCCTTCATACGGAGACACCAATTTTCATAGTTGTCTTTTGTAAGACGAGGAGATTGAAATGGAAACATACCATTGTTGGCCATCTTCTTCTCTTTTTTTTAACTATCGAACCAAGCTCTTGATACCGCTTTGTTAGAAATAGGTGGAAGAAAAATTGTAGACTTTGATAGAGAGGAAGAGAAATAGAATGTTATTACAAGAGTACAAAAATTGAATGATTTGTTCCATCACTAACAATCCTTTATATAGGCTTGTTAGTGGCTATTCAAAAAATTACATCTCTTCATTTTGCACCCTTTCATCATGCAAAGGTTACATCTATTCATGATGAATAGTTGCATCCATTCATTAACTTATGTTCATGAATAGTTGTACCTATTCATGAAAAGTTTACATTTTTTTTTCAACATGTTCTTGTTCCGCACGGGCTTGCAAAACCAGGATGTCTCCTATTTTGAGGTTTGATACTCGAAACATTTTTATTACATGCTTTCTTACGCAGCACCCATACACCTGGCTAGGCTTTTACAACTCTTTGATCACTGTAATTGCTTATGTTGAGAAAAAAAGGATCTAAATCCATGTGTATTGGTTTAAAACCACGGCCTGTACTATTAACCTTACCCTACCTTTTTTATTGCTCAAATCTTCACAAATGGTTGTGAGGACCAAGACGATGAAATTTTTTGTTTTTTTAGTTGGGTATAAATTGATTGAATCAATAAATATAGAGGACGAAATATATTATTGTCTAATTTTTTATAATTGCAACGTTACACATTAACGGAGACGAATTATCATTTTGTTACAAAATATAAAGTTTAATTGTCATTTTGTAAAATTTGAAAGTTTAGTGATCGTTTTATTTTTTTAATAAAATTTAGTGATCGTTTGTGTACTTTACCCAAAAATTAAATTCTAAACCTTAACCATAAATTATAAATCCTAAACCCTACACCTTATACCCTAAAAATTACACCTTAACTCAAATTTTATAAACCCTAACCACAATCCCTAAACATAAACCCTAAACGCTAAACCTAATTTTTAGTATAGGGACATAAATAGGGGCACCAGAAAGGGTAAATGATTTCCATTCTATGTTAGTATAAAAATCATTTGCCCTTTTCGGTGCTCCTTTCTATGTCCCAACACTAAAAAATACTAAAAATTAAATTTCAAACCCTAACCCTAAATTATAAATATTAAACCTACACCTTATACCCTAAAATAGTCTCTACCCCAAATTTCCTAAACCCTAACAACAACCTCTAACATTAAACCTTAAATGCTCAACCTAATTTTTAGTGTATGAACATAAATAAGGGCACCGAGGTAAAAGATTTCTATTCCTTATATTATGAGTTAAATATTAGCCCTCCCATCCCTCCCCAGGAATTGTAATGAAAATCTTGATGAAAAGTAAACTTCCTTGTATTGACCTACTAATATACTCAAAACAGCATCTCCATTGATCTCGTTAGTAACTAAAGCTTCTCCAGATGTGGAATTTGATTTCTTTTTCCTTTTTAAAAAACTATATTCTGTACCTGTTACAAGCAAAGGCAGTTAAGACTGGCCTTTGAAATCAGATTGACAGTTTATATGAAACAGCATATTCTTCCGCTTCATATTGTAAAAAACAAGAATAGGAGGATTTGGAGTGAGTTTGTGCAATGAATCTAGCAACACTGAACCAGAAGTAAAGAACATAACATGAATCTTTAAGATGTCTTGAGTTTCATTCAAGAAAAGAACAGAACATGGATCTTTAAGACAACAGAATCCTCTCGTCGTTGTCCACATATGTAAGTTTACTACGCAAAATATTCGCTAAACTTTTCACCCTGTATTAAAACATCATCCACAATTCTCAGTTCAGAGTTCAGATCCTAAACTGTCCCTCAAAAAATGCCTAATATTGCAACACAAGCTACTCAACGACCAGTTAGGCGTTTTAACCTAGTAAGATGTGTCGCCATTTGCTGTCTAGCCCTTATTGTTCTTGTCGGTCTGGCCGTGCTCGTCACCTGGCTAGCCATTAGGCCGAAAAGGCTGGATTACACCCTCGAAAATGGTTCGCTCCAGAATTTCAACCTCGACAATAACCGCCATCTCAATGCCACGTTCGATTTCGTGCTCATGGCATACAATCCCAATAGCAGAACCTCCGTCTACTACGACTTCATGGAGTCTGCTGTGTCGTACAAGGATCAAACTCTCGCCTTCGGTACCACCGATCCTTTCTTTCAACCTCGCCGGGACACGACTCGAGTGGAATCGAGGCTCGTAGCTACAAATTTGGTGCTGTCATCGTCGACATACAAGGACCTAAGGCGTGGAAAATCATCCGGGGAGATCAAAGTCGATGTTCATTTCAAGTCAAGGATTCGGTTTAAGGTAGGTCTATGGAAGTCGAAACATCGTACTCTAAAGATTGTGTGTCCCTCGGCGACACTTCACCTCTCTTGGTCCAAACATTTTGAGAACGTACCGTGTGAAGTAGAAGTTTAGGTTGTTTTTTTTTCTTTCGTTCTATTTTCCCTTCTTTCAAATGTTGTCATTTTCTCACGTTTTTCTCATGCTATTCTCGTTGTTTTGTCGATTGATTAAATCTGGTGCGGAAATTGTTGGGTTTTTTTTTTTTACATTTACTACTTAAGCGGAGGGGAAATATGTCCATCATGTTAGAACCAAACCATAAATAAATATCAAATTTAATAATCAGGATCTATCATGTTAAATCATCAAGAACAATAAATCGAATAAATTGAATGCACAAGTGTACATGAACTAATCGATAAATTGAAAACCTTGAATTTTGATGTTCAAATCTCAAATTCAAATCTTTGGTATTGATCTTCCAAGAAGATAAGTTATCTCTTGACGTAAAACTCTGTGACAAAGACAAGAGTAATACAAGTTAACCTATTTTTTGGAACCACTACCTCTTTATATAATTGATTATTAAATAAACTATTAAATATTTATAACTCTGTCCCTCATTGAATTATAAATATATCTTACAATATCTACACTTTTATTTTTTTTATGACACTTTAATACATATGACACACCTAACATAATTGGTCACTTGATTTTGTGTCATACTTTTTCACTTATCTTCAACTTGAATTGGTTAAACTTTTCTTATCTTTGACAATTGTAACTTGAATTGGTTAAACTGTATAAGAAGCAATGTTAAAATCGTAAGAACAAACGATTGTTAGAAAATTCGATCTAATGTTCCTTAAGTTTTGAAGCAATATTAAACATTTTCATAATGTACCCCCTCACATTTCCTTGACACTTATATTTTATAGACATCAAAGAATACATAAGTTATAGAATGTTTTTTAATTTCGTCAAGGAAACCCTTAATATAAATAATCTCTTTAATTTTTTTTGCTCCTAAAAACTTATAAAATGTTTCATTATGATCATTAGAATAATGCAATTTGAACAATCTCACCTCTCAAAAACCCTTTTATGGGTGCTTATCGCAGTGAGAGGTGCAAGTTATTCTTCCATTAGTGCAAAGTTTATGTTCATACAACCACATACTATATGCAAGTGTCTTTTTATATTCCTTGAAATTAGTTTTACTAAACATGAGTGTAGAATGTATTTAACAGATATTGTGACAACAAAAATAAATTACCTAATAAAATAAAAAATAAATAAAACAAAAACTAGATCACATAAATATTCACAAGTAAGCAAATAAATTCAAAATAATGGTCGGTTTCCCTCAAGATACCAAACACATCATTAATATCAAGTCTTTGGACAGTAATATTAACTGTAAGTGGTACTCTTGTTGTAGCAATTAAACATTGACAATAAACTATGTCAAACAATAGATTAATTTTTGGACTAGTGTATTGCTCACATAAAATACCTTATAATTGTCACACAGTTGTGTTGTAATTCTGTCAAATATTAACTTTCTTTTGGGACAATTAATAAACGCATGAATTACAAAAACACATAATTATCTTAATATTTTAAATAAACTAATCTACACAAAAGCGGTCACTTTGGTGGCATTATGTTTCAATTAATCCATTAAAATATTAGACATTTGAAGCCAAAATATGAATTTAATCGCTTTAAAATATTTGTCTTAATTTTATAAAAGTTATAATTTAATCACTCAATTAAGATTTTACGACAAACGAGTCACCATGTTGTTAAAATTGAAACAAATAAGTTAGTATAATAACAAATTTAGTCTCAAAACGTATACATTATATTAATTTGGTCCCAATTTAAAATAATTTAATGAATTTAACCCTTCATATTTCAAAATTTCATTAGTGAAATGATTGTGTCTACCAACAGGCGACCAACAGTGGATGCACCCTTGTGCATGGTAGATCAAGTGACCTACCATTAAAAAATAGGGTATATTATATTGATAATCACTGAATTTTAGGGTACTTTCACTTTGATCACTGAAATCGAAAAACTTTTATTACAATCACTAAAATTTTAATTTATATTCATTGTAGTCAATTTCGTTAATCCCGTTAAGAAATGTTGAAATGGAACGTTAAAGTCTTCTTTCCCAAAAAGAACCCTAATTTTGAATTTTTAAAACTATTGGCAAGGTCAAAATTCTGATTATCGAAATGGTCGTTGATCAATCTCAACGATGAGAAAGATTCGTTTTGTCAGAAATTTAATATAGTTTATTTTCAAATTAATTTGACAGTTAACATTGGTGAATCAAAACTAAAAATTTCAATTGAAACTAAAAATTAGAACTTTTCGATCTGCCATTGTTAACTATCATATCAGCTTGAAACGGAACTATGGGTAGTGAACGGTAAACCACCAATGTGTGGGGGTTGTCAAACGGTGCGAGAGATGTGCTTTGAGGGTTTGACTGAACTAAATTAAAACTTTTTAAAGAAGTTCATATTTTCAAAGTAATTCAAAAATTAAAAAATAAGTCACTTGTCATGTTCTGATTGGATGACAAAAATTTTTAATGTCCGTTGACGGAAAAACCTTATTTGAGTTATGAAAGAAAATGCTAAAAACCAATACGACCCGAAAAAATTAGGCACTAAACTGAAAAAATGTATACGCTGGACACCTTTCTGACGTTTAAGCCAATTATTTTTGGTCAAAATAAGTGTCCAAACTATCATTCTATAAGTATTTTACGTACGTACGTACACTTGTTATTTCCGTTAAAAATTTTGGTTAAATACATTGACACTATGTGAAATAATTTAATTAAAATTTTGATTTAAGATCTTGGCCGTGCTGTGATATATGTAATATCTGTGGGATGTCAGTTATTCTTAGAACTGCTTCATCCTTTCCTCCATGATATTTCATGGAGTTAAGTGAGAAAATTTCTGCTGTAGAGATATTTAGTTCCAGTTTTGAAGTTCTATTTTAATCATGGGAATTGTATGCCGTAAAGCTCTGGTTATAATCCAAAGTTGAATAATACTGAGAACAAAAATCATGATAAGATATATATATATATGTCCAGAAAACCACTCGAGGATTCAAAAAGAAAAAATGGTCGGAGTGGAGCACTATCAAAGGCAGTAACGGGTGTTTGCTGCTAGAGTTTTGTGGGAGAGAGGGAAGGGAGCAAAAGTAAACGAAAAAAAAAAGAAAACAAAAAATATCGGTAAAATTGTAACCATACGGTCTCCTATATTTTTATTTTTATCATAAAAAGAAAAGGGTAAAAGTGTAACTATGCCCCAATATTTTCTTCTCTTTATTTTATAAAAAAATGCCACGTGACATTATGAGAGAGTCACGTGCCCCTACTACATCATTAGTTAACACGGTTAGTCCAAAAGGTATTTGGAAGACAAAAATAAAGTACAAAGAGCATATTAAACATTTACAAAATAGAGACACCATTTTGAAAATTTTAATAAAGTAAGGGGAGCATTTGTGTTATTATCCCTAATATAAATGATGACAAAAAAGTAATTTTATTTAGGTTGAAAAATATTTTTGACTTGAAAAATTACATGTTATTTTTAATACAAAAACACTTAAAATAAAGATATAGAGAATTATGTTATATTGCGTAAAATACATCCATGACTACCCAAATATAAGTTTGGTATTATTTTGACCATCAACCTTTTAATTTTGTCAATCAGATTATTCAATTATTTAAACGATATCAATCAAATGACTAACCGTTAAAAAATAACAGAAAAATTGATCTGAAAGTTAAAAAATACTATAATTACACAATTAGTCTTTGTTACTTTCACATTTATATCGATTTAATCATAATTATAATTTGTTCAACAAATCTATTCATCCAATCAAACGATAACGCGTGTCATCCACTGATTGGATGAACAAAGGCTCGCAGATGAATCGAACATGAGTGTTTCTTAGGTATTGAACACACCAAGACCACTAAAGCAACCACTACAGTTATGATATGGGTTACAACATTTATTACCACATATTTTAAAATTTCGTCAACAATCTATAAAGAAGGTGATTAAAAGCTTTTAGTTGACATAGGTTGTGGGTTCAAATCTCATTAGGAGAACATTTCTCCTCCCATCTTTCTAAGTAGTAATTGTTAAAAAAAATGTAGTTCCATTATTTCTTATTCTTTCCTTTCTTTGGCTTCTTCTGGCCTTCCTTAGCTATGGTTTAAATTCTTAATATTTATTACAATATTTAAACATTTTTATTTGATTTTAATAAATTATAATTAGGCTTATATTGATATAATGTGAAAGTAATGAAGATCAATTGTGTAATTGTATTATTTTTTTAATTGTTAAATCAAGTTTTTCGTTAATTTTTAACGGTTAGTGACTTGATTGATACCGTTTAAATAATTACATGGTCTGATTGAAAAAAGTTAAAAGATTGGTGGCTAAAGTAGGATCAAACATATAGCTGGATGGTCATGTATTTACCCTATTAAGTTTATGGTGTCAACTAAAAAAATGATAAACATTTAAGAAAGAGATTACTGCATTTGAAATGCCGTTGAGGCCGCGATATTATCGGTCATCCTCATTCTCCCTCGCTGGTTGAAATTCCTTTATTGCCCTTCCGCACCAAACAAAGCGATTCGTGAAAGAAATTAATCATATTCGACAATTAAAGGATAACTGATAGTAAATTACATTAATTAGTAGTCGATAGTTGATTAATTAGTTAATTTGACTAACAAATTATATTAGCTGGTTTTATAAAATTATTTGGTAAAATTTACGCTATTTGATTATTTAAACAAACAAAATGACATATAAGGACATGACTATATTTTATACTCGTTTAAATATTTTATTCGTTATCAATATACTTGTTTGAATATTTTATTCGCTATCAATATTCCTTATCATATAAGGACAAATTATATAAGCATATTTGATGGTTTTATATATTAATTTATAATTTATATAATTAATTTTAATGCTCCACCGTTCCATTCAATATCAATATGTTTAGTATTAACTTTTCTTGGTCAATTTTTTTTGAATTTTGACTCATTATTACTTAAAAGTTATTATTGATAAAAATGTAAAAAATATGTTTTAAAAACTTTCAATCAAGTAGTTTAAAAATATATATTTTATAAAATTTAATTAATTAAAATGTTTAAAATAATTATGATCAAAATTAAAAAATATTTTTAAAAAATTAATATTGGACATATTGAATAAGCTAAGGGAGAACAATTTAATTAATTATTAAATTTAAATACAAATATAAATGTGTGAAAATTAAAAAAAAAAGAATAATATTAGTTTACAATTATCACCACCTAATCATGTAAGGGTGAAGAAATAAAATAGAAATGTTAACGGTAAGTTATTTAAAGATTTATTTTATAATTATTAAGGGTAAAGGGAGTTTTTATAATTTTTATGTCAAAATTTTTAATTTCAAAAAATTCATTTTTTGTTATGAATATTTATCTATGTGGATGTCTATCATGATTAGAACTTTATCAAAGGAGTTTGATTTATTTATTATTAGGAATATTATCTCTATGAATTAGAGTTTAATGTATTATGTACTTCTTATGCCTATAAATAGATGATTCATTGAAGGCATTGTATACAAGTCTATATTTTTTAGAATAATACAAATCTCCCTCTTTCTCTCATCTCTTTGTTCTTCTTGTTCTTATTCTTGTTCTTCTTTATTTTATTCACAACACGTTATCAGCACGATTTTGCTCAACTATCATGGTTCTTGTTGGTGATTCTCTAAAAAGATTTCAACTTGGTATTGGTGACTGCATCTACTATTTATTCAAGTTAGTTTGAAAAAAAATCGGTATGTTTTTGCTTATTTATATATTGTTATATTGATTAGTTAATTATTCTAAAATTAAGGTTAGTATATTTCGATTCATTATTTGGTTATTATTTTATTCTGATATTCGTACTTCATCTTGAAACATATTTCCTCTTAATTAATTATTTTATTTTTATAGCATAATAATTTATAGACGCCTTTCGCGTTTACATGGAGCTTTCAAGATTAAAAAAAAACATATCTTCGAAAAATATATTTTTAAGCAGGAGTGTTGAAATCGGTAATCATGGGAAAGTAATTTTGAAGGTATGTTTTCTCCATAAGAATTTATGTTATTAAATCTATATTTACCATGTTTATATGCACTAACATTAAAATATGGAAGAAAACCTATAATCTATATTTGTGCGCTAACATTAAAATTGAAATTATTTTCCCACCCTCAGTCTACGCATAATCAAATGGCGTTTGGTAAGTAGTTTGGTCCTAAATAGCGTTTTTTATTTATAATTCAATCATATCACTGATGCTTATGTTTAGTTCATTTTAGCTCATGACTTATTTTATACATTTTAATCTGACTTTAAATAGTCGTTATTTTATGTTATTTCATTGATGAGAATTGACATTTTTCGTGTTTTGAGTTTTATATTATTTAAATGGCTTGGAAAGAGACGTGGTATAAAGGGATTATGAGAAGCTGCCTCGACTATGTCTTCATCGTCATCGAGAGGAAAAATATTATCGGTAAACTCTATTTTATTTTATTTTCCCTTAAACTGTAATTTTAAAGTGCGATATATTATTGTGATTTTGAATCTGCAAGAGACTGTTATAAAGTCTATATTTGCTCGAAAGCAATTTTTCTTCTTTGTCGAAAAACTCGACCATATACTTCTCCCAATTTCAAGTTACGAAAATTCTTCTTGATCCAAAAGTTTTATGGGAGGCATTCCTTGAAGTGAATGCAAAGCATGATGTTTATTCCATGCGATTATCAATGATGGGGCATTCCCTGAAGTGAATGCAAGCATGATGTTTATTCCATGCAATTATCAATGATGGGGCATTCCCTGAAGTGAATGCAAGCATGATGTTTATTCCATGCAATTATTGGATCTGTTTCATTCCCTGAAGTGAATGCAAACATGGTAAATCATTATTCAATTAGAGACATAATTTCGATATAATCCAAGTATAATTGGCTGGACATCCCGTTCTGCGAGGCTACTGGTCTCAAAGGAGGTTTTTAAAGGACCTTGTGGACAGGTTTAACAATGCCGCGTACGAGGATTAAATCTTTGTTCTCTGTGATAAGGATATGTGAAAAAGGTTTTAAAGGCCCACTGACTCTACTCCATTCCCTGAAGTGAATGTGAGATTATATTATGGAAGGAATAAAAAATCACATTAAAAGTTGTGGTCGTGGTCGAGGCTATGAATATACACATGAAAAATATAGTCATTTTAAGAATACTTCTACCCGCTGGTAGCGAAGTTATAAGGATGACAAGAGTGATAAAGATCATTCTAAGGAAGTGAAATCCTTTTACCAATGTGATGTTATAAACCATTGGTTTCGTACTTGTCAAACGCCAAAGTATTATGGACTTTATCCATAATCATGAATGATAAATGAAATAAAATATAAACAAATTTTGTTTATGGCGTTATTGGTCTAACTCAATTGGATATTGTTAATTTTCTCATAACCCTTGAAGGGAATAATTTACCATTTATTTTATTTCCCTTATAACCTCTAACATGAATAATTGGTTTTTCTTATGTTAATTCATTTTATTTATTATTTATTTATGTTGGTTTGATTTATGTTTATTTATTTCACATATTATTTATTTACGATTTATGTTAATTTATTATTTGAAGAATATGATTACTTCCGGAATAAAATGAATTATGGCTATTTATGCCTAGAATTGTGGCTATTTATGCCTAGCAGATAATGCAAGTACTCATATTGTACTTAAGCATAAGAAATATTTTTCTCATTTAAATGCAAGGGGAAATATGAGTAGTATTTCTCAAAGTACTAAAATATCAATACTTTGGAAGAGCACTTGAAAGTTTATCTCTGATAGATAATCGACTTGATATGATGTGCTATATTTTATATTTTTCATTCCTCGAAGTGAATGATACAAAGTACATAATTTCATTACCTGAAGTAAATGAAACAAAGCACATTTTGAAAGGTGCACAATTATGCATTTCTCGATTAAAATGCAAGGGAATAATGTGAGTACTATATCCGGAAGTACTAATATCACAAAAGGCTCTGGTTGAGCAAATATGTTATTGTCAAATGAAACTTTATTCCATATTCACAGTGCGTTATACTCGTCAAAGTCATAAAGAGAGCAATATGAGTTCGCAAACTATCTCTTTGGGAATTATAGATAACATATGTTATCAATTGGTATTTGAAATAAGCCAATATGGATATAAGTTATGGTAGTCAAAAAGTCAGTTGAAAGCTCTAGAAAAGCTATATATTGCTACCAAAAGATAATTTCAATTGAAAGCTACGAAAGAGCTAAATATATTCCTATTTAAAGGAACAATTTTGATGGCCGTACTAGACATGTACGAGTGAAATTGAATTACATGTTATGGTAAACAAGGAGTTTACAAATTCAGATATATATATATATATATAGTTGGCATGATCGGTTAGACCATACTGATCAATGGTGCAGAAATTATTGAGATTTACATGCACATGTATTAAAAGAACCTGTAGTTCTTGTGGTGCTTATTCTCAAAGGAATGGATTAAATTCCACTTATTAAAGAACGTGAAGTTCTTGTGTTGCTTAAAGGAATTGATTAAATTCCACTTACTAAAAGAACCTGAAGTTCTTGTGTTGTTTGTTCTCAAAGGATATAGATGATCTCACTTACCAAAAGAATTAGAACTTAAAGTTCTTGTATTGAAGTTGAGACTGTATGTCTTGCATATCTGAACGAAATATGGGCCCATATATCCACAAATGTGGAAAGTTTTATATGATTTTAGTAGATGCATCTACATTGTTTTATCGACTTACAACCAGAAGTTTGTGAGATTGATTCTAAAAATATTCAGATTATGCAGTTAGACTATTCGTCTTGAAAAGCTAGTGGATTTATATTTTAGGCTATATCAGTTGTTACAAAGCCTATTGATTATGAAAAATATAGTTTAGCAAAATTTCAATTGGATGCCTCCTATTTAATAGCTAAACTATGAGAACAAAAGAGTTATTATTTATATGGTGTTTCCATATAGCAACACTTATACGCATCAAGCCAACGAGTTATAATAAACTCCCCGTTATGATTGGTTTTTGGTCAGAAACCATACATTTCCCATTTTATGATTTTTGAATGTGCGATATGAATTGCTCCACCACAACGCACAAAATGGGTAAATAAAAAGGGTTGAGAATATATATTGAGTACGAGTCTCCTTTTATGTTTAAATTCTTAAACATTAATTGGAGAATCATTTATGACATGATTTTTCTCAACATCAGGGGGAGACAATAATCAGCTGGATAGAGGAAAATGAATTATCATTATCTAGATCCTCGTATATGAACTAAAAGTTCATAAGATAATTCATGTTATTACATGTCAACTGCCAGACATATTTACTGACCCAATGAGAGTAATTAAGTCTCATATACCAGCTGAAATGCTCTAAGTTTAAATTACATGTTAGAGCGAGAGAATGTAAATCATGCCTGAAGCATGATAGTTGAAATGGTTCCAATGATCAAAATTCTCGTAAATAGAAAGTAATATGAGATGGTCATATATTGGAGGCGGGTGCTCCTGAAGAGACCCAAGACATAACAAATAATAAAACTCTATAAGAGTTTCAGGTACCTGAAATAAAGATTGAAATCTTGAAGAGATCTCGATGAGTTATGTCATTACGAGAATGGAACTAGAAAATTGGAAAGTTGTCGACAACGATTTTACAAACAATTTTACATAAAATACTTCTATAGAAGTAAAGAAAGAAATCGAGGATCTTGTATAAAATCTATCCGGAAGTATAGATATTGAATTGGCCAATGTTGAAAGACGCTTTGAACTTCTAAAGTAGAAGTATTTGGACAAGCAGTCCAAACACCTAAAGGTGTAATGCAAGTGAGGCACAAATAAGTAGTCGTAAATACGACTTGAACTATGATTTATGAAAAGTTTTAATTACTTCATGGTGGATGCAATTACTTTGGCAGTTTTGAAAATTTTGCATGCGTCTAATTATTTGTGGATCCATATTTATCCTTGAAGGATCTAAGATGCTATAAGCATTTGGAAATTTCTGAGGAAATTTATTTAGACATGTCTCATGAATATTTTGGCGCAATTGGTATAATCGCCTTAGTGAATACTAATTGAGAAAATACTATAAGAATGATCAGATTTTCTTATGTATTTTATAAAGGAGTTTGGATCAAGATCCATTATGATAATTTTAGAACTCCTAAAGAGCTTCAAATTGGAAACTCGTGAAGTACTTTCAATACAAGTACTTGAATCTTGACATCAAATTTATCTCGACCTGAAGATCGAGCATTTTTATATATTTCTTTTGTCTATGAATAGACATAAGCTGAAAGAATCTTAAAGAAGATTCAATATGAATAGAGCATATCTATTGAGTATCCCAATAGTTGTAAGATTGTTGGATGTGAATAAAGATAATTATATCTTTTCTTGGTCTTGAAGCACTATATATTAGTTGGTCAAGAAATATCTATGAATATACAAAGATCATTACATTTAGATCTTCAAACATTCATTGATGCCTCCCCGAATGTCGTAGAAATAATTGTTATGCACGAGGCAAGCCAAAAAAAAATGTGTTTGGCTAAGATTATTGACCCAACATATCCAAAAGATATGTGGATTTACTTTTACAAGATATGAGAAAAGCTATCTTGTGTGAAGATAAAGCAAGATGTATATCTCAGTTTGAAAGTTGATACATCATGGAACATATTACTCCAAAGTTTCATCCCTCGCGATCTTTAGAAAATGATATTCAAGATTAAATTATGAAGATTCAAAGATCTTATGTGATGTTTTCATGAGGGGGAGTAAATACGCGTTGCACTCTTTTTCCCTTAACCGAGGTTTTGTCCCAATGGGTTTTCTTGGTAAGGTTTTTAATGAGGCAACAAGTTATGCGTATCAAAGATGTGTGTACTCTTTTTCCTTCACTAAAGATTTTTTTTCCCACTGGGTTTTTATCTTAGTAAGGTTTTAACGAGGCACATTATCTTCATAGACATCCAAGGGGGAGTGTTATGAATATTTATCTATGTGGATGTCTATCATGATTAGAACTTTATCAAAGGAGTTTGATTTATTTATTATTAGGAATATTATCTCTATGAATTAGAGTTTAATGTATTATGTACTTCTTATGCCTATAAATAGATGATTCATTGAAGGCATTGTATACAAGTCTATATTTTTGAGAATAATACAAATCTCCCTCTTTCTCTCATCTCTTTGTTCTTCTTGTTCTTATTCTTGTTCTTCTTTATTTTATTCACAACATTTTTAATATATTTTTTTAAAATTATAGGTTTCACCTAATCCCCTACTCATCAAACATCGAAATTAAAAAATTTGACAGGTCAACCCGCTAATATTAATTTAAACATCTAAAATAATATCAAACGGTTATTTACCAAATATAAAAACGATGTTAAATCTAAAATTTGGTATATTTCTTGATTAGCCCCTCTATAAACGGAATACTACACGTGTCGATACCCTATTCATCTTAACCCTTAATTTAGCATTACGGCATTATAAACGTTAACAAAAACAATTAAAAAAGGGTAATTTACGTGTCCTCATTATTCACAAAAAAATCTCTTCTGCTCAACTCTATTTCTTCTCCGTTTCTTTCTCTCTCTTTGGCTTTCGTTTCCTTCGAAATCAAAGAGCTCAACCTTCTTCGGTACGTTCTGTTTTTTCATTCTTCGCTTTTTAACTGGTGGCGTATATTGTGTTTTGTCGTTATTCGGTTCTTCAGTTTCCTTTTTTTCCTGTTAAATGTGGTTTTTGGTAATGTTGGTTTTTCTTGTTTGGTTGCTGAGAAATGTGAGGAAAGAAGAGAGAATTAAACTTGAATTTATAAGAAATATTGTGAGGTTAATTTGTGTGTGTGCTTTGGCGAGAGACTGTATAGATTTATATTTTGATTTTTTTTGTGTTCTTTCTGCATTTTCTCAGCATCCAAAGAAGGGATTATTCCTGTAAATTAATTAAGATTGCAGTTTCTAGCGATGTTTGGCGGATGTTGTTGTAAATAGTTAAAGATTTCTTTAATTCTATTTTCTTATTTTATTTAGGTGAAACATGATGAGGAAATTGAATAATTGTCGAGAGTGTTTCAATTTATTTATGAAAATAAGTTAGGAAAAGAAAAACTGAGATTCTTTCTTGTTGCTGCAGAATTTTCAGAGATTGGATGAATTAGTGCATGTTTGATCTGAAGTTTGATTGCGATGATGGCAATTCTGATCGGGTTGTAGATGCAAATGCTGATAAATGACAATGACGACTAATTTTCTGGGTTTACGTGTTGATGCAAATGTTGATTATTTTTTCCTGCATTTGAAATGGATGTGTAGAAGGGTTTGGTAGTTTAAACATTGTAGCAGTATGGCTATTGCTGGTCTACACACTGTCTCTGTGCTTGAAAATTCTTTTCGAAGGGAGTCTCAGTCTCAATCATCTAGAAGGCAGGAAAATGGTAGCACCCGGACATCCTCAATCCTGCAGATGTGGCGGGAGCTAGAGGATAAGCATGTCATGAATAATGCTCAAGAGAGAGGTAGTAAAAGAATTCTCCAACAAAGGAGTGGTGACCTCTCAACGGCTGATTCTGACAGCCGAAATGGTGAAAGTACTGTTGTTTCAGAGAACGTGAGTGGGAATGAGTTTGGGCAATGGTCCCAAGATCGATTTGGGTCACAGACTGGTAATGCAGATTCAAGTAATTTTAATTGTGAACCCTCATCTGATTTAGGGGAAGTTGAAAGGGAAAGGGTAAGACAAATTTTTCGGGAGTGGATGAAAAATTGTGGCAGGGATCACACATCTAATGTTTCCCTTAGAAGTAACAGTTCAAGGGCCAACAGCCAGCAGCGAGGTGCTTGTATTCAGAGCAGAGAAGCACAAGCGGCTGCTATTGGTGGTCACATTGAAGAAGTTCTTAATGGATTTGTGGTTAACCAGAATGAATACCGAACTGAGCTTGTGCATAGGGGCATCCGGAAATTATGTGGCAGACAGGCCCTGCTTGATATGCTTGAAAAGTCGAAAAGCGAAAGGCAAACAGAGGTTCAGGGATTGTCGGAGTTTCGGGCTGTATCAAATTTTGCCCATCACAAACTCATCCAGGTATATGCATTAAAAGTGTTGCCATTTTTTCTTTGGTGCCTATTGAATTTATTTCTTTTCATTCTGTGCATGTTTTTCCAAAATTTCAAAAAAAGAAAGAAAGAAACGAAAAAGAAGACAAAAAAACACTGTAAGGTGGATTATAATTCTGCAGTTTTGATCCTATAGATTCTCTTAGGTAATTGAAATTGTTTTGCATGATTTTGAGAGGTGCCACACTGGTCTCAATCACAAAGGTAATACTGTTCATGCAATGGAACCATTAGTTGCCTCAATTGACCCAGTTGCTTAAAAGGAATCTTTTTAAGTGTAATACATGTTCTAACAACAGTATTAGATGTGTAATTATTGGTTTATACTTTCCCATTAAAATCTTTGAAATTATCTTCTTTGCAATTATGAAATGTATATGAAAAGGAGAAAGCTCATATATCATACTGACAAGAGTAATTGTTTAATTAAAAAAAGGAATGCTATTATTTTGAGCCAAGAAAGGAATCTGCTTTCATGAAAAAGTCGGAAACACTAGCATGGCTGTCTCAACAACCACTTTCGTTTTTATCTTCTTATGGTTGTTGATATTACTGTTATCATTAGCTTGTAGTTTGTTCTGGAAATTAATTGGTTCATAGACTTATAACTCTGAAGAGCAATCAGGTTACTAGTTGTCTGTTGTTATTGGCTTCAATAGGATGTTAATTTTTTTTTTAAATGTTTATGGATTTTCTATATGTGTGACATGTTTGATGACAAATGTAGTTTACTTTTGTTTAGTTTGGCATTGGCATCATTAGGTCAAGTGCTTAAAGTTCCGATTGTTGTTCCATCATCTAGATTTTTACATTACTTAAGACTGTTTTTACTGGAATACATTTATTTTCATATCTTGTTTTCTTTTGCAGTCATTGTTGAGAGGTCGATTCTTGAGAAATGAAGAAAGGGTTGCAGTTGATGGATCTACATCCATAGCAGCCAGTGAATCAGGCTTATCAAGACAAAACCAGACTGTATCTGTTCTAAGGTGCGCAATTGTTTTCTGTAAGCATCTTTATTATATTATATGGAACTTAATTTAAGATAAACTCTAGCAAGGGGAAGTTGTACTGTTTGGCAAATTGTGCTGTCATTTTCTCAAGCAGAAGAATGTTGTTCTAGTGTTGTTATTCCATATTCACCCCACTCACTTTTCATGAAAATTCAAATTGGAATTTAGATTCTTGATTTAAGACGAGGGATTTAGATCTCAAGTTTAGTTTTGCACGTTTTCTCTGATACCATGAACATAAAACAGAATTGTTCTTTTCTTATGTTATTGACAATCTGCTACAGCCCCTTTTATAGGTTATGATGGTATGCAAATATTTTTGGAATATAACACTAGGAACCTTTAGTTACAAAGAAATTAAATTAATTTGTGTATTTACAGCCTAATGAACAACTTGCATTGACATGGCAGATTAGGAAATTATTTCTTAATTCACTGCCAGATTTTTAGGGATGACTTCCTAAAAAAACCGAGTCCAGAGATCTGTCACATTTTGTCAACAGGAAGCTTAAAATAAAACCCCTCCCATTGATTTAATAGAAATACCCACAAAAAGAAAACAGCTTTAAAACACTTGGGACAATGGTGTGCTAGAAAGAAACTTTACGGTAAAATTTAAGATGTTTAAATTAATATACTACCTCTCGTGCTTTGGTCTTGTCTTCACTCTATTGTACAAGTTTTCACATGGAAAGTTCTGGTATCTTAATTATACCTGCGATGACTGAACATTGTCTACTAGGCTTCCCTTTTCAAAAGTACCATTTACATAGCAAAATTTCCTAGGTACGGATGCAATAAGGTAAAAAAAGGATTTTGAAATTTAACAGATATCTAGCTAGAAACACAGGAGCATATCCAGATTCTATAAATTTAGACATGATCCTTCTGTCTGAAATTTGGACATTTCCACTCTCTTTTTGCAGTTGATCTTGTGCATAGACTTCAGATTCCATTGGGCAAGTCTCATTAAGTTCTGGCCGGCTAGTAAAATTGAAGTTGTGGATATTAGTAATACTATGTCTGATTGTACCGAGTGATAGTGAAATTGTGATACCATAAAGAGGTTGAGATTGTAAATGCTAGTGCTTTGGGCACGTCTTCACTCTATTCTACAAGTTCTAACATGAAAAGTTCTAGTATCTTAAGATACCTGCAATGCCTAAACCTTGTCTACCAGGCTTCCCTTTCCAAACATTACATTCACATAGCAAAATTACCTAGGTGCAGATGCAATAAGGTATACAAATGATTTGGAATTAGGCAGGTATCTAGCTAGAAACATAGGACCATATCCAGACGCTGAAAATTTAGACATGGTCTGTTGGTCTGAACTTGGGACCTTTTGCACTCTCATTCTGCGATTGAGTGAGTCTCACAAATTCAGGGAACTGGGAACTTCGAAAACCTTTGGAGTTTATAAACATTCTTCAGTGTATTTAACTTATTTTGATTGGATAAGTGAATGTTACACAATTTACTTGTCATGTGGATGGTCTCTTATTAATGATAAAATGTCAGGATTAAATTGTAGATTGCACTTTATTTTGGTGTTTTTTGGGAAGACATTTTATTGACAGTTGGACTTAGTATAGCTCTTCTAACTATTATAAATGGATTGCTACTAATACGAGGATGTTCTGCCAATGAGGGGTATAGCTCTTCTAACTATTATAATGGATTACTACTACTAATATGAGGATGTTCTGTCAATGAGGGGTTAAGTTTATAGAATTATTTTCTTGTTTTAACCATTTTGTTCTGAAATAGCTTGACTAGCATTGCTTGGAGAACATCTCAATTCTTGATTGTATATATATGATGCCATTTTCACCTTTGGCAGTAACATTTTGCAAACTGTGCCCTTGCATCAGGGAAGGTTCTTTCTCCATACTGGATCATTCTGGTTGTGGTCTTGCAAGCAGTAAATATTCTGATACACCGTCTAATACTGACACTAAGTGCAATAGAAATGAACAAAACCATGTTGATAATTCAGATGAACAAAACCATGTTGATAATTCAGATGAAGTCATGGATAGATTAAATGACCAATCTGAACATGAGAATGGGGAAACTGATTTAGTGGCTGATGTTGTTGAAGATATAAGTCGGCAAGAAGCTTCTACTCTTGTGGAAGAGTGTCAGGATGAAAGCAGAGATGTTCCAAGACTAGTGTTGGATGGGGACGGGCAAGAAAATATTGCTAATGTGTCGTCCCTTGAAACTTTACAGAATGAAGCTGGAGAACATAATGGTGAAGCATCTTATGTGCTTTTCCCCCAAGATGGTGATATAAGTGGGACGTATGGGTTAATTAATGACATAGAAAATTTAGAACACAATCTAGTTCCATATATTGATGGGCTTGAATCTGCTTCTCAAGTTGAAGGACTGCAGGAGGATCAAGAAAATAATGACGCAGAGTGGCAGGAAGCTCGTGTTGAGCATAATGTATTGATGGATGGTAGTAATGAAGGAGCCACTGACATGCACCATGAAGATGGTGGTAATGAGGATAGCAGCTTGCATGAGACCACAGGGAATCAGTTGGAAGGGTCTTACATTCAAGAACCTGTCTCTGTTAGAAGAACATATACATTTTATCTTCTTGATGATGATAATGTACAGAGCATGGAACTGAGGGAACTGTTAAATAGGTGTGAATTCTTTAACTGTTGGGCTCTATGTTGATTTAATTTTTAATTTTTCTTGAAGCACCTCTATCTGAAACCCGTGTCTGATACATATTTGGACATATACACATGTTAAGATGCATGCCTTGATCTGACACTCAGACTTGAGTGTTGACCAGTTGTTTTTCTAATACAAGCTATTGTAATATTGTAGGAGAAGTGTGTCTAGTCTTCTTCATAGTGGTTTCCGTGAGAGTCTTGACCAGTTCATACAATCATATGTGGAAAGGCAAAATGATCCCTCTTTTTACTTGGAGCTAAATGAAACATCTGCTACTTCTGCTTCAGTTGAACAACAAGATGTAGAACATCAAAGCAGGGATCGGAATGAGGGTCAGAGAGATGCTGAGGTTCCTTCACCCAGGATGCCATATATGCGGCCACTCTGGGACCAGGATTCATACCATCGAAATGAAACATCTGCTACTCCTGCTTCAGTTGAACAAGATGTAGAACAGCAAACCCGGGATCGGAATGAGGGTCAGAGAGATGCTGAGGTTCCTTCACCCATGATGCCATATATGCAGCCACTCTGGGACCAGGATTCATACCATCGAAATGAAACATCTGCTACTCCTGCTTCAGTTGAACAAGATGTAGAACAGCAAAGCAGGGATCGAAATGAGGGTCAGAGAGATGACGAGGTTCCTCCACTTGTGCTTCCTTTACCCAGGATGCCATATACGCAGCCACTTTGGGACCAGAATTCATACCATCATTATCATTGGGCTCCAGATGATGTGTATCAGCGGCCTGGCATTGTATGAAACATTTCTTCTTCTTATACTTGCATTGTTCCTTTTATTTTTTTTATTGAATATAAAACTGTTGCTTGATGTTGCTAACGTAATGATCTCCTAATAGTCTCATGTTAAGCTTCAACAATTTGTTTCCTCTCTTGCCTTTGGGTAGCCAAACTGCAATTTGCTTCCTGCTATCCTCAGATGGTAAACACTTCTGGTTCTTCAAGTTTGCTCCATTTTAATTGAACCGTGTTGCTAATTTGGTGCAGGAGTGGGATATCATTAATGATTTGAGGGTTGACATGGCTAGACTGCAGCAGAGGATGAATAGCATGCAGAGGATGCTTGGGGCCTGCATGGAAATGCAACTCGAATTACAGCGGTCAATAAGACAAGAAGTCTCTGCTGCCCTGAATCATTCGGCTGGTTCGCAAGGACACTGTAATATGTTCATTATATAAAACTTGTCGGGTTTGTTAATTAATCATGGTGATATTCCTGTGCAGGGATGATTGGGGATAGCCTGTCCAAGGATGCCCACAACTGGGATAATGTTAGGAAAGGGATCTGTTGTATTTGTTCCAAAGGCAATATCGATTCATTACTGTACAGGTAAAACTCCAACTTCATCCTCCAGATCTCAGGCCGTATTTCATATTAGTTATGCTTTCTGTATCTACTATCTACCATAATATTATTATTATTACACAGATGTGGGCACATGTGCGCATGCTCTAGATGTGCCAATGAATTATTCCAACGTGGAGCCAAGTGTCCAATGTGTCGTGCACCAATAATTGAGGTCATCCGTGCTTACTCAATCCAATGATAAACAACTAAATTATAATTATAGAATCTCTCATCACACCAGGTATCTTATTTCCCTTTTTCTTGCCCCAATAATGTGATTAGTGTAGTAACCCTGGATCTGCATTTTTGGAATAGATTGTTTCCTTGGTGAGACTGCTTCTGGTTTTGTTGTCGAAACCTCCTGCTGCCCAACTTCCCTGACCATTTTGTGAAAATAAGAAATCTTTACAACTATTTGCACACGCATTCGATGTATATTGTAATATTTTAATTTTCTTTTTTGTGTATACCAGTTAACTATTGTCGCTTGACATAATGTGTTTTTCTGTTTTAATTATCATATTAAAGCTCTTGTTTTCTATATATCAAAATATAAGTAACTTTATGAATTACCCTGTTGACTGTTGTAAATAGTATTGAAAGGGAATAAAGTAATTTTATCAACTTTAAATGAGTTAATTCCGAACTTAAACTTTTAAACATTCTAATTGTATATTGACCTTAAACTTTTAAACATTCTAATTGTATACTGAAACAATGACCTTTATTCAAAGTTGATCTTAAATTTTTGAATATTTTAGTTTTATCCCCAAACTATTATCCTATTCTAAGTTGATTTCAATCTTTTGAACGTATTAATTTCATTACCAAGTTATCATTTATGACACATTGTATTGCTAGATAATAGATGTTGGTGTTTATATGGCAATTAATATTTATATAACGGTTTTATTAATATGTAATATGATTAATATATACTGATAATTTGAGAATTTTTAAAATGTTGAAAAGTTTGGAACTAATTTAAAATTGAAGTTTTTTTTTTGAAAATAAAAGTATTATTTTATTCATAAACTTGCGAACACTGACTCGAGTCTCGTTAAAAAACCTCATTAATCCTAAATGGAGGAATAAGAGTGCACCGAATCAGTGTTGAACAGGACGAAACACAACCGCTCTGCAAAAAAACCCTTAGAAGACACAAGTCACCAATACAACAAAACAAGGTATCGAAACTACCGTGACTCTACGAACATAAAACCTGTGACTGCCTACTAAGACAACCATAAAGCAGCCAAACACAACGAGCATAGCCTGCACAATTTCACTTACTACTCATGGCATAAACATAACAAATAGCTAACCAAACCATCGAAGATAAGATCAACCATTGTAAAACCACGAGCTTCCTCCCACGGTCCAGCTGCCTTCGATTATCAAAGAAACACTCATATCCAGCGCCCCTTTATTGTGATAATTCTAGCAATGCTACCACAGATTGTCTCTCAATGATCGAAAGTCACACAGATCAAAACAACCTACATAAGCTTATTGTCGTTCCCCACAGTCTGAAGCAACACACGATTGACCAAACTCACCAGCTGCAAACCATGTGTGTTATGTGTGTACGTCCCTAAACTACATGTATATATAATATATGTGTGCGCGTGTGTATAATATAATATAATATAATATAATATAATATAATATAATATAATATAATATAATATAATATAATATAATATAATATAATATGTATGTTATGTGTGTACGCCCCTAAACTACACCCATAAACCTCAAACCTTAATCCCTAAACTATATATATAAACATTAATATATATATATATACATTAATACACATATATATTCATTAATATATATATATATATATGCTATGTTTGTATGCCCCTAAACCCCTAAACCTCAAACCTTAACCCCAAATAATCAAGTTAACACATTTACCCCTAAACCCCAAACATGAATATCTGAATCTTACAAGCACTATTCACTAATAAATAAAGTGCAAGCTTAATCACATAATCCCTAAACTAATCTCATAACCCCAAACAATCAACTTGACACATTTACCCCTAAACCCCAAACATGAACTCATAAATCTAACAAACGAAATAAATCAAAACATAAAAAAGAAAAAATTCAAAAATAAATTAAAACTAAATTATTAATTAGAGCTCAATTCACAAATTAATCAAATTATTAAAGCTAATTAATTATCAAATCATTATACGAGGACCAAATTAAATTTAAAGCAAATCAAAAGGCTTAATAATTAATCAATTTATAAAACATGACCTAATTGAATGAAATCTAAAGAAACTAAACCAAAAGTTAGGACTAAAAAGAAACAAACTGTAGAACTAATGTTTTGATATAATAATTGAAAAATATTTTGGGCAAAGTTTTTAAAAGACTTGAAAATAATATGGAGATTTTTAGCCTCGGGCTAAGCTTTGACTTATTCTACTCGGTTCATTGGTATAGATTTTAATTTCGAAAAACTTTTTGGCGAAATTACTTCAAGGTCAATCATTGAATTTTTTTTTGTTTGTAAACTGAATCTCCAAAATCAATTTTTGGTTTCAGTTTTGATAATTTGTCTAAACCAACTCAATGTTGAGAAAACAAATTATTTATGCTCGTAACCAACTCGAAAAGTCATTTCTATAAAACGATTCGATCTCAATTTCCCATAGTAATCTATCTACTAAATGTGTTCCCTGGAAGTCGGATTTGTTTCAATAACAGATCCTCCCTCCCACTTGATAGATCAAAACAATAGTTTTTCTCCAAAGTCAATCTTTGAGTTTTAAAAAAAATCATTTTAATTTAGAAAATAAGTATGAAGAAATCGAGAAGAAGCTTCTGAAATGTTTGAAGCATAGTTTCAAACCTCGCCTTTAAAACGCGTCATCGCATAAGCCTTCGGCTTAAAAAGATCTAGCTGAGCAAGACTATCAAATTAATCATGCTCGACTTGTCATCCTTAATTTCACGAAGTCTCAAAGTTTCCAATATGATTAAGTATCTAAACATGAAAGAAAATAAGGAGCAAATAGATAAATGACAAGATTAAGAAATTTAAGCAAAAATGACATTTCAATACCCTATTAACATCAATGATGCAAACCAAGTACCCTCACAAGGAATCACTCATGTCACTCAAAGTGTTTTAAGGGTAGAGAAAATCACTCGAGCCAAAACTAATTAGAGCATTACCATAGGCTTGTGGATAAATCTAATCTCTACTACTAAGTATGAATGTGACGTGTAACACCCGGGTTTGGGGGTCGGGTGAAATTAAATTATTAAAATATAATTTTGGGCCTTGTATTTTCAAAACAAATAAATTCATGTTGGACTTGTTTTAGATTAAACCCAAATAGCCATGGAATTTATACTCTTGTGAATATTCCATTTCATTAAGAGTAAACGTGACTTTTTGCTTTAAAAATAAAACAAAACAAAATAAGATGCCTATTTGCTCATCTTCTTCCCCACACACATTCAAAACTAACGCCATTTCCCCTCCCCATTGCTATCTACTATTCCATTTCCTCCTTGCTTCATCTTTGAAGATTTTTGAAAGGTAATTACGTTTTTGAGTTGCCATCATCTTCCCCTTGCTACTCATATTTTTAGTTTTCGATGAAACCCATTATTTTGTGTTTTGAGTTTTTGAGTTCAAAGAATAAAAATCCAAACTTTATTGACTTTTGATTCTTTGAAGTTAGATAAGTGTTTAGTAACCCAAATGGTCCAACATATATGATTTTTACTTGGTTTTATAAGGATTTTCGAATATGGGTTTTATGTGGTTCAAACGATGGGTTTTGGAGCAGTTTTGTGTGAAAATTGATGGCTGAAGATTGTATGATGTTTAGGGTTATTTTGGAAGCTTATGAGAGTGAAAAGGGGGTTGGAATCAATGGTTATTAGCTGTGCAAATGGGCTGCTCGAAAATATATGTTTAAGGGTGTTCTTAGTTGGCTAAATGCTTGTTTTGTGCTCCGAGGGTTGCTACAGTGATTTGTGGGCTGATTTGTGTTTGTTTTGTTGGCTTTGATTGATTAGCATCGGGATTTGGTGTTGGAGAATCTTCGGGAATCAATCTGGGAAGCTTGGAAGTTTGATCGGTTAGAGTTTGTTGAGCTTGGAGTAGTCGGTGAGTGGTTGAGATTGGTAGTCTAATCTCAAGCTTTAGTTTAGAAGACTTTGGTTGAACTTCTAAATGTTGTGTTATGCCTCATGTATTAAATGTGAATGATGTTGCTATGCATTTTGTGCATATGTGTTGTGATGAGGCATGATGATTCATTTATGCATTGTGATATGCACGTGTTTGATGAAATGTGAGTGCCATGTATGCCCTTGTATGTTGGCCTTGTGCCCTTATCTTTATGCTTTTGTGTATGTTTTGTTCTAAGGCATGGAACCTCAATATGCAATGTATGACTTTTTATGGTGAATGCTTGATTCCCTTGAATGTATGCCCTTTTTATGTATGTTGTGTGTTGATCATGATTGCAATAGGGTGTATGCCTCTAGAGTTTATGCATGCATATTTGTACGTCCTGGTTGGTGTCTTTGAGGCAGCCTTTGTGCCTTAACCAGCTTAAATATGTGTGATAGAGTCAGGGGTATCGATACGGTTGGACCCGTATCGATACGACCTTCTTGTTTCAAGATAAGCGTTTCGATACTCGGGAAGGCGTACCGATACCATTTTTGCTACTGGAAATCTGAGATTTTGACGAGAAATTAAGGGTATCAGAACGAGGTTAGGTGTATCGAAATGGTCTTGTAGCGTTGATCATGAGAAGTTGATCGTTGAGGGCGTATCAGTACGGTCAACCAGTGTACCGATACAGTCTCCTCGAGTTGACTTTGGTCAGTTGACCTAGTCAAGGCGTATCGATACCCTCTTTGAGTGTATCGATACGGTCTGTAGTATAAGCTAAAATGGGCTTTTTTAAATTGTTGTTTGGTTGTTCGCCTCGCTTTTTGCTTCCGCTGTCGTTTCACATAGGACGTATTAAAGCATCTAGACAATATAATAATTAAAAAGGAAGTTTTCTCGGGTTGTTAACTGAAGTGGAGCCTTAACGGGTTTCACCTCGGTTATCCCCGTGTAGCCCACTCGGACCGGTCGGCCGCCCAGGCAGGTAAGTGAGGTAAGTTGAATTCTTGT
The DNA here is from genome assembly GCA_958450335.1 of Hibiscus tridactylites. Classification (NCBI taxonomy): domain Eukaryota; kingdom Viridiplantae; phylum Streptophyta; class Magnoliopsida; order Malvales; family Malvaceae; genus Hibiscus; species Hibiscus tridactylites. The sequence continues at coordinate 41,087,546 of OY288289.1, read as the reverse complement.
ATTGCAATTGCACAGTTTTTTATTGCCATGTAAGTATGTTTGCTTGCTTATCAAGTATGCTTTGATGCTTGTTTAATTGATCGTATGTGTATGTTGTTTGAAGCATGTTGAGTAGAGTCCCATTGCTTCTATTACATCGAAAAAAGAGATTTTTAAGTGAGGGAAACATACTTGAGCCACTTGGACCCTTGCCCTTGCTAAACCGATCTTTGTATGTTGTTTTTGTAGTTGTTATCTGTGAGCGGTTATGTCGAGGCCTAGAGGTAGACCCCGGTTGGTTCGTCAGGAACCCCGTGTTGCGGCTCCTGTTAATAAGCCGATGGTTGGAGTAGAGGCTCCTGTGGAAGAGCCTGCTGTTGGAGTTGGAGCTCCTCCACCACCACCTCCTTAGCCTGATGTGGAAGGCGAGGCTAGAGCAGAGGGAGCGGGACCTCAGGTTGGCCAGGGTGGCCAAGGTCCTGTAGGGATAGACATGGCTCCGCTAGTTCAAGCTATAGCGAGAGCGTTTCAGGATGCAATTGCCGAAGCTCAGGCTGCAGCTCAGCCGAGGGGAGATGATGCTAGCTTACCCTTAGAGAGGCTTCGTAGCCTCGGAGCAGATGAGTTTAGGGGATCTACGCTTGAGAGATCAGAGTTATGGCTGAAGACGATAGTCCGTATTTTGGCTCAGATGGGATGTGTTGGGCTCGTAAGTTGGGTTGTGTGGTTTCGTTGCTTCAAGGTGATGCCTACACCTAGTGGGTCACCATTACTATCGGCGTGCCTAAGGCCGAGATCAGTTGGAATTTCTTTGAGACTACTTTCAGAAAGAGGTATTTGGGCTCGAGATATTTAGATGAGAATAAGCGGGAGTTCATGGCTCTTGTTCAGGGAGATACTTCAGTGATAGATTACAAGATTCGCTTTGTCCGATTGAGTCAGTATGCTCTAGAGTTGGTTCTTACCGAGAGGGACCGTTGTGATCGGTTTAGGTATGGACTTCACGAGGAAGTCAAAAGGTACACCTTGGCTACTGATTATTCTGATTTTGATGTCTTGGTCGCTAGGGCTAAGGACATCGAGCATAGCTTGGGGCTGATCAAGCGTTCGGGAGGATCCAGTTCAGGGAAGAGGCACAACAACTTTGATCGTGGTGATGCCAAGAGGCATCGGGGCAGTGGACAATAGTTTGACCATAGGCGTGGCGGTGGCCACCACGGTAGAGGCCATCAGATCCAGAGAGCTGGAAGGCGTTTACTCGAGTGTGCCCGTTGTGGGAGACAACATTTAGGAGAGTGTTGGGGGAACTATCATGCTTGCTGGAACTGTGGATCGAGAGACCACTTCAAGAGAGAGTGTCTGCATCAGGCGGCATATGCACCTATTCAGGCACAAGCTCTTACGAGGGCGATCGACTATCAGAGAGACCGTGGGCGCGGTCGTGGTTACTTTCAGCCGATGGCTGATGCACCTAGGATAGAGGCACTAAGGAATCTTGCTCATGTAGTGGCAGTTCAGCTAGAGGTTGGTGGACCAGCTAGAGTCTACGCACAAAGAGAGGCAGGGAATGACACATATGTGATAGCATGTAATTTTGAGTTACAGTCCATGTCTTTGCTTTCCTTAGTTGATTCGGGTTCCACGCATTCTTACATTTTGAGTGAGCATACAAAGAAGTTAAACATACCTGTTGAGATTTTAGACATAGGGATGCATGTGACTAGTTCCTTTAGTGAGATAGTTGTAGTTAGACGGATGTATAGGAGGTGTCCGCTGAAGATTCAGGGTCATGTGTTTCCTGTTGATATGATGGAGCTTCCGTTCTACGAATTTGATATTATTTTGGGTATGGATTGGTTGGTTGGGCACAAAGCTAGTGTAGATTTTGAGACAAAGAGAATTTCGTTGAAGCTTTCCGATACCAACGAGGTAGTGGTAGTAGGCGAGAACGTTAAATTTTTTTCGAGCGTTGTGTCAGCTTTAGAGGCTCATAGGTTGATGGACTCCGGTTGTGAGGGTTATTTAGCGTATGTGATGAATCCGAATATGAGTGAGGTTAGACCTAAAGATAACATGACAGTGTGTGATTATCCGGATGTGTTTCCAGAAGAGTTACCGGGTTTGCCTCCTGACAGAGATGTAGAGTTTGTGATTGAGACTGTTTCAGGGTCTACTCTAGTTTCTATTGCTCCGTACCATATGGCTCCGAAGGAGTTGAAAGAGTTGAAAAGTCAGCTTTAGGAGTTGCTAGACCGAGGTTTTATTAGGCCTAGTAGTTCGTCTTGGGGTGCTCCCGTGTTGTTTGTGAAGAGGAAGGATGACAATATGAGGATGTGTATCGACTACGGGCAGTTGAACCAGTTGACAGTAAAGAACAAGTATCCGTTGCCGCGAATAGATGACTTGTTTGATCAGTTGATGGGTGCCTTAGTATTTTCGAAGATAGGTTTGAGATCATGGTACTATCAGTTGAAGGTAAAAGAATGTGATGTACCGAAGACAACCTTTAGGACTAGATATGGTCATTATGAGTTCCTTGTGATGTCGTTTGGGCTCACGAATGCACCAACAGCTTTCATGGACATGATGAACAGAGTTTTCCGAGACTATCTAGACCAATTTGTAGTTATTTTCTTAGACAACATCCTTGTGTACTCAAGATCATAAGAAGAACATGATGAGCATTTGAGACTTGTTTTGCAGAGATTGATGAGTAATCAATTGTATGCTAAACTAAGTAAATATGAGTTCTAGATTAGAGATGTTGTGTTTCTTGGCCATGTAGTATCAGCTGAAGGTATTCGTGTTGATCCAAAGAAGATTGAAGCCATTGTTGAGTGGAAACAACCTAAGTCAGTGACAGAGATTAGGAGTTTCCTAAGACTAGCTGGTTACTATAGGAGGTTCGTTGATGGTTTCTCTAGAGTAGATGCTTCGTTGATTAAATTGTTGCAAAAAGGAGTTAAGTTTGAGTGGTCAGATGCGAGACAAAGTGCTTTTGAGAAGTTGAAAGAAGCTTTGACGAATGCTCTAGTGTTGGTACAACCAGTTTCAGGGAAAGAGTTCGTGATCTATAGTAATGCTTCCTACGTAGGTTTAGGTTGTGTTCTGATGCAAGAAAGGAGAGTTGTTGCTTATGCTTCGAGACAGTTGAAGGTGCACGAGAAGAACTACCCTACGCACGACATTGAGTTAGCAGCAGTTGTGTTTGCGTTGAAGATTTGGCGTCACTGCTTGTATGGTGAGAAGTGCACGGTTTACACTGATCATAAAAGCTTGAAGTATCTGATGACTCAGAGAGAGCTGAACTTGAGACAAAGAAGATGGCTTGAACTGTTGAAAGACTACGATTTGACTATTGAGTACCATCCGGGTAAGGCAAATGTAGTGGCTTATGCGTTGAGCAGAAAAGTTGCAATTGAGTTGCGAGCTATGTTTGCTAGGCTGAGTGTATTAGGGGACAGTGGTTTGATTACGGGGTTGCAAGTGAAGCCTTCGTTGATTCAGATGATCAAAGAGAAACAGTTGCAAGACGTGTCATTAGCTTCACATGTTCAGGACATTGCAGAAGGTAGACCGACAGAGTACAGTTTCAGTGATGAGAATGTGTTGTGTTTGAAAGACAGAGTTGTAGCACCTGAAGATGTTGAGTTGAGGCGTATGATTCTGAGCGAAGCACATTCGAGTCCTTTTTCTATGCATCCGGGCAGTACTAAGATGTACCGAGATCTGAAGAGTGATTATTTCTGGGTATGTTTGAAGAAGGATGTAGTCGAGTATGTGAGCCGTTGCATGGTTTGTTAGAGGGTAAAGGCAGAACATTAGGTTCCTTCAGGTTTGTTACAACCTTTGAAAAATCTAGAGTGGAAGTGGGAAAGGATCACTATGGATTTTGTGTCAGGGTTGCTGTTGTCTCATTCGAAGAAGAATTCTGTTTGGGTGATAGTTGATAGATTCACTAAGTGTGCTCATTTCTTAGTAGTGAACACCACAAATTCTTTAGACAACCTGGCAAATTTGTATATCCACGAGATTATGAGATTGCATGGAGTTCCGAAGTCTATTGTATTGGATAGAGATCCGAGATTCACATCGAGGTTCTGGGGTTGTTTGCATAGTGCCTTAGGTAGTCATTTGCATTTCAGTACTTCATATCATCCGCAGTCAGATGGTCAGTCAGAGCGAGTAATACATGTATTAGAGAATATGCTTCGTTGTTGTGTGATCAACTTCCAGGGATCGTGGGAGAAGCATTTACCCTTAGTCGAGTTTGATTACAACAATAGTTACCAGGCTAGTATCCAGATGGCTTCTTTTGAGGCATTGTATGGTAGGCGATGTAGGACTCCTATTTGTTGGGCCGAAACGGGTTAGAAATTGTTACCCATGCCAGATTTGCTTAATGGGACTACCGATAAAGTGAAGTTGATTTGTAACCGTTTGAAAGCAGCTTCCGATCGTCAGAAATCTTACGCAGATTTGAAGAGAAAAAAGATTGAGTATTCAGTGGGTGAGAAGGTGTTTCTGAAAGTGTCTCCATGGAAGAAGGTAACGCGATTTGGCCTGAAAGGCAAGTTGAGTCCGAGGTTTATCGGTCTGTATGAGATAGTCGAGCGAATTGGGTCAGTAACTTACTGTTTGAGATTGCCTTCAGAGTTAGAGAAGATCCACGATGTATTTCATGTGTCGATGCTTAGGAGATATAGATCGGATCCGTCTCATGTTATGCCCGTTGAGGAGATAGAGCTGAATCCGAATTTGTCGTATAATGAAGAACCAATTGAGATACTTGCTTCTGATAGTAAGGTGTTGCGTGGTAAGACCATAGAGTTGGTCAAGGTGTTGTGGCGTATAGAGGTATGGAAGAGGCCACGTGGGAGAGGAAAACAAATATGCTTGAGCAGTTTCCCTACTTGTTTCCGTCAGGTAATTTCGGGGACGAAATTCCTTAAGTGAGGGAGAGTTGTAACACTCGGGTTTTAGGGTCGGTTGAAATTAAATTATTAAAATATAATTTTGGGCCTTGTATTTTCAAAACAAATAAATTCATGTTGGACTTCTTTTAGATTAAACCCAAATAGCCATGGATTTTATACTCTTGTGAATATTTCATTTCATTAAGGGTAAAAGTGACTTTTTGCTTTAAAAATAAAACAAAACAAAAGAAGATGCCTATTGGCTCATCTTCTTCCCCACCCACTTTCAAAACTAACGCCATTTCCCCTCCCCATTGCTATCTACTATTCCATTTCCTCCTTGCTTCATCTTTGAAGATTTTTGAAAGGTAATTACGTTTTTGAGTTGTCCTCATCTTCCCCTTGCTACTCATGTTTTTAGTTTTTGATGAAACCCATTATTTGTGTTTTGGGTTTTTGTGTTCAAAGAATAAAAATCCAAACTTTATTGACTTTTGATCAAGCTTTTGATTCTTTGAAGTTAGATAAGTGTTTAGTAACGCAAATGGTCCAACATATATGATTTTTACTTGGTTTTATAAGGATTTTCGGATATGGGTTTTAAGGAGGTTTTATATGGTTCAAAAGATGGGTTTTGGGGGCTGTTTTTGTGTGAAAATTGGTGGCTGATGATTGTTTGATGTTTAGGAGTTATTTTGGAAGCTTATGAGAGTGAAAAAGGGTTGGAATCAATGGTTATTAGCTGTGCAAATGGACTGCTCGGAAATATATGTTTAAGGGTGTTCTTAGTTGGCTAAATGCTTGTTTTGTGCTCCGAGGGTTGCTACAGTGATTTGTGGGCTGATTTGTGTTTGTTTTGTTGGCTTTGATTGACTAGCATCGGGATTTGGTGTTGGAGAATCTTCAGGAATCAATCTGGGAAGCTTGGAAGTTTGATCGGTTAGAGTTTGTTGAGCTTGGAGTAGTCGGTGAGTGGTTGAGATTGGTAGTCTAATCTCAAGCTTTAGTTTAGAAGACTTTGGTTGAACTTCTAAATGTTGTGTTATGCCTCATGTATTAAATGTGAATGATGTTGCTATGCATTTTGTGCATATATGTTGTGATGAGGCATGATGATTCATTTATGCATTGTGATATGCATGTGTTTGATGAAATGTGAGTGCATGATGGTAAATCATGGTGGCTACGTGCTAGGCACGGGAAATGGTAAGAACATTGTATTATGATGACCTTGTGGTGAGTTAGTATTGACACTAGTATGCTTGGGTACAAATGATCGATCATTAGGATGTTAGTGTGCACACGAGAGTCGAAATGCGCCCGTGGTCTTGGTGATGGTAGTCATCAAGATGGAGTACGGGTACACCCGAAAATCTTCATTTATAATTTAGTTGGTGATGAGTGGAATCCCATCGATGGGGCATGAGGATGAGTGGAATCCCCTCTACGTGAAACGGTGATGAGTGTAATCCCACTGTGAGGTAATGTAATGGTTGAGTTGTTGGATGCAAGTCCCAACAATTGTTATCCGCGTATTCGAGTCATAGCTAGGTGCCAATACATTTGTTGAATGTGTTTCTCATGGTTGTATTGTGGACATGTTGAGCATGGCATGATAATTGATGTTATGTTCATGCATCTCATATATTTGACTCACGTGGTTCCGAAGGTAAGGAAACATGCATTCTTCCTTGGTTTGTTGCTCGTGCTTGGACCCTGCATTGTCGAGGTTTGTTTTATGAGCTTACCCTCACTAAGCTTTACGCTTACGCTCTCTTTTGTTCGACAATGCAGATCCTTAGTTCGTGGGTTGCTTGTGCAAGGAGAAGGCCTCCAAGTGTGCTATCTTAATCCTCCAATATGAACATTTAAGTTATGAGATGTAATGGATAAGCAATGGGATTTGTGTTGTTGTTTTGTGATAAGAGCTTGTTTAGACTCCTTTGATATGTTGGTGTTTTGGTTGTGGCTGTTTGTGCCATGTATGTTGGCCTTGTGCCCTTATCTTTATGCTTTTGTGTATGTTTTTTTCTAAGGCATGAAACCTCAATATGCAATGTATGACTTTTTATGGTGAATGCTTAATTCCCTTGAATGTATGCCCTTTTTATGTATGTTGTGTGTTGATCATGATTGCATTAGGGTGTATGCCTCTAGAGTTTATGCATGCATGTTTGGAGGTCTTGGTTGGTGTCTTCGTTCCCGTGAGTAAAAATTTCAGTTATTCTCCATCCTCGTCGGTTCAAATCCCCACAATTTTCAAATATTCCCCACCTAATTTCAACCGTATTCAAAATACATAGTGTTTGTTAAAGTTTTTTGTCTTGTTTTCTTTTAAGCACGAGATATAGGATATGATTAGAAGTTGATTTGAGCTTTGATTAAAATTTTATATATTAAAACATATTTTTTTAATATAATAAAGGGTAAACTACCTGAAATACCACTCAACTTTAATGTGTGACTCTAATATGCCACTGAACTAAAATTCGATACTATAATACCATTGAACTTCACTGTGTGATTCAAAGTTAGCACTCCAACGTTACTCCCATTACGAAATTCTGACGTGGACTCTAACTCCCATTACAGGGATGACGTGGCCGATAAAAAAATAATATCTTTTTCCAGATATGATCCACCTCATTATATTTTATGTTTTATTTTTACTATAAAATCTCTTTTGGCTGAAAACAAAACCCTAATTTCCTATTTTCTATTTCCCAGCATAGATTTTGAAGCTGATCCAAATCAATGGAGGTAGAATGGCAAAGATCAAGTGAACGCAGGGTTGAAGTAGAAGAACCCATTTCAATTTCGGTGTGTGGATGCGGATATCTGGCAAAGCTGACTTCATCGTGGTCTAATGCCAACCCTGGAAGAAGATTCTTTGGCTGCAAAAATTACGGGAGTTTTCTTTTATTCTCAACAAAACATAACCAGTAAACATGCTTAATACAGTAAACATGTTTAATTAGTTAGTTGTATTTCTTTTATTCTTTCTTCAAGTCTTATACCGGTATAAGTTATATTTTTTTTATTCTTTCTTTAAGTCTTATACCAGTATAAGTTGTATTTCTTTTATTCTTTCTTTAAGTCTTATACCGGTATAAGACTTAAAGAAAGAATAAAAGAAATACAACTAACTAATTAAACATGTTTATTGTATTAAGCATGTTTACTGGTTATGTTTTGTTGAGAATAAAAGAAAACTCCCATAATTTTTGCAGCCAAAGAATCTCCTTCTAGGGTTGGCATTAGACCACGATGTAGTCAGCTTTGCCGGATATCCGCATCCACACACCGAAATTGAAATGAGTTCTTCTACTTCAACCCTGCGTTCACTTGATCTTTGCCATTCTACCTCCATTGATTTGGATCAGCTTCAAAATCTATGCTGGGAAATAGAAAATAGGAAATTAGGGTTTTGTTTTCAGCTAAAAGAGATTTTATAGTAAAAATAAAACATAAAATATAATGAGGTGGATCATATCTGGAAAAAGATATTATTTTTTTATCGGCCACGTCATCCCTGTAACGGGAGTTAGAGTCCACGTCAGAATTACGTAATGGGAGTAACGGTGGAGTGCTAACTTTGAATCACACAGTGAAGTTCAATGGTATTATAGTATCGAATTTTAGTCTAGTGGCATATTAGAGTCACACATTAAAATTGAGTGGTATTTCAGGTAGTTTACCCTATAATAAATTCAATTATATTTTTAGAAAGGAAGTTTTTAGCGCGTTTTTAAATATGATCTCATGGTAATATTTGTATAGTGTTAACTCCTAAAAAATTTATACACAATATGCGGACAAAAATGTTTGAACTCGAATTTATTAAGGAAAACAACATTTCTTTTTTCGCAATACCTTGAGTTCTTTTTAGACGCAAAAAAAAATTAAGGGTAAACTACACAGATGACCATTGAATTATGGGTTTGGTGTCAAAATGACCATTATATTATTTTTTCGACAAATGCACCACACAACTATTTAAATGGTTCCATTTTAGCCACACGCCGTTACAAAAAAAAACGAAAAAGTTTGACGAAACCATTAAAAGAATTGGTATAATTACACATTTGGTCCTCTATATTTATACAATATATCAATTTAGTCTTAATTTTAATCTAATAAAATTAATTAATTATTCAATAAGATGGTGACACATGTCACCACCAATTGGAGGTGGAAAAATATTAACATGGAGATTGCTTCCAAAAGGAATTGAACCTAAGATCTTGGAATGCAAAAGGCGCATGCTTACCACTAAGCCAAGCACTTTTTGTGCTATGAGATACAATCTTTGATATATATTTAAATAGTATTAGTGGCCAGAAAAATTGAAGTAAAGGAAATGATGTTGAGTGAATTTGAACCTGGAACATTAGTGTGGAAATTGCACATGCTTACCACTAAGTCAACCTTATTTTTACGATATAAAACCCAACATTTAATATATGTCATATATGGATTTTAATGTTCAGAAAAAGAAAGAAAATGTGGTTTTAGGAAATTCGAACATGACATATGTGTATAAACATCTAACATAATTAAATAAACCTAATAATTAAATTAAAATTAATAATATTTTTAAATTATAGTTCGTGCACTATTTAAAATAAAAGATTTAAAACTATATGAAATTCATTTTGAATTATGTTTGTGGGTTTGGATTCCCTGAATAAATTTACTATAATTTTAATTTTTTTAATATAATATATATAATTTAATTAGTTTTTTAAAAAAAATTAAAATTATTAGATTGATGTTTTAACTTAATTAATATTTTTAAATTGATTTTTTAACTTAATTATATATAATAATTTTTAAAATATTTAAATTGATTTTTTAACTTAATTAATATTTTTTAACTTAATTAAAATTTTAAATTGATTTTTTAACTTAATTAAAATTATTAAATTGATTTTTTAACTTAATAAATATTTTTAAAATTATTATATATAATTAAGTTAAAAATCAATTTAATAATTTAATTAAGTTAAAAAATTATTATATATAATTAAAATTATAAATTGATTTTAAAAATATTAATTAAGTTAAAAAATAATTTTAATAATTTTAATTTAAAAAATCTAATTAAGTTATTTTAAATAATTATATTAAAATTAAAATTATAGATAATAAATTTATTTAGGGAATCCAAACCTACGAACATAATTCAAAATGAATTTCATATAGTTTTAAATATTTTATTTTAAATAATGCACGAACTATAATTTAAAAAATATATAAAATATTGTTAACTTTAATTTAATTATTAAGTTTATTTAATTGGGATAGATGTTTATACACATATGTCATGTTGGAATTTCCTAAAACCACATTTTCTTTCTTTTTTCGAGAATTAAAATCTATATATTTTAATTATACATAGTAAATGTTGGGTTTTATATCATAAAAATAGGGTTGGCTTAGTGGTAAGCATGTGGTTTGCACTTTAATGTTTCGGGTTTGAATCCACTCAACATCATTTCCTCTTCTTCAATTTTTCTGGGCACTAATACTATTTAAATATATATCAAAGATTGTATCTCATAGCACAAAAAAAAAGTGCTTGGCCTAGTGGTAAGTACCCACCCCTTGCAATTCAAGGTCCTAAGTTTGATTCCCCTTGGAAGCAATATATTAAATAAAAATAATTAAAGACTTCCAATAAGGTGGTGACACGTGTCACCATCTTATTGAATAATTAATTTATTTAATTAGATTAAAATTAAGACTAAATTGATATATTGTATAAATATAGAGGATCAAATGTTTAATTATACCAATTTTTTAACAGTTCCGTTAACTTTTTCGTTTTTTTGTAACGGCGTGTGACTAAAATGGAATCATTGAAATAGTTATGTGGTTCATTTGTCGAAAAAATAATATAGTAGTCATTTTGACACCAAACCTATTGTTCGGTGGTCATCTGTGTAGTTTACCCAAAAATTAAATACAAAACTTTATAAAAAAATTATTGGAAGGGAAATGAAAATTTTATGAGATAAGAATTAGATTTTTTTTTATCTTTGTTACTCGACACTTTCTAGTAGTGAGCAAGGGTGTTTATTGAGCGAGTCGATCACGAGTTGAGTAGTGTTTGACTCGTGCTCATAAAAAAATTGGTTTTTTGACTTGACTCGTTGCTCATTAAGCTCGATAAAATTTTGCTCAACTCATGCTCGTTAAAAATTTCGTTGCTTATTAAGCTCGCCAAAATAGTTGCCTTGTTTTTTTTTTCTAAATATAGGTAAAATCTAGTGATACTATTAAAACTTAATATAAGCATAGAAATTTAGAAGAAAAAAAATGTGAGGTCGAGGAGATAAATAAATAAACGTGTCATGATCAAGTTAGAGATGAAGTCGATATTCGAATGTGAGACTTTTTAGTTTCTCAACAATCTTTGATGAAAAAAACAGAGAAAATGCCTTAGGAATTTTGGAGCTTTAACTTTTAATCGTATTTTTTATATAGAAAGTGGAAACTAAAGACTTTTTCTACTTTTATACATAATGTAATAATAAAAGAAAAAAAGACTTTAATTTAAAGGGTTCCAGGTTCAAATTTCATTGAGTGCATGGTTTTGTATATTTACCTCCAGCAAAATGACGCCGTTTTGAGCAATTTAGTATCAAAATAACGGCACCAAAATAATGTCGTTTTGGTATAGCATTCAAGTCATCGCGGCGTTAAAAATTTAGCGAAAAAATAGTATAAACGAGTTAAAAAATAAAATTTAGTGATAAAATGATGTCGTTTTGGTATAGCATTCAAGTTCGCTTCAACAATCGTCAAAACTCGATCTTGAATAATGTGCTTCTTTTTTTTTGATGTGGATGCAATTATGGGCAAAACTAAGAATCTATTATAGGGGTCGAAAATAAGATTGAAAGTGATTCAAACAAGCATAAAATTAATATTAAAAATAAGAAACATATATTTCACTAAGTTTATCAAAAGTTGAATGGAAACAAAAGAAAAGAGAAAATAAGATTGAAAGTGATTCGAACAAGCATAAAATTAATATTAAAAATAAGAAATATATATTTCACTGAGTTTATCAAAAGTTGAATGGAAACAAAAGAAAGGATAAAATAAGATTGAAAGTGATTCGAACAAGCATAAAATTAATATTAAAAATAAGAAATATATATTTCACGGAGTTTATCAAAAGTTGAATGGAAACAAGAAGAAAGGATAAAATAAGATTGAAAGTGATTCGAGCAAGCATAAAATTAATATTAAAAATAAGAAATATATATTTAACTGAGTTTATCAAAAGTTGAATGGAAACAAAAGAAAGGATAAAATAAGATTGAAAGTGATTCGAACAAACATAAAATTAATATTAAAAATAAGAAATATATATTTCACCGAATTTATCAAAAGTTGAATGGAAACAAAAGAAATGATAAAATAAGATTGAAAGTGATTCGAACAAGCATAAAATTAATATTAAAAATAAGAAACATATATTTAACTGAATTTATCAAAAGTTGAATGAAAATAAAAGAAAAAATAAAATAAGATTGAAAGTGATTCGAACTAGCATATAAAAGTTAATCTTCAAAATATATCGATACCTTCATTAATAATTTTGGATTTTGCAGAGAATGTTCATTAATGGTATCACCAACAACATGTTGAACTTCATGAATATTCTCAATCGTGGTACAATAGGTTTGTGTGAACTTCAGAAATTTTGTCCTTTTTATTCGGTAAAAAATATGTTGTAATTTATTTTCTCTGACAAATTTTAACCTACAATACCAACGACAATCAAATTAAGGAAAAAATAACAAGTATATTGCTCAATTGTTAAAAAAATAGATATAAAAAATTGATCAATTGAACTATAACAATCTATAATAATAATAAACCATCTTATTAATAAAGGCGAAGATGGAATTCTGAAGCAAAGTTTTTTGTGTGTGTATTCTTGCAAATTCTTTAAAAGAAAGAAGAGTTTGGGATTTGTCTTTTATTAAAAAAATATTGAGTAAAATTATATAAATGGTCACCAAAATTTATTGTATTTTCATTTTAGTCACTAAACTTTTAAAAATTGTGTTATAGTCATCAAACTTTTATTGTCCTTTCAGTATGGTCTCTCATCTTACCTTTCGTTAGAGGATGTTAAAGTGGCACATTAGTTTTCATTTATCCTGAATAGAATAATGGGTAAACTACACCGTTCATCACTCAACATTCTTCTCACTCCTATTTTGGTCATTGAAGATTAAAAAATTTCAATTTAATAACTCAAATTTTGAATTGTTCTTATTTTGGTCATTCTCGAATAATATATTTATACAACTAGAAAAATTAGTACATATTATTTTAAATAAATTTTTTCGATTCAGTTATAGTTGATAGTTTTAAGCAAAATCGATTAATAAATGTGATCGATTATATACAATATTTATAAATTTTATAATTTTTATAATATAGTGAGTTTGATGCTCTTTTGTTACTAGATGTGACCTCTTAATTTATATCTCTATTTAACATCTTAATAGTTTTTTTATGGGAGCGAGAGCCCTACACCCCTTCGAATGTCATCCTCTGGATGCAATCAGATTAAAAAGAATTTGATGGAAGGATGGTGTTGGTAAATGGATAAATCCGGTCCTAAAAGTCGTGTATACGTAACTTGAAAAATGAATTATTAGATTTGATGTCGTAAATGACTTTGATCCAAAGTCCTCAAACTTGATTTTGAAAACATTTTCTAAAAAAAAGAGAGTCGTTTCCCAGGGCTTCACCTGCCGTAATTGGGGATGTAAAAAGTTTATACGAACTGAAAATCTGACTGAAACCTGTTCGAGTCAGAATCTGGTTTGACGCGAAGATTCGATGACCCGAACTCGATCTGTAACCGACTGTTGTTGACCCGAACCTGAGTTGGACTTATTACTGTAGTAACTGAACCCGACCTGCATCCGACCGAGGACGACTCGAACCTGAATTAGACTTGTTACTATAGACCCGAAGCCCGACCTGCAGCCAACTGAAACGAACCCGAACCCGAGACCGACCTAGCAGATAACCGATATTACCCGACATGTTTTGAACCCAGCCTGTTTTGAACCCGATCTATTTTGAACCATACTTGTTTTTAACCTGAACTTATATTGACCTGACATATAATTGAAGAAGTCTATGATTTGATATATTGAAAGTGTCAATAAATGTAAACTATTAAATCAATTTAAAGTGTTAAATATTTTTTTATTATATATACATATATAATTAATTTAATATATATATATATATATATATATATATATATATAAATAAAAGAAAGATTATATTTAGATATTCATTTCACATTATTAAGTTTTTAATTTTGTTAAGTAATTCAATATGCTTAGTTCTAATCAATTCAATATAAATTATTTGTGAAGTTAATAAGAATTAACACACTTAAATTTATTTTATTAAAAAATATTTAAAATTTAAAAAATTTATTAAATTAATTACTTGTGATAGATGAATTTAAAATAAATTGTTTAAAATTTAAATTAATTTGTTAATTGTGATCGTTAAATTAAAAAAGTTATTTTATTAAAAAATATAATTATAACCATTAAATTAATGGAAAATATTTTCTAATTTAACGTTAATATTTTATTTTATTAAAAAATTTAATTATAACCATTAAATTAATAGAATATATTTTAAGTTTAGGAGAGAATTTTTTTTTTGAATTGATAGGGGAAAATGTTTTAAAATTGATTATGGGGAAGCAAGCTGCCAAACGAACTAGGGCGGGGAATTGGCGGATTTTTTTGTTTAGGGGTTAATCACCCTTTAGGTCCTTCATTAATTAGATTCTTCAGGTTTAGGTTTTTAGGTTTTAGTTTGTGTTGGGTTATTAGATGCTCGATTCCTTCAACCGCTCTTGCTCGCCAAGTGGTGGAGAAGTGAGATTTTGGGTGAAAGGGGTGTGGAAGCTAAAATTGATAAAAACAAGATGATTTATAGTGGTCCAAAACCTTCTAACCAAGGTCTACATCCACTACCTTAACTTCCCACTAAGAATTTCCAATCAATCCACTATTAATTCGTCCCCTTTTCTAGGCTTAGGAGGAAACCCTTACAAACCGATCAAGCTTTCTACACAAAGCCTTGATCAAACATTCTTTACAAAGAGATAAAATAAGCAAACTCAAATCCTTCTAATAGGTATTTGTTTGCACAATTAAGCTCTCACCCAATCCTAAAACACTTGAGCAAATCTAACAATTTTGGCTCAGTAGTGTTTGTCTATACAAGAAATTGACAACTAAGCACTAAGACACATTTTGATCATATGTTGTATTACAATTGAAGCATTAACCATTACTAGATGCTTGGAGGTCCCTTTTATACTCCTCTTTGAGTTTGTAGTCGTTACTAGTCGTTGGGGTTGAATTGGAGCTGTTGGAGACTTCATTTCCCACCATAAATGCAGTTCTGCAGCTCCAAGTTTCGAAACACTCTTGAAATAGAAAGAGCCATTGCAGCACCCGTATCGAAACGCCCTTGGCCGTATCGAAACGGCGTATCGAAACACTTGTTCCCGTATCGAAACGCTATGCATTTAAAAGGTAGTTGGGAAATAGCTGTTGAGGGTTTGTGATCGTTGAGGTCGATGCCACATAGGAGTATCGAAACGGCAAAGGCTGTATCAAAACGCTATGCAAAATCTCACCCAGATTAAAGCTCGTTTCGAAACCCGTTTCAAAACGTTTTGCCACTTTAAATACCCGTATTGAAACACCTAGGGGCGTTTCGAAACGCCTGGATAGTTTTGTTGAATTTGGCTTTGAAAACACTTAAAAACATTTTGAAATATCCCATAAACATAGTTTCAAATTGTTTGGACTTAGAAATGGTTTTGAATTCTTTTTAACTTTGTCCAAAACATTTTTCAATTATTATATCAAAACATTAGTTCTACAATCTCCCCATTTTTGATATAATAAAACCAACTTGAAAATTTGTTTGGGATTCTCCCCCTTTAAGTTTAAAAATGTGAATAAGAGATGAAAAGTGTAAAATAAAGTGAAACCCTCATTATTCATTTGAAAATGTAATTTTTCAAACCAAACTCTCCCCTTTTTGTTATATCAAAAAGAATTCAAAAGACATTAAGTTCAAAATAACTTAGGAGGTTTGAAAAAATGACAAAAATTTAGAATTTTGGTTTTAAAATTGCCCCCCTTACTCAAAGCATCATCATAAAATGTTAGTTCAACTCATGATAATCTAGTTGAAAAAAATTAAAATAAACAAGTAAAAGCAACTAGATTTTACCAACACTTGAATCCAATGGAGGATGTGAAGCATTCCTCTTCAAGTGTCTTTCTTTGTGTGCATGGAGCTCCCCCTCAATGTTTGACTTGTTGGTCAATCTCCACCACACCTATAATAAGACAATCAAGTAATTTTTGGTATCCAAATTGCTTTGGATCCATAGACGTTAGTAGCAAAAACCATAGTCCCCTTAGGAATCCATTTTTTAATTTCATCCTTTTTAGTTGAAGTACTTAGTCATTTTGGGACCCAAATACTTCTAAAACATTTACCATTTACAAATTTAGGGGCACTAGATTGTCCTACATAAAAGTTTGATTTTCCAAAATTAATTTTCTTTTCGAGTTATTTGGAAATTAAATATTTTTCTTCTTGAACTTTACGAAGCAAATTTCGTAAATCAAAACATTTTTGTTCAAACTCTTCGAATTTTGCTTCAAGTTCAAGTTTGGTTTAAGAAATCAAATCATTTTGAATTTTCAACTTTGAAATCATTTTCTTGTTTTTCAAAATGTGATTTTTAAACTCTAAAACCAAATCATCATAGGCATCTTGTAATTCATCAAAAGAATATGAACATGGAGTAGATTAATTAGAAGTTACCCTTGAATCTTCTTCGATGGCCATAAGGCAAAGGTTGGCTTCTTCATCGTCGGTGGAGTCTTCATCACTTCAAGTAGCCACATATGCCTTCTTCTTATGGCTTGAAGTGCTTGCCCTCTTCTTTTTCATGGATTCTTGTTCAAGCTCTTTCAAGTCTTTCTTCATGTAAGGGGCACACTTCTTGAAGAGATGAACTATCTCTTCTTCATACTCCTCTTCTTTGTTCTTCATAATTTGGGTTGTTTTATGTTGTTTTCATGTAGGGGACGTGATGCTGGAAATAAGCTGGAATGTTGTAGAAAATGTTGGAGTCATGGGCATGAATGCTGACTGGGCGCCACGTCAGCGTGTTCTAGAAGCTGACGTCATCAACAGCGATAGCTTATCAAGCCGCTTAAAAAATAGCCTATCTTCAGATTTTTAAATTTTAAATTTTAAACTTTGGATAATTATTTTGTTTAATTTTTAACTATCATTTTCGGTTTACCTAGGTTATTTGAAACACTATAAATACCCCTTTTGGGGTAAGACTTTTCATCAATCAATCAATCATCAATTGAATATCATTTCATCTTCTCTTGGAAATTCATCTCTTCTTAGTTTTTTCCTTAAGTTCTTTTCTTATTTTTCTTCTTTGATTATTTCTTAAATGTCGAGCATGATTAATTTGATAATCATGCTCGGCTAGATCTTTTCAAGCCGAAGGCTTATGCGATAAAGCGTTCTAAAGGTGAGGTTTGAAACTATGCTTCAAACATTTCGGAAACTTCTTCTCGATTTCTTCATACTTATTTTCTAAATCAAAATGATTTTTTTAAAACCCAAAGATTGACTTTGGAGAAAAACTATTGTTTTGATCTATCAAGTGGGAGGGAGGATCGATTATTGAAACAAATCCGACTTCCTGAGAACACACTTAGTAAATAGATTACTAAGGGAAATTGAGATCGAATCGTTTTTATAGAAATGACTTTTCGAGTTGGTTACGAGCATAAAGAATTTGTTTTCTCAACATTGAGTTGGTTTACACAAATTATCAAAATTGAAACCAAAAATTGATTTTGGAGATTCAGTTTACAAACAAAAAAAACTTCAAGGATCGACCTTGAAGTAATTTCGCCAAAAAGTTTTTCAAAATTAAAATCTATACCAATGAACCGAGTAGAACATGTCAAAGCTTAGCCCGAGGCTAAAAATCTCCATATTATTTTCAAGTCTTTTAAAACCTTTCTTTTACTCTCTTAAACAATTACATTTCATTGCAAACAAATCTATCACTTAAATCACATCAACATAGCTCTATAAACAACTCTTGGTTCAGAAACTATGAAAGAGCGACAAGGAAAGTTCTAAGTTCCTGTAGGTTCGACTCCTACTTCCCTATCTATATTTAATTTAATTCCTTTATTTATTTATTTGGAAGAAGGAAATTATTCTTGACACGTTACGACGCGTGTCAAAATTGGCGTTGTTGCCGGGGACTTTGGCAACTTTTATTGTTTGTTTTTTATTGTTTATGACCAGGAGAAATCCGGGAGAACATGTTGAATTCATTCCGGAAATTGAAGCATTTTTGAGATGACAAAATGCACAACGAAGCCGAGAGAAGCAATATAAGATGCGCCAACAACGATTCCAGCAAGATCTCGAATCATCCCAACCCGAAACACACTTTGAAGAACGAAGCCAAATGGGAGACAACGAACAGACGATCCAACAACTAATCAGGGCACCAGATGACAATCAGCCCTTGTGCATAACCTTCCCGAATGGTGAAACGTCATTCCAACTAAAAACGGGCTTGATTCATCTCCTACCAACCTTCAACGGTTTGCCCAGTGAAAACCCACACAAACACCTTAAGGAGTTCCACATGGTTTGCTCAACTACGAAACCATAGGGAGTATCTAAGGATTAAATTAATCTTCGCGCCTTTCCCTTTTCTTTATCTAATATTGCTAAGTATTGGTTTTATGATTTACCTTCTAACTCAGTTACTATCTGGACTGAAATGGCTCGCTTGTTTCTTGACAGGTTCTTTCCAGTCGCTAAAGCAAGCGAAATGAGGCGAAATATTCTAAGTATTCGACAAAAGGATACTGAAACACTTTATGAATATTGGGAGCTCTTCAAGAAACTATGCACAAATTTCTCACAACACGGTTTGTCAGCTCAAACACTTATTCAATATTTTTATGAAGTACTAACCCCTACAGATATGAAAGTAGTTGATGCAGCTAGCGGAGGATCCCTAGTCAATATGACTCTGACGACAGTAAGAACATTGATTTCGACCATGGCAGCCAACTCACAACGCTTCTACCAATCGAGTGAACCATCTCGTAGAGTTAATGAGGTAGGTATCGTTTCATTAGAAAGCAAAATTGATAAATTAGCTGACATTATTCAAACTTTGGTTGCAGATAGGAAGATTGTTTCTAGGCTTTGTGGGATATGCACAAGCCTCAAACACCCGATAGATTGTTGCCCTATGATCCAAGAAGAAGATATCGAACAAGTGAAAGCGATGAGGAACTTTTCGGGATCCAATCAAAAGTCGTACTACCCTAATACCAATCAAGGGTAGAGACCAAGGCTTTGCGCAAAACCAAAGATAACAGTACCAGATAAGGCAGCCTAACCAACAATTCAAACAAAAATCAAACCTAGAGTCCATTGTAGAACGATTGGCCATATCCCAAGAGAAATTCCAAAATCGTACTGAGGCCCACTTACAAGAGTTAGACAAACAAATGAGCCAACTAGCCCAGACAGTAAGACGTCTTGAATCTAAAGGTAAACTTCCTTCGCAAACTGAGACAAACCCTAGAGAAAATGTAAGTGCCATCACACTCCGTAGTGGGACCGTTATAGGTCCAAAAGAACCATAAAAAACAACAATCCCACTCCTACCATAGAAGAAGGTAACGAAAAACAAGGTAACTCTTTACCACCATCTCCTACTCCTTCGCCACCCCTTGTAGTCTCACCTCCTTTCCCATCAGGCTTAGTAAAACGCAACAAAAAGGCCGAAGAGAAGGAGATTATTGATGTGTTTAAAAAAGTCCAAGTGAACATTCCCCTCTTAGAAGTCATTCGCCAAGTGCCAAGGTACGCTCGTTTCCTTAAAGAGCTCTGCACAAACAAACGGAAACTCACCGGGCACGAAAAGGTAAACTTGGGAGAGCACGTTTCTGCAGTTATTCAACGTAAGTTACCACCCAAAATGAAAGACCAAGGTATGTTTGTTATACCCTGTAAAATTGGTAACATATCTATTAAACGTGCTATATGCGATCTTGGAGCTTCTATAAATGTAATGCCGCTTTCTATTTATAAAAAAATTACTAACGATCCTTTAAAAGAAACCAGGGTTACAATACAGTTAGCGGATCGATCAATCATATACCTGAAAGGAGTGTTGGAAAATGTGTTGGTAAAAGTAGATGTTTTATTCTTTCCTGCAGATTTCTATGTGATCGATATGGCTCATGATAGAACAAACACTTGCCCCGAAGTGTTGTTGGGACGACCATTCCTTAGCACATCAAATACGAAAATAGACGTGAGGAGCGGTCTTTTGTCTATGGAATTTGATGGTGAGGTCGTAGAATTTGATGTTTACAAGGTGATGGAACATCCAGATTCTATGGAAAACATTATCTTTGTTAGTGTTTATAAACCTTTAGTTGATGATTTTGTTGAAACTATTTTATCTGATAGTTCGTGCAAGAAATTGGAAGGGCGCGATGAAAAAATTAGGGAGTTGGAAAACACTTTATTTGTTAATCCTGATCTACACTCAACTCCTTCAAAAATTAAAAAATTTCCTTCTATTTTGCAGGCACCAGATATCGAGTTAAAATTACCGCCGGATAAATTGAAGAGTAAAAAGGAATTTTTTTCAGGGAAAATGAAGAAATGTCACTGTCATGAAATTTCTCGTCGGGAAATTCTTAGTTGGATTAAGCGCATAAATTGGATGGAGTATTTTTCGACGTATCTGTAGTCTGAACGACACAGGTCGTCGAGCTAATGACGATAAACAAGCGCTGGATGGGAGACAACCCATTTTATTTATTTCTTGATTTTAATTTTTCAGTTTCGAAATTATTCTTATTTTCTTTATTATTTTTAAAACCCACGTCTACTTCTCTTTTATCTTTTCTTTTTAGCATTTTTTTAACTTTCCCCTATTAATATAGTTATTATTACTAATTTAAATTTATTATATGTTATTTATTATATATTTATATTATCTTTTTAGATTTACGTAAGTTAAATATATATATAGTATCTAATTTTTCAATTTAACCTTTGGTGGTTTATCTTTATCATATTAAATTATTATTTATTTTAAAATCATAATCTATATATATATATATATCTTTTAAATTATTAATATATATATATATATCTTTTAAATTATTAATCTATATATATATATATCTTTATTACCTATATCTAAAAAATTTAAAATAAAATTATCCTTTTACAAATTTTTAATTATCCTTTTATTTCAAAAATTAAAAAAAAAAAACTAACATAATTTTCCCTACCTTTTCTTTATTCTGCAGCCGTCATCTCACCCTTCTTTCTTCACGCACACAAAGCCCCCAACATTCGAACCAGGCATTGCTCGGCCAACCCACATCTTCTCCAACGAGGCCGCGGTTGTGGCCACAATTGATCAGGGGGAATCTCTTCTTTCCTCTCTTTTACTCTAGTTTTCATTTTGGGGCAAAATGACTTAAGTGAGGGGAGTAAGAATTTGGGTCAAATTATTTTTCTTGCTTATTCGTTTGGTTGTGCTCTTGTTTTCTTGATTTTATTTAATTTAAGTTACTTGTTTAATTCTTAGTTTGGCCTTGTCTCATTATTTTCGTATGTTTTTGTATCTATCTTGTTAGAAAATTTTAGGTTGCATGGTAGATTTTGGCATGATTAATTTTTCCATAAAATCCTTTTTATGACATTTCTTTCTCTATTAGTTGACATGATGCTTACCTAGGTACACAAGACAATTTTTGTGAGTATTGAACCTAATGAGCATGCATTATTCTTGCTCTTTGTTTCTTTGAGTGTGCCTAGCTAAATTAGATGCATTCTAGAACTTGTGGTTTAAATTCTTTTTGAGATTACATTGATTGAATATGATGCTTAAATATAATTAAGGCACTAGGTTTTAACCCTTATCTTCCCAAACAAATTGTCTACCCTTTGGTTAATTTCCCTTAGTGAAGCAATTTTGTGCCTTGATTTTTTCTTGAAATTCGCCATATTTTAGCATAATCCATTTTTCTTATTATTTCTATTATTTTTGTCCCTTTTTCAAGAAAAAATTGTCTTAAAAAACATTTTCGAATCATGCAGTCCAGCAGAGCAGAAACACTGTGCAGAAAATAAATAGTGCAGAAATTGTTCGAATGTGTAGTGCAGAAAAAAAAAACTGTGCAGAAAAATCATTCGAATCTGCAGTAAAAAAAGCAGAAAAAATAGCAGTGC
Organism: Hibiscus tridactylites; assembly: GCA_958450335.1. NCBI lineage: Eukaryota > Viridiplantae > Streptophyta > Magnoliopsida > Malvales > Malvaceae > Hibiscus > Hibiscus tridactylites. The sequence goes on along the minus strand of OY288289.1, from coordinate 41,065,227 downwards.
AGTTCAAAAAAATATACAGCATAACAGTTTTAATTTGAATAAAAAAATGGTTTCGAATAAATTTTTGGGATGATTTTTGTCTTGAATTTTAAACCTTTTTTCAGCCTTTATCCTACCCGAACCTTAGCCCCGTTACAACCCTTTTAAGACCTCTTGATTTTTGCATCATGTAACCCCCTCATCCCGGCATGGGCGGCCGACCGGTCCGAGTGGGCTACACGGGGATAACCGAGGCGAAACCCGTTAAAGCTCCACTTCGGTTAACAACCCGAGAAAACTTTCTTTTTAATTATTATCTTGTCTAGATGCTTTAATACGTCCTATGTGAAACAACGACAGCGGAAGCAACAAGCGAGGCGAACAACCAAACAACAATTTAAAAACAGCTCATTTTAGCTCATACTACAAATCGTATCGATACACTTAAAGATGGTATTGATACGCCTTGACTAGGTCAACTGACCAAAGTCAACTCGAGGAGACCATATCGGTACACTGGTTGACCGTACCGATACGCCCTTAACGGTAAACTTCTCGTGGTCAACGCTACAAGACCGTTTCGATACACCTAAGCCTGTTCTAATACCCTCAATTTCTTGTCAAAATCTTAGATTTCCAGTAGCAAAAATGGTATCGGTATGCCTTCTCGAGTATCGAAACGCTTGGCTTGAAACAAGAATGCCGTATCGATACAGGTCCAACCGTATCGATACCACTGACTCTATCACACGGATTTAAGCTGGTTAAGGCACAAAGGCTGCCTCAAAGACACCAACCAAGACCTCCAAACATGCATGCATAAACTCTAGAGGCATACACCCTAATGCAATCATGATCAACACACAACATACATAAAAAGGGCATACATTCAAGGGAATTAAGCATTCACCATAAAAAGTCATACATTGCATATTGAGGTTTCATGCCTTAGAAAAAAACATACACAAAAGCATAAAGATAAGGGCACAAGGCCAACATACATGGCACAAACAGCCACAACCAAAACACCAACATATCAAAGGAGTCTAAACAAGCTCTTATCACAAAACAACAACACAAATCCCATTGCTTATCCATTACATCTCATAACTTAAATGTTCATATTGGAGGATTAAGATAGCACACTTGGAGGCCTTCTCCTTGCACAAGCAACCCACGAACTAAGGATCTGCATTGTCGAACAAAAGAGAGCGTAAGCGTAAAGCTTAGTGAGGGTAAGCTCATAAAACAAACCTCGACAATGCAGGGTCCAAGCACGAGCAACAAACCAAGGAAGAATGCATGTTTCCTTACCTTCGGAACCACATGAGTCAAATATATGAGATGCATGAACATAACATCAATTATCATGCCATGCTCAACATGTCCACAATACAACCATGAGAAACACATTCAACAAATGTATTGGCACCTAGCTATGACTCGAATACGCGGATAACAATTGTTGGGACTTGCATCCAACAACTCAACCATTACATTACCTCACAGTGGGATTACACTCATCACCGTTTCACGTAGAGGGGATTCCACTCATCCTCATGCCCCATCGATGGGATTCCACTCATCACCAACTAAATTATAAATGAAGATTTTCGGGTGTACCCGTACTCCATCTTGATGACTACCATCACCAAGACCACGGGCGCATTTCGACTCTCGTGTGCACACTAACATCCTAATGATCGATCATTTGTACCCAAGCATACTAGTGTCAATACTAACTCACCACAAGGTCATCATAATACAATGTTCTTACCATTTCCCGTGCCTAGCACGTAGCCACCATGATTTACCATCATGCACTCACATTTCATCAAACACATGCATATCACAATGCATAAATGAATCATCATGCCTCATCACAACATATATGCACAAAATGCATAGCAACATCATTCACATTTAATACATGAGGCATAACACAACATTTAGAAGTTCAACCAAAGTCTTCTAAACTAAAGCTTGAGATTAGACTACCAATCTCAACCACTCACCGACTACTCCAAGCTCAACAAACTCTAACCGATCAAACTTCCAAGCTTCCCGGATTGATTCCTGAAGATTCTCCAACACCAAATCCCGATGCTAGTCAATCAAAGCCAACAAAACAAACACAAATCAGCCCACAAATCACTGTAGCAACCCTCGGAGCACAAAACAAGCATTTAGCCAACTAAGAACACCCTTAAACATATATTTCCGAGCAGTCCATTTGCACAGCTAATAACCATTGATTCCAACCCTTTTTCACTCTCATAAGCTTCCAAAATAACTCCTAAACATCAAACAATCATCAGCCACCAATTTTCACACAAAAACAGCCCCCAAAACCCATCTTTTGAACCATATAAAACCTCCTTAAAACCCATATCCGAAAATCCTTATAAAACCAAGTAAAAATCATATATGTTGGACCATTTGCGTTACTAAACACTTATCTAACTTCAAAGAATCAAAAGCTTGATCAAAAGTCAATAAAGTTTGGATTTTTATTCTTTGAACACAAAAACCCAAAACACAAATAATGGGTTTCATCAAAAACTAAAAACATGAGTAGCAAGGGGAAGATGAGGACAACTCAAAAACGTAATTACCTTTCAAAAATCTTCAAAGATGAAGCAAGGAGGAAATGGAATAGTAGATAGCAATGGGGAGGGGAAATGGCGTTAGTTTTGAAAGTGGGTGGGGAAGAAGATGAGCCAATAGGCATCTTCTTTTGTTTTGTTTTATTTTTAAAGCAAAAAGTCACTTTTACCCTTAATGAAATGAAATATTCACAAGAGTATAAAATCCATGGCTATTTGGGTTTAATCTAAAAGAAGTCCAACATGAATTTATTTGTTTTGAAAATACAAGGCCCAAAATTATATTTTAATAATTTAATTTCAACCGACCCTAAAACCCGAGTGTTACAACTCTCCCTCACTTAAGGAATTTCGTCCCCGAAATTACCTGACGGAAACAAGTAGGGAAACTGCTCAAGCATATTTGTTTTCCTCTCCCACGTGGCCTCTTCCATACCTCTATACGCCACAACACCTTGACCAACTCTATGGTCTTACCACGCAACACCTTACTATCAGAAGCAAGTATCTCAATTGGTTCTTCATTATACGACAAATCCGGATTCAGCTCTATCTCCTCAACGGGCATAACATGAGACGGATCCGATCTATATCTCCTAAGCATCGACACATGAAATACATCGTGGATCTTCTCTAACTCTGAAGGCAATCTCAAACAGTAAGTTACTGACCCAATTCGCTCGACTATCTCATACAGACCGATAAACCTCGGACTCAACTTGCCTTTCAGGCCAAATCGCGTTACCTTCTTCCATGGAGACACTTTCAGAAACACCTTCTCACCCACTGAATACTCAATCTTTTTTCTCTTCAAATCTGCGTAAGATTTCTGACGATCGGAAGCTGCTTTCAAACGGTTACAAATCAACTTCACTTTATCGGTAGTCCCATTAAGCAAATCTGGCATGGGTAACAATTTCTAACCCGTTTCGGCCCAACAGATAGGAGTCTTACATCGCCTACCATACAATGCCTCAAAAGAAGCCATCTGGATACTAGCCTGGTAACTATTGTTGTAATCAAACTCGACTAAGGGTAAATGCTTCTCCCACGATCCCTGGAAGTTGATCACACAACAACGAAGCATATTCTCTAATACATGTATTACTCGCTCTGACTGACCATCTGACTGCGGATGATATGAAGTACTGAAATGCAAATGACTACCTAAGGCACTATGCAAACAACCCCAGAACCTCGATGTGAATCTCGGATCTCTATCCAATACAATAGACTTCGGAACTCCATGCAATCTCATAATCTCGTGGATATACAAATTTGCCAGGTTGTCTAAAGAATTTGTGGTGTTCACTACTAAGAAATGAGCACACTTAGTGAATCTATCAACTATCACCCAAACAGAATTCTTCTTCGAATGAGACAACAGCAACCCTGACACAAAATCCATAGTGATCCTTTCCCACTTCCACTCTAGAGGCGAGGGGGCGAAGGAGGAGCTTTTGGGAGTTCTCAAGCAAGTTTAAGTATGGTTTACTTTTGTAATAATGCCTAGACAATGGGGTATAGAGTGTAGGAGTTGGGGTCAAACTCCTTAGGAATTTATATTGAGTATGTTAAACTCTATGTCATGTTATGCTTGCTTCTTGGTTGCTAGTTATGCTTGATGCGTTGCTTATGTGAACGTGCCTTATTATGTATGTTGCTGGCCTTGTATGCCTTATAATTGCCTATCCCTTGTGAAGAGTTCATGCTTGTTAAGTATGCATTTTTGGGTGAAATTGCATGAAGCTTTGATTTGTATGAATTTCATTAGATTAATTGCCCCACATGCTAAATTGTGATTGTGGTTTGGTGTATGTATGTTGCTTGTTCTTAGGGAAGTCCAATAATGCATTTAGAGTTGGGTTAAGGGTCACTTGTGCAAAAATCGTGGAGTTGCAGTGCAGGGGGTATCGATACTGTCTTGCCCAAAGGCCTCAGATTTTGCCTGGGGTATCGATACCCTAAGGGTATCGATACCCTCCAAACTCTCTGTAATTTGGATTTGGGGGGTTAGAATAGAGCGTATCAATACGAGGTCCCGAGTATCGATACGAATATATCTTGTTGACCAAGGAAGGTTGACCGAGGAAGAGGGTATCGATACCCCTGGTAAGGGTATCGATACGGTCATCTGGGGTTGATCTAGAAGGGGGTATCGATACCCCTTGAATGGGTATCGATACTGCCTGCCTGTAAATTTGAAAATGGACTGTTCATGCATGGCCGGAGTTCGAATGTGTCTTCCTTGTATGTTTCCGCTGTTGTGAATCACTTAGGGTTTGATCATCCTCTAGACAAGATAAAAAAAATATAGGGTTGCTAACCGAGGGGGAACCCTTTGGGTTTCGCTTCGGTTTTCCCCGTGTGGCTCACTCGAACCGGTCATCCGACCAGACCGGGACGAGGGGGTTACATTGCCAGCCTAGGCGTATCGACGGACTTTGCCGCATCCACGGTAAATTTCATTCACAATACTTTAAATTTCCCTGATGTTGTCTTTCCCACCTTCCCCGCCCACTACTTCACTGTCCTCACTCCTGCCCACACATCTACACCTGCTGCCACACCACATACACCATCTGCTGCCTCCACTCCATCACCTGCCCCGACGGCAGCCGGCAGCCCTCCTGCCGAAACATCCGCCCGCGGAACAAAGCGACCGGTTCCCTCGGATGACATTGATGCCTTTGTTGCTGGGTTCTCTTCCTCATCCGTTTGGGCAGAAAGCGATGTTGAACCCTCCATTCGGAGGAACCTGTCGAAAGAATTTACACCAGTCAAGAGGCAGAAAAGAATGACAAACAAGAAAACTCTGCCAAAGGCAAGCAGCAGCAGCAATAGTAGCAGTGACAGCAGCGGCAACAGCTCGGACATTCAGGTTGTATAACAACCTGCCCAGCCTGCCCCAAGAGCTAGAATCCACCGCCAAATCCGCCTCAGCAGCAGTGAAGACAGTGCTTAAAATTTAAGTTTTTTATTTTCTTATTGCTGCCTGCTATTTATATATTTTGTGATGTACTGCCTTCATTTATTTTCATATTGTCATTTGCATTGAGGGCAATGCAACCCTCGAGTTTGGGGGTGGCAACCCTCCATTTTAATGGAGTCCAAGTACATCTTAGTTAATTGTTGTGTCTTTTACTTATTTATTTATTTTTCTCTAAAAAAAACTGAAAATTTTGGCTTAAAACTGTGAATTGAACTTGCCTGTCGTGACAGCTCTATCGTGGCAGTATCTTTAGGATAGTTTAAGGAGAATTTTAGAGCCTTTCTATAGTTTTGAAAACTTAAACACCATTGTGACTGTTATACTACTTAGATTTCTTTTAGCCAAACTAGAATAGGAAGCTTAGCACTTGAATAGCCCCTAGAGGTGCCTAACACTGGCTCTAGGAAAAAAGTTTAGCAAAAGAGACTCAAAAATCCTAGAGGTGCCTAAAACTGGCTCTAGGAAGTTAACTAGAGGTGCCTAAAACTGGCTCTAGTAAAACTTTAGAGAAATCAAGTCAAAACAAAAAATCAAAGAAGCATGAAAATGTGCCTTCAAAAAGATAAACTTTGGCATAAAAATTCGAGTTAAGAGTTGAATATTCTAAGTGAAACTAAGAGAGTCTTAGCATATAACTATTCACAAGCATGCACACACTACACGAGGACTATAGTGAGATTCCGGACAGATCCTAAATTATCCGACAGGTTGCTGCCGTCACAGGGAACGAACAATGGGTAAGGGAAAGTTCACTGTTTGAAAGCCAAAACAAAAATATTTCATTTTTCTTTTAGGACTTAGTTGCTTGAGGGCAAGCAAAAACTTGAGTTTAGGGGTGTGTTGAGTGTGTAAAAGTTCTATTATTTACACCCTTTTTAACCCATATTTCTACTGCATTCAAGCATTATTCATTGCATTTAGGTTAGTTTACAGCAAAACATCACAAATATATTCAAAGGCACAGATTCTACTAAAAATGGCTGTTTTTGCAGGTTGCTGCCATCGCGGACGATGAGGGCAGACGCTGGGCAGAGAAGTAGAAGAGCTTAAATGGACAAGCAGACAAAGAGGACGATGCTACCACGGTGCTGCCGTGACAGCAGAGGACGACAACAAGTTAGTGGAGAAAAAGCAAAGTGGACCTCGATGGATAGATAAAATTCTGCTCGTCTGTCGTGTGAAAACCTTATATTTTTCCAAGCCCCGGATCAAAAGATATGTCAAGCCCAAAGCTCACGGAGAGAAAATCTCAAGAAACAAGGAAGACGGCTGGAAAGTAGATTCCTTGAAGATTAGTCTTTATTAGAATCATACTTTTAATTAAAGTTGTAATCCTTGTCAAATTAGATAACTTGAGCCCAAAGCTTATATAAGGGCATGTATTTTAACCTAGGGCATATCCAATAACCAAGAACCGATTACCCTAGCCTCCTTCCCAAATTCTCCCTAGGGCCACGGGTTGATTTGTAAAGTAGTTGCAAGGGATGTTTTGTTTTAGGAATTTTCAGTTCAATAAAATAAACTTCAAGTTCTCTTATTTTGGTTATTAATATCTTGCAAGAGCATCGGGAGAGCATTGTGAGATTATCTATTTACTTAGCATCGGGAAAGTTAAGTATACGAAAGAAATAAGAGCAAGTTCTCTAGTTTATAGTTGAACTATCTCGTGCCTAGGGATAGGGCGAGGTTAAGTGGCTAAAGAAGAATTCATACACATCGGTGTTCATCCTTCGATTCACGCTGGGAGGTATCATCAAGACGTGATCATCGATAGACTTGGACCTAGGGATAGACCAAGGCAGATCTGGGATTCTTGCCAAACTTGAAAGTACCGAGTTGAGTGTTTGCTGCCGCGACAATCAACGAACTGCCGCCATGACAGGTGCTGCCGCGACGGGTGGCGACGACAGAACTGGATTTCCTAAAATCTGCAATACCTGCACTACTGAGCAATTCAATACCAGCTCATTCTCTCTATCTTGATTTATCTACTTTTATTTTCCAGTATTCTTTATTATTTTCGTGACAATATCTTAATCTATTCTTTTCCCCTTGTGCAGATAGCGAAGGAAAGGGTTAGCCCAGTCCTTGTGGAGACGATATTCGATACTCTAGTATCACTTTATTACTTGCGACGTGTACACTTGCACTACCATTTTGATAGACTATTTTACACACAACAACGTGCTAAGCACGAAATTGATTGAAATGAATAATGTGGAATGAGTTAAATGTTGGCACTAGTATGCTTGAGTACAAATGATCGATCATTAGGATGTTAGTGTGCACACATGAGTCTAAATTCGCGCGTGGCCTTGGTGACGTTGAGTCACCAAGGAGGAGTACGAGTACACCCGGAAATTGTATTTATATAGCCGATAATGAGTGGAATCCCATCGAAGGGGCGTGAGGATGAGTGGAATCCCCTTCGCGAGACCGGTGATGAGTGTAATCCCACCGTGAGGTAAAGTGGTTGTTGGATGTGAGTTCCAACAGGTTTATCCGCGTATTCGGGTCATAGCTAGGTGCCAATATTGATTGATATGTATATCAATGTGTTGTAGAATGTGATTTTTACTTGGATGCTTATATGTGTTTACATATGCTGTGAAATAGAGCTTGTTGAGCATGGCATATAATTTAATATTGTTCATGCATCTTTAACTTGTGGCTCTTGAGGATTCTTGGTAATTATGCTTTTACCTTGGCTAAGATCGTGCTTGGACCCTGCATTGTCGAGGTTTGTTTTTAAACAGCTTACCCTCACTAAGCTTTATTGCTTACGCTCTCTCTTTGTTTGACAATGCATATCCTTAGTTCGTGGGTTGCTAGGAGCAAGAAGGGGGCCTCCAAGTGTGCTTGTGGTTCTTGTTTGGCTACCAAGTATGAACTTTTAAATTAAGATGTAATGGTCAAGCAATGGGACATGTAATCGTATTATGATGTTTTTGGATCATGTTGCTATGGTTGTTGCTTAGGAGCATGTTAGACTCCTCGTGTGTGCATGTTAAATTGGCTTTTGGGATGTATGCTATGCTTGAAACCATGTTAGTATTTTGCTACCTAGAATTGCCTAAGTGTTGGACATGTTGAAGTTATCACCTTTTATGATATGCTTGATGTATGGCTTGTGATGTTGTGCCTTGGTGTTTAGCCTTGTTTTAATGATGTTTCAAGTATGCTTGTATGTTGGTTTGCTTTAGGATTCTTTGTTAGTGTGTTGTTAGAGGTTTGGTGGGGTTTAGGGGCACCCTTGTGCCTTAAACCAACCAAAACCAGTCTGCAGACAGGGGGCATTTCGAAACGGGTCACCCTGTTTCGATACGGTCCCTTTGTTTTTGGCCGAGAGTTTCGAAACGGATAGGGGCTGTTTCGGTACACTTTTGCTACTAGAATTTTGAGAAATTGGCGAGATGAAGGTGTTCCGAAACGGGTCTATGGTGTTTCAAAACGGTCAATTCTCGTTGACCACGAGAAGTTGACCAGGGAGGGTGTTTCGGAACGGTTGACCCTCGTTCCGAAACGACATCCTCGTGTGGGCTTTGAAGTGTTGACCAGGTCAAGGCGTTTCGATACACCTTGAGGGTGTTTCGAAACGACCTGTTAAATTACATAAAAATGGGTTGTTTTGCTTAAGTTGTTCGAGTTATTGCTTTGCGAATGTTTGTCTTCCGTTGTTGTGATCACTTATGAATTAAATGTGCATTTAGAGAAGATTAATTTAAAAAAAAATCTGGGTCGTTAACCGAGGAGGAACCTTAACGGGTTTCGCTTCGGTTTTCCCCGTGTGGCCCACTCGGACCGATCAAGCATCTGGACCGGGACGAGGGGTTACAGGGAGAGGGAACAAGCTCACACTTAAAATATTTTTATTTTCAACTTAAAGTTTACCTAGCTAATATTAAGGGGGTTATTTTGCAAAGTTTTTCAAAATGTCAAAAATTTTCAAGTTTTGGTTTTGTTATATCAAAAGGAGGGAGATTGTAAAACCTATGTTTGATTTTGATATAACTAAGTATGTTAAGGATTAAATTGAAAACTTGAAATAGATTTCTAAGTCCCTCAAATTATTTATAAATCGCCAACAATTTAATCTGATTTGAAAAACTCAAACTCCAAATATTTTCTAAGTGTTCCAAGGCTAAAGTATTGAAAAACGTCCAGGCGTATCGATACGCTTCCAGCCGTATCAGTACCATGTTTACTAAGTTAGCTACGGGAAAGACGTGTTTCGATACGCCCTCACCATATCGAAACAACGTATCGAAACAAATTGAATATGTATCGATACACCACTCTGTAAAATTTGAAACCAATTTGAGCTCCCCCTTATTCATTTGAAAATTCAATTTTTCAAACAATTTCTCCCCCTTTTTGTTATATCAGAAAAGAATTCAAAATACTTTTAAGTTCAAAATAACAATAGAGGTAAAGAAAATTGACAAAATTAAGAATTTTGGTTTTAAAAATGGCTCCCCTTTACTCAAAGCATCATAAAAATGTTTGTCCAACATATATGATCATCTAGTTGATTTAAGTGAAAAATAAAACAAATAAAAACAAAAACAACTAGATTTTACCACACTTGAATCCAAGGGAGGATGTGAAGCCTTAAGACAAACGGTTATAACCAGATCCACGATGAAATCTGAGTTTATAGCTCTAAACAAGTCTGAAGAAGAAGTCAAATGGCTTCAGAAATTTCTTAGAGCATATTCCTAAATGGCCAAAGCCAGTGCCCACAATGTGCATACATTGTGATGACCAAGCGAAAATTGGTAGAGCATAGAACTTTGTGTATAATGGTAAGTCGAGACATATGCGTCGTCGACATAATACTGTTAGACAACTGATCTCAAATGAAGTTATCTCTATTGATTTTTTTTAAAATCAAAGGATAACGTTGCGAATCCACTAACCAAAGGGTTAAATCGAGATCAAGTTCAAAAAAAAATAGAAAAGAATGAGACTAAAGCCCATGTAAATTTAAGGTGCTATGTGAAGGAAAACCCTATCTAGTTGACTGGAGATCCCAAGATCTAGGTTTAAAGGGACAACCTAATTGCATAGACCATTGCGGTCACTGCAGGGGCTCTTATCCCCAAGTCCATTCCTATGATATAAACAGTGATCAAAGTGGTTAAGGCTAAGCAATGCTTTTAATGATCATTGTGTGCTTTGGTGAGTCAAGCAACATAAGTCTCCTATGTGAGAGTGAAGTGGGGCCGCTTCAATGAGACTATTGAGCATAGTTCTTTCAAACTCTTGCAGAACCAGGCGATGTCCACGACCATATGGACATACCCATGAGAACTAACACTTTTGTCAGAGAGGTAGTTGTGTGAAGTATATCCTCGTTTACACAAACGACAGAACAGTTCAAGGACATTACGTCTACTAGTCAGCTAGTAAAGTAAATATACTTTCACAAGGGAAGGTTCAAGGGTGGACACCTACCTATCCTATGCACCTATCGATCATAGAATCTATCACCACATCGAGTCAAAATGTTTTGATTAAATCAATTTCTTTTATGTGGGGGATTGTTGGAAAAATTTGATAATTTTGGAGCTTTGAATAAGAAATTGATTCAAATGTTGTTGAGGAAAATGTGGAACCAATTGTTGGTTCGTAAATGTGCAGATGCGCACGACATGGGTAACGCAAATGTCTGAACCGGTCTGGTCTTTCGTGGGCTTGCAGATATTTTGATCCAAATTTAAAATGAATTTTCCTCAAATAAAAGCATAAATTTGCCAAATTTTATCTTGGAATTAAAAGGGTAAATATTGGAAATTACATTTAATTCAGATAATAATTTTGGAAATTGCTTTATAGGAGAATCAATTGATTCTCAATATTAAATGCTCCATTAGGTCAAAATTTCCACTTATACTTTCATGATACGCCTGTAAATAGGGAGTAAACCTTCTAGGTTTAAACACAACTAAAAACCACATAAAAATTTTATTGTTTTACTCTGTGAATTTCACAAGTAGTTTTCGGTGATAGACGAAGGCAAGGGTCAGTTCGTGATCTACACAGTAGTGCAACTGTGGATGATCATTTGTTGTTGTATCCGGGGAGACATACGACCAATGAGCTCGAGCACCATAGGAGTGGCCGAAAATTTCTCTTAAGGAAACTGCGTTCGTGCAGGCCTCAACACGTTTCTTTTGGTTCCAAATCGGTTTGATTCATATATTGTTGTATTGTTCTTAATTTTGTAATGTTTGTTTAAATAATATTATTATTTATTATCTAACATAATGAAACTGCGAAATCTTCACATGTGTAAAGATCTAAAACACATAAAGGCAAGGAGAAGGTCCATACAGTGGTTGATAGACCAAGAAGGAGCATTAGAAATCAAGAATTTGGCCTTTACACTAATTTAAGCACTTGAGAACAAACTTTCCACGTGAGTAGATTGAAATTGGCCCAAACTTTTATGTTCATAAAATTGAGATAGTTATTTTATTTTATTTTAGTCTGAAACAAGTACAAGGACAAATATTACTCTAGCTTTTGCGAAAACTGATATGGAAGCTTATGTGTTGAAAAAGACTCAAAATAACAAGAGAAAAGCTGTTGGAGAACCTTTGGCAACTCAAGAATCGGTTGCACCAAAGAATAAATGTTGTGATGGGTTGTTGTTGCTGGTAGTTTTTATATATTGGATAAAAATTTTCCAGCCCTCTCTTTTGTTATTGGTATGGCTGATTACTGCTTTCATTTTGCAGTACCTATAACAATATTGGTATAGATTATTATTTTGTTATTGGTATACTAATTTAATTATGTTAATATTAGTGTTGTCTCGTATGAACATGGCAAACCTTTTCAGTTATTGGTGTCTTTTTTTTTTGTTATTTACATTTTACTACTGAATTATCATTTGCATAGTTATTTTTTTATGACGGCTTGTTCTACATTGATATTTTTATTCTTTATTGTTCATTGTAAAAATCTTTTACAAACGAGCATATAATAGATTTGTAAATGTGTCTATATTTAAGCATGAAACAAAGTAATTACAATGTTGTTAAATATACATATGGGAAAACAATAAAGTTCAAAATAGGTCTCAAGCACAAATTTCTTAATTAAACTTACTTGAATCATATTGTCATGTATATAATCAGGTTCTTAAACAACTAGCACTACCACTATTGCCAACAAAAAATAAACAAAGTCTCGTAAAATCCTTTTATTTAGATTATGTTTTTCTTCTTAAATCGTTTTCATTTTCAATGCCTTGAATGTAAAACAAGCTTTCCTATTCAGTGTAGCATCTCTAGGAGCCAAATATATTTTCTCTTCTTCACCATACACAAACTCTCGTTGTGGCGAATAAACAATGTTTGTATAACTCGGACAAGATTACTTTGAAATTGATCGACTCAACCTCGATCAACCTAAAATATCTATAGACTTGAAGTGTTATTACTCAAGGGAATTGATTTGGGTTGAGAGAGAGATATGTTGAAAAACTAGGGTTCAAGATATAATTGAAATGAGAAGCATTTGGGAGAATTTTGGTGTTAGAAACGTGCTTTAAAGGTTTTATTTTTTTTAGTTTAACGCAACTATTTTATTGGTTATATGATTTACTCTTTGATATTGGTTTAGAGATAGGAGCTTGACGCAGTGATTAAGGTGTGAGCCTTAACCCTTGAAGTCCTGGGTTTGAACTACAGTAAGGCCAAATGCAAAAGTTGTAAGTTTTTACTCAAATATTAAATTATCATGTGTTAATTTCTAATTCAGCGTATTAATATAATAAAATAAAAAATATATAATTAAAAAATGTTTTTTTAAAAATCTAACGTGGCAGTATGCCACATCATCAAACTGTCAATGTGGCTATGCCATGTTAGCAGAGCATTCCGTATTTACTTGCTGAATCAGACAGAAACTTTAACCGTCAGTTGACTAACGTTACTAGTTAACAAAATAGTGCTTTTGCTAGGAAAAATAAAATGTTAAGTACAAAATAGCTTCATAAGAAAGATAAAAGAGTCAAAATGACAAAAGTGTTAAACATTAGGGCAAATTTAAGCATTATGCCTAACAAAATATGAATCAAAAGTAAAATATATACTAGTGAAAAAAGTGATTTATTTGAAAAATAAACTTAAAAATTCAGTTATAAAAAAAAATTAAGACCCAATTCAACGTTGAGGTTTTGTTTGTATTAGGAGTGTGTAAAAATATTTGATTCGTTTATCTGTTGATTTGATCTAAAAATTTAGATATTTGATTTGATTTTTATTTTCGGATAAATATATTATTCAAGTTTTTATTTTTTGGATCAGATACGGATAATAATATTTTAAGTTTCCAATTTTTCGAAAATTTGAAATATCTAAAAATTCAAATTTTTATGGATATGAATTATGTTATTCTTAACAATTTGATGCTTGTTATATTCGAAAATTCAAAAAAAAATCTCGGTAGATGTAAATCTTGTTATATTTGACCATTTGTTGTTTGTTATATTCGAAAATCTGAAATTTTCATAGATACGACCACCAAATTTTAAAAAATACTTAAAATAAATTATTTATTTAAAAAAATTCAAACTTTAGAATTGAATCCGATTTGAATTTTGGGTTAAGACCCATTGGATCTTAGTCTAGGGCCTAGCCCATTTGATGTGAGTATTCGAAACCCAAACGCGTTCAATGTGGCTGTCTTCTCCGCGACATACAATCTGCAGTGTACTGTTTACAAATTACAACTAACTCAGAAATCTAAGAGTCTCAGCATCCACCAAATTTCTCCTTTTTTTTCTTCTTTTCAGTCGAATTCCGGGTGGCCGATTCATTTCTTTAAGGTAACGAATTTCAGATTCTATAACATCTCTCCCATATGGGTTTCTCATCTCTGATTTACCTTCATCCTTAGAAAGCAACTATTTCCCCTTGTTTTTAGCTTCATTTAAGGGGAAAAGAATCTTAAAGTGGGAATTTTTTAGAGTTTTATTATTTCATCATTTTAGAACAGTACTCTACAGTTAGGCTCCACAATTTAGAATATGAGGGGACTAGTTTTAAGCTGATTTCTTTGTATTGGTGTTGCTTAGTTTTGTTTCAAAATTAACATCTAGAAATAAGTAGAGAAGCTAGTGGAACTAAAGGTTTTGGATGGTGAAAATCAGTGCCTTGTGATTGAAAGCTCTGGTTTTTAGGTCTATTTTGGAGATCCCAAATTGCAATTATGAAAGGGTGGTAGTGAATTCTGGAAAACCATGGTGTAGATTGTTGCCAAGGCCACTTTTCTTTAACTCTTTATCACACACAAGCCTCCCTGAACTGGAAATCGAGAGTTTGGGGCATATCGATTTCGATCATGTGTAGAAATTCCTTGCTGACTGGAAAGTTTTGTGCTTTACATGCCTGTTGGTGATAGATGGGTGTGAAAACTGCATTTGAGAACGAACTTGGCAATTCTAGATCTCTTTGTGACCCTCATTTTCTGTTTTATAGGTAGTTTGAGCTACTATCAACGAGTCTAGAATACTATCTCATTTATTTGTTTTTATAAAATGTATGGATCAACATGTAGAATTTCATACTGATATCGGAAATGTCAACGATTTCTTTGACATGTTACTTATAGGTCTTCGTCTTTCCTTGTTGAAACACTATGTCACGAGCACGAAATGTCTTGGTTGCTTCTGGCTTACTAGCTTTTGCCGGTGCAGGCTTAGCGTTTTCATTTTATATGGCGTAAGTGTAATACTTTTTTTCAACGGCAATTAGTTGTTGAGAGCTATATAGTTATCAACTTTAAAATAGTTCAAAATGATGTGTATCATCCAGGACATCTAGGAAACCTGTGGATTCATCTAAGCCACTTCCTCCGCAGGCGACTTTTCGAGGGCCTTACGTAAACACTGGTTCACGTGATGTTGGACCTGATCACCGAACGTACCCGAAGAATTGATCCTTTTTTCGTTGAATTAACTCCTGTTAGCTGTAAGTTCGTATGCTCCTCCCCCCCCCTCTTATTTCGTGTTCTTATTTCGAACTCAAGATGAAATATGAGAGCCATCATTTCAATAGATGTCAAGAGTAGTTTGCTCCTTGTGTTCGATATGTTATGGCCGAGACTTGTTCATGGTAGTATGTTCTAATCTAGTTGATTTGGCCATAAAAGTTTTCTTCTAAGTTTCTTGATAAAAGCCCAATATTTTGTTAATTTATTGCTTTGTGGTTGGCTGCCTGCATTTCTTGCAACATAGCATTGCTGTTTTTGCATCTTTATACAGGGTGAGCGTGGCCCTGGCTCCCAGTTTCTTTTTGTTTACACACTTCTTAGATCCTTGCTAAATTAGTCAAATTGACCCTGCACCCAAATTTTTGGTTTAAATATCCTTTTGGTCCCTATCAATTTTTAAATTATGCAAATTGGCCCCTCTTCCCATGTATGCTTATGAATAGGGGTGGCAACAGGGCTGGGCTGGGCGGGGACAGTTTTGGATTCCCCACTTCGTCTCCAATACTTGCGGGTACGGTTTTGGGGAATCTCATTAAATGTTTCAGGATTTTTTCGTTTCCATACCCATCCCTTACGATACCTATGGGTTTCGGTTAATCTCATAAAAAAAACAAATCCTCAACATTAAATTTTCAAAATTACAATTACAAAGTTAAATGATAAATTTAGTTTTGCCAACAATAAATAAACTGTTTCAAAACTAAAAAGCGTGATTAAAATATTAACTATTAAAACATGACACTTTGCAATGTCTTTAAAATAAAATATATAACTGATAGTCTACAATATCAAATCATGATTCGTTTATTCTTAAAGGAACTATATTTAATAAGCTTTCTAACCATATAAATTACTTTCAAATTTATTCGTACTATTTATGGCGAATTTTTAAAGTTGTTGTCATTGTTGTTTTTGAAAACATGATGTTACCTTTTCTTCTAACCTTGCTTACTCAAAAATCAATAACTCTTAATATGTAATTTGAAATTGAGTACCGAATCTAGATTTTCGTGTAATTATAGATATATAATGTTCACTTCTTAATTTATCTGGTAGAATTTTTGATAATTTTTAAAGTTACTGCTAAAATTGTTTTATAAGAAATCTATTGTTAGATTTTTTATAACCTTTCAACACTAAAAATTTTATATCTTTTAAAATACAAATTGAAAATGATCATAATTTGTTATAAATAAAGCTAGACTGAATCACAGTTATAACGATGTCTGAATCACTTTCTAATTATTTTTACAGAATTTATGAAAAATTTTCAAACTTACTACTCTATAATGCTCTATTTTTGAGCATATTTCACAACTAATAACTAGCCATACTAAAAGTTGTGGGACATTATATTTTTGTTGAAAAATGAGTAAATTATGCTTATGGTCATTTAAATTTTTAAAAATATAGTAAAATATTGAGAATTCATGCGAATACTTTTTGACATCCTCACGAAGATTAATATGGTACAGTTCGGTTATTTCTATGATTCGAATATAATAATTTTTGTCTTCATTCTTATTTGAACTTTAATAATAAAACTTTCCTCATTCTCATCTCTATAGGTGAAGATTCGGTTATTTCTTATACATGTCGATTTGAATCCCCGTAATTTTTCTATTATTCTCCCCTCAATTTAAAAACATAATAGTTGAACATTTCATTAGTTTACGTGAAAGCCCAATCATCTATGTCTATGTGAAAGCACGTTCAGCTAACTGCATTTTTGTCTATGTGATTATACAGTCGTCAGAGTTTATAAAATAAAGACAAAAAAATAATATATATATATATAATGACACGTGTCATAGTCTATGGTAATGTTTGGTGATTAACATATACATTGAAAATTCACTTTAAAATTTATAGTATTAATAAAAGGGTAATATGCACCTGTGGTCACCAAATTATTACGTTTTCTTATTTTGGTCCTTCAACTAATTTTTTCGTCAAAATCGTCCTTCACGTTAGATAATTTTTCTGTTTTGGTCTCCGTCGTTAAAAAAACTAACAAAATCGTTGATGTGGCATTTTTTATTCTGTTTTATTTTTCCACATCAGCATTCTCTTTCCTCATCAGCATTTATGTGGTATTTTAAAAGTCACACCCTTATTGCAACTTTGCAAAATCAAACCCGGGACCTCTTGTGCATGGGTTCAATGCTTAACCACTGAACCTAGTCTTGGAGTTGTTTAAAGTTTATCCAAACTAATATTTAACTTATACTTTTCCAACTTCAAAAATAAGCAAAACTACATTATAGAGATTTGAACCAATAACAACTAAAAGATTTATGCTTAACCTCTAAACTAGATTAAGAGTTTATTATTTATTCACAAAATTTAATATTTAATTTAATAATTAGTATCACATAAAAAATAAATCAAAATACTACTAAAATTATTTTTTACAATTCTTTTGAAATAAAAAGTTTAATTATTTATTATTTGTACCATGAAAATATTACACCTAAAGAAAGTATTTAACCATTAAATTAGATATAGAACTTGAGATATATCCCCAAATATAAATATTTAATTTAAAATGTATTATTATCTCGAAATAAAATCAAATTACTACTAAAATTATTTTTTAATTCTTTTGGTAATAAAACCAAACAGTCAGATTCCATGATGAGCGAAAGAAAGTCAAAATTCCAAGCACACAACATGCCGACATAAATACCCCATAACTTGGCTGAAGAAACCCAATATCCATAACACCAGCACAAGCAGTGCTTTCATCCATCCACGTTAACCCGATCATGTTGCATGGGATGAATTGATGCAGCCTTTTAAGTATAGAGTTTGTAATTGTATCAACACACCCGCATTGCGACAAGTTCCATATGAAAAGGAAATCTCAATCGTTGATGGAGATGCTCAATTCAACAGGCTTATCAAGACTAACCCAAATCATAAAACTCATACAAAACCCGCAAACTGTTGCTTCTTCATTTTCTCTCCGATCAGACGAGGAAGATAGAGGTGCCTCAATCTTGGTTATGGGTTCATTGGGTTTCACCAAAATAATCATCAACAAATAGCAAAACAATCAACGGCTCAAAGCTTCTATGGGATTAACATTTCAAGGAATACGAATTCTTCTAATTTGTTGAAACAAAAATCTCAGGAGATACTAAATTTTGCGGACAATAATCATTCTCCGGATGTTGCTGAACGATATGCAAAGGCAGGAAATTGTGGTAAATCGGGTGAAGAAGAAGCGGGGAATTGTGGGGTTTTGGGAGATATAATTAAATTAATAAATATTTTAATATATTTATTTTATTTTAAAATTTAAAAATAAAGAAAAAAAATAACGTGGCGCGTTCTGATTAGTTAAAATAATTTTTTTAACGGTCTTAGATTTTTAGGGTTATATAGGTAACGACGAAATTTTTAGAGAAAAAAGTTGGCAAAAAATAATTTAAGGGCAAGTTGAGAAAATAAGTAAAATTTGGAGATAACATAGATTACATGAAGGAGTTTCTAGAAAGGGTCAAAACGTTGCAGGAAGAAGAAACAAAAGTAAATTTTAATCATTTCAGTCTAAAGCCAAATGAAAAGTTGGTGAGGAACTCCCCTAAGGTAAATGTAATTTCTGCTTTTAGTTTCTACATTATTAGTCCATTAAATGAACAAAAGTAAATTGAAGACTTCTGTTCCTGATCACAGTTTGAAGTAGAGAGGAATGAAACTGATACTCGAATTGATATCTAGTTTGCTCGTGGGAGCTATGGTTGAAACGAGGAAGGAAGAAAATGGTTAGATTGAATAAATATAAAAGTTGAGAGCAAACATGTCATTTACCCGTTTTCATTAAAGTCAGACAAATTTTTGGTCAAAAGAGTCACATGGCGCGATCTAATTGGCCCAATTTTTTTAAACAAACGTTACAAGATAAGAACTAACGGAGGTTATGATTTTTAATTCATGGGGCAAAACATTCCAAAAATACTCTAGAAGGTAGTTCGGCATTTTACGTATATTTCAGGGGCTAAACATGCCATTAAGCCAAAAAAATGACAAGGTTTCTTCTACCTACCATCTCTACAACCGACTTGGCTACTCCTTTTCTAACATCTACAGGAAGCAAAACCCGTTTTTTCGGCTTAAGGACATTTGTTAGATCTTTAGATCTTATTTTGACCAAAATTAGATTTGAAATCTTAAATTTTTCGGACTAGCACCCTTACAGTGAACTCGCCGCACCAACACGATGAGTTTCAAAAATATATTAATTTTTATTCAAACTCGTCTTAGGCTTACGACGAGTTCTAATTTTTTTATATCCAGTTTAACCTTCATGGATTAACCTAATTTCAAACTGAACTCGTCGTATGGCCACGATGAGTTTCCTCTGACTTTATGTCTATAACGATTTGTACGAAAAAAATAATGGGTTTCTTTAGGTTTTTGCAAATTAGGGTTTTGTATTTTCTTATAAATAGATAGTTTTGTTTAGGGTTTCGAACACACAAAAAATTTCAATCTATTTTGTTCGAGCACAGCAAAAGAGTTTGTGAAGCCGTGAGATTTTCTTATATGGGAGCGAAAGAAGCAAGCTCACACATAATTCAAAAGGTTAAAGGTAACATTCGTTAATTTTTTTAGAGTACGATTAATTTTTTTGAATATGATTTATTTTTTATTCAAATTTTTTTTTATATATGCATACTTTTTTAATTCAAATAGTAAATTGTGTTGTAAATATTTTAATCGAAAATATTTAAAAAAATTCGATTGATTTGTGATGTTTTAGGTATTTAATTGTGCATAACTATTGAGGACAAGATTCTCACATCACGAATAACATGGATCACAAATAACATGAGATTATTGGTAAGAATTTATTGTTTTTTGGCAATTTTTAATTTATTGTTTTTAAATGGTAAAGTACTACTTTAATTTAAATTTTGTGTTTGTAGAAAGATGATTCAAAATTTTAGCCTTGCTTGATATGGAGCGATCCGCCAAGACAATATATAATGAGATTTCTTGATAATTTCGGTTTTAGGTACGTGTCAAAGATTCGTGAGTTTAATATCATGTCGTAGTTGATTCATGGGTTAGTGGAGCGTTGGAGACCGGAGACGCATACCTTCCGCATGCCGTGCGAGGAGTGCACAATCACCCTCGAAGATGTTCTATGAATCTTAGTGTCCCAATTTCAAGCAATCCAAGCATTGGTCAGAATATGTATTTTGTTAATGATTACTGCTACAAGTATTGGGGAAGACACTACAGGTGCATGTTGTTAATGGTAAACGTGTGAAACCGATATGGCTGAAGAGTGATTTTTAAGTGGATGGAAATTCTATATTGGTAGAAATTGACTACGCTGCTAGAGTCTATAAATTGTTCCTTATCGGTGGTATGCTAATGACGGACAAATCGAGTTCTCACGTGCACACGCAGCACCTTCTGTTTTTGGAGACGTCGTGGGTTGCAAAAAAATCAGTTGGGAATCTGCAATATTAAGTTTCTTGTGTCGCGAGTTGTGCAAGGCAGCGACCAAACAGACGTCAACGATAAATTCGCGCACACCAATATTGGTGGGTATGTGGTGATTATACAATCATGGGCCTGGTACAGGCTTCCATTCCTGGCACCTATTTGCGATCCTCCATTTGAATTCCCACACGCTTCAAGGTAATACTGTTAATTTCCATAATTATTTTAATGTTATTTATGGGAACCATGATCCATCTATGCATTTGTATTATGTAGATGGGCCCAAAAATTCAAAAAGAATGTGTTGGAGTTAAAATTAATCGTCGTGTTTAGAGTGAAGATTAACATGTATTGCGAAGAGAAGGTAATACAAAATTGCTTTAGATCGAAATTTGAAAATTTGAATTTATTTTGATCCAATTTTTTTGGTTATGTGCGTATTATTGCAGTTTCGATGGATGTCATATGATGAAGATGATGATATTCACCATGTGATTCCGAACGTTGCCTACGAAGAATCCGAAAATTAGTGTTCGGTAATGCCATTGTTAAATTTTGCGATTGTGAAGAGTTTTACGGATATCGGGTTCTTAGGCAATTCGGATACCACCAGCTTGTGCCAGAGGACCCGACCAATATGGATGAGTTAGAACATGTGGACTTATGGGGTAACAGCGAAGAGAATTGGCCAAAGAGATATTCGTCATACATAGCATGGTGACATGACAGGTCAAGCAGGTTGCCGGCTCGTAATCCTATTCGACTAAATGATTTCGATTTTTTAAATTCTAAGTACCATCATTAATTTGTGGCAAACAACAAACCGAAGTTGACGACCGAAGCCCAACGAGGAGCTTATCTTATTTTGTTTGAAAATTCGAAAAGCCCAAGACCAGGGAGCACCAAGTGAGTCGTCATCGGGTGTCAGGTCGTTTGGAGGCAGATCCGGGGGGAGAGGTAGAGGTAGATCTGCAGGTTGAGGTAGACGCTTAAGAAGAGTACCTGAACCAGAACTAGCACAGAAACCTGATCCGGAACCCGAACCCAACTTGGGACCAAGCTCTGCATAAGTTTAATTATTGATTTGAGTTGCCAAAATTAGTTATGTTTCGTACGCAATAGTTTTTTTTCTTAATTTTAGATATTTGTCTTTTAAAAAAATTCGAACCCATTAAATGAATTCATGATTTAATAATGATTTGAGTTTAGTTGAAAAAAAATGTTATGTTTATTTTTTCACTTAACGAACTATGTAGAGTGTTGCAATCAATTGGATATAACAAATTACTACATTTAGAACACTATGATATATTTAGAACACAAAAAAATTGACAACTTATTATACATTACTCTTTGAACTTGAATACATATGCTTGAGTACATGTAAATAATTTGTTGTAGTTTACAACATATTAACTCAGTACTAGAATTTGTGCAATGACTGCCCAATTGTTTGATATGTTAAAAGCTCTAAGTTGACACCTCCACTCCCCTTAGGTTGTGGATTTTAGACCTAGTAGGAGCAAATTTCCCATTCCCACTGTAACCCCCTCGTCCTGGTCCGGACGCTTGACCGACCCGAGTGGGCTACATGGGAATAACCGAGGTGAAACCCGTTAAGGTTCCACTTCGGTTACCGACCCAAGGGAAGAACTTTTCATTTATTATCTTGTCTAGATGCGTTAAATAGACCTATGCGTGAAACATCAGCGGAAACAAGGCCCACGAGAAGCCTAACAGCAAACAGGGCGTAAGCCCAACCCTTTAGACCCTTTAGAGATGACAAAAAACCAATTTAAACGCCTGTGTTTCGAAACAGAAATAGCCCGTTTCGAAACACGGGCTCCAGTTTGAAAAGCCAGACACCCGTACCGAAACGCATCCACCCCGTTTCGGAACAGGGTCCCATTTTGCCTAGGCGTTCCGATACCCGTTTCGGAACAGGCAATTCCAGTAGCTAAAGTGTTTCGAAACAGGGGCTCACAGTAGCCAAAACGTACCGAAATGCGTTTCGATACGGGGCCCTAGAACCACACCCGTTTCAAAACAGTACAACCCGTTTCGAAACACATGTTGTCTGTGAATTCCCAAAATCAGTTTTAAACATCTCCAAATGATCCCAAACGCCCGAAACGACCCCAAGAAGCATACACGACATACGAACACATTCTAGAGGCATGCACCCTATTGCAAACATACTTAAATTACATAAAGACATAAGATAGAGGCATCCATTCAAAAGATCATACATGACATTCAAGATTCATACATCACAAGACATACATTTGAGCATTCAAGAAGGCAATTCAACATGGTTTACAAGCATCCAAGGCAACCAAAGCCAAACATCGTAAGCATTTAAAGGAGTCTAACATGCTCCTAAACAACCAACACCGACATAGTTCAAAAAGCATCAAAGCAACTAATACATGTCCCATTGCTTGACCATTACATCATATAATATAAAATCCATACTTGAAAGATTCAAAAGCCCAACTAGCACACTTGGAGGCCCCTTCTTGCACTAGCAAACCCACGAACTACGGATCTGCATTATCGAACAAAAGAGAGCGTAAGCATAAAGCTTAGTGAGGGTAAGCTCATTAAAACAAACCTCGACAATGCAAGGTCCAAGAACGAGGATAACCAAGGTAGAATGCATGATCTTACCTTCGATCCACATGAGCCAAATATACACATGATGCATGAACATATAATCAATGTTATGCCATGCTCATCGAGTCCATAACCACATCATAAGCAAGCACATATAATAGTCCATATAGGAATCACATTTCATATCATATTGGTACCTAGCTATGACTCGAATACGCGGATAAACACGTTGGAACTCACATCCAACACAACCATTACCTTATGGTGGGATTACACTCATCACCGTTCACGCGGAGGGGATTCCACTCATCCTCACACCCCGTCGATGGGATTACACTCATCATCGACTAATATATATATATAAGAAGGTTTTTCGGGCGAACCCGTACTCCATCTTGATGACTACCATCATCAAGACCACGCACGCATTTGACTCACGTGTGCACACTAACATCCTAATGATCGATCATTTGTACCCAAGCATACTAGTGCCAACATTAAACACAATCCACAACATCATTTCATATCACTTCCGTGCTTAGCATGTACTCACCATGATTAACATCATGCACAATCTATATGCATATAACAATGCATCACAACCATGCCTCAACATACATGTATAACATCATATACATAGCCAACACGATCACTATTAAACATGAGGCATAAATATATTCAAAGATCAACCATAGTCTCTAACTATACCTTGGGAATATACTACCAATCTAATCCCAACTCTAGGTGGGTCTACTAAGCCCAAACTAGTCCACATGCTTGAACCAAATACTCAAAACCATTTTTAAAACATTAAACCACTCACCTCCACTTCCAAGCTCAACAACCAAGCAACCAAGACCTTCAAGCTTCCGAATTCACTCCCGATGCTTCACCAACACAATTTCTTGCCTCTAATCATCCCAACACAATCAAAATAATCTCAAATCAGTCCACACAACAATGTAGCAAACCCGAAACACTATTCAAGCATCAAACACATGATTTCAAGCTAAGAACAACCCCCAAAACATCAAACTCGAGCATCCCTTAAACCCAATCCAAAACTTATGATTTCAACCTCTTTAACACTCTTAAATGATTCCAAAACAACCCCCAACTATCATACTAACCTTAGCCCTCAATTTCCAACATAAAACAACCCCAAAATTCCCTTAAAACCATTCTAAAAACCCACCAAAACCCAAATCCGGGAATCTTAATAAAACACTTTAAAAATCATATATGTTGGACCTCATGGTTCATAAACAACTCATATATCATTAACAAATCAAAATCTTTAGTTAAAAACAATAAAGGCAGCATTTTTAATCAAAAACTCAAATTCCAAAATCATGGACAAAAATGAAAACTAAATGTACTTTCAAAGAGAGGAAGATGAGAGCAAGATGGGGATGTAATTACCTTTCAAAACCGACCAAAAATGAAGATGCTAGGTGATGGAATAGTGAAATGGAGAAAAGCTCTCCCTTTTGTCGTGAAAATGGAGAAATGAAGAGGGAATAATATGACAATTTGTGTTTTAAACAAAAAGGGGGGTTTTTAATTTGGAAGACCATTTTATTACCCTTTTGCCATTAATGAGGATAGCCAATTAAAATTTCCCAATTCCATGGAATTTAGTTTGAAATAAATTTTGGTCTTACATAAATGTTTGTTTTGAAAGTTTGAAGCCAAAGTAATATTTTATTATTTAAATTATAAAACCGAGACTCATAATATAATTTTAATATTATTTTCACCCGACCCCCAAACCCGGGTGTTACAACTCTCCCCCACTTAAGGAATTTTGTCCCCGAAATTACCTGACGGAAACAAGTACGGAAACTGCTCAAGCATATAAGCTTTCCTCTCCCACGTGGCCTCTTCCACACCTCTCTGTCTTCACAACACCTTGACCAACTCTATGGTCTTGTCACACAACACCTTGCTATCAGAAGAAAGTATATCAACATGTTCTTCATTGTAAGACAAATCCGGATTCAGTTCTATTTCCTCAACATGCATAACATGAGAAGGATCTGATCTATATCTCCTAAGCATCGACACATGAAAGACATCATGGATCTTCTCTAACTTAGAAGGCAATCTCAAACGGTAAGCTACTTGCCCAATCCACTCAACTATCTCATACGGACCAATAAACCACGGACTCAACTTGCCCTTTCGGTCAAATCGCATTACCTTCTTCCACGGAGACACTTTCAGAAACACTTTCTCACCCACGGAGAACTCAATCTCTTTTCTATTCAAATCTGTATAAGACTTATGACGATCGGAAGCTGCTTTCAAACGGTCACAAATCAACTTCACTTCATCAGTAGTCCCTTTGAGCAAATCCGGCATAGGTAACGATCTCTGACCCGTTTCAGCCCAATAGATCGGTGTCCTACATCGTCTACCATACAAAGCCTCATAGGGAGCCATTTGTATACTAGCCTGGTAACTGTTGTTGTAAGCAAACTCAACTAAGGGTAAGTGCTTCTCCCAAGAACCTTGGAAGTCAATCACACAACAACGAAGCATGTCCTCTAAAATCTGTATCACTCGCTCTGACTGCCCATGAGACTGAGGATGATAAGAAGTACTAAAATGCAAACGGCTACCTAGAGCACTATGCAAACAACCCCAGAACCTCGAAGTAAATCTCGGATCTCTATCTGAAACAATAGACTTTGGAACTCCATGAAGTCTCACAATCTCACGAATGTACAAGTTCGCCAACTTGTCTAAAGAATCTGTAATGTTCACTGCTAAGAAGTGAGAACACTTAGTGAATCTATCCACTATCACCCAAACAGAATTCTTCTTCGCAGGAGACAACGGTAACCCCGACACGAAGTCCATGGTGATCTTCTCCCATTTCCATTCCGGAATCTTCAAAGGCTGTAACAAACCTGAAGGAACCTGATGTTCTGCCTTCACTCTCTGACAAACCATACAACGACTCACATACTCGGCTACATCCTTCTTCAAACCAACCTAGAAATAATCATTATTCAAATCACGGTACATCTTAGTACTACCCAGATGCATAGAAAAAGGACTCGAATGTGTTCGCTCAGAATCAGACGTCTCAACTCAACATCTTCAGGTACAACAACTTTGTCTCTGAAACACAACACATTCTCACCATTGAAGCTATACTCGGTCGGTCTACCTTCGGCTATGTCCTAAACATGAGGAACTAAAGACACATCTTGCAACTGCTTCTCTCTAATCAACTAAATCAAAGAAGATTTCACTTTCAACTCTGTGATCAAACCACCATCACCGGATACACTCAATCTAGAAAACATAGCTCTCAACTCAACTGCAACTTTTCTACTCAAAGCATTGGCTACTACAATGGCCTTACCCGGATGGTACTCTATAGTCAAATCATAGTCTTTCAACAATTCAAGCCATCTTCTCTGTCTCAAGTTCAACTCTCTCTGTGTCATCAAATACTTCAAGCTCTTATGATCGGTGTAAACTTTACACTTCTCACCATACAAGTAGTGACACCAAATCTTCAATGCAAACACAACTGCGGCTAACTCTATATCATGAGTAGGATAGTTCTTCTCATGCACCTTCAACTGTCTCGAAGCATAGGCAACAACTCTTCTTTCTTGCATCAGAACACACCCTAAACCTATGTAAGAGGCATCACTATATATCACAAATTCTTTACATGAAACTGGTTGCACTAACACTGAAGCATTTGTTTGTCAAAACTTTACAGCACTTTCGGTTTAAATCTTAATGCCTAATCCCAAACCGAACTCGCCGTGTACACACGGCGAGTTCAATGCATTCAAAAACGATATTTTGCTTAGCCCTAGAACGACTGTTAAGTCAGAGGGAACTCGTCGTGGTCATATGGCAAGTTCGATTTGGGATTAGGTTAATCCCGTAATTAAGGTTTAAATCGAAAAAAATTAATACTCGCCGTGAACTAAAGGCGAATTTAAATAAATAAATAATATATTTTAGTCAAAATAAGATGTTAAGATCCGCCTCTTTTTTATGTCCAAGGAAGAACCCTGCTTCTAGAAGATTCACGAAGCTTGAACCCTACACGTGGCAGACTGTCCATCAGCAGCAGTAGAAGGAGCTCATGATCAGAAACAATAAGAGTTTAGGGTAAGAGATGATTTTGGTGAAGAGTGTTGAGAGTCCAAGTTGTCATGGAAAGATGATTGGTTGAAGATTTGGAACATTTCAGCTTGCTTTGGTTTGACAAAGGAAGGAATGAATGGGTTGGTTTTGATGATAAATGGGCCCCATAGGCTTGCTCATCTCTCCGTAAGTTTCACATGGTATTTGCTGATTGGTGTTTGTTCGGCCTGAGGCTGATGAGAATGGGCAAGAAAGAGCAAGTGCTACAGATCCCCCCATGTAAGCCTTTGGCTTAACTATTGTATTCACTGCATTAGCCGGAAGCTCCGGGTTGTTTTAGCACTGCCAAATGTTAAATTTAGAAAACTAATTTTAAAATTCTTAATTAAAAACCCTAACTTTTGGGGAATTTGTTTTGACATCGATTTGACAATTAAAAAAATATAATTCGAGACTACCAAATATTAAATTTTTGGGACTACTCTGTAAATTTTGAACTTATACAAAACTCCAATTTTTAAGTTTAGAAATTTAGGACTGATTTATGAGAAATGTGGATTTTGAGGTTAAAATTATGAATTTTGAAAGTTCAAAAACTATTCGGTAATTTTTTAAAAACTTCGAAGATCTGTCGCGTGATTAACCCCTTATAAACAAATTGAATTCTACTTCTTTTGGAAGCATCGACTTGTTTTTCAACTTAAATTCTTTATTATTATTATTATTATTATTATTATTTGTTGTGAATAAAATAAAGAAGAATAAGAACAAGAAGAACAAAGAGATGAGAGAAAGAGGGAGATTTGTATTATTCTCAAAATATAGAATTGTATACAATGCCTTCAATGAATTATCTATTTATAGGCATAAGAAGTACATAATACATTAAACTCTAATTCATAGAGATAATATTCCTAATAATAAATAAATCAAACTCCTTTGATAAAGTTCTAATCATGATAGACATTCACATAGATAAATATTCATAACACTCCCCCTTGGATGTCTATGAAGATAATGTGCCTTGTTAAAACCTTACTAAGATAAAAACCCAGTGGGAAAAAAAATTCTTTAGTGAAGGAAAAAGAGTACACACATCTTTGATACGCATAACTTGTTGCCTCATTAAAAACCTTACCAGGAAAACCCATTGGGACAAAACCTCGGTTAAGGGGAAAAGAGTGCAACGCGTATTTACTCCCCCTCATGAAAACATCACAGAAGATCTTTGAATCTTCATAATTTAATCTTGAATATCATTTTCTAAAGATCGCGAGGGATGAAACTTTGGAGTAATATGTTCCATGATGTATCAACTTTCAAACTGAGATATACATCTTGCTTTATCTTCACACAAGATAGCTTTTATCATATCTTGTAAAAGTAAATCAACATATCTTTTGGATATGTTGGGTCAATAATCTTAGTCAAACACATTTTTTGGCTTGCCTCGTGCATAACAATTATTTCTACGACATTTGAGGAGGCATCAACGAATGTTTGAAGATCTAAATGTAATGATCTTTGTATATTCATAGATATTTCTTGACCAACTAATATATAGTGCTTCAAGACTAAGAAAAGATATAATTATCTTTATTCATATCCAACAATCTTACAACTATTGGGATACTCAATAGATATGCTCTATTCATATTGAATCTTCTTTAAGATTCTTTCAGCTTATGTCTATTCATAGACAAAAGAAATATATAAAAATGCTCGATCTTCAGGTCAAGATAAACTTGATGTCAAGATTCAAGTACTTGTATTGAAAGTACTTCATGAGTTTCCAATTTGAAGCTCTTTAGGAGTTCTAAAATTATCATAATGGATCTTGATCCAAACTCCTTTATAAAATACATAAGAAAATCTGATCATTCTTATAGTATTTTCTCAATTAGTATTCACTAAGGCGATTATACCAAATGCGCCAAAATATTCATGAGACATGTCTAAATAAATTTCCTCAGAAATTTCCAAATGCTTATAGCATTTTAGATCCTTCAAGGATAAATATGGATCCACAAATAATTAGACGCGTGTAAAATTTTCAAAACTGCCAAAGTAATTGCATCCACCATGAAGTAGTTAAAACTTTTCATAAATTATAGTTCAAGTCGTATTTACGACTACTTATTTGTGCCTCACTTGCATTACACCTTTAGGTGTTTGGACTGCTTGTCCAAATACTTCTACTTTAGAAGTTCAAAGCGTCTTTCAACATTGGCCAATTCAATATCTATACTTCCGGATAGATTTTATACAAGATCCTCGATTTCTTTCTTTACTTCTATAGAAGTATTTTATGTAAAATTGTTTGTAAAATCGTTGTCGACAACTTTCCAATTTTCTGGTTCCATTCTCGTAATGACATAACTCATCGAGATCTCTTCAAGATTTCAATCTTTATTTCAGGTACCTGAAACTCTTATAGAGTTTTATTATTTGTTATGTCTTGGGTCTCTTCAGGAGCACCTGCCTCCAATATATGACCATCTCATATTACTTTCTATTTATGAGAATTTTGATCATTGGAACCATTTCAACTATCATGCTTCAGGCATGATTTACATTCTCTCGCTCTTAACATGTAATTTAAACTTAGAGCATTTCAGCTGGTATATGAGACTTAATTACTCTCATTGGGTCAGTAAATATGTCTGGCAGTTGACATGTAATAACATGAATTATCTTATGAACTTCTAGTTCATATACGAGGATCTAGATAATGATAATTCATTTTCCTCTATCCAGCTGATTATTGTCTCCCCCTGATGTTGAGAAAAATCATGTCCTAAATGATTCTCCAATTAATGTTTAAGAATTTAAACATAAAAGGAGACTCGTACTCAATATATATTCTCAACCCTTTTTATTTACTCATTTTGTGCGTTGTGGTGGAGCAATTCATATCGCACATTCAAAAATCATAAAATGGAAATGTATGGTTTCTGACCAAAAACCAATCATAACGGGGAGTTTATTATAACTCGTTGGCTTGATGCGTATAAGTGTTGCTATATGGAAACACCATATAAATAATAACTCTTTTGTTCTCATAGTTTAGCTATTAAATAGGAGGCATCCAATTGAAATTTTGCTAAACTATATTTTTCATAATCAATAGGCTTTGTAACAACCGATATAGCCTAAAATATAAACCCACTAGCGTTTCAAGACGAATAGTCTAACTGCATAATCTGAATATTTTTAGAATCAATCTCACAAACTTCTGGTTGTAAGTCGATAAAACAATGTAGATGCATCTACTAAAATCATATAAAACTTTCCACATTTGTGGATATATGGGCCCATATTTCATTCAGATATGCAAGACATACAGTCTCAACTTCAATACAAGAACTTTAAGTTCTAATTCTTTTGGTAAGTGGGGTCATCTATATCCTTTGAGAACAAACAACACAAGAACTTCAGGTTCTTTTAGTAAGTGGAATTTAATCAATTCCTTTAAGCAACACAAGAACTTCACGTTCTTTAATAAGTGGAATTTAATCCATTCCTTTGAGAATAAGCACCACAAGAACTACATGTTCTTTTAATACATGTGCATGTAAATCTCAATAATTTCTGCACCATTGATCAGGATGATCTAACTGATCATGCCAACTATATATATGTGTGTATATATCACTGAATTTGTAAACTCCTTGTTTACCATAACATGTAATTCAATCTCACTCGTACATGTTTAGTACGGCCATCAAAATTGTTCCTTTAAATAGGAATATATTTAGCTCTTTCGTAGCTTTCAATTGAAATTATCTTTTGGTAGCAATATATAGCTCTTCTAGAGCTTTCAACTGACTTTTTGACTACCAGAACTTATATCCATATTGGCTTATTTCAAATGCCAATTGATAACATATGTTATCTATAATTCCCAAAGGGATAGTTTGCGAACTCATATTGCTCTCTTTATGACCTTGACGAGTATAACACAATGTGAATATGGAATAAAGTTCCATTTGACAATAACATATTTGCTCAACCAGAGCCTTTTGTGATATTAGTACTTCCGGATATAGTACTCACATTATTCCATTGCATTTTAATCGAGAAATGCATAATTGTGCACCTTTCAAAATGTGCTTTGTTTCATTTACTTCAGGTAATGAAAATATGTACTTTGTATCATTCACTTCGAGGAATGAAAAATATAAAATATAGCACATCATATCAAGTCGATTATCTATCAGAGATAAACTTTCAGGTGCTCTTCCGAAGTATTGATATTTTAGTACTTTGAGAAATACTACTCATATTTCCCCTTGCATTTAAATGGGAAAAATATTTCTTATGCTTAAGTACAATATGAGTACTTGCATTATCTGCTAGGCATAAATAGCCACAATTCTAGGCATAAATAGCCACAATTCGTTGTATATTTTATTCCGGAAGTAATCATATTCTTCAAATAATAAATTAACATAAAACATAAATAAATAATATATGAAATAAATAAAGATAAAGCAAACTAACATAAATAAATAATAAATAAAACGAATTAACATTAAAAAAACAAAATAAAAAAAACAATTATTCTTGTTAGAGGTTATAAGGGAAATAAAATAAATGGTAAAATATTTCCTTCAAGGGTTATGAGAAAATTAACAATATCCAATTGAGTTGGACCAATAACGCCATAATTATTTTCGCCATAAACAAAATTTGTTTATATTTTATTTCATTTATCATTCATGATTATGAATAAAGTCCATAATACTTTGGCGTTTGACAAGTACGAAACCAATGGTTTATAATATCACATTGGTAAAAGGATTTCACTTCCTTAGAATGATCTTTATCACTCTTGTCATCCTTATAACTTCGCTACCAGCGGGTAGAAGTATTCTTAAAATGACTATATTTTTCATGTGTATATTCATAGCCTCAACAACGACCACAACTTTTAATGTGATTTTTTATTCCTTCCATAATATAATCTCACATTCACTTCAGGGAATGGAGTAGAGCCAGTGGGCCTTTAAAACCTTTTTCACATATCCTTATCACAGAGAACAAATATTTAATCCTCGTACACGGCATTGTTAAACCTGTCCACAAGGTCCTTTAAAAACCTCCTTTGAGACCAGTAGCCTCGCAGAACGGGATGTCCAGCCAATTATACTTGGATTATATCGAAATTATGTATCTAATTGAATAATGATTTACCATATTTGCATTCACTTCAGGGAATGAAACAGATCCAATAATTGCATGGAATAAACACCATGCTTGCATTCACTTCAGGGAATGCCCCATCATTGATAATTGCATGAAATAAACATCATGCTTGCATTCACTTCAGGGAATGCCCCATCATTGATAATCGCATGGAATAAACATCATGCTTTGCATTCACTTCAAGGAATGCCTCCCATAAAACTTTTTGGATCAACGAATTTTCGTAACTTGAAATTGGGAGAAGTCTATGGTTGAGTTTTTCGACGAAGAAGAAATATTGCTTTCAAGCAAATATAGACTTTATAATAATCTTCTTGTAAATCCAAAATCATCATGATTTATCGCACTTTAAAATTGTATTTTAAAAGATAAAAATAAAATAGAGTTTACCGATATTGAATTTCGTCTCAAAGACAATAATGACGTAGCAAATGAACCAAGGCATCTTCTCATAATCTTTTTTACACCATGTCTCTTTCCAACTCATTTGAATACATGTAAAACTCAAAACACGATTAAAAGCATCAACTTTTATCAATAGAATAAAAAAAAATTATTTGAGACTAGATCAAAAAGTATAAAAGTAGTCATAGATCAAGTTGAATAAACATAACTATAATTGATGTGATCAAATTATAAACAACCATAGTTAAAATCAAGCGACATTTTGATGAATATATAAACACATCAAAGTAACGTATTCCTTTTGCCTTTGATTCACATACAAAGTAATTGATACAAATAATAAAGTTGTTTTATATCTCGAATTTATTCATATAAATTACCATAATAATAATAATAATAATAATAATAATAATAATAATAATAATAATAATAATAATAATAATAATAATAATAATAATAATAATAATAATAATAATAATAAAACAAATATATAACAATCACATGACAACACAATCCTTGAATTGAATCAACTATAAATTAGAATGGAATAATAAAAACTTTGAATAAAACTAATATGCTTTAATTTGGGTTGCTTTATCAATCCATCTAATGAAGTACGACGATAATTTTAATTTTCGTTAATTCAAGAGTTACTTCAAGTATGAATAAAATAATAATAAATTAAAATAATAACCAAATAATAGATATGAATATACTAACTTTTGGAGAATGATAAATCAATCATTATATTAGTATATAAATAAATAAAACATACCATACTTTCCAAAGTAAGCTGAATATATGATAGATGTAGTCACCAATATCAAATTGAAATTCTTTTCGAGAACCACCAACAATAATCACAGTAATTGAGCGAGCGAGATCGTGCTGATAACGTGTTGTGAATAAAATAAAGAAGAATAAGAACAAGAAGAACAAAGAGATGAGAGAAAGAGGGAGATTTGTATTATTCTCAAAATATAGAATTGTATACAATGTCTTCAATGAATCATCTATTTATAGGCATAAGAAGTACATAATACATTAAACTCTAATTCATAGAGATAATATTCCTAATAATAAATAAATCAAACTCCTTTGATAAAGTTCTAATCATGATAGACATCCACATAGATAAATATTCATAACATTATTATTATTATTATTATTATTATTATTATTATTATTATTATTATTATCCATCTTCATTACACCGTTCATATATATATATTTATATATCCCAAAAAAATTTCTTTCCCAATCATTAATTCACTCAAAACCCTATGCTGCTCTTTTCTCATCACCACTATCGCTTAAGGCTTTGGACGTAACTGTCCTTGGTGGTCAATGCTTCTAGCCGCACAAAGGGGTCTTTAGACTGCTGTTGTTTGCCATCGCATCGTCACCTTTCTCCTTCCTATTAGTTACCCACCGAAATTCAACAAGATCAAATCCGCCTTTTCTTTACTTCTTCTTGATTACGAGTCTTTTATTCTTGAGTTGTACGACTTGTCTTCTCATTCTCTTATTTAGACTGTACCTGCTCAATTTAGGAGGGTAACGCTTACCGACACAACCGAACCTAGTACTTCTGATCATGAGAATAACATTATTCAGTATGTTGAGTTGCTTTGGCTAAGGTGTGTTCTCTATCTGTGCTATATTATCTATGTTGATATTGTATGATGTCTGGTTTGCAAATATGTGTTCTGATCTGAAGTATGTGATATGGTTTGTGTATGACTTGCCTTGCATCATACATCGAAATCTAAATAAAATCTGTCAGACTAAATGCACATGCATTTTCAGATTATTTATGATTGCATTCAGATTAGTATCAGATTATCATGTCATATCATTTAGGTTGGAAAATGTACGGAGGAAGATTAGTGGTTTCACCCTTCGAGCTGAATTTCATTTTGGACTTGGTGACGATGTAGAGAGTGGTTAAAGACATAGACTTATGTGCATCGTGATTTGCATATTTGTGTATTCGAATGATCGTTGAAATGACTATGTTGACTGTATGATTCTTGTGATTTTCTGTCTGATGCACTTTAGACACACAATAGCTGACTCTCCTTAGCTTCTATTTCAGATTCTCAGACTTAGGAGTTCGGTACTTGGAGGACCACAATTATCGTATTTATTACAGTTTTAGTATGAATATTTTTAGTTTTTAGATTTATTTCGGTTTTATGCCGGTTATTTCATTATTTGGGGTTTTTATGTAAATTTGGTTACTTTTAGCATGCATGAGAATTTTAATCGGATATTTTGCATGCATGAGAATTTTAATCGGATATTTTGCTACCTTATTTTGGATTGCTTTATCTATTCGGCTGCATTTTTGAAATATGAGTTTAAATGTTAAACTACATCGTTTTTAATTAATATTTTGAATATTAATTTTCGAAAACCTAATAATTATTTACTTGAGAGACACATTTTCAAACCGACTTTCTAGATTCGACCCATAACCTTTGGGTCGAGTTTAGGAGGTTACAAGCAGTATACAAAGCTCACATTTACACCCACACAAGCCGATCGTTTCGAGAATGGCTCAATACCACCATCCAACCTCTCCTACGGAAAAAGATCATAATCGGTGCAACTGTTGTATTCACTGCATTAGCCGGAAGCTCCAGGTTGTTTTAGCAGGGCTTGCGGTGGTTTCCGCTGGTTTGGCCTTTGCATTACATGAACTCCATGCGGAAATTGATTGAACCAAATGTGAACTGTGTTTTGGACCAAAAACAGAAATTTTAATTGTATATACAACATATTTAGAAAAAGCCTAATTACATTTTGAATCGTTTTACTAAGTTGGCGTTTAAAATTTCATTTTAAAAACACACAGCTAATCATCAAAACAATAAATTTCTTCACATCAGAAGGATTAAAATCATAATTAAACCTTTAGAAGGGCCAGAGCAAACAATTAAGCCGTTCAAAAGATGATTAAATTTCCATTCAAGTTGTGCGAATTACAAAAAGACCAAAAAATAAAACATCCTTAAACCCTGCTGAATTTTACAACAAAAACCCATATAATCTGAAACTAAGAACTGGTGAACTTAGTAACAACCTTAGTCCCTTCCGACACAGCATGCTTGGCCAACTCCCCAGGAAGCACCAATCCGATGCCGTCTGAATCTCCCGGGAGGTAATGGTCGGCTTCTTGTTGTAGCGCGCGAGCCTGGAAGATTCTTGAGCCAGCTTCTCGAAGATATCGTTGATGAAGCTGTTTGTGAAACAAATATTTTAATTTTGATATAACTAAAAACCTAAGGACTAAATTGAAAATGTCAAAACGAATTTTAAGTCCTCAAAACATCCCCATATATTTTTAAGATTATGTCAAAGTTAAAAACAAAGTTTTTCAAATATTTTTCTAAGTGTTTAAAGTCAAAACAGTGATTTTCAAATCCCTGTTTCGAAACGGCCTAAGGCGTTTCGAAACGTTTTCATCACTGCCAACCCCTGTTTCGAAACGTGTATCGAAACGGCTTTAGAACACTTGAACCCGTTTCGAAACGGTCTCATACGTTTCGAAACAGTTCTTCAATTTTGATTTGAAAAACTATAACGGTTGTTATATTATTTAACCTATTTTTCAAAGATAAATATGGTGTTTCGAAACGGGCTAAGACTGTTTCGAAACGACCCTTGACAGTAGCAAAACCGTTTCGAAACGAGGCCAAGCGTTTCGAAACTGTTCTTCATTTTGAATTGAAAATATGACCGTTGAAATTGTTTTAACTGATTTTCTGAAACCGTTAGGGTGTTTCGAAACGGGCTAAGACTGTTTCGAAACGACCCTTGACAGTGGCAAAAGTGTTTCGAAACGGCTCTAAAGTGTTTCGAAACGGGCTCTTAAATGCACCCCAACGACTCTTTCTATTTTAGTCCGTTCCGAAACAGGTACCCCGCGTTTCGAAACGGGTTGTTGCAGACTGCATTTATGGAGGTGAGATAACATCCCAACGGCTCTATTGATGAGTGCAACAACCACAACGGCTAGAAATCAATGAGAAGGTATAAAAGGGACCTCAAAAAGCTCTAGCAACAACTATTGATCCAAAAAGCAAACATCCAAACATCAAATCCAAGCAATTGAGCAAAAATCCCATTTTGTCTAGAAACCCCAATTATAATTTTCATTCTTATCTTGTTCAATTGGGTTGACTGCTTGTAATTGAGCTATCATTTGTATTGAGAGATACTCTATTAGCCAACAAACTCTTTGTTATCTTGTTGTGAGGATTGGGTTGATTTTTGGGTAGAAAAATCAACCGAAATTGTAAGGGTTGCCTCCTTAGCCTAGAAAAGGGGAAGAGCAATTAATGGAATTGTTGCAAATCCTTAGTGAAGCTAAGGTAGTGGATGTAGAGTTCATTTGGAACTTGAACCACTCTAAAATCCCTTGTCTATTATTTTTAATTTGCAATTTCCACCACAAAGTCTTTAAAAATCCAATTCACCCCCCTCTTGGTTTATATCGATCTTTCGATCCACTCAACAATTGGTATCAGAGCCTACCTCTTTGAGGATTAACAACCACAAGAGGAGTTCCTTGGAAGAGTGTGATCATCAAAATATCAAGAGATGACTTCAACCTCCGGTTCGGGCATGTACGAGTCACAATCCACTATAAAGCCTCCTTTCTTCAATGATGATAACTATTCTTTTTGGAAGAATAAAATGCGTCTCTTCATCAAGTCAAATGACTATCTAGTGTGGGATGTCATTGAAGATGGGCCATATATTCCATTGAAGCAAGATGGTGAAGACAAGATGGTTTTGAAGAAGAAAGTGGAGATGAGTGAAGAGGAGAGGAAAAAGATTCAAGTCAATGATAAAGCTCTCCACATGCTATTTTGTTCTTTCGGTCCGGACATCTATTCAAAGGTCTCATCCATCGAAAGTGCCAAAGAAGTGCGGGACACTCTTGAGACTACTTATGAAGGCACCAACGATGTTAAAGAAACTAAGATTGGAATTCTCAATCTTAGTTATGAAAATTTCAAGATGGAGCCCGATGAGACGGTGTTAAAGATGTTTGATCGTTTCTCCACGATTGTCAATGGGCTAAAGGGCTTTGGAGAGATCATACCGGAAGACAAGCTTGTCCGGAAGCTACTCTATTCACTTCCCGAGTCTTGGGATGGGAAGAGAACCGCTATCATCGAAGCAAAGAATTTGAAAACTTTGAAGCTTGATGAGCTTGTGGGTTCTCTCCTTACTCATGAGATCATGAAGCAAGGAAGGGAAGATGAGAAGAAGAAAGAAGAGAAAAGGGTAGAGAAGCTTGAGGTTGAGAAGAAGAAGAAGATGGAAATAGCTCTCAAGGCTAAAGCTTCACAACATGATGAGAGCTCATCTAGTGAGGAGGATGAACTTGAAGAATTGGCTATGATAGCCAAACGATTATCATGTTTCATGAGGTCCAACCGGGGAAGAAAATCCAAAGGAAGATGGACTTCAAAAGCAAGAACAAAGAAGAAGGAAGGGATCCTATCATTTGCTTTGAGTGCAAACAACCCGGCCACATACGTTCGGAGTGCCCTCAACTCAAGAATAAGGGCTTTGAGAAGAAGAAGAAGCTCAAAGCCAAGCTTGCTACTTTGAGTGATGAGGAGTCATCGGAGGATGACGAACAAGAAGTGGCTAACCTTTGCCTTATGGCACTTGAGGAAGATTCCTCCATGGTAACCTCAAACTCATCTATTTTAAATTTTGAAGAATTAAATGATGCATATGATGAGTTACAAGAGGTATATGATGAATTAGTTGAGAAATATAAGGAGTCGGTTATTAGGAATAAAAAGATTATTCTAGAACTAAATGAGAAAAATGACTCACTTACTCAAGCTAATTCAAAATTTGAGAAAAAGATATTAGGATTAAAAGATGAACTAAAATTCTTTCAAGATGAAAATGTTGATCTTAATAGTCTTTTATCTCAATGTAATAGTGAACACCAAAAGGTGTTGGGTGAGCTAAATGAGCTCAAAAAGTCTTTGAAAAATGTTGTTAGTGTCAAGCATGAAATAGGTGAATCCTCTAGAACACACCAACCTAAGAAAAAGACTAACTACTACAAACAAGGTAGCTATCCTAGACATAGTAGAGCTAAAAGAATTAGAAGTGTATGGGTTCCTAAGGAACTTGTAAAATCTAATAATATTATTGCTATGTCATCTTGGATTCCTAAGGGAACCAAGGTTTTAGGAGCTAACACTCATGGACCCAAAATGATTTGGGTACCAAAAACAAAAGCTTAATATCTTTGTTTGTAGGGGGAGCATTGCTACAAGGCCAAAGCACAAAGTCAAAACTCATGGTACCTTGATAGTGGATGCTCGAGGCACATGACCGGAGACCAGAATAGATTCATGGATCTAAAGCCAAAAGGTGGAGGAGTAGTGACATTTGGTGACAACTCCAAAGGCCACATTAAAGGTATTGGCTCCATGGGTAATCACTCTACTATTCTCATTGAAAATGTCTTATATGTCGATGGTCTTAAACACAATTTATTGAGCATAAGTCAATTGTGTGATAAAAGATTTAATGTTTTATTTGATAAAAATGGATGCAAAACTGTAGACATTAAATCTAATAATATTATGCTCATAGGTCATCGCATAGGGAATATATACATGGTGCATCTAGATGACATTCATACATCTCATGCATGCTTAGTTGCACAAAATGAAAATGATGCATGGTTGTGGCATAGGAAGCTAGGACATGCTAGCATAAGTGTTTTGGAAAAACTAGTCTCCCTAAATCTAGTTAGAGGTTTACCCAAGATAAAATTTTCAAATGATAAAATTTGTGATGCATGCTCAAAGGGTAAACAACATAGGTCTTCCTTTAAATCCATTAATGATGTTTCTACTAGTAGATGCTTACAACTAATCCACATGGATTTATTTGGGCCAATTAGGACTATGAGCTTGGGTGGTAAGTCTTATGATTTTGTGCTTGTTGATGATTTTTCTAGATTTACTTGGGTTCTATTTTTAAGTACTAAAGATGAGGCTTTAGAAAAATTCATCACATTTTCAAAATTAACCCAAAATGATCTTGAACTTAGAATTTCACATATTAGAAGTGATCATGGAACCAAGTTTCAAAATTTGGGGTTTGAAGATTTTTTAAATGAAAATGGTATTAGCCATAATTTTTCGGCTCCTCGAACTCCTCAACAAAATGGGGTAGTTGAGAGGAAAAATAGAACTTTGCAAGAAATGGCTAGAACTATGCTTTGTGAAAACAATTTACCTAAATATTTTTGGGCGGAAGCCACCAACACCGCTTGCTATATTGTAAATCGAGTAATGATTAGGCCAATTTTAAAGAAAATACCTTATGAGATTTTAAAATCTAAAAAGCCTAACATTAGCTATTTTCACCCTTTTGGTTGCAAGTGTTTTGTTTTAAATAATGGAAAAGACAACTTAGGTAAATTTGATGCAAAAAGTGATGAAGCTATTTTTATAGGTTACTCTTTAACCTCTAAAGCCTATTGAGTATTTAACAAAAGAACTTTAGTAGTAGAAGAATTTATTCATGTTGTATTCGATGATAACCTCCTTCCTAGGAAGGATTCTTGTGATGATGATGATGTAGGAATCATAAATTCCTTTGATGGAGGTCAAACTTCAAAGGAGGATGAGATTCCAACAAAAGAAGAGGACACACAAGATCCACCTCTTGAAGTCTTGAAGGACTTGGCTCTTGAGGAAAAGGAAGTGAGCTACCCAAGGGAGTTGAACTATGTCAAAGATGGTGAAATCTTGGGTGATCCATCCAAGGGGGTAACCACTCGTTCTTCTCTTAGATTAATGAATCATGTTGCATTTATCTCATGCATAAAGCCTAAAAATATTAAAGAAGCATTCAAAGATGACTTTTGGATTATGGCTATGCAAGAAGAGCTAAATAAATTTGAGAGAAGTAATGTTTGGACATTAGTTGATAGGCCTAGTAATCAATCTAAAATAGGAACTAAATGGGTCTTTAGGAACAAGCTAGATGAGAGTGGTAACATTGTAAGAAATAAAGCTAGACTTGTAGCACAAGGTTACACTCAAGAAGAGGGAATAGATTTTGATGAAACCTATGCACCCGTAGCTAGAATGGAAGCCATTAGGATGTTGCTTGCATATGCATGTTATCATAATTTCAAGCTTTTTCAAATGGATGTTAAAAGCGCATTTTTAAATGGTTTTATAAATGAAGAAGTGTATGTGGAACAACCACCGGGTTTTGAAGATTCAAAATTTCCAAATCATGTTTTCAAACTTACCAAAGCTCTTTATGGTTTAAAACAAGCTCCTAGAGCTTGGTATGAAAGACTTTCAAATTTTTTGATTGAAAAAGGATTTGAAAAAGGTAAGGTGGACACTACACTTTTTATAAAAATGTATAAAAATGACATCTTAGTAGTTCAAATTTATGTTGATGATATTATTTTTGGTTCTACTAATGAATGTCATTGTCAAGAGTTTGCTAAGTTAATGCAAGGTGAATTTGAGATGAGTATGATGGGGGAGCTCTCATTCTTTTTGGGACTCCAAATCAAGCAAAAGAAGGATGACACCTTCATCAACCAAGCAAAATACATAAAGAATATGCTCAAGAAGTTTGGCTTGGAGAATGCAAAGCCTCAAGCCACTCCTATGAGCTCATCTACAAAGCTTGACAAAGATGAAGGAGGTAAGTGTGTTGACTCTAAGCTTTATCGTTCTATGATTGGATCATTGCTTTACTTTACCGCAAGTAGACCGTATATCTTGTTTAGTGTTTTCTTGTGTGCTAGGTTTCAAGCTAGTCCTAGAGAGTCTCACCTTATAGCCGTTAAGAGAATCTTTAGATACCTTAGAGATACTCCTTGTTTAGGTCTTTGGTATCCTAGAGACTCTACCTTCAACCTTCATGCTTACTCGGATGCGGATTATAGGGGTTGCAAAATCGATAGGAAAAATACTTTGGGAACTTGTCAATTCTTAGGTAGTATGCCCATATCTTGGTTCTCTAAGAAACAAAATAGTGTAGCCTTATCTACCACCGAAGCCGAGTACATATCCTTAGGGAGTTGTTGTGCTCAAGTCCTTTGGATGAAGCAACAACTCTTAGATTATGGAATTAAAGTTGAAACCATACCCCTAAAATGTGACAACACTAGTGCAATATGTTTAACTAAAAATCCCATCCAACACTCTAGAACCAAACACATAGAAATAAGGCATCATTTCATTAGAGATCATGTCCTTAAGGAAGATTTGGTTATAGAGTATATAGACACCTTGAATCAATTAGCGGACATATTTACAAAACCCTTAGACAAAGAGCATTTTTGGTCCCTTAGGAGAGAGTTAGGTCTAGCTAGCCTATCTTGACCTTTTAGGACCTCTTTTGTGTTTAAATTTGCTTGATCTTGTGAAATGCCATGTTTATGTGTTTAGTCTCCTAATTTCATCCATGCTTATAGCTAGGGGGAGTATGTTTATGTTTGAATATGTTTTGCCTGCTCATTCATGACATTTATGCATGTTAGGCCTAAGAAAAATTCATTTTTCTGCACTTTTAGAGCCTCATCTGCACTTCCAGGCCCATGCGTATCGAAACGGGTGACCCTGTTTCGATACGGATACCTTAAATCCAGTTATGAGAGAAGGGCGTTTCGAAACGCCTCCAATGTGTTTCGAAACGTTTTGGCTACTGCCAAGGGGTGTATCGAAACGTGTTTCGATATGGGTCAACAGGGCTTCGATACGGTCAACACCGTATCGAAACGGTCAGCTGACGGTCTCAAAACGGTCAAACCCTAGTCGTCTCATTTTGGACCGGTCCTGACCGTTCCGAAACGGCATCGCGGATAGCTTTATTTAGGGCTTTTAATGTTAAAATTCTACTTTTTATCAAACTCTTAAAAAACCCTAAAACCCT
This sequence comes from Hibiscus tridactylites, assembly GCA_958450335.1. NCBI lineage: Eukaryota > Viridiplantae > Streptophyta > Magnoliopsida > Malvales > Malvaceae > Hibiscus > Hibiscus tridactylites. The sequence goes on along the minus strand of OY288289.1, from coordinate 41,021,871 downwards.
AAACCGCCTCCCTCTCTATAAATACCCTCTCAAACTCTTTGTTTTTCACAAAATTGTGAGGGGTTTTACTCTTAAACTCAAGTCTAAGCAAGTTTCATCAACATCGTGCAAGGATTTTCATCGAATCATCCAAAATCCCTAACTAAGGTATTTTTCTTTTCTTTTTATTTTTCTTTCAATTTATGTTCGAATCTTAGGTTAGAAAATTTTATTTTTGTATAAATTATATGTTTTCATTTGTGGGTTTTCCATATCTTGTAAAAAAAATTCTAAATCTCAAAATTTTTATTCGAATATAAAATTTTTCAGTCGTATTTTTCCTTTACTGTTTTTATTTTATTTTATTTTTGTTTGTTTTAATTTTGTTTCAAAAACCTAAGTGGGATTTATTATTGGATTGATTTTAAATATCAATGCATACACTTAATTTTAAAACATACTTGCTTAATGTTTTTAGATGGCGGAACAAGCTAACAAAAAGCGTAAGGCCGTTCAAACCGGTGATTCGAGCATTCGTCCGAATCTTGCTCTGCTTTTTCAGAAATCCCTTAAAACTAATGAGATGCGAGCTCGCTTCACTTATGTCAAGGATTTCGAAGTTCGTAGAGAATGTGTCATTGATCTTGATTTCCTCAATTCCGAGCGTTTCCTATTCCGTTATCTCGAGCGTTTAAGTGAGTGGAATCTTCTCTTTTTGTTGAGCATTCCGGATATTCGCTACAAACATATGGTACTCCTCTTTTACTCTAATGCTCGTTTTATTCATGATGAGACCAAAACCGAGATTATAGGAATTGAATATCTCATATTGGGTAAAAAGTTTGTTGTTGATATTGCTCTCTTGGAGTCAACTTTCAAACTTAAAAATGAAGGTTTTGAGGATGAACGTCACTTTGGCACTTTCACTGGTCCGGCACTTACTTTGGATGTGCACGATCGCTTTCTTCACTTAATGGTTTCGTGGTTCCTTCGACCTTCCGGAGGTAAATACTCTCATATCCGTCAAGTTGATCATTTTTGGCTTGAATGTTTCCGTGAGGTGAGCGCCCTAATGTGCCTAAGATTATTTTTGCCGAGATGGTCAATAATGTTAAGCTTATTGACACAAATGTGTTGAAGTCTTTTACTTATGGCACAATCTTGAGCTACATCTTTAATGACCTTGGTATCGGTTGTACCTACGACTCTCCGGAACCTCGTAAGTGCAAGCTTGGTGAGTCCTCTCTACGCAAATCCGGGTTTCGATATTTAAATGATGTTTGGGAAAGAGTTGATAGAGAAGCTCCTCCTCCTCTCGTTGCTCCTCAACCGCAAGTTCAAGCTGGAAACAATGATGCCCTTACGGCTCTCATCACCAAGCAGTTCAATGCTTTGGATACTCGCATTGCTTCGGGTTTTGATGCCATGGACAATCGCTTGAAAAATGTCGAGGATCGCCTTCATACTCTTGAGACTTCCCATTCAAACTTGGATTTATCCTTCTCTACTCTCTATGGGCAATGGACGAAGTTTCACCGTTCTCAAGTCAAGAGCGACGATGAGACTTCCGATGATGATGACGAGGCTTAGGACTATCATATCATATCATATCATATCATATCATATCATATTATTTATGCTTTTTAGGTTTAAGATTGCATCTTTATGTTTTATTCTGTTTTAAGAACCTATGCCTTTGATCTTTTGTTTGGGATTTTATGTTGAACTTATTGTTGGTTTATGTTTTGGATATTTTGATATTATGAATTAATATTATTGTTGCTTATTAATGCTTATTGGTACTAATCCTTTGTCTTCTCTATGCGCTTTCATTATTCTTTTTGATCTAACAAAAAGGGGAGAAGAAATTTAAGAGCCACAAACTAAAATTCGTTTTAAATGATCAAAAGGTTTTTTAAGTTTTACAACTTGAATTTCAAGTCAAACAATTTCTTTTAAACTTTAAAAACCTATCTTAAATTAAGGGGGAGTTAGAATATTTTCAAAACTTTCAAAATTCTTAAAAATTCTAACTTTGGTTTTGTTATATCAAAAGGGGGAGAATGTGAAACAAATATTTTAATTTTGATATAACTAAAAACCTAAGGACTAAATTGAAAATGTCAAAACGAATTTTAAGTCCTCAAAACATCCCCATATAATTTTAAGATTATGCCAAAGTTTAAAACAAAGTTTTTCAAATATTTTTCTAAGTGTTTAAAGTCAAAACAATGATTTTCAAATCCCTGTTTCGAAACGGCTTAAGGCGTTTCGAAATGTTTTCATCACTGCCAACCCCTGTTCCGAAACGTGTATCGAAACGACTTTAGAACACTTGAACCCGTTTCGAAACGGTCTCATACGTTTCGAAACAGTTCTTCAATTTTAATTTGAAAAACTATAACGGTTGTTATATTATTTAACCTATTTCTCAAAGATAAATAGGGTGTTTCGAAACGGGCTAAGACTGTTTTGAAGTGACCCTTGACAGTAGCAAAACCGTTTCGAAACGAGGCCAAGCGTTTCGAAACTGTTCTTCATTTTGAATTGAAAATATGACCGTTGAAATTGTTTTTAACTGATTTTCTGAAACCGTTAGGGTGTTTCGAAACGGGCTAAGACTGTTTCGAAATGACCCTTGACAGTGGCAAAAGTGTTTCAAAACGGCTCTAAAGCGTTTCGAAATGGGCTCTTAAATGCACCCCAACGGCTCTTTCTATTTTAGTCCGTTCCGAAACAGGTACCCCGCGTTTCGAAACGAGTTGTTGCAGACTGCATTTATGGAGGTGAGATAACATCCCAACGGCTCTATTGATGAATGCAACAACCGCAACGGCTAGAAATCAATGAGAAGGTATAAAAGGGACCTCAAAAAGCTCCAACAACAACTATTGATCCAAAAAGCAAACATCCAAACATCAAATCCAAGCAATTGAGCAAAAATCTCATTTTGTCTAGAAACCCCAATTGTAATTTTCATTCTTATCTTGTTTAATTGGGTTGAGTGCTTGTAATTGGGCTATCATTTGTATTGATAGATACTCTATTAGCCAACAAACTATTTGTTATCTTGTTGTGAGGATTGAGTTGATTTTTGGGTAGAAAAATCAACCGAAATTGTAAGGGTTTCCTCCTTAGCCTAGAAAAGGGGAAGAGCAATTAGTGGAATTGTTGCAAATCCTTAGTGAAGCTAAGGTAGTGGATGTAGAGTTCATTTGGAACTTGAACCACTCTAAAATCCCTTGTCTATTATTTTTAATTTGCAATTTCCACCACAAAGTCTTTAAAAATCCAATTCACCCCCTCTTGGTTTATATCGATCTTTCGATCCACTCAACACTGTTCATTATACCCATTGCCTTGCTCGAAATACCAATGTCGGGATGGACTTGCTTTAAGACCTTGAAGATGTAGATCTTGTAGGTTTCAACGCTCTTCTTGGATTTCTTCTTCTTCTTGTCGCCGGCTTCTTTGGGGAGCTTCTTCTCGGATCTTGGCTTCTTCTCAGCCGGGGCCTTCTCGGCCTTCTTTTCCTCGGCTGGCTTCTTCTCGGCTTTTGGTGCCATCGGAGAAATCAAACGGAGGAAAAAATAAAGAGGTTAGAAATTGTTGTGAATTTGTGATGAAATGGTGAAGGTCGGAAACGGGAGGTAAATACATTATATTGGGAAGAGGGGTGAGATTTGATTGGTTGGTTTTGGTATGGGAGGATCGGTGACGTGGAAAGCGTGCGCCGTTAAATTTGAGAGGATGGGACTGGACGGAGAGGATCACTTCTTGTTTGCCTTCATATGTTTTAAGGATTAATTTAAAGGCGGGGGAACTCTTCGGTATCAAAATTTGATAAAAATGTAAATATTATTATTCTTACGTTAGATTTTGCAAAGTTTCATTTTCACATTTATATTTATCTTCACATATTTAAATTGATCTATTTAATTATATTTTTTAATAAAAATATGAATATTATTTTAAATTTTTTCGCTTAAATAGTTTTCAAATATTTAAAATATTTAGAACATATGTAGTTAAAGTTTAAAATATTTGATAAGAAATTAATAAAAACTATTACATTAATAGAACAAAGAGAGCTATGAGGTGTTAAATTGATTAACCAATCGAATCGAACTAGCTAAAATCTATTAATCGGAATTTTTTATTTAAACGTTAATTGAATCGAACTTTTTTTAAAAAAATTTAATTGAACTGAAAAAAGTTTGATTAATTCAGTCAATTTTCGAATTAACCGAATTTTGTTATAAGTTTTAAGGTAAAGTACACAAAAACTATGTTAAAAATGATCTTTTTAGTAACTGAACTTTCAAAAGTTATAAAACAATCATTAAACTTATCGAACTATTAAAAAACGGTCATTGCACATTATAAATTATTGATAAGCTTTGAAAAGTTTAATGATCATTTTGTAATAATTTAATAAATTTAATGATCATTTTATGCTAATTTGATAAAGTTTAATGACTATTGTATAACATATAAAAATTTTAAAGATTATTTTATAACTTTTTTAAAGTTTAATGACAAAATATATATGTATATATAATAACTTCAGTTAATTTAGTTAATTAACCGTTTTCGAACCAAATTAATCGATAATCGGAATTTGAAAGAAAAAATCTTATCCATTAATTGGTCATACCTAATAACCGACCGATTAACCGAAAAAACTTTAGTTCGATCAATTAATTCAATTAAAATCAAATAATACTCATCCTAAAGAGAGCATTCATTACATTTTATCTAGTTAAGTTTTATAAATTATGAAGACTTACATTAACAATTTTTTACAAAAATAACTAACAAAAACGCTACTGCTCTACGGCAGTTACTAAACCTCTCCCTTCTAGTTTTCAAACTTCATCTTATTCGTTGCATTTTCTTAATATTGATAGCGGCCTTTGGTCGTTTTATTTTTTGTATATAAATAAAAATTCATCTTTTTTTTATGAATGCTTCATTTTTCAACTTTTTTTCTTATTTTTTGTTTTACTTTGACAGATTCATACAACATCTGCTTTTATAGATGTCTTTTTGTCGACTTTTGTGGCAATTCTTTCGTCTGCTTTGTAGCAATTTTGGTTGTCATTGTGACAGTTGTCTATCTTTTGACAATTTATCGTTCAAGTGACGAGTATCATCGAGTGTTTTGCCAACGAAGGACGACAGTCTATTTATGATTATGACTCCATTTTGTGGTTTTGTCGATATGCCAAGAACAAGGGGCGAAAAGATTTTGCTTTCTTCATAGAGCACTCTAGTCAAAGTAGTTGATTGCTGAATTTTTTTTCAGAAGATTGTACAAGTTGTTCTCAAAGTGATGGTTTTTTTTATGTCTTTCACATCCTTTGGATTTTATTGAGCATTGAATTTTTATGTTTGTGGTATGATTATTTTGTAATCTTATCACTTTGAATATAATTAAGTAAATTTATCTTGTTCAAAAAAATAACTAACAAAACTTAGAAGGTTATTATTCGGATAGAGATAGTCACTCAGTTTTTGGGAAGTTTGTTAGAAAATAATGTTAATCCAAGAATAAATAATAAGATAAAATATTATTATTTAAACGAACAGTACAAAAATACAGACAATATAACAATATGTAAATCAAACAGATTTGAAACGAAAAACCAAAGGAAACATGTTGAGGCCTGCACGAACGCAGTTTCCTTAAGACACGTTCGTTCGCTCCTATGGTACTTGAGAAACGTCGGACGTCTATCTAACAGGATCCAACAACATAATGAGCACAGCAGTAGCACGTCTGCAGTGATCAACGAACCGTAACCTCATCTTCTCCTATCACCGAAAACCACTTGTACAATCCACATAGTAAAAACAATAAAAGAAATTTTTTTGGTTTTGAGTTGTGTAAAACCTAGAAGGTTTACTCCCTATTTATAGAAGTGTCATGAGGGTATACGTAGAAATTTGACCTAATGGAGCATTTAATATTGATAATCAATTGATTCTTCTATAGAGCAATTTCCAAAATTACTATCTGAATTAAAGTTAACTTTCAATATTTTCCCTTTTAATTCTAAGATAAAATTTGACAAATATATGCACTTATTTGAGGAAAAATTCATTTCAAATTTGGGTTAAAATATCTGCAAGCCCACGAAGGACCAGACTGGTTCAGACATTTGCGTTACCCACGTCGTGCACGTCTGCACATTTACAAACCAACAATTGGTTCCATATTTTCCTCAACAACGTTTGAATCAATTTCTCATTCAAAGCTCTAAAATTATCGAATTTTTCAACAACCCCCCACATGAATGAAATTGATTTAATCAAAAACATTTTGACTCGATGTGGTGATAGATTTTACGATCGATAGCTACATAGGATAGGTAGGTGTCAACCCTTGAACCTTCCCTTGTGAAAGTATATTTACTTTACTGGTTGATGAGTAGACGTGATGTCCTTGAACTATTTGTTGTTTGTGTAAACGATGATATACCTCACACAACTACCTACTTGACGAGGGTTTTAGTTCTCATGGTTATGTACATATGGTCGTGAACATCTCCCTAGATCTTGGATCTTTAGTCAACTAGGTAGGGTTTTCCTTCACATAACGCCTTAAATTTTCCTGGGCTTTAATCTCATTCCTTTCGATCTTTTCTCAACTTGATCTCAATTTAACTCTTTGGTTAGTTGATTTGCATTGTTATCCTTTGATTTCACAAAATCAATAGAGATAACTACATTTGAGATCAGTTTTCTAGCGATATTATGCCGACGGCGCAGATGTCTTGACTTACCATTATACATAAAGCTCTATGTCCTACCAATTTTCGCTTGGTCATCGCAATGTATGCACATTGTGGGCACTGGCTTTGGCCGTTCAGGAATATCCTCCAAGAAATTTTTGAAGCCATTCGACTTCTTTTCTAGACTTGTCTAGAACTACAAACTCAAATTCCATTAAAGATCTTGTTATAACCATTTGTCTTGGAGATTTCCATCCACTTGTGCCATTGATATCTTGAATAAAAGATACCCAAGTAGCACCGGAGTATCCTTCTAGGATAGCAGAATCTCTGGAATAATGCAATCCATAATTCCGAGTATATTAAAGATATCTCGGTACCCTTAGAATCATTTTCCAGTGATTTTCACTTGGATTGCTTGTGAATTTACTTAGACTGCTCACAGTAAAAGCAATATCTAGTCTAGTGCAGCTCATGAGGTACATTAGACTGCCTATGACCCTTTTATATTCCACTTTGTTAACATTTTGACCTTTATTCTTAGACATATCTTGGCTCGTGTTTATTGGAGTTCTAGCTATACTAGAATCATCCTTGCTAAATTTCTCAAAAATTTGTCCATATAGTGTGACTAAGTCAATATGAGACCTTTAAGTGACCGTTTGATTTTGATGCCCAAAATCATATCGTCTAGTCTCATATATTTCATGTCAAATCTTTGAATTTAACATGTCTTTGGTACATTTTACCATTTCATTGTTATATATAACAATGAGCATGTCGTCAACATAGGATCATATATCCTAATGTCGGTAGGTTTGGCATACACACATTTGTCACACTCATTTGTCATCATGACAATATCGTAGTTTCAACCTTTTGTTGAACATCTGGACTATCTTCATTAATAGTCTCTAAAGTTCATTTCGTTGAACTTGGATCAACTTCTTTAGTTATACAAGGAAATATATTTTCAAAGAAAGAGACTTTCTTTGATTCCATTATCATATTCTTGTGAATCTCAGGGTTCTTTGATTCACACACAAGAAACTGATATATGTTGCTATGTTTCATATAGTCAATAAAATCCACTATTTCTATTTCCATTTGCTTCAGTAATGAGGTTATTACCTTTGCAAGACACCCATCACATTTTCAAGTAGTTCTGGGAAGGTTTAATTACCTTCCATAACTCATATGGTGTCTTATCTCTTTAATTATAATGAACCTTATTTAAAAGGTAATTAGCTTATAGAACAACTTCCCCTACATGTTAGGCACATCATAGTACCAACGTTACTCATATAGAGTTTCTCCACATCTTAATCCTTTAATTAAGTTTGGGTTTCAACATTATGCTCATAGAGAACAATTTTCTTTATAGCTTCATGTTTGCTTTTAAACAAATGCACATAACATTGTCGTAGCCCCCCTCGGCCCGGCCTGGAATGCTCCAGTCATCGCATGAACTAAAGGCATCAAATCACCCAACACAGGTCTATTTGCTCATGTTATACATGCTCCTCACCCCCAAGTGGAGGCGGTGGAGGATGTAAATTCCCACCATGAGGTACCTCGTTCTCCTAATTTCCCTGCTCTGCCGCAGCACCAATCATGCCAGATCGCAACTCTCTCCTCGGTCCCATTGTGCTATTATAATTAAGACATGGTAATAAAACAAAACAAAACATTCACGCCGACTTCAAGCAAGGATCCAAGACTTCCAACTCAATTTAAAACATTTCAACTATAGTAATAAGGCAATGGGTATCCCAATTCCCCCAATCATGGCATAAAGCAATCAACATACATATCGCAAACACCGTTCATAGCAACCAACCAGATTCAACCCACAACATCATCATGTATATAACAATTAACACATATATCACAACCATCATGCATGGCATCAATATCATTTATTCATCATCAACATGATTATAACAGTCACCGTGCAAAGCAAACATCATCATTCACTTGGAATCACATCACATCAATTTACCAATAACTTACCATTATCCCAATCTTTCAAAACCTAGCTCTGATACCACCAAATGTAACCCCTTTGATCCAGCCTAGGCAAAAGATCAAACCGAATGGGTCACACAAGAAATATTGAAGTAAACCAGGAAGTTTACCTCAATAAACGACCCTATTTTTTTCTTTTAGTCTTGTCTAGACGCACATTGCTACCCTATGTCTTTAGACTTGCAACGAAAGAATCATCAGCTCAATCAAACATCGATTAGGCACTCAGTTGAATATAACCACATTTTAGGGACCATTCTATAATTTTATAAATTTACAAGGACTTCTTCAATTTTTAAGTTACCAACCTTTAATTAGTCAGAATACATGCCACTTTGTCAAAACTCAGCTCAAAACGATCATCCAAGCTCATTTAATTGCATTCACAACATTCAAGGACTGAAACGTAAAGAAACATAACTTTAAAAGATTCCAATAACCAACTTAACAACAAAGTGTTTCGATACACATTGCCCTGTATCAGAACACCCTGTTTTAAAACATGTCCAAGTGTTTCAGAACACGGGCCCGTATCGAAACACCCTTTAAAGTGTTTCGAAACTCGAACTTCTAGTAGCCAACCTAAATGTGCTTGTATCAAAATGTTTCTCCATGTTTTGAAACCCTTAGGCCATTTTAGGCTCACCGTTTTGATACAGCCTTGGGCGTACCGAAACACTTGGGCATGTAATGACACTTTTTGTTGGTTTTTCACACTTTAATTCAATCATAATCATTCCAACATGCTTCCAACTTGCATACAACTTATCTAAACATCATGTAACACCCGAGTTTAGGGGTCGAGAGTTAAGTGTGTGAATCGGGTTCGAGTCGTGGGCTTGTTTTAAATTAAAGTGGGCTTGATTTTATTTAAAAAGTGCTTGAGACTTCATTAAGGGTAAAGTGGTAAATTTCTAAATAAGAGAAACAAAACAAGTAAAATGGGACTTTTTACTAGTCATCTTCTTCCTCCCCTTTCAAACAAATTTCACGATAACAAAACCTCCCCAAACCCCAAAACACTATTCCATCCATTTCTTTATCGATTTCAAGAGCTTTCATCAAGGTAAACATGTTTTTGACTTCTCCTCATCTTTCTTAACATTTCTATAGCTTTAGATTTTCATAAACCCCATTTTTGTGACATTTCAAGTTTTGAGAAAAATGAAGAAGCTTTAATGGATTTTCGTTGGGATTTTGATTTTTAAAGTTAATTTATGTTATACTCTTGCCCTTAGGTGAATCATATTTTAAAATGGTAGTGTTTTGTTAAAAATCAGAAATGGGTTTTTGATGGTATGTTAAAGGGTAGAAAACTTGGGGTGTTGAGGTATTTTGGTGTGGAGAAGTTGGGCTGATGATATGGGTATGCTTGAGGGTTGTTTTAAGTGTGTTTAATGATGTTTTGGGTGTTGAAATTGATGGGTTTCTGCTGGGTTAAGTTCAAGTCCGAAAATGAAGATTTTTGGTTAGTTCTTGGCTTGGAAATGTAGAGAATGGTCTTGTGGTTGTAATATGATTTGTGACAGTGGTTTTGTGGATGATTTGTTGAGTAATATGTTGTTGTTGGTTGATTAGAAACGAGGGGAACCGTTGGAGAAGCTTCGGGCTCGATTCCGGGAAATTTAGAGACTTGATCGACTTTCTCGGTTTGCTTTAAAGGTGTTAGGTGAGTGGATTGTTTAAAATGGTTTTAAATTGGTTCAAGTGTGTGGTTGAGGTGTTAGATTGTGCTTGGTAGGCCAATCTAATGTGGAGATTAAGTTGGTAGCTTAATCTCTAGTTTGACTTTATGAGTTTCTTGTTAAATGTGCAAATGTGGTTTGTGTGATACATGTTCGTTTATGCATGTTGCTATATATTGATGTTGTATAATGGTGATGATATGTTGTGTTGTATGATTGTGAAATCATGGTGAGACTTTTTTAGTATGTTGGCACTAGTTATAATTATCGGGTATAAATGATCGATCATTAGGATGAGTGTGCACACGATAAGAGTCAAATTCGCGTGTGGCCTTGGTGATGTATAGTCACCAAGGAGGAGTACGATGAGGTAACATTCCACCGGAAAGTGTTTGTATGTGATGATGAGTGAAATCCCATCCATGAAAGAAACGGTGATGTATGAAATCCCACCGGAAGGTAATATGGTTGTTTGAGTACGTTGGGGCGAAAATCCCAACGGGAGTTATCCGCATATCCGAGTAAGCTATATAGTTGCCAATATACTTGTTTATGTGTGGTGGTTGTCATAAGATGTTCTATTGCATTTGTGCTAAGCATAACATGAGGTAAGATGTCATGTTCATGCATTCTTGCAGTAGTTGGCTATGTTGATATGTTGGTGTTAATGTATGTCTTGTTGATGTGTATGGATACCATGCTTTGGACCCTGCATTGTCGATGTTTTGTTTTGAGCTCCCTCACTAAGATTCTAGCTTACGCTCCCGTTTTCGACAATGCATCATTAGTGTGGAAGTTAGCAAGGAGCAAGGAAGGGGCATCCAATCGTGTGTATGGTTGCTCAAGTATGGTTTTTATTGAATAATGTAATAGTTAGGAATGGGGATGCTACGTGTTGTAGGAGCATGTGTTAAACTCCCATGTGTTGGCTTTTACGTTGTTGTTAAATGCCTATGCTTTTGTGTTGAAGAATTGTAAACCTTGTTTATGTTATGTGTTGTGGATGCATGTTTTCTATGAATGAAATGGACTTGTCATGTATGTTTATATGTTTGATCATGCTTGTGGTAGGATGTGATGCCTATAGATTGTATGCATGGTTGCGGTTTTATGATTCTTGTTGTCTTGGAGCATGTTTGGGAATGCAGAAAACTGTTTTCAAGGTCACTCTATGTGCAGGCGTTTCGAAACGCTCGTGGTTGTTTCAGAATGGTTGTAGCTCCAGGGATACTCGTATCCGAACGGGGGTGGTGCCGTTTTGATACAATTTGACACTATGGGCTCCCATTTCGGTACACGTTTCGATACGGTTTGCCACTGTGTGTGCCTGTTTCAGAACCAATTCCGAAACGTTTCGACACTGGAGACCCCCGTATCGAAACAAAGTGGACCATATGGGTACGGCTTGGTCTGGCTTTTAAATTGGAGCCCGCGTTTCGGAACGTGCAAGCCTGTTTCGAAACGCGAACATGTAATTTGGCTTTTTGGCAACTTCAAAGGTTCTCGGCTGTGGTGTTTTAGTCCCGCTTGTTTGTTAGCTCCCTTGCTAAGTTTTTATGCATCTTTCATGTATGGTCTTGGTTTCGTAAGCATGCAATTGGACTAATATGTCACTTGGTAAATTTAAGTTACCTTACGTTCTGCTTGCATCGTCTCGTTATCGTTTTCCGTTGTCGTCTTCACACATAGGACTAAATGATACATTTAGACAAGATAATTAAATGAAAATTTTCTAGGGTTGCTAATCGGAGTGGAACCTTAACAGGTTCTGCTTCGGTTTTCCCCGAGTAACATGCTCGGACCGGTCTGTCGTCTAGCCCGAGACGAGGGGGTTACACATCAAACCTCAATCATACATGGCAAGATCAACATCATAGGATGGCAAAATGCATCAAGTATATACTATAGGCATGCAACCTAGAATGTAAATCAAGCAAGAATAACAAAATTCATAATCAAGCACAAACCAAAATACTAAAGGCCATTTACAAGTCAAAACCACATATAAAACTTGCTCAAAAGGAAGTTTGCACAAATCTCCCAAAAATACAACATATCCCCCATTGCCTTTATTACTTTAGTCTAAACCAAAACATACTTTCTTAAACGAAGTCTCTTGGAATCCCTTACTACTTGTTGCCTCCAAAATCTCAATTATCTGCATTGATGGACAAATGAGAGCATAAGCACACAAGACTTAGTGATGAGTGCTCAAAAACAAAACACCATCAATGCATTAAAACCATTTTCCAAGGCCACATTAAAATCACATTTCAATTACTTCAAAACATCAATTGAAAACCATCATGCTTTCAAAACCATGCACTTTTCTTAATAAAAAATCAACATATAAACCTTATGCATCATGTATTATGAATCAACAACAAATCCCATTGCTAAAACTCAATTTAAGTTCTCCTATGCATAACTACCTTATGCAAAGCTTAAAGAGTGAAACATGCATTTACACATTATGCATCATAAACCATTTCATAATACATCATCAATTATATTGGTTTACAAGTGATCATTAACATGCTCATTTCTCAAAACAACATCGGATACGCGGATTCACAAGTGTTGTCCCATCACTTCATACATTCTCATCGGCATCTCAAGGTTCACACATGGAAGCTACCCTCCACCGTTGTGACACCCGTGGTGGAGTATTCGGTACACCGTCCCCTCAACACCACTCATCGGTAGATGTTATTTATAGTGCCCTCAATCCTATAGTCGGCTAACTATATCCGATTTCTTTTATAAACCATTTTTACAACATCACTTGCCAATATAATTAACATTTAACCACATACCTCACTGTTATCAAAGCATCATCAATAAATCATTTTCCAAAGCATTAAATCATGCTTTAAATCACAAGTATAAAACATATACTTACAAGGATCACTTACCATGTGCATCCTTCATCATTCCAACATTAAAAACAGCAAATCACATGCTATAATCATGCTTTAACAGTAGGTAAACATGTATTCAAAACCAAGTGCATAAAAACCATTTCGTAAATAGCACAACCGAGAGAGAAATTTCTTATACTTACTTTCAAACTTAGACAAGCGTTTCTAGCTTACATCTAAGTTCCCAAAACCACCTTTATATCAATTCAAAGCTGAAATTCACATTCTCACTCACTAACACGCGAAAACTTGACTAGCCGACGCGAAACCAAGTGTCTGAAGCTCACAAAACTTCATTGATTGCTTCCGATACGTTCTCCCCTATTTATACCACACAAGAACAGAGGATTACTGCATCTCAATGCATTAAAATCTCTAGCAAACAAACCTACCACGTTGTTCTGCCCAAAAACACCAAAACGCCTATCCAAAACAACCGAAAAACACCTTCGATTACACTACAAACTCAGCCCAGCCAAAACCTAACACTTCCATCCATTTGTAATCATCAATTAACATCCAAAATCAACCTATTTGCATCCTTATATCTCCAGCAACCGCAATTTCACATTAACACCACAAAAAACCCAATTCTAACAACCTAAACAACTAGCGATCCAACTAGTTTCAGGATTAACATGATCAAACCTTCATTTCAACATCAATAAACATCCAAAACATTATTAAAATCAATCATAAATCAACCATAACATATCCAATACGAAAATCATTCAAAATCACCATTTAAAGCTTGCTTTAACCATTTTCCTTTAATCAATTATAAAACCTTATTAGGAAACACAATTAAAGAGCCAAATACTTGGGAATTTCATTAAAGAACCTTGATTAGAGGAGAAGCACAAAAAATACCTCCAATGCCTTGCTATTCCTTCAATTGACAAGATTTTGATGAAAAACTTCAAGAATCCTTTGAGATAAATCGAGGAAACACCAAAGAAATTATTTGCAAATCAAAGTGAAATGGAAAGATGAAAATCTTTAGAAGTTATGAGAGAAAAGAAATGTTTGGTTGATGAGAAAAGAGAGAAAATGGAAGTTATGTCAAAAATATATTTATAAAACTAAATCTCCTTTTATTAACTCTTTTTAATCTTTTAATTAAACCACAATTAAAATTTGCTCAATTAAAGGAATGGCTAATTACTTTTGAATTAGCCCCCTAAAGATTCTAAGTTTTGGTCCTCTTTCGAAACAGTCCTTTAGAAACAATTTTTACATTTTTACAAATTAGTCACTGAACCGAAATGTCCATATTCCAAAAGTCATTTTCCAAAATTGACTTCACACACCCTTTTATATATTTTAAGAGGATTTTAGGATTTTTTTCTCATAATTTTATCACATCCCGAACCATATTTTCTCTGAACCACTCTCGAACTAACCCGAATCTCTACTCTAGGTTCACCGGACCCCGAAACCAACCAAAAACTCCTAGGCCCAAAACGAGGCGTTACAAGTATTTTTGTGCTATCGTCAATGAAGGTAATAAATGAATTCCTTTAACCAATATGTTGCCATATCAATTGGTATGCTAATAACATTGCCCTCGTTTGGAAGTCAAAGCATTTCCCATGAAATTTTGCTTCTTGAACACACCGCCTAATTTGTGGTTTGAAGTCATCTTTGACTTCCACTCTGTTTACCATAGTAATATTTGTTTTAGCAATATTTACCTTCGTAACATTTGAAGGTGGTAACAATATTTACATTATCCTCTCTAATTATAGGATGATAATCTAGGGGTGTTCATTTCGGATAACGGATCGGATCGGATCCGATCCAAAAATTTAGATATCCGAAAAATTTAGATAACCTAAATAGCGATCTGTATTCGATCCGAAAAACCGGATATCCAAAAATCTGGATATCTGAATTTTCGGATTGGATACTCGGATATCTGAATATCCAAAATTTATGAATTTATTTGATTATTTTTTTAATTCAATGGTTCTATCCATGAAAATTTTAGGTTTTCGAATATAAAAATCAATAAATTATTGAATATAACAATATTTGTATCCATGGAAATTTCAATTTTTCATATATAACAAGTAAAAATATCGAATATAATAAGATTTATTCCTATAAAAAAATTTGAATTTTCGGATAATCGGATATCCAATCCGATCCGAAATTTTCGGATAACTGATCCGAATTATCCGAAAAATAAAAAACGGATCGGATATCCAAAATTTCGAACCGGATCAACGAATAATCGGATCGGATCAGATTTTTTTGAACACCCCTAGGATCATCCTTCAAATATTTGACCAGGTTTATCATGGTCAAATATGAAACATCTCTTTTGTTGCCACGTTTGAAATTCTTTCCAATGAATTTCGTTGATTTTACCATTGTATCACATAGACACAATCCAAAACCAAAGTATTATGAATATGTTAAACGTCAAGAATTTAGTCGGAGACTAAAAACCAGAAATAGAAATATAATTTCTAACTTTTGTTAGACAACAAAGATTTAGTAATCTAAACCCCAAAACAAAAGTTCACACGGTTTTAATAGAAAGAACAATAATAAATAGTGCACCAGGTAGGTATCTTATGAAAGAGAGGTGGTGCACTATGCACACTTAAATATCAGGTCTCTTAAAGAACCAATCCTAGACATGCACTTTCAAATTGTCTTTCAATACCGTTTATGGGTTTCATTCTCTTATGCTTAAAGAAGTTCTTTTCCCCGCAATGTTAGAATCATACAAGATTCTCACGGAAATAAATTCAATGATTTATTTTCCCCGCAACGTTAGAATCATACAAATTCTTTTAAAAATAAATCCAATGATTTATCTTCCTTTTCAAAATTAGAATCAACGCAAGATTCTAATAAAGAAATAAATTTAGTAATTTATTTCTATTATATCTTCTGTTAAACAACAAAGATATCAATCCAGCTTGATTTTGTTAACCAAAAGGAATTAATCCTTTGATTTTAATTCCATTGATTTTTGTTTGGAAGATCAAGTAAACTCGTTAAAAAGGCCGGAATTAATTCCCGAAACGAATTATTCACGAGATCTTTGTTTCCAAAACAAATCACGATTTCGCCTCAGTATCATTGTTCACCACTATAAAATTTCTCAAAAAGAAATTATTAGTACAAGAATAAAATCCACAATATTTCTAAAACACAAATATAATAATTTAATTATTATTATTCAAGACACGAGATATTCTCTTCCTGCCATATTTAATATTCAATATTAAAGGCCAAAAACTATAGGTAAAGTTTTACCATGATAATATCATAATAATATTACAAAATTAATATTATAATCTAAGGATTTAACTTAAATATATTCCAAGTTTGAACTTGGTAAGTCAAAGACTTGCCACCATGATTCATCCCCTATTTGGAGAGTATTTTTCTTGTATAAAATATTATAGCAACTTTTACAAAAAAACATACACGATTGAATATTCCATGTATAGCATAATTAAGGCCACGTGATTATTGCATATATTAATCATGCATAAAACCTTGTCCTATACATAGTAATATAAAACATGTTTCTAATGATATTCCCATTAACATGTATGATATCACGTTTTCAAATACTTTTGTACTGCTCAATTGACCGATTATAAGCATAAAGATAAATAAGTCAACTTCCCTAGTCCTTTGTGCTAGCACATGTTGGAATTTAACTCACAAGTCGAAGGTTCACGAGTTCACCTTGGATTAAAACCAAATATGTCTTAACACTGTTAGAAAAATGACGTTAATCTAAAAATAAATAATAAAATAAAATATTATTACTTAAACGAACAATATAAAAATACAGACGATACAACAATATGTAAATCAAACTGATTTAAAATAAAAACCTAAAAGAAACGTGTCGAAGCCTGCATGAACGCAGTTTCCTTAAGACATATTCGTTCGTTCCTATAGTGCTTGAGAAATGTTGGATGTCTATCTCTCAGGATATACCAACATAATGAGCACAACAGTGGCACGTTTGCAGTGATCAACGAACCGTAACCTCGCCTTCTCCTATCACCGAAAACCACTTGTAAAATCCACATACCAAAAACAATAAAATTTTTCTGTGGTTTTGAGTTGTGTAAAACCTAGAAGGTTTACTATCTATTTATAGGAGTGTCATGAGGGTATAAGTGAAAATTTGACCTAATAAAGCATTTAATATTGAGAATCAATTGATTCTTCTATAGAGTAATTTTCAAAATTACTATCTGAATTAAAGGTAACTTTTAATATTTATCCTTTTAATTCCAAGATAAAAATTGACAAATATATGCTCTTATTTGAGGAAAAATTCATTTTAAATTTGGGTCAAAATATCTGCAATCCCACAAAGAACCAAACTGGTTCAGACATTTGTGTTGCCCACGTTGTGCACGTCTGCACATTTACGAACCAACAATTGGTTCCACATTTTCCTCAGCAACGTTTGAATCAATTTCTCATTCAAAGCTCCAAAATTATTGAATTGTTCCAACAAAATTTTTATTGCAGTTATAAAAAACCATTTTAATTTAATTATCAATATTAGAAAATTTGTTTATTTTAATCATTCAAGTGTTAAACATCATTAATATTAAATTGCTCAATTACTCATCTAATTTTTAAGACGCTTTTATTTTAGTCACACAAATAAAGTTTTGAAATTTTAGTCACTCAACTGTTAAAGTTCATTAGAGATGTTGATGTGGAGTGTAACCAAATAAAATTTTCTTTTGCCTATCTTCAACCTCTTTCGTGAACCAACCCCATCGTCGCTGGGAGAATTTTTATTGTTGTTATTGTTGGCCATAAAAGTAATAGATGGAGGAGAAATGGGTGAACATGAGAGGGAGATCGTGAGCCTTGGAATCATCGACATCGTCTTATGTTAAAGAAAAAAAACCCACTCCAGGGATGCGATAAAGCTTGAGACAGGCTGCCATGTAAGACAAACAATTGTCTTCACTATTGTTGGGTTGCAAAGGTGTTTCGATTACATTAGAATAAAAATGAGGCAAAACTTAGCTGAATCTGTAATTTCGAGAAAGAAATGAAGCCGTCGGTGGCGACTAGGGATGTAAAAACAGGTAATCGGACGGGTTTCAGGTCGGGTATTGTCAGGTCGGGTAAAATCGGATACAGGTCATTTCAGGTCATTTTTCTGTTTTGACTCGACTCGGGTCGGGTACGGGTCCATTTCAGGTCGGGTCCATTTCAAGTCGGGTCCATTTCAGGTCGGGTCTATTTCAGGTCGGGTCCATTTTAGGTCGGGTCAAAACGGGTCGGGTTTGAAGCATATAATTGACAGGTTAATTCGGGTTCGGATACACTTCAGGTCGGGTCCATTTCAGGTCGGGTTCGTTTCAGGTCGGGTCCGTTTCAGGTCGGGTCCATTTCAGGTCGGGTCCATTTCAGGTCGGGTTCATTTCAGGTCGGGTTCATTTCAGGTCGGGTTCATTTCAGGTCGGGTGCGTTTCAGGTCGGGTGCATTTCAGGTTAGGTAATTTCAGGTCGGGTAGTTTCAGGTCGGGTAATTCAGGTCAGGGTATTTTCAGAATTGGAATTCGTATTGAGTTTGAGTTCGGTACAACCGTATAAGTAGTTGATAGACTTTAGGTTGGCCTCCGTCAATCATCATTGGTTTTGAGTTAATTATTTAAAGTTATATCAAATTAAAATTATAAAACATTGGAGTAATTAAAAAAATAATGAAAATGGGTCAATTTGGATTAAAAATAAACTTTCACATATTATAATAAACAAAAATATCAAATTAAAATTATAAAACATTAGACAGATTTAAAATAAAACACGGAAAAAGGGTCAATTTGGAATAAAAATAAAGTTTTGGGGACTATAATGAACAAAAATATCAAATTAAAAGTATAAAAATTAGAGTAATTAAAAAAACAATAAGTAGAGGTCAATTTAGAATAAAAATAAAGTTTTAGGGTCTAGAATGAACAAAATTTCAAATTAAAATTATAAAACATGATGAATTAAAATATATACAAGGATCAATACGGAATTAAAATAAAGTTAAGGGACTAGAATAAAGAAAATATTAAATTAAAATAATAAAACATTGGACAAATTAAAAAAAATAAATGTGGGTCAATTTGGAATAAAAATAAAGTTTTAGGGTCTAGAATGATGAAAATGTCAAATTAAAATTATAAAATATTGGACAGATTAAAAAAATAATGAATATGAGTTTAGGGTTCATACATTTATAGGTACATTTACATACATACACTAGGGTTTAGGGTTTAGCGAAAACTCATTAATAGTTTATGGTTCATACATTGATAGATACAAACATACTTACATATATTAGAGTTTAAGGTTTAGAGTATGTTTTAACGATTTATGTTGTGGATTCAAGGGTTTAGGGTTTAGAGTTTAGAGTTTTATGAAAACTTCATTAAGTGCTTAAGGTTTAAGGTTTAGGTTTAGTGTTTAAGGTTTAGGGAGAAATTCATCAAGGGTTTAGGGCTCATACATTGATAGCTACATATATACATACTTATATATATTAGGATTTATGGTTTAAGGTTTATGATTTACGATTAATTGTTTAGAGTTTAGGGTGTAGTGAAAATTCATTAAGGGTTTAGGGTTCATACATTGATAGATATAAACATACTTACATACATTAGGGTTTAGGGTTTAGAGTCTAGGGTTTATGGGGTTAGGTTGTGGATTTAAGGTTTTAGGGTTTATGGAAAATTTCATTAAGGGTTTAGGCTTTAGACATTGATAGATATATACATACATACTTACATATATTAGGGTTTATGATTTAAGGTTTAGTGTTTAGAGTTTAAGGTAAAACTCATTAAGGGTTTAGAGTTCACACACATACTTATATACATTATAGTTTAGAGTTTAGGGTTTAGGATTTAGGGTTTATGATTTGATGAATTTAAAGTGTTGATAAATGCAAAATATTAACTATTAATTTTTTAAATCAATTTAAAGTGTTAAATAATATTTCTGTTAAATATACATATATAATCAATTTAATATATATGTATAAAAAATTGTATTTAAATATTCATTTCACGCTTCTAAGTTTTAAATTTTATTAAATAATTTAATATGATTAGTACTAATTCATTTAATATAAATTATTTGTGGCGTTAATAACTTAAAATTTTTATTAAATTAATAACTTGTGATGGATAAATTAAAAATAAATTATTTAAAATTTAAACTATTTTATTAGTTATGATCATTAAATTAAAATTTTATTTTATTAAAAATTTTAATTAAGAGAGAAGTTAAAAATTAAAAATACTTTAGTTTTTAATTTAGGGGGAAAGTTAAAAGTTAAAAATACTTTAATTTTTAGTTTAGGGGAATTTTGTGCAACTAAATTTGGGGTGGAATTTTCGATAAAAAATGGGGGGAATTTGACGCGGGGCAGGGGGTAGAGGCGCCAAATTGAGGCGCCAAATTGAGGCGCCAAATTGAGAGGGTTTTTTAATTGATTTTATTATTTAAGGGTTAATTACTCTTTAGGCCCTTCCTTAATTAGATGCTTAGGGTTTAGATTATTTAAGTTTTAGTTTGTTTTTTTAGGGCTAACTTTTGGTATTGTTTTTTTAGATTTAATTAAACATGGTTGAACTAAAAGAAGAATGAGCATGTCACAACTCACATATGTCCTCAATTTTTGGTCTAATAACAATTTAGGTCTATATAAGTATAATTATTAGATAAACTATGTATTGTCCCTAAATTTTGAGTTTGGATACTTATTAAGTTCTTGTAATTTTAAAATTCAATATTTTAATTCCACCAAATGTTCAATCTTGATTTCTCCTTTGTATTGAAATAAAGTATTTTATGTGAGATAAACTATGTCTTTGCTATAAGACCCGAGAGCTAATATTATTACAAACAAACTTCTTGTATTTTATCAGTTCAGGTCAACAACAGGTCGAGTCACTTAACAGGTCGAGTTCAAAACAGGTCGGGTTCAAAACAGGTCGGGTCCATTTCAGGTCGGGTCCATTTCAGGTCGGGTCCGTTTCAGGTCGGGTCCATTTCAGGTCGGGTTCATTTCAGGTCGGGTAAAATCGGATATCGGGTCAATTCAGTCGGGTAAATTCGGTTATCTGCCAGGTCGGCTTCGGGTTCGGGTTCGTTTCAGTCGGACGCAGGTCGGGTTTCAGGTCCACAGTAACAGGTCCAATTCGGGTTCGGGTCGTTTTCAGTCGGACGCAGATCGGGTTCGGTTACTATAGTAACAGGTGAAATTCGGGTTCGGGTCAACAACAGTCGGTTACAGATCGGGTTCGGGTCATCAAATCTTCGGGTCAAATCAGGTTCTGACTCGAGCAGGTTTCAGTCGGGTTTCCAAGTCGGGTCAGCTTTTTACATCCCTAGTGGCGACACAAAACGGTGGTGTGGTAGGATTCTAGAAAAATATATTAATATTTTAGTTAATTTATTTATTTTAATTATTTTATTTTATGTCACGTCAGCATTACATAGCACACTAACTGGTTCAAACAGCTAATCTGGCAGAATTTAATGGCCAGTCGCGTAAGAATTGAGAGTTATGTTATTCAATGTTTTCAAGGGGCTAATTTGATTGATTTTGCGGACTGTAGGGCTACATTAGATCTGTTTTTTGATATTGAACGAAATTGATTTTTTGGGTCAAACTTAAGGACAAAATACTCCTTTAGCCTATTTTAAATATAAGTAAAATCTAGTGATACTTTTAGAGCTTAATATAAATATAGAAATTTAGGGAAAATGTGAGGTATGAGGAGATAAATAAATGAACTTGTCATGACCGAGTTAGAGATGAAGTTAACGAGTATAAGAATTTTTTATTTTCTCAACAATCTTCGATGAACAACAAAAAAGAGAATACCTTAGAGATTTGGAAAATGAAGATTTTTCCCCTTTTTTACTTTATACATAAAGTATTAATAAAAGACAAAGAAAATACTTTAATAAAAAGGGAAAGACCCATTATTATTGTTATGAATAATTATCTATGTGGATGTCTATCATGATTAGAACTTTATCTAAGGAGTTTGATTTATTTATTATTAGAAATATTATCTATATTAATTAGAGTTTAATGTATTATGTACTTCTTATGCCTATAAATAGATGATTCATTGAAGGCATTGTACACAATTCTAATTTTGAGAATAATACAAATCTCTCTCTTTCTCTCATCTATTTGTTCTTCTTGTTCTTATTCTTGTTCTTTTTTATTTATTCACAACACGTTATCAGCGCGACTCTAATCAACGAGGTCTTCATTGTTTGAATCTAAAAGAAGTTATTGAAAAGAATTCGATTCTAGGATAAACCAAAGATAAGTTTTTTTTTCTCTCTTCATTTTTTTTAAATTACCGATTGTCTTTTTCTTTATATTTTAACTTTTTTTTGAAAAGTTTGGAAGTATGTTTGATTTTATTCGAACATTAGAAAGAGACAAATTTGTGGCTTCTCACAAACCAAAAGATGGATCGAAAGAGACGAAGAGGTTGCGTTTGGCGTAAATTACATGTGTTTTCTCTTGTTCCTAAAAGGGTTAATTAGCGGTATGCTTATTCATACTTTTACTTATATGATTATATTTGACATTTTTCATATTATTATTTATGTTATTTTATTTGGTAAAAATTACTATTTTAACCGTGTTTTGAGTTTTACTTGATATGCTTAAATGACTTGGAAAGAGATGTGATATAAAGGGACTACGAGAAGCTATCTCGGTCATATGCTATGTCTCCATTGTTCGCGAGAGAAAAATCAATATCGGTAAATTTTAATTTTATTTTTATTCTTTATATTATTATTTTAAAGTGCGATAAATCATGATGATTTTGAATTTACAAGAAGATTATTATAAAGTCTATATTTACTCGAAAGTAATATTTCTTTTTCGTCGAAAAACTCGACCATAGACTTCTCCCAATTTCAAGTTACGAAAATTCGTCTTGATCCAAAAAGTTTTATGGGAGACATTCCCTGAAGTGAACGCAAAGCATGATGTTTATTCCATGCGATTATCAATGATGGGGCATTCCCTGAAGTGAATGCAAGCATAATGTTTATTCCATGCGATTATCAATGATGGGGCATTCCCTGAAGTGAATGCAAGCATAATGTTTATTCCATGCGATTATCAATGATGGGGCATTCCCTGAAGTGAATGCAAGCATGATGTTTATTCCATGCGATTATTAGAATTGTTTCATTCTCTGAAGTGAATGCAAACATGGTAAATCATTATTCAATTAGAGACATAATTTCGATATAATCCAAGTATATTGGCTGGACATCCCGTTCTGCGAGGCTACTGGTCTCAAAAGAGGTTTTTAAAGGACCTTGTGGACAAGTTTAACAATGTCGCGTACGAGGATTAAATCTTTGTTCTCTGTGATAAGGATATGTGAAAAAGGTTTCAAAGACCCACTGGCTCTACTTCATTCCCTGAAGTGAATGTGAGATTATATTATGGAAAGAATAAAAAACCACATTAAAAGTTGTGGTCATGGTCGAAGCTATGAATATACACATGAAAAATATAGTCGTTTTAAGAATACTTCTACCCGCTGGTAGCGAAGTTATAAGGATGACAATAGTGATAAAGATCATTCTAAGGAAGTGAATTCCTTTTACCAATGTGATGTTATAAACCATTGGTTTCGTACTTGCCAAACGCCAAAGTATTATGGACTTTATCCATAATCGTGAATGATAAATAAAATAAAATATAAACAAAATTTGTTTATGGCGAAAATAATTATGGCGTTATTGGTCCAACTCAATTGGATATTGTTAATTTTCTGATAACCCTTGAAGGGAATAATTTACCATTTATTTTATTTCCTTTATAATCTCTAAAAGGAATAATTGATTTTTTTATTTATTTTATTTTTTATGTTAATTCGTTTTATTTATTACTTATTTATGTTAGTTTGCTTAATGTTTATTTATTTCACATTTTATTTATTTACGCTTTATGTTAATTTATTATTTGAAGAATATGATTACTTCCAGAATAAAATATACAATGAATTGTGGCTATTTATGCCTAACAGATACTGCAAGTACTCATATTGTACTTAAGCATAAGAAATATTTTTCCCATTTAAATACAAGGGGAAATATGAGTAATATTTCTCAAAGTACTAAAATATCAATGCTTCGGAAGAGCACTTGAAAGTTTATCTCTGATAGATAATCGACTTGATATGATGTGCTATATTTTATATTTTTCATTCCTTGAAGTGAATGATACAAAGTACATATTTTCATTACCCGAAATAAATGAAACAAAGCCCATTTTGAAAGGTGCATAATTATGCATTTCTCGATTGAAATGCAAGAGAATAATGTGAGTACTATATCCGGAAGTACTGATATCACAAAAGGCTCTAGTTGAGCAAATATGTTATTGTCAAATGGAACTTTATTCCATATTCACAGTGCGTTATACTCGTCAAAGTCATAAAGAGACTTATTTAATTTTAAAGATATTCATGGTAATGGATATCATATTTAGACCATTAGTCGATGGTATGTTGACTATCTCAATATTATGAGTATAAATCAAGGCAATAATAAAAACTTGAAAAAGTTATATGCACTGTCATCCATAGTGTACTACAATAGAATTAGTACAAATTGAAGCTCATGCTATTGTGAATCAAAAGTTTACTAATAACTTTATTATTTGGCAATGACCGGTTAGACCATCCCGGTTCAATTATGATGCGAAAATTTGTTGACACTTTCATGTGATAATTTATTGAAGAGTTGAAATTTTCTTCAAAGTAATGTTTTCATGTGATACTTGCTATCAAAGCAAACCAATTATTCAATCATCATCAGCTATGATAGATTGCGATTCTATTAATTTTTTTTCTGGAATGGATACAAAGGTGATATATGTGGGCCCATACACCTTTCTTACAGTCCATCTAGATATTTTACAATTTTAATTGATGTATCGACTAGATGGTCATATGTATCCTTGTTACTAACCTGCAACTTGGTATTTGCGAGGCTACTTGCTCAGTTGATAAAACTATGAGCACATTTTCAGATTACCTTATAAAGACAATTGGTCTTGATAATGCTGATGACATGTCATTTTATATGTATTATCACTAATTCGCATCAAGCCAACAAATTATAATAAGTTCTCCCCATTTTAAATCGTTTTTGGTCAGGAACCAAATATTTCTCATCTTAGATTTTTTTAGTGTGCGGTATATGTTCTGATTGCTCCACCACAACGCACAAAGATGAGTTCTTAAAGGAGGTTGGGAATATATGTCAGATTCAAATTTCCCTTGATAATTAAATATCTTGAGCTTCTCATAGGGAATTTATTTACAACTCGATTTACTGACTATCACTTTAATGTGTCAGTTTTCCCAATGTTAGGGGGAGAAAATAAAATAGCTGGGAAAAGAAATAAATTGGAATGAATTATCATTATCTTAGTTTGATCCACGTACTCAACAATGTGAACTGTAAGTTCAAATGATAATTCATTTAGCAAATCAATTGTCAGATGATTTTGGTGATCCTAATAGAGTGACTAAGTCATATATACCAGCTATGAATGCTCCGTTTAAATTTGATGTCTCGGAAGGACAAATTCTAGTTGCTAATGAGTCTAACTTACGCCTGTAGCGTGGTAGACAAGTAGGTTCCAAAGATAAAAATCCTCGAAAAAAAAAAGAAGGGAGCTATAGTTATGATGGTTTGATCGAGGAATCAATCAATTATGAAAATCTCAAGAAGAGATTAAAATGCCTCCAATAGAGGCATTAACATGACTCAGGTACCTGATAATAAAGAGATCTCAATAGATTATGTCATGTCTGGTAATAAATGGAACTGAAATCAAATCGACGTCGATAATACATTTGCATGCAATATAGCATTAAAGATTTTATTTGATGACGTGGATCATGAATCATTGTCAATTGGACAATGTAAACAAAGACATGATTGGCCAATATGGAAAGAGGCAATTGAGGCGAAACTAAGATCTCTTTCGAAAAGAGAAGTATTTGGGCCTATAGCCCGTATATTGAAATGTGTAAAGCTCGTGGATATTAATGAGCCTTTGTGAGAAAGAGAAATCAAAAGGAGAAATCACGAGATATAAGCTCGTTTGGTTGCAAAGATTCTCACAAAGACATGAAATTGGTTATAAGGAAAATATAATTTTCGGTGGTGGATGCAGTTATCTTTAGATAGTCTGACAATAAATGAAATAACTCAGTTTTCCGCCTAATGGATGTTGTTACATCTTATTTGTATAAGTCTCTTGATAACAACATTTACATTAAGCTTCTGGAAGGATTTAGACTGCCAGAAGTAGTTAATTCAAGTTCTCGAGAACATTATTCAATTATATTGAATATATCTTTTATGAATTAAAACATTTTGGGCATATTTGGTATAATCGCCCCATTGAATACTTATTAGTAGGAGGCTATAAGAATAATTTAATTTCCGGAGCATTTTATTAAGAGGTTTAGCTCTGGATTTGTCTTTGTTTTTATTCTATATGTTGGCGATTCATTGAGACTCGTGAAGAGATCTCCTTAACAATGAAATTCTTGTGCAACAATCGACATACACAGAAAAATGTTTAAAGAGACTTTACATGCATAATGCATATTCGTTGATCACTATTTGGTTGTTAGGTCTTTTAATGTAAACAAAGATCCATTCCGCCCTCGAGAAAAAGGTGATGATATTCTTGGTATAAAAGCACCATATATACATTAATTGATCTGGAAGCATCGTATCTTAGCTGGTCCAGAAATGCTATCTAAGTGCTACGAGACCATTGCCTTTAAATAATTGTTATACATGAGGCAAAGCCAAAATATGTGTTTGGCTAAACATATCCAGAAGATATGTGAATTGCTTTCACAAGATAATATGCAAGCTATCTTATGTAGAGATAATGCAGAATTTATATCTCAAGGTGGATACATCAAATGTGATAAAACGAAACATATCTCTTTAAAGTTTCGTCCCTCGTGATCTTTAGAAGAATAATATTTGATGGATCATTTCAAGCAAATATTTGAAAGATTTATCCACTAGTGCATACTCTATTTCAACATTTGAAGATTATATTCAAGATTGAATTATGAAGATTCGAAGATCTTATATGATATTTTTATGAGGGGGAGTAAATACGTGTTGCACTCTTTTTCCCTTAACCGAAGTTTTGTCCCAATGGATTTTCCTGGTAAGGTTTTTAATGAGGCAACATGTTATGCGTATTAAAGATGTGTGTACTCTTTTTCCTTCACTAATGAAATTTTTTTTCCACTGGGTTTTTATCTTAGTAAGGTTTTAACGAGGCACATTATCTTCATAGACATCCAAGGCGGAGTGTTATGAATAATTATCTATGTGGATGCCTATCATGATTAGAACTTTATCTAAGGAGTTTGATTTATTTATTATTAGGAATATTATCTCTATTAATTAGAGTTTAATGTATTATGTACTTCTTATGCCTATAAATAGATGATTCATTGAAGGCATTGTACACAATTCTAATTTTGAGAATAATACAAATCTCTCTCTTTCTCTCATCTCTTTGTTCTTCTTGTTCTTCTTTATTTATTCACAACAATTATAATTTAATTTCTTATTAATACAAATTAATTTTTTAATTCTCGAAAAATACAAAACATTTTAGAAATTTGAAACAAAATTTTTTTAAGGTAACCACAAAAAAGCATAAAAGACTTTATAAAAAAATAACGAGTTGCTCACAAACGTATCGAGTTGAGCTGGGCCTTGCTCAACTTGACTTGCTAAGGTCTCGAGTCGAGCTCGATTTCGAGTCGAGTCAACTCGATTCGAGCGTTGACCGAGTTTTAATTGAGTCGGGCTCGAATTGTTTGCAAGCTACTCAACTCAATAAGCACCCCTACTCATAATTCATAAGAGCTTAATTGATATTTTAATTTTTCGTTGAAGACTAACTTGAGTTTTAAGCCTTTATTATATATATTTGAGTATATTTCCAGTTTGTATGTTTTTGGTATTTGAATCTTAAACGTTTCATGGACTTGATTTTAAAACAATTAATTTTGTTAGTTTTATTATGTTTTGTTTTCTCATATACTTAAGGTAAAGCTATTATTTAAAGGGAAAACTACACTGGTGGTCACTCAACTATTACCTTTTTTCTAGTTTTGGTCCCCCAATTAATCTTTTCGTTTAAATCGTCTTTCTCGTTAGATACCTTTTATGTTTTGGTCCCCTCCATTAAAAACCTAACGAAATTACTGACGTGAATTTTTTAAATATTTTTAAATATTATTTTCTCTCTCCTCTGTATATTATTTTTAAAATTTTAATTCAGACCAATGTGGTGGTGACACATGTCACCACCACAACAAACAAAGAAAATAAATTAGAATTGAAGGGAGCTATGATTCAAACCTACGTCCCTAGGTGGATAGGTGAGTGTGTTAGCCACTAAGCTAAACACCAATTGTTGTCACATTTTACCACTGATTAATGTTAAATTAAAGAAACGAATCTAAAAATAAAATAAATAATTATTTATTTTATTTTATTTTTATAAAATTAATATTAAATTATTTTAAAAGGATCTTAGATTATCTGAAAACAATAAATAAATATAATTTAAAAGTTTATATTCTATAACAAATAAATAGTATTAATTTAATTTTTAAAATAGCTTAGTAATAATTTTATAAAAATAAATAAAAAATCATTTAATTAATTTTGTCATTATCAAACAAGTGAAAAGTTGAAATCTGATTTGATTTTTAATTTTAATCACAATTTAGTTAAATATACTTTAAGTTAAAAGTATCACAACTTTTTAGTTTAATTTGGTGCTTAAATATTTAAAATTTTATCAATAAAGTTTTGTGTTCGAATCACTCCTTTAGCTTTAATATATTATTTTGTGTCGTTGGTAACTTAATATACGTAAAATATAAATTTTAGTTGAAATAAAGTAGACTCTTCGCCTGTCACATTTGGTTTGTGCTTGGTCTTTTTATGCTATGAGATGTGAGTTCGAATTTTGTTGCAAGTCACTTGTTTTAAATATTTTTTTGGTTTTTGGGGTTCATTTAATTAATTTTGTAACACTCGTGTTTAGGGGTCGAGAGTTAAGTGTGTGAATCGGGTTCGAGTCGTGGGCTTGTTTTAAATTAAAATGGGCTTGATTTTAATTAAAAGGGCTTGAGACTATCATTAAGGGCAAATTGGTAATTTTCTAAACGGGAAAAAATAAAAATGGCAAAAGTGCCCTTTTGAAATGTCTTCATCATCTTCTACCTTCAACCCTTTTTCACGACCAAAACCTCCCAAACCCCTAATCACTATTCCATTCATTTCTTCACCGATTTCAAGAGTTTTCATCGAGGTAATTTCATTTTTGACTTCTCCTCATCATTCCAAACGTTTACATGGTTTTAGATTTTCATAAGCTTCATTTTTGGTTGTTCATGTTTTCAAAATTTTAAGTAAAAGGTGGGAGCTTTAATGGTTTTTCGTTTAGCTTTTAATTTGTAAAGTTAATTTATGTTTTAATCTGTCCCTAAAGAGTATTTATTATATGTGAAAATGGTGGGGTTTTGATGAAAATCTCGAAATGGATTTTTGTGGGTGTTTTAAAGGATTGTAAACTTAGATTTTTGAGGTAGTTTGGTGTAAGAGAGTTGAGCTGATGATATAGTAGTGCTTGAGGGTTGTTTTGAAGGTGACCAATGTTGATTTGGGTGTTGGATTCGGTAGATTTCTGCTGGGTTTTGTGTGAGTCCGAAAATGAGAATTTTTGTGTTAGTTTTGGCTTGGAAATGTAGAGAAATAGTATTGTGATTATGACCTGACTTGTGACAGCGGGTTGTGGATGATTTGGTGAGTAATATGTTGTTTTTGATTGATTAGAATTAAGGGAAATCGCTAGAGAAGCTTCGGGCTCAATTCCGGGAAATTTGGAGGCTTGATCGGCTTTCTCGGTTTGCTTAAGGGTGCTCGGTGAGTGGTTTGTTTAAAATGATTTTAAATTGCTTCAAGTGTGTGGTTGAGGTGTTGGATTGTGCTTGGTAGGCCAATCCAAGGTGGAGATTAAGTTGGTAGCTTAATCTCTTGTTGACTTTATGAGTTCTTGCTTATTGTACATAAATATGGACTTGTGTAGTATGTGGTCGCTATGCATGTTGATATATATATATTGATGTTGTTTATTGGTGATGATATGTGGTGTTGCATGATTGTGAAATCATGGTGATACTTGCTTAGTATAATTGGCACTAGTTATAATTACCAGATATAAATAATCGATCATTAGGATGAGTGTGCACACGGTAAGAGTCAAATTCGCGCACGGCCTTGGTGACGTGTAGTCATCAAGGAGGAGTACAGTGAGGTAATATTCCACTAGAAAATGTTAGCATGTGATTATGAGTGTAATCTCATATATGAGTGAAAATGGTGATGTGTGTAATCCCACCGAAAGGTAATATAGTTGTTGAGTACGTTGGGGCAAAAATCTCAACGGAAATTACCCGCATATCCGAGTAGTATATAGTTGCCAATATACTTGTTCATGTGTGGTTGTTGTGTAAGATATTTGTTATATCTTTGTTTAGCGTAACATGAGGTAAGATGCCATGTTCATGCATTCTCTTAACGTTTGGCTATGTTGCTATGTTAGCGTAAATGTATGCCTCGTGATTGTCATAAGGATATCATGCTTTGAACCCTGCATTGTCTTTGTTTTGTTTTAGAGCTCCCTCATCTAAGCTTTTAGCTTACGCTCTCGTTTTCGACAATGCAGATCATTAGTGTGGAGTTAGCAAGGAGCAAGGAAAGGACATCCAAGCGTGTGGTGGTTGCTCAAGTATGATTTTATGGAAGAATGTAGTAGTTTAGCAATGGGGATGCTACGTGTTGTAGGAGCATGTGTTAGGCTCCTTTTTGGTTAATGCTTTTATGTTGTGGATTTGTAAACCATGATTCATGAGATGTTTATGTGTTCGTGTGAAAATGCATGTAAACCATGTTTTATGAATGTTTATATGTTGTTTGAAAGCATGTAAACCTTGTTATGCAATGTTTTTGTGGATGCATGCTTCTTATGAATGAAATGGTCTTGTTATGCAAGTTTGTATGTTGATCATGCCTGTGGTAAGACGTAATGCCTATAGATAATGAGTATGATTGTTGATTCATAATTCTTGTTGTTTTGGGGTATGTTTGGTAACACTTGGAGATGCAGAAAACTGTTTTCATGGTCATACGGAGTGCAAGCGTTTCGAAATGCTTGTGGTTGTTTCGGAACGGTTGTAGCTCCAGGGATACTCGTATCGGAACGGGGGTGGTGCCGTTTCGATACGATTTGACACTATGAGCCCCTGTTTCGGTACGCATTTCGATACGGTTTGCCTCAATGAGTGCATGTATCGGAACCTGTTCCGGAACGTTTCAACACTAGAGGCCCCCTGTACCGGAACGAAGTGGATCGTATCGGTACGGCTTGGTCTAGATTTTAAACTGGAGCCCGCGTATCGAAACGGGCAAGCCTGTTTCGAAACGCAGGCATGTAATTGGGCTTTTAGGTATCTTCAAAGGTTCTCGGATGTTGTGTTTTAGTCCCGATGTTAGTAAGTTACCTTGTTAGGCTCGTGTGCATCGTTTATGAATGGTTTTGGTTTCGAATGCAAGCAATTGGACATAACATGTCACTTGGTAAATTTAAATTACCTTACGTTCCGTCTGTATCGTCTTGTCCTCGTTTTTCACTGTCGTTTTCACACGTAGGACTAAATGATACATTTAGATAAGATAATTAAAGAAAATTTTCTAGGGTTGCTAATCAGAGTGGAACCTTAACGGGCTTCGCTTCGGTTTTCCCCGTGTAACCTGCTTAGACCGGTCTGTCGTCTAGCTTGGGGCGAGGGGGTTACAAATTTAAAAAAAATTTGTGGTAAAACGTGACTATATTTGAAGTTTAGCCCAGCTGCTAAACCACTTGCTTAAGGGCTTGGATACATGTTTGAATTCTAGCTCCTCCCTAAATTTTAAATATTTTCTTGGTTGTGGTGGTGACACCACCACATTAATTTGAATTAAAACGTTAAAAATATATATGGGAGGAGAGAGAAAATAATAAAATAATATTTGAAAATACTTAAAAAATCAACGTCAATAATTTCATTAGGTTTTTAACGGATGGGACCAAAACAAGAAAGGTATCCAACAGGAAGGACGATTTTGATAAAAAAAAATAGTTGAAAGACCAAAACTAAAAAAGAATAATAGTTGGGTGACACCAGTGTAGCTTTCCCTTTATTTAAATTACTTACAAGAATGATTTTTGTTTTGTAGAACTAATGTTTTGATATAATAATTGAAAAATGTTTTGGACTAATTTGAAAAGAATTTAAAACTTGTTTTTAAGTCCAAACAACTTGAAATTATGTTTGAGGTATTTTAAGAGGTTTTTGGAAAAGATTTTTCATGTTTTTAATAGCCAAACTTGTGATTTCAGAGCACCAATATCGATACGGTAAACCCCTGTACCGATACCTTTTTGCCCCAGTTTGGCCACTGTCAAAACCCGTATCGATACAGGCTCTTGCCGTATCGATACGCATCGGGATCGTTTCGATACGCCTAGTCAGCGTACCGATCCCATTTCAACCACCCCAACGGCTATTTCCCAACGGCCATTTGAATGTGAACCCGTACCGATACGCCCTCAAGCGTATCGATACGCCCAGGCTGGCAAGAGCCCAACGGCTAGTTCCTCAAGAAGGTCGTACCGATACGGTGTCACGCGTATCGATACGACTAGCTGTAGAACAGCATTTATGAAGGGAAATAAAGTCCTCAACGGCTCCAATTCATCCCCAACGGCTAGTAACGGCTACAAACTCATTTGGGAGTATAAAAGGGACCTCCAAGCATCAAGAGAAGGCTAATGCTCATATTTTCAAACATCAAATGATCAAGAAAATGTCTTAGTGCTTAATTTGTCATTTCTTGTATAGACAAACACTAGTGAGCCAAAATTGTCAAATTTGCTCAAGTGTTTTAGGTTTTGGGTGAGTGCTTAATTGTGCAAACAAACACCTATTAGAGGGTTTTAAGTTTGCTTATTGTTTCTCTTTGTAAAGAGGGTTTTGATCAAGGCTTTGGGTAGAAGCTTGATCGATTGTAAGGGTTTCCTCCTAATCCTAGAAAAGGGGACGAATCAATAGTGGATTGATTGTGAAATCCTTAGTGGGGAGCTAAGGTAGTGGATGTAGACCTTGGTTAGAAGGTTGAACCACTATAAATCATTGTGTCACATTTCAATTTAGCTTCATTAACCCTTCCACCCAAATATCCACCTCTCCACCACTTGGTGAGCAACATTGATTGATCGAATCGAGCCCCACACAACTCAACATGTTTGTATCCTACCGTTCAACATGTTTTTCTTCTTTGCTTTACCCAACATTCAAATGCATTTTGGAAAAGCTCATAGTCAAGATTCAAAACTAATTACGGCCGACTAAGCATCATCTTAAAATATGAAGCCACTAATACAAAACGTAAGAAAAACAATACCGTAAATTACATATTTCACCTGTTAACTTTCTTATCTCCCTTATTTTAGTCACTAAACTTTCATTTACACTTATTTTAGTTAGGGGTGGGAGAAAATACCCGACCCGATTGACCCGACCCGAAAACCCGACTACCCGAAACAAAAATACCGGGTAATTCCCGAAAAAAAAATTACCCGACCCGGCAAATTTCCCGGGGCACGGGCCGAGAGTTTTCCCTTACTGGGTACCCGACCCGACCTGATAAAATTTAATATATATTTTTTATATTTAAAATTATATTTTTATTTTATGTTTCTTAATATTTTCACTCTAAAATTAAGTTTAAATTTCTATATTTTTTCTATGTTTGTATTATATTATTTTAAGTTTTAAGTTTAATTTTTTTTAAATATTTTTGTGTTTAACATATGATTTTTTTAATTTTAAAATAATAAAAAAAATAAAAAAAGAACCGGGTACCCGATTTTTACGGGTACCCGAATTTAATGGGCCGGGACACGGGCCGTTTAAAGAGGTACCCGGACGAACCGGGTACCCGGTTTTCCGGGTACCCGAATCCCGGGTACCCGACAATTCCCACCCCTAATTTTAGTCACTAAACTTTCATTTACACTTATTTTAGTCACTCGAGCGTTAAATTATAAATGGAAGGGTGGCATGGAAGCCCCATGTCATTTCCCCCTTTTTTTTCTTTGTTTTTTATTTTATCTTTCCTCCAAAGATGAAAATTTTATACTTTCATTCCTATTCCACGTTGACGTTGGAACCACCATTCTCGGTGTCTTTTCCAACCACTCGAGACACTACCAAACTCACCTCATTGTCTTCTACTAGTTTAGATTTTCCACACTACAATATTCATCGTTCGATTAGTGTGGAATTAGGATATACATCTCGCTTCATCCTTCTCCACCTCCCCATCGTTGAGATTTAGGAAAAAAATTATCCATTATTGAGAAATCAAAGGTAATTAGAGACCGTGAGTTTTTCACAAAGAATGAGGAAAGTTTTGGGGTCATTTTGTATTTTTTAAAAAGATAGATGTCCATCCATAATGTCGTTAAGTATTTAACGACATAAATAATGATCAAAATAGGAGCAAATCAAAAGTTCAATGATTAAATTGAAAAATTACAAACTTTAATGAACAAAATAGGATGAAAGGAAAATTGAGTGATCAAATTTGTAATTTACTCAAAATAATACCGTGCATTTAGTTAACCATAAAAATATGAAAACTAATTATATTAGGGGTATTAAAATATAATTAATATTGTAATTAAAAGTTTAATTAATATGAATTCATAATTTAGTTTTATTCGTTCCTAGAAGCATTTTTATGAAATTAAAATTAGAGTTCAAGTTCAATATTTGCATTTTTTCCTAATTATCGTACTTGTTTTTTTAAATGTAAAGTATATACTTAAAAAGATCGAGTTAAAGACTTAAAACTACAACGGGAAAAAAATCATATACATTAGGATTACTATTATAATTACCATTTGATATACATCAAGTAGTTATTTAAAAATATATATACATCAGGATTCAGGAAGTTGAAGATTTTTTATTTCACAAGTGATTTCAATCTAGAGGAGGCAAACGAGTCAATCGGTTCGGCTCATTTCGGTTTCGGTTATTTCGGGTTTGATATTATTCGGTTCAAGTTTAGTTTGGTTCGGTTTCACTTCGGTTGGTTTTCGATTTGGTTGATTTTTAGTTCTGTTCGGTTCGGGTCAATTTCTAGTTGATGGGAGATCGGTCGGTTTTAATCAAGTTTTTAAGTTGGTATGTTTTTTTACACCCTTTATATGGCTTTATAAAGCCAATATATTTGACATTTTGGTGAGTTGTGTGATTGTTCATATCTCATCTTTTTTATTTCTATTAATATCTTTTATTTATTTCGGGTTGTCTTTGGTTCGGGTCCATTCGGTTCGAGTCCATCGGTTCGGGTCCATTTCGGTTCAACTAAAATTCAGTGAAATTTCGGTTTGGTTCGGGTTTCGGGTCAAACTTCGGGTAAACATGTTCGATTCAGTTTCGTGTTCGATTTGGATAAATCAGTTTGGTTTTCAAATCTTAGATCAAGTTTACCATGTCTATTTCAATCTATTGTCACGTCTCATTTATTTATTTAAATATTAACTAAATATATACAGAACTACAGAAGTAGATTAATATCACTTGTATAGATACACAAAATTCATCATTATTGTATGAAATAGTTAACATATAACCAATTACTCGTTGATCTTGCAAGATAAGGTGTTAGAACCATCCAATAAAGTCAGAAATTCGAATTCTAACATTATGAATGAAATAAGCTCGTTGATAGGGTTGCTCTCATAATAAACATCTGCAATATCATATCTACATTAGTTTAAACATTATTTTGCAGAGATTTATATATAGTAGACAGATGAAAATGTTCTGTCCCTTTTCGGTGCCATTACTTATGTCCCATGCTTAAAATTAGGTTTAAGGTTTAGGGTTTTAAGTTAAGGTTTATGCTTAGGGTTTAGGGAATTTAGGGTAGAGTGAATTTTAAGGTATAGAGTATAGGGTTTAAGATTTAGAATTTAGGGTTAAGGCTTTAAAATTTAATTTTGTAGTATTTTTTAGTGTTGAAATATAATTAAGGGCACCGAAAAAGAAAAAAAAATTATCCTAATTTGATGGTGCGGCTATATCTACAATGCTTTCAAATTCTTCTTCACAATCATATACAACATGAACACATATGATACATTTCCTCAAAACATCTGCATCAATCTCCAATATCCTTTTTGGAGCAAAGTCAATTTATTCTTCAAACAATAATACGCCATAGCCGATGCCCTATACGCACACAGTTATCACCTGGAAATAGTATGTGGTTAAAAACTTAATTAAACCCGATTACTAATAAGTGGTAATTATTTGTTTTATCGTTATTTTTTTGATTAAAATAGAAAGGTCTATCATTCTTATATCGAGATTTGAACCCATATAAAATAGGACAATATGAGTATACTTAGCTACTAAGTGAATTAATAGATCTCTCTGTCGTTAATTTTGACATATGTAGACAAGTTACATGTGTTCAACTTAGATTAAGACATGTTTAGAAAGTCAAGTTTTGACAGATCATTATTTGATACAATGAAGTTTAGGATGAAATAATTAACATATAACCAATTACTCGTTGATCTTACAGGATAAGGTATTAAATTCATTTAATAAAATCATATTCAAATTCTAACATTATGAATGAAAAAAAGTTGTTGATAGGGTTATTCTCATAATAAACGTATGGAATATCATATCTATATTAGTCTAGACATTATTTTGAGAGATTTATATAGTTTGATGGTGGGACTAATTCTACAATGCTTTCAAATTCTTCTTCACAATCATATACAACATGAACACATATAATACATTTCCTCAAAACATCTACAATAATTTCATATTGGGATATAAACTCATACAAGATAGGTCAATACAAGTTATATGTGTTTAACTTAGATTAAGATAGATTTAGAAAGTCAAGTTTTGACATATAATTATTTGATATATTGAAGTTTAGGATGTAATTAGTATTTAAGGTTTAACATTTAGAATTTTAAGTTTTATGATTTTAAGGTTTAGGGTTGAGTATAATTTAAGTTTGAGGGTATTATTATTAATTAGAGTTAATAATTTCATAATTGGAGTTAATTTGTTGTTTATTGGTGTATAATATTATTCATACAGTCCAAAAAAAAAACCATCATATTATTATGATTTTTTTGAACAATTTCTACCTATGCGAGGGGAGAGGAATTTACTCCTAATAAGTTTAGAAATTACAGCTCAGGAGAGAGAGGGGGTCAACTGAGAGCTTTAACCACTTCTTCTAGAGATTGTTGACATTATTATAGGTTTTTGCTATATGCAGCTCTGATGGGTTTAAATAGGGCTTGAAATGAGACTAAAAAGACCGTGAGCTACTTGAGTCTGACTCGGTTAAAACTCGACTCGAGCTCGAACTCGGCTCAAGTTCTTAATGAGCTGAGCCGAGCTACTTGATACCTGACTCGAAAAGCTCGCAAACTACTCGAAAATATAATATATTATTTTTTTAAAATTTAAAATCTAAATTCCAAAACATAAACCCTAAACATGAGTCCTAAACTCTAAAATCCAAATCCTAAATTATAAATTCAATAATTTAAACCCTAAACTAACACCCAAAACCCTAAAATTAACAAGCTTAAGTTTACGCAATTTGTGTATCAAAGTTTTTTTTTCCTAATAGTGCTTTAAATGAGGCGCGACAGATCGCGAGCTATTCGAGTCCGACACGGTCAAAGATCGGTCAACATTGACTTGATTGAGCTTGAATCAAGCTCGAACTCGACTCGAGTTCTTAATGAGCCGAGTCAAGCTCAGATTTCTCAGGCTCATTAAAAATTACTCGAGCTCGAGTTCGACTCGGCTCGTTTACACCAAAATTTATATTATTAATATTTATTTTACTTTTGAATGGAATATACTAGAATATAATTATTTTCATTCCTAAAAGTACTCCATTAATTTATGGTGTTTAATGTAACTAAACCCTAAATCCTAACTCATAAACTTATAAACCCTAAACTCTAACTAAAACCATAAGCCATAAATAGTAAAACCTAAAACCTAAGCCCTAAAAACCATAAATCTCTAAAATTATAAATCCTAAACAAAAACCTTAAATCATAAAATCATAAAACTGTAAAACATAAACCCTTTTAGGTGAATATTAATTACATTAAACACCCTAAATTAATATAATAGTATATTTTTTTAAGAATGTAATTAATTACATTCTAGTATATTTTATTAAAAAAAGAAATGATTTTTAAGATCATTTTAATCTAAATTAAACTCTTTTTTATAGCAATCAAGAGCGTCAAACTTGGTTTTAGTATCTGGGGAAGAAGTCCACTGTTATTTCTTCTATCCATTTCTTAGTACTTTAGTTGTTTTCTAACTCTGATAACACACAAAATCGAATACTTCAAACCCTAAATTTAACTCAATTTTAAATTTTATATTTAAAATCATATTTTTAAATTATAAACAACTCTAACTCAAAATTCTATAAATTCTAAACTTTAATCCCGAAGACCCTGAATCCTACTATTATTGGTTTGTTTCATTTGATTAATCAACATAAAAGATTGGGATACATATGGTTAAAAGTATTATTAAGGAGAATCGATTTAGAGTAAGAGTCGGTATGATATTAATTAAGATATATATATATATATATTTAAAATGTGGAGAATTAAAGTTTTAATGGAAGCATTAAACAATCAAAATTAAATAGAAAGAAAAGCAAGCAGTCCATGTTACCTATATTATCTTGTCGAAGTGGTGGCTTAGTTTTGGAGCTTTCCTTGCGTCGTCAAACCATTAGCAACAAATGGAGTGTGGCCAACGAACAAAGCAACGTGACCCACAAGCTTATCCTTCCTGGAAAATGTGGTTCCGCATGAACATTGCCACTTAAGATCACCACAGTGCTTTTCATGAGTCCGGAGATCCGACAGCACCGAGAACTGCTTCCGGTTGCACCGCTTGCAGACATACATCTTCGGACAATGGCTCCTCTTGTAATGATTCTTCACGCAGATCATGGATTTCAAAGGTTGGAACTTGGCGTGTTTCTGGTTCCACCTACAACCTTCTTGAGGGCACGAATACTTGT
This sequence comes from Hibiscus tridactylites, assembly GCA_958450335.1. Lineage (NCBI taxonomy): Eukaryota > Viridiplantae > Streptophyta > Magnoliopsida > Malvales > Malvaceae > Hibiscus > Hibiscus tridactylites. Next base: position 40,982,166 of record OY288289.1, on the reverse strand, counting down.
TTGGGAATTTTGTCGAACACTTTCCCATGCCACTATTACTTCCCTCCTGATTCTTCACCGGCTTAACCAAAGAGGCATTGGTCTTGTATTCATCACCGTGAGCTCTCATGTGCATCCTCAAATTCGCATCTCGCTTGAACCCTTTACCACAAACTTGGCAGTAATGTGTGTACTTAGCTAACAACTCCTCGGCATCCAATTCCACGATATCAGTATCACAATTCCTACCCGAAATATTCCCTAATGATCCTTCACTTCTCTGGACCATTTCAGCCAATTCTTTCTTTTTCTTCAACTTATCATCGTTACCGACTTGCAAACATCGCTTATCGTCATTGCTATTGCAGTCGTACCAGCTAAATGTTTGATCCGTACTAGGATAAAACCCTTGTTCTGTTTCTTGAACTAAGTTATTACCACCACAAGTATTGTTATTACCTGAAATGGTTCCAAGAGACATTTGTTGGCAAACGACTGCCATCGAAGACGCGGTTACGATGATGTCTTGAACCAAAGAACCCATGCTTGCTATGGCTAAAGACCTGGTTGACTCAGGGTGGACTTGATCCGAGAGGATGCTAACAAGTGATTGAACCTGATGGACTTTATCTTTCAGGACCGAGAGATTGTAGAGGAGAGAGCTTGAATGAGCTTCAATATTACAAGCATATGGAACATTAACATCGTCTTGATCGGCCAACATAGGATACAACGGCAAACATGAAGTACTCGCCTCTGGAATCATTTTCAAAACCTCTTCCAATTGGATCGATCCCCGAGGGCCAGCTTTGCTTTTCTGTCTTCCTTGGAACTCAGATTTTAATGCCATTCAAAACACCTTGTTTGTGGGTAGGAAATGGTTATATAGGTAGAAGAAAAGTGTTTAAAGGTGTTAGGTCCTTTTAACTAAGGTCAGTGGTTCAAATTTTAAAGTTGTGAATGAATTGTGTGTTTTTATAAAATTCGATCTAAATTAATAGGTCTATTAGTCGGATACTAATGGTTAAATAAAAAATTAAGATGGGAGAGAGATTGGAAGTCAACTTTAAGAGCTTGTGTTCATCCCCACTTAAGACCTCCCTCGGATGATTGCACTAACTATCTTCAGTAGCTATCCTATTACGACAAATTTTAAATAAAGAAAACGTCGAAATGACCAAGTTGGCAGGCATTTTCCATACATAGTTTTACATTAAATAAGAAACTAAATTAACCCTATCGGTCTCATGAGAATATTATCTTAATACATGTAGGCATGATAGATTGCATCATGTCAAACTCTTAATTTTCTTCGATGAAAATAAGATTTTTAATTTTTTAGAAATCAATGTTTCTCATGTGTCTAGAAGTTGAAGTATTCAAATTGTTTTAGGCCAATTCCGTTGGATAAGAATTCACATCAGTCGTTACCTCACTTTCCTTGGAAATTTGAAAGTGAAATTAAATAATTATTCGATGAACAAATTATTGGGGTGCAGTTAATAAAAAAATAAGAAAAAAAAACAGCTACAAAATCGGGAGTACGAGAAATAAAATGTATTTGGTTTTTTTGTGCTCATTAATAATTTTATGTCACATGTATTATCAATAAAATATAAATAATTAATAAAACATTAAAAAGATTATTATTACATATTATATAAAATTATTGGTGGGTATATAAAAGACAAGAAAAAATACAATGAGTTTTGTTCAGAGTATGTGAGCATCTGTTTGCAAAAATTCTTGCAGCTTGCCAATGAAGTTTCAGTATTTGGTCACGGGGAATATTGTTTGTGTTGGTGTAGTTTTGTTCGATAGAATTTTAAATCAGTTAAAATTTAGAGAAAACACTGAAATAATAAACGTTAATAAATAACATAAAAAATTGTTTATAGAGTTTGGATCTATGATCTTTGCGAAACCTTGTTCAAAGAAAAAATTTATTACAATTTTATGTGCGAGAAATATATATTGAGTTTGTCTAATTTATGCATACAAACATAAGGTAAGGGTCATTTAAAAGTTTTCATTAAATAAAAGATTCTATCTGAAAAAATACAATCATTTAATTTATTAGAAAACCCTAAAAGATTCTAATAAAAAAACATTCATTTAATGTAGTAAACCCTAAAACCAAAACCCAAAACCTTAAACACTAACCTTAAACCCTAAACCCTAAACCTTAAACCTTAAACATAAACCTAAACCTTAAACATAAATCCTAAACTCTAAACCTCAAACCTAAACCCTAAACACTAAAATCATAACCAATAAACCGTAAACCTCAAACCTAAACCCTAAACACTAAAATCATAACCAATAAACCGTAAACCCTAAAGCTTAACTCATAAACCATAACCCTAGACACTAAAAGCATAAACAATAAAGCATAAACCCTAAACATAAACCCTAAATATAAACCCTAAACCTTAACTCATAAACCCTGACCCTAAACACTAAAAGCATAAACAATAAAGCATAAACCCTAAACATAAACCTTAACTTTAAACACTAAAATCATAAACCATAAACCCTAAAGCCTAAGCATAATTCATAAACCTTAAACCATAAACTCTAACACTAAACCCTAAATACCAAAATCATAAACTCTAAACCCTAAAACACTAAACACTAACCACTAAACCCTAAATCCTAAATAATAAAAATTTAATACATTAAATGAGAATTTTTTCAAATAAAATCTTTGTATTTAATGAAGGCTCTTAAATGACCATTATCTTATGCATGTACGTATAGATTATAAAAAGTCATATGAATTTTCAATCTAACTAAACACTAGTTATAGGAACTATTTCATACAATATTTTTTTTTTATATAGAACATACAATATTATTCTAATTGTTTTCTCCCCTAGGAAAAGAAAATCACGTAAAGAGATGAGGGAAAGGAAGGTTACGTAGAGTGAGAGAAAAGACTCCATTTCCCATGTTTGGGTTAGGACTGGGAATGAGATTCGGGCCCGATGAATTTCAATAAGGTCTTTTTTTAAGGATTCGGGTTAGATGAAAATAAATGTCGGTTTTAGATTTGGGATGAAAAATACCAATTCGATTTAAATCTTTGTATAGTTATTATATATATTTAGAAGATAATTGCTATAATACCCCACATATATATTTTTTCAATTGCGTACATAATTTTATCGAGTACAAAGATGAGGAGAATTAAAAATAATTATTATAAATACCCCTTTTTACATTTTTCCCTATCACCCCCTTTATTTTTTAATAAAAAATGGAAAATACATATTTTTATTTGTTTCGGGTTAGAGGCAGATTTTAATCCTAAATTCGAATCAAATCACTATGTGTCAGCTCAGACCAAGTTATGATATAAAGTTTATATTTTGGATCGGGTTTGATAGGCTAAAAATCCGACCCAAATACCCATCCCTAACTTGAATTGATTTTTTATCAAAGAAGTGAAAATTATGTGAGTTAAAAACATCCTTAATTTTTATTATTGTACTCCATTTTTAATACTCAAATTTGGGTGCAGGTGAGAAGGAAGTAAAGCTATTAAAATTATTTTACTTTTCTTTTTTATTCTTGGATGCACTATATGACTGATCATGTAACTATGAGGAGTTTATTTTGAACATCATTTTTTTAATTTTATTGATATTAACATAAATTTATATAATTACACATATGACCCTTGATACTTACATATTTTATCAATCTAATCCTATTTTTAATTTAATTTGATAAATTAATCATTCATTTATTTGATTTAATAAATTTATTTTTTTCCATGTTGAAACTTGGTTGAACACGAGTTGTGCTAGGGTAAGAGGAGCACCCTTACCACTGGGCCAAGTATTACATTTTTTGATATGGATTACAAGTTTACAACATTTAATGTATATGTTAAATTGTAGTTAATGTCATTAAAAAAATAAAAGTACATTAAGGGGATTCGAGCATGACATGCTTAGAATATATAAAATCACTTAAACCCGCTATTCTTATTGAAAAGAAAAAAAAACATCCAAAATTACTATAAGAGTTTACAATTAACATTGTAAACTAAATACATAATTTGACCATTTACCTATAACATTGACACAAAAAAACTAGTCACTTTAGACCATACATGAAAAAGGTTAAAAACCCAACCAAAAGACTTGAACGAAAATTAGATACGAACAAATCTGACTGCATCGACAAACAAACTATAAAGGCTTAATACCCAAATAGGTGCCCAAATTATGCTTGTGGATCACTTTTGGTGCCTAAACTATTTTTAGCTCTAAATAGGTGCCTAAAGTTTTAATTTTGGTTATTTTAGGTGCCTAACCGTTAAGTACCGTTATTTTTATTAAAACATATATATATATATTATTTTTTTATTTCTTTTTTAATTTAATTTTTTTAACTTAATTTTTTTTAAAAAACCTAAATTTCTTTAGGCACCTATTTAGAGCTAAAAATAGTTTAGGCATCAAAAGTGATCCACAAGCATAGTTTGGGCACCTATTTAGGTATTAATCCTAAGCTAAAATACCACCTAGAACTGCAAATTAGACCCAGACGTCATGAGAAACTATTCACAAACCTAAATTTCCTAAAACTCACAAAATAGCCCCTAAATTCCCCAGCCAATTCTGTCGCCGATGGTCACGCTGCCGCCCTCATATCCACTGTCGGACCACCACGACCGTTTTCCCAAACCACCCATCGCCGGTAACCGGCGATAGGTGTGTCGATCGACTTTCTAACGTCGAAAGAAGCCAAAATCGTGAAAAGGAAGTTATCGACACACCTACTGTCGGTTATCGACGATGGGTGGTTGGGGGAAACGGTCGTTGTGGTCCGGCGGCAATAGTGATGGTCTCCGGTGAGGTAGTAAACGACGACAACGATGGTATTTTGGGGATTCAAGGTTTGGGTTAGGGATTTGGGACTGTTTTGTAAAGATTTAAAATTGACAATTTTAAAAAATGAAATTTGAATTTTATTTAAAAATTAATTAAAAGAAATTAAAATTTAAAACATGCCGCTTGTCACATTTTTAATTGGCTAATGGTTTTTTATTAATGGTTAGGCACCTAAAATGACCAAAATTGAAACTTTAGGCACCTATTTAGAGCTAAAAATAGTTTAGGCACCAAAAGTGATCCACAAGCATAGTTTGGGCACCTATTTAGGTATTAAGCCTAAGCTAAAAGACCACCTAGAAATGCAAATTAGACCCGAACGTCATGAGAAACTATTCACAAACGTAAATCGCGTATCTAGATTCAATTCGAGGGTCTAGAGAAGGGAAGATCACCAAGATTACAAATAAACGCCATCTTGATTAGTTATTACGTCGCCAAATTCACCCCTGAGAAAACATAAAATAAAAGAACTATTAAACAATCGAGAAAAAAGACGAGAAATGCGGCAAAAGACATAGATAAATATGCCATAAATTAGAGGAAAACGTGCCCTAAAGGCAAAATTATTTTTTAATCCTCACTTTCAAACATTTATTTTTTTGCCTTAATTTCAAATTTTAGCTCCGTCCATGAGCATCGAGTTGCACTAATATAATGATTATCATGTCAGTCTTACACCCTGAAAGTCCCCAATTCGATCCTGGGCAACAACAAAATGTCTCTTTATGATTTTTACTTCAAGTGATTGTTTTTTCTTCTGGGCTGAACTGAATACATAGAAGAGGACTTTGTTGTTGTGGTTCTGATATTTTGGGTTGAGGTCCAGTGGTTGTTTAGGATGAATGATTGGATTAGTTTATGTTAGTTAAACTATTGGACCTCCTATGACTGTGGAATCCTATTCCTACCTACCCCTTGTCCCTCTATTAAATTACTAAATGTTAAATAAAAATTAATATGCTTTTTTATTTATTTTAAAAATGACGTGTTGATTTAAATAGGTTTAGATTAACCATTTATAAATATAAACAAATTTAGATAAAATTTGAGCCCCATATTCTCAATCATACGTAGATAACTATAAATGTAATATTGCTATCGTTACAAACCGACTTAAACCTAGTCCAACACAACTTATGAACATTTATACATTAAATTTGACTTAATAACAACATAAGTGCCTAAGCTATACATATTTACTAAGTTTTTGTGCTTAAACTATTTTTCGGTTGAAATAAGTACTTAACGTTTTCTCCGTTACATTTTTAAATGCCTATTAATTGCCGTTATAGAAACAAATATTTTAAATTGTTAACCATTTATAACTTGGCATGTGACATTAATTGTAATTTTTAAATATTTTCTTTAAAACTCAAATATTAAATAAAGTAATAATTTAACCCTAATTATAATTCTCCAAAAAGGTAAAACACTAAATTCAATGTAGCTCTCAACAATCATTTGATATTTCATGAAAAAAAATCTTGATTTGTCTTGTAAGTTAGGGTTTAGAGTGTGAAAAGTTCTGATTTCCATCTTATAACCTAGCATTTTTTGGTTGGCATTTTAAAGAAAAATTACGGAAATTTCGTGTGAACTATTAAGTTGTTAAAGATGTCGAGTGAATCTTTAAATTTGTATTACGGTTCAAGGGTTGTGTACTGTTATTGCGAAATGAGATCCTAATTTGCAGTAAGGGACGGACCCAGGATTTTAGATTAGGGGGGGCGAACCTATAAATTTCTAGGGGGGGCGAACTTATAGAAGTTTAGGGGGGGCGAAAATACATTTTTAGTAGAAAATACATAGAAAAATTCTAAAATTTTTTTAAATCATATATGATTTTCAAAATTTTAGGGGGTGCGGTTGCCCCCCTCAGCACCCCCCTCGGTCCATCCAATTGCAGTTCAAATATGCCTTGAAACAAAGTAAGGATATTTTATGGGTGTTCGAAAATGAAAGAGGTAATTTTAGTTTTTTAAATTTTAGATTCTTAATTTTCAAAAAAAACTTTTAAGTTATAATTGTATAATTATGTTTTCTTTTTCAAAAATCTTCTTGTAATATGTAACGGTAAATTTATGATTGTTAGTTTTTAAATATTTCTTATATATTATAGTGGTAAATTTAGCGTTTTCGAAAAAATTGGTTTGGTTAAAAAACATTACGTTTGACTTGCATGTCCTCTAGAACCGTTGTAATTTTTTTAGTGATATGATAATGAAGACGTCAATAATTCTGTAATTGAAGAATTGAGAGCTCAACATAAAGTAGTGATAGTCGAAAATAGAAAAAATTAAAGCTGAAAACAATGAATTGAAGTAGCTGATGAAGTTCAAAGATGAGAAAGAGAAGATTAAGTCGTATAAGATAGTCTTTCTTTTTACTTCATAGGTAATATATGTTTTGTTAAAATCATAAATTGTTACATGCATATGAAAGTAACATCACCTTATTTCAATCAAATGTTGTAAATTACTACTATGAAAGACAGTAGTATGTTGTTGAGATGCTGCATGGGGCTTAAAGACAGTAGTATGTTGTTGAGATGTTATAGTAACCGGCCAATAGTTTATTATTCAAAACAACACCTTACAGATGGAAAAATCATCAATTATGATAATACTTTATTATTCAGTAAATAGAAACTTACATTGTATCTAGATGCCCTACACAATACTAGTGTCCTATTTCTTCTTATCTTCCTTTTTAGTGTAAGGCTTCTTGTTATCTTTCCAACTAATTATTTGTTTCTACTCGACTATCTTAACCATAACATAATATCCGACATCATCAAATATTGAGATAATATAATCAAATATAGCCCATAAAATGCTAGAATCAAATGTCTTTGAATAATTATTGTTTATGGCATCACATTTGGACATAATAGAGAAGAAAATTTTAAATCAGTGTTTTTTTTTCTTTAACTTACCAATTCTTGAAGCATATATTGTTCAAATTGAGGCTTAGTTGTTGCCTTTCAACATGATCAGAACAACAACAAAAGATCACCACATGTATTCAATTTCTTTCAATTGACATACATACGCCTACCACAAAATATGTGCTATACATTCGGTAAGATACACACAAATAATACTAACATAAGATACACACAAATAATACTTTATAAACTAACATAAGATAAACCTCTTCAATCAATCCCTCCAAAATAATAGAAAAAACTAACATAAGATACACACAAATAATACTTTATAAACTAAAAAGTAAGAAATAGTTTACTTTCTTCATATCACTAATTAAGGTGAAACTGAGAGCCCTCTCCCAAATTAAAATCACTCTAAATATTTTCAAAAATCACACTCAAGTTTCTATGTTTTCTATCGCAACAAATATCTAAGTTATAAGAAAAATCTGATTGTTGTTATCTCTACCCACAATCAAGAGAATTTCACCTTTAAATGACCTTTCTTAAGTAACAACCATCCAATAAAATGTCATGGCTACAAAATTTTTTAAATCTTTCTTTCAGTGGACTAAAAAATATATACAACCTCCTAAATTTTGATGTATCAAAATTAATAGGTCACACAACAATAAAATCAAAGTTTCCATTTGAATAAACACTCTTGAAAGTAAATACATAGTCAAACAACCTATTAAACTTATGAACAAAACTACACTTCATCTTTTATAAAGCCCATTTCCTATCTTTTCACAAGTGTGCTTCTATAACTCCACTTTTAACTCTTCCCTAGCAAACCTTCTTATCTCCAACATTTATAAATTTTGTAGAACCCTAATTTTAAGAAGAAAATGTTCCCTAACCACCTAAAATTTACTCTTTTGTTCTTAAAGGTGACATAACATTGATTTCAAGTCACTAATATCTTGATCTTATAACATCAATTAGATTTATTACAAGAGACATGTATCACAAAAAGACATCACTACAGCAAAACTGTTCTTTAGCGGCGTTTTTTAGCGCCGCTAATAATTTTCCCGGCGCTAAAAAAAGCGCCGCAAGAAACGCCGCTTAAAGTAGCGCCGCAATAGTTCGCGGCGTTTTTAGGCAAAAAACGCCGCAAAAAGTCATGATCTATAGCGGCGTTTGTAAGTACAAACGCCGCAAATAAGTGTTCTTTAGCGGCGTTTATTTTCGCAAACGCCGCAAAAAGTTAAGTTCTTTAGTGACGTTTGTAATTACAAACGCCGCGGCTAACTGTTCTTTAGTGGCGTTTGTATTTACAAACGCCGCAAATAACTGTTCTTTAGTGGCGTTTTATATTTGAAACGCCGCGAAAGTCTGACCTTTAGTGGCGTTTTATTATACAAACGCCGCAATATCCTGACTTTTAGTGGCGTTTTATTTTTCAAACGCCACTAAGCTTGATTGTAGGGAAAATAAAATAATAATAATGAAAATTAAATTTTCCATATTTCTATTTCGTCAAAAAATGTAAATTACATATTCAAAATATTTGTTAAATAAAATATTTATTTCATCCCAAAAAATATATTGTCACAATTAACTTAAAATATTGTTAAACAAAATATTTATTTCATTACAAAAAGTACATTTTGTCACAATTTAATCCCTCTACATATTTCGTTCCTATGCCTCTCTTTCCCGATCCACTAGCTCTTGGTCAACACTACTACCGATCACCATCTCGAATCCCTATACCAAAAAAATTAGATATGAGAAGTTAATAGTAGTTTTATATGGTTAAAACAATCAATATGCCTTCTACCATAAGTAATGTCATCAAAGAGTCAATTAGATTTGTAAGAATACTAGATTAATAGGAAGACAAGAGAGCTGATTATGACACATTGATATTAACAGAATGATCGGATCACCCTATAAATTTTTTGACATATTGATATTTCGAATGGGGCATGCCATAAAATCTTATATTAACAGAAAATCAAAGAAAAAAAACCAATAATTTACTTTCTCATATGACATGTGAGAATTGAGAAACTTAGAACTAGATTATTTAAGCAGTTGATAAGGGGAGATTAATAGGGAAACAAAAGGAAGAACTTGATGATTGAGGAGTTTTTAACAGTGATTAATTAAACTAAACTCCCAAATGTTTATATTGACAAGAATGGCTCATACATCAAAATTCAAAGTAAAGAAAGCACATGTTTTCTCAAATAAAAACTGGAAATGTCATAAATTCTTCTCAAATATTAAGATCAATCAGGAGATTAGTAGTAAAGAATCATATATTTATAAAAAAAATAAGCATGTTTCGTGTGCAAATGCATCATGACAATGGTAAAAGAAGATTTAACAATTTATATCAAACAAGATTCTATTCAAAGCATCTTCATGAACCAAAAAACATACACATATCACAGAAACTATATTCAATAAGTAGAAGCATGTCTTTATTATATAAATATGGACTCATCAAGAAATGTTTTCTCTTTCTTGGAAAGAAAATAAGTATCAGTTTTTCAGATGTTAGAATATTGCTTACTTGGACCACTGAAACCCATATTCTTTCCGGAAGCTCCATTAAACTTCACCACAACAAGCTTATCCAAAAGCTGCTTAGATTCAGCAATATCTGCATCAGGGAAGAAAGAATACAAACAAATTATACAAGCTGAACTCTAATGTACTGCTATAATTTTTGTTGTTTCTATATTTGGAATAAAATAAATTCACAATGGATAAAGAAAAAACATTACCATCAGAAAGTGGTGCTAAGTTATCATAAGGAACGACAATCACTTCATCACTTGCAGTGCTCTCACTCTCACTTGTTCTCTCTACTTGGTCCCTTTAATCAAATATTAGAGTTCATGTAAACCAAACAATTGAAAAGAATATCAATATAGAAACAAAGACCAGATGAAACAATGCAAAAGCAGACCATGAACACTCAACTCGTACCAAATAGACAAACTTCCTCGCAAGAATTTCAAACTTACACTAGAAAATAAGAAATAAACCTATCATTCAGCAGATCATCAAACGTAAACCAATCAGAACAAAAATGGATATTCTCTCTATATTAAAATCCTCAACCAAGCTACTTAAGCAAGGAACTACACAGTAATAAGTTAAAAGCAAGTGACAATATATCAAAAATTAATGAAATTACCTACCATTCCTCAAATCCTTGTCAGCCTTCAGAGTTGAGTTTCTTAACAACAATGGGGGTTCCGATTCCAGTCTTCCCTGTCCCCTTCTCATCGAGCCAGCCTTTGAAGACTTTACCGAAACTGCCCTCACCGAGCACCATGTCAGGCCTAAAGTTCTTAGTTGCAACCTTCATTTCTGCAAAATTGAAGTCCCTTAGGTTCGGGGTGGGCAAAATTTGCCCATTTTGAAAAGTCTCGTCCCCACTTGAAGCCGAGAACCTGTTGTCCCGGGAGATGTTACTGCCCCTAGACGTTGCAGTAGATGTTGTGTTGCTGGTTGACTGAGATATAACTATGGAAATCCACAAAATTGAAATATGCTTAGCAAATGTTCATATTTTTGAAATTAAAAACTAATAAGAAAGCAAATGAAAAAAAAACTAAAACAGTATGTAATGAATGATCAAAACACAAAATCTAACATAATCCAGAAAAACACAAGTAAATGACCAAAATACAACAACAAAACAGCATCAAGAACTGGGTTTTTGGCGTTGAGTACAAAAAGAACATGGATTGCATCAATAAATTTCAACTAAATAAACAAACTGGACAGAATTGTTAGCGGATATCGGATAAGTAACCTTCTTATAATACTCCCACGGCATACTGGAATCAACCAATGCAACTATCGGAATCCCCGACCTTTCCGCTTCCGAGAACACCGAACTTTTCCTCTCAGTATCAAAAATCACGACACAATACGGCATCTTAGTTGGCGCATAAACCAGTTTCAAAATCAAAATCACGACACAATCCGGCATCTCAGTATCGTACAATGCAACATCGAAATCAAAATCCCATATTTACTTGTTCCTTAAGCTGCAAAGTCGACACCTGACAGCAACAAGGGGAAGAAATCAAATTTATTTGGGAAAAAAGAAAGGAAGCGAGAACTTAAGTGCGAGTGAAAGTAGCCATGGATCTCCACCAAGGGTTAGCGATAGGACCAGTAAATTGGGGGAAAAGAAGTGGGAAGAAGAGATGGAGCCACGAGAGGACCACTAAATTGGGGAAAAGAATGAAAAGAAGGTCTCGAATTAGATTTCTGAAGGATTGTTAGAAAACGAACGAAGAAATATATTGGGTATTAGGGATTCAGGGTGAGGAAATGTACGAGAGTGAGTAGTCATCGAAGATAAGTTTCCCATTGCGGCGTTCGTAAAAATGAACGCTACCAAAACAATACTTTTTGTGGCGTTTGTAAAAAAAACGTCGGTATAAGACACATTTTGCGGCGTTTTATTAAAAACGCTACTAATAAATCGAACCTATTGCGGCGTTTTTACCAAAAACGCCACTAAAATATTAGTTTTAGTGGCGTTTTTGTGAAAAACGCCGCGAAGTGTGTTGTTTTGTGGCGTTTGTTTAGAAAACGCCGCAACATGTACAAATTTAGCGGCGTTTTCCTTCAAAACGCCGCGAAAAGTGCCGCTATATATCAAACTTGGTGTAGTGCATACTTTTACCATACAAACACCCATGATTTTCTCTTTTTTTATTTGAAATATATTTAAAATCAAAATTATGAGCTAGCGTAAGTACAAAAGGCATCATTCAACTATTGGTGAAATTCAATTATCATTTTCAATTGAAATATAGACTCAACAGTTGAAGCATAAAAATACCTTACCATTTTTCTTACAAACCATATCAGAATCTAACTCTGTCTCATAGCTACCACCATCAGAAGAGTCTAAGTATTAAATATCCTTTCCATTATTCAAACTTCTAAATCTTCTTCAGTTAGCCTAGTGAAAATATTTACGCTCTCCAATATAACATTAGGTTTCAAGTCTTCTACACTGATAATTTTATTTTTTATTTTCCTTCTTACTACTCTGAACTTGTTATTGATTGAAACTATTTCCTCCCATCATGTCTAGATAATAAATTGTCTCCATATACCTGATCCAATAAAAATTTATCCCCACTAATATCATTATTATTTTCACCTAAAACCTCATTAGCAACTCCATCAACCCCATTATACTCAATGTCATCTCTAACACCACCCACCTTGATCAAGGCCATTAGGCCCATTGCCTTCAACATGAACAAGGTCAAAGACATTAGGCCTACTTTCTTCACCATGCTCCAAAAGTAGACCACCAAGCAAATAAAGTACACCTGCTCTACAAGTATGGACAAGTTTGATCAGGCCTAACAAATTGCAATAATTTTTTTTCTCTATGAACTTGTAGAATTGGATTGCAACTAATCTTTCTTGTTCAGCCAGTTACACCGAGAATGTTGTACACTAAAATATTCTCTTTGTTAGCATGTTGTGAAATCTATAAATTTACTAGAACTTAGTTTTATTTTTAATAAGATCATAGAGCGTAATACGATGTTAGAGCAAAGTCAAAATTTAGTATTGATGACGCTACGTGATTTGGCAGCTGATCGACCTCTCATGCCTACTAGTTAGGAGATAGCTTGAGGGCTATACAAGTGGGTGTCACATTTAGTTTAAAGGTCGCAAGGCGTAAAGGGTCCCTAGAGCCTAGGCACAAAGAGCAGATGCGCGCCTTTCGTAGGCGAGAGACACATATTTTTCATAAGAAATATAAATTAATTATATAATATATTTTATACTCAAAATTAGGGGTGTTCAAATTTGGGTACTTGAATTTTTGTGTACCTGAAATACCGAGTACCCGAACCTTCGGGTAGTAGCTTGGTCGGCCCGTGTCTCGACCTGTGTTGGTCGGGTACCTGCTAGTCGAGTACCCAAATGTTACGGGTACCCGTAAAATCAGGTAATTGTGTACCCGAATATAAAATATGTATTTATTAAATATAACGATATTTTATTAGTTTAATATAAAAATATATATTTTAAGCTAAACTTGTTGCATTTCATAAATTTGGACGAAAATTTCGTGTTTTTGAAATTGTAAGACCATTTCCAACTCAAAATGAAGTGCGCAACAGTGCCCTCCCATATTGTTCACGCTAACAAATTGAGTGATAAATGTGCCATATCAAAATGATTTAAAATGTGATTTGAGTTCGACAACCTAAAAGGTGAGATTACCAGATTTAAATTAGTGTTGAACGTAAAACAATTAAATGTGAATGTTTTGCTTTGTAAATTTTTACCAAATGTGAATATTTTTTATGTTATTTTTTTTACATAAATCTTTGTTTTTTTAAAAAATAAAAATAAAAATATGTATTTATTAGTTTAATATAAAATATGTATATATTTAATATAAAAATATTAAAGATGTTTTATTAGTTTAATATAAAATATGTATATATTAAATATAAACATATTTTAATTTTAAATAGATCTGAGTATCCAAAAATTTAAAATTTTACTACCTAGGCCCGACCTTGAAGTAGCGGGCCGGGTACCCGACCCGGGAGGTGAAAAATAATTATAAAATTACCCGAATTTTTTTAGTCGAGTTGTCGAGTCAATGGGCTGGGTCATCCGAGTCGAGTATTTTTGAACACCCTACTCAAAATAACATGATAAATCATATTATAGTTTTTTAAAGATCAAAATATTCAATATCATTGCAATAACAAGTAGCAACGAACAAACTAGCATAAAAAAACATAATTCAAATTTAAAAAAGAAAGAGAATCGTCCTCATAGTGTTTTTTTTGAGTTGTAACACTTAAACAAAAAGCAAAGCAAACAACTACTCCATCACTCAAATAATTATCATCCTCGTATTCATCTCCATCATTTTCTTCATGTTCTTCCTCTTCACCAATACCCTCTTATGTCTCATCATCATCATACGTTGAAACTTTATGAGTTGGTTTAGGAGTAGAGCTAGTTGCTATACCTTTTCCTTTGTTGAATTTGGAAGGAGGTTCAAAACTTTCTTTTATGATCTTTGATGTTATAGTTAAATATCTAAGATCATGAGCTCCGATAGCTCTACTAACTTGACCCTATGTCAAGTGATCACCATCAAACACAAACTCATCTTCATTATCAGAAGAGTTATCCTCTATTCTCCCAAGTAACCACTCGTTACTTTCATCAATGTCCTTCAAAAGAATAGGATCAATGGTGTCTTTCTTTTGGCATCGATATCTCAATGCACGATTATATTTGACAAACAACAAATTATTCAATCTGTCTTGTGTCAATTTGTTTCTTTTCTTTGTATGAAGCTACAATACCAATAAGTGAAAATTCATATACATTATAAAATAATTAAAGTCTATTAATTTATTATGATATATAACAAAAAATACAAATAAAATTTCTTGCAAGTTGAAAAACACCTCAGTTTCTCTCGCAACCGATAGCACTACAAGTGAGGCTAAAAACTCTTATTGCAAACTTTTAAAGTTTCGAAGTTGAAGATCCAATGTAGACCACCACTCTACTGTTTAAAAACAGAAGCAAAACAATGTAAGCTTTAAGTTAGTGATTTCAAAGACTTTTAAATATATAATTATATTACAATTTAGAACTTGTATTATAACTTTTAATATAGGGAGATTTAGATTTTCTTAGCCTAATAACAATGCTCACAAAAAATACCCTGAGCATTTTGATATATGTCTAATTCTGTGATGATCTTGTCTTGAGTTTCAGCCTCTGGAGTCAACCTTGCAATGCAATCTAATAAACCATTCATAACTTCTTCACAAGATGATGTTTCAGGGTTATCATAATAGAGATTCGAATTTAAAAAATAACCAGTCGCATGCAAAAGGTTGATGAAGTTGACAATTTCATATTCTATCATATATACTCAAAAGCTTGATTGTAGTGCTCTTCCTTCATTGAAAATCTCTTAGAAATAGCTTTCTTAGCCCTATCCATAACTTCATAAATATATATCATTGGCGGTTTCTTCTCCCATCAACTATTCTAAGAACTTTAACAAGAGGCCCCGTTAACTTAAGTGCATATAACACGTTCCTCCAAAAGATATCTTGCATAAGGTAAGATGCCACTTTCTTTTCTCTCGTTTTATTTGGCCACTTGGATTCATTCCATTCTTGGGAAGTAATCATCTTCCTTATATTGCTCAATTGTTTATGAAATTGTGCAAGAGTGATGAAAGATGTTGCATATCTTGTGATCGTCGGCCTATGCAAATTTTTTTGATTTGTGCACTTTCTCATCATGTTCACAAAAGAGATGTGACCATATATAGCCATTCATCAATATGCACTTCTTTAGTGCATTCATCACTTTAGGAATTTTTCCAATGCCCTCCAACATCAGATCGATACAATGAGCCGCACATAGAGCCCAATGAAGATGTGGCCTATTTAACTCTAGCATTTTTCCTACATGTTAAAAAACAACAAATTAATTTTAAATGATTTCAATAATAAAGTAATTTGTATAAAAAAATAAAGAAATTAAAAGGAACTCATATTTCTTACCGACTTTGACGTAGTTGGATGCATTATCCATCACTGCTTGGACCACATTTTTCTCTCCCACTTCCTCCACCATGCCATCAAGAATTTTAAACAACAAGTTGGCCTCCTTGACAATTTCTGAAACATCCATGGATTTAATGAACATAGAGCCCTTTGAAGTGTTGACAAGAAAATTCACAATATCTTTTTGAGCGACCGAATCACGCCATCCATCCGATAAAATCGAGAAACCCTTTTGTGCCCACTCCAATTTTTGATTCTCCATTATCTTTTGGGTGTCCTCTACTTCATTTATAAGGATAAGAACTCTAAGCTCATGCATGCTTGGTGACTTCAAACTAGGACCATATTGTCAAATCTTTTCACACATTTCCTTAAAGCTAGGATAATTTGCCGCATTGAATGCAATTTCGACATTATAGAAAAATCTAGCAATGAAATTACACTCCCCCTCAAGCTTAAAGTAAACTACTCCTAAGAAGTTAATCCTTATCAGATACTAGGATAGAGTCGTGTTACATCTATACAACATCTCAACTAACTTTTAGGATAACATCTATAATTATCTCTTAATATTTACACAATTTTAACTTACACTCCCCCTCAAGCTGGTGAGTAAATGTTATGAACTCTCAGCTTGATGTTATCTCATCAAAATTTACTACTCCATTATTAACCTTCTCTGATATAAAATGTTTGTCAATTTCAACATGCTTGGTTCGATCATGTTGAACTGGATTTTTGGCAATGTTAATTGCTGGTTAACTGTCACTAAGCAACTCAAAGCTTTGATTATCATCTATTTTCAATTCTGAAAGAAGTATTTTTAATCACATTCCTTCACAAATACCTTGTGCCATTGCTCTATATTCTGATTCAGCACTTCAAGACACTAAAGATTGCTTTTTTACTTCTTCAAGTAACTAGATTGCCCCAAACAAATGAGCACTACCCACTGATGGTTTTTTTATTTGTTAATTCACTCGCCCAACTATCATCAATGTAATTTTTAACAAATTTGTCTTTATTTTTGCCGAGAAAATAAATCATAACTAGGAGTAAATTTGAGGTACCTCAAAATTCTATTTACTGCATCCATGTGCTCTTCTCTAGGGTCACTCATGTAATGGCTATCTATACTGACTGAGTAAGTTATCTCTGATCAGTTAAGGACAAGTAAATTAATTTACCAACCAGTCTTTGATAGGATTCTCAATTAACATGTCCTCCAATGTTATCTTTACTCAGCTTCAAATTTGATTTCATAAGAGTGTCTTCTGGTTTGCAACCAAACATTCCAGTTTCAGATAGCAAATCCAGTATATACTTCCTCTAATTGATGAGGGTGCCTTCCTTTTGATCTCACAACCTCCATTCTCAGAAAGTATCTTAAGCTCCCCAGATCTTTGGTCTTAAATTCCCTTGCTAGGAATCTCTTCAAATTTTCAATCTCCTCACTGTTTTCCCTGTAATTATTATGTCATCGACATAAACTATCACTAAAGTCTTCCTCTTATATGCTGTAATTTTTACAAAGAGAGTATGGTCTGTTTGGCACAATTTATAGCTAGACTTCATGACAACCTTAGCAAACTTGTCAAACCAGGCTCTTGGGGATTGTTTTAAGCCATAAAGAGACTTATTCAACTTACATACTTCCTGCCTAGTTAAACCGTTGACTCATGAAGGAATTTCCATGTACATCTCCTCTTCAAGAGTCCCATTCAAGAATGCATTCTTGATGTCCAACTGATGTGATCCAGGCCAACACCAAACTTCTTGAGGCCTTGCTCACATTAGAGGAGAAGTCACATGATTTAAACACTTGTTCTCGAGCCGAGGATCTCAACAATTCAAGCTCAAATATGCCTTTTTCAAGCATTGAATACGAGCTTGGATCATTGGCCATCTTTTGAACAAATGCAGCCTTTTACTTGTGCGTGAGTTTGCATGAGTTTACTTGAGTTTTATATTTAATTTAAGCATTTGCGCATGAATAAATAAGCATGCAATTCATTTAAGCATGATTGTTTCATTTAAAGATTGTTTAGATCTTTTAAGCATATTAGTTCATTTATGCTTGTTAGCTTATTAATGCATGTCTAGTTCATTTAAGCATGTTAAGTTTATTTAAGAATGTTAGCTTATTTATGGTTGTTAGTTTCTTAAGCGAGGTAGTTCAATTAATCAAACTAGTTCAATCACTTAACTGGTTCATTTAATTAAACTAGTTCATTTACTTTTTCTTAGCATTTACTCTCTTTAATAAAGAGTGTTTTCTCATGGACTGTTTGATGTACTTTCGAATATGGTTGGATTAAAGATGGATGATCATTTTCCTCCAAGTTGACAAAGCATTGAAGAGAGCTTTTACCACCAATTAAAGGCACTTGGAGACACTTGAAGAAGGTTATCGGTTTTATCCAATTCAAGGCATTCAAGAGCCTCATTAGACAACTTGATGACTGATCGGTTTTAGCTAGGAAACATTGCATTCAAGAGCTACTTAAAGCACCATTTAAAGCTGATCGGTTTTGGTTCAAGGAAGAAAATCAATTAAGTCTTCAGTATCACCCCTTTAAAGGAGAATGAATGCTATTCAACCAAGCTCGGCAGCTCAAGGGTACCTTCCTTTTGGACGACATGTATGTCTAAATTAACCCTAAAGATGTCTAAATTCATCATAAGCCTTCAACAAGCTTTTCAGCTATCATTAAGAGAAGGGGAAAAATGAAGCTTTTACAATGCCATTAACACCATCATAATATGTCTTTAATCTTTGTTGGTCTATTCAATTTGGATGCTTTGCACCTATAAATAGGCACTAATTTCCATTGTATAAACAACTTTTGGATCATATATTAAACTTTGAGTGTTCTCTTTTCTTGTTCTACAAGAACTTTATCGGCTTGCAAGTTCATTCTTGTGACTTTCATTCCATTCCATTTCGATATATTATTGGTTCCTAGTTCTTCATAACTAGAGAGTCACAATACATACTCTTCCATATGTTATTCTTAGTTTGAGAACCTATAAGGATTGGGTCTTCACTCTTTAGTCTTGGTTCACCCTTGTTCCACTCCAAACACATGTATACTATCTTTCTTCCATATCCATTGTTTCCCTATCTCCATTCTACTTTCCCTTCATTTCCTTTGTCTTCAATTCCATCACTATTCTTTCATTCCACTACGATAAACATATCCTCATAGTATTCAATATTACCAAATAGCCATCACACCATTAACCACTTACGTTCTTCACAATTCATTCTTGAACCTCATTTTATTTCCTTTTCACTGTCAAACAAGTGCTTACTCGAATCATGGTCGGTCAAATTCCAATACAAATTCGGCCACTTTGCAACTTGATTCATATCAACGATGCAACTCCCAATCCTCATTTGCAGCTAAGGATATAAGTACTCTAATGGTGTTGAGCTTTGCCATAGGTGCATAGGTTTCTTGATAATCGATTCCATTGGATTGTGTGTACGCTTTTGCTACTAACCGAGCTCTAAACCTCTCTACACTACCATCTGAATTGAACTGAACCGTAAACACCCACTTACAACCAATTGTCTTCTTCCTTTTTGGTAACTCAATCAAGTTCCATGTTTAGTTGATTCAAAGAGCTTTGATCTCTTCCTCTACTGCCTTTCTCCACTTAGGATCCTTTAGTTCTTCATCTACGGTTTTTGGAATAATGATACTGTCCACCTTGGCTATAAATGCTTTAAAATCAGGCATTAATTTCCCATAGGCAATAAACCTCACAATGGGATGAGATGTGCATTTTCTAACACCTTTCCTTTGGGAAACATAAAGGTCTGTAGTGTCAATAATGGGAGCAACATTTAGAGGAACAATATTACCTTCTAAGGCTGCAGAATCTAGTTCCAATTCTTGACAAATGCTAGGTTGAGCAATGTTTTCTAGAAGTGATCTCTTTCTCCATTTATAAACACTGAGTTGTTTATCTTTAAGATGTGGAGTTAAGGTTTTTTGTGGTGTTTTAGGCAAAGAGTATGTGTTTGAACAAGAGTAATGGAATTATTGGGACTAGGTGAATGTATATCCACTAGACCTGTAGAATGTGCAGGCTGCTGAAATTGAGTTTCAGCAGGGAATAAGCAGACTTTCTCTTTTCACCTAAATGGATAGGTGAATCTTCTTAAAAATTTCATCCTTCTTATGTTTGGATGAATATGATAACTCCATTCTCCTTACGCCTGAACAGATAAGCGAATTTTCTAAAAAATTTCTTCCTGCTTAAGCTTGGATGAATAAGTAAATTTCATTCTTCTTACGCCTGAACGGATAAGTGAATCCTCTGAAAAATTTCATCCTTATTATGCTTGGATGAATAAGCAACTCCATTCTCTTTACGCTTGAACGAATAAATGAATCCTCTGAAAAATTTCATCCTCCTTACGCTTGGATGAATAAGCAAAATCCATTCTTCTTACGCGTGGACGGATAGGCGAATCTTCTAAAAAATTTCATCCTCCTTATGCTTGGATGAATAAGGGAACCTCATTCTCCTTACGCCTGAACGGATAGGCAAATCTTCTGAAAATTTCATCCTCCTAATGCTTCGATGAATAAGAGGGATCTATTCTCCTTGTGCTCAAATAGCTAAGCAGGTTCCAAAAAGGGTTCATGCACCTTACGCTTGGGTGAATAAGCAAGTTCTTTTGCTGAAAGGTCCTTCGTGTACCTGAAAAATGTGATGGAATTATGATGTGCATGCCCCTAGGGATGCCTAAAGCATGAATGCATGTCTAATTTATTTTTCTTTATGAATTCTTTTTCTTAGAATTAATTTTTCCACACGTTTTCTCGCTCAATCTAATTAAGTAGTTATACTTCTTCACTGTTTTTTTCGACTCATGGAAAACATTCGAGATTTGCAAACTTGCTCAGTTAATCCAGTGATCTTGTACTCTTAGCTGGAAGGACAAATTGCCTTCGCCATTCTCATTCTTTATATCTCCTTGCTTGATCGAAAACATTCAATCTTCATAGGCAAATGACTCAAGATCCACCATCATTGTGGTTGATACATCAATGTTGAGTGAAAGGCTTCCTTGTGTGGTCTTGAAAGCTTCAAGTCTTCATATGCCCCTTATCAAGCATCTTCAGTGCTACTTGTGAATTCTCAAATTCTTGCCCCTACAGGACATCTTCAATTGCTTGCATGTGAAATCTTATTCCCACCTTGAATATCTTCGAATGATGTGTAGAAGGAGAGAGAGAGAGAGCAAAGGAAAAGAAGGTTGAAAGGAATGATTTTATTATGCACTTTAGCCCATAACAATAACATATATATATACACAACTATATCATTCTATTTTAACAATATTATTTGAAATCCAAACAAGAGATAAGTGCGTAGATAAAGATGCTAAAGACTAGGAAGAATCCCAACAACAAGGTTACTTTTGGTGATCAGTCTTATCATGCCCCCGCAAGATGGACGGCGGTGAAGTGAGACCAATCTTGGTGACGACATTGGAGAACTGTTGCAGCGTAACGGGTTGGTGAGAGCATCGGCAAGCTGGTCGACAGTAGAGATATGTAACACACGAAGACAACCACTCTATACTTGTTCACGAATAAAATGGTAGTCAAGCGCAACATGTTTCATACATGAATGAAATACCGGATTAGCACAGAGATGCATGGCGCCAACATTATCGCAATAAATCATCGGCTGTTGCAGAAGAATGACACCAAGTTCAGACAAAAGAGAGCACAACCAGTGCAATTCGGTAGCTGTATCAGCTACAGATCGATACTCAGCTTCGGTAGAAGAGCGAGCAACCGTTTTCCGTTTCTTCGAGCTCCAAGACACATGATTGCGACCAAGATAGATAATATAAGCACTCGTAGAAACGAAGCCATCTTTGTCACTAGCCCAATCGGCATCCAAGAAGGCATGAAGAGAAAGCGGCGAATGACGATGAAGAGTAAGACCATGATCCAAAGTACTAGCGAGATAACATAAGAGACGTTTGACAGCAGTCCAATAATCTGTTGTTGGTTGATGCATAAACTGTGACAATTTATTAACAGCATAGGAGACATCAGGGCGGGTGAGTGACATATACTGAAGACTTCTGACAATAGTGCGATACGCAATAACATCTTCCAATGGGGAACTAGAATGTAACGTAAGTTGCACAAAGGGGACATGGGTGTGGAGACTAATTTACCATCACTTATTTGAGCCATGTGAAGAATATCATCAATATATTTCTGCTGACTAAGAAACAAACCATTTGCATGAGGAATGACCTCGACACCGTGAAAGTAATGTAGGTGACCAAGATCTTTTAAAGAGAAACGAGCTGAAAGTTGCTGAAGAAACCGAGATATATCAGAGGATGTATTACCCGTGACGATGAGATCATCAACATATACTAGAAGATAAAGAACAATGTCATGGATACGAAAGACAAACAATGAAGCATCAACAATTGAGTTAATAAATCCAAATGATAACAAGAATGACCGTAATTCATAATACCAAGCACACAGAGCTTATTTAACCCCATAGATAGTGTTGAGAGCATAAAAGTTCTATAATTTACCCCTCATTTACCCATATATTTGCTGCACTCAAGCATGATAAAGTGCATTTAGGATAGATTTTTGCATACACATCACAATTAGATAAAACTGCACATATGCTGCTGAAATTGGTCACTTTTGCAGGTATCTGCCGCGACAGCAATCCAGTGCAGAAAAGGAGCAAAGGCGAATTGAGGAGCTAGAATTGAAGGACAGAAAGCACCTTCTGTCGTGACACCTGCCGTGGCAGCTATGATGACAGAGAGACTCTGAGGTGGAAAAGTGAAGTGGAGCTCGACAGATAGAGGATTACAAGCCGGTCTATCGTGGGTCACTCCCATATTTTTCTGAGCCCTGAAGTAGAAGGAAGACCATGCCCAAAGTTCAAGGAAGAAAGTCAAAGCAAGAAAAGAGGACGAATTAAAGGCATCTACTCAGAAGATTTAGTCTTTAATAGATTTGTACTTTAATTTAAACTTGTATTCTTGCCATATTAGAAAACTTGGACCCAAGGCCTATATAAAGGCATGTAATTCGACCTAGGGAAGGATATCTCACTCATGATCGTCTTCCCCCAAAACCCTAGTCGTTTCTCTCTCTCTCCACCATGTTTTAAACTTCCCCAAGGGCTAAGGGTTTATCTTGTAAAGTAGTTATAGGGAATGTATTTCTTCTTGGGATTTTTCTGTTCAAGTAATAAAACTTCAAGTTTATTTACTATGGTTTTTCAATATCTCATAAGAGCATCGAGAGATCATTGTGAGGTTATTCATTTGCTTGATATCGGGAGAGTTAAGCATACGAAATGAGTAAATACGCGTTTTCCAGTTTATGGTTAAACCATCTTGGCTTAAGGATAAGTACAAGGTTAAGTGGCTAAAGAAGAATTCACAAACATTGGTGTTCACCCTTTGATTCGTGCTGGGAGGTATCATCCAAGACGCGTTCATCAACAAAACTTGGACCTAGGGATAAGACAAGTCATAACAGGGATTCTTGCCAAGCTTGAAGTACGGAGTTGTTGGTCGCTGCCGCGATATCAACGGACCTCTGCCGCGACAGGTGTTGCTGCGACAGGAACGACGACATAACAACCGAAGTTCCTCTGAACAATGCAACACTTGCACTACTGAGCAAATCAATACTAGCTTATTCTCTCAACCCGATTTCCTTATCTTTTATTCCAGTTATTACTCAAGATTACTTCAAACAATCATTTAAACTATTTTTTGTTTCTTGTGCATCAATTCAAGGATAAAGTTATTTTCAGTCCATGTGGAGACGATATCTGATACTCTAGTATCACTTTACTACTTGCGTCGTGTACACTTGCACTATCTGCGATAGTTTTATTTACACGAAACAAGTTTTTGGCACCGTTGCCGGGGACTGGCAACATACCTTTACCTTTTAATTACAACACTTTGTTTTTATTTTTATTTTCTATTTTTAGTTGTTTTATTTTCCCCGTGCTTTTCACAAGGTTCTCTTATTGCTTATGCGCAGATCGAGACGTGGTAAGGAACCTGAGTATGAATTAGATCTAGAAATCGAACGCACATATCAACTCAGGAACCAAGCCCGACTTTTGATAGAAAGAAACAACTATCTTGAGGAGATACTGGAGGCAATGGTGAACGGAAGGCAAGGCCATAGGGAAGATGACAACAACAACCCCAGGGGTAATGTGGATCCTCCTAATGACCCCAGAAACGATCTGCCGCTGTCTGCTGCCCCAGCAACACGACAGGCTTATCGAGATTACATGGATAACGACCATGTTGAACTGGAAACTACCCTGCCAGATGCGGAAGCTGAACACTTCGAACTGAAACCTGTCATGTTCAGCATGATAAACTCTGCTGGCCAATTTGGTGGTTCTGCTACTGAGGATGCACGTGAACATCTTAAAACTTTCATGGAGATCTGTAGATTGTTCAGACTGCCAGGAATAAGTCCGGAAGTACTGAGGCTCTGGCTATTTCCTCATTCATTGAGAGATAAAGCTAAAACTTGGTGGAATAAATTAACGTCGGGTTCAATAAGAACTTGGGCAGATCTCTCTCGTGAATTCGTTTTTCATTTTAATCTTTCTCATTTATCTAAAATATTGCGTAACCCGATTGCTACTTTTCAAGTAGAAGATGACGAACCAATGCATGAGGCGTGGGACAGATTTACGACTCTCTTACGAAACTGCCCAATGCATGGATTCCTTGTGTGGAATCAGGTTGTCAAATTCAACGCTGCCAATGCACACACTCGACCGAGGATAGATCCAGTAGCAAATGGGTTATTACTGGATAAAGAACCAGACGAGGTAATGCTGGTGTAGAAAAAGTTAGCAAAGAATGATGAGCAGTTTCCTACAGCTCGAAGAGGAGGTAAACGAGGAATATCTGTCAAAGAGTACGAAGCCGACAACTTGGTTAAAACTCAGATTGCATATCTCACTAAAATAGTTGAAAATCTGCAGCGAAAGGATTCTAAGGCTATATTTTCTATAGAAGAGGTGTGAAACCTGTAGTGGTAACCACAGTACAGACGAGTGCCCTTTACAGCTGGAAGAAGGGATGTATGTTGGGAACTATAACAGGAATAAAACCTTTGACTCCAACCACTCCAACCCAAACTAGAGGAAGGATGTAACACCCCGATTTTGGGCTTAGAAGTTTTGGGTTTTGGACCGGACCAGTCGGATTTTCGGTTCGAATATAAAAGGTGATTTTTAGGAAAGCCTAGTTCGGGTTGCATTAAAAATATGGAAAAATGTCTTAAAATCCTATTTTATTATATATAAGAGAAAGGTGAAATCAATTTTACAAAATGTGGTTTGGAAGAGTGACATTTTGGGTTAGTGACCAAAATGTAATTTTTGAAAACTGTGTGACTGTTTTAAAAAGGATTGAAACTTTGAATCTTTAAGGAGACATTTATCCAATAGGAGTTTCTCCAGATTTTTCTAAAATATTAATGGTTTAATTAATGGTTTTTAAATAAAAGTAAAGGGAGGGAAGATATTTTGGCATTTTCTAACTAACTTTCCAAATTTCCATTTTCCTTTTCTCTCATATTTTCTTTCAAACCAAACACATTTCTCCAGAGCATTTTCCTCTGATTTTGGCATCTAAACATGAGATTTTAATCCTCTTTTGATCTCTAATCATCTCTTCATCAAAACCTTTGTAATTGCTATTTGGATCTTCAAGAATTTTGGTTCTAAAAAGGGAGAAACTCAAGTTTGGAGGTAAGAACGTCCTTCTCCTCTAAACTCTCAGTTCTTTACTGAAATTCCCAAGTTCTCAATCCTTGAATTGTGTTTTGTTAAAGGTTTTGCAAAGGTATTCTTGATCTTGGCTTTAAAATGCAAGATTTGGTTGATTTTGATGAATTTTCGTATGATCTGATTGGGCATGGTTTTGAGGTGTCTTTTTGATGTTAAATGAATGTTAAATTGATGAGAAGTTGAGGTTTAATCAATGCAATCCCGAATAGGTTAATTTTCCTAAGTTTTGCTTGAGTTTTTGGTTGTTTTTGGAGTGATCTTGATGATCTGTTATAGATGGAGGTATAAGAACGTGTTTGGGATTATTTTGAATGTTAATTTATGTTTATAAGTGGTTAGAGGTGATGGATCTTGGCTGGGTTAAATTTTGGAAGTGTTTGGAGGTGATTTCGGTTGTGTTTGGTAGCCGAATTGTTGTTTTTGCAAGGAGCAGCGTGTTGAGTTGTGTGGCTGGTGTTTTTAATGCATAATGATGCATTAATCCTCTGTTTTTGTGTGCTTGAAACAGGGGAGATTGATCCGTGAGCATTAGAGGTGGTGTGGAAGGTTTCGGATGCTTGGAAGGCTTGTTAGCTAGCCTTGTTTTGTGTATCGGTGAGTGAAGTTGGGTTTTCGGCTTTAAAACCAAGGTTTTGAAGGTTTTGGGAGCTTAGTTTAAGTCTAAACAACTTAGCTAAGCTCAAGAGTAAGTAAATGGATTTTCTCTCTTGGTTGTGTTATGAAATGGTTTTTAAAGCACTTGTGATTGTTGGATGCAATGCATGTGATTTGCATGTTTTAAATTCTGTTTTGAAAGCATATTTTAGCATGGTTTAATGCTGGTTTTGAAAGCCATGAGTGAAGGATGCTCAAGGTAAGAGATCCTTGGTTTTGTACATTGGAATTGTGGAATTGTTGCATAGTGATGCATGTTGTTTATTGGCTTTGTGTGATGCTTCAAAAACAGTGGATTGATGATGGTAAATGGTGGTTTTTGCATTTTGGTTATGCTTGTAAATCAATGGATTAATGTGGTAAGATGGTTATATTTGTAACGCCCCGGTTTTGGGCTTGGAAGTTTTGGGTTTCGGACCGATTCGGTGGGAGTGCGGTTCGAATATATAAAAGTGAATTTAGGAAAGCCTAGTTCGGGTTGCATTAAAAATATGGAAAAATGTCTTAAAATCCTATTTTATTATATATAAGTGAATGGTGAAATCAATTTTACAAAATGAGGTTTCGAAGAGAGACATTTAGTAGGTGACCAAAATGTAATTTTTGAAAACTACGTGACTGTTTTAAAAAGGATTGAAACTTTGAATCTTTAAGGAGCTATTTACCCAATGGGAGTTTCTCCAGATTTTTCTAAAGTATTAAATGAATAATTAATGGTTTTTAAATAAAAGAAAAGTGGAGGGAAGATATTTTGGGCATTTTCTAACTAACTTTCCAAATTTCCATTTTTCATTTTCTCTCATCTTTTCTCTCAAACCAAACACATTTCTCCAGAGCTTTTCCCTCTGATTTTGTCACCTAAATAACTCATTTTAATCCTCTTTTGATTTTCAATCATCTCTTCAACAAAACCTTTGCATTTGCTAGTTGGATCTTCAAGCATTTGATTCTAAAAAGGGAGAAACTCAAGTTTTGAGGTAAGAACATCCTTCTCCTCTAAACTCTCAGTTCTTTACTGAAATTCCCAAGTTCTCAATCCTTAATTGGTGTTTTATAAATGGTTTTAAGGTTGTGTTCTTGATCTTGGCTTTCAAATGCAAGATTTGGTTGATTTTGTTTAAAATTCGTGTGATCTATTTGGGCAGTGATTTGAGGTGTCTTTTTGATGTTAAATGAATGTTAAATTGATGAGAAATTGAGGTTTAATCAATGCAATCCCGGATAGGTTGATTTTCCTAAGTTTAGCTTGAGTTCTTGCTTGTTTTTGGTGTGATCTTGATGATCTGTTATAGCTGGAGGTATAAGGGTGATGTTAGATCCTTTTTGGATGTTAATTGATGTTTAAGGATGATTAGATTTGATGGATTATGGCTGGGTAGTGTTGTGGAGTTGTTTGGATGCATTTTCGGTTGTGTTTGGTGGCCGAAAATGGAGTGTGGATGAGAGCAGCGAGTTTAGGTGCTTTCATTGAAGTTATTAATGCATGATGATGCATTAATCCTCTGCTTTGATGTGTTTAAAACAGGGGAGTCATCTTTGGATCCTAGTGGTGGTGATCCGGAAGCTTGATTGGTGTTTCGGCAAGTGGCAAAACGGAATCAGTGAGTGGATTTTGGTTTTCAGCTTTGAAACCAGTGTTTTGAAGGTTTGGGAGCTTAATTTAAGTCTAAGCAACTTAGCTAAGCTCAAGAGTAAGTTTTCGGAAAAACTCTCTTGGTGATGACCATGGATTGGTTGTATGCAATGTGGTTTGTTTGCATGTTTTTAATCCTGTTTTGAAAGCATATTTAGCATGTTTATTTGCTGAGATTATAAGCCATGTGTTGGAGGATGCTCAAGGTAAGAGATCCTTGTTTTTGAACATTGTTTTAATGTGGTTTGATGCTAAAAGATGCATGATGTTTATGGCTTTGTTAAATGCTTTAAAACAGTGGAATATTGTGGTTAATGATGCATATTGGCAAGTGATGGTTAAGGTCACAAAGGTGGTTAAAAGTCCTTGTGTGAGCCTTGTTTATTTAAGAACAACATGGTGGTTAAAAGTCCATGGTTGGTTCTTGGTTAAGATCACCAAGGTGGTTAAAATTCCTTGTGTGAGGCTTGTTATTTAAGAACAACATGGTGTTTAAAAGTCCATGGTTGGTTCTTGGTTAAGGTTACAAAGGTGGTTAAAATTCCTTGTGTAAGCCTTGTTACTTAAGAACTCCAAGGTGTTTAAAAGTCCTTGGGAGATTCTTGTTAAGGACACAAAGGTGTTTAAAAGTCCTTGTGTGGTCCTTGTCATGGTGTTTAAAAGTCCATGGATGATGTTAAGGACACAATGGTGTTTAAAAGTCCATGTGTGGTCCTTGGAAATTATAAGATCACAATGGTGTTTAAAAGTCCATGTGTGGATCTTATGTTGATGTATCACTTGTTGCCAATATGACATGATATGAACTTGAAGCATGAATTGCTTGTTTTAAATGCTTTAGTGCATATGCAAATGATGATGGATTAAAGGTTTATAAAAGTGTTTTATAAATGCATTATTGTGTGGTTTTAAATGAGCATTCCTCACTAAGCTTTTGCTTACGCTCTCTCTCTTCTTAAACCAATAATGCAGAGCATTAAAGTGCATTGAGGGCAGCAAGGAGGGCAAGAATCCAAGTGGTGAACTAAGCTCAAGTATGGTGAAGGTTTCTTAAACACTATTAGCTTTTGGGTATTTGGCAATGGGGGACCTATGTTGATGTTTTGGGAGATGTTTTGGACTCCCTAAGTTGGATTTATGATGTTGATAATGTTGAAACTTGTAAATGGCCTTTGTGATGTGGTTTTGGTATTTTGATGCTTGGATGGATTTCTAAGTAGGATGAATGCCTATAGAATTGGGGATTTTCATAATTGATGCCATGTTGATGTTTGGTTGATGCAATTATGTTCCTTGTATGTTGAATGACCTGCTGGTAAAATTTGGTTGCATTTGGAGCATGTTAGATAGGTCAATTATGTGTCAAACCAGCAATTTTTCTGCAATCTGGGCAACCTCTTTCGGAACAGGTGCTTCCGTATCGGAACGGTGGCCTGAAATGGCCTGGGCGTTCCGAAACGGAAGGAACTGTTCCGGAACGGTTTGGCCTCTGCCAGGCCCTGTTTCGGTACCAGTTGCGGAACGGTCCCGCGTTTCAGAACGAGTCTTCCCTGTTCCGAAACACTCGACCGTTGGGCACTGAAATTGTTGGTTATATGTTTTGAAATGTTTGCATTTTAGTCCTGAACCTTGTTATTGCAATTAAATGAGTTTGAGATGTCCGTTTGAGCTGAAATTTGGCAGAGAAGCATGAAATATGATTAATTATATATTGGTAACTTTAATTTGGGTTAAGTCCTTATAATTTTCAGAACTTACTATTTGGTCCCTAAAGTTGTAAATTGTGCAATTGGGTCCCTGAATGTTCTCTGATGGTTATGATCTTTGAGTATGCTGATTGTATGATCATATCTAGGGATAATGTGCATCTAGACAAGATTAAAAGAAAAAAGGTCGTTAATCAAGGTTGACTTTGGTTTTTCCCATGTAAACTTCTTAATTCGGGTCAACCGTCTAGGCCGGGTTAAGGGGGTTACATTTGGTGGTATCAGAGCTGAGTTCTCGAGTAATTGGGAATGATTATGTGCATGATTGATGTATGTATGCTTGTATGCTTGTTGAGTGAAAGCATGTTGAGTGAATTGTAAATATGTTGCAATTGAGGTGTATGCTGTGGTGAAGCATGTTGTGGGTACCCATTGCCAAATCAAAGCTAATGTAATGATGTTGTTTTTAATTGAAAATGAGCTTGAGTACTTGGATTGCTTACCTTGCTGGGCCTGACTTTGTTTATTTGCATTGTGATTGCATTGTTAGAGTATGTCACCTCGTAGAGAGTTAAGGAGTAATGTGCGAGCTACGGCTCAAAATGAGAATGAGAATGAAGAGAATGTTGAAAGTGCGGTGGATTTACCTCCTCCACCTGGTGGTGGTGATGCTGGGGGTGAAGGAGCTGGAGCTGCAGCTGGTGCTGGGGTCGCTGGACTTGAGGCTGGTCAGGGGCAAGCTGTTCCTGACATGACGGTGTTGATTCAAGCTATTGCTGGAGCTTTTCAACCAGCAGTAGCTGGAGCTCAAGGAGCTGTGCATCAAGGAGATGCTGGAGTTAGACTACCCTTGGAACGTTTGCGCTGTCTGGGAGGGACTGAGTTCAGGGGTTTGTCAGCTGAAGGTTCGGAGTCTTGGTTAGAGGGTACCAAGAGAATCTTGGGTCAGATGAGTTGCACTGATGTGCAAAAGCTGGGCTGTGTAGTGTCATTGTTGCAAGATGATGCTTACACTTGGTGGACTACCTCTATCGCTGGGATGGCGGAAGCTGACGTAACTTGGACGTTATTTCAGAACGCGTTTAAGAGAAGGTATCTAGGCGTGAGGTACCTAGATGAAAAGAAGAGGGAGTTTATGTCTCTTACCCAAGGGAGCATGTCTGTGGCTGAGTATGAGGTCCAGTTTGTTCGACTCAGTCAATACGCACCTGAGCTTGTTCCGAATGAGCGGAAGAGGTGTGAAAGGTTCCGTTATGGTTTAGTGACGGAAGTTAAGATGTATGTGCTGGCTACCGAGTATGATGATTTTGATGTGCTGGTGGGCCGAGCAAAGGATATTGAGATGAACTTGGGTTTATCTGCTAGAAGTGCTCGGTCAAGTGCTGGTAAGCGAGCATCTGAATATAGTTCCGGTGGTGGACGAAACAAGAGGGGACGTGATCAGAAGTATCAGTCCTCAGCTAAACGAGGTGGTGGTGCGCCTGTTCGGGGAGGCAACGCTAGAGTTGATCCGAGTGCATGTTGGACATGTGGTTCGCGTGGCCATATGAAACGTGATTGTCCTCGGGCTGTGAGGGAGGTGCAAGCTCCTGTTGTGGCAGCTGGTAATGCGTGCTGGAACTGCGGATCTACGGATCACATGAGGAGAGAGTGTCCTATGTTGGCTGGTGGCCAAGTGCGTGCTCCTGTTGTTGCTGCACCACAGAGAGGTCGTGGGCGCGGCCGTGGTAACTTTCAGTGAAGAGAGGAAGGTGGTCGGGGTGTGGCTCATGTTGTGGCTATTTAGCCTGAGGGTGGCGGCCAAGCCAGGGTGTATGCTCAGCGGGAGGGAAGGAATGACGCGGATGTGATCGCAGGTACCTTTACTTTGCAATCCTTGTCATTACTTTCCTTGATTGATTCTGGGTCTACGCACTCATACATATTGCGTGAGCATGCTAAATTGCTTGGTTTGCCTGTTGAGTCTTTGGATGTTGGAGTGCGCGTCACTAGTTCTTTTGGTGAGACTGTTGTGACTCGAAAGCTTTATAGAAGATGTCCTTTGGTTGTTCAAGATCATGTTTTTCATGTTGACCTTATGGAGTTGCCTTTCTATGGTTTTGATGTAATCCTTGGTATGGATTGGCTTGCTGAGCATCGAGCTGTTGTGGATTGTGAGAATAAGCGAGTTTCGTTGAAGCTTGCGGATGATTATGAGGTAGTTGTGGTTGGTGAGAGTGTGAAGTTCCTTGCTAATGTGGTGTCTACGTTGGAGGCGAGCCGGATGCTGAGGCAAGGTTGTGAAGCTTACCTAGCTTTTGTGATGAATCCTAGCTCTAAGGAGTTGCGTGTGCAAGATATCAGGACTGTGCGAGAGTTTCCTGGTGTGTTTCCTGAGGAGTTGCCTGGGTTACCTCCTAATCGCGAGGTGGAGTTTGGGATTGAGCTGTATGAAAATACAACTCCTGTGTCCATTACCCCTTATAGAATGGCACCCAAAGAGTTGAAGGAGCTGAAGACGCAGTTGCAAGAGTTGCTTGATCGTGGGTTCATTCGGCCGAGTGTGTCACCTTGGGGTGCACCGGTCTTGTTTGTGAAGAAGAAGGATGGCACTATGAGAATGTGCATTGATTATCGCCAGCTGAACAAGTTGACTATCAAGAATCGATATCCTTTGCCGAGAATTGATGATCTCTTTGATCAATTTTGGGGAGCAGCTGTGTTCTCTAAGATTGACTTGAGGTCAGGGTATTACCAGTTGAAGGTAAAGGATGTGGATGTGCCTAAGACAGCTTTCAGGACAAGGTATGGGCATTATGAGTTCCTTGTGATGCCGTTTGGTTTGACAAATGCTCCTGCGGCTTTCATGGACATGATGAATCGTGTGTTTCATGAATACCTAGACAAGTTTGTAGTGGTGTTCATTGATGATATCCTCATGTACTCGCGTACTGAGGAGGAGCATGAAGAGCATTTGCGGATTGTGTTGCAAGCTTTGTTGGAGAATCAGCTTTATGCCAAGCTGAGCAAGTGTGAGTTTTGGTTAAGTGAAGTGGTGTTTCTTGGGCATGTGGTTTCTGCTGAAGGGATTCATGTTGATCCTCAGAAGATCGAGGCGGTGATGAATTGGAAGATTCCTAAGTCTGTTCATGAGGTTCGTAGTTTCCTTGGTTTGGCGGGATACTACCGGAGGTTTGTGGATGGGTTTTCTAAGATTGCTGCACCTTTGACAAAGTTGTTGCAGAAGGATGTTAAGTATGAATGGACGGAAGCGAGACAGCGGGCTTTTGAGAAGCTTAAGGCAGCTTTGACGCAAGCTCCTATCTTGGTTCAACCTGAATCAGGGAAAGAGTTTGTGGTCTATAGCGATGCATCCTATGTTGGTTTGGGATGTGTGTTGATGCAAGAGGGTAAGGTGGTGGCTTTTGCATCGCGGCAGTTGAAGGTGCATGAGCGCAATTATCCTACGCATGATATTGAGTTGGCTGCGGTGGTCTTTGCTTTGAAGATCTGGAGACATTACCTGTATGGTGAGAAGTGTACTGTGTACACGGATCATAAGAGTTTGAAGTATCTGATGTCTCAGAAGGAGTTGAATCTTAGGCAGCGACGTTGGGTGGAGTTGCTCAAGGATTATGATTTGACGATTGAGTATCATCCTGGAAAAGCTAATGTTGTGGCGGATGCCTTGAGTAGGAAGGTAGCTGTTGAGTTGAGGGCTATGTTTGCTAGTTTGAGTATTTCGCGTGATGGTGGTCTTGTGGCTGAGTTGCAAGTGAAACCATCTTTGGTTTAGTTGATCAAGGAAAAGAAGTTGTTGGATGATTCTTTGGTACCTCATGTTCAGGATATCGCGGAGGGTAGGCCTTCGGATTTCTGCTTTAATGATGATGGAGTGCTGTGTTTTAGGAGTCGGATAGTAGTGCCCAATGATGCTGAGTTGAGGCGTGCTATTCTGACTGAAGGTCATAGTAGTCCTTTTGCTATGCACCCTGGTAGTACTAAGATGTATCGTGATCTTCGTGATGAGTACTATTGGGTGGGTCTGAAGAAGGATGTTGCTGAGTTTGTGAGCAAGTGCATGGTGTGTCAGCGAGTTAAGGCTGAGCATCAGGTTCCTTCAGGGTTGTTGCAACCGTTGAGAATCCCTGAATGGAGGTGGGAAAGGATTACCATGGATTTTGTATCTGGTTTACCCTTGTCACCATCGAAGAAGAATTCTGTGTGGGTGATTGTGGATCGCCTGACGAAGTGTGCGCATTTCTTGCATGTGCATACTACGTATTCTTTGGATAAGCTCGCGGAGCTGTACATTGCTGAGATTGTGTGGCTGCATGGTGTACCTAAGTCGATTGTGTCGGATAGGGATCCGAGGTTTACATCGCGTTTTTGGCAGTGTTTGCATCAAGCTTTGGGTACACGGTTGAATTTCAGTACATCTTATCATCCTCAGTCGGATGGTCAGTCCGAGCGTGTTATCCAGATTTTGGAGGATATGTTGAGGTGCTGCGTGATTGAGTTTCAGGGCTCTTGGGAGAAACATTTGCCTTTGGTGGAGTTTGCCTATAACAATAGTTATCAAGCAAGTATTCAAATGGCACCTTATGAAGCTTTGTACGGGAGGAAGTGTAGGACTCCTCTTTGTTGGGCTGAAACGGGTCAGAAGTTGGTTTCGATGCCGGCTTTGTTGAAGGGAACCACCGAGAAGGTGAAGCTCATTTGTGAGCGTTTGAAGGCAGCTTCTGATCGGCAAAAGTCTTACGCGGATTTGAAGCGTAAGGAGATTGAGTATGCGGTGGGTGACCGTGTGTTTTTGAAGGTTTCGCCTTGGGAAAAGGTGATGAGGTTTGGCCGTAAGGGTAAGTTGAGCCCTAGGTACATTGGACCATACGAGGTGATTGAGCGTGTGGGTCTTGTTGCGTACAAGTTGAGGCTACCTCAAGAGTTGGAGAAGATTCATGATGTGTTTCATATTTCTATGCTTCGGAAGTATAGATCGGATCCTTCGCATGTGATGCCTGTGGAAGAAGTGGAATTGAATCCGGATTTGACCTATGATGAGGAACCGGTGAGGATTCTGGATTCGGATAGCAAGGTTCTCGTGGCAAGACCATTGAGTTGGTAAAGGTGTTGTCGAAGCATCGTGGTGTTGAGGAAGCCACGTGGGAACGGAAGGATGACATGCTGAAGCAGTTTCTGTATCTCTTTCCTTCAGGTAAATTTCGAGGACGAAATTTCTTAAGGGGGGAGAGTTGTAACGCCCCGGTTTTGGGCTTGGAAGTTTTGGGTTTCGGACCGGTTCGGTAGGAGTGCGGTTCGAATATATAAAAGTGAATTTAGGAAAGCCTAGTTCGGGTTGCATTAAAAATATGGAAAAATGTCTTAAAATCCTCTTTTATTATATATAAGTGAATGGTGAAATCAATTTTACAAAATGAGGTTTGGAAGAGTGACATTTTGGTAGGTGACCAAAATGTAATTTTTGAAAACTGCGCTACTGTTTTAAAAAGGATTGAAACTTTGAATCTTTAAGGAGCTATTTACCCAATGGGAGTTTCTCCAGATTTTTCTAAAGTATTAAATGATTAATTAATGGTTTTTAAATAAAAGAAAAGTGGAGGGAAGATATTTTGGGCATTTTCTAACTAACTTTCCAAATTTCCATTTTTCATTTTCTCTCATCTTTTCTCTCAAACCAAACACATTTCTCCAGAGCTTTTCCCTCTGATTTTGTCACCTAAATAACTCATTTTAATCCTCTTTTGATTTTCAATCATCTCTTCAACAAAACCTTTGCATTTGCTAGTTGGATCTTCAAGCATTTGATTCTAAAAGGGAGAAACTCAAGTTTGGAGGTAAGAACGTCCTTCTCCTCTAAACTCTCAGTTCTTTACTGAAATTCCCAAGTTCTCAATCCTTAATTGGTGTTTTATAAATGGTTTTAAGGTTGTGTTCTTGATCTTGGCTTTTAAATGCAAGATTTGGTTGATTTTGGTTAAAATTCGTGTGATCTGTTTGGGCAGTGATTTGAGGTGTCTTTTTGATGTTAAATGAATGTTAAATTGATGAGAAATTGAGGTTTAATCAATGCAATCCCGGATAGGTTGATTTTCCTAAGTTTAGCTTGAGTTCTTGGTTGTTTTTGGTGTGATCTTGATGATCTGTTATAGCTGGAGGTATAAGGGTGATGTTAGATCCTTTTTGGATGTTAATTGATGTTTAAGGATGATTAGATTTGATGGATTATGGCTGGGTAGTGTTGTGGAGTTGTTTGGATGCATTTTCGGTTGTGTTTGGTGGCCGAAAATGGAGTGTGGATGAGAGCAGCGAGTTTAGGTGCTTTCATTGAAATTATTAATGCATGATGATGCATTAATCCTCTGCTTTGATGTGTTTAAAACTGGGGAGTCATCTTTGGATCCTAGTGGTGGTGATCCGGAAGCTTGATTGGTGTTTCGGCAAGTGGCGAAACGGAATCGGTGAGTGGATTTTGGTTTTCAGCTTTGAAACCAGTGTTTTGAAGGTTTGGGAGCTTAGTTTAAGTCTAAGCAACTTAGCTAAGCTCAAGAGTAAGTTTTCGGAAGAACTCTCTTGATGATGACCATGGATTGGTTGTATGCAATGTGGTTTGTTTGCATGTTTTTAATCCTGTTTTGAAAGCATATTTAGCATGTTTATTTGCTGAGATTATAAGCCATGTGTTGGAGGATGCTCAAGGTAAGAGATCCTTGTTTTTGAACATTGTTTTAATGTGGTTTGATGCTAAAAGATGCATGATGTTTATGGCTTTGTTAAATGCTTTAAAACAGTGGAATATTGTGGTTAATGATGCATATTGGCAAGTGATGGTTAAGGTCACAAAGGTGGTTAAAAGTCCTTGTGTGAGCCTTGTTTATTTAAGAACAACATGGTGGTTAAAAGTCCATGGTTGGTTCTTGATTAAGATCACCAAGGTGGTTAAAATTCCTTGTGTGAGGCTTGTTATTTAAGAACAACATGGTGTTTAAAAGTCCATGGTTGGTTCTTGGTTAAGGTTACAAAGGTGGTTAAAATTCCTTGTGTAAGCCTTGTTACTTAAGAACTCCAAGGTGTTTAAAAGTCCTTGGGAGATTCTTGTTAAGGACACAAAGGTGTTTAAAAGTCCTTGTGTGGTCCTTGTCATGGTGTTTAAAAGTCCATGGATGATGTTAAGGACACAATGGTGTTTAAAAGTCCATGTGTGGTCCTTGGAAATTATAAGATCACAATGGTGTTTAAAAGTCCATGTGTGGATCTTATGTTGATGTATCACTTGTTGCCAATATGACATGATATGAACTTGAAGCATGAATTGCTTGTTTTAAATGCTTTAGTGCATGTGCAAATGATGATGGATTAAAGGTTTATAAAAGTGTTTTATAAATGCATTATTGTGTGGTTTTAAATGAGCATTCCTCACTAAGCTTTTGCTTACGCTCTCTCTCTTCTTAAACCAATAATGCAGAGCATTAAAGTGCATTGAGGGCAGCAAGGAGGGCAAGAATCCAAGTGGTGAACTAAGCTCAAGTATGGTGAAGGTTTCTTAAACACTATTAGCTTTTGGGTATTTGGCAATGGGGGACCTATGTTGATGTTTTGGGAGATGTTTTGGACTCCCTAAGTTGGATTTATGATGTTGATAATGTTGAAACTTGTAAATGGCCTTTGTGATGTGGTTTTGGTATTTTGATGCTTGGATGGATTTCTAAGTTGGATGCATGCCTATAGAATTGGGGATTTTCATAATTGATGCCATGTTGATGTTTGGTTGATGCAATTATGTTCCTTGTATGTTGAATGACATGCTGGTAAAATTTGGTTGCATTTGGAGCATGTTAGATAGGTCAATTATGTGTTAAACCAGCAATTTTTCTGCAATCTGGGCAACCTGTTTCGGAACAGGTGCTTTCGTATCGGAACGGAGGCCTGAAATGGCCTGGGCGTTCTGAAACGGAAGGAACTGTTCCGGAACGGTTTGGCCTCTGCCAGGCCCTGTTTCGGTACCAGTTGTAGAACGGTCCCGCATTTCGGAACGGGTCTTCCCTGTTCCGAAACACTCGACCGTTGGGCACTGAAATTGTTGGTTATATGTTTTGAAATGTTTGCATTTTAGTCCTGAACCTTGTTATTGCAATTAAATGAGTTTGAGATGTCCGTTTGAGCTGAAATTTGGCAGAGAAGCATGAAATATGATTAATTATATAATGGTAACTTTAATTTGGGTTAAGTCCTTATAATTTTCAGAACTTACAATTTGGTCCCTAAAGTTGTAAATTGTGCAATTGGGTCCCTGAATGTTCTCTGATGGTTATGATCTTTGAGTATGCTGATTGTATGATCATATCTAGACATAATTAAAAGAAAAAAAAGGGTCGTTAATCAAGGTTGTCTTTCGGGTTGACTTTGGTTTTTCCCGTGTAAACTTCTTAATTCGGGTCAACCTTCTAGGCCGGGTTAAGGGGGTTACAATATTGGCAAGTGATGTAAGTGGTTCTTGGTTACTTAAATCGGATATAGTTAGCCGGCTATAGGATTGGGTGCATCGTGAATAAAGTCGCCTTGGATGTGGAGTGGTTGTGAGTGAACCGGTAACTCCATCCAAGTACACTAACGAGATGGTTAAGAACACCATGGTGGTTAAAATTCCATGGGTGGGTCTTGTGTTAAGGTCATAATGGTGGTTAAAATTCCATTTGAGGACCTTGGGTAAGCAAAGGTTATAATGGTGGTTAAAATTCCATTTGAGGACCTTGTGCTTGTTAAGATCACAATGGTGGTGTAAAGTCCATGTGTGGATCTTGTGAAGTATGTCCCGGATCTCGTTATTGATGTTATACAACTACCAATGGATAATTTTAAGGTCATATGGTGGTTAAAATTCCATATGGGGACCTTGTGAATGTTAAGGTTATATGGTGGTTAAAATTCCATATGAGGACCTTGTGAATGTTAAGGTTATATGGTGGTTAAAATTCCATATGAGGACCTTGTGAATGTTAAGGTTATATGGTGGTTAAAATTCCATATGAGGACCTTGTGAATGTTAAGGTTATATGGTGGTTAAAATTCCATATGAGGACCTTGTGAATGTTAAGGTTATATGGTGGTTAAAATTCCATATGAGGACCTTGTGAATGTTAAGGTTATATGGTGGTTGAAATTCCATATGAAGACCTTGTGTATGGTAAGGTCAAATGGTGGTTAAAATTCCATTTGGGAACCTTGGGATTGGTAGTGTGTATGAAGCGTGGGGACAATGCTTGTGATCCGCGTATCCGATTGGATGTTGAGTTGAAAAGTGGATATGGTTTATCACTTGGAAGCCAATACAATGTTCTTGAATGTAATGAAGCATAAGATGCTTGAAATGATGCATGGTTGCATGAGAGGTGTATAATGATCTATGAATGCATGTATTACTTGTTAGCTTGAACAAGTGTTGATTATCTATTGAGAATGGTGCATGTGTGCATGAAATCTCTTTAGTGCATTGAAGTCTTGTGAAGACTTGTTTTTAAAGGCATGTGATGAAAATATTGATGGTGTGGTTCATATGTTGCATTTGTTTAATGCACGTGTTGGATTGAATGTGTAAATGGTTTTAAAGATTTCTTGCTTTAAGATGATTTTCAAGTATGAGAAAGGTATGATGTAAAGTGGAAGTGTTTTCCAAGGATTTTGTATTTAACCTTGCATATGATGTTCATGCATGGAATGGTTAAATTGATGGTTTTGCAAGTTTGTGCTTTGAAAAGGTTTACTTAGTTTTCTAAGCTAAGGGTTGGTTTTCATGTTTGAGCAATGCATGATTTTAAGCATGTTGTTGAAAAGGATTTTCAAACATTGCTTTGGTTTATCGAATCGAGTTTGCTTTTAAAAGTGGTTTTATGACTCGCTGCATTGATGGTGTTTTGGTTTTGAGCATTCCTCACTAAGCATTATGTGCTTACGCTCCTTTTTGTCCATCAATGCATATATTTGAAGTTTGAACAGCGAGAAGCAAGGGATTCAAGGAGAGCTCCACTTGAGATGTATGTCTCGATTAATAGCTATAGATAATAAAGGCAATGGGGGGAGAATCTCTTATGTTGATGTTTAATGGGATTGTGTATGTTGGACAAGTTTGGTTTATGGCTTTGAATTATGTGGTTTAACGCTGGCAACGTTTGAATCATCTTATGCTTAAGTCGATATGTTATGCTTCTTGTTTTAAAAGCATGTTTGAGTGTTGGATATGTTGAATGAGTTGGTACACCTAGGGGTGGTCTTGTATCTAGATTTAGATGCATTTATGTCCCTTGTATGTTGAATGACATGCTGGTATGACTTGGTTGCCTTTGAAGCATGTTTGATGGGTCAATCGTGTGTTAAACCAACAAATTTTTTGCAATCTGGGCAGCCTGTTTCGAAACAGGTGCTACCGTATCGGAACGGGGGCCTGAAATGGCCTGGGCGTTCCGAAACGGAAGGAACTGTTCCGGAACGGTTTGGCCTCTGCCAGGCCCTGTTTCGGTACCAGTTTCGGAACGGTCCCGCGTTTCGGAACAGGTCCTCCCTGTTTCGGAACACTCGACCGTTGGGCACTGAAATAGTTGGTTAAATGTTTTGAAAACTTTACGTTTTGGTCTTGAACTTCGTTTATGCAATTGGATGAGTTTGAGATGTCCGTTTGAGCTGAAATTTGACAGGGAAGCATGAAACATGACTAATTTCATATTGGTAATTTTTAATTGGGTTAAGTCCCTGTAATTCTCTAATTGAAATGATTTTTATGTATGCTGATCTTGTGAACATATCTAGGATTAATTTGCATCTAGACAAGATTAAAAAGAATAAAAAAGGGTCGTTAATCAAGGTTGACTTTCAGGTTGACTTTGATTTTCCCCGTGTAAACTTCTTAACTCGGTTCAACCGTTTGGGCCGGGTTAAGGGGGTTACAAAGGACCCCAAATTTTCATCGAGTAACCCCAACAATGCACTGAACCCTCCAGTCCAGAACAACCAGAATCAAGGAGGGCCTAGGATTATGTCATGACAACAACTACATCAGCAGCCGACAGTTACAACAAGCATACTGGAGCAGACCCTGGCCATATTCATGTCTCAAACAGGAGCATATATGGCAAACATGGATCACTTTGTCAAGAAAACTGAGTCCTTCATAGACAAGACATAAATGAGAATGACAAACCATGAGGCTACCCTAAAATCCCTAGAGACACATATGAGCCAGGTTTCACAGTTCATAAACCCAAGGCCGAATGGAGGATTCCCTAGTGATACCGATGTCACTAGAAAACCCACATATGAGCGGTGCAAGGCTATTACAACGAGGAGTGAGAAACAACTACAAGGGCTGATAATAAAAGAAACACCAAGTAAGGAACCGACCCGACAAACACCTACCGTGAACACTGCCCCAACAGACGAGAAACAGTCTGCTGTCATCACACCTGCCACGACAACAGAAGGAACAAAGGAGCAAAAAGAAGAAACTGAAGATCTTGAGCCTCCTCAGATCCAACTTCCATGTGAAGGAGCCTCGAAGATTACAGTCCTCCACCCTCTTTTCCACAACGGTTAAAGAAACAGAAACATGAGTACCAACTTAAGAAAATCTATGATGTCTTTAAGCAAGTACACATCAACATTCCGCTGTTAGAAGCCATTAAGCAGATGCCTGGTTATGCAAAGTTTCTGAAGGATGCAATGTCCAAGAGGTCCAGACTTGGGGAGTTTGAAACAATGATGATGACAGAAGGATGCATGGCAATCCTACATAAGAGACCACCCCCAAAGAAGAAGGATGCTGGCAGCTTCATCATACCATGCATAATTGGAGACAAGTTTGTGGGTAAGGCACTTTGCGACCTTGGTGCTAGCATTAATCTAATGCCCAAATATGTATTTTAGAAACAAGGTATTGGACAAGCAAGGCCCATGATAGTCATGTTGCAGCTGGCAGACCACTCTTACATACAACCGGAGGGAAAGATCGAAGATATCTTGGTAAGAGTGGATAAGTTTATTTTTCTTGCTGACTTCCTTGTTTTAGATTGTGAAGGAGATGAAAACGCACCGATCATCTTGGGGCGTCCTTTCATAGCCACAGGTAGAACAATGATCGATGTAGAAAAAGAAGAACTGACTATGAGAGTCAATGACAACCAAATAAAGCTCAACGTTCTCCAAGCAATGAAACAAGCTGATGTAAAGGAAGAGTGCAAGGAAATTTTAGAAGTAGTCCTAGACCAACCCTGCATCAGGTCGAACTGTCACGACAGGAAATTTGGTCACTGCCACCACAGTCACCCTGAAGATTATCATGACAGCATCGACGGCAGTGACCCCTCAGACACAGACGCATCAGATACTGAAGGTCCTTAGGAGGTAAATTGGATAGGCACACACCCAGGTAAGTTCTTCGAGCCTTTGAATTATACCTCGAATGAACATGTAATCCAAAAGCCTTCCATTGAACAACCACCTGTTTTAGACCTTAAACCTCTGCCAAGGCAACTTAAATACGTTTTTCTCGTTTAAATGATACGTTGCTCGTAATCATCTCTTCTAAGTTGATGCAGGAACAAGAACAACAGCTGATCAAAATGCTACAACAACATAAGAAGGCAATTGGATGGACCATTGCTGATATCTAAGGCATCAGTCCGGCGTTATGCATGTATAAGATCCTCTTGAAGGATGACCATAAGCTGGAAATTGATGCTCAAAGACGACTGAACGAGGCTATGTGAGAAG
Source organism: Hibiscus tridactylites (assembly GCA_958450335.1). NCBI lineage: Eukaryota > Viridiplantae > Streptophyta > Magnoliopsida > Malvales > Malvaceae > Hibiscus > Hibiscus tridactylites. The sequence goes on along the minus strand of OY288289.1, from coordinate 40,939,168 downwards.
TTGTGCGAAAAGAAATCATCAAATGGATTGATGCTGGAATAATATACGCCATCTCGGATAGCGAGTGGGTGAGCCCGGTTCAATGTGTACCCAAAAAGGGAGGCATAACCGTAGTGACGAACAAGGAAAACAAACTAATCCCAACCAGGACTGTGACTTGTTGGAGGGTTTGTATGGACTACCAGAAGCTTAATAAAGCTACCAGGAAGGACCACTTCCCCTTACTTTTTATCGATCAAATGTTAGATCTATTAGCGGGGAAGCCTTACTATTGTTTTCTTGATGGTTACTCAAGTTATAACCAAATTGCAATCACACTGGAGGTCCAAGAGAAAACAACCTTTACATGTCCATACGACACATATGCCTTTCGAAGAATGCCATTTGGACTTTGCAATGCACCAACAACATTTTAACGGTGTATGGTGACAATATTCTCCGACATGGTGGAGGATTTCCTAGAAATTTTCATGGATGACTTTTCCGTCTTTGGAGACAGTTTCGATGGTTCCTTAGGCAATTTATAGAAGGTTCTTGAAAGATGTGAAGAGGCAAACCTTGTTTTAAACTGGGAAAAATGCCAGTTTATGGTGGACGAGGGCATAGTGTTGGGTCACAAGGTTAGTTGCCGCGGCATAGAGGTAGACAGAGCTAAAATCGAGGTTATTGAAAAACTACCGCCACCCACCACAATCAAAGGAATAAGAAGTTTCTTAGGGCATGCAGGGTTCTATCAAAAATTCATAGCCAATTTCTCGAAAATCACTAAACCCCTGTGTCTCATACTGGAACAGAATCATGCCTTTGACTTTAACACTGAATATACTGAAGTATTCAGGATACTGAAGGAAAAGCTAGTAACTGCCCCAATAGTGCAGCCACCCGACTGGAGCCTGCCATTCAAAATAATGTGTGACGCCAATGATTATGATGTCGAGGCAACACTAGGGCAGAGGAAGGAGAAACTTTTCCATGTGATCTACTATGACAACAAAACTCTCAATGATGCCCAGATAAACCACACCATAACAGAAAAAGAGTTACTCACAGTGGTGTTTGCAATTGACAAGATCCGACCCTATATACTTGGAACAAAAGTGGTGGTCCATACAGATCACTCAGCACTTAAATAAATGTTCGCCAAAAAGGATACCAAACCAAGATTGATACGTTGGATTCTACTACTGCAAGAATTTTACATTGACATCAAGGACAAAAAGGGGACAGAAAACCAAGTAGCATATCACTTGTCTAGGCTGGAGATGGGACCGAATTAAGAGAAAGACAAGACCAACATACTCGAAACCTTCCCAGATGAGTAGTTGTTCGCTGCCACCAGCACTTCCGCGACAGCCATGGCGGCAGGTAAGCTTTCTGAAACCCCTTGGTATGCCGATATCGTCAGATACATTGTAAGTGGGTTATTACCTCCCGAGCTTAATTATCAAGCTAGGAAGAGGTTCCAGAATGATGCAAAACATTATTATTGGGACAAACCTCTTCTCTTTAAGCACTGTGCAGATCAGATCATTAGGAGATGCATACCACAGGCGGAACATAAAGAAGTGCTTCACCACTGCCATGCTGCCCCTTATGGAGGACACATGGGAGGAAATAAAACTGACGCCAAGGTTCTGCAATCTGGTTTCTTTTGGCCTACACTGTTCAAGGATGCACAAGCTTTTTACAAGAGCTGTGATAAATGCCAAAGGACTGGAAAGATATCTAGAAGGCATGAGATGCCACTACAGAACATACTTGAGGTCAAAATCTTTGATGTTTGGGGAATCGACTTCATGGGGCCATTCCCAGCCTCTTGTGGGAATTTATACATCCTGCTGGTAGTAGACTATGTGTTTAAGTGGGTAGAAGCGATCGCCACTCAAAAGAACGATGCCAAGACTGTGCAAAGATTTCTTCACAAGCACATCTTCTCAAGGTTTGGCATCCCAAGGGCGATCATTAGCGATAAGGGGAGGCACTTTGACAATAGGGTAATTGTTAGTGCACTAAAGAAATACAGAGTAAGGCACCGAATTGCAACAACATATCACCCGCAAACCAATGGGCAGGCCGAAATCTCAAATCGAGAAGTGAAGAACATCCTATAGAAGATGGTAAAACCAACTCGAAAGGACTGATCTCTTCACCTAAATGATGCACTATGGGCCTACAAGATAGTTAATATGGATTGGGACAAGGCAGGGTAGAAAAGGCTGCTGAACTTGAATGAAATTGAAGAAATTCGAGCAATGGCCTACGACAACACCAAGATATGCAAGGACAAAACAAAGAAGTGGCACGACAGAAAACTGCTGCCACAAGGCAGATGCTGTTGTTTAACTCTAGGTTGAAGCTCTTACCAGGAAAGCTTAAATCTAAATGGCTTGGTCCTTTCCAAGTTGTCCAAGTTTTTCCCCATGGTGCCATTACAATCAGATCAATCAATGATGGGCACCAATTCATGGTCAATGGACAAAGGCTCAAGCATTATTAGGGGACTGAAGCCCCAATGATGCATGAAGTAGTTACTTTAGGAGATGCCCCTCAAGGCATCCCTAATTTAACTTAGTCTTATTGTATTTTATTTTGCTTTAGTTTATTTATCTATTTTATTGTTTTTAGGAAATAATATTTTAATTTAGTTTATTTATTTATTTTAGGAAATAAAGGAAGTAAAGCAAAGAGGAGGAATGAACCAGCCCACCACATTTACAACAACCCATAAAGCTCAATGGACATGCATGTCGGGACAGCCTGTTACCAGCTGTCGCAACAGACGCAAAAAATACAGCCTGTCACGGAGTTGTCGTGACAGACACGGAAACACGTAATAGACGCAAAATAGACACGAAAACGCGTGACAGCTGGCTTCATTATTCGCGCCGGCTGTTACAGTCCCAACGGGCAGAAAATCTTGTTCTATATAAACCTCTACTCCCATTTCATTTTTTCCTCATTCTCTCTTCTTTGTTTCACAAAATTTAGCTCTCAGAATTTTCTTTTATTTTGCTACAGTTTTCCTTGCTACTAGATCAACCCGAAGAAGTGTTGCCTCCACCTCTGCCACGGCAGTGTCCACACCCAGCCACAATAGAATCCCTAGAGGATTTGCATCGACAGACTCGAAGAGGGGGTACTATGGATCGTTCCAGAAATGAGAAATGTGGGAAGAGAGAGGGTTCTACTACACCCAAAAGACGAGAGACTTAGGGCTCGAGGGTTTCATCTCAAAGAAAATTATTGCCCTCAAATGGCAGATGTTCGTCGTCAAGCCCAAGGAGATGAACGTCACTTTGGTTCGAGAGTTCTATGCTGCCGTCCCCTCCAAAGATGCCACGACAGTGATTGTCAGGGGAAATGAAATCTCCTTAGAACCGGCCTACATCAACACCTTGTACGACATATATGTGAGAAAAAAATGAAGATGCCGATAGGAGGTTCGTCAACAGTCTGTCGTCAGTAGACTACGATGCTGTCATGGCAGAATTGACGAAAGAAGGCACACAGTGGAACGAGGATCCCATGCACAAATGGACAGTGCGAAGGACCCAACTTACCCTGCAAGCAAAGCTTTGGAACCATTTCGTTAAGAAACACCTCATGCCCACATCGCACAACACTACTGTGGACCGGCAGAGACTAGCCCTCGTGCACTCAATCCTTAACGAACGACAGATCAACGTCGGTAGATACATCATTGACTGTATTTTCAAGTGTGCACTCAGACCTATGAGGCCCCTTTTCTTCCCTTACCTCATCACCACCCTCTACCGGGCAAATAAGGTTCGAGAAATTGATGAGCACATCAAAGTCCAAGGCAAGAGATGGACGCAACAAAATATATACAACTTGATGGAGCTGAAGCTTGCCACCCCTTGGACCTGAATCCACTTAACCTGTCGCGGCAGAGACGGAGCAGACCGAGGCCGCTCATCCGACAGAAACCTCCAACGAAATCATGCAGATGCTGAAGAAAATGGAGGAACGACAACTAGGCTTCATGCGATTTATGAGGGATTTCACTACTGCCATGGTAGATTTTATTAAGATTGATTTAAATTTCCCAACGTGCAGTTTTCTTCTTTCCCAGAAACTCTTTTTGCCACCCCCACACCTGCTGCTAGCCCTAGAACATCCACTGTTTCCTCCACCTCACCACCTACCACGACCGGAGATGGCGATAGAAGATCTGCCACTCCCCGAGGAGAAAAAAAAGGAAGGAACCACTACCAGAGATCGACCCTAAGTACTTTGAAGGGTTCTCCTCCTCCTCCGTCTGGCAAGACGATTTTGACTCAGAGCCATCTGTCGTTCAGGACATATCCAAGAATTTCCCTCCGATGAAGAGAAAGAAGCTGAACAAAAATGTTGAGGGACCCTGCCATGACAGATCGGACGACAACAACAGCAACAGTGATGATGACCTCGAGGTCCTGGGCAAGGCCCCCAAGATTTCACTTACCCGAGTCCAGCCACCTCGAGAGGAGAAAAAGAAGATAGCCTCACCATCTCCCAGCCCCAAGGTGACTGCCCGCCGGCAGCTCCAGATCAGCAGCAACAGTGATAACATCTCATCAAGTTAAGTGCTTTTCTATTCTGCTTGCTGTTTCTATTGTTTCTTTTATCTTTTTGTGATATTTTCTTGTTTCTTTTCATTTTGTTGTCATGCATTGAGGACAATGCAACCCTTGAGTTTGGGGGTAGGCAGTCCTCGGTTAATTAATGAACTTTTTAAATTGTGTCTTTAATTTGTCTCATTTCAGTTATTTTTTGCGTCAAAAAATGGCTTAAGTCTTTGAACTGCACTTACCTACCGCGACAATCTCTGTCGTGGCATTGCCTTTAGAATGTTCTAGGAATTATTTAGAGCCTTGCTATAGTTCTGAAACTCAAAAACACTTTTGTGACTTATATGCTGCCTAGATTTTTGTTAGTAAACTAGAGTAGAAAATCTTAACCACTTGAGTTGCCCCTAGACGTGCCTAACACTGGCTCTAGGAGAAGAATAAAAGAAAAGAAGACTCAATATCCCTAGAGGTGCCTAACACCAGATCTAGGAAGATAGTTAGAGGTGCCCAAAACAGGCACTAGTAAAAACAAAATAAGAAAAACACTTGAGTGTAAATTTGAAAAAACTAAAGGAGCCTAAAAATTGCTTCCAAGAAAAAAATAGTTGGCATAAAAATCAAGTGAGTAGCATAACTATTCTAGTTACTAAAAGAGTCTAAGCACATATTTGTTCACAAAACATGCACACACTTGCACAAGAATTATAGCATTGTTCCGGATAAATCCTGAAACAATTGAAAAGGTACCACCCTTGATAGAGAAAGAGTTGTAGGTAATGGTAGTTCACTGAATTAAGCCAAGTCAAAAATTTTCATTCTTAGTTAGGTTGCGTCTGCTTGAGGACAAGCATCAACTTGAGTTTGGGGGTGTCTTGAGTGCATAAAAGTTCTATAATTTACCCATATTTTTGCTGCACTCAAGCACGATAAATTGCATTTATGATATATTTTTGCATACACATCACAATTAGATAAAACTACACAGATGCTGCTGAAATTGGTCACTTTTGCAGGTATCTGCCGCGGCAGCAATCCAGGGCAGAAAAGGAGCAGAGGCAAATTGAGGAGCTGGAATTGAAGGACAGAAAGCACTGTTTGTCGTGGCACCTGCCATGGTAGCTATGACGACAGAGAGACTCTGAGGTGGAAAAGTGAAGTGGAGCTCAATAGATAGAGGATTTTAAGCTGGTTTTTCGTGGGCCACTCCCATATTTTTCTGAGCCCTGAAGTAGAAGGAAGGCCATGCCAAAAGTTCAAGGAAGAAAGTCAAAGCAAGAAAAGAGGACGAATTAAAGGCATCTACTCAGAAGATTTAGTCTTTAATAGAGTTGTACTTTAATTTAAACTTGCATTCTTGCCATATTAGAAAACTTGGACCCAAGGCCTATATAAAGGCATCTTTAATAGAGTTTATTTACTCTGGTTTTTCAATATCTCATAAGAGCATCGGGAGAGCATTGTGAGGTTATTCATTTGCTTGATATCGGGAGAGTTAAGCACACGAAAGGAGTAAATACGCGTTTTCATGTTTATGGTTAAACCATCTTGGCTTAGGGATAAGTACAAGGTGAAGTGGCTAAAAAAGAATTCACAAACATTGGTGTTCATCCTTTGATTCACGCCGGGAGGTATCATCCAAGATGTGTTCATCAACAGAACTTGGACCTAGGGATAGGACAAGTCATAATAGGGATTCTTGCCAAGCTTGAAGTACAGAGTTGTTGGTCGCTGCCACGACATCAACGGACCTCTGCCGCGATAGGTGCTGCCGCGACAGGAACGACGACATAACAACAGAAGTTCCTCTGAACAGTGCAACACTTTCACTACTAAGAAAATCAATACCAGCCTATTCTCTCAACCTGATTTCCTTATCTTTTATTCCAGTTATTACTCAAGATTACTTCAAACAATTATTTAAACTATTTCTTTTTCTTGTGCAACAATTTAAGGATAGAGTTATTTCCAGTCCCTGTGGATACGATATCCGATACTCTAGTATCACTTTACTACTTGCGTCGTGTACACTTGCACTATTTGCGATAGTAGTATTTACATACAACATATAGCTTTGCGAAGACAACACACATGATGAGGATTATCACGGTCAATAAATTCGGGAGGCAGAGACATAAACACATCATCTGTAAGGCTGCCTTGAAGGAAGGCATTATTGACATCTAGCTGATGGAGGCTCCAGCCGCGACTAACAACAAGGCTAAGGACCAGGCCCACCATAGTTGGTTTAACAACAGGACTGAAAGTGGTAGTGAAGTTAACACCGGGGCATTGATGAAAACCTTTTGCGACAAGTCGAGCTTTGTACCTGTCAAGAGAACCGTCAGGATGATATTTGGTGCAAAATATCCATTTACAGCCTACTAAATTTTGAGTGGAACTTGGTGGAACAAGCTCCCATGTTCCATTCCGTAGAAGAGCATCAAACTCATCTGACATAGCACACCTTCAATGGGATTCTTTTAAAGCCTGGGTAACGGTGGTTGGTTCACGTGTGGGACAGTGAAGTTGGGCTTGAAGATTGAGTTTTTGAATGGGATTACGGATATTGTGCTTTGACCGAGTTACAATACCAGAATGAGGTGAGGGTGGCTGGACGATAGTGGTTGGAGGAAGGTCAGGTTGTGTTTGGGAGTCGAGGGTTGGTATGTCAGTAGTATTCGGTTGTGTAGGTTGAGTGTGTATGGTCGGAGAAGGAGCAGTAGATATATGAGGAGGTGAGGGTGGCTGGACGATAGTGGTTAGAGGAAGGTTAGGCTCTGTTTGGGAGTCGAGGGTTAGTTTGTCAATAGTATTCAGTTGTGTAGGTTGAGTGTGTATGGTCGGAGAAGGAATAGTAGATGCATGAGAGAAGTAGGTGTTGCAGCGGATGAAGTAATGACAGAGAGACACAAGGAGGACCATTCAGAACTCGTAACAGGAGTGACTCTCGGGAGCGTGGGAGCATGTTGGGTAAAGGGGAAGACAATTTCAATAAAACGAACATGACGAGAAGTGTACAAGCGGCGAGAGGACATATCAAGGCAGAGATAGGCACTCTGAGTGGAGGAGTAACCAACAAAGAGACAAAGGGTGGATTTAGGTTGAAGTTAATTAGAGACATAGGGACGTAACCATGGATAACAAAGACAACCAAAGCTTCAGAGTTTGCTATTGTTGGGAAGAATCCAAATAGTTTGAAATAGGGGGAGACATTATGTAGTGTAGACGTAGGCATACAATTTATAAGATAAACGGCTGTGGAAATGGCATAAGACCAATACGATAGAGGCATAGAGGCATGAGAAAGAAGGGAGAGACCAGTTTCAATTATATGTTGATGTCGATGTTCAGCAAAGCCATTGTGTTTAAGGGTGTGGAAAAGAGATTTGAGATGGGAAATTCCATTTATGACAAAGAAAGTAAGTAAAGCTTGGTATTCACCCCCATTGTATGAGTAAACTGTTTTTATTCGGTGTTGAAATTTTTTTCAACAACAACTTTGAAACAAATGAAGGTATCACGAGCATCAGATTTGCGCTTTAAAGGATAGAGCCATATGTATTTGGTGAAGTGATCGATAAAAATGATATAATATTTGAAGTTATCAACAGATTGTATTGGAGACGTCCATACATTAGTAAAGATTATTTCAAGATGAGATGAAGAAGATAAGGTGGAGGTCGAGAAAGGTAGTTTGTGACTTTTATTAGAATGACAAGCATTACAATAGGTATCCGACTGGGGAGTGTTATTAACATGTAAATGAAAAGAGGAGACCATGTACTTGAATGTCGAAAGAGATGGGTAACCAAGTTGGTAATGCCAAACACGAGATAATGTCTTTATCGTGGAGAAAGAAAGTAGAGGTGTGGAGTGGGAGGGCCATTCGTAGATACCATCTTTAGTTTGACCTCGGAAAAGAACTTCCCCGGTCTGTAGATCCTTGACAAGAAAGGAAGAGGGTAAGAATTCAATAGATGCATTGTTTGACTTGTAGAATTGAGACACAAAAATTAAGTTGCGTTTCATATTTGAAGCATACAAAACATTAGTTAAGGTAAAGGAATGAGAATGAGTGGTAGAACCAGAATGGGTTATTGGAACACCTGAGCCATCACCAATCATTACTTCATCTGAACCAGTGTATGAATTGTGAAGAGAGAGATTTTGTAGGTCGGTTGTGATGTGGTGGGTAGCACCACTGTCTAATAGCCAAGGGTCCGAGGATTGGGAACTGGAGGTGGCGATATGAGCTTGTAGTTTCCAGGGATGTGGAGGCGTAGGAAATGCCGATGAATTACCTTGATGTGGAGGTGCCGACGCATTGGGAAACTATCGGTGAAATAAAGAGCACTGATTAACAACATGCCCCTGAGCACGGCACCACTAACATTTTCCTAGAAAAGGTGCATTTGTCTATTGGCTTGTTGAGTTGTAGAAGGCATAGAAGAACGATGAGACCGAAAATTGGATTGTTGAGTTTGAGTGGAGTAGGCAATGATTGATGCGTTTGGAGAGGTGTTGCGTAACGTAAGTTCCCGGTTGAGCAGTTTCTCATGTAACTCATCAAAGGTGGTGACTGTCTCTCGGCTATTGACATCATCAATAACTGGCTGAAAAAAGTATCATCAAGGCCTTCTAGAATTTTTTCAATAAAATCCTCTGCATCCAAAGGTTTACCGAGAGTAGCAAGCTCGTCGGCTTTGCCTTCGATAGCTTGAATATAATCAGTAATAGATTGAGAACATTTGGTAATATTTTTGAGGCTATCCTTAATTTGTTTGATGTGTCCATGATATGGACTATCAAAAGTGTTGGCTAGAACCTTCCATGTTGCAGCTGAAGTTTTGCATTGTAAAACAACCGGTAATAGATTTTGGGAGATTGTGCCAACTAAGGCACCAAATAGAAGTCTATCTTGTCGTATCCATGTTTGATATGCCGATTAGTGGAGGTTGTGTTATTTCTAGTGAGATTTTCTAGTGGACAAGGATGCGAGCCATCGATGAACTTAAAAAGATCATAACCAATAAGGATATATTCAATTTGGGTCTTCCAAAGAGGTAGTTTGTGGAACTGAGTTTGATGGAGTTATGAATGGTGACTATGGTGAGGGGGTTATTAGGGTCAAGATGATTGGAAAGGGAGTTATCAATAGCCATGGGAATCAATATCTAACCTCGTATGAGATAGGCAACTGATACCATGTACAAGGAGAGAGAGAGCAAAGGAAAATAGGTTGAAAGGAATGATTTTATTATGCACTTTAGCCCACAACAACAACATATATATATATACAAAGATATATCATTATGTTTGTTATATTTGAAATCCAAACAAGAGATAAGTGCGTAGATAAAAATGCTAAAGAATAGGAAGAATCCCAACAACGAGGTTACATTTTGTGATCAGTCTTATCATGATGTTGACGCTTTAATCTCTTCTTCTCCTGCCTATTAATTTCGAGGCCTTAAATCATTGGCTAATTGTAACCCCCTCGTCCCGGTCTGGCCGGATGGCCGGTCTGAGTGGGCCACACGGGGAAAACCGAAGCGAAACCCAAAGGGTTCCCCCTTGGTTAGCAACCCTATTTTTTTCCTTCTTTTTATATTAATCTTGTCTAGAGGAACATTAGGTCCTAAGTGATCACGACAGCGGGAAACATTCAAAGGAAGTCACATTCGAACCAAGGCCATACACAAAGCAGTCCATTTTTAACTTACAGTGCAGACCGTATCGGTACCCTAGCCAGGGATATCGATACGCCCTGACCAAGTCAACCCAAGGAGTCAACTCCGGGAAGACCGTATCGATACAACCCTTGAGTGTATCGATACGCCCTTCTCGGTCAACCCTCCTTGGTCAACATGCAGACTTGTACCGATACACGTGAACCCCGTATCGGTAAGCCCTGCTCTCACCCAAAACTCTAAATTTCAGTAACTTTGGAGGGTATCGATACCCTTAGGGTATCGGTACACCTGGCAAAAACTGTGGTATTTGGGCAAGGCCGTATCGATACGGCCCTCAGGCGTATCGATACGACCTGCACTGCAATTCCACAAACATCAACTTGACGACCCCAAACACGACTCTAGATGCAGTTTTGGACTCTCCTATACACATACCAACATTTAAGCAATCATACTAAAACTAAAGAAAGCAATCAAACTAATAGCAAGACATCCTTACCTAGAATTCATACAATAGGGCAATTTATGCATATATGGTCATACAAGCACTTAAGATTTCATGCCTTAGCAACCAAATATGTAGACATTAAAGGCATGTGACAACAGCGATATTTATAGGTCAAACAAGGCATCCAAGAATCAAACCAATATCGACATACATCAAAACTCAAATCAACAATACCTATCCCATTGCTTAACTATTACATTCTATCATTTAAAATTCATACATTGAGCTCACCAATGCAACACTTGGAGACCTTTCCTTGTCTTTGCCACCCACAAGCTATTAATCTGCATTGTCGAACAAAAGAGAGCGTAAGCATAAAAGCTTAGAGAGGGTAAGCTCAAAAAACAAACCTTCGACAATGCAGGGTCCAAGCACGAGCAATTTCCAAAATGAAATGCATGATCTCACCTCCGATTCGCGAAGGTCAAAATGAACATGATACATGAACATATAATCAACATTATGTCATGCTCACATCTCATAAGCTCAACTTACAACGGTATATATCTCAATGCATTAACCACATCATATATCAAATCATAAAGGGCATCACATTTCGTATCATATAAGCATATATGCATAATCTCATATTGGTATACTCATACAACCTCATATTGGCACTTAGCTATGACTCGAATACGCGGATAACTCGTTGGAACGCATTTCCAACAACAACATTACCTCGGTGGGATTCCACTCATCACCGGTCCTTGCATGGGCGGGATTCCACTCATCACCACATGCCCTACGGATGGGATTCCACTCAGCATCACGTAGAAATATATAAAAGCTTCCGGTGGAATATTACATCACCGTACTCCTCCTTGGTGCCTTAACGCCACCAAGGCCACGTACGTTTTGACTCAATTTGTGTGCACACTCATCCTAATGATCGATCATTGTACCCAAGCATACTAGTGCCAATATAAATCAAATTCCACAACCTTTTACAATATCAATTTCAACATAATATCCGTACTTAGCACGTACTCACCATGATTCTCCAAAATCATGCAATCCACATTATAACCTCATTTCACAAACCAACACCACATGTATGTCATCCGAACAATTATCTCATTATATATCCACATTATATTTGTCATCAAAAAGCATATAAAATCAATACATTAAGCCATACTTTCACATACATGTGTATCACATCATACATAATTATCATGAGGCATAACAATAACTAAAGAGTACATCCAAGGTCTCTATCTAAAGTTTAGGATTAGGCTACCACCCTAATCCTAACTCTAGGTGGGTCTACCAAGCCCAACCTAGTCCACATGCTTGAACCAAACACTTAAAACCATTTTAAAAACATTAACCACTCACCTCTACCTCCAAGCTCAAATACCAAGCAACCATCACCTCCAAGTTTCCGAATTTCTTCCCGATGCTTCGTCGACCCAAATTCTTTCTTCTAAACAACCTCGATATAATTCAAACAACCTCAAATCAGCCCAACATCAAAATATCAACCCGGAATACAATTCAAGTACAATTTACAATGTTGCAAGTCATGACCAAACCCCATACTTAGCAATTTCGGACAACCCCAATACCTCTTCCAAAAGCTATGTTTTCAACATCCATTGCACCCACAAATGATCCCAAATCAATCCCTAACCATAGTACTACCATTGGGCTATCAATTCTCACCTAAAACAACCCCCAAAACTCACCCAAAACCCTCCAAAACTCCATTTTCGTACTCCTATTTTACCCAGCAGAAAATCATGTTTTTAAGCACCCAAATGACATCTAAAATGTCCCAAATCACCCTCCTAACATACCTAAACCATCAGCCCTTTTGTTTTCAACCTAAAACCCACCAAAAATAGTATTTTTGACAACTCAAAAATGGGTATAAGAGCTCACTTCGGATTTTTACCAAAATTCAACCAAATTAACATATAATGAGTATTTCAACATGATTAAACAAAACTCCAACTCAATTTATCAAAACAAAATGAAAAACCCATTAAAAACCCAAACTTTGATATAAACCCTAATTTTCAAAACTCCATAACTTTGAAATCTAAGACTATAGATAGATAGAGGATAAAGAGGAGAGTAAGAATATGATTTTACCTTTCAAAAACCCCTTGAATCGAAGTTGAAATCGAATGGAATATAAGCTTTGAAGTTTGAGAGGGTTTGAAGATGGTGATATGGTTTCCAACGTTTGGGAGGGTGGGTTGGAGAGAAGATGACAACCTTAAATTTTAAAGTTGTCTTGCCTTTTAAAAACATTTGGGTAAAATTGCACTTTAGGTCCCTCCCTTTTTATTAAAGCTCAATTACACCACGTTTTAGGTTGAATTGTTTTAATTATATTTTATTGACTCGAACTATAAACCCGGCTAACTCCTAGCCCCAAAACACGGGTCTTACAACTCTCCCCCACTTAAGGAAATTTCGTCCCCGAAATTCATCGAACGTGAAGAGCCACAGAAACTGTTCTCTTCTAACTACAACATGCTCACCAGCTCGGTAGACTTACCACACAACAATAGATATCTGATGCTAAGATCTCAACTGATTCTTCGTTGCACGCAATTTCAAACTCAACTCAATCTCTTCAACAAACATAGCACGGAACAAATCTGACTCACATTCCCGATTCATAGATACACAAATCACATCACCAACCCCTTTCTAACTTTGGTAGTAATCACAACAAATAAACAACTGTACTAGCCCGATTCGCAGTCTCATACAACACTGTTTGAACACTTGACTCATAACTTTCTCTAACTGACCATCGGACTTCAACAGGTAACCAACCACTATACAAACGTCTTCAAAATAATCTAGTTGAAATCTCGAATCTCTATTACTCACTTCCATTAAGAACCTTCCACGGATGTAACAACTAGGAGAAAACTGACACTCGGTCTTAATACTCTGGCAATTTACACACTTACTCTCATACTGAACCACATTATTCATCAACCCAATCCCGAAGCTCTCGTCTTCAACCCACAATACGTCTTCATACAACTCAGATGCAATACAAATGAACTACCGTGTGCTTCGACCAAAACAATACGTCTCAAAATACTATGCCAATTAGTACAACAATTCTATCTCTAACAATACAAGCTCTATCATCTCTGAACTGTATTCTGAAGGTCTTCTTTTCGCTATGTCTTGCACGTGAGGTGCCAAGAATCTGTCTTGCAACTGTTTCTCTTCAAACATTCTGACTCAAAGTACTCTCAACTCGAAACTCAGCCACAAAACTACTATCATTTGATAAACGGAATTCGGCAATTGCAACTCGTAACTCAACTACTAATCTAACAACAAATACAACTCGGAACATCGGTTACTACGTTGACTATCTTCGGATGGTACTCAATCTTGATATTACAGTCTTCAAGCAGTTCTAACACTTTATGCTGTTCAAGTTTCAAGCCTTCCTAAGTCTTCAAATATTTCAAGTTATGATGATACGTACATATACACTGTGCATTTCTTACTACACAAGCTTGTCTCCAAGTCTTCGAAGCAATTACAACTGTAGTTAACTCTATGTCTCATATCGAATAACTCTTCTCACTGTCTTTCAACTATATTGATGAACAAGCCACAATCTTCTGTCTTGCATAAGCACACAACCTAACTCTACATGTAATGCATCATTACGGTTCGCAAACTCTTTCTCTAACATGATTGGATCAAGGTTGAAGCTTTCATCAAATTTTCTTTCGGTTTCTCAAGGGCTCATTGTCTCGCATCTAACCACACAACTGAACATTCTTCTGTGGCAATCTATCAATGGAGCAACTATCTTCAAAAGACTATTTACAATTCTCTGAAAGTAACGATGACCTAGGAACCATAGATATCTTTCAGTCTTCAATTTCTTCCGACTCATGTCTTCTTTTGCCTAGTGGGGATTTACTCTAATACACTCAGATGATCTGCATGTCCTAGGAGGACATCTTCCTTAACTCGAAGTTCACGTTGCACAACTTGGTATACAATTAATTCTCTAATAGAATCAACCACACTAACTTCAAAGCTTGTCATGATCTTCTTCGGTACTTGAATATACTCATGTGACATCTAGAAGAGCTACTTCAACTGATCAAGAAACTCAGGAAAATATTCGGCTCAACATCTCTATAAAGGTAACTAACACACTAGTCAAGCAAAGCGACATAACTCAGAGCTCAAGGTGATCACATCTTGCCCCTAAAGCTGCTTTTGGTACTTAAACTTTTCCCACTTTCAACTGGTAGTAAATGGATCTCAAACTAATCTTCAAATAGACTGCAGCACACACTAACTAACCAACAAATAACTGCCACTCGGAAACAGATACTAATTTCTGTCACTTGTTTCAACTGTATGTAATCTGAACACATTCTTGTACTCTCACTCTTTCTTCTTCACAAATTGTACTGTCATACTCTAAAATGATGTACTAAGCCTAATGAATCTATGGTCCAACAGATCTCGTAGTTGATTCTTCAACACTCTCAATTCTGTAGGGAATCATAAGATACAAAGCAATCAAACATGAGCAAACTTGGAGACAGTCTCAATAACAAACTCTTCCTCTCTGCCAGGAGACAAACTGGGTAATTCTTGTAAACACTTCTAGGAAAACACAAACTATCCTAACATTCTGCGGTCTAATCTTCATTCACAAATCAAATCCATCACAATTGCTAAGCAAGCATGTCCACTAAACTCAAACAACCTTTAATCTTTAAAACTGGATCAACCATTCGAAAAGAAGTTCACATCCTCACCTACTACTACAGTCTCACAAAAATCTGCGACTTCAAGTCAACTCTCTCTTCGTCTCAATGTATATCCTAGCTTTGTGCCCTACAAGCCAAATCATGTCAAAAAGGTACATTGAAACCGTAGGAAGACAATCATTTCACATCTACTAGAAACTAGTAACTCTGAACCACCAACAACTATCTTCTGCACATCTTTCTGATAACTACTATCTCCCAAAAGGCTAGTCACATGTGTCCCTACATCTAAGGTCCCAACAAAAATATCTAATTTCTTACATGCTCACGCAAAAGGAGGTATCCACAGAAATTGCCACTTCACAAGTACACATCTGTTAGTCTTCGGTCCTCTTATTTTCAGACTGGTTCTTCAACAAAATCTGACTCTTCTAAACTGTTCCTTGAGCATCTCGTAACTTCAAGATTCAATTCTAATCACACACAAACAGTCATGCTGGACTTGTTCTACCCCTACCAAACAACCTGGAGTCAAAGCTCAAGGCTCCCTTCTTGGCTCAACTATATCGAAAGTGACTTCATCTCTTCCGCTTGCTGGAAAACAACTCAACGTACACTGACCCAATCACACAAACTAGCTCCCTTCCACGGACATCGACCGATTGTCTTGTACTAAAATCATAGGCCGAACCCCCAACGGTCACCAACTAACACTCTGAATTTCAGATTACTCACACGAGACCCCTACCTTGATCTCGCTACAAGAACCAAGGTACTCGCACCTACCTCTAACACTTCACCAGGCATATTCAAACTTGCATACTCACCATCGATATACAAAAGCACGGGTGTAGAATCAACTGGAGGAAACCAACTTAATACTGTACCAAGGGCTCATTCGATAAAACATTGAAACTACTCTAACCCCACTCATAGGCCTTCACATCTTCTTACTAACTAATGCCAGAGTTGATCACATCGTCCCTCATCCACATGAATCAACCCACATACACACTGTCTCAAACGGACAAATTGTACATCAATTCCAGTACAACAATACCTCAAAAACTAAGGTGATGGACTCCCTCGACAACGTCCACCTTTTTTAGAAACTAAGACTTCTACCTACCGAAAAGCAATTAATTCAATAACAACATCAACAGTAAAACATACACGATTGGGTTAGCAAGGCAAGGCTTCCAAGTGGCTCAAGTATGATTCCTTCACTTAAAAATCTCCTTTTTTTCAATGTAATAGTAGCAATGGGACTCTACTAAACACGCTTCAAACAAATTATCGAACATACATGCTCAACCAAGCATATAACAAGGTTTACTTGCTAAACAAGCAAACATATGCGTACTATCAAACAACATGCATTCTCAATCAAACAATCATTCATCACAGGATACACGGATAACAAACAACATACTTTTAAACAAGCAATCAACATACTTGTACCAAGGGGATAACAAACAACTTACCTCACTTACCTGCCCAAGGTCTCGGAAACCTTAGGCTCTGATACCAACAAATGTAACCCCCTCGTCCTGGTCTGGCCGGTCCGAGTGGGCCACACGGGGAAAACTGAAGCGAAACCCAAAGGGTTCCCCCTTGGTTAGCAACCCTATTTTTTTCTTCTTTTTATATTAATCTTGTCTAGAGGAACATTAGGTCCTAAGTGATCACGACAGCGGGAAACATTCAAAGGAAGTCACATTCGAACCAAGGCCATGCACAAAGCAGTCCATTTTTAACTTACAGTGCAGACCGTATCGGTACCCTAACCATAGGTATCGATACGCCCTTACCAGGTCAACCCAAGGAGTCAACTCCGGGAAGACCGTATCGATACAGCCCTTGAGCGTATCGATACGCCCTTCTCGATCAACCCTCCTTGGTCAACATGCAGACTCGTACCGATACGCGTGAACCCCGTATCGATACGCCCTGCTCTCACCCAAAACTCTAAATTTCAGTAACTTTGGAGGGTATCGATACCCTTAGGGTATCAGTACGCCCGACAAAAACTATGGTATTTGGGCAAGGCCGTATCGATACGGCCCTCAGGCGTATCGATACGGCCTACACTACAATTCCACAAACATCAACTTGACGATCCCAAACACGACTCTAGATGCAGTTTTGGACTCTCCTATACACATACCAACATTTAAGCAATCATACTAAAACTAAAGAAAGAAATCAAACTAATAGCAAGACATCCTTACCTAGAATTCATACAATAGGGCAATTTATGCATATATGGTCATACAAGCACTTAAGATTTCATGCCTTAGCAACCAAACATGTAGATATTCAAGGCATGTGACAACAACGATATTTATAGGTCAAACAAGGCATCCAAGAATCAAACCAATATCGACATACATCAAAACTCAAATCAACAATACCTATCCCATTGCTTAACTATTACATTCTATCATTTAAAATTCATACATTGAGTTCACCAATGCAACCTTTGGAGACCTTTCCTTGTCTTTGCCAACCACAAGCTATTAATCTGCATTGTCGAACAAAAGAGAGCGTAAGCATAAAAGCTTAGTGAGGGTAAGCTCATAAAACAAACCTTCAACAATGCAGGGTCCAAGCACGAGCAATTTCCAAAATGAAATGCATGATCTCACCTTCGATCCGCAAATGCCAAAATGAACATGATGCATGAACATATAATCAACATTATGTCATGCTCACATCTCATAAGCTCAACTTACAACGGTATATATCTCAATGCATTAACCACATCATATATCAAATCATAAAGGGCATCACATTTCGTATCATATAAGCATATATGCATAATCTCATATTGGTATACTCATACAACCTCATATTGGCACCTAGCTATGACTCGAATACGCGGATAACTCGTTGGAACGCATTTCCAACAACAACATTACCTCGGTGGGATTCCACTCATCACCAGTCCTTGCATGGGCGGGATTCCACTCATCACCACATGCCCTACGGATGGGATTCCACTCATCATCACGTAGAAATATATAAAAGCTTTTGGTGGAATATTACATCACCGTACTCCTCCTTGGTGCCTTAACGCCACCAAGGCCACGTACGTTTTGACTCAATTTGTGTGCACACTCATCCTAATGATCGATCATTGTACCCAAGCATACTAGTGCCAATATAAATCAAATTCCACAACCTTTTACAATATCAATTTCAACATAATATCCGTACTTAGCACGTACTCACCACGATTCTCCAAAATCATGCAATCCACATTATAACCTCATTTCACAAACCAACACCACATGTATGTCATCCGAACAATTATCTCATTATATATCCACATTATATTTGTCATCAACATGCATATAAAATGAATACATTAAGCCATACTTTCACATACATGTGTATCACATCATACATAATTATCATGAGGCATAACAATAATTAAAGAGTACATCCAAGGTCTCTAACTAAAGTTTAGGATTAGGCTACCACCCTAATCCTAACTCTAGGTGGGTCTACCAAGCCCAACCTAGTCCACATGCTTGAACCAACCACTTAAAACCATTTTAAAAACATTAACCACTCACCTCTACCTCCAAGCTCAAATACCAAGCAACCATCACCTCCAAGTTTCCGGATTTCTTCTCGATGCTTCGCCGACCCAAATTCTTACTTCTAAACAACCTCAATACAATTCAAACAACCTCAAATCAGCCCAACATCAAAATATCAACCCGGAATACAATTCAAGTACAATTTACAATGTTGCAAGCCATGACCAAACCCCATACTTAGCAATTTTGTACATCCCCAATACCTCTTCCAAAAGCTATGTTTCCAACATCCATTGCACCCAAAAATGATCCCAAATCAATCCCTAACCATAATACTACCATTGGGCTATCAATTCCCACCTAAAACAACCCCCAAAACTACCCAAAACCCTCCAAAAACTCCATTTTCGTACTACTATTTTACCCAGCAGAAAATCATGTTTTTAAGCACCCAAATGACATCTAAAATGTCCCAAATCACCCTCCTAACATACCTAAACCATCAGCCCTTTGTTTTCAACCTAAAACCCACCAAAAATGGTATTTTTGACAACTCAAAAATGGGTATAAGAGCTCACTTCGGATTTTTTCCAAAATTCAACCAAAATAACATATAATGAGTATTTCAACATGATTAAACAAAACCCCAACTCAATTTATCAAAACAAAATGGAAAACTCATTTAAAACCCAAACTTTGATATAAACCCTAATTTTCAAAACTCTATAACTTTGAAATCTAAGACTATAGATAGATAGAGGATAAAGAGGAGAGTAAGAATATGATTTTACCTTTCAAAAAACCCCTTGAATCGAAGTTGAAATCGAATGGAATATAAGCTTTGAAGTTTGAGAGGGTTTGAAGATGGTGATATGGTTTCCAACGTTTGGGAGGGTGGGTTGGAGAGAAGATGACAACTTTAAATTTTAAAGTTGTCTTGCCTTTTAAAAACATTTGGGTAAAATTGCACTATAGGTCCCTCCCTTTTTATTAAAGCTCAATTACACCACGTTTTAGGTTGAATTGTTTTAATTATATTTTTATTGACTCGAACTATAAACCCGACTAAATCCTAGCCCCAAAACACGGGTGTTACACTAACATAGATTGCCCCAAATCTAACGGCATGGTTTGCTTCTCAAGTGCAATCCTACCTCTTTTCATGCTTTTGAGCTCTTGCATTTTGTTTGTGGTTCTTTCTAGACAACACGAATCACTTCAAACTCTTCAACGCATGTGCTAATTCTTTTTCTTTTTTACCTTCTCATGCACGGCGATGCCCCCATTCAAACTGAGATTCAATTGTCTTATGAAAACATTTGTTCATGGTCTTCTACAGTTGAGATCAATATCAAGAAAACTTTTTCTTTTCGTGAATCTATGTCAGTATACTTGTAAGATGCAAGAAAAGGCTAGAAATATGAATTATGAGAGGGGAAGAAAGGAAAAAAGGTCATGGCAAACACATGAATAGGGCAAAGTCAGATGCCCCAAAATTCAAAGAATGAATGATTCATGAATCCATCAACCAGATAATGCCCCACTTTTGGTGGCTCTCTTTTGCTCACACACTCGCCAAATTTAAAATTTCCCACTTTTCTAATCTCAATCATACATTAGAAGCTCTAGGTCCCTGAAGAAAGGTTAACTCAATTAGTCGGAATGTATTCTGAAGAGATACTCATTTTCTCAAATATTCATGTGTGATACAAATGGTCTTTTAAGGCTTGTAATGTAGGCTAGGCTCGGGTTGCAAAAAAAAAGATATATAGGCTCAAATACATATTTTAAGGGTGATTAAACCAATAATCAACATTTCCTGATGAAATCCATGTTCTTCTTCTATTATTCCTTGGATCACTCCAGACTGCCAATTTTGGGTTTTCACCCTAGAGTTCATTTCCTTTTCTGGCACACATCTCATTTGATGGACTTATTTAAAATTTTCATTCACATTTCTCCTTTCTTTTTCTTCATTTATTTTCCTCTTCAATACTCGTCTCTTTTTGTTCTTTTTTCTTTCTCATTTTTCCTTTTTCCTTTCTCATTTTTTCTATTTATTTTCCCTTTTCTTTGTATTATTTTTCTTTCCTTTTTCTTTTACTTTTCTTTCTCCTTATTGTGTCGTTTTCATTTTTAATTTAGGACATTCAACTTGATCTGACATGTTTTTTCCTTTGTTTGCAAACATCTTTTCATTTTCTTTGTCTCCTTGTGTGCGGAGTGATCCTTGGTTGGGGTTCAAACACAAGAAAAATAAAATCAAGCTAAAAGGGGGACAATAAATGGATTTTTTTTTTCATTTTCTTATCCTTGAAGGGAAATGAAGGAATGCAAAATGTCATTTCACATACAAATATCGTCAAAGAGAAGCACTCTTCAGTTGGTAGATGTTTTAAAGTTATCACTTCATTCAAGGACCCTAACATCAATAATAAAGACCCTGTAAAGAATATGTATGCTTGAAAAGAATGGATGAAAATGATAAGAATGGAAATAGATGAAACAAAAATGAGAAATATTTGCCACTTGAAAAAATGCTTCTTTAAACAAGTAAAATTGACATAGAAGCCCTTACAAAAGATACCTAATGCTTGTGGGCAAAAGCACAAGGGTTGGTTCTAAGCATGATCCCAACTGTCTAGAGAAAATTAAGCATTATTCCATAAAAGCATGAATTCCAGCCAATCTTGCCTCAATCAACTTCGTGAAAAAACTCTAAACGTGTTCGTCATCTTATTCACTCTCGAGTCTTCCACTTCTGATGACCGCCAATATCAACTCTCTATTCATGACCATGTCTACAAAACCTTTGGTGGCATGATTTAACATGTAGTCATAGAAGGGACCATTTAGAGTCTCCACAAACATTAGAGTAAAATCATTTTCCGACAGTGGAGGTTGAACTTGGGCTGCCACATCTCGTCATCTCTAAGAATATTGGCGAAAGCTTTCATTCGACTTTTGTTCCATATTCTGTAGTGAGATCCTTCTTGGGGCCATATCTGTTACATACTCGTACTGCTTGAGGAAACCTTTTGACAGATCTCTCCAAGTGCGATGTTGACCCGACTCAGTTGAGCATACCATCGGATAACAGTCCCAAATAGACTGTCTTGGAAACAGTGGATCACCAACTTCTCATTTTCTAAATGTGGTGACATTTTCCTATAGTACATTGTCAAATGTGCCAATGGGCATGTAGTTCCATTATACTTTTGAAAATTAGGGGCCTTGAACTTTAGAGGGGCCACCAGGTCGGATACTAGACTCAAACCTCTAGCATCTAAACCGCCATAAATGCTTCCTTCTTGATAAGATTTAATCATATCCTTTAGCTTTTTGTAGCTGTCTTCCCATTTCTTTTCGACCTTTGCCTTGTGAGTTACTTCATCGAGGTCAGGCCACTCGTGGCTGTGAACCTCACTGGTATTGTCTTTTAATTTAGCATGGGCAGAAGATTCTACGAAATGGGGTGAGATCTTGACTTTAGGGGAAGCCACTTCCTTTTCCATCCATGAATGTACGAAACCCATCCCCGGCAACCGAGGCAAAGTATTGGTGTCTTCTCCTGCTTCAACTGCATTTGGGTCTTTGAACCCAAATATGGCTGCGATTTGGCTGACTATTTTCCTGTGTGATAACTCAATATATTTCTTCTATTCATTTTCCATTTTCTCAAGCCTATCTTGAATGTTCTTATTATTTGCTTCCAGAGTTGTCAATCTTTCCTCAGTGTTCATGGCTCGAGTTGTGTTTACGCGAGATCTTTACTAATTAAATGGAGTTTTCCAAAATTAATCTTTTTATTATACATGTATGAATGCAATGATCAAAACATTATTTAATGCAAACAAAAAGCAAATGCATGGAAGCAAATGTATATATGAAAAAGCATGAATGCAGACGAAGAGTCTTCAATTCTATTAAGGTGTTTCTCTAGATGTAGCTTCCATTGGATGACGAAGGTCTTACGAATACGTCTCGGTTTGAGCACTCATTTCTTCAATAACCCATTAAAGCCTTCGTCCCACCTTGTCGATCTGACGTGAGGCGAAGAACCGTAGCTTCTTGATCCCATAGGCTTTGTTACGTCTTTAATTTAGGATGTGATGCTTCTATCGAACTCGTCTCCCTCTTGGGTCCTTTTGACGTTGCCCCTAAACCGAGTAGGCCATTGACTGTTTTGGTTGGACTGTTGAAGTCATGGCACTTCCGACTTGTGGTATTCTGTTTGGCGCTGATGCGATTACTCGCCAAATTCTCATCACTTGCTGGTGGGCCTCAGATTTGTGACGTACATCCACATTGTCTTTTTCTTTTAGGCACCTTCCATCCATGGCAGAAGCCTTTTCTGATCGAGGAACATGCTTTAGAAACGACCCCTCCAAATATGGGATGCATGCAAAAAAATGCCACAAAAACAAAACAAAACTCACACAAAAAGGTTAGTATTGTAACCCCCTCATCCCGGTCCGGACGTTTGACCGGTCCGAGTAGGCTACACGGGGAAAACCGATATGAAACCCGTTAAGGTCCCACCTCGGTTAGCAACCCTAGAAAATTTCTTTTATTTATATATTGTTTAAATACATTGTTAAGTCCTATGTGAAACACGACAACGGAAACACATACAACATATCTACGACCATCCAAAACAACACTCTAAAACGACCCATTTTTCCTTTTTAAGCAGGTCGTATCCATACACCTGTCAAGGGTATCGATACACCTTGACCAAGTCATCTGCCCTCAGTCAACTCAGGGGAGACCGTATCGATACAGCCCTTGGGCGTATCGATACACCCTCCTTGGTCAACATCTCACGGTCAATGAGACAACACCGTATCGATACGGTTAGAGCCTGTATCGATACGCCAAAGTCTCACCAAAATCTCGGATTGTAACGCCCCGGTTTTGGGCTTAGGAGTTTTGGGCGTTGACCGGTTGGTCAAAGTGCTGTTCGAATCTTAAGAGGTTAATTTAGGAAAGCCTAGTTCGGGTTGCATTAAAAATATGGAAAAATGTTCTAAAATCATCTTTTAATATAATTAAGTGAACTGTGAAATCAATTTTGGAAAATGAGTTTTGGAAGTGTGACATTTTGGCTAGTGACCAAAATGTAATTTTCGCAAGTTTGGTGGCTGTTTTATAAAGGGTTGGAACTTTGAATCTTTAAGGAGCTATTAATCCAAAAGTGGTTTCTCCAGATTTTTCTAAGATATTATAAGCTATTTTCTGATTTTAAAGATATCAAAAAGGAGGGAAAAGCTCATTTGGCAATTTTCTCAACTAACTTCTCAATTTTCCTTTTCTCATTTTCTCTCAAACCAAACACTACATTTCCAGAGATTTGTTTCTGATTTTCTCACCTAAATTCCTCCTTTCAACTCTCATTTGATTCCAAATCAACATATCTTCAAAACCTCTTCAATTGCTACTTGATTCTTCAAGGATTTTCATTCCAAAAAGTGGAGAAACACAAGTTTGGAGGTAAGAACGTCCTTCTCCTCTAAACTATCAGTTCTTTACTGAAATTCCTAAGTTTTCAATCCTTAATTGATGTTTAATTAAAGGCTTTTAAGTTGATTAATGGATCTTGGCTTATTATGCAAGATTTTGATGATTTTTGATGATTTTCGTTAGATCTGAGTAATCTGTGATTTGAGAGGTGTTTTTGATGTTAAATGATCTCTAAAATGATGTGGAATTGAGTTTTGATTGATGCAAACCCGGATAGGTTGAGTTTCCTAAGTTTAGCTTGTGTTTCAAGGTAGTTTTTGAGGTGATCTTGGTGATCTGATGTTGCTGGAGGTATAAGGTTGTTAATAGGTTGTTTTTAGATGTTATATGATGTTAATGGAAGTGAGGTTTTGCTGGTTTATGGCTGGGCTTTGTTTAGAAGTGGTTTGGATGCATTTTCGGTTGTGTTTGGTGGCCGAAAATGGAGGTTGGATGAGAGCAGTGAGTTTAGGTGCTTTCATTGAAGCAATTAATGCATGATGATGCATTAATCCTCTGCTTTGATGTGTTGAAACAGGGGAGGCATCTTTGGATCCAAGATTGGTTGATCCGGAAGCTTGATTTGGTGCTTTGGCTTGAAGCAAAGTGGAAATCGGTGAGTGCATTTGTGGAAATCGGATTTTCAGCTTTAAAACCAAGGTTTGAAGGTTTTGGGAGCTTAGTTTAAGTCTAAACAACTTTGCTAAGCTCAAGTGTAAGTTTTCGGATTTTCTCTCTAGTGGTGGCCATGACTTTGATGTGTTGCAAAATGATGATTTGCATGTTTTAAATTACTGTTTTGAAAGCATGTTTTAGCATGGATTTTGCTGATGATATAAGCCATATGTTGAAGGTAACTCTAGGTAGGAGTACCTTGCTTTTGTACATTGTTTAAATGTGGATTGATGCTTTAAAATGCATGATGAAAATGGCTTGGTTAAATGCTTTAAAACAGTGGATTAAATGATGAATATGATGTATATTGGCAAGTGATGTTTTGAAAAGATTAAGGTCACTAAGGTGGTTAAAAGTCCTTGAGTGAGCCTTGTTACTTAAGATCATCAAGGTGGTTAAAAGTCCTTGGATGAGTCTTGTTGCGGACACTAAGGTGGTTAAAAGTCCTTAGGTGATCCTTCCATGGTGTTTAAAAGTCCATGGGGCCAAGGTGTTTAAAAGTCCTTGGGGCCAAGGTGTTTAAAAGTCCTTGGGGTGATTCAAGCATTGGACACAAAGGTGGTTAAAAGTCCTTGTGTGGTCCTTATTCATGGTGTTTAAAAGTCCATGGCCAAGGTGTTTAAAAGTCCTTGGGGCCAAGGTGTTTAAAAGTCCTTGGGAGAGTTGTTGAACTTGTTTTAAGAAATGAAATGTATCACTTGAGCCAATATGACATGTTAAGTATATTATGAAGCATGAGATGCTTGATTTAATGTTTATGTTGAAGCATGGGATTGCTTGTTTTAAGTATGCTTTTGAGCATGTGCAAGGATTGATTTCAAGCATGTTTATAAATGGTTTTAATTGCATTATTGAATTGTTTTTAATGAGCATGCCTCACTAAGCTTTTGCTTACGCTCTCTACGTTTTCTTAATTCAATAATGCAGAGCATTAGAGTACCTTGAGGGGCAGCAAGAAAGGGCAAGCAATCAAGTTCAAGTGAAGCTCAATGTATGAAGGTTTTATAAGTACATTTTAGCTTTTGTGTGATTTTGCAATGGGGGACCAATGTGTATGTTTTGTGAGGTGTTTGAGACTCCCTAAGTATGTTGAATGTTGTTAAGATTGCTGGTTTTTGAATTGGAACCTTATATGCTTGTTTTGGAAGTTTGGTGTTTGAATAGCTAGCTTGTGTAGGAAGCATGCCTATAGAATTGGGGCTTTTTGCATATGATGTTAGATTGTTGTTTTGATGATTCCCATAAGTCACATATATGTTTAATTGCATGCTTGTAAAGTTTGGTGACATTTGGAGCATGTTTGATTGATCAATTGCATGTTTTGGAATGCCAATTTGCTGCAATCTGTGCAGGCGTTTCGGAACAGTGTGCACCGTTTCGGAAAAGGTGCCTTACATGAACCTAGGCGTCCGAAACGGTATGCACTGTTTCGAAACGGTTTGGTCTCTGCCAAGGCCGTGTTTCGGAACGGGGTTGATTGGTTTCGGAACGGCCCGTGTTTCGGAACGGGGTTGATCGGTTTCGGAACGGCCGACCGTTAGGGGCTGACATTGACAGTTATATGTTTTGAATTGTTTGCGTTTTGGTCCTGAATCTTGTATATTCAATTGCATGAGCTTGGAAGGTCCTTTTGAGCTGAAATTTCACAGAGAAGCATGAAACCTGATTAATTTCAAGATGGTAACTTTAATTTGGGTTAAGTCCTTTTAATTATCAGAAATTACAATTTGGTCCCTAAAGTTGTAATTTGTTCAATTGGGTCTCTGTTTGATCTCTGATGTTTGTGATCTTTGAGTATGATGTTTGTGTGATCACAATTAGGACTAATGTGCATCTAGACAAGATTAAAAAGAAAAAAAAGGGTCGTTAATCAAGGTTGACTTTCGGGTTGACTTTGGTTTTCCCCGTGTGACTTTCTTAATTCGGATCAACCGTCTAGGCCGGGTTAAGGGGGTTACATTTGGTGGTATCAGAGCTGAGTTTGCGAGTAATTGGGAATGAACGTATGCATGATTGAAGAATGCTCAGTGGTTTGAGATGTTGATGCAATTGAGATGTATGCTGTGATGTTGCATGTTTAGGGTACCCATTGCCAAACAAAAGCTAATGAAATGATGTTGATTTTGAATGAAATTGAGCTTGAATACTTGGATTGCTTACCTTGCTGGGCCTGACTTGTTTTATTTTGCATTGTGATTGCATGGTAAAAGTATGGCACCACGTAGAGAGTTAAGAGGTAGTGTGCGAGCTACGGCTCCCAACGAGAATGAGAATGAAGAGAATACGGGTAGTGCAGTGTTACCCCCTCCTCCGCCTGGTGGTGGTGCTGGAGGTGAGCGAGCTGAAGCTGCAGCTGGTGCTGGAGCTGCTGGACCAGAGGTTGGTCAGGGGCAAGCTATGCCTGACATATCGATGCTGGTACAAGCTATTGCGGGTGCTTTTCGAGCAGCAGTAGCTGGAGCTCAAGGAGCTGGGCATCAGGGAGATGCTGGAGTCAGATTACCTTTGGAGCGTCTGCGCAGTCTTGGTGGGACTGAGTTCAGAGGTATGTCTGCTGAAAATTCGGAAGCTTGGCTTGAGAGTACCAAGCGTATCTTGGGTCAGATGAGCTGCACGGATGTGCAAAAGTTGGGCTGTGTTGTGTCCTTGCTGCAGGACGATGCATATACGTGGTGGACGACCACCATAGCTGGGATGGCTGAAGTTGATGTTACTTGGACATTCTTTCAGAATGCGTTCAAGAGGAGATATCTTGGAGTGAGATATCTGGATGAGAAAAAGCATGAATTCATGTCTCTTACCCAAGGGAGCATGAGTGTGGCTGAGTATGAAGTGCAGTTTGTACGGCTCAGTCAGTATGCACCGGAGCTGATACCTGATGAGCGAGAGAGGTGCGAAAGGTTCCGTTATGGCTTGGTGACGGAAGTAAAGACCAACATGTTGGCTGCTGAGTACAATGATTTTGATGTGTTGGTTAGCCGATCCAAGGACATTGAGATGAACTTGGGTTTAGCTGCGAAAGGTGCTGGAGCAAGTTCTGGCAAGAGAGCTGCTGAGTATAGTTCCGGAGGTGGACGGAACAAGAGGGGACGCGATCAGAAGTATCAGTCCTCAGCCAAGAGAGGTGGTGGTGCACCTGCTAGAGGTGGTTTTGCTAGAGCTGAACCAAGTGCTTGCTGGATCTGTGGTTCGCGTGGTCACATGAAGCGTGACTGTCCTCGAGCTGTGAGGGAGGTGCAAGCTCCTGCTGCGGCAGCTGGTAATGGATGTTGGAACTGTGGTTCTGTTGACCATTTGAGGCGAGATTGTCCGAGGTTGGCTGGTGGCCAAGATCGTGCTCCTGTTGTTACACCGCAGAGAGGTCGTGGGCGCGGCCGTGGTAATTTCCAGAGGAGAGAGGAAGGTGGTCGCGGAGTAGCTCATGTTGTGGCTATTCAGCCTGAGGGTGAAGGCCAAGCGAGGGTGTATGCTCAGCGCGAGGGAAGGAATGATGCTGATGTGATTGCAGGTACCTTTACTTTGCAATCCTTGTCATTGCTTTCTTTGATTGATTCTGGATCTACGCATTCATACATTTTGCGTGAGCATGCTGAATTGCTTGGTTTGCCTGTTGAGTCTTTGGATGTTGGTGTTCGTGTCACTAGTTCTTTTGGTGAAACTGTTGTGACTCGAAAGCTTTATAGAAGGTGTCCTTTGGTTGTTCAAGAACATGTCTTTCATGTTGATCTTATGGAGTTGCCTTTTTATGGTTTTGATGTGATCCTTGGTATGGATTGGCTTGCTGAGCATCGTGCTGTTGTGGATTGTGAGAATAAGCGGGTTTCGCTTAAGCTTGCGGATGAGTATGAAGTTGTTGTTGTTGGCGAGAATGTGAAGTTTCTTGCTAATGTTGTGTCTACCTTGGAGGCGAGTAGGATGCTGAGGCAAGGTTGCGAAGCTTACCTAGCTTTTGTGATGAATCCTAGCTCTAAGGAGTTGAGAGTGCAAGATATCAAGGTTGTAAAGGAGTTTCCTGGTGTTTTTCCGGAAGAGTTGCTTGGTTTACCTCCTAATCGCGAGGTGGAGTTTGGAATTGAGCTGTATGAGAATACAACTCATGTGTCCATTTCTCCCTATAGAATGGCACCTAAGGAGCTGAAGACGTAGTTGCAAGAGCTGCTAGATCGTGGTTTCATCCGGCCGAGTGTGTCGCCTTGGGGTGCTCCTGTCTTGTTTGTGAAGAAGAAGGATGGCACTATGAGGATGTGCATTGATTACCGTCAGCTGAACAAGTTGACTATCAAGAATCGGTATCCTTTGCCGAGGATTGATGATCTCTTTGATCAATTTAGGGGAGCTGTTGTGTTCTCTAAGATTGACTTGAGGTCAGGGTATTATCAGTTGAAGGTGAAGGATGTGGATGTGCCTAAGACAGCTTTCAGGACAAGGTATGGGCATTATGAGTTCCTGGTGATGCCGTTTGGTTTGACAAATGCTCCTGCTGCTTTCATGGACATGATGAATCGTGTGTTTCATGAATACCTGGACAAGTTCGTTGTGGTGTTCATTGATGATATCCTCGTGTACTCGCGTACTGAGGAGGAGCACGAAGAGCATTTGAGGATAGTGCTGCAAGCCTTGTTGGAGAATCAGCTTTATGCTAAGCTGAGCAAGTGTGAGTTTTGGCTTAAGGAGGTGGTGTTCCTTGGGCATGTGGTCTCAGCTGAGGGGATTCGTGTTGATCCTCAGAAGATTGAAGCGGTGATGAACTGGAAAGTTCCTAAGTCTGTTCATGAGGTCCGTAGTTTCCTTGGTTTGGCGGGATATTACCGGAGGTTTGTGGATGATTTTTCCAAGATTGCTGCTCCTTTGACGAAGCTGTTGCAAAAGGATGTTAAATATGAGTGGACGGAAGCGAGACAGCAGGCTTTTGAGAAGCTTAAGGCGGCTTTGACTCAAGCTCCTATCTTGATTCAGCTTGAATCAGGGAAAGAGTTTGTGGTCTATAGTGATGCATCCTATGTTGGTTTGGGGTGTGTGCTGATGCAAGAGGGTAAGGTTGTGGCTTATGCGTCGCGGCAGTTGAAGGTGCATGAGCGCAACTATCCTACGCATGACATTGAGCTGGCTGCAGTGGTTTTTGCTCTGAAGATCTGGAGACATTATCTGTATGGTGAGAAGTGTACTGTGTACACGGATCACAAGAGTTTGAGGTATCTGATGTCTCAGAAGGAGTTGAATCTTAGGCAGCGACGTTGGTTGGAGTTGCTCAAGGATTATGATCTGACGATTGAGTATCATCCTGGTAAAGCTAATGTTGTTGCGGATGCCTTGAGTAGGAAGGTAGCTGTTGAGCTGAGGGCTATGTTTGCTAGCTTGAGAATATCGCGAGATGGTGGTCTTGTTGCTGAGTTGCAAGTGAAACCATCTTTGGTTCAGTTGATCAAGGAAAAGCAGTTGCTGGATGATTCCTTGGTGTCTCATGTTCAGGATATCGCGGAGGGTAGACCTTCGAATTTCTGCTTTAATGAGGATGGTGTGTTGTGTTTCGGTAGTCGGATAATAGTGCCTGCTGATGTTGAGCTGAGGCATGCTATTCTGACTGAAGGCCATAGTAGTCCTTTTGCTATGCACCCTGGTAGTACTAAGATGTATCGTGATCTTCGTGATGAGTACTATTGGGTGGGTTTGAAGAAGGATGTTGCAGAGTTTGTGAGCAAGTGTTTGGTGTGTCAGCGAGTTAAGGCTGAACATCAGGTTCCTTCTGGTTTGTTGCAACCGTTGAAAATCCCTGAATGGAAGTGGGAGAGGGTTACCATGGATTTCGTATCTGGGTTGCCTTTGTCTCCATCAAAGAAGAATTCTGTTTGGGTGATTGTGGATCGCTTGACGAAGTGTGCGCATTTCTTGCATGTGCATACTACGTTTTCTTTGGATAAGCTGGCAGAGCTGTACATTGCTGAGATAGTGAGGTTGCATGGTGTGCCTAAGTCGATTTTGTCGGATAGGGATCCGAGGTTCACATCGCGTTTCTGGCAGTGTTTGCATCAAGCTCTGGGTACAAGGTTGCATTTCAGTACATCCTATCATCCTCGGTCGGATGGTCAGTCTGAGCGAGTTATCTAGATATTGGAGGATATGTTGAGATGCTGCGTGATTGAGTTCCAAGGTTCTTGGGAGAAGCATCTGCCTTTGGTTGAGTTCGCTTATAAAAATAGTTATCAGGCGAGTATACAGATGGCACCTTATGAGGCTCTGTATGGGAGGAAGTGTAGGACTCCTCTTTGTTGGGCTGAAACTGGTCAAAAGTTGGTTTCGATGCCTGCTTTGTTGAAAGGGACCACCGAGAAGGTGAAGCTCATTTGTGAGAGGTTGAAGGCTGCCTCTGATCGGCAAAAGTCTTACGCGGATTTGAAGCGTAAGGAGATAGAGTATGCGGTGGGTGACCGTGTGTTCTTGAAGGTTTCGCCTTGGAAGAAGGTGATGAGGTTTGGCCGGAAGGGTAAGTTGAGCCCTCGGTACATTGGACCATATGAGGTGGTTGAGCGTGTGGGTCCTGTTGCGTATCGGCTGAGGTTACCTCAGGAGTTGGAGAAGATTCATGATGTGTTCCATGTTTCTATGCTCCGGAAGTATAGATCTGATCCTTCGCATATGATGCCTGTGGAGGATGTGGTTTTGAATCCGAATTTGACCTATGATGAGGAACCGGTGAAGGTTCTGGATTCGGATTGCAAGGTTCTTCGTGGCAAGACCATTGAGTTGGTGAAGGTGCTGTGGAAGCATCGAGGTGTTGAGGAAGCCACGTGGGAGCGGAAGGAAGACATGCTGAAGCAGTTTCCTTATCTCTTTCCTTCAGGTAAATTTCGAGGACAAATTTCTTAAGGGGGGAGAGTTGTAACGCCCCGGTTTTGGGCTTAGGAGTTTTGGGCGTTGACCGGTTGGTCAAAGTGCTGTTCGAATCTTAAGAGGTTAATTTAGGAAAGCCTAGTTCGGGTTGCATTAAAAATATGGAAAAATGTTCTAAAATCATCTTTTAATATAATTAAGTGAACTGTGAAATCAATTTTGGAAAATGAGTTTTGGAAGTGTGACATTTTGGCTAGTGACCAAAATGTGATTTTCGCAAGTTTGGTGGCTGTTTTATAAAGGGTTGGAACTTTGAATCTTTAAGGAGCTATTAATCCAAAAGTGGTTTCTCCAGATTTTTCTAAGATATTATAAGCTATTTTCTGATTTTAAAGATATCAAAAAGGAGGGAAAAGCTCATTTGGCAATTTTCTCAACTAACTTCTCAATTTTCCTTTTCTCATTTTCTCTCAAACCAAACACTACATTTCCAGAGATTTGTTTCTGATTTTCTCACCTAAATTCCTCCTTTCAACTCTCATTTGATTCCAAATCAACATATCTTCAAAACCTCTTCAATTGCTACTTGATTTTTCAAGGATTTTCATTCCAAAAAGTGGAGAAACACAAGTTTGGAGGTAAGAACGTCCTTCTCCTCTAAACTATCAGTTCTTTACTGAAATTCCTAAGTTTTCAATCCTTAATTGATTTTTAATTAAAGGCTTTTAAGTTGATTAATGGATCTTGGCTTATTATGCAAGATTTTGATGATTTTGGATGATTTTCGTTAGATCTGAGTAATCTGTGATTTGAGAGGTGTTTTTGATGTTAAATGATCTCTAAAATGATGTGGAATTGAGTTTTGATTGATGCAAACCCGGATAGGTTGAGTTTCCTAAGTTTAGCTTGTGTTTCAAGGTAGTTTTTGAGGTGATCTTGGTGATCTGATGTTGCTGGAGGTATAAGGTTGTTAATAGGTTGTTTTTAGATGTTATATGATGTTAATGGAAGTGAGGTTTTGCTGGTTTATGGCTGGGCTTTGTTTAGAAGTGGTTTGGATGCATTTTCGGTTGTGTTTGGTGGCCGAAAATGGAGGTTGGATGAGAGCAGTGAGTTTAGGTGCTTTCATTGAAGCAATTATTGCATGATGATGCATTAATCCTCTACTTTGATGTGTTGAAACAGGGGAGGCATCTTTGGATCCAAGATTGGTTGATCCGGAAGCTTGATTTGGTGCTTTGGCTTGAAGCAAAGTGGAAATCGGTGAGTGCATTTGTGGAAATCGGATTTTCAGCTTTAAAACCAAGGTTTGAAGGTTTTGGGAGCTTAGTTTAAGTCTAAACAACTTTGCTAAGCTCAAATGTAAGTTTTCGGATTTTCTCTCTAGTGGTGGCCATGACTTTGATGTGTTGCAAAATGATGATTTGCATGTTTTAAATTACTGTTTTGAAAGCATGTTTTAGCATGGATTTTGCTGATGATATAAGCCATATGTTGAAGGTAACTCTAGGTAGGAGTACCTTGCTTTTGTACATTGTTTAAATGTGGATTGTTGCTTTAAAATGCATGATGAAAATGGCTTGGTTAAATGCTTTAAAACAGTGGATTAAATGATGAATATGATGTATATTGGCAAGTGATGTTTTGAAAAGATTAAGGTCACTAAGGTGGTTAAAAGTCCTTGAGTGAGCCTTGTTACTTAAGATCATCAAGGTGGTTAAAAGTCCTTGGATGAGTCTTGTTGCGGACACTAAGGTGGTTAAAAGTCCTTAGGTGATCCTTCCATGGTGTTTAAAAGTCCATGGGGCCAAGGTGTTTAAAAGTCCTTGGGGCCAAGGTGTTTAAAAGTCCTTGGGGTGATTCAAGCATTGGACACAAAGGTGGTTAAAAGTCCTTGTGTGGTCCTTATTCATGGTGTTTAAAAGTCCATGGCCAAGGTGTTTAAAAGTCTTTGGGGCCAAGGTGTTTAAAAGTCCTTGGGAGAGTTGTTGAACTTGTTTTCAGAAATGAAATGTATCACTTGAGCCAATATGACATGTTAAGTATATTATGAAGCATGAGATGCTTGATTTAATGTTTATGTTGAAGCATGGGATTGCTTGTTTTAAGTATGCTTTTGAGCATGTGCAAGGATTGATTTCAAGCATGTTTATAAATGGTTTTAATTGCATTATTGAATTGTTTTTAATGAGCATGCCTCACTAAGCTTTTGCTTACGCTCTCTACGTTTTCTTAATTCAATAATGCAGAGCATTAGAGTACCTTGAGGGGCAGCAAGAAAGGGCAAGCAATCAAGTTCAAGTGAAGCTCAATGTATGAAGGTTTTATAAGTACATTTTAGCTTTTGTGTGATTTGGCAATGGGGGGCCAATGTGTATGTTTTGGGAGGTGTTTGAGACTCCCTAAGTATGTTGAATGTTGTTAAGATTGCTGGTTTTTGAATTGGAACCTTATATGCTTGTTTTGGAAGTTTGGTGTTTGAATAGCTAGCTTGTGTAGGAAGCATGCCTATAGAATTGGGGCTTTTGCATATGATGTTAGATTGTTGTTTTGATGATTCCCATAAGTCACATATATGTTTAATTGCATGCTGGTAAAGTTTGGTGACATTTGGAGCATGTTTGATTGATCAATTGCATGTTTTGGAATGCCAATTTGCTGCAATCTGTGCAGGCGTTTCGGAACAGTGTGCATCGTTTCGGAACAAGTGCCTTACATGAACCCAGGCGTCCGAAACGGTATGCACCGTTTCGAAACGGTTTGGTCTCTGCCAAGGCCGTGTTTCGGAACGGGGTTGATTGGTTTCGGAACGGCCCGTGTTTCGGAACGGGGTTGATCGGTTTCGGAACGGCCGACCGTTAGGGCTAACATTGACAGTTATATGTTTTGAATTGTTTGCGTTTTGGTCCTGAATCTTGTATATTCAATTGCATGAGCTTGGAAGGTCCTTTTGAGCTGAAATTTCACAGAGAAGCATGAAACCTGATTAATTTCAAGATGGTAACTTTAATTTGGGTTAAGTCCTTTTAATTATCAGAAATTACAATTTAGTCCCTAAAGTTGTAATTTGTTCAATTGGGTCCCTGTTTGATCTCTGATGTTTGTGATCTTTGAGTATGATGTTTGTGTGATCACAATTAGGACTAATGTGCATCTAGACAAGATTAAAAAGAAAAAAAAGGGTCGTTAATCAAGGTTGACTTTCGGGTTGACTTTGGTTTTCCCCGTGTGACTTTCTTAATTCGGGTCAACCGTCTAGGCCGGGTTAAGGGGGTTACACGGATTTCCAGTGAGCTTTGGGCGTATCGATACACCCCCGCGTATCGATACACCAGGCCAAAACTGAGTTCTGAAGGGGAAGACCGTATTGATACGGCCCTTAGGCGTATCGATACGCCCTGCACTGCAAGTCTCCAAATTTCAGCCAAACAACTTAAGACTCGACTCTAGATACAATTTACGACTCCCCTAGCCACAAAAAACATACATACAACCTTTAACTACCAAGATATCAACATACATGTTATTCAAAACGTACAAGGATCATGCAACGAAAGGATTCATACATTTATCAAAAAGAAGACATACTTAAAACATAAAGGTTCATGCCTTAGAAACAAACATATAGGCATTCATGACATGCAACATAAACGGGGTTTACAATTCAAACAAAACATCTAAAAGGCAAACCAACATCACATACATCCAAGCTCAATTTAACAGCAAATATCCCATTGATTGACTATAACAATCTACAATTTAAAGTTCATACTTGAGCTAACCAAAAGCGACACTTGGAGACCTTTCCTTGCCCTTGCCACCCACAAGCTACTGATCTGCATTGTCGAACAAAAAGGAGCGTAAGCATAAAAGCTTAGTGAGGGTAAGCTCGTTAAAGAAACCTTCGACAATGCAGGGTCCAAGCACGAGCAACAACCAAGATAGAATGCAAGATCTTACCTCCGATCCACATGAGCCAAAAATATAAGATGCATGAATATATGGTCAACATTATGCCATGATCAACAACACATAAGCCCAACACACGAAGATACATATATCAATGCATTAACAATAACATATATCAATCCATATTGAAATAACATTTCATATCATATTGGCATATATATATATGATCTCATATTGGCACCTAGTTATGACTCGAATACGCGGATAACACGTTGGAACTCACTTCCAACACAACCATTACCTTCAGTGAGATTACACTCATCATCGGTTCTCGCGGAGGGGATTCCACTCATCCTCACGCCCCGTTGATGGGATTCCACTCATCACCAACTAATATATAAAGATTCCCGAGAGAAATCATACTCCTCCTTGGCGACTTAACACCACCACGGCCACGCGCGAATTTGACTCTCGTGTGCACACTAACATCCTAATGATTGATCATTGTACCCAAGCATACTAGTGCCAATGTTAAACAAAAAACCATAACCTTTCACAACATCGTTTCATATCAACTTCCGTGCTTAGAACGTACTCACCATGATCACTATCATCATAATTCACAATCCAAACCACATGCATAACAATGCATCAAACCATGTCTCATCAACATGTATAACACAATATACATATCTACCATAAACACAAGTAAACAAGAGGCATAATGAGAAATTAGAAGTTCAACCAAAAGCTTCCTAAACTATGGTTGAGATTAGGATACCACTCTAATCTCAACTCTAGGTGGGTTTACCAAGCCCAACCTACGTCCACATGCTTGAACCAATTTTTTAAAAACCATTTAAAAACAATAACCACTCACCAACCACTCCATTAGCACAAGCCGACTAGACTACCAAGCATCCAAGTTCTGGATTCGAGCCCGAAACTTCTCCATTGTCTTCCCTTGCTTCTAACCATTCAAAAACAATACATTAGCCCTAAAATCAGTCACAAACCCAAGCTTTAACACCAACACACAAATCCACTACAATTCTCACAATTCAAAGCCAAGTTCATTCTTCAATTTCTCATTTTCGTACTTCCACAAAGACCCATAAAAAAATCAGCAATGTAGTAATCCAAAGCACTCTTAAACATGTTCAAAACACTACCCATACATAGTATAACCATCAGCAACCAATTTCCAACATCAAGCACACCCAAAACCAACCTTTAAACCCTTCAAAAACTCCATTAAAACCCAAATTCGGGAATCATTGTAAAACTCTTTAAAAATCACATATGTTGGACCTTATGGTTCCTAAACAACTTATCTATCAACATTAAACCAAAATCTTTGATAAAGAATCATAAAGCTCCAACCTTTAACCAAAACTTTCAAAAACCCAAATTACAAAATACATAGTTTTAGTGAAATCTAAAGATATAAAAATGAAGAGGAAACCAAGGCCAAGTTAAAAATGTCATTACCTCTTGAAAAGCACTAAGGATGAAATTGGAAAGTGATGAAATAGTAACAAGAGATAAGCTCTCTCTTCTTGTCGTTGGTTTTGAAATATTAGGAGTGAGGAAGAAGATGAGCACATGCCATCATCTTTGTTTTTGTTTTATTTTTATTCACCAAAAATCATAATTAAAATTATTCCATTAATGATTGGCTAGAACCCACATCTCCTAAAGTCCATGGAGTTTGGACTTAGAAGATAGGCCCAACATACTTTAATTATTTTGAAATCACGAAGCCCATTAGAAATATATTATTATTTTAATTATAAACCTGAAATAATATTTTTAATATTATTTCCATCCGACCCCAAACCCGGATGTTACAAGTACTCTTTTTAAATAAAAAACAATAATGAAACCCTAAAGATCCAAAATAATTCAATTGCATAATAATTCGGGGAAGCCATTTCAACATTTCATGACATGTCTCCACGAATTATTCTTGCGACTTTGACCAGACTCAACACCCTAGGATTTTCGCATGACTCTATTGGGGTAGGCTCTAGATTCTCAAACTTGGTTCAGTTCTAAATGTGTACCCGAGTTGTCCTTGTTGTCCATTACTAAAGGTAGCAAGGCCCTCGATTCTTACCCATCATAGGCTTCAAACGAATCGAGTTCAACTCAAGAGGACTCACCACTGATGCCTTCTCGAAGAATCAATACCCTTACGAAGACAAGGGAATGAGTCCCGAAGGTACTTGTTAGGCTCATACGAAGAATCAATATTCTTACATGAGCAAAGCGTGTTCACTCCACTTAAACAAACATGACAAAGCTCGGGTATAGAGCTTGGAATTAAGTCTTAAATGCGTAAAATAGAATTACATTCATTAAACGGACAAATAAATTGAACTTAATATGTAACCCCCTCGTCCCGGTCCGGACGCTTGACCGGTCTGAGTGGGTCACACAGGGAAAATCAAAACGAAACCCGTTAAGGTTCCCCCGGTTAGTAACCCTAGAAAATTTCTTTTATTTATCTTGTCTAAATGCAACGTTATATCCTAAGTGGAACAGGAAAACGGAAACACAAGCAACATAAAAATGATCATCCAAACATCACTTTTAAAACAATCCATTTCTACTTTTTAAGCAGGCCCTATCGATACACCTGAAATGGGTATCGATACGTCTTGACCAAGGTCAACGTCCAATAGTCAACACAGGAAGACCGTATCGATACAGCCCTAGAGCATATCGATACGCCCTTCTCGGTCAACATCTCGTGGTCAACGAGATGAACCCGTACCGATACGCTAAGACACCGTACTGATACACTAATAACTCACCAAAATCTTAAAATTCTAGTGAGCTAAAACCGTATCGACACACCCCCGTGTATCGATACGCCCAGCCAAAACTGAGTCCTGCAGGCAAGACCGTATCGATATAGCCCTCAATTGTACCGATACGCCCTGCACTGCAAGTTTCCTAAACTCATCAAAACAACACAAGACTCGAACCTAGATGCGATTTAAGACCTCCAAAGACACAATCAAGCATTCACAAAACATCTATTAACCAAGATCTAGTCATACAAGACACCCAACATAAGCACACATCATTCAACCAAGGGAATCATGAATTCATTCAAAAGAAGGCAAACAAGCACTTAAGGTCTCATGCTTCAACATCCATAACTAAGGCATTCTCAAAAGGCACATGGCCAACAAACATGATAAGCAATTAAGACATGGTTTTACAATCCAAACATGGCATTACCAAGCCCCACAAAACAACATGATTAAGGAGTCTAAACATGCTCCTAAACAACCAACAATAGCACAAATCACATTGCTTAACTATTACTTGTCCAAAACATTAAAACTCACACTTGATAAACTAAAGCTAACAACCGCACTTGGAGGCCCTCCCCTTGCGCTAGCAACCCACGAACTAAGGATCTGCATTGCCGAACAAAAGAGAGCGTAAGAATAAAGCTTAGTGAGGGTAAGCTCTTTAAAAACAAATCTCGACAATGCAGGGTCCAAGCACGATCTCAACCAAAGTAAATGCATGTTCTTACCTTCGATCCTCAAGAGCCAAAATTACAATGATGCATGAACAAATATCCAATAATATGTTATGCTCATCAAGCTCATTTCCACAACATATGTAAACACATATAATCATCCAAATAGGAAAACACATTCCACATCACATTGATACACTTATCAATTTATATTGGCACCTAGCTATGACTCGAATACGCAGATAAACACATTGGAAATCTCATCCAACAACCACTTTACCTCACGGTGGGATTACACTCATCACCGGTCTCGCGGAGGGGATTCTACTCATCCTCACGCCCCGTCGATAGGATTACACTCATCACCGACTATCACAATATAAAGAAGAATTTCCAGGCGAACCCGTACTCCATCTTGATGACTACCATCATCAAGACCACACGCACATTTGACTCTTGTGTGCATACTAATATCCTAATGATCGATCATTTGTACTCAAGCATACTAGTGCCAATACTAACATAATCCACAATATCAATTACAACCAATTTCGTGCTTAGCACGTACTCACCATGATCACAATCACGAACAATCTACATGCATATCCCAATGCATCACAATCATGCCTCATCACACATGTATAATACATTATACATAAATCATCATATCATAAACATCACGAGGCATAAACATCAATTAAAAGTTCAACCAATGTCTCTAGTTTAAGCTTAGGATTAGGTACCACCTTAATCCTAACTCTAGGTGGGTCTACCAAGACCAACCTAGTCCACATGCTTGAACCAAACACTTAAAAACCACTTTGAAAACATTAACCACTCACCTTCACTTCCAAGCTCAATTACCAAGCAAGCAACCACCTTCAAGCTTCCGGATTCACTCCAGATGCTTCACCTACACAAGTTCTTTCCTTTAAACAACCTTAACACAATCCAAACAACTTCAAATCAGCCCAAGCATCAAAGTAGCTAACCCGGAATACAATTCAAACATCAAACAAAACATTTCAAGCCATGAACAACCCCCAAAATTACCAAACACGTTCACCCCATAAATCTCAATCAAAACTCATGTTTCCAACACTTTTAATACTCCCAAATGATCCCAAAACAACCCCAACCATAGTACTATCCTCAGCCCACAAATTCCAACCTAAAACAACCCCCAAAACCACACTAAAACCCTTCAAAAACCTTAGAAACCCAAATCCGGGAATGAGCTTAAAACCGTGTAAAATTTATATATGTTGAACCATTTGGCTCATAGACTTCATATCTAACATCATTAAATCTAAATTTTAAGTTAAACACCATAAAACTACCATTTTTAATCAAATCCTCTAAAAACTCAATTTCCAAAACCTTGATGAAAATGAAAACTACTTGTACTTTTGAAGAGAGGAAGTTGAGGACAAGTTGAAAATGTGTTTACCTTTCAAAAAAGAGCTAAAATGGAGGAGCTAGGTGATGGAATAGTGGAAGGAGATGAGAGCTCTCTTTGACGTTGGGTTTGTTTTGAGAAGAAGGTGAATACTGAAACTATTTGATAAAAGGGGATTTAAATTGAAAATTGGGTTATTTACAAGATTGCCATTAATGAATGGCTATTTCCCCTTTTCTTTAAAATCCATCCAAATTGAATTTCATTTCAATTTAGTCCAACATAAAATGTTTGTTTTTGAAACCCAAGGCCCAAGAGATTATTTTAATTAAAAAACAAACCCGAAATAATATTAAAATATTATTTTCACCTGACCCTAAACCCGGGTGTTACAACTCTTCGCCACTTAAAATATGTCGTCCCCGAAATTACCTAACGAAAACAAGTACGAAAACTGCTCAAGCATAGCATCTTTTCTCTCCCACGTGGCCTCTTCCACACCTCTATGTCTCCACAACACCTTGACCAACTCTATGGTCTTGCCACGCAACATCTTGCTATCGGAAGCAAGTATCTCAACATGCTTTTTATTATAAGACAAATCCGGATTCAACTCTATCTCCTCAACATGCATAACATGAGAAGGATTTGATCTGTATCTCCTAAGCATCGACGCATGAAAGACATCATGGATTTTCTCTAACTCAGAAGGAAATCTCAAACGGTAAGCTACATGCTTAATCCACTCAACTATCTCATACGGACCAATGAACCTCGGACTCAGATTGCCTTTCCGGCCAAATCTCATCACCTTCTTCCACGGAGATACTTTCATAAACACTTTCTCACCCACAGAGAACTCAATCTCTTTTCTCTTCAAATCTGCGTAAGACTTCTGACGATCGGAAGCTGCTTTCAAATGGTCACAAATCAACTTCAATTTGCCGGTAATCCCTTTAAGCAAATCTGGCATAGGTAACAATCTCTGACATGTCTCAGCCCAACAAATCGGAGTCCTACATCGTCTACCATACAAAGCCTCCTAGGGAGCCATCTGAATACTAGACTGACAACTGTTGTTGTAAGCAAAGTAAACTAAAGGTAAGTGCTTCTCCCAAGAACCCTGGAAGTCAATCACACAACAACGAAGCATATCCTCTAAAATCTGTATCACTCGTTCTGACTGTCCATCGGACTGCGGATGATAAGAAGTAATGAAATGCAAACGGCTACCTAGAGCACTATGCAAGCAGCCCCAGAACCTCGAAGTGAATCTAGGATCTCTATCCGAAGCAATAGACTTTGGAACTCCATGAAGTCTCACAATCTCACGGATGTACAAGTTTTCCAACTTGTCTAAAGAATCTGTAGTGTTCACTATTAAGAAGTGAGCACACTTAGTGAACCTATCCACTATCACCCACACAGAATTCTTCTTCGAAGGAGACAACGATAATCCCGACACAAAGTCCATGGTGATCATCTCCCATTTCCATTCCAGAACCTTCAGAGGCTGTGACAAACCTGAAGGAACCTGATGTTCTGCCTTCACCCTCTAACAAACCATACAACGGCTCACATACTCGGCTACATCCTTCTTCAAACCAACCCAGAAGTAATCATTCTTCAAGTCACGGTACATCTTAGTACTACCCGGATGCATAGAAAAAGGAATCGAATGTGCTTCACTCAGAATCTAACATCTCATCTCAACATCTTATGGTGCAACAACTCTATCTATAAAGCACAACAAGTTCT
Source organism: Hibiscus tridactylites (assembly GCA_958450335.1). NCBI lineage: Eukaryota > Viridiplantae > Streptophyta > Magnoliopsida > Malvales > Malvaceae > Hibiscus > Hibiscus tridactylites. The sequence goes on along the minus strand of OY288289.1, from coordinate 40,896,548 downwards.
CACCACTGAAGCTATACTCATTCGGTCTTCCTTCGGCTATGTCCTGAACATGAGGAACTAAAGACACATCTTGCAATTGCTTCTCTCTAAACGACTGAATCAAGGAAGGCTTCACTTGCAACTCGGTGATCAGACCACCATCATTGGATACACTCAGTCTAGCAAACATAGCTCTCAACTCAACTACAACTTTTCTACTCAAAGCATCGGCTACTAAATTTGCCTTACCCGGATGGTACTTAATGGTCAAATCATAATGTTTTAACAACTCAAGCCATCTTTTTTGTCTCAAGTTCAACTCTCTCTATGTCATCAAATACTTCAAGGTCTTATGATCGGTGTAAACTATACACTTCTCACCATACAAGTAGTGATGCCAAATCTTCAATGCAAACACAACTGCGACTAACTCTATATCGTGAGTAGGATAGTTCTTCTCATGAACCTTCAACTGTCTAGAAGCATAAGCAACAACTCTTCTTTCTTGCATCAAAACACAACCTAAACCTATGTAGGAAGCATCACTATAGATCACAAATTCTTTACCTGAATCTGGTTGCACTAACACTGGAGCATTTGTCAAAGCTTCTTTCAATTTCTCAAAGGCCTTGTGTCTTGCATCGGACCATTCAAACTTAACTCCTTTTTGCAACAATTTAGTCAAAGGAGCAGCTACCCTAGAGAAACCATCAACAAATCTCCTATATTAACCGGCTAATCCTAGGAATCTCCTAATCTCTGTCACAGAATTATGTTGTTTCCACTCAACAATAGCCTCAATCTTTGATGGGCCAACACGGATACCTTCGGCCGAAACAACATGGACAAGAAATACAACCTCTCGAATCCAGAACTCACATTTTCTAAGCTTCGCATACAACTGATTTCTCAACAATCTCTGTAAAACAAATCCCAAGTGCTCATCATGCTCTTCTTCTGTGTTCGAGTACACAAGAATATCATCAATGAAAACAACTACAAAACGGTTTAGATAGTCTCTAAAAATTCTATTCATCATATCCATGAATGTTGCAGGTGCATTCGTGAGCCCAAACGACATCACAAGGAACTCGTAGTGACCATATCTTATCCTAAAAGTTGTCTTCGGAACATCACACTCTTTCACTTTCAACTGATAGTACCCTGATCTCAAATCTATCTTCGAGAACACTGAAGCACCTCTCAACTGATCAAACAAATCATCTATACGAGGCAACATATACTTGTTCTTCACAGTCAATTGATTCAACTGCCTGTAGTCAATACACATACGCATACTACCATCTTTCTTCTTCACAAACAACATAGGAGCACCCAAAGGAGAACTACTAGGCTTAATGAACCCAAGGTCTAATAACTCTTGCAAATGAATCTTCAATTCTTTCAACTCTTTCGGAGCCATATGATACGGAGCTATAGAAACTGGAGTAGACCCTGAAACAGTCTCAATCACAAACTCAACATCTCTGTCAGGAAGTAAACCCGACAACTCTTCAGGAAACACATCCAAAAAGTCACAAACTGTTATAATATCTTTTGGCCTAGCCTCACTCATATTCAGATTCATAACATAAGCTAGGTAAGCCCCACATCCGGAATCCATCAACCTATGAGCCTCTAAAGCTGACACAACATTAGACAAGAACTTAATGTTCTCGCCTACTACTACTACCTCGTAGTCATCAGAAAGTTTCAAAGAAATCCTCTTCGTCTCATAATCCACACTAGCTTGGTGCTCAACTAACCATTTTACCCAGAATAATATCAAAGTCGTAAAAAGGAAGTTCCATCATATCAACAAAACACACTTGACCCTGAATACATACGTCTAACAACAACTGTCTCACCAAAGGAACTAGTCACATGCATACCTACATCTAAAACCTCAACAGGTATATCTAACTTCCGTGCATGCTCACTCAAAATGTAGGAATGTGTAGAACCCGAATCAACCAAAGAAAGCAAAGACATAGACTGTAACTCAAAATTACCTACTATCACATCAGTGTCGTTCCCGGCCTCTCTCTGAGCATAAACTCTCGATGGTCCTCCTGCCTCTGGCTGCACTGCCACAACATGAGCAAGGTTCCTCTGAGCATCTACCCTAGGTGCATCAGCCCTAGGCTGGAAGTAGCCACGACCGCGCCCACGGCCTCTCTCATAATCATTCCCTCTCGCAGGAGCCTGAGGTACTTTCGGTGCTTGTGCCGCCTAATGCGGACACTCCCTCCTAAAGTGGTCCCTCGAACCACAGTTCCAATAAGCATGGAAGTTACCCCAACACTCACCAGTGTGTTGTCTCCCACAACGCGGACATTCGGGAAAACACCCTCTACCTCTATGGCCCTGGTGGCCTCTATCATGGTGGCCACCGCCACGCCTATGGTCAAACTATTGTCCGCCACCTCTATGCCTCTTGGCATCTCTACTGTCAAAGTTGTTATGCCTCTTACCAAAACTAGAACCACCAGATCGTTTAGTCAAACCCAAACTGTGCTCTAAGTCATTGGCCCTCGCGACCAAGACATCAAAATCTGAGTAGTCAGAAACTAAAGTGTACCTCTTGATCTCTTCATTCAACCCATAGCGGAAATGATTACAACGTTCCACTTCAGTAGGAACCAACTCTGGAGCGTACTGACTCAAACGAAAAAAACAGATCTCATAGTTAGTCACAGAAGCATCTCCCTGAGTAAGGGTCATAAACTCTCGCTTCTTCTCATCAAGATACCTTGGTCCCAAATACCTCTTCCTTAATGCAGACTCAAAGAAATCCCAACCTCTCGCAGCCTCTGGAACTCCGGTAGTAATGGTGACCCACCAGGTGTAGGCATCACTCTGAAGCAAAGAGATCACACAGCCTAATTTACGCGCACCCACACAACCCATCTGAGCTAAGATGCGAACGGTCTTCTCTAACCACAACTCAAATCTCTCCGGAGTAGACCCTCTAAACACTTCAGCCCCTAAACTATGGAGCCTCTCCAACGGTAGACTAGCATCGTCACCCCTAGGTTGAGCTGCAGCCTGAGCTCCCGCAACTGCGGCCAGAAATGCTTCCGCTATAGCTTGCACTAGCGGAGTCGTATCAATTTCGGCCGGACCATGGCCACCCTAGCCACCCTGAGTTCCCTCTCCTTCAGCTCCATCCTCGCCCCAAATTCCAGGCGGAAGAGGTGGAGGTGGTGGAGGAGCACCAACTCCAACAGCAGCAGGCCCTTCTATATGAGCCTCCATTCCAACCACCGGCTCAACAGGAGCCGCAACGCGTGGTTCCTGACGAACCACCCTCGGCCTACCTCTCGGCTTAGACATTGCTCTCACAGATAATAACTACAACCACATCAACAAAATATACAAAATTGGGTTAGCAAGGCAAGGCTTCCAAGTGCTCAATTATGTTCCCTCACTTAAAAATTCTTTTTCCAATGTAATAGCAGCAATGAGACTCTAAACAACATGCTTTAAAACAAAATAGAGAGCATACTTGTTACACAAGCAATCATGCTTACTGTAACGCCCCGGTTTTGGGCTTAGGAGTTTTGGGATTCGGACCGGTTCGGTCGGAGTGCGGTTCGAATATAAAAAGGTGAATTTAGGAAAGCCTAGTTCGGGTTGCATTAAAAATGTGGAAAAATGTCTTAAAATCCTCTTTTATTATATATAAGAGAATGGTGAAATCAATTTTACAAAATGAGGTTTGGAAGTGTGACATTTTGGTTAGTGACCAAAATGTAATTTTCGAAAACTGTGAGATTGTTTTAAAAAGGATTGAAACTTTGAATCTTTAAGGAGCTATTTACCCAATGGGAGTTTCTCCAGATTTTTCTAAAGTATTAAATGATTAATTAATGGTTTTTAAATAAAAGAAAAGTGGAGGGAAGATATTTTGGCCATAACTAACTTTTCTCTCAAATCTTCCATTTTCATTTTCTCTCATCTTTCTCTCAAACTAAACACCAATTATCCAGAGCATTTTCCTCTGATTTTGACATCCAAACATGAGATTTTAATTCTCTTTTGATCCCTCATCATCTCTTCATCAAAACCTTTGGGTTTGCTATTTGGATCTTCAAGAATTTTGGTTCTAAAAAGGGAGAAACTCAAGTTTGGAGGTAAGAACGTCCTTCTCCTCTAAACTCTCAGTTCTTTACTGAAATTCCCAAGTTCTCAATCCTTGATTTGTGATTTATTAAAGGTTTTACAATTGAACTCTTGATCTTGGCTTTAAAATGCAAGATTTTGTTGATTTTTGGTAAAATTCGTGTGATCTGTTTAAGCAGTGATTTGAGGTGTCTTTTTGATGTTAAATGAATGTTAAATTGGAGAGAAATTGAGGTTTAATCAATGCAATCCTGGATAGGTTGATTTTCCTAAGTTTAGCTTGAGTTCTTGGTTGTTTTTGGAGTGATCTTGATGATCTGTTATAGCTGGAGGTATAAGGGAGTGGTTAGATCCTTTTTGGATGTTAATTGATGTTTAAGGATGATTTGATTTGATGGATCATGGCTGGGTAGTGTTGTGGAGTTGTTTGGATGCATTTTTGGTTGTGTTCGGTAGCCGAAAATGGAGTGTGGATGAGAGCAGCGAGTTTAGGTGCTTTCATTGAAGTTATTAATGCATGATGATGCATTAATCCTCTGCTTTGATGTGTTTAAAACAGGGGAGTCATCTTTGGATCCTAGTGGTGGTTATCCGGAAGCTTGATTGGTGTTTCGGTAAGTGGTGAAATGGAATCGGTGAGCGGATTTTGGTTTTCAGCTTTGAAACCAATGTTTTGAAGGTTTGGGAGCTTAGTTTAAGTCTAAGCAACTTAGCTAAGCTCAAGAGTAAGTTTTCGGAAAAACTCTCTTGATGATGAACCATGGATTGGTTGTATGCAATGTGGTTTGTTTGCATGTTTTAAATCCTGTTTTGAAAGCATATTTAGCATGTTTATTTGCTGAGATTATAAGCCATGTGTTGAAGGATGCTCAAGGTAAGAGATCCTTGTTTTTGAACATTGCTAAATGTGGTTTGAAGCTTAAAGATGCATGATGTTTATGGCTTGTTAAATGCTTTAAAACAGTGGAATATTGTGGTTAATGATGCATATTGGAAAGTGATGGTTAAGGTCACAAAGGTGGTTAAAATTCCTTGTGTGAGGCTTGTTATTTAAGAACAACATGGTGTTTAAAAGTCCATGGTTGGTTATTGGTTAAGGTTACAAAGGTGGTTAAAATTCCTTGTGTAAGCCTTGTTACTTAAGAACTCCAAGGTGTTTAAAAGTCCTTGGGAGATTCTTGTTAAGGACACAAAGGTGTTTAAAAGTCCTTGTGTGGTCCTTGTCATGGTGTTTAAAAGTCCATGGATGATTCATGTTAAGGACACAATGGTGTTTAAAAGTCCATGTGTGGTCCTTGGAAATTGTAAGATCACAATGGTGTTTAAAAGTCCATGTGTGGATCTTATGTTGAATGTATCACTTGTTGCCAATATGACATGATATGAACTTGAAGCATGAATTGCTGGTTTTAAGTGCTTATGTGCATGTATAAATGATGTTGAACTAAGGTTTATAAATGAGTTTTATAAATGCATTATCGTGTGGTTTTAAATGAGCATTCCTCACTAAGCTTTGGCTTACGCTCTCTCTCTTTTCTTAAACCAATAATGCAGAGCATTAAAGTGCATTGAGGGCAGCAAGGAGGGCAAGAATCCAAGTGGTGAACTAAGCTCAAGTACGGTGAAGGTTTCTTAAACACCATTAGCTTTTGGTTTTGGCAATGGGGGACCTATGTTGATGTTTTGGGAGATGTTTTGGACTACCTAAGTTGGATTTATGTTGTTAATAATGTTTGAGCTTGTAATTGACCTTTGAGATGTGGGTTTGGTATATTGATGCTTGAATGATTTTCTAAGTAGGATGCATGCCTATAGAATTGGGGATTTTCATAATTGATGCCATGTTGATGTTTGGTTGATGCAATTATGTTTCTTGTATGTTGAATGACTTGCTGGTATAATTTGCTGGCTTTTGGAGCATGTTAGATAGGTCAATTATGTATTAAACCAGCAACTTTTTCTGCAATCTGGGCAACCTGTTTCGGAACAGGTGCTACCGTATCGGAACGGGGGCTTGAAATGGCCTGGGCGTTCCGAAACGGAAGGAACTGTTTCGGAACGGTTTGGCCTCTGCCAGGCCTTGTTTCGGTACCAGTTTCGGAACGGTCCCGCGTTTCGGAACGGGTCTTCCCTGTTCCGAAACACTCGACCGTTGGGCACTGAAATTGTTTGTTATATGTTTTGAAATGTTTGCATTTTAGTCCTAAACCTTGTTATTGCAATTAAATGAGTTTGAGATGTCCGTTTGAGCTGAAATTTAACAGAGAATCATGAAATATGATTAATTTCAAGTTGGTAACTTTAAATTGGGTTAAGTCCTTATAATTTTCAGAATTTACAGTTTGGTCCCTAATGATGTAATTTGTGCAATTGGGTCCCTGAATATTCTCTGATGGTTATGATCTTTGAGTATGATGATTGTATGATCACATCTAGGGATAATGTGCATCTAGACAAGTTTAAAAAGAAAAAAAGGGTCGTTAATCAAGGTTGACTTTTGGGTTGACTTTGGTTTTCCCCGTGTAAACTTCTTAATTCGGGTCAACCGTCTAGGCCGGGTTAAGGGGGTTACATTTGGTGGTATCAGAGCTGAGTTCTCGAGTAATTGGGAATGATTATGTGCATGATTTAAGTATGTATGCTTTGTATGCTTGTTGAGTGAAAGCATGTTGAGTGAATTGAAAATATGTTGCAATTGAGATGTATGTTGTGGTGAAGCATGATTGTGGGTACCCATTGCCAAATCAAAGCTAATGTAATGATATTGTTTTTAAGTGAAAATGAGCTTGAGTACTTGGATTGCTTACCTTGCTGGGCCTAACTTTGTTTATTTGCATTGTGATTGCATTGTTAGAGTATGGCACCTCGTAGAGAGTTGAGGAGTAATGTGCGAGCTACGGCTCAAAATGAGAATGAGAATGAGGAGAATGTTGAAAGTGCGGTGGATTTACCTCCTCCACCTGGTGGTGGTTGTGCTGGGGGTGAGGGAGCTGGAGCTGCAGTTGGTGCTGGGGTCGCTGGACCTGAGGCTGGTCAGGGGCAAGCTGTTCCTGACATGACAGTGTTGATCCAAGCTATTGCTGGAGCTTTTCAAGCAGCAGTAGCTGGAGCTCAAGGAGCTGTGCATCAGGGAGATGCTGGAGTTAGACTACCCTTGGAACGTTTGCGCAGTCTGGGAGGGACTGAGTTCAGGGGTTTGTCAGCTGAAGGTTCGGAGTCTTGGTTAGAGGGTACCAAGAGAATCTTGGGTCAGATAAGTTGCACTGATTTGCAAAAGCTGGGCTGTGTAGTATCATTGCTACATGATGATGCTTACACGTGGTGGACAACCACTATCGATGGGATGGCGGAAGCTGATGTAACTTGGACGTTCTTCCATAACGCGTTCAAGAGAAGGTATCTAGGTGTGAGGTACTTAGATGAAAAGAAGAGGGAGTTTATGTCTCTTACCCAGGGGAGCATGTCTGTGGCTGAGTATGAGGTACAGTTTGTTCGACTCAGTCAATACGCACCTGAGCTTGTTCTGGATGAGCGGGAGAGGTGTGAAAGGTTCCGTTATGGTTTAGTGACGGGTGTAAAGATGTATGTGGTGGCTACCGAGTATGATGATTTTGATGTGCTGGTGGGCCGAGCCAGGGACATTGAGATGAACTTGGGTTTATCTGTTAAAAGTGCTGGTTCTAGTGCTGGTAAGCGAGCTGCTGAGTATAGTTCCGGTGGTGGACGGAACAAGAGGGGGCGTGATCAGAAGTATCAGTCCTCAGCTAAGCGAGGTGGTGGTGCGCCTGTTCGGGGAGGCAATGCTAGAGTTGATCCGAGTGCATGTTGGATATGTGGTTTGCGTGGCCATATGAAACGTGATTGTCCTCGTGCTGTGAGGGAGGTGCAAGCTCCTGTTGTGGCAGCTGGTAATGCGTGCTGGAACTGTGGATCTACGGATCACATGAGGAGAGAGTGTCCTATGTTGGCTGGTGGCCAAGTGCGTGCTCCTGTTGTTGCTGCACCACAGAGAGGTCGTGGGCGCGGCCGTGGTAACTTCCAGCGGAGAGAGGAAGGTGGTCGGGGTGTGGCTCATGTTGTGGCTACTCAGCCTGAGGGTGGCGGCCAAGCCAGGGTGTATGCTTAGCGGGAGGGAAGGAATGACGCGGATGTGATTGCAGGTACTTTTACTTTGCAATCCTTGTCATTACTTTCCTTGATTGATTCTGGATCTACGCACTCATACATATTGCGTGAGCATGCTGAATTGCTTGGTTTGCCTGTTGAGTCTTTGGATGTTGGTGTGCGCGTCACTAGTTCTTTTGGTGAGACTGTTCTGACTCGAAAGCTTTATAGAAGATGTCCTTTGGTTGTTCAAGATCATGTTTTTCCTGTTGATCTTATGGAGTTGCCTTTCTATGGTTTTGATGTAATCCTTGGTATGGATTGGCTTGCTGAGCATCGTGCTGTAGTGGATTGTGAGAATAAGCGAGTTTCGTTGAAGCATGCGGATGATTATGAGGTAGTTGTTGTTGGTGAGAATGTGAAGTTTCTTGCTAATGTGGTGTCTACGTAGGAGGCGAGTCGGATGCTGAGGCAAGGTTGTGAAGCTTACCTAGCTTTTGTGATGAATCCTAGCTCTAAGGAGTTGCGTGTGCAAGATATCAGGATTGTGCAAGAGTTTCCTGGTGTGTTTCCTGAGGAGTTGCCTGGATTACCTCCTAATCGCGAGGTGGAGTTTGGGATTGAGCTGTATGAGAATACAACTTATGTGTCCATTACTCCTTATAGAATGGCACCCAAAGAGTTAAAGGAGCTGAAGACGCAATTGCAAGAGTTGCTTGATCGTGGGTTCATTCGGCCGAGTGTGTCACCTTGGGGTGCACCGGTCTTGTTTGTGAAGAAGAAGGATGGCACTATGAGAATGTGCATTGATTATCGTCAGCTTAACAAGTTGACTATCAAGAATCGGTATCCTTTGCCAAGAATTGATGATCTCTTTGATCAATTTTGGGGAGCAGCTGTGTTCTCTAAGATTGACTTGAGGTCAGGGTATTACCAGTTGAAGGTAAAGGATGTGGATGTGCCTAAGACAGCTTTCAGGACAAGGTATGGGCATTATGAGTTCCTTGTGATGCCGTTTGGTCTGAGAAATGCTCCTGCGGCTTTCATGGACATGATGAATCATGTATTTCATGAATACCTGGATAAGTTTGTTGTGGTGTTCATTGATGATATCCTCGTGTACTCGCGTACTGAGGAGGAGCATGAAGAGCATTTGAGGATTGTGTTGCAAGCTTTGTTGGAGAATCAGCTTTATGCCATGCTGAGCAAGTGCGAGTTCTGGTTAAGTGAAGTGGTGTTTCTTGGGCATGTGGTTTCTGCTGAAGGGATTTGTGTTGATCCTTAGAAGATCGAGGCGGTGATGAATTGGAAGGTTCCTAAGTCTGTTCATGAGGTTCGTAGTTTCCTTGGTTTGGCGGGATACTACCAGAGGTTTGTGGATGGGTTTTCTAAGATTGCTGCACCTTTGACAAAGTTGTTGCAGAAGGATGTTAAGTATGAATGGACGGAAGCGAGACAGCAGGCTTTTGAGAAGCTTAAGGCAGCTTTGACGCAAGCCCCTATCTTGGTTCAACCTAAATCAGGGAAAGAGTTTGTGGTGTATAGTGATGCGTCCTATGTTGGTTTGGGATGTGTGTTGATGCAAGAGGGTAGGGTGGTGGCTTATGCATCGCGGCAGTTGAAAGTGCATGAGCGCAATTATCCTACGCATGACATTGAGTTGGCTGTGGTGGTCTTTGCTTTGAAGATCTGGAGACATTACCTGTATGGTGAGAAGTGTACTGTGTACACGGATCACAAGAGTTTGAAGTATCTGATGTCTCAGAAGGAGTTGAATCTTAGGCAGCGACGTTGGGTGGAGTTTCTCAAGGATTATGATTTGACGATTGAGTATCACCTGGGAAAGCTAATGTTGTGGCGGATGCCTTGAGTAGGAAGGTAGCTGTTGAGTTGAGGGCTATGTTTGCCAGTTTGAGTATTTCGCGTGATGGTGGTCTTGTGGCTGAGTTGCAAGTGAAACCATCTTTGGTTCAGTTGATCAGGGAAAAGCAGCTGTTGGATGATTCCTTGGTACCGCATGTTCAGGATATCGCAGAGGGTAGGCCTTCGGATTTCTGTTTTAATGATGATGGAGTGCTGTGTTTTGGGAGTCGAATAGTAGTGCCCAATGATGCTGAGTTGAGGCGTGCTATTCTGACTGAAGGTCATAGTAGTCCTTTTGCTATGCACCCTGGTAGTACTAAGATGTATCGAGATCTTCGTGATGAGTACTATTGGGTGGGTTTGAAGAAAGATGTTGCAGAGTTTGTGAGCAAGTGCATGGTGTGTCAGCAAGTTAAGGCTGAGCATCAGGTTCCTTCAGGGTTTTTGCAACCGTTGAGAATCCCTGAATGGAAGTGGGAAAGGATTACCATGGATTTTGTATCTGGTTTGCCCTTGTCACCATCGAAGAAGAATTCTGTGTGGGTGATTGTGGATCGCCTGACGAAGTGTGCGCATTTCTTGCCTGTGCATACTACGTATTCTTTGGATAAGCTTGCGGAGCTGTACATTGCTGAGATTGTGCGGCTGCATGGTGTGCCAAAGTTGATTGTGTCGGATAGGGATCCGAGGTTTACATCGCGTTTTTGGCAGTGTTTGCATCAAGCTTTGGGTACACGGTTGAATTTCAGTACATCTTATCATCCTCAGTCGGATGGTCAATCAGAGCGTGTTATTCAGATTTTGGAGGATATGTTGAGGTGCTGCGTGATTGAGTTCCAGGGCTCTTGGGAGAAACAATTGCCTTTGGTGGAGTTTTCCTATAACAATAGTTATCAGGCAAGTATTCAAATGGCACCTTATGAAGCTTTGTATGGGAGGAAGTGTAGGACTCCTCTTTGTTGGGCTGAAACGAGTCAGAAGTTGGTTTCGATGCCAGCTTTGTTGAAGGGAACCACCGAGAAGGTGAAGCTTATTTGTGAGCGTTTGAAGGCAGCTTCTGATCGGCAAAAGTCTTACGCAGATTTGAAGCGTAAGGAGATTGAGTATGCGGTGGGTGACCGTGTGTTTATGAAGGTTTCGCCTTGGAAAAAGGTGATGAGGTTTGGTCGAAAGGGTAAGTTGAGCCCTAGGTACATTGGACCATACGAGGTGATTGAGCGTGTGGGTCTTGTTGCGTACAAGTTGAGGTTACCTCAAGAGTTGGAGAAGATTCATGATGTGTTTCATGTTTCTATGCTTCGGAAGTATAGATCGGATCCTTCGCATGTGATGCCTGTGGAAGAAGTGGAATTGAATCCGGATTTGACCTATGATGAGGAATCGGTGAGGATTCTGCATTCGGATAGCAAGGTTCTTCGTGGCAAGACCATTGAGTTGGTAAAAGTGTTGTGGAAGCATCGTGGTGTTGAGGAAGCCACGTGGGAACGGAAGGATGACATACTGAAGCAGTTTCCGTATCTCTTTCCTTCAGGTAAATTTCGAGGACGAAATTTCTAATGGGGGGGAGAGTTGTAACGCCCCGGTTTTGGGCTTAGGAGTTTTGGGATTCGGACCGGTTCGGTCGGAGTGCGGTTCGAATATAAAAAGGTGAATTTAGGAAAGCCTAGTTCGGGTTGCATTAAAAATATGGAAAAATGTCTTAAAATCCTCTTTTATTATATATAAGAGAATGGTGAAATCAATTTTACAAAATGAGGTTTGGAAGTGTGACATTTTGGTTAGTGACCAAAATGTAATTTTCAAAAACTGTGAGACTGTTTTAAAAAGGATTGAAACTTTGAATCTTTAAGGAGCCATTTACCCAATGAGAGTTTCTCCAGATTTTTCTAAAGTATTAAATGATTAATTAATTGTTTTTAAATAAAAGAAAAGTGGAGGGAGGATATTTTGGCCATAACTAACTTTTCTCTCAAATCTTCCATTTTCATTTTCTCTCATCTTTCTCTCAAACCAAACACCAATTCTCCAGAGCATTTTCCTCTGATTTTGACATCCAAACATGAGATTTTAATTCTCGTTTGATCCCTCATCATCTCTTCATCAAAACCTTTGTATTTGCTATTTGGATCTTCAAGAATTTTGGTTCTAAAAAGGGAGAAACTCAAGTTTGGAGGTAAGAACGTCCTTCTCCTCTAAACTATCAGTTCTTTACTGAAATTCCCAAGTTCTCAATCCTTGATTTGTGATTTATTAAAGGTTTTACAATTGAACTCTTGATCTTGGCTTTAAAATGCAAGATTTGGTTGATTTTTGGTAAAATTCGTGTGATCTGTTTAAGCAGTGATTTGAGGTGTCTTTTTGATGTTAAATGAATGTTAGATTGGAGAGAAATTGAGGTTTAATCAATGCAATCCCGGATAGGTTGATTTTCCTAAGTTTTTCTTGAGTTCTTGGTTTTTTTTGGAGTGATCTTGATGATCTGTTATAGCTGGAGGTATAAGGGAGTGGTTAGATCCTTTTTGGATGTTAATTGATGTTTAAGGATGATTTGATTTGATGGATCATGGCTGGGTAGTGTTGTGGAGTTGTTTGGATGCATTTTCGGTTGTGTTTGGTAGCCGAAAATGGAGTGTGGATGAGAGCAGCGAGTTTAGGTGCTTTCATTGAAGTTATTAATGCATGATGATGCATTAATCCTCTGCTTTGATGTGTTTAAAACAGGGGAGTCATCTTTGGATCCTAGTGGTGGTGATCCGGAAGCTTGATTGGTGTTTCGGCAAGTGGCGAAACGGAATCGGTGAGTAGATTTTGGTTTTCAGCTTTGAAATCAATGTTTTGAAGGTTTGGGAGCTTAGTTTAAGTCTAAGCAACTTAGCTAAGCTCAAGAGTAAGTTTTCGGAAAAACTCTCTTGATGATGAACCATGGATTGGTTGTATGCAATGTGGTTTGTTTGCATGTTTTAAATCCTGTTTTGAAAGCATATTTAGCATGTTTATTTGCTGAGATTATAAGCCATGTGTTGAAGGATGCTCAAGGTAAGAGATCCTTGTTTTTGAACATTGCTAAATGTGGTTTGATGCTTAAAGATGCATGATGTTTATGGCTTGTTAAATGCTTTAAAACAATGAAATATTGTGGTTAATGATGCATATTGGCAAGTGATGGTTAAGGTCACAAAGGTGGTTAAAATTCCTTGTGTGAGGCTTGTTAATTAAGAACAACATGGTGTTTAAAAGTCCATGGTTGGTTCTTTGTTAAGGTTACAAAGGTGGTTAAAATTCCTTGTGTAAGCCTTGTTACTTAAGAACTCCAAGGTGTTTAAAAGTCCTTGGGAGATTCTTGTTAAGGACACAAAGATGTTTAAAAGTCCTTGTGTGGTCCTTGTCATGGTGTTTAAAAGTCCATGGATGATTCATGTTAAGGACACAATGGTGTTTAAAAGTCCATGTGTGGTCCTTGGAAATTGTAAGATCACAATGGTGTTTAAAAGTCCATGTGTGGATCTTATGTTGAATGTATCACTTGTTGCCAATATGACATGATATGAACTTGAAGCATGAATTGATGGTTTCAAGTGCTTATGTGCATGTATAAATGATGTTGAACTAAGGTTTATAAATGAGTTTTATAAATGCATTATTGTGTGGTTTTAAATGAGCATTCCTCACTAAGCTTTGGCTTACGCTCTCTCTTTTCTTAAACCAATAACGCAGAGCATTAAAGTGCATTGAGGGCAGCAAGGAGGGCAAGAATCCAAGTGGTGAACTAAGCTCAAATATGGTGAAGGTTTCTTAAACACTATTAGCTTTTGGTTTTGGCAATGGGGGACCTATGTTGATGTTTTGGGAGATGTTTTGGACTTCCTAAGTAGGATTTATGTTGTTAATAATGTTTGAGCTTGTAATTGGCCTTTGAGATATGGTTTTGGTATATTGATGCTTGAATGGTTTTCTAAGTAGGATGCATGCCTATAGAATTGGGGATTTTCATAATTGATGCCATGTTGATGTTTGGTTGATGCAATTATGTTCTGTAACCCCCGTAGCCCGGCCTAGACGCCCGACCCGAACTACGGAGATTACACGGGGAAAACCAAAGTCAACCCGAAAGTCAACCTTGATTAACGACCCTTTTTTTTCTTTTTAATCTTATCTAGATGCACTTAACTCCTATGTGTGACCATACAAACAACATGTTAAAAGATTACATCCATCAGAGATCAAACAAGGACCCAATTGAACAAATTACAACTTTAGGGACCAAATTGTAATTTCTGATAAATTAAAGGACTTAACCCAAATTAAGGTTACCAACTTGAAATTAGTCAGGTTACATGCATCTCTGTGAAATTTCAGCTCAAAAGGACATCCACAGCTCATACAATTGATCATACAAGATTCAGGACCAAAATATAAACAAAACAAAACAAATTCAAGCAAGGGTATCGATACTCGTTCATCAGGTATCGATACTCCACTCATATGGTATCGATACTCGTTCATCAGGTATCAATACCCCTGGCCTGAAACTTGTAAATTTGGCTCAGGTGTATCGATACCCCAAGCCCAAGTATCGATACCCCTGTCTGCAGACAACTCCAAAACAGCATCAAACATGCTCCAAACATCAAATTAACATCACCCAACCATTACACAAAGTCAATCAACATGCAAGAACCTCAATTGCATCATCAATTTAACACATTAACATCACATAAGAAAAACCCCAAATTTATAAGGCATGCTTCCTAGTTAAGCTATCCATTCAACTCCAAACTTGCAAAACAAGCATATAAGGTTCCGAATCAAAAACCAACATTTTCAACAACATTTAACAGACTTAGGGAGTCTTAAACACCTCCCAAAACATATACATTGGTTCCCCATTGCCAAAACAACCAAAAAGCTAAAAGTGCTTGTAAAACCTCATACATTGAGCTTAAGTAGAACTTGATTGCTTGCCCTCCCTTGCAGCCCACAAGATGCTCTAATTCTCTGCATTATTGAATTAAGAAAACGTAGAGAGCATAAGCAAAAGCTTAGTGAGGCAAGCTCATTTAAAACAATTCAATAACGCATTTAAAACCATTTACAAGACATGCTTTAAATCAATCCATGCATAAGTTCAAAGCATTCTTAAAACCATGTAACCACATGCTTATAACATAATCAAACCAAGCATCACATGCTTCTTACACACTTTCCATGTCATATTGGCACAAGTGACAAATTCCATTTTTTGATGAACAAGATCAACATCTTTGTCAAGGACTTTTAAACACCTTGACCCCAAGGACTTTTAAACACCTTGGCCATGGACTTTTAAACACCATGATCATGGACCACACAAGGACTTTTAACCACCTTTGTGTCCGTAACTTGAATCACCCCAAGGACTTTTAAACACCTTGGCCCCAAGGACTTTTAAACACCTTGGCCCCATGGACTTTTAACCACCATGGAAAGGAGCACCTAAGGACTTTTAACCACCTTAGAGTCCGCAACATCGAAGGACTTTTAACCACCTTGATGTTCATGTAACAAGGCTCACTCAAGGACTTTTAACCACCTTAGTGACCTCCACTTTTACAAAACCATCACTTGCCAATATGCATCAATTTCATCATAATATCCACTGTTTTAAAGCATTTAAACCAAGCCATTTCGTCATGCATTTCATGCATCAAATCCACATTTAAACAATGTACAAATCAAGGAACTCCTACCTAGAGTTACCTTCAACACATGGCTTAAATCAACAGCATAATCCATGCTAAAACATGCTTTCAAAACAGTAAGTAAAACATGCAAATCATCATTTAGCAAAATATCAAGTCATGGCCACCACTAGAGAGAAAATCCGGAAACTTACACTTGAGCTTAGCAAAGTTGTTTAGACTTAAACTAAGCTCCCATAACCTTCAAACCTTTGTTTAAAAAGCTGAAAATCCAATTCCAAAGTTGCACTCACCAAAAACCACTTAGCTTCAAGCCTAAGCACCAAGTCAAGCCTCCAAATCAACCGAACTTGAATCCAATGATGCCTCCCCTGTTTCAACACATCAAAGCAGAGGATTAATGCATCATCTTGCATTAATTGCTTCAATGAAAGCACCTAAACTCGCTGCCCTCATCCAAACTCCAATTTCGGCCACCAAACACAACCGAAATTGCATCCAAAACACTTCCAAACAAAGCCCAGCCATAAACCAGCAAAACCACACTTCTATTAACACCAAAACACATCTAAAAACAACCTAAAAGCAACCTTATACCTCCAGCAACACCAGAACACCAAAATCACCTCAAAAACAACCTTAAAACACAAGCTAAACTTAGGAAACACAACCTATCCGGGATTGCATTAATCAAGACTCACTTCCACATCAATTTAATGATCATTTATCATCAAAAACACTTCTCAAAACTCAGATTTAACAGATCAAACGAAAATTAAATGAAAACACCAAAATCTTGCATAATTAACCATGATCCATAAATCTACTTGAAAACCTTTAATTAAACATACATTTAGGATTGAAAACTTTAGGAATTTCATTAAAGAACTTAAAGTTCAGAGGAGAATCGTTCATACCTCCAAACTTGTGATTTCTCCACTTTTTGGAATGAAAACTTTGTTGAAACTTGTAGCAATTGAGTAGGTTTTGATTACACAATGATTTGCTAACAATTGTGAGTTGAAAAGATGAATTTAGGTGAAGAAATCAGATCAAAATCTCTGAAAATGGTGATGTTTGGTTGGAGAGAAAAGGAAAAGAGAAAATAGGAAGTTAGGAAAGAAAAATAGTAAAATGAGTTTCCCTCCTTTTATCAAACCTTTAAAATCAGATTTTAGGATTAAAATATCTTAGAAAAATCTGGAGAATTCACTTTTGGGCAAATAGCTCCTTAAAGATTCAAAGTTTCAATCCTTTTTAAAACAGCCACCAAATTTGCGAAAAATTACATTTTGGTCACTAGCCAAAATGTCAACCTTCCAAAACTCATTTTCCAAAATTGTTTTCACAGTTCATCAATTTATATTAAAATATGATTTTAGAACATTTTTCCATATTTTTAATGCAACCCGAACTAGGTTTTCCTAATTTAACCTCTTACGATTCGAACAGCACTTTGACCAACCGGTCAACGCCCAAGACTTCTAAGCCCAAAACCGGGGCGTTACAACTCTCCCCCCCCTTAAGAAATTTCGTCCTCGAAATTTACCTGAAGGAAAGAGATAAGGAAACTGCTTCAACATGTCCTCCTTTCACTCCCACGTGGCTTCCTCAACACCTCGATGCTTCCACAGCACCTTCACCAACTCAATGGTCTTGCCACGAAGAACCTTACTATCTGAATCCAGAACCTTCACCGGTTCCTCATCATAGGTCAAATCCGGATTCAAAACCACATCCTCAACAGGCATCACATGCGAAGGATCAGATCTATACCTCCTGAGCATAGAAACATGGAACACATCATGAATCTTCTCTAGCTCCTGAGGTAACCTCAACCGATACGCAACAGGACCCACTCGCTCAACAACCTCATATGGTCCAATGTACCGAGGGCTCAACTTACCCTTCCGACCAAACCTCATCACCTTCTTCCAAGGCGAAACCTTCAAGAACACACGGTCACCCACCGCAAACTCTATCTCCTTACGCTTCAAATCCGCGTAAGACTTCTGCCGGTCAGAGGCAGCCTTCAACCTCTCACATATGAGCTTCACCTTCTCGGTGGTCCCCTTTAACAAAGCAGGCATAGAAACCAACTTTTGACCAGCTTCAGCCCAACAAAGAGGAGTCCTACACTTCCTCCCATACAGAGCCTCATAAGGTGCCATCTGTATACTCGCCTGATAACTATTGTTATAAGCGAACTCAACCAAAGGCAGATGCTTCTCCCAAGAACCTTGAAACTCAATCACGCAGCATCTCAACATATCTTCCAAAATCTGAATAACCCGCTCAGATTGACCATCCGACTGAGGATGATAGGATGTACTGAAATGCAACCTTGTACCCAGAGCTTGATGCAAACACTGCCAAAAACGCGATGTGAACCTCGGATCCCTATCCGACACAATCGACTTAGGCACACCATGCAACCTCACTATCTCAGCAATGTACAGCTCTGCCAGCTTATCCAAAGAAAACGTAGTATGCACAGGCAAGAAATGTGCACACTTCGTCAAGCGATCCACAATCACCCAAACAGAATCCTTCTTCGACGGAGACAAAGGCAACCCAGACACAAAATCCATGGTAACCCTCTCCCACTTCCATTCGGGGATTTTCAACGGTTGCAACAAACCAGAAGGAACCTGATGTTCAGCCTTAACCCGCTGACACACCAAACACTTGCTCACGAACTCTGCCACATCCTTCTTCAAACCAACCCAATAGTACTCATCGCGAAGATCACGATACATCTTGGTACTACCAGGGTGCATAGCAAAAGGACTACTATGACCTTCAGTCAGAATAGCACGCCTCAACTCAACATCAGCAGGCACAACTATCCGACTACCAAAGCACAACACTCCATCCTCATTAAAGCAGAAATCTGAAGGTCTACCCTCCGCGATATCCTGAACATGAGACACCAAGGAATCATCCAACAACTGCTTATCCTTGATCAACTGAACCAGCGAAGGTTTCACTTGCAACTCAGCAACAAGGCCACCATCCCGCGATATGCTCAAGCTAGCAAACATCGCCCTTAGCTCAACAGCTACCTTCCTACTCAAAGCATCCGCAACAACATTGGCCTTTCCAGGATGATATTCAATCGTCAAATCATAATCCTTGAGCAACTCCAGCCAACGTCGCTGCCTAAGATTCAACTCCTTCTGAGACATCAGATACCTCAAACTCTTGTGATCCGTGTACACAGTACACTTCTCACCATACAGATAATGCCTCCAGATCTTCAGAGCAAAAACCACTGCAGCCAACTCTATATCATGCGTAGGATAATTGCGCTCATGCACCTTCAACTGCCGCGACGCATAAGCCACAACCTTACCCTCTTGCATCAGCACACACCCCAAACCAACATAGGATGCATCACTGTAGACTACGAACTCTTTCCTTGATTCAGGCTGAATCAAGATAGGAGCTTGCGTCAAAGCCAACTTCAGCTTCTCAAAAGCTTGCTGCCTCGCCTCTGTCCACTCATACTTAACATCTTTTTGCAAAAGCTTCGTCAAAGGAGCAGCAATCTTGGAAAAACCATCCACAAACCTCCGGTAGTATCCCGCCAAACCAAGGAAACTACGGACCTCCTGAACAGACTTAGGAACCTTCCAGCTCATCACCGCTTCAATCTTCTGAGGATCAACACGAATCCCCTCAGCTGAAACGACATGTCCAAGAAACACCACCTCTCTAAGCCAAAACTCACACTTGCTCAACTTAGCATAAAGCTGATTCTCCAACAAAGCTTGCAAAACCACCCGCAAATGCTCTTCGTGCTCCTCCTCAGTACGCGAGTACACGAGGATATCATCAATGAACACCACAACGAACTTGTCCAGGTATTCATGAAAAACACGATTCATCATGTCCATGAAAGCAGCAGGAGCATTTGTCAAACCAAACGGCATCACAAGAAATTCATAATGCCCATACCTTGTCCTGAAAGCTGTCTTAGGCACATCCACATCCTTCACCTTCAACTGATAATACCCTGACCTCAAGTCAATCTTAGAGAACACAGCAGCTCCCCGAAATTGATCAAAGAGATCATCAATCCTCGGCAAAGGATACCGATTCTTGATAGTCAACTTGTTCAGCTGACGGTAATCAATGCACATCCTCATAGTGCCATCCTTCTTCTTCACAAACAAGACAGGAGCACCCCAAGGCGACACACTCGGCCGGATAAAACCACGATCAAGCAGCTCTTGCAACTGCGTCTTCAGCTCCTTCAGCTCCTTAGGTGCCATTCTATAGGGAGTAATGGACACAGGAGTGGTATTCTCATACAGCTCAATACCAAACTCCACCTCGCGATTAGGAGGTAAACCGGGCAACTCCTCAGGAAAAACACCAGGAAACTCCTTCACCACGCGGATATCTTGCACTCTCAACTCCTTAGAGCTAGGATTCATCACAAAGGCAAGATAGGCTTCACAACCTTGCCTCAGCATCCTACTTGCCTCCAAGGTAGAAACAACATTGGCAAGAAACTTCACATTCTCACCAACCACCACTACTTCATAATCATCCGCAAGCCTAAGCGACACCCGCTTATTCTCACAATCCACAACAGCACGATGCTCGGCAAGCCAATCCATACCAAGGATCACATCAAAACCATAAAAGGGCAACTCCATAAGATCAACATGAAAGACATGCTCTTGAACAACCAAAGGGCACCTTCTATACAGCTTACGAGTCACAACAGTTTCACCAAAAGAACTAGTGACTCTAACACCGACATCCAAAGACTCAACAGGCAAACCAAGCAACTCAGCATGCTCACGCAAAATGTATGAATGAGTAGATCCAGAATCAATCAAGGAAAGCAAGGACATGGATTGCAAAGTAAAGGTACCTGCAATCACATCAGCATCATTCCTTCCTTCACGCTGAGCATACACCCTCGCCTGGCCTCCACCCTCAGGTTGAATAGCTACAACATGAGCTACTCCTCGGCCACCTTCCTCACGCCTCTGGAAATTACCACGGCCGCGCCCACGACCTCTCTGCGGTGCTGCAACAGCAGGAGCACGCTCTTGGCCACCAGCCATCCTCGGACAATCACGTCTCAAGTGGTCAGCAGAACCACAATTCCAACACTCATAACCAACATTACCAGTTGCCACAACAGGAGTCTGCACCTCCCTACCAGCACGAGGACAGTCACGCTTCAAGTGACCACGGGAACCACAAATCCAACAAGCACTAGACTCAGCCCTAGCAAAACCTCCTCTAGCAGGTGCACCTCCACCTCTCTTAGCTGAAGACTGAAACCTCTGATCACGTCCTCTCTTGTTCCGTCCACCTCCGGAACTATACTCGGCAGCTCTCTTCCCAGAACTAGCTCCAGCACCTTTCGCAGACAAACTCAGATTCATCTCAATATCCTTGGATCGACCAACCAACACATCAAAATCATTGTACTCAGCTGCCAACATATAGGTCTTAACATCCGGCACCAAGCCATAACGAAACCTTTCGCACCTCTCTCGCTCATCAGGTACCAGCTCCGGTGCATACTGGATAAGGCGTACAAACTGTACCTCATACTCAGCCACACTCATGTTCCCCTGAGTCAGAGACATGAATTCACGCTTCTTTTCATCCAGATATCTCACTCCCAGATATCTCCTCTTGAATGCATTCAGGAAGAATGTCCAAGTGAGGTCAGCTTCAGCCATCCCAGAGATTGTGGTCGTCCACCACGTATAGGCATCACCTTGCAACAAAGATACCACACAGCCCAACTTTTGCACATCCGTGCAACTCATCTGTCCCAAGACACGTTTGGTACTCTCTAACCAAGCTTCCGACCTCTCGGCTGACATACCCCTAAACTCAGTCCCACCAAGACTGCGCAGACGCTCTAAGGGTAGTCTTACACCAACATCTCCCTGATGCCCAGCTCCTTGAGCTCCAGCTACCGCTGCTCTAAAAGCACCCGCAATAGCTTGTACCAAAGCAGACATGTCAGGCATCGCTTGTCCCTGACCAACCTCAGGTCCTGCAGCTCCAGCACCAGCTGCCTCAGCTCCAGCTCTTCCCCTCTCCGCACCACCACCAGGTGGAGGAGGAGGTAGCACAGCACTACCAGTGTGCTCATCATTCACATTCCCTTCAGGAGTCGTAGCTCTTACGTTACTCCTTAACTCTCTACGTGGTGCCATACTTTACCATGCAATAACAATGCAAATTAAAACAAGTCAGGCCCAGCAAGGTAAGCAATTTCAAGTATTCAAGCTCAATCTCTTTCAAAAACAACATCATTTCTTTAGCTTTTGTTTGGCAATGGGTAACCTTATCATGCATCATCACAACATACTTCACAAAAACATCATCAACATAAATCACTGAACATGCTTTTACCCAACAAGCATACAAACCAAACCATGCTTCAATCATGCACAACAACATTCCCAATTACTCAAGAACTCAGCTCTGATACCACCAAATGTAACCCCCGTAGCCCGGCCTAGACGCCCGACCCGAACTACGGAGATTACACGGGGAAAACCAAAGTCAACCCGAAAGTCAACCTTGATTAACGACCCTTTTTTTTCTTTTTAATCTTATCTAGATGCACTTAACTCCTATGTGTGACCATACAAACAACATGTTAAAAGATTACATCCATCAGAGATCAAACAAGGACCCAATTGAACAAATTACAACTTTAGGGACCAAATTGTAATTTCTGATAAATTAAAGGACTTAACCCAAATTAAGGTTACCAACTTGAAATTAGTCAGGTTACATGCATCTCTGTGAAATTTCAGCTCAAAAGGACATCCACAGCTCATACAATTGATCATACAAGATTCAGGACCAAAATATAAACAAAACAAAACAAATTCAAGCAAGGGTATCGATACTCGTTCATCAGGTATCGATACTCCACTCATATGGTATCGATACTCGTTCATCAGGTATCAATACCCCTGGCCTGAAACTTGTAAATTTGGCTCAGGTGTATCGATACCCCAAGCCCAAGTATCGATACCCCTGTCTGCAGACAACTCCAAAACAGCATCAAACATGCTCCAAACATCAAATTAACATCACCCAACCATTACACAAAGTCAATCAACATGCAAGAACCTCAATTGCATCATCAATTTAACACATTAACATCACATAAGAAAAACCCCAAATTTATAAGGCATGCTTCCTAGTTAAGCTATCCATTCAACTCCAAACTTGCAAAACAAGCATATAAGGTTCCGAATCAAAAACCAACATTTTCAACAACATTTAACAGACTTAGGGAGTCTTAAACACCTCCCAAAACATATACATTGGTTCCCCATTGCCAAAACAACCAAAAAGCTAAAAGTGCTTGTAAAACCTCATACATTGAGCTTAAGTAGAACTTGATTGCTTGCCCTCTCTTGCAGCCCACAAGATGCTCTAATTCTCTGCATTATTGAATTAAGAAAACGTAGAGAGCATAAGCAAAAGCTTAGTGAGGCAAGCTCATTTAAAACAATTCAATAACGCATTTAAAACCATTTACAAGACATGCTTTAAATCAATCCATGCATAAGTTCAAAGCATTCTTAAAACCATGTAACCACATGCTTATAACATAATCAAACCAAGCATCACATGCTTCTTACACACTTTCCATGTCATATTGGCACAAGTGACAAATTCCATTTTTTGATGAACAAGATCAACATCTTTGTCAAGGACTTTTAAACACCTTGACCCCAAGGACTTTTAAACACCTTGGCCATGGACTTTTAAACACCATGATCATGGACCACACAAGGACTTTTAACCACCTTTGTGTCCGTAACTTGAATCACCCCAAGGACTTTTAAACACCTTGGCCCCAAGGACTTTTAAACACCTTGGCCCCATGGACTTTTAACCACCATGGAAAGGAGCACCTAAGGACTTTTAACCACCTTAGAGTCCGCAACATCGAAGGACTTTTAACCACCTTGATGTTCATGTAACAAGGCTCACTCAAGGACTTTTAACCACCTTAGTGACCTCCACTTTTACAAAACCATCACTTGCCAATATGCATCAATTTCATCATAATATCCACTGTTTTAAAGCATTTAAACCAAGCCATTTCGTCATGCATTTCATGCATCAAATCCACATTTAAACAATGTACAAATCAAGGAACTCCTACCTAGAGTTACCTTCAACACATGGCTTAAATCAACAGCATAATCCATGCTAAAACATGCTTTCAAAACAGTAAGTAAAACATGCAAATCATCATTTAGCAAAATATCAAGTCATGGCCACCACTAGAGAGAAAATCCGGAAACTTACACTTGAGCTTAGCAAAGTTGTTTAGACTTAAACTAAGCTCCCATAACCTTCAAACCTTTGTTTAAAAAGCTGAAAATCCAATTCCAAAGTTGCACTCACCAAAAACCACTTAGCTTCAAGCCTAAGCACCAAGTCAAGCCTCCAAATCAACCGAACTTGAATCCAATGATGCCTCCCCTGTTTCAACACATCAAAGCAGAGGATTAATGCATCATCTTGCATTAATTGCTTCAATGAAAGCACCTAAACTCGCTGCCCTCATCCAAACTCCAATTTCGGCCACCAAACACAACCGAAATTGCATCCAAAACACTTCCAAACAAAGCCCAGCCATAAACCAGCAAAACCACACTTCTATTAACACCAAAACACATCTAAAAACAACCTAAAAGCAACCTTATACCTCCAGCAACACCAGAACACCAAAATCACCTCAAAAACAACCTTAAAACACAAGCTAAACTTAGGAAACACAACCTATCCGGGATTGCATTAATCAAGACTCACTTCCACATCAATTTAATGATCATTTATCATCAAAAACACTTCTCAAAACTCAGATTTAACAGATCAAACGAAAATTAAATGAAAACACCAAAATCTTGCATAATTAACCATGATCCATAAATCTACTTGAAAACCTTTAATTAAACATACATTTAGGATTGAAAACTTTAGGAATTTCATTAAAGAACTTAAAGTTCAGAGGAGAATCGTTCATACCTCCAAACTTGTGATTTCTCCACTTTTTGGAATGAAAACTTTGTTGAAACTTGTAGCAATTGAGTAGGTTTTGATTACACAATGATTTGCTAACAATTGTGAGTTGAAAAGATGAATTTAGGTGAAGAAATCAGATCAAAATCTCTGAAAATGGTGATGTTTGGTTGGAGAGAAAAGGAAAAGAGAAAATAGGAAGTTAGGAAAGAAAAATAGTAAAATGAGTTTCCCTCCTTTTATCAAACCTTTAAAATCAGATTTTAGGATTAAAATATCTTAGAAAAATCTGGAGAATTCACTTTTGGGCAAATAGCTCCTTAAAGATTCAAAGTTTCAATCCTTTTTAAAACAGCCACCAAATTTGCGAAAAATTACATTTTGGTCACTAGCCAAAATGTCAACCTTCCAAAACTCATTTTCCAAAATTGTTTTCACAGTTCATCAATTTATATTAAAATATGATTTTAGAACATTTTTCCATATTTTTAATGCAACCCGAACTAGGTTTTCCTAATTTAACCTCTTACGATTCGAACAGCACTTTGACCAACCGGTCAACGCCCAAGACTTCTAAGCCCAAAACCGGGGCGTTACATGTTCCTTGTATGTTGAATGACTTGCTGGTATAATTTGGTGGCTTTTGGAGCATGTTAGATAGGTCAATTATGTATTAAACCAGCAACTTTTCTGCAATCTGGGCAACCTGTTTCGGAACATGTGCTACCGTATCGGAACGGGGGCCTGAAATGGCATGGGCGTTCCGAAACGGAAGGAACTGTTTCGGAACGGTTTGGCCTCTGCCAGGCCTTGTTTCGGTACCAGTTTCGGAACGGTCCCGCGTTTCGGAACGAGTCTTCCCTGTTCCGAAACACTCGACCGTTGGGCACTGAAATTGTTGGTTATATGTTTTGAAATGTTTGCATTTTAGTCCTAAACCTTGTTATTGCAATTAAATGAGGTGGAGATGTCCGTTTGAGCTGAAATTTGACAGAGAAGCATGAAATATGATTAATTTCAAGTTGGTAACTTTAAATTGGGTTAAGTTCTTAAAATTTTCAGAATTTACAGTTTGGTCCCTAATGATGTAATTTGTGCAATTGGGTCCCTGAATATTCTCTGATGGTTATGATCTTTGAGTATGCTGATTGTATGATCACATCTAGGGATAATGTGCATCTAGACGAGTTTAAAAAGAAAAAAAGGGTCGTTAATCAAGGTTGACTTTGGTTTTCCCCGTGTAAACTTCTTAATTCGGGTCAACCGTCTAGGCCGGGTTAAGGGGGTTACATTTGGTGGTATCAGAGCTGAGTTCTCGAGTAATTGGGAATTATTATGTGCATGATTTAAGTATGTATGCTTTGTATGCTTGTTGAGTGAAAGCATGTTGAGTGAATTGAAAATATGTTGCAATTGAGGTGTATGCTGTGGTGAAGCATGATTGTGGGTACCCATTGCCAAATCAAAGCTAATGTAATGATATTGTTTTTAAGTGAAAATGAGCTTGAGTACTTGGATTGCTTACCTTGCTGGGCCTGACTTTGTTTATTTGCATTGTGATTGCATTGTTAGAGTATGGCACCTCGTAGAGAGTTGAGGAGTAATGTGCGAGCTACGGCTCAAAATGAGAATGAGAATGAGGAGAATGTTGAAAGTGCGGTGGATTTACCTCCTCCACCTGGTGGTGGTGGTGCTGGGGGTGAGGGAGCTGGAGCTGCAGCTGGTGCTGGGGTCGCTGGACCTGAGGCTGGTCAGGGGCAAGCTGTTCCTGACATGACAGTGTTGATCCAAGCTATTGCTGGAGCTTTTCAAGCAGCAGTAGCTGGAGCTCAAGGAGCTGTGCATCAGGGAGATGTTGGAGTTAGACTACCCTTGGAACGTTTGCGCAGTCTGGGAGGGACTGAGTTCAGGGGTTTTTCAGCTGAAGGTTCGGAATCTTGGTTAGAGGGTACCAAGAGAATCTTGGGTCAGATGAGTTGCACTGATGTGCAAAAGCTGGGCTGTGTAGTATCATTGCTACAGGATGATGCTTACATGTGGTGGACAACCACTATCGCTGGGATGGCGGAAGCTGATGTAACTTGGACGTTCTTCCAGAATGCGTTCAAAAGAAGGTATCTAGGTGTGAGGTACCTAGATGAAAAGAATAGGGAGTTTATGTGTCTTACCCAGGGGAGCATGTCTGTGGCTGAGTATGAGGTCAAGTTTGTTCGACTCAGTCAATACGCACCTGAGCTTGTTCCAGATGAGCGGGAGAGGTGTGAAAGGTTCCGTTATGGTTTAGTGACTGATGTTAAGATGTATGTGCTGGCTACCGAGTATGATGATTTTGATGTGCTGGTGGGCCGAGCCAAGGACATTGAGATAAACTTGGGTTTATCTGTTAAAAGTGTTGGTTCTAGTGCTGGTAAGCGAGCTGCTGAGTATAGTTCCGGTGGTGGACGGAACAAGAGGGGGCGTGATCAGAAGTATCAGTCCTCAGCTAAGCGAGGTGGTGGTGCGCCTGTTCGGGGAGGCAATGCTAGAGTTGATCCGAGTGCATGTTGGATATGTGGTTCGCGTGGCCATATGAAACGTGATTGTCCTCGTGCTGTGAGGGAGGTGCAAGCTCCTGTTGTGGCAGCTGGTAATGCGTTCTGGAACTGTGGATCTACGGATCACATGAGGAGAGAGTGTCCTATGTTGGCTGGTGGCCAAGTGCGTGCTCCTGTTGTTGCTGCACCACAGAGAGGTCGTGGGCGCGGCCGTGGTAACTTCCAGCGGAGAGAGGAAGGTGGTCGGGGTGTGGCTCATGTTGTGGCTACTCAGCCTGAGGGTGGCGGCCAAGCCAGGATGTATGCTCAGCGGGAGGGAAGGAATGACGCGGATGTGATTGCAGGTACTTTTACTTTGCAATCCTTGCCATTACTTTCCTTGATTGATTCTGGATCTACGCACTCATTCATATTGCGTGAGCATGCTGAATTGCTTGGTTTGCCTGTTGAGTCTTTGGATGTTGGTGTGCGCGTCACTAGTTCTTTTGGTGAGACTGTTGTGACTCGAAAGCATTATAGAAGATGTCCTTTGGTTGTTCAAGATCATGTTTTTCCTGTTGATCTTATGGAGTTGCCTTTCTATGGTTTTGATGTAATCCTTGGTATGGATTGGCTTGCAGCGCATCGTGCTGTAGTGGATTGTGAGAATAAGCGAGTTTCGTTGAAGCTTGCGGATGATTATGAAGTAGTTGTGGTTGGTGAGAATGTGAAGTTTCTTGTCAATGTGGTGTCTACGTTGGAGGCTAGTTGGATGCTGAGGCAAGGTTGTGAAGCTTACCTAGCTTTTGTGATGAATCCTAGCTCTAAGGAGTTGCGTGTGCAAGATATCAGGATTGTGCGAGAGTTTCCTGGTGTGTTTCCTGAGGAGTTGCCTGGATTACCTCCTAATCGTGAGGTGGAGTTTGGGATTGAGCTGTATGAGAATACAACTCCTGTGTCCATTACTCCTTATAGAATGGCACCCAAAGAGATAATGGAGCTGAAGACGCAATTGCAAGAGTTGCTTGATCGTGGGTTCATTCGGCCGAGTGTGTCACCTTGGGGTGCACCGGTCTTGTTTGTGAAGAAGAAGGATGGCACTATGAGAATGTGCATTGATTATCGTCAGCTGAACAAGTTGACTATCAAGAATCGGTATCCTTTGCCGAGAATTGATGATCTCTTTGATCAATTTCGGGGAGCAGCTGTGTTCTCTAAGATTGACTTGAGCTCAGGGTATTACCAGTTGAAGGTAAAGGATTTGGATGTGCCTAAGACAGCTTTAAGGACAAGGTATGGGCATTATGAGTTCCTTGTGATGCCGTTTGGTCTGACAAATGCTCCTACGGCTTTCATGGACATGATGAATCGTGTATTTCATGAATAACTAGATAAGTTTGTTGTGGTGTTCATTGATGATATCCTCGTGTACTCGCGTACTGAGGAGGAGCATGAAGAGCATTTGAGGATTGTGTTGCAAGCTTTGTTGGAGAATCAGCTTTATGCCAAGCTGAGCAAGTGCGAGTTCTGGATAAGTGAAGTGGTGTTTCTTGGGCATGTGGTTTCTGCTGAAGGGATTCGTGTTGATCCTCAGAAGATCGAGGCGGTGATGAATTGGAAGGTTCCTAAGTCTGTTCATGAGGTTCGTAGTTTCCTTGGTTTGGCGGGATACTACCGGAGGTTTGTGGATGGGTTTTCTAAGATTGCTGCACCTTTGACAAAGTTGTTGCAGAAGGATGTTAAGTATGAATGGACGGAAGCGAGACAGCAGGCTTTTGAGAAGCTTAAGGCAACTTTGACGCAAGCCCCTATCTTGGTTCAACTTGAATCAGGGAAAGAGTTTGTGGTGTATAGTGATGCGTCCTATGTTGGTTTGGGATGTGTGTTGATGCAAGAGGGTAGGGTGGTGGCTTATGCATCGTGGCAGTTGAAAGTGCATGAGCGCAATTATCCTACGCATGACATTGAGTTGGCTGCGGTGGTCTTTGCTTTGAAGATCTGGAGACATTACCTGTATGGTGAGAAGTGTACTGTGTACACGGATCACAAGAGTTTGAAGTATCTGATGTCTCAGAAGGAGTTGAATCTTAGGCAGCGACGTTGGGTGGAGTTTCTCAAGGATTATGATTTGACGATTGAGTATCACCCTGGGAAAGCTAATGTTGTGGCGGATGCCTTGAGTAGGAAGGTAGCTGTTGAGTTGAGGGCTATGTTTGCCAGTTTGAGTATTTCGCGTGATGGTGGTCTTGTGGCTGAGTTGCAAGTGAAACCATCTTTGGTTCAGTTGATCAGGGAAAAGCAGCTGTTGGATGATTCCTTGGTACCGCATGTTCAGGATATCGCGGAGGGTAGGCCTTCGGATTTCTGTTTTAATGATGATGGAGTGTTGTGTTTTGGGAGTCGAATAGTAGTGCCCAATGATGCTGAGTTGAGGCGTGCTATTCTGACTGAAGGTCATTATAGTCCTTTTTCTATGCACCCTGGTAGTACTAAGATGTATCGAGATCTTCGTGATGAGTACTATTGGGTGGGTTTGAAGAAAGATGTTGTAGAGTTTGTGAGCAAGTGCATGGTGTGTCAGCGAGTTAAGGCTGAGCATCAGGTTCCTTCAGGGTTGTTGCAACCGTTGAGAATCCTTGAATGGAAGTGGGAAAGGATTACCGTGGATTTTGTATCTGGTTTGCCCTTGTCACCATCGAAGAAGAATTCTGTGTGGGTGATTGTGGATCGCCTGACGAAGTGTGCGCATTTCTTGCCTGTGCATACTACGTATTCTTTGGATAAGCTTGCGGAGCTGTACATTGCTGAGATTGTGCGGCTGCATGGTGTGCCAAAGTCGATTCTGTCGGATAGGGATCCGAGGTTTACATCGCGTTTTTGGCAGTGTTTGCATCAAGTTTTGGGTACACGGTTGAATTTCAGTACATCTTATTATCCTCAGTCGGATGGTCAATCAGAGCGTGTTATTCAGATTTTGGAGGATATGTTGAGGTGCTGCGTGATTGAGTTCCAGGGCTCTTGGGAGAAACATTTGCCTTTGGTGGAGTTTGCCTATAACAATAGTTATCAGGCAAGTATTCAAATGGAACCTTATGAAGCTTTGTACGGGAGGAAGTGTAAGACTCCTCTTTGTTGGGCTGAAACGAGTCAGAAGTTGGTTTCGATGCCAGCTTTGTTGAAGGGAACCACCGAGAAGGTGAAGCTCATTTGTGAGCGTTTGAAGGCAGCTTCTGATCGGCAAAAGTCTTACGCGGATTTGAAGCGTAAGGAGATTGAGTATGCGGTGGGTGACCGTGTGTTTCTGAAGGTTTCGCCTTGGAAAAAGGTGATGAGGTTTGGTCGAAAGGGTAAGTTGAGCCCTAGGTACATTGGACCATACGAGGTGATTGAGCGTGTGGGTCCTGTTGCGTACAAGTTGAGGTTACCTCAAGAGTTGGAGAAGATTCATGATGTGTTTCATGTTTCTATGCTTCGGAAGTATAGATCGGATCCTTCGCATGTGATGCCTGTGGAAGAAGTGGAATTGAATCCGGATTTGACCTATGATGAGGAATCGGTGAGGATTCTGGATTCGGATAGCAAGGTTCTTCGTGGCAAGACCATTGAGTTGGTAAAAGTGTTGTGGAAGCATCGTGGTGTTGAGGAAGCCACGTGGGAACGGAAGGATGACATACTGAAGCAGTTTCTGTATCTCTTTCCTTCAGGTAAATTTTGAGGACGAAATATCTTAAGGGGGGAGAGTTGTAACGCCCCTCTTTTGGGCTTAGGAGTTTTGGGATTCGGACCGGTTCGGTCGGAGTGCGGTTCGAATATAAAAAGGTGAATTTAGGAAAGCCTAGTTCGGGTTGCATTAAAAATATGGAAAAATGTCTTAAAATCCTCTTTTATTATATATAAGAGAATGGTGAAATCAATTTTACAAAATGAGGTTTGGAAGTGTGACACTTTGCTTAGTGACCAAAATGTAATTTTCGAAAACTGTGAGACTGTTTTAAAAAGGATTGAAACTTTGAATCTTTAAGGAGCTATTTACCCAATGGGAGTTTCTCCAGATTTTTCTAAAGTATTAAATGATTAATTAATGGTTTTTAAATAAAAGAAAAGTGGAGGGAAGATATTTTGGCCATAACTAACTTTTCTCTCAAATCTTCCATTTTCATTTTCTCTCATCTATCTCTCAAACCAAACACCAATTCTCCAGAGCATTTTCCTCTGTTTTGACATCCAAACATGAGATTTTAATTCTCGTTTGATCCCTCATCATCTCTTCATCAAAACCTTTGTATTTGCTATTTGGATCTTCAAGAATTTTGGTTCTAAAAAGGGAGAAACTAAAGTTTGGAGGTAAGAACGTCCTTCTCCTCTAAACTCTCAGTTCTTTACTGAAATTCCCAAGTTCTCAATCCTTGATTTGTGATTTATTAAAGGTTTTACAATTGAACTCTTGATCTTGGCTTTAAAATGCAAGATTTGGTTGATTTCTTGTAAAATTCGTGTGATCTGTTTAAGCAGTGATTTGAGGTGTCTTTTTGATGTTAAATGAATGTTAAATTGGAGAGAAATTGAGGTTTAATCAATGCAATCCCGGATAGGTTGATTTTCCTAAGTTTAGCTTGAGTTCTTGGTTGTTTTTGGAGTGATCCTGATGATCTGTTATAGCTGGAGGTATAAGGGAGTGGTTAGATCCTTTTTGGATGTTAATTGATGTTTAAGGATGATTTGATTTGATGGATCATGGCTGGGTAGTGTTGTGGAGTTGTTTGGATGCATTTTCGGTTGTGTTTGGTAGCCGAAAATGGAGTGTGGATGAGAGCAGCGAGTTTAGGTGCTTTCATTGAAGTTATTAATGCATGATGATGCATTAATCCTCTGTTTTGATGTGTTTAAAACATGGGAGTCATCTTTGGATCCTAGTGGTGGTGATCCGGAAGCTTGATTGGTGTTTCGGCAAGTGGCGAAACGGAATCGGTGAGTGGATTTTGGTTTTCAGCTTTGAAACCAATGTTTTGAAGGTTTGGGAGCTTAGTTTAAGTCTAAGCAACTTAGCTAAGCTCAAGAGTAAGTTTTCGGAAAAACTCTCTTGATGATGAACCATGGATTGGTTGTATGCAATGTGGTTTGTTTGCATGTTTTAAATCCTATTTTGAAAGCATATTTAGCATGTTTATTTGCTGAGATTATAAGCCATGTGTTGAAGGATGCTCAAGGTAAGAGATCCTTGTTTTTGAACATTGCTAAATGTGGTTTGATGCTTAAAGATGCATGATGTTTATGGCTTGTTAAATGCTTTAAAATAGTGGAATATTGTGGTTAATGATGCATATTGGCAAGTGATGGTTAAGGTCACAAAGGTGGTTAAAATTCCTTGTGTGAGGCTTGTTATTTAAGAACAACATGGTGTTTAAAAGTCCATGGTTGGTTCTTGGTTAAGGTTACAAAGGTGGTTAAAATTCCTTGTGTAAGCCTTGTTACTTAAGAACTCCAAGGTGTTTAAAAGTCCTTGGGAGATTCTTGTTAAAGACACAAAGGTGTTTAAAAGTCCTTATGTGGTCCTTGTCATGGTGTTTAAAAGTCCATGGATGATTCATGTTAAGGACACAATGGTGTTTAAAAGTCCATGTGTGGTCCTTGGAAATTGTAAGATCACAATGGTGTTTAAAAGTCCATGTATGGATCTTATGTTGAATGTATCACTAAGCTTTGGCTTACGCTCTCTCTTTTCTTAAACCAATAATGCGGAGCATTAAAGTGCATTGAGGGCAGCAAGGAGGGCAAGAATCCAAGTAATGAACTAAGCTCAAGTATGGTGAAGGTTTCTTAAACACTATTAGCTTTTGGTTTTGGCAATGGGGGACCTATGTTGATGTTTTGGGAGATGTTTTGGACTCCCTAAGTTGGATTTATGTTGTTAATAATGTTTGAGCTTGTAATTGGCCTTTGAGATGTGGTTTTGGTATATTGATGCTTGAATGGTTTTCTAAGTAGGATGCATGCCTATAGAATTGGGGATTTTCATAATTGATGCCATGTTGATGTTTGGTTGATGCAATTATGTTCCTCGTATGTTGAATGACTTGCTGGTATAATTTGGTGGCTTTTGGAGCATGTTAGATAGGTCAAATATGTATTAAACCAGCAACTTTTCTGCTATCTGGGCAACCTGTTTCGGAACAGGTGCTACCGTATCGGAACGGGGGCCTGAAATGGCCTGGGCGTTCCGAAACGGAAGGAACAGTTTCGGAACGGTTTGGCCTCTGCTAGGCCTTGTTTCGGTACCAGTTTCGGAACGGTCCCGCGTTTCGGAACGGGTCTTCCCTGTTCCGAAACACTCGACCGTTGGGCACTGAAATTGTTGGTTATATGTTTTGAAATGTTTGCATTTTAGTCCTAAACCTTGTTATTTGAATTAAATGAGTTTGAGATGTCCGTTTGAGCTGAAATTTGACAGAGAAGCATGAAATATGATTAATTTCAAGTTGGTAACTTTAAATTCGGTTAAGTCCTTATAATTTTCAGAATTTACAGTTTGGTCCCTAATGATGTAATTTGTGCAATTGGGTCCCTGAATATTCTCTGATGGTTATGATCTTTGAGTATGCTGATTGTATGATCACATCTAGGGATAATGTGCATCTAGACAAGTTTAAAAAGAAAAAAAAGGGTCGTTAATCAAGGTTGACTTTTAGGTTGACTTTGGTTTTCCCCGTGTAAACTTCTTAATTCGGGTCAACCGTCTAGGCCGGGTTAAGGGGGTTAACTTACAAGGAAAGCAAACACCGTGCATATCAATCATAAAACACGACTTACCTGTCCATTGTCTCAGTAACCTTAGGCTCTGATACCAACAAGTGTAACCCTCTCGTCCCGGTCCGGACGCTTGACCGGTCTGAGTGGGTCATACTGGGAAAACCGAAGTGAAACTCGTTAAGGTTCCCCCTCGGTTAGCAACACTAGAAAATTTCTTTCATTTATCTTGTCTAAATGCAACATTATATCCTAAGTGGAACACGACAGCGGAAACACAAGCAACATAAAAACGATCATCCAAATATCACTTTAAAAATAGGTCATTTATTTTTTTTAAGCAGGCTGTATCGATACACCTGACAAGGGTATCGATACGCCTTGACCAAGGTCAACGTCCAACAGTCAACACAGGAATACTGTATTGATACAGCCCTAGAGCGTATCGATACGTCCTTCTCGGTCAACATCTCGTGGTCAACGAGATGAACCCTTACCGATACGCTAAGACACTATACCGATACGCTAATAACTCACCAAAATCTCAGAATTCCAGTGAGCTAAAACCGTATCGGTACACCCCCGTGTATCGATACGCGCAGCCAAAACTGAGTCCTGCAGGCAAGACCGTATCGATACGTCCCTCAGGCGTATCGATACGCCCTACACTGCAAGTCTCCTAAACTCAGCAAAACAACACAAGACTCGAACCTAAATGCGATTTAAAACCTCCTAAGACACAATCAAGCATTCACACAACATCTATTAACCAAGATCTAGTAATACAAGACACCCAACATAAGCACACATCATTCAACCAAGGGAATCATGAAATCATTCAAAAGAAGAAAAACAAGCACTTAAGGTCTCATGCTTCAACATCCATACACTTAGGCATTCTCAAAAGGCACATAGACAACAAATATGGTAAGCAATTAAGACATGGTTTTTCAATCCAATCATGGCATCAACAAGCCCCACAAAACAACATGATTAAAGAGTCTAAACATGCTCCTAAACAACCAACAATAACACAAATCCCATTGCTTAACTATTACATGTCCAAAACATTAAAACCCATACTTGATAAACTCAAGCCAACAACCGGACTTGGAGGCCCTCCCCTTGCGCTAGTAACCCACAGACTAAGGATATGCATTGCCGAACAAAAGAGAGCGTAAGCATAAAGCTTAATGAGGGTAAGCTCTTTAAAAACAAACATCGACAATGCAGGGTCCAAGAACGATCTCAACCAAAGTAAATTCATGTTCTTACCTTCGATTCTCAAGAGCCAAAATGTCAATGATGAATGAAAAAATATCCAATAATATGTCATGCTCATCAAGCTCATTTCCACAACATATGTAAACACATATAATCATCCAAATAGGAAAACACATTCCACATCACATTGATACACATATCAATTTATATTGGCACCCACCTATGACTCGAATACGTAGATAAACACGTTGGAACACTCATCCAACAACCACTTTACCTCACGGTGGGATTACACTCATCACCTGTCTCGCGGAGGGGATTCCACTCACCCTCACGCCCTGTCGATGGGATTACACTCATCACTGACTATCACAATATAAAGTAGAATTTCCGGGCGAACCCGTACTCCATCTTGATGACTACCATCATCAAGACCACACGCGCATTAGACTCTCGTGTGCACACTAACATCCTAATGATCGATCATTTGTACCCAAGCATACTAGTGCCAATACTAACATAATCCACAATATCAATTACAACCAATTTCGTGCTTAGCACGTACTCACCATGATCACAATCATGAACAATCCACATGCATATCCCAATGCATCACAACCATGCATCATCATACATGTATAACACATTATACATAAATCATCACATCATAAACATCACGAGGCATAAACATCAATTAAAAGTTCAACCAATGTCTCTAGTTTAAGCTTAGGATTAGGCTACCACCCTAATCCTAACTCTAGGTGGGTCTACCAAGCCCAACCTAGTCCACATGCTTGAACCAAACACTTAAAAACCACTTTGAAAACATTAACCACTCAGAATCACTTCCAAGCTCAATTACCAAGCAAGCAACCATCTTCAAGCTTCCGGATTCACTCTCGATGCTTCACCAACACAAGTTCTTGCATCTAAACAACCTCAACACAATCCAAACAACTTCAAATCAGCCCAAGCATCAAAGTAGCTAACCTGAAATACAATTTAAACATCAAACACAACATTTCAAGCCATGAACAACCCCCAAAATTACCAAACTCGTGCACCCCATAAATCTCAATCAAAACTCATGTTTCCAACACTTTTAATACTCCCAAATCATCCCAAAACAACCCCAACCATAGTACTAACATTAGTCCACAAATTCCAACCTAAAACAACCCAGAAAACTACACTAAAACCCTTCAAACACCCCTTGGAAACCCAAATCCAGGAATGAGCTTAAAACAATGTAAAATTTATATATGTTGAACCATTTGACTCATAGACTTCATATCTAACATCATTAAATCGAAATTTTAAGTTAAACAACATAAAGCTACCATTTTTAATCAAATCTTCTAAAAACTCAATTTCCAAAACCTTGATGAAAATGAAAACTACTTGTACTTTTGAAGAGAGGAAGTTGAGGACAAGTTGAAAATGTATTTACCTTTCAAAAACGAGATAAAATGGAGGAGTTAGGTGATGGAATAGTGGAAGGAGATGAGAGCTCTCTTTAAAGTTGGGTTTGATTTGAGAAGAAGGTGAATAGTGAAACTATTTGATAAAAGGGAATTTAAATTGAAAACTGGTTATTTACAAGATTGCCATTAATGAATGGTTATTTCCCCTTTTCTTTAAAATCCATCCAAATTGAATTTCATTTCAATTTAGTCCAACATAAAATGTTTGTTTTTGAAACTCGAGGCCCAAAAGATTATTTTAATTATAAAACCGAACTCGAAATAATATTAAAATATTATTTTCACCCGATCCCTAAGCTAGGGTGTTGCGTATTATGAACTTGCAAATTCCATTAGTTTTTAAAAAAACATTTTTGAAAACCATTTAAAATCAATTTGTGGCTTGTCCCTCTTTTGTATTTTTCAAAAAACAAATAAAACATTCCCAGCGGAGTTGCCAAGCTGTCGCAACCCTTTCGAGCTTCGACTTTTTGAAATGTTTAAAAACACAGAGTCGCCACCAATCTTTTTTGAAAAGCGTGATTGGATCACTTTAAAACGGGGTTATTTTAATAAAACATTTTGTTTTTATAAAACAACGCTTTTGGTCTACGAAAACCAGAAAACATGTCCGGGGGTCGGTTACGCATGGGGTAGGGTTAGCACCCGCACGACGCCCAAAATTGGTACCTAATTGATTTTAAAATCGTTTTCAAAACTAGAATTTACAAGTTCAGGAAGGTTCGACTTTATTTATCTGTTAAATGAATATCAAACTATTTTAACAGCCTTATTGCCCGGGAGATGAACTTTAATCATCGCCATCATTTCTAGCGCTAACATGTCATTCCCAATTGATAAGACACCGCATTAAATTAATTTCACTTTTCAAGAAACATGGAAATTTAATGTGTTGAGCATTTTTATTCATTATAGGTTTGATTATTTTTAGATCCTAAAAAAGTCTAAGTCTTTTACTTCAAATTGAGGGCTTAAGTTTGTTTAAGTGTGTCTTATTTTTGTGAAGAAAATCTTTCTACAAACACGTCTCTATCTAAGCTTTTAAAACATAGTCCTAATTTTTAACCTATTTCTAAAGAACAAACAAGAAACTTGAACTTTTCTTTGTGTTTTTACTTTTTATTGTTTCCTTTTAAAAAGCTAATTCTTTTTTTTAAAACCTAAACCCTTCTTTTTTGACATTTTTACGTTTTAATTTTATTCTTTTTATATTTTTATTTTTTTTATTTCTATTTTCAAAAAACTTTATCTTTTAAGACTTCAAAGATTATCACCATTCTTTATTTCATTTGTTAAAAGATTTTTTTAAAAAGATGACTTAAACAAAATTTAAAACCTTATTTTAGAAAATATTTTTCTTTATATTTTTTCAAACTTTTTTCTCTTAAAACTCTAAACTTCTACCTATGTTTATTAAAGCCACCTTTTAAAAAATTTATCTTTATTTTCCTTTTTTTTGAAAACTTATTATTTATTCCAAAGCACCTTTATTTACCTACTTTAAATTAATTAAGCACCTTTATTATTAAATTTCAAAGCCTATTTTTATTTTCTAACAAATTAACCCATTTTATATTTTTTACCCATGGTTTATTATTTTGTAATTAAACCCCTTGATTTTGGTTTTCTTTTTTCAAAACAACATTCATTCATTTTTTATTCCTAAATCTAGAAAACACATTTTAAGGTTCATTATTTCATTTCTAAATATCAAAGCTCCTAAAACAACATTTTTTAAACATGCAAGAATTTTTAAAGATTACACTAAAAATTAATAAAAAAAAACTAGAACGAAAAATTCTACCGAACTTGAGAAAAGATTTTCCAACCTCAACGAACACAACCTAAAATCAAACAAAAAAAAAACACAAACAGAAGAAAACAAAAATCAACCAAGAACAAGTATGAAAATCACTAAAATAAATTTTAAAGAAAAGAGAAGAATTTTACCGATAAACAAAGAACTCATATGTGATCTTTCTCGAGTTGCTTCCCAAACGGCTCTGTAAAATTGCCCTGAACTCGAACTTCACTCCAAAAATTCCAGCAAACTCAGAGAAATTTATAAAGGATTTTCGGATTTTTTTTCAAGCTTTGTTTTTTTGCTCGCCAAGTGTGTCTTTGAAAAAAGGGTTTGGGGGGGGGGGTTATACTTGAATTTGAGCTTAGAAATCAAGCCAAATAGAGATTTAATCCCCAAATTAGAGCCAAAATAAGACAAGAGGCATGATCCTCGGTAAAACCCTAAAAAATCATCCAATTTGATTCAAATTTGGAGTCGAATTTTCCCCTTGATTCGATCTCTAATTTAAACCCTTCTTAATAGTTTTGTGTAGAATCCAGCGGCTATGGTGGACGGCGGTAAGCTGCGTTGGTGCCGTTGTGTTGGCGACGACGAGACGCGTCGATTGCCACAAATAGCGATGACATGCGTTATCAGTGGACGACGAACGACTCCGGGCAGTAGCACGAAGCTGGGTTTTGGGGGAACCTATAACCCCCTTAGCCCAGCCTAGACGCCCGACCCGAACTGAGAAGATTACACGGGGAAAACAAAGTCAACCCGTAAATGTCAACCTCGATTAACGACCCCTTTTTTCTTTTTATCTTTTCTAGATGCACAATATTATCCTATATGATTAACAATTAGATTTTAGCGGAAGCGACACAGCGAACGGAACTCGGTTAGGGGTTTAATTCCATACAAACGTCTTTTAGGGACTAAAATGTAAATTTCCATAATTTTAAAGACTAAACGAGTTTTAAAGTTACCAATCCAAAGTTAGTCATATTACATGCCAACATGTCAAGTTTCATCACAAGCGGATCATCCAAACTCATTTAATTAAGCATTCAAAACTCAGGGACCAAAACATAAGAAAACAAAAACCTAAAACAATTAAAATTCAAATCCAACGGTCACCTGTTCCGGAATGCTATACCCTGTATCGAAGCGGCCGTTTTTAAACCATGTTGACCGTTTCGATATGCGGGTGCATTTCGAAACCAGTTTCGAAACCAGACTTCACAGTAGCAAAATGTTCCGGAACGATCGCACCCGTTTCGAAACCCCCTAGCCAATACAGGTCGTTGTTTCGATATGGATGAAGGCGTTCCGAAACGTCCTGCCCAGCAACATGAGATTTTTCTAGTTTTATACAAATTTCCACATCCGAAAACATTCCCACACATGTTACAACCCACATACAACTTGCATACACATCAGAGACCACAATCAAGATGCACAAGCAATACAATAACATTATTCTTGCAACTTTCGAACTATAGGCACGCTTCCTAGATATCAAACCACAAATAGGCTAAAAACCACATTCAAGCTTAAACCAACATCCCAAGGCCATTTACAATACCAAAAAAAATAAACCAAACATGCTCAAGGTGTTTAACATCACCAAATACATCCAAGAGTAGAAATCCCATACAAAAAAAAAACCAAACATGCTCAAGGTGTCAAAAGAGATTGGATTCCACTTGCCTTGTTGCTGCCCCTAAAGCCTAATTCTCTGCATTGATGAAACAAATGAGCGCAAGCATAAAGCTTAGTGAGGATCGCTAAAACAAAACATTCATCAATGCATTTTACAAAACCGGTAATATTATCAATTGTCATTTCATGCCTTTCCTTAAAACATGCTCTTTTAAAGCATCAATGCACTTTTTAAACCACATGCTCATATCATCATCAAACTAGCAACAAATAATCTTTTGCTCATGCTTAAGCCAAGAATCACATGCATTCTAGCATAAGCTACAAGCTTCTCATGTTTAAATCATTAATCAACAACATTATATTGGCTCGCAAGTGACCCATTCTCAATGATACCAAAACCAACACAAAAGACACAATCGGATACGTGGATTACAAGTGTTGTCCCACACGCTTCATACACACTATCGAATTGCGCAAGGCTCACACACAGAACTAGACCATCAACCGTCGTGACGCCCCAAGGTGGAGTCTACGTTATAATCACAACCCGTCAACACCCTGATGGAGTTTAACGGTACAATCCCAACCCCTCAACATCACTCATCGGTAGTTGTATAACCCACTAGCGAGAGTCGGGACACAAAACAAGGCTTACACATGGGAGCTACCTTAACCATTGTAATCACCTTAACGAAGCTCACACACGAGAGCAATCCTCCACCTTTGTGACGCTTAACCAACTCCACCCACGAGAGCCATCCTCCATCGTGGTGACGTTAATTCCTCAATCGCTAGGGTACTTGGATGGAGTTTACGGTACAATCACAACCCCTCGACATCCAAGGCAACTTATTTCACGGTGCATCCAATCCTATAGCCGGCTAACTATATATGATTAAAGTAACAAAAACATGTTCCATCACTTGCCAATATAATCATTTAACAGTAATAATCCACTATTTTACAAGCATAAACAAAATGCCATTTTCTCAAGCATATCATGCTTACTATCAAATGTATTAACCACATAAACTGAAGGACCACTTTCCATGTGCATCCTTAACCCAAAATAGCATTAAAACCAACATCATCCAAGCTTTAAACATTCTTTCAAATGGAATTTAAAACCACATTCATATCAAGTGCATTTCGTACAAAAACATAGCACATTCCGAGAGAGACTTTCGAATCACTTACTCTTGAGCTTAGCTAAGTGTTTCAAACTTACACTAAGCTCCCAAGACCATGCTCAAAGCATTAGAAAGCTGGAAAATCCATTTCCACTCACCGATACACAAATCCTCGCTTCCCGACGTGAAAATCACCTTTATGGAGCCACCAAAATCACCTTGTTTGCTCCCGGATCCAGATCCCCTATTTTCACATCATCAAAACATAGATCTAAATGCATTAAAATGCATTTCAACATCAGCAACTAACACAAACTCGCAGCTCACCAAAACTACACCAATTTACCCATCCGAAAAAACTGAAAACTCAATCAATTGCTTTCTAAGCAATGCCCAACCGACATACTTCACTTTCAACCATTTATATACATCAAAACACATCTAAAAACAACCTAAACCTATCCTTATACCTTCAACAAGCATAATTCCACCATTTCACCTCAAAAACTCACTTAAAATTGTCAAGAAACTCAAGGATCTCAAGAGATTCGGGATCTATATTAGCAAAACCTCATTTCATCATAATAACCAACTTGAAACTCAATTAAAATCAATCCAAAATAGAGCTTAACAAAACAAATCCGAAAATCAAGATTGTAATCATATTTTTACAAGATTTTGATCTCAAATCAAAACTATAATGAAAACTCGACCAAAAACATTAATTATAATCCAAAGATCTTGAGAATTTCAATAAAGAACCTAGATTGAAAGTTTGAGAACGAGATTTACCTCCAATCCTTTCTTTCCTCAATGAATGACAAGTTTTTGCTTCAAAAAATTGAAGAATTTAGGAAGAATTCTTTGAAATGAGTAAGAAATCAAGAATAGAGTGTTTGAGAGAAAAGAAATCTGGAGAAAATGAGTTAAAAATGGTGTTTGGCTGAAAATGAGAAGCGAAAGGTAGTTACGTGATGAAACTCACTAATTAACTACCTAATTAATTAAATAAAATAAAATCCAATTAAAAACTATTTAATTAAAACCATTTTAAACACATGTCATATTAAGGAAAGGCTAAATTTCCGTAAAGCTCCCTAAAGATTCTAAGATTTTTGCTCCTCTTTTAAAATCACATTTTCCACAGTTTTGGAACTTTACATTTTTGTCACTACCCAAAATGTACCTCTTCCAAAACCCTTTTTTTAAAATTGATTTGACCAACCTCTTAAACATAATTTTAAAGGATATTAGCAATTTTTACCATATTTTTATCCTATCCCGATCCTTGATTTCCTTAATTCACCTAATGCGACTAGAACCGTTTCCGACCGGTCCGGTCCGACGTCCAAAACATCTAGGCCCAAATCCAGGGCGTTACAACTCTCCCGCACTTAGGAAATTTCATCCCCGAAATTTTACCCGAACTTTACTACTCACATCTAGAATCTTCACCGATTATTCATCATAAGATAGATCCGGATTCAACTCTACCTCCTCAACAGGCATCATATACGAAGGATCTGA
Source organism: Hibiscus tridactylites (assembly GCA_958450335.1). Classification (NCBI taxonomy): domain Eukaryota; kingdom Viridiplantae; phylum Streptophyta; class Magnoliopsida; order Malvales; family Malvaceae; genus Hibiscus; species Hibiscus tridactylites. The sequence continues at coordinate 40,853,684 of OY288289.1, read as the reverse complement.
TCTATCCCTCCGTAACACCAAGACATGAAACACATCGACTTTTCCAAATCGGAAGGCAACCTCAACTAATAAACCACAGAACCAAAATGCTCCTCAACCTCTTAATGGTCACATAAACCTCGGGCTAAGCTTACCATAACGCCCAAATCTTATCACCTTCTTCCAAGGTTATACCTTCAAAAAACACGCGTTCACCAACCACGAACTCAATTTCCTTACGCTTCAAATCCGCGTAAGACTTTTGTTGATCTGAAGCTGCCTTCAAACGCTCACAAATAAGCTTCACCTTCTCGGTGGTTCCCTTTAACATGGCTGGCATCGAAATCAACTTTTTCCCAGCTTCGGCCCAACAAAGAGGGGTTCTACATCTTCTCCCATACAAAGCCTCGTATGGAGCCATTTGAATACTTGCCTGATAACTATTATTATACGCAAACTCAACCAACGACAAGTGCTTCTCCCAAGAACCCTGAAAATCTATTGTTGAGTGGATCGAATGATCGAACTAAACCAAGAGGGGGTGAATTGGATTTTTAATGTTCTTGGTGGTGGAAATTGCAAATAAAAAGATAGACAAGGAATTTTATCACCTTCTTCCAAGGTTATACCTTCAAAAAACACGCGTTCACCAACCACGAACTCGATTTCCTTACGCTTCAAATCCGCGTAAGACTTTTGTTGATCTGAAGCTGCCTTCAAACGCTCACAAATGAGCTTCACCTTCTCGGTGGTTCCCTTTAACATGGCTGGCATCGAAATCAACATTTGTCCAGCTTCAGCCCAACAAAGAGGGGTTCTACATCTTCTCCCATACAAAGCCTCGTATGGAGCAATTTGAATACTTGCCTGATAACTATTATTATACGCAAACTCAACCAACGACAAGTGCTTCTCCCAAGAACCCTGAAAATCTATTATTGAGTGGATCGAATGATCGAACTAAACAATGAGGGGGGTGAATTGGATTTTTAATGTTCTTGGTGGTGGAAATTGCAAATAAAAAGATAGACAAGGAATTTTAGAGTGGTACAAGTTCCAAATGAACTCTACATCCACTACCTTAGCTTCACTAAGGATTTGCAACAATTCCACTAATTGATCTTCCCCTTTTCTAGGCTAAGGAGATAACCCTTACAATTTACAGTCAAATTTTCTACCCAAAATTTGACCCAACCCTCACACAATTGAAACAAAGAATTTGTTGTCTAAACAAGTATCTCTCAATACATAAACTAGCCCAATTACAAGCACTCAACCCAATTAGAATGATAAGAATGAAAAATACAATTGGGGTTACAAGACAATAATGGGATTTAGGCACTAATGCTTGGATTTGATGTTTGAATGTTTGCTTTTGGTTCAATAGTTGTTGCTGAAGCTTTTAGAGGTCCCTTTTATACCTTCTCATTGAATTCTAGCCATTGTGGCTGTTGCATTCATCAATAGAGCCGTTGGGGGTGTTATCTCCCCTCCATAAATGCAGTCTGCAACCAACCGTTTTTAAACGCCCGACCCTATTTCGAAATAGACCAAAATAGAAAGAGCTGTTGGGGTGCATTAAAGAGCCCGTATCGAAACGGTCAGACTTGTTTTGATATGCCAAGAGCCGTTTTGAAACTTGTTTCGAAACATCTTGCCACTGTCAAGGGTCGTATCGAAACGGCTTGAGATCGTTTCGATACGCCTAAATGGTTTGTTAATAATCAGTTAAAAACATTCAACCGTCATATTTTTCAAATCAATTTAAGAACCTTTTCGAAACACTGGATGTTGTTTCGATATGATATCTTTTTGTTCTAAAGCCGTTTCGAAACTTGTTTCGAAACACAAGTTGGTAGTGTTGAAAATGTTTCGATACACGTTTCGAAACATGGACTCACAGTTTCAAAATTGTTTCAAAATGCCTAAGGCCGTTTCGAAACGGTTACTCGAAAATCAATGTTTTGGCTTTAAGAACACTTAGAAAATATTTGATAAACTTAGTTTTTAACTTAGGCATATTGTTTAAAACAAGTAGAGACGTTTGAGGACTTAAAAATTAGTTTTTACATTTTCAATTTAGTCCTTAGGTTCTTTAGTTATATCAAAATTGAAATATCAGTTTCACAATCTCCCCCTTTTTGATATAACAAAACCAAAGTTAGAATTTTTTAAGAGTTTTGAAAATTTTGAACACGTTCTAACTCCCCCTCAATTTAAGATAAGTTTTTAAAGTTTTAAAAGGATTTAAGGATTTAATTTCAAGGTTTAAAACTTAAAAACACTTAAAACATTTAAAAATGAATTTTAGCTCTTAGATTACTTCTCCCCCTTTTTGTTAGATCAAAAATAAGAAACAAGGCTCATAGAGAAGAGATAGGGTTAATAGCAATAATCATTAAGCAATAAGCAATAAGCAACAAAATATTAATTCATAAAATTAAAATATCCAAAACATAAATCTTCAACAATAAGTTCAAAGCATAATCCCAAATAAAATCAAAAGCATAGGTTCATAAAACATAATGGAAATAAAGATGCAAACTTAATCCTAAAATGCATAGCTAATATGATATGTCATGAGAATCATAGGCCTCGTCGTCACCATCATCATCTGAGGACTCATCATCGCTCCTAACTTGAGAACGACGAAACTTCATCCATTAGCCATAAAAGGTGGAGAAGGACATGTCCATGGCCGATTGTTGATTTTCAAGGGATTGAAGTCGATTCTCATTGGCAAGGAGGCGATCCTCTACGGATTGCAAGCGGGTATTGAGATCACCAAAACCTCCAGACATGTTAGTGTCCAAAGTGTTGAACCGCTCGGTAAGGAAAGCCGTGAGAGCTTCATTGTTCGCAACTTGAGCTTGGGGTTGAGGTTCAACGGGAGGAGGAAGAGGTGCTTCCCTATCAACACGTTCATAATTTCCATTGTTTACATAGCGAAAACCAGACTTACGAAGAGAGGACTCACCAATTTTTGACTTGCGGGGTTCTAGAGAGTCGTAGGTGCAATCAAGATTAAACTTGCTAAAGATGTGACTTAAAATCGTTCCATAGTGAAGGATTTCAGTGCATCGGTGTCACGAAGCTTAACATTGTTAACTATTTCAGAAAATATGATCTTAACAAGATTAGGGTGCTCACCACGACGGAAACACTCAAGCCAAAAATAGTTTACTTGACGAATGTGAGAATATTTACCTCTGGATTGGGCGAAGGAACCGTGAGACCATCAAATGGAGGAATCGATTGTGCACATACAAAGTAAGCACCGAACCGGTGTGAGAACCAAAGTGACTCTCATTCTCAATTCCTTCGTCCTTAAGAGAGAGCGTAGACTCCAAGAGAGGGATGTTAATGGCAATCCTCTTCCCCAAGATAAAAGACTCAAGGCCAACAACTTCGGAGTCTTCTTCATCATTGATAAATTGAGCATTGGAGTAAAAGAGAAGTACCATGTGTTTGTAGCAAATGTCCAGGATACTCAAAAGACCAAGGAAACTCCATTCTCTCAGACGGTCGAGGTAACGAAAAAGAAAGCGCTCAAAGTCAAGAAATGTGAGATCAATAACACGCTCACGACGAACTTTGTACTCCTTGACATAAGCGAACCGATCCCTCATCTCTTGAATTCGAAAACTTTTTTGAAAAAGTTGAATGAGATTAGGACGAATACTCGATTCACTTGCTTGACAGGTCTTACGCTTTTTGTTAACATTCTCCGTAGCCATCCTAAAAACATTAAGCAAGCGATATAAAAACAAGTTTAAGTGTATGCATGAGATTTCGTAATTCAATCCAATGATAAATCCCACTTAGGTTTAAAAACAAGTTCTAAAAACAAATATACAAAACAAAACAAAATAAAAAAAAATTAAGAGAATAAGAGTAAAGAAAAATATGAGATAAAACTTATATATTCGAATCAAAAAATTGAAGATTTTGAATTTTTTTACAAGATTTGAAAAACCCAAGTATCAAAACATATAAACTATACAAAGTAAAATTTTCTAACCTAAGATTCGAATACAAATTGAAGGAAAAAGAAAAAAAAAAGGAAAAAACCTTAAATTGGGATTTTGGATGAATGGATGAAAATCCTTGCACAATATTGTTGATGCTTACTTAGACTTGTGTTTAAGAGAAAAAGCACTCAAGATTTGATGAAAAACAATGAGGTTTAGAGGGTTTTTATAGGAAAAAAAATTCTATGGTTTATAGGGTTTTGGGAGAGTTTTAATTTGTGTTTAACTTTAACATTAAAGGCCCTTTTAAAGCAGTCCACGAATCCGTTTCGAAACGCGGGCATAAAAGATTGACCGACTTTTCAACTCCAGCTGACCGTTTCAGTACGGGTTTGACCGTATCGAATCCCCGTTGACTCATATCGAAACTTGTTTGGATACACCCCTTGGCAGTAGCCAAAATGTTTCGAAACCCTGTTACGGCGTTTCGAAACGCCCTTCTCTCAGATAGAAATTTAAAGCATCTGTATCGAAACAGGTGGACGCGTTTCGATACACCTGGGCCTGGAAGTGTAGATGAGGCTCTAAAAGTGCAGAAAAATGAAATTTTCTAAGGCCTATCTTGCATGAATGACATGAATGAGCAGAAAAAACATATACAAACATAAACATACTCCCCCTAGCTATAGGCATGGATGAAATTAGGAGTAAAAACACATAAACATGGCATTTCACAAGATCAAGCAATTTTAAGCGCAAAAGAGGTCCTAAAAGGTCAAGATAAGCTAGCTAGACCTAACTCTCTCCTAAGGGACCAAAAATGCTCTTTGTCTAAAGGTTTTGTAAATATGTCCGCTAATTGATTTAAGGTGTCAACATACTCTAAAACCACATCTTCTTTAAGGACATGATCTCTAATGAAATGATGCCTTATTTCTATGTGTTTGGTTCTAGAGTGTTGGATGGGATATTTTGTCAAACATATAGCACTAGTGTTATCACATTTAAGGGGTATGGTTTCAACTTTAATACCATAATCTAAGAGTTGTTGCTTCATCCAAAGGACTTGAGCACAACAACTCCCTAAGGATATGTACTCGGCTTCGGTGGTAGATAAGGCTACACTATTTTGTTTCTTAGAGAACCAAGATATGAGCATACTACCTAGGAATTGACAAGTTCTCGAAGTACTCTTCCTATCGATTTTGCATCCCCCATAATCCGCATTCGAATAAGCATGAAGGTTGAAGGTGGAGTCTCTAGGGTACCAAAGACCTAGACAAGGAGTATCTCTAAGGTACCTAAAGATTCTCTTAACGGCTATAAGGTGAGACTCTCTAGGACTAGCTTGGAACCTAGCACACAAGCAAACAATAAACAAGATATCTGGTCTACTTGCAGTAAGGTAAAGCAATGATCCAATCATAGAACGATAAAGCTTAGAGTCAACACACTTACATCCTTCATCTTTGTCAAGCTTTGTAGATGAGCTCATAGGTGTGGCTTGAGGTTTTGCATTCTCCAAGCCAAACTTCTTGAGCATATCCTTTATGTACTTTGCTTGATTGATAAAGGTGCCATCCTTCTTTTTCTTGATTTGGAGTCCCAAAAAGAATGAGAGCTCCCCCATCATGCTCATCTCAAATTTACCTTGCATTAGCTTAGCAAATTCTTTGCAATGACATTCGTTAGTAGAACCAAAAATAATATCATCAACATAAATTTTACTACTAAGATGTCATTTTTATATCTTTTTATAAAAAGTGTAGTGTCCACCTTGCCTTTTTCAAAACCCTTTTCAATTAAAAAGTTTGAAAGCCTTTCATACCAAGCTCTAGGAGCTTGTTTTAAACCATAAAGAGTTTTAGTGAGTTTGAAAACATGATTTGGAAATTTTGAGTCTTCAAAACCCGGTGGTTGTTCCACATACACTTCCTCATTTATAAAACCATTTAAAAATGCGCTTTTAACATCCATATGGAAAAGCTTGAAATCATGATAACATGCATATGCAAGCAACATCCTAATGGCTTCCATTCTAGCTACGGGTGCATAAGTTTCATCAAAATCTATTCCCTCTTCTTGAGTGTAACCTTGTGCTACTAGTCTAACTTTATTTCTCACAATGTTACCACTCTCATCTAGCTTGTTCCTAAAGGCCCATTTAGTTCCTATGGTAGAGTGATTAGTAGGCCTATCAACTAATGTCCAAACGTTACTTCTCTCAAATTGATTTAACTCTTCTTGCATAGCCATAATCCAAAAATCATCTTTCAATGCTTCTTTTATATTCTTAGGCTCTATGCATGAGATAAATGCAACATGATTCATTAATCTAAGAGAAGATCGAGTGGTTACCACCTTGGATGGATCACCCAAGATTTCACCATCTTTGACATAGTTGAACTCCCTTGGGTAGCTCACTTCGTTTTCCTCAAGAGCCAAGTCTTTCAAGGCTTTAAGAGGTGGATCTTGTGTTTCTTCTTCTTTTGTTGGAATCTCACCCCCCTTTGAAGTTTGTCCTCCATCAAAGGCATTTATGATTCCTACATCATCATCATCACAAGAATCCTTCCTTGGAAGGAGGTTATCATCGAATACAACATGTATAGATTCTTCTACTACTAAAGTTCTTTTGTTAAATACTCGATAGGCTTTAGAGGTTAAAGAGTATCCTATGAAAATAGCTTCATCACTTTTTGCATCAAATTTACCTAAGTTGTCTTTACCATTATTTAGAACAAAACACTTGCAACCAAAAGGATGAAAATAGCTAATGTTAGGCTTTTAGATTTTAAAATCTCATAAGGTGTTTTCTTTAAAATTGGCCTAATCATTACTCGGTTAACAATATAGCAAGCGGTGTTTGTGGCTTCCGCCCAAAATTATTTAGGTAAATTATTTTCACAAAGCATGGTTCTAGCAATTTCTTGTAAAGTTCTATTTTTCCTCTCAACTACCCCATTTTGTTGAGAAGTTCGAGGAGCCGAAAAGTTGTGGCTAATACCATTTTAATTTAAAAAATCTTCAAACCCTAAATTTTGAAACTCAGTCCCATGATCACTTCTAATATGAGAAATTCTAAGTTCAAGATCATTTTGGGTTAGTTTTGAAAATGTGATGAATTTTTCTAAAGCCTCATCTTTAAAACTTAAAAATAGAACCCAGGTAAATCTAGAAAAATCATCAACAAGTACAAATGCATAAGATTTACCACCCAAGCTCATAGTCCTAATTGGCTAAAATAAATCCTTATGGATAAGTTGTAAACATCTACTTGTGGAGACATCATTAATGGATTTAAAGGAAGACTTATGTTGTTTACCCTTAGAGCATGCATCACAAATTTTATCGTTTGAGAATTTAATCTTGGGTAAACCTCTAACTAGATCAAGGGAAACTAGTTTTTCTAAAACAATAATGCTTGCATGTCCTAGTTTCCTATGCCACAGCCATGCATCATTTCCATTTTGTGCTACTAAGCATGCATGATATATATGTATGTCATCTAGATGCACCATGTATATGTTCCCTATGCGATGACCTATGAGCATAATATTATTAGATTTAATGTCAACAATTTTGCACCCATTTTTATCAAATAAAACATTAAATTCTTTATCACACAATTGACTTATGCTCAATAAGTTATGTTTAAGACCATCGACATACAATACATTTTCAATGAGAATAGTAGAGTGATTACCTATGGAGCCAATACCTTTAATGTGGCCTTTGGAGTTGTAACCAAATGTCACCACTCCTCCACTTTTTGGCTTTAGATCCATGAATCTACTCTTGTCTCCGGTCATATGCCTTGAGCATCCACTATCAAGGTACCATGAGTTTTGACTTTGTGCTTTGGCCTTGTAGCAATGCCCCCCCTACAAACAAAGATATTAAGCTTTTTTTTGGTACCCAAATCATTTTGGGTCCATGAGTGTTAGCTCCCAAAACCTTGGTTCCCTTAGGAATCCAAGATGACATAGCAACAATGTTATTAGATTTTACAAGTTCCTTAGGAACCCATACACTTCTAATCCTTTTAGTTCTACTATGTCTAGGAAAGCTACCTTGTTTGTAGTAATTAGTCTTTTTCTTAGGTTGATTTCTTTTTGAAGATTCACCTATTTCATGCTTGACACTATCAACATTTTTAAAAGACTCTTTGAGCTTATTTAGCTCATCTAACACCTTTTGGTGTTCACTATTACATTGAGATGAAAGATTATTAAGGTCAATATTTTCATCTTTAAAAAATTTTAGTTCATCTTTTAACCCTAATATCTTTTTCTCAAATTTTAAATTAGCTTGAGAGAGTGAGTCATTTTTATCTTTTAGTTCCAAAATAATTTTCTTATTCCTAATGACCGACTCCTTGTATTTCTCAACTAATTCATCATAGACCTCTTGCAACTCATCACATGCATCATTTAATTCATCATATGTAAAATCTAAAGATGATGAGTTAGAGGATACCATGGAGGAATCTTCCTCAAGTGCCATGAGGCAAAGGTTGGCCACTTCTTGTTCGTCATCCTCGGATGACTCCTCGTCACTCCAAGTAGCAATCTTGGATTTGAGCTTCTTCTTCTTCTTAAAGCCCTTCTTTTTGAGTTGAGGGCACTCCGAACGTATGTGGTCGGGTTTATTGCACTCGAAGCAAATGATTTGATCCATTGCTTCTTCTTTGTTTTTACCTTTGAAGTCCATCTTCCTTTGAATTTTTCTTCCTCGGTTGGACCTCATAAAGCGTGAGAATCGTTTGGCTATCATAGCCAATTCTTCTAGCTCATCCTCCTCACTAGAATAGCTCTCCTCAAGTAATGAAGCTTTGAGAGCTATTCCCATCTTCTTCTTCTTTTCAACCTCTAGCTTTTCTACTCTCTTCTTTTCCTTCTACTTCTCTTCTTCCCTTCCTTGCTTCATAATCTCATGAGTAAGGAGAGAACCAACTAGCTCATCAAGCTTTAAAGTCTTAAAATTTTTAGCTTATGTGATGGCGGTTCTCCTCCCATCCCAAGATTCGGCAAGTGAGTAGAGTAGCTTCCAGACAAGCTTGTCTTCCGGTATTGTCTCTCCAAATCCTTTGAGCCCATTGATTATGGTGGAGAAACGATCAAACATCTTGGACACCGTCTCATCGGGCTCCATCTTGAAATTTTCATAACTAAGATTGAGAGTTCCAATCTTAGTTTCCTTGACATCAATTGTTCCCTCATAGGTAGTCTCAAGAGTGTCCCACACTTCTTTGGCACTCTCAATGGATGATACTTTAGAGTAGATGTCCAGACCGAAAGAACAAAAAAGCATGTGGAGAGCTTTGTCATTTATTTTGATCTTCTTCCTTTCTTCTTCACTCATCTCCAACTTTTTCTTCAAAACCATCTTCCCTTCACTATCTTGCTTCAATGGAATGTAAGGGCCATCTTCAATGACATCCCAAACCAAGTAGTCATTAGACTTGATGAAGAGACACATTCTATTCTTCCAAAACGGATAGTTGTCATCATTGAAGAAGGGTGGTTTTGTAGTGGATTGAGACTCATACATGCTCGAACCAAAGGTAGAAGCCATCTCTTGATTTTTGGATGATCACACTCTTCCTAGGAACTCCTCTTGTGGTTGTTAAACCTCAAAGAGGTAGGCTCTGATACCAATTGTTGAGTGGATCGAATGATCGAACTAAACCAAGAGGGGGTGAATTGGATTTTTAACGTTCTTGGTGGTGGAAATTGCAAATAAAAAGATAGACAAAGAATTTTAGAGTGGTTCAAGTTCCAAATGAACTCTACATCCACTACCTTAGCTTCACTAAGGATTTGCAACAATTCCACTAATTGCTCTTCCCCTTTTCTAGGCTAAGGTGATAACCCTTACAATTTTCGGTCAATTTTTCTACCCAAAATTTGACCCAATCCTCACACAATTGAAACAAAGAATTTGTTGGCTGAACAAGTATCTCTCAATACATAAACTAGCCCAATTACAAGCACTTAACCTAATTGGAATGTTAAGAATGAAAAATACAATTAGGGTTACAAGACAATAATGGGATTTAGGCACAAATGCTTGGATTTGATGTTTGGATGTTTGCTTTTGGTTCAATAGTTGTTGCTGAAGCTTTTAGATTTCCCTTTTATACATTCTCATTGGATTCTAGCCGTTGTGGTTGTTGCATTCTTCAGTAGAGTCGTTGGGGGTGTTATCTCCCCTCCATAAATGCAGTCTGAAACCAACCGCTTTGCACGCCCGACCCTGTTTCGAAACAGACCAAAATAGAAAGAGCCGTTGGGGTGCATTAAAGAGCCCGTATCGAAACAGGTCTGACCTGTTTCGATATGCTAAGAGTCGTTTCGAAACTTGTTTCGAAACATCTTGCCACTGTCAAGGGTCGTATCGAAACGGCTTGAGATCGTTTCGATACGCCTTAATGTTTTGTTAAAAATCAGTTAAAAACATTCAACGATCATATTTTTCAAATCAATTTAAGAACCGTTTCGAAACACTGGATGTCGTTTCGATAGGGTGTCTTTTTGTTCTAAAGCCATTTCGAAACTTGTTTCGAAACAAAGGTTGGTAGTGTTGAAAACGTTTCGATACACGTTTCGAAATATGGACTCACAGTTTCAAAATTCTTTCGAAACGCCTAAGGCCGTTTCGAAACGGTGACTCGGAAATCACTATTTTGGCTTTAAGAAAACTTAGAAAATATTTGATAAACTTAGTTTTTAACTTAGGCATATTGTTTAAAACATGTAGAGAGGTTTGAGGACATAAAAATTCAGTTTTACATTTTCAATTTAGTCCTTAGGTTCTTTAGTTATATCAAAATTAAAATATCGGTTTCACATCTATAACGCAACATCTCAACATGTTCTCAAGAACTTGGATCACACGCTCCGACTGTCCGTCTGTCTGAAGATGATAAGAAGTACTGAGATTAAACCGTGTACCCAAGGCTTGATGCAAACATTCCCAAAATCGCGATGTAAACCTCGGATCCCTATCCGACACAATAGACATTGACACGTCGTGCAACCGTACAATCTCAACAATATACAGCTCCCCCAACTTATCCAAGGTATACGTAGTATGCACATGCAAGAAATGTGCACACTTCGTAACGCGTTCAACAATCACCCAAACCGAATTCTTCTTTAACGGTTACAAAGGCAACCCAGACACAAAATCCATGGTAATCCTTTCCCACTTCCACTCTGGGATTCTCAAAGGCTGCAACAACCCCGAAGGAACCTGATGTTCAACTTTCACTCGCTAACACACAATGCATTTACTAACAAACTCAGCAACATCCTTCTTCAACCCCACCCAGTAGTACTCATCCTTCAAATCACGATACATCTTCGTACAACCAGGATGCATAGCGAAAGGACTACTATGAACTTCAGTCAGAATAGTGCACCTCAACTCAACATCATTTGGCACCACTATTCGACTTCCAAAACACATAACACCATCATCATTAAAACTGAAATCTGAAGGCTTACCCTCCGCAATGTCCTGAACATGAGGAACAAGGGAATCATCAAACAACTGCTTATCCTTGATCATCTGAATCCGAGATGCTTTCACTTGCAATTCAACGATAAGACCACCATCACGCGATATGCTCAAGAGAGAAAACATCGCCCTCAACTCCACAACTGCTTTCCTGCTCAAAGCATTGGCCATAACGTTGGCCTTTCCAACATGATACTTTATCATCAGGCCACACTCTTTAAGAAACTCCACCCGTCGATGTTACCTAGAATTCAACTTCTTTTTGGAAATATTAGATATTTCAAACCCTTGCGATCCGTGAACCCTACACTTCTAAACACGAAAACCCTAAATCCCTTTCACGAGCTCTAAGACCATCTCCAACATTTACCTCACTTACATCTACTATTCCAAGAAGATTTACTTACACACAGCCAACAGACCCCCTCATGAGGACTCAGCCAAACAACATGGCTTTTGAGCTTACTTAACCATGCATAAAGCTCACCCTCCAAGCACTTACATTCGAAGGAAAGCATACGCCACAACCTTCCCAACCCGCTTAACCACTCTTACTACAACACACCCAAGCCATGAATCCTCTACTCAACTCAAGCTAAACCTCTATTATAACTTTCGTCAGAACTTCCCTCCAACTCTCCCAAGGTCACCGTCACAACTTTATCCACCTAAAACAACCATCTTACTATAACTATTCCAGCAAGAATACAACAACACTTCAAAACAACATCCAAAAACCTACAACAACCGTTCAACCCAAAGAAACTACAACACCCCACGACTGCTTCAAAATGCTTTTAACTACACACCACACGACCTCGGCTGCATTCTAACCAAAATGGTCTCCTCTCCACCGTTAAGCTGCCAAGGCCTCTTAAAACACCTAGAAACTTTTCTTCCGGCCAGCCAAGCTAGACCATACTCACTCTTAATGGTAAACTTATTCACTTCCTAACCTCACACCCACTCTCCAACTCACACTAAAACAAAACCTTAAACCCACAAACTACCCTAATCATAACACATCACTATCAGATCCAAATAAGCTATTAGTAAGTGTGAACATTCATATGCATGTTTACTTATATGCCCTTACGAATGCCTATGCACATGTATGCATACTTCTAATGTCATGCTAGATATTTTCATGTATCAACATATGTAATATATGTACACACATATTGTGCATGTATGTCTGTTCACACCTACTAATAACGTCCTCAGACCAACCTAAAATTAACCTCTTATCCCACTTCCAAACTTTTCCTGGTTCTCCACTCTTGCAACTCATTACAGCCAACTACTCTACCTATTACACCTTCGTCACCAATGTTGTTTCCTAAACAACACTGATTACTACCCAACTTACTAACTATAGGACCTTAACCACTACATAAGAGGATGCAAATCAGAACTAGTCAAAGACAACAATAACAGGGATTGTACAGTAAAGATACTGGAATCACATCATTGCGCTCCAAGCGACGGACACCCACACCCTCTTCTGTAGAGCCACCATGGTCTCCTTGTTGAAAAGAACCATAACTGCACTCGCGACCACGAGGAACTTCAATAAACATCTAACCTTGACCACCTCGAGCTAACATCAGACAATCTCGCCTCAAATGTCCAACATACCCGCAACTCTAACAAGATTCAACCGTCAAACACCCTGCGTCCCTCTGCCATTCTTGCCACCTCCGAACACTGTCTCGGCCACGCTCACGACCTTTCTGAGGTGCAGCCACAGCATGTGCATGTCCCTGGACTCCACTAGCCAACATAGGACACTCACGTCTTAAATGATATACTGAACCACAGTTCCAGCAAGAATTCCCCTTCACTTCAATAGGAGCCTGTACCTCTCCGGCGGCACGAGGATATTCCCTCCTCAAGTGCTCCCGAGAACCACACGTCCAGCACGTGTGCTGCTCCGCCCTCGTTATGTTCCCCTAAACCAATGCACCATGTTCAAGGTTACCTCGCCTAACAGTAGGCTGATAACTCCTATCTCAGCCTTTCTTGGCCCGTCTACTTCCAAAACCGAATTCAACATCTCTTTTACTAGAGCTAGAACCACCTCCAGGAGACGCCAGACCCATGTTCTGCTCATCAACATAAACTAAAGCCATACTCCTGTGCTTCTTGTTATCCAGAGATTTATCTCCAAGATATCTCCTTGTAAAGGCATCTAAAAAGAAATCCCAATCCACGTCATGGATTTTTAGTGTTGCCGACACAACTGCCCACCAACTACACACATCGTCCAACATTAACGCGACTACACTTCCCAGCTTCAAGCGCCATCACACCCTTCCTGATTCAGGAGTGGAATTGTATTGGCTAACCAAGCCTCAAACGACTCCGACGTCGACCCATGATACTCAACAGCACCCAAATCATGCAGACGCTGTTTTGACAAACTAGTTTGTCCGACAGACGGTACATGCACAAGCTTTTCATTCACTGCAACCTGAGATGATACAGACATCTCCTGAACCACTAAAAATAAAACTTTCGCCACAGGGCCAACCCCTTCATGCTACCCTATCGCCTTAACTTCAGATAAGAATGGCCAAACAGACACATTCTCAATAGATGGAACATCGTTCCCCTGATTACCCTGCTCACCCGCAGGTATGATCGTATCTGATCCCAACTCTCTCCTCGAACTCATTGTACTATTTTTAACAAGGCATAATAATAAAAACAGATCAAACCATGATTTAGGCCAACCTCAAGCAAGGATCCAAGTTTACAAATCCAATTTAAAATATTTATCTAGTGTAATAAGGCAATGGGCACCCCGATTTCCCTCAAGCATAACATTGCATACGATAACATATCATAATCATCATGCTTTACATCATCCTCAATCAACACACATCCTCAACACATCATCATTGTACAAACACGTTTTACTCACATCCGATTCATAACAACCAAGCATGGCATAAACACCAATAATCAACCAAAAACAAGCTTTCTTCAAACAACATGCCATTTAATATTGATTCAAACATCAAAACATACCAATTTCACTTACCATCATCCTCAATTTTTTCGTAACTTAGCTCTGATACCAACAAATGTAACCTCCTTAGCCCGACCTAGACGCCCGACCTGAACTGAGAAGATTACATATGGAAAACTAAAGTCAACCCATAAAAGTCAACCTCGATTAACGACCCTTTTTTCTTTATATCTTTTCTAGATGCACAATATTATCCTATATGATTAACAATTAGATTTTAGCGGAAGCGACACAGTGAACGGAACTCGGTTAGGGGTTCAATTGCATACAAATGTCTTTTAAGGACTAAATTGTAAATTTCTAGAATTTTCAGGACTAAACAGGTTTGAAAGTTACCAATAAAAAATTAGCCATATTACATGCTAGCATGTCAAGTTTCATCACAAACAGATCATCCAAACTCATTTAATTAAGCATTCAAAACTTAGTGACCAAAACGTAAGAAAACAGAAACCTGAAATAGTTCAAATTCAAATCCAACGGTCACTTGTTCCGGAACGCTATACCCCGCATCGTAACGGCCGTTTCGAAACCATGTTGATCGTTTCTATAGAACTAATGTTTTGATATAATAATTGAAAAATGTTTTGGACAAGGTTAAAAGGAATTCAAAACCATTTCTAAGTTCAAACAACTTGAAACTATGTTTATGGGATATTTCAAAAGGGTTTTTAAGTGTTTTCAAAGCCAAAATAAACAAAACCTTCAAGGTGTTTCGAAACGCCCCTAGGTGTTTCAATACGGGTCTTTACAATGGCAACACATTTCGAAACGGGTTTCGAAACGGGCTTTAATTTGGATGAGATTTTTGCACAGTGTTTCGATACGCCCTCTGCCATTTTGATACGCCTATGTGGCATGACCTCAACGGTCATAAAACCCCTAACAACTATTTCCCAACTATCTTTTAAATGCAGAGTGTTTCGATACGAGAGCAAGTGTTTCAATACGGCCAATGGCGTTTCGATGTGTTTGCTGCACCAGCTCTTTCCATTGCAATAGTGTTTCGAAACAGGTTCGAGCGTTTCGAAACGAGGAGTTGCAGAACTGCATTTATGGTGAGAAATGAAGTCTCCAGTGGCTCCAATTTAACCCCAACAGCTAGTAATGGCTACAAACTCAATTAGGATTATAAAAGGGACCTCCAAGCATCTAGTAATGGTTAATGCTTCAATTATAATACAACATATGATCAAAATGTGTCTTAGTGCTTAATTTTCAATTCCTTGTATAGACACAATAGTGAGCCAAATTTGTGAGATTTGCTCAAGTGTTTTAAGATTGGGTGAGAGCTTAATTTTGCAAACAAATACCTATTAGAGGGATTTGAGTTTACTTATTTTTATCTATTTGTAAAGAGGGTTTGATCAAGGCTTTGGGTAGAAAGCTTGATCAGTTTGTAAGGGTTTCCTCCTAAGCCTAGAAAAGGGGACAAATCAATAGTGGATTGATTGAAAATCCTTAGTGAAGCTAAGGTAGTGTATGTAGACCTTGGTTAGAAGGTTGAGCCACTATAAACCATATTTTCTTCATTTTTTTAGCTTCCACACCTCTATCACCAAAAATTCCACTTCTCCACCACTTGGCGAGCAAAAACGGTTGAAGAAATCAAGTACCGAAAAACCCAACAATTGGAATCAGAGCTTAGCTCAATTGAAGAGGATTAACATCCTATTAAGAAGATCCAGCAAGCTCGATCTTCATTTCAAACAACCAGCTCTATGGCACAATCCATCGACAAGCCGCCCTTCATCGACGGAACACACTATGCCCATTGGAAGACAAGGATGAAGTTTTTCATAAAGTCAAAGGACTACAAGCTTTGGGACATAGTAGAAGACGATTCGTTCTTGCCTCAACAAACCAAGGCGGAATGGAGTGCCGAAGATCGCAAGAAGATGGAGCTTAATTGCAAAGCCTTGCACATCCTATTTTGTGCATTTGGCCCCAACGTCTATGAGAAGATATCTTCTTGTGAGAGTGCCAAGGAAGTTTGGGACAAGCTCAAAGTTACACATGAGGGGACAAACGAAGTAAAGGAGACCAAGATCGGCCTCTTCAACCTAGCGTATGAAAACTTCAAGATGGACCCAGAATAGGACATTGAGAAGATGTTCGATAGGTTCTCCACCATTACTAATGGACTTTAAGGTTATGGAGAAGCCATTGCGGAAGAGAAACTTATTCGAAAGCTCATCTACTCTCTTCCCGAGTCATGGGACTCAAAAAGGACCGCCATCATCGAAGCCAAGAATCTCAAAACTTTGAGGCTTTGATGAGCTCATGGGGTCTCTTCTCACTCACGAAATAACAAAGAAAAACAAATAAGAGGAGAAGAAGAAGGAAGAGATTAGAGCTATGAGGGATAAGAAGCTCAAAGGGCTTGGAATCAACACAAATGCCATTGCTCTCAAATCCTCCACTTGCCACCATGTAGATTCAAGTGAAGAGGATGATGACGAAGAAGAGATAGTTCATCTCTTCAAGAAGTGTGCCCCTTTCATGAAGAAAGCATTGAAAGAGCTTGAATGAGAATCCATGAAAAAGAAGAGGACAAACACTTCAAGACATAAGAAGAAGGCATATGTGGCTACTTTGAGTGAAGAGGACTCCATCGACGATGAACAAGCCAACTTTTGCCTTATGGCCATCGAAGACGATTCAAGGGTAACTTCTAATTCATCTACCTCATAATCATATTCTTTTGATGAATTGCAATATGCCTATGATGATTTGATTTTAGAGTTTAAAAATAACATTTTGAATAACAATAAAATGATTTCAAAGTTGAAAATTCAAAATGATTTGATTTCTAAACCCAAACTTGAACTTGAAGTAAAACTCGAAGAGTTTGAACAAAAATGTTTTGATTTACAAAATTTGCTTCATAATGTTCAAGAAGAAAAAGATTTGATTTCCAAAGACCTTGAAAAGAAAAATAATTTTGGAAAATCAGACTTTTATGTAAGACAATCTAGTGCCCTTAGATTCGTAAATGGTAAATGTTTTAGAAGTGTTTGGGTCCCAAAAGGACTAACCACTTCAACTAAAGATGATGAAATTGAAAAATGGAATCCTAAGGGGACTAAATTTTGTGTTACTAACGTTTATGGATCCAAATCAATTTGGATACCAAAAATTACTTGATTGTCTTTTGCTAGGTGTGATG
Organism: Hibiscus tridactylites; assembly: GCA_958450335.1. Lineage (NCBI taxonomy): Eukaryota > Viridiplantae > Streptophyta > Magnoliopsida > Malvales > Malvaceae > Hibiscus > Hibiscus tridactylites. The sequence continues at coordinate 40,836,007 of OY288289.1, read as the reverse complement.
GAGAGTGATCAACAAGTCAAACATTGAGGGGGAGCTCCATGCACACAAAGAAAGACACTTGAAGAAGGAAGGCTTTGCATACTCCTTTGTGTTCAAGTGTGGTAAAAATATAGTTGTTTTATTTGTTTTATTTTTTTATTTTCAACTAGATTATGACATATGTTGGACTAACATTTTTTATGATGCTTTGAGTAAGGGGGAGCCATTTTAAAACCAAAATTCTAAATTTTTGTCATCTTTTCAAACCTCCTAAGTTATTTTTAATTTAATGTCTTTTTAATTCTTTTTGATATAACAAAAAGGGGGAGAGTTTGGTTTGAGAAATTGCATTTTCAAATGAATAAGGGGGAGCTTTACTTTATTTTAAAATTTTCATCTCTTGTTCACATTTTAAACTTAAAGAGGGAGAAACCTAAACAATTTTTCAAGTTGGTTTTATTATATCAAAAAAGGGGAGATTGTAGAACTAATGTTTTGATATAATAATTGAAAAATGGTTTGGACAAAGTTAAAAAGAATTCAAAACCATTTCAAAGTCCAAACAACTTGAAACTATGTTTATGGGATATTTCAAAAGAGACTTAAGTGTTTTCAAAGCCAAAGTTTACAAAACCATCCAGGCATTTCGAAACTCCCTTAGGTGTTTCGATACAGGTCTTTACATTGGCAAAACGTTTCGAAACGGGCTTTATTCTAGGTGATATTTTTGCATAGCGTTTCAAAACGATCGACATGTTTCGATACACCTATGTGGCATGACCTCAACGGTCATAAAACCCCTAATGGCTATTTTCGTACTACCTTTTAAATGCAGAGCGTTTCGATACGGAAGCAAGTGTTTTGATACGGCCGTTTCGATATGGCCAAGGGTGTTTCAATACGGGTGCTGCATCGGCTCTTTCTATTTCAAGAGTGTTTCGAAACGGATCGATCGTTTCGAAACGGGGAGCTGCAGAACTGCATTTATGGTGGGAAATGAAGTCTCCAACGGCTCCAAGCATCTAGTAATGGTTAATGCTTCAATTGTAATACAACATATGATCAAAATGTGTCTTAGTGCTTAATTGTTAATTCCTTGTATAGACAAACACTAGTGAGCCAAATTTGTTAGATTTGCTCAAGTGTTTTAGGATTAGGTGAGATCTTAATTGTGCAAACAACTACCTATTAGAGGGATTTGAGTTTGCTTATTTTTATCTCTTTGTAAAGAGGGATCGATCAAGGCTTTGGGTAGAAAGCTTGATCGGTTTGTAAGGGTTTCCTCTTAAACCTAGAAAAGGGGACGAATTAATAGTGGATAGATTGGAAATCCTTAGTGGGAAGATAAGGTAATGGATGTAGACCTTGGTTAGAAGGTTGAACCACTATAAATCATTTTGTCTTCATTGTTTTTAGCTTCCACACCTCTATCACCCAAAATTCCACTTCTCCACTACTTGGCGAGCAAGAACGATTGAAGGAATCGAGCATCAAAAAACCCAACAGTTTCGATATGTGGTTGCGTTCTGAAACCAGTTTCGAAACCAGGCTTCATAGTAGCAAAGTGTTCCGGAATGATCACACTCGTTCTTAAACCCCTTGGCCAATACATGTCGTCGTTTCAATACAGATGAGGGCGTTCCATAAAGTCCTACTAGCAACATCAGATTTTGCTGGTTTTATACAACTTTCCACATCCAAAAACATTACCACACATGTTACAACCCACATACAACTTGCATACACATCAGAGACTACAATCAAGATGCACAAGTGATGCAATAACACTATTCTTGCAACTTTCGAACTATAAGCATGCTTCCTAGATGTCAAACTACAAATGTGCTAAAAACCACATTCAAGCTTAAACCAACATCCCAAGGCCCATTTACAATACTAGAAAAAAAAAACCAAACATTCTCAAGGTGTTCAACATCACCAAATACATCCAGGAGTAGAAATCCCACCCATTGCCTCTTATTACACTTAGGTAAAACCACATACTTTGTTTAGTCAAAAGATCTTGGATTCCACTTGCCTTCTTGCTGCCCCTAAAGCCTAATTCTATGCATTGATGAAACAAATGAGCGTAAGCATAAAGCTTAGTGAGGATAACTAAAACCAAACATTCATCAATGCATTTTACAAAACTGGTAATATTATCAATTGTCATTTCATGCCTTTCCTTAAAACATGCTCTTTTAAAGCATCAATGCACTTTTTAAACCACATGCTCATAGCATCATCGAAGTAGCAACAAATAATCTTTTGCTCATGCTTAAGCTAAGCATCACATGCATTCTAGCATATGCCACAAGCTTCTCATGTTTAAATCATTAATCAACAACATTAAATTGGCTCGCAAGTGATCCATTCTCAATGATACCAAAACCAACACAAAAGACACAATTGGTTACGCGGATTACAAGCATTATCTCACATGCTTCATACACACTACCAGACTACGCAAGGCTCACACACGAAACTAGACCATCAACCGTTGTGACGCCCCAAGGTGGAGTCTACGGTACAATCACAACCCCTCAACACCCGTGATGGAGTTTAACGATAAAATCCCAACCCCTCAACATCACTCATCGTTAGTTGTATAACCCACTAGCGAGAGTCGGACACAAAAAAAGGCTTACACATGGGAGCTACCTCAACCATTGTAATCACCTTAACCAAGCTCACACATAGGAGCAATCCTCCACCGTTGTGACGCTTAACCAAGTCCACCCACGAGAACCATCGTCCATCGTGGTGACATTAATTCCTCAATCGCTAGGGTACTTGGATGGAGTTTACGATATAATCACAACCTCTCAACATCCAAGACGACTTATTTCACGGTGCACCCAATCCTGTAGTCGGCTAACTAAATCCAATTAAAGTAACCAAAGCATGTTCCATCACTTGCCAATATAATAGGACCATATCAGGCTGTGAAGAAATAGGGATTGGACCAATTCCCGAAAAATTGGAAGCAGTGCCAAGCGTGGTTGGCATGACCATGCCAAGCAGCAATGTCAGAGGAGCGTTGGCACAATGACGTCTGCCCTAGCCTAATAAGCTATCACACCGAGAGGATAAGCCATCATAATGATCGGATAGAGCTCTATCTCTTATCCCTTGATCATTTTAAATTCAAATACAAAGGCTTATCTCATCTTTTCCTTTACACACCTATATAAAGGCCAATCGATCAAGCAATGAGGGGGATTTTTTGGGGAGAGAGAATCAGAGAGTGGTCGGAGTTCAAGGAGTTTAACCTTCGAGAAAGGTCTGGCTGTGGAGAGCAGCATCGAAAGACCCTCTTCTATCCTATCCTTAGTTGGATTATTTTTATTTTTAAATGACGATGGATGTTAAAAACGATGATAGTTTTTTTTGTTGTTAACCCCACCATGAACTATTTTCATAGTTGGTGGGGGTATTTAGATTGATCATTATGTTTTATGTTTAGCTTTTAATAAATCATAACTGCCTCGACAATGTTTTGTTTTATCTGTCATGATTTCTATTTTAAGCGTATTGCCAAGCGAAAGCTGGCACTCTTTTTTTAAAGTACTATGCCAAGAGACAACTAGAACCCTCTTTTTAAAAGTACTATGCCAAGCGACGATTGGCATAGTTAGCTTATTGCAACTCAATATCATAACTAACTTGGGTGGCAACGAACAAATGCTAGATACTAATGTGAGATGCTTCGAAAGAAGATGTTCAAGTAGATGAACTTACTTCTGGAGTGAAATCTACCCATCAGGAGTAATGATTGGGACTTAATCAAATCGGTTTTTGAGAAAACATTCACTATAGACATATATGTTTTTTTTTAACATAAACAATTTAGGGCATTGACCATTTAAAGAGGCATTGCCATCATTTTTTAATCTGCTCGGCAAACAATGTCACGACAAGATTTATTGAAAGCCGGCATGGCATAATTAATGTGAAAACCATGCACTCCCTGTCAACACTCATCATTAGCTAAGACACTCTCTTGCCAACATTTTATTTTCTTTTACTTCATCCAAATCAATTTCAACTCAAAACAAACATTTTCCCTGAAAACAAGTAAACCTGCAAAGAAATCAAAATCCAAAACGCAGTCTCTGTGGGATCGATACTCAGCTTAATTGTTTTATTACTTGCAGGTCGTGTATAATTGCAAACAATAGACTTTACTTGGCACTGTTTTGTTACTCTTTCAACGTATTTTAAGCCCTATCGCTAGCAAATAATCATTCACGCCAATAGTCTACAAGTTTTTGGTGTTGTAGCTGGAGACTGAAACGAAGTTTAATTTGTTTTGTCTTACTTGTTTTCTTTCATTTTTGTTTTTTATTTGATTGTTTTGTTCGGTGTATGACCAGGAACCGCCCTGACAGGGAAGTGTGACCATACGACCCTAAAATCGAATGTACTTTATGTAGATTGAAAAAGAAAGTCATTGAGATGGCACTTGTTAATGGAAGCAATAATGCCCATAATGGAGGGATACCAGGAAATAACAATGACAATGCAAAAGAGGAAAGAACCATTCGAGAACAATCAACAGGAGTGTCTAATGATACCGTGAAGCTAATATTATTCACATTTTTCTTTGAGAGACAAAGCTAAGACGTGGCTCCATTCCTTTCCACCAGGCTCAATCACTTCATGGGTAGATCTATGCCAAAAGTTTTTTATGCGATTTCAGCCGCCAGCATTCACTGCCAAGCTGCGCTGAGAGATCATTACTTTCAGGCAGGCTGAGGATGAGACCTTGTATGATGCATGGGAAATATTTAAAGTTAATGGGACTGGAACTAAAGTTAATGATTTCAAATATTGAGAGGATAACCATCAATGATTTCAAATATCCTGTTGCTAGACTTGGGACTGGAACTAAAGTTAATGGGAAATTACATGTTGATGAGCTAACTTCCATCTATGCCGATATTTCCAATCACACCACCATGGTGAGAACTTTGCAAAAAAGAAATGAGTCTCAAGCTATCAAAGCGCCAGAACCATTTTGTACAGTATATGGAGAAAATCACTACGAGGATGAATTCCATGCGAACCTCGAGTCGTTATGTTTCGTTGGCAACACTGGTCATTTTTATAATAATAACTCCAACACTTACAATGCATGTTGGAGTCAACACCCTAATTTAGCTTGGGGGTAATCAATGAGGAAACCAGTACAATGTACAACGCCAGAATGCCCAGAGACAAAACCAGAATTTTTATAGGCAAAATCAGAATGCTATGCCAACATTCTATCAAAACACATTGCCACAGAGAGTTCAAAACAATTTCCAGCAAGGGCAAGGATTCAATCAAGGAGGAAATCACATAGAGTACATAGAGAAGGATGATATAACAGTCCATAGCTGGACAACATCAATAATGAATCTGGAAGTCCAGATCCAGCAACTCGCTAATGCCCTTAACACTCGCCCTCAAGGTGCATTGATAAGTGACACTAAAGATGTTCGACACCAAAATAATGAGCAATGCAAGGCCATAACCCTTCAGAGTGGTAAGCACTGTGAGGCGGAGATGGCTGCCAAACAACCAGTCAAGTGGCAAGGTGAAAACCCAGTGCCATCAGACAAGCTCAGGGAAGTAGAAAAAGAGAACCCCAAAATAGATGATGCCAGTACCAATATCAGTTCTGATGCCAGACCTGATGCCAATAACGGTGCAAGACCTGATGCCAATAAAAATGTCAGACTTAATGACAAACGTGATGCAAACATCAAGGACAAACATACTGAGGTAAGACGGCACCCTGATGTTATGACTGTGTTGGCAAAGTCATCGGTACTTGGTACTTTCACATGTGGTGTAAATGACACCTTAACATGATTCGGTACTTAGTACCTTAACCCAATTCGGTGCTTGGCACCTTAAAAGAACTAAGAAAGACTTGAATGTTGAAATGTATTTTGATAATATACATGCTGGAAATTTTTGGTTCCCTTGATGTGTCCATATGTTTGAAATGGAAATGAAAAATGATAAGTATAAGTGGTGCTATATGCTATCATACATGTATCCTTGATTTGGATTGATAAGTATATATTACGTATGATGTAATCCAAAAGTTAATAAATGATTATTATGCTAGAAATTATTAGATTATATGACTTGTTTAGTATGTTGACATGAAATGTGATTACATGCCTTGTTGAATTGTAATGAAAGATACATATTATCTTGTTTTGTGTATATGATTTGGTTTGGAATTTAAATGATATATATAATGTTATTTAAAGTGAATAGATGAATTACTTACTGGAAAGTTATGGATTTGTCTAATATACCTGAAATGGAAAGATCCTTATTGAATTGATGCAATGAATTGAACTAGCTAGGATAACTTACTTTAAATGGAAATGAAACTAAGTTAGTAAGCTAATTGGGGGTTGCCTCACTAAGTTCTTTACGTACTTACCACTCTTCTTTCCTTCTTCTCCAAAAACTTCAGGTTATACCGATCGCTAGTTTGCTCTAGAGTTAAGATTAAGCAAGACATCAAAACAAGCACAAGCAAGTACGATTTTTGGTATTTTGTAATCTCCTAGTGGTGGCTAGTTTGTGTATATATCTTAGTTATCATGCATTTTGACACTTTCATATGCTTTGTATAAAATTATAAGATTGAACATGTTTTGTATATATATATATATATATATATATATATATATATACATATAACCATCATATTAACATGGTTGATATGTCTTTTCATTTGGTTGTTATGATTAGGATGCTAATGAAAATATGTGTTAGTTCAATATAGGATTGGAAACATGCTTGCTTGATTTCGAATTGGTTGACAGGAAGAATTTTGATTGGTTTGATAGGTATCTATTTGATATGCATTATGATATGGTTAGAGGAATTGCTATGTGTTTACTTTTGTTTGTTTGGTTCAATGTACCAAAGCATGATTACAAGAATTGCTTAAGTGAAAAAAATAATAGTTCTCAAATAGGATATGATTCGAATGATAGACTTGTTTCATGACATGGACTGGTGGAATTTGTTTTGAATTGATTGGTTAATATGATTACATGATATGTAGGATTCGAATAGTATGCTAGATCAAGTGGAGTATTTGCTTGAATAGGATTCTATGTTTATATGATATTAATAACTTAAAGATAGGTAACAAGACAAGTCATAAGATAAAATTTTTAAACGGACCCCGAAAATTGTTATGTTTGTAGCAAGATAACAAATTAAATGTAGTAATACTTCTTGCTCCAAACCTGAGTGAGCGGTATTACATTTTTGGCATCAAAGCTAAAAGGTTAAGATTCTAGGACTAATTCGAGTCTACATGCATCATATAGGATTGAACTATGCCACCTAGGAGTAATATATCATAATGTGCTTGTGTTCTCGCTTAATCTAAATCTCTTCCATGTTTACCAATCATAGTATGTCTTAAACGAGGCTGGCTTGGGATGATGAAACTCTCGTAGGATCTTCCACTGATGAAGATAATGTGGAGATGAGACATAACCCTCCACAACAAGATCCACCTTCACCCCAAGTTGCTCCTCAACCGGAAGCTCCGGTTATTTAGAATGGCCAAAGGGAATGTCTCTTTAGCATGAAGAAGATGTTCGACCAGCTCATAGTAAACCTTAACCAAGACCGTCCTGCTCCTATTACTGCTGCACCGAGCAGAGCTCTTATAGACAAGCTTGCTCAATATCGAGCTTACACTTTCGCTGGTGTTAATGAAGAAAAGCCAGAAGAGGCAGAATATTGGCTAGATCATACAACTCAAATTCTAACCAAACAACTGCAATGCTCAGACGAGCATAAATTGGAATGTGCAATAGCTCTTTCAGCGAATGAAGCCTTGAGTTGGTGGGAAACAACGACCCTAACGGCTCATACTGACTCGGTTACATGGGAATTCTTTGTGAAAGAGTTCAAGAAGAAGTACATAAGTGAACAATACTTGGATGAACGTAGAAAGAGTTTCTTGTACCTTAAGCAAGCTAACTGGCATATTGAACAATATGTGGCCGATTTCTGTAAGTATTGTAAATATGGCCGATTTCTGAAAGTATTGTAAATATGGATCGGAATATATAAAGATTGAAGAAGAGAAGTGCCTGAAATTCACTGATGGTCTCGATGAGGAACTTGGTCCCTTGTTTAGAGCCCTTAGGATTACAGACTTCCAAAATCTGGTGAATAGGGCTATTGCAACCGAGGTTAAGATGAAAGCTACGAAGAAGAGAAAGGGTGGAAACCGAAGTGACAAGAATCAGAAACGAGACGATAAACCTCACTAAAATCTAAGAAGGCTAAACATCACAAGGAAAGTTCATCGACCAACACTTCAGGTCCTAGAGGCAATTTCACACCGAGACATCAATCAGTGGATAAACTTGCAGTCCTGGTTATCTCAGTTAATAACATAGAAAGTTTAGAAAAAATTTCTCCTTGCAAGTTCTATCAAAAGCTTCACCGAGGCCAATGTCGATTCTAGTCTAATTTATGCTATGCGTGTGGTAGGGATGACCACTATATCAGAGATTGTCCCCAAAAGGATGATAAAGCTGCAGCTCGACCCCCTGTCCATTCAAGCTCTATGCAATCCAACTGAAACAAAGGCCCCAAATAGGATCAACTTGGGAACAATGGAAAAGGCAAATCATGTTATTCTAATGCTCCTACTCATAAGGAATCTCGAGCCCTTGCTCGGATCTATCACATTCGAGTCAAAAAAGATGAAGAATCTCTCGATGTAATTGCAGGTATGATTGAATTAAATTCAAGCTATGCATATGCCTTGATTGATTCAGGATCAACTCATTTATTTATATGTTCTGCTATGCTCTTGAAAGTGAATTTGAAGCATGAAGTAGTTTCAAACAGTCATGTAGTATCAAATCCAATAAGAGGTTTAATGAATATCAACCTAGTGTGCAAAGACTCTCCCATCACAATTCGAAGCATATCCTTTCGAATTGATTTGTTTGTACTACCTGCATGTGAACTTGACCTAGTATTGAGGTTAGACTGGTTAGAAAAACATGAAGCTTGGATTGATTGTCGAAAAATGAGACTATACCTCCGGGGTTTAGGGAAAGAGTCTATCTTTCTTATTGATAGGAAACCTACATCAGTGTTTGCTGCCATGGATTTACGTGATGAATATGAATTCGGATTATCAACTATCTCTATTGTATCTGAATTTACTAATTTTTTTCGAGGAACTCCATGGTTTCCCTCTAACCAGAGAAGTAGAATACAGGATCGAAGTCCAGCCTGGGATGATCCGGTGTCCATCACTCCCTACATAATGGAACCTTGAGCTAAAGGAATTAAAAAAACAACTCTAGTATCTACAAGATAAAGGTTTCATCAAACCAAGCTCGTCGTCTCCTTGGGGTGCTCCTGTCTTATTCGTGAAAAAAGAAGGATGGAATGATGAGACTTTGTATTGATTACAGACAACTGAACAAGCTCACTTTCAAGAACAAGTATCCTTTGCCAAGGATTGAATATATATTCGATCAGCTTAAGGATGTTGCAGTGTTTTCAAAGATTGACCTGCAATCGGGGTATTATCAGATGAAAGTAAAAGAAGAAGATGTACCCAAGATAACTTTCTGAACTCGTTATGGTCATTTTGAGTTCCTTGTAATGCCATTTGGGGTCAACTAATGCTTCAGCTGCATTCACGAACCTCATGAATAGAATTTTCAAACCTTATCTCGATATGTTTGTCGTTGTCTTCATTGATGACATGCTTTTCTACTCCCGGAATAAGGTTGAATATGTTGAACACCACCGAATTGTCTTGCAAACTCGCCGAGAACGCCAGTTGTTTGCAAAGTTCTTTAAATGTGAATTCTGGTTACCGGAAGTCTCGTTCCTTGGCCATGTCATATCAGCAGAAGGAATCCAAGTAGATGTCAGAAAAGATCCAAAACATGCTTGATTGGAGACCTTCGAGGAACATTAGTGAGATCAGAAGCTTTCTTAGTTTAGCCGGATATTACAGATTCTTCGTCAAGGGATTCTCATCCATTGCTGCACCCTTGACTAAGCTACTCCGAAAAGATGAACCTTATGTATGGACGGAGAAGCAACAAAGGAGCTTTGATCAACTTAAGCAAGCTCTTATTCATGCCCCGGTTCTTATCCAACCAGAGTCGGGAAAAGAGTTCACCGTGTACAGTGATGCATCTCATTTGGGACTTGGGTGTGTTCTAATGCAAGAAGGGAAGGTGATAGCTTACGCCTCACGTCAGTTGAAGCCTCATGAGCTCAACTACCCTACTCATGAACTTGAACTAGTTGCAATTGTATTTGCACTCAAAATCTAGAGGCATTACTTGTTCGGTGAGAAGTGCTACCTGTTTATTGATCACAAAAGCCTCAAATATCTCTTAACTTAGAAGGACCTTAATCTGAGAAAAAGAAGATGGATGGAGCTATTGAAAGATTATGATCTAGTTATTGACTATCATCCCGGTAAAGCTAATGTGGTTGCGGATTCTCTCAGTCGTAAATCAACTTTGGCTCCTAATGCTATCAATGCTCATCTTTGAGTATAACGAAGACAAGAATTCTTATCAAAACTTCATGTTCAATCTACCTTGATTACTAGAATCAAAGATCTTCAGCAAATTGATCCTGATCTTCAAGCTATCATCTCAAAGCTTGACTCAAAAGCCAATCTTGATTTCTAAATCCATTCGAATGGGATACTATACTTCAAGGATAGGATTTGTGTGTAACACCCCCTTCCCGATCTGATAGAGAACCGAGTCGAAGCGTGTTACCGATGGACAATACGATGATCGGTGCGATAAAATTTCATCTTAACAACGTTACTTTAGTCAATATTAGACATACAAACATGACCAATGTACTCACTAGTCCAATTTAATCAAGCGAGGACCACAATTAACAACTAAGGGCCATTTTGAAACTTTTACAAGTATTAGAGACTAACTTGTAATTCTGATAAACTAGAGGTCTTTCGATGTGGATGACTTTACCAAAATTAATTTCATTATTCAAAGGTTAGGTCTACAAGATTTCATTAAATTCAGGGATCATTTACACAATCAATTGTTTTTACAAAAATTCAGTGACTAATCTATAACATTAGCATTCTGTCCAATGAGCCTTTAACTAGCTTACCTAACCATGTATTGAAACACCCTAGGCTGTTTTGAAATAGGTCCACGAGAGTCTATTCATGTTAACCTCCCCTTTAGACCATTTCAATACAGGCTTGACCCGTATCGAAACAGATTGACCACCTTTGACTTTGACTTATTCCGGTACGCTATGAACTCGTACTGAAACATTGGTCTCCAATGACAAAATGTTCCGAAACGACATTATTCTGTTTCAGTACACCCATATTCTTAGGTTCAATATTGTACACCCGTACCGAAATGCCATCACCCGTTTCGATACGGCCTAACATGTAATGACATATTTTATCTGGTTTTATTCGATTTAGCCTATCGAACGGTGTCCAAATGCAACAAAACTTTACACATAACATTTCAATAGTATAAACTACTAGCATACCAAGTTTCATGACCATATGAATACGTTTACCATGTTTTTACTTTTTTTAGCTATGTATGCAATTTCCATCCACTTTAAACTTCACCAAAATGCCATTTTAAGCTATATAACTTATTACAACTTAGGCAATACACCAACATATTAAAATAGGCGCAAATGACTAGTTCGACTAATTTGCCACCTACCTAGGAGTTTATAAGACAAAACACATTACCTGGTGCTAGTAGTGATTTGTCTTGCTTTTCGATCCGATCTTCCGACACACACAAACCTTATTAACCTGAAAATTCCTGAGATGAGACATGTTAGGCATACTTTGCATAGTGAGGTAGTCACAAACAATGTAAGTAAAATAATGCCATGGTTAAACTTAAACATAATCTCATGCCAAATATGTCGATGCTATGCAATAATATACAATGTATAAACATATTTCAGTTTCATTCTTAGTCCTTGGATTGAATCAAGATCATGGATAAGTGAATTCCTATGCCTCGCCAAATCAATAAATGGTCTAGTCCCTCCGCCTCGCCAATATGATCAATAACGATACACATCCCTCTACCTCACCAAATCAATATAGGTCGTAGCCTTAGGACCATAGTCCACCTGTACACTGAGCTCATGAATTCTATGGCATTCCAATTGTATCCAAAGTCCATTCCAATCCAAGGTTGCAATATTCATATTTATTTCAATAATCAATGATATACCAATGTCTGGTGAATTCAATATCGTCGATGACCAATATATGTATTTCATCATCAATAACTCATAACTTGATATCAATATCAATGTCTAATGGTTTCTATGCAATAATCCAATGACAATGCCTATATCAATTACAATACACAATGGCAATATCAATGACAATAACCAATGTTCAATGACAACTTACTGACACTTACAAAAGGGTCTGATTAACCATCAAATGTTATTTCTTCAACAACAATGTTAGTGATGTAATCTAAAATATCAAATAATGATCAGGGAAGACCTTTCGCCTAAACCCGAAACTTCGACTACACTCACCTTGAGACTCTGAAGCTTTCAAGGCTTGTAACACCCTAAAACTACCCTAGTTGGAATTATAGAAAAATAACATGAAAAGTGTAAACATTTTACACTTTAGCTATGATTACAACAAAACAAGATAGGTTATGTCCTAATAAGTTACAATTAGATTAAAAACAAGTATGTTCATATGTAAAATTGTGATAATAGAAATTAAAATTTAAAATGTGTATATGTCACATATGTATTAGATAGTGGAAATTTAATATTGGGTCAACTTTATAACATGAATTATAATAATATGTTAGTGAGAATTAAAGTATGATAATGTAATATATGTATATCTTAAATTATAATAGATTAATGTTAGATTAATATATATATATATATATTATAAGTTGGTTGATAATTATAATGTTATATTAATATAAATATAAGACATAGTGGGTTTGCACAAGTGTCCCACTACACATCTAAAGGGGACACATGGCCAAGGGGTAATCACCCACCAAATGAATCATCAATTTTCATCATCTCCCTCATTCTCCATTCCCATGAAACCAAGCGAGAATTAGTGAGAGAGAGTGAACTGAAGATCAATGATAAGTGATGGAAAACTAAAGAAAGTTTGCATGCATTTGAAATTATAGTTCAAGTAAGTATGTTTAAATTACCGATTGTATATTCATGATTTATAGATGTTCTGTTGAATTGGATTGAGTATTGTTGCTAGAAATGTGTTTAGAATTGAGTTAATAAGTTGTTTGATAGTTGAGTTTAAGAAAATAGAGATGAATTTCTGGAAATAAAGCATGAACAATAGCCTAAGTTTGAATCTGCCAAGAATTGTTAGTTTTAGACACCTTTCGGAAATCTGGAAAATTGAGCATGTTAGAGTTGTTTCTGGAAAAAAGTGTCCTTGTACAAAGTTTTAGAGGACAAAATTGTACATGAGATAGAGCTAATAATTGCACGAAAATGTTAAGTATAAGTCTCTTAATTGTTATTATAAGTTACTGAACTGAAACTGAATGAATCTCGAATCTGCTGTACTAAATTGTAAAATTGGAAAATTATAGGGGCTTAAATAATGCTAATAAAATTCTGGAAATTTTTGCTTGAAACAGGGGATTCATGAAATGAATGAAATTAAATTGCCAAGCTTGAATTAAGTCTCAATTTGTAGGTTAAATGCATTTAGATCACATATAGGATTATTAAAGGATTAAAGGGGATTGTTTTGTTGAAATTGATAAATTGAGGACTTGAATGCTTTGGTTTTGAATATGTTAGAACTTAATTTTTATGATAATACATGTAAGTTAATATGGTTAAAATATCAGAACCAAGTGAATTGTGAAATATATAATTTATATGCTCTAAATCCACTAAGTTTAGCTTGGACAGATTCGTTCCTGGAATTGACCTGTTTTCAAATGCAAAACAGTACTGATTGGAAAATGATAAAACTATGTGCCATACATGATTATAATTGTGTGTTTATAAGCTTTCCAGAATGGTATGATATGCTTTATTTGGATTTACGAATAAAGAGTTATGAACAGATTAATGGACACTGGTCAAAACTGCCATATTAGGGACAACTTGTGTGTTTATTGTTGTTTGCTTGATTTGGTTGGATTTTTATGCTAAGGTTGATACTAATGAATATTATATATGTTTTAATATGATTCAAGAGCCTATTCAGGAAGAGGCAATAGAGGATACAAGGAGTGAACAATCAAGAAGGAGAGACAAGGGCATAGGGATAGAGGACAAGTAGCTTGGAGTATTGTGAGTGTAGTTTTGCTTAAAGTGTTAGGATTAGTATCCTAACCTTGTTATTTTTTATTATTAGATAACATGAAGGAAGCATAAAATTAACCTAATAATGATTGGTAAAAATTAAAATGCTAAGGAAGAAGGATTAAAGGAAAGACTTATGATATGTTGACTATGCTAGTTAGATAAGCTTACTTTGGCCTAGATATGTTACATTGGGTTGATGATTGAATAAACCATATGATATGAACTTATATGATGAGTTTAGCTACTGTATTTGATGTTTACATGATGAAAATGACAATATGTGCTTGCTGATTTTTCATGTTATCATGAATTGAATGATTGCTCTGAAATAAAGATCGATATTGTTACATGTTTGGTGAATTGTTGAATAACAAGCAATTGGTTTTGTTAAACGTATAAGATAAGATAAGACCTTGGTTTGATTATTGTCTATAGGTAGAAGGGCATGCCTTAGAGTCATTGAGCTCCTCTGATTATTGTTAAAGGATGGTGGTTAGTCACCAATATACCTTAAGGTGGGAAGTCACCTTGATGCTATGGCATCCTCTGATTACATGTCACAAGTTGGTTACAAAGCATTGATACCTTTGGGTATCCAAAGTCATATGTCACACGTAGACTCGATTACCTTGTTCATTAATCATCCAAGGCAACATATTTAAAAGTTACATGACATGAAAGATAAGTACCTAAATAATAAGTACCAATGAAATGAAATTGATATGCCTACTTGCCTTGTATATGCTAATGCTTTTAAATGATGCTTGTTGTTGTATATGATAATGTTTTGATTGATACTTGCTGTATGAATTAACATAAAAGTATGTTGTTTATGTTGCATCAATGGTTACTTGAAATGGTTACGAGATTAGCTAAGTCTACTTATGTATGATGGACTAGCTAGGTGAACTTTGATTAAAGCCTAGTTAGGTAACCTTAAAGATTGAATAATGCTCTAAACGATAGAAGTTAGTAGAGTTTGGGGCTGCCTCACTAAGTACATACCTTGTACTTATCACTCTTATGTTCCCTTCTTCCAAAAATTTCAGGTACTAGTCCTGAAAGCTAGTCGATTGTCTTAGAGAGCTGACCTTGAAGTCCAAGCACAAGTATGACTCTTTTGGATATCTTAGTTGGTGGCATAGATGTATATAAGTGTCACATGCATCTGATACATGTATTTTGGGTGCTTGACATGTAAATGTTATGTTTAAAAACATGGTTATGTAATATGTATTTTAACATGCTTAACGTTTCTTGCTCGTATCCCGGGCGAGGGGTGTTACAAGGCTCTCGGATGACAATCCCCTTATGCCTAGCTTTAGATGGTGACGATGGATGCTCCTTATCGATTTCTTGAGCTAGGAAATCAATAGAAAGATTGTTAAGGTCGATATTTTGATATCAAAATCAATATAACAATATCAAGATCGATAACCGATTTCAATAGAGATGACAACGATGAGATATCCATGGATAGTCAAAACCCTAACTTAGATTACACTCAACATATCCATGGAATCCAATAAGCGATTGAGGAATATAGCTTACCCGGTCGATAGCAACAATTTGATATCGATATAACGAAGAAATAAAAAAGCTTGAAATTCTTCCAATGAAGGTGTGTGCTTAGTTGAAGAAGATGATGAAGATGAGAGGTGCTAGCTTAAGAGTTTACTCAGGTAAGCTCTCTCTTGCTTTTGTTTCTATATTTTATCACCAAGTTTTCCTTCAATTGAAGGAAAGTCATCAGATCACCCCACATACGTGGAGATTTTAATTAAAGAGGGCTAATCACAAGGTTAGCCCCTCACTTCTCACTACATTATGGTTTTTGCCTTTCAAATTACAATTTCTTCGATTTAGTCACCAAAAAGGTCCAATATTATCCAAGAGAGTTCAATGGCAATGTTTTAAGCCTATTTAGGGTTCGATATCAATAATTAACTAGTCGATACAATATTTAGGCTTCATCAATGTAGGATTTCCGATCATCAGAACTTAATTTCCAACTAGTCCAGATTTTGGGTGTTACTTTGTGTCCCTAATGATGAAGAATTGAAGACAAATACATTACAAGAAGCTCATCAAAGTTCTTTATCGATTCACCCTAGATCGGTTAAGATGTACAAAGACCTGAAACCGTTGTATTGGTGGCTAGGCATGCAATCAGCTATCACAGACTTCGTATCTAAGTGCTTAACATCTCAAAGAATCAAAGTTGAGCATCTAGTTCCTGTTGGATTGCTTCAGCTAATCAAGCTCCCTCAGTGTAAATGGGAAATGATCACAATGGACTTTGTTACAGGTCTTCCTCTCACTCCAAGGAAGAATGCTGTTGTATGGGTGATTTTGGATAGGTTTACAAAGTATGCTCACTTTGTCCCTATTCGAGTGACTATGAGTTCAGATATCTTGGCTGAAATGTATATTCGTGAGGTGATACATTTGCATGGAGTCCTTACTTCTATAATCTCTAATCGAGATCCCAAATTCACCTTTCAACTCTGGAAATATTTACAACGAGCTTTTGGAACTAAACTAAACCTAAGCACAACATTTCATCCTCTATCTGATAGATAATCCGAAAGGGTTATTCAAATTCTCGAAGATATATTGCGAGTATGTGTTGTAGACTTCGGGAAGAACTAGGAGAAGTCCCTCCCTCTTTTAGAGTTTTCCTACAACAACATCTATGAAGCTTCCATCCAAATGGATCCATTTGAAGCTTTATATGGTAGGAGATGCAGAACTCCCTTGTGTTGGTCTGAATTGGGAGAAAGCAAGGTTTTAGGACCTCAGTTGCTCCAGGAAACTGATGAGCAAGTTCGAATTATTCATTATATATTGAAGCAGGCCTTCGATAGGCAAAAAGCTTATGCAGACTTGAAAAGGAGAGACTTCCAGTACAATGTTGGAGACAAAGTCTTCTTAAAGGTATCACCTTGGAAGAAAGGGAATCTCAGTCCTCGTTTCATTGGACCTTTTTGAAGTTATTGAAAGAATTGATCCGGTGGCCTATCGACTAGCACTCCCTAGTTAATTCGATAAGATCCACAACGTCTTCCATGTCTCAATGCTCAGAAAGTATAGATCTGATCCCTCACATGTTTTGGAACTTGAAGATGTGGAGCTGAATCCCGACTTATCTTACGAAGAGGAACCAGTCAAGATTCTGGATCGTGAAGTTAGAAGGCTTCGCAATAAGAAAGTTCCACTCGTGAAAGTTCTGTGGAGAAACCACAAGGTAGAAGAAGCTACCTGGGAACCTGAAGCATCAATGAGAGAATAATATCCACATTTGTTCCCTTCAGGTATAAGTTCAAGGACGAATTTATTTTAACGGGGGAGAAATTGTAATGTCCCAAATCATAGCCTAGAAGTTAGATGTGAAATCAACTTCATTAAAGCATAAAGAAATATTAAAATTAGTGGCTAAATAGAAGGAATTAAAAATTTAGTGACCAAACTTAAAAAGGACCAATTTGTAACCAAACAAAAATTGATGATTGCATGCTGAATTTTAAAGAAATGGAGGACATTTCCACACGGCAATAGAATAGAATGGCCAGCCATGACACATGGAAATTGATGGAATTTTATTCCATATAATAATAATAATAATAATAATAATTGGAAATTAATTGTAATTAGATTACACTAGTGGGAAGAAAGAGAGGATTATTCATCTTCTTCTCTATCAACCTTGCTGACGATATAGAGAGAAAATAAGGGAGAGAAAAAATTCTTGATTGCATGGTGGTCTATGAGAAGGAAATTTAAGCGATCAATTTAGAAATTTTAGTCTAAGAAGCTTGATAGTAAGGTAACATGTATTCTTCTTAGAATTGAGTTTGAAATTGAGAAATTCATGTAGATATATTGCTTACATGGCTAAAATTTTGTTAGAAATTTTGGATTTAGATTGAATGCTTTCTAAGAAATAAAAGTTAGATGTTAAAACTTTAAGAATGTTATTGAATTGATGAGGAATTAGGCACATTATACATTTAGGGATTGTTTTGTAGGGAAATGGTAAAATGTAAGGGTTTAATTGAGTGAAACTAATGCTGGAAAATTAGTCTAGGTACAGGGGGAAATGTTGACAATGAAATGGAGCTTAATTTGAATAAAGACTATGCTGGATATTGAATGTGAATTTATAGAAAACTAGAATATGCATTGGTCACTATGACAGGTAACACTTTAAGTACACTATAGAATGAATTGATAAATTGAAAAGAATACAAATTTAGGAAAATTTCCATAGGAAATAGAGTTTACTATTGATTAGAAGTATTGGACAAGTGAAAGTGGTGATAGAATTGGTAAAAATAATATTAAGAAACAAGTTGTTAAATTTGTTCACCAAGAATGATATACATGGAATTTAGGGATGAAATTTGGATGGATTAATAACTGTTAGGTGGTTCAAACTGTCTTGAAACAGAATTTGATTTGGAGTTATGAGTTAAAATTTGGATGGTAAAAATAGAGTTTATTTTCATTGAGAGAAAACAGAATTTGATTTGGAGTTATGAGTTAAAATTTGGAAAGGAATAAAGTTAGGTGGTTCAAACTGTCTTGAAACTGTGAATGACTGTAAAGAAGTAAATAACTGTATTATTTGGTTAAGAACTAAAATACAAGGCTTACATGGAATTATAAAGGATTTCATTACTTTAAAACGATATAAAGTAATCGAAATTCCGATGTACGGATTAAAAGATATGACTATTTTAGTGAACACTATACAAACTGCCCAACAGGGACAATTTCATTTATTGCATTGTATGCATATAGAATAATGTGTATATGATTTTGTATGGATTTTTTAGAGGCTTCAAAAGAGATTGTTAGTGAAGAGGAGACGGGAATTGAACTTGCCAAGAGGAGAAACAAGGGGATAACTATTCATAACTCTGGAGTGCTTGCTTGGATTTGCAATGAGTGTA
Organism: Hibiscus tridactylites; assembly: GCA_958450335.1. Lineage (NCBI taxonomy): Eukaryota > Viridiplantae > Streptophyta > Magnoliopsida > Malvales > Malvaceae > Hibiscus > Hibiscus tridactylites. The sequence continues at coordinate 40,816,673 of OY288289.1, read as the reverse complement.
GTTTTTAATTAGTGTTAGGAATTAGCTCCTAATTAAACAACATGTCTACTTAATTTCTTGGTAAATTATGCATGAAATGGACTTAACTCCTATTGATAATTAAGGTAATAAAGGGAATGAGTGGACTGTTATAATACAATGAGGTAAAACATGCTACATGAATTGATATGAGACTATGTTAGTGAAGTTGTTTGTATCAGCTGTAAAATTGATTTTCTTTCTTGATAACATGATATGTTTAAGAATGATATGAGGCTTGTGACTTGAATTGATATGAAGGTATGTTGTTGCCATGAAACTGATTTTATAAGTATGCTTATAAAGATTCAATATGCAAAGTTGCATAAGTAAAAGATCTTATAAGCCCTTGGTTGTTAGTGGGTCTTAGGTAGTAAGGCATGCCTAGAGTCTAGAGCTCAATTGATAAGGTTATATGATTGGTACTTTGTGTACCTTACAGTCCGGTATAGTTGACACCTTAACATGATATTACTTTGTGTACTTTAACATGTGGTGTAAATGACACCTTAACATGATCTGGTACTTGGTACTTTAACACAATTCGGTGCTTGGAACCTTAACATGTGACTCATTTACATTGTCCTACTAATACCAATGCATAACATGATTAAAAGAACTAAGAAAGACTTGAATGTTGAAATTTATTTTGATTTATATACATGCTGGAAATTATTGGTTCCCTTGATGTGTTCATATGTTTTAAATGGAAATGAAAAAGGATAAGTATAATTGGTGTTATATGCTATCATACATGTATCCTTGATTTGGATTGATAAGTATATATTACGTATGATGTAATCCAAAAGTGAATGGATGATTATTATGCTGGAAATTATTGGATTATATGACTTGTTTAGTATGTTGACATGAAATGTGATTACATGCCTTGTTGAAGTGTAATGAAAGATACATATTATCTTGTTTTGTTTCTATGATTTGGTTTGGAATTTAAATGATATATATATATATATATATGATGTATATGATGTTATTTTAAAGTGAATAGTTGAATTATTTGCTGGAAAATTATGGATTTGTCTAGTATGTCTGTAAAACCTATGTTTGATTTTGATATAATTAACACTTTAAGGATCATTTTGTAAAACTTAAAATTGTTTTTATAAGTCCCTTAATAAGTTTTAAAAACACCAACACTTTAAAACTGATTTATAAAACTCAAACTCAAAACATTTTCTAAGTGTTCCAAGGCAAAACCATTGAAAATCGCCCAGGCGTATCGATACAGCACCAAGCGTATCGATACCATTTTACCAAACTTGGTTACTGTCGGAACCCGTATCGATACCCTAAACCCTCGTATCGATACGCCCCTGTGTTAAAATTCAAAGAGTTTGAATATCGTACCGATATGGCTAACCCTCGTATCGATACGGGCTTTATAATTTTTAAATATAAGTCAGTTTAAAAAATATGACCGTTGGTGTCAGTTGGTTGGTAACCAAACTTTAAAAGTTTGTTGATCCGTATCGATACTCCAAACCCTCGTACCGATACGGTTGTGGACAGTGAGCTAAGTTCAGAAAATAGTATCGATACGGCCCTTGCCGTTTCGATACCCCGTATTGATACGCTTACGTGCGTATCGATACCCCTTAATAAATGCACACAACGTCTCTTTCTTTTCTGAGACACGTACCGATACCCCTTCCCGCGTACCGATACCGGTAGTTGCAGAACTGCATTAATGGTGGTAAGAGAGGGTTCCAACGGCTCCATTTATGTTCCCAACCACCGAAACGGCTAGAAATCAATGAGGAGGTATAAAAGACACATCCAAAAGCTACAACAACAACCATTGATCTTCAAGAAAACAATTATTCATCAAATCCAAGCAATTGTGCCAAATTTCATATTTGTCTAGAAATCCCAATTTGTAATCTTCATTCATACTTTGTCAAATTGGGTTGAGTGCTTGTATTGGGGCTTTCATTTGTATTGAGAGATACCTTATTAGCCTTCAAATTTTCTTGTTCACTTGTGTGAGGATTGGGTTGATTTTTGGGTAGAAAAATCAACCGAAATTGTAAAGGGTTGCCTCCTTGTCTTAGAAAAGGGGAAGAGCAATTTTGTGGAATTGTTGCAAATCCTTAGTGAAGCTAAGGTAGTGGATGTAGAGTTCATTTGGAATTTGAACCACTCTGAATCTCTTGTCCATCAATTTTTAATTTGCAAATTTCCACCACAAACCTTTAAATTTCCAATTCACCCCCCCTCTTGGTCAATTTCGACCTTGCGATCCACTCAACAATTGGTATCAGAGCTTAACTCTTTGAGGATTAACAACCACAAGAGGAGATCCTTGGAAGAGTGTGATTATCAAAATATCAAGAGATGGCTTTAACCTCCGGTTCCGGCATGTACGAGTAACAATCAACCACAAAGCCTCCTTTCTTCAATGCTGACAACTATTATTTTTTAAAGAATAAAATGCGTCTATTCATCAAGTCTAGTGACTATCTTGTGTGGGATGTCATTGAGGATGGGCCATACATTCCATTGAAGCAAGACGGTGAATGAAAGATGGTGTTGAAGAAGAAAGCCGAAATGAGTGAAGAGGAGAGGAAAAAGATTCAAGTCAATGATAAAGCTCTCCACATGCTATTTTGTGCTTTCGGTCCGGACATCTACTCAAAGGTCTCATCAATTGAAAGTGCCAAGGAAGTATGGGACACTCTTGAGACCATCTATGAAGGCAACAATGATGTTAAAGAAACTAAGATTGGAATTCTCAATCTTAGTTATGAAAATTTCAAGATGGACCCCGATGAGACGGTGTCAAAGATGTTTGATCGATTCTCAACGATTGTCAATGGTCTAAAGGGCTTTGGAGAGATCATACCGGAAGACAAGCTTGTCCGGAAGCTACTCTATTCACTTCCCGAGTCTTGGGATGGGAAGAGAACCGCTATCATCGAAGCAAAGAACTTGAAGACATTAAAGCTTGATGAGCTTGTGGGTTCTCTCCTTACTCATGAGATCATGAAGCAAGGAAGGGAAGATGAGAAAAAGAAAGAAGAGAAAAGAGTAGAGAAGCTTGAAGTTGAGAAAAAGAAGAAGATGGGAATAGCTCTCAAGGCTAAAGCTTAACAACATGATGAGAGCTCATCTTGTGAGGAGGATGAACTTGAAGAATTGGCTATGATAGCCAAATGATTCTCACGCTTTATGAGGTCCAACCGGGGAAGAAAAATCCAAAGGAAGATGGACTTCAAAAGCAAGAACAAGGAAGATGGAAAGGATCTAATCATTTGCTTTCAGTGCAAACAACCCGGCCACATACGTTCGGAGTGCCCTCGACTCAAGAAGAAGGGCTTTGAGAAGAGGAAAAAGCTCAAAGCCAAACTTGCTACTTGGAGTGATGAGGAGTCATCGGAGGATGACGAACAAGAAGTGGCTAACCTTTGTCTCATGGCACTTGAGGAAGATTCCTCCATGGTAACCTCTAACTCATCTACTTTAGATTTTTCATATGAAGAATTAAATGATGCATATGATGAGTTACAAGAGGTATATGATGAATTAGTTGAGAAGTATAAGGAGTCGGTCATTAGGAATAAAAAGATTATTCAAGAACTAAATGAGAAAAATGACTCACTTACTCAAGCTAATTCTAAATTTGAGAAAAAGATTTTAGGGTTAAAAGATGAACTTAAATTTTTTTCAAGATGAAAATGTTGATCTTAATAATCTTTTGTCTCAATATAATTGTGAACACCAAAAGGTGTTGGGTGAGCTAAATGAGCTCAAGAAGTCTTTAAAAAATGTTGGTAGTGCTAAGCATGAAGTAGGAGAATCATCTAGAACACACCAACCTAAGAAAAATACTAACTACTACAAACAAGGTAGCTATCCTAGACATAGTAGAACTAAAAGAATTAGAAGTGTATGGGTTCCTAAGGAACTTGTTAAATCTAATAATATTATTGCTATGTCATCTTGGATTCCTAAGGGAACCAAGGTTTTGGGAGCTAACACTCATGGACCCAAAATGATTTGGGTACCAAAAACCAAGGTTTAATATCTTTGTTTGTAGGGGGAGCATTGCTAAATGCTACAAGGACAAAGCACAAAGTCAAAAATCATGGTACCTTGATAGTGGATGCTCGAGGCACATGACCGGAGACAAGAGTCGATTCATGGATCTAAAGCTAAAAAGTGGAGGAGTAGTAACATTTGGTGACAACTCCAAAGGCCACATTAAAGGTATTGGCTCCATAGGTAATCACTCTACCATTCTTATTGAAAATGCCTTATATGTCGATGGTCTTAAACACAATTTATTGAGCATAAGTCAATTATGTGATAAAGGATTTAATGTTTTATTTGATAAAAATGGATGGAAAATTGTAGACATTAAATCTAATAATATTATGATCATAGGTCATCGCATAGGAAACATATACATGGTGCATTTAGATGACATACATACATCTCATGCATGCTTAGTTGCTCAAAATGAAAATGATGCATGGTTGTGACATAGGAAGCTAGGACATGCTAGCATAAGTGTTTTAGAAAAACTAGTCTCTCTAAATCTAGTTAGAGGTTTACCCAAAATAAAGTTCTCAAATGATAAAATTTGTGATGCATGCTCAAAGGGTAAACAACATAGGTCTTCCTTTAAATCCATTAATGATGTTTCTACTAGTAGATGCTTACAATTAATTCACATGGATTTATTTGGGCCAATTAGGACTATGAGCTTGGGTGGTAAGTCTTATGCTTTTGTGCTAGTTGATGATTTTTCTAGATTTACTTGGGTTCTCTTTTTAAGTACTAAAGATGAGGCTTTGGAAAAATTCATCACATTTTCAAAACTAACCTAAAATGATCTTGAACTTAGAATTTCACATATTAGAAGTGATCATGGAACCGAGTTTCAAAATTTAGGGTTTGAAGATTTTTTAAATGAAAATGGTATTAGCCATAATTTTTCGGCTCCTCGAACTCCTCAACAAAATGGGGTAGTTGAGAGGAAAAATAGAACTTTACAAGAAATGGCTAGAACTATGCTTTGTGAAAACAATTTACCTAAATATTTTTGGGCGGAAGCCACAAACACCGCTTGTTATATTGTAAATCGAGTAATGATTAGGCCAATTTTAAAGAAAACCCCTTATGAGATTTTAAAATCTAAAAAGCCTAACATTAGCTATTTCCACCCTTTTGGGTGCAAGTGTTTTATTTTAAATAATGGAAAAGACAACTTAGGTAAATTTGATGCAAAAAGTGATGAAGCCATTTTTATATGTTACTTTTTAACCTCTAAAGCCTATCGAGTATTTAACAAAAGAACTTTAGTAGTAGAAGAATCTATTCATGTTTTATTCGATGATAACCTCCTTCCTAGGAAGGATTCTTGTGATGATGATGATCTAGGGATCATAAATGCCTTTGATGGAGGTCAAACTTCAAAGGAGGATGAGATTCCAACAAAGGAAGATGACTCACAAGATCCACCTCTTGAAGCCTTGAAGGACTTGGCCATTGAGGAAAAGGAAGTGAGCTACCCAAGGGAGTTGAACTATGTCAAAGATGGTGAAATCTTGGGTGATCCATCCAAGGGGGTAACCACTCGTTCTTCTCTTAGATTAATGAACCATGTTGAATTTATCTCATGCATAGAGCCTAAAAACATAAAAGAAGCATTGAAAGATGACTTTTGGATTATGGCTATGCAATAAGAGTTAAATCAATTTGAGAGAAGTAATGTATGGACATTAGTTGATAGGCCTAGTAATCAATCTACAATAGGAACTAAATGGGTCTTTAGGAACAAACTAGATGAGAGTGGTAACATTGTGAGAAATAAAGCTAGACTTGTAGCACAAGGTTACACTCAAGAAGAGGGAATAGATTTTGATGAAACCTATGCACCCGTAGCTAGAATGGAAGCCATTAGGATGTTGCTTGCATATGCATGTTATCATAATTTCAAGCTTTTTCAAATGGATGTTAAAAGTGCATTTTTAAATAGTTTTATAAATGAAGAAGTGTATGTGGAACAACCACCGGGTTTTGAAGATTCAAAATTTCCAAATCATGTTTTTAAACTTACCAAAGCTCTTTATGGTTTAAAACAAGCTCCTAGAGCTTGGTATGAAAGGCTTTCAAATTTTTTGATTGAAAAAGGATTTGAAAAAGGTAAGGTGGACACTACACTCTTTATAAAAATGTATAAAAATGACATCTTAGTAGTTCAAATTTATGTTGATGATATTATTTTTGGTTCTACTAATGAATGCCATTGTCAAGAGTTTGCTAAGTTAATGCAAGGTGAATTTGAGATGAGCATGATGGGGGAGCTCTCATTCTTTTTGGGACTCCAAATCAAGCAAAAGAAGGATGGCACCTTCATCAACCAAGCAAAATACATAAAGGATATGATCAAGAAGTTTGGCTTGGAGAATGCAAAGCCTCAAGCCACTCCTATGAGCTCATCTACAAAGCTTGAAAAATGAAGGAGGTAAGTGTGTTGACTCTAAGCTTTATCGTTCTATGATTGGATCTTTGCTTTACCTTACCGCAAGTAGACCGAATATCTTGTTTAGTGTTTGCTTGTGTGCTAGGTTTCAAGCTAGTCCTAGAGAGTCTCACCTTATAGCCGTTAAGAGAATCTTTAGATACCTTAGAGACACTCCTTGTTTAGGCCTTTGGTATCCTAGAGACTCTACCTTCAACCTTCATGCTTACTCGGATGCGGATTATGGGGGTTGCAAAATTGATAGGAAAAGTACTTCGGGAACTTGCCAATTCTTAGGTAGTATGCTCATATCTTGGTTCTCTAAGAAACAAAATAGTGTAGCCTTATCTACCACCGAAGCCGAGTACATATCCTTAGGGAGTTGTTGTGCTCAAGTCCTTTGGATGAAGCAACAACTCTTAGATTATGGAATTAAAGTTGAAACCATACCCCTAAAATGTGACAACACTAGTGCTATTTGTTTAACAAAAAATCCCATCCAACACTCTAGAACCAAACATATAGAAATAAGGCATCATTTCATTAGAGATCATGTCCTTAAGGAAGATGTGGTTATAGAGTACGTAGACACCTTGAGTCAATTAGCAGACATATTTACAAAACCCTTAGACAAAGAGCGTTTTTGGTCCCTTAGGAGAGAGTTAGGTCTAGCTAGCCTATCTTGACCTTTTAGGACCTCTCTTGTGCTTAAATATGCTTGATCTTGTGAAATGCCATGTTTGTATGCTTGGACTCCCAATTTCTTCCATGCCTATAGTTAGGGGGAGTATGATTTTGTTAAAATATGCTTAGAACTGCTCATACATCATTTGCATACTCATAGGAGAGATTAGGTTCGAGCCTTTGGTTGTTCTTTGAACCAAATATGCATTTCTGGGCATACCGTATCGATACTATTATACGCGTATCGATACCTGTTCTTCATTTCGTTTCCCAGAATTCTCTTCGCTTCACGCGTATCGATACGATTCATACCGTATCGATACGGGTCATTTCGATACGGACCCCTCCGTTTCGATACGACTTTTCCAACGGGCATTTTTGCAAAAAAGACATCTTTATCCCCGTATTGATACTCCAACGGGCGTATCGATACTCGACTGCGCTGATGGCATTAATTTGGCTTTTAATGTATTCAACTTTTACCTAAATTCAAACTTTTGAAAACCTAATTAAACCTAGCCGTTTTTGCCTATAAAAAGGCCCTTCCTCCTTCATATTTTTCATATCTCAACTCAAACCTAAAAGTGTTTTTGAATCAAGCAAGGCTTTGTGCTCTCTTTCTCATCCTTATGCTAGTTTTCTTCAAATCTTCAAGTTTCTATCAAGGTAATCTCCTTCTTTCTCTTTTTCAATTTTTTTTGTTTTGTTATAATTTTTAACAAACTTTGTTTTTCTTCAAACTTGTTCTTGATTTTTTTTCTTCAAAAATTTCTCTCAAAATTTTTAAATTCCTTTTACCTTGATTTTTACTCAAATTGAAGAAATCTCCCTTGCTTATTTTCTCTTTTAGATCATGGCACCAAAAGAACCTTCGAGGAAACGACCAAAGGCTAATCAAGCTGGTGAATCTTCCAACCTTGGAGCGATTGCTCGTCCTAACTACTCAACCATCTATGAGCAATCCTTTGAAGGCAATTCGAGTCTAAATCACTTTCGTCAATATGAGAATTACAAGATTCGTGCCGAAAGGGTAATATCCATCCCTTTTCTCAATTCGGAGCGTTTCAAGTTTGAATACCTCCCCTTGCTTCATCGTTGGAATTTCATGAATTTTATCTCTATTCCCGGTTTTTTCTATCGCCTCTTGGTTTTGATTTTCTATGCTAATGCAAGATGTATCATTCGTAATGGGGAAGTTGTTGCAATTAGCTCTTATCTTATGGGAAAGAAAATAATCCTTGATGTCAAGTCTATTTGTGAGGTTTTTATGTTGGATGATGAAGGTCTTGATGATGAGCATGGTATGGGGCATGTTCTTAGTGGATCCGTCACCACTCTTAATGCTCACGACCGGATTCTACATTTGATGGTGTCGTGGTGGTTTCGTCCTTCCGGAGGAAAAAATTCCACCATCCGTCAAGTGGATGATTTTTGGATTTGGTGCTTCCGTGAAGCCAAGCGACCAAATCTAGCTCGACTCATGTTCGCAGAGATCGTCTACCTCGTTCAAAATCGTAACACTCCTCATGTCACCTCCTTCACATACGGTACGGCTTTGAGCTATTTCTTTGTTAAAAAGGAAATTGATTGCTCCTATGACATTCCAACTCCTCTCACCGATCCCATTGATGAGCGATCTCTTGCTCGGGCAAAATTCTCTTATGTTAATGGTGAATGGATACGTGTTGTCGAGTTACCACCGAAAGTCGCCACAATGCATGAAGAGGCTCAAGCTCCTCAAGCTCCTCAAGTCCAACAACCCAATATGGATGCTCTCATGACCTATCTCAATGAGCAATTCACCGGGTTGCGCACGGACATGAATACTCGTGTCACTTCCATGGAAACTTCTTTTGACACTAGGATGACGGGTATGGAGAATCGCCTTCAATCTCTTGAAAGTGGGCACAATTCCTTGAATATTTTCATTGTCGCTTTCCATGATGAATGGCGTAATAGCATGCGCTCTAATGAGCCTTTAGGACTTGATGACGAAGAGGATGAAGACGAAGAAGACGATTCTTAGATGTTTTCTCTTGTTTGTCATGCATATCATTTAGGTTTTTATATTTTTTATGCACCTATGCTTTATGTTTTTAGGATTAAGGTTGTTCTAGGATTAAAACCTATGCTTTGATTTCTATTTTGCCTTTGTTTGGATTTTAAGTATGTTGCTTTAATGAATAATATCTATGTTGCTTATTATACCTTTGATTTCTTTATACACTTAATTGTCTCAAAGATTTTTTGATCTAACAAAAAGGGGGAGAAGAAACTAGCTCACACTTTAAAATATTTTGATTTTAACTCAAAGGTTACCAAGCTTATATTAAGGGGGAGTTAACTTTGTAAAGTTTCTCAAAAATGTCAAAAATTTTAAGTTTTAGTTTTGTTATATCAAAAAGGGGGAGATTGTAAAACCTATGTTTGATTTTGATATAATTAACACTTTAAGGATCATTTTGTAAAACTTAAAATTGTTTTTATAAGTCCCTTAATATGTTTTAAAAACACCAACACTTTAAAACTGATTTATAAAACTCAAACTCAAAACATTTTCTAAGTGTTCCAAGGTAAAACCATTGAAAATCGCCCAGGCGTATCGATACAGCACCAAGCGTATCGATACCATTTTACCAAACTTGGTTACTGTCGGAACTCATATCGATACCCTAAACCCTCGTATCGATACGCCCCTGTGTTAAAATTCAAAGAGTTTGAATATCATACCGATACGGCTAACCCTCGTATCGATACGGGCTTTATAATTTTTAAATATAAGTCAGTTTAAAAAATATGACCGTTGGTGTCAGTTGGATGGTAACCAAACTTTAAAAGTTCGTTGACCCGTATCAATACGCCAAACCCTCGTACCGATACGGTTGTGGACAGTGAGCTAAGTTCAGAAAATAGTATCGATACGGCCCTTGCCGTTTAGATACCCCGTACCGATACGCTTACGTGCGTATCGATACCCCTTATTAAATGCACACAACGACTCTTTCTTTTTTGAGATAGGTACCGATACCCCTTCCCGCGTACCGATATCGGTAGCTGCAAAAGTGCATTAATGGTGGTAAGAGAGGGTTCCAACGGCTCCATTTATGTTCCCAACCACCCAAACGGCTAGAAATCAATGAGGAGGTATAAAAGACACATCCAAAAGCTACAACAACAACCATTGATCTTCAAGAAAACAATTATTCATCAAATCCAAGCAATTGTGCCAAATTTCATATTTGTCTAGAAATCCCAATTTGTAATCTTCATTCATACTTTGTCAAATTGGGTTGAGTGCTTGTATTGGGGCTATCATTTGTATTGAGAGATACCTTATTAGCCTTCAAATTTTCTTGTTCACTTGTGTGAGGATTGGGTTGATTTTTGGGTAGAAAAATCAACCGAAATTGTAAAGGGTTGCCTCCTTGTCCTAGAAAAGGGGAAGAGCAATTTAGTGGAATTGTTGCAAATCCTTAGTGAAGCTAAGGTAGTGGATGTAGAGTTCATTTGGAACTTGAACCACTCTAAATCTCTTGTCCATCAATTTTTAATTTGCAAATTTCCACCACAAACCTTTAAATTTCCAATTCACCCCCCCTCTTGGTCAATTTCGATCTTGCGATCCACTCAACAATGTCTGAAATGGAAAGATCCTTATTGAATTGATGTAATGAATTGAACTAGCTAGGATAGCTTACTTTAAATGGAAATGAAACTTAGTTAATAAGCTAATTCGGGACTGCCTCACTAAGTTCTTTATGTACTTACCACTCTCCCTTCCTTCTTCCCCAAAACTTCAGGTTATACCGATCAATAGTTTGCTCCTGAGTTAAGATTATGCAAGACAACAAAACAAGCACAAGCAAGTACGATTTTTGGTATTTTGTAATCTCCTAGTGGTGGCTAGTTTGTGTATATATCTTAGTTACCATGCATTTTGACACTTTCACATGGTTTGTATAAAATTCTAAGATGGAACATGTTTTGTATATATATATAACCATCATATTAATATGGTTGATATTTCTTGTCATTTGGTTGTTAGTGATTAGGATGCTAATGAAAATATGTGTTAGTTCAATATAGGATTGGAAACATGCTTGGTTGATTTTGAATTGCTTGATAGGAAGAATGTTGATTGGTTTGATAGGTATCTATTTGATATGCATTATAATATGGTTAGAGGAATTGCTATGTGTTTACTTCTGCTTGTTTGGTTCAATGTATCAAAGCATGATTACAAGAATTGCTTAAGTGAAAGAAAATAGTAGTTCTCAAATAGGATATGATTCGAATGATAAGCTTGTTTCATGACATGGACTGGTGGAATTTGTTTTGAATTGATTGATTAATATGATTACATGATATGTAGGATTCGAATAGTATGCTAGATCAAATGGAGTATTTGCTTGAATAGGCTTCCTTGTTTATATAATATTAATAACTTAGATATAGGTAACAAGACAAGTCATAAGATAAAAGTTTTAAACGGACCCCAAAAATTGTCATGTTTGTAACAAGATAACAAATTAAATGTAGTAATACTCCTTGCTCCTAACTCGAGTGAGGGGTATTACAGATATTTTGCCCAAAAAGAGGAAGTTGGGAGAGTTCAAAACTGTTGCACTCACACAATAATGTAGTGCCATGATCCTGAATAGATTACCACCAATGTTGAAAGATACGGGGAGTTTCACAATTCCCTGCACCATCGACAACAATTTCATTGGCAAGGCATTGTGTGACTTGGGTGCTAGCATCAATATGATGTCGGCATATGTTTTTAGAACACTTGGCATTGAAGCAAGACCTACCACCATGACACTTCAGTTGGCAGACCGATCCTTTGTACATACCAAGGGTAAGATTGAGGATGTGTTTGTAAAGATAGACAAATTCATTTTCCTAACTCATTTTATCATTTCAGATTATGAGGTTGATGTAAATGTTCCAATTATCTTGGGTAGGCCATTTCTTGCCACGAGTAGGACTCTTATTGATGTTCATAAAGGGAAACTAATATTGCAAATGAATAACCAACATGTTACTTTTAACGTGTTTAAAGCTTTGAAGTGTGTAGATGAACCGGATGAATAACAGAATGAGGAGGCGATGGAGTCTGTTTTTATGATGAATACGGCACATCTATGTCAAGAAGATGATGCCAGCAAGCTTGCTGGAATAGCAGAGTAGTTTGATGAACCGAAGGAACCAGCCATGGAGGCCGAAGATGTGAACAATTTCGAACCATTAGAGTTGGTTGGCAAAGAAAGCGGTGCACCAAAGCCATCAATAGAAGAATCACCAGAATTGGAGCTTAAGTCATTGCCAAGGCACCTCAAGTATGCCTATTTAGGTAAGAACACTACTCTGCCACTGATCATTGCCACTGATCTCACTCATGATCAAGAGGCAAGGTTGCTGGAAATATTAAAAACCTATAAGCAATCGTTGGGTTGGACCTTGGCAGATATCCGTGGTATTAGCCAAACCATTTGCATTAACAAGATCATCTTCGAGGAGTATCATCGTAAGACCATGAAGGGTCAAAGGAGGCTGAATTCGAGCATAAAGGAAGTTGTAAAGAAAAAGATTATCAAATGGCTTGATGTCAGGATAATCTACCCCATATCCGATAGCTCTTGGGTAAGCCCAGTTGAATGTGTGCCAAAGAAGGGTGGCATGTCTGTTGTGTAAAACAACAAGAATGAATTGATCCCCTCCAGAATGATCACAGGATATAGAGTGTGCATGGATTATAGAAAATTGAACAGAGCCACAAGGAAGGACCACTTTCCATTACCTTTCATCGATCAAATGTTAGACAGGTTGGCAGGTAAAGCTTTCTATTGTTTCTTAGATGGTTATTCGGGTTATAATCAGATCGCAATAGCCCCCAACGACCAGGACAAGACCATATACACCTATTCATATGGGACATTTTCTTTCAGAAGAATGTCATTTGTTTTGTGTAACGCACGGACAACATTTCCACATTGTATGATGTCTATTTTTTCTGATTTAATTGAGCATAACATGGAAGTGTTTATGGATGATTTCTCAGTGTTTAGTAACACATTTGATGAGTGTACTCTGAGTTTGGAATGGGTACTAAAAAGATGTTGTAACACCCCAATTTTGGGCTTAGAAGTTTAGGGTTTGAACCGGACCGGTCTGATTTTCGGTTCGAATATAAAAGGAGGTTTTAGGGAAAGCCTGGTTCGAGATGCTTTAAAAATATGGAAAAATATCTAAAAATAATATTTTAATATATATATAAGAGAGTGGTGAAATCAATTTTACAAAATAAGGTTTGGAAATACAACATTTTGGAATAGTGACTAAAATGTGATTTTTGAAAAGTTTAGTGGTGACTGTTTTGTATGGATTGAAACTTTGAATTTTTAAGGAGCTAATTTACCCATTAATAATTTCTCCAGATTTTTTCCTTAATTTAAGTGATTTAATTAATGTTTAATTAATTAAATGACAAGGGAAACTAGTTTTTAGAATTTCATAACTAACTTTTCCTAAAATTTTCTCGTTTCTTTTTCTCTCAAAATTCCATCATCCAAACACTTTTCTCCAGCAACTTTTTTATTTATTTACACTCCAATTGATGAGATTTGAATAATCAATTAGTTCTTAATCCATCTTACATCAAATCCTTTTGATTTCCTCATTGGATTTTCAAGCAAATTGGCTCAAATCAAGGAGAAATCACCATTTAGAGGTAAAGTTGTTATTCTCCTCTAAATACTCAGTTCTTTACTCAAATTCCCAAGTTATCAATCCTTAATTTAAGTTTTATAAATGGTTTTAATGATATGAACTTGATGTTCGCTTAAAACTCAAGATTTGGAGGAAATCATGAAGAATTTCATTGTGATTGTTTGGGCTCTATTTTGAGACGATTTTTAGATATATTTTGGATGTCCAATGATGTGTAAATGAGGTTTTATCAATGAAATCTCGAATAGGTTGTGTTTCCTAAGTTTTTGCTTATGAAAATGGTGGTTTTTGGGGTGATCTTGGTGTTCTGTTATAGCTGGAGGTATAAGATGAGTTTAGGTTCATTTTGGATGTTAATTGATGTTTAGAAATGGTTAGAAGTAATGGATCTTGGTTGGGTTAAGTTTTGGAAGAGTTTGGAGGTGATTTCGGTTGTGTTTGGTAGCCGAAATGTTGGCTTTGGATAGAGCAATGAGTTTAAGAGTGTTGGCTGAAGATTTCAATGCATGATGATGCATTAATCCTCTGCTTTGATGTGTTTAAAACAGGGGAGACATCTTTGGATATCTTTAGAGTTAATCCGGAGGCTTGATCGGCGTTTCGACAAGCTTGCGAAACGGAATTGGTGAGTGAAGTTGGATTTCTAGCTTTGAAACAAATGTTTGAAGTTTTTGGGAGCTTAGTTTAAGTCTAAGCAACTTAACTAAGCTCAAGAATAAGTTTTCGGGAAAACTCTATTGGATGAGCCATGATGTGGTTTGATGCATTGATTATATTTGCATGTTTAAATTCTGTTTTGAAAGCATGTTTTAGCATGGTAAATGCTGGTTTTGAAAGCCATATGTTTAAGGATGCTCAAGGTAAGAGATCCTTGGTTTGACATATTGTAAATATGGTTTGGATGCATAATGATGCATGATGTTAAATGGCTTTGTTTAATGCTTTAAAATAGTGAGTTGTTGATGTTATATGATGTATATTGGCAAGTGATGTAATGGTTTTAAAGTACTTAATCGGATATAGTTAGCCGGCTATAGGATTGGGTGCACCGTGAATAAAGTCGCCTTGGATGTTGAGGGGTTGAGATTGTACCGTAAACTCCATCCAAGTCCACTAACGAGTAAGGTAAGATCACAACGGTGGTTAAAAGTCCGTGTGTGGATCTTGTGTTGTGTGTCCCGTGTTCTCGTTAGTGAAATTATACAACTATCGATAAGTGATGTTGAAGGGTTATGATTGTACTGTTAAACTCCATGACGGGTGTTGAGGGGTTGTGATTGTACCGGTAAACTCCACCTTGTATGTTCGGTAGTGCGTATGAAGTGTATGGGATAACGCTTGTAATCCGCGTATCCGATTGTGTTTTATGTTGTAAATGGTTATGGATTATCACTTGAAAGCCAATATGACATGTTGATTTTAATGAACCATGAGATGCTTGTTATGTGTGCAAGGTTGCATGAATAATGATGATTATGTGATGGAAGGCTTTGTTAAAAGTGTTTTATAAAAAACATTATTGTGTTGTTTCTTTAGAGCATGCCTCACTAAGCAATTGAGCTTACGCTCTCTCTCTTAAACCAATAATGGAGATAATTGAAGTGTTTAGGGCAACAACGAGGCTAAGAGTCCAAGGGAAACTAAGCTCATGTATGGTGATGTTTTCATAACACTATTAGATTTTGATATTTTGGCAATGGGAACCTAAGATGTGCTTTGGGAGATGTTTTGGACTCCCTAGTTGTGGCATGATGCCTTTGATGTTTTGGGATTTGTAATTGGCCTTTGATGCTTGATTTGGTGTTTTGTTGGTTGCTTGGTTTTGGATGTTAGGATGCATGCCTATAGACTAGTGGAATTCCATGATTGATGCCATGAATGTGTTTTGAAGTTGCAAACATGTACCTTATATTAATGATGACTTGTTGGCATGATTAGAAAGTCATTAGGATGTGTTTGAGTGGTTTTATGCATGTTAAACCAGCAAAATCTGCAGCTTCTGGGCAACCCGTATCGATACACTCATAGGCGTTTCGAAACGGGGGCATGTAATGGCCTTGGCGTTTCGAAACGGTTGGTGACCGTATCGAAACGGTTTGGCCACTAGAAGGCCCTGTTTCAAAACAAGTCTCGAAACGAACCCGAGTTTCGGAACGGTCAACACCGTTTCGAAACAGGTGACCGTTGGGCACTGATTTGAATGGTTTTGAGGTTTGCAAGCTTTATGTTTTAGTCCCGAAAACTATATTTGCAATTGCATGAGTTTGAGATGTCCGATTAAGGTGAAATTTGACAGGGAAGCATGTAATATGACTAATTTGATATTGGTAACTTAAAAATCAGTTAAGACCTTCTAATTTTTAGAATTTACAATTTGGTTCCTAATATTTGTATTTTGTGCAATTGAGTCCCTTATTGATATCTGATCGTTGTTCCTTTCACATAAATGTTTCTCAAGAATACGCTTAGGTTTAATGAGCATCTAGACAAGATTAGAAAGAAAAAAGGGTCATTAATCAAGGTTGACTTTCGGGTTGACTTTAGTTTTCCCCGTGTAATCTTCGTAGTTCGGGTCAACCGTCTAAGCCGGGCTAAGGGGGTTACAGATGCATTGAGACATACCTAGTGTTAAACGGGAAAATTGTCACTTCATGGTGAAGGTGGGCATTGTTCATGGACACAAGGTAACCATGAGAGGACTAGAGGTTGATCCAGCAAAAGTAAAGGTAATCAAGCAACTATCACCTGCCACAAGTGTTAAAGGTATAAGAAGTTTCTTAGAACGCACAGGTTTTTATCGAAGATTCATTAAATATTTTTCTAATATATCTAAGCCTTTATGCTTGTTATTGGAAAAAGATGCAAATTTTTCTTTTGACGATTCTTGTGTGAGAGCGTTTCAAGTTCTAAAGGATAAATTGATCAATGCCCTAGTAGTCTTGGCACCAGATTGGAATGAGCCCTTTGAGCTCATAAGCGATGCATGCGACTATGCCATTGGCACAATATTGGGACAACGGCATGGCAAAGTTTTCCATGCAATATATTATGCCAGCAGAACCTTGAATGAAGCACAACTTAACTACTTTACAACTGAAAAAGAATTTCTTGCAGTTGTATTTGCTTTTGATAAATTCAGATTTTATTTGATAGGTAATAAAGTTATTTTTTACATATCTCTCGACACTAAAGTACCTCTTGGAAAATAAGGATGCCAAGCCATGATTGATCCGATGGACGCTCTGTAACACCCCGGTTTTGGGCTCAGAAGTTTTGGGCGTTGACCGGTTCGGTCAAAGTGCTGATCGAATATATAAAGGTGAATTTAGGAAAGCCTAGTTCGGGTTGCATTAAAAATATGGAAAAATGTTCTAAAATCATCTTTTAATATATTAAAGTGAACTGTGAAATCAATTTTGAAAAATGAGGTTCGGAAGGGTGACATTTTGGCTAGTGACCAAAATGTAATTTTTGAAAGTTGCGTGACTGTTTTATAAAGGATTGAAACTTTGAATCTTTAAGGAGATATTATTCCAAAAAGAGTTTCTCCAGATTTTTCTAAGATATTTTAATGCAAAATTCTGATTTTAAAGCTTAAGAAAAGTGGAGGGAAATCATTTTGCTATTTTATAACTAACTTTCCATTTTCTTCCAATTTTCCTTTTCCCTCATTTTCTCTCAACCCAAACACTTTCTCTCCAGATTTTCTCCTCTGATTTTGTCACTCAAATCTTTCTTTTCAATTCTCCTTGGATTCCTAATCATCTCTACAACAAAACCTCACCATTTGCAAGTTGTTTCATCAAGAACGTCCTTTTCCTCTAAACTATCAGTTCTTTACTGAAATTCCTAAGTTCTCAATCCTTGATTTGTGATTTATTAAAGGCTTTTCAATTGAGATCTTGATTTTTTGGCTTAAAATGCAAGATTTGCTTGATTTTGGTGAAATTTTCGTATGATCTGTTTAAGCAGGTTTTTGAGGTGTGATTTTTATGTTAAATGAAAGCTAAATTGATTAGAAGTTGAGGTTTAATCAATGCAATCCCGGATAGGTTGAATTTCCTAAGTTTGGCTTGAGTTTTTGGTTGTTTTTGGAGTGTTTTTGATGATCTGTTATACCTGGAGGTATAAGGATGTGTTTGTGATCATTTTGGATGTTAATAGATGTTTAAAAATGGTTAGAAGTGATGGATCTTATCTGGGTTAAGTTTTGGAAGTGTTTGGAGGTGATTTCGGTTGTGTTTGGTAGCCGAAATGTTGGATTTGTGATTAGCAGCGAGCTTGGTTGTGTGGCTGGTGTTTTTAATGCATAATGATGCATTAATCCTCTGTTTTTGTGTGCTTGAAACAGGGGAGTTTGATCCGTGAGCTTTAGAGGCATTGCGGAAGGTTTCAGATGCTTGGAAGGCTTGTTGGCCAGCCTTGTTTTGTGTATCGGTGAGTGAAGTTGGGTTTTCAGCTTTTAAACCAAGGTTTGAAGGTTTTGGGAGCTTAGTTTAAGTCTAAACAACTTTGCTAAGCTCAAGAGTAAGTAAATGGTTTTTCGCTCTTGGTTGTGTTGTGAATTGGCTTTAAAAGCAATTGAGTTTGATGGTTGCAATGCATGTGATTTGCATGGTTTATATTTTGTTTTGAAAGTATATTTTAAGCATGGTTTAATGCTGGTTTTGAAGGCCATATGTGAAGTATGCTCGAGGTAAGAGATCCTTGGTTTTATACATTGAAAATGTGGTTTTGATGCATGGTGTTGCATGATGTTTCATGGCTTTGTGTAATGCTTTAAAACAGTGGATTGATGATGGTAAATGATGGTTTTTGCATCTTGGTTATGCATGTGAATCATTGGACTAATGTGGTAAGATGGTTATATTGGCAAGTGATGTAAGTGGTTCTTGGTTCTTTGATCGGATATAGTAAGCCGGCTATAGGATTGGGTGCACCGTGAATAAAGTCGCCTTGGAGGTGGAGTGGTTAAGAGTGAACCGGTAAACTCCCTTCAAGTATCCTAACGAGATGGTTAAGGTCATAATGGAGGTTGAATGCCCATTCGAGGACCTTGGTTAAGCAAAGGTTATATGGTGGTTAAAAGTCCATATATGGGAACCTTGTGCTTGTTAAGATCACAATGGTGGTGTAAAGTCCATGTGTGGATCTTGTGTTGGGTGTCCCGGATCTCGTTAGTGATGTTATACAACTACCAATCGGTGAATGCAAAGGTTGTATGGTGGTTAAAAGTCCATACATGGGAACCTTGTGCATGTCAAGGTTGTATGGTGTTTGAAAGTCCATACATGGGAACCTTGGGAAAAGTTAAGGTTGTATGGTGTTTGAAAGTCCATACATGGGAACCTTGTAAAAAGCTAAGGTTGTATGGTGTTTAAAAGTCCATACATGGGAACCTTAGGACGGTGAGGTCAAATGGTGTTTAAAAGTCCATTTGGAGACCTTGGATTGGTAGTGTGTATGAAGCGTGAGAGACAACGCTTGTGATCCGCGTATCCGATTGGGTGTTGAGTTGAAAAGTGGATGTGGTTGATCTCTTGGAAGCCAATATAACGTTCTTGATTATAAAGAAGCATGAGATGCTTGAAAAGATGCATGGTTGCATGAAATGTGTTAAATGCTTGTGAGTGCATGTTTACTTGTTAAGTTGAACAAGTGTTGATTATCATTTGGTAAGTGATGCATGTGTGCATGAAATCTCTTAAATGCATTGGAGTCTTGATAAGACTTATTTTAAAAGGCATGTGAGGATGATTTTGTGGTTCATATATTGCCTTGGTTTAATGCATGTGTTGGATTGTTTGAGTAAAGGTTTTAAAGGGTTTCTTGTTTGGAATGACTTTCAAGTATAAGAAAGGTATGTTGTGAAATGGGAGTGTTTTCCAAGGTTTGAATTTAACTTTGCATATGGTGTTTATGCATGGAATGGTTAAATGGATGATTTTGCAAATTGAGCTTTGAAATGGTTTTCTTAGCTTGCTAAGCTAAGGGTTGGTTTTCATGTTTGAGCAATGCATGGTTAAAACATGTTGTTGAAAGGGGTTTTCAAACTTTGCTTGGTAAACAAATCGAGTTGCTTTTCAAAGAGGTTTTATGACTCGCTGCATTGATGGTGTTTTGGTTTTGAGCATTCCTCACTAAGCATTATGTGCTTACGCTCCTTTTTGTCCATCAATGCAGATTCTTGAAGTTTTGACAGCGAGAAGCAAGGGATTCAAGGAGGACTCCATTTGAGATGTATGTCTCGGTGAATAGCTATAGTTAATAAAGGCAATGGGGTAGAATCTCTTGGGTTGATGTTTATGTGTTCGTATATGTTCGGACAAGGATGGTTTTATGATGTTGATGTTGTTGGAACATGTTTTGGCCTTTATGAGATTTGATTTGGAGATTTTGTGTTTAAATGGTTGCTTGTGTAGAAAGCATGCTTATAGAATTGGGGCTTTTTATATATGTTGTTATATTGATGAATTGTTGATGCAAGTATGTCTCCTATATGTTGAATTGCATATTGGTAAAGTTTGGTGGCTTTTGGAGCATAATTGGATGGTCAATTGCGTGTTTAAGCATGTCTTTTTCTGCATTATGTGCAGGGCGTTTTGGAACAGGGACTACCGTTTCGGAACGGATGCCCTAAATCAGCCCAGGCGTCCGAAACGGTAGACACCGTTTCGAAACAGAAAGCATTCTGCCAGTTCCCCGTTGCAGTACGCGTTGCGGAACGGCCCCGCGTTTCGAAACGGGCTCTGCCTGTTTCGGAACAGGTGACCGTTGGGGACTGACAGTGGCAGTTATATGTTTTGAAATGTTTGCATTTTGGTCCTGAATCTTGTTTGTGCAATTGTATGAGTTTGGGATGTCCGTTTAAGCTGAAATTTGGCAGAGAAGCATGAAACTTGATTAATTTTAAGTTGGTAACTTAAAATCTGGTTAAGTCCATAAAGTTTTCAGAATTTACAATTTGGTCCCTAAAGTTGTAAATTGTTCAATTGGGTCCCTGTTTGATCTCTGATGTTTATGATCTTCGAGTATGTTGTTGTGTGATCACATCTAAGATTAACGTGCATCTAGACAAGATTAAAAAGAAAAAAAAGGTCGTTAATCAAGGTTGACTTTCGGGTTGACTTTGATTTTCCCCGTGTGACTTTCTTAATTTGGGTCAACCGTCTGGGCCGGGTTAAGGGGGTTACATTTGGTGGTATCAGAGCTAAGTTGCGAATGCTTGGGGAAAACGGTAAGTTGTTGTGATGTGTGTTGATGTTTACCTTGTTGTGCGGTTGAAATTTGGTTGAAACACGTGTTTCTGAGCAAGTTGTTGATATTTGCAAGCATGCTTTGTGTTTAAGAATCTTGGTTGAGCTTACGTTGATATATGATGATGTTGTGAGTTGGTTTAATGCATGATGAAAGTGTAATGAGTATGTTATGTTGCTAATATGCTGTTGCCAGTGGATGCTGTTTGGTGTAAGCATGATCGAATATATTGTTTGATATGCTTGGTGTTGTGATAACCCTGTTTGTGTTGACTGTTATGTCATGTAAAAGGGGAGGATTCGGAATACCCATTGCCTTATTATTATAGCTATTGTGTTATTTTGGAGTTGGAGTTTGAATCCTTGCTTAAAGCTGGTCTAACTGGTTTGTTTGTTTTGTTGTGATGTTTGTTGTTGTTAGTAGTATGGCGAAGTCGGTGAAGGAATGGCAGTTGGGTGAGATGGTTGCTGCCTTAGGGCAGGTTGTTAAGGCATGGAATTCATCCTTTTGTAGAGGTGTTTCGTCTCAGTCTTTTGTGCCTGGAGTTGAGGTGGTACGGCAAGGGAAAGAAGCTGGTTCTGTGGTGAAGAGTTCATCACCTGTTGTTCAGGAGGTGTTGGGAACATCTTAGGCTGTGGTAAAAGTAAAGTCTGTGGATGTGCTGGCTGTGGAATGTGTGGGTTTGCCGAAGCAGCGTTTGTTAGATTTGGGTGCTGTGGAGTATCATGGATCGTCACCTGAGATGTTTGAGGCCTGGTTGGCCAGTGTGATTCTGATTTTGGATCAGGAAGGTTGTGAATATGCTTGTAAGCTGGGAAGTGTTGTTTCTCTGATGTTGGAGGATGTGTGTGCCTGGTGGACATCGGTGGCGGTGGCGTCATATATCCCTGATATTGACTGGGATTTCTTTGTATCTGCCTTTTGTGAAAGGTATCTTGGAGAGAAGTTTCCAAGGGTTAAGAAATGTGAAGGTAGTGTTGTTGTGGAGCAAGAGTTGCTTGAGCAAGAAGTGGAAGCTCAGCCACCGGTATGTGACCGTTGTGAAAGGCGCCATGGTTGAGGTTGTTGGGGCGCGGGTGCTTGCTGGAACTGTGGTTCTAAAGTGCATGTTAAGCGCGATTGTCCTCTTGGGGTGAAGTCAGCTTCAGTGATAGCCAAAGGATCTCTGAAAACTCGTGGGCACGGCCGAAGCAAGGTTCAGAGGTGGCAGAAAGAGCAGAAGGTTGTGAAGAGTTTGGGAAATGAGAAGTGCTGGAAATGTGGGTCTGCTGGACATATGAGACGTGATTGTTTGATGTTGGCTCGGAATAACCAGGGTTCTTTACCGCAGGGAGATGGTGATGACCTTAAAGTGTTAGCTGGTGCTGCAGCGGTGCGGCAGGAGGATGATGGTTCCGTGAGGAAGAGAGCTCGTCTGATGAAGCTTCAGGGTGGTGATGTGTTTTCAGGTAATTTTGTTAAGTAATCTTTGCTCTAGTTACCTTAGTTTGGTTTCTGTTGGTTTTCCTTGCGTGGTAAGTTTAGTCTTGTTGCTAGCATGTTGGGGTAATAGTTGTAGTTTGGAAACATCTTTGGTGTGAAGAAGGCTTTAGTGAGTATCTTGTGGTTAATGGTTGTTGGTATGATGGAGTTAGATAAGTTAGAAGTGAGTTGGGAGGTTGTTTTTAGACGGATTCTGAGGATGTTATTGGAGGGTGTGAACTGGCATTCATGCACAGTTAAAATCATTGTTATATGCTATATTATATATGTGCTGGTCCATGCATACATGTGGCATGACATTAGAGGTTTTGCATACATGTACATCAGGCATTGATAGTGCATGTTGGTGATCATGCATACGATGTTCACACTCGCTAATAACTAATCGAATCTGTTAGTATGGTGGTTGGGTTAGGTTGGATGATGGGTTCTTTAGAGGTTGTTTTGGTATTGGGTGAGAGTTAGAAGTAATGGAGTATATTAAGCTAGTTGCTAGTAATAGTGAGAGTGGTATAGCTTGTTGGTAGAAGGATAGTGTTTGATGCTTAAAGAGTTTAGTGGTTTGGTGGTGAGGAGTACCGGTTGGGGTTAGAATCGGTCAAGTGGTTTGAATAGCTAAGTGGAAGGGGTAGTTCCTTGGTGTTAAGTGATGTTGCAGTTTAGTGGTTGTGTTTCCAAGTGCTGAAGTAGCTTAGCATTTAAGTTGTTGTGGAAGGGTTGTGGTTGTAAGTGTTGGTTCTTAGCAACCTTTGAGGATTTGAGAAGTTGATATGTATGTTTAGGTTGGACGAAGTTCTGGTAAGGCAGGTGTTGTGGTCAAAGTTTGAAGTGGAAAAGCAATGAAAGGTCGAAAGCCAGTGTGGTTTGAAAGGATTCTTGTGAGAAGTGGTTGGCCGGTTGTGAGTATGTGAACTTCTTTTGTGGTCAGCTGGTGGTGTACGGAACGGCTGACGGAGTTAAATTGGGGTTGTGATGTAAATTTTGGATTGAGGGTGAGTAGTCCTGGTGAGTCGTTATGGTAATGTAGCGGCAGATGTGAAGGATTATCAGCATTCATTGAAGAGTTTGAGTAAGCAGTTGATACTTAAGAATTTTTGCCTGTTGGGAAAATCCTTGGAAGAGGTTTGGGAGTTTGCAAGAGTTTTAGAAGCAGAGAAGTTTGCATAGTGGCTGAATGGGTTTGATTAGTGTCACTGTGTAAACAAGTCTTGGTAGTTGTGTGTTACAGTGATGTGTGTTGTAAAAGTTGAAGTTCATCAGGTTGATGTTGGGGCAGTGTCCAGTCCGGATATGTGAAAGGTTAAGTTGTGGCTATCTTTGAGTGTTCTGGATTTTTGTGAACAGTATGTGGTGGTGTTGAGTTGGTGGAGTTTTGTGTGAAATGTGTTCAGTGGTGGTTGAGGCTTTTGTGTTGCCTTGTGTGTTGCTTTGGGAAGGTTGTGGTTCCCTTTTCGTCGGTTGAAATTTCAAGGACGAAATTTCCTAAGGGGGGAGAGTTGTAACGCCCCGGTTGGGCTCAGAAGTTTTGGGCGTTGACCGGTTCGGTCAAAGTGCTGATCGAATATATAAAGGTGAATTTAGGAAAGCCTAGTTCGGGTTGCATTAAAAATATGGAAAAATGTTCTAAAATCATCTTTTAATATATTAAAGTGAACTGTGAAATCAATTTTGAAAAATGAGGTTCGGAAGGGTGACATTTTGGCTAGTGACCAAAATGTAATTTTTGAAAGTTGCATGACTGTTTTATAAAGGATTGAAACTTTGAATCTTTAAGGAGATATTATTCCAAAAAGAGTTTCTCCAGATTTTTCTAAGATATTTTAATGCAAAATTCTGATTTTAAAGCTTAAGAAAAGTGGAGGGAAATCATTTTGCTATTTTATAACTAACTTTCCATTTTCTTCCAATTTTCCTTTTCCCTCAATTTCTCTCAACCCAAACACTTTCTCTCCAGATTTTCTCCTCTGATTTTGTCACTCAAATCTTTCTTTTCAATTCTCCTTGGATTCCTAATCATCTCTACAACAAAACCTCACCATTTGCAAGTTGTTTCATCAAGCTTTTTGGTTCTAAAAAGGAGAAATTCAAGTTTGGAGGTAAGAACGTCCTTCTCCTCTAAACTATCAGTTCTTTACTGAAATTCCTAAGTTCTCAATCCTTGATTTGTGATTTATTAAAGGCTTTTCAATTGAGATCTTGATTTTTTGGCTTAAAATGCAAGATTTCCTTGATTTTGGTGAAATTTTCGTATGATCTGTTTAAGCAGGGTTTTGAGGTGTGTTTTTCATGTTAAATGAAAGCTAAATTGATTAGAAGTTGAGGTTTAATCAATGCAATCCCGGATAGGTTGAATTTCCTAAGTTTGGCTTGAGTTTTTGGTTGTTTTTGGAGTGTTTTTGATGATCTGTTATACCTGGAGGTATAAGGATGTGTTTGTGATCATTTTGGATGTTAATAGATGTTTAAAAATGGTTAGAAGTGATGGATCTTGGCTGGGTTAAGTTTTGGAAGTGTTTGGAGGTGATTTCGGATGTGTTTGGTAGCCGAAATGTTGGATTTGTGATGAGCAGCGAACTTGGTTGTGTGGCTGGTGTTTTTAATGCATAATGATGCATTAATACTCTGTTTTTGTGTGCTTGAAACAGGGGAGTTTGATCCGTGAGCTTTAGAGGCATTGCGGAAGGTTTCGGATGCTTGGAAGGCTTGTTGGCTAGCCTTGTTTTGTGTATCGGTGAGTGAAGTTGGGTTTTCAGCTTTTAAACCAAGGTTTGAAGGTTTTGGGAGCTTAGTTTAAGTCTAAACAACTTTGCTAAGCTCAAGAGTAAGTAAATGGTTTTTCGCTCTTGGTTGTTTTGTGAATTGGCTTTAAAAGCAATTGAGTTTGATGGTTGCAATGCATGTGATTTGCATGGTTTATATTCTGTTTTGAAAGTATATTTTAAGCATGGTTTAATGCTGGTTTTGAAGGCCATATGTGAAGGATGCTCGAGGTAAGAGATCCTTGGTTTTATACATTGAAAATGTGGTTTTGATGCATGGTGTTGCATGATGTTTCATGGCTTTGTGTAATGCTTTAAAACAGTGGATTGATGATGGTAAATGATGGTTTTTGCATCTTGGTTATGCATGTGAATCATTGGACTAATGTGGTAAGATGGTTATATTGGCAAGTGATGTAAGTGGTTCTTGGTTCTTTGATCGGATATAGTTAGTCGGCTATAGGATTGGGTGCACCGTGAATAAAGTCGCCTTAGAGGTGGAGTGGTTAAGAGTGAACCGGTAAACTCCCTTCAAGTATCCTAACGAGATGGTTAAGGTCATAATGGAGGTTGAATGCCCATTCGAGGACCTTGGTTAAGCAAAGGTTATATGGTGGTTAAAAGTCCATATATGGGAACCTTGTGCTTGTTAAGATCACAATGGTGGTGTAAAGTCCATGTGTGGATCTTGTGTTGGGTGTCCCGGATCTCGTTAGTGATGTTATACAACTACCAATCGGTGAATGCAAAGGTTGTATGGTGGTTAAAAGTCCATACATGGGAACCTTGTGCATGTCAAGGTTGTATGGTGTTTGAAAGTCCATACATGGGAACCTTGGGAAAAGTTAAGGTTGTATGGTGTTTGAAAGTCCATACATGGGAACCTTGTAAAAAGCTAAGGTTGTATGGTGTTTAAAAGTCCATACATGGGAACCTTAGGACGGTGAGGTCAAATGGTGTTTAAAAGTCCATTTGGAGACCTTGGATTGGTAGTGTGTATGAAGCGTGAGAGACAACGCTTGTGATCCGCGTATCCGATTGGGTGTTGAGTTGAAAAGTGGATGTGGTTGATCTCTTGGAAGCCAATATAACGTTCTTGATTATAAAGAAGCATGAGATGCTTGAAAAGATGCATGGTTGCATGAAATGTGTTAAATGCTTGTGAGTGCATGTTTACTTGTTAAGTTGAACAAGTGTTGATTATCATTTGGTAAGTGATGCATGTGTGCATGAAATCTCTTAAATGCATTGGAGTCTTGATAAGACTTATTTTAAAAGGCATGTGAGGATGATTTTGTGGTTCATATATTGCCTTGGTTTAATGCATGTGTTGGATTGTTTGAGTAAAGGTTTTAAAGGGTTTCTTGTTTGGAATGACTTTCAAGTATAAGAAAGGTATGTTGTGAAATGGGAGTGTTTTCCAAGGTTTGAATTTAACTTTGCATATGGTGTTTATGCATGGAATGGTTAAATGGATGATTTTGCAAATTGAGCTTTGAAATGGTTTTCTTAGCTTGCTAAGCTAAGGGTTGGTTTTCATGTTTGAGCAATGCATGGTTAAAGCATGTTGTTGAAAAGGGGTTTTCAAACTTTGCTTGGTAAACAAATCGAGTTGCTTTTCAAAGAGGTTTTATGACTCGCTGCATTGATGGTGTTTTGGTTTTGAGCATTCCTCACTAAGCATTATGTGCTTACGCTCCTTTTTGTCCATCAATGCAGATTCTTGAAATTTTGACAGCGAGAAGCAAGGGATTCAAGGAGGACTCCATTTGAGATGTATGTCTCGGTGAATAGCTATAGTTAATAAAGGCAATGGGGTAGAATCTCTTGGGTTGATGTTTATGTGCTCGTATATGTTCGGACAAGGATGGTTTTATGATGTTGATGTTGTTGGAACATGTTTTGGCCTTTATGAGATTTGATTTGGAGATTTTGTGTTTAAATGGTTGCTTGTGTAGAAAGCATGCTTATAGAATTGGGGCTTTTTATATATGTTGTTATATTGATGAATTGTTGATGCAAGTATGTCTCCTATATGTTGAATTGCATATTGGTAAAGTTTGGTGGCTTTTGGAGCATAATTGGATGGTCAATTGCGTGTTTAAGCATGTCTTTTTCTGCATTATGTGCAGGGCGTTTCGGAACAAGGACTACCGTTTCGGAACGGATGCCCTAAATCAGCCCAGGCGTCCGAAACGGTAGACACTGTTTCGAAACGGAAAGCATTCTGCCAGTTCCCCGTTGCGGTACGCGTTGCGGAACGGCCCCGCGCTTCGAAACGGGCTCTGCCGTTTCGGAACAGGTGACCGTTGGGGACTGACAGTGGCAGTTATATGTTTTGAAATGTTTGCATTTTGGTCCTGAATCTTGTTTGTGCAATTGTATGAGTTTGGGATGTCCGTTTAAGCTGAAATTTGGCAGAGAAGGATGAAACTTGATTAATTTTAAGTTGGTAACTTAAAATCTGGTTAAGTCCTTAAAATTTTCAGAATTTACAATTTGGTCCCTAAAGTTGTAAATTGTTCAATTGGGTCCCTGTTTGATCTCTGATGTTTATGATCTTCGAGTATGTTGTTGTGTGATCACATCTAAGATTAACGTGCATCTAGACAAGATTAAAAAGAAAAAAAAAGGTCGTTAATCAAGGTTGACTTTCGGGTTGACTTTGATTTTCCCCGTGTGACTTTCTTAATTCGGGTCAACCGTCTGGGCCGGGTTAAGGGGGTTACATTTGGTGGTATCAGAGCTAAGTTGCGAATGCTTGGGGAAAACGGTAAGTTGTTGTGATTTGTGTTGATGTTTACCTTGTTGTGCGGTTGAAATTTGGTTGAAACACGTGTTTCTGAGCAAGTTGTTGATATTTGCAAGCATGCTTTGTGTTTAAGAATCTTTGTTGAGCTTACGTGGATATATGCTGATGTTGTGAGTTGGTTTAATGCATGATGAAAGTGTAATGAGTATGTTATGTTGCTAATATGCTGTTGCCAGTGGATGTTGTTTGGTGTAAGCATGATCGAATATGTTGTTTGATATGCTTGGTGTTGTGATAACCCTGTTTGTGTTGACTGTTATGTCATGTAAAAGGGGAGGATTCGGAATACCCATTGCCTTATTATTATAGCTATTGTGTTATTTTGGAGTTGGAGTTTGAATCCTTGCTTAAAGCTGGTCTAACTGGTTTGTTTGTTTTGTTGTGATGTTTGTTGTTGTTAGTAGTATGGCGAAGTCGGTGAAGGAATGGCAGTTGGGTGAGATGGTTGTTGCCTTAGGGCAGGTTGTTAAGGCATGGAATTCACCTTTTTGTAGAGGTGTTTCGTCTCAGTCTTCTGTGCCTGGAGTTGAGGTGGTACGGCAAGGGAAAGAAGCTGGTTCTGTGGTGAAGAGTTCATCACCTGTTGTTCAGGAGGTGTTGGGAACATCTTAGGCTATGGTAAAAGTAAAGTCTGTGGATGTGCTGGCTGTGGAATGTGTGGGTTTGCCGAAGCAGCGTTTGTTAGATTTGGGTGCTGTGGAGTATCATGGATCGTCACCTGAGATGTTTGAGGCCTGGTTGGCCAGTGTGATTCTGATTTTGGATCAGGAAGGTTGTGAATATGCTTGTAAGCTGGGAAGTGTTGTTTCTCTGATGTTGGAGGATGTGTGTGCCTGGTGGACATCGGTGGCGGTGGCGTCATATATCCCTGATATTGACTGGGATTTCTTTGTATCTGCCTTTTGTGAAAGGTATCTTGGAGAGAAGTTTCCAAGGGTTAAGCAATGTGAAGGTAGTGCTGTTGTGGAGCAAGAGTTGCTTGAGCAAGAAGTGGAAGCTCAGCCACCGGTATGTGACCGTTGTGAAAGGCGCCATGTTGGAGGTTGTTGGGGCGCGGGTGCTTGCTGGAACTGTGGTTCTAAAGTGCATGTTAAGCGCGATTGTCCTCTTGGGGTGAAGTCAGCTTCAGTGATAGCCAAAGGATCTCTGAAAACTCGTGGGCACGGCCGAAGCAAGGTTCAGAGGTGGCAGAAAGAGCAGAAGGTTGTGAAGAGTTTGGGAAATGAGAAGTGCTGGAAATGTGGGTCTGCTGGACATATGAGACGTGATTGTTTGATGTTGGCTCGGAATAGACAGGGTTCTTTACCGCAGGGAGATGGTGATGACCTTAAAGTGTTAGCTGGTGCTACAGCGGTGCGGCAGGAGGATGATGGTTCCGCGAGGAAGAGAGCTCGTCTGATGAAGCTTCAGGGTGGTGATGTGTTTTCAGGTAATTTTGTTAAGTAATCTTTGCTCTAGTTACCTTAGTTTGGTTTCTGTTGGTTTTCCTTGCGTGGTAAGTTTAGTCTTGTTGCTAGCATGTTGGGGTAATAGTTGTAGTTTGGAAACATCTTTGGTGTGAAGAAGGCTTTAGTGAGTATCTTGTGGTTAATGGTTGTTGGTATGATGGAGTTAGATAAGTTAGAAGTGAGTTGGGAGGTTGTTTTTAGACGGATTCTGAGGATGTTATTGGAGGTTGTGAACTGGCATGCACAGTTAAAATCATTGTTATATGCTATATTATATATGTGCTGGTCCATGCATACATGTGGCATGACATTAGAGGTTTTGCATACATGTACATCAGGCATTGATAGGGCATGTTGGTGATCATGCATACGATGTTCACACTCGCTAATAACTAATCGAATCTGTTAGTATGGTGGTTGGGTTAGGTTGGATGATGGGTTCTTTAGAGGTTGTTTTGGTGTTGGGTGAGAATTAGAAGTAATGGAGTATATTAAGCTAGTTGCTAGTAATAGTGAGAGTGGTATAGCCTGTTGGTAGAAGGATAGTGTTTGATGCTTAAAGAGTTTAGTGGTTTGGTGGTGAGGAGTACCGGTTAGGGTTAGAATCGGTCAAGTGGTTTGAATAGCTAAGTGGAAGGGGTAGTTCCTTGGTGCTAAGTGATGTTGCAGTTTAGTGGTTGTGTTTCCAAGTGCTGAAGTAGCTTAGCATTTAAGTTGTTGTGGAAGGGTTGTGGTTGTAAGTGTTGGTTCTTAGCAACCTTTGAGGAGTTGAGAAGTTGATATGTATGTTTAGGTTGGACGAAGTTCTGGTAAGGCAGGTGTTGTGGTCAAAGTTTGAAGTGGAAAAGCAATGAAAGGTCGAAGGCCAGTGTGGTTTGAAAGGATTCTTGTAAGAAGTGGTTGGCCGGTTGTGAGTATGTGAACTTCTTTTGTGGTCAGCTGGTGGTGTGCGGAACGGCTGACGGAGTTAAATTAGGGTTGTGATGTAAATTTTGGATTGTGGGTGAGTAGTCCTGGTGAGTCGTTATGGTAATGTAGCGGCAGATGTGAAGGATTATCAGCATTCGTTGAGGAGTTTGAGTAAGCAGTTGATGCTTAAGAATTTTTGCCTGTTGGGAAAATCCTTTGAAGAGGTTTGGGAGTTTGTAAGAGTTTTAGAAGCAGAGAAGTTTGCATAGTGGCTGAATGGGTTTGATTAGTGTCACTGTGTAAACAAGTCTTGGTAGTTGTGTGTTACAGTGATGTGTGTTGTAAAAGTTGAAGTTCATCAGGTTGATGTTGGGGCAGTGTCCAGTCCAGATATGTGAAAGGTTAAGTTGTGGCTATCTTTGAGTGTTCTGGATTTTTGTGAACAGTATGTGGTGGTGTTGAGTTGGTGGAGTTTTGTGTGAAATGTGTTCAGTGGTGGTTGAGGCTTTTGTGTTGCCTTGTGTGTTGCTTTGGGAAGGTTGTGGTTCCCTTTTCGTCGGTTGAAATTTCGAGGACGAAATTTCCTAAGGGGGGAGAGTTGTAACGCCCCGGTTTTGGGCTCAGAAGTTTTGGGCGTTGACCGGTTCGGTCAAAGTGCTGATCGAATATATAAAGGTGAATTTAGGAAAGCCTAGTTCGGGTTGCATTAAAAATATGGAAAAATGTTCTAAAATCATCTTTTAATATATAAAAGTGAACTGTGAAATCAATTTTGAAAAATGAGGTTCGGAAGGGTGACATTTTGGCTAGTGACCAAAATGTAATTTTTGAAAGTTGCGTGACTGTTTTATAAAGGATTGAAACTTTGAATCTTTAAGGAGCTATTATTCCAAAAAGAGTTTCTCCAGATTTTTCTAAGATATTTTAATGCAAAATTCTGATTTTAAAGCTTAAGAAAAGTGGAGGGAAATCATTTTGCTATTTTATAACTAACTTTCCATTTTCTTCCAATTTTCCTTTTCCCTCATTTTCTCTCAACCCAAACACTTTCTCTCCAGATTTTCTCCTCTGATTTTGTCACTCAAATCTTTCTTTTCAATTCTCCTTGGATTCCTAATCATCTCTACAACAAAACCTCACCATTTGCAAGTTGTTTCATCAAGCTTTTTGGTTCTAAAAAGGAGAAATTCAAGTTTGGAGGTAAGAACGTCCTTCTCCTCTAAACTATCAGTTCTTTACTGAAATTCCTAAGTTCTCAATCCTTGATTTGTGATTTATTAAAGGCTTTTCAATTGAGATCTTGATTTTTTGGCTTAAAATGCAAGATTTGCTTGATTTTGGTGAAATTTTCGTATGATCTGTTTAAGCAGAGTTTTGAGGTGTGTTTTTGATGTTAAATGAAAGCTAAATTGATTAGAAGTTGAGGTTTAATCAATGCAATCCCGGATAGGTTGAATTTCCTAAGTTTGGCTTGAGTTTTTGGTTGTTTTTGGAGTGTTTTTGATGATCTGTTATACCTGCAGGTATAAGGATGTGTTTGTGATCATTTTGGTTGTTAATAGATGTTTAAAAATGGTTAGAAGTGATGGATCTTGGCTGGGTTAAGTTTTGGAAGTGTTTGGAGGTGATTTCGGTTGTGTTTGGTAGCCGAAATGTTGGATTTGTGATGAGCAGCGAGCTTGGTTGTGTGGCTGGTGTTTTTAATGCATAATGATGCATTAATCCTCTGTTTTTGTGTGCTTGAAACAGGGGAGTTTGATCCGTGATCTTTAGAGGCATTGCGGAAGGTTTCGGATGCTTGGAAGGCTTGTTGGCTAGCCTTGTTTTGTGTATCGGTGAGTGAAGTTGGGTTTTCAGCTTTTAAACCAAGGTTTGAAGGTTTTGGGAGCTTAGTTTAAGTCTAAACAACTTTGCTAAGCTCAAGAGTAAGTAAATGGTTTTTCGCTCTTGGTTGTGTTGTGAATTGGCTTTAAAAGCAATTGAGTTTGATGGTTGCAATGCATGTGATTTGCATGGTTTATATTCTGTTTTGAAAGTATATTTTAAGCATGGTTTAATGCTGGTTTTGAAGGCCATATGTGAAGGATGCTCGAGGTAAGAGATCCTTGGTTTTATACATTGAAAATGTGGTTTTGATGCATGGTGTTGCATGATGTTTCATGGCTTTGTGTAATGCTTTAAAACAGTGGATTGATGATGGTAAATGATGGTTTTTGCATCTTGGTTATGCATGTGAATCATTGGACTAATGTGGTAAGATGGTTATATTGGCAAGTGATGTAAGTGGTTCTTGGTTCTTTGATCGGATATAGTTAGCCGGCTATAGGATTGGGTGCACCGTGAATAAAGTCGCCTTAGAGGTGGAGTGGTTAAGAGTGAACCGGTAAACTCCCTTCAAGTATTCTAACGAGATGGTTAAGGTCATAATGGAGGTTGAATGCCCATTCGAGGACCTTGGTTAAGCAAAGGTTATATGGTGGTTAAAAGTCCATATATGGG
This sequence comes from Hibiscus tridactylites, assembly GCA_958450335.1. Taxonomy (NCBI): domain Eukaryota; kingdom Viridiplantae; phylum Streptophyta; class Magnoliopsida; order Malvales; family Malvaceae; genus Hibiscus; species Hibiscus tridactylites. Next base: position 40,783,586 of record OY288289.1, on the reverse strand, counting down.
AACCTTGTGCTTGTTAAGATCACAATGGTGGTGTAAAGTCCATGTGTGGATCTTGTGTTGGGTGTCCCGGATCTCGTTAGTGATGTTATACAACTACCAATCGGTGAATGCAAAGGTTGTATGGTGGTTAAAAGTCCATACATGGGAACCTTGTGCATGTCAAGGTTGTATGGTGTTTGAAAGTCCATACATGGGAACCTTGGGAAAAGTTAAGGTTGTATGGTGTTTGAAAGTCCATACATGGGAACCTTGTAAAAAGCTAAGGTTGTATGGTGTTTAAAAGTCCATACATGGGAACCTTAGGACGGTGAGGTCAAATGGTGTTTAAAAGTCCATTTGGAGACCTTGGATTGGTAGTGTGTATGAAGCGTGAGGGACAACGCTTGTGATCCGCGTATCCGATTGGGTGTTGAGTTGAAAAGTGGATGTGGTTGATCTCTTGGAAGCCAATATAACGTTCTTGATTATAAAGAAGCATGAGATGCTTGAAAAGATGCATGGTTGCATGAAATGTGTTAAATGCTTGTGAGTGCATGTTTACTTGTTAAGTTGAACAAGTGTTGATTATCATTTGGTAAGTGATGCATGTGTGCATGAAATCTCTTAAATGCATTGGAGTCTTGATAAGACTTATTTTAAAAGGCATGTGAGGATAAGAAAGGTTTTAAAGGTTTTCTTGTTTGGAATGACTTTCAAGTATAAGAAAGGTATGTTGTGAAATGGGAGTGTTTTCCAAGGTTTGAATTTAACTTTGCATATGGTGTTTATGCATGGAATGGTTAAATGGATGATTTTGCAAATTGAGCTTTGCAATGGTTTTCTTAGCTTGTTAAGCTAAGGGTTGGTTTTCATGTTTGAGCAATGCATGGTTAAAACATGTTGTTGAAAGGGGTTTTCAAACTTTGCTTGGTAAACAAATCGAGTTGCTTTTCAAAGAGGTTTTATGACTCGCTGCATTGATGGTGTTTTGGTTTTGAGCATTCCTCACTAAGCATTATGTGCTTACGCTCCTTTTTGTCCATCAATGCAGATTCTTGAAGTTTTGACAGCGAGAAGCAAGGGATTCAAGGAGGACTCCATTTGAGATGTATGTCTCGGTGAATAGCTATAGTTAATAAAGGCAATGGGGTAGAATCTCTTGGGTTGATGTTTATGTGTTCGTATATGTTCGGACAAGGATGGTTTTATGATGTTGATGTTGCTGGAACATGTTTTGGCCTTTATGAGATTTGATTTGGAGATTTTGTGTTTAAATGGTTGCTTGTGTAGAAAGCATGCTTATAGAATTGGGGCTTTTTATATATGTTGTTATATTGATGAATTGTTGATGCAAGTATGTCTCCTATATGTTGAATTGCATATTGGTAAAGTTTGGTGGCTTTTGGAGCATAATTGGATGGTCAATTGTGTGTTTAAGCATGTCTTTTTCTGCATTATGTGCAGGGCGTTTCGGAACAGGGACTACCGTTTCGGAACGGATGCCCTGAATCAGCCCAGGCGTCCGAAACGGTAGACACCATTTCGAAACGGAAAGCATTCTGCCAGTTCCCCGTTGCGGTACGCGTTGCGGAACGGCCCCGCGTTTCGAAACGGGCTATGCCTGTTTCGGAACAGGTGACCGTTGGGGACTGACAGTGGCAGTTATATGTTTTGAAATGTTTGCATTTTGGTCATGTATCTTGTTTGTGCAATTGTATGAGTTTGGGATGTCCGTTTAAGCTGAAATTTGGCAGAGAAGCATGAAACTTGATTAATTTTAAGTTGGTAACTTAAAATCTGGTTAAGTCCTTAAAGTTTTCAGAATTTACAATTTGGTTCTTAAAGTTGTAAATTGTTCAATTGGGTCCCTGTTTGATCTCTGATGTTTATGATCTTCGAGTTTGTTGTTGTGTGATCACATCTAAGATTAACGTGCATCTAGACAAGATTAAAAAGAAAAAAAAGGGTCGTTAATCAAGGTTGACTTTCGGGTTGACTTTGATTTTCCCCGTGTGACTTTCTTAATTCGGGTCAACCGTCTGGGCCGGGTTAAGGGGGTTACACGCTCCTACTCCAAGAATTTGACCTCGAAATCTAAGACAAAAAAGGCAGTGAAAACTTAGTAGCTGACCATTTATTCAGACAAGAACACTATTTAGAGGATGATAAAACCTATGCCATCAGAGATGATTTCCCAGACGAGTATTTACTCGCGGTCAGTGTCACGTCATGGTATGCCGACATAGTCAATTTTCTGGTAAGTAAGATCATGCCACTAGATTTGGGATACAATGCCATGAAACTTTTTTGCGCAATGTTTGGTAGTATTATTGGGACGAGCCATTCCTATTAAAGCAATACACTGATCAAGTGATCCGTCGTTGCGTGCCAGAAGATGAACAACTTGCTATCTTGTAATCATGTCATGTTGCACCATATGGAGGACACTTTGCAGGAATGAAGACTACTGCCAAGGTGCTGCAGTCGGGATTTTATTGGCCGACGTTGTATAGAGATACCCACAACTATGCTAAGAAACTTGCAGCCCCTATTGAGTCAGCTGTCACGCCAACATCCTCGATGCCAGTAAAAACTGTCAAAGAGACCCTACCACTACAGTCGCGTGAAAGCCAGGATGGGGTGGGAGAAAGCAAGCAACCCCTGATCATAGGACCTTGACCCAATGAAAGACTCGTGCCAATTTGCAAGAGGAAGCCCATGCCACCAAAGGAGGAGTCTCCGAGGGGGAGTCCTCTTCATCCTAAACTCGTTACATTTCATGTTTATTTTTCATTTTTATTTTGTTTTCATGATCATGCATTTTTATGTTTCACATTATGCCATGCCCTGCATTGAGGACAATGCACATCTTGGGTTTGGGGGTGTGCATTCCTTCATATTATGCCATGCCCTGCATTTCATGTTTAATTTTATGTTTTCATACCATGCCATGTAGTTTAGATTAGGTTTGCATACCGAACCACTAAAAAAGTGAAAAAGAAAAAAAGAAAAAAACTTTCTCGGCTTAATTTTGAAGCATGCTAACACTTGTAGGTAAGCTTAATTTGACTTAGTTTTCTATCCGATGAGAAAATTTTAAATCTTTAATACTCTTCTTTTAGGCATACCGATACTCATCTTAATCGTCCTACTACTTGTAGGTCGTGTATACTTGCATGCAATAGACTTTACTTGGCATTATTTTAATACTCTTTCAACGTCTTTCAAGCCCTATTTCTAGCAAATAATCACACACGCCGAGAGTCTACACGCACCACCAAATTGACAAATAGAGTTCAACATGTTGAACATCACCGGTTTCAGTTTGAAGTGGGCTACCTGAATTTCGGGAGCTATAATCCTAGGATTGAGATCATCCAAGATAGGATTCAAATGGTCTCTAATAGCTCGTGGACGAGCTACAGTTCTGCCATTTGCTGCAACATTAGGGTCCTCTAGCCGACCTTTATGCATGACTTCTAAAGCTCTTTATATGCGACTTCTTTGACGAAAAAGGTGTTCAATTTAGGGAAATATCGGTAGTAAGGGTTCGTCGGGTCTACATCGGGTCATGTAACATCACAACACCTGAAAAAAGATAAACAAAAACATGTAAATCTATACAGAAAGAAGAAATAAAACAGTGCAAAAACTAAACTTAAAATAGCCAATTGCCAATCCCCGAAAACGACGCAAAAAAACTTGTTGTGTGGTGTGATGTACTATAAATGATACGCAAATGGTGTAAGTATAAACATCAAACTAGTAATAATAGTTATAAGTAAGATCGTCTCCACAAGGATTGGAGGTAAATTAAGTCAAGTTCAAGCACAAAAAACAAAGACTGAATATTGAATGAAATATATGATATCAACAAGTAAAGGAGATGTTGTAGCAAAAACTGTAATAAAAACTAGAGCTACATGATAAGACTTCAAACGTCCTTACACGTGTGGAAACTCTCAAATGAGATGACAGACTGGGTTTATCAAGGAATCCTATGCCTAGTTCTTATGAATGCTTAACACTTTCCAGATTATAAGATGCTAGTAAGAGGTTACTTAGGTGTTTCTAAACTATCTCTAGCAAGAAACTGACAGCAAGAATGCTACGACAATACCTCTCAGCGTGAACCCTAGCAAGCTACTACCCTTGAAGTTCTACTCCTTTTAGTCATTGAAACTCTATCCTTATCTCTAAGGTGAGTTAGGATTTTGCCTCTCAGAATCAAACCCCATTGTCCATGTAGATCTATGCTTATCTCTCTCGACCATTAAGAAATCAAACAAAGGTAAATGCTAAATCTCGAAAGCTCTTGAAAATCTAAGGCAATAAACAGCGAATAAAACATGCATGAAACTGAAAAAAATGCTAAAACATCCATTAAAACTAAAACATAATCATCCACAAATAAACCCAAGCCATTTAAAGTTAGTTCATGGCTGGGAAAATATCATCCAAAATCATTTGTTTAACACAACCCTTTCCAGAAAATATGTAAAAGCCAAGAGCAACTAAGAGTAAGGGAAACTCCCAAGTCGTCATGGACAATCGTGAACCACCCTAAGCTTGATGCTTCTCTTAAAGGCCAACAAGATCTTTCATTTGGGGCTTCAACAATGGAGGACACCAAGAGGAAGAAGCAGGAAAGTAGTCGCATTTTGCTCATCTCTTTCTTAGCTCATAAAGCACCTTCTTCCAGCTTTCCCTTTAATGTGGGTGTCATATCCCTTATATAGTGGGGGATCCTAGGGTTTTTTATCCATGAATTCTTTGTGTGCCCTAGGTAATATTCCCTTCACATGTGTCGCATAGCTGGCTTGTGGAATCACATGTCGGGTGATAACCTTGTAAAAAGCATGCATTCCATACCTTTTTTACTTAGTTATTTGCTTGTTTTTAAACTCAGTTCATTTGCGTTTAGCTGCATTTAGTTCATATAGTTGCAATTGGTGATTTTAGCTTGGTTGTTTTGATTTAATTAAGAAATGGGTGCTGCTTGAGAATAAGGTTGTTTTGGTATGGTGATGTGCAGGTACCAAGGGAGTGTGGCTGAGCAAAGAAATGATGTAGCATTTTGGACTACAATTCTGGGCGTAGAAAAAGATAAAGGAACGAAGATATTTTCCAGCCCACGTGAGAGAACCCTCATTTGTTTGTTGTGCCTGGTATATCCTAAGAAATATTCCCTAAGACACATAAAAAATATTTAGGGCACAAAACCTTAGGAGCCTCCACTATATAAAGGACAAGATACCCACTTTAAGGAGAGAGCTGAAAAATTGAATATTTGGTGCTAAGAGTGAGGAGAAAACGTGGCTACTTTTCATATACGTCCTCAACTTGGTGTCCTCCATTGTTGAAGCTATAAAGGGTCACCTTGTTGGCCTTTGAGAGAAGCAACAAGTCTAGGGTGGTCTGTGGCAGTCCAAGGCAACACAGGAGATTTTCTTTTCTTTGTTGTTTGCTTTAAATCTTTTTATTTTGAAAATGGGTTGTTTAAGACGAATGATGATGGATGATTTACACCTAGCCATGAACTACCTTTAGATGACTTGGGTTTGTTATGGATGATTTGTTTTAGTTTTTAATGAATGTTTATCATGTTTCATGTTTCATATGCTTTCCCTATTGTTTTATTGCCTTAAGTTTGTAAAAGCTTTCAAGAGTTAGCCTTTACTTAGGTGTTAGATTTTCTTACTGGTCTAGAGAGTTAACTTAGATCCACGTAAACAAGGGGGTGGGCTGTTGAGAGGCACAACTCTAACTCACCTTAGAGATAAGGATAGGGTTTCAATAACTAAAAAGGGTAGCACGTCAATGATAAGTAGCTTGCTAGGGTTCACGCTGGGAGGTATTGCCGTAGCATTTTGGCTGTCAGGTTTCTTGCTAGAGATCATTTAGAAACACCATAGGAAACCATGTCGAGCATAGTTTAAGTTGGAAAGTGTTAGATATACATTAAAACTAGGCGTAGGATTCCTTAAAAATCCCAGCCTGTCATTCCCAGTAGAGAGTTTCACATACAATTGAGAACCTTGCAGCTTATTCAGTTCACTTCCGTTTTAGTTAATTGCTTTTGCTACAACATTTCTGATATCTTCCCACTTGCTATCACATTTATATTCAGTTTGTGTTTTGTGTGCTTGAACTTGACTTGAAATACCTCCAATCCCTATGGAGACGATACTCACTCATCACTTTACTACTTGTTTCGACGTGTATACTTGCACTATTTGTGTATCATTTATAGTACACCACACAGCGTAACAAGTTTTTGGTGCTGTTGTCAGGGATTACCAATTGGTCATTTTATGTTTAGTTTTTGCATCATTTTTATTTTCACTTTTTGTATAGATTTATTTGTTGTTTTCGTTCGTCTTTTTTTTGTGCGTGTTGGTGTATGACCCGTGGAAGACCCGACGAACCCGTACAACCGATCATTCATGAGATTAAACATTTCTTCCGAAAAAGAAAGCGTATACAAGAAGCTCTATGAATCATGCACAGAGCTCAAAACCAAGGGTTGTCAGCTGATAATCAGGCAGATCCTGATGCTACAGAAAATTGCATGTAACACCCCAAAATCCGGTCTAGTTAGAATTAAGTTCCGTTGATCAAAAATCCTACTTTGGTCAAGCTTAAATATTGCATCGATTACTTAATTATTTTCTATCGAACCCTAAATTGGTTTACACCATTGTGATTGAGCTCTATTAAGTAATATTAAGCTTTTACTGGCTAAAATGGAAGAAATGTAAGTTGGAGGGCAAAGTTACAATAATACGAAAAGTGAGGGGCTAACCTTGCAATTAGCTTTTTGAATTAAACTCTCCACTTACGTGGAGTTACCTGATGACTTTTCTTCAATTGAAGGAAAGCTTGGAATTAAAAATAGAGATCAAAAGAAGTAGAGAAAGCTTACCCGAGATCATTCCTAAGCTAGCACCTCTCACTCTCTTCATTTTCTTCATCCAAGCACACACCTCCATTAGTGGAATTTCAAGCTTTATTATTTCATCATTTTATCAATATCGAAACCTTGCTATCAACCGAGTAAGCTATATCCCTCAATCGGTTATTGGATTCCATGAATATTTTGAGTGTAATCTATGCTAGGGTTTTGACTATCCATGGATATCTCCTTGTTTTCATCTTTATTGAAGTTGGATATTGATTCCGATATCCCTATGTTGATATTGATATCGAAACGTCAATTCTAATAAGTTTCCTATTAATCTTTCTAGCTCAAGAAGTGGAGAAAGGGGTATCACCATCTCCATCACAAGCTAGGAGCAAAGGAATTACTATCCAAGAGCCTTGGAGCTTTGAATTGTTAAGGTGAGTGTAGTCGGAGTCTCAGGTTTAGGCGAAAGGCCTTCCCGGATCATTATTTGTTGTTGTAGATCATTTCGCTAACATTGATATTGAAGTAAATACATTGGATAATAAATCAGACACTTTGTAAGTTTCGGTAAGTTACCATTGAACATTGATTATGGTCATTGTGCATTGTCATCGATATAAGCATTGTTATGGGATTATTGCATTGAAATCATCGGACATTGATATTGACACAAGTTCATGAGATATTGATGTTGAGATATATGTGTATTAATTATCGGCTACATTGAATTTATGGAACATTGGTATATCATTGATCATTGAAATGAATATGTACATTGTGACCTTGGATTGGAAAGGACTCAAGATACAATTGGCATGCCATAGAATTCATGAGCTCAGTGTACGGGTGAACTAAGGTCCTAAGGCTACGACCTATATTGATTTGACGAGGTGGAGGGATGTGTATTGTTATTGGTCACATTGGCGAGGCGGAGGAATTAGACCATTCATTGATTTGGTGAGGCGTAGGAATTCACGTATCCTTGATCTTGATTTAATCCAAGGAATTATGAATGAAAGTGAACATGTTTATTACTTTATGCATTGTTATATGGCATTGATTATGTTAACATGAGATTAAGTATCATTGTAGCTATGGCATTTCCATCATTTATGTTATTTGTGACTACCTCACTAGGCAAAGTGTGCCTAACGTGTCTCTTCTCATGCATTTTCATGTTAAAGAGTTTGTTCGTTGGAAGATTGGATCGGCCGTAAGGACAAGTCACTACTAAGCTACAAGTAATGTAATTATGAATTTGAACTCCTAGGAAGGTGACAAAGTAGTTAATCTAGTCAAATATGCTTGTTTTGTTGTGTTGGTGCCTTGCCTATTTTGTAATAAGGTCATTGCCCCTAAATGGCCCTTTTGGTCCTTTTGATATAGCCTTAAAAATGCATGGTTTGCTAAAAAGGTAAAAACGAGGTAAACATATTCATATAGCCATGAAAATTGGCATGCTAGTAGTTTATATCATTGGAATGTTGCGTATAAAGTTTCGTTACATTTGCACATCATTTGGTAGGGTAAATTGAATAAAAACCACCTAAAATATGTCATTACAGGCATGTCTGTATCGAAACGGGTGATGTCATTTCGATACGGGTACCCATCTTTGAACTTGAGAATAAGGGCATTCCGAAATGAAGTGATGCCGTTTCGGATTATTTTTCCTCTAGAGACCCTTGTTTCTATACGGGTTTCGGAACGGTCAAGGCAAATTCAACGATGGTCAATTCGTTCCGATACGGGTCAAGCCTGTATCGAAACGGTCTAAGGTGTTGAGTCAACATGGTTGACTCTTGTACACCCATTCCAAAACAGCTTAGGGTTTTTTAAAATGTGGTTAGGTAAGTTTGTTAAGCCTCATTGAACAACTTGAACATGTTACAATCTAGTCATTGAATCTTGTAAAGTTTAATTGATGGTGATATTGTTCTACGAATTGAATGAAATTTGATAGGCACAACCCTTAAGTAATGAATTTCATCTTAGTAGAGATTTTACATAAAAGGACCTCAAATTTGTTAAAGTTTACAATTAGTCCTTAATACTTGCTATAGTTGTAGAACGACCCTAGAATGATAACTATGTATCCTATTCGATAATAGTGGACTAATTGGCGTGTTGGTCATATGTTGTAAGCTTTCTATCGATTTTCGTGGGAATAAGTCAAAATTTATAACAATGTTTATCACATCGTTCTCCGGTAACACTCTTCGACCTGGTTCTCTACCAGACCGGGAAGAGGGTGTTACATGGCAGACCCACAGTTCATGCATGAGCTATTAGAGATCATTTAAATCTGATCTTGGATGATCTTTACCCTGGGATTGTAGCTCTCGACATTCAGGCAGCCCACTTCGAGCTCAAACATGTGATGTTCAACATGTTTAACTCTATTAGACAGTTTGGTGGCTCACCTCATGAAGTTGCAACACGTATGTGCATTCTTGGAGGTTAATGACTCATTTAGACAACAAGGGGTGCATGAAGATGTGCTAAAGCTGAAGTTATTCCCTTACTCATTACGTGATCAAGCTCAAGAGTGGTTGAGTGGAGTATCAGACGGTTCGATAGAATCATGGACAGACTTGTGCAAAAGTTTTTTGATGCCGTATAATCCACCCAATAGGAACACCCAACTCAGGAATGATATTGCTTCCTTTCGTCAAGCTGATGACGAGTCAATGCACGAGTGTTGGAATAGATTCAAAAGACTATTGCACAATTGTATAAATTATGGTTTTCATGATTGGACGCAAGTGGTGATGTTCTACAATGGTGGTAATGCTCCCACGAGGATGATATTTGATGCTTTAGCAAATGGAACTTTGTTGGACAAGTCGCCCGAAGAAGCATTTGACATCCTTGATAGGATAGCCAACAATGACTACCAATTTCCTTCTTCGAGACTAGGAATGGGGAGGAAGACTCAAGAAACACGTGATCTTGATGCAGATGATTCAGTCGCAACTCAATTATCAACCATCAAGAATATGCTAAAGAATCTCCAACATCCTAACGAGGTGAAGAAAGTAAAGATTGCACCTACTTGTCTTCGTTGTGACGGAATCCATCATTTAAGTGAGTGCCCAGAAAACAACGAGTCTACCAACTGTGTGGGAAACTACAATAGGAAGAACAACCCCTACTCGAACACCTGCAACCTAGGGTGGCCTTAGCATCCTAATCTCTCTTGGGGAAATTAGGGAAACAACAATTCTAGTGGCTTGAATCAGCAATAAAATCTAACTGAACCCTCAGGTTTCCAGCAAAATATGCCATGTCAAAACAACAAGGGTTCAACATCTTCATCAACCAACAATTCTTCGGAAGGTACTTTCAAAGACTTTATGAAAACTGTGAAGAAATTCATGACAACAACGAAGGCTCTACTTCAAGAACACTCTACGTCTACCATGAGTAAAGTAGCACTATTTCAAAGCCATAGCTCATCCTTGAGAGCTTTGGAACCCAAGTAGGTCAAATCGCTCAAGCTTTGCATGTTAGACCTCAAGGAAATCTGCCTAGTGATACTAAAGTCACTAAAAGTCATGGCAATAAGCAGTGTAGTGCACTCACTTTAAGGAGTGGCACCCAACCTAAAAAAGAAGATAAGTTTGGGGGAAGATAAATGAGGATTCTAACCCCCAAAATGTGCAGAAAGAATCTGATGTGCAAGAGGAATCAACTCGTGAAAAAGAGAATGATGAGGAATTGACAAACAAACTTGCTATTGGAAGATCGAATGATACAACAAAAAAAAAGATCCCCACCAGTAGAAGAAGAAGTCAGACCCCCACCACCCTTCCCTCAAAGATTGAAGAAGTAGAATGATGGTCTTCAATTCAAGAAATTTGTGGATGTTCTTGACCAGTTGCATATCAAGGTTCCCTTTTTGGAGGATGTTGATCAAATGCCCACTTATGCTAAATTCCTCAAGGATATTGTCAACAAGAAGAGGAAGGTTGAAAGGTATGAGACCGTTGCTACAACAAAAGAATGGTATTCTTTGTGGAGTAAATATCCACCCAAACGGAAGGATCTGGGTAGCTTTATCGTCCCAGGCTCCATTGGTAATAATTATGTGGGAAGAGCCCTATGTGATCTTGGGTCTAGTGTTAATCTAATACTCGAGTCTGTTTTTTGCAGCTTAGTATGGGAGAAGCAAGGCCTACAATTGTTATCTTGCTGCTAGTCCACCAATCTCATGTCTATTTGAAAGGAAGGATTGAAGATGTTGTGGTGAAAGTTGACAAATTTATATTCCCAATTGACTACCTCATTCTCGATTGTGAAGCGGATGACAATGCACCCATAATCTTGGGGCGAACTTTTTTAGCCACCTGTTGTATCTTGATTGATTCTGAAAAGGGAGAGTTTCCTATGAGAGTGGCCGATCAGAGGGTGACCATAAATGTCTTCGACACCCTAAGTTATGTGGACGAACATGAGGAATGTCAATACATATATGCTATGGCAGAAGAAGAAGCCTCAAAATTTTGTTGTAGCAATTTCTTGCAAATTAGGGATTATATGAAGCTAAAGGAAGATGACAATGGAGAGGTCGAGGATCTTGAAGAGTTCAAGGAACGTGAGGAGTTCCCAATGGAGGTGCAACAATCCAGCTTGCTCATAGCCAGACCAGGTACGCACTTTGAGCGTTTAGATTTTTCTGAATTTATTCCTCCAAAACCTTCACTTGAGCATGCACCTACATTAGAATTAAAGCCTTTTCCATCACACATTAAATATGCTTATTTGGGTAGCAATGAGACTTTACCTATGATAATTTCTTCTAGTCTTACACCTAAGCAAGAATCTAGCTTGATAAATATGTTAGCTCAACATAAAAAAGCTCTAGGTTGGACTATGGCTAACTCGAAGGGCATAAGCCCTACTAATTGAATGCACAAGATTTTTCTTTATGATTGTCACAACAACTGGGTGGAACCCCAAAGAAGGCTTAATCCAATCATGAAGAAGGTGGTGATGAAGGAGATAATCAAGTGGCTCGATGCTGGTGTTATCTACCCAATATCCAACAATTCGTGGGTTAGCCTGGTACAATGTGTACCCAAGAAGGGAGGTATGACCGTGGTAAGCAATGAGGAGAATGAATTGTTACCAAAAGAACAATAACGGGGTGGAGGATATATATGGACTATAGGAAGCTCAACAAAGCAACTAAGATGGACCATTTCCCCATCCCATTCATCGACCAAATGCTAGATTGGTTGGCGGGCAAATCCTTCTATTGTTTCCTTGATGGATACTCAAGGTACAACTAGATTTCTATACAACCAGAAGATCAAGAGAAGACAACTTTCACATGGCTCTACGGTACTTATGCCTTTAGAATGATGCCCTTTGGACTTTGCAACGCTCTAGCCACTTTTCAGAGATGTGTGCTGGCAATTTTCTTGGACATGGTAGAAGAGTTCTTAGTGATCTTCAAGGATGACTTTTCATTCTTCGGAAATGAATTTGAGTCATGCTTGGGCAACATGGCAAAGGTACTCAAGAGGTGTGAAGAAGCCGACTTGGTTCTCAATTGGGAGAAGTGCCATTTTGTGGTGACCGAAGGGACTGTTTTGGGGCACAAGATATCGAAGAAAGGCATAGAGGTTGACGAGGCAAAGGTTGAGGTGATCGAGAAGCTACCCCTTACCACTGTGAAGGGCATTAGGAGCATCTTGGGCCATGTAGGCTTCTATAGGAGGTTCATCAAGGACTTCTCCAAGATCTCCAAACCATTATGCACTTTACTACAGCAAAACCAGCTCTTCATACTTGATGATGATTGCCACAACGCATTCAAGGAACTGAAGGAGAAACTTATCTCAACACCCATCGTTGTTCCACCAGATTGGTCCTCACCATTTTGAGCTTATGTGTGATGCAAGTGACTATGCAGTTGGGGCAGCACTAGGGCAACGCCGAGGTAAGCTCTTTCATGTTATTTACTATGCTAGTCGTACCTTAAATGATGCACAAATCAACTACACCACTACTGGAAAAGAATTATTGTCTATTTTGTTTGCCTTTGATAAGTTTAGATAATACTTGATAGGAACTAAGGTCATTGTTCACACCGATCACTCAGCTATTAAGCACCTAGTGAGTAAAAAGGATGCTAAACCTAGACTTATTAGGTGAATGCTTCTCTTGCAAGAATTTGACCTAGAAGTTAGAGACGGAAAGGGTTGTCAAAACCAAGTGGTTGATCATCTGTCTAGGCTAGAAAATAAGGCTGAAAAAATGATGAACAAGAAATTAAGAAGGAATTTCGCGATGAGATTCTACTTTTGGGATGAACCTTATTTGTTCAAGCAATGTGGTATGTTGATATTGTTAACTTTCTCGTTAGTGGTATTTTGCCTCTTGATTTGAATAGCCAGGGTAGGAAGAAGGTCAAGCAGGATGTGAGATTCTACTTTTGGGACGAACCTTATTTGTTCAAGCAATGTGCTGACCAAATAATAAGAAGGTTTGTCCCTGAAGAGGAGCAAAAGGAGATCCTTTTCCATTGTCACTTGTCGTTGTATGGAGGACATTTTGGAGGAGCTAGGACTGCTGCAAGGGTCCTCCAATTAGGGTTTTATCAGCCCACACTCTTCAAGGATGCACATGAATTTTGCATAACTTGCGATAGATGCCAACGAATAGGAAATATTTCTCGAAGGCGCGAAATTTCTTTGCAAGGCACCTTGGAAGTGGAACTCTTTGATGTATGGGGAATAGATTTCATGGGATCATTCCCTTCATCATTTGGGTATCTCTACATCTTGCTGGCAGTGGACTATGTGTCAAAATGGGCCGAAGCAGTGGCCACTCCAAAGAATGACTCCAAGGCCGTTTTGAAGCTCCTTCACAAGAACATCTTCACAAGGTTTGGAGCACCATGAGCCATCATCAATGATGGGGAACTCACATTGACAATAAGTTGATTTCCAGGGCATTACAATGTTACGAGGCGAGACACAAAATTGCTACGACATATCACCCCCAGACAAATTTACAAGTTGAGATCTCCAATTGAGTGATAAAGAAAATACTTGAAAATGTAGTAAATCCCAATAGAAAAGACTGGTCTCCAAGGCTTGATGAGGCTCTATGGGCCTATCACACAGCTTTCAAGATACCCTTGGGAATGTCCACATTCAAGCTTGTCAATGGAAAGACATGTCATCTTCCCGTCGAGCTTGAACACAAGGCTTATTGGGCCATCAAGAAGCTCAACATGGATACCCAGCTAGTTGGAGATAGATGGTTGTTGGAGCTTAACGAGATGGAAGAGTCCAGAGCCCATGCTTATGAAAATGCATTGTTGTACAATGAGAAGACAAAAAATTGGCATGATAAGCATCTTTTGCCACGACATTTTTCAGAAGGTCAACAAGTGCTTCTCTATAACTCAAGGCTCAAGCTCTTTCCTAGAAAGGTGAAGTCTCGATGGTTAGGCCCCTTCTTAGTGCACAAGGTCTATCCCTACGGTGCAGTGGAAATCAAGAACTTAGACGATAATACCATCTTCATGGTCAATGGCCAACGATTGAAGGTCTACAATGGAGCTCATATCTTGCGAGACAAGTCATCCTTGCTCCTTCATGACCCTTGAGATTTTGCACCCCCACTTTTTTTAATTTTGCTATAGCATTTTAATGTTTTGCTATTTATAAGTTTGTCTTTTTATTAGTCGTACTTTCATCCTTTATTTTAATTGCTCTTTGTTTTATTTTATTTTATGCTTTTGTTTTGTTTTTATCTCATGTGAGAATTACCCCTAGAGTTGCAGGTGGCACGCTAAGGCTTGATTTAAGGAGACAAGCTTTTTCATATTAGAGATAGAGTTTTGTTTTATCATATTTGAGGGAAAGTGGAATAAAGCCAAATATTTTTCCAAGTTCAGGGGGCATTAGAGAAGCAAAACAGGGGGATTTTTATTCCTTTTAAAACCTTTAAAGCCCTAGACAATCATCACTTTTTCAGATTCTATCACCTCCTTTTTACCCTACATTAACTCCCCATTATATCACAACTTTTCCCCACGCCTCACAACTGCCACATCACCTTCTTTATCTCCTTTTCTTGTGTCAGTTTCTTTCCACTCAACTTCCCTCCTCATAATTGTTTTTTGTTTCTTTTAATTCTTTCCTACCTTAAACCATAACTTCCCCTCCCTTCATCTTCTTCGACAACCAAAACCCCCTATTAAAGCCAAACTTCTTCATCTTTCATCTCTTTCATATCCTTCGACCCACAAGAAAATCTCTAAAATCGAACCAAAAATATCCCTATCTTTTTCTTGCAAACATTGTCCGTTACAAGAATGTTGAAGGCACGTCCAGTAGTGCTCGAACCCAACCTCCCATTGAAATCAAGAAATTTTTCGACAACGCGACCAATGATCGTTTCCAACTTCTCAAGGAAAGAAAGGTATTTCCTGAGCAAGGTTTCAAGTTCCTTACTGATGAGGAAGTCGACATCGACAAAGAGGTAATGGATGTCATAGCCAAGCACGACTAGGAGACCTTCGTCAAACACTCAGGGGACATCTGTGCGCCACTGGTGAAGGAGTTTTATGCGCACCTCACAAGCCCTACACAGTCGGGAGTATATGTGAGAGGCGGCCAGATAAAGTTCACCGTCGCGAATTTCAACAAGTTTTATGGTCTAAAGAACGTAGTGGACCAACATACTCCTTTTGCTGAGACCGTCGACGCCCAAACGATTCAAGAGGTCTTGGAATACCTTTGTTTTGCTGACACTAAGCTAAAATCCTCAAACAAGTCCGTTGAACGAGCGCGCCTCAAGCTAGAAGCCAAGATGTGGATTCACTATGTTAAGACCCGCTTGATGCCCACGTCCCACCACACCACGGTGCACATAACCAGACTGCTCATGTTGCACTCCATCCTTAATGGGCGTCCGATAGATGTGAGGCAGACTATAGTAGATGAAGTCTACTCAAGCTTAAAGAGAAAGTCTAGTCCTTTGATCTTTCCGAACTTGATCACAGTCATGTGTCGAAAAAAGGAAGTGTTTGAAGACCCAATGGTGGACGAGGTGGATACGGGCAAGAATGCAATCACTCTAGACCAGATTTGTAACACCCCTCACCCGGTTTAGTCGTAAACCGAATAAGAAGCGTTACTCAAGCAAGGAAAAACATGAACTAACTTACCCATAATAGGTAAGTCAAACTTCTAATCAAACAATCATCACGTATCATATTGCAATCAAACAATAACATATAATCATTAAACATATTTGCTATAACATACAAACATTAAACATAATTGTCATAGCATATAATTGTGAAACCATAATTGCTATAACATACGAACATTAAACATATTTGCCACAACATATCATCATGAAACAATAATTGCTATAGCATCATTTGAACAACATGTACATGACTAAACTAACCATTCAAATGCCAAATGAAACCATATATTAAACCCTTGAATTCTTAACTCAACTAATCAATTTAAACGAATACATCAAAACATGTTATAGCATTTACAATATCATCTTATCATAACAATACTATGTTGTAGCAAGTAAGCACTCATCATTCTTAAATCATGACAGGCAATCAAAGCACAAATAAAAACAACTATCAATCATCAGGGCTTTCAAGACATCATATATCGTAGCATTAAGCCATCCATGCTCATATACCATAGCATAATACCTAGATCAACTAGGCTACCAAACAAGTCACATAGCTAGTTATACATGCCATATCATATCAAATATATATGCATAGCCTTTCCTAGGCTCAAAATCCATGAACATTAAATCTAGGTACAAGACTATGGCCACCAACTAGGATTATACAAAAAGTCATAACCATATTTGTGCATTAGCTTGTCTTGCCTTGCCTCCAACTCAGCGTAGCTTGCAATCTATTAACCTGTATTTTGGGAAGAATGAAAAGGAGAGTGATAAGTACGGTTAAGTACTTAGTGAGGTAACAGCCTAACCTAGGCAAGTCATTTAAGTTTTCAAGTGTATCTTATTTAAAGAAGACCTAGCTAGGTTCATGAAGATCAAGCCTATACAAGAATACCAGACATTCGATTAGTCTAGATCATGCATAGAATTATATCATTTCATATACTTACTCAAATCCATAGCCATAGCATTTCAAGTTCATGTGCATACATATCACTAGTCAATTCCAAGCCAACATTACATATTATCATCAAGATCATGGATTCAAGGAAACATCTCAAATTTCATGGCATATCACAATTTTAAGCAGTTGATTCAAGATTCATTTCATTTATATGCGATAGCAAATTTTACAATAACAAGATTATACAATCAAATTCAAGTCAAGTTTAATTTCATGGATATCCAGGCTTTGCTATAGCAAAATTAGATAATCAATTCAAGTTTAAGCCTTGCTAAGTAGCCAAGTCTACGTAATTCAGTCGCCAACCAAACTGTCGCCAAATCAAGATGCACCTTAGTGTTGGTCATATCCATCCTATTGTCCCCAATGACCATAACACACACATCCCTCCTACTGTCGCCAGTTAAGGGCCTTATGTCGGATTGTAGACCACCCAACACAAATGAGCTCAAGACTCTATGGCATGCCATCCTACCTATGACTCACTAGCTAAAAAGGCATCATTTAGTTTGGTGTTTATTTATCAAGATACATGTGATAAACAAGGCAACAATCAAGGCATATTCAAGGAACATTTCAAGCTTATCCAGGATATCATTAGACATTTAACAAGATCAGGGAGCCTTTAGGCGAATGAACCTTAGTTCATTATCACAATATATCATTCTTTAGGTATGATTCATAAAGTATCCAATCTAAACATTCAAGGTATTAAACATGTCATGGCATTCAAGGCATTAAACATGTCACGTCATTTAAGGCATTAAACATGTCATAGCATCATGTAATCATACAAGGTCTAGTACATATTATACATTTATCAAGCTTAGTATATACCATTCTTCCCTTAGTTAATTACCAAATATATTTTAAGTCCATTTTCATAGCAACAACTAGATAACATATAATCATAATCAAGCTTGGTTAGGACCTAAGTCCCAACCCTATTGATAGCTACACTCACAAGAACTCCAAGCTAATCTTGAATGTTAATCCCCTTGTTTCTTTCCTTTGTTTGCCCAACCATTATGCCCTCACAATCTTCTTCTATCTCATGGTCTGCCATTACATGTATAAACAACACAAATACATCATTAAAAATCATCCCTTTAACACATATAAGTAGGTACATTCACATTATACACTAAAATGCTATATTTCAGGCAGTTTGGACACCCTTCAGTATTTTGCCAATAACTTTTAGTATACACATCAAATTTTTAATTAATTTGCATCCCTAGAAATCTTATTCAACCAGCTATCTAACCATGTATAGCAAATATTTCTATCATTTATAAATCAATACAATTTAATGTTCGATGTTAGGTGCATTTCCATGATCAAATATGTCGATCTTGTGTTTTAACCCTCTTTAGTGATCTTTTCAACTTAAAACACTTACTAGTTTATTTTATCCCTTTTACCATTGTTTTCCTGTTCTTTAGGTGTCATTTCCAGCCTTCATTTTATATTTAATCTAAAACAGTCCCTAATCACCAATTGCGTTCCAAACATGACCAGTTTTGTTCTAATTCATTTTCAAGCAATCCTATGAACATTTTCATGCTTACAAGACATCTATACCATAGTAAATTCAATTTCCTAAAACTTTTTCCCATAGAAATATTTCCAATTTTGCCTCTAACATGTTCAAAAACGCAGATTTCTACAGGTTGTTCTACATGTACGAATCTTGGGAGGTTTGGTGTTCTAACATGTTTCTACTTTGTAATTTCAGTTTAAATTCAATTCAATCACAAACCCAGCAATTCATATGAAAAATCGAGCATCTAATCATAATATTCCAGCAATAAACAATCCAGAATTCATCTAAACAATGATAAACATATAAGAATCAATCGGGTAGCAAGGTAGCGTACTTACATGAATTCTAGGTTACATGCATGAACCCTATCTTTCTAACTGAATTTTCCAGCAACCTAGTATTTTCTTCTCAATTTTTCTCCCGAAATTTGTTCCCTCCTCTCTCACTTTTGGGTTGGTGGAAATGCTAGAGAAGATGATGGTGAATCAAAGTGGATTACACACACCGATTATCACTTAAAAAAGGGACACTTGGCTTTACCCTTTACCATGTATTTCCACTTATGATTCCACCATGCTTAATTATATTATATTATTTATTCTTTTAATTATAATTATCATCTTCTATTTTATATATATTAAACATATATACATATAATATTACATAGTTATATTGTTCCACTGAATGTATTTATTTATGTATATATACATATATATATATATGTTTCCTATTCTTATTCTACATTACCATTTTTTTTCTTTTTTTTCTATTTAAATCATGTTTTCTACTAGGCTAGGATTTGGGGTATTACAATTCCTCCCCCTTAAAAATAAATTCATCCTCGAATTTACCTGACGTGAATAGATGAGGGTATTGTTTCCTCATCGTTGTTTTCGGTTCCCATGTCGCTTCTTCAACTTTGTGATTCCTCCAAAGGACTTTCAGCAGGTGAACGGTTTTGTTTCTAAGCTTTTTGATTTTGTGGTCAAGAATTCGGATTTGTTCTTCTTCATATGATAGATCAAGATTTAATTCGACTTCTTCGGGTTCAAGAACATGAGATGGATAAGATCGATATTTCCGCAACATAGAAACATGGAAGACATTGTGGATATTATCAAACTCACTTGGGAGTTCTAGTCGATAAGCTACTGGACCTATCCTTTTAGTAACTTCGAAAGGTCCGATGAAACGAGGGCTAAGCTTTCTTTTCTTCCCAAATCTAAAGACATTCTTCCAAGGTGACACTTTTAGAAATACTTTATCTGCAACATTGTGTTGGATGTCCCCCCATTTCAAGTCAGCATACGCCTTTTATCTATCGAAGGCTTCTTTCAGTCGATTATGAATCAATCAAACTTGTTCTTCCGTATCCCGTAATATTTGAGGTCCCAAGACTTTGTTTTCACCCAATTCCGACCAGCACGAGGGTGTTCTATATCTTCTCTCGTACAATGCTTCATACGGGGCCATTTGGATCGATGTTTGGTAATTGTTGTTGTAGGCGAACTCTACGAGTGGTAGAGATTTCTCCCAATTCTTACTGAGGTCGATCACATAAGCATGTAACATATCTTCGAGTACTTGTATTATTCGTTCCGATTTTCCATCAGTTTGTGGAGGAAATGCAGTGCTCATATTCAGTTTGGTTCCAAAAGCTCGTTGTAAAGATCTCCAAAACCGAGATGAAAATCTAGGATTTCTATCAGAAATTATCGAGGTTGGTACACCATGTAGCTGAATCACTTCTCGGGTGTATAGCTCGGCTAAATTATCAAAGCTCAGGCTCATTCAAAGAGGGAGAAAATGAGCCGATTTTTTGAATCTATCGACGATCACCCACACGACATCATTCTTTCTTAGAGTGCAAGGAAGACCAGTTACGAAATCTATAGTAATCTGATCCCACTTCTATTGCGGTAACTCATCGGTTGAAGTAATCCTGTAAGGACTTTGTGCTCGGCTTTGACTCGTTGGCATGTTAGGCACTTGGACACAAATTCAGTGATAGCCGACTTCATGCCTGGCCACCAATACTAGGATTTCAAGTCATTATACATTTTGACCGATCCCTGGTGTATTGAGAACGGACTTTGATGAGCTTCTTGTAACATCTCTCGTTTCAGATCATTGTTATCAAGAATACTGATCTATCTCAAAAATAGAGGAGTCCATTCGACTTTAGAGAGATATCCGGATTAGGCTTGGAACAAAGCTTCAAAATGATCTTTTGAAGATCGGGATCGACTTGTTACAATTCTTTCATTCTCAGAATTAAGCTAGATTGCACTTGTAGCTCGGACAAGAATCCTCATTTCTTGAATAAACGAAAATGTGCATTGATAGCCATGTAAGCTACAAGAATTCTAACAAGGCTATTTAGGGAGAATTCGAATGGTTACATGTGTAACAAGAAAGATGTATTTCAAATGAAATTCACTAGGATTTGATTTCAAGAAGTTACCCGAGTACGATTTTCGACTAAGGGCATCGACAACCACATTTGCTTTACTCGGATGATAGTTGATAATCAGATCGCAATTTTTGAGTAGTTCAAGCCATCTTCTTTGTCTCAAATTCAAATCTTTCCGAGTCAGGATGTATTTGAGACTCTTGTGATCGGTAAACAGTTTGCACTTCTCACCGTACAAGTAATGTCTCTAGATTTTTAGCGCGAACACAATGGCCGCTAATTCGAGATCGTGAGTGGGATAGTTTAGCTCGCGAGGTTTCAATTGTCGAGATGCATACGTGATCACTTTGCCTTCTTGCATCAAGACGGACCCGAGGCCTGAGTGTGATGCATCGCTATATACAGTAAATTCTTTTCTCGATTCTTGTTGGATAAGAACCAGGGCATAAGTCAAGGCCTGTTTGAGTTTGTCAAAACTCCGTTGATGCCTTTTCGACCACTCCAACGCTTCATCTTTTCTAAGAAATTTGGTTAACGACGTAGAAATCATTGAGAATCCTTTCACGAATCTTTGGTAGTACCCAGCTAAACCGAGGAAACTTCAGACCTCGCTCACATTTCTCGGAGGTCTCCAATCTAGAATAGTTTGAACTTTCTTGGAGTCGAATTTGATTCCTTCAGCTAAGATAACATGTCCGAGGAATGAAACTTACAATAGACAAAATTTGCATTTATTGAACTTGGCAAAAAATTGACGTTCATAGAGTGTTTGGAGCACTATTCAGAGGTGCTTAGCATGTTCCTCCTTGTTCCGGGAATAGACAAGAATATCATCTACGAAGATAACAACAAATTTGTCGATATAAGGCTTGAAATGTCGATTCATTAGGTCCATGAACGCAGCAGGGGCATTCGTTAACCCAAATGGCATCACAAGAAACTTATAATGGCCGTAACGAGTTTGAAAGGCTATTTTGGGCACATCATCATCTTTCACCCTCATTTAATAGTAACCTGACCGAAGATCAATCTTGGAGAGCAAGGCAACATTCTTGAGTTGATCGAACAAGTCTTTGATCCTAGGCAAAGGGTACTTGTTTTTTATCATCACTTTATTCAATTGTCGGTAATCGATGCAAAGCTGCATCATTTCGTCTTTCTTTTTCACGAACAGGATAGGATCACCCCAAGGGGATGTGCTAGGTCAGATGAATCCCTTGTCCTCAAGTTCCTGAATTTGCTTCTTGAGTTCTTTTAGCTAAACGGGTGACATACGAGAGGACATAATGGACACCGGATTCGTTCCAGGTTGAACTTCAATTCCACATTCCACTTCTTGAATTGGAGGAATACCAGGAAGTTCCTCAGGAAAAACATCAATGTATTCAGAAACAACAGGCATACAAGGTAAGCCAAAATCAATTTCATCTTGTAATGCCATAGCGGCGAAGATAGATGTCGGTTTCTTGTCCATTAATAGGATTGATTCTTTTCCTAAACCATATAAATATAATATCCTATTTTGGCAATCTAACCAGGCTTCGTGTTTTCCCAACCAATCTAGTCCCAATACTAGATTGAACTCACAGTTTGGTGACACATAAAGATTAATAGGGAATGGTACATTTCGAATAGTCACATGAGTGTCTTTACAAACAAAGTTTATATTCATTATGTCTCCTATTGAGTTTGACGCTATCAAGCTAGAATCTACATTTTCAGGTTTCAAGTTTGCTTTTAACAACATGGCAGAGTATATGAACGAGTGGGTAGATCCCGAATCAATCAAAGCATAAGAAAGAATTGAGTTTAACTCGATTGTACCAGCAATTACATCGGGAGCATCTTCCTCCTCTCTTTCTCAGATGTGGTAAATACGAGCATGAGCTCGAGATTCTTGGTGTGTGGTGACCAAGGATGGTCTTCTACCTTTACCCTGATTTCCAGAGTGAACAGGTTGGGGAGCTTTATTTCGAACATTTGGTGCTAAACTAGCAACCACTGGATATCGAGTAGGAAGCTTGTTCGGATTCTGCAGAAAATCCTTGATGTAGTGATTAGATGCTCCGCAAAGATAACACATATTGGATTTGGTCCTACATTGACCCGAGTGATGTTTTTGACATAATTTGCAAGTAGGAGCTTGTAAAGCTTTGCCCATATTACTCATACTATCAATAGATATTTTCGGGGCTGAAGACTTGATTACCGACTCGGGTTTTGGTATATAATTACTCTTTTGGAAGTGAGTATGACTCGAAGTATTTCCATTCGAGTACTTAGGCTTTTTGGACTGCCATTGTGGTTGATCATCTTGCCTCGACCGCTTGTCTTTCTGGTATTGATTGTGCTTGCATTTCTCTGAAGCTCTCATCTTGGCTTCGGCGGCAATAGCTCGGTTGACAAGACTTTGAAAATCCAAGATCTCAAGGGTTGTGAAAATAGGGTTGATTTCATCGTTAAGACTTGATAATCATCTTGCACTTATCCACCTCGGTTTTGATATACTCGGACCCATACTTGCAGTACTTGCAAAATTCAATCACATATTGTTCGATAGGTCTCCCTGCTTGTTTTAAATATAAGAACCACTTCTGACGTTCAGCGAGATATTGATCACTAATTTATTTCTTTTTGAACTCGTCGAGAAAGAATTTCCAGGTGACTTTTTCTAGAGGTACAGTTAGAGTAGTTGTTTCCCACCAACTTAGTGCTTCGTTCGCAAGTAGCGCGAGGACACATTTGAGTTTGTGTTCATCTGAACAAGAGAGTTGTTTAGTGAGAATCCGAGTAGTGGCATCTAGCCAATATTAAACAACTTCCTGATTCACCTCGTCAGCACCAGTGAAAGTGTAGGCCCGGTATTGAGCGAGCTTGTCGACAGGAGCCCTAGATGGTGCAGGAGCAGGTACTGGAGCAGGGGAGTCTCGTTTTAAGGACATAGCAAGTTGATCGAACACTTCTTTAATGCTTTCAAGGCATACTTGTTGCACCAGATTGCTGACAAAAGTTGTCGTTTCTAGTTCGTAATTCCTTGGAGCTTCTTGCTCTCATTCTTTACCCTTACGAGCGTTCAATGGTCCTTGGGCCATTCGAACACTCTCGCCCTCGTTGGAGGACTCTACGAGACTTTCATCGTCCCTCGCTATTCTTGTTTCAGACATGATTCTATATTGAAAATCAAGGGAGAGTTGGTTAGGCAAGTGACAAGCTTAATCGAACATATACAACTCCTAGGTGGCCAATTAATTCCTATATGATGCAATAGGTCCGGTTTAGTCCGAGGATCAACTAAATCGAAGCTCTGATACCATCAAATGTAAAACCCCTCACTCGGTTTAGTCGTAAACCGTATAAGAAGCGTTACTCAAGCAAGGAAAAACATGAACCAACAAAAACTTTTGCCTAACTTACCCCTAATAGGTAAGTCAGACTTCTAATCAAACAATCATCAAGTATCATATTGCAATCAAACCATAACATATAATCATTAGACATATTTGCTATATATACAAACATTAAACATAATTTCTATAGCATATAATCATGAAACAATAATTGCTATAACATACGAACATTAAACATATTTGCCACAACATATCATCATGAAACAATAATTGCTATAACATACGAACATTAAACATATTTGCCAAAGCATATCATAATGAAACAATAATTGCTATAGCATCATTTGAACAACATGTACATGACTAAACTAACCATTCAAATGCAAAAGCAAACCGGATATCAGACCCTTGAATTCTTAACTCAACTAATCAATTTAAACAAAAACATCAAAACATGATACAACATTTACAATATCATCTAAGCATAACAATACTATGTTGTAGCAAGTAAGCATTCATCATTCTTAAATCATAATAGGCAATCAAAGAGCAAATCAAAACAACTGTCAATCATCAAGGCTTTCAAGACATCATATATCGCAGCATAAAGCCATCCATGCTCATATACCATAGCATAATACCTAGATCAACTAGGCTACCAAACAAGTCACATAGCCAGTTATACATGCCATATCATATCCAATATATATACATAGCCTTCACTAGGCTAAAAATGCATGAACATGAAATCTAGATACGAGACTATGGCCACCAACTAGGAGTATACAAAAATTCATAACCATACTTGTGCTTTAGCTTGTCTTGCCTTGCCTCCAACTCAGCGTAGCTTGCAATTTATTAACCTTAATTTTGGGAAGAATGAAAACGAGAGTGATAAGTACGGTTAGATACTTATTGAGGTAGCAGCCTAAGCGAGGAAAGTTCATTTAAGTTTTCAAGTGTATCTTATTCAAAAGAGACCTAGCTAGGTTCATGAAGATCAAGCCTATAAAAGAATACAAGATATTCGATTAGTCTAGATCATGCAGAGCATTATATCATTTCATATAGTTACTCAAATCCATATCCATGGCATTTCAAGTTCATCTGCATACATATAACTAGTCAATTCCAAGCCAACATTACATATTATCATCCAGATAATGGATTCAAGGAAACATCTCAAATGTCATGGCATATCACAAATTTAAGTCAAGTTTCATTTCATGGATATCCAGGCTTTTCTCTAGCAAAATTAAATAATCAAATTCAAATTTAGGCCTTGCTATGTAGTCAAGTCTAGGTAATCGAGTCACTAACCAAACTATCACCAAATCAAGATGCACCGTAGTGTTGGTCATATCCCTCCTATTGTCGCCAAAGACAATAACACACACATCCCTCCTACTATCGCCAATTAAGGGCCTTAGCCTGGTCCGTAGACCACCCAACACAAATGAGCTCAAGAATCTATGGCATGTCATCCTACCCATGACTCACTAGTTACCAAGGCATCATTAGTTTGGTGTTAATTTATCAAGTTACATGTGATAAACAAGAAAAGAATCAAGGAATGTTCAAGGAACATTTCAATCTTATCCAAGATGTCATTAGACATTTAACAAGATCAGGGAGTTGTTAGGGAAGTGAACCTTAGTTCATTATCACAATATATCATTCTTTAAGAATGATTCATAAAGTATCCAATTTAAGCTTTCAAGGTATTAAACATGTCCTGGCATTCAAGCCCTTGAACATGTCATGACATTTTAGACATTAATTATGTCATAGCATCATATAATCATACAAGGTCTAATACATATTATACATTTATCAAGCTTAGTATATACCATTCTTCCCTTAGTTAATTACCAAATATATTTTAAGTCCATTTTCATAGCAACAACTAGATAACATAGAATCATAATCAAGCTTGCTTAGGACATAAGTCCCAACCCTATTGATAGCTACACTCATAAGAACTACAAGCTAATCTTGAATGTTAATCCCCTTGTTTCTTTCCTTTGTTTGCTCAGTCATGATGTCCTCACAAACTTCTTCTATCTCTTGGTCTACCATTACATATATAAACAACACAAACACATGATTAAAAATCATCCCTTTAACACGTATAAGTAGGTACATTTACATTATACACTAAATTGCCCTATTACAGGCTGTTTGGACAATATTTAGTATTTTGCCAATAACGTTTAGTATACACATAGGATTTTCAATTAATTTGCATCCTTAGAAAGATTATTCAACCTTCTTTCTAACCATGTATAAAACATATTTTTATCATTTCTACATCAATACAGTTTAATGTTCAAAGTTAGGTGATTTTCAACTTAGAACCCTTACTAGTTTATTTTACCCCTTTTTACCTTTGTTTCTCTGTTATTTAGGTGTAATTTCCAACCTTCATTTTGTTCATTTGAGTACTAATATTTTATATTTAATCTAAAACATCCCTAATAACCAATTGAGTTCCAAACGTGACCAGTTTTATTCTAATTCATTTTCCAGAAATCCTATGAACATTTTCATGCTTCAAAGACCTCTACGCTATAGTAAATTCAATTTCCAACAACTTTTTCCCACAGAAATATTTCCAGTTTTGTCTCTAACATATTCAAAAACACAGACTTCTACAGGTTGTTCTACATGTACGAATCAGGGCAGGTTTGGTGTTCTAACCTGTTTCTACTTTGTAATTTTAGTTTAAATTCAATTCAATCACAAACCAAGAAATTCATATGAAAAATCGAGCATCTAATCAAAATTTTCCAGCAATAAAAAACCCAGAATTAATCAAAATAATGATAAACATATAAGAATCAATCGGGTAGCGTACTTACATGAATTCTAGGTTACATGCATGAACTCTATCTTTCTAACTAAATTTTCCAGCAACAACCTTGTGTTTTGTTCTCAATTTTTCTCCAGAATTTTGTTCCCTCCTCTCTCATCTTTGAGTCGGTGGAAATGCTAGAGAAGATGATGGTGAATCGAAGTGGATTACACATGTTTACCCATAACTCACCGGTTATCACTTAAGAAAGGGACATGTGGCTTTACCCTTTACCATGTATTTCCAATAATGATTCCACCATGTTTAATTATATTATATTATTTATTCTTTTAATTATAATTATCATCTTCTATTTTATATATGTTACACATATATACTTATAATATTACATAGTTATATTGTTACACCGAATGTATTTATATATATGTGTGTGTGTGTGTGTGTGTGTGTGTTTCATGTTCTTACACAACATTTCCATTTTTTTCTTTTTTTTCTGTTTAAATCGTGTTTTCTACTAGGCTAGGATTTGGGGTAGTACAAGATTCCTAGCCTAAGGGGATTTGACGAGGATGCCCCAGTAGAAACGGTTTCTGGAGGAGCCCGGACCTTTGCTGCAGCAAGAATTGATGCACTGGTGGCCACCACGAAACGCCTTATGGAAGACATGGACTAGATGCACAGCGATTTGACAACTTTTTTCAAGTATGTCAATGAACGGGATGATGTTCTGAACTCTTATTTTAAGGACATGTTGCCGCATGTTGATGTTGACTTCCCACTCTTCCTCAATGCATTGCTAGCAACAAAGAAGGACCTTCCTCTCACACAAGAAACCCCAATTGCGAGCGAAGCTCGTGCACAGCCTCAACCCTCCAATCAAGAGAAAGCCCTTATTGATACAACTATAGGCCAACGTAAGAAGAGAAAGAGAAAAGGAAAGGAACCAACGCAGGTCCCACCCACTAAAGACCCTACTGATGACCCTGTCACCATCCAAAGCGATAATGAGGACTTGATGGACCACACTCCTATACCATCACCTGCCCCGACTAAAAATGTTGCGGCAAAGACTAAGACTCGCCAAAAGCGCACGAGAGGTCATGTGTAGAACACCCCTTTTGAGAAGAGTGATTCTTTCGATATTGATGATGATGTTGACCAGCCTGAGTAGCCTACCCAGGACGCCCAGAACGAAACATCCTCGCCACCATAAGTGGATGCCACTAACCCACCCATTTCTTCGCTGAAGAAGAAGGGCATCAAGCACAAGGCAGCCTGTTGAGTTGATCGAACACTTGCAAATGGCCAAGAGGGGGTGAATTGGCAATTAAAATTTTAGTGAAGAGAAAGATTGAAAATAAAAATGACACAAGGGGTTATAGTGCTTCAAGTTCTCCAAATGAACTCTACATCCACTACCTTAGTTCCCACTAAGGATTTTCAAACAATTCACTACTTGAAACCTTACAATTACAATTAAGCATTCTACCCAAAGCTTAATCCACTCAAATTCCAAAGAAAGAATTTGGTAAACTCAAATGTTTCCTCTCAAAGGATAATTGTCTACCCAATTACAATTTCAACAACCCCAAACTCACAATATAATTTGACAATTGAAAGACAATAGAGTTGGGTACAAGAATATGACATTGAATAGCTCAAGGGTTTGGATTTTTGCTTTGATGATGCTTGAATGTTGAATAGTTGTTGCTGACCTTCAAAGAGCTTCATTTTATACCTCCTCTATTAATTCTAGCCGTTTGGGTGGTTGGGAACATAAATGGAGCCGTTGGAACCCTCTCTTACCACCATAAATGCACTTCTGTAGCTATGCATATCGGTACACGGGGAGGTGTATCGATACATGTCTCAAAAAAGAAAGACTCGTTGTGTGCAATAAATAAGGGGTATCGATACGCACGTAAGCGTATCGGTATGGGGTATCGAAACGGGGGTTTGCCGTATCGATACCTTTTTCTCAACTTAGCTCACTCTTGATTTCTGTATCGGTACGAGGGTTTGGCGTATCGATACGGGTCAACGAACATTTAAAATTTGGTTACCAACCAACTGACACCAACGGTCAAATTATTTAAACCGACTTGCATTTAAAAATTTATTAAGGTTGTATCGATACGAGGGTTTGACGTATCGATACGACAAACCCTCGTATCGATACGTGTTCCTCTAGTAGCCAACTTTGGTAAAAAGGTATCGATACGTTTGGGAGTGTATCGATACACCTGAACGTTTTTCAATAGTTTGGCCTTGGAACACTTAGAAAATATTTTGAGTTTGAGTTTTTCAAATCAGTTTTAAAGAGTTGGTGATTTAAAACTTATTAAGGGACTTACAAAAACAATTCTAGGTTTTTCAAATTGATCCTTAAAAATTTAATTATATCAAAATCAAACATGGGTTTTACAATCTCCCCCTTTTTGATATAACAAAACTAAAACTTAAAATTTTTGACATTTTGAAAAACTTTACAAAGTTAACTCCCCCTTAATATAAGCTTGGTAACCTTTGAGTTAAAATCAAAATATTTGAAGTGTTGAGCTAGATTCTCTCCCCCTTTTTGTTAGATCAAAAATATTGAGACAATTAAGTGCATAAACATAAGCAAAGATATAAATAAGCAACATTTATATTATTGACCATACCATCAAACTTAAAATCCAAACAAAAACAGAAAATCAAAGCATAGGTTTAAACATAAAGCAAACTTAATCCTAAGAACATAAATCAAAGATGCATAAAATAGAAAATCCTAAATGAGATGCAAGAAGAAACGTCTAGGCATCATCTTCATCGTCTTCATCATCTTCGTCATCAATTCTCATAGGAGCATTGTCCCTCATGCTATTTCGCCACTCATCATGGAAAGAGGAGATGGAAATATTCAAAGAATTGTGACCGCTTTCAAGGGATGTGAGGCGATTCTCCATACTCGTCATCCTTGTATCAAAAGTTGTTTCAAGGGAGGTAAGACGAGTGTTCATGTCCGTACGCAACCCGGTAAATTGCTCATTGAGGTAAGTCATGAGAGCATTCATGGAGGGTTGTGGAACTTGAGGAGCTTGATCCCCTTGAGGTGCTTCAAATACGGCAGCGGCTTCGGGTGGTAGCTCGGCAAGATGAACCCATTCACCATTAAAATATGGAATTTTCCCCGTGCAAGAGATCGCTCATCAATGGGATCAGTTAGGAAGTCAAAAGAGAAATCAATATTCTTTTTCATAAAGAAATAACTCAAAGTCGTACCATATGTAAAGGAGGAGATGAGAGAGGTTTGACGATTTTGCACATGATAGACGATTTCCCCAAACATGATTCGAGCTAGATTTAGGCGCTTTCGCTCACGGAAGCAACGGATCCAAAAATCATCCACTTGACGGATGGTGGAATATTTTCCTCCGGGGGGACGAAACCACCAAGACACCATCAAATGTAGGATCCAGTCTTGGGCATTTAGGGCGGTCAGGGAGCCACTAAGAATATGCCCCAAAGCTTCCTCATCATCAAGGCCTTCATCCTCTAATTTGAAAACTTCATAAATAGATTTGACATCAAGGATGAATTTCTTTCCCATGAGATAGGAGCTAATGGCGACAACTTCCCCATTGCGAGTAATACATTTGGCATTAGTGTAGAAAATCAAAACCAAAAGACGATAATAAAAACCGGGAATAGATAGGGAATCCATGAAGTTCCAATGACGAAGCAAAGGAAGATATTCAAATTTAAAACGCTCCGAGTCGAGAAAGGAATGGATATTAACCTTTCCGCGTGAATCTTGTAATTCTCGAATTGTTGAAAATATGCTAGACCCGTGAGACTTTCAAAGGATTGTTCATAGATGGTTTAGTAGTTTGGACGTGCAATCGCTCCAAGAGTGGATGATTTACCGGTTAGAAAAACCCTTCTACGCTTCCTCGATTCCTTTGGTGCCATGATCTAAAAGAGAAATTATGCAAAAGGATTTCTTCAATTTTGGGTAAAAAACAAGGTAAAAAATTTGAAGAAAAATTTTGAAGAACAAAAGTTTTGATAAAAGGATGAAACAAAACAAAAACAAAACAAAAAAAATGAAAAAGAAAAAGAAAGAAAAGATTACCTTGATAGAAACTTGAGAGATTGAAGAAAATTCTAGCACAATTGTGATGAGAGAGAGCTTAAAGCTTTGCTTGATTGTAAAAACTGTTTTAAATTGGAGTTGTGGTGTAAAAATATGAAGGGGGAAGAGCCCTTTTATAAGCAAAAACGGCTAGGGTTTTTAGGTTTTGAAGAGTTTTAATTTTGGTAAAAGTTGAACACTTTAAATGCCTTATTAAAAGCTGCCTGCGCAATCGAGTATCGATACGCCTGAGGGTGTATCGATACAAGGGTAGAAACGTCATTTCCTTAAAAATGCCCGTTGGAGAATCATATCGAAATGGATGAGATCCATGTCGAAATGATTGGAAGCTCATATCGATACGGGTTTAACCGTATCGATACCCGTTTAAGCAAAATGAATTCTGGAATTTGAATGAAGAACACATATCAATACGCGAAGATCTGTATCGATACCCTATGCCCAGAAATGCATTTATAGTTCTAAGAATAACCATAGGCTTGAATTTAACATCTCCTAATAGTATGCAAATGATGAATGAACAATTCTAAGCATATTTTAATAGAAGCATACTCCCCCTAACTATAGGCATGAATATTTTCAAGAGTTACAACACATAGACATGCAATTTCACAAAATCAAGCATTTTTAAGCACAAAGAGGTCCTAAAAGGTCAAGATAGGCTAGCTAAACCTAACTCTCTCCTAAGGGACCAAAAATGCTCTTTATCTAAAGGTTTTGTAAATATATTCGCTAATTGGTTCAAGGTATCAACATATTTCATAAGAACATCATTTTTCAAAACATGATCTCTAATGAAATGATGTCGAATTTCTATATGTTTAGTTCTAGAGTGTTGGATGGGATTCTTAGTAAGACAAATGGCACTTGTGTTGTCACACGTAAGGGGTATGGTTTCTACTTCAACACCATAATCTAAGAGTTGTTGCTTCATCCAAAGGACTTGAGCACAACAACTCCCTAAGGATATGTACTCCACTTCAGTGGTAGATAAGGCTACACTATTTTGTTTCTTAGAGAACCAAGATACGAGCATACTACCTAAGAATTGGCATGTCCCGGAAGTACTTTTCCAATCTATCTTACATCCCCCATAATCCGCATCCGAATAAGCATGAAGGCTAAAGGAAGAATCTTTAGGATATCAAAGGCCTAAAGTAGGTGTGTCTCTAAGGTATCTAAAAAATCTCTTAATGGCAACTAAGTGTGATTCTCTAGGACTAGCTTGAAACCTAGCACACAAGCAAACACTAAACATGATATTCGGTCTACTTGCGGTAAGGTAAAGCAAAGAACCTATCATGGATCAATAAAGCTTAGAATCAACACACTTACCTCCTTCATCTTTGTCAAGCTTTATGGAAGAACTCATAGGAGTGGTTTGAGGCTTTGCATTCTCCAAGCCAAACTTTTTGAGCATATCATTCACGTACTTAGCTTGATTTATGAAGGTTCCATCCTTCCTTTGTTTGATTTGGAGTCCCAAAAAGAATGAGAGCTCCCTCATCATGCTCATCTCGAACTCACCTTGCTTTAGCTTAGAAAATTCTTTACAATAACACTCATTAGTAGAACCAAAAATGATATCATCAACATAAATTTGAACTACTAAGATGTCATTGTTATATCTTTTTATGAAGAGAGTTGTATCCACCTTTCCTTTTTCAAAACCCTTTTCAATTAAGAAATTTGAAAGTCTCTCATACCAGGCTCTAAGAGCTTGTTTTAAACCATAGAGAGCTTTTGTTAATTTAAACACATGGTTTGGAAATT
Source organism: Hibiscus tridactylites (assembly GCA_958450335.1). Taxonomy (NCBI): domain Eukaryota; kingdom Viridiplantae; phylum Streptophyta; class Magnoliopsida; order Malvales; family Malvaceae; genus Hibiscus; species Hibiscus tridactylites. Next base: position 40,750,515 of record OY288289.1, on the reverse strand, counting down.
TTGAATCCTCAAAACCCAGTGGTTGTTCAACATACACCTCTTCATTTATAAAACCATTTTAAAATGCACTTTTCACATCCATTTGAAAAATCTTGAAATTATGGTAACATGCAAATGCAAGCAACATCCTAATAGCTTCCATTCTAGCTATGGGTGCATAAGTCTCATCAAAATCAATTCCCTCTTCTTGTGTATAGCCTTGAGCAACAAGCCTAGCCTTGTTTCTCACTATATTACCACTTTCATCTAATTTATTCCTAAAAACCCATTTTGTTCCTATAGTAGATTGATCATTAGGCCTTTCAACTAATGTCCAAACTTTACTCCTCTCAAATTGATTTAATTCCTCTGGCATGGCCAAAATCCAAAAATCATCTTTTAAAGATTCTTTAATATTCTTAGGCTTAATGCATGAAAGAAATGCAACATGATTCATTAATTTGAGAGAGGATCTAGTAGTTACCCCCTTGGATGGATTACCCAAGATTTCACCACCTTTGACATAGTTTAACTCCCTTGGGTAAGACACCTACCTTTCCTCAAGAGCCAAGTCCTTAAAGGCTTCAAGAGGTGGATCTTGTGAGTCCTCATCTTTGGTTGGAATCTCATCCACCTTTGACGTTTTTCCTCCATCAATGGCATCAATGATTCCTACATCATCACCATCACAAGATTCCTTCCTCGAAGGAGGTTATCATCGAAAACAACATGTATTGACTCTTCAACAACTAGAGTTCTTTTATTAAATACACGATAGGCTTTAGAGTTTAAAGAATATCCTAAGAAAATACCTTAATCACTTTTAGCATCAAATTTACCTAAGTTTTCTTTACCGTTATTCAAAACAAAACACTTGCAACCAAAAGGGTGAAAATATATAATGTTAGGCTTCTTAGATTTTAAAATCTCATAAGGTGTTTTCTTCAAGATTGGCCTAATCATACCCGGTTAATAATATAGCAAGCGGTATTTGTGGCTTCCGCCCAAAAATATTTAGGTAAATTATTTTCGCAAAGCATGGTTCTAGCCATTTCTTCTAAAGTTCGATTTTTCCTCTCAATTACCCCATTTTGTTGAGGAGTGCGAGGTGCGGAAAAATTGTGGCTAATCCCATTTTCATTTAAAAACTCATCGAAACCTATATTTTGAAATTCGGTTTCATGATCACTTCTAATATGAGAAATCTTAAGTTCGAGATCATTTTGAGTTATTTTAGAAAATGTGATGAATTTTTCTAAAGCCTCATCCTTTGTACTTAAGAATAGAACCCAAGTATAGCTAGAGTAGTCATCTACAAGCACAAAAGCATATGATTTTCCACTCAAGCTCATTGTTCTAATTGGCCCAAAGAGATACATATGAATCAATTGTAAACATCTACTAGTAGAGACATCATTTATGGATTTAAAAGAACTTCTATGTTGTTTACCCTTTGAACATGCATCACAAATTTTATCATTTGAAAATTTAAGTTTGGGTAAACCTCTAACTAGATTAAGGGAAATTAATTTTTCTAAGACACTCATGCTAGCATGTCTTAATTTTCTATGCCAAAGCCATGAGTCATGTTCATCATGTGCAACTAAGCATGTATGTGATGAATGAATGTCTTCTAGATGCACCATGTAAATGTTCCCTATGCGATGACCAATGAGTATTAGTTAATTTGTTTTATTGTTTACAATTTTGCAACCACTTTTATCAAATATAACATTAAAACCCTTGTCACACAATTGACTAATACTCAACAAATTATGCTTAAGACCGTTGACATACAAAACGTTTTCAATGAAAATAGAAGAGTGATTACCAATGGAGCCTATTCCTTCAATGTGGCCTTTGGAGTTGTCACCAAAAGTTACCACTCCACCACCTTTAGGCTTTAGTTCCACAAATCGACTCTTGTCACCGGTCATGTGTCTTGAGCATACACTATCAAGGTACCAAGAATTTTTGCTTGAAGCTTTAGCCTTGTAGCATTGCTCCCCCTAAAAACAAAGAAATTAGGCCTTGGTTTTTGGTACCCAAATCATTTTGGGTCCATGAGTGTTAGCCTTCAACAATTTGGTTCCCTTAGGAATCCAAGAAGCAATAGCATTCATATCATTAGAAATAATGAGTTCTTTAGGAACCCAAACACTCCTAACTCTTTGACCTCTAGCTTGCTTATTAAAATTTCTTTGTTTAGGTACAAAAGGTTTTCTTTTTACATATTGGGATTTAGAATGATTTCCTTTTTCAAAATTATTTTTCCCAATAGCAATAGATGTTTTAAGATTATCCACTTCCTTTGTGTGATAATCTTGAAAATCGGAAAGAAATTTTTCAAGTTCAAGATTTTTAGTTTTAAGATCATTTGAAAGATTAACTAAAACAAAACCTTCTTTTCCAATTCGGAGTTAGCTTTTGAAAATGTCTCATTTTGAATATTTAAATCGGAAATTGTTTTCTTGTTTTTCAAAATGGACTCTTTGTATTTTCCTACTAACTCATCATACACTTCTTGCAATTCATCATAAGCATCTTGAAGTTCCTCAATAGAAAAATCGAAATTGGATGAGTTAGAGTTTACCTTAGGTTCATCATCGATGGCCATGAGACATAGGTTGGCCACTTCCTCCTCTTCCTCAGATGACTCATCGTCACTCCAAGTAGCAATTTGTGCTTTAAGCTTGTTCTTATTTCCAAAGCTTTTCTTTTTCAATTGAGGACACTCGGAACGGATGTGACCCGGTTTCTTGCATTCATAACAAGTAATTTGGTCCTTCTCCTCTTCCTTGCTTTTACTCTTGAAGTCTCCCTTTCTAATGAATTTTCTTCCACGATTTGACTTCATAAACCGAGTAAAACGTTTGGCTAACATAGCCATCTCCTCATCTTCATCCTCACTAGAATCGCTTTCTTGTTGTGAAGCTTTTAGTGCGATTCCCACTTTCTTCTTTTGAACTTCCTTCTTCTCCACTATCTTCTTCTCTTGTTCTCTTCCCTTCCTCATAATCTCATGTGTGAGTAGAGATCCAACAAGAGCATCTAGCTTGAGAGTCTTCAAATTTCTAGCTTCAATAATGGTCGTTCTCTTGCCATCCCATGACTCCGGAAGATAATACAACAACTTTCTCACTAGCTTGTCTTCGGGAATGATTTCACCGAAACCCTTCAAACCGTTGACAATGACCGAGAATAGATCAAACATCTTGGAGACACTCTCTTCGGGATCCATCTTGAAGTTCTCATAGCTTAGATTGAGTAGCCCAATCTTTGTCTCCTTGACATCACTAGTTCCCTCATATGTTATCTCGAGGGTGTCCCAAACCTCCTTGGCATTTTCGATTGAAGACACCTTGGAGTAGATATCCGGACCAAGTGCATAAAATATTGCATGAAGAGCTTTGTCATTTACTTTCATCCTTCTTCTTTCATCATCGGTCATTTCGGCTTTGACCTTTGGGACGAGCCTTTCTCCATCTCTTCTCATGGGAATGTATGGACCTTCTTCAACTACATCCCACACCATATAGTCGGTAGACTTGATGAAGAGCCTCATCCTATTCTTTCAATAAGAATAGTTATCCCCATTGAAGAATGATGGCTTGGTGGTGGATTGGGACTCATAGTTGGAGGTGGATGTCATTGTTTGACTTGTTGTTGATCAAACTCTCCAAGAATCGACTCAAAAGGGTTGTAATCCTTCCAATGAGTGTAGCTCTGATACCAATTGTTGAGTTGATCGAACACTTATAAATGGCCAAGAGGGGGGTGAATTGGCAATTAAAATTTTGGTGAAGAGAAAGCTTGAAAATAAAAATGACACAAGGGGTTATAGTGCTTCAAGTTCTCCAAATGAACTCTACATCCACTACCTTAATTCTCACTAAGGATTTTCAAACAATTCACTACTTGAATTCGTCCCCTTTTCTTGGATGAGGAGGAAACCTTACAATTACGATTAAGCTTTCTACCCAAAGCTTAATCCACTCAAATTACAAAGAAAGAATTTGGTAAACTCAAATGTTTCCTCTCAAAGTATAATTGTCTACTCAATTACAATTTCAACAACCCCAAACTCACAATACAATTTGACAATTGAAAGACAATAGAGTTGGGTACAAGAATATAACTTTGAATAGCTCAATGGTTTAGATTTTTGCTTTGATGATGCTTGAATGTTGAATAGTTGTTGCTGACCTTCAAAGAGCTTCATTTTATACCTTCTCTATTAATTCTAGCCGTTTGGGTGGTTGGGAACATAAATGGAGCCGTTGGAACCCTCTCTTACCACCATAAATGCACTTCTGCAGCTATGCGTATCGGTACGCGGGGAGGTATTTTGGTACATGTCTCAGAAAAGAAAGAGCCACTGTTTGCAATAAATAAGGGGTATCGATACGCACGTAAGCGTATCGGTACGGGGTATCGAAACGGGGGTTTGTCGTATTGATACATTTTTCTCAACTTAGCTCACTGTCGATTTCTGTTTCGGTATGAGGGTTTGGCGTATCGATACGGGTCAACGAACATTTAAAATTTGGTTACCATCCAACTGAAACCAACGGTCAAGTTATTTAAACCGACTTGCATTTAAAAGTTTATTAAGGTTGTATCGAAACGAGGGTTTAACGTATTGGTACGCCATTCAAACTCTTTAGACTTTTACACAGGGGCGTATCGATACGCGGGTTTGCCGTATCGATACGTGTTCCTCCAGTAGCCAACTTTGGTAAAAGGGTATCGATACGCTTGGGAGTGTATCGATACACCTGAACGTTTTTCAATAGTTTGGCCTTTGAACACTTAGAAAATATTTTGAGTTTGAGTTTTTCAAATCAGTTTTAAAGAGTTGGTGATTTAAAACTTATTAAGGGACTTACAAAAACAATTCTAAGTTTTTCAAATTGATCCTTAAAATTTTAATTATATTAAAATCAAACATAGGTTTTACACAGCTAGAACAGCACCACCAAAATAGGACCCTTACGAGGTACCTCTGTATTGCATTTAGGTTAGTTTCATTTCATTTACTTTTCAAAGAGGGACTCTACATCTTTCAAGTTTGGGGAGTAGTGTTCATAGTTAGTAATTTTCATTTGTCGTTAGAAATAGAATTTTGTTATGGCATATTGTTTAGTTTAGAGACAGTTTTATGAATAAATTGAGAATGTCCAATAAAGAGTATTTTTTATGGATTTTGTTTGATTGAATGTTTATAACTATTGAGATTGGTAGAAATGACTTTATGACTTGATACTTTTAGATTAAAACTTACACGATGTATGCTCTCTATGCTTAAGATTGCTAGATGATTTTGAAGAACTCTTGCACACCTTATTATGAATGAAACTAATGAACTTGAATGATAAATGAAAGAAGTAAATGCTTTATTCAACTCCCATGTGCTTAATGAGTATGCTAAATTGTGAATAAATGCTACGTTATATCTATAGAGGGACACTCTGTAACACCCCAAATTTGGGTTTGGAAGTTTAGGGTTTGAACCAGATCGATTTGGAAGACGGCTCGAATATAAAAGGAGGTTTTAGGGAACGCCTAGTTCGATATGCTTTAAAAATATGGGAAAATATCTAAAAATCCTCTTTTAATATATATAAGAGAGTGGTGAAATCAATTTTACAAATTTTGGTTTGGAAGTACAACATTTTGGAATAGTGACTAAAATGCGATTTTTGAAAAGTTCAGTGGTGACTGTTTTGTAAGGATTGAAAATTTGAATCTTTAAGGAGCTAATTTACCCAAAAAGGATTTCTCCAGATTTTTCCTTAATTTAAGTGATTTAATTAATGTTTAATTAATTAAATGAAAAAGGGAAATCACTTTTTAGAATTTCATAACTAACTTTTCCTAAAATTTTCTCATTTCTTTTTCTCTTAAAATTCGATCATCCAAACACTTTTCTCCAGCAACTTTTGCATTTATCTTCACTTCAATTGATGATATTTCTATCATCAATTAGTTTCTAATCAATCATGCATCAAATCCTTTTGATTTTCTCATTGGATTTTCAAGAAAATTGACTCAAATCAAGGAGAAATCACCATTTAGAGGTAAGGTTGTTTTTCTCCTCTAAATACTTAGTTCTTTACTGAAGTTCCCAAGTTATCAATCCTTAATTTAAGTTTTATAAATGGTTTTAATGATAGGAACTTGATTTTTGTTTAAAACTCAAGATTTGGAAGAAATCTTGAAGAAATTCGTTGTGATTGTTTGGGCTCTGTTTTGAGATGATTCTTAAATGTATTTTGGATGTCTAATGATGTGTAAATGAGGTTTTATCAATGTAATCCCGAATAGGTTGAATTTTCTAAGTTTTTGCTTATGAAAATGGTGGTTTTTGGGGTGATCTTGGTGTTCTATTAATGCTGGAGGTATAAGGACGAGTTTGGGTTCATCTTAGATGTTAATTGATGTTTGTAAAAGGTTGAATTGATGGATCTTGGATGGGCTTTGTTTTGGGAGAGTTTGGAGGTTATTTCGGTTGTGTTTGGTAGCCAAAATGAGGTTCTTGAGTAGAGCAGCGAGTTGGGTTGGGTTGTTGGTGATTTTAATGCATGGTGATGCATTAATCCTCTATTGTTATGTGTTTAAAACCGGGGTTGAATGATCCGGAAGCAATAGAGGTGGCGTTGGAGGTTTCGGATGCTTGGAAGGCTTGTCGGCTAGCATAGTTTTGTGTATCGGTGAGTGGAAAAGAGTTTTCCAGCTTTGAAACATTTTGGACGAGGTTTTGGAAGCTTAGTTTAAGTCTAAAAAACTTAGCTAAGCTCAAGAGTAAGTAAATGGAATTTCTCTCTTGGTTTGTGCTATGATTTTGTTTTAAATGCACTTGGGGGGATTGTGTTTTAATTATTGTTTTTTAGCATGTTTAGACATGGTTTAATGTTGGTTTATTAATGCCTATGATTTTTGGCTTGCATGTGTTGAATGCATATGATTTTAAGCATGTGATGCTTGTGGAAATGGCATTGTGGTTAAGCTTGTAAAAACAGTGGAACAATATGGTAAAATGGTTATATTGCCAAGTGATGTAAGTGGATTTTGGTTACTTTAATCGGATATAGTTAGCCGGCTATAGGATTGGGTGCACCGTGAATAAAGTCGCCTTGGATGTTGAGGGGTTGTGATTGTACCGTAAACTCCATCCAAGTATCCTAACGAGAGAGGTAAGATCACAACGGTGGTTAAAAGTCCGTGTGTGGTTTGTGGTAAGATCACAACGGCGGTTAAAAGTCCGTGTGTGGTTCGTGGTAAGATCTCAACGGTGGTTAAAAGTCCATGTGTGGATCTTGGTAAGATCACAACGGTGGTTAAAAGTCTGTGTGTAGATCTTGTGTTATGTGTCTCGTACTCTCGTTACTGAGTTATACAACTACCGATGAGTGATGTTGAGGGGTTGTGATTGTACCGTTAAACTCCATCACGGGTGTTGAGGGGTTGTGATTGTACCGGTAAACTCCACCTTGTGTATGAAGCGTTTGGGACAACACTTGTAATTCGCGTATCCGATTATGTCTTATGTTGTGATGGTTTGTGATTTATCGCTTGAAAGCCAATATAATGTATTTGAATGTAATGAAGCGAGATATGCTTGAAAATGATGCAAGGTTGCATGGGAAATATGTAAATGATGCAAGAATGCATGTGTTACTTGTTAAGCGTGAGCAAATGTATATCCTTTATTAAGAATGGTGCATATGTGCATAGAATCTCATAAGTGCATTGAAGTCTTGTGAAGGTTTGTTTTATAAAGGCATGTAATGTAAATGTTGCTTTTGTAGTTCATGTGTTTTGCATTTGTTGAATGTATGAGATTGATAGAAGAAACATTTGGTTTTCAAAAGGCATTTTGCTTTGAAATGATCATCAAGCATGAAAATAGTATGTTGTGAAGTGGAGGTGATTTCCAAGGAAATTGAGTTAAACCTTGCATGAAGTGTTCATGCTTGAAAAGGTTTAAATGATAGTATTTGCAAGAATGTGGTTTGGGGTGAGTTGTTTAGCATTTCAAAGTTATAATGTTTATCTTGTTGATGATGTGTTTTGGAATGGTTTCAATTATGTTTGATGGTGTTTTGAAGTGAAAAACTAGAAGTTTCTGCTGTTTTTGGGCATGGTGTATCGAAACACCATTAGCTATTTCGAAACGGGTGCATGAAATGGCTTGGGCGTTTGGAAACGGCTAGAAGTGTTTCGAAACACTTTTACTACTGGAGGTGTCCGTATCTGAACTGGTTTCGGAACATACTCGCGTATCGAAACGGTCAACATCATTTCGAAACGGGCGTTCGACACGGGTGTTTCTATACGGGTGTCAGTGTTTCGAAACGGGTGACCGTTGGACAGATTTTGCATGCTTTACATTTTAGTCTTAAAAGTTGTATTTGTAATTGCTTGAGCTTGGGATGTCTTTTGAAGCTGAAATTTAGCATAGAGGCTTATAATATGATTAATTGAGGTTTGGTAAAACTAAAATCTTGGAAGTCCTTTTATTTTCCAAAATTTACATTTTGGTCCCTAAGAGTGTTTTTCTTTCAATTGAGTCCTTAAACGTTTCAGATCGTTGTGTTTTTCTCTTCCAAGGTTCTCGGGCTTTCACATAGGTTTAATGTGCATTTAGAGAAGTTTAAAAAGAAAAAAAAGGTCGTTAATCAAGGTTGACTTTTCGGGTTGACTTTGGTTTTCCCCGTGTGATCTTTGTAGTTCGGGTCTAGCGTCTAGGCCGGGCTAAGGGGGTTACGTTTGGTGGTATCATAGCTAAGTTGCGAATATTTGGGGCGATGGTAAGTTTGTCATAAGTTGTTATAGTAAGTGTTAGGTGTTTATTCTGAAGTGTGGTTGAAAGTTGGTTGAAAAATGTGTCTTTGAGCGAATTGTTAATGTTTTTATCATGCTATTTGGTTATGAATCTTCTATGTGCTAATATGAACTTGTATTGATAATATGTTGGTGTTGTGAGCTGATTTTCTGAATGATGAAAATGTGATGTGTATGATATGTTGATATTATGTTGTTGCGGGTGAATGTTGTTTGATTAGAGCTTGATTGAAGTTTGTTAATTGATATGTCGTATAAAAGGGGAGAATTCGGAATACCCATTGCCTTATTATTATAGCTATTGTGTTATGTTGGAGTTGGAGTCTTGAATCCTTGCTTGAAGCTAGCCTGATCGTTTGTTTGTTTTGTTATCATTGCTTGTTATTAATAGCACGATGGAATCGATGAGAGAATGGCAGTTGGGTGAGATGGTTGTTGCTTTAGAGCAGGTTGTTAAGGCGTGGAATTCACCTTTTGGTGGAGGTGTTTCGTTTCAGTCTACAGTGCATGGAGTTGAGGTAATAAGGCAGGAGGAGGAAGCTGGTTCTGTGATGAAGGGTTCATCACCTATGGTTCAAGAAGTGTCGGGAACATCTCAAGTCGTGGTGAAAGTGAGGCTTGTAGACGTGCTGACTGAGGGACACACGAGTTTGTCAAAACAGCGTTTATATGATTTGGGAGCTGTGGAGTATCATGGTTCGACAATTGAGGCGTTCGAGGCCTGGTTAGCCAGTATAATTCTGATTTTGGAACATGAAGGGTGTGACTACGCCTGTAAGCTGGGAGGTGTTGTCTCGTTGATGTTGGATGATGCTTGTGTCTGGTGGACATCTGTGGCGGTGGCAACACATATCCACGATATAGACTGGGAGTTCTTTATGTCTGCCTTTAAAGGAAGATACCTCGAAGAGAAGTTCTCAAGGATTAAGCAACGTGGGGGTGTGGCTTTAGATTATGATGGTAAGAAAAGTTTAAGCAAAAGAGCTGTGGTTACTGACCTCGCGGGAGCGGTCAGCGTAAGAGGCTACGTGATATAAGGGTTTGCTTGAATCGAAGTCTAGGTGGTAGTACAGATGTGGGTCAAGTGCTACATGATCAAGGAGTGGTAGCTCGGTTGCCGATGTGTGACCGTTGTGGAAGGTGTCATGTTGGAGGTTGTTGAGGTGTGGGAGTTTGTTGGAACTATGGTTCTAAGGAGCATGTGAAGCGAAATTGTCCTCAAGTGGTGAGATCAGCTTTAGTGGGTGCAAAAGGGTCTCAAAAGGGTCATGGGTGCGGCCGAGACAGAGTTCGGAGGTGGTAAGAAAGGCAGAAAGGTGTGAGGAGCTTGGGGGATGGATGTAACCCCCTCGTCCTGGCCTGGCCGGATGACCGGTCCGAGTGAGCCACACGGGGAAAACCGAGTGAAACCCGTTAAGGTTCCCTTCGGTTAGCAACCCTATATTTTTTTTTTCTTTTTTAATCTTGCCTAGATGAACATTAAGTCCTATGTGGTTCACAACAGCGGAAAACATTCAAGGGAAAAACACATTCGAACCACGGCCATACATAACAGTCTATTCTTAAGCTTATAGGACAACCAGTATTGATACTCTAACCAGGGGTATCAATACCAGGGTATCGATACCCTAACCAGGGTTATCGATACCCTAACTAGGGGTATCAATACCAGGGTATTGATACCCTAACCAGGGGTATCAATACCCTAACCAGGGGTATCAATACCAGGGTATCAATAACCTAAATAGGGGTATCAATACCCTAACCAGGGGTATCGATACGCTCTACTCTCATCCACAACACCCGATTCCAGTAACTTTGGAGGGTATCGATACCATTAGGGTATCGATACCCCAGGCAAAATCTGAGGCCTTTTGGGCAAGAGAGTATCGATACCCTAGCTAGGGGTATCGATACCCTCTGCACTGCAACTCCTCAATCTCAACTAAAACGACCCCAACACGACTCTAAATGCATTTCTCGACTCACCTAAGCGTATACCAACATGCAAGCACACATATTTAAGCCATGGGTGTCATTCAAACATGGATTTAAACTTTCATACATAGCATTCAAATCAAATAGCAATATACGCAATATTGGGCATACATAAAGGCTCAAATGGTCTTAGAGAGAACAAGTTATCATGGGAGGTTTGCACTTATACACAAGGCAACCTAAACATTCTAAAGCATGTCATTACACTCCAAAACAGGCATCAAGGTATCACATGCCTTGCAATCCATAATCAATCCAAAACAACATCATCATTCAAAAGAGTCATACAAGCTCATGTAAAGACACCCTATTGCCACATTGCTTAACTACTACAAAATCAACCATACTTGAGCAACAACATGGAAAGCCCTTCTTGCCTTGCCTCGAACTAACACCACGCTAATGATCTGCATTGTTGAACATAGAGAGCGTAAGCTATAAGCTTAGTGAGGGTGCTCTAACACGAAAAACATCAACAATGCAGGGTTCAAGCACGTTAATCCCAGTCTTACATACATCAAGCATAGGCATTAAAATCAAGTAGACCTAGCTAGTCTTTCAAGTGGCATATATGGTCTCTCAATCCTAACAAGTTTAAACATCAACATCCACATTATGCAACAACACCATATACCACGATCACATATCACCATCATATATCACAATACATGAACAAGTTTAATTGGCCACTTTAATTACCCCGATTGTGTGGATATAGACCTCAACAACACTTTACCTCGGTGGGATTCCACTCATCACCGGACCTTGCATGTGCGGGATTCCACTCATCGCCACATGCCCTACGGATGGGATTCCACTCATCATCCCGTAGAAATAAATAAAAAGCTTCCGGTGGAATGTTACATCACCGTACTCCTCCTTTGTAACCCCCGAAGCCCGGCCTAGACGCCCAACCCGAACTACGGAGATTACACGGGGAAAACCAAAGTCAACCCGAAAGTCAACCTTGATTAACGACCCTTTTTTTTTTCTTTTTAATCTTATCTAGATGCACATTACTCCTATGTGTGACCATACAAACAACATGTTAAAAGATTACATCCATCAGAGATCAGACAAGGACCCAATTGAACAAATTACAACTTTAGGGACCAAATTGTAATTTCTGATAAATTAAAGGACTTAACCCAAATTAAGGTTACCAGCTTGAAATTAGTCAGGTTACATGCATCTCTGTGAAATTTCAGCTCAAAAGGACATCCACAGCTCATACAATTGATCATACAAGATTCAGGACCAAAATATAAACAAAACAAAACAATTTCAAGCAAGGGTATCGATACCCGTTCATCAGGTATCGATACTCCACTCATATGGAATCGATACTCGTTCATCAGGTATCAATACCCCTGGCCTGAAACTTGCAATTTGGCTCAGGTGTATCGATACCCCAAGCCCAAGTATCGATACCCCTGTCTGCAGACAACTCCAAAACAGCATCAAACATGCTCCAAACATCAAATTAACATCACCAAACCATTACACAAAGTCAACCAACATGCAAGGACCTCAATTGCACCATCAATTTAACACATTAACATCACATAAGAAAAACCCCAAATTTATAAAGCATGTTTCCTAGTTAAGCTATCCATTCAACTCCAAACTTGCAAAACAAGCATATAAGGTTCCAAATCAAAAACCAACATTCTCAACAACATTTAACAGACTTAGGGAGTCTTAAACACCTCCCAAAACATATACATTGGTCCCCCATTGCCAAATCAACCAAAAAGCTAAAAGTGCTTGTAAAACCTCATACATTGAGCTTAAGTAGAACTTGATTGCTTGCCCTCCCTTGCAGCCCACAAGATGCTCTAATTCTCTGCATTATTGAATTAAGAAAACGTAGAGAGCGTAAGCAAAAGCTTAGTGAGGCATGCTCATTTAAAACAATTCAATAACGCATTTAAAACCATTTACAAAACATGCTTTAAATCAATCCATGCATAAGTTCAAAGCATTCTTAAAACCATGTAACCACATGCTTATAACATAATCAAACCAAGCATCACATGCTTCTTACATACTCTCCATGTCATATTGGCACAAGTGATAAATTCCATTTTTGATGAACAAGATCAACATCTTTGTCAAGGACTTTTAAACACCTTGACCCCAAGGACTTTTAAACACCTTGGCCATGGACTTTTAAACACCATGATCATGGACCACACAAGGACTTTTAACCACCTTTGTGTCCGTAACTTGAATCACCCCAAGGACTTTTAAACACCTTGGCCCCAAGGACTTTTAAACACCTTGGCCCCATGGACTTTTAACCACCATGGAAAGGAGCACCTAAGGACTTTTAACCACCTTAGAGTCCGCAACATCGAAGGACTTTTAACCACCTTGATGTTAATGTAACAAGGCTCACTCAAGGACTTTTAACCACCTTAGTGACCTTCACTTTTACAAAACCATCACTTGCCAATATGCATCAATTTCATCATAATATCCACTGTTTTAAAGCATTTAAACCAAGCCATTTCGTCATGCATTTCATGCATCAAATCCACATTTAAACAATGTACAAATCAAGGAACTCCTACCTAGAGTTACCTTCAACACATGGCTTAAATCAACAGCATAATCCATGCTAAAACATGCTTTCAAAACAGTAAGTAAAACATGCAAATCATCATTTAGCAAAATATCAAGTCATGGCCACCACTAGAGAGAAAATCCGGAAACTTACACTTGAGCTTAGCAAAGTTGTTTAGACTTAAACTAAGCTCCCATAACCTTCAAACCTTTGTTTAAAAAGCTGAAAATCCAATTCCAAAGTTGCACTCACCAAAAACCACTTAGCTTCAAGCCTAAGCACCAAATCAAGCCTCCAAATCAACCGAACTTGAATCCAATGATGCCTCCCCTGTTTCAACACATCAAAGCAGAGGATTAATGCATCATCTTGCATTAATTGCTTCAATGAAAGCACCTAAACTCGCTGCCCTCATCCAAACTCCAATTTCGGCCACCAAACACAACCGAAATTGCATCCAAAACACTTCCAAACAAAGCCCAGCCATAAACCAGCAAAACCACACTTCTATTAACACCAAAACACATCTAAAAACAACCTAAAAGCAACCTTATACCTCCAGCAACACCAGATCACCAAGATCACCTCAAAAACAACCTTAAAACACAAGCTAAACTTAGGAAACACAACCTATCCGGGATTGCATTAATCAAGACTCACTTCCACATCAATTTAATAATCATTTAACATCAAAAACACTTCTCAAAACTCAGATTTAACAGATCAAACGAAAATCAAGTGAAATCATCAAAATCTTGCATAATTAGCCAAGATCCATAAATCAACTTGCAAACCTTTAATTAAACATCAAATTAGGATTGAAAACTTTAGGAATTTCATTAAAGAACTTAAAGTTCAGAGGAGAATCGTTCATACCTCCAAACTTGTGATTTCTCCACTTTTTGGAATGAAAACCTTGTTGAAACTTGTAGCAATTGAGTAGGTTTTGTTTGCACAATGACTAGCTATCAATTGTGAGTTGAAAGGATGATTTTAGATGAAGAAATCAGATCAAAATCTCTGAAAATGGTGATGTTTGGTTGGAGAGAAAAGGAGAAGAGAAAATAGGAAGTTAGGAAAGAAAAATAGTAAAATGAGTTTCCCTCCTTTTATCAAACCTTTAAAAATCAGATTTTAGGATTAAAATATCTTAGAAAAATCTGGAGAATTCACTTTTGGGCAAATAGCTCCTTAAAGATTCAAAGTTTCAATCCTTTTCAAAACAGCCACCAAATTTGCGAAAATTACATTTTGGTCACTAGCCAAAATGTCAACCTTCCAAAACTCATTTTCCAAAATTGTTTTCACAGTTCATCAATCTATATTAAAAGATGATTTTAGAACATTTTTCCATATTTTTAATGCAACCCGAACTAGGTTTTCCTAATTTAACCTCTTACGATTCGAACAGCACTTTGACCAACCGGTCAACGCCCAAGACTTCTAAGCCCAAAACCGGGGCGTTACAACTCTCCCCCCCTTAAGAAATTTCGTCCTCGAAATTTACCTGAAGGAAAGAGATAAGGAAACTGCTTCAACATGTCCTCCTTTCACTCCCACGTGGCTTCCTCAACACCTCGATGCTTCCACAGCACCTTCACCAACTCAATGGTCTTGCCACGAAGAACCTTACTATCTGAATCCAGAACCTTCACCGGTTCCTCATCATAGGTCAAATCCGGATTCAAAACCACATCCTCAACAGGCATCACATGCGAAGGATCAGATCTATACCTCCTGAGCATAGAAACATGGAACACATCATGAATCTTCTCTAGCTCCTGAGGTAACCTCAACCGATACGCAACAGGACCCACTCCCTCAACCACCTCATACGGTCCAATGTACCGAGGGCTCAACTTACCCTTCCGGCCAAACCTCATCACCTTCTTCCAAGGCGAAACCTTCAAGAACACACGGTCACCCACCGCAAACTCTATCTCCTTACGCTTCAAATCCGCGTAAGACTTCTGCCGGTCAGAGGCAGCCTTCAACCTCTCACATATGAGCTTCACCTTCTCGGTGGTCCCCTTTAACAAAGCAGGCATAGAAACCAACTTTTGACCAGCTTCAGCCCAACAAAGAGGAGTCCTACACTTCCTCCCATACAGAGCCTCATAAGGTGCCATCTGTATACTCGCCTGATAACTATTGTTATAAGCGAACTCAACCAAAGGCAGATGCTTCTCCCAAGAACCTTGAAACTCAATCACGCAGCATCTCAACATATCTTCCAAAATCTGAATAACCCGCTCAGATTGACCATCCGACTGAGGATGATAGGATGTACTGAAATGCAACCTTGTACCCAGAGCTTGATGCAAACACTGCCAAAAACGCGATGTGAACCTCGGATCCCTATCCGACACAATCGACTTAGGCACACCATGCAACCTCACTATCTCAACAATGTACAACTCTGCCAGCTTATCCAAAGAAAACGTAGTATGCACAGGCAAGAAATGCGCACACTTCGTCAAGCGATCCACAATCACCCAAACAGAATTCTTCTTCAACGGAGACAAAGGCAACCCAGACACAAAATCCATGGTAACCCTCTCCCACTTCCATTCGGGGATTTTCAACGGTTGCAACAAACCAGAAGGAACCTGATGTTCAGCCTTAACCCGCTGACACACCAAACACTTGCTCACGAACTCTGCCACATCCTTCTTCAAACCAACCCAATAGTACTCATCGCGAAGATCACGATACATCTTGGTACTACCAGGGTGCATAGCAAAAGGACTACTATGACCTTCAGTCAGAATAGTACGCCTCAACTCAACATCAGCAGGCACAACTATCCGACTACCAAAGCACAACACTCCATCCTCATTAAAGCAGAAATCTGAAGGTCTACCCTCCGCGATATCCTGAACATGAGACACCAAGGAATCATCCAACAACTGCTTATCCTTGATCAACTGAACCAACGAAGGTTTCACTTGCAACTCAGCAACAAGACCACCATCCCGCGATATGCTCAAGCTAGCAAACATCGCCCTCAGCTCAACAGCTACCTTCCTACTCAAAGCATCCGCAACAACATTGGCCTTTCCAGGATGATATTCAATCGTCAAATCATAATCCTTGAGCAACTCCAGCCAACGTCGTTGCCTAAGATTCAACTCCTTCTGAGACATCAGATACCTCAAACTCTTGTGATCCGTGTACACAGTACACTTCTCACCATACAGATAATGCCTCCAGATCTTCAAAGCAAAAACCACTGCAGCCAACTCTATATCATGCGTAGGATAATTGCGCTCATGCACCTTCAACTGCCGCGACGCATAAGCCACAACCTTACCCTCTTGCATCAGCACACACCCCAAACCAACATAGGATGCATCACTGTAGACTACGAACTCTTTCCCTGATTCAGGCTGAATCAAGATAGGAGCTTGCGTCAAAGCCAACTTCAGCTTCTCAAAAGCTTGCTGCCTCGCCTCTGTCCACTCATACTTAACATCTTTTTGCAAAAGCTTCGTCAAAGGAGCAGCAATCTTGGAAAAACCATCCACAATCCTCCGGTAGTATCCCGCCAAACCAAGGAAACTACGGACCTCCTGAACAGACTTAGGAACCTTCCAGCTCATCACCGCTTCAATCTTCTGAGGATCAACACGAATCCCCTCAGCTGAAACGACATGTCCAAGAAACACCACCTCTCTAAGCCAAAACTCACACTTGCTCAACTTAGCATAAAGCTGATTCTCCAACAAAGCTTGCAAAACCACCCGCAAATGCTCTTCGTGCTCCTCCTCAGTACGCGAGTACACGAGGATATCATCAATGAACACCACAACGAACTTGTCCAGGTATTCATGAAAAACACGATTCATCATGTCCATGAAAGCAGCAAGAGCATTTGTCAAACCAAACGGCATCACAAGAAATTCATAATGCCCATACCTTGTCCTGAAAGCTGTCTTAGGCACATCCACATCCTTCACCTTCAACTGATAATACCCTGACCTCAAGTCAATCTTAGAGAACACAGCAGCTCCCCGAAATTGATCAAAGAGATCATCAATCCTCGGCAAAGGATACCGATTCTTGATAGTCAACTTGTTCAGCTGACGGTAATCAATGCACATCCTCATAGTGCCATCCTTCTTCTTCACAAACAAGACAGGAGCACCCCAAGGCGACACACTCGGCCGGATAAAACCACGATCAAGCAGCTCTTGCAACTGCGTTTTCAGCTCCTTCAGCTCCTTAGGTGCCATTCTATAGGGAGTAATGGACACAAGAGTGGTATTCTCATACAGCTCAATACCAAACTCCACCTCGCGATTAGGAGGTAAACCGGGCAACTCCTCAGGAAAAACACCAGGAAACTCCTTCACCACGCGGATATCTTGCACTCTCAACTCCTTAGAGCTAGGATTCATCACAAAGGCAAGATAGGCTTCACAACCTTGCCTCAGCATCCTACTTGCCTCCAAGGTAGAAACAACATTGGCAAGAAACTTCACATTCTCACCAACCACCACTACTTCATAATCATCCGCAAGCCTAAGCGACACCCGCTTATTCTCACAATCCACAACAGCACAATGCTCGGCAAGCCAATCCATACCAAGGATCACATCAAAACCATAAAAGGGCAACTCCATAAGATCAACATGAAAGACATGCTCTTGAACAACCAAAGGGCACCTTCTATACAGCTTACGAGTCACAACAGTTTCACCAAAAGAACTAGTGACTCTAACACCAACTTCCAAAGACTCAACAGGCAAACCAAGCAACTCAGCATGCTCACGCAAAATGTATGAATGAGTAGATCCGGAATCAATCAAGGAAAGCAAAGACATGGATTGCAAAGTAAAGGTACCTGCAATCACATCAGCATCATTCCTTCTTTCGCGCTGAGCATACACCCTCGCCTGGCCTCCACCCTCAGGTTGAATAGCTACAACATGAGCTACTCCTCGGCCACCTTCCTCACGCCTCTGGAAATTACCACGGCCGTGCCCACGACCTCTCTGCGGTGCCGCAACAGCAGGAGCACGCTCTTGGCCACCAGCCATCCTCGGACAATCACGTCTCAAGTGGTCAGCAGAACCACAATTCCAACACTCATAACCAACATTACCAGTTGCCACAACAGGAGTCTGCACCTCCCTACCAGCACGAGGACAGTCACGCTTCAAGTGACCACGGGAACCACAAATCCAACAGGCACTAGGCTCAGCCCTAGCAAAACCTCCTCCAGCAGGTGCACCTCCACCTCTCTTAGCTGAAGACTGAAACCTCTGATCACGTCCTCTCTTGTTCCGTCCACCTCCGGAACTATACTCGGCAGCTCTCTTCCCAGAACTAGCTCCAGCACCTTTCGCAGACAAACTCAGATTCATCTCAATATCCTTGGATCGACCAACCAACACATCAAAATCATTGTACTCAGCTGCCAACATATAGGTCTTAACATCCGGCACCAAGCCATAACGAAACCTTTCGCACCTCTCTCGCTCATCAGGTACCAGCTCCGGTGCATACTGGCTAAGGCGTACAAACTGTACCTCATACTCAGCCACACTCATGTTCCCCTGAGTCAGAGACATGAATTCACGCTTCTTTTCATCCAGATATCTCACTCCCAGATATCTCCTCTTGAATGCATTCAGGAAGAATGTCCAAGTGATGTCAGCTTCAGCCATCCCAGAGATTGTGGTCGTCCACCACGTATAGGCATCACCTTGCAACAAAGATACCACACAGCCCAACTTTTGCACATCAGTGCAGCTCATCTGTCCCAAGACACGCTTGGTACTCTCTAGCCAAGCTTCCGACCTCTCGGCTGACATACCCCTAAACTCAGTCCCACCAAGACTGCGCAGACGCTCTAAGGGTAGTCTTACACCAGCATCTCCCTGATGCCCAGCTCCTTGAGCTCCAGCTACCGCTGCTCTAAAAGCACCCGCAATAGCTTGTACCAAAGCAGACATGTCAGGCATCGCTTGTCCCTGACCAACCTCAGGTCCTGCAGCTCCAGCACCAGCTGCCTCAGCTCCATCTCTTCCCCTCTCCGCACCACCACCAGGTGGAGGAGGAAGTAGCACAGCACTACCAGTGTGCTCATCATTCACATTCCCTTCAGGAGTCGTAGCTCTTACGTTACTCCTTAACTCTCTACGTGGTGCCATACTTATCATGCAATAACAATGCAAAATAAAACAAGTCAGGCCCAGCAAGGTAAGCAATTTCAAGTATTCAAGCTCAATCTCTTTCAAAAACAACATCATTTCTTTAGCTTTTGTTTGGCAATGGGTACCCTTATCATGCATCATCACAACATACTTCACAAAAACATCATCAACATAAATCACTGAACATGCTTTTACCCAACAAGCATACAAACCAAACCATGCTTCAATCATGCACAACAACATTCCCAATTACTCAAGAACTCAGCTCTGATACCACCAAATGTAACCCCCGAAGCCCGGCCTAGACGCCCGACCCGAACTACGAAGATTACACGGGGAAAACCAAAGTCAACCCGAAAGTCAACCTTGATTAACGACCCTTTTTTTTTTCTTTTTAATCTTATCTAGATGCACATTACTCCTATGTGTGACCATACAAACAACATGTTAAAAGATTACATCCATCAGAGATCAGACAAGGACCCAATTGAACAAATTACAACTTTAGGGACCAAATTGTAATTTCTGATAAATTAAAGGACTTAACCCAAATTAAGGTTACCAGCTTGAAATTAGTCAGGTTACATGCATCTCTGTGAAATTTCAGCTCAAAAGGACATCCACAGCTCATACAATTGATCATACAAGATTCAGGACCAAAATATAAACAAAACAAAACAATTTCAAGCAAGGGTATCGATACCCGTTCATCAGGTATCGATACTCCACTCATATGGAATCGATACTCGTTCATCAGGTATCAATACCCCTGGCCTGAAACTTGCAATTTGGCTCAGGTGTATCGATACCCCAAGCCCAAGTATCGATACCCCTGTCTGCAGATAACTCCAAAACAGCATCAAACATGCTCCAAACATCAAATTAACATCACCAAACCATTACACAAAGTCAACCAACATGCAAGGACCTCAATTGCACCATCAATTTAACACATTAACATCACATAAGAAAAACCCCAAATTTATAAAGCATGTTTCCTAGTTAAGCTATCCATTCAACTCCAAACTTGCAAAACAAGCATATAAGGTTCCAAATCAAAAACCAACATTCTCAACAACATTTAACAGACTTAGGGAGTCTTAAACACCTCCCAAAACATATACATTGGTCCCCCATTGCCAAATCAACCAAAAAGCTAAAAGTGCTTGTAAAACCTCATACATTGAGCTTAAGTAGAACTTGATTGCTTGCCCTCCCTTGCAGCCCACAAGATGCTCTAATTCTCTGCATTATTGAATTAAGAAAACGTAGAGAGCGTAAGCAAAAGCTTAGTGAGGCATGCTCATTTAAAACAATTCAATAACGCATTTAAAACCATTTACAAAACATGCTTTAAATCAATCCATGCATAAGTTCAAAGCATTCTTAAAACCATGTAACCACATGCTTATAACATAATCAAACCAAGCATCACATGCTTCTTACATACTCTCCATGTCATATTGGCACAAGTGATAAATTCCATTTTTGATGAACAAGATCAACATCTTTGTCAAGGACTTTTAAACACCTTGACCCCAAGGACTTTTAAACACCTTGGCCATGGACTTTTAAACACCATGATCATGGACCACACAAGGACTTTTAACCACCTTTGTGTCCGTAACTTGAATCACCCCAAGGACTTTTAAACACCTTGGCCCCAAGGACTTTTAAACACCTTGGCCCCATGGACTTTTAACCACCATGGAAAGGAGCACCTAAGGACTTTTAACCACCTTAGAGTCCGCAACATCGAAGGACTTTTAACCACCTTGATGTTAATGTAACAAGGCTCACTCAAGGACTTTTAACCACCTTAGTGACCTTCACTTTTACAAAACCATCACTTGCCAATATGTATCAATTTCATCATAATATCCACTGTTTTAAAGCATTTAAACCAAGCCATTTCGTCATGCATTTCATGCATCAAATCCACATTTAAACAATGTACAAATCAAGGAACTCCTACCTAGAGTTACCTTCAACACATGGCTTAAATCAACAGCATAATCCATGCTAAAACATGCTTTCAAAACAGTAAGTAAAACATGCAAATCATCATTTAGCAAAATATCAAGTCATGGCCACCACTAGAGAGAAAATCCGGAAACTTACACTTGAGCTTAGCAAAGTTGTTTAGACTTAAACTAAGCTCCCATAACCTTCAAACCTTTGTTTAAAAAGCTGAAAATCCAATTCCAAAGTTGCACTCACCAAAAACCACTTAGCTTCAAGCCTAAGCACCAAATCAAGCCTCCAAATCAACCGAACTTGAATCCAATGATGCCTCCCCTGTTTCAACACATCAAAGCAGAGGATTAATGCATCATCTTGCATTAATTGCTTCAATGAAAGCACCTAAACTCGCTGCCCTCATCCAAACTCCAATTTCGGCCACCAAACACAACCGAAATTGCATCCAAAACACTTCCAAACAAAGCCCAGCCATAAACCAGCAAAACCACACTTCTATTAACACCAAAACACATCTAAAAACAACCTAAAAGCAACCTTATACCTCCAGCAACACCAGATCACCAAGATCACCTCAAAAACAACCTTAAAACACAAGCTAAACTTAGGAAACACAACCTATCCGGGATTGCATTAATCAAGACTCACTTCCACATCAATTTAATAATCATTTAACATCAAAAACACTTCTCAAAACTCAGATTTAACAGATCAAACGAAAATCAAGTGAAATCATCAAAATCTTGCATAATTAGCCAAGATCCATAAATCAACTTGCAAACCTTTAATTAAACATCAAATTAGGATTGAAAACTTTAGGAATTTCATTAAAGAACTTAAAGTTCAGAGGAGAATCGTTCATACCTCCAAACTTGTGATTTCTCCACTTTTTGGAATGAAAACCTTGTTGAAACTTGTAGCAATTGAGTAGGTTTTGTTTGCACAATGACTAGCTATCAATTGTGAGTTGAAAGGATGATTTTAGATGAAGAAATCAGATCAAAATCTCTGAAAATGGTGATGTTTGGTTGGAGAGAAAAGGAGAAGAGAAAATAGGAAGTTAGGAAAGAAAAATAGTAAAATGAGTTTCCCTCCTTTTATCAAACCTTTAAAAATCAGATTTTAGGATTAAAATATCTTAGAAAAATCTGGAGAATTCACTTTTGGGCAAATAGCTCCTTAAAGATTCAAAGTTTCAATCCTTTTCAAAACAGCCACCAAATTTGCGAAAATTACATTTTGGTCACTAGCCAAAATGTCAACCTTCCAAAACTCATTTTCCAAAATTGTTTTCACAGTTCATCAATCTATATTAAAAGATGATTTTAGAACATTTTTCCATATTTTTAATGCAACCCGAACTAGGTTTTCCTAATTTAACCTCTTACGATTCGAACAGCACTTTGACCAACCGGTCAACGCCCAAGACTTCTAAGCCCAAAACCGGGGCGTTACATCCTTGATGACTTAACGCCATCAAGGCCACGTACGTTTTGACTCAATTTGTGTGCAAACTATCCTAATGATCGATCATTTACAACCGGTAATTGGTTAGTGCCAATTATCATCATCAATCACATATCATCAACACACTCATGCTCATCACATATATCCACATCATGATATTTATACATGCACCATATAATCACAAGTACAAGAGCATAGTCATTAAGCACATTGACATTTAAGGAAAACAAGACTAAATTAACTACATGGATTATAAGGAAGTGGCCTACCAAGCACACTTTACACACACACACTACTCATGCTCGAACCAAACTTTAAAACAAGTTAAGACCACTCACCGCCCTTCCTTAGCAATTCGAACCAATCCTCCTATGAACCCGGATTCGGTCCCAAGGCCTCCTCAACGTTTCCTCTTGCTTCTAGTCAAACAAAACACATACATTACTTCCCAATTCAATGCTAACTCAACCATCAACTTACTTTGCAAACACAACCCAATTTCCACAATTTCCCAAACCACCTAATATCTCAAAAACCCAATTTTCGTACTCCAACAACCCTTGGCTGAAACACCCATTTCCAAACACCCAAATGACTTCCAAAACACCCCAAATCACCCTCCTAACATAGGTAGACCATCAGCCCTTCAATTTCAACATTAAACCCACCGAAAACCCAAGTTTTAATACCTCAAAAATTGCCCTAAGAACCCACTACGAATTTTCATCCAAAATCAACCAAATTAATATATATTGTGTATTTCATTATGCTTAAACAAAACCCCAACACAATTTATCAAAACAAATTGAAAAAACCCCTTAAAAACCCAAACTTTAATATAAACCCTAATTTTCAAAACTCCATATTTTTGAAATCTAAGACAATAGTTAGGTAGAGGGTAAAGAGGAGGTTAAGAAAACGTAATTACCTTTGAAAAACGCCTTTAATTGAAGGAGATAATGGATGGAATAGTAACCAAGGTTTTGAAGAAGCTTTGAAAATGGTGGGAGGCTTCCAACGTTTGGAAGAAAGGAAATGGGAAAAGGGAAGACAACTTTTCCCATAAAGTGGTCTTGCTTTTTAAATTTGGGTCAAATTGCAACATAGGTCCCTCCCTTCTTATTAAAGCTCAATTAGGTCATTATTTGAAGTTGAATTGTTTTAAATTAAATTTTATTTGACACGAACTAAAACCCGGTTAACTCCTAGGCCCAAGACACAGGTGTTACAACTCTCTCCCACTTAAGGAATTTCGTCCCCGAAATTACCTGACTGAAAGAGATACGAAAACTGCTTTTCCATATCCTCCTTCCTCTCCCAAGTGGCCTCATCCACACCTCTACGTTGCCACTGCACCTTCACTAACTCAATTGATCTACCCCCCAACACCTTACTGTCAGAAGCTAAGATCTCCACTGGCTTTTCTTCATAAGTCAAATCCGGATTCAATTCAATTTCTTCTACGGGCATAACATGTGTTGGATCGGACCTATACTTGCGAAGCATCGAAACATGGAACACATCATGTAGCTTCTCAATCTCGGATGGCAAACACAACTGATAAGCAACCGGACCAACTCTCTTCACAATCTCATACGGTCCTATGTACCTCGGACTCAACTTCCCTTTTTGGCCAAATCTCATCACCTTTTTCCACGGAGACACCTTCAAGAAAACCTTCTCACCCACTGAGAACTCAACTTCCTTCCTCTTCAAATCGGCATAGGACTTCTGCCTATCCGAAGCAGCTTTCAAACGATCACAAATCAACTTTACCTTCTCGGTTGTCCCCTTGAGCAAATCTGGCATAGGTAACAATTTCTGCCCTACTTCGGCCCAACATACTGGAGTCCTACACTTCCGGCCATACAAGGCCTCATACGGAGCCATCTGAATGCTCGACTGAAAACTGTAATTGTACGCAAACTCTACTAGAGGCAAATGCTTCTCCCAAGTACCCTGAAAGTCTATGATACAACAACGCAGCATATCCTATAAGATCTGAATAACCCTCTCTGACTGACCATCTAACTGAGGATAATAAGAAGTGCTGAAGTTCAAATGGGTACCCAAGGTTGTATGCAGACACTCCCAAAATCTAGAAGTAAATTGTGGATATCTATCTGACACAATGGACTTCGGCACACCATGCAGTCTAACAATCTCGCCAATGTACAAGTCGGCCAATCTATCTAAGGTGTAAGTAGTGTTGACTGCCAAGAAGTGGGCACACTTCGTAAATCGATCCACTATCACCCAAACTGAGTTCTTCTTCGTAGGAGTCAAAGGCAAACCTGAAACAAAATCCATGGTGATGTTCTCCCACTTCCATTCCAGATTTCTCAACGGCTGTAACAAACCTGAGGGAACCTGATGTTCCACCTTCACTCTCTGACACACTAAGCATTTACTCACAAAGTCGGCCACATCTCTCTTCAAGCCAACCCAAAAGTACTCATTCTTCAAGTCACGGTACATCTCCGTACTTCCAGGATGCATAGCAAACGGGCTACTGTGGGCTTCAGTCAAGATCGTACGTCTCAAATTACTGTCTTCAGGCACAACTATTCTATCTTTGAAACATAAAACCCCATCAGTGTTGAAACTGTAGTTTGAAGATCTACCCTCGGCTATATCTTGCACGTGAGGTGCCAAAGATCTATCTAAGAGCTGTTTCTCTCGAATCATCTGACCTAGAGTAGGTCTAACCTGAAGCTCGGCTACCAAGCCACCATCTCCGGACAAACTCAATTTAGCGAACATCGCTCTCAAGCCCACGGCCACCTTCCTACTCAATGCGTTGACCACTACATTGGCCTTACCCGGATGGTACTCAATAGTAAGATCGTAGTCTTTTAGCAGCTCTAACCACCTATGTTGTCTGAGATTCAAATCGCGCTGAGTCATAATGTACTTCAAACTCTTGTGGTCGGTGTATACTGTGCATTTCTCACCGTACAAATAATGTCTCCAAATCTTCAAAGCAAACACAACTGGAGCTAACTCTATGTCATGGGTCGGATAGTTGCGCTCATGAGTCTTCAACTGTCTTGAGGCATAAGCCACTACTCTCTTGTCTTGCATAAGTACACATCCTAACCCTACATAAGAAGCATCACTGTAGACTACATAGTCCTTCCCGGACTCAGGCTGAATCAAAATCGGAGCTTGGGTCAAAGCTTCTTTCAATTTCTCAAAGGCTCTCTGTCTTGCATCTGTCCACTCAAACTGAACACTCTTCTGAAGTAACTGTGTCAATGGAGCGTCTAATTTAGAGAAACCCTCTACAAACCTCTTATAGTATCCGGCTAAGCCTAGGAAGCTACGTACCTCTGTCACAAACTTCGGTTGCTTCCACTCAACAATGGCTTCAATCTTCTTCAGATCAACTCTAATCCCATCGGCTGACACTACATGTCCTAAGAAGACTACCTCTCGGATCCAGAATTCACACTTGCTGAGCTTCGCATACAACTGATGATCTAGCAAAGTCTTCAAAACAAGTCTCAAGTGTCGGTCATGGTCTTCTTCAGTTCGCGAATACACCAGAATTTCATCTATAAATACAACCACAAACTGATCTAGATGCTGATGAAAAATCCTATTCATCATATCCATGAAAGCTGTTGGTGCATTAGTCAACCTAAATGGCATGACTAAAAACTCATAGTGTCCATACCTAGACCTAAAGGTCGTCTTCGGTACATCAACCTCTCTAACCTTTAGCTGGTAGTAACCTGATCTCAAATCAATCTTCGAAAAGACAGATGCTCCTCTCAACTAATCAAACAAGTCATCGATTCTAGGCAACGGATATTTGTTCTTCACTGTCAACTGATTTAACTGTCTATAGTCTATGCACATTCTCATACTTCCATCTTTCTTCTTCACAAACAACACTGGTGCACCCCAAGATGAAGAACTAGGTCGAATAAAACCTCTATCTGTCAATTCTTGCAACTGAGTCTTCAACTCTTTCAATTCTTTCGGTGCCATACGATATGGAGCAATCGAAACAGGAGTTGAATCAGAATAAGTCTCAATGCTGAACTCTACCTCTTTGTCTGGTGGTAACCCTGGCAATTCTTCCGGAAACACACTAAGAAAATCACATACTGTCCGGATGTCCTGAGGTCTAACCTCACTCATGTTAGGGTTCATCACATATGCTAAGTAAGCTTAACACCCCAACTCAACTAACCTCTTAGCCTCTAACACTGAAACCACATTGGACAAGAACTTCACGTTCTCACCCACCACTACGATCTCATAATCTTCTGTGAGCTTCAAAGAAATCCGCTTAGTTTCAAAATCTATCCTAGCCCAATGCTCCGTGAGCCAATCCATACCCAAAATCACATCAAAACCATAAAAGGGAAGTTCCATCATATCCACTGGAAACACATGCCCCTGAACCATCAACCGACACCTTCGGTACATCTTCCTAACTACTACCGTGTCCCCAAAGGAACTAGTAACACTAACTCCTACCTCTAACAACTCACAAGGCAAATTCAAAGACTGTGCATGCTCACTCAATATGTAGGAATGTGTAGACCCAGAGTCAATCAAAGAAAGCAAACTCAAAGACTGTATCGAGAAGTTACCTGCGATCACATAGGTGTCATGCTGATCTCCCCGCTGAGCATAAACTCTGGCCTGACCTTCGCCCTCTGGCTGAACTGCAACTACATGTTCTATGTTCCTCTGACCATCATTCCTCGGCTGGAAGTTTCCTCTACCGCGCCCGCGGCCTCTCTGAAAGTCATTGGCTCGAGCAGGAGCCTGAGCTGGTGCCTACCCCACCTGATGTGGACAGTCACGCCTAATGTGGTCTCTAGCACCACAACTCCAACAAGAATGGTAATTCCCCCAACACTCGCTGGTGTGGTTCCTCCCGCAAGTAGCACATGAGGGCAACTTCCCACCAGCTCTCTGACCCTGATGGCCCCTACCGTGGTTACCGCCACCACGCCTATGATCAAACTGATGCCGGTTGTCCCGATGCCTCTTGGCATCACCTCTATCAAAGTTGCTGGACCTCTTACCCGAACTAGATCCACCTGACCGCCTGGTCAAACTCAAACTGTGCTCTAAGTCCTTGGCCCTCGCGACCAAGACATCAAAATCGGTGTAATCTGAAGTTAGAGTATAAGTCTTGATCTCCTCACTCAGCCCATATCGGAAGCGGTTACAACGCTCCACCTCAGTAGGTACAAGCTCAGGTGCATACTAACTCAATCTGACAAACCGAATCTCATAATCAGTCACGGACATACTCCCTTGAAGCAATACCATAAACTCTCTCTTCCTCTCATCGAGGTATCGCGGACCCAAATACTTATTCCGGAAAGCTGTCTCAAAGAACTCCCAAGTGATCTCGGTCTCATCCATCCCCGAAGTAACGGTGACCCACCAAGTGTAGGCATCTCCCTGAAGCAGACTCAACACACCCCAACTTGCACTCACCAGTACATCCCATCTGAGCAAGAATACGAACGGTCTTCTCAAACCACAACTCTGACCTCTCCGGAGTAGCACCTCTAAACTCTTCGGCCCCAAGGCCCCGAATTCTCTCTAATGGCAATCCGATGCCCTCACGCTGATGATGAGCTGCCTGACCTCCAGCTACTGCAGCCTGGAATGCTCCGGCTATTGCCTGAACCAACGGAGCTAAGTCTATCCCGGCCGGTCCTTGGCCACCTTGACCTCCTTGTGGTCCCTCTCCTTCGACCCCGGCCTCACCTCCCACTCCCGGTGGAGGAGGTGGTGGTGGTGGAGGTGGTGGTGGTGGAGGTGGTGGAGGAGCTCCAACTCCAACCACATGCTCTCCCACTTGAGCTCCAACCCCAACTACCGGCTCAACTCTCGAAGCCTCTGCCCGTGGTTCCGGTCGAACCATCCTAGGCCTCCCACATGGTCTCATGGTTCAACTAGCAAGGTAAAACTACAACAAGAAACAGATAAGGATTACGTTAGTCAAAGCAAGGGTCCAATAGTGCTCAAGTACTCCTCTTTCCAAAAATCTTTTTAAATTAAGTAATAGTAGCAATGGGCACTCACTCTACACCAGACACAATAGTTCATGCATTCAAAACATCATACGATCAATCAAGCATCAAGGATTCATGGCAAATCATGCATTGAACAACACAAGCATTTAACACATTAAGCTTACCTCACTTACCTGCCCAAAGTCTCGGTAACCTCAGGCTCTGATACCAACAAATGTAACCCCCTCGTCCCGGCCTGGCCGGATGACCGGTCCGAGTGAGCCACACGGGGAAAACTGAGTGAAACCCGTTAAGGTTCCCTTCGGTTAGCAACCCTATATTTTTTTCTTTTTTAATCTTGCTTAGATGAACATTAAGTCCTATGTGGTTCACAACAGCGGAAAACATTCAAGGGAAAAACACATTCGAACCACGGCCATACATAACAGTCTATTCTTAAGCTTATAGGACAGCCAGTATTGATACTCTAACCAGGGGTATCAATATCAGGGTATCGATACCCTAACCAGGGGTATCAATACCAGGGTATCAATACCCTAACCATGGGTATCAATACCAAGGTATCAATACCCTAACCAGGGGTATCAATACCCTAACCAGGGGTATCAATACCCGGGTATCAATACCCTAACCAGGGGTATCGATACGCTCTACACTCATCCACAACACCCGATTCCAGTAACTTTGGAGGGTATCGATACCCTTAGTATCGATACCCTAGCTAGGGGTATCGATACCCTCTGCACTGCAACTCCTCAATCTCAACTAAAACGACCCCAACACGACTCTAAATTCATTTCTCGACTCACCTAAGCGTATACCAACATGCAAGCACACATATTTAAGCCATGGGTGTCATTCAAACATGGATTTAAACTTTCATACATAGCATTCAAATCAAAGAGCAATATACGCAATATTGGGCATACATAAAGGCTCAAATGGTCTTAGAGAGAACAAGTTATCATGGGAGGTTTGCTCTTATACACAAGGCAACCTAAACATTCTAAAGCATGTCATTACACTCCAAAACATGCATCAAGGTATCACATGCCTTGCAATCCATAATCAATCCAAAACAACATCATCATTCAAAAGAGTCATACAAGCTCATATAAAGACACCCTATTGCCACATTGCTTAACTACTACAAAATCAACCATACTTGAGCAATAACTTGGAAAGCCCTTCTTGCCTTGCCTCGAGCTAACACCACACTAATGATCTGCATTGTTGAACATAGAGAGCGTAAGCTATAAGCTTAGTGAGGGTGCTCTAACACGAAAAACATCAACAATGCAGGGTTCAAGCACGTTAATCCCAGTCTTATATACATCAAGCATAGGCATTAAAATCAAGTAGACCTAGCTAGTCTTTCAAGTGGCATATATGGTCTCTCAATCCTAACAAGTTTAAACATCAACATCCACATTATGCAACAACACCATATACCACGATCACATATCACCATCATATATCACAATACATGAACAAGTTTAATTGGCCACTTTAATTACGCCGATTGTGTGGATATAGACCTCAACAACACTTTACCTCGGTGGGATTCCACTCATCACCGGACCTTGCATGTGCGGGATTCCATTCATCGCCACATGCCCTACGGATGGGATTCCACTCATCATCCCGTAGAAATAAATAAAAAGCTTCCGGTGGAATGTTACATCACCGTACTCCTTGTAACCCCTTAACCCGGCCTAGACGGTTGACCCGAATTAAGAAAGTCACACGGGGAAAACCAAAGTCAACCCAAAAGTCAACCTTGATTAGCGACCCTTTTTTTTCTTTTTAAACTTATCTAGATGCACATTAACCCTAGTTATGATTATTTAATCAGCATGCTCAAAGATCATAAACATCAGAGATCAACAGGGACCCAATTGAACAATTTACAACTTTAGGGACCAAATTGTAAATTCTGTAAATTATAAGGTCTTAACCCAGATTAGAGTTACCAACTTGTAATTAGTCAAGTTTCATGCTTCTCTGCAAATTTTCAGCTCAAACGGACTTCCCAAACTCATACAATTGCACAAGCAAGATTCAGGACCAAAATGCAAACATTTCAAAACATATAGCCGCCCATGTCAGCCTCCAACGGTCAGCTGTTCCGAAACAGGGAGAGCCTGTTTCGAAACGCGGGACCGTTCCGCAACGCGTTTCGAAACGAAGGCTGGCAGAGGACTTCCCGTTTCGGAACGATGTCCTCCGTTTCGGACGCCTGGGTTACTACAAGGCACCCGTTCCGAAACGGTTGCTACCGTTCCGATACGCCCTGCACAGGATGCAGAAAAATGCTTGCTTAAACACACAATTGACCAACCAATCATGCCCCAAATGCTACCAAACTTTGCCAGCAAGACATTCAACATGTAAGGAACATAAATGCATCATTCAATCATCACAATAGCATCAAACAAGAAAAGCCCAAAATCTAAAGGCATGCTTCCTACTAAGCAAACCATTCAAGCAATAAAACTCCAAACCAATCACATAATGGCCAAATACAAAATCCAGCATTATTAACAACATTAAACAAACTTAGGGAGTTCAAAACATCTCCAAAAACATCCTCATAGGTCCCCCATTGCCAAATGCCAAAAGCTAAAAGTGTTAAGAAACCTTTCCATACTTGAGCTTAGTTTCCACTTGATTGCTTGCCTTCCTTGCTGACCTCAATGCACCCTAATGCTCTGCATTATTGTTTAAGAAAAAGAGAGAGAGCGGAAGCAAAAGCTTAGTGAGGGATGCTCGTTAAAACCATACAATAATGCATTTATAAAACTCATTTATAAACCATGCTTCAAGCAACATTAACCATGTTCTTAAACATTTAAAACAAGCATCTCATGCTTCAAGTATCATTAATCATGCTCATAAACATTTGAACAAGCATCTCATGCTTCAAGTTCATAACAAGTCATATTGGCAACAAGTGGCACATTTCACATAAGATCCACACATGGACTTTTAAACACCATTGTGATCTTATCCCCATGGACTTTTAAACACCATGGACCCATGGACTTTTAAACACCATGGCAAGGACCACACAAGGACTTTTAACCACCTTTGTGCCCTTAACAAGAATCATCCAAGGACTTTTAACCACCTTGATGTTCTTAAGTAACCAAGGCTTTCCAAGGAATTTTAACCACCTTGAGCCTTAACCAAGAACCAACCATGGACTTTTAAACACCATGTTGTTCTTAAACTTTACAAGATCCACACAAGGACTTTTAACCACCTTTGTGATCTTAACCAAGAACCTTCCAAGGACTTTTAACCACCTTGATGTTCTTAAATATACAAGGCTCACACAAGGACTTTTAACCACCTTTGTGACCTTAACATCACTTGCCAATATGCATCATTATCATCAATATATCCACTGTTTTAAAGCATTAAACCAAGCCATAAACATCATGCATCTTAAAGCATTAAACCACATTTAAACAATGTTCAAAAACAAGGAACTCTTACCTTGAGTTTCCTTCAACACATGGCTTAAAATCTCAGCAAATAAACATGCTAGATATGCTTTCAAAACAGATTTAAAATCATGCAAACAACACATTGCATACAACCAAAAAACCATGGCCATCACCAAGAGAGTTTTTCCGAAAACTTACTCTTGAGTTTAGTTAAGTTGCTTAGACTTAAACTAAACTCCCAAACCTCCAAAACACTGGTTTCAAAGCCGAAAACCAAATTCCACTCACCGATTCCGTTTCGCCTCTTGCCGAAACACAAATCAAACTTCCGGATCACCACCACTTGGATCCAAAGATGACTCCCCTGTTTTAAACACATCAAAGCAGAAGATTAATGCATCATCATGCATTAATAGCTTCAATGAAAGCACCTAAACTCGCTGCTCTCATCCACACTCCATTTTCGGCTACCAAACACAACTGAAAATGCATCCAAACAACTCCTCAACAATGCCCAGCCAAAATCCATCAAAACTAAACATCCTTTAGCATCATTTAACATCTAAAAAGGACCTAACAACATCCTTACACCTCCAGCAACAACAGATCCACAAGATCACACCAAAACAACCAAGAATCACAAGCTAAACTTAGGAAATTCAACCTATCCGAGATTGCATTAATTAAAACTCAATTCCTTATCGAATTAACATTCATTTAACATCAAAAACACACCTCAAATCACTACTTTAACAGATCAAACGAAATTTCATAAAAAATCACCAAATCTTGCATTTTAAGCCAAGATCCATCACACAACTTTAAAACCATTTATAAATCATCAATTAAGGATTGAGAACTTAGGAATTTCAGTAAAGAACTGAGAGTTTAGAGGAGAAGGACGTTCTTACCTCCAAACTTGAGTTTCTCCTCTTTTAGAACCAAAAAGCTTGAAGAATCAAGTAGCAAATGGTGAGGTTTTGTTGATGAGATGATTAGCAATCAAAAGAGAATTGAAAAGAGATGTTTAGGTGACAAAATCAGAAGAAAAAACTCTGGAGAAAAGGTGTTTGGGTTGAGAGAAAATGAGAGAAAGGAAAATTGGAAAATATGGAAAGTTAGTTGCAAAATAACTTCCCTCCACTTTTCTTTTGTTTAAAACTCAGAATTAAACCATAAAATATCTTAGAAAAATCTGGAGAAACTCCCTTTGGGTAAATAGCTCCTTAAAGATTCAAAGTTTCAATCCTTTCTAAAACAGTCACGCAGTTTTCAAAAATTACATTTTGGTCACTAGCCAAAATGTCACCCTTCCAAACCTCATTTTGTAAAATTGATTTCACAGTTCACTTATATATATTAAAAGAGGATTTTAGAACATTTTTCCATATTTTTAATGCAACCCGAACTAGGCTTTCCTAATTTCACCTTTTTATATTCGAACAGCACTTTGACCGAACCGGTCAACGCCCAAAACTTCTAAGCCCAAAACCGGGGCGTTACAACTCTCCCCCCCCCCCTTAAGAAATTTCGTCCTCGAAATTTACCTGAAGGAAAGAGATAAGGAAACTGCTTCAGCATGTCATCCTTCCGCTCCCATGTGGCTTCCTCAACACCACGGTGCTTCCACAACACCTTTACCAACTCAATGGTCTTGCCACGAAGAACCTTGCTATCCGAATCCAGAACCTTCACCGGTTCCTCATCATAGGTCAGATCCGGGTTCAATTCCACTTCCTCCACAGGCATCACATGCGAAGGATCAGCTCTGTACTTCCGGAGCATAGAAACATGAAACACATCATGAATCTTCTCCAACTCTTGAGGTAGCCTCAACTGATACGCAACAGGACCCACACGCTCAACCACCTCATATGGTCCAATGTACCTAGGGCTCAACTTACCCTTCCGGCCAAACCTCATCACCTTCTTCCAAGGCGAAACCTTCAAAAACACACGATCACCCACCGCATACTCAATCTCCTTACGCTTCAAATCCGCGTAAGACTTTTGTCGATCTGAAGCTGCCTTCAACCGCTCACAGATGAGCTTCACCCTCTCGGTGGTTCCCTTCAACAAAGCCGGCATCGAAACCAACTTCTGACCCATTTCAGCCTAACAAAGAGGAGTCCTACACTTCCTCCCGTACAAAGCCTCATAAGGTGCCATTTGTATACTTGCCTGATAACTATTGTTATAAGCAAACTCCACCAAAGGCAAATGCTTCTCCCAAGAGCCCTGAAACTCAATCACGCAGCACCTCAACATATCCTCCAAAATCTGGATAACCCGCTCAGACTGACCATCCGACTGAGGATGATAGGATGTACTGAAATTCAACCTTGTACCCAAAGCTTGATGCAAACACTGCCAGAAACACGATGTAAACCTCGGATCCCTATCCGACACAATCGACTTAGGCACACCATGCAGCCGCACAATCTCAGCAATGTACAGCTCCGCAAGCTTATCCAAAGAAAACGTAGTATGCACAGGCAAGAAATGCGCACACTTCGTCAGGCGATCCACAATCACCCAAACAGAATTCTTCTTCGATGGTGACAAAGGTAAACTAGATACAAAATCCATGGTAACCCTTTCCCACTTCCACTCAGGGATTCTCAACGGTTGCAACAATCCTGAAGGAACATGATGCTCAACCTTAACCCGCTGACACACCAAACACTTGCTCACAAACTCCGCAACATCTTTCTTCAAACCCACCCAATAGTACTCATCACGAAGATCACGATACATCTTAGTACTACCAGGGTTCATAGCAAAAGGACTACTATGACCTTCAGTCAGAATAGCACGCCTCAACTCAGCATCATTGGGCACTACTATTCGACTCTCAAAACACAACACACCATCATCATTAAAACAGAAATTCGAAGGCCTACCCTCCGCGATATCCTGAACATGAGACACCAAGGAATCATCCAGCAACTGCTTTTCCTTGATCAACTGAACCCAAGATGGTTTCACTTGCAACTCAGCTACAAGACCACCATCACGCGAAATACTCAAACTGGCAAACATAGCCCTCAGCTCAACAGCTACCTTCCTACTCAAGGCATCCGCAAAAACATTAGCTTTTCCAGGATGGTACTCAATCGTCAAATCATAATCCTTGAGCAACTCCAACCAACGCCGCTGCCTAAGATTCAACTCCTTCTGAGACATCAGATACCTCAAGCTCTTGTGATCCGTGTACATAGTACACTTCTCACCATACAGGTAATGTCTCCAGATCTTCAAAGCAAAAACCACCGCAGCCAACTCAATGTCATGCGTAGGATAATTGCGCTCATGCACCTTCAACTGCCGCGATGCATAAGCCACCACCTTACCCTCTTGCATCAGCACACATCCCAAACCAACATAGGATGCATCACTATAGACCACAAACTCTTTCCTTGATTCAGGCTGAACCAAGATAGGAGCTTGCGTCAAAGCCGCCTTAAGCTTCTCAAAAGCCTGCTGTCTCGCCTCCGTCCACTCATACTTAACATCCTTTTGCAACAGCTTCGTCAAAGGTGCAGCAATCTTAGAAAACCCATCCACAAACCTCCGGTAGTATCCCGCCAAACCAAGGAAACTACGAACCTCATGAACAGACTTAGGGACCTTCCAATTCATCATCGCCTCAATCTTCTGAGGATCAACGCGAATCCCCTCAGCAGAAACTACATGCCCAAGAAACACCACCTCCTTAAGCCAGAACTCACACTTACTCAGCTTAGCATAAAGCTGATTCTCCAACAAAGCTTGCAGCACAATCCTCAAATGCTCTTCATGCTCCTCCTCAGTATGCGAGTACACGAGGATATCATCAATGAACACCACAACGAACTTATCCAGGTATTCATGAAACACACGATTCATCATGTCCATGAAAGCAGCAGGAGCATTTGTTAAACCAAACGACATCACAAGAAACTCATAATGCCCATACCTCGTCCTGAAAGCTGTCTTAGGCACATCCACATCCTTCACCTTCAACTGATAATACCCTAACCTCAAGTCAATCTTAGAGAACACAGCAGCTCCCCGAAATTGATCAAAGAGATCATCAATTCTCGGCAAAGGATACCGATTCTTGATAGTCAACTTGTTCAGCTGACAGTAATCAATGCACATTCTCATAGTGCCATCCTTCTTCTTCACAAACAAGACCGGTGCACCCCAAGGTGATACACTTGGCCGAATGAAACCACGATCAAGCAATTCTTGCAATTGCGTCTTCAGCTCCTTCAGCTCCTTAGGTGCCATTCTATAAGGGGTAATGGACACAGGAGTTGTATTCTCATACAGCTCAATTCCAAACTCCACCTCACGATTAGGAGGTAAACCAGGCAACTCCTCAGGAAACACACCAGGAAACTCCTTCACAACTCTGATATCTTGCACCCGCAACTCCGTAGAGCTAGGATTCATCACAAAAGCT
Organism: Hibiscus tridactylites; assembly: GCA_958450335.1. NCBI lineage: Eukaryota > Viridiplantae > Streptophyta > Magnoliopsida > Malvales > Malvaceae > Hibiscus > Hibiscus tridactylites. The sequence continues at coordinate 40,713,598 of OY288289.1, read as the reverse complement.
AGGTAAGCTTCACAACCTTGCCTCAGCATCCTGCTCGCCTCCAAGGTAGACACCACATTGGCAAGAAACTTCACATTCTCACCAACCACAACCACTTCATAATCATCTGCAAGCTTCAGCGAAACTCGCTTATTTTCACAATCCACAATAGCACGATGCTCAGCAAGCCAATCCATACCAAGGATTACATCAAAACCATAGAAAGGCAACTCCATAAGGTCAACATGAAAAACATGTCCTTGAACAACCAAAGGACACCTTCTATACAGCTTCCGAGTCACAACAGTCTCACCAAAAGAACTAGTGACACGAACACCAACATCCAAAGACTCAACAGGCAAACCAAGCAATTCAGCATGCTCACGCAAAATGTATGAATGCGTAGATCCAGAATCTATCAAGGAAAGTAATGACAAGGATTGCAAAGTAAAAGTACCTGCAATCACATCCGCGTCATTCCTCCCCTCCCGCTGAGCATACACCCTAGCTTGACCTCCACCCTCAGGCTGAATAGCCACAACATGGGCCACTCCACGACCACCTTCCTCCCTTCGCTGGAAGTTACCACGGCCGCGCCCACGTCCTCTCTGCGGTGCAACAGCAACAGGAGCACGCACTTGGCCACCAGCCAACATAGGACACTCTCGCCTCAAGTGATCCGCAGATCCACAATTCCAGCATCCGTTACCAGCTGCCGCAACAGGAGCTTGCACCTCCCTCACAGCACGAGGACAATCACGCTTCATATGACCACGTGATCCACAAATCCAACAAGCACTCGGATCAGCCCTAGCGTTGCCTCCCCGAGCAGGTACACCACCACCTCGCTTAGTCGAAGACTGATACTTCTGATCACGTCCCCTCTTGTTCCATCCACCACCGGAACTATATTCAGCAGCTCGCTTTCCAGCACTTGCTCCAGCACCTCTAGCAGATAAACCCAAGTTCATCTCAATATCCTTTGCTCGACCCACCAACACATCAAAATCATCATACTCGGTAGCCAGCACATACATCTTCACATCTGTCACTAAACCATAACGGAATCTTTCGCACCTTGCCCGCTCATCAGGGACTAACTCAGGCGCATACTGACTGAGTCTAACAAACTGAACTTCATACTCAGCCACAGTCATGCTCCCTTAGGTAAGAGACATGAACTCGCGCTTCTTTTCATCCAGGTACCTCACACCAAGATACCTTCTCTTGAACACATTCTGAAAGAATGTCCAAGTTATATCGGCTTCAGCCATCCCAGCTATAGTGGTCGTCCACCACGTATAAGCATCATCCTGTAGCAAGGATACAATACAACCCAGCTTTTGCACATCAGTGCAACTCATCTGACCCAAGATCCTCTTGGTACTCTCCATCCATGATTTAGAACCTTCCGCAGACAAACCCCTGAACTCAGTCCCACCTAGACTGCGTAAACGCTCCAAGGGTAGTCTAACTCCAGCATCTCCCTGATGCCCAGCTCCTTGAGCTCAAGCTACTGTCGCTCGAAAAGCACCAGCAATAGCTTGCACCAACATCGTCATGTCAGGCATAGCTTGCCCCTGACCAGCTTCAGGTCCAGCAGCTCCAGCACCAGCTGCAGCTTCAGCTCTTTCACCCTCAGCACCACCACCACCAGGTGGAGGAGGTAACACTGCACTTCCCGCATTCTCCTCATTCTCATTCTCATTCGGATCCGTAGCTCGCACATTACTCCTCAACTCTCTACGAGGGGCCATACTCTAACCATGCAATCACAATGCAAACAAACAAGTCAGGTCCAGCAAGGTAAGCAATCCAAGTACTCAAGCTCATTTCACTTAAAAATCAACATCATTTCATTAGCTTTGATTTGGCAATGGGTACCCACAACATGCTTCACCACAGCATACAACTCAATTGCATCAAAATCACAAACCACTCATCATGCTTTCATTCATCAACCATACATAGCATACATACTTGAATCATGCACACAATCATTCCCATTTACTCGAGAACTCAGCTCTGATACCACCAAATGTAACCCCCTTAACCCGGCCTAGACGGTTGACCCGAATTAAGAAAGTCACACGGGGAAAACCAAAGTCAACCCAAAAGTCAACCTTGATTAGCGACCCTTTTTTTTTCTTTTTAAACTTATCTAGATGCACATTAACCCTAGTTATGATTATTTAATCAGCATGCTCAAAGATCATAAACATCAGAGATCAACAGGGACCCAATTGAACAATTTACAACTTTAGGGACCAAATTGTAAATTCTGTAAATTATAAGGTCTTAACCCAGATTAGAGTTACCAACTTGTAATTAGTCAAGTTTCATGCTTCTCTGCAAATTTTCAGCTCAAACGGACTTCCCAAACTCATACAATTGCACAAGCAAGATTCAGGACCAAAATGCAAACATTTCAAAACATATAACCGCCCATGTCAGCCTCCAACGGTCAGCTGTTCCGAAACAGGGAGAGCCTGTTTCGAAACGCGGGACCGTTTTGCAACGCGTTTCGAAACGAAGGCTGGCAGAGGACTTCCCGTTTCGGAACGATGTCCTCCGTTTCGGACGCCTGGGTTACTACAAGGCACCCGTTCCGAAACGGTTGCTACCGTTCCGATACGCCCTGCACAGGATGCAGAAAAATGCTTGCTTAAACACACAATTGACCAACCAATCATGCCCCAAATGCTACCAAACTTTGCCAGCAAGACATTCAACATGTAAGGAACATAAATGCATCATTCAATCATCACAATAGCATCAAACAAGAAAAGCCCCAAATCTAAAGGCATGCTTCCTACTAAGCAAACCATTCAAGCAATAAAACTCCAAACCAATCACATAATGGCCAAATACAAAATCCAGCATTATTAACAACATTAAACAAACTTAGGGAGTTCAAAACATCTCCAAAAACATCCTCATAGGTCCCCCATTGCCAAATGCCAAAAGCTAAAAGTGTTAAGAAACCTTTCCATACTTGAGCTTAGTTTCCACTTGATTGCTTGCCTTCCTTGCTGACCTCAATGCACCCTAATGCTCTGCATTATTGTTTAAGAAAAAGAGAGAGAGCGTAAGCAAATGCTTAGTGAGGGATGCTCGTTAAAACCATACAATAATGCATTTATAAAACTCATTTATAAACCATGCTTCAAGCAACATTAACCATGTTCTTAAACATTTAAAACAAGCATCTCATGATTCAAGTATCATTAATCATGCTCATAAACATTTCAACAAGCATCTCATGCTTCAAGTTCATAACAAGTCATATTGGCAACAAGTGACACATTTCACATAAGATCCACACATGGACTTTTAAACACCATTGTGATCTTATCCCCATGGACTTTTAAACACCATGGACCCATGGACTTTTAAACACCATGGCAAGGACCACACAAGGACTTTTAACAACCTTTGTGTCCTTAACAAGAATCATCCAAGGACTTTTAACCACCTTGATGTTCTTAAGTAACCAAGGCTTTCCAAGGAATTTTAACCACCTTGAGCCTTAACCAAGAACCAACCATGGACTTTTAAACACCATGTTGTTCTTAAACTTTACAAGATCCACACAAGGACTTTTAACCACCTTTGTGATCTTAACCAAGAACCATCCAAGGACTTTTAACCACCTTGATGTTCTTAAATATACAAGGCTCACACAAGGACTTTTAACCACCTTTGTGACCTTAACATCACTTGCCAATATGCATCATTATCATCAATATATCCACTGTTTTAAAGCATTAAACCAAGCCATAAACATCATGCATCTTAAAGCATTAAACCACATTTAAACAATGTTCAAAAACAAGGAACTCTTACCTTGAGTTTCCTTCAACACATGGCTTAAAATCTCAGCAAATAAACATGCTAGATATGCTTTCAAAACAGATTTAAAATCATGCAAACAACACATTGCATACAACCAAAAAACCATGGCCATCACCAAGAGAGTTTTTCCGAAAACTTACTCTTGAGTTTAGTTAAGTTGCTTAGACTTAAACTAAACTCCCAAACCTCCAAAACACTGGTTTCAAAGCCGAAAACCAAATTCCACTCACCGATTCCGTTTCGCCTCTTGCCAAAACACAAATCAAGCTTCCGGATCACCACCACTTGGATCCAAAGATGACTCCCCTGTTTTAAACACATCAAAGCAGAGGATTAATGCATCATCATGCATTAATAGCTTCAATGAAAGCACCTAAACTCGCTGCTCTCATCCACACTCCATTTTCGGCTACCAAACACAACCGAAAATGCATCCAAACAACTCCTCAACAATGCCCAGCCAAAATCCATCAAAACTAAACATCCTTTAGCATCATTTAACATCTAAAAAGGACCTAACAACATCCTTATACCTCCAGCAACAACAGATCCACAAGATCACGCCAAAACAACCAAGAATCACAAGCTAACATTAATTCAACCTATCCGGGATTGCATTAATTAAAACTCAATTCCTTATCAAATTAACATTCATTTAACATCAAAAACACACCTCAAATCACTACTTTAACAGATCAAACGAAAATTCATCAAAAATCACCAAATCTTGCATTTTAAGCCAAGATCCATCACACAACTTTAACACCATTTATAAATCATCAATTAAGGATTGAGAACTTAGGAATTTCAGTAAAGAACTGAGAGTTTAGAGGAGAAGGACGTTCTTACCTCCAAACTTGAGTTTCTCCTCTTTTAGAACCAAAAAGCTTGAAGAATCAAGTAGCAAATGGTGAGGTTTTGTTGATGAGATGATTAGCAATCAAAAGAGAATTGAAAAGAGATGTTTAGGTGAAAAAATCAGAAGAAAAAACTCTGGAGAAAAGGTGTTTGGGTTGAGAGAAAATGAGAGAAAGGAAAATTGGAAAATATGGAAAGTTAGTTGCAAAATAACTTCCTTCCACTTTTCTTTTGTTTAAAACTCATAATTAAACCATAAAATATCTTAGAAAAATCTGGAGAAACTCCCTTTGGGTAAATAGCTCCTTAAAGATTCAAAGTTTCAATCCTTTCTAAAACAGTCACGTAGTTTTCAAAAATTACATTTTGGTCACTAGCCAAAATGTCACCCTTCCAAACCTCATTTTGTAAAATTGATTTCACAGTTCACTTGTATATATTAAAAGAGGATTTTAGAACATTTTTCCATATTTTTAATGCAACCCGAACTAGGCTTTCCTAATTTCACCTTTTTATATTCGAACAGCACTTTGACCGAACCGGTCAACGCCCAAAACTTCTAAGCCCAAAACCGGGGCGTTACACTCCTCCTTGATGACTTAACGCCATCAAGGCCATGTACGTTTTGACTCAATTTGTGTGCACACTATCCTAGTGATCGATCATTTACAACCGGTAATTGTTTAGTGCCAATTATCATCATCAATCACATATCATCAACACACTCATGCTCATCACATATATCCACATCATGATATATATACATGCACCATATAATCACAAGTACAAGAGCATAGTCATTAAGCACATTGACATTTAAGGAAAACAAGACTAAATTAACTACTTGGATTATAAGGAAGTGGCCTACCAAGCACACTTTACACACACACACTACTCATGCTCGAACCAAACTTTAAAATAAGTTAAGACCACTCACTGCCCTTCCTTAGCAATTCGAACCAATTCTCCTACGAACCCGGATTCGGTCCCAAGGCCTCCTCAACGTTTCCTCTTGCTTCTAGTCAAACAAAACGCATACATTACTTCCCAATTCAATGCTAACTCAACCATCAACTTACTTTGCAAACACAACCCAATTTCCACAATTTCCCAAACCACCTAATATCTCAAAAACCCAATTTTCGTACTCCAACAACCCTTGGCTGAAACACCCATTTCCAAACACCCAAATGACTTCCAAAACACCCCAAATCACCCTCCTAACATAGGTAGACCATCAGCCCTTCAATTTCAACATTAAACCCACCAAAACCCCAAGTTTTAATACTTCAAAAATTGCCCTAAGAACCCACTACGAATTTTCATCCAAAATCAACCAAATTAATATATATTGTGTATTTCATTATGCTTAAACAAAACCCCAACACAATTTATCAAAACAAATTGAAAAACCCCCTTAAAACCCAAACTTTAATATAAACCCTAATTTCCAAAACTCCATATTTTTGAAATCTAAGACAATAGTTAGGTAGAGGGTAAAGAGGAGGTTAAGAAAACGTAATTACCTTTGAAAAACACCTTTAATTGAAGGAGATAATGGATGGAATAGTAACCAAGGTTTTGAAGAAGCTTTGAAAATTGTGGGAGGCTTCCAACGTTTGGAAGAAAGGAAATGGGAAAAGGGAAGACAACTTTTCCCATAAAGTGGTCTTGCTTTTTAAATTTGGGTCAAATTGCAACATAGGTCCCTCCCTTCTTATTAAAGCTCAATTAGGTCATTATTTGAAGTTGAATTGTTTTAAATTAAATTTTATTTGACTCAAACTAAAACCCGGTTAACTCCTAGGCCCAAGACACGGGTGTTACAATGGATCTAGTTAGAATTGCGGGTCTATTGGACATTTGAGACGAAATTGTTTGGAGTTAGCTCGGGGTAGTCAAGATTCTTTACCGCAGGGAAACGATGATGACCTTAAAGTGTTGGTTGATGTTGCGGCGGTGCGGCTAGAGAATGATGGTTCTGCGAGGAAGAGAGTTTGTCTGTTGAAGCTCCGGGGCAGTGAGGTGATTACAGATAACCTTGTTAAGTAATCTTTACCCTAGTTATCTTAGTTTGGTTTCGGTTTGGATTCCCTTGCGTAGTGGGTATGGTCTTATAGCTAGCAAGTTTTGGGTAGTAGCCGGTGTTGTTTTGAAAACAACTTTAGTGTGAAGAGGGCATTAGTGGAGTATTTTGTGGTTAGCGGATTGTTAGAATGGTAGAGCTGGACAAGTTAGAAGTGAGGTAAGAGGTTGTTCTTAGGCGGATTCTGAGGATGTTATTGGTGGGTGTGAACCGACATACATGCACAGTTAAAACCATTTGTTATATACTATATTATATATATATATATATGTTGGTACATGCATACATGCGACATGACATTAGAGGTTTTGCATACATGTACACAGGCATTGATAGGGCATATTGGTGACCATGCATACGAACGTTCACACTTGCTAATAGCTAGTTGGGTATGTTAGTGTTGTGGTAGGATTAGGTTGGATGGTGGGTTTTAAGAGTTGTTTTGGTGCTAGGAGAATGTTAGAAGTAGTGGAGGGTAGTAAGCGAGTTGTCAGTAATAGTGTGCGATCTAGCATGTTGGCGGAAGGAAAGTGTTTTGGTGCTTAAAGAGTTTAGCGGTATGGTGGTGAGGAGATTACCGGTTGAAGTTAGAATCGGTCAAAGTGTTTGTGAATAGCTAATAGTTGTGGTAGTTTCTTTGTGTTAAATGATGTTGTAGGTTAGTGGATGTGTTTCTAGAGTGTTGAGGTGTCTTGGCGTTGATGTTTGCAATAGGAGGGTTGTTTATGTAGGTGATGGTTCGTAGCAAGCTTCGAGGAGTTGATAGGAGGTTGTGTTGAGGGTTGTAGGAAAGGTTTGGCCTGGAATGAGTAAAGGTTTCGTAATCTTAATATGTTTGTACGGAATGGGTAGTGACCAGGTAAGGTTAGTGTTATGGTCAAGCTTGAAGTGGAAAGACAATGTAAGTTCAAGGGCCATTGTTGGTTGGTCGGGTTCTTGAGAAAAGTGGTTTGTTAGTTGATATAAGTAATCTTTTCTAAGTCGGATAGGGGTGAGTGGAACAGCTGGCGGAGTTAAGGTTGGAGTCTTGTGACCTGGTTTTCGGATGTTGTGTGAGTAGTTTTGATGAGTTGTTATGGTAGTGGTAGTGGTGGATGTGAAGGAATGTTATCAATACATTGAGAAGATTGAGTAAGCAGTTGATGTGTAAGAAATTTTTGCTTGTTGTGGTAATCTTTGAAAGAAGCTTAGCAGTTTTGCAAGGGATTTTGGAAGCAGTGAAGGTTGTGGGTCACATGGTGGCTGAAACTGGATGGGTTAGTGTCACCGTGTGTGCAATTTTTGGGAGTTATGAGATAAGGTGGAGTATTTTGTAAGGATTTGAAGGTTCTTCGGGTTGCTGGGGCTGTGCGCAGTTCGGAAGTGTGAAAGGTTAAGCTAAGGTTAACATCTGAGTGTTCTGGAAGTTTTGAACAGTAAGTAGTGGTGTTGGGTTTGGTTATAGTGTAAGTTTGATTTGAGAAGGAGTTGGTTTTCTGTGGTGTTTTGGGTGGAGGGTGTTCAGTGGTGGTTAAGTCTCTTGTGTCACATTGTGTGTTGCTTTGGGAAGTTTGGTATCGTGCTCTTTTCGCAGGTTGAAATTTTGAAGACGAAATTTCCTAAGATGGGGGAGAGTTGTAACACCCCAAATTTGGGTTTGGAAGTTTAGGGTCTGAACTGGATCGGTTTGGAAGACGGCTCGAATATAAAAGGAGGTTTTAGGGAACGCCTAGTTCGGGATGCTTTAAAAATATGGAAAATATCTAAAAATCCTCTTTTAATATATATAAGAGAGTGGTGAAATCAATTTTACAAAATTTCGTTTGGAAGTACAACATTTTGGAATAGTGACTAAAATGTGATTTTTGAAAAGTTCAGTGGTGACTATTTTGTAAGGATTGATACTTTGAATCTTTAAGGAGCTAATTTACCCAAAAAAGATTTCTCCAGATTTTTCCTTAATTTAAGTGATTTAATTAATGTTTAATTAATTAAATGAAAAAGAGAAACCACTTTTTAGAATTTCATAACTAATTTTTCCTTAAATTTTCTCATTTCTTTTTCTCTCAAAATTCCATCATCCAAACACTTTTCTCCAGCAACTTTTGCATTTATCTTCACTTCAATTGATGAGATTTATATCATCAATTAGTTTCTAATCAACCTTGCATCAAATCCTTTTGATTTTCTCATTGGATTTTCAAGAAAATTGGCTCAAATCAAGGAGAAATCACCATTTAGAGGTAAGGTTGTTTTTCTCCTCTAAATACTTAGTTCTTTACTGAAATTCTCAAGTTATCAATCCTTAATTTAAGTTTTATAAATGGTTTTAATGATAGGAACTTGATTTTTGTTTAAAACTCAAGATTTGGAAGAAATCTTGAAGAAATTCGTTGTGATTGTTTGGGCTCTGTTTTGAGATGATTCTTAAATGTATTTTGGATGTCTAATGATGTGTAAATGAGGTTTTATCAATGTAATCCCTAATAGGTTGAATTTTCTAAGTTTTTGCTTATGAAAATGGTGGTTTTTGGGGTGATCTTGGTGTTCTATTAATGCTGGAGGTATAAGGACGAGTTTGGGTTCATCTTAGATGTTAATTGATGTTTGTAAAAGGTTGAATTGATGGATCTTGGATGGGCTTTGTTTTGGGAGAGTTTGGAGGTGATTTCGGTTGTGTTTGGTAGCCGAAATGAGGTTCTTGAGTAGAGCAGCGAGTTGGGTTGGGTTGTTGGTGATTTTAATGCATGGTGATGCATTAATCCTCTATTGTTATGTGTTTAAAACCGGGGTTGAATGATCCGGAAGCAATAGAGGTGGCGTTGGAGGTTTCGGATGCTTGGAAGGCTTGTCGGCTAGCATAGTTTTGTGTATCGGTGAGTGGAAAAGAGTTTTCCAGCTTTGAAACATTTTGGACGAGGTTTTGGAAGCTTAGTTTAAGTCTAAACAACTTAGCTAAGCTCAAGAGTAAGTAAATGGAATTTCTCTCTTGGTTTGTGCTATGATTTTGTTTTAAATGCACTTGGGGGGATTGTGTTTTAATTATTGTTTTTTAGCATGTTTAGACATGGTTTAATGTTGGTTTATTAATGCCTATGATTTTTGGCTTGCATGTGTTGAATGCATATGATTTTAAGCATGTGATGCTTGTGGTTAAGCTTGTAAAAACAGTGGAACAATATGATAAAATGGTTATATTGCCAAGTGATGTAAGTGGATTTTGGTTACTTTAATCGGATATAGTTAGCCGGCTATAGGATTGGGTGCACCGTGAATAAAGTCGCCTTGGATTTTTGAGGGGTTGTGATTGTACCGTAAACACCATCCAAGTATCCTAACGAGAGAGGTAAGATCACAACGGTGGTTAAAAGTCCGTGTGTGGTTTGTGGTAAGATCGCAACGGCGATTAAAAGTCCGTATGTGGTTCGTGGTAAGATCCCAACGGTGGTTAAAAGTCCATGTGTGGATCTTGGTAAGATCACAACGGTGGTTAAAAGTCTGTGTGTGGATCTTGTGTTATGTGTCTCGTACTCTCGTTAGTGAGTTATACAACTACCGATGAGTAATGTTGAGGGGTTGTGATTGTACCGTTAAACTCCATCACGGGTGTTGAGGGGTTGTGATTGTACCGGTAAACTCCACCTTGTGTTGTTCGGTAGTGTGTATGAAGCGTTTGAGACAACGCTTGTAATCCGTGTATCCAATTGTGTCTTATGTTGTGATGGTTTGTGATTTATCCCTTGAAAGCCAATAAAATGTATTTGAATGTAATGAAGCGAGAGATGCTTGAAAATGATGCAAGGTTGCATGGGAAATATGTAAATGATGCAAGAATGCATGTGTTACTTGTTAAGCATGAGCAAATGTATATCCTTTATTGAGAATGGTGCATATGTGCATAGAATCTCATAAGTGCATTGAAGTCTTGTGAAGGTTTGTTTTATAAAGGCATGTAATGTAAATGTTGCTTGTGTAGTTTATGTGTTTTGCATTTGTTGAATGTATGAGATTGATAGAAGGAACATTTGGTTTTCAAAAGGCATTTTGCTTTGAAATGATCATCAAGCATGAGAATAGTATGTTGTGAAGTGGAGGTGATTTCCAAGGAAATTGAGTTAAACCTTGCATGAAGTGTTCATGCTTGAAAAGGTTTAAATGATAGTATTTGCAAGAATGTGGTTTGGGGTGAGTTGTTTAGCATTTCAAAGTTAATGGTTGGTTTTCATGTTGAGCAATGCATGACTTAAAGCAATGTTGTTTCAAAGGAGGTTTTCAACCAATGCTTTGGTTTATTGAATTGTATCCACATTTTAAGAAGGTTTTATGATTCGCTGCATTGAAGGTGTTTTGGTTTTGAGCATTCCTCACTAAGCATTATGTGCTTACGCTCTTTTTGTCCATCAATGCAGATATTTGAAGTTGGGACAGCAAGAAGCAAGGGATTCAAGAAGAGCTCCACTTGAGAAGTATGTCTTGGTTTATAGATATAAATAATAAAGGCAATGGGGAGAGAGTCTTTTATGTTGTTGTGTAACGTGATTGTGTATGTTGACCATGTTCGGTTTATGGTTTGAACCTTGTTGTTGATCGCTTTGCCATATTTGAATCTTCTTCTTCGTAAGTTGATATGTTATGCTCTTTGTTTTAAAAGCAAGATCTTGTGTTGAATGTGATTAGGGAGTTGGTGTGCCTAATGTTTGTTTTGTATCTAGTTTTAAATGTAATTTGATAGTTATAATGATTATCTTGTTGATGATGTGTTTTGGAATGGTTTCAATTATGTTTGATGGTGTTTTAAAGTGAAAAACCAAAAGTTTGTGCTGTTTCTGGGCAGGGTGTATCGAAACACCCTTAGCTGTTTCGAAAAGGGTGCATGAAATGGCCTGGGCGTTTCGAAACGGCTAGAAGTGTTTCGAAACAATTTTGCTACTGGAGGTGTCTGTATCTGAACTGGTTTCGAAACATACCCGTGTATCGAAACGGTCAATATCGTTTCGAAACGGGCGTTCGACACGGGTGTTTCTATACGGGTGTCAGTGTTTCGAAACGGGTGACCGTTAGACAGATTCTGCATGCTTTACATTTTAGTCCTAAAAGTTGTATTTGTAATTGCTTTACATTCTAGAGAAGTTTAAAAAGAAAAAAAAAGGTCGTTAATCAAGGTTGACTTTCGGGTTGACTTTGGTTTTCCCCGTGTGATCTTCGTAGTTCGGATCTAGCGTATAGGCCGGGCTAAGGGGGTTACACACTCCACTTTGTGTTGCATTGCCTAGAAATCATACTTAAATAAATGGCAGCAGCATCAAATGAGTGAATGAAAGTTGTCACAAGATGACTCTACTTACTGGCTCGGGGTGAGATGTTGTTGCATACTCATCTAGAGCTAAGGATAGTTGTTGTGATGAGCAAACACCCCTCTAAAAAAACTTGGAATTGAGGGAGTAAAATTGTGTTGAATTGATTAATTCATTCTAGGTTGCAATAGAGATCTTGCCCAAAAATTTTCTAACTCTGTTAAGCATAGATCCAATGCAACACACACACACACATGAAAAGGATCTTGTCTTAGGGAAATTTTCTTAAAATATTGAATTGTCTAGCATGTTGAAGCCTATATTTTTTTAGGATTAAAATTTTTCCATAACACTATATTGAACTAAATTTTTCCATAGCATTCTCTCTGTTTTTCTCTACTCATTTCTTGAGGACAATAAATAGCTTAAGTTTAAGGGTGTGATACCTCGTAAAAAGCATGCATTCCATACCTTTTACATAGTTATTTGCTTGTCTTTAAGCTCATTTCATTTGCATTTAACGGCATTAAGTTCATATAGTTGCATTTGGTGTTGTTAGCTTGGTTGTTTTGATTTAATTAAGAAATGGGAGCTGCTTGAGAAATGGTTGTTCTGGTATGATGATGTGCAGGTAAGAAAGAGAGTGTAGCTGAGCAAAGAAATGTTGCAGCATTTTGGACAACAATTATGGGCGTAAAAAAGGACAAAGTAACGAAGATATTTTCCAGCCCACGTGAGAGAACCCTCATTTGTCTGTTGTGTCTGGTATATCCTAGGGAATATTCCTTAGGACACATAAGGAATGTTTAGGGCACAAAACCCTAGGAGCTTCCACTATATAAAATACAAGATACTCACTTTAAGGAGAGAGCTGAAAAGTGACTTTTGGGTGCTAAAAGTGAGGAGAAAAGGCGGCTACTTTCCATCTTCTTCCTCAACTTGGTGTCCTCTATTGTTGAAGCTCCAAGGGGTGACCTTGATGGCCTTTGAGAGAAGCAGCAAGTCTAGGGTGGTCCATGGTAGTCCAAGGCAGCATGTGAGATTTCCTTTTCTTTGTTGTTAGTCGTAACTCTTTTTATTGTGGAAATGGGTTGTTTAAGACAAATAATGATGGATGATTTACACCCAACCATGAACTAACTTTAGATGGCTTGGGTTTGTTATGAATGATTTGTTTTAGTTTTTAACGAATGTTTAGCATGTTTCCAGTTTTATATGGTTTGTCTACTGTTTTATTGCCTTAAGTTTGTAAGATCTTTCGAGAGTTAGCATTTACTTAGGTGTTAGATTAGCTTAATGGTCGAGAGAGTTAAGCTTAGATCCACGTAGACAAGAGAGTTGGCTGCTGAGAGGCACAACTCTAACTCACCTTAGAGATAAGAATATGGTTTCAACGACTAAAAAAGGGTACCAAGTCAACGATAAGTAGCTTGCTATGGTTCACACTAAGAGGTATTGTCGTAGCATTATGTCTGTCAGTTTTCTTGTTAGAGATAGTTTAGAAACACCATAGGAAATCATGTTTAGCATAGTTTCAGCTGGAAAGTGTTAGATATACATTAGAGCTAGGCGTATGATTCCTTAACAAACCCAGCTTGTCATTCCCAATAGAGAGTTTCACATACAATTAAGGACCTTGCAGCTTATTCAGTTCACTTCAATTTTAGTTAATTGATTTTTCTACAGCATTTCTGATATCTTCCCACTTGTTATCGCATTTATATTCAGTTTGTGTTTTGTGTGCTTGAACTTGACTTGAAATACCTCCAATCCAGGTGGAGACGATACTCACTCATCACTTTACTACTTGTTAACATGTATACTTGCACTATTTGCGTATCATTTATAGTACACTACACAGGGCAACATGGGGTCTATAAAATATCTTCTTGTGTTATCCTTTTGTGCGCCCAGAAATGTCGTCCAAAATGCCACAACATATTTCCTTCACCCAACAACACTCTTTAGCTTACCTGCACATCACCACACCAAAACAAGCATTTCCCTCAAGCAGCACTAATTTCACAAATATGTAAAAACAGCCAATCAAACACCATCAAATGCAATTATATGAACTAAATTAAACTATATGCAATGAAATGAGCTTGAAACTAAACAATAACCTCAGTAAAAAGCTATGAAATGTATACTTTTTTACAAGGTTAATGGACGCAATAGGTGAAGGAGAGACATTTGTAAACTGAAATCAGACACCCAAGGTTCAGATTGAGAACGAACTTCTTATCTTTCTGGTTGAACCATGATTACTAGATTTCTGGACCGAAACACCTAAACTGATACGACATGAATAATATGCATTTCAAAGAAGAATACTCTATATTATTATTTATCTATTTGAATCACACTACATGGAGAATTAATATCTCGGAGTACAAGAGTTTAACTTAAAGTAAACTAGTTCTAAGAAGTTAATCCTCATCAGATAATAGGATAGAGTCACATTACATCTATACAACATCTCAACTAACTTTTGGGATAGCATCTATAATTACCTTTATAATTATCTCTTAATATTTACAAAATCCTAATTTACAATTGTTTTCAACCATTTGTATCTTTAATTTTTTTAATTCATTTGTTTTGTTTTATTTGTAAGTGACAATAAGAACATGTGAAAAAATTATTCCGTTGTAATGAAACATTATAGTTTCTTAAATCTTCATAAAAAGAACAATATAATATATATATATATATATATATATTATTGAGAACTTTGATTTTTTTAATGAATTGAAGAGATGCACATGCACGTGTGCAATCAACCATGTGGATGATGAATGCATATAAAAAAGAATCATTATCACTTACATGTAGTGACAAATAAATATTTGTAAAGGATCAAACCAACAACAATAATAATAATAATATTAAAGAACAACATTTAACAAATTACAACACTTACGATAATAATAAAAAAACACCGTTTTGAATATGTCTAAAAAAACGAACAAGTTGAGAAGAAGAAGAAGAAAATGAAAGAGAGAAGAGATAAAGAAGAGCGTCGAGCCGAAGACGGTGAGCCGGCGACGACGTACGTACCTGCTCGCGGTGTGATGGTGGCCTGAGCTGGCAGCTGAGGTGGAAGGCAGAGCAACTAGGGTTTTGTTTTAATTTGATGGAGAAGAAATCTATATGGTAAGGGATTTTGACTTTCAGAAGTATGTTTAAAAAGCCACGTGACTTGGCTTTAAAATAGAGCACGTGAGCATCATTTTCTTTAAGGGTTTCTGGCTTTCAGCATTCCAAAAGCGCAACATGCGCAGCGCCTCTCGCCCCTCTAAAAAGCGCCTGCTGTGAATCTGCTCGCCTAAGCCATGTAAGGCGTTTTCCCCTGTGCTCAATTACCTTTTAAAATTAAGGTGCTACCTGATGTACATTAGTTCAAAATCAACACCGATGGGGCACGACATGTCTTCCTTTGAAAGAGTGATTCGTGTGGAATGCTGGTTGGCAGTTTTTGTGTGCTGGAGGCGGCGCTCCAGGGTGCATATATTGGTCTACTATGTGCTTGAGAGTTGAGTTGTCATCAAGTGGTCCTTGAGATAGATAATTTAGATGCTTTGGACTTCTTCAAAATAGAACTGATACCCAAGGTTCGTCTTCCCTTGTGTGGCATCTGAATGAATTACTTACTACGTGCTTCGAGACAATAACAATATGCTCCATAAAATGGCCCAACTTACATAGTGCAATACATTGTATGTGTTGAAGATAAAAGGAAACTGTAGGTAATTTTTATTGTATCTCATAAAATACAATATACTAACTACTTATACTAATAAAGAATTAGTTAATAAACTTCTAACTAACTAACAACCTAACAGCTAATACAACTATAAATACATTTATATATCCATCAAGTTAGAGCATACAAATTTTGAATTCCCAACTTGGATACTAAATCCAAAAATGGTGAAGTTTGCATAGCTTTGGCGAGGCAATCAACAAGTTGATTCTGTGTGGAAATAGGTACGAGTGTGACTATTCCTTGGTGAATCTTTTCCTAATCAGGTGGCAGTACATCTCGATATGTTTTGTCCTTTCATGTTGAAATAGATTTTCTGTATTTTTTATTGCAGACAAGTTGTCACAATAAAGATTAGTTGAAAAAATTTTAAGCTGTAAACTAGAAAAAAATAGTTTAGTCATTATATTTCACAAGTGTCTGCTGCTAGAGCTCTATATTCAGTCTCACTTGAAGACCTGTATATAATATGTTGTTTCTTTAATTTCTAGGAGATCAAAGATGATCCAAGGAAAACACAGAAACTTGTAACTAATTTTTTTAAATCTAGAAGAAAACCCAATATGAATTTGAAAAACTATTGATTTTAATATTGTTATTAGCAGGAAAAAATCAATTATTGTCTTTGAGTTCCTTTGAGATATCTAAGAATCTAATGTGTTAAATTCATATAAATGTACATTGGTGCAGCGAGAAACGGAAAAAGTTGTTGAACTGCAAATACTATATATGGTTTAATATTTGTTAGATATAGTAATTTACATATAAGCCTTCGGTAAGAAATTATATTAGAAAAAAGGTGCACCATCTAACTTAGAAAGTTTATTGTTAGAAAGAATAGGAGTAGAAACTGATTTTGAGCCCATGAATCTAATTTTTTTCTAGTAACTCTAAAATGTATTTTTTTTTTGACATAAATTTATTCATTTACTATTTATAACGAGGAACTTCAGGACCTATAAAAAATTTTAAATCCCATAAAATATTTAATTTTAAAATTATCATGCAAAAATTGTTTTATGACAACTATCTCATAATATTTAGGATAACAAGCACATTATCATCAACATAAACTACTAAAGCAATAAAATCATATCCTTCACCATTAATAAAAGAAAACTATCAGAGTATGCCTGTTTAAAGTCCGGTTTGACCAAAGCAATGACTAAACTCTCATTCTACTGTCTGTTAGCTTGTTTTAAGCCATACAAACTCTTGTTTAATTTGCATACTAAATCAGTTGACTTAGTAGTAAAATCAGGTGGTAATTTTATGTACTTCTCTTGTAAAAAATATACAAAAAAATATTATTTATATCTAATTGTTGTAGTTTGCAATTTTTTGCAGCAATAATTGCCATAAAAGTTCTAATAGTTGTTATTTTAACAACTGAACTAAAAGTATTTAAAAATATATTTCTAACAGTTGAGCATATAATTTTGCAACAAGCCTAGTACATTACCTTTCAAGGGTTCTATTAGATTTTAGTTTAATTTTATAAACTCATTTATAACATATGATTTGTTTATTAAGTAG
Source organism: Hibiscus tridactylites (assembly GCA_958450335.1). Taxonomy (NCBI): domain Eukaryota; kingdom Viridiplantae; phylum Streptophyta; class Magnoliopsida; order Malvales; family Malvaceae; genus Hibiscus; species Hibiscus tridactylites. The sequence continues at coordinate 40,696,245 of OY288289.1, read as the reverse complement.
AAGTCAAACAAAATCTCAAGTATGATTATTTTCTAAGGCTATTATTTCTCCATCATTGTCTCTTTCTAACTGTCACTAAGAACATCTTATTTATAAGTTTTTAGTTCAGTCAGTATAGAAATATTATTAGTATATGTTTCTAGAGAAACTTGAAAATCCTTAAACTTTTGTGGTAGTTGAATGTTTCTAAAAGGTCTTGCTAGTAGTACATCGTGATCTTATCTTTTAGTTTGAGTGCGATATTTTAATTTTACAGTCCGAGAAAAATTAAAAAAATTATTGTTGAGAAGAACAATCATACAAGCCTGCAGCACTCAGAAAAACAATATCTGAAATAATTGCACTATTAGTATTAGGATTGATTTTGTCATCCTGTTGTGAATCAAAACTTTGTGCTTGTGTACTATCTTTATTCTCAACTATAGTAATATGTTATTTTATAAAATTTTCTAGCAAAATACGGTTATCATATGTTGGTAAAATAACTTCATTAGAACTTATAGTTTTTATTAATTGAAAATGAAACCGAGTTGCTGAAAAATCATTCCTAGAAACAAAAATATTCTTGGTTTCGACATGAAATAACCTATAACCTTTAATATGTCTTGATATCCAAGAAAACACATTTTGTAGCTTTAGGATGCATTTTAATTTTAGGTCTAGGAAATATTGAGGCATAAGCAAGACAATAAAAATTCTAAGATGAACAATCTTAGGTTTATTCTTGAATAACACTTCAAAAGGAGTCTGACTGCCTAGAACAGGGGTTGGTGTGATGTTAATCAAATAAGTAGAATGTAAAACACAATCTATCTAGAATTATAAAGACAAATGAGCTTGAATTCTCATAATTCTTGCAACTGCAAGTATATGTTAGATCTTTTTTCTCAATTGTGCTATTTTGTTGTGGAGTGTATACATAAGTTTTGATGAATTATACCTTTTAATTTAAAAAAAATTATCACATCAAATTCTCTACCATTATCAGTTCTAATGCATTTTATTTTCTTAGAAAACTGAGTTTTTATCAATTGATAAAATTGAACAATCAAATCCCTAATTTTAAACTTAAACTTCATAGAATAAATTCAAACATATACCTTTATCATTTACTATAGTTAAGAAATACGAGTTACCATAAAATGACCTCATACATCCATATGAGTAAGATCAAAATAAAATTTGTAATTGAATTATTAACAGAAAATGGCAAATTTTTGTTTAGCTAGATGGCAAATCTCACAATCAGAAATAAAACCAAGAAGTATATCATTATTCAAATGAGAAAAACATCTCCTCCTCTGTTGAGAATGATGACTTAACCTAGCATGCCATAGATTTAAAGAAGTAAAATTTCAAATAGTAGATTCAGAACTTGAATTGCATGGTAAAACTTCTAACTGATCTAGTCCATTTATTCTTTTAGTTATACCAATAATCTTCCATACTGTGACATCCTGTATGTAATAAACACAGAAGTAAAAAACAAGTAGATTGAATAATCTTTAGTTAACTGAGAAAATAAAACTAAATTAAAACCAAAATCAAGTATATGAAAAATAATGTGCGAACACTAAAGAAGATGTAATATGTACAATGCCTTTATGAGTGACTTTTACCAATACATTATCAGGTAACTTTATATACTTATTATAAACTTGATGACAACTTTTGAAAAATTTAATAAATTAATTATATGATCAGTTGCACCAGAATTTAATATTCAAGGAGTAACTATATTCCTTGAAACCTAAAGACAACCGTAGAGTATTTTCAACATGAGTGTCTCAAGAGAGAACGGAGGACGAGGCGGAAAACGATTTGGATTTCAAGGGAAAAGAGTGTGGACGTTGTTCGTAGCAAATCTACCAGATCAATTACATTGGCATGGAGTTTGTAAAATCTTTAAAAATATTTTCAAGTTGTTTTGACTAAAAGCGTATTTTAAATTCTTTTTAATTTAGTCCAAAAAAAATTTCAATTATTATATCAAAACATTTAGTTCTACAATCTCTCCCTTTTTAATATAATAAAACCAACTTGAAAATTATTTGAGATTCTCCCTCTTAGTATTAAAAATTTTGAATAAGAGAATTTTAAAAATTAAACCATGTAAAGCTCCCCTTATTCACTTGAAAAATCAATTTTTCAAACCAATTAATTATTTCCCTTTTTGTTATGTCAAAAAGAACTTAAAATTTTGACACAATTAAAATTTTGTTTTAAAAAAAAAAATTGGCTCCCCCTTACTCAAAGCATCAAACAATGTTAGTCCAACATATATGATTAAACTAGTTAAATTAAAAGTAATAAAAATAAATTCAACTAATTTTACCACACTTGAATCCAATGGAGGATATGAAGCATTCCTTCTTCAAGTGCTCTATTTGTGTGCATGGAGTTCCCCCTCAAATTTGGACTTGTTGATCACTCTCCATCACACCTAAGCAAGACAATCATGTAATTTTTTGGTATCCAAATTGCTTTGGATCCATAAACGTTAGTGGCACAAAATTTAGTCCCCGTAGGAATTCATTTTTCAATTTCATCCTTGTTGTTTGAAGTGATTAGTTCTTTTGGAACCCAAACCCTTCTAAAACATTTACCATTTAAAAATCTATGGGCACTAAATTGTCTTTGATAAAAAATTAATTTTCCACAATTTGTTTTCTTTTCGAGCTTTTTGAAAATCAAATCTTTTTCCTCTTGAACTTTATGAATCAAATTTTGTAAATCAATACATTTTTGCTCAAACTCGTTGAATTTTGCTTCAAGTTCATCTTTGGTTTTAGAAATCAAATCGTTTTTAATTTTCAAGTTTGAAACCATTTTCTTGTTTTTCAAAATGTGATTTTTAAACTCTAAAATCAAATCATCATAGGCATCTTGTAATTCATCAAAACAGTAAGAACATGAAGTAGATGAATTAGAAGTTGCCCTTGAATCTTCTTCGATGGTCATAAGGCAAAGGTTGGCTTGTTCATCGCCGGTTGAGTCTTCATCACTCCAAGTAGTCACATATGCCTTCTTATGGCTTGAAGTGCTTGCCCTTCTCTTATTCATTGATTCACGTTCGAATTCATTCATTGCTTTCTTCATGAATGAGGCACACTTCTTTAAGAGTTGAAATATCTCTTCTTCTTCATCCTCCTCCTCGCTTATATCAACGTGGTTGCATGGAGGATTTGAGAGCAATGACTTGTAATCTTTGGCTTTGATGAAGAACATCGTTCTTGCCTTCCAATATGCATAGTTGGTTCCGTCGAAGAATGGTGGCTTGTCGATGGATTGCTCTATTTGACAGGTTGATTAATTTGATGTATCGAGCTTCTCGGATTGCCTCAACAGGATGTTAATCTTCTTTAATTGAGCTTCACTCTAATACTAGTTGTTAGGCTTGATTTCCTTCAATCGATTTAGCTAGCCAAGTGGTGGAGAAGTTGGGTTTTTGGGTGATTGATTTGTGGAAGCCAAAAATAAATGACACGATGAATTTAGAGTGGTTTGACTTTCTAAACAAAACCTACATCCACTACCTTAGCTTCCCCACTAAGGATTTCAACCAATTCACTAAGAATTCTTCCCCTTTTCTAGGCTAAGAAGGGAACCATTTACAACCTAGAGTCACAACACGTGATCTAGCATCCAAAGCTCACAACCCAAGCTTTGGGAACACTCTCAAAACAAAGAATTCTAGCAAACAAGAAATCCCCTAATAGGTGTGTGTTTGCACTCTTAAGCTCTCACCCAAAACTTAGAACACTTGAGCATAAATTGACAATTTTAGCTCACAAGTGTTTGCCTTTACAAGAATGGACAGTTTAGCTCTAAGACAATTTCTTCATCATAATGTTGTTGACAATTGAAGAATTAACCTTTCCTTGATGCTTGGAGGTCCCTTTTATACTTCTAAATGAGTTCATAGCCGTTGTAGACCGTTGGGGTTGAATTGGAGCCGTTGAAGCCTTTATTTCCCACCATAAATACAGTTTTGCAACTTAGCGTATCTATACTCTTGAATATGTATCGATACGGTCCCGATAAGAAAATAGTCGTTGAGTACTTCTAGTTGGTACGTATCGATACGCGTGGCAAGCGTATCGGCACGGTCCTGTAATTTAAAAGACCATTGGGAAATTGACCATTGGGGGCGGTTGGGCGTATCGGTACGCGATACATTTTTATCGGTACGCAAACTAGCCGTTGGATATTTAAAGCACACAATATCGATACAGACAAAGTGTATCGGTATAGGTATTGGCTACTGAAATATCACTGTAGTTAAAATCCTAAAGCGTATCAATACAGTACCATACCGTATTCGCACGGTTACTTGAAAAACAATGGTTTGGCTACTTTAAAAGCATTTTAAATTATTTAAAAGCCTTGTAAAAAGCCTTAAACATATTTTCAAGTTGTTTTGATTAAAAGCATGTTTTAAATTCTTTTCAATTTAGTCCAAAACATTTTTCAATTATTGTATCAAAACATTTAATTCTACAAATGTTTAATTGGAAAATTGATGATGAATACATCCATGCTTGCTTTCTTGATAATAAATCGAATTATAGTGGATTGTACTTGCTTGGATTGTCTTGTTTGAAACTTGATATGTATACTCATGTGTGATTGAGTTGTTGCTGCCTTGGGTGTAAATTGACACTTGTTTGTGTGTGATAATTATTCGAATAATATTACATTATAATAAACTTGCTTGCTAAGTGATAAACACTTGAAATGAATAGACACTTGAAAATTATGAAGGCACGATAATAAAACACTTGCTTGATGGTTTAATTGGTATTGCTTAATGCTTGAAACTTTGAATGCTTGATTGATGATGGCTTGAAACTTTGAATTCTTGATTGATGATGGTTCGAATGGCTTGGAGTCCATATAGCTTTGCTTGATAGTTAATAAACACTTGAATCGATTATATGCCTGAAAATACATAAATACTTGATAATTGAACTATGGTTCAAATTGTCTAGACCTCACACAAAATCTGTCAAAATCAATTTATTTGATTCTGATTTGAGTTACGAATAGAAAACCCTTGCAATTGACAACGCAAGCATTATATTTCAGCTTCACCTCTTAAATTTGATGGTTCGACGCTTCTTCTTCTTCGGGTTTCGATTTTTATTTTCAAAAGAATGTGGTTTTGTTTCTTTATTGTTTGATACTTACAATAATTTGGGAATAAGTATCAAAAGAAACAAACCTTAGTTCATATAAAGTTTTCTTCGAATATTGATTTGAGATTTGCAATGATTTAGGTTCGTACAAAAATAAATTAAAACAAGGTTATGGGTTAGATGATGAAAATCATAATTTTTCACTCTAAACCCTAATCTTACAAGACAATTAAAATTTTCCCAAGAAATATCAGATGATTATCGAGTGCCAGGCTTTAAATAGTTAAATGATTTTTAGCTGTGGTTAATGACAAGACACTTAAAATAGTAATAAAAAAACGTTAGACACTTCAACCAAAAATAATTTATGCACAAAAAATTATCGATATGTATAATTTGGGCATTTTGGTATTAAGCCTTTAAACTCTATGATTAGCGAATTTTTGGGATTTTAAAGAAGCGTTTTTGTGTGTTAGATGCTAAACCATTTTGGGATTTTCAAACTCAAGTAGATATAGTGTTAGCTTGCACTATCATTCATAATCATATAATGTGAGTTGATCCTAATGATTCAATTAATAAAAGATTATATGAGAAATTCGAGTCTAATTTGATAATATCAACTCTTACTGTGCGAGAAGATAGAGAAAAAGCTATAGAATGAACTACTAAGAGAGATGAAATTACACAAGCTATGTGAAATGATTATATGACTAGAAACAATATTTTTCATTAGAACTTAGGTTGAGTGCTTCTATGTTATCTAAGTTAGATGTTAAAATTGTAATGTTTTAAGTTTGTTGGATATTGAAATTCTTATGTTTTAAATTTGTTGGATATTGAGATCATTATATTTTAAATTTTTTGGATATTGAGATTATTATATTTTATGCTTATTGGATATTAAAATTATTATGTTTTAAGTTTGTTGGATGTAAGATTATTATGTTTAAGTTTGTTGACTATTAAAAGTGTTATGTTCCAAGTTGGTTGGTTATAAAAATTAGGGTAAACTATATAAATGGTCCTCTGACTATGCTCCAATTATCTTTTGCGTCCCCCGACTATCAAAAGTTATAAACTGGTCCCCGACTAAAAAAATAATAAATTGGTTCAACGACGTTAAAAATTTAACGACTGATGACGTGGTAGTTAATTGAAATTGATATAATTACATACTTAGCCCTCAAGTTCTACACTTATTTTAATTTAATCCTAATTTTAAAAAAATTAACCCACAAATTTTAATATTCTATCAATTTAATCCATCTTCTTTTCTATTTCTCTTCTCTTTTAAATCTTCAATTCATTTTCACCAGCATAATTGTTTGGATCAATTATGTATAAATTTTGGAGTTTTACTGAATCAAATTGGTTCATTCTCACCACTTTCAAGGTTAAATATGTTGCATTATAGCCTGGAATGATTATGCTGGCCCCAAGGATGAGAGTCAAGTTTCAGAAGCATCAAGAAGTATTGTTTAGGAGGAAGAAGAAAGAACTATTTTGCAGAAAATCCCTTTGTAGAAGAAACTGGCTGATGAAATGGATTAAACCGGTTCAACCGGTGGTAACGAAAAGTCGAATAAGACTAGATGATGAAATGGATCAAAAACAAAAGATGATCAATGAACTTTTTAGAATCATCATGGATTTCACTTTCACCAACCTTCTTTTGCACTGCCTTGTGGTTTTATCCTTGAATTAAGAGGCAATGATCGCCCAGCTGCATTCATGGATTGAAAACAAACACAAATCTGTTTAATTTCATTCATCATTAAAAAGTGGGAAACACTCTGGAATGAATGAAAAAAAGGCTCACTTTTGAGTTAATATTCTTTATACCTCACTGGTCTAAAGTAGTTTATAGTTTGATTTTCGTTATAAGCTGCATCTTTCTTGCTATTTAATGTTTGTTTTTCGTGTCTTCGTGCAGTGGCCAGAAGTGGTTTGAAGAATATAAGCAATGATGTTGAACGATGCTTGTCCCCTGTGAGAGTCTAGCTTCTGACAAGTCGTCGTTTAACCGGTCAAAATAAATAAATTAATTAACCTCTTTCAGCAATAAATAAAATAAGAAATTAAATAAGTATAGGGAAAGAGGGTCGATCCGCAGGGAGATTAGCTGGAATTGTTGACTTGAATTTGTTGAATCCGAAATCCCAGGAATATATGCAAAAGCAAAGAAATAAAAGAAGGGGGTGATATGATTTTTGGTGAAGTAATAAAATAAAGAAAAGGAATTAAAAGTAGTAAGAAAAACCAAGTGTGCAAATCAGCCTCGAACCAGCTCCTTCAATTCTTTCGATCATCGAAATAGATTTTTATTTCGGGGATCATGTCGGTTACAGTCTACGAGGCCCAACCCGTCGTAACTTGTTCTTCTCTTGAGTAACCAATCCTCCCAAGTCTATCTTCGAAAGACGGTTCTTAAATAAATCAACCACGTCTATCGCCGTTAAAGTATTTAGAAATAAGCAGGAAAACCCGACTCAGAAATTGTCTAAAAATAGAATCGCTTCTGATTTTATCTTTCCTTAGCGGACCGTCGCTAAGAGTGTTCATAGGAAGTCGAAATTTGCCACAAGCCGATCCTTCCTCCCAACTATGTTTTTAAGCGAATTCAGACCAAAGGACCCTTTTTGATATGAAAAACGTTTAAAAACTTTAGTAAGGCCGATTGCCAAACTATCTAAGCAGAAAGATAAAAATGATTTCCCCAAAAGTATTTAAGCAAGTTCAATTCTCACGAATCGAATTGACTTGGCTGGTTCTTGGCTTAAAGGATTTAGCTAAGCATGATATTGATTATCATACTTAACTTGGTTTTTAGAAAAGTAATAAGATAACATAAAATAAATGGAACAAGAAAATAAAGAAAAAAAACTTTTATTAAAGCTAAAAACTATTTACAAAGGAAAAGCTAAAAAAAAACTCAAAGCTAAGAAGATGATCACTCAAATGATTGATGATGATCTAAGCCTGTACCAAGGGTGGTATTTATAGGCTTAGATTTACAAAGATAAAGTGATGATATAATTTAAAATAATAAATAAAAGATAAAACAATTCAAATGTTTTAAAATTTAAATGCAGGAATCTAATCGGATAAGCTGATAACATCTCTCAGAACGTTCCAGAAGCTTCTAGAAGTCGCCACGTCACTGCCACGTCACTGCCACGTCAGACGCGTCGTGCCCGGTGTCGTGCCCATAATGCCAGTCATGATAGAATTATAATAAAAACTACAGAAATGCCTCATTTTCACTGCTACTTCCAGAATTGGGTCCCTGCACAAAATGTAACGAAAACAACATGTATTAAGCAGCAAGAAGTCCCAATAGCTAGAAAAATAACAAATGAAATATGTCATATTTGAGCACTCATCAAATTCCCCCTCACTTGTCTCATACTTGTCCTCAAGTATGTCCGAAAAAATCATAAACCCAAGAATGCATTTCTCAACCATTACAAGCATCAAACATAATCATAAGAGTTCTAGCACGAAAGGAGGTTCATGAAAGAAACATAATTAAAACCAAATAGATACAAGCAAAGAGCAGCCCTTGTCCTTTTCAATTACCTATCAAGCATTAATCAAATTCTAACCTAGTCTTAATCCTCACCAAGGTACACTCAAGAGCACTCAAAGTGTTTTATAGGTAAAAGTGAAGCAGAAACACTCAAAGTCAATCATGAATAAAGGTTTCCATATGCTTGTAACAAGTTCAATTCTCCACTACTTTAATAGAATCGAGGTGCAAAAATCATTAGGTCTTTGTTCAAGGTGTAATGTGGATTTAGAAAAAAGGATAGAAAGATGGAAAGAAAAAGAAGATGATCAAAGCAAGATGTTTCAAACATAAGCAGTGAAGACATTAAAAAGGAGCTAAAAATGGGCAAGCAAAACACACATTTTTTCTTTCTTTCTTTTTTTTTTCGAAACTGTTTTTTTTTCTCTTTTTTTTTCGAAGCAATTGCTTCCTTTATTCTGTTTTTTTTTTCATTTCGAAGAATCATGCCCTTTATTCGAATTGCAGCTCCTTATTTGCCTAGTAATATAGTTTCTTGCATTTGATCAATCAAAAAGTGGTTAAGCCAAGGAAATGGGGTGTAAGGCTAACAAAGGCTCACTAGGCGATGAGAAAGGGTAAATTAAAATGAAAGGGAAGGAAAAGGTTCAAAGCCTAATGCCTAAATCATTTTAAAGCACCTCGTTCTTAGTGTAGTCTCGAATTGTAAGCAAGCCACAAGTTCTAGATTCCTAAAATTCAGGATGACACTCTCAAGCAAAAGAAACGAGCATAATATGAAGAATGCATGCTCAAGGCTCAAATCTTACCAAAATTGGGCTAATTTGATTAAGCTAGGTGAGAAATTTAATTAACACTATCAAGAGTAATTAAAAAAATGTCAAGCTGTAGATTACCCATATCATTTAATTATCAAAATGCTCCAATTCAATCATTCCTAAGCACTAGAACAATTACAATATGCAAGATAACATGTAATGGCAAGAAAAGTTCAACTCAAGTTTAATCATAATCAAACACATTATCAAACAAGAATAGGACAAGTGGTAATTTATTACCCTCCCCCTCACTTAAGTGAATTGCCCCAATTCATAAAAATTAAGGAAATAAAAAAAAATAAGGGCAAAAGATACTCCCCGTGAGTGATGAAATTGAGTCGATGGGAATGATGCACTATGAGTGGCTCGGATCAGCGGCGGCAGAGGGCTTGAACGAAGCTGCCGGATGTGCGAAAGAGGGTGCAGCGAAGGGTGGTTCAGCATTTTTGTTGGGCACCCGTTGAATAGTTGTTGGTCGTCGGCCACCACGGTAGGGAGGAGGAATGGGGACTGGTCGGAATCACTGGGCACCTCCACGAAGGCCGCCGATGTGGTGAATTATCATCATCCTTCGAGAACAAAGTGTGGGCAGAGGCTCATCTCGACCTTGATGTCGTGTGCGGACCATTGGTGGTGTTGGGGTTTTGGGTGGGCTCGGTTTTGTGGGGGAAGGAGGGGTGCGATTTTTGGTGGTGATGAAGTGAAAAAGATGTTTAAGGGTGGCTTGGTGAGATTTTGCGGCTGGGTGTGTGATGTTAGGGTTTGGCGTTGTGGGAAAGAAAGAAAGGGAAGGGAAAAAGGGAAAATCAGGAAAAATTGGACGATATGCCAAGGGGGAAGGGGATGGCTAAAATGCACCGCAGACCATGGGTTTTGCTAACGTGCACCGTTTAATGAAACGGTGCACTCCAATGCTTATGGTCGAAATGTGCTGCTGTGAAGGGCGTGGCTTGGCTTGCTGTGTGCGAAAAGAAACCTGCAGAGGGGAAGGAAAATTTATTAAGGCAACGAAAGAAAATGAAAAATAAAGAAGCATAAATTAAATAAGAAAAAAAAAGTAAAAATTGACGAAAAATAAATCAATGGGTTGCCTCCCATTTAGCGCTTTGTTTAACGTCGTTTAGCTCGACGACCTGTGCTAATTTTTTTGTTAAATTATTTTGCCTATATTTGCATCATCGAGATCCGCAAATTCTCTATTCCTGGTCATAAAAATAAAACAAAATCAGTCAAAAATGCCGAAAGTAAATCTCCCCGGCAACGGCGCCAATTTTGACAAGTCGTCGTTTAACCGGTCAAAATAAATAAATTAATTAACCTCTTTCAGCAATAAATAAAATAAGAAATTAAATAAGTATAGGGAAAGAGGGTCGATCCGCAGGGAGATTAGCTGGAATTGTTGACTTGAATTTGTTGAATCCGAAATCCCAGGAATATATGCAAAAGCAAAGAAATAAAAGAAGGGGGTGATATGATTTTTGGTGAAGTAATAAAATAAAGAAAAGGAATTAAAAGTAGTAAGAAAAACCAAGTGTGCAAATCAGCCTCGAACCAGCTCCTTCAATTCTTTTGATCATCGAAATAGATTTTTATTTCGGGGATCATGTCGGTTACAGTCTACGAGGCCCAACCCGTCGTAACTTGTTCTTCTCTTGAGTAACCAATCCTCCCAAGTCTATCTTCGAAAGACGGTTCTTAAATAAATCAACCACGTCTATCGCCGTTAAAGTATTTAGAAATAAGCAGGAAAAACCCGACTCAGAAATTGTCTAAAAATAGAATCGCTTCTGATTTTATCTTTCCTTAGCGGACCGTCGCTAAGAGTGTTCATAGGAAGTCGAAATTTGCCACAGGCCGATCCTTCCTCCCAACTATGTTTTTAAGCGAATTCAGACCAAAGGACCCTTTTTGATATGAAAAACGTTTAAAAACTTTAGTAAGGCCGATTGCCAAACTATCTAAGCAGAAAGATAAAAATGATTTCCCCAAAAGTATTTAAGCAAGTTCAATTCTCACGAATCGAATTGACTTGGCTGGTTCTTGGCTTAAAGGATTTAGCTAAGCATGATATTGATTATCATACTTAACTTGGTTTTTAGAAAAGTAATAAAATAACATAAAATAAATGGAACAAGAAAATAAAGAAAAAAAACTTTTATTAAAGCTAAAAACTATTTACAAAGGAAAAGCTAAAAAAAAACTCAAAGCTAAGAAGATGATCACTCAAATGATTGATGATGATCTAAGCCTTTACCAAGGGTGGTATTTATAGGCTTAGATTTACAAAGATAAAGTGATGATATAATTTAAAATAATAAATAAAAGATAAAACAATTCAAATGTTTTAAAATTTAAATGCAGGAATCTAATCGGATAAGCTGATAACATCTCTCAGAACGTTCCAGAAGCTTCTAGAAGTCGCCACGTCACTGCCACGTCACTGCCACGTCAGACGCGTCGTGCCCGGTGTCGTGCCCATAATGCCAGTCATGACAGAATTATAATAAAAACTGCAGAAATGCCTCATTTTCACTGCTACTTCCAGAATTGGGTCCCTGCACAAAATGTAACGAAAACAACATGTATTAAGCAGCAAGAAGTCCCAATAGCTAGAAAAATAACAAATGAAATATGTCATATTTGAGCACTCATCACTAGCTTCTTAGCCCTTTTTATTTATAACACATTTATATATGTCCTTTTGTATCTGAATCTCTATTGTGTGGAAGAAAGAATGCATGGGCTGCTATCCAATTTAATCAGACTATCAAAACAGGTCAGCCTCGATTCCTCTCAATTAACATGAATTTTCTTTTATATTTTTCTAATTTGGAATGAATATCTTGTAGCGGGTTGATGTTTAGAAGCCTAGGCACCGAACACTTATCACGTCAGACGTTCGACATCAAATTATGATGATGAACCAAAATGCTAGGGAAGAATGGTAGAAAAAGCAAGCTGAGGCAGAGAAGCTGCGGAAACTTAATGATGTGGGTGTTGTCTCTATTTAGGGATATTATTATCCATAATGCAATAAAAACAAGTTCAGAGATTATTAATTCGAATGAATGCACCAGCAGACATAAGATTGGGGCATGTTATATTTATGCTTAATATTGCATTCGTCAAATATTTGTGGGGTGCAGCCGGATGCTGAGACTGTAGTTGACGATGACAAGGAGAAAGATGATGGCCGAGTAAAAGTAGTAAAGGTATTATTATTGGCGGGTAATTTTCCCGAGCATTTTATGTTCTTTGATTATCCAAATAATGGGGTAGGTAATGTCCAGGTAAACAAGGAGGAGGATGACAAGATGAGGGCCAATGCTGCAAATGATGCCGCACGGGCTGCAATTGGAGGGGATGGCATGCTGTCAAAATGGCAACTTATGGCTGAGCAAGACCGCCAAAAACGCGATGGGGGAACAGATTCAGGGTCTGGTTGTCAAGCAGGTAAAGATGTGAACCACAGACCTCTATCTGCAATTGGAAATAATATAAGGGAAATAGAAAAGAAGATGGATTAAATTGATAGAATATTAAAATTTGTGGGTTAATTTTATTAGAATTAGGGTCAAATTAAAATAAGTGTAGAACTTAAGGGCTAAGTATGTAATTATATCAATTTAAATTAACTGCCACGTCATCAGCCGTTAAATTTTTAACGTCGTTGGACCAATTTGTTACTTTTTTTTAGTCGAAGGACTAGTTTGTAACTTCTAATAGTCGGGGACGCAAAAGATAATTAGAGCATAGTCAGGGGACCATTTATGTAGTTTACCCTAAAAATTATTATAGTGTTTGAGTTTTACACTTTTGAATATTATAGACTGTTATGGAAATTGATTTAAATTACTTATTTAATTAATTTTATAAGATTATTAATGTAGCGATAAGTAACTTTAAATTAAATAAAGGGAGATCATCAAAATATTTTAGATGGGTAAAACCGTAGGAACGCTTTTTCTTCGAAATAGTTATGGAGGAGGCTCAAAAAGAGAATAAGTCATCTAATACTTTTAGATCAGTTTATACAAATCAAGTTGTCTCAACCATTTTTTTGAAAGATTTCAAGTTCATTGTAATCCTAAATATGTGGAAAATCATTTGAGGGCAGTAAAAAATACATGGAAAATTATATTTTAAATTCGAAGAGAAAGTGAATTTGGATGGAATGACAACATAAAAATGATAATATGTGATACGAGGACATACGGTGATATAGTGATGGTAATCTTTATATACTTTTTTTAATTATTATTAACATTTTGTTTTACTTGTTATTTCAATTTTGTATGATATCTAATAGGCACACTCAAAATACTTATATTTTTAACAAAAAAAAAATGATAATTATGATGAGATGACTATGGTTGTCTGTCAAGATATGGCAACAAGGAGTTTTGCCAAAACATTTATCGATATAAGTTTTTTTTTAAATATAGTTCATTTTTTAAAATTTATTTTTCGAAAACAGTTTTCAGTGAAACAAACGGAGCCATAGTTCAAACCCAATGAACCGTTGGCATGGTAGTACTATCGGCCTAAATATTCAAGTTGGATATTCTTATTAGGAGTACTTATCGAGCGAGTCGATCGTAAGTTGAGTAGTGTTCGACTCGTGCTCGTTAAAAAAATTCATTACTTGACTCGACTCGTTGTTCGTTAAGCTCGATAAAATTTTGTTCGACTCGTGCTCATTAAAAAATCTCGTTGCTCGACTCAACTTATTGCTCGTTAAGCTAGCCAATTTTTGTACATTGTTTTTTTTAAATATGGGTAAAATCTAGTGATACTATTCGAGCTTAATATAAACATAAAAATTTAAAGAAAAAAGTGAGGTTTGAGGAGATAAATAAACGAACATGTAATGACTGAGTTAGGGATGAAGTTGATATTAGAGTGTGGTACTCTTTTTAGTTTCTCAACAATCTTTAATGAACAACAAAGGAGAAAATGTCTTAGGAATTTTGGGGTTTTAGCTTTCAATTGTATTTTTTATATGACAAGTGGAAACTGAAGACTTTTCCCCTTCTACTTTTATACATAAAATACTAATAAAAGAAAAAGGAAATACTCGATATTATAATTTAATTTCTTATTAATACAAATTAACTTTTTTAATTCACGAGAAATACAAAACGTTTTGAAAAGTTGAAACTAAAATTTTATAGGTAAATTACTTAAAAAATCACTAAACTTTTTTAGAGTTTTCAACTATTATTTAAATTTCTTAGAACATAATTTTTTAAGGTAGCCACCAAAAAATCGTAAAAGAATTTATAGAAAAATAACGAGTTGGTCACAAACTTATTGAGTCAAGTTGGGCCTTGCTCGACTTGACTCGCTAAGATCTCGAGTTGAGCTCATTCTTGAGTCGAGAGTTAATCGAGTCTAACTAAAGTTATTTGCGAGCTGCTCAACTCAATAAACACCCCTAATTCTTATATTAAAAACTTTATATATATATATATAAAGCTAGATTAACACATAGCTTTGAATAATTGTAATTTGAATAATTATTCTGGACTCATAAACTCAAACAGCGAATAAGTTGAGGTTCCTTTGTTAGAGGAGGATTTTGTTGTTGTGGTTGTGATATTTTTGGACCCACTCCAATTTCCTTTCTTTCTACTTTGTGTTGCCCAACTTCCTTTCTTCTTTATTGAGCTTGTGAGATTTTGGCGACGCAAACGCAGTCAAAACCCTTGCTTTCTTCTGGAACAATACAAAGGGTAGGTTAGTAGCAGGAATAGGAGGGTTTCCTTGGCTTAGCTAACATAAAACTAATCCATACTTATAAATTGGATAATTTAGTCCATTTAGGCCAACTCATATTTTTTTAATTTAATATATTTTATTAATTTTGCAAACATAACAACTTCATATATTTTTCATATCGTGTAAATGACATAATATATAAATAAATAAAATATATTATAGAATTAAAAAAACTTGTCGTGCTGCTCTCAAGCCTTGAATCTTGAAGACCGTTTTCGACTTATATTTTAAATGAGTGTGTTTTTTTATTACCTATGGTCTATACCCATTTTTCGGAGCTGATATTTCTATCTAAAAATGTATATGATGCATATTAATTAGTAATATTAGGTGGGCAACATCTCAGCGGAAAAGATAGACTAACCTCCCAACAAGCACTTATAGTGAATGAAACCCTAATCCATTAACCCATATCATATTATATTGCAATGATGACATCTTATTGTTGCCAAAAGTCTTGCATCTAGTAAAACCCCAAATTTCACTTCAAAAACATTGATTAGTATATTTAATATATATATATATATATAATATGAGCTTGACTAAAACATTTTTCTTAATTTACAATTTGATATATTGTGTACACTATCCAAATTCTTTCTATTCATAAATAAGAAGATATTAAGTGCTTAAGTCAGGGTCTACTCTGAGACAAGGCAGTAAAGACGTTCGCCCATGACTCACTACTCGCCCAAGACCCACCATGTGTAATTAAAAATATATAAAGAGTCTTTTAAAATATAAGTATTCATTCATGGGCTCACTATTCCTAATTAAATATAAAAAACAGTTGAAATTTATTTAGTCTAGGCATTAATGAGTCTTAGGGTCATAATTAAGATTTTAATGATGTTTAATTTTTTTTAACATTTGTTATTAAGGGTCTTTTTTTTTATTACTTGTTATTTAAGACCAAATTTTTGTTAATACTAGTTATTAGAGGCTCAATTTTTTTCAATATTTATTATTAGGGCTCTATTCTTAAAAGTTATTTTTTTCAACATTTGTTATTAGGGGTTTAACTTTTTTTAGTACTTGTTATTTGAGGACCAATCCTCCCTCCCCGCCCCCCAACATTTGTTATTAGGGGTATATTCCTAAAACCCATTTTTTTAACATTTGTTATTAGGGGCTTATTCTTAGAATTATTTTTAGTATTTTTTGTTAGAGGGCTACTCTTAAAATTTATATTTTTTTAAATACTTATTACTAGGGGTCTAAATTTTTTATTTATCTCTGGCCACCAAAATTTCAGGGCAGTCCTGACTTAAGCATTGCTTAATCATGCATCCTTTTGTATATTATTCCAATGACTTGCTAATCGAATTAAATTATAACTAAAAGATTTATTGATTATGATAATGGAAGGAAAAAGAGTTGAAAAGGAGCATATTATTGAGGTTGTGTCATAAACCAGCAAAGGTTTTAGTTGAGAACGCGAGAAGCTTTTGAATGGCACCAAAATTAAGCAAAGGTAAGCATAAATACATTTATATTAATGAGCAGGTTGTGTCCTGTGCAAGCTCCAAATGCTATCTTCATTGGGAATATCAATATCAATATCAATGGCATTTGATTGTGGGTGGTCGGCATTACTTACTTAAGTCACTTGCAACGTAAGGGATGGGTTATACAGTTGGTTAATTAGGTGTAACCACAGAGTAGGCTTAATCTCAGCTTAAAAAAAATTGAAACTCGGCTCCTGAAAATTTGAAATAATATATAATTTAGAAAAAAATTAGAAATTTTTTATATATTTTTTATTAAAAATTTATTTTCACCCTCTTAATATTTTAGAAGTTCGCCCTTTAAAATTTTATATATTCGTTCCTTCTAATATAAATTTTTGCGTTCATACCTGTATGTATATATGTGTATAATTTATAATATAAATGAACTAAAAGCCACACCCAAACAAAAATTCCATGTAGAGATGCAGATGGAAACATATGGCTTGGGCAGGTAACAACTTGGCTTTGCTATCTTTTTTGTCATTTAATCAAACTGATTGTGGTGTAATAGTGGGAAACTTAATTAAAAACAACAAACTATAGATGTCAATTGAGCGGAGAGGGTGCGAAGGTTACTCTTCCCACATCTATTTTTATTAAAAAAATTATCTTCATCTCTGCCTATGACCCATTGAGAATACAAAATTTAAATCCTTCCCTACCTCGCAACCCGCAAGATTAAAATCATCCCCGCCCCATCACCTACGTGGGTCCTCAAACCCACCTAATTCTCTCTTTACCCGGCCCATGATCCATTTATATGATATATTTATAAATATTAGTTATATAAATATAAATAAAATTTGTTATATAAAAAGTATGAAATATTTGTCATTCAGGCTTCCGCCACATAAATATCATTATTTTTTTAAAATAATAATATACGAAATTAAATTTTGTACAACACAAAAGTTTGGACTAAAAAATATTAAAGTCTATTGTAAATGACAAAAAAAACACAAATAACATGTAAAATAATATTTCAATTGTTGTAACAAATAAACAATATAAAAAGAACTAAAAAAGAAAATAACAATAAAAAATGACTTTTTAAAAAATAAGAACAAGTAGCATACAATATTAGGAAAATAAATTACTTATGGTGAGGACAAAAAGAAGAAAAACAAACATTAGAAATAAGACTCAACGTTAGGAAACAAAAAAAGAAGTCAATAAACATATATATTACATATGTATATATTTTTTCATAAATATTCTAAGATAAATCAATATAAATTATCTTAAACTTAACTCTAAATCAAACTAATATTTTAAAATATATTTATATATTTGATCTGATCAATCTCAATCTCAATTATATATATTGAACTTTTCAATAATATCCAAGATAAATCAATATGAATTGCCTTAAATTTGACTATGGGGTGGTTGGGGATGATGCGGTGCGGGAGGGGATGATGCGAGGCAGGTAAGGATGATGCGGTGCGGGAGGGGATGATGCGAGGCGAGTGGGGATGGGGCGGGTACAAAGGTATATTCACGCCTTTCCCATCACCCACGTCGAATCTAATTTTTATGTTCATCCCCGCCCCACAACCCGCGAAATTTGTAACCATCCCTGCCCAATTGAATGTGGAGTGTGGTGAATCCCCGCAAAACTCGCCCCACTGACATCCCTACAACAAACCAATTTTAAAAGGTCTAATTATAGTTTTAGTGTCTCTACTATATTACAATCTTAAATTTGATCCTTCTATTTTAATTTGTCCTCATTTAACATTTAAAGTTTATAATGTTTTAAAAATATTTTTAAGATCTTCTAATTAGCCTAATGGTTAAGGATGCTCATATTATCTCATCTCATATAAGTTTAAATCTCGGTATGAGAATATAATACTTCTCTATTTAATAAAAAATATTTAGACTGATAATATTGTTAACTGATCATATTTAAATGATTCATGATAATTTACATTATAACTTTAATGATTAAACTTATTAAACATATTATAAAAATAAAAAGTAAATTATACTAATATCAAATTAAGATAAACATTAAATTTCAAATTTCAATGCACGACTTTTGGTTTCTTGCAAAACCCTAGATAACCAATGATATCACATACTTCACGAGACGACATCTATTGACTAATTTAATTAACTGTTATTTTTAAAAAAAGATTTTATCAGATTATATATATCAAAAATAAAAAAGAAATTTAACAATGAAGTGGTAATGAATATTACACTTTCAAATAATAATCAAATTCAAATCGTAAAAACAACGCTCTCCAAAGGAATAATCACGAATAGAAATAATCTTTTATTTTTTGGTGTTTTTATTTAAGACAAAAAAAATTCATATTTTCGGTTTTTTATATGCTTCAACACTAAAAAAAATTAAATTTTAAGTCATAACCAAAATTATAAATTGTAAATCATAACCCTTAAAAGCATTATATCTCTAATTCCCTACACCCTAACCCTAAACCCTAAACTTATTTTTTAGTGTGGGCATAGAAAGGGCACTAAAAAGGGACATGATTTATATTCCCCTATTTATGCCTCGCACTAGAAAATTTTTTTAGAGTTTATAGTTTATGGTTTCTTTAATAATGACAAACTTCGAATATAAACGATATAAAGGGAAGCTTTACAGAAATATTGGAGTCGACTTTTTGCGCACAAATATGACACAATTAAAATTATTTTCACAAATATTATAGTTTGAACAGTAAAAGTGAAGTCGGTGTGCACTCAATCCGACTTCGCTGTTCATTCCAATTTTTTTATAAAAAAATGATGAAAATAAAATATTATAGGTTGTGGGAGTGCAGTTTACCTACAGACATTGTTCAAAGTCCAACGGTAAATAATCCGACTTTAATTTTTTTTTAAAAGTCGGAATGTTATAGATTTGAAAATAAAATGAGAGGTGCCGCACTTTGATTCTTTTTTTCAGCCGCAATATCGCAGCAATTTCCCCATAAAAAAGTTATATAAAAAATAGTTACAACAACGGAATGTTTGGTGTAAAAGTCAGGGCATGGAGTAATCACAGTAAGCCTAAGTTTATGAGATAAAAGATGCTCATTACCCTCTCTTTTCGTGAATGGAAGGCAACCATCAACACTGCTAGCCACTTACTCAAAGCTATTCAACTTGAACATTAAAAAAGAAATAAAGAATTCAAAGAATAATATGGAGTACTTGAAACAACACTATCTGTGTAATTCAGTTTGATTTCATAGGGTTTTCCATTCTAGTAATGACAATCTACCAAAGCTGGTGTGGAGAAAACAATAGCCTGTTGGGATGTCCCAAACTGAAACTGGGAATCTCTGAGATCGTCTTCTGGTGCTGGAAGATTAAGATCCAACAACACCTTGTTGGATTCGGTTGCAGTACTAATGCTAATTTGATCAGCATTCTTGGCCGATTGATTGCTTCCGCCCGCCCTGTGCCGTCTCATGTGACCTCCAAGAGCTTGACCGGACGTGAACTCGGAGCCACATATCCAACACTCGTGAATCTTGTTAGCCATGGCTGCATCATCATCAACTGCTAAAACTAGTGGTTTTTTATGCTCCATGCTGCTTTTCGATTTCTTGTGGCTTGCCATATGCCCTCCTAGTGCTTGGAACGAAGGGAATGATCGGTTACAAGCTTTGCACTCGTACACATAAAACTCAACGTTCCTTCCCGGACCATCACTTTGTGCCAACATGATTAGGCAATTAGCCATCTCCTCTTCTTCCTTGGTGCTTTCGTAAATATGATCACCGGACATCGTCCGAGAGCAAATCGAGTTATACTCCTCTGCCTCTCCTCTTCCACCGCCTCCACAACTCGATGAGCTAGAAGTCACCGTGACACCGAACGAGGACGATGGCCGTTGACGCTTCCTACGCTTGCCTTTCATGACCAAGGCTTGACCCTCTTGAGCTTGCATATCCCACCCCTTCCCCAGGACCTAAAGCCAGCCAAAAATAGTATGAAAGAGTTTCAAAAGACAGAAAATTGTAGTGAAGAAATAAACAATTAATAGCAGCTACAAAAACAACAAAAATGATTATGAAGCAAAGATGGAGAAATGGGGTTCTTATGTATAGTGAATGATAACAAGGGTGATGATTGGTATATATTTATATACCCCCATCTTTTTTTCTTAGTCTTAACTCAAAAATGCCGCCATGAATAGTATACTTATTGTTGCATTAATACATCCACATCATCTTCTTTTTTCTTCTTTTCATTTCCAACTTTTAAATCTATTACTACTAGTAGATAGAAAAGTTTTACTTTCAGTTCCCCTAACCAACCGTTATTGATTCGGGTATTGAAAAGTTCGATCATCCTTAAATAAAATTTTTTGTTTGAATTTTTTAGATAAAAGATAAATATTAAAATTTTTATTTGTTTTAAGATTTGATTCGACTTGAATTTGAATATAATCATGATTTATATATAACTACTTAACAAAATATTATATAACGATATGAGTTGATGAAAATGGATTAATATCCTATACACTGGCGGTGGAAAGTTTTTATTTCCACAAGCGCCTCAATTATAGGGTTTATGGTTAGTGTTTAGGGTTTAGAGTTTAGGGGTTTTAGTGTAAAGGTTTAGAATTTAGGGTTCATGTTTAGAATTTAGGAATTAGGGTTAGAATTTAGGGTTTAGGGTTAGGGTTTAGTTTTAGGGTAATATGGGTGGGGATTTAGGTTTTAACCTATAAACCCTAAATTTTAACCCTAAACCCAAAATTCTATCAACAATCCCTAAATTCAAAACTACTACACTTATACCCCTAAATTTTAAACCCTAAACGAAGTCCCTAACCCCTAAAACTAAGGCGCTTGTGTAAAAAATATTCCACAAGCGCTTGTGTATAGAACAATTACCCGATGAAAATTAGGTGAAAAGATATGTGGTTTAGAACTATTACAAGCATTTAAGACAATATATTTAGGATTGGTTAACAAAACCTTGGTAGTGTCTTAGGGCGAGAAGATAAGCTTACAACTACGAGTGTCTGTAAAGAGATGAGTTGAGAATTAGGTGGAAAAGATAGGCTGCCGAAAAGGGGGAAAAGGAGGGTTAGGGCAGTTCAGTTGAGTTGTCGTTAACGTCAAGAGAGAGTTTCAAGCACACCCAAGTCACGAATATACACACACCCAAATAATAAAAAAAAACCCCATTAAAATAAAGCAAAAATTGAGGAATTGCACGTTAAAAAGCATGGATGGAAAACCTCTGCACCTTTTTATGTCTCTGCTTTAAAATAGTAGATTTAAAGTTTAGAGTTTAAGGTTAGGAGTTGTAATTACTATTTAGAAAATTAAGGGTATGGTATATTTATTAGAGTGTAGGGTTTAAGGTTTAAGATGTAGAAATTAAAATTAGAATTTAAAATTTAATTTTTAAATAACTTTTAGTGTGAGACATAGAAAAAAGCATAATTAACTGCATATGATTTTTAACCAACAAGCATGAGATGCTGCCTTCATTTATTCCATGTCTTCTTCAAAACAAAACACACACACAAATCAGTTCCACGTAGATTCTGGTTACTTTCAAGCAAACCAACCCCCTTTCTTATAGGTTAAATTATGGTTTTGGTACCCTTCAATTGTAAGATTGTAAATGAGATGAGACAGATCGTGAGCTACTCGAGTTAAATTCGATCAACACTACTTAGCACTACTTAGTCTCAACTCGAGTTGAGCGAGCTCGAACTCGGCTCAAATTCTTAACGAGTCGAGTTGAGGGAGCTCGAATTCGGCTCAAATTCTTAATGAGCCAAGTCGAGCTCAGCACTACTCGAGCTCGACTCGACTCATTTACAGCCATAAACTTTAGGCAAAAGGTCAAAAATAGCCTCCAACGTTTCACATTTTGGTCATTTTAGCCCTATTTTTTTTTGGTGCAAACAACCACCTAACGTTTCAATTTTCATTCAAATTTTACCATTGTTGGATGAAAACCGTTAGTCAACTAATGCTTGAGGCTGACGTGACATGTCTGCAGGGCATGGGGAGATGATGTGGCACTACCACGTGGCATTTTTGCTGACATGGCATTTTTAAAAAATTAATTAATTATTTTTTAAAGAAATTATTTGTTAAATATTTTTAACTAATCACCACATCAGCAAAGTGCCACGTGTCAGTGCTAAGTCATCTTCCCATGCGCTGCAGACATGCCATGTCAACTTCAGGCGTTGATTGTTAGTTGACTAACAGTTTTCATCCAAGAAGGATGAAATTTGAACGAAAAATAACATTAGGTGATTATTTGCACAAAAAAAGAATAGGGCTAAAATGATCAAAATGTGAAATGTTGGGGCTATTTTTGACGTTTTGCCTAAATTTTATTATATTCAAATTTGGGATTTATTTACTACAATGGTTGACATAATGTTATCAGAAGGGGAAAAAATTGTGTCAAACATTTTAACTGAAATACTCAATGGTTTTAACTATCTGAACTGATGAATTGTCAAGATATGCTTAATTAAAATGTAGGGACCAAACCGCAATTTGACCTTTCTTGTATCATGGTAATCTGATCAAAGTATCCATTTCTATGGATATAACAATGAGGTGTCAAGAAGTGTTATTTTTAAATTTAATAGTAATTTTTATTCACGAAGTCATTAATTACGTTCACAATTATGATAAACATGACTTGAAGTGCAAGCCTAATGCGTTAAGCATCATCCCAATTCATATAAGAAAAAGGGTTGTTGAATCAAAATCTGGCATGAATTTTGGGAAATCTAGAAAAGATTCTGAGATAATAATGAGAAAAGCATCCACAAATTGGCAGCTGAATTCCGTGTTTCCAACGAAGCTAATTGTAAAGGATTCATGCATCATCCCAGAGAATTGTTGAACATCACCTGATTGTCCACAATTGTTGCCTCTGCCACTCCTGCATTACAAAACATTGGCCAACGAGTAAATTTAATTCGAACACAGACGAATCCAAAAAGGAAAAGGAAATCAAAGAATGTATTACCATCAGCATTAGCAATTATGTTTCCCAGGTCACCCGCATGGCGTACTTCATCCTCAGGAGCACCATGTGCCATATTGTTGGGGTTGAAATGTGCTCCTATCATTAAAAATAAAGAATCTAAATATACAAAATCTGAAACACAAGAAGAACATGGGGCATGACATTCAAATGCAATAAGTTGTACCGGTTGAAACGCATCCATTTGTTGCGTCACCATACTCATGCTACATAAAAAAAGAAAGATCAAAATCATAGAATTCAAACAACTTCTATGTATTGAAATCCAATGGAAACAAGCAGCTAAAGCCAAAAACACTCACTAGGTGGAACCCATGAGGCCCAGGAGTAAGACCGGTAATACCAACATTCACAGTTGTAGGGCCTAATTCATTCACAGAACAAATAAGCATTCTCAGATGATAACAACATTTGATTGCACCCTGAATGTACCAAGACTCTATCCAAACTCAAAGTATAAAACTTGGAAATGAATTCGTCAATAAGAAAAACCCCAAAAAGCAAAATGTACCCATTTCCTTTCTTTTTGATTCTTATACTTGCGAAACAAACAAGGAGCTCGAAATGAGGAGATAAGAACCGGTGGGTTTGAAGGATTAGTTGAGGAAGAAAAAAGGATAGTGTGGTGAGATGGGGTTGTGGTAAAAATCGCGTGGGCTGCTATCGTCGGAGCTCGAAGTTGGTGAGCGAGTGAGACTGAGAGTTGAAGATTATGATGGGTATAATGTGAGCTGAGATTGTTGTACAATGTACAGTTTTGGTTTTATATGCGGCTGGATCTGCTATGGTTCGGCCCCTGGATGGTTCTGGAATCTTCTGAGCTGAGGTCCAAAAACTAAATAGTGAAATCGTATGGTTTTACTTTTTTTTTTTTAAGTTTAGTAGTTGATAAAATATCCAAAATTATAATAAAAATTTACAGCTATCATCTTAAATTAAATCTATAATTTAGATATTTTTCTATAACAATTGACATAAGAAATTAGTTATTTTAGGTTGTATACGAATCATACATGAAAAAAGTTAAAAAATCAACTAAAAGATTTGACCAAACGAACAAATCTAATTACGTCGGCAAACGGACCACAAAAGAGAATTAAGCTATTGAAAGAACACCGAGAACCAAAAATCAAAGTCGAGCGCGTGAGAAACTATACACGAATGCAAACCGTATATCCAAATTCGATTCAGTCACGACGTCGTCAAATCCAACATTGAGAAAACATAAAATAAAAAAAAACGACCAAATGACCAAGAAAAAAAGATGAAAAACGTGTCAAAACGCAGAGATAAACATGCCACAAAGACAGGACAAAAAGTACCATAAAGGTAGAATTATTCTTATTAAAAATTAAAAGAAATAAAGAAAAATAATCATTTTTTATATATAAAAAATCGACGGTCGACGATCAACATCAAAGTTGATGTCATCGTCGGCTAAATAAAGTTCAAAGAAAAAAGTTGTGCTCTATACTTTTATAGAGAAAAAAGGTTATGGGTAAACGGTTGTTGGGGCTGCAACTCCCGTTAACAGAAACTGAAAAATCTTTAAGACGAAAAAAATAGTAGGCAAACGCTCGTGGACAACCAAATCGATACTTTGTAAAACCTATGTTTGATTTTGATATAATTAAATCTTTAAGGATCAATTTGAAAAACTTAAAATTGTTTTATAAGTCCCTTAATAAGTTTTAAATCACCAACTCTTTAAAACTGATTTGAAAAACTCAAACTCAAAATATTTTCTAAGTGTTCCAAGGCCAAACTATTGAAAAACGTTCAGGTGTAGCGATACACTCCCGAGCGTATCGATACCTTTTTACCAAAGTTGGCTACTGGAGAAACACGTATCGATACGGCAAACCCTCGTATCGATACGCCCCTTTGTAAAAGTCTAAAGAGTTTGAATGGCGTACCGATACGTCAAACCCTCGTATCGATACGGCCTTAATAAAATTTTAAATGCAAGTCGGTTTAAATAAATTTGACCGTTGGTGTCAGTTGGTTGGTAACCAAATTTTAAATGGTCGTTGACCCATATCGTTACACCAAACCATCGTACCGATACTGAAATCGACAGTGAGCTAAGTTGAGAAAAAGGTATCGGTACGGCAAACCCCTGTTTCGATACCCCGTACCGATACGCTTACGTGCGTATCGATACCCCTTATTTATTGCACACAACGACTCTTTCTTTTCTAAGACAAGTATCAATACACCTCCCCGCGTACCGATACGCATAGCTGCAGAAGTGCATTTATGGTGGTAAGAGAGGATTCCAACGGTTCCATTTATGTTCCCAACCACCCAAACGGCTAGAAATCAATGAGAAGGTATAAAAGGGACATCCAAAAGCTCCAGCAACAACTATTGATCCTCAAGAAAACATCCATACATCAAATCCAAGCAATTGTGCAAAAATCCCATATTGTCTAGAAACCCCAATTGTAATTTTCATTCTTATCTTGTTCAATTGGGTTGAGTGCTTGTAATTGGGCTAAAATTTGTATTGAGAGATACTCTATTAGCCATCAAATTCTTTGTTACCTTGTTGTGAGGATTGGGTTAAATTTTGGGTAGAAAATTTAATTGAAATTGTAAAGGTTGCCTCCTTAGCCTAGAAAAGGGGAAGAGCAATTAGTGGAATTGTTGCAAATCCTTAGTGAAGCTAAGGTAGTGGATGTAGAGTTCATTTGGAACTTGAACCACTCTAAAATCCCTTGTCAATCTTTTTAATTTGCAATTTCCACCACACAAACTTTAAATTTCCAATTCACCCCCCTCTTGGTTCATATCGATCTTTCGATCCACTCAACAATTGGTATCAGAGCCTACCTCTTTGAGGATTAACAACCACAAGAGGAGTTCCTTGGAAGAGTGTGATCATCATATATCAAGAGATGACTTCAACCTCCGGTTCGGGCATGTATGAGTCTCAATCCACTACAAAGCCTCCCTTCTTTAATGATGATAACTATTCTTTTTGGAAGAATAGAATGCGTCTCTTCATCAAGTCAAATGACTACCTAGTGTGGGATGTCATTGAAGATGGCCCTTATATTCCATTGAAGCAAGATGGTGAAGGCAAGATGGTCTTGAAGAAAAAGATGGAGATGAGTGAAGAAGAAAGGAAAAAGATTCAAGTCAATGAAAAAGCTCTCCACATGCTCTTTTGTTCTTTTGGTCCGGACATCTATTCTAAGGTTTCATCCATCGAGAGTGCCAAAGAAGTGTGGGACACTCTTGAGACTACCTACGAGGGCACCAACGATGTTAAAGAAACTAAGATTGGAATTCTCAATCTTAGTTATGAGAATTTCAAGATGGAGCCCGATGAGACGGTGTCCAAGATGTTTGATCGTTTCTCCACTATTGTCAATGGGCTCAAGGGTTTTGGAGAAATCATACCGGAAGACAAGCTTGTCCGGAAGCTACTCTATTCACTTCCCGAATCTTGGGATGGGAAGAGAACCGCCATCATTGAAGCTAAGAATTTAAAGACTTTAAAGCTTGATGAGCTTGTGGGTTCTCTCCTTACTCATGAGATTATGAAGCAAGGAAGGGAAGAAGAAAAGAAGAAAGAGGAGAAAAGAGTAGAAAAGCTTGAGGTTGAGAAGAAGAAGAAGATGAGAATAACTCTCAAAGCTTCACAACATGAAGAGAGCTCTTCTAGTGAGGAGGATGAACTAGAAGAATTGGCTATGATAGCCAAACGATTCTCACATTTTATGAGGTCCAACCGGGGAAGAAAAATCCAAAGAAAGATGGACTTCAAAAGTAAGAACAAAGAAGAAGAAAGAGATCCTATCATTTGCTTTGAGTGCAAACAACCCGGCCACATACGTTCGGAGTGCCCTCAACTCAAGAAGAAGGGCTTTGAGAAGAAGAAGAAGCTCAAAGCCAAGCTTGCTACTTGGAGTGATGAGGAGTCATCGGAGGATGACGAACAAGAAGTGGCTAACCTTTGCCTCATGGCACTTGAGGAAGATTCCTCCATGGTAACCTCTAACTCATCTACTTTAGATTTTACATATGAAGAATTGAATGATGCATATGATGAGTTACAAGAGGTCTATGATGAATTAGTTGAGAAATATAAAGAGCCGGTCATTAGAAACAAAAAGATTATTTTGGAACTAAATGAGAAAAATGACTCACTCACTCAAGCTAATTCAAAATTTGAGAAAAAGATATTATGGTTAAAAGATGAACTAAAATTCTTTCAAGATGAAAATGTAGACCTTAATAATATTTTGTCTCAATGTAATAGTGAACACCAAAAGGTGTTGGATGAGCTAAATGAGCTCAAAAATTCTTTGAAAAATGTTGGTAGTGTCAAGCATGAAATAGGTGAATCCTCAAGAACACACCAATCTAAGAAAAAGACTAACTACTACAAACAAGGTAGCTATCCTAGACATAGTAGAGCTAAAAGAATTAGAAGTGTATGGGTTCCTAAGGAACTTGTAAAATCTAATAATACTATTGCTATGTCATCTTGGATTCCTAAGGGAACCAAGGTTTTGGGAGCTAACACTCATGGACCCAAAATGATTTGGGTACCAAAAACAAAAGCTTAATATCTTTGTTTGTAGGGGGAGCATTGCTACAAGGCCAAAGCACAAAGTCAAAACTCATGGTACCTTGATAGTGGATGCTCAAGGCATATGACCGGAGACAAGAGTAGATTCATGGATCTAAAGCCAAAAAGTGGAGGAGTAGTAACATTTGGTGACAACTCCAAAGGCCACATTAAAGGTATTGGCTCCATAGGTAATCACTCTACTATTCTTATTGAAAATGTCTTGTATGTCTATGGTCTTAAACACAATTTATTGAGCATAAGTCAATTGTGTGATAAAGGATTTAATGTTCTATTTGATAAAAATGGATGCAAAATCGTAGGCATTAAATCTAATAATATTATGCTCATAGGTCATCGCATAGGGAACATATACATGGTGCATCTAGATGACATTCATACATCAATGCATGCTTAGTTGCACAAAATGAAAATGATGCATGGTTGTGGCATAGGAAACTAGGACATGCTAGCATAAGTGTTTTAGAAAAACTAGTCTCCCTTAATCTAGTTAGAGGTTTACCCAAAATAAAATTTTCAAATGATAAAATTTGTGATGCATGCTCAAAGGGTAAACAACATAGGTCTTCCTTTAAATCCATTAATGATGTTTCTACTAGTAGATGTTTACAACTTATCCATATGGATTTATTTGGGCCAATTAGGACTATGAGCTTGGGTGGTAAGTCTTATGCTTTTGTACTTGTTGATGATTTTTCTAGATTTACTTGGGTTCTATTTTTAAGTACTAAAGATGAGGCTTTGGAAAAATTCATCACATTTTCAAAATTAACCCAAAATGATCTTGAACTTAAAATTTCACATATTAGAAGTGATCATAGAACCGAGTTTCAAAATTTAGGGTTTGAAGATTTTTTAAATGAAAATGGTATTAGCCATAATTTTTCGGCTCCTCGAACTCCTCAACAAAATGGGGTAGTTGAGAGGAAAAATAGAACTTTGCAAGAAATGGCTAGAACTATGCTTTGTGAAAACAATTTACCTAAATATTTTTGGGCGGAAGCCACAAACACCGCTTGCTATATTGTAAATCGAGTAATGATTAGGCCAATTTTAAAGAAAACACCTTATGAGATTTTAAAATCTAAAAAGCCTAACATTAGCTATTTTCACCCTTTTGGTTGCAAGTGTTTTGTTTTAAATAATGGAAAAGACAACTTAGGTAAATTTGATGCAAAAAGTGATGAAGCTATTTTCATAGGTTACTCGTTAACCTCTAAAGCCTATCGAGTATTTAACAAAAGAACTTTAGTAGTAGAAGAATCTATTCATGTTGTATTCAATGGTAACCTCCTTCCTAGGAAGGATTCTTGTGATGATGATGATGTAGGAATCATAAATGCCTTTGATGGAGGACAAACTTCAAAGAAGGATGAGATTCCAACAAAAGAAGAGGACACACAAGATCCACCTCTTGAAGCCTTGAAGGACTTGGCTCTTGAGGAAAAGGAAGTGAGCTACCCAAGGGAGTTGAACTATGTCAAAGATGGTCAAATCTTGGGTGATCCATCCAAGGGGGTAACCACTCGATCTTCTCTTAGATTAATGAATCATATTGAATTTATCTCATGCATAGAGCCTAAGAATATTAAAGAATCATTGAAAGATGACTTTTGGATTATGGCTATGCAAGAAGAGTTAAATCAATTTGAGAGAAGTAACGTTTGGACATTAGTTGATAGGCCTAGTAATCAATCTACAATAGGAACTAAATGGGTCTTTAGGAACAAGCTAGATGAGAGTGGTAACATTGTAAGAAATAAAGCTAGACTAGTAGCACAAGGTTACACTCAAGAAGAGGGAATAGATTTTGATGAAACCTATGCACCCGTAGCTAGAATGGAAGCCATTAGGATGTTGCTTGCATATGCATGTTATCATAATTTCAAGCTTTTTCAAATGGATGTTAAAAGCGCATTTTTAAATGGTTTTATAAATGAAGAAGTGTATGTGGAACATCCACCGGGTTTTGAAGACTCAAAATTTCCAAATCATGTTTTCAAACTTACCAAATCTCTTTATGGTTTAAAACAAGCTCCTAGAGCTTGGTATGAAAGACTTTCAAACTTTTTAACTGAAAAAGGATTTGAAAAAGGTAAGGTGGACACTACACTTTTTATAAAAATGTATAAAAATGACATCTTAGTAGTTCAAATTTATGTTGATGATATTATTTTTAGTTCTACTAATGAATGTCATTGTCAAGAGTTTGCTAAGTTAATGCAAGGTGAATTTGAGATGAGCATGATGGGGGAGCTCTCATTCTTTTTGGGACTTCAAATTAAGCAAAAGAAGGATGGCACCTTCATGAACCAAGAAAAATACATAAAGGATATGCTCAAGATGTTTGGCTTGGAGAATGCAAAGCCTCAAGCCACACCTATGAGCTCATCTACAAAGCTTGACAAAGATGAAGAAGGTAAGTGTGTTAACTCTAAGCTTTATCGTTCTATGATTGGATCATTGCTTTACCTTACCGCAAGTAGACCGGATATCTTGTTTAGTGTTTGCTTGTGTGCTAGGTTTCAAGCTAGTCCTAGAGAGTCTCACCTTATAGCCGTTAAGAGAATCTTTAGGTACCTTAGAGATACTCCTTGTTTAGGTCTTTGGTACCCTAGAGACTCTACCTTCAACCTTCATGCTTATTCGGATGCGGATTATGGGGGTTGCAAAATCGATAGGAAAAGTACTTCGGGAACTTGTCAATTCCTAGGTAGTATGCTCATATCTTGGTTCTCTAAGAAACAAAATAGTGTAGCCTTATCTATCACCAAAGCCGAGTACATATCCTTAGGGAGTTATTGTGCTCAAGTCCTTTGGATGAAGCAACAACTCTTAGATTATGGAATTAAAGTTGAAACCATACCCCTAAAATGTGACAACACTAGTGCAATATGTCTAACAAAAAATCCCATCCAACACTATAGAACCAAACACATAGAAATAAGGCATCATTTCATTAGAGATCATGTCCTTAAAGAAGATGTGGTTATAGAGTATGTAGACACCTTAAATCAATTAGCGGACATATTTACAAAACCTTTAGACAAAGAGCGTTTTTGGTCCCTTAGGAGAGAGTTAGGTCTAGCTAGCCTACCTTGACCTTTTAGGACCTCTTTTGTGTTTAAATTTGCTTGATCTTGTGAAATGCCATGTTTATGTGTTTAGACTCCTAATTTCATCCTTGCCTATAGTTAGGGGGAGTATGCTTCTATTAAAATATGCTTAGAACTATTCATCCATCATTTGCACACTCTTAGGAGATGTTAAATTCGAGCCTATGGTTGTTCTTAGAACTAAATATGCATTTCTGGGCATAGGGTATCGATATGGATCTACGCGTATCGATACGTGTTCTTCATCCAGTTTCCCAGAATTCATTTTGCTTAAAAGGGTATCGATACGATTAAACCCGTATCGATACGAGCATCAAATCATTTCGATACGGATCTCATCCATTTCGATACGATTCTCCAATGGACATTTTTAAGGAAATGACGTTTCTACCCCCGTATCGATACACCCTCAGGCGTATCGATACTCGATTGCGCAGACAGCTTTTAATAAGGCATTTAAAGTGTTCAACTTTTACCAAAATTAAAACTCTTCAAAACCTAAAAACCCTAGCCGTTTTTGCCTATAAAAGGGCTCTTCCTCCTTCATATTTTCACACCACAACTCAAAATCTAAAAGAGTTTTCTCAATCAAGCAAAGCTTTAAGCTCTCTCATCACAATTGTGCTAGAATTTTCTTCAATATCTCAAGTTTCTATCAAGGTAATCTTTTCTTTCTTTTTCTTTTTCAATTTTTTTGTTTTGTTTTTGTTTTGTTTCATCTTTTTATCAAATCTTTTGTTCTTCAAAATTTTTTTTCAAATATTTTTTTATAAAATTTTTTTTTACCTTGGTTCTTACCCAAAATTGAAGAAATCTTTATGCATGATTTCTCTTTTAGATCATGGCACCAAAAGAATCAAGGAAGCGAACAAGGGTTTCTCAAACCGGTGAATCATCCGCTTTTGGAGCCATTGCACGTCCTAACTACTCTACCATCTATGAACAATCCTTTGAAGGTCCCACGTGTCTAGCATATTTTCGACAATTCAAGAATTACAAGATTCGTGTGGAAAGGGTAATATCCATTCCTTTTCTCGACTCGGAGCGCTTTAAATTTGAATATCTTCCTTTGCTTCGTCGTTGGAACTTCATGGATTTCCTATCTATTCCTGGTTTTTATTATCGTCTTTTGGTTTTGATTTTCTACACTAATGCCAAATGTATTTCTCGCAATGGGGAAGTTGTCGCCATTTGCTCCTTTCTCATGGGAAAGAAATTCATCCTTGATGTCAAATCTATTTGTGAAGTTTTCAAATTAGAGGATGAAGGCATTGATGATGAGGATGCTTTGGGGCATGTTCTTAGTGGCTCTGTGACCGCCCTAAATGCTCAAGACCGGATCCTACATTTAATGGTGTCTTGGTGGTTTCGTCCCTCCGGAGGAAAATATTCTACCATCCATCAAGTGGATGATTTTTGGATCCGTTGCTTCCGTAAGCGAAAGCGCCCAAATCTAGCTCGAATCATGTTTGGGGAAATCGTCTATCATGTGCAACATCGTCAAACCTCTCTCATCTCCTCCTTTACATATGGTACGGCTTTGAGTTATTTCTTTATGAAAAAGGATATTGATTGCTCTTTTGACTTCCCAACTCCCCTTACCGATCCCATTGATGAGCAATCTCTTGCACGGGGAAAATTCCATTATTTTAATGGCAATTGGGTTTGTCTTGCCGAGCTACCACCCGAGGCCGCCGCCGCCTTTGAAGAACCTCAAGGAGATCAAGCTCCTCAAGCTCCACAACCCTCAATGGATGCTCTCATGACCTACCTCAATGAGCAATTTACCGGGTTGCGCACGGACATGAACAATCGTCTTACCTCCCTTGAAACAACTTTTGATACAAGGATGACGAGCATGGAGAATCGCCTCACATCCCTTGAAAGCGGTCACAATTCTTTGAATATTTCCATCTCCGCTTTCCACGATGAGTGGCGAAATAGCATGAGGGACAATGATCCAATGGGAATTGATGACGAAGATGATGAAGACGATGAAGATGATGCCTAGACGTTTCTTCTTGCATCTCATGCATCTCATTTAGGATTTTCTATTTTATGCATCTTTGTTTTAATGTTTAAACCCATGCTTTGATTTTCTACTTTTCTTTGGGTTTTTAAGTTTGATGCTATGATCTATAATATAAATGTTGCTTATTTATACCTTTGCCTATGTTTATGCACTTAATTGTCTCAATATTTTTGATCTAACAAAAGGGGGAGAGAAACTAGCTCACAACACTTCAAATATTTTGATTTTTAACTCAAGAGTTACCAAGCTTATATTAAGGGAGAGTTAACTTTGTAAAGTTT
This sequence comes from Hibiscus tridactylites, assembly GCA_958450335.1. Lineage (NCBI taxonomy): Eukaryota > Viridiplantae > Streptophyta > Magnoliopsida > Malvales > Malvaceae > Hibiscus > Hibiscus tridactylites. Next base: position 40,662,428 of record OY288289.1, on the reverse strand, counting down.
TTCAAAGTGTCAAAAATTTTAAGCTTTAGTTTTGTTATATCAAAAAGGGGGAGATTGTAAAACCTATGTTTGCTTTTGATATAATTAAATCTTTAAGGATCAATTTGAAAAAATTAAAATTGTTTTACAAGTCCCTTAATAAGTTTTAAATCACCAACTCTTTAAAACTGATTTGAAAAACTCAAACTCAAAATATTTTCTAAGTGTTCCAAGGCCAAACTATTGAAAAACGTTCAGGTGTATCGATACACTCCCGAGCGTATCGATACCTTTTTACCAAAGTTGGCTACTGGAGGAACACATATCGATACGGAAAACCCTCGTATCGATATGCCCCTTTGTAAAAGTCTAAAGAGTTTGAATGGCGTACTGATACGTCAAACCCTCGTATCGATACGGCCTTAATAAAATTTTAAACGCAAATCGGTTTAAATAAATTTGACCGTTGGTGTCAGTTGGTTGGTAACCAAATTTTAAATGGTCGTTGACCCATATCGATACGCCAAACCCTCGTACCGATACGGAAATCGACAGTGAGCTAAGTTGAGAAGAAGGTATCGATACGGCAAACCCCCGTTTCGATACCTCGTACTGATACGCTTACGTACGTATCGATACCCCTTATTTATTGCACACAACAACTCTTTCTTCTCTGAGACAGGTATCGATACACCTCCCCGCGTACCGATACGCATAGCTGCAGAAGTGCATTTATGGTGGTAAGAGAGGATTCCAACGGCTCCATTTATGTTCCCAACCACCCAAACGGCTAGAAATCAATGAGAAGGTATAAAAGGGACATCCAAAAGCTCCAGCAACAACTATTGATCCTCAAGAAAACATCCATACATCAAATCCAAACAATTGTGCAAAAATCCCATATTGTCTAGAAACCCCAATTGTAATTTTCATTCTTATCTTGTTCAATTGGGTTGAGTGCTTGTAATTGGGCTACAATTTGTATTGAGAGATACTCTATTAGCCATCAAATTCTTTGTTACCTTGTTGTGAGGATTGGGTTAAATTTTGGGTAGAAAATTTAACCGAAACTGTAAGGGTTGCCTCCTTAGCCTAGAAAAGAGGAAGAGCAATTAGTGGATTTGTTGCAAATCCGTAGTGAAGCTAAGGTAGTGGATGTAGAGTTCATTTGGAACTTGAACCACTCTAAAATCCCTTGTCAATCTTTTTAATTTGCAATTTCCACCACACAAACTTTAAATTTCCAATTCACCCCCTCTTGGTTCATATCGATCTTTCGATCCACTCAACATACTTGTTTAGAAGAAAAATAATAGATAAATGTCCGTTTAAATTGCTAAACACAACATAAAAAAACGCAAGCTTAGTGTTTTACTACTACATAATGGTGGAGGGACTAAAAGATACAATGTCATTACATTAGTAAGCTTGTCAAAATGAAGGGTAAAGTACACCATTGGTCACTGAATTTTTAAGACGCGTTCATTTTGATCACCAAGCTTTTAAAATTTCCATTAGAGTCACCTAACTTTTAGTCTATTTTTATTTTGGTCTCTCCCGTTAACTTCCGTTAAAAACACTGACGTGGCACATTAATTCTCTTTCTTTCTCTATTTTCTTTTTCTTTCCTTGCTTTGTTTTTCTTCCATAACTGAAACTTTATTTTCCCTCTATTTTCTTCTTTCATTTTAATCCTTCTACTCATGCTTGAAACAATACCCTGCAACGATAACTTGAAATATATTATATTTAGTAGATTATAAGAAGAATCAACTAAACAAATCTTAATTTTTTTAAACAACTAATTTACCATCTTCAAAATCGTTACAATTAGATACATTGCATTCAAGAATCAAGAAACCTCAATGTCAAAAAATAATTTATAAACCTCAATTTATCTTATTTTCTATTATCTCAGCCTCTAAGCAGACCTTGACTATCAAAGTGGTAGTCAAACTAATGCAATGACTAAGCTAAAAGATCAAGTTTAAAAATTTACCAAGTTCTTGCAGTGAAGAATAAGAGGTAATTTCATAAATCTTCTATTTTTTTTCTTCTTCTTTTCCACTTCCCATTTCTCAAAATAAATAATTTTGATTTTCTATGAAGTTTCAGGATTTGGCCTTAGTAACACCCCCTTCCCGGTCTGTAGGAAACCGAGTCAAAGAGCATTACCGAAGATCAATGCAGTGATTCTGGTACAATAATTCATTCAATAAAAAATATGATGCGATACGTTATCGATACACAATAGTAACAACTTGTATTAATACTAGCTAATCTATTTTAGGGTCAATTTTAAACTTTTATAAGCTCTAGAGACTTAACTGTAATTTTAGTAATTTAGGGGTCCTTTCAATAAAGCAATTGAACTACAATGAAATTCAACTCAAGTTCAGTAAGCTTGTAAGTTTTCACGTTAGTCCGAGTTCATTTACCCACCTAATTAAACCTTAGATGATTTAGTGACCAAATATAAACAATGCAAAACAGGATTCATTGTCAACTAACGGCTATAACTAACACTGTATCGAAACGCCTTAGGTTGTATCGGTACGAGTAGGTGTTAAGTAAAAATTTCAGTGACTCTATCATACATCGTACCGAAACAACCAAAGATGTTTTGATACAGGTTGACTTTCGTTGACTTTGACCAAAATACCCTATTTCGATAGGGTTAAGCCCGTATTGATCCCAGTTGACTCTCGTTGACCCCGTTTCGATACACTCGGAGCCTGTATAGAAACGAGTTTTGGCAGTGTCTAAAGTCCCAAAAATTGTATTTGTACTTCCCTAAGTCGTATCGAAACACCATGTCTTACCCTGATTCATTATAACTTAATATGATGGCCGTACCGAAACGCCATCACACATATCACTACGCCTGGCCTGTAATGACAGATTTTGATCTGGTTTTTAATCAAATTGGCCTATCGAATGACGTCCAAATGCAATGAAACTTCACACGCAATATTTCAATACTATAATCTACTAGCATGCTAAAATTCATGATCGTTTGAATACATTCACTATGTTTTTACCTATTATAGCCCATTATGAAAACTTGATCATTTTTAAGCAACATTAAACATGCCATTAGGGCCCATAGCCATTTTTACAAACCATGCAGAACAACAACATAACAAAAGGGCCCTATCAGACTAATTCAAGTACTTTGCCACCCTACTAGGAGTTTATAGGTTCGATATACATTACTTTAGGCTTTCTTGTGACTTGTGCAACGCAACAACTTATTCGATCTCCAACGATGAATTTCATTAACCTGAAATGCATGGAAGATGAATGCATTATACTTACATAGCCTAAGTGAGGTAGCCATAACAATCTCTAAATCAACAATATGCATTTCAAAATCAAGTAATCAACAATACCAATGATATAAGCCTTTAATAACAATGCGAAGTTCTTGATCAACATTAATTTCTTCATATTTTATAGTTAACCCTTAGATCGATCAAGATAGTGGATACGTGAATTTCTACGCCTCACCAAATCAATAAATGGTCTAGTCCCTTCGCCTCGCCAAAATGACCAATAACATATCACATCCCTCCACCTCCTCAAATAAACACATGCTGTAGCCTTAGGACCGTAGTCCACCCGTACACTAAGCTCATGAATTTTATGGCATGCCAATTGTATCCAATGTCCTTTGAATCCAAGGTCCAGTAACAACATTAATAATCAAGATTCAAAGATAATTACAATGTTCAACGTTTCCAATGTATTTATCAATAAACAATGTTCCGATATCAATGTTCCTTCACAAATACAATAACTATATCAATATTCAATGATTTTGATGCCAATTTCAATGATCGATGATTCATTTATGAAGTTTCTATTACAATATCTATGCCAATAGCAATGTACAATGATGATAACAATACCAATGTCCAATGTTTAATGACATACTTACAGATGCTTACCAATGTATCCATCTAATGACTGGTGCCATAATCCTTAGAACAAGGTTAGTTAAATTAATAAAAGCAATAACAATAAATTCGGGAAGTTTACTCGCCTAATCCCGAGACTCTGACTACACTCACCTTGACAATCCGATACTTTTACTGCTCTAGGATGACAACCCCTTTGCTCATAGCCTTTGGTGAGTTCGGTGGATGCTTTTTATCAACTTTTTGAGCTAGGAAATCATTAGGAGTGTGTTAAGAAAAATAATATGATACCGTAATCAAATTAACGATATCAAAATCAATAACTAGACTTGGATTAGTCATTAGCTATCCAGATAACCTTGGATGGGAAAACCATAACTTGTGATTACCCTAGATATATCCATGGAATTCAATAATAGTTTGAGGGATTAATCTTACTCGATCGATAGCAACGATTCTATATCAATAAATCAAAGGAAAACCAAGCTTGAGCTATCCTCCAATGGATGTGTGCTTAGGTAGGAGACGATGAAGATGAAGAATTTGAGAGGTGCTTGCTTAGTTATACAATCGGGTGAGTTTTCTATTTCCTTAGCTATTCTCTTTATAAGTTTAAAGTAATAGCTTTTCTTCTATTGAAGGAATTGTTTCAGATCATCCCACGTAAGATGATTTTAATTGAGGAGGGGCTAATCACAAGATTAGTCCCTCAACTATTAATACTTTACAATTTGGCCCCCAAACTTTCAATTTAGTCATTAAATGAGTTTCAATATCATTCAATAAGGTCCATGAACGATGAATTGGCTCAAATAAAGTTCAATATCAATATGATTGATCACACATACTGTGTTAGGGTAATACTTAGACCTTCCCGACATAGGGTTTCTGATTGCCGGAACCCAATTTTGACTAGACAAGATTTCAGGGTGTTACAACTCTCTCCTTTAAGAAAAATTCATCCTCGAATTTTACGTGAGCCGGAGAGATGAGGGTATTGATGTTTCACAGTCTGTTTAGGTTCCCCGGTAGCTTATTTAACAGTGTGACTCCTCTAGATCATTTTAACTAACGGTACAGATTTGTTACAAAGCCTCTTAACTTCTCTTGCAAGAATCTGAACTTGTTCTTCCTTGTAGGACAAGTCTGGTTGAATCTCTACAGATTCATGTTCGATGATGTGCAAAAGATCGGAATGATACTTCCGAAGCATTGATACATGGAAGACATCATGTATTTTACTCATATATGAGGGTAACTATATTCGATATGTCACAAGGCCAACTCTTTTAATGATTTCAAAGGGTCCAATGAATCGGGGAAGCAATTTTCCCTTTTGCCAAACCTCAGAACTTTCTTCCACATTGATACTTTAAGGAAGACTTTCTCACACACTTCATACTTAATGTCTCTTCTCTTAAGATCGGCATAGGCCTTTTGTTGGTCAAAGTTAGCTTTCAAGCAATCATGAATGATGGTAACCCGTTCTTCAGTTTCTTGAAGTAAGTCAGGGCCCAACATTTTGCCTTCACCGAGTTCAGACCAACACAATGGAGTTCGACATCGCCTACCATACAATGCCTCATACAGAGTCATTTGGATTGAAGCTTGATAGCTATTATTATAGGAAAACTCGATGCGAGGTAGGGATTTCTCCCAAGATCCACCAAAGTTGATGATGCATGCTCGAAGCATGTCTTCCAACATATGTATAGAAGAGTTCAATAACAACACAAATTTTCAAGGATTCAATGGAAGGGTCTTTCAACAAACACCTGAATTATCCTTTCTGACTGGCCGTCAGATTGAGGGTGAAAGACAGTACTAAGATTAACTTTGGTACCCATAGCTCCTTGCAAGGTTCTCCAAAATCGAGATGCAAAGCAAGGATCTCAATCAGAGATGATAGACTTTGGTACTCTGTGGAGACTAATTACTTCCTTGATGTACAAGTCATCTAGCTTAGGAAGACTGTAGTCTATTTGACCAATATGAAGTTTTCTGACTTGGTAATACGATATTCTCCCACTTCCATTTCGGTAAATCGATAGGTTGCAACAATCCGATATGGACACAATTCTCAACCTTAACACGTTGGCACGTGAGACACTTAGATATGAAATCAACTATGGCCTATTTCATGCTTGGCCACCAATAGAGTTCATGAAGGTCCTTTTACATCTTCACGGACCCAGGGTGAATGGAAAAAGAACTTGAATGAGCTTCTGTAAGGATGTTAGTGCGAAGAGATTCATCATTAGGTACACAGACCCGATCACAGAAACACAAGAGTCCTTCAGAATTAATTCTGAAGTTGGGATTATCTGATAACTTAGAAACAATATATTGGAGTTCATGATCTTGATCTTGCAAAGCCTTAATTCTTGAAACGATGGTAGACTGAACTTGAAGTTCAACTACGGGGCAACGGTGCTTCCGAAGTCGGAAGTGAGCTTTAATTGGTCGAAGAGCTACAATACAGTGACATTGCAATGAGTCTATGTGCCATACAGTACATAAAACTCAATAGTCATTAACAATACTTACCAGACAGAGGTTTGCGACTGAGTGCATCGGCTACAACATTGGCCTTGCCCGGATGATAGTCGATGACAAGATCATAATCTTTAAGGAGTTCCATCCATCTTCGTTGCCGAAGATTTAACTCCTTTTGGGTCAAAACGCACTTGAGGTTTTTGTGGTCAGTGAAGAGATAACATTTTTCTCCGTAAAGGTAATGTCTTCAGATTTTCAATGCAAAGACAACTGCAACCAATTCTAGGTCATGAGTAGGATAATTCATCTCGTGCGACTTAAGTTGTATTGAAGAATTAGCGATGACTTTGCCTTCTTGCATCAATACACATCCTAACCCAAGATGCGATGCATCACTGTAAATTGTGTAGTCCTTTCTAGACTTGGGTTCGGTTAGGACTCGTGCATGAGTCAACACTTGCTTCAATTGATCATAAATTTGTTGTTGTTCCTCGGTCCAAACAAATAGAGCTTCTTTTCTCAACAACTTATTTAATGGAGCTGCTATCATAGAGAACCCTTTCACGAACTTTCTATAATAGCCAGCAAGACCAAGAAAGCTTCTAACTTCTCCAATATTCTTCGGTGGGTGCCAATTTATGATGGCATGAATTTTCTTCGGATCCACCTGGATACCCGAAGCCAATAAAATATACCCAAGGAAGGCAACTTCGGTGAGCCAAAACTCACACTTGGAGAATTTTGCATTCAATTGTTTCTCCCGTAAGGTTTGAAGCATGATGCAGAGATGATCTTGATGCTTTGCAACATTCTTGGAATAGATCAATATATCATTTATGAACACAACTACAAATTTGTCAAGATAGGGTTTAAAGACTCGGTTCATTAAGTCCATAAAGGTCGTCGGTGCATTGGTTAGCCCAAAGGGTATTACTAAGAATTTGTAGTGTTCGTATCTCGTACAAAAAATAGTTTTAGGTACATCACATTCCTTAACTCTCATTTCATAATATCTCAACCTCAAATCAATCTTGGAAAATCTGGAGGCATCCTTTAGTTGATCGAACAAGTCATCTGTTCTGGGCAAAGGATATTTGTTCTTGATGATCACTTTGTTCAACTGTCAATAATCAATGCATAATCGCATAGAACCATCTTTCTTCTTTACAAAAAGAACCGAAGCCCCCTAAGGCGAAGAACTCTGTTGAATGAAGCCTTTATCTAACAATTCTTGAATATGATTTTTTAACTCTTTTAACTCAAAGGCCGTTATTCGATAAGGTGCAATGGAAACTGGGGCAGTTCTAGGTTTCACTTCAATGCCAAATTCTACTTCACGGGTTAGGGGTAAAACCCAAAAGTTCATTAGGAAAGACATAATAAAATTTACACATAGTGTCAATGTTCCATAATTGAGGTTCATCCTTGGCTTCCAATGTCAAAGCACACAATGAAGGACTCATCACGCTCATCAAAACAATGCTTTCATTGCCAAGGCCTTAAAGATACAGCTTCCTCTTACAATAATCTACCCAGGCTTGATGCTCACTAAGCCAATCTAAGCCTAGTATAACATCAAACTTATGGATCGGTAAGACCAACAAATTGACCGAAAAAAGAATCCCTTGAATCATTAAGGGACAATGCTTTCATACTATACTCATGGTGACACAATCACCTAAAGGATTGGTTACAGAGATTCGCGATGCTATGGGTTCAGAAGACATCCTATACTTCTTGACTATTACAGTGCTTATAAAAGAGTGAGTAGAACCAGGATCATTCAATGCATATAAAGAGTACGAATACAACTCAATGGTACCTACAATGACATCAGGTTCATCTTCTTCTTCCCTACTCCTCACATGATACATCTGGGTAGGGGCTTTAGAATCTTACTTGTTAGGTGGTTTCCCCGAGCTACTTGGTCTCCCAATTGTCCCCGATGATCCTTGCCTCAATCCCTTACCTCGAAACAATTGAGCAGGAGAGGCAGTAGTATTCGATGCAATTGTAGATTTGGTTGCATTAAGAGGAAAATCATAAATGAAGTGCGACCTTACTCACCACAATAGAAGCAAGCTCCAGTCCACTTCCGGCACTGACCCAATGGTTGCTTATTTTGGAAATAATTGCAAACTGGATATCGAGTGCTTTGATTTGAGCATTCGGTCCTATCAATGGATGCAGTCTTAGCAAGGGATTGAGTCATAGATTAAGGTCTATCAATATTCCTAGAACGGGAGGGCTGTGGATAAACATTTTCCTTACGGCCTTGATATTTTCCTTTCTTTTCCCATTTGAGAGGTCGAGAATCATCCTTGAATCTCTTCTTGGACTTACCGAACCCACTGGTTCGTTGAGCTTTCTTAGCAGCTTCGGTGGCCTTGACTCGGCTCACCAAGTTTTGAAAGTCAACAATGCTCAATGCAGTAAACACATGGCGTAGTTCATCATTGAGCCCATTTATAAACATTCAACACTTCTCCTCATCCTTCTTGATATATTCCATATTTCGCATCGTACCTGCAGTACTTGCAGAAGTCATGAATGTGCTGCTCGATCATTCGCCCGCCTTGCTTTAGATGGCGGAAGATACTTTTCCTTTCAGCGTTCACTGATGTACTTCTTGCGAAATTCTTTAAGGAATAACTCCCATGTTACAGTGTCTTAGGAGACCGTCAGAGTAGTAGTCTCCCACCAGTGGAGTGCCTCATTAGCCATCAACGCGAGAGCACACTCAAGCTTATGCTCTTCTGAGCACTGCAACTGCTTGTTTAAATTCAAAGAGTGTTATCCAACCAATACTCAGTAACTTCAGGGTTGTCGTTGTCTTGATCGGTAAAGGTGTAAGCTCGATACTGGGATAGCTTATCAATAGGGGCTTGAGTATGTTGAATAATAGGAGCGATGGGTTGTACAACTTGCTCGACCCTCATTGCAGTCATAAACTGCTTGAACATATCAGCCATGTTCTTATAACATTCAACATGAGCTGTAGGCGCTACAGGTTCAACATCCTGAGCAAGAAGGTCCTGCGGATTCGGAGGATCTCCTCCTCTTATCTCCTCGCCATGCATAAAGGACACGGTGGCATGCTTGTCGATATGAGCTTCATTAGTTTAAGAGGATCCACCCTTTCCTGTTCTGGTAGGAAACCGGGTCGGAGAGTGTTACCAATGATCAATGCAATGATTCTGGTACAATAATTCATTCAATAAACAATATGATGTGATATATTATCGATATGCAATAGTAACAACTTTTATTAAGATTAGTTAATCTATTTTAGGGCCAATTTTAAACTTTTATAAGCTCTAAGAACTTAATTGTAATTTCAGTAATTTAGGGGCCCTTTTAATAAAGCGATTGAGTTACAATGAAATTCAGCTCAAGTTCAGTAAGCCTGTAAATTTTCACGTTAGTCCGAGTTCATTTACCCACCTGATTAAACTTTAGAAGATTTAGTGACCAAATATAAACAATACAAAACAGAATTCATTGTCAATTAACAGTTATAACTAACATCGTACCGAAACGCCTTATGCTGTATCGGTACGGGCAGGTGTTAAGTAAAAAATCCCAGTGACTCTGTCTAACAGCATACCAAAACAACCAAAGATGTTTTGATACAGGTTGACTTTCGTTGACTTTGACCAAAATACCCTATTTCGATAGGGTTAAGCCCGTATTGATCCCAGTTGACTCTTGTCGATCCCGTTTTGATACACCCTAAGCCTGTATAGAAACGAGTTTTGGCAGTTTCTAAAGTCCCAAAAATAGTATCAGTACGCCCCTAAGCTGTATCGAAACACCATGTCTTACCCTGATTCCTTATAGCTTTAATATGATGGCCTTAACGAAACGCCATCACCCGTACCGGTACACCTGACTTGTAATGACAATTTTTGATATGGTTTTTAATCAAATTGACCTACCGAAAAATGTTCAAATGCAATGAAACTTTACATGCAATATTTCAATACTATAATTTACTAGCATGCCAAAATTTATGGTCGTTTGAATACGTTTACTAAGTTTTTACCTATTAGAGCCAATTATGCTATAATTTACTAGCATGCCAAAATTTATGGTCGTTTGAATACGTTTACTAAGTTTTTACCTATTAGAGCCCATTATGCAAACTTGATCGTTTCTAAGAAACATTAAACATGCCATTAGGGGCCATAACCATTTTTACAAACCATGCAAAACCTCAAAATAACAAAAAGGGCCCCATCATACTAATTCAAGTACTTTGCCACCCTACTAGGAGTTTATAGGTTCAATATACATTACTCTAGGCTTGCTTGTGACTTGTGCAACGCAACAACTTCTCTGATCTCCAATGATGAATTTTTTTAACCTAAAATGCATAGAAGATGAATGCATTAGACTTACATAGTCTAAGCGAGGTAGCCATAACAATCTACAAATCAACAATATGCATTTCAAAATCAAGTAATCAACAATATCAATGATATAAGCCTTTAGTAACAATAGGAAGTTCATGATCAACATTAATTTCTTCATATTTTATAGTTAACCCATGGATTGAATCAAGATAGTGGATACGCGAATTCCTATGCCTCGCCATAGTAATAACTGGTCTAGTTCCCCCGCCTCGCCAATATGATCAATAACTTATCACATCCCTCCGCCTCGCCAAATCAACATAGGCCGTAGCCTTCGGAACGTAGTCCACCCGTAGACCGAGCTCATGAATTCTATGTCATGCCAATTGTATCCAATGTCCTTTCGAATCCAAGGTCCGGTAACCACATTAACAATCAAGATTCAATGATAATTACAATGTTCAATGTTTCTAATGTAGTTATCAATAAACAATGTTCCGATATCAATGTTCCTTCACAAATAGAACAACTATATCAATATTCAATGATTTCGATGCCATTTTCAATGATCGATGATTCATTTACTGTAACACCCCCTTCTTGGACTGGTCGAGAACCGGGTCGAAAGGTGATACCGATGAATAACACAATGAACAATATAATAAAATTTCATTTTTATACTTCAACATTTAAAACAATAATATACAATAACGGATTATCAAAATGCATCTTAGTCCACTTAATCCTTATATAGCACTAATTTATCATTTATGACTAATTCTAAACTATTAAAAGTTATAGGGACCAAACTATAAATTCGATAAATAAGAGGTCTTTCGATGCAATTGATTATACTACAATGAAATTTAATACATTATTAACAGGCCTGCAAAGTTTCATACAATTTAGAGTTCATTTACCCATTCAATTTAATCATTCAAAGTTCAGTGACCAAACTGTGAACATTGAAAACCTTTTGTTTCAGTCCTCTTAACTAACTTACCTAACCCTGCATCGAAACACCTTAAGGTTGTTTCAAAACTAGTGTATGATGGTCAATCTAAGTTGACTTCATCCTTTAGACCATATTGGTACGGGCAAGTCCTGTATCGGTACATGTTGACTCCCCTTGACCTTGACTTGACCCGTTTCGATACACTACAGACCCGTATCGAAACAATAAATTCTAGTAGAAAAATGTTCCGATACTGCCTCGTACCGTATCGAAACACTCTGCTCTTAAAGTCCATTTATGCCTAATCGTTTCGATACGCCATCACCCGTATCGATACGACCTAACCTATAATGACAATTTTTTGCTATTTTTATTCTATTTGACCTACCAAACGATGTTCGAACACAATGAAATTTTACATACAACATTTCAATGCTATAAAATACTAGCACGCCAAATTTCATCACCATTCGAATACGTTTACTAGGTTTTGACCTTTAGGGGCCAAAAATGCCACTTTTAATCATTTTTAGCAAACCAAAAGTCAATTTAGGGCCTTTAACCATATTATGACTTACACACATTACACACATATCAGAATAGGCACAAAAGACCATTTCAACTACTTTTCCAACTTCCCAGGAGTTCGTAAGGTCAAAATACATTACTTTAGGCTTGTAGTGACTTGTCTCGCCTCGACTATCCGATCTTCAAACGCAGTGGACTTTCAACCTGAAATGAATAAGAAGAGAAACGTTAGGCATACATCGCCTAGTGAGGTAGTCATATACAACATGAACATCAATGTATGAAGTATATATATTTATATATGATCTCATGTTCATCGATGTCAATACTTATGCACCCAAATCCAATGTTTAACATGGTAATTTCATCATTAACCCTTGGATTGAATCAAGATAGTAGATACATTAATTCATACGCCTCGCCAAATCCATGAATGGTTTAATCCCTCCACCTCGCCTATGTGACCAATATCAATACACATCCATCTGCCTCGTCAAATCAATATAGGCCGTAGCCTTAGGACCGTAGTCTACCCGTACATTGAGCTCATGAATTATATGGGATGCCAATTGTATCCATTGTCCATTCAAATCCAAGGTTTCAATGTCCTTATCCATATTCAATGAGAATTTCAATGACCAATGACTTCAATATTATCAATAGCATACATGTTCCATTAACAACATGCCATGTTTCAATGTCAATATCAATATCTGATGATTTCTTTACACTATTTCAATAACACTAACCATATCGATGACAATGCATGATAGCGATGCCAATAACTATGTTAGATATTCAATAACAACTTACTAACAGTTACCAATGAATCCGATTAACAATCCAATGTGACTTCTTCAATTATATTGATAGCAATATGATCGAAAACATCAATAAAAGATTTGAGAAGGCTTCTCGCCTAATCCCAAGACTCCGACTACACTCACCTTACAAATCTGATGCTTCTACGACTCTCGGATGGCAACTCTCTTGTTTCTAGCCTTCGAGAATTTGATGGATGCTCATTTTCATTTTCTTAAGCTAGGAAATCAATATGGAGATTATTAGGATCGATAATACGATATCAAAATCAATACAACGATATCAAAATCGATATCAGATTTCAATATAAATGACAACAATAAGATATCCATGTATGGTCAAAACCCTAGCTTAAGATTAAACTTAATACATCCATGGAATCCAATAATCGATTGAGGAATATAGCTCACCCGATCGATAGCAATGATTTGATATCAATAAAATGAAGGAAAAGAAAAGCTTAAAGCTATCTCCAATGGAGGTGTATGCTTCAAGGAAGAAGATGATAAAGAAGGAGGTGCTTACTTTCAATATTTCGGGTAAGTCTCTTATTCCCTTTTTGCTTATCTATTCTTTTCTTTTATTATGAATTCTTAACCGATGGCTTTCCTTCAATTGAAAAAAGCTCACAAATTGATCCACGTAGGTGGAAATATAATTGTGGAGGGGCTAATCGCAAGATTAGTCCCTTAACTCTCGCTATACTATAGTTTTGCCCTTCAACTTGCATATTTCTCAAATTAGCTACTATATAGGTTTCCATATTATTCGATAGAGTCCAATGACAATATTTTAGCTCAAATAGAGTCCGATATCAATAATTAGCTAGCAGTTACAATATTTAGACCTTATCGATGTGAAATTTCCGATCACCGGAACCTAATTTCGACTAGACCGTATTTTAGGGTGTTACAACTCTCCCCCTCTTAAGAAAAATTCATCCTTGAATTTTTACCTGAACCGAAAAGATGTGGATATTGATGTTTCATGGTCTCTTCAGGTTCCCAAGTGGCTTCCTCAACGATGTGGCTCCTCCAGTGCACTTTAACTAACGATACAGATTTGTTGCGAAGCTTCTTGACTTCTCTTGCAAGAATCTGAACCTGTTCTTCCTCGTAGGACAAATTCGGTCTAATTTCCACAGATTCAGGTTCCACAATATGCATAGGATCAGAACGATACTTTCGGAGCATCGATACATGAAAAACATCATGGATCTTACTTAATTCAGAGGGCAACAATAATCGATATGCCACGAGGCCAACTCTTTCAATGACTTCAAAGGGTCCAATGAATCGGGGACTCGGTTTTTCCTTCTTGCCAAACCTAAAACCTTTTTTCACGGTGATACTTTGAGGAAGGCTTTCTCACCAACTTCATACTCAATGTCTCTCCTCTTGAGATCAGCATAAGCCTTTTGTCGACCAAAAACAGCCTTTAAACAATCATGAATAATGGCAACCCGCTCATATCCCAATCTTGGTCTCCTTTACATTGTTGGTGCCTTCCTAGGTGGTCTCTAGCTTGTCCCACACCTCCTTCGCACTTGTGCAAGATGACATCTTTGTGTACGTGTCAGGTCCAAGTGCACAAAAGATGATGTGTAGAGCCTTGTCATTTACTTGTAGTTATCTTCTATCTTCATATGTCATCTTCACCTTGGTCTTTGGAATGAGTCTTCCTTCTCCATCCCATTTCATCAGAATGTTTGGACCAGCTTCTACTACATCCCAAAGGGTGTAGTCATTAGACTTGATGGAGAGCATCATTCAGTTCTTGCAATAAGGGTAGTTATCCTCATTAAAAATGGTGGTTTGGTGATAGATTGTGACTCGTACAAGTTTGGCCAGGAGGTAGACAGCATTGCTTTGATTGGTAGTCGATTGATCTTTTCTTAGGATCTTCTCTTCTGGATGTGAGTCCCTCAAACAGTTTGGCTCTGATACCAATTGCTGAGTGAATCAATCGTATCGAAATTAGACAAGAGGGGGTGAATTGGCTTTTTAAAGTGGAAGGGAGCAAATTGAAAAGGTAAAAATTGTAAACAAGGCAATTTATAGTGGTTCAAGCTTCGAACAAGCTCTACATCCACTACCTTAGCTCCCACTAACGATTTTGAACAATATCCACTAGATATTCTTCCCCTTTTCTAGGCTTAGAAGGTAACCTTTACAAATCGATTAATCTTTCTACCCAAAGATTAACCATGAAATTCTCTTTACAAAGAAGAAATGGCAAGCTTAAGATTATCTCTCACAAGATTGATATGTTGCTCAAATTACAAACAAACTCTCCCAAACTTGAAAGAAATGTATACAATGAAAATTACAACAAGTGGGGTACAAGAATTTGACTCTTTAAGAAAATGGTTTGAACATAAACTTGGATGTTGCAAATAGGTTTAAATAGTTGTTGTCGAGGCTTTGGAGGCTTGCTTTTATACCCTTGCATTGATTACTAGACGTTTGGGTGGTTGAGATCATTAATCTAGCCGATGGGTTGCATTTTTGGTGCAATAAATGCACTTCAACAACCAAGCGTATCGGTACACGAAGGCTCGTATCGATACATGTCACAAAAAAGAAAGAGCTGTTGTGTATATTTAAGAGGGGCGTATCGATATGTAGGAAGGCGTATCGCTACGGTTATAGTGTAAAATAAGGGGCATATCTGTACACAATGACCGTATCGATACAGCTTTTGCTCACTGGAATCTTGAGTGAAACTTAAGCAAAAAGTGTATCGATACGCTATAGGGGCATATCGATACTGTCCAACGACCGTTTGAAAATTGGTGATTCCCCATAACTGACAAGCAACGGCTATTTTCATTAAATGCAAAGATTTGTTGAATCGAACCAAGCCGTATCGACACGGGGTTATCATATCGGTACGCTATGCCTTTAAAATAAATTTAGATTCAAAATCATATCGATACGATGCTTACCGTATCGGTACACTTTAAGCGATTGAAATTCCAGTAACGTAAAACTACATCAATACGACTAGAGCGTATCGATACGCCTTAGCGTAAGTGTTAAAATTTGCTTGAAAACACTTATATAAAATTGTTTGGTATTAATGTTTTGACTTAAAAATTAGTTTTAGTTCAAATTACTTGTCAATTTGTGAGACTTTAGAAAAGTTAAAAATTTATTTACTTTTACAAATAGGTCCTTAGACAATTTGTTATATCAAAATAAAATTAGGTTTTACAAATCTCATTCATAAATCAAACTTCCCACTGTCGATGAACCAACTTACCACTCTTATATTGACAATATTACTTGTGACTTCACCTTTATAGAAAACATCAGATACACTGATCAGAATTCAAAATATGGGCTTAGGTCCCCGCCCCTTTCAAAACACGTCTATTCCATATTCGTTAGCCATCTAGACTTTTGAATCAACACCCAACAAATGAGTGGGTCGAGCAATTATAACCATCCGGCCTTCGGAATATATTTCGAAAGACGACCGATCGATTAAATTCGAAGAGTCCATCAACAAACTTTGTAAACACTTAGAGTACTCTTATCCTATGGCATGCATAATTTTCATAATTTTCATTGACACAAGCCAATATAATCTTTCAAATAAAATATACATATTGTTTTTTATGCATTAATAAAACAGAAAAATATTTGAATTTCGATGGGCAAGGGAACTTATGCAAGTCATATCAAATCAAATATCTTGTGTTCTTAGGCACTTTCATGCTTGTTAAAACATAACATATCATAATTAAATGCATAAAAACAACAAGCATTCATAGTACATGTTTCCAAAATTATCCAATTAATTCATGCTCTTATATGGCACTTCAAAATCCATAAGCAAAAATTTGGAAAACTTACTTCCGATCTTTTTTAAGCTTGCTAGGCTTAAATTAAACCCACAAATCACATTTTAAACTCATTAGAGCACCAAAACACTTTTTCAATCACCCAATCGCTTTAGCCTAGACGCGAAGCCTAACCGATATCCAAAAATTGTCGAAAGACAAGTCAAGCTCCTGAATACACCTTCCAATTTCTTTACAACTCAAAACTATTATAGAGCTTGATCAAAATATACTCATTAACTTCCAACAAGTTTAACTTTGTTGGTTTCTCAATCAAACCATCACCAATAACCAAAAATCCAACCAATGTCGAATCTAAACTCTTTCAAACATTAACCCAGCCTAAACACTTCGTTTCCTAACCATAATCCACCATAAACATCATCAAAAATATCATCATAACAATATCTACCCATAAAGACTTAATTCCTTCGTAATTTCATAAAAGTTCTTCAAGAACTTCAACCTTAAATCACCTAATTAATATAATTCGGGATTGTTTTCAAAAAAGTTAACGTTACATTATTGTTATCCCATAAGAAATCAATAAAACCCAATAAGAATTTCTCTTTTTGAATCTTCCATTGATTCTTGAACTTTCTCTTGGAGATTTCATTCAAATCATGCAAATTATGGGGAATGCCAACTATTAGAGGTGATTTTTGTTTCTCTCCCCTAATAAAAGGTTCTTTACTGAAATTCCCAAGTTCTTAACTCTTTTGATTTGTTTTCTAATGAGTTTTAATGATTTAATTATGGAAATTGGTTAAATCAAGGTTTAAATAATGAGATTGTGTGATTTTCGTATTGGATCTATTTTGCTAAGTTCTTGAACGATTCTAAACATGATTCTGATGTTAAATAATGTTGATATGATTGATTTAGCATTAGAATCCTGAAACTATGTGAATTTCTAATTTTCTAGATTAATAGTTATGTGTTTTGAGGTGTTAAGGTGGTCTAATGAATGCTAGAGATATAAGGTTGATGTTAGGTTGTTTTTGGATGTTACATGAAGGTAATTAATGGATTAAATTGTTAGGTTTTGGTTGTGTTACGTGTGGATGATGTTTGATGTTGATTTCAGTAGTTTGGGAGAGGTTTCGGCTAGTGTTTGAAGAGGATTGTTATGAATTGTTGTTGCTGGGTTTGTGAATACTTTTTGATGCATTGGATCCTCTGTTTTTGTGTGGATAAATCAGGGGAGGTTGATCCTCAAGCTTGAAGCATCGTTTCAGAAGCTTTAGAGGTGTGGTTCGCATCGGTAAACAAAGCTTCGCGTTGTCAGTGAGTGAGAACATGGTGTAAAGCATTGAGATGGTTTAAAGGTTGTTGTGGGAGTTCAAACTTAGCTTGAAACATTGGTTTAAACTCAGAAGTAAGTATAAAGGAATTTCTCCCTCGGTCGTTCTTTTACGAAATGGATTTTATGCACTTGTTTTGAAATACATGGTACCTAATGTTTAAGCACGATTTAAAGTATGTTTTGTATTGTTTTTTTTATCATATAATGATGATGGATTCATTTGGTAAATGATCCATGTTAGTATGTGGAATACTTGTAAATGCATTGTTTGATCTATTGGAAATGGTTTTGGTATGTTGCTTTAAAATCAGTGAGGTACTTAGTTATATTGAATTATATTGGCAAGTGATTTGGTTTAAAATGTTATCGGATATAGTTGGCCAGCTATAGGGTTGATAGTGCACTATAAAAAGTCACCTCGGGTGTTGAGGGGTTAACGTGTACCGAATACTCCACCATGAGTATCCTAACTGTAACACCCCAAAATTCGGTCTAGTCGGAATTGTGTTCCGGTGATTGGAAATCTTACATCGATAAATTCTAAATATTATACTCGTGTTGACTGCGAGGTCAATTGCTTAGATATTGGACTCTAATTAAGTTAAATTATTGTCGTTGGACCCTATCGAATATTATCGAAACTTAATACGTGACTAAATTGCGGAAATTGAAAGTCTGAGGTTACATCTTAGAACATTGAAGAGTTGAGGGACTAACCTTGCGGTTAGCCCCTCCTTAATTAAAATTCCACTTATGTAGGATAATCTGATGACTTTCCTTCTATTGAATGAAAGCTTTAGTAATAAAAATGTAAGAAAAAGGGATATGAAGCTTACCCAAGACATATCCAAGCAAACACCTCAATATTGCTATCATCTTCTTCTTCGCCTAAGAAAGCACCTCCATTGAAGCTAGCTTCAAGCTTTGTTTTTCCTTCATTCTATTATTATCGAATCATTGTTAATGATCATGTAAGCCATAATCCTCAATCAATCATTGAGTTTCATGGCTAAATTGACCTTAAACTTGAGTTAGAGTTTGGCCATATATGAGTAATCCCTTGATTATGATCATATCGATTTAGGTATTGGTTTCGATATCGTTATTGTGATTACGATATCGTAATCTCATTTCTAACACTCTCTTTATGAATTCCTAGCTCAAGATGTTGATAAGGAACATCCATCGAACTCACCAATAGATAGGAATAAGGGAGTTGTCATCTGAGAGCTGTAGAAGCTTCGGATTGCAAAGGTGAGTGTAGTCAGAGTCTCGAGATTAGGTGTGGAGGCTTCCCAAATTCATTATTGTCGATTTTAATTTAATCGCTAACATTGTCACTAAGGATATTACATCAGATTGATAAACGGACATATTTGTAAGTTTCGATAAGTTAGATTATGAACATTAGACATTGATATTAACCTTGTCATCGTGCATTGATATCGACTTAATTATTGTTATTGAATCATTGCAAATGAATCATAGAATATGGATATTGACATTGAAATCATTAAACATTATCATAGGTTTTGTTAAAGTCATGGAACATTGATATTGAAACATGGTTCACTAATAATAACATAGAAGACATTGGACAACGGAATTATCAAAGAGTATTGAATATGGACATTATCACTGAAACCTCGGATTTGGACGAACTTTGGATACAATTGGCATGCCATAGAATTCATGATCTTAGTGTACGAGTGGACTACGGTCCTAAGGATACGGTCTATATTGATTTGGCGAGGAGGAGGGATGTGTATTGTACTTGGTCATTGGCGAGGCGGAGGGACTAGACCATTATTTGATTTGGAGAGGCGTAAGAATTCGCGTATCCACTATCTCGATTCAATCCAAGGGATAATTACTAATATGATAAGTTGATCATTGAATATTGAAGCTTAACATTGACGTTAATAAGCATGAGAAACATGTATCACACTTTGATATTTACATTGTATATGACTACCTCACTAGGCAATGTATGCCTAATGCATTCATCTTCCATGCATTTCAAGTTGAAAGTTCGTTTTGGTTGAAGATCGAAAAGTCAAGGCAAGTCAAGTCACTACAAGCCTAATGTAATGTATTTTGCTCTTATAAACTCCTAGAAAGGTGGCAAAGTAGTTGAACTAGTCTTTTTTGCCTATTTTGGTATGATTATAATGTGTAAGGGTTGTAAAGTAGTTCAGGGCCTTAAAATGACCTTTTGGTGGTGTTAAAGTTGGTAAAAATGACACTAATGGCTCACATAGGTGAAAACCTAGTAAATGTATTTGAATGATCATGAAATTTCGAATGCCAGTAGTTTATAGCATTGAAATATTGTGTATAAAGTTTCATTGCATTTGAACATCTGCTGATAGGTTAATTTAGCTAAAAACCAACTAAAATATGTCATTTTAGGTCAGGCGTATTGAAACATGTGATGTGTTTCGATATGGCCTATTAAGAAGACTACTGGAAAACAAGGTAAAACAGGGCGTATCAATACGGTTTAGAGCCGTTTCAATACGATTCGATACTGTCAAAGTTTATTTCGATACAAGCCTAAACTGTATCGGAACGGGTCAATAGTCAAGGTCAACGAAGGTCAGCCCGTACTGAAACATGGCTTACCTGTTTTGATACGAGGTATGGGCATAATCAACCTAAGTCAAATTATCGAACACCCATTTCGAAGTGGCTCAGAATGTTTCCAAATGGGTTTAGTTAAGTTAGTTAAAAGACATAGATTAAAGGTTTACATTGTTCATAGATTGATCCCTAAAATTTGGGTGACTTAATTGGATGGTTAAATTAACTCTGAATAACATGAAAATTTACATACTTGCTGTTGTGGCATTAAATTTCGTTGTGGCATAACTAATTGCATTAGAGGACCTATAAATTATCAAATTTACAATTTAGTTCCTAAAACTCGTAATAGTTTTAAGAATTGGTCCTAAATGCTTAATTATTGTTTCATAATGGATAAATTGGACTAAGACTTATATTCGGCAATGTTTTACAAGTATAACATTGATTATATGTTGTTTATGGGTTGAAATTTATCGCACTAATCATCGTATTGTACATCGGTAGCACTTTCTGACTCGGTTCTCGACCAGGCCGGGAAAGGAGTGTTACACTAACGGTTGAAGGGCTACATGGTACCGTAAACTCCTGTTAGTGGATTATACACCTAACCAATAATTGGGGTTGTGATTGTACCATGTTGTAAATGTACCGATGGTGAAGTACCTTAATTACAGTTCTGCAGCTCACCGTTCCGAAACGCTCGAACCCGTTTCGAAACACCCTTTAAGTAGAAAGAGCCGTTGCAGTCTGACAAGGCACCCGTTTCGGAACGCCCCCTAGCCGTTTCAGAACACGTGTCGAAACGCCTAGACATGTATCGAAACGCCCTGCATTGAAATGTTAGTTGGGAAATATCCGTTGGGGTTTATGACCGTTGTGGTCGAAGCCACGTAGGCGTATTGAAACGGCATAGCCTGTTTCGAAACGCTACTCAAAAATCTCATCCATGGAAAGCCCGTTTCGATACGAGTATCGAAACGTTTTTGCTACTAGAATCCCCCGTATCGAAACACCTTAGGGTGTTTCGAAACACCTAGACAGTTCTGTGTAGTTTGGCTTTTGAAAAACATTTAAAACCCTTTGAAAAACATCCCTAAACATAGTTTCAAGTTATTTGGACTTTAGAAATTGTTTTAAATACTTTTAAATCAGTCCAAAACATTTTTCAATTATTATATCAAAACATTAGTTCTACATTATACAATCGAGTGAGTTTTCTATCTCCTTAGCTATTCTCTTTACAAGTTTAAAGTAATATCTTTCCTTCTATTGAAGGAATTGCTTTATATCATCCCACGTAGGATGATTTTAATTGTGGAGGGGCTAATCGCGAGCTTAGTCCCTCAACTATTAATACTTTATGATTTGGCCCCCAAACTTTCAATTTAGTCTTTAAACGAGTTTCAATATCATTCAATAAGGTCCATGAACGATGAATTGACTTGAATAAAGTTCAATATCAATATAATTGATCACAACTACTGTGTTAGGGCAATACTTAGACCTTCTCGCTATAGGGTGTTACAGCCTTTTCGGTGGATTTTTTGTCAGAAAATAAAGATAGTTTTTTTTTCTCTTTTAGTCAACACTTAGTACTGACAAAGACAAGCAAGTTTTGAACTTTCGTGTGAAGAACTAACTTGAACATTAGAGCAATTTATGGGCTTTTAAAGATTCTCCAATCTAATAACATCATAATAAACGTAGAAAGGAACCTGAAGATATGGTAACACCACAGATTTTCAGTTATTGAGGAAAAAATAGAGCAAAGAAAGTTAACATGGCACGTTAGCATTTTTAACGGAAGTTAACGGGTGGGACCAAAATAAAAGTTTACTAAAAGTTTGGTGACCCCTATAAAAGTTTTAAAAGTTCGGTGACCAAAATAAACACGCCTTAAAAGTTCGGTGACCATTGGTGTACTTTACCCCCAAAATGAAAGCATCTAACAATCTGCTAACCTTTTGAATAATCTACTCGTTTAATTAAGATTGTGTATGCCCAATGTTGGAAGATCAAAATTTGATGATGTGATGATAGGTAAGATGATGGTTGAAGTCTCGTAAGCGGCGATCGTAATTATAACTGTTAAAAAATTATATATTTTTTGTCGAATAAATTTTGATTCACACAAAAACATAACGATATAGATACTATCTCAATAGAAAAGTCAGTGACATATACATTTTAAAAGAGGGATAAGGGCATTTCTAGCAATTTTAGTTTTTATTTTGACCGTAGTATGATCTCAAAAATATGTATGAACATATACTACTTTATAATCATCTTCAGACTATTCAAAAAAAGTTGATTCATAAATAATAGAAACATAATTAAACTCTTTTAATACATTATTTTTATTGTTTTGTTAAGAAATCACCTTAAATGCAATTAAAACAATAAATGATAAACACTAACATACAAGATTGTCATTTGAAAAAAGTCGGCCTTCGACCATTCTTTAATGCAAATTCATCCATCAAATCCTTATAAACAACTTCATCCAAAACACCATTCTAGATTACCACCAAAGCTTGTCTACTAACTTTCATGCGTCGTATAACTAATTTCCTATTTTCTTTAATAATTCTAGTGTGGTATACTATTTTAAAAGACAATTACTCTTAATATTTTTTTGAGCATTTAATTAATAGAGATTAGATAGAATTGAAATATCTTGAAATTTAAAACTGTTTTTAAGACCATTACTCAATTATAATATCATTTGTTTACATTTTTAAGGCAATTAATTTTGAGTTAATATTTGATGCATTCTCATTGGATTTTTTTTCCACAAGCGGGTCTCAAATGATGTCATGTATTATTTTAGGAGCAGTAAACCCTACACACTAAAAACCGAACCTTAAAGTATAAATCATGAACTCTAAAGCTTAAAAGCTAACATTAAACTTTAAAATCTTAACAATAAACCATAAACTCTAAAAATACATCGGTAGTGAAAAAACTTCGTAGCATCAAATCATTTTCCATTAATTATTTCCTAGTTTTCTATAAATTGGGAATTGGAATTTAAAAAAATGTCAAATTGATAGATAAGTCGTCCCTTTTCTAAGTTTTTCAATTTAGCTTTAAAATTTTAAAAAATTGTATTTTGCCTCACTAATCTTTTACACATTTAATTATTTTTGAACTTTTATAGAGCCCATAAAAACAGAACCCTGAACAGGCACTTAGATGCTCCTTCTTATAAGACCCCTTCAAAAAAAAACTCTTGTAACACCCCATTTTTAGCCCTAAATTGAAAACCCTAATTGTGAAAATTCTCAATTGGAAACCCTAGAATTTGGGGAAAAATCTTGGATTTTAACCTAAATGGAATTGGGGACCAAATTGCGTAAATTGAAAGTTGAGAGGTCAAGGTGTAAGGCGGGCTAAAGTGGAGACCCTCCACCTGTAATTTACCCAATTCCTTAGGGTAAGCACCCCTTTTGTATCAGTTTGTCTATTTGCGCCGCTCTCTCTCGATTTTCTCTCAAAAGCAAAGGAAATTATTAAAATAATAAAACCCCTTCCCTGTTTTTCTGTCGAAGCTCCGGCCAAGGGGATAGCTTTGTTCGTTCAGCGTTTCAAGGTCGTCGGTGTGTTCACCGTGGCCGTCTGATCAAAACCGTCGTTGCGTATCTTGTTTGCCAACTCCTATCGTCGGAGAGGCTTGAAAGCTTCGATCTTCCGCTGCCACCGCCGTTCTCCGTGAGTGCCGCCGTCGTCCTCTACGCGCGCGTCGTTTTCGTCCCAGATTGGATGAGTGACGTGGTTTGAACTGTTGGGCTTCAGGTTTACCATCACCGTCGTGTTGGCCGTGTCCGATGTCGGGCGTTGGTTGCGCCGTGTTGGTCTTGGCCGGTAGAGCCGTGGCCACCGTCGGGTTCGCTGGAAGTGCTGGAGTGGTCGGGCGCCGCCAGGGGCGTGGTGTTAGGGTTTGATAAATTTGGGATTAGGGTTTTGCCCTAATTTTAGAGGTTGTTGGAAATTGAACCGGTTGGGTGTGTTGGACCGGACCGGGCGGCTGAGTGGAACCAGACTAGTGGACTGATGCAGGCTGACGTCATCTGACGTTGTTGCTGATGTAGGCTGACGTCAGTGTTGACTTTTTGCGTTGACTTTTTCGGCTGAGTCCACCTCTATGTTTTTCGACGTCATGGTTCCGTTGCCGCTATCCGTTTCTTCAAATTCGGACCCGAAATACCTTTTTGATTCAAGTTTACTTGTTGAACTTATAATTTTGTTAAATGTTGCATCAGAGTTTGACTCGGATATTTTTGTGTTTAGGTGACGTGGACTCTGACCCCGAGACTTTACCTCCTCCTCCGCCAGGCAGACCTCCGGTGGCACAGCCTTCGAGATCTACTAGTAAGATTTTTGTTAAGCGTAGTTTATTCGAATGTGGCATAGTAGGAAATCTCATATAATGTTCTTTATTTTTAGGAGTTGATTTTGTCCGACCTTCCGCTAGGGCTGAGCGTGGGAGACTTCACTATCGACGTTGACTATTTAGCTGCCTAAGGTGTGTTCTCTGTCTGTGCTACATGTCTTTGATGTTTGAGTGCATGATATGAATGATTTATATATCTGTGTGTTATTCTGCTCTGTTATCTGATAAATATTGTATGACTCGACTGTATGCTATTCTGCTTTGTTATTTGACAATAATGTATGACTCAGATGCTGTGATCATGTTATGTAACACATATCGGAATCAGATTATTATGTACATGCATCTTAGTTATTTAACAAGATTGCATTCGGACTCTGAAATCGGATTACATGTCATATCATT
Source organism: Hibiscus tridactylites (assembly GCA_958450335.1). Taxonomy (NCBI): domain Eukaryota; kingdom Viridiplantae; phylum Streptophyta; class Magnoliopsida; order Malvales; family Malvaceae; genus Hibiscus; species Hibiscus tridactylites. The sequence goes on along the minus strand of OY288289.1, from coordinate 40,636,836 downwards.
GAGTTGGGATATTGTATGGAGGAAGCTCAACGACTTCATCCTTCGGGTTGAACTTCGCTTCAGATTAGTAGTTCCATCTTTCGGGATGAGTTCTGCTTAGGACACGGTGTTGAGGTGTAGAGTGGTTCAGGGGAACCTCACTCTTCGGACGGTGATGTAGATGGGTGCATGTCATGTTATGATGTTTGTATGCCTTGCATGTAATACTTCGGAATATCTGTTAATTCTTGATTTGTGGTGTTACTGTTAGATTGACTTCTGTTATGCACTTTAGAGACACACTGAGCTTTATAGCTGACTCCCCCTTAGTATCTGTTTCAGATTTCCAGACTTAGGTTTCGGTACTTGGAGGACCTCGTACGAACAGTATTTTATACTATTTATCAGTATGTTTTGTTTTAGACTTATATTTAATTATTTAAGTATTTTCAGATTTGGTTGTAAAAGTGGACTTTGGACATTTTTTGGGGGATTTGATAAACTATTTTTTAGCATGCTTGTTTTAAGATGAAACATTAAAGATTAATTATTATAATTGAATAATAGTTTTGGCACGGTTTTTCATAAATAACCTTACTTGAGGGGAAAGTTTCCAAATTGTCAATTTCAATTTGATTCAAACCCTTAGGTCAAAATAGGGGGTTATATTTAGTGGTATCAGAGCCTAGGTTACACCCCTCGGCCTGTGAGACTCGATAAAAATTTGAGTTTAAAGTTATAAAAATTTTCCATGCATAATAAATGTTTTCGGAAACTACGAGATTTTTAGATAAATGTCCGAATTTTAAAGAAGTAATATATGTTTTAATTAAAGTCTCCAAGTACCAATTTTGACTTTAGGACTCTTCTTTTTGTAGATAGACTACTATGCCACCCCGTAGGAGTACTAAAGTTACGGCTGGCCGAAGTCGAGGTCGTACCGCTGCGAATACGAGTGACGTTAATCCTCTTGAGCATCCGCTACAGCATCAGGAGGACCCAAAACATGAACAGGCTGAGGAGCAGCCTGAGGTTCATACGAGTGGTCAACAGACCGATCACCCTGATCAGCAGACTCAGAGTGAAGGTCCCCGTGCAGCCGGTAACAGTGAGACTGCTGGAGTTGATGTTGCTGCAGTGCATTTGGAGCTACTTGAGTATCTTCGACAGGGTTCTAGGTGACCCATATCTGCTAAGTTTTTGTCTGCTGGGATGTCGATGTTTGATGGTAAGACGACTATAGATCCAGCTGATGTAGAGTATTGGTTGAAGAAATTACAGCAGTTATTTGATGAGATGGACTATCCTACTGACAAAAAATTAAGTGCGGATGCATCTTTATTGAAGGGTGAAGCCCTGAACTGGTGAGAGGCTGAGAAGACCGTTATTTCTGCTAGTCGGATCACATGGGATCATTTCCGTCAGGCTTTCCGAGACAAATATGTTGGGGCAGAGTATCTAGCCAAGTGTCGAGAGGACTTTATAAATCTGAAGCAAAATGATATGACCGTGAATCAGTATGAGATCGAGTTTTTGAGGCTGGTTTAGTACGTCCCTGGGTTAGTTACTACAGAGAAAGAGAAGTGCGACTGGTTTCTGAAAGGGCATGCGACCTTCGATCAAGACTGGTGTTGCTTTGCATTTGGACAAAGAGTACAAGGATATTACCTTGCGAGCTAGGACTGCTGAACGCAATGAGGTAGAGTTGAGGCAAGCTGAGTCTTATGGTATGGATCGGGGTAAGAGGTAGTCGACCGCGACAATTCAGTATAGTCAGGGTAACCAGACCAGGAAGATGGCAAGAGATGAGAGTGATTATCAGAGTTTTTCCAGAGCCAGACCGGTGACCACTGCTGTTCCGACTTCTAGTGTTGGAGGTTCTACTAGCACACGAGGAGTACCACAATGTTATTTCTGCAAGAAATGGCATTCATGAGAGTGTAGGAGACAGTCTGGGGCTTGTTTTCGTTGTGGATCGTTCGACCATCTTTTCAGAGATTGTCCGCTTAAACCTCCGTCGGCTCATATGACCAGTCCGTCACAGGTATCAGTACAGGCTCCTGCTAGGGGTAGAGGTCGAGGTAGACCTGATTCTACAGTTTCTGCTAGTAGAGGTAGGCCAGCTCAGAGTGGAGGATCAGCTGGATCCGGGGTGAGACAGACAGGTTTGGTTTATGCTACCAGGAGACATGAGGACCGTGATGAGCTAAATGTTATTGCTGGTACCTTTTCTATTCACTCTATTCCGTATTTTGCATTATTGGATATTGGTTCTACCCATTCGTATGTCGCGAGTTCGGTATCTGGGGGACTTGAAATTCCAGTTGAGATTACTGTGAATGCGGTTTCAGTTTATAGTCCAGTTGGTGACCATGTCAAGGTTACTAAATTGTACAAGAATTGCCCTATGGAAATTCAAGGGAAAATATTCTCTGCTGATTTGATGGAGTTACCTTTCAGAGAGTTCGACCTTATTCTCGGAATGGATTGGTTATCCGCTCATCGAGTCTGTTTGGACTGTGAAAAGAAAAGGTCGACTCTGAAAACTTGAGATGGGTGCGAGGTGATTATGGTTGGAGAGCGTAGAGGTTACATGTCCAATGTTGTTTCGGCTCTCAAAGCAGAAAAGATGATTCGACATGGGGCTACTGCCTATCTTGCTTTTATTCTTGACTCGAGGCAGTCAGATTCTGGTTTGGATAAGATCCGAATCGTTAGGGATTTTCTAGATGTTTTTCCGAAGGAATTGCCGGGGGTACTGCCAAAACGTGACGAGGTTGAGTTTGGCATAGATGTATATCCGGGCACAGCCCTGTCTCTATGGCTCCTTACAGGATGGCTCCGAAAGAGCTTAAAGAATTGAAGATTCAGTTGCAGGAATTGCTGGATAGGGGTTTCATCCGACCTAGTGTTTCTCCCTGGGGAGCCCCTATTTTGTTTGTGAAGAAGAAGGATGGATCACTCCGGCTTTGTATTGATTATCGGAAGATGAACAAGCTGACGATCAAGAACAAGTATCCACTTCCTCATATTGATGACTTGTTTGACCAGTTCTGGGGAGCTACTGTATTTTCTAAGATAGACCTAAGATCGGGTTCTTACCAACTCAAGGTTAAGGATTATGATGTGTTCAAGACCGCCTTTCGGACTCATTATGGTCATTACGAGTTTTTGGTGATGCCGTCTGGATTGACTAATGCCCCTACAACCTTTATGGATATGATGAACAGGGTATTTCAACCCTATCTGGACCAGTTCGTAGTGGTTTTCATTGACGACATATTGGTTTATTCTAAATCGAAGGCAGAACATGAGGAACATCTCTGGATTGTCCTACAGACTTTGCGAGAAAAGCAGTTGTATGCAAAGTTCAGTAAATGTGAATTCTGGTTGACCGAGGTTACCTTCTTGGGACACGTGGTTTCTGCTAATGGTATACAGGTTGATCCAAAGAAGATTGAGGCTATTTTGGGTTGGAAGCAGCCCAAGAATGTTCCTGAGATTCGAAGCTTCTTGGGTTTAGCTGGCTACTATCGGAGGTTTGTGAAGGGTTTTTCGATTATTGCAGCTCCTTTGACTAAACTTCTGAGGAAGGATATTCCTTTTCTCTGGACTGAGGCTCAGTAGACCAGTTTTGAGAAACTTAAGACCGTGTTGACTGAAGCACCGGTTCTGATTCAGCCTGAGCCTGGGAAGGCCTATACGGTATACAATGATGCCTCTTACATGGGATTGGGATGTGTTCTGATGCAGGAAGGGAAGGTAGTGGCCTATGTATCTCGTCAGTTGAAAGTGCATGAGTGCAACTACCCCACCCATGATTTGGAGCTTGCTGCTGTGATTTTTGCTCTGAAAATTTGGAGACACTATCTCTACAGAGAGAAGTGCTATATCTTCACCGATCACAAGAGTCTTAAGTATCTACTTACGCAAAAAGAGTTGAATCTGAGACATCGTCACTAGTTGGAACTTCTCAAGGATTATGACTGTGAGATAGAGTATCACCCGGGAAAGGCGAACGTGGTTGCCGACGCCTTGAGTCGTAATGCTATCTCGGATTTGAGGACCTTGTTTGCTCGGATGAGTTTGTTTGAAGATGGTAGTTTGATTGCAGAACTTCAGGTCATTCCTACGCTGATATCTGATATTCAAGCTGAGCAGCCTACTGATCCTTTTCTTATGCATCGTATCAGAGAGGTTTCTGAGGGTACATCTGTGGATTATACTATTGATCAGGATGGTGTTTTGTGTTTCCGAGGTCGGTATTGTATTCCGAGGAAATCTGGGTTGAAACATGTTATTCTTCGCGAGGCACATGACAACCCCTATTCTATGCATCCTGGTGGTGATAATATGTATAAGAACCTTCGTCAGAGGTATTGGTGGAAAGGTCTTAAGCGGGATGTTGTCGGATTTGTGTCTAAGTGTATGACTTGTCAGAGAGTCAAGGCAGAGCATCAGCGTCCATCTGGGTTGCTTCAGCACATCGATATTCCTCAGTGGAAGTGGGAGCGTGTGACTATGGATTTTGTTAGTGGTCTTCCGATTACTCCGTCCAAGAAGGACTCCGTCTGGGTTATAGTGGACCGTTTGACTAAGTCTGCGCATTTCATTCCTGTTCGAGTCAACTATCCTTTGAATAAGTTGGCCCGGCTCTATATTTCTGAGATTGTTCGACTTCATGGGGTACCACTATCGATTATTTCTGATCGTGATCCAAGATTTACAACGAAGTTCTGGAAGGCACTTCACTCTGCTTTGGGTACCTGGTTAAACTTCAGTACATCTTATCATCCACAGACTGACGGGCAGTCCGAGTGTGTGATTCAGATTCTTGAGGACATGTTGAGAGGTTGTGTTCTCGATTACAGTGGTAGTTGGGAGGATTTCTTGCCGCTCGCAGAGTTTGCTTATAATAACAGCTACAAGGTCAGTATCAAGATGGCACCGTATGTGGCTTTGTATGGACGTAGGTGTAGGTCACCGATTGGATGGACTGAACTTAATGAGCATAGATTGTTGGGACCAAACCTAGTCCGTGAGGCCGAGCAGACAGTCAGATTGATTCGAGACCGACTTAAGGTTGCTTTTGACAGACAGAAGTCTTATGCCGACTTGAGATGTCGAGATCTTGAGTTTGAGGTCAGTGATGAGGTTTTCCTAAAAGTATCTCCTTAGAGGAAGGTACTTCAGTTTGGTCGGAAGGGCAAGTTGAGTCCTCGTTATATTGGTCCCTATCGGATTCTTCGTCGGGTTGGACCTGTTGCTTATCAGCTCGAGTTACCACCAGAGCTTCAGCATATTCATGATGTTTTCCATGTTTCTGTGTTGAGACGCTATCATGCTGATCCGTCTCATGTTTTACATGTGGAGGAGATTGAGATTCGTCCTGATTTGCGCTTTGAGGAGGAGTCTATCGAGATTCTTGCTTGGGATAAGAAAGTTCTCAGAAGGAAGACCATTAAGATGGTCAAAGTCTTGTGGCATGGTCGCAGTCATGATGAGGCTAACTGGGAGCCCAAAGCTGTCATCAAAGCTCAGTATCCGCATTTGTTTGCTCCAGGTAAATTTCGAGGCCGAAATTTCTTTTTATGGGGGAGAGTTGTAACACTCCTTTTTTAGCCCTAAATTGAAAACCCTAATTGTGAAAATTCCTAATTGGAAAGCCTAGAATTTGGGGAAAAATCTCGTATTTTAACCTAAATGGAATTGGGGAAAAAATTGCGTGAATTGAAAGTTGAGAGGTCAAGGTGTAAGGCTGGCTAAAGTGGAGACCCTCCACCTGTAATTTACCCAATTCCTTAGGGTAAGCACCCCTTTTGTATCAGTTTGCCTGTTTGCGTCGCTCTCTCTCTCTCTCTCTCGATTTTCTCTCAAAAGCAAAGGAAATTATTAAAATAATAAAACCCCTTCCTCGTTTTTCCGTCGAAGCTCCGGCCAAGGGGCTAGCTTTGTCCGTTCAGCGTTTCAAGGTCGTCGGTGTGTTCACCGTGGCCGTCCGATCAAAACTGTTGTTGGGTATCTTGTTCGCCGCCTCCTATCGTCGGAAGGGAGGCTTGAAAGCTTCGATCTTCCGCTGCCACCGCCGTTCTCCATGAGTGCCGCCGTCGTCCTCTACGCGCGCGTCGTTTCCGTCCCAGATTGGATGAGTGACGTGGTTTGAATTGTTGGGCTTCGGGTTTACCGTCGCCGTCGTGTTGGCTGTGTCCGATGTCGGGCGTTGGTTGCGCCACGTTGGTCGTGGCTGGTAGAGCCGTGGCCACCGTCGGGTTCGCTAGTAGTGCTGGAGTGGTCGGGCACCACCGGGGGCGTGGTGTTAGGGTTTGATAAATTGGGGATTAGGGTTTTGCCCTAATTTTGGAGGCTGTTGGAAATTGAACCGGTTGGGTGTGTTGGACCGGACTGGGCGGCTGAGTGGAACCGGACCAGTGGGCTGATGCAGGCTGACGTCATCTGACGTTGTTGCTGATGTAGGCTAACCTCAGCGATGACGTCAGCGTTGACTTTTTACATTGAATTTTTCGGCTAAGTCTACCTTTATGTTTTTCGACGTCCTGGTTCCGTTGCCGCTGTTCGTTTCTTCAAATTCGGACCCGAAATACCTCTTTGGATCAAGTTTACTTGTTAAACTTAGAATTTTGTTAAATGTTGCATCAGAGTTTGACTCAGATATTTTTGTGTTCAGGTGACGTGGACTCTGACCCCGAGACTTTACCTCCTTCTCCACGAGGCAGACCTCTAGTGGCACAGTCTTCGAGATTTGCTAGTAAGATTTATGTTAAGCGTAGTTTATTCGAATGTGGCATAGCATGAAATCTCATACAGTGTTCTTTATTTTTAGGAGCTGATTCTGTCCGACCTTCCGCTAGGGCTGAGCGTGGGAGACGTCACTATCGACTTTGACTATTTACTGCCTAAGGTGTGTTCTCTGTCTGTGCTACATGTCTTTGATGTTTGAGTGCATGATATGAATGATTTATATATCTGTGTGTTATTATGCTCTGTTATCTGATAAATATTGTATGACTCGACTATATGCTATTCTGCTCTGTTATCTGACAATAATGTATGACTCGGATGTTGTGATCATGTTATGTAACACATATCGGAATCGGATTATTATGTACATGCATCTTAGTTATTTAACAAGATTGTATTTGGACTCTGAAATCGGATTACATGTCATATCATTGGGTTGGGATATTGTATGGAGGAAGCTCAGCGACTTCATCCTTCGGGTTGAACTTCGCTTCGGATTAGTAGTTCCATCTTTCGGGATGAGTTCTGCTTCGGACACAGTGTTGAGGTGTTGAGTGGTTCAGGGGAACCTCACTCTTCGGACAGTGATGTAGATGGGTGCATGTCATGTTATGATGTTTGTATGTCTTGCCTGTAATACTTCGGAATATCTGTTAATTCTTGATTTGTGATGTTACTGTTGGATTGACTTCTGTTATGCATTTTAGAGACACACTGAGCTTTATAGCTGACTCCCTTAGTATCTGTTTCAGATTTCCAGACTTAGGTTTCGGTACTTGGAGGACCTCGTACGAATAATATTTGATACTATTTATCAGTATGTTTTGTTCTAGACTTATATTTAATTATTTAAGTATTTTCAGATTTGGTTGTAAAAGTGGACTTTGGACATTTTTTTTGGGATTTCATAAACTATTTTTTAGCATGCTTGTTTTAAGATGAAACATTAAAGATTAATTATTATAATTGAATAATAGTTTCGGCCCAGTTTTTCATAAATAACCTTACTTGAGGGGAAAGTTTCCAAATTGTCAATTTTAATTTAATTCAAACCCTTCTCAAAATAGGAGGTTACAACTCTAATTAACCTTTCAAAAGTGATCCAATTCGCAGAGTATCCATTATATTCTATGTTCAAAATAGTTTGAGACCTGTATATCGCCAAAAATGTGAAATACAAAGCTGATCAAATACAAATGAACAAGTGAACTAGACTGGATCACAATAAGATGTAACAAGCCATGAAGTTAACTGCTTTGGCCTCCCAAAACTTTTAGTTTAATTCAAATTATGTCTCATAATTTAAATATTATTCAAATTAAATTTTTACCTACAATTCTTTTAATTTAAATATTATGCAGATCTCTACCAACAACCAGTTGATCTAGTGTAATGAGGCACTAGATCTCTTAACAAAAGTTAGAGGTTTGAATTTGATGTTGTGAATGAAGCGAGTTAGGTTTGGAGGGTCGCCTCCCATAACAGGCCTCAATAGTATCCTATTCGGATTAGTGAACCAGTGATGATCCTCATGCATTTATAAACTCAAACCCTTGGTTTAGAAGAGCCCTCGTCACCCATAAGTTCAGGTTTGGCAAATCCATGGACTGCTCACAATCTCTAACCTGTTATAGCAACAGCAACAGCAACAGCAACAGCAACAGCAACAGCAACGAATCAGATTGTTGCAATAAAACAAAAGAACAGATGGAGAGGATGAAAAAGAAGAAGAGGGTGACTTACATTTACAGTAAATGTTAATGCAAAGCAGTCGGAAACAGTGGCCAGGTTGGAATTTTGTAGTTTGAAGTTTGTAAGTGATTCAAGTGCCCTGTAAAGTGATAATGCCACCCCTTCACTTTTGTTGCAAACCACTCTAATGTAAAACCCTTTTTCTTCCACTTGAAACATATCCAGCTGCATGCAAGCATTGTTTGATTTACTTTCCATGTAAGAAATGTTTATATGTATATACACGGTACCTTCAAAATCTTGTTGTAAATGGGATGATTGTTTCTTGCAACTCGAGCCTGCAAATAGTTACCAGTTGGTTCTTCTTGGTACTTTTGAGACCCTGCCATTGATGCTTCAAGATCCGCAATCCCGGCTTCGAGTTTCCTAGCCTTCATTTGCAGGTCTTGAACATACAATACGGCATCTCCAATTATGGAAGCCTTGTCCATCTGCAGGCACATATAAGAAAGTTTGTTACGTATAAGGCTTGCTGCCTTGCAAAGTAATTGGTTTCAAATAAGGTACATATACCTTAGTTATGTTAGGAACCAGGGAACGCAATGCATAGAGCTTGTCCTTCATCCGACCCCTCCTCCGCCGCTCCGAAATCAGAGTCCTTGACCGATCAACCTTTGCTTTCTTCGTTGCCCCGGAAGAATTGTCCTCCTCATCAAAACTTGGGAATGAATTGAAACCATAATCAGGGTCCGGCACCATGGCGCTTGCACAATCAAAGTCGAAAGCATCGGCACCGGTCTGCTTATCAACAAAACAATCATAATCGAAACCGGAGAGTAGGGCATCTCGGGTTTCTCCGTGAAATAGATGAACGAACTGATTGATGTTAGGATCCTCAAGGAAGTGGGTAGGGAGCTGCGGAGGGTAATTTGTGGATGCATCCATGGATGTGTGATTAAATGAGCACATGCAGTGGCACTGCCTGATCGTGAGAGATGCAGTTTGATTAGCTTATAAATTAGAATTTGGAACTGCTTTTCGTCATATTCATGGTGTGAAAGGAATATGACATGGAGAATATATCATCATTTCTCATTTTATTTATTACTAATTCGGGAGTCCTGCTCTATCAATCACGCCCTTAGATAATTAAAATAATAATTTCAATACTTTGGGGATTAAAAAAACTTCACTTATCCAACAGGACAAACAATAGGTTTAACTCTTTTCAAGCAGCATGAATTGTGCAAACTAAAAGAATATATAAGACAATATTTCCATGAGTATTTAGTACTCCCTCTGTCCCACTAAACTATCACATGTTGGTCAAAATTGTTCAACTTTGACTATAATTTATTTAAAAATTTTAATTAATTCAAATTTATAAAATATATATTTAAAAACTAATTGATTCAAGATTTTTAAAATGTAATTTTTTATATTTTTATCAATAATAAATTTTAAATTATAAGAAGTCAAACTTAAAGAGGTTTGACTCAAATGTGACAGTTTAGTGGGACAGAGGGAGTAGTTGTGAAAGGAAGGAAATCATTTTATAAACCCTAGAAAGTATAAAAAGAATCAATTGCTGCATTACAAGCGAAACCAAATACTATGTATATATCTTGAACGATCAATGCCTGTAAGAGATGCTGATAATTGTGACACATGAATAATTTAATAAAATTACCTCGAATATTAAAATTTAAAATTTAAAAGTTAGGGTTTTAAATTTTTGACTTATCATGAAAGCAGAGCACCACTTTGGTCAGGCCTGAATCATATGAAAGCATGCCCCATATGGTTTAGTTACTTCGATTGGGCTTAATAGTTACTTGGCGCATAGGTTAGTTTAAAAAGGACTTTTATAAGGCTATCATTTTAAGTAGAGGAACTTGGACCGCCTGTTCATAATATTTTGCTGTCAACTTCAAATGCAAAACATAATGGTCTTATAATAGATAGCTGTTCGAATGTGTATTATTTCTATTTTTAAACGTAATTGTGGATATTTATGAAATTGTTTAAAAATCTTCTCTCTCAAGTTGATTTTTTTTCACATTAAATGTAGGGGTGTAAACAAGCTGAGTCAAGCTTGAGCAGTGTTGAGCTCGACTCCATTCGTTAAGAACTCGAGTTGAGTTCGAGCTTTCATAGTTTTTAACGAGCCTGAGTAATTTAAGTTCGACTCGATTCGTTAAGAATTCAAGCCGAGTTCGAGCTTGAGTCGAGTTCAATCAAATCGAGTGTTGACCAAGCTTTGATCGAGTCGGACTATAATAGCTTGCGATCTTTCTCTTATCATTTAAAGCCATATTAGGAAAAACACTTTGATACACAAGTTGTGTTTTACTTTACAAAAGCTTGTTATTTTTAGGGTTTATAGGTTTAGGTTGTTGATTCAGAATTTAGGGTTTATATTTTAGGGTATATGGCTTATGTTTAGGGATTTAAGTTTAGAAATTTTGATTTTAAATTTAAAAAATTAGTATATTATATTTTCAAGTAGCTCGCGAGCTTTTCTAGTCGGGTATCGAGTAGCTCGACTCAGCTTATTAAAAACTCGAGCCGAGTTCAAGCTCGAGTCGAGTCCAATCAAATCGAATGTTAGCTGAGCTTTGACCGAGTCGAACTCAAGTATTTTGCAATCCTTCTTGTCTCATTTACAGCCCTAAACGAATGGATCCTATCCCACAACTTTGGGCTTGTTCTGCTTTTGTTGGGGTTGGACCTGTGTTTCTTGTCTATAATTTAACCAAATCATATATTGATGCTTACAGTTTATAGTTTCTTTTGTTCAAAAGTAACTTACTTCATTAAACATAAAAGGTTACAAACAAGATACAACCAGGTGGTCCCACCACCACAGACACCAAACACAAACCTACGACAAATGAAAAGCGCCATGCAAGGCCACGAACACCAACGCACAGACATCTGAAAAATAGAAAAAAGCCAGCAGCATAGCCAACAACACAACCTAAAAACTTAATACATCCGCAAACAAGCTTCGAGCCACCAAAGCGAAGTAGACTAAGGGTTCGAGATACCCAAAAACAACCATCACTGTCTGAGATAGACTCAAGAACAGTTTTAACAAAGAAGATAGAACCTGGACGAATCCTGGGACAACTAAAAATGGAAACCACAGATCCTTCTTAGAGATTACGACAATGGCCGTGTCTGAGAGCTCTTCCCAGAGGCAGGCTTCTGACGAAGATTCGTCGGTCCTTATCAAGACATCACCCATTATCACCCGATTCGAAAGATGGGATTCCATCGAGTTCTCCCTCAGCCCATGTTTATCAAAACCATGACAGGCCCCAAAAAAAAAAGAAACACCTAACAAGCATTAACCAAGGATTAACTGACCCCATAAGTGATACTGTGATCCAAGGGGAAGGAGGACCGCGTCTTAGGCACCTATGTTCCTTCCCGTCATAGGTAACGCCGATCAATGAACTCATGGCGATTTCGGATAACTCCATTTGGAGTTATCCGATTCCAGGGTTGCCTCCATGAAGGGATTAGGGTAAGCTACCATCTTTGACAATGAAACCAGGTCCTCACCGTCACTTATATGGATCTCTTTATTGAGAGAGAAGTTGTCGTCGATGCACATGGACGGGACTCGGGTTATATTTTTTCCGAAAGGGTCAATGCCCAGTTCGATGAGACCCGCTTCGTCGATCATGACCCTAGTACATTCCATAGCGAACTTCCTCCTTGCTGCCTTCCTTATCAGAGTAAGCCTCCTCGAGCCAAAATTCCTTCCCCTTTTCTTACGTTCGATGTTTTGTATTATTGTTGAAGATGGCAGTATAGAATCAGGAAACAGGGCCGCAGTGAGCACTTCAACAGAAGCTGCCTGGTTTTTTTTTCCCGAGATAATCCAGTTCTGTGGTTCGATCTGGCAGATCGCATTCGAAACCTGTTCCCATAGCTCTCGTCTTTTTGCCGGGCCAAAGAGCTCGTAGCCATCATCCACTCTCTTCCTTTTTTCTATTTGTAGTCACTTCCATCCGATCCATTCCTACCGCCAAAAGATTTTCCCATGGAAGGATATGATTTCTTTCAGGCTTATCATAACTTTGGGCTGGTTCAGAGAAATCCTTGACAGCTGGGGATAAGAGATCTCCTTGTGCAGACGCTAAAGGAGTGATAGAACCTAGATTGCCTCTGTGCAAGCTTGACCCGTCCTTTTCCCAAAGTGGAAACTTTGGGTTGACTTTGTGAGAGGGTGATGGGACTTTGCCTGCATCCTTAGACGAAACATTCAGGTCTAAAAGATTTGAATTGGATTGCACGCTGGCAGGGCTCCAGTGGAAACTGTCCTTTGATTTTCCTTTTTTGTCTTGTAGTGTGGAAGGGCACGCAGCGTTGGAGACCAGCTTCGGATTACTTGTCATGTGCTGCCTGAAGCCGTTGGGGGAACGTAGCCATGGTTCGAACTTACCGGACAAATTCACCATCACCAGATCATTCTTGCAATCCCTTTCAATGTGTCCCAATCGACCACATCGGAAGCAAAACCTCGACAATCCTTCGTACTTAAAGCCTATTTCCAGGGCTTAGTCTTTCTTCCTGTTCAGCACGAACCCCGTTTTAAGGGGATCCTCCACCCTTATAGCTACTCGAATGCCAACATTGCCGTGCTACGCTATCTTGTCGTTGTCGTCCAGCGTAGAGCCATAGTAAACTGGGAACAACTTTCCAATACGTTTGACGTTATCGATTGTAGTCAATCCAACAGGGAGATTGTTTATCTGCACCTAAAACTCCTTCGTTGAGAAGTCTAGCTCTTCCAACGCCTTATCCGACTGCAATTTTTTTAATATTAACAGTGAGTCTTGCACCGACCATGGTTTTCCTCCGAGGATACGATGGCGATCTTCCGTTGTCTTAAAGATGAAGAGGAAGAAGTTCCTTCCAAGATCATGACATTCGAGCCCCTCGCATTTCCAGGCTTTCCTTAGAATGGCTTTCGTCGCCAAAACTTTGATGGAAGATGAAGATAGTAACTTCCCAAGCAAAAAGAGATTTTTCAACGTAAAATTTACCTCACTATCTTTGTTGAGTTCGAGCTCATCGATAAACTCCTGATTTGGAAGCTTGGGATCATTTTGGGTGTTAGGGAAGTCGTTATCAATGACCCCTATGTTGAGACCATGGCCGCTGTGTGACATATTTCTAGTGAACAGGAGAAGTAAATGCATCTGGGAACTGAAAAGAACAGAAACCAGCAAGAAAATAAGGTTGAAATAAATGTGCCCCTAGCCTGAAAGCTACAGACGAAGAAGAGTAAAGATTCAAGCGAGAAATACGGGGAAAAGGGACTGAAAGAAGCTGTGGCTCTAAACCACCTCCTCTCCAAGAAGAACCTCACCAGCAAAGACCGAGCCCTCAACAGGAATGTTAGAGCAAAGGATCAGAGAGATGGGAGAGAGAACATGCTTCTTTCTTTTTGTTTACACATCTGGCAGCACTTTTTTTCTCTGAACTACGCTGCCTATTTTTTTCTCTACAAAATATTTTCCAATGATGCTTACAGTTTATAGTTGACAAAGACATTGAGGATAGAATTGATGTTATCCACAACATGGATGATGCCCGGTTGTCACATTTTTTTAGGTGTTTATAATAGCCCACTTGCTGTTGATAATGTAAAAATCACACAATTGGGTTTGAGATGTTATCATGTGTTTTTTTAATTAATTTTTATTTTGTTAATATATTAGAATGACTCGTGATGAAAAAACTACCACACCCTTAAATAATTAAAATTATAAGAGTTTATCAAAATTACTCTCTTGCAAATACCAATTTATGAATAGTTTTTTTTTTCTTTTTCTAAATCTTCATTTAGATTTAAAAATTATTATTAACCATAGACCGTAAAACGAACATGCATATAATAAAAAAGCTATTAATAATTATATGTATCTTCTAAGTTATTTTAACGAAAATAGTAATAACAGTTAACACCAACTAAACATTATAAAACTTTCTTTTTTAGTAAGGTAAAATGGAAATTTGACTGATGAAGAGTTGCTACAAAATCTAATTTTTCATTAAGTCATTAAATTCACTCTCATTTTCTCCTTTATGGATAAGACGAAATGTTAAAGTTAAGAGTTGTTATTTTGGTTACTTAAGCGATTAGTAGCTAGTTAGAGTTATTCAGATCAGTTAGTCGATTAGTTAGAGAAATCTCTGTTGAGTGTGTAAAAGTTCTACTATTTACCCCGTATTTAACCCATACTTCTACTGCATTCAAGCGTAATTCACTGCATTTAGGTTAGATTACAGTTACACATCACAAATATATTAAAAGGCACAATTTCTACTGAAATTGGTTGCTTTTGCAGGTTGCTGCTGTAGCAGATGGAGAAGCAGGCGCTGGGCAGTGATGCAACATAGCTGGAACTGGATGAGCAGTCGAGGAGGACGATGCTGCCATGGTCGCCGCCGTGGCAGCCAAGGACGACAACAGTTTTGAGGAGAAGAAGCAAAGTGGGCCTCGACAGAAAGAGAAAATTAAGCCCGTCTTTCGTGGAATACCATTATATTTTTCCAAGCCCTAGATCAGAATAAAGGCCAAGCCCAAAGTTCAAGGAAGAAAACTCCAAGCAAGAAGGAAGGACGAATTAAAGCTATATTCTCTGAAGATTTAGTCTTTATTAGAGTTGTAATTTAATTTAAACTTGTATTCTTTCCATATTAGAAAACTTTAACCCAAAGCCTATATAAAGGCATGTAATTCGACCTAGGAGAGGATATCACCTATCTCTAGCCTTCTTCCCAAAACCCTAGTTGTTTCTCCTTTCTCAACATGTTCTAAATTCCCCTTAGGGCCACGGGTTGATTTGTAAAGTAGTTGCAAGGGTTGCTTTTGTTTTAGGAATTTTCTGTTCAATAAAATAAACTTCAAGTTCTCTTATTTTGGTTATTAACATCTTGCAAGAGCATCGGGAAAGAATTGTAAGGTTATCTATTTACTTAATATCAGGGGAGTTAAGTATACGAAAGGAATAAGTGCGAGTTCTCTAGTTTATAGTTGAACTATCTCGGACCTAGGGATAGAACGAGGTTAAGTGGCTAAAGAAGAATTCAACAACATCGGTGTTTATCCTTCGATTCACGCCGGGAGGTATCATCAAAGACGTGTTCATCCACAAACTTGGACCTAGGGATAGGCCAAGGCATAACAGGGATTCTTGCCAAGCTTGAAGTACAGAGTTGTGTGATCGCTGCCGCGAAGGGGACATCGACAGAGCATATATTCCTAAACTTAGCAATACCTACACTATTGAGCAATTCAATACCAGCCCATTCTCTCTATCTTGATTACTTTAATTCTATTTTCCAATATTCTTTATTATTTTCGTGACAAACAACTTAAACCATTCTCTTTACTTTCGTGCAGTAATTCAAGGTGAAGCTATTGACCCAGTCCCTGTGGAGATGATATCCGATACTTCAGAATCACTTTACTACTTGCGTCGTGTACACTTGCACTACATTGC
Source organism: Hibiscus tridactylites (assembly GCA_958450335.1). Lineage (NCBI taxonomy): Eukaryota > Viridiplantae > Streptophyta > Magnoliopsida > Malvales > Malvaceae > Hibiscus > Hibiscus tridactylites. The sequence continues at coordinate 40,620,880 of OY288289.1, read as the reverse complement.
GATAGACACTTTTACACGCAACAACTTTTTGGCGCCGTTGTCGGGGACTGGCAACATAACTTTACCCTACTTTTTACTGCATTTGTTTTATTTTTCTATTTTACTTGGATTGTCCAACCTATACCTTTTACAAGGTCTTTTGTTTGCGTATGCGCAGGTCTCAACGGGGGAAGGAACCTGAGTACCAGTTAGATCCTGAACCTGAACGAACGTTCAATCTCAAGAAAAGAGTTTGTTACCTCGTTGAAAGGAACGAATATTTGGAGGAACAACTTGAAGCAATGGTGAACGAAAGACATGAAGAAAGAAGGGACAACCCAGGGAATCTCCAGGATAACAACAATCCTGTCGGAGATGGAGGGATCGATCCACCTGTCGTCGACCCTCCTGTCGCTGCCGCACGCATGTCATGCCGAGACTACATGCTTAATGATCATGTAGAACTAGAAACCACCCTGCCAGATGCAGATGTTGACATCTTTGAATTGAAACCTGTTATGTTCAGCATGATCAACAACGCTGGCCAATTTAGTGGTGCTACTACAGAGGATGCTAGGGAGCATCTGAGAATGTTCCAAGAAATTTGTGGTTCGTTTAGACTACCATGAGTTAATCCGGAGATACTGAGGCTTCGATTATTTCCTCATTCATTGAGGGACAGGGCAAAGACTTGGTGGAATAAACTTACGCCGGGTTCAATTAGAACTTGGGCAGATTTAACTCGTGAATTCTTATCTCGTTTTAACCCTTCACACTTATCTGAGCGATTACGTAATGAAATCGATACTTTTCAATAGGAAGATGACGAGCCAATGCACGAGGCCTGGGATAGATTTACCACTCTTCTAAGGAACTGCCCAATGCATGGATTCCCCGTTTGGAACTAGGTAACAAAATTTTATAATGCTGCCAATTTACAAACTCGTATTAGAATTGATTCAGCATCAAACGGATTACTGCTGGACAAAGACCCAGATGAGGCCATGAGAGTATTGAAAAATCTGGCAAAGAATGAGGAACAGTTTCCGACAGCAAGAGGAGGGGGTAAACGGGTCCTAGCTGTAAAGGATTATGAGGCTGAAAGCTCATTGAAATCACATGTGGCATATCTCACTAAGGCAATGAAAAAACTCTTGAACGAAGATTCACAGCCTGTATACGCTTGTTGAGTGTATAAAAGTTCTATTATTTACCCCCTATTTAACCCATATTTCTGCTGCATTCAAGCATAATTCATTACATTTAGGTTAGATTACAGTTAAACATCACAAATATATTAAATGGCACAGTTTCTACTAAAATTGGTTGCTTTTGCAGGTTGCTGCTGTAGCAGATGGAGAGGCAGGCGCTGGGCAGTGAAGCAGAAGAGCTGGAACTGGACGAGCAGTCAAGGAGGACGATGCTGCCATGGTTGCCGCCGTGACAGCAGAGGACGACAACAATTTTGAGGAGAAAAAGCAAAGTGGACCTCGACAGATAGAGAAAATTAAGCCCGTCTGTCGTGGAATATCACTATATTTTTCCAAGCCCTAGATCAGAATAAAGGCCAAGCCCAAAGTTCAAAGAGAGAAAATCCAAGCAAGAAGGAAGGACGAATTAAAGCTATATTCTCTGAAGATTTTGTCTTTATTAGAGTTGTACTTTAATTTAAACTTGTATTCTTGCTATATTAGAAAACTTGGACCCAAAGCCTATATAAAGGCATGTAATTCGACCTAGGAGAGGGGATCACCTATCTCTAGCCTTCTTCCCAAAACCCTAGCCGTTTTCATCCTCTCAACATGTTCTAAATTCCCCTTAGGGCCACGAGTTGATTTGTAAAGTAGTTGCAAGGGTTGCTTTTGTTTTAGGAATTTTCAGTTCAATAAAATAAACTTCAAGTTCTCTTATTCTGGTTATTAACATCTTGCAAGAGTATCGAGAGAGCATTGCGAGGTTATCTATTTACTTAATATCGGGAGAGTTAAGTATACGAAAGGAATAAGTGCCACTTCTCTAGTTTATAGTTGAACTATCTCGGACCTAGGGATAGGACGAGGTTAAGTCGCTAAAGAAGAATTCAATAAACATCGGTGTTCATCCTTCGATTCACGCCGGGAGGTATCATCAAAGACGTGTTCATCGACAAACTTGGACCTAGGAATAGGCCAAGGCACAATAGGGATATTTTCCAAACTTGAAGTACAGAGTTGTGTGTTCGCTGCCGCGACAAGCAACAGAGATGGAGAGATCATTCCTCCTGTCGGTGACATAAATCTAACCTATCTTTTACTGCACTTTTCTTTTTGTTTTTGTTTTTCTATTTTATTCTGGTTTGTTCAACTTGTGCTTTTCACAAGGTTTCTTATTTATGCCAATATCTAGACGAGGAGAAGAACCTGAGTATCCATTAGATCCTGAAATAGAACGTTCATTCAATCTTAGGAACCGACTTCGTCACGTACTAGCCAGACACGAATACCTTGAAGAACAATTACAAGAAATGAACAACCAAAGGAATCCCCAGGGTAATAATCTTGCCAGAGATGGAGAGATCATTCCTCCTGTCGACGACCCTCCTGCCGCTGCCGCACGATGGTCCTACCGAGACTACATGTTGAATGATCATGTAGAACTAGAAACCACGCTGCCGGATATAGATGTTGACAACTTTGAGCTAAAACATGTTATGTTCAGCATGATCAACAATGCCGGTCAATTTAGTGGTGCTGCTAAAGAGGATGCTAGGGAGCATCTGAAAATGTTCCAGGAAATTTGTGGTTCATTTAGACTACCAGGAGTTAATCCGGAGATACTGAGGCTTCGGTTGTTTCCCCATTCATTGAGGGACAGAGAAAAGACTTGGTGGAATAAACTTACGCCGGGTTCAATTAGAACTTGGGCAGATTTAACTCGTGAATTCTTATCTCGTTTTAATCCTTCACATTTATCTGAGCGATTACGTAACGAAATCGCTACTTTTCAACAGGAAGATGAGGAGCCAATGCACGAGGGCTGGGACAGATTTACCACTATTCTAAGGAACTGCCCAATACATGGATTCCCCGTCTGGAACCAGGTAACCAAGTTTTATAATGCTGCCAATTTACAAACTCGTATTAGAATTGATTCAGCAGCAAACAGATTACTACTGGACAAAGACCCATATGAGGCAATGCAAGTATTGAAAAATCTGGCTAAGAATGAGGAGTAGTTTCTAACAACAAGGAGAGGGGGTAAACGTGTCCTAGCTGTTAAGGATTATGAGGCCGACAACACAATGAAATCACAGGTGGCATACCTCACTAAGGCAATGAAAAAGCTCTTGAACGATGAGTCACAGCCTGTATTCGCTGTCGAAGAGGTATGCGAAATTTGTGAAGGAAATCAGAGTTCGGATAAATGTCCTATACAGTTAGAAGAGGGAAAGTATGTTGGAAACTACAATAAGCAGAATTATAACTCCAACAACTACAATCCTAGCTGGAGAAAGGATCCCAAGTTTTCTTGGAGTAATCCTAAAAATGCCCTGAAACCTTAAGCAAAGAATAATCTGAATCAGGGAGGACCTAGACTGCTGACCCGGCAGCAACCGCAGCAGCAACAGCAACAACCACCAACTGCCACAAACAGTATACTGGAACAGACTCTGGCTACGTTTCTGTCTCAAACAGGAACTTACATTGAGAACATGAATCACTTTGTCAAGAAGACGGAGACATTCATGGATAAAACAGAGATGCGGATGACAAATCATGAAGCTACTCTGAAATCTTTGGAGACACAGATGGGTCAGGTTTCCCATCATATCAACCCAAGGCAGAATGGCAGATTTCCTAGCAATACTAAAAACGCTAGGCAGCCCACACATGAGCAGTGTAAAGCCATCACAACTAGGAGTGGGAAGAAACTAACAGGGCCTGAGAAGAAAGCAGAATCAGTTGAACCAGCCTTGGAGTCACCTGCCGAGGAAGCTGCCCTGACAGGTAACAAACAGTCTGCTGCCGATGGGCCTGTAACGACATCAGAAGTGACAGAGGATAAAGATGATGAACCCAAACCTACTCAGATCCGTATGCAGTGGGAAGGACGTATTGCTAATTATCGTCCCCCACCTTCTTTTCCTCAACGGTTATAGAAATTGAAACAAGAATCACAACTTAAAAAGATTTATGATATTTTTAAGTAGGTTCACATCAACATTCCGCTGTTAGATGTCGTTAGGGAGATGCCCGATTATGCCAAATTTCTCAAGGATGCCATGTCGAAGAAATCTAGACTTGGGGAATTTGAAACGATTAAGATGACAGAAGGATACATGAGTATTCTACACAAGCATCCACCCCCAGAAGAAGAAGGATCCTGGGAGCTTCATCATACCATGTGTAATCGGAGACAAATATGTGGGTAAGGCACTTTGTGATCTTGGTGCTAGTATAAATTTAATGCTAAAATCTGTTTTTCAGAAATTAAGTATTGGGAAAGCTCGGCCCACAACAGTAATTCTGCAGCTGGTAGACCGCTCTTACGTTCATCCGGAAGGAAAAATCGAAGATATTCTGGTAAGAGTGGATAAGTTTATTTTTCCTGCTGACTTTCTTGTTTTAGATTGTGAAGCATATGAAAACGCACCAATCATCCTGGGGCGACCCTTCTTAGCCACGGAAAGATCACTGATTGATGTGGAAAAAGGAGAACTCACCATGAGAGTGAACGATCAAGAAATAAAGTTGAATGTTCTCCAAGCTATGAAGCATGCTGATGCAGAAGAAGAATGGAAGGTTATCACTGAAGTTACCCTTGACCAACCCTGCATTAGGTCGGGCTTCCACGACATCACAATTGGTCACTGCCTCGGCAGCCACTTACAAGACTGTCACGACAGCACCAACGACTGCAACTCCTCAAAATTTGATACATATGATACTGAAGATCAGGAGGAGGTAAACTGGATAGGCAATCGTCCAGGCAAGTTATTCGAGCCTTTAAATTATACCTCGGATAACCATGCAATCCAAAAGCCATCAACTGTTGAACCCCTTGTTTTAGAACTTAAGCCCCTACCAGGGCGGCTAAAATATGCTTTTTTTGGTTTAAATGATACGTTGCCCGTAATCATCTCTTCCAAGTTGATGTAGGAACAGGAACAACAGTTAATATGGATGCTGCAGCAGCATAAAAATGCTATTGGATGGACGATAGCTGATATTCAAGGCATTAGTTCGGCATTATGCATGCATAAAATCCTTTTAGAGGATTATCATAAGCCGACTATTGATGCACAAAGGCGGCTGAACCATGCGATGAAAGAGGTGGTGCGAAAAGAGATAATCAAATGGCTAGATGCTGGAATAATCTACGCCATCTCGGACAGTAAATGGGTGAGCCCGGTGCAATGTGTTCCCAAGAAAGGAGGAATGACCGTGGTGACCAACGAAAACAATGAGCTAATCCTAACCAGGACTGTGACCGGTTGGAGGGTTTGTATGGACTATCGGAAGCTTAACAAAGTTACCCGAAAGGACCACTTTCCTTTACCCTTTATTGATCAAATGCTTGATAGATTAGCTGGTAAACCTTACTATTGTTTCCTTGATGGTTATTTAGGTTACAACCAAATAGCTATCGCACCGGAAGATCAAGAAAAGACGACATTCACATGCCCTTACGAAACTTATGCTTTTAGGAGAATGCCTTTTGGACTATGCAATGCACCAACAACCTTTCAAAGGTGCATGATGGCAATATTCTCCGATATAGTGGAGGATTTCCTAGAGATCTTTATGGATGATTTTTCAGTCTTTGGAGACAACTTTGAAAGCTGCCTAGGCAACCTAAAGAAGGTGCTCGAGAGATGTGAAAAAGCAAACTTGATTTTAAACTGGGAAAAATGTCACTTCATGGTGGATGAAGGGATAGTCCTTGGCCATAAGATTAGCTGTCGTGGCATAGAAGTCGACAGAGCTAAGATAGAAGTGATCGAAAAGCTATCGCCGCCCACCACAGTCAAGGGAATTAGAAGTTTCTTAGGACATGTTGGTTTTTATCGGAGGCTCATTGCGAACTTTTCAAAAATCACCAAGCCTCTATGCCATCTTCTGGAGCAGAACCGACCCTTCGAATTTAACACTGAATGTACTGAAGCATTCAAGGTTCTGAAAGAAAAGATGGTAACAACCCCAATAGTACAGCCACCAGACTGGACACTGCCGTTTGAGATCATGTGTGATGCTAGTGACTATGCTGTCGGGGCAGCACTTGGGCAGCGGAGAGACAAACTCTTTCACGTCATATACCATGCCACCAAAACACTGAACGACACCCAAGTGAACTAAACCACCACAGAGAAGGAATTATTGGCTGTGGTATTCTCCATTGACAAGTTTCATTCTTATATACTTGGAACAAAGGTTATAGTGCACACAGACCACTCTGCATTGAAATATATGTTCACGAAAAAAGATGCAAAGCCTCGACTGATACGTTGGATTCTGCTATTGCAAGAATTCGACCTTGAAATCAAGGACAAAAAGGGGACAGAGAATCAAGTGGCAGATCACTTGTCAAGGTTGGAGAAGGGAAAGAGTCTACCGACAGATGAGACAAACATATTGGAGACCTTCCCTAATGAGCAGCTCTTTGCTGCCACAGTTACTGCTGCGACATCCATGGCGGTAGGTAAGTCTTCTGAACTCCCCTGGTATGCTGATTTCGTTAATTTTTTAGTTAGCGGAATAATTCCTCCTAGCCTTAATTATCAAGCCAGGAAGAGGTTCCAAAATGATGTTAAGCATTATTATTGGGACGAACCTCTTCTTTTCAAAATCTGTGCATATCAGGTTATAAGGAGATGCGTACCATAAGATGAGCAGGAAGACATACTTCATCACTGTCATGCTTCACAGTATGGAGGACACTTAGGAGGCAACAAAACTGCTGCCAAGGTTCTGCAGTCCGGATTTTATTGGCCGTCATTATATAAAGATGCTCAAATCTTCTACAAGAGTTGTGACAAGTGCCAACAGACAGGAAACATCTCAAGGAGAAACGAGATGCCGCTGCAGAACATTCTTTAAGTCGAGATCTTCGATGTTTGGGGGATCGATTTTATGGGACCATTCCCATCATCATGTGGGGATTTATATATCCTTCTAGCAGTAGATTATGTATCTAAGTGGGTTGTAGCTATCGCCACTCAAAAGAATGATGCCAAAACAGTTCAAAGGTTTTTACACAAAAACATCTTTTCCAGATTCGGCATCCCTAAGGCGATCATCAGTGATGAAGGGAGGCATTTCTACAACAGGGTTATAGATGCTGCCATGAAGAAGTATGGTGTCAAGCATCGGATTGTAAAATCATATCACCCTCAGACCAATGGACAAGCTGAAATATCCAACAGGGAAGTCAAGAACATTCTTGAAAAGATGGTTAAGCTAACTCAGAAAGATTGGTCTTTACACCTTAATGATGCGTTATGGGCTTATAGGACAGCTTTCAAAACTCCATTGGGAATGTCTCCTTACCGACTGATTTATGGGAAAACATGCCATTTACCTGTCGAGATAGAGCATAGAGCATACTGGGAAATCAAGGCAGTTAATATGGACTTGGAAAAGGCAGGGCAGAAAAGGCTACTGAATCTGAACGAATTTGAAGAAATTCGAACAATGGCCTATGACAATGCAAGAATCTACAAAGAAAAAACTAAGAAGTGACATGACAAGAAGTTGTTGCCATGACAGTTCTGTCCAGGGCAGCTTGTATTGCTACTTAACTCTAGACTGAAACTCTTTCCAGGGAAGCTGAAATCTAGATGGTCTGGCCCATTCCAAGTTGTACAGGTTTTTCCCCATGGTGCTATCACGATCAGATCTCTAAAAGACGGGCACCAGTTCAAAGTCAATGGACAACGCTTGAAGCATTATCAGAGGACTGAAGCCCTAAAAATGCAGGAAGTGGTTACCTTAGGAGATGCCCCACCTGGCATCCCTAATTTAACCTAAATTTTATTTTTAGTTTTATTATTATTTATTATTTATATATTAGGAAATTAGATTTATTTTATTTTTAAGAAATAATGTTTTTATTTTTATTGTTTTTAGGAAATAAAGGAGACAAGAAGAAAAGGAGAAGTGAATTCAGCCCAACATCCTTCCATCAGCCCAACAAGCCCAAATTTTGGAGCCTGTTGTTACAGCTGCCGCGACAGACGCGGAAAATACAGGCTGTCGACACGCTATCGCGACAGACGCGCAACAGACACGAAAACGCGTGACAGATGCGTCAGACACGCAAATGCGTAACAACTGGCCCCGTTATTCGTGCCTGCCGTTACAGCTCCAACGGGCAGCAAACTCTTCTCTATATAAACCACATTTCACTATTCATTTTTCACTCACTTCTACTCTTCTTACTTGCTTCCTCTAGAAATTTTGTTTGCTTTCATTTTCATTTCCTCAACCCTTGCAACAATGTCTTCCAAAAATACCCGTAGGAGTGCTGCCTCCGGCTCCACCCCGACAGCATCCACCCCACGATCTTTCCAGATCAAAGACATGTGGGAGGAAAGGGGATTCATCTACACTTCAAAGGAGGGAAATTTGGGCCTAAAGTCGTTCATTGCTCGAAAAATAAGGGCTCTACAGTGGTAGATCTTTGCCGAACAACCTGAAAAGATGAACGTCTCTTTAGTTCGAGATTTCTACGCTGTCATCAACAACAGAACGACGACAACAGTTACCGTACGAGGGAGGGAAGTGCCATTCGAAGCTGAATACATCAACACCTTGTACGAATTTTACGTGGGCAGAAACGATGACGGTGACCAACAGTTTCTGAACAGCCTTGACCCTGCTGCCTACGATGCTGTCATGGCAAACTAACATATGAAGGAACTCAGTGGAATACCAATCGCAAGAACCCGAGGACGGTTAAGAGAGTTCAACTCCTACCGGAAGCCAAATTATGGAACGCTTTTATCAAAAAGTGCATCATGTCGTCCTCGCATAACACCACCGTCGACCAGCCTAAGTTTCCCTTAATTCACTCTATTTTACACGAGAGGCCTATTAATGTGGACAGCTTCATCCGCGAAAGCATTCTGGAGTGTGCACACCGGCTGACGGGACCGCTCTACCTTCCTTACCTCATCACAGCCCTGTGTCGCGGCCATGGTGTACCTGAAGCTGCCACCGATCTTAAAGTCCAAGGGAAGGGATGGACCGAAAAAAACATACTCAGCTTAATGGAGCTGACTGCTGCCACCCCTCTGTCAACATTTGATCCCACTGCCATGACAGCAGACACAACAGAGCCGACGGAAACTAAACCTGCTGCCACGGAAGCCAGGCAGCAACTAGCAGCAGCAACCCCGACCGACTCCTCCTCCCAGATCCTTGCTGCTATACAGAAGATGGAAGAATGACAGCTCGGTCTTATGAGCTTCATCAGGGATTTCACCGCAGCTACGGTACAATTCATCCAAACCTCTTTAAATTTCCCTGATGTTGTATTTCCTACATTCCCTGCCCATTATTTTGCTGTCCCAACTCCTGCCCACACCGCAACACCTGCTGCCACACAACGAACACCTTCTGCAGCGTCCATACCAACCCCTGCCATGACAGCAACCGTGCAGCTGAGACTTCTGTCCGTGGAACAAAACGAAGAATGCCCTCGGAAGAGCTTGACGCCTTCATTGCCGGTTTCTCTTCTTCCCCCGTTTGGGAGGAAAGTGACAACGAAACCTCTGTTAAGAGGAATCTCTCCAAAGAGTTTACACCGGTAAAACGGCAGAAGCGAATGGCAGACAAAAACAAGCCGGATAGCGGCAGCGGCAACAACAGTGACAGCAGCAGCAGTGAGGACAACAGCAGTAGTTCGGAGGTCCAGGTTGTGGAGAAACCCCCTCACATCTCCCCTACCATAATTCAACCTCCGAGGGAGGCCAAAACAAAGAACACATATGTCTCCCCCATCCGCCAGCCAGTTTAGAAAGCCCGTGCCCGCCGCTAGCTCCGAGTCAGCAGCAGCAGTGACGATAATGAATAAAATTTGAGTTTCTTAACTTATTTTGCTGTCTGCTTATATATTTTTTGATGTACTATTTTTATTTTATTTTGTCATTTGCATTTAGGGCAATGCAACCCTCGAGTTTGGGGGTGGCATCCATCCATTAATGGAGTCTAATTTAGTTTATAATTGTGTCTTTTACTTAGTTTATTTTTTGCTTAAAAAATATGAAAATTTTGGCTTAAGTCTGTGAACTGAACTTACCTGTCGTGACAGCTCTGTCGTGGCAGTGCCTTTAGGATAGCTTTAGGAGCAGTTTAGAGCCTTTCTATAGTTCTGAAACTTAAAACACCATTTGTGACTGTTATACTACCTAGAACTCTTCTAGTTAACTAGAATAGGAAGCTTAGCACTTGAATAGCCCCTAGAGGTGCCTAACACTGGCTCTAGGAAAGAAGATTAGCAAAAGAGACTCAATAGCCCTAGAGGTGCCCGAAACCCGCTCTAGGAAGTTAGCTAGAGGTGCCCAAAATCGGCTCTAGTGAAACTTTAGCTTAAAAAAATAATAAAATCTAGTCAAAACAAAAAAAAATCAAAGGAGCATAAGAAGTGCCTTCAAAAAGATAAACTTTGGCATAAAAATTCAAGTTAAGGGTTGGAATATTCTAGTGAAACTAAGAGAGTCTTGGCATATAATTGTTCACAAGCGTGCACACACTGCACGAGGACTATAGTGAGATTCCGGACAAATCCTAAGTCATCTGACAAGGTGCTGCCGTCAACAGAGAATGAATGAAAAGTAAGGGAAAGTTCACTATTTTAAGCCAAAACAAAAATATTTTATTTTTCTTTTAGGTTTTAGTTGCTTGAGGGCAAGCAAAAACTTGAGTTTCGGGGTGTGTTAAGTGTATAAAAGTTCTATTATTTACCCCCTATTTAACCCATATTTCTGCTGCATTCAAGCATAATTCATTGCATTTAGGTTAGATTACAGTTAAACATCACAAATATATTAAATGACAAAATTTCTACTGAAATTGGTTGCTTTTGCAGGCTGTTGTTGTAGCAGATGGAGAGGCAGGCGCTGGGCAGTGAAGCAGAAGAGCTGGAACTGGACGAGCAGTCAAGAAGGACGATGTTGCCATGGTTGCCGCCGTGACAGCAGAGGACGACAACAGTTTTGAGGAGAAGAAGCAAAGTGAACCTCGATAGAAAGAGAAAATTAAGCCCGTGTGTCATGGAATATCACTATATTTTTCCAAGCCCTAGATCAGAATAAAGGCCAAGCCTAAAGTTCAAAGAGAGAAAATCCAAGCAAGAAGGAAGGACGAATTAAAGCTATATTCTCTAAAGATTTAGTCTTTATTAGAGTTGTACTTTAATTTAAACTTGTATTCTTGCTATATTAGAAAACTTGGACCCAAAGCCTATATAAAGGCATGTAATTCGACCTAGGAGAGGGGATCACCTATCTCTAGCCTTCTTCCCAAAACCCTAGCCGTTTTCATCCTCTCAACATGTTCTAAATTCCCCTTAGGGCCACGAGTTGATTTGTAAAGTAGTTGCAAGGGTTGCTTTTGTTTTAGGAATTTTCTGTTCAATAAAATAAACTTCAAGTTCTCCTATTCTGGTTATTAACATCTTGCAAGAGTATCGGGAGAGCATTTAGAGGTTATCTATTTACTTAATATCGGGAGAGTTAAGTATACGAAAGGAATAAGTGCGAGTTCTCTAGTTTATAGTTGAACTATCTCGGACCTAGGGATAGGACGAGGTTAAGTGGCTAAAGAAGAATTCAACAAACATCGGTGTTCATCCTTCGATTCACGCCGGGAGGTATCATCAAAGACGTGTTCATCGACAGACTTGGACCTAAGGATAGGCCAAGGCACAACAGGGATTCTTGCCAAACTTGAAGTACAGAGTTGTGTGTTCGCTGCCGCGACAAGCAACAAACTACCGCCGCGACAGGTGCTGCCGCGACGGGGACGACGACAGAGCTGATATTCCTAGACTTAGCAATACCTACACTACTGAGCAATTCAATACCAGCCCAGTCTCTCTATCTTGATTACTTAACTTCTATTTTCCAGTATTCTTTATTATTCTCGTGACAAAATCTTAAATCATTCTTTTACTCTCGTGCAGTAATTCAAGGTGAAGCTATTAGCCCAGTCCCTGTGGAGACGATATCCGATACTTCCATATCACTTTACTACTTGCGTCGTGTACGCTTGCACTACAAATTGCGATAGACACTTTTACACGAAACAACGATGCTGAAGAGGTATGCGAAATTTGTGAAGGGAATCATAGTTCGGAGGAATGTCCAATACAGTTAGAAGAGGGGAAGTATGTTGGAAACTATAATAAGCAAAATTATAATTCCAACAATTACAATCCCAACTGGAGAAAGGATCCCATGTTCTCTTGGAGTAATCCTAATAATGCTCTGAATCCTCAAGCACAGAACAATTAGAACCAGGGAGGACCTAGATTGCTGACTCGACAGCAACCGCAGCAGCAGCAGCAACAACCACCAGCTGCCACAAATAGTATACCAGAACAGACTCTGGCTACGTTTATGTCTCAAACGGGAACCTACATTGAGAACATGAATCACTTTTTCAAGAAGACAGAAACATTCATGGATAAAATAGAGATGCGGATGACCAATCATGAAGCTACTCTGAAATCATTGGAGACACAGATGGGTCTGGTTTTCCTGCATATTAAACCAAGATAGAATGGAGGATTTCCTAGCGATACTGAAAACGCTAGAAACCCACACATGAGCAGTGTAAAACTATCACAACTAGGAGTTGGAAAAACTACCAGGGCCTGAGAAGGAAGATGAGTCAGTTAAGAAACCAGCCTTGGATTCACCTGTCGAGGAAGCTGCCATGACAGGTAACAAACAACCTACTGCCGATGAGCCTGTCATGACAGCAGAAGGGACAGAGGAGAAAGATGATAAACCTAAACCTTCTTAGATCCGTATGCAGTGGGAAGGACGTATTGCTGATTATCGTCCCCCACCTCCTTTTCCTTAACGGTTACAGAAATTGAAACAAGTATCACAACTTGAAAAGATTTATGATATTTTTAAGCAGGTTCATATCAACATTCCGCTGTTAGATGCCGTTAGGGAGATGCCCGGTTATGCCAAATTTCTCAAGGATGCCATGTCGAAAAAATCCATACTTGGGGAATTTGAAACGGTTAAAATGACAGAAGGATGCATGAGTATTCTGCACAAGCATCCACCCCAGAAGAAGAAGGATCCTGAGAGCTTCATCATACCATGCGTAATCGGAGACAAATATGTGGGTAAAGCACTTTGTGATCTTGGTGCTAGTATAAATTTAATGCCCAAATCTGTTTTTCAGAAATTAGGTATTGGAAAAGCTCGTCCCACAACAGTAATTCTGCAGGAAAAATTGAAGATATTTCGGTAAGGGTGGATAAGTTTATTTTTCCTGCTGACTTTCTTGTCTTAGATTGTGAAGCAGATGAAAACGCACCAATCATCCTAGGGCGACCCTTCTTAGCCACGGGAAGATCACTGATTGATGTGGAAAAAGGAGAACTCACCATGAGAGTAAACGATCAAGAAATCAAGTTGAACGTTCTCCAAGCAATGAAGCATGCTGATGCAGAAGAAGAATGCAAGGCTATCACTGAAGTTACCCTTGACCAACCCTGCATCAGGTCGGGCTGCCATGACATAAAAATTGGTCACTGCCTCAGCAGCCACTTAGAAGACTGTCATGAAAGCACCGATGACAGCAACTCCTCAAAATCTGATACATCTGATACTGCAGATCAGAAGGAGGTAAACTGGATAGGCAATCGTCCAGGTAAGTTATTCGAGGCTTTAAACTATACCTCAGATAACCATGTAATTCAAAACCCATCAACTGATGAGCCCCCTGTTATAGATCTTAAACCCCTGTCAGGGCAGCTAAAATATGTTTTCATTGGTTTAAATGATACGTTCCCCGTAATCATCTCTTCCAAGTTGATGCAGGAACAGGAACATCAGTTAATAGGGATGCTGCAGCAGCACAAAAAGGCTATTGGCTGGACGATATCTGATATTCATGGCATTAGTCCGGCATTATGTATGCATAGAATTCTTCTAGAGGATGATCATAAGCCGACTATTGATGCACAAAGGCGTCTGAACCATGCTATGAAAGAAGTGGTGCGAAAATAGATAATCAAATGGCTAGATGCTGGAATAATCTACGCCATCTCAGACGCGTCTGTCATGCGTTTCTGTGTCTGCTGCGCGTCTATTACGCGTTTGTGTGTCTGTCGCGACAGTGTGTCGACAGCCTGTATTTTTCGCGTCTGTCGCGGTAGCTGTAACGACAGCCTCCAAATTTTTGGCTTTTTGGGATGATGGAAGGATGTTGGGCTGAATTCACTTCTCCTTTTCTTCTTGTCTCCTTTATTTCCTAAAAACAATAAAAATAAAAGCATTATTTTAAAAATAAAGTAAATCTAATTTCCTAATATATAAATAATAAAAATAATTAAAATAAAATTTAGTTTAAATTAGGGATTCCATGTGGGGCATCTCTTAAGGTAACCACTTCCTGCATTCTTGGGGCTTCAGTCCCCTGATAATGCTTCAAGCGCTATCCATTGACTTTGAACTGGTGCCCGTCCTTTAAAGATCTGATCGTGATGGCACCATGAGGAAAAACCTGCACTACTTGGAATGGGCCAGACCACCTAGATTTCAGCTTCCCTGGGAAGAGTTTCAATCTAGAGTTAAAAAGCAACACAAGCTGCCCTAGGCAGAACTGTCGTGGCAGCAACTTCTTGTCATGCCACTTCTTGGTTTTGTCCTTGTAGATTCTTGCGTTGTCATATTCCATTGTCCGAATTTCTTCAATTTCGTTCAGATCAAGTAGCCTTTTCTGCCCTGCCTTTTCCAAGTCCATATTAACTGCCTTGATTGCCCAGTATGCTCTATGCTCTATCTCGACAGGTAAGTGGCATGTTTTCCCATAAATCATCCGATAAGAAGACATTCCCAATGGAGTTTTGAACGTTGTCCAGTAGGCCCATAACGCATCATTGAGGTGTAGAGACCAATCTTTCCGAGTTGGCTTAACCATTTTTTCAAGAATGTTCTTGACCTCCCTGTTGGATATTTCAGCTTGTCCATTGGTCTGAGGGTGGTATGCTGTTGCAATCCGATGTTTGACACCATACTTTTTCAAGGCAGCAGCTATTACCCTGTTGTCAAAATGCCTCCCTTCATCACTGATGATCGCCTTATGGATGCCGAATCTGGAAAAATGTTTTTATGTAAAAAGCTTTGAACCGTCTTGGCATCATTCTTTTGGGTGGCGATTGCTTCAACCCAATTGGACACATAATCTACTGCCAGGAGGATATATAAGTTCCCACATGAAGATGGGAATGGTCCCATGAAATCTATCCCCCAAACGTCGAAGATCTCGACTTCAAGAATATTTTGCAATGGCATCTCGTGTCTCCTTGAGATGTTTCCCGTCCGTTGACACTTGTCACAACTCTTGTAGAAGATTTGAGCATCTTTATACAGTGACGACCAATAGAATCCTGACTACAAAACCTTGGCAGCAGTTTTGTTGCCTCCCAAGTGTCATCCATACTGTGAAGCATGACAGTTATGAAGTATATCTTCGTGTTCATCCTGTGGTACGCATCTCCTTACAAACTGATCTGCCACCATGGCTGTCGCGGCAGTGGTTGTGGCAGCAAACAGCTGCTCATCAGGGCAGGTCTCCAATATGTTTGTCTCATCTGCTGGTAGACTCTTTCCCTTCTCCAACCTTGACAAGTGATCTGCCACTTGATTCTCTGTCCTCTTTTTGTCCTTGATTTCAAGGTCGAATTCTTGCAATAGCAGGATCCAACGTATCAGTCGAGGCTTTGCATCCTTTTTCGTGAACAGATATTTCAATGTAGAGTGGTCTGTGTGCACTATGACCTTCGTTCCAAGAATATAAGAACGAAACTTGTCAATGGAGAATACCATAGCTAATAATTCCTTCTCTATGGTGGTGTAGTTCACTTGGGCGTCGTTCATTGTTTTGCTGGCATAGTATATGACATGAAAGAGTTTGTCTCTCCGCTGCCTAAGTGCTGCCCCGACAGCATAGTCACTAGCATTATACATGATCTCAAACGGCAGTGTCCAATCTGGTGGCTGTACTATTGGGGCTGTTACCAGCTTTTCTTTCAGAACCTTGAATGCCTCAGTACATTCAGTGTTAAAGTCGAAGGGTCGGTTCTGCTCCAGAGATGACAGTGGGCAGCTACATCCGGGAAAGCATTTTGGAGTGTGCATACCGGCTGACAGGACCACTCTACCTCCCCTACCTCATCATAGCCCTTTGTCGCGACCATCATGTACCTGAAGCTGCCACCGATCTAAGAGTCCAAGGTAAAGGATGGACCGACAAAAATATACTCAGCTTGATGGAACTGACTGTTGCCACCCCGCTGTCATCTTTCGACCCTGCTGCCACGGCAACAGAGACGACATAACCGATAGACACTGAACCTGCTGCCATGAAAGCCAGGCAGCCCACAACAGCAGCAGCTCCGGCCGATACCTCCTCCCAGATCGTTGCTGCCATACAGAAGATGGAGGAACGACAACTCGACCTTATGAGCTTCATCAGGGATTTCTCTTAATTTCCCTGATGATGTATTTCCTGCCTTCCCATCCCATTATTTTGCTGCACCCACCCCTGCCCATACCCCTACACCTGCTGCCACACCCAAGACATCGTCTGCAGCATCCACACAAACCCCTGCCACGACAGCTGGCGGCAGCAACCGCGCAGCTGATACCTCTGCCCGTGGAACCAAGAGAAGAATGCCCTCGGAAGAACTCGATGCATTCATAATCGGTTTCTCCTCTTCCTTAATTTGGGAGGAAAGTGACAACGAACCCTCTGTTAAGAGGAATCTATCCAAAGAGTTCACACCGGTAAAACGGCAGAAGAGAATGGCATATAAGAACAAGAAGGATAGCAGTAGTATCAGCGACAGTAGTAGTGACAGCAGCAGCAGCAGTAGCAGCAGCTCGGAGGTACATGTAGTGGAGAAACCTCCTCACATCTCCCCTACCCGAATTCAACCTCCAAGGGAGGCCAAAACGAAGAACACATCCGCCTCCCCCATTCGCCAGCCAGTCAAGAAGGCCCCTGCCCGCCGACAGATCCGACTGAACAGCAGCAGCGACGGTAAGGCATAAAATTTAAGTTTCTTACCTTATTTTGCTGTCTGCCTTTATATATTTCGTGATGTACTTTTCTTATCTTTTATTTTGTCATTTACATTGAGGGCAATGCAACCCTTGAGTTTGGGGGTGGCATCCCTCCATTAATGGAGTCTTATTTAGTTTTAAAATTGTGTCTTTTAATTAGTTTATATTTGCTACAAAAAAATGAAATATTGAAAATTTTGGCTTAAGTCTTTAAACTGAACTTACCTGCCGTGACAGCTCTGTCGTGGCAATGCCTTTAGGATAGTTTTAGGAGCAGTTTAGAGCCTTTCTATAGTTCTAAAATTTAAAACCATTTTTTGACTGTTATACTGCCTAGAACTCTTCTAGTTAACTAGAATAGGAAGCTTAGCACTTGAATAGCCCCTAGAGGTGTCTAACACTGGCTCTAAGAAAAGACGTTTAGCAAAATACACTCAATCCCTAGAGGTGCCCAAAACCGGCTCTAGGAAGTTAGCTAGAGGTGCCCGAAACTGGCTCTAGTGAAACTTAAGCTTAAAAAAATAAATAAAATTGAGTCTAAACAAAAAATTTAAAGGAGCATAAGAAGTGCCTTAAAAAAGATAAACTTTGGCATAAAAATTCAAGTTAGAGGCTGAAATATTCTAGTGAAACTAAGGGAGTCTTGGTATATAATTGTTCACAAGCATGCACACACTGCACGAGGACTATAGCAAGATTCTGGACGAATCTTAAATTATCCGACAAGGTGCTCCTGTCAATAGAGAACGAATGGAGGGTAAGGGAAAGTTCACTATTTTAAGCCAAAACAAAAACATTTTTTTCTTTTAGGTCTGAATTGCTTGAGGGCAAGCAAAAACTTGAGTTTGGGGGTGTGTTGAGTGTGTAAAAGTTCTACTATTTACCCCTATTTAACCCATACTTCTGTTATATTCAAGCATAATTCACTGCATTTAGGTTAGATTACAGTTACACATCACAAATATATTAAAAGGCACAATTTCTACTGAAATTGGTTGCTTTTGCAGGTTGCTGCTGTAGCAGATGGAGAAGCAGGCACTGGGCAGTGATGCAGCAGAGCTGGAACTGGATGAGCAGTCGAGGAGGACGATGCTGCCATGGTCGCCGCCGTGGCAGTCAAGGACGATAGCGGTTTTGAGGAGAAGAAGTAAAGTGGGCCTTGACAGAAAGAGAAAATTAAGCCCGTCTGTCGTGGAATACCATTATATTTTTCCAAGCCCTAGATCAGAATGAAGGCCAATCCCAAAGTTCAAGGAAGAAAACTCCAAGCAAGAAGGAATGACGAATTAAAGCTATATTCTCTGAAGATTTAGTCTTTATTAGAGTTGTACTTTAATTTAAACTTGTATTCTTGCCATATTAGAAAATTTGAACCCAAAGCCTATATAAAGGCATGTAATTCGACCTAGGAGAGGATATCACCTATCTCTAGCCTTCTTCCCAAAACCCTAGCCGTTTCCCCTTTCTCAATATGTTCTAAATTCCCCTTAGGGCCACGGGTTGATTTGTAAAGTCGTTGCAAAGGTTGCTTTTGTTTTACGAATTTTCTGTTCAATAAAATAAACTTCAAGTTCTCTTATTCTGGTTATTAACATTTTGCATGAGCATCGGGAGATCATTGTAAGGTTATCTATTTACTTAATATCAGGAGAGTTAAGTATACGAAAGGAATAAGTGCGAGTTCTCTAGTTTATAGTTGAACTATCTTGGACCTAGGGATAGGACAATGTTAAGTGGCTAAAGAAGAATTCAACAACATCGGTGTTCATCCTTCGATTCACGCCGGGAGGTATCATCAAAGACATGTTCATCGACAGACTTGGACCTAGGGATAGGCCAAGGCATAGCAGGGATTCTTGCCAAGCTTGAAGTACAGAGTTTTGTGATCGCTGCCGCGACAAACAACGGACCGCTGCCGCGATGGGGACATCGACAGAGCAGATATTCCTAAACTTAGCAATACCTGCACTACTGAGCAATTCAATACCAACCCATTCTCTCTATCTTGATTACTTAAATTCTATTTTCCAGTATTCTTTATTATTTTTTTGACAAACAACTTAAACCATTCTCTTTACTTTCGTGCAGTAATTCAAGGTGAAGCTATTGACCCAGTCCCTCCGGAGTTCCAATACTTCAGTATCACTTTACTACTTGCGTCGTGTGCATTTGCACTACATTGCGATAAACACTTTTACACGCAACAATCTCAACTTGTATATATATTTGAACAAATAATGTATTTTTACATATGTGAATGAAATACAAGAAATATTTTCCATATTGATTCTCATATTTTAACATGGTATCAGACGTCCAATACCGATCCATTCTCTTCATTCACATTACATTTGGGTCATTTTTTTGGGCTATACCACATTTTCTTTTGCGTTGTTTTTCCGTTTTGAACAAAAAATCTCTATTTTTTATGGCGATGTCTCTGGTAACTCCACCGCCTTTTCCCTGGCTTCTTGATTCCACCACGATTGACTTCAATTACCCGTTATTTCTTCATCCCTCCGATACGCCGGGAATGGTTCTCATTTCGCACCAACTGATCGAGATCGATAACTACACATTTGGAGTCGATCCTTGCGTATTGTTCTTCTTGTGAAGAACAAGTTGGGGTTCATTGTTGGTTATTGTAGTCATGATAGCTACTCTCAACCTTCTTTTCAAGCGCAATGAGGCAAATGAAATACGAGTGTTCTTTCCTAGCTTATTGTTCTTCTTGTGAAGAACAAGTTAGGGTTCATCGTTGGTGATTGTAGTCGTGATAGCTACTCTCAACCTTCTTTTCAAGCACAATGAGACAAATGCAATACGATTTTCCTTTCCTAGCTTATCAACTCAGTGAGTAAGGAACTCTCGGCTGGTATTGTGTTTGCTTTCAGTACGACGCTAGTCTAGGCAGATATGAAAGAGCGCTTCAACAAAGTCGATGGTTCCGTAATCTTCTTTCTCCATCGCGAGATTGCTTCATTGACACAAGATGATTCTTCTGTTTCAGTTTACTTTACTGTTGAGTTGTGAGGAGCTCGATTCGTTTAACCGATATGGCTCACCAAGTGGTGGAGAGGTGGATTTTTGGGTGGAAGGGTTGTGGAAGCTAAAATGATAATAGACACAATGATTTATAGGCTTTCCAATCAATCCACTATTGATTCGTCCCCTTTTATAGGCTTAGGAGGTAACCCTTATACACAATCAAGCTTTCTACCCAAAGCCTTAATTGAAACCCTCTTTTATAAAGAGATAAATAAGCAAACACAAATCCCTCTAATAGGTGTTTGTTTGCAAAATTAAAGCACTCACCCAATACCTAAAACACTTGAGCAAATTTGACAATTTTGGCTCACTAGTGTTTGTCTATACAATAAATGACAATTTAAGCTCTAAGACAATCTTTGATCATTTGTTGTTTGACAATATGAGCATTAGCCTTTACTTGATGCTTGGAGGTCCCTTTTATACTCCTTGATGAGTTTATAGCCGTTGCTAGCCGTTGAGATTGAATTGGAGCCGTTGAGGACTTTAATTCCCACAATAAGTGCAGTTCTGCAGCTCTCATTTTCGAAACGCTCGAACCCGTTTCGAAACACCCTTTAAGTAGAAAGAGCCGTTGCAGTCTGACGTGGACCCGTATCGAAACACTTTAGTCCGTTTCGAAACACCCATTTCGAAACGCCTGTCCCCGTATCGAAACGACCTGCATTTAAAAGTTAGTTGGGAAATAGCCGTTGGGGTTTATGACTGTTGTGGTCAATGCCACGTAGGCGTATCGAAACGGCATAGCCCGTTTGGAAACGCTGGGCAAAAATCTCTTCCAGGGAATGCCCGTTTCGATACGAGTATCGAAACGTTTTTGCTACTGGAATTCCCATATCGAAACGCCTTAACGTGTTTCGAAACGCCTGGACAATTTTGTGAAGTTTGGCTTTGAAAAACATGTAAAACCCTTTTAAAAACTTCCCTAAACATAATTTCAAGTTGTTTGGACTTTGGAAATGTTTTAAATACTTTTTAAATCAGTCCGAAACATTTTTCAATTATTATATCAAAACATTAGTTCTACATTTACAAAACTAAAATTATTGTGGGGTGATTACTCTACTTTGGTCCATATTCTTCTTGTAGATGTGATTTGGCTCAACTAAATTCGAAGCATATTTGTCAACAATGCATTTTCCTATTTTTGATGGGACTCAATGACAGATATGTTGCGTCTCGAAGCCAAATCTTGCTATTGCATCCTTTACCATCATTCAACAATGCTTACTCCATGATCGTTCAAGAAGAATCCCATCAGCTTTACTTGTCTGGTGTCGTCCTTCCATTAGATTTGAAGGTCTTTTATTCTAATACTTTTGGGACTCAAAAGAAATTTTTTGAAGCCTGTGATTACTACAAAGTTAAAGGGCATAAGAAATAAAACTGCTCTCGACTCATTAGATTCTCTTCTGACTCCAATTTTAATAAGAAGATGGGACCTCAAGCTGCCATGGTTGTTGGCACTCTTTCTAATTCTAGCAGTTCCCTTGAAGATTCTGTTTCTCCCAGTATGTTGTCTTCTCCACCAGCTTTTACTCATGAGTAGTATACATATATTCTTGGGCTTTTGAACCATACTTCGATTTTAAATTCCTCTATGAATTTGGCAGGTACTAACTCTTCTTGCTTATTTACTAATACTTCTTTGTAATAAATTTTGGACACTGGAGCAACTAATCACATATTGTCAATTACAATTGCTTGATTAATCCTCTACCTTGTGAGTCAATCTCTCATTTTGTACACCTTCCCAACGGTAAATCTTCACTTATTACTCATATAGGTTATGTTAGTTTACCTAATGGTCTTCAATTATCCAATGTTCTCTTTCACCAAACTTTACTCATAATCTGATTTCTGTTTCACAATTAACAAAAGACCTTCATTGTGTTGTTTTCTTCTATCTTGATTTTTTCATTTTGCAAGATCTTTACAGTGGCATGATGAAGGGGATTGGTGAGAGATATAGGGGTCTCTACATACTCCATTCTTCAAATTTCATTTCTAATTTACCTTGTAAGTCTGTCTATGATTCAAAAGTTAGTTCACTTGCTTCTAATGATGTTTTTTCTTCTAAAAAGTCTGTTAATGCTTGTAAGTCTGTTGATTTTAATAAAACTTCTCTTTGGCATGCTCGTTTGAGACATGTTCCTTGTTCACAAATGTTTGAATTTCCTATGTTTCACAATATTGCTATAACTAATGACTGATTATCACCTTCTACTATTTATCCTTTAGCTAGACAGTCAATACTTCTTTTTTCTCTGAGCAACTCTAGATCTCTTACTCCTTTTAGTTTAATACATATAGATATATAGGGACTATATAGAATATCTACTCATAGTGGTCAAAGGTTTTTTTTTTAACTATAGTAGATTACCATACTAGGATGTCTTGGTTATACTTGCTAAAGCTAAAGAGTGATGCTATATTTTATTTGAAAACTTTCAATTCAATGGTGCAAACTTAGATTTTTTTGCCTCTGTTAAAATAATCGAAAATGATAATGGCAGTGATTTCTTCAACTTTTCCTGCTCTAGTTTCTTTGCTTTATTAGGAATTATACATCAAAGCACTTGTGTGCACACCCCACAGGAAAACGGTGTTGCTGAAAGAAAGAACAAACATCTCCTTCAGGTTGCTAGAGCACTAATATTTCAATCACAAGTTCCCTTAAAGTTTTTGGGTAAATGTGTTTTAACTGCCTCCTATATAATAAATAGGCTTCCTTCTTCAGCCCTCTCTTGGAAAACTCCTTTTGAAATGCTATATAAAAAATCACCTTCTTATGATCATTTCAAAAATTTTAGATGTTTGTGATTTGCTACAAATCTCACTCCTTCTGATAAGTTTGCTTCTAGGGCCTTTCCTTGTAATTTCCTAGGATATGCTCTTACAAAGAAGGGTTATATTCTTTTTAATTTCCAGTCTAAATAGTTTCTTGGTAGAACTGAATAGATTGGCTGACTTGACTTGACTTGTTGATTTAACTAGACTGCCTGGCTTGACTGGACTTGCTTAACTGGTTGGATTGGCTGGCCGAGCATCACTGGCAAAAAGCTCGGCAAAGAAAGGTGGAAACAAGGGAACCTCGCTGGGAGAAAGTTTAACAAGAACCTCTTGCACGATATCATCCCTCTCCTTGGTATAGTGCCTCAGTTTAGCATTTAGCTCCCTGGCTGCCTCCAACTTCTGAAGAATAATCTCCTGGTGAGCGTAAACTTGAGACAGAATTGCCAACGAGCTCGTTGGCATGGTTTCCGGTACATTGTTGGGCTCTGCTTTTGGCTTTGGCTTTGGTGTGGCAGTCTTTGCTTTTTCGTTCCCCTTCTCTTTTCGCTCTCCAGTCGTGATATTCTTCCAAATAAGGACAGTGATAGTGGTTCCTTTGATGACCTGACTGCGATCCTCATCCATCCTCGGCACTTCATGGCTCAAACAAATTTTAGAAATTAAGAAAGGGAAAAACAAACTTTCCTTACCCTTGGAAGCGCATTTGTGGATTTCCTCGATGCTGATTATGCAAACATTTATCTTGCACCCTTGACAATGGAGTGCAAAAGGATCAACCAGTCCTCCGAAACTATGTCATTGTGAGATGTGTGAATGAGATTATGTTTGATAAAATGATTTCAACCCCGCATTTGAGGCTTCAATGGCAACCTCTTGACAATCCGGTGGCCGGTGGACGAGACAGTCCAAGTAGTGCCAGGTTCGCACAAGTCTGCCAGTATCTTCTTGCATTTGGCAGCGTTCATGGTCTCAATTTCCTCAAAATATTCATCTCCTTCACTAGGTAAAGGAAAGAGTGAGTTAACATAACTCTCATCAAATTGGACACACTTACCTCGAATCATCAAAAATGAAGAGTCTTTGGTTAGGTGCGCATAAAACTCTTGAACAATAGTGGCGTAAACCTCTCCCTTTAGTTGGTAGAAAGCACTCCACTTGTGCATGTTGACGATGACCATGAACTTCGGATCCAACAGTAGCGTCTGGCTGAAAATCGAAGTGCTTCTCATAAAGGAACGATCTTGAAGAGAAGTTCGTCTGGAACTTCTTGTGGATTTCATCATTGAAGAACCGCTTGAAAGGAGTAGATGATGAACCCATGATGATGAAAAGTTGAGATAAGAAAAAGAAAGATGAAAGTTAATTGAATCTTGCTTGAAGAAAGATGGAAAGTGAGAAAAATATTGGAGAAATCGGTTTTAAGGTAAGAGAGAGAAAAAGGTTGAGTGTTTAAAATGGTTTTAAAAAGGGTAGCAAAAAATAGGGTTGATAATGATGGGATGTAGAGAGTTTTAATTGGGAAGAGTTTTAAATTTAAATGAAAAGTGTTAAGTGATAAGGATATGGAAAATATTTGAAGTGATAGGGTGATCATGATAAAATTAATTATCATTAAAAGGGGGGCGGCTAAAGATAGTTCTCCCAAAATATTTTCTCATCTTAATAAAACTAAGGTTTCTTTTTCTTTCTTTACACGAAAAGCCTACTCATGTCCTTGGGATGGGACATGGTATAGTCTCTGGCAAGCATGTTGGCTTCCAGTCCATCTAGCAATATTCTTGGCATCGATTTCTGTCAAAATTCCTGCACACACTCAATGAAAAATCGTGTAACGCAACAAAGGGTTAAAACTTGCAAAACAACAAAAAGAAAGAAAAACAAAAATCTAATTCCTAAAAGAAAATAAAAACAACTAATCCTAATATTTACAAAGAGTTTTAAACATGCAGGCGTTTCATTCTAACTTTGCCAAGAGGATAACCTCATTGGGATTGTTTTGTTTACCGTCCAAGTAATGCTTTAGACGTTGGCCATTCACTTTAACGATTTCTCATGTTCTTAAGTTCTTAATGTCCATGGCCCCATGAACATATGGCTTCACAACTTCGTAAGGACCCGTCCACCTTGATTAAGCTTACCTGGAAAAATTTTAAGTCGTGAGTTAAACAATAGAAGAAGCTGACCTATTTCGAACTGTCTTGGTATGATTCGACTATTATGCCAACATTTTTCCTTCTCCTTATATATCCTAGAATTCTCATAAGCTTGCGTCCTAAATTTCTCCAACTCATTGAGATCGAGCAACCTCTTTTCTCCAGCAACTCTCCCTGCCATGTCAAGTTTTCGGATGGCCTGATAGGCTTTATGTTCAAGTTCCACTAGCAGATGCCATGGTTTTCCAAAGACAAGTCTAAACAGTGAAGTACCGAAAGGAGTTTTAAATGCAATCCTGTAAGCCCACAAGGACTCATCTAGCCTCAAATACCAGTGTTTCCTTGGTTTACAGTCTTCTCTAGAATGTTCTTAATCTCTTTGTTTGATATCTCAGCTTGCCCGTCAATTTATGGATGATAAGCTATGGCAATTCGCTGTTGAATTTCATACCTGCACAAAGCTTTGAGATTAAATTACATTTAAAATGAGTACCCTCATCATGAATGATCATTCTAGGGGCACCAAATCGAGTAAAATGTGCTTGAGAAAAAACTTGGCAACAACCTTGGCATCATTTATTGACAGGGCAACAACCTTTACCCACTTTGATACATAGTCAACGACCACAAGAATATACATAATACCAAATAATGGGAGAAAAGGACCCATAAAGTATATCCATCATACATCAAATAAATCCATAGGCATAATGTTCTAAAGCGGTAGTTGGTGTCTTCCAGAGATGTTCCATGTCTATTGGCATCGATCGCATGCCATGGCATACTCGTGGGCATCCTTGTATGGCGTGGGACAAAAGAATCTTGACTGCAACACCTTGACAGTAGTCTTTATCCCAGCAAAGTGACCTCCATATGACACGACATGGCATAGATGCAATATGTTCTGTTGCTCATCCTCTGGCACGCATCGACGATACACTTGGTCGATACACTACTTGAACAATATTGTCTCATCCCAATAGTATTGCCTCATCTCTCGTAGAAATATTTTCTTGGCATTGTATGCCAAGTCTGGTGGTAGAATATTGCTTACCAGGTAGTTGACTATATCAGCGTACCATGGCATGACATTGGCTGCAAGCAAATTGTAACACCCCTCACATGGTTTAGTCATAAATTGGCTAAGGAATGTTACTCAAGCAACGAAAACACAAACAATAAAAAACTTTTGCCTAACTTACCCTATTTGATAAGTTAGACTCCTAAAACATGTTTACACAATGAGCAAGATTTGTTAACATATTTCATACTTCAATTAACCTTAGTCAACATGATTCATTTATTAATCAAGACATAAAAATTAACCTTAACTTCAATATACATAACCAAAACAACATGACACAATCATAGAATGTAAACTAGATCATGAAACCTAACAACATGGCATTCGAACCATAGGATTCTATTCTCAAGATATCAATATTTAATCCATGACTTATACATGTGAATCATGTAACAAGAATACATAGTTTATTTCACCTAAGCACTAGGCATTGGAATCAAACTAACAACATCAAGATCATTACCTAAACCATTAGAATGATATCTATATATACATCATGGAATGATCACACTATCATGAACCTAAACAACTTCACTTATTCGAATAGATTATTAATTCAAGTTAACCAAGTAATAACACTAACATGTACGTATTTCATGAACTCAAACATATCTAACCATTATCCAATTCCGTTTGAATGTATTAAGGATACATGAATTCATCTATACACATTATACTTGTTCAATTGACATGTTATACATATCAAGTAATCAAGCACACTAACATGGACCTAAAACATATTTCTTTATCACATAACAATCCATCCATCACAAGACATCAATCCACATGTTAATCAAGCTGTTAAAACATAAGTATATCATCAAGACATACAACCAAGAGCATATTATGTCATCATATGTTGTTTAGCCCAACTAAGCTACCAACCAAACCATGTTATGAAGTTCTACAAACCATGCCATCTCATATATAAACATAGCCAAACATAGGCTCAAAATGCATGAACATGTGATCTATATACAAGACTATGGCCCCCAACAAGGAGTATACAAAGGAACATATTCATACTTGGTGCTTTAGCTTGTCTTGCCTTGCCCCCAACCGAGATAGCTTGCAATCTATGAACCTGCAGTTTGGGAAGAATGAAAATGAGGATGATAAGTACGATTAAGTACTTAGTGAGGTAGAAACCTAATCTAGGAAAGTTTAATTCATTTAACAAGTGTTTTAATTCAAGTAGGCCTAGCTAGGTTCACATGAATCGTGCTTGTATAATCTTAACATTCGAGCAACCTCACTTTGATATCAATTTATATCATTTCACTTAGTTTGATCTATCATTTAAACATGGCATCTCATGGTCATATGAACACTTAAAGCAATCTGATTTCTCATTCTAAAAATTACGTGTTATCACCAAGAAGACAAGTGAATAGCAATCAATCAATCTCATGCAATGACATATCATATAAATAAGCATATCAATGTTTATTTCATTTCAAGTGAATACAAGTTCAAATCAGCAAGATTACTTAAACAATTTCAAGTTTAAGCCTTGGTTTATAGTCGAGTCTAGGTAATCGAGTCGCCAACCAAACTGTCGCAAAATCAAGTATCTAGTCATATCCCTCCCACTGTCGCCAAAGACCATAACATGCATCCCTCCTATTGTCACAAAATAAAGAGCTTTAGCCTGGTCCGTAGACCACCCAACACAAATGAGCTCAAGACTCTATGGCATGACATCCTACCTATGACTCACTAGTTACCAAGGCATCATTTAGTTATGTGATCAAGAAGCAAGAATCATGTAAACAAGCTATACAAGGATCATGGCTTATTCAGGTGATCAATAGTCATGTAACAAGATTGGAAAGCATTAGGCTATTAAACATCAAGTCATAATCAATAGTGATCATTTCATGTCATACTTCATCATTTAGCCAATCAAACAATCAAGGCAATAAGCATATTCATGTTTAAAATCAACATGACACATGTAGCATATCAACTCACATATATCATCACAAGTTGTCATTTGTAGTTAATATCATTCTTCCCTTTAGATAATTACCAAGTATAGTTTAGGATCATTTTCATGGCAGCATTTAAGAACATCATGAACATAGTTAGGCTTGGTTAGGACCTATTTCCTAACTCTAATGATAGCTACACCCACAAGAACTCCAAGCTAATCTTGAATGACAATCCCATTATTTATTTCCCTTGGCTACCAGACCTTGGTGCCCTCACAAGCTTCTTCTACCTCTTTATCTATCAATCCATGTATTAACAACATAAAAACATCGTTAAAAACAATCCCTATATCACATATAAGCAAACACTTTCACATTATACACTAATTTGCCCTATTTTAGGCAGTTTGGACACCTTGTAGTATTTTGTCCATAACCTTTAATATACATACTGGATATTCATTTAAATTACATCACTAGAAAGCTTATTCAGCCAGCTTTCTAACCATGTATAGCACATGTTTTTATCATTTCTACATCAATACATAATTAAGTTCAAAGTTAGGTAATTTTCCCGAATCACTTCTGCCAATATTGAGTTTTAACCCACTTTAGTGATCTTTTAAACCTAGGTCCCTTATGAGTTTATTTCAGAACTTTTTACTATAGATTACCATATTTTCCACTTGTATAATATAGTCCTCATAGGTCCATAACTTGTCCAGATAGGTCCCTAAACAATTAGAATTTCCAGATTAGTCCTTTTATACTTGTTTTGCATTTAATCACTTTAAACACTTTGAATCATTATCAAACAAGCTCTACAATTTAAGTATGATTTACCTCAAAGTCTCCCCTGTTTTACATGAATTTTCCAGTACCATTTAGTCCCTGTAACATTCATTTTAGTCCTCATTTAATTTAAATTTCCAGAACTGCCGAAATTCACTTTTAAGCATCTACTAGTTTAATCATTGGCTCAAACATGATTATAAACTCAATTTTAATTAATAAAGAAAGTTAATCATGCTTTCCCTGTTATTCAAGTATCATTTTCAGACCTCATTTAATTCATTTTAGTACTGGAATCTTACAATTAACTCAAAACAGTCCTTATATATCGATTGAACACCTAAATGTGACTAGTTTTGTTCCAGATTGATTTTCCATCAACATATTAACACTTTTATCAATATAACACTTCTACCCACTAGAAAATTCAATTTCTAACAACTTTTTTCTACACAAATTTTTCCAGTTCGAATCATAACGTATTCAAAATTCTAGATTTTTCATGAACAACATACTAGGTTGAATCTGTCCATTCCTAAGGCTTCCAATTATCAATTCTTTGCTTGATTCTTAATCTAAATTCAATTACACACTAACGCAGCAACAATTTAAGAACAACATAATCAAATTTCATAATTTTCCATATTCATAAAACCTAGACAACCAATAATTTCACAATTTCAAATCGGGTAACACATGAGTATACTTACTTGTTTACTCTTCTAACATGCATGCATTTCCATTGTCTAACCAGCCTTAAATCCTTTGAATTCTTTCTATTTGTGTGTTAGATTTCCAGATTTGTTTTCTCCTCTCTCTTGAGCATTCATTCGGTGGAAAGGATAATTGAAGTGGAGAAGATGACACCACAACAACACTTGTGTTGTGTTGTTTTCTCATGGTGTGACCGGGTGTCACCACTTTTGTAAGTGGTGGCACACTTGGTTACTAATGTAACCACATATTAAACGTTTTAATTTCCACCTATAATATATTATTATTATTATTATATTAATTATGTAATATAAATTTTAATTTAATAGTATAGTATTTATAAGATTAATTTCAATGTTCATTCTTACATTTTTGTTCTTGGATGAAAATGTTTACACTTGTTATTTATCTTGGATTTTTAACTAGGCTATAAGTTGGGGTATTACACAAATACTCATCACGAAACTCATCTCTAATAGTAGTGGTCTTACCATTCTCAATGTGATGCTCCAATTGAGAGAGGTGGTCAGCTACTTGGCTTTCGCTGCCTTTCTTGTGTCTGATCTCCAAGTCAAATTCTTAAAGTTAAAGCATCCATCGGATCAATCTTGGCTTGTCATCTTTCTTTGCCAAGAGATACTTCAATGTCGAGTGATATGTATAAACCACAACCTTGTTACCGATTAGATAAGCTCTAAATTTATCAAAAGCAAATGCAACCGCAAGAAACTCTTTCTCGATGGTAGAGTAATTTAGTTGTGCATCATTCAAGGTCCTGCTGGCATAGTAGATGGCATGGAAAACCTTGCCATGTCGTTGTCTCAAAATTGCTATAACGACATAGTCGTTGGCATCACACATGAGCTCGAAGGGCTCATTGCAATACGGTGCTACAACTATAAGGGCATTGATCAATCTCTCATTAAGTTCCTGAAATGCTCTCAAACAAAAATCATCAAAAGCAAATGTGGCATTATGTTCCAACAATGAGCATAAATGTTTAGCAATTTTTGAAAAATCTTTTATAAACCGCCGATAAAAACCTACATGACCTAGAAAACTCCTTATACCTTTAACACTCGTTGGAGGTGACAATTGCTTAATTACCTCCACTTTGGCTTGATCAACTTCTAGTACTCTCTTGGTTACCTTGTGACTGAGAACAATGCTCTCTTTCACCATGAAGTGACATTTCTCCAGTTCAACACTAAGTTTGTCTCAGTGCATCTCTTCAACACTTGCTCCAAGCTATGGATGTATTCCTCAAATGTTGTACCAAACACTGAGAAATCATCCATGAATACTTCCATGTTGTGTTCAATCATATAAAAAAATGGCCATTATGCAACGTTGGAATGTTGCTGGCACATTACATAATCGAATGACTTCTTTCTAAAGGAAAATGTCCCATATGGACACGTGAACGTGGTCTTCTCTTGATCATCAGGGGCGATGGAAATTTGATTATAACCCAAATAACCATCTAAAAACAGTAAAAAGCTTTACCCGCCAGCCTGTCTAACATCTGGTTGATGAAAGGAAAGGAAAAGTGATCATTCCTTGTAGCCTTGTTTAACCTTCCGTAATCCATGCACACTCTCCATCCGGTGGTGGTTCTAGAGGGAATTAATTTAGCTTCACTCTTTTTGTACCACAATCATGCCACCTTTCTTTGGCACGCATTGCACCAGGCTTACCCAAGAGCTATAAAAAATGAGATAAATAATTTCGGCATCAAGCTATTTTACTATCTCTAGAATGATTTAGCTTCACTCTTTTTGTACCACAACCTCTTTCATGCTCGGGCTTAGCCGTCTCTAACCTTCAATAGTCCTCCCATTGTATTCCTCTAGAATGATCTTGTGCATGCAAATGGTTGGGCTAATACCTTAGATGTATGCCAAGGTCCAACCCAACGCTTGCTAATAATCCCTTAATATTGCCAACAGTCTTGCCTCCTTATCATTAGTGAGATCAGTGCCAATAATCACTGCCAGATTTGAGTGCTCACCAAGATAGGCATACTTCAAGTCATCTAGTAGTGGCTTAAGCTCCAACTGTGGTGGTTCCTCAATTGATGGTTTCAGTTTCTTTATCTCTCTGCCGACCAACCAGAGTGGCTCAAATTAACTCACATCTTCAGCCTCCAAGGCTGATTCTTTAGGTTCCTCAAACAGTTTAGCTATGCTATTAAGCATGTCGTCATCAAATTCTGCACCATGGCACAACTATGCCATGTCCAAAGTATAAAGGGCCTCCATCATCTCCTTGTCTTGACATTCATCCGGTTCATCTGCACATTTCAAAGCTTGAAACATGTTAAAAGTAACATGTTGGTCATTCATTCGCATGGTTAGTTCCCCTTTATGAACATCAATAAGAGAGCTACCCGTGGCAAGGAATGGCCTACCCAAAATAATTGGCACATTAATGTCAACTTCATAATCCAAAATGATAAAATCAGCTGGAAATATAAATTTGTCTACCTTTACCAACACATCCTCAATCTTACACTTGGGATGTGCATAAGATCGGTCTGCCAACTGAAGTGTCATTGTGGTAGGTCTTGCTTCTATGCCAAGCTTCTTGAAAACATATAGTGGCATCAAATTGATGTTGGCTCTTAAATCACAAAATACCTTGCCCATGAATTTATTGCCAATTGTATAAGGGATAGTAAAACTCTTTGGATCTTTCAACTTTGGTGGTAACTGGTTTAGGATCATGGCACTGCATCCTTTAGTAAGAGCAACAATTTCAAACACTCCCAACTTCCTCTTCTTGGACAAGATTTTCTTCATGAATTTTACATAGTTGGGCATTTACTCAAGGGCATCTACCGATGGAATGTTAATTTGCAATTGTTTAAACACTTCCAAGAAGCGCTTAAATTGTTGGTCCTTCTTGTGCTTTTGAAGCCTAGCTAGAAATGGTGGTGATGGATACACATATGTTGGCACTGTCAGCTTTGCCAAGACAGTGTTGGCATCCACTTTAGCATCAATATGCTTTTTGGCCTCAGTTTGCTTGTCATCATTATTAACATCATCGTTGGCACTGGAATTGGCATCATGTTAAGCACTGGTACTGGTATGAGCGTTGGCATCATTATGGGCATAACCACTGGCATCATCCGTTTTAGCTTTCTCCTTCACTAATTCTCTGGGCGTGTTTACTGGCACAGGCTTAGCATCTCGGGTATCAACTGGCTGCTTGGCGTCCATCTCAGCTTCGCACTGCTTACCACTCCGAAGATTTATCGCATTGCATTGCTCATTTCTTTTGTGCCGAGCATCTTCATTGTCGCTTGGCAAAGCACCTTGGGGTCTTTGGCTAAGTGCATTAGCAATTTTCCCGATTTGATCTTCCAAATTCCTTATCGATGCTGCCAAGCTCTAGAATGTGGCATCATTCCTCTCCATATACTCCATAAGAATGCCTCCTTAGTTGAGTCCTTGCTCTTGCTAAAAAAATTTGAGCTTTTTGTGGCATGGCATTGTTATTCTGCCTTTGAGCCTTTTGGTGTGAGGCATTGTATTGGTTGCCTCCTTGATTTTCCTAAGCTAAGTTAGGGTGCTGTCTCCAACCTACGTTGCAAGCATTGGAATTAGCATTGTTAAAACGACCAGGATAGCCAACAAAATTTACCGACTCAAGGTTGACTGGGTAATCATCCACATGACGGTTATCTCCACAAATGGTGCAAAACAGATATAGTGCTTTGACTTCTCGGGCCTCATTATTCTTTTGCAACATTCTCACCATACTGGTGAGGTTGGAAATTTCAGCATGAATGGACGTAAGTTCATCAACCTTCAATTTCCCACTAGTTTTGGTTCTGGTCCCAAGTCTAGCAACAAGATATTCAAAGTCATTGATCGCTATTCTCTCCAGGATATCGACAACTTCTGTATATCTCCTCTTGTCTAGCAATGATGGGGCTGCTGAGGAATCAACAACAGTCCTTGTTTGTACATTCAATCCGTTATAGATGGTTTGTATTTGGGTCCAATTTGGGAATCCATGCATTGGACACCTTCTTAATAGATCCTTAAATATTTCCCATTCTTCGTAGAGAGTTTCATCCTCAGCATGCTTGAATGTAATGATCTCACCACACAGCTTGGCAGAGAGTGTTGGTAGTTGAAAGTGTGTCAAGAACTTCTGGCACAGGTCGACCCATGAAGTAACTGAACCCAATGGCAAAGAGTTAAGCCACACCTTGGCTCTATCTCTTAAAAAAAGTGAATAATCTCAACTTCACGATATCTCCAGATACTACAGTTTGCTGAAATAGTTACATATCTCCATGAATTATTTGAGATGTTGCCTCGGGTCTCTAATAAGTGCTCCATCGAATTGACCTACATTCAAAAGAGTTTGGATCATTATGGGTTTAAGTTCAAAAATTTGGCTCATTGGTATCGGAGCCAACAAGTCCTAGCATTAAATTCGTAATGTCATGTGCTGAATGTTCTCGGATTGGTCTTTCTTCTTCAGCATGAGGAGCGGCATGATTATTAGTCTCTGGTGGATTTTGATTGTTGTTAAAACCATTTGCTTGTGTTTCCTTGATTTCCATGATTCATCTCTCGAATTCTCTTTTTTAATCTGCGCAAAGTGTGTTCAATCTCAAGGTCTAATGGCCAAGCATCCTTCTCAGAGTGGTTTCTGGTCATGCACCAGTAAAAGCAAGAATAAAATAAAAATAAAACAAGTAAAAATTTAAAAATAATCAAATTCATTGCAATCCCCGGCAACGGCGCCAAAAACTTGTAGACTATGTAGAAGATGTGTAGAATGAATGATGGCAAAAGGTATAAACAATAATTATTGGGCAAGTTATGCCAAGAGTCTTTTGCGTGCAAGTATACACAATCTACAAGTAATACAACTTGGAAAGGAAGTTATGCCAGTAAGTGTCGATCCCACAGAGATTGACTTGTATTCGATTGTTTGATTGTTACTTGATTTGGAAGAAAAGATGTTTGTTTTGAAGGTTGTTTTGAATCTAAAGAAAAGAAAAATAAAATGAAGTAAATTTTTGGCAAGAAAAGTGTTTCTAAATGATTGATGATTGTTGGCAGGGAATGCATGGATTCAACATGGCTCATGCCAGCCTTTATTGGCAAAACTGTCTTGGCATTGTTTGCCGAGCAGATTCAAAAATAGCAAAGCCTCTCTCGCATGGCAATAGGCGTACTATGCCAGCTCTCACTTGACAGAGTGTTTAGGAAAAAATAGAGTATGCCAGATAGAAAAACTTTGCCAAAAACAGAATTATTATAATGGAACTAAGGCATAAAGCCAATATTCAATCCAAAACATCCCTCACCAACTATGAAAATTAGTTTACGGTGAGGGGATTAACCAACACAACCATAATCATTTTCAAAAACATCATAATAAAAAAATATAAACAATTTGAGCTAAGGGAATAGGCAGGGGGTCTTTCGATGCAGCCCTCCACGCCAGGCTCTCGACCAAGAGGTTGAACCACCCTTCCTCGGTGCAGTTGGCCGTCACACGCCGATCATTCTAACATCGTACTTCGGTCCCTTTTCACGTGATCACTCTCACTCCGTCTCTCCTCGTCTCTGTATCCTCAATGCTTGATAGGTTGGTCTTTATATAGGCGTTAAATGCATTTCTCTGCCAACAAGTGCTTGGCATGGCATCATCTCTTGAAATGGCATTAAATGCATTTCTCTACCAACAAGTGCTTGGCACACCTCTGGTCCTTCTATGCCCACAGCTCTTGGCATTCACCTTGGCATTCCTAATTGCGTTCTTGTAAAACCTATGTTTGATTTTCATATAACAAAGTAGTTTAAGGATTAAATTGAAAAACTTGAAATAGAATTTTAAGTCCCTCAAAAGGTTTTAAATCAACAAGAATTTAATCTAGTTTGAAAAAATCAAACTCCAAAATATTTTCTAAGTGTTCCAAGGCCAAACTATTGAAAATCGCATATGCGTATCGATACGCTCCTAGCCGTATCGATTTTACCAAACTTGGCCACTGAAGAAACGCATTTCAATACGCCCCTCACCATATCAAAACAAGGTATCGAAAAAGATTGCATCTATATCGATACACTCTCTCTATAAAAACTGAAGGAGTTTGAATGGCGTACCGATATGGTGTCACCCGTATCGTTACGAATTTAATGGAATTTTAAATTTGAAAGCCTTTAATGTTTTTGATCGTTGGTGTCAGTTGTTAGGTAACCGATTTTTAAAGAATTGGTTGTCCCATACCGATACACTTTTACCCGTATCGATACGGAATCTTCCAGTGATCTTTGTGGGAATAATCGTATCAAAACGGTCTTACCCGTACCGAAACACATCCCTAACCCGTACTGATACGCCTACACGCGTATCGATACGCTACTCTTGTAATTGTGCAACAACTCTTTCTGTTTTGAGATAGGTATCGATACGGATCCCCGTGTACCGATACGGTAGGCTACAGAAGTGCATTTATGGTGGAAAGAGAGGGTCCCAACGGCTATATTCAATACCCTAACCACCCAAACGACTAGAATTGATGGAGAAGGTATAAAATCAAGCCAATTGAAGACTAGCAACAACTATTGCATCCAAGAGAAACATCTTTACAAAAATTCAAGCTCAAAGTGCCTAATTTCTCATTCTTGAGTTGTGTGTAATTCCTATCTTGTTTTCCAATTTGGGTTGAGTGCTTGTATTTAAAGGGGCAAACTTGTATTGAGAGATATATTTCTTGCCTTAAATTCTTTTTTGTATTCTTGTGAGGGTTTGGTCAAATTTTGGGTAGAAAATTTGACCGGTATTGTAAAGGTTACCTCCTAAGCCTTGAAAAGGGGAAGAGCAATTAATGGATTGCTGGAAAATCCTTAGTGGTAGCTAAGGTAGTGGATGTAGAGTTCATTTGGAACTTAAACCACTCTAAACTGTCTTGTTCTTCAATTTTAGTCATTCCACTTTCTCCAATATATTTTAAAAACTCAATTCACCCCCTCTTGGCTTTGATTAATCCATTGATCCACTCAACAATTGGTATCAGAGCCTACCTCTTTGAAGGATTAACAACCACAAGAGGAGTTCCTAGGAGAGTGTTATCTATTCTAAAGTCAAGTCATGGCATCTACTTCAACCTCCAAACTCTATGAGTCACAATCAACCACTAAACCACTCTTCTTCAACAGGGACAACTACCCATATTGGAAGAATCGGATGCGTCTCTTCATCAAGTCAAGGATTACATGGTTTGGGATGTAGTGGAAGAAGGCCCCTACATTCCGGTTAAGAGAAACAATAAAGGAAGACTAGTTCCAAAAGTAAAGTCAGAGATGACCGAGAAAGATAGACGAAAGATGCAAGTCAATGACAAAGCTCTACATATCATATTTTGTGCAATTGGTCTGGATATCTACTCAAAGGTTTCATCTATCAAAAGCGCAAATGAAGTGTGGGACACTTTGGAGACGACTTATGAGGGCACTAGTGATGTGAAAGAGACGAAAATCGGGTTGCTAAACTTGAGCTATGAGAATTTTAAGATGGACCCCGATGAGAGCGTCTCAAAGATGTTTGATCGATTTTTGATCATCGTCAATGGCCTTAAAGGATTCGGTGAAGTAATTCCCGAAGATAAGCTAGTGAGGAAGCTTCTATACTCTCTCCCAGAGTATTGGGATGGTAAGAGGACGACCATCATTGAAGTAAAGAATTTGAAAACTTTGAAGCTTTATGAGCTTGTTGGGTCTCTTCTTACACACGAGATCATGAAGTAAGGAAGAGAGGAAGAGAAGAAGAAGGAAGAGAGAAGAATAGAGAAGCATGAGGTAGAGAAGAAGAAGAAGCTAGGAGGTTCTCTCAAGGCCTCTCTACAAGAGGAGAGCTCTTCTAGTGAGGAGGAAGACCTTGAGGAATTGGCCATGATAGCCA
This sequence comes from Hibiscus tridactylites, assembly GCA_958450335.1. NCBI lineage: Eukaryota > Viridiplantae > Streptophyta > Magnoliopsida > Malvales > Malvaceae > Hibiscus > Hibiscus tridactylites. Next base: position 40,583,152 of record OY288289.1, on the reverse strand, counting down.
AACAATTCTCACGGTTCATGAAGTCCAACCGAGGGAGAAAATTTCAAAGAAAGAAGGACTTCAATAACAAAAGCAAACAAGAAGAGAGGGATCAAAACATTTGTTTTGAGTGCAAAAAGCCAGGTCACATATGTTTCGATTGCCCTCAACTCAAGAAGAATGGCTTTGAGTAGAAGAAGAAGCTCAAAGCTAAGCTTTCTACTTGGAGTGATGAGGAGTCATCTGAGGATGAGGAACATGAAGTGGCCAACCTTTGCCTCATGGCTCTTGAGGAGGATTCTTCCATGGTAACCTCTAACTCATCTTCTTTTGATTTTACGTTTGATGAATTGCATGATGCTTATGATGAGTTACAAGAGGTATACGATGAGTTAGTTCAGAAATATAAAGAGTCTGTTTAAGAAATAAAAAGATCATTTTGGAATTAAATGCTAAAAATGACTTACTTTCTCAAGCTAACTTGAAATTTGAGAAAAAGATCTTAGGTTTACAACATGAACTTGAATTATTTCAAAATGAAAATGTAGACTTAAACAATCTTATTTCTCAATGCAATATTGGATACCAAAAGGTGTTAGGTGAGCTTAATAAGCTAAAAGAGTCTTTCAAAAGTGTTGGTAATGTGAAAAATGAAATAGGTGAATCATCTAGAACAAACCAACCTAAGAGGAAGACCCATAACTACAAACAAAGTGGCTCCTATAGGCATAATAGAACTAAAAGAATTAGAAGTGTATGGGTTCTTAAGGAACTTGTCAAATCTAATAATGTTGATGCCATGTCACCTTAGATTCCTAGGGGAACCAAGCTTTTGGGAGCTAACACTCGTGGACCCAAAATGATTTGGGTACCAAAAATCAAAGTTGAATCTCTTTGTTTGTAGGGGGCATTGCTACAAGGCCAAGGCACAATGCCAAAACTCATGGTACCTTGATAGTGGATGCTCGAGGCACATGACCAGAGACAAGAGTCGCTTCATGGATTTAAAGCCAAAAAGTGGAGGAGTGGTGACATTTGGTGACAACTCCAAAGGCCACATTAAAGGTATTGGCTCCATAGGTAATCACTCTACTATACTCATTGAAAATGTATTGTATGTCGATGGTCTAAAACACAATTTATTGAGTATTAGTCAATTGTGTGATAAAAGGTTTAATGTCTTATTTGATAAAAATGGGTGTAAAATTGTTGACATTAAATAAAATAAAATAATGCACATTGGCCATCGCATAGGTAACATATACATGGTGCATCTAGATGACATTCATTCATCTCATGCATGTTTTGTTGCACAATATGAAAATGATGCATGGTTATGACATAGGAAACTAGGACATGCTAGCATTAGTGTTTTAGAAAAATTAGTTTCCCTAAATCTTATTAGAGGTTTACCCAAGATCAAATTCTCAAATGATATAATATGTGATGCATGCTCTAAGGGTAAACAACATAAATCATCCTTTAAATCCATTAATGATGTTTCTACAAGTAGGTGTTTACAACTAATTCATATGGATCTATTTGGGCCAATTAGGACAACTAGCTTGGGTGGAAAACCATATGCTTTTGTGCTTGTTGATGATTACTCTAGATATACTTGGGTTCTCTTTTTAAGCACCAAGGATGAGGCTTTAGAAAACTTCATCACATTTTCAAAATTAACCCAAAATGATATTGAACTTAAAATTTCACATATTAGAAGTGATCATGGAACAAAATTTCAAAATACGGGTTTTAATGAATTCTATAATGAAAATGGGATTAGCCATAATTTTTCGGCTCCTCGAACTCCTCAACAAAATGGGGTAGTTGAGAGGAAAATAGAACTTTAGAAGAAATGGCTATGACTATGCTTTGTGAAAACAATTTACCTAAGTATTTTTGGGCGGAAGCCACTAACACCGCTTGATATATTATTAACCCAATAATGATTAGGCCTATTTTAAAGAAAACTCCTTATGATATTTTAAAATGTAAAAAGCCTAACATTATCTATTTTCACCCTTTTGGTTGCAAGTGTTTTGTTTTGAATAATGGAAAAGACAATTTAGGTAAATTTGATGCAAAAAGTGAGGAAGCTATTTTTCTAGGTTACTCTTTAAACTCTAAAGCCTATCATGTGTTTAACAAAAGAGCTTTAGTTGTAGAGGAATCTATTCATTTGGTTTTCGATGATAACCTCCTTCCGAGGAAGGAATCTTCTGATGATGGTGATGTAGGAATCCTTCATGCCTTTGATGGAGGACAAACATCAAAGGAGGATGAGATTCCAACTAAAGAAGAAGATGCACAAGATCCACCTCTTGAAGCCTTGAAGGACTTGGCTCTTGAGGAAAAGGAAGTGAGCTACCCAAGGGAGTACAACTATGTCAAAGGTGGTGAAATCTTGGGTGATCCATCCAAGGGGGTAACTACTAGATCTTCTCTCAAACTCATGAATCATGTTGCTTTTATCTCATGCATTGAGCCTAAGAACATTAAAGAATTATTAAAAGATGATTTTTGGATTATGGCTATGCAACAAGAGTTAAATCAATTTGAGAGAAGTAATGTATGGACATTAGTTGAAAGGCCTAGTAATCAATCCACTATAGGAACTAAATGGGTATTTAGGAATAAACTATATAAGAGTGGTAACATTGTGAGAAACAAAGCTAGATTAGTTGCTCAAGGTTACACTCAAGAAGAGGGAATAGATTTTAATGAAACATATGCACCCGTAGCTAGAATGGAAGCTATTAGGATGTTGCTTGCATATGAATGTTATCATAATTTCAAGCATTTTCAAATGGATGTGAAAAGTGCATTTTTAAATGGTTTTATAAGTGAGGAAGTGTATGTGGAACAACCATCAGGTTTTGAAGATTCAAAATTTCCAAATCATGTTTTAAAGCTAACCAAAGCACTTTATGGTTTAAAACAAGCTCATAGAGCTTGGTATGAAAGGCTTTCAAACTTTTTGATTGAAAAGGGTTTTGAAAAAGGTAAGGTGAACACTACAATTTTCATAAAAAGATATAAAAATGACATCTTAGTGGTGCAAATATATGTTGATGATATCATTTTTTGGATCTACTAATGAGTGTTATAGCAAAGAGTTTGCTAAGTTAATGCAAGGTGAACTCGAGATGAGCATTATGGGGGGAGCTCTCATTCTTCTTGGGACTCTAAATCAAACAAAGGAAGGTTGGCACCTTCATCAATCAAGCAAAATACGTGAAAGATATGCTCAAGAAGTTTGGCTTGGAGCAATCGAAGCCTCAAGCTACACCAATGAGCTCATCTACAAAGCTTGACAAAGATGAAGGAGGTAAGTGTGTTGACTCTAAGCTTTATCGCTCTATGATTAGATCTTTGCTTTACCTTACCGCAAGTATATCGGATATAATGTTTAGTATTTGCTTGTGAGCTACGTTTCAAGCTAGTCATAGAGAGTCTCACCTTATAGCCATTAAAAGAATCTTTAGGTACCTTAGAGATACTCCTTGTCTACTTTGGTACCCTAGAGACTCAACCTTCAACCTTCATGCTTATTCAGATACGGATTATGGGGATGTAAAATTGATAGGAAAAGTACTTCGGGAACTTTCCAATTCTTAGGTAGTATGCTCATATCTTGGTTCTCTAAGAAACAAAATAGTGTAGCTCTATCTACCACCGAAGCCAAGTACATATCCTTAGAGAGTTGTTGTGCTCAAGTCCTTTGGATGAAGCAACAACTCTTAGATTATGGAGTTAAGATTGAAACCATACCCCTAAAGTGTGATAACACTAGTGCTATATGCTTAACGAAAAATCTCATCCAACACTCTAGAACCAAACATATAGAAATAAAACATCATTTCATTAGAGATCATGTCCTTAAGGAAGATGTTGTTATAGAGTATGTTGACACCTTAAACCAACTAATAGACATTTTTACCAAACCTCTAGACAAAGAGCGTTTTGGTCCCTTAGGAGAGAGTTAGGTCTAACTAGCCTACCTAACCCTTTAGGACTCTTTTTGAGGTTAAAATTGCTTAAATTTGTGAAAATGCATGTTTATGTGTTGTTGATCTTGATAGAAACCATGTTTATAGCTAGAAGCAGTATGCTTCTGTTAGAACGTGCTTACATTTGTTCATTCATCAACTGCATTCATTTAGGAGACGCTAAAGTTGAGCCTTTGGTTGTTCTTAAAGCCAAAAATGCATTTCTGGGCATAGGGTATCGATACAACCTTATGCTTATCGATATGAGTACTTTATTAGTTGACTAGACTGCATTTTCTCTAATACGGGTATTGATGCGGTTAAACCCGTTTCGATATGAGTTGTGAATGTTTCGATACAGATGATATCTATTTCGATACGGTCCCTTGACACACATTTTTAGGGAATTACCATTTTACCCCCATATCGATACACCCTTTGGCGTATCGATACTCGATTGCGCAGATAGCTTATAAATGGCATTAAAAGAGTTTCACTTTTACCAAAATTAAAATTTCAAAACCCTAGCCGTTTTTACTCTATAAAAAGCCTCTCAATCCCTCATATTTTCACCATAAAACTAAAAATCTCTTGAAGGTTTATCAACATCAAGATAAGCTTTGAAAGCTTTCTATCAATTTGGTGCAAGTTCTTCTCCCATTCCTCTCTATCAATATCAAGGTATAAAATTCTTTTTATCTTTTTATTTATTCTGATTTTCGTTTTAATTTTTTCTTGTTTTGTTTTGTTTTCTCAAAAAAAACTTTATCAAACTTTTTGTTTTTTGATTTGTCTTTCAATTTTTTTAAACCTTGATTATTGATTTTCAATGGGTTGAATGAGAAAAAATGCATACACACTGTTTTTGATATATTTCTCTAGACAATGACACCAAAAAAGAGAGCGCGTACTAGAGAAGTCGGTGAAGCATCCAATCCCGGAGATGGTACTCGTCCAAATTTGACCCTTATCTATCAACTTTCGCACCTTTCAAAATTATAAGATCCGTCCGAAGAGAGTAATTTTCGTTCCTTTTCTTAACTCGAAGCGTTTCAAATTTGTCTATTTACCTTTGCTCCAAGAATGGAAGTTCATGGATTTTATACAAATTCTCGGCTTTTTCTTTCGCAATTTGGTTTTGATTTTCTATGCTAATGCCAAGTGTGTTGCCAATCCCGCAGGTGAAATCACTGTTGTTAACTCTTATCTAATGGGTAAAAAGATCATCATAGATGTTCCATCTATTTGTGTTGTTTTTAAGTTAGAGGATGAAGGTATTGAAGATGAGAATTCCCTTGGTCATATCTTGGGAGGTTCCGTGACGGTTCTCAACGCTCAAGATCACATCCTTCACTTGATGATTACTTGGTGGTTTAGGCCTTCGAAAGGGAAATATTCAACCATCCGCCAAGTAGTTGATTTTTGGATTTGGTGCTTCCGTCAAAGACAACAACCAAATCTTGCTTGCATTATGTTTGCGGAGATTGTCAATCTCGTGCAACATCGCCATACAACTCTTGTCACTTCATTCACATATGGCACCGCCTTGAGTTACTTCCTCACTCAAAAGGAGATTGAATGTTCTCACGACTAACCGAAACCCCTCACCGATCTCATTGATGAAAGATCTCTTTCTAGGGGGAAGTTTCATTACTTCAATGGTAGTTGGCTTCGTCTATCCAAGCTCCCTAGCGATGCAATTCCGGAAGGAATTGCCAATCCTCAAGCTCCTCCTCCACCTTCCACGGATGCCCTTATGACCTTTCTCAATGAACAATTCACGGGTTTACGTACGGGAATTGTTTCCATGGATCAAGTGATGAATTCGGGGTTTGCCGCCATAGACACACGATTTACAAGCCTTGAAGACCATGTGAAGAATGTGGAGACGCGTCTCACTTCTTCTGAAGGCAGTCACAATTCGATGAACATCTCTCTTACTACTTTTCATGATGAGTGGCATCAATCAAGGAGGAATGATGATGCCAACGAAGAGGACGATGAAGATGATGAAGAAGTAGTAGATTATCTTTGCATTCCATTCATGTCATTTAGGATATCTATTTATGCACTTTGAATTATGTTCCTAGGATTAAGTTTGCATTTTAAAACCTATTCTTTGATTATTATTATTTAGATTTTATTTTGATGTTTCCTTTGTTATGAACTTAATGTTTATCTATTGTATGTTGCTTGGTTATTTATGTCGTTTGCCAATGTCTATCTATGTCTCCTATTTTTTCATCTAACAAAAATGGGGAGAGCAAACAAGCTCACTTAAAAATTTTAAATTAAATTTTACTTAGCTAATATTAAGGGGGAGTTGTTTTGTAAAGTTTTTCAAAAGTCTCAAAAAATTTCAAGTTTTGGTTTTGTTATATCAAAAAGGGGGAGATTGTAAAGCCTATGTTTGATTTTGATATAACAAAGTATTTTAAGGATTAAATTGAAAAACTTGAAATAGAATTTTAAGTCTCTCAAAAGGTTTTAAATCAACAAGGCTTTAATCTAGTTTGAAAAACTCAAACTCCAAAATATTTTCTAAGTGTTCCAAGGCCAAACTATTGAAAATCGCATATGCGTATCGATACGCTCCTAGCCATATCGATACTTTTTTACCAAACTTGGCCACTAGAGAAACGTGTTTCGATACGCCCCTCACCGTATCGAAACAAGGTATCGAAACAGATTGCATCTGTATCGATACGCTCTCTCTATAAAAACTAAAGGAGTTTGAATGGCGTACCGATACGGTGTCACCCGTATCGATACAAATTTAATGGAATTTTAAATTTGAAAGCCTTAAATTTTTTTGACCGTTGGTTTCAATTGTTAGGTAACAGATTTTTAAAGAATTGGTTGTCTCGTACCGATACACTTTTACCTGTATCGATACAGAATCTTCCAGTGAGGTTTGTGGGAATAATCGTATCGAAAGGGTCTTACCTATACCGAAACACATCCCTAACCCGTACCGATACACCTACACGCGTATCGATATGATCCTCTTGTAATTGTGCAACGACTCTTTTTGTTTTGAGAAATGTATCGATACGGATCCCCGCGTACTGATATGGTAAGCTGCAGAAGTGCATTTATGGTGGTAAGAGAGGGTCCCAAACGGCTATATTCAATTCCCTAACCACCCAAATGGCTAGAATTGATGGAGAAGGTATAAAATCAAGCCAATTGAAGACTAGCAACAACTATTGCATCCAAGAGAAACATCTTTACAAAAATCCAAGCTCAAAGTGCCTAATTTCTCATTCTTGTAAAATCCCAAATTGAGTTGTGTGTAATTCCTATCTTGTTTTCCAATTTAGGTTGAGTGATTGTATTTAAAGGGGTCATGGCGTATCGATACGGTTAAGCAGTTTTCAACCTAAGAAACAAGGCGTATCGATACGGTTTGGGGCCGTATCGGAAGATTTTCTTCTGGAATCCCCTATTTCGATATGGGTCTAACCGGTATCGAAACTGGTTAAGGTCAAGGTCAAAGAGAGTCTACCCGTACCGATACAGGGCTTGACTGTATCGATACGGTACGAAGGGTAAAGTCAACTTAGGTTGACCATCGTACACATGTTTTGAAACATCCTTAAGGTCTTTCGATACATGGTTAGTTAAGTTGGTTAAAAGGTATGAATTTAGCAGATTTACAGTTTAGTCCCTAAAACTTGTAGTAACTACGATTTGGTCCCAAATGATTAAATATTGTTTCTTAAGGGGTTAATTGGAATAAAATGTATTTTGGTAATGTATTATTGCATAACATTGTTCAAGTGTTGGTTATAAAAATGAAATTTTATTGCACCATTCACCGTATCATTCATCGGTAGCACCTTCCGACCCGGTTCTCGACCAGACCGAGAAGGAGGTGTTAATTTTGTGGTATCAGAGCTAGATTTTAGTCCGTTCTGGACTAAACCTATGCTTATTTGTATTGTATATTGTGTTACTTTGCCACCTATGAGTTATTTATTGTGTATTGTGACTTGCCGGCTAATCCTATCTTTTATTTATAGATGTCTAACTCTAATCAAGCTCGAATAGATGAGCATATCGTTGATTCCTCAACTCATGGTGAGGAGGTTGGAAGGAGGAATCCTTCGAATCTTCCGAATCCACGGAACCCTTATGTTAAGAGCATGGAGCCTAAAGCACCCAAAGCTCAAGCAGAGTGTTATCGGAACATGGATGACATGTTCAAACAATTTTTGAACGCAATGAAAACTAATCAAGTTGTGCAACCTACGCCACCCGTTGTTCAACCTCCTTGAGCCCCTATTGATAAGCTATCTCAATACTGAACCTACACCTTAACTGGTCAGGATGATGACAATCCTGAAGTTGCTGAGTATTGGTTGGACAATACTTTAAGAATTTTGAATAAGTAATTATAGTGTTCGAATAAACTAAAGCTTGAATGCGCTCTTGTGTTGCTTACTGATGAAGCCTTGCATTGGTGGGAGACTACTATCCTTATTGTCTCTAAGAACACTATGAATTGGGAGTTCTTCTTTAAAGAATTTCGTAAGAAATACATAAGTGAGTTCTATCTTGCCGAGAGGCGAAGCATCTTCCTTCATCTTAAATAAGGTGGACGGCCGATCGAATAGTACATCCATAACTTTTGCAAGTACTGTAGATATGAAACTAAATATATCAAGAAGGAAGAAAAGAAGTGTCGGATGTTCATTGATGGACTTAACAATGAGTTACGTCCTATGTTCACAACATTGTGTATCACTGATTTCTAAGACATTGTGAATAGGGTTAAAGCTACTGAATGTGCACAAAGGACTCAGAGAACTAGTGGGTCCAACAAGTATGAAAAGAGAAATCGAGATGAGTCTCATTTCTCTGAATCTTTCAAGAAAGGAAAGCATCATGGTTTGAAACAAAATGTGTATTCACAACCTTCTCAGTTTGAGTATTTTTCTAAACCTAAAGTTGTAGCTCATTCTCCTTCAGGCGTCAATCCCATTAAGAGTGTTGTTGTCTCTAAACAAGAGATAAGAATTCCCAAATGTAATTTTTTTAACGTCGGTACCCCGAAGGACAATGTTGTAAGAAATCCAGTGCCTTTTTCTTTTATGGAGAGATAGGTCACCTCATTCGAGAACACCCCAATAACCCTAATAATCCTGCTTCTGTATCGACTGGTCTATCCCCTGCTCAATGTTTTCGAGGAAAGGGATCAAGACAAGGATCTTTTGGAAAATTTGGAGGTTCATCCAAAGTATCCTACCGACCTGAATCTAAAGCTTCCGCACAGATGTACCATATGACAGGCAAAGAACAAGTGGATGATCACCATATCATTCCAGGTAAAAATTCGAGGATGAATTTTTCTTAAGGTGGGAAAGTTATAACACCCCAAAATCGGGGCTAGTCGAAATTGGATTCCGATGATCGGGTATCAATATTAAAATGTTCAAATATAGTATCTTTTCTATACATTATATTGTTAAGAGACCTTAATTGAACTTATTCTTAGTTTAAGACCTCCTTGGAAATGCCTAAGATGATGTTTTTTAGCTAGGCGTTTCGATACAGTGAGATCCGTACTGAAATGGCCTAGGTAAGGCGTTTTGATACAATTCTAACGATTTTAACTAACTTTTGGACTTTTGTTTAGCCGTTTTGATACAGCTTCACGCGTTTCAAAACGGGTCCTCTAATTCAAATATGTTTGAAGGATAAAATCGAAAGGAAATGAGGCAGTGATGACTTACCTACTTATTGATGTCCTTGCCCACGTGGAAGTAATCTAAAAGGATGACTTACAGTCATCTTTATTGATAAGATATAGAAAATATAGATATTAATATATTAAACATTCCCTTTGCTAAGGGAAACCTTTTCATTGGCCAAGTGGGAGGTGGGGAAATGATTAGGCTTGTAGTTGTTTTAAAATTTGAAGAAAAAAGTTCTTAACCTTGCTTTTCTTTTAACCGAAACTAAATCTCACTCTTGTCTTGAAAACAAGCTCACACCTCCATTGTCATCCTCTCCACCAAGCTCAAGCATACACCTCCCAATTTGAGAGCCATAAGCTTAGGCTTTCTTCGATCTAAGAATATCAATTCATAGCTATCGATCGTGTAAGTGGAAACCCTAAATCAATTATCGATCCTCTTGATCATTAAATGTCCAATTTCAAGCTTTAAGAAAAGCTTTTGTCCAATAGTAAATAGCAATTCCAAGTATCGATATTGTCATATTGATCCTTGTAATCCCTTATTGTTCTTTCTAGTTCAAGAATTGGAAAAGACTAACCCATCGTCTCCATCGAAAGTTAGGAATAAAAGGATAGTCATCCGGGAGCCGTAGAAGCTTCGTATTATCAATGTGAGTGTAGTCAAAGTCTCGAGATTATGCGAGGAGCCTTTTCGAATTCATCGTTATTGATTTCGTTTGATTTACTATCCATTGAATTAAAGGGATTTGCATAAAGCATTATTGAAAGCCATATTGGTAAGTTTTGGTAAGTATTGCATCGAATCATCGTCCGTAGCATTATTATTATTGTCATCGAAATCATTGAAGTAAATATAATAATTGACCATTGGATATTGCATTGGATTCTTACTATTGTTTATTGACATGGAAAATATGATTGTTGATCTATTGATAGGATACTATTGCCATCGAATTATTGTTATTGAACCTTGGATTTGAAGTATTGGATACAATTGGTATACCATAGAATTCATGAGCTTAGTGTACGGGTGGACTACGGTCCTAGGGCTACGACCTATATTGATTTGGCGAGACGGAGGGATGTATTGTGTATTGGTCTTATTGGCGATGTCGGCAGGTTGACCACTCATTGTTTGGCTAGGCGTAGAAAATCATGTATCCATTACCGTGAATCAATCCAGGGGAATATTGGTTATTGATATTGCTTTGCTGTGAAATTATGATATTGTCAATGATGAGTGATACTATGCTTTTAATATGAATGAGAAGCATGTCATGTTTATTCATACAATTGATATTATGTTTGTCATCAAAGCATGATAAATGGCATACCATGTTCATTCATTGTTATTGGCTACCTCACTTAGACTATATAAGTCTAATGCATTCATTGTCCATACATTTCAGGTTAAGAGTTGTCGTTTCAAGATCGGAGCTAGTTGGTAAAGCGACAAGTCACCTCAAGACTAAAGTAAAGTATTTTGTCTCTATGGACTCTTAGAATGGTGGAAAAGTAGTTAAACTAGTTAATCTTGATGTTTTGTCTATGTGTATAAAGGCTTTTGTTATATGTGGTTTAACTGTCTTAAATGACTTGTTAAAGATTGCATAAAACTGGCTTAATATGCATATTTGGCTTAAAAATGTGAAAACATAGTAAATGAATTAGAATGATGATAGAATTTTGCATGTCAATAGTTTATAGTATTGAAATATTGTGTGTAAAGTTTCATTGCATTTGAACATCATTTGGTAGGTCAAATCAATTAAAACAAGTAAAAATTTGTCATTACAGGTCAGGCCGTTTCGATACGGGGTCATGGCGTATCGATACGGTTAAGCATATTTGAACGTGAGAAATATGGTGTATCGATACGGTTTGAGACCGTATCGAAACATTTTTCTACTAGAATCCCCTGTTTCGATACAAGTCTAACCGGTATCAAAATTGGTCAAAGTCAAGGTCAAAGAGAGTCAACCCGTACCGATACAGGGCTTGTCCGTATCGATACATTATGAAGGGTAAAGTCAACTTAGGTTGACCTTTATACACTCGTTTCGAAACAGCCTTAAGGTGTTTCGATACATGGTTAGTTAAGTTGGTTAAAAGGTATGAATTTAGCAGATTTACAGCTTAGTCCCTAAAACTTGTAGTAACTACAATTTGGTCCCAAATGATTAAATATTGTTTCAGAAGGGGTTAATTGGACTAAAATGCATTTTGATAATGTATTATTGCATAACATTCTTCAAGTGTTGGTTATCAAAATGAAATTTTATTGCACCATTCATCGTATCGTTCATCGGTAGCACCTTCCGACCCAATTCTCGACCAGGCCTAGAAGGGGGAGTTACACAATCTTTGCCGGTGAAATTTGTTGCATAAGCTTATCATGTGTTGGGCAGTCTCTCTTATTGGCATCCTCTCGATTTGGAGGTTCTAGTTTTTTCCCAAACATCAAGGACTTCTCTTCGCATTGCTCTTTATCCTCTTGGCTTGGGAGGTCAATATCCCCAGTACTTAATTGTTGGTACATGTTATCCATGGCATATGTGAGTCTCCTCATTTGATCTACTGAATTTCTCATGAATGCATCCATCCTAGCCATCCTTGCTTCCATAGAATTTGATAGCTCTTGATTGGATTCGATGAGAGATTCAGTTCTAGCCATGAAAGCTTGAAGTGTGTCCTCCAAGGATTTTGAATGCTCTTGAGGAGGACTAAATTGTTCTGGCATATCTGTTGCAGCGACAAAACTGTTATGGTAATTTTTTGAGGTTTTTGATCATACCATGAAGTATTTTGCCATTGTGTCCATCTTTGGTCCTCCTTGTAGCCATATGCATTGAGATTGTAAGGGCAATTTTCAAACACATGATGTTCTCCACAACAAGTGCAAGAGTTTTCCACAATATGGATTCTTTGGGCTTTTCTCGGTTGGTATAGGTAATCGTACAAGGGTGTAAGAAATTCTTGATTGGATTGATTCCTATCTTCCAACATCAACTCTCAAATAGATTCACTTTTATTTCCCCACATGTTGATGTCTCTTAACTTGTAGCGCACCTGAATTTTTTTGGATAAAAATAACAAAATGAAAAGTTAGTAAAACTAATAAAAATGCAATAACAAAACAACTAACACCAATTGCCGGTCCTCGGTAATGGCGCCAAAAACTTATTGTGTGTTTAGAGTGCAACGCAAACGGTGCAAGTATACATGTTGCAAGTAATAAATGATAAGTATAGAGTATCGTCTCCACATGGATTGGTTTGGGCCATTTTGCTTTAGTTATCGCGCTGTAAAAATAAATAGAATGACGGTGGAGAATATTAACTAAAATAAACTAAATAAATTAAATAAAGATAAGAGAAAGGAGTGATCGATTTAAGAGAGTAAGTCAGATTATCGTGAGTCGTGGAGTGATAGTTGAATGAATCGTCTTGGTAATTGAGTGCAAGAGAAACTCAATTGCCTTGGCAACTAGCAACAGTCGAATTGCCTTGGCAACTGGCAACAGTCAAATTGCCTTGGCAATTGGCAACAGTCAAATTGCCTGGGCAACTGGTGGAGCGATTGCTTGGGCAACTAATGAAGTGATTGCCTGGGAAAATGGGTGACAAATTTCAAGGTTCGGCGAAGCGTTCTTCAATGGTTTCTCCTTATCCCTAATTCGAAACACTAGTTAATTGTACATGCCTTGATAATACATCCTTGTGTGAACCAAGGGTGAACAACAACCGATCTTGCACTCCTTTTCGCCATTAAAATTCGCAACTTATTCCTAAGTCGAATTAGTCTTTACCATCAATTGAATATAACTCTCCCGATATTAGATAAATGGATGAATTCACGAGATTCTCTCCCAATTCACTCACAAACAAAATTAAGAATCAAGAATGAACAAACCTTGAATTAAAATTGCAAACTCAAATACCTAAACAAACCCAATCGTTCTCACAACCACATAAACACAATAACCCAAGCCAAATAAAATTAGTTCATGGCTAGGTTCGAAAGATATACAAAGAATAATCTCTCTAGCATGAATCTAAGCGAACAAAGAGGAAGAAGAAGAAGAATTCGAACTGCCCCTTGGTTTTTCTCTCTCAATCGACTCTCCCTTAGTTGGCACTAGGTCTTCTTATTATAGGAGATAACTAGGTCAAAGTTTTTCTTGAAGAGGAAGTTAAGTTGGAATTAAATAGCATTAAAGAGATAAATCTCTTTAATTTATTTATCTTCCTAAAACTTCTCATACTTTTATGGAACTTTAATCTCCCTTTGACTTTTTCATGGAATTCTAACTCCTTTAAGATTTCTTCTTGCTCCACGCCATGTATGGTTTATCCAGTCATCAAATTCGGCTGCCACATTACTTATCCTCCAGTTGGCTATTGCCTCGGCAACAAGTTCGGCATGTCCTTCTTGGGTTACCGAGGCAACTTCTAGTTTGCCCGGACAATAAATCCTACATACACAAAACAGCCTCCAACAGTATCTTTTTCCACAAAAACTAATCAAAACATGAACTCAAGCATAACGGTGAATGAAATTATGAAAATATGAATGAATGCCTAATAATGCAACTAAAATGAGCTTAAATCTAACAATAATACGAGTAAAAAGGGTAATAAAAATTATACTTTTGAACACTTAACATGATTAATAATTTCTTGAAAGTCAAAGAAGCAAAATGTTGTTACTAGATTCTCAACAGAAGTAGAATACAGAGAAATGGCACTGGCCACATCAGAAGTGGTTTGGTTACAACGTTTACTTGAAGAACTTGGCATGAAAGACTTGGAACATGTGAAGATTTACTGTGACAGCAAGGCAACACTTCAAATTGCTGCTAATTTAGTACTCCATAAGAGAACAAAGCACATAGAATTTGATTGTCGCTTCATAAGAGAACAACTAGCTGATATTATGACAAAAGCTTTGGGTAGTCAACAACATTCCCACTTAGTTTCCCCGTTGGAGATTGAGAATATTTTTCAGCAAGACCCAACTTGAGGGGAGGGTTAAAGTTAAGAGTTGTTATTTTGGTTAGTTAAGTGGTTAGCAGTTAGTTAGAGTTGTTCAGATCAGTTAATAGATTAGTTAGAGGATTCTCACCTTGTATACACATTTGAATAGATAATATATTTTTACATATGGGAATGAAATACAGAAAATATTTTCTATATTGATTCTCATATTTTAACACGAGACTACCATTCAAATAATAAACGATTTTATTTGAGTTAATATCGTTTCCTAAAATTTGTTTATTGCTCCACGCCTCATTTAGCTATATATAATTATATACAACGAAAACCTCTTTGAATATAATAGCATATTTATTATTTAAAACATGCTTTTATAATTAAGTATATATGTATAATTAAATTTTTGAAAAATATTATTTAAATAAGAGTTTAATCTTATTAATATTCTTAAAATCACATTCTCTAATCTATCGAAGTGAATATATAATCCAATAAAATAAATAAATTAATAAAACAAAAATTGATTGATTTGATTGACAGACGAATAAGACGAAAGAAAAATTGACAGACTCGATTGATAAACACCAAGTTGCATAGTTATACGAATGTTATGCAAAATAATAGACGATATTAACAATGTCTGGTCCTCACATGTTTTTAAATGTTTTGTTGTTATTTATATGATTCATCATCATTAACTCTTTTCTGATTAAGATGGAATAAAAGATGCTATCCATTTTTTTTACCTAACTTTTCTTTGTTATTGAACTTGTGTACTGGTTTCAACGGTAAAAAATAATATATTTTATCTAGATGATACGAATTTAAGTATTATGTGTACACGATGTGTGTACAATATTAAAAGGCTAATAAATTGAACATATACTACTTTATAATCACATTAACATATTAAAAAAACTTTTCTTTGTTAATATTCTTTATTTAGTTTTTTCTTAGTATTTTATTATGGACCATTGCTATTGGGTTAGTAATACAATTAGTTTTTATTGTTTGTCTTTCGTCCCCCTTAAAATTTGTTTTTGATTTTCTCCTTGAAAATACGTTGTTTCAATTTACAAGTTAGGTGACTTTTCTTTCCAACTAGACTTGAATCTTAACTAAAGATTAAATTGTGTTAATAAAAAATACAATCAATAATTAATCCAACTTGTCCAATTGACATTGTATACAATTGGAAATAAAAGTTCACTCAAAGACTTTTGGAGTTTTGGGTAACCACAATTGAATATTCCAAATCCAAAGCACCCCTTAGATATAAGATTTAGATGTAAATATCATCAATTAATTTTTATTCCTAGTCTATGATTTTAAAATAAATTTGATTAAAAGAAAAACCCCGAACATTACAAAATGATTATAAAGGTATATGAGTCTATAGCAAATATATGTATAGATATGTACCACTAATTATATGTATTAATATGTATCATTAATTATTTTAATGGTCATGTTTGATAAAGAGGGGTTTGAGCAAAAATTAGAGGTTCTAGGCATAATTAGAGGTTTGACCAGTCAAATCCGCTAATATTGTTGTTTGGTAAACAGCAGATTGAAAGAGCGGATTGGGCTAAAACCGCTAATTTTGAAAAAACTCATAATATGAGCTTTTTGAGATTAGAGGTTTGATATTAGAGTTGTAAACACTCTTTTACCCTTACCAGTTACCATAAATCTCAAAATAACTTAAATTAAATATTTTATCACCCTATTTATAAGTTAATCCTATTTACTTCTTACTTTTTATTATCACATATTTATATGTGTATTTAAATTTATTATTTGTTAAATTATATTGAAATAATTATATAAATAATAAATTAATATATAAATCATCGAATATGTTTAGAAAAGTTATATAAAAAATAATTTTTATAGATCTAATTAATAATAATTGGATACAAAATATTAATAACTAATAAACTATTCAAACAAGTATTGAATATAATCATGTCCTTATATTTCATTTTGTTTGTTTAAATAATCTAACAACTATCACCTATCAGTTAATTTTACTAAACACTTCTATACAATCAGCTAATACAATTCGCTAGTTAAATCAGCTAATGTAATCAACTATCAGCTAATGTAATCCGCTATCTGCTATCAGCTATCCGCTAATTGTCAAACATGGCCAATAACTTTTGGAATCGTGAGGACGTAAAACGTGAAAATTACTTTTTAAGAATAAAAAATTTTAAAATATTCTGTGTCATTTTTTCAGTTTTCTTTAATTAAAAAAATAAGATTTTATTAAAACAATAATTAATATTTTAAATTTTAATTAAATTCTTTAAAAATAATTAAGTTAAATATATAATTTTATATTAAAAAAATAATCACACTTCAAGTTCTCGTAATTTCAAAAGTTATTAAAATAATTATGGTACATATCAGTGCATATGATTAGTGATAAATATCGGTACGTGGCGTTTATTCTAAAATTTTCATATAAAACGGATTATTATTCGATATAGTAGAGGTGGAATATTTTACATAAAATGTATTAATCTTCTATCACATGGAATTACTTCAGATTTAAATAAATAATTAAACACATGTAACAATAAATTAAAATAACATGCGAAAAAAACTTCATCAATAGAATATTAAATATTTGTCCATATAAAAATATAAAATAATCGATATAAATTCTGTATCAATTCGGTTGAGTCAGACTTTTCAAAAAAATCACTTTATTTAACATTATTTGATATTTTTTTAAATATAAACATTTTTAAAACAGATTTAAACTCAAAAATTTTCCTACTCCCCTATTCATTTTAGCACCTCTAAATTTCACTAAAAAAACCGAAAAGACATTAAAAAATAAAGACTTAATACTAAAATAAATGCTCAAACTATCATGTTTTTTAGGTTTTTAAATTTTTTTGTCTATTTTAGATGCTCATACTATAATATTTTGTCAAAGTAAGTGCCTAAACTATTATTTTTTTGTCAAACATGTAGATTAATTTGACCTTAAAAGGGTTAAAAAAAATAATAGTATGAGCACCTAAAAGGAATAAAAAAGACTAAACACATAAAATAAAAAAACAAAATAGTATGAACACTTAAAAAGGTAAAAAAATTGAGACACTTAAAAATAAAACCAAATAGTTTAAACACTTATTTTAAATTAAGTCAAAAATAAAAGGCGAGAATAGGCAGGCAACTCATACGTGTCACCGCATGCGAAGTAGATAGAATCTGAGACCACTTCAGCACAATTGAGATTCCCAAAAACAAAAAACTATTAAAACCTAATGAATTAAAAAAAGGGTAAACTACTGTGCAGGTCCCTTATGTTTTACAAGTGTACAGAGTTAGTCACCACTTTTGAAAAGTGCATATTAGTAATCATTTACGTTTTCGATGTGTAAAGAGTTAGTCACTCCGCCGTTAGACTCCGTTAGAGACCTAACGGATTGCTGATGTGGCTTAGTTAATTTAAATCAATATACACGTGTATATTCCACGTGGATTATTACGTGGAACCTTCCCCTAATATTATAAAAGCCCCCCTTTTTTTCTCTACTCTTTCCCTTTCCGTTTCTTTCTCAGAGCTCAAGTGAAGAACCCCAAAACACTAGAAAACCCAAGCATCTAAATCTAATCAACTCAAGAATTGCATTCAGAGATTATAATAGCCTATTCAGCTGAAAAGTATAGGATTTTTACAAGATATAATCACTCAACGAAGTTAAGCAATTCACAATATGAAACACAACTTATGCAACAATATGGCCAAGACTGATTAGAAATGAGATTAAACCCCAATTAATTAACAATGAATATGAGAAAATATGATGGATTAATGAAGCAATATCTATAATTTCTTGCAGTCTTTTCAAGCGTTTCAATTGTATACGAAAAGCCAATTACAATTTACAGCACCCTAACCCCATACGAATTCAAACCCAGAAAATGAACTAATTGATCAAGAACACGAACAAATTAAAAAAAAACACTACTTAAAAGACAAAAAGAAATGAAAGAATTGAAAACCAACCTGGGTTACTTCTGCGGAGGTTACCCAGATAACAACAACAGTACCTATCAAGAACAAGCTAGCCTTGTATCTCCAACCCATTACAGATCAAACAAAAACCCAGATTCAGGGAAAAGCACAGGGATTTAACTGTTGCTTCGGCTAGATCTTCAACCAAGAATTTCGGATCTCCCGCCGACAACTTACGTTTAATGTAAGATCCAAGATTGCGTAGGCTTCAATATTAAAGCCTACGGAAAGGAAAAAGAATTGTAGGTAAGTAGTAGCCAGGAGACAATGGAGGACTCTTCCAAATACTAAGAAATAGCCAAAAAGAAAGAACCTTTTTGCAAAAAAAAATGGAGAGAAAAGGATTGAAAAGTAAAACAGTTTATTCTTGACCCCAAAAAACCTTCCCCTAATATTATAAAAGCCCCAATTTGTATAACCCTTTCTTCTTCTTCTTCTTCTTCTTCTTCTTCTTCTTCTTCTTCTTCTTCTTCTTCTTCTTCTTCTTCTTCTTCTTCTTCTTCTAAATCTAATTTTACAGAGAATGTTTAGGGTTAGGGTTATACAAATTGGGGATTTTATAATGTTAGGGAAGGTTCCACGTAATAATCCACGTGGAATATACACGTGTATATTGATTTAAATTAACTAAGCCACATCAGCAATCCGTTAGGTCTCTAACGGAGTCTAACGGCGGAGTGACTAACTCTTTACACATCGAAAACGTGAAGGACTACTAATATGCACTTTTCAAAAGTGGTGACTAACTCTGTACACTTGTAAAACATAAGGGACCTGCACAGTAGTTTACCCTTAAAAAATATATTATTTACTCAAACGGTAGACAGGGATCTATTTGGAACTTATCTACCCAACAAGTATTTTTTATTATTTTTCTAAATATTAAAATATTTTATTATTTTATTAACTATTTGATAATAAGATGATGTATAGATTCTTTAAATAATGTCAAAAATTTAAATCATAACATTAAAAAAACAATTTAAAGAATCATTCCTATTACAAATTTCTATACTTGATCTGATTTAATTAATTAGTAAATCAAATAGACTAGTTATAAAAAAAACCCTTATTAGTTCTTTTTAAGAGTGTCAATTTTTTTGACATATCCTAATCCTACCTAGAAGGGAGGGGAAGGGGAGTTCTCTAATGGGTCTCGAACCCATGACTTATGAGAATATGAGAAAACATAGATGAGATGCTTGGGTAAAAAATTACCATTGAACTAAAATATTAACGTTTATGTCAAACTTAATCGACCCTTTCTATACGCCACATATTTTTTCTTATATTTATTTTTGGGGTAAACTACACCAAATGCCACTAAACTATTATCGTTGACTCGAAAATATCACTAAACTTTAAAAATGTTCAAATCTAACATTAAATTTTACATTTTGACTCGTTTATGTCACTCCGCTATTAACTCTTAATAGAACCGTTAACTCAAAATGACGTCGTTTTGGTACGGCTATTTTGAAGTCTAATTTAGCCCAAAACGACGTCATTTTGCTAGTGGAAAAATAATAAAACCCAAATGTTAAGAGTTCAAAAGTCCTATTTTATTGTTCTTTTTACTCTTATTATTGTTAGACTTAGGCTCACTTTAGTTGCATTATTAGGCATCCATGCATATTTTCATTGTTTCCTTTACGGTGGTGTTTGACATTATGTTTTGCTTAGTTTTGGTGGGAAAAGATATTGCGAAAGGTTGTTTGTGTGTGCAGGATAATGCCCGGGAAAAGTTGGAAGTTGCTGTGGCAACCGAGGAAGTACATGCCGAACCAGTTGCCATGGCAACCCAGGAAGCACATGCCGAACCAGTTGTTACGGCAACCGTCGACAAAAAAAAGATGAGGTGAAGTGGTAGCCGAATTGATGAGCGGACAATTCTGACCTAATCGGAATAGGTGGCGTGAAGAAAGAAAGATGGAAGTCTATAAAGAGGTCAAAAGAAGATTAACCATCAAGAAAATAGAAGAAGTTTTAGTTGGATTAAAATTAAAAGAGATTTAATATTTTTTTACTCAATTTGAATCTAACTTAACTTCCTCCTCAAAAAAGACTTTGACTTAGTCATCTTCTATATAAAGAAGTCTAAGCCACCCAAACCAAGCATGTTCGATTGGGGGAGAGAGACCAAGAGGGTTGTCGACATCTTCTTCATATTTTCCTTCTTGTTTCGATTAGGTTTATGTTAGGAAAACTTTGTTTTGTGTTTCTTTGGAACCTAGACATGAACTAAATCTAGTTGGCTAGGGTTATTGTGTTTTGTGGTTGTGAAAAACAATTGGATTTTGTTTAGGTAATTGAGTTTGCACTTTTATTCTAAGGTTTGCTCATTCTTGGTTTTTAACTTTGCTTGCAAGTGAGTTGGGAGAGGATCTCGTAATTTCATCTATTTATCTAATACCAGGAGAGTTAGATTCAAGAAACGAATGAGCATGGTTTTTGTCCAAATTGATGAAGACTAATTCGGCTTTGGAATAAGTTACGAATTTCAACGGCTAAGAGAAGCGCAAAATTGGTTGTTGTTAACCCTTGATTCACGCAAAGATGTATTATCAAGGCATGCACAGTTAACTAGAGTTTTGACTTAGGGATAAGAAGGAACCATTGAAGAACGCTTCACCGAATCTTAGAGGCTGCCGCTCAATTGCTCAAGTTGTTGCCCTGGCAATCACTGATTTAGTTGCCCTAGAATCGTTATACTATTTGCCCCGAAAACCGCTATTCAAGTTTCCTTGGCAACTCGATTGTTACAAATTGTCGCGGAAATTGAGTTGTCGTTGCACTCATTTACCAAGACGACCCATTCAACTATCACTCCTCAACTCACGATAACCCGACCTATTCTCTCTTACTTGATTACATCTTTCTTTTATTTTATCTCTCTTAATTTAGTTGTTAATTAGAACTCCCACAATCACCTACTCGTGTTTTTATTTTATAGTTCGAGAAGTTAAATTCCTGAAGTAGCATCAATCCCCATGGAGACGATATCTTTCTATATTATAACTTGTAACTTGTACACTTGCACCAATTGCAAAGCACTTATTATGCGCAACAAGTTTTTGGCACCGTTGCCGAGGAGCGATATAGATAATTGTTACACAAATGTCCCCTACACAGATTCCCAGTATGGACACACGTGACAATGTTTTACAACGCGGTAAAACACGCCAACAAGGATGATGCTAAATGCCTCGGAAAATGGCATACTCCTTGACAAGCCACCAGAAGAAGCAATGGAGATTTTGAACAGACTTGCTAAAAATGATTATCAGTTCCCAACTACCAGAAGATGAGGAGTTATACGCCATGCCACGGTAAACATGCTTGAGTCATCGGATTCAATTCTCACACAATTGGCTACCTTAACCAATTTGGCTAAGAACATGCAACGACCAAGCAACTCACATGAGGTCAAGGTAGTAGGTTCCTTTTGTGATTTATATAATGATAAACATGATTCTTTTGAGTGTCCACAAAACCCAGAGTCCAGTTTTTATGTTGGAAACTACAACCGGAACAATAATGTGATGTCCAACACCTACAATCCAGCCTGGAAGAAGCACCCAAATTTCTCATGGAGCAATCCCAACAATCCCTTCAATTAGAACAATCAGAATGCACAAGCATAAGGATTTCAATAGAACATGCCTCGGCAACCGATGTCGCAGCAACAATCAACCCCATCTAGTTCTTTAGAAAACTCTCTTAATGCTTTCATGTTAAAAACTGAATCTTACATGGCTGATAATAGTAATTTCATGAAAAAGACTGATGCTTTTATTAACATGACTAAGATGAGATTGCAGAATCAGGAGGCAGCCCTAAAGTCATTGGAGACTCAAGTTGGACAGTTCACCCAAAATCTGAATAAAAGACCACAATGAGGTTTACCTAGCTATATTGAGGTCGCAAGGGAAATTGACCATGAGCAATGCAAAGCAATCACCACTTAGAGTGGCCGACAATTTAAGGAAGCTCAAACCCATTTAACAGAGAACACTCAACCAAAGGAGCAATCCCGTGTTTAAGAGGATGAATCCAGCAACCAAACTTCTAGAAAAACTGGTGAATTGGAAAATTCTAAGGCAAGTCTTGATGCCTCAGCAACTATAAGTACAAATGCCTCGATAACATCAACTGCTCATGCCGCGATAATACTTGATGCCTCGCCAATGCCATCAATCAAGTTCCAAACTAATGAAAAGTTTTAGGACATCCAACTTCCACTACCTTTCCCACCAAGATTGAAACGACAAAAGTAAGAGTACCAATTCAAGAAGTTCCTCGACATCTTAAAGCAAGTTCACATCAACTTGCCATTGGTTGAGGCAATCGAGCAAATGCCGAATTATGATAAGTTTCTTAAAGACATAGTCTCTAAGAGGACTAGCTTAGGAGAATTCGAAACGATTGTTGTGATAGAAGAATGCATGGCAATGCTACATAACCGAATGCCACCCAAGCTTAAAGATCCCGACAGTTTTACAATACCATGTGCAATCGGAAATCACTATGTCAGGAAGGCGTTATGCAATCTTGGAGTAAGCATAAATCTTATGCTGAAATTCGTCTTCCAATGATCATGCACCTAAAATGATAACGGTGAAAATGTTCAACACCTACTTCGGCTGAAAAATACTTTCGGCACCTATCTGAAAAAAACGTATAGTTTAGGCACTTTTTTCCCATTAAGCCTTTTTATGATGAGAGAACGTAATATTAAGATGAAATGAGTTTTGTTCATTTTTTATGCATAAACCTTAAATAATTTTTAATGGTAAAAATATTATGATATTGGTCATATGTGGAGTTTCACTTTTGCATCACATGTATGCTTTGTTGAAAAGTGATTGTCAATTCGCTTCGGCTATATAAGGCGTGGGTCAATCTTATTACGTTTACAATGGCGAAGATGGAATGAGACATTCTTTTCGAAAACTGTAGATTTTTAGATGCTCCTGCTAAGATATTGGAGGAATTACATCAGGATGGTACGACAAGCCAAAATGTTTCTTTGAGTTAACTGAGTATCTCTTCTTATTATATTAAAAAATAAAAAATAATTATATTACATTTATAGTTTTTTAAAAAAATTATTGGGTAAAGATGTATTAATTGTAGTTCAATTATAACCTTGAAATCGTTTATTGGTAAAGTATTGCCCTTGTTTCATTACCTTGCTTGTGGAACTTTTACATCTCATTGTTAGTGTCAGATAAAATAATCTTTAATTTTATTCATCAAGATTAGTGATTTATTTTTTTCAAAGTTTGGGATTAGTTTAATTACAGTTTAAACTTGAAAAATCAATAAAAGTAATTGAAGTGTTTAATGGTCTTTCCTCTTTCTTTGTATGATTAAAGACTTTTTTATGTATAATTCTCATTGAATCATATAATAGGTCGTTGAATTACAGTTTAAAATATGTGTGTGTGTGTGTGTGTGAAACTTGTATCAGAATCAACTAGTGATTTAACTTGACGTATTTTTTCTCTAGGAAATACAAGTCATTAATAAT
This sequence comes from Hibiscus tridactylites, assembly GCA_958450335.1. Lineage (NCBI taxonomy): Eukaryota > Viridiplantae > Streptophyta > Magnoliopsida > Malvales > Malvaceae > Hibiscus > Hibiscus tridactylites. The sequence continues at coordinate 40,558,908 of OY288289.1, read as the reverse complement.
CAAATATAAATTTGTGTAACCGAGTGAAATGTTAGATTTTTAAATAATTACTTAAATAAAAATGAACTGAAAGGATGAATGGAGTGAAACCTTATAGTGAACTAAGAGGATGTCCAGACAATCGTATCCCTTAAAATTCTAATCCTCATATAGTGAATTAAGTATTGCTCTTGCTTTAGGGTGGTAATGGTTCCAGGAAATGGAAAGCCTTAGTTCCTCTAGAATGCATGCCCAATTTTATACCACTTGGACAAGTGTCGAGGTGAGGTTATCGTGGCGCGTTGATTGGACTAGATATGACTTAACGTCCTAAGTACTTCTTGGCATATATGATAGGTACGTGTGTTGTCATGTGACCAACAGATGAGGTGCGATGTTGTTTGTGTTTCTATCTGTTTGCAAAACATTGTGGAGGGTATCGCATAGTTCGCGAGTGATCTTGTGCGTTGTGGTTTGCCCGTGTCGTGACGCTCATTGTCGAACATCTCTTATATTATTCCGTCTGTAGTCTTACTTGCTCTAGTTTTGACATGTGGCGGCAGGTGTTTGTAGGTGCTAATAGTTGCCCCCATGTGAGAAAAGGTTATAAAGTGGCCTTGACGAACCTGAGGAATTTGAATAAGGTGACCGTTGATATGGGAGACGTGAATGTCTTATGAAATGTCATGCAAATGGAATTTGTTGTTTTTGAGCTTTTGTTGAGAAGAGTAGAGGAGAGCGTTGGAAGGAGAAATACAATCTATCTCGTGTTAATGGATGAATCATGTGTTATGTTGAGCGATGAGGTTCATTGTACTACCAAACCAGGCGAGTTGTTGACGACGTTGGAGTGTCGGGGTCATCTTGTCGTTGATCATTTTCGTTATTAGTTTAGCATGCCCGTTGGGACATTTTGCCTGAGTACATGTTCTGACGAGGAAATGTTATAGTTTTTTATCCCCCTGTTTGCTTTTGAAGCTGAGTTCCATTTTCCGCTGCATCCCTTCTTCGTGAACTAGTTAAACTGGTTTGACGTAATATCGGGTCAATTAGGCGGAACTAGTTAGTGGACTTTGGTGGCTTACTTTTTGAATTGTAAGATTCATAGAAATGAACCTTCTATTAATGTATACCTCTATTTTTATAATGTGACGGCTGGCCATGGAAAGAATGTGAAGGGTTTCGTTATTATTTGTCATCGTAGAGGGAAAGGGCCATTGATGAGCAATCAAACTGGCAATCTTTGCTTGGATAGGGCAAAGTATATCAAAGTGGAGTGTATTGTTGGGTGTTATCTGTTCCCTGTTGTATGGCACCAACCGGCGAAGGATAGGTTTGTGCCGCCTAATATTGGAAAAATGTCACCTACTGACTTGAGGCTTATCATGAGGCTAGAAAGCGATCCACCTTGTCGTATGTTTCACACAGACTACAATTTCCCATTTTCAGGTCGTTCGTGATGAAATAGAAGATCGGATTATGGTGTTAGATACTCTACCCTTTGTGGGTAGCAACGATCCTTTGGGTTCGTAAAGGCTAGTAATAATGGCACCGTCAAATGCTTTTAGCAGCGGAGAAGTGAGTTCACCCTATTATGTGGCGTTAGCTACTGCTGCGACGTCTTTAGTAGATTTAACTCCTACAACTCCTTATTTGGGAATTTCCCCTCGCGGCCAGCATGTCTTCTTAGGAGTTCTAAAAGACGTTGTGGAGGCGGCACATGAAAGTGTGACAATGCGAATGAGGGCTTATAGCACAAAAAAGCATCCTTTGAGTACTTATGAAAATATGTTAAGAAAGAGGCCAGTGCTTGATTTTGAGGTTACCGATGTATTTCCTGGGCTAAATCGTGATGCTCAATTTGTACTTGAACTTCACAGCTCCTCTCACGAGGCTATGACAAGCGCTATTGGGGGTGTTGTTCTTGCCAGCTTAAATGCCAGTCTATCTAGTGTTTGTGCGTCGTCAGGTATTTTAAGTAATGTATTAATGTTTCTTTTAGTGGCTTTTGTACTTACTTTGTGACATAATTTGTTTAGTGGGTTTGTTTGCGGGGTCAACTTCTACTGATCCCATTGTTATTCATTGCTTTGCTGAAGACGTACCCTCTATGGTTGCATCTGTTGGGCTCGCATCTTTTTCAGATGTTACGGTGATTCCTTCAGTCCCTTTATCTAGTGAAATTTCTTCGTGCGAAGGCAACGAACCCTTCACTCTGTGAAGCGCGTTTTATCCTTGGAGGAGGGTGTCGGGGTCAAAAAATTGGTTACATCCTGAATCTGCTTGTAGGGGGTTATATGATTTGCATGCGAATAATGGTGGCACTTTTCCACCATGTACTAATATCAGGAGAAGCGTTGAGAGAGGTTGGGGTCTCATTCAGAAATTAGGTTGTATTCAGCTTAACGTGGGAAGGAATGTGAAGGTCCTTTTTGAGGAAAATGCGAAGTTGCATTCACATGTGCAAGGTTACTCAGGTCTTTTTGAGGAGAATGTTGATTTGTGTTCGCATGTGGAATATTATGTTGCTCAATTGATAGAGTTGCAAGAAAAGCATGAGGTGGATATTCTAGCACGGTTAAGGGACTTGCATAGGAAGCATGTGGATGAGATTGCTAATAAACAAAATAAGAGTTATAGTACTCTTAGAATTAAGAATAAGTTGCTTGAGACCATGAAGTAGAGTTTTAAGACTGAGATTTGAGGTCTGAGAGAGAAGCTGGAACAAGTGAAGAGAGCGGCAGATGAAAGCTTTGCAAATTTCACAAGGGAATTGACAGAGCTTATAGAATCGCACAAAATAAGATTATGGTGCTAGAGGCTACTCATGATGTTGATGTAGCGGAGAAAGTTAAGGCAATTGCGGGTATCACTTTTGCCTTTATGGTTGATGGGATGGAGAGATCCCGAGATTTTGTCATTCTTAGCTTTTAGTTACCATAGGGTCCTTTCGATGTCAGAGCCCAGAGGTGTGGATTTTGGTGTTTTTTCTGAGATGGGAACGTATTTTGTTATGAGAAACCCCTATGTGCCCTTGTGGGAAAGTTTTGCTGCGAAATATATAAGCGTTGTAGTTTCTTCTACACCTGGTTTAGATGCGCCCTCTGCCCTGAACTAGCGCAATAGTGCTACGAATGGAGTAGACGGTAGGGGTGCTTTGGGTGATTGCAGCGAGTGTGTATAACTTTTGTTTTTATTTATTTCTTTGTTTTGTCACATGATGGAAAAACTTGTTTTGTGGGGTTATTTGGGCTATTATATATATATTGTTCAGGTTAAGGTTCATCTTGCATGTTATTTTTACAGTAGACAACCTATTTGAAATAATCTTTATTGTGAAGCAGCTGAAAAACCTGATCATATTTCTGTTAGATTGCAAGTGTAGACGAGTTGAGAATAAATATATTCCCTTATTGCGTGAAATGGAATGACTCATTTAAATGGCTGGACCGTGTTTTCTTATTTCTTTATAAGATCTAATCTCTAATTTGGTTTTGTTTTACTGGAAGGTGAAACTTCTCTTTTATTCTCTCTTGTTGAATTTCATTGGTGTACTCGTTAAGCAACGAGGTGCTGCTTTTATATGTTGTGTTTGCTTGGATGTTTCTCTTTTTATCGCTTTTGGGAAATACCCTGCGTAGGTTGCTTCGCCCAATAAATTTAGTGTTGAAAATTCAATTATAAGAGGGACCAGAATGATTTGAATAGCCTAGAATCATTTTGTTTTTTATTTTTCATAGTTTGTAATATGTTATCTTGTGCCCTGTATTCAGCTTTTTAAGTTGGTAAAGCTATGCAGCGGATTTTAATTTTGGAATTCTATTTAACATTTCCATATTTTGGATGGTTGTGCGAGATAAGACATGTGCCTGCTACTTTGAGAAGTAGAACACTGTGTTTTGGTGCTTCGCTTGGTATTTATTGGTTTAGTGTTTCATGTTTGTTGTTTTTAGTATTATTTTTATGTGGCGATTTGGACAACTCATAGTAGATCGTGATGAAAGAGAGAGTTCCTGATTGGCGGATACTAGAGGTGATAGGTGCATGCGCCTACCTTCTCGGCTTATTGATTGAGAGCTTGACAATTTTGTGATTTCAGCTATTTTCTCTAGATTTTTTTTAAAATTTAGGAATTAAAAGTTCATATAGGTGGCTTTCCTTAATGGTTTGTAAAACGTCGTCGCGTGGTGTTCTCATTTGCTACTATAAATTCAGCTCTTTTGGTCCATTTCATAGCCTAATTTACGAGTAGTTTAATTTTTTTTGTGTGTGGTTGCCTTACGGCTTTGCTTATGTTGTGTTGAGAAGAGGAAAAGAAAATATGTCTGTAGGAATGGGTAGGTCCTGGGATGGGGTCGGAGTATCCTTGTGGATTGGGCTACTTGCATCGCTAGACAATAGTGTTCGGAAGGCTATGGTTAACCATTTGTAGTGAGGAGTGTCAACGGTCAATGTATTCGAAAAGTCCTGGGTGCAAGGCATTTCAATACTATTGCATGTTTGTGTTTGTTACTACATCGGGAGGTGATGTTTTCTAGGCATGATATTGATGACGTTGATGTTTGCTTAGTTTTACAGGTACCCTTGGGTGTGTCATCGGAGTGACTATTCATTTTCCAGTTCTGGTGCTTGTGGTGTCAGCAACCATGGCAACAATCGGTTCACACCAGATGACACGTAAAGTGGAAGTGAAGTAAAAATGAAGAGATGGTTGTGATCTCCATGTACTCTGTCTGCAACATTAAGAAGCCCATCTTTTTCGAACTGAGAAATTTGTCGTTCATTTATGGGCTTCTCCTGATCGAGTTTGATGGTAATAAGAATTGTGTGACTTTGAGGAATGTAGAAATTGATGACGTGTTGATTTTATTTTAGGTTTTAGGTTATTGCCCCTAGTGATGAGAAATTTGTGGGGGATAAGTTACAATGTTGGAATTATGTTTGTATTTCAATGTTTGTATTATATTTCCTTTTCTTTAATGTGTTAGTGTACTAATGTAAATTTCTGTTGGTTGTAAATTTGTAAGATAAGCTAGAGTGCTCACTTATTTTTTTATATGTATTTATTTTACAATTGCGAACATGATTATTTTTGGGTAAGGTTGTTCAAATGTCTTTCCTCGTGAATTGTGTGTCGCTTCAATAGCGACCATGTCTTGTTATTTGATTTGAAAATGTTATATTTTCGTGTATCAAGAAGTTTGTTTTAGATTAAGGTGTTGCTTATTTTTGTATTTGCATGCTTTGAGAACGGTGGTATGTTAATATAGATCTTGAACATTCGCGGTCTTTGTAGGATAAAGGATGGCGAACTCGTGTTCCTTTTACAATCGGATTCTCGGGGGAGCTCACTTTGCATCGTTTTTCATGAAACAACATTAAGGACTTTTGCCCCCGAGTGAGATTACCTTTGTGATAATGTGATGATTCGCGTATGTGCAAATTGATCATTTTACTACGCTCCCGCTTAGAGGAGATAAATACTTGTTCATTTCTTTGCGTTAATAGTGAGCGCGTCTTGGAGGGGTTAATGATGAGGTGAACACCTTGCCTCCCTTTGGAGCAATAGTCTATAGTAATATAAGTTGCATATTTTGTGTGCTTTTGTTCCATATTCCAAGCGTCGTACTTTATATGAATGAGAAGCAATGTTATTATTTATGGATCCGAGTTTGAGAACAGCAATTGTTTGTGTGGTTTATAATGTTGTGCCTATTGACTTTTTTTCTTTAGATGAGATTGCTATCTTGAGCTGTTCGGGGTGTTTCTTTTTACATCGCATTCTTGTGGTGACTAACGTTAAGTATACTTGTGAGATTTTAAATTGGGAGAATCCTTGCCCCTACATGAAATAGGTTGTATTGTTATACATTTACTTGCTCGTGCATTGATTTATTCGTTGCCTATTTATTTGATGGTGGTAGATATTAACGCCCTATTCTCTTATTGTATGCGAATAATTTAAAGGGCACCCTTTACGCGTAACTAGCTAGTTTCTTGTGGGGTTTTGTTTTGCTTTGTTTCTTATAGAACGACATTGCCTTCCCGAAGTGGGCTACGTTTTTGCGTCATTAGTTGATTTTTTTGGAGGACTTTTGCTCCTAGGTAGTAAAATATTGTGTTTTAATGTTCGTCGTTGTTAGGTAAGTAGCATATGCGGGGAAAAGCCTTGCATTCAAGGATTTCTTTATTGCAAACGTATGATCAAAGTAGATAGCACGTGGTTGTATGGGAGATACTCTCATGTGTTGTTGATTGCCTTGCACAAGATGGGCAGAACAATATCTTTCCAATTGCATTCGCCATTGTTGAGCAGGAGACAACAGAAGCTCGGAATTTATTTTTGACCAATTTACGTGAGCATGTCATCCAAGAAGATGGAGTTTGTATTATATCTGATCGAGGGATAGGTATCAAGGAAGCAATTAATCGAGAAGGAAGTCGTTGGACACCTCCGCAAGCATACCCCGCATATTGTGTTCGTCATATCGGTAAGAACAACTACGAGAAATTCAAAAATCAATATCTTTGCAATGAGATTTTGAGCATGGGTAAGCACCATATCTTTTCCAAACTCAATTATATGAACATATCGATTTATTATGTATGTGTTTTGATTATTCTCGATACTAATAATATTATGACACAGGATATCTACTAACACGACCAGGTTTTCAGAGGAAAATGTAGAATTTAATGAAGTGCGGCGAACGCGTATGGAGTTGGGCAAACAATATCGAGAGAGAAAGATGGGCCCAATTGTATGATGAAGGTGGTACACGATACGGGCAAATGACAACCAACCTTGTGGAGTGTATAAATGGGGTATTGAAAGGATCACGTCATCTCCCAATAGCAAGCCTGGTGAAAGAGACGTACTACAGGTTGGCGAAAGTTTGGTCAGTTAAAGGGAAGGAAATTCAGGCCTTAATAAATAGGGGAAAAGATGGGCTCCCGAGCTTGTGAGGAAAATGCAAGATAACGTGTCCCTTGAAACATCGATGCAGGTTCACAGCTTCGACCGATTCAATCAGACATTTGATATTGTTGGCCCCAGACGCAACAACAAAGCAGCGCATTCAAATGTATTTCGAATAGATTTCAGACGTACGTGGTGGACTGTGGAGCGTTCCAAGCATGGTGATATCCATGTAGTCATGCAGTTGCAGCGTGTATGTTCGTCAATGTTGACCCGTACACCTATGTTGATGAATGCTTCAATCTCTATAGGATTATCAAAATTTACAAAAGTGAGTTTCAACCGATCGCGAATTCAAAGTATTGACCGTCAGTAGAGCATGAAACATGGTTACCGGATCCTACACTCCGTAGAAGTCCAAATGGCCGACCTAGATCGACTCACATCTAAACTAGTATGGATCTTCATCATAGAGAAAAGGGTCAACAAAAAAGATGTACCATATGTAGGGTTGAAGGACATTCCAGATCAAACTGTCCAAATGAACCAAGATTTGTGCCTATGCATATGTAATTTATTATGTTTGTATTCGAAAATATTGAAATATTCATATCAAATATTCTACTTTCGATTAGTATTTTATTTCAATCATTGGAATTAAAATTGATTAATTAAAATTGAATGAACAAAGAAATACGAGTTATGAAATTAAATAAATAATTAAATCGAATGAATAAAGCATTTATGATTAATTAAATAAATAATTAAAGGAAGAAAGAAAGAAAGAAACAAATGATTAATTAAAATTGAATGAACAAAGAAATACGAGTTATGTAATTAAAAAATAATTAAATCGAACGAATAAAAAATTTATGATTAATTAAAGAAATGATTAATTAAATAAATAATTAATTAAATAAAGAAACAAATGATTAATTAAATCGAATAAACATCAAATACGTTAAATTAAATCAAAATAAAATTATTGTATTACACAAAATACATAAAATCATTTTTTTCTTTTGCATCTTCCTACGTAATTTCTGACAATGAGCGGATATGGTCGAAAAATAAGTGTGTTTCTTTCCCCGCTTACGTTGTGGCCTATCTTCTGCCTTGGGATCATCTTCAGCTTCCTCTTCAACCTCCTCTTCAACCTCTTCTTCAGTCACCGAGGGCATAGAAGCCGGTGTTGTGAACATGTCCACAGAATCGCTCTGCCCTCCCATAATCTCTGGTGAATTCAAGAAATCTCTTAATTCCTGAAAATCCATGCTCGAGTAACGCGGTGACTGTGGAGGAATAAACTCAGGTGTGTATAAAACAACATCATCAAACTCGTGAGTATTTGAAGAGCTCGGGCCCACTTCTGATTGTTCATGTGTAGGAGTCGGTTCCTTTTCCCATATAACTGGATCCACTTTCGGTTGTTCTCAAGTGGTTGGCCAACCTTCGGGGTTTCTACTCCCAACGCTTGCACTTCCTGATGCTCCCACTGTAGTCTTCGACGATTTGCCTTTGGCATGGTATTTTTTCTTATACGTTAAGCATTCTTCTCGTTCTTCGAGAGTAGTTAAGTACGACTTTTTATGATTAAAAAAGTAGACCATGTACTCTGAACTCTCAAAATCATCAGCTTGTAGTGGACTGTGATACGACAACGATGAACCTCTGTCGCTCCACAAAACAATGTAATCAACATGTACGGATTCCCAATTCGTATTTGGTGTGCCATGCCCATCAATGTCATGAAGAAAGTAGTGATCATGTGGAATACGCGAAATGGGCAAGTGGAAGCCAAATTGCCTAAGAACCCTATATGCAATGTGAAACTCGACAGTGAAAAAATGGATCAATGGTGTAACACTACAACATAAGCTGAATCAACTAACAAATCATCCGGTAAAAAAATGTGGTCATCGTCAGTGTATGGCATCCAAATAAACTGCAAATAATAATAATAATAATAAAAATAATAATAATAATAATAATAATTATTATTATTATTATTATTATATTGTCTCGCTAAAATATAAATAATGCCCTAAAACTCCAAATAAACAAATTTTCCATTTAAATACATAATCTTAACAATACGAATCAATCTCATATCTACATACTTTAACGTTGTTGTACACCAATCTCGTCTCAAGTTTTTCCTCGCACCATTTGCATACAAATCACAGTAACATTTAATATATATATATATATTTAAACATTCAACTCAAAATCATGATATTTACCTTGCCACAAGAGAAAATTATATGTGTTCGAGTAACCGGTGTAAAAAAGAGAAGTCACTGACATGCCCACGCTTGCAGTAGCAGCAAACATCCACCAATATCGCCTACCCTTTTTCCCTTGTCTAGTATAGCGCCCTTGCACAATTCACGATACAAGCACACTAATATGACTGATCTCCAACTATATTGACAATCAGCTTCCCAAAGAGTATCCAAAAAAAGGTAAATATCGTACACTAACCAGATTGCCAGATTTATCCGGCATCAATATCCCTCCAATCATCCGTAAGATATATGCTCGACTGGCCTTATGAACCTCATCAAACGTACTATAGTAGTTAAGTCCAAATTCATTCTCTAAGACTAAATCTATTACGTTAAAAAATTTGGTAATATATAAATAATAAATTCTCAATAATAAAAACATGAAAATATGTATGATTTATCAATTTTCTTTTTTTTTTAAGCTAAGGTAATTACTAGTATTTGTTCTGAATATACTTTCAACCATTTGACAATGCATGCTCGATCACCCTGTTGCAGATGCTGGTGCTCGAACCCGTAACCTCTAAAAACAACAAATGTTTCTTTAACCACTGAGGCAAGTTAGTTCGTGCGATTTATCAATTTTCTTATAATAGAAATATAATAAATAAAATATTTTTTTTATAATTATATGGATTCAAATCAGAGATAAAAAGATATTTAATATTTAATTTAAAAAATCATTTCCCATTTGTTTGGCAAAACAAAGGATTTAAAAAATTTTCCCACGATTTATAACTTTGAAATAATAATAATAATAATAATAATAATAATAATAATATTTTTAAAGTTTTACGGTACACTTCTTCCACTCTATAATATATATATATATATATGGAGAATATTTAGGAAAGCATACGATTTAAATAATATATATGTGTGTTTGTGTAAATTTCCCTATATATGATATAAATATATCTAAACTAAATTATATATAAATATTTTATATTTAATAAAAAACAACATGCAACCAAAATAAAGCATAAGCATCATCTAACATCAACCAAAATAAGGCCTAAAATTACAACATACAATTTAAAAATTATAACTAAATCTAGTGAACTTAAATTAAATAATAAACTACACACATACTTACTATACTTTCTTCAAATCTCCCTTCTTCTTCTTTACACAATTTTCTTACAATTTTCTCCAAACTTTCAACACAAAAATATTCAAAACATCAAACATTAAACTTATACTAATTTAAAATTTTAAATAATTATACTAAATTACAACATACAATTTAAAAATTATTAATACTCAATTAAAAAATTAAAAAAACAATATTTTCACCTTCAACCTTCATCCCCTAACACAAATATTCAAAACATTAAACTTATATTAAACATTCTCAACATTAGGTTAAAAAATATAAATCAATTTTTCGTATTAAATTTAAAAAATATTAAACTACTAAATTAATAAATATACTTACAATATTTCTTCAATCTTCTTCTTAAAAATTCTCTCCAACTTCAACCTTCAACCTTCAACAATATTTTTCTCCTTCAAACTTCATCCTATAACCCCTATTTAACACCCAAAAATTAAACCCCAACCACTCACCCAACCAACCTATCCCCAAACTCATTCTTGAGACCTGCCCACGCATGCATGCATGAATGCCACGCTGCAGCTGCAGCCTACCACCCCGTGCTGCAACTCCTTTTTTATTCGACACTGTTTGAAGTCGAAGTCACCTGGCTCCGTCTTTGAATAGTGTTGTATCCCCTTGTAACGCCTGGGTTCGGGGGTCGGGTGAAAATAATAATTTTAAAAATAGTACGAGTTTCGGTTCCAAATTTTAAATATTAAAATAATGGTTTGGGCCTCGGGTTTTAAGACAAATAAAAATTAGTTGGGCCATTTTCAAGACAAGCCCAATTTTTTTGCCAAGGTGTCATCCATTGTAGTTCCCTTATTTCATTAAGGGTGTTTTGGTCTTTTGACCCCCCATTTTAAACAAACATAAACTATTCACTTTTGCTCATCTTCTACCTCTCTCCACCCCCATCTCTTTCCAACGACACAAATACACCTCCCACCTTGAGCTATTATTCCATTCCATAGCTCACTCGTTTTTGAAGCTTTCTCAAAGGTATGGACGTTTTTGACTTGCTCTCATCTTCCCCTCCTTGGAAGTACCACTATTTTTCATTTTTAACCATGTTTTGAAATAGGGGCTTTTTAAGAGTTTTGGTTTAAAAAATGGTGCCTTTATTGTTCTTGACTTCATGTTTTAAGTGATTAATGATAGACATGTTGTTTAGGAAGCATGAGGTCCAATTGGTATGATTTTTAATGAGTTTTGTAAAGTTTCCCGAATTTGGGTTTTGGGAAGGTTTTTGGGAGGTTTTAAGTTGAGTTTTGGGGGTGTTTTAGGTGGAATCTTGACGGCTGATGGTTAGGGTATATGTAAATATTGTTTTGAAGGCTTTAGGGAGTAATTTGAGGGTCGAAACCAATGGTTTTGAGGGGTGCTTAAGGGCTGCTCGGATTTTTGGAGTTTTGAGCTAGTTTTCAATGGAAAATTGATGTCTTGAGATTGATATTTAATCCGGATTGACTATTTTAGAATATGGACTGATTTGAGATTATTTGCTTGGTGTTGGAATGGCTAGAAGCGAGAATTTTGGTTGGAGAAGCTTCGGGGACAAATTCGGGGATTTCGGAGTCTTGAGCTTGGTCTTCGATCTTCTCTTGGGTAGCAATGGTGAGTAGAATTATTGGTTTTTACATTGTGCTCGATATGGATTCATTTGGGGTTTGGGTGGAACCTTGAGAGGTCACCTAAACCCGTGTGTAAGCCTCTCTACTCTCATATGTTGTGATATATGGATTGTGGATGCGTTGTGATTATTTGAATGCATTTTTAGTTGTCAATGTTGTAGTCGTGTTGAGTTCGTGCCTCACGTTATGGTGGTCTAACTACGGTGATGTGTAGTCCCACCGGTAGTGACTAGTAGGGTAGTACTTTGATGTGTAGTCCCATTGGACATCCACTAGTCGAAACGGTGATGTGTAGTCCCACCGTAGGTGTATGTTGGTTGTGCTTGTGCAAACCAAGTGTTGTGGTTGAAATAGACCCTTGTGCATCCATTGCTTTCTTGCATATAAATCGTGTTTTGGAAAACTGCATGTTGTGAATTGTAGAGCCTCTCTCACTAAGCTAGATTGCTTATGCTCTTTTGTTTCCAACGTGCAGATCATTAGAGTTCGGGAGGCGAGCGGGCGATGGAGGAGCTTTTGGAGTTCTCAAGCAAGTTTAATTATGGTTTGCTTTTGTAATAATGCCTAGACAATGGGGTGTAGAGTGTTAGGAGTTGGGGTCAAACTCCTTAGGAGGTTATGCTTGAAATTGTTAAACTCATGTGGTGTTATGCTTTTGCTTCTTGGATTATGTCCTATGTTTCTTATGTGGTTTATTTGCATATGCCTAAACTTGTATGATGATGGCCCATGTATGCCTTATGCTTGACTACTTTGTGAATGATGTCTTGTGCTTGCTAAACATGCCTCTTCGTGAAATTGTATGGAGTCTTGTTTGTATGTTTTCGTTAGATTAAATGCCTCCCATGCTACTTCTCAATTGTGGTTTGATGCATGTATGTGTGTTTACGCTTATCGTATGTGAAGTTACCAAAGAGTGAATGAGGAGTTGCAGAGCAGGGGTATCGATACGGTTAGACCCGTATCGATACGACCTTCTTATTCCAGGCCTTTCGTTTCGATACGCGAGGAGACGTATCGATACCATTTTGGACACTGGAGCTACTGTCCAATCTTGGTATCGATATCGGTCTCAGGCGTATCGATACCATTTTGGTCACTGAAGCCACTGTCCAAACATGGTATCGATACTGGTCCTTGGCGTATCGGTACGGTCATCTTAGCGTTGACTGTGAGAAGTCAACCTTTGGGGAGGGTATCAATACACTCCTTGGGTTTATCGATACGGTCTCCGCAGGCTGACATTGACCTTTTGACCTAGTCAAGGTGTATCGATACACCCCTTAGGTGTATCGATACCGCCTGCAGTTAAGTTAAAATTGGGCTGTTAAATGTTGTTTGGGTTCGTTTGATTTCTCACGTATGTCGCTCCGCATGTTTGATCAATTAAGACTCTAATACTCCTCTAGACAAGATTAAAATTAAAAAGAAAAAAAAATAGGGTTGCTAACCGAAGGGGAGCCTTAACGGGTTTCACTTCGGTTTTCCCCGTGTAGCCCACTTGGACCGGTCATCCGGCCAGACCGGGATGAGGGGGTTACACCCCTAGTGCGCCACGTATTACATGTGACACTATTTAAAGTCGGATACAAATGGGGCAATCTTTACATGAATCACTGTTTGAAGTCGGAATGAGATAGGTAGTCTTTAATTTTTTATTCGATTTAATAAAATCATTGTTCGAAGTCGGAATCAGATGGGGCAGTCTTTAGTTTTACTATAGAAACAACAATATTATGGGAAATAAAAATCAACATGCAATATTGTGGGGGGGAAATCCCACAACAATATCTATGTAAATTATTCGTTTAGTATAATATGGTTAAAAATTTAGATTTTAAACTTAAATCCTAAAATTTAACATCAAATTTTAACCATAAACTTTAGAATCTAAAAACTAAACCCTAAAGCCAGCTCACTTATAGAAAATTTTTTATGACTAGTGTATGAAATAATTACGTTAAATTGTTGGGATCAAAGTCAAAGTAGATTTGACAATTTGTTAGAACTTTTGATTGTAGAAAGGCTAAAGGCTTTAGAATTTACATTTCGCCCATGCTCTACTAGTATAGCACTGGTTGCTTAAGTTAAAAAAAGTCGTTGCGAACATGGAGGGTCTGAATAATGAAAAGTTGATGATTGTTGTGCCCATACCATATCTGTTCCAATGGAATTTCTATAGATTTGAGGTTCACTGCTGTCATGTTTTGTTTAGCCAAAAGATATAAAATGAAATATCATTTAAATTATTTATGGGATTTGGAGATCTCAGAAGATTGGTGGTAAGTAAAGTGAGTTGATTGGCAGAAGAAATCGAAAAAATGAGCTAGTGGATATGTCATATGTTAAACCATCTTATTTAATATAAAATCATTTGTACCATGCGTAAACTATACACATTTTTTTAAATCTTTAAAATTGAAATAAATTCAAATTCATAAACTTAAGATGTGCATAATGTTTTAATTATTTCTCCATGATATAATGTTTTTTATTCATTAGAGTACCACTTTGAATGGTTAACACTATTTTTATAGTACTAGATGAGAATTGTATGATATCGAACTGATTGGATGAATGTAAACAGGGATGGACCGAAGAGGCTGGTGGGGGCGGTCGTCCCCTTAAAATTTTGAAATTCTTCTACGATTTAGAAAATTTTTAAAATTATTTTATTAGAAATATATTTTCGCCCCCTTAAATTTTTATAAGTTCTCCCCTCCTAGAAATTTATAGGTTTGCTCCTAACCTAAAGTCATGCGTCCGTCCCGGAATGTATACAATTTATATTAATTCCGTATCATGTTTTTTTAATGTTTCAAAATCATGTTCGTTTTAATAATTTTTAAAAATAAATAGTTAAATAATATTTTATCCTTTGGAATTGTACCTCATTATCACTCTTTAACACTCCAAAAATTGGTAGGATGACAAAATTACTCTACCCCGATTCGACCTAGTTAGGTTTTTAGTCTTAAATTTTGGGGATCGGGGCGGGGCTGGTTTTAGAAAGTGTCGAGCCGAGGCGGGGCGGGTTCAGAAATATGCTAGAAATTTTCACCTCACCCCGCCCTGCCCCGTATATATTTAAATAAATATATAATATTTTATTATATTTATTAAAATACCAATATATATATAAAAAATTATGGTTGTTAGGCTAACTTTATTTGTTTGTTTGTTTGTATTTATCGTAATTTTTTAGATGTTGTTCGAGTTTTAACATATATGATTCTGACGGTCAATGGTTCAAGTTTATTCTTTTAAATATGAAATTTTTCATGTGGGTAATTTACAATTTTTTTTATTTTATTTTTATATAGGTTTAAAGTCCTTTGAAACTATATATTTATGGTCGTGATGATGGATTCACCATATTTAACTTTTATTGTCAGCGAAGATTAAGATTTTTTTTAATTTTCGGGTCGGGAACATGTTTAAGAATTACCACACCGGGGCAGGGCGGAGCGAGTAAATTAATATTTTAATCCGGAACGGGACAAGCTCAATTTTAGAGGTTTATAGATCAAGGCGGGTTTGAGACGGCCAAAAATTCGCCCCGCTCTTCCATATTGTCATCCCTAAAAATTTGTTGGAATGACGAATCTGATCCGTCCCGATGTGCCACATTCATATCACAAAAACAACCCGCAAATTCCAATTCGAATAAAGTAAAAATATTTAAAAACAAAGCAAATTGAAAATTGAATTTCAGACATCAAAATAGAATTCAGAATTCTTATACTCAAATATACTGACAAGGTGTAATGAACTATATGTCACTAAATACATAAGTACCGTGCTCTGCAAGCAATACTGTTGGAACTCTCAGATCCGATGTGGATTTCTTGAACAAGGCTCAAAACTACTGACCTGCGAGGATGAAATAATTTAATGAGCTTTAGAGTTCAACAATACAAAACTATCAAATTGGGCAGATGTAAAACAGACAAGTATGAATGACAAAAAATAAACATGGCATAAAACTATGCAAAAATAAATAAAATCATTCAAAGCAAGAACTCGGAACTAACTCACCTTAATCATCGAAATATCGGAACATACCTATACCACAGAATGCCTAAATCGCAGACTAGTTGCAGAATGCCTGAATTGTAGGCTAATTAGTATACATAGTGCTAATGCTCAAGAGTCATCATTAATAATAATATATTAGAACATAATACTTGTTGTGTACGTCTTTGCGCAGGAATCGAATCGTAATCGAGTGTATACGCAAATCATACATCAAATACAAAAACACCGATCTACATAACTTACATGCATAGAATTATCAAAATTGTGAAACTTATTGAATCTCTCAAACTTATAATCTCGAGACATACCATTTCTGTTATATCGAGTTTAAAAGTTTCAAAACTTATTGAAACTCGAGTAAGTACACTCGAGTCAAACCATGAATGTCAAACCTTACAAAAGATCGAAAGATCCTCGAAACAATGAATAAAAAAATTCTAAACTTCACTTCCCCAAGGGTAATTCAATAATTTGACAAACTGAGGGTAATTTGGTCACTATAAGCAAAAGGTTATTTTGATAATTGGCACCCAAAAAGGGCCTTTTGGTCCATTTACCCTACGAGGGCATTTTTATCATTTAAAAGCAAATTTCATTTTGGTCTTTTACTCAAATACGATGGTCTAAGTTTCACGGAAAATTAGCTGATTCAAAACGAATTACCGAATCGTTGTAAGGGTTAGGAAAGTCTACAGTAGGTATGAAGGTCCGAACTAGTTAAAATGGTTCAAAACGGACAACGTTCGACATTTCATGACTTAGAGCATCCAAACTCTTCCCAAAATTTTAAATTTAATCAAAGGTTTCAAGGTATCAAAACCTTCCCCTAAAACTTCACTTATCCACTTAAATTTTTTTCCAAACCTCTAATTTAATTCCAATCAGTCAATACAGTACAAACATCTAACCGGACTTAAAGGTAGTCATTTCGAAAAGAAGGATAAATTTTCACCATTGAAAAATTTAATCACACATACACAAATATTTATGCAGCATATTCATAATCTAATCAAACATCTCATTTATGTAAATTCAAAGAGGTAGTTAATTATTACCTCGCATCCAGCTACAACGATCAGCCTTAAATGAGCTTCTTTGATCTCTCTCGATTTGTTATTCGATGTCCCAAAACTCTCGTATACACATCAATACAAAAATACATCAGCAACGACCTTAAAACAGATAATCAGACAGTCTCCTAGAATAAAAACACTGAAAATCAGCTTACATGTTCAAATTAGGAAAACAAACATCGAAATCATACTTAGGACATCAACCCCCCCCCCCCCTAAGTAGGGTATCTCAGATAAGGTCAACGCTCGATCAACTCAGTCAATTGTTAATCAAGTTAATGGCCATCAGTCAACGACGATTGGCAGTTAGTTTATGACTCATCAGTTGAAGTGAACGCAGCTCGTGAATGGTTGGACTGACTCGGGCTCAACTCAGTAGGTCGGCCCAATAATTGAGCACAATAGCTTGGTCGGCTTAACAAGTCCCTAAAGCATGCCCACGTGCAGACGACAACACGTGCGACAGCTTTTAGCAACGAGATTCAATCTACCAGCTCTACAATAATATTTCTGAGGTTGAGGATTATCATGGTGGTGCTGGACCGCGACGGTGGGTGAAAGAAGAACAATTTTCACCACTTTCAAAATTTATCTCCATTCACTCTTGCAAATGATGGCTCCAACGACGACTATACGATCATCGGCCGACTCAGCTCGACGGTGAGACATACGACGACTCAAACAACGATAAAACCGAGCTTAAATCTCTCACACTCTTTCTAATATTTTTTTCTCTCTTTTCTTTAAATTTTCGCATACTCTCTTTTTTTTCACTCCAAATTCAACCAAAATTTAAAGGGTATCTCTACAATAGCACCCTATGGGGTTAAATTTTCTAAAATAACACCCAAGGTTTTATATTTCCCAGGATAGTATCCTCATAGTGAAATTTTCGTGCATGCACGACGGATTCTAATAAAAAATTATTTTTTCAAAAAAAATTAAACTCGTCGGGCATACCATGCATGCTAGGCGAGTTCCAATTAATTTTTTTACGAAATTAAGAAAATAAACTATTAGGAATTGACTTTAAATTTTCAATGTACTGAAGAACGAGAATGAAAAAAAATTGAACTATTAGGAAGCAACTTTGATTTTTAGCTCCATGAATTGCAAAAAGGATGTTGGCATTAGCTTAAAAAGGTCTAGTTCGAGTGTAAGACTTTGTTTGTTATCAATGTAGGATTCTAGGACCTAAAGAGTTTGCCACTAGATTTTAGCTTCAAGAATCCCACATTGATACCAAACAAAGGCTTACAATCTAACCATGCCTATATAAGCTAATGTCAACATCTTTTTTTGCAATTCATGAAGCTAAATCTCAAAGTTAGTTTTTAATAGTTCATTTTTTTTTTCATTTTTGATCTTCAATACATTGAAGATGCAAAGTGGTTTCCTAATAGTTTTTGTGAAACTAAAATTGATTTTGATATAACACTTAAACTTATGGACTAAATTGCAAAACAATAAATTTTTAAGTGCTTTTAAAGTCTCACTTTTAGACAAGCCATTTTGAACCAAACAATATTTCAAGTCAAAACATACTCAAAGGTTCAAATTTCATTGAGTTTTTTATGTGTTTTCAAGCCTAACTTCAACAAAACGCTCAGGCGTATCGATACCCTTATGCGTATCGATACGATTTTTCAACACTGAATTTTAACCCTTCATAGTGTACCGATACGGTATAACCTCGTATCGATACGACATTCATCTGGGCAAGACTTTAAGCTATAGCGTATCGATACGCATATAAACCGTATCGATACAGGTTTCTTATCAAAACATTATTTTGCTATAGCCTGCTGATACGACATGTCACCGTATCGATACGATATGCTGACCTTTGCAAAATCCTTGCATTTAATTTTCGAACGTTGTCTTGTCAGTTAGTTGGTATCCCAAATTTTAAATGACCGTTGAACCATACCGATACGCTAAGGTAGCGTACCGATATGTTTTTTATCAAAACCAAAATTGGGATTCCAGTGAGCAAAATCTGTATCGATACGACTTATCATATCGATACACCCCTTAATATCGTACTGATACGCCCTCGAAGCATATCTATACGCTTTGTTTTTCAGTCACAACGACTTTTTTTATTTGAGACAGCTACCGATACGCCCACGAGTCGTACCGATACGGTAGGTTGTTGAGCAGCATTTATCGCGGGAAATTGCAGCCCAACGGCTCTATTGATGATCTCAACCACCCAAACAGCTAGAAATCAATACAAGGGTACAAAAACAAGTCTCAAATGCACCAACAACAACTATTGAACCTACAAACAACATCAAAGCACTCAAATCCAAACTTTGTACCTTTAGAGTTAAATCTTTGTACCCAACTCTTTATGTTCTTCATTGTAATCTCTTATTGTGAGTTTGGGGAGTGTGAAATTGTAATTGGGTAAACATTATCCTTTGAGTGGAATTTGTAGAGTTTACCAAATACTCTTCTTTGTAAAAGTGAGTGGATTAAGCTTTGGGTAGAAAGCTTAATCAAATTGTAAGGTTTCCTCCTCATCCAAGAAAAGGGGAAGAATTCAAGTAGTGAATTGGTTGAAAATCCTTAGTGGGAGCTAAGGTAGTGGATGTAGAGTTCATTGGAGAACTTGAACCACTCTAATTGCCTTGTGTTACAATTTTTATTCTTCCAAATTTTCACCCTTCAAATTTTTATCGCCAATCCCCCCTCTTGGCCATTTGCAATTGTTTGATCAACTCAACATTTTATATTATTTTTTTCATTTTCTTCCTTTAGTAAAATGTTTGATTTTAAAAAAATTAAGTGGTTTCCTAATAGTTGGGTTCCAAAAATTTAACCTACATACAAAATGGTCTTTAATTTCTTAAAAATGGGCTCCAACGTTATGATTTCTTCCAATTTAGTCTCAAATTCAAAATACCAAAAACCCTGATCCACAATGCAAACTTCTAACCCGAAAATTGGATTGTTTACAACTTTTGTACCTAATATTTTTATGTTAAGTTTGTCCCGTGAACATTTCTTCTGTGAAGCATGTTATACTACTTCGGTCTTGTAAAAAATAAGGTTACTTAGTATATTTCAAAGAATCTCATATTTCTTTTAAAAAGCACTTGACTTTGGTTTAAATATAAAGACTTGATATTGGGCTTGTAAGAGAAAAATATATGGTGGTCTTGCGCACACGAGCTTTGGCCAACAAATTTAATCGGTTAATTTTTTCATGTGCATGAACTAGAGGTAATCGATTTTTTATTGTTTTAATTATTTTTAAGTGATTTTTAACCGCTCATTTCAAAATCTTTAATTTCAACCATTCATTTTTAATTTGAAAGAATATTTAATTTTAACCATTCATTTTACTTTATGACATATTTTCCCTTAATTACTTACAATTTTGAATACCTTTTGGGAATACACGGTACTATAAATACCATGCTCACTTGCTTTCCAGATCATCAAATCCAAAGTAACTTTCTCAACTTTCTCATTCTCTCCTAGTTGAGTATCATTTATCTTTGTTCTTTCTGTTTCTTGCACTGCAGAAGGGTCCATTGAATCTTGGAGTGAAGAACTAATGTTTTGATATAATAATTAAAAAATAGTTTTGGACTAAATTGAAAAGATTTCAAAAGTGTCTTTAAGTCCAAACAACTTAAAAATAAGTTTATGGATGTTTTAAATGGTTTTGGAAATGTTTAAAAAGTTTTTAAGTAGCCAAACTATGGTTTTCAAAGCAACTGTTTCGAAACAGGAGGACATGTATCGAAACATTTTGAAACTGCCAAAATCCTTATCGAAACAGGACTTTCCCGTTTCGATACGGCGAGTGTTACATTTCGAAACACCCCTTTGGTTTTTCGATACGCACAACGGTCAAAACCTCCCCAACAACTATTTTCTCAATGACTTTTTAAATTGCAGCTCAAGTGTCACTCGTTTCGAAACAGAGTTGCTACCATTTCGATACAAATCAAGAGTGTTTCGAAACGATTAGAGGCGTTTCAAAATGGCTTGTTGCATCAGACTTTAACGGCTAGTTCTAAAGAAGGTCGTTCCCATACGGGGTCGATTGTTTCGAAACGGACGTCTGCAGAACATCATTTATGGTGGGAAATAAAGTCTCCAACGGCTCCAAAACAACTCCAATGGTCCTCAACGATTATAAACTCAATTGAGAGTATAAAAGGGACCTTCAAGCATCAAGAGAAGACTAATGATTCAATTGTCAACAACATAATGTTCAAGAAATTGTCTTAGAGCTTAAATTGTCCATTTCTTGTATAGAAAACACTAGTGAGCTAAACATTGTTAAATTTGCTCAAGTGTTTAGGTTTTGGGTGAGAGCTTTATAGTGCAAACAAATACCTATTAGAGGGATTTCAAGTTTACTTAAGAATTTCTCTTGTAAAGAGGGTTTATTCAAGCTTTGGGTTAGAAAGCTTTGAGTGTGTAAGGGTTTCCTCCTTAGCCTAGAAAAGGGGAAGAAATTCAAATAGTGAATTTGTTAAAATCCTTAGTGGGGAACTAAGGTAGTGGATGTAGACCTTGGTTAGAAGGTTGAACCACTATAATTCCTTGTGTCATTTGCCTATTTTTCACCTCCCACTAAAACACCCAAAACTCCAACACTTGGCGAGCTAGAACAGTTGAAGGAAATCGAGCACGTAAAAACCCAACATGGAGGGTACGCACTATTGCGAAATATCCTTAAGGATAGTGTCTTGTGCACGCCTCAGACATTTTTGTTTCATCTCCATTTTCTCATAATTTCTATTATTTTACAACAATCTTAAGGATAGTCAAATGGCCAACAACACCCTAGAAACAATTGTCCCTACTGAGTCCAACCAAAATACTCCTAGAGATCCAACAAACAAGAAACACTCGTGTACCTGAAACCGTTCAAGTCATACCCAATGCCACCTTTGCCAAACCCTTCCCAGATATCTCCAAGATCGAAGTCTTTGATGGAAAAAACTTCAAAATATGGCACACCATAATTTCCACTTTATCGAATGAATTTTTTGACATTTATTGTCCGTACAAGGAATCAAAAGAGATTTGAGATAACATGATTCTGAAATACACCGCTGAAGATGTTGATAAACAAAAATTTATCATCCGAAAGTTCTATCGTTGGGAGATAACTAAAGATGTGGAGGTTAAGGATCAGATCAATGAATACAACAAGTTGCTCGAATAGCTAAAGTCGGAGAACATCACTTTTCCAGAAGAGTTTGTTGTCGGATTACTAATTGAAAAGCAGAAGCATTTAAAACAAAAATATGAATGTGAATGCTAGCTCTAGTTAAGATATTATTCATATCGATTTAAAAGTTCTACTTCATCTCTAGTCATTGTACTAAATGTTTATGAAATGATGAATGTGAATGCTAGCTCATCTTCTTCTGCTTGTTTTTTATATTTTAAAAAATATGCAATTTCTTGGATTAATCTCTAGCAATAATAATTCCTTACAAAAATGTGAAATTTGTGCTGAAGCTAAACAGACTAAGAAATCTTGTGCTACTACATATAGAGAAACAAAATTTTTAAATATTATTCATACCAATTTAGGAGATTTAAAACAAACAATGACTAGAGATGGTAAAAGATATTATGTCACATTTATACATTAATTTCTTATTTATGAAATATAATTTTAATCATTATTAAATTTAGATGTATATATTAATTTAGACGTATATATTAATCCTTTTATTAGTAATTCAATTTTATGTTATTTCGAGAATTTTTTGTAGTTGTTACAGACAAAAGAATCTTTACAATTATTTTATCTGAACCTCTAATTCAAAAAGCTCTTAAAAAGAGTTTTTTTTAATTGAGAAGTTTCACCCCCAATCTACTATTATAATCATTTATTTACCAAACATCTCAAATAACATATTTGACTATTCAAACCTTTAAAAATAGTTCAAACATCTAATTTTAACTCAAAAAAATTATTTACCAAAGATGATTTCTTTTCGATAGATTTGTGATAAATTAATTCATTTGAAGTGTTTGTGAACAATGATTGGTAGTGAAATGGGAAGATAAATAAAAATATATATTTAACCTTTTCTTATTATAACTTGTAAATTTAAAACATACATAAGTACTGATACTTACAAGATTACTTTATCTGGCAATGAGAATGCTCCAGGCATTCTATTAGTTATGTATCAATGTTCTAATAAAAATACTTGTACGCATCAAACTGTTCGAGCTTAAACGGGTAAATGTATTAAAAAAGGGACAAATTTTAGTGGATGGTGTCGCTACGATTAATGGCGAACTCGCTTTGGGTAAAAATGTACTAGTAGCTTATATGCCATGGGAAGGTTACTGTTTTGAGGATGCAATATTCATAAGTGAGCGTCTATACATATATTTATACTTCTTTTCACATACAAAAATATGAAATTCAAACTCGTATGACAAGCCAAGTTCCCAAAAAACACTAACCAAATACCACATTTAGAAACCCATATATTATGCAATTTAGACATGTTGTGCACACGACAAATGAAAAAGAAAATCAGACAAGCAAGAACACAAGAGATTTCACGAGGTTCAGCAGTGTGCTTACGTCCTCAGGGAGAAAAAAGCAGTTGCTTCCTTTTATTCAATCGATAATGCCCGACAAAGCCAAGGCTTAAAGCCTAAAAAGAACAATTGATGAAGTGCCTAATGAGGTGGGGGTAAGCCTCTTTATATAGCCCCCTACATCCAAGTCCTATTATAATTAGGATAACTACTACTCAATCTTACTTTAACTAGGATTACAATTGTTCTAATCCTTTGGGGAGTAGTATTCTTTATCCTCCAAGGATTTGTACTCCTGAACCTCCAAGGATTCCTCAAGTTGGTTGGTTATTAAGCACATTTGTCCTTTTACAGTACATGAGTCATACTTAACAAATCTCCACCTTGGTGAATATCATGCCCTTTTAGAGATAAATCTAGAGTCTCTCACACATCAAAGTGGGTTGGGCTACCATGCTTCTCTAGCATTTGCAAACATTCAACAAGTCCAAACAATGTTTGAACTTGTCTGTAGTAACAAGCTTGGTTAACATATCAGCTGGATTGCCTACAGTATGCACCTTTTGTAACAATATCTCACCAGATGCAATCAACTCTCTAATCTTGTGAAACCTCACATCAATATGTTTAGTTCTAGCATGATACACTTGATTCGTAGCCAAATGAATATCACTTTGGATAAGAGCATAAGCACATGAGAAAAGATTTCATCATAATCAACTCCTTTTTGCTGTGAAAACCCCTTTGCTACCAATCGAACCTTGAACATTTCCCCCTCTTTTTCTAATACTGTTGGTTTCCTTTTATACACCCATTTGCAGCCAATAGCCTTCTTTCCCTCAGGAAGCCTAGCTAGCTCCCACGTATGATTTTTCTGCAAAGATTCCATCTCCTCAACCATTACAGCCATCCATTTTCTTTTCTCCGGACTAGAGATAGCCCCTTGAAAAGTATCCAGATCTTCACTACTAATGTGAAGTGCAAAAGACACCATATCTTCAAAACCAAATCTGCATGGAGCCTTTACATTGGTGTGTCTCTCTATCTCTTGCTAAATTATAAATCTGCAATGGAACTATATTACAGTCACCAGAAGTTGAATTTGAACTTTCACCTTTCTCAGTTGTTACTTCTTTCTCAACTACTCTTGGATACTATTCAAAATCCACTAGCACCTTCTATCGGTTCTGATACAACATGAATTGCTTGTCAAAATTGCATCTCTACTAATCATTGTTTTCCTTGCAGCTGGATCCCAAAACTTGTATCCTTTGACACCTTTCTTGTAGCCCAAAAAGATGCACTTCTTCGATTTTGCCTCAAATTTTGATCTCTCATCACCAGGTACATGCACATAAGTAGGACAACCAAAAATCTGTAAGTGTGAAAAATCAACTACATTTCCTGTCTATACCTCTTCTGCAACTTTTCCAGCCAAAGATGATTGTGGTGACCTGTTGATGAGATAGCATGTCATACTCACAACCTCTGCCCATAAGTTTTTAGGAAGCCATGCATTCAGTCTCAAGCACCGAGCCCGCTCAGCTAATGACCTATTCATCCTTTCAGCAACACCATTTTGGTGTGGCGTCTTTCGCACAAGAAAATGTCTTTGAACCCCATGCTCCTCACAGAACTTCAGAAACTACGAACATGTGTACTCTGTGTCATTATCAGACCTTAAATACTTGATCTTTCTACCCGTTTGGTTCTCCACCTCAACTTTCCACACCTTGAATTTGGAAAAGACTTCAGATTTCTGTTTCAAGAAATACACCCAAACTTCCTTAGAGAAATTGTCAATAAAAGTAACATAATACATAGATCCATCCAATGATGAATCTCTAGTAGGCCCTCATACATCAGAATGCACATAATCAAGAATCCCTTCAATTTTGTGCTTTCCAATCGTGAAACTAACTTTAGTATCTTTACCAAGAACACAAAATTCACAAAAACCAAGCTTGCAACTTTTGACACCATGCAAAAATTTCTTTTATGCAATTCAACCATTCTACGTTCACTAAGATGACCAAGACACATATGCCACAATTTTGTATTATCATCATATGACTCAACAGAATGGGCTCCACCTACAACTGTACTCCATAATAGTTTATAGATATTCCCTGCAGTTATCATTCTTTTCATCACAGTCAATGCAATTTTAACAATCCTAATGGTTTCTCTATCCTTATTAGCTTTACGAAATTAAACCATTCTTATGCAAAGTGCCCAAAGAAATTAGATTCTTTTTCAAATCTGGTATATGCCTAACATCACATAATGTTCTAATAGTACCATCAAACATCTTAATTCTAACTTCACCAATACCGACAATATTGCAACATCTATCATCACCTAAATAGACATAACCAGAATTAACAGACATATATGTAGAAAACCACTCCCTGTTAGGCGTTATATGATAAGAGCATCTTGAATCAAGAATTCAAGCATCCGTGAACTGTGTTGTTGAAATAGAAAGCATATCACCATCAATGCAATCCAAATTCTCATTTTGTACCACATTCATAATTTTGGATGATGCATCATGTTTATCATCTGACTCCTTTTTCCACATAAGACAATCTCGTTTCATATGTCCTGGCTCCTTGCACTTGTAGCAATGAAACGTCTTCTTGCCTCTAGACTTTGATCTAGAATTTCGTCTTCTAGAACCCTCCTTCTCTAACTTGTAACACCCGGGTTTAGGGGTCGGATGGAAATAATATTAAAATACTGTTTCGGGTTTCGGTTTTAAAATTTAAAATAATAAAATATTATTTTGGGCTTTAGATATTCGAATCAAAAAAAAATTCTATGTTGGATCAAAATTGTTTTGGGAATTAAATCCCATGGATTTTATGACAAAGGAAGAGTTGCCATCTCATTAATGGCACTATTGTAATTTCAAACCCTTGGAAATTAAAATCCCCTTTTTAATTTAAAACACCAAGAATTTCTCTTCTCCCCTCTTTCTTCTTCATTTTTCACGACAAAGAGGGGGAGCTTCTCCAAGTTTTATCCAACCTTCTTTTCTCCTCCATTTTGGCTCGAAATTGAAAGGTAAATACATCCCCATCTTGCTCTCATCTTCCTCTACTTGGAAGTACAAATATATTTCATTTTCATCAATGTTTTAGAAATTGGGTTTTTGAAAGTTTAGGTTAAAGGATGGAGCTTTATGGGTTTTTACTAAGGCTTTTGATTTGTTATTGTTAGATATGTTATCTATGAATCAAATGGTCCAATATATATAATTTTTAGAGTGTTTTAAATGGATTCCCGAATTTGGGTATAAATGGGGTTTTTGGAGGGTTTTGGGTGAGTTTTTGGGGTTGTTTTAGGTGGGAATTGATAGCCCAATGGTAGTACTATGGTTAAGGGTTGATTTGGGAATGTTTGTGGGTGCTATGGATGTTGGAAACATGGTTTTTGGACATGGTTTAGGGGCTGTCCGAAATTGCTAAAAGTGGGGTTTGGTCATGGCTTGCAACATTGTGAATTGTATTTGAATTGTGTTCCGGGTTGGTCTTTTGATGTTGGGCTGATTTGGAATTGTTTGAAATGTGTTTGAGGTTGTTTGGAAGCGGGAATTCGTGTTGGAAAAGCTTCGGGAAGAAATCCGGAAATTTGAGGGAGGTTGCTTGCTTGACTTGGAGCTTGGAAGCTTAGGTGAGTGGTTAAATATTTTCAAAATGGTTTTGAGTATTTGGTTCAAGCATGTGAACCTAGGATGGGCTTGGTAAACCCACCTAGAGTTGGGATTAGAGTGGTAGCCTAATCCCAAGCTTTGATTAGAGACTTTGGTTGCACTTTTTATCGGTTGTATATGCCTCGTATTAAATTATGATGGTGTTGATTATGTATATGTTGTATACATGTATGTTGAGGCGTGTTTGATGCATTGTTATATGCATGTTGATGATAGATATGATATGGTTATACACATGTGTAAAATATAATGTGGCATGGTTGTTAATGATGTATATGTGGTGTTGACATGTGAAATGATGTTATGAGGTGGTTTCATGATCCGAGGATCATGGTGAGTACATGCTAGGCATGGAAATGTGGTTGTGCATGACGGTAAGTCATGGTAAGTACGTGCTAAGCACGGAAGTGTTATGAATTGATATTATGAATGATTAATGAAATGTGTAGTATTGGCACTAGTATGCTTGGGTACAAATGATCGATCATTAGGATGTTAGTGTGTACACATGAGTCAAAAGTCGCGCGTGGCCTTGGTGGCGTTGAGTCACCAAGGAGGAGTACGGGTTCGCCCGGAAATTGTATTTATATTAGTCGGTGATGAGTGGAATCCCATCGACGGGGCGTGAGGATGAGTGGAATCCCCTCCGCGTGAAATGAGGCGTGAGGATGAGTGGAATCCCCTCCGCGTGAACGGTGATGAGTGGAATCCCACCGTCAGGTAATGGTTGAGTTGTTGGAATCCCTCCGCGTGAACGGTGATCAATAGCTTGAGGGTGGCAAGGGCAAGGAAAGGCCTCCAAGTGTTGCTTACGGTTAGCTCAAGTATGATGTTTAAATTTAAAGATTGTAATAGTAAAGCAATGTGATAGGTATTGTTGGGTTGAGTTTGATGTATGTCTATGGTTGACTTGATTTGTAAGCATGAGGTATCTTGCCATATGCTTGTATGATGGATGGCTTATGGATGCTTATGTTGCTTGAATGGCTTGTAAACTTATTTGAAATGTATGATGCTTATTGGTTCTTTTTAATGTCTTCAAGCATGCTCGTATGAAAGGCTCTACATGTGTAATTTGCTATGTATGAAGGACTGTCCAAATCCATGCTTGTATGTGTTTGAGTATGTTAAATCTAGGATGTATGTCTCTAGACTTTGTTTGAATGATGATTGTATGAATGCATGATGTGGGTTGTTGCCATAGTGATAGACATGTCTAATTAATGTTGAAGCATGCTAAAATAGTTGTTATACCTTAAGATGTCTTGTCTTGAAGTTGCTTGGTGGTTTGTTGGTGTTTTGGGGCATCCTTGTGCCTCAAAACAGCCCAGAAAGGTCTGCAGACAGGGGGTGTTTCGGAACGGGTCCCCGTGTTCCGAAACGGCCCCTGTGTATATGGCCTGCCATTTCGAAACGGATGAGGGTCGTTCCGGAACGTTTTCGCTACTGGAATTTTGAGAAATTGGCGAGATGAAGCCGTTCCGAAACGGGCCTCTGAGGTTCCGAAACGGTCAAATCTCGTTGACTACGAGATATTGACCGTCGAGGTCGTTCCGATACGAGTCTCCCCTGTTTCGGAACGGTTACCTTATGGTTGACCCAGGCCCGTTGACTAGGTCAAGGCGTTTCGGAACACCGTATAGGTGTTTCGAAACGGCCTGGTGTAATAAAGTAAAATGGATTGTTTCCCCTTTTGATGGTCGGTGAATGTTTCGTTGCTTGTGTCTTCCGCTGTTGTGCTCCACATAGGAATTAAATATGCATCTAGATAAGACTAATGATAAAAGAAATTTTCTGGGTCGTTAACCGAGGGGAAACCTTAAATGGTTTCGCTTCGGTTTTCCCCGTGTGGCCCACTTGGACTGGTCATCCGACCAGACCGGGACGAGGGGGTTACACTTGTTGGTACCAGAGCCTAAGGTTTCCGAGACCTTGGGCAGGTAAGTGAGGTAAGTTTAAGTTTTGAATTGATATGCACGGTGTTTGCTTGCTTTGTAAGTATGATTGCTTGTATGGCAAGTATGTTGATTGTTGGTTTAAAAGCATGTTGCTCGTTACCCGTGTATGCTGTGATGTGTGATTGTTTGATTGAGAATGCATGTTGTTTGATCGTACGCATTTGTTTGCATGTTTAGCAAGTAATCCTTGTTATATGCTTGGTTAAGCATGTATGTGTGTTGATTTGTTTGAACATGTTTAGTAGAGTCTCATTGCTTCTATTACATCGGAAAAAGGATTTTAAGTGAGGGAAATCATACTTGAGCCACTTGGACCATTCCTTTGCTAACCCAACTTGTATGTTAAATTGTTGATTGATTTATTGCTTTTAGTAAGTTTAGGGCCAGTGTGTGGGCCGTGAATCGGTAAGTGGAAGTTGTGGTTTTGAAAATGGGGGTAGTGTAGAGGAAGTTCTTTGCTATAGTTAGGGGAGTATAGTTGTACCGGAGTTGAGGAACAATTTGTTTGCTCGAGTCCGCGTGCACGTGAGTTGATTCTTGTTGGTGGGAGATGACGAGACCGATTCTCGTATTAGTTGGTGAAAAGAAGCGAAGACCTATGAGTGGGAGTCAGAGTGGTATCTATGTTATAGTGGATAAGCCCTTGGTACAGTTTTGAGTTTGTCTCTTCTGATTGGTTCTGAGTTCGTACTTCCGTATGTTGTTAACAAGCATGCAAGTTTGAATGTGCTCGATGAGGTAGGTATGAGTACCTTAATTCATTTGGCGAGATTTAGGTAGGGGTCTCGTGTGAGTAATCTGAATTTCAGAAGTGTTAGTGGTGACCGTTGGGGTTCAGCCTATGGTTTCGATGCAAGACAGCCGATCAGTATCCGTGAATGGGAACCGATTTGTGTGTTTGGGGCCAGTTTGCGTCTGGGTGGTTTTCCAGTATGGTTGTCTGTGTGTGCCCAGAGCTGCGTTTTTGAAGTTTTGAAATGCTCTACGAATAGTCTAGAAGGGTCGGATTTTGTTGAAGAATCAGTCTGAAAACAAGAGGACCGAAGACTATCAGTTGTGTACTTGTGAAGTTACAATTTTTGCAGAATCGTCCGTTTGTGTGAGCGTGCAAAGATTTTGACGTATCTCTGTTGAGATTTTAGACGTAGGGACGCATGTGACTAGACCTTTTGGGAGATAGTAGTGATCAGAAAGATGTACAGAAGATGTTTGTTGGTGGTTCAGAGTTACTAGTTTCTAGTAGATGTGAAGTGATTGTCTTCCTACAGTTTCGGTGTGCCTTTTTCCAAGGCTCGGCTTGAAAAGTAAATAGTTATTGTATACGTTGAGACAAAGAAAGAGTTGACTTGAAGTTACAAGATTTATGTGTGACTGTAGTGGTAGGTGAGAAGGTGAACTTCTTGTTGAATGTTGATCCAGATTTAGAGGTCAAAGATTGATTGAGTTTAGTTGACAGGCTTGCTTAGTAATTGTGATGAATTTGATTTTGAATGAAGACTAGACCGCATAATGTTAGGATAGTTTGTGTTTTCTTTTCCTAGAAGTGTTTGGAAGAATTTTCGGCTTATCTCTTGTCTAGAGAGGAAGAGTTTGATATTGAGACCGTTTTCGAGTATACTCCTGTTTTGATTGCTCCATATCTTATGATTTCGGGAAGAATTGAGAATGTTGAAGAATCAACTTCGAGATTTGTTAGACCTTAGACTCATTAGGCCTAGTACCCCATCTTAGAGTATGACAGTGCAATTTGTGAAGAGGGAAGAGTGACAGTGAATGATTAACTTCCGTTTCCGAGTGTCAGTGATTAGTTGGTCAGTAGTGTGTGCTTCGGTCTTTCGAAAATTAATTTGAGATCTGTTTACTACCAGTTGAAAGTGAGAAAATTTGAAGTACTGAAGACAACTTTTGAGGCAAGATGTGACCGTTTTGAGTTCCGAGTTATGCTGTTTTGTTGGACTAGTGTGTTGGTTACTTTTATAGAGATGTTGAACAGAATATTTTCCTAAGCTTCCTGATCAGTTTGTAGTAGTCCTCATAGATGATACATGAGTATATTCAAGTACCAAAGAAGACCATGACAAGCTTCAGAGTTAGTAATGTAGATTCTATTAGAGAATCAGTCGTATGCCAAGTTGAGCCAACGTGAACTCCGAGTTAATGAAGATGTTCTCCTAGGACATGTAGATCAGCTGAGTGTGCTAGAGTAAATCCTTAGTAGGCAAAAGAAGATACGAGTTGGAAGAAATCGAAGACTGTGACAGATATCTATAGTTCCTAGGTCTAGCCTTGTTACTCTCAGAGAATTGTAAATAGTGTTTGAAGATAGTTGCTCCATTGATAGATTGCTACAGAAGAATGTTCAGTTGTGTGGTTAGATGCGAGACAATGAGCCCTTGAGAAATAGAAGGAAACTTTGATGAAAGCTTCGACCTTGATCCAGCCAATGTCAGAGAAAGAATTTGTGAACCATAGTGATGTGTTACATGTAGAGTTAGGTTGTGTGCTTATGCAAGACAGAAGATTGAGGCTTGTGCATCAAGATAGTTGAAAGACTGTGAGAAGAGTTATCCGTTATGAGACATAGAGTTAATTACAGTTATATTTGCTTCGAAGACTTAGAGACAAAGCTTGTGTAGTAAGAAATGCGCAGTGTACATGTACGTATCATTGGAGCTTGAAATATTTGAAGACTTGGGAATGGTTAGAACTTGAACATCATAAGTGTTAGAAATGCTTGAAGACTGTAATATCAAGAGTGAGTACCATCCGAAGATAGCCTCCGTAGTGACAGATGATCCGAGTTGTAATTGTTGTTAGATTAGTAGTTGAGTTACGAGTTGCAATTGCCGAATTCCGTGTATCAAATGATAGTAGTTTTGTGGCCGAGTTTCTGGTTGAGACTACTTTGAGTCAGAATGTTTGATGAGAAACAGTTGCAAGACAGATTCTTGGCACCTCACGTGCGAGGCATAGTAGAAGGAAGACCTTCAGAATACAGTTTCAAAGATGATAGAGTTTTGCATTTCAGAGACAGAACAGTTGTACCGATTGACCTAGTGTTTTGAGACGTATTGTGTTGGCCGAAGCACACAGCAGTTTGATTTATTTGCATCTGAGTTGTATGAAGACGTATTGTGGGTTGAAGACGAGCACTTCTGGATTGAGTTGATGAATAATGTGGTTCAGTATGAGAGTAAGTATGTAAATTGCCAGCGTGTCAAGACCGAGCTTCAGTTTTCTTCTAGTTTGTTACATCCGTGGAAGGTTCACAGTAAAAGTGAGTAATAAAGATTCGAGATTTCAACTAGAATAATTTTGAAGACGTCTGCAAAGCGTTTGGTTAATTGATGAAGACAGAGGATCAATCAGAGAAAGTTGTGAGTCGAGTGTTCAAGCAGTATTGTATGAGTTTGTAAATCGGGCTAGTTCTGTTGTTATCTGTTGCGGTTACCACCAGGGTTAGAAAGGGGTTTGAGATGTGTTTCGTGTATCCATGATTCAGAAATGTGAGTTAGATCTGTTCCGTGCTATGTTTGTTGAAGAGATTGAGTTGAGTTTGAAATTGGCATGCCTTGAAGAATCAGTTGAGATCTTGGTGCAAGATAGCAAGTGTTGTGTGGTAAGTCTTTCGGTTGGTTAGTATGTTGTGGTGAGAAGGGAAGTGGGTTCCTGTCCGATAAATTTCGGGGACGAAATTTCCTTAAGTCGGGGAGAGTTGTAACACCCGGGTTTAGGGGTCGGATGGAAATAATATTAAAATACTGTTTCGGGTTTCGGTTTTAAAATTTAAAATAATAAAATATTATTTTGGGCTTTAGATATTCGAATCAAAAAAAATTCTATGTTGGATCAAAATTGTTTTGGGAATTAAATCCCATGGATTTTATGACAAAGGAAGAGTTGCCATCTCATTAATGGCACTATTGTAATTTCAAACCCTTGGAAATTAAAATCCCCTTTTTAATTTAAAACACCAAGAATTTCTCTTCTCCCCTCTTTCTTCTTCATTTTTCACGACAAAGAGGGGGAGCTTCTCCAAGTTTTATCCAACCTTCTTTTCTCCTCCATTTTGGCTCGAAATTGAAAGGTAAATACATCCCCATCTTGCTCTCATCTTCCTCTACTTGTAAGTACAAATATATTTCATTTTCATCAATGTTTTAGAAATTGGGTTTTTGAAAGTTTAGGTTAAAGGATGGAGCTTTATGGGTTTTTACTAAGGCTTTTGATTTGTTATTGTTAGATATGTTATCTATGAATCAAATGGTCCAATATATATAATTTTTAGAGTGTTTTAAATGGATTCCCGAATTTGGGTATAAATGGGGTTTTGGGAGGGTTTTGGGTGAGTTTTTGGGGTTGTTTTAGGTGGGAATTGATAGCCCAATGGTAGTACTATGGTTAAGGGTTGATTTGGGAATGTTTGTGGGTGCTATGGATGTTGGAAACATGATTTTTGGACATGGTTTAGAGGCTGTCCGAAATTGCTAAAAGTGGGGTTTGGTCATGGCTTGCAACATTGTGAATTGTATTTGAATTGTGTTCCGGGTTGGTCTTTTGATGTTGGGCTTATTTGGAATTGTTTGAAATGTGTTTGAGGTTGTTTGGAAGCGGGAATTCGTGTTGGAAAAGCTTCGGGAAGAAATCCGGAAATTTGAGGGAGGTTGCTTGCTTGACTTGGAGCTTGGAAGCTTAGGTGAGTGGTTAAATATTTTCAAAATGGTTTTGAGTATTTGGTTCAAGCATGTGAACCTAGGATGGGCTTGGTAAACCCACCTAGAGTTGGGATTAGAGTGGTAGCCTAATCCCAAGCTTTGATTAGAGACTTTGGTTGCACTTTTTATCGATTGTATATGCCTCGTATTAAATTATGATGGTGTTGATTATGTATATGTTGTATACATGTATGTTGAGGCGTGTTTGATGCATTGTTATATGCATGTTGATGATAGATATGATATGGTTATACACATGTGTAAAATATAATGTGGCATGGTTGTTAATGATGTATATGTGGTGTTGACATGTGAAATGATGTTATGAGGTGGTTTCATGATCCGAGGATCATGGTGAGTACATGCTAGGCATGGAAATGTGGTTGTGCATGACGGTAAGTCATGGTAAGTACGTGCTAAGCACGGAAGTGTTATGAATTGATATTATGAATGATTAATGAAATGTGTAGTATTGGCACTAGTATGCTTGGGTACAAATGATCGATCATTAGGATGTTAATGTGTACACATGAGTCAAAAGTCGCGCGTGGCCTTGGTGGCGTTGAGTCACCAAGGAGGAGTACGGGTTCGCCCGGAAATTGTATTTATATTAGTCGGTGATGAGTGGAATCCCATCGACGGGGCGTGAGGATGAGTGGAATCCCCTCCGCGTGAAATGAGGCGTGAGGATGAGTGGAATCCCCTCCGCGTGAACGGTGATGAGTGGAATCCCACCGTCAGGTAATGGTTGAGTTGTTGGATGTGAGTTCCAACGGTTATCCGCGTATTCGAGTCATAGCTAGGTGCCAATACAGATTGTAGTTTATATTGCCAATTTGTGGTTAATTTGTGAGCCAATGTGTTTTGGGAGGTGTTGCTAACATGGTTTAATATATGTGATTTCATATGTTGTGGATTTAAACATGTTGAGCATGACATGATATTGAATATATGTTCATGCATCATCTATATTTATGGCTCGCGTGGATCGGAGGTAAGATCATGCATTTTATCTTGGTTGTAGCTCGTGCTTGGACCCTGCATTGTCGAGGTTTGTTTTTAAAGAGCTTATCCTCACTAAGCTTTTATGCTTACGCTCTCTTTTGTTCGACAATGCAGATCAATAGCTTGAGGGTGGCAAGGGCAAGGAAAGGCCTCCAAGTGTTGCTTACGGTTAGCTCAAGTATGATTTTTAAATTTAAAGATTGTAATAGTAAAGCAATGGGATAGGTATTGTTGGGTTGAGTTTGATGTATGTCTATGGTTGACTTGATTTGTAAGCATGAGGTATCTTGCCATATGCTTGTATAATGGATGGCTTATGGATGCTTATGTTGCTTGAATGGCTTGTAAACTTATTTGAAATGTATGATGCTTATTGGTTCTTTTTAATGTCTTCAAGCATGCTCGTATGAAAGGCTCTAC
Source organism: Hibiscus tridactylites (assembly GCA_958450335.1). NCBI lineage: Eukaryota > Viridiplantae > Streptophyta > Magnoliopsida > Malvales > Malvaceae > Hibiscus > Hibiscus tridactylites. The sequence continues at coordinate 40,523,519 of OY288289.1, read as the reverse complement.
ATGTGTAATTTGCTATGTATGAAGGACTGTCCAAATCCATGCTTGTATGTGTTTGAGTATGTTAAATCTAGGATGTATGTCTCTAGACTTTGTTTGAATGATGATTGTATGAATGCATGATGTGGGTTGTTGCCATAGTGATAGACATGTCTAATTAATGTTGAAGCATGCTAAAATAGTTGTTATACCTTAAGATGTCTTGTCTTGAAGTTGCTTGGTGGTTTGTTGGTGTTTTGGGGCATCCTTGTGCCTCAAAACAGCCCAGAAAGGTCTGCAGACAGGGGGTGTTTCGGAACGGGTCCCCGTGTTCCGAAACGGCCCCTGTGTATATGGCCTGCCATTTCGAAACGGATGAGGGTCGTTCCGGAACGTTTTCGCTACTGGAATTTTGAGAAATTGGCGAGATGAAGCCGTTCCGAAACGGGCCTCTGAGGTTCCGAAACGGTCAAATCTCGTTGACTACGAGATATTGACCGTCAAGGTCGTTCCGATACGGGTCTCCCCTGTTTTGGAACGGTCACCTTGTGGTTGACCCAGGCCCGTTGACTAGGTCAAGGCATTTCGGAACACCCTATAGGTGTTTCGAAACGGCCTGCTGTAATAAAGTAAAATGGATTGTTTCCCCTTTTGATGGTCGGTGAATGTTTCGTTGCTTGTGTCTTCCGCTGTTGTGCTCCACATAGGAATTAAATATGCATCTAGATAAGACTAATGATAAAAGAAATTTTCTGGGTCGTTAACCGAGGGGAAACCTTAACGGGTTTCGCTTCGGTTTTCCCCGTGTGGCCCACTTGGACCGGTCATCCGACCAGACCGGGACGAGGGGGTTACATAACTTCCTTCCACGGCCGTGATTACCCTTAACATATAAACCATCAGCGTGAGAGCTTTCGCCTGTATTCTGCCTTCGCTGGTTGTGGGCCAACAAGGCTGTAGTAATCTCTTTAACTTTGATTGTTTCGTTCATATATGTAAAAGTAGTCACCATGTTTTTGACGACTTGTCAAAAAAGGTGACAAAAAAGGCTAAGAAGAGAAAGCTAAAGGCGGCTCTTTTCTTTTCTTCTTACTCATTTGGTGTCCTCCATCGTAGAAGCTCCAAGGGTCTGACCTTGCTGACCTTGAGAGAGGTCGCAAGCCTAGGGCGGTTCGTGGCGCTACAAGTCCATCGCAGATTGGGAGTTCTCTTCTTCCCTCTCTATTGCTTTAGCATTTATTTTATACATGGAAAATGGGTCGTATGAACGAAGATACTTCGTATATTTGCCCAGCCATGAACTGATTTAGGTGGCTAGGGCTGTTTGGATGAAAGTAGTTTTATTTTCTCTTATGAATGTTTATTTATCTCTTGCTCATATATGTGTTTTGTCTATGTTGTTATATGATTAGGGTTGTAAGAGCCTTTGAGAGTTGGCTTTTCCTTAGGTGTTAGTTAAGGTTAGTGGTCGAGAGAGCTTTCTTTAACCTGCAGAGACAATGGAGTTGGATACTGAGAGGCACATCTCTAATCCACCTTAGAGATAAGTGTTGGGTTTCAACGGCTAAGAGGGATAGACCTTTAAGGGTAGGGGAGTGATAGAGTTTACGCTGAGAGGTATTGTTGTAGCATTTCCTGCTCTCAGTTTTCTTGCTAGAGATAGTTAAGGAGCAATTTGAGTAAATCCTACCGGCCATAGACTAAGTTAGAGAGGTAACCCTAGTAGAGAGGTAAAACATAGGTAAACCAGACAACCCAGCCAGTCATTCCCACGTGAGTTTCACACACGTAAGAGAACATGTTTGTCTACTGATTTCAGCGCGCTATCTTTTATCTTTATTTGCTACAACATTTATATCTTCGTTCTAATTTGCTATAACATTCATCACTCTGTCTTGAATTGCCACAACATTCTCCATTTACATTTCGTGACACTTGTGTGCTTAAGCTTACCTTGAACACCTCCAATCCCTGTGGAGACGATACTCGCTTATCACTTTATTACTTGTTCGGCGTGTATACTTGCACCATATTTGCGTATCATTTATAGTACATCACGCAACAAACAGGTTTCTGGCGCCGTTGCTAGGGATTGGCAATTGGTTGTTTTAGGTTTAGTCTTTGCACTAGTTTATTTTGTTTTTCTTTTTGTATATATTTTTTTAGTTTTTTTGTTTGTATTTTCAGGTATTGTGCTATTGCTTACGTCGAAGGAGACATCGAGAGCTTATATTACCTTATATTCCTGAAATTGAACATATATTTTGTCAGCGGAGACGTATACAAGAAGCTATTAGAATCATGAACGGAGCTCAACATCAAGAGGAACCTGCTGCAGTAATTGGAGACGAAGGTCAAAATGCTCAAGCAAGACCCAGAGCTATTAGAGATCACCTAAATCATGTCTTGGATGATCTTAATCCAAGGATTGTTGCTCCCGAAATTCAGGCAGCCCACTTTGAGCTTAAACCTGTCATGTTCAACATGTTGAACTCAATTGGTCAGTTTGGAGGCTCGCCTCATGAAGATGGTAGACAACACATCCGTGCTTTCTTAGAAGTGTGTGACTCTTTCCGTCCACAATGAGTGCAAGAGGATGTGTTGAAACTCAAACTCTTTCCTTATTCTTTGCGTGATCGAGCACGAGAATGGTTGAGTTGTGTGCCAGCCGGATCATTGGAAACATGGACAGATTTGTGCAACAACTTTTTGCTGTGGTGTAATCCACCAAATAGGAACACTCAGTTGGGGAATGATATTACATTCTTTCGCCAATCTGATGACGAATCAGTGTATGAGTGTTGGGACAGATTTAAGGGATTATTGCGCAAGTGCACTAATCACGATTTTTCATGATTGGACACAAGTGGTTATGTTCTACAATGGTGTTAATGCTCCCACAAGAATGATGTTAGATGCCTCAACAAATGGGACATTGCTAGACAAGTCACCCGAGGAAGCCTTTGACATCCTTGATAGAATAGCCAACAACGATTACCAATTTCCCTCATCAAGACTTGGAATGGGGAGGAAAACTCAAGTATCGCGTGATATGGATATGGATTCCTCAGTAGCAGCCCAATTGACTGCTATCACGACCATGCTAAAGAATCTCCAAAAGCCTATTGAGGTGAAGGAAGTAAGAGTGGCATCAACTTGCCTTCGTTGCAATGGAAACCACCACTTGAGCGAGTTCCCAGACAACCAAGAATCTACTAACTATGTAGGGAATTCCAATCGGAATAACAACCCCTACTCGAACACCTATAATGTTGGATGGCGTCAGCATCCTAACCTCTCATAGGGAAATCAAGGAAAGAGCAGTTATGGAATGCAAATCGGCAGAATCTGGGAGAATCACATGGACCACAGTAGAATATGTCGTGGCAAAACAACAAGGGTTTTGCATCTTCATCCAACAACAATTCATTGGAAGCTACACTCAAGGATTTCATGACATCCACTAAGGAAATTATGGCATCTAATAATACATTGCTTCAAGATTACTCCATGACCATTAAAAATCAAGGAGCTTTGCTACAAAGTCACAATTCATCCTTGCGATCGTTGGAAACACAAGTTGGTCAAATTGCTCAAGCATTACATGTGCGACCTCAAGGAAATCTGCCTAGTGATACTAAAGTCACTAAGAAGCATGGCAAAGAGCAATGCAGTGCTCTTACATTGAGGAGTGGTACCCAACTTAACACTGAAGATAAGTTTGGGGGGAACAAGAAAGAAGACTATGCTCCTAAATAAGTACAAGAGGAACCAGAATTGCAAGCTGAAACATCCTGTGAGAAGGAAAAGGGCAGAGATTTGGTGAATGAAACTATCGACGATAGGGAAAATGCTACGTCAAAAGAGAAACATGCATCGATAGAGGAAGAAGTTAGACCTCCACCTCCCTTTCGTCAACAATTAAAGAAACAAAATGAGAATCTCCAATTCAGGAAATTCGTAGATGTTCTAGACCAACTGCATATTAAGGTTCTGCTCTTAGAAGCCATTGATCAGGTGCCCACTTATGCTAAGTTTCTCAAGGACATCGTCACCAAGAATAGAAAGGTTGAGCGGTATGTGACAGTTGCTACAACAAATGAATGATATTATGTGTGGAAAAAATTGCCTCCTAAGAGACGGGATCTTGGCAGCTTTATTATACTGTGCTCAATAGGTGATAACTATGTGGGAAAAGCCTTGTATGACCTTGGATCTAGTGTAAATATCATGCCAAAGTCAGTCTTCATGAAGCTCGGTATAGGTGATGTAAGGCTAACTACGGTTATTTTGCAATTGGCCGACCGATCTCATGTACGCCCGGAAGGAAGAGTAGAAGATGTAGTAGTGAAGGTGGACATGTTCATCTTTCCAGTCGACTTCCTTATTCTTGATTGTGAGGCGGATGATAACACACCTATTATTTTGGGGCGGCCATTTCTAGCAACCGATAGAATTCTGATAGACTGTGAAAATGTTGAGTTTACCATGAGGGTTGCTGATCAAGAGGTGACAATCAATGTCTTCAACACTCTCAAATATGTGGATGAATATGAAGAGTGTCAGTACATAGATGCTACAACAAAAAGGGAGACTACAGACTTTTGCTGCAGCAATATTTTAGAAATGGATGAATATGAGCAGATCCGATAGGAAGAAAATATGGAGGATTGTGAGATCGAGTATGAGGAATTTGAGGAATTATCTGAAGAGGTGGAGCAATCGAGCCTGCTCGAAGCCAAACCAGGTACGCACTTTGAACCTCTTAATTTTTCTAAATTTATTCCTCATAAACCTTCACTTGAGCATGCTCCAACATTAGAGTTAAAACCCTTGCCATTTCATCTTAAATGTGCTTATTTGGGTAGTAATGAAACTTTGTCTGTGATAATCTCATCTAGTCTTACACCTAAGCAAGAAGCTAGTTTGATAAATATGTTATCGCAACATAAAAGAGCTTTATGTTGGACTATGGCTGACTTAAAGGGGATTAGCCCTACTATTTGCATGCACAAAAATTTGCTTGATGAATGTCACAGCAATGTCATTGAACCCCAAAGAAGGCTCAACCTCATCATGAAGAAGGTGGTGATGATGGAGATAATCAAGTGGCTTGACGATGGTGTAGTCTACCCCATATCGAACAGTTCATGGGTTAGTCCAGTCCAATGTGTGCCTAATAAGGGAGGCATCACCGTGGTGAGTAATGAGGAGAATGAATTGTTACCAACAAGGATGGTAACGGGATGGAGGATTTGCATAGACTATAGGAAGCTCAACAAAGCTACCAAGAAGGACCATTTCCCTCTCTCATTCAACGATCAAATGCTAGATAGATTGGCAGGCAAAGAATTCTATTGTTTCCTTGACGGATACTCAAAGTACAATCAGATTGCTATAGCACTTGAGGGCCAAGAAAAGATGACATTCACATGTTCGTATGGTACCTATTCTTTCAGAAGAATGCCTTTTGAGCTCTGCAATGCCCCAACTTTTCAGAGGTGTATGTTGGCTATTTTTTTAGATATGGTTGAGGAATTTTTTAGAAGTCTTCATGGACAATTTTTCAGTCTCCAGGGAAGATTTCGATTCATGCTTGGGAAATTTGGCTAAAGTGCTAAAGTGGTGTGAAGAAGCTGATTTGGTGCTTAATTGGGAAAATGTCATTTTATGGTGACCGAAGGAACAATTTTGGGTCACAAGATATCGAAGAATGGCATTGAGGTGGATAGTGCAAAGATTGAGGTGATTGAGAAGCTACCTCATCCCACCAATGTGAAGAGCATCATGAGTTTCTTGGGCCATGCTGGCTTCTATAGACGGTTCATCAAGGACTTCTCCAAGATCTCCAAGCCACTATGTAATTTGCTACAGCAAAATCAGCCCTTCATATTCGATGAAAAATGCCTCAGTGCTTTCGAAGAACTGAAGGAGAAACTTTCCTTAGTACCTATTGTTGTTCCACCTGATTGGAGCTCACCTTTTGAGTTGATGTGTGACACAAGTGACTACACAATAGAAGCAGCTCTTGGACAACGCTGAGGTAAACTTTTTCATGTTATTTATTATGCTAGTCGTACATTGAATGATGCACAAATTAATTACACCACAACTGAAAAAGAATTGTTGGTTGTTGTATTTGCCTTTGATAAGTTTAGGTCATAGGCACTAAGGTCATTGTTCACATCGATCACTCAGCTATTAAATACTTAGTGACTAAAAAGGATGTTAAACCTAGACTTATTAGGTGGATATTACTCTAGCAAGAATTTGATTTGGATGTTAGGGGTAGAAAAGGGTGTGAAAACCAAGTAGCCAAGATGAAATAGAAATTAAGAAGGAATTCCATGGTATGCGGGTATTGTTAACTTTCTTGTTAGTGGTATTTTGCCTCCTGATTTGAATAGACGGGGACAAAGAAAATTCAGGCATGACGTGAGATCCTATTTTTGGGATGAACCATATTTATTCAAGCAAGGGGCTAACCAGATTATTAGAAGGTGTGTCCCTGAAGAAGAGCACAAGGAGATAATTTTCCATTGTCGTTCATCTCCTTGTGGCGGACATTTTGGAGGAGTTAGGACTGCTGCAAAGGTCATACAATCGGGATTCTATTGGCCACTCTCTTCAAGGATGCACACGCATTTTGTCAGTCATGTGATCGTTTCCAAAGGACGGGTAACATTTCTATGAGGCATGAAATGCCTTTGCAAGGAATCTTGGAAGTCGAACTCTTTGATGTATGCGGAATAGACTTCATGGGACCATTTCCCTTATCTTATGGAGATTTATACATTCTTTTGGATGTGGACTATGTCTCTAAATGGGTTGAAGCAGTTGCCACTCCAAGGAATGACTCCAAGACCGTCATGAAGTTCCTTCACGAGATTTAGAGCACCACGAGCAATTATCAGTGATGAAGGAACCCACTTTGACAACAAGTTGATTGCTAAAGCATTACAGAGGTATGGTGTGAGGCATAGGATTGCTACAATATATCATCCTCAGACTAATGTTCAAGCTAAAGTCTCGAATAGAGAAATCAAACAGATTCTTAAGAAAGTGGTTAACCCAAAAAGAAAGGATTGGTCTCCTAAGCTTGATGAAGCTCTTTGGGCCTATTGTACTGCCTACAAAACAGCCTTGGTAATGCCACCATTCAAGCTTGTTTATGGGAAAGCTTGTCATCTACCTGTGGAACTCAAGCACAAGGCCTATTGGGCCATTAGAAAGCTTAACATGGATGCACAACTGGCTGGAGAAAGAAGGCTGTTAGAGCTGAATGAAATGGAAGACTTCATATCGCAAGCCTGTGAGAATGCCCGCCTATACAAGGAGAAAACAAAGAAATGGCATGACAAACATCTCTTGCCGCGACATTTCTCAAAAGTGCAACACGTGCTCCTTTATAACTCCAAACTTAAGCTTTTCTCAGGAAAACTGAAGTCACGATGGTCAGGACCTTTCCTAGTTCACAAGGTATGTGCTCATGGTGCGGTGGACATTAAAAAGCTTGATCATGATACGGTATTCAAGGTCAATGGACAGCGTCTGAAGCTATACAATGGAGCTCCAGTCCTGCATGATAAGTCGTCCTTCATCCTCCATGATGCTTAAGCGTTTGAACCACCTCTTTCTCTTTTCTATTTTGCTGCAGTATTTTTATGTTTTTATGTTCATAAATAATGTAGTTTAATCTTTATTTTTATTTCGTACTCTAGGTTTTTAATCTCATTTGTCCTTTTGCTCCATTATACCTTAATGTCATGTTTGTTTGTTTGCATCTGACCACCCCAAGGACACAGGTGGTAGGTTAGGGTGCAACAACGCATCAGGGCTTTGTTTTATAAAGGTACAAGGAATAAGCAATTAAGCTTTTTCAACATGAGAGGAGGCTGACTCAAAAAGGGCAAAAAGATGGGGGATTAATTAACCTCTTCACCTTTTAATTTAAAGAAAATCCTAGCAATTATTGCCTAGGTCTTTTCTCTTTCCTACTTTTCACCTTTTCATTTAATACCCCCTTGTCCTTACCTTACATACACGCCACCCAAAACTCCCAAAAATCTCTCTCTTTCAATTCATGTCAGTTATCCCCTCAACTCCCATCACTTCCCACTAACTCCCTCTCTCATCACATCGATACAAAGAAAACCAAAAGACCCTCCAACTTCATCTTCTCCAACCCGCTCAAAAACTCAAAAACCCTAACAAAATATTTTCTCCCATCTTACCATTTTCACCATCTTTTTGCCTAAAAATGGTGCGTTGCAAGCGAGCAGAAGGTGTGTCTGGCAGTAGCCAACCCAATCCCGTGCTCATAAAGAAGTTCTTAGATGACAAGGCCAAGGAACGATTCCAAGGTCTGCAAGATTAGAAATTGCTACCAGGGCAATGCTTCAAGTTCCCAACTAAAGGAGAACAAGGGTTCGACAAGGAAATCTTGGATGTCGTTGCAAACCACAAATGGACTACCTTCATCCCTCACCCTGACAACTTTTGAATACCTATTATTTAAGAGTTATATGCCCATCTTACCAATCCTACACAGTCCGATGTTTACGTGCGTGAAGATCAAATCAAGTTCACTGCAGCCAAGATCAACAAGTTCTTTGGCTTGAAAATTTCAGAGGATCGCCACACACCTTTCGTTGAGAATGCTAACCCAAAAACCGTGAAGGAAGTGTTGGAAGACTTGTGCTTTGAAGGCACCAACTTGGATGCATCAAGCAAAGTAGTAGAGCGTGCGTGACTCAAGTCAGATGCAAAACTTTGGATCCACTTTGTCAAGAATAGGCTTATCCTCACTTCTCACACGACAATGGTGAATATTCCAAGGCTCCTCCTCCTCCATTCTATTCTCAATGGTCGGTCCATTGACGTGGGGAAAATTATTTTGGATGAGGGATATGCATGTTTGAAAAGGAAGTCTAGTCTGCTCATTTTTGCCAACCTCATCACGGTCCTCTGTCGAGAGAAAGGAGTGTTCGAAGAACCCATTTTTGATGTGAAAAACTCAGGGAAAGGTCCTATCACACCTGAAATGGTCCACTCTATCAAAGGATACGATGAGGATGCTCCAGCAGAGACACTAGCTGGAGGAGCAAAAACATTTGCTGAAGCAAGAATTGCTGCCTTAGTTGCCTCAACCAATCGTCTCCGAGAGGATGTGGACAAGATGCGTGAAGACCAGGCCGTTTTCTATGGGTATGTTAAGGAGAGAGATGTTGTTATGAATGACTATTTCAAGGAGATCTTACCACATATCAGCATAGACTTCCAAGCCTTTCCAGAATCTCTAAAGGTCCACGCGAAGGAACCTCCTCCCAGCACCCAGAAGACGCTAGTCCTCAACAAGAGCCTCACTACGACTCAGCCTTCCTCACAGAACCAGGACAGAGATGCTACAGCAAGCTCGCTACCTAAGAAAAGAAAGAGAACAACAAAACCTACCAAAGTTGCCCCAGCAAAGGAACCATCCGTTGAGCTTGTCAACCCAGTGACAGTTGGATCAGAGGATAACTCAGCCTTCACATTCTATGCCAGCGCAATCACCGGCCCAATCAAGAAGCAAGCGCACTATCAGACGATTTTAGAGTACACCAGCCGAGGGAAACGAATCCGAAACATGTTCCACCAACAAAGGAACCCTAGCTGAACCAGAACAGACCCCTCCACCGGAGCAAGACGAGGTTAAACCACCGATCGCCTCCTTTAAGTCTTTCGGAGTCAAGCACAAAGCCACGAAGACCGCCACCACCAAGAAGTGAGGTACTTCTTAACCTTACATTGCATTTAGTAAGTTTCATATCATTTTATTTTGTTGCATTGAGGACATTGCACTCTTTAAGTTTGGGGGTGTTAGTGCCCTTTAGTTAGGCATTTGCATTTCATTAATAGGTAGAAAAAAATATTTTGCTATGGCATTTTGTTTGGCTCCATGACAGTTGTATGAATAAGTTAATGATACCCAATGATGAACATATTTTCATGGCTATGGATTGATGTATGACTATTGAGATTGGTAGAATAAATTCTAGGGTTTGATGCTACACCTTTGTTTTGATACACGATTGTATGTTTTTTAGGTTTGAAAGTGTTAGAGAATTTGTTTAGAACTTGTGCTTATCTTTCTGAAATTGAACTGAAATGAGCTTAAAAAAGAAAAGAAAAAAGGGGCTTAGCTAATCTCCCTTGTGCCTAATAGAATATAGCAAACTGTGAATAAATGCTACGGCATATTTTAGAGGGACACTTTGCTTTGTGTTGCACTGCCTGGAAATCAAACTTAAATAAATGGCAACAACATCAAATGTGTGAATGAAAGTTGTCACGGGATGACTCTACCTACTAGCTCGGGGATGAGAGGTTTGATCCCTACTCATCTAGAGTGAGGGATGGTAGTTGTGATGAGCTGACACCCCTCTTTAAAAAAATATTTTACTTATGGGAGTAAAATCTTAAGCTAAAATAGTCCAAACACTAGAATGAAGTTGAGTTCTAATAAGAAATTTTTCTAGCACTGTTAAGCCTAAATTATATGCAATCACGCACACACTAACAAAGGATCTCACCCTAGGAAATCATTCTTAAAATCTCAATTGTATCTTAAGTATTAAAGCCTTACTTTTCTGAGGGTTGAAATTTTTCCATAGTATCTGTCTCGAGCTAAATTTTTGCCACATCATTTTCTTTGTTTCTTTCTATTCATTGATTGAGGACAAGCAATAACTTAAGTTTGGGGTGTGATGACTTGTCAAAATGCTTATATTTTACACCTTTTTGCTTAAGTATTTGTTTGTTCTTGAGGTCATCTCATAGCATGTAGGTGCATTTAGAGCATATAGTTGCATGTATCTTTACTTGCTGGTGGTATGGCTTTATTTCATGAGACTAGATGCTGCTTGAAAGGTGTTTGCTGGTATGGTGTTCTGCAGGCTGATGCTGAAGCAAGGCAAGGAAGGAAAATGCTATAGCAAATTGGACAGCAATTCTAGGCGCGGAAAAAGATAAAGTAACGTGCACACGCTGATAGCCCATATGTGCAAAACCCCTTTTGTCTATATGTGTCCCACATGCATAGGGAATATTCCCTAGACGATAGAGAATTTTTAGAGCACAAAACCCTAGGAGCCTCCACTATATAAAGGACACAATACCCTCATTTAAGGGAGAGCATGAAAAGGTGACAAAAAAGGCTAAGGAGAGAAAGCTAAAGGCGGCTCTTTTCTTTTCTTCTTCCTCACTTGGTGTCCATCATAGAAGCTCCAAGGGTCTGACCTTGCTAACCTTGAGAGAGGCGGCAAGCCTAGGGCGGTTTGTGGCGCTGCAAGTCCATCGCAGATTGGGAGTTCTCCTCTTCTCTCTCTGTTGCTTTAGCATTTATTTTATATATGGAAAATGGGTCGTATGAACAAAGATACTTCGTATATTTGCCCAGCCATGAACTGATTTAGGTGGCTAGGACTGTTTGGATGAACTAGTTTTATTTTCTTTTATGAATGTTTATTTATCTCTTGCTCGTATTTGTTCTTTGTCTATATTGTTATATGCTTAGGGTTGTAAGAGCCTATAAGAGTTGGACTTTCCTTAGGTGTTAGTTGAGGTTAGTGGTCGAGAGAGTTTTCTTTAACCTGCATAGACAATGGAGTTGGATGCTGAGAGGCACAACTTTAATCCACCTTAGAGATAAGTGTTGGGTTTCAACGGCTAAGAGGGATAGACCTTTAAAGGTAGGGGGAGTGATAGAGTTTACGCTGAGAGGTATTGTTGTAGCATTTCCTTCTCCCAGTTTCTTGGCTAGAGATAGTTAAGGAGCACCTTGAGTAAATCTTGTCGAGCATAGACTAAGTTAGAGAGGTAAACCCTAGTAGAGAGGTAAAACATAGGTAAACCAGACAACCCAGCCAGTCATCCCCATGTGAGTTTAACACGCGTAAGAGGACCTGTTTATCTACTGATTTCAGCACGCTCTGTATTTTCTACCACATTTATATCTTCATTCTGATTTTCTATAACATTCATCACTCTATCTTGAATTGCCACAGCATTCTCCATTTACATTTTGTGACACTTGTGTGCTTAAGCTTCCCTTGAACACCTTCAATCCCTGTGGAGACGATACTCACTTACCACTTTATTACTTGTTCGACGTGTATACTTGCACCATATTTGTGTATCATTTATAGTACATCATGCAACAAACGGTGTTCATAAGAAGAAGGAAACAAACATAACAGAATCATTGCTTTGTCTTCATCTTCAATCTCCACATCAAGTTGAGTTAAATCAGTGATTATTTGATTGAAGATATTCACATGTTGCGCCAAATCCTGACCTTCCTTCATCTTCAGCCCATACAACCTCTGCTTTAGATACAATTTATTTGCTAGAGACTTGGACATAAATTGACTTTCCAACTTGCTCCATATCTCTCCTAGAGACGTCAGATCCATAACGTGATACATAATCTCATCTTCCAAACATAATTTTATGGTTCCAGTCGCTCGTTGCTGCAGTTCTTCCCAATCGTTGTCCTCCATCGACGCTGGTTTTGTATATCGTAAAGCCTTTAAAATCCCTTGTTGCGCTAACAAATCCTTTACCCTCGTCTGCCACAATCCGAATTTACCTTCACCATTGAACTTGACCACTTTGAATTTCGCACCGTACATAGCCATCGCAATCAAGCTCTTGATATCAGTTGTTGTGCACACGACAAACGAAAAAAAAATTAAACAAGCAAGAACACAAGAGATTTAACGAGGTTCAGCAATGTGCTTACGTCCTCGGGGGAGCAAAGAGCGGGTGTTTTCTTTTATTCAATCGATAATGCCCGACAAAAACAAGGCTTAAAGCCTAAAAAGAACAATTGATGAAGTGCCTAATGAGGTGGGGGTAAGCCTCTTTATATAGCCCCCTACATCCAAGTCCTATTCTAATTATGATAACTACTAATCAATCCTACTTTAACTAGGATTACAATTGTTCTAATCCTTCGAGAAGTAGTATTCCTTATCCTCCAAGGATCCGTATTCTTTAACCTCCAAGGATCCCTCAAGTCGGTTGGTTATTAAGCACATATGTCCTTTTACAGTATATGAGTCATACTTAACAAAACAAAAAAAGAATTGTGATGTTGGGATCTTGGGTGGAGATGGACGATATTTTAGTAGATAAATTAATGTTTCAGGTGGAGAAAGAATCATCGTTAATTCATTTTAAAATGTCAATTTAATTTAATTCGTAATATATATTAATGATTTTTGTAATAAAAAAATCTAAAAATATATATCAAAATTTTGGGGGCCTTGTTTTCATTTACGTTATGACACCAAAGGCAGCGGCGGAGCCACATATAATTTAGGGGGTTAGTTGATTCCATTTGATTTGTTATGGTAGGAAATTTTCAAAGAATTAAATAGGATTTTCAAAGAGTTGGTATAAATTTTTTTCATAAAAATATTAGAATTGACCCCGTTTGATTTGTTTGGGCATGTGGTCAATAATATTTAAATTGAAGTGGTATGAAAATCCTCATACCTCAAAGTCTACTCTAACTCTATTATATAAAAATCATGGCTTCGTCCCTAACTAAAGGTGTAGTTTAAGAGTTAAGTCCTACATTAAACCTAAAAATAATGTTTGTATAAGAGTTCCATGTTCATATTCTCAATAAAAAGAATTTCTAAAATGGATTTGTTGTTAATTGTTGAATCATGAATGTTGGTTGTTGAGTATTATGCATGCTTAAACTAAATATAAAACCAATTTCCATATATTCGATAATAAAAAATTCAGCAATTAGTATATAATTAATCAAGAACGTTGATGTCGCTTAATCGATTATTTTCTCTGACCAGACATATATTATAAAAAAATAACGCATTAATTAATTGATCATTATCTAACGTTGGACTTGACGTTACTTTTGTTAAATTATTAATATAAAATTTTCAGAGTTGTTCGAACTGGTAAGCAGCTTAATATCGCTTAAGTAAACTTGAGTTTGAGATTTTGTGTATGCAAAAAGAAAAACTTTATTGAAAGAGTCATCCACCAAAACTAGATATACAACGCGAATTAGTTTAGATTAATCAGAATAAAGTCGAAGAAATAAAATAGAAAACCAAAAAAAAATATTAACGCAAATTTCAAAAGAAAGCTATTATTTTAAGAGGCTGTGTGCATCAATGACTCCTCCATATTATTATTTTACACTATGAGAATCCCATACGGATGGATATTCTAGTGTTGGTTGGTTTAACTTATGTGGTCTAATAACTTAAGACAATATATTATATTTCTTTTTGTTCACTCATTACATCACCATCTTTTGATTTTTGTGAATTTCATTTTTAAAATACTAATACTTTGATATTTATATTCGAGTTAAAATACATTTTCATTTCTTTTGATCTCTGTCTTTATTTTCGGAAAAGTAAAAATCTCTAAGAATCCTCGAAAAGGCAGTTTATCAATTTAATTATATTGTTGTTCTGGTGTTCAGGTTTATATCTATTGAGAGAGTAATTAGTCGTCCTATGACTGCTACAAAGGACATAATACTGATTATAAATTCAAGAGGAAACTACTGACCCAACCAAAAAGTCATTACATGAAAATGAGTATATATACCTCAAACACATTCCTAAAGGGTACCCAAATTAACATAACAATTTGAAACGTTTAACTTTTACTTTTTTTATAACTGTTGGATTTGACGTCGCTACGACTGATTAAGATATCGTTCTTTTGATTATCTTATTGATCTTTTTGTTTTGGTCCCTCGAATTAGATTAGATACGAGCTCACAATCATTGTTATTGTTCGTGATTGAGTTATGGTAATGACCGTGTTGTCAACGTGTCTTATTATTGTAATATGAATTTTTTTAATGTTGTTGGTTTTATCTTTCATCGACGAACTTTGGTGATGTTTGTATCTTTTTTGCTTCGAGCCTTTGAGTTAAGATTTTTACATTTTCATTGTATAGTCATGTTTATGATCTAAAAACGTTAGTTTTCATATTTTTAGAAATACGTCTGAATCAAATTTATTTACCTAAATTGTAAACTATCATTATATTTTAAGATTTTTCCTATTTCAATAAAAATAACATACTCGTATTCAAATTTTTTTACTAAAGTGTAAATTTATATAAGCGTAGATTTATAGTTTAGATTTTATTTTAGTTTAAATTTGAATATTTATTATATGAGGTATTGTCCTAATATATTTCGCATTTCAATCTGATTGTGTCTACTTTGTAATAATTAATTTTAGTTATAGTAAAATAAACGGATTTATTATTATTATTATTATTATTATTATTATTATTATTTGATTTTGTCGCACTCACAATGTTGGTGAATGAAAAATATTTTATATAAAAAATTTATGATCGGGAACTTTTGAATAAAAAAATTAGTTAAATTCTAGAAATTTTTTGCACCTAATTTTGATAATATTAATTATTAAATCTAATAATTTTTTAGATTTATTGGTGCCACATATCATTTCACAATGTTGTTATCTGATATTTTTATTTTAAAAAAAAATATAAAATAACTTTTAAAATTTATAAAAAATATATATTTTAAAAAATATGCAAAGTCATGTGGTAAAATTATAGTATGTCGCATGATAGTAATAACTTTAAAAAACTTATTAAGAGTTAATGGTTAAAACTAGTCAAAATTTAATTGATTTAATTTATAAATCATTTTTTTTATCTGAACTAATTTCACTAAACATAATTGTTATTTTCTTATTATTGTTAGATTAGCGCTTTTTATTGTTGCCATCTCAGTTTTTAAGAGGTTTTATTTTATTAATTAAGTTCGACATGCGTCGTACACCTGATTTTGGTGGGTAAGTTTTTCAACGAGAATTTTCTGCATACACAAGACTTCGATCTCAAATTATATTTAAACTATATCAAACTGCTTATTACTTGGACCAACCTCATTAGTTAGCTTTTAATTTATAAACCCAATAATCGACAAATCAATCAAATTATTCATTATAGATTTCAATTAATTTCATTATCTATAAAACAATCCAATTATGTCATATTTTTACCGTGGGTAATTATTTATGAATTGGCGGTAAATTTTTTTTTTTATAAACGAATTTCTAAAGCTGCCACTTATCTTTCTATAGGTTTTAAACCCTGAATTTTAAATCCAAAATCTAAATTTTAAATTATAAAATTTATTTAACATAAATACTAAAATCTTAACTCTAAATTCTAGACCCTAAAATTTAGACGTTTATAGAAAATAACTTTTTTACACTGATGCATGAAATATTTTTCCTATAACTATACTGATCAATATATAAAAACAATTATTGATCATAAGAAATCTAGACTTTAACATAACCCAGTCCGATCATAGGCAAAAATACACTATTCATACAAATTTTGTTTTTTATTGTTGTAATATATATTAATGTCAACAGTTTTATGAGTAAATGCTTAATTAAATTAAGATTAGATATTCAAATCTTGACGTTACAAATAAAAAAGAATTGAATTGAGAGGTTTACTTTATATTAGATCTATATAAAATTTGATGATGATTAGTCGGTTAATAAATCAAATACCGATAGTTAAACCCAAAAAAAAATGTTAGTTACGGTGATTTGTGATAAAAAAAAATATACTTCCTCTGTCCCAGTAAAAGTGTCACATTTGTGTTTTAAAATTGTCCTAGTCAAAGTCACTATGAAAAACTCAACAATTTTTTTTAAGACATAATTACTTTTCTATTTTTTTTAGTTTCCCAAAAATATAATAGTTAATTTTTTAAGGATAAACTTGTCATTTAAATTAGTTTACACCACACATTTTCTATAAATTTTTTAAAATTATGTGAAACGTTAACGTGTGACACTAATAGTGGGACGGAAGGAGTACAAAGTTAAAAGCATAGGTTTTTTAATTTATAGATTGAAGTTTATTATGCATAAATATCTGTGGATTTTTTGTTTAGATTTATTTTTATTTAATTCGTATTATATGTGTGGATCCAATACAAAATCATTTTGGTCTAAATCTATTTGGGAATTATATTAATTAATTTTAGATTTTATGATAATTTTAGTCCTTAAATTTTTAGAAAAAGCCATTTTAATCCTTAAATTTTTGTTTACTTTTTTTTTGCATGTAAACATTTTTTTTTTGTCAAAGTGAACTGACTGAAAAAGTAACAGACACGTTAAACTTTTGTTTACCCCTTTTTGCAATTTTTTTTACATTTTTATAAATTTTAAAATCCTCAATAAATTAATTATCTTTATTATATATATTGTTACAATTTTTAAATGTTGTAGAACTAATGTTTTGATATTGATAAGTGTTTATTTTGGTTATGTTTTTAGTCCTTGTTTTGATCGAATATAAATGCTTGAAGGACTTAATTGGGCTGTTTTTGTGTTGTTCTCATGCAGGTTACGTAATGTCAGAAACGAGTTGAAATACTGCAGAAATACTGAATTCGTGGCCAGATTCATGGGCATGAACCAGGGCATGAATGCTGACTGGGCGCCACGTCAGCACCTTCTAGAAGATGACGTCAGCAAGCTTGATAACCTATCAGTCCACTTATCAAGATAGCCTATCATCCGAATTTTATCTTTTTAATTCAAAACTTTGATATTTATCTTATGTAATTTTATTTAAATTTATTTTAGGATTTATCATCTTAGGTTTTTAGGGTTTTTCAACTACTATAAATACCCCTCTTTGGGGTAAGTATTGTCATCATTCAATTAGCAATAAAACATCACTTCTTCTTCTCTTGGAAATTCTTCTTTTTTTTAGTATTTCTTAAAGTTCTTTTCTTTTAATTATTTCTTAAATGTCGAGCATGATTAATTTAATAATCATGCTCGGCTAGATCTTTTTAAGCCGAAGGCTTTTGCAATGACGCGTTCTCAAGGCGAGGTTTGAAACTATGCTTCAAACGTTTTGAAAACTTCTCCCAATTTCTTCAAACTTTATTTTCTAAATCAAAATGATTTTTAAAACCCAAAGATTGACTTTGGAGAAAAACAATTGTTTTGATCTATCAAGTGGGAGGGAGGATCGGTTATTGAAACAAATCCGACTTCCAAGGAACACACTTAGTAAATTGATTACTAAGGGAAATTGAGATCGAACTATTTTTATAGAAATGACTTTTCGAGTTGGTTACGAGCTTAAGTAATTTGTTTTCTCAAACATTGAGTTGGTTTAGACAAATTATCAAAACTGAAACCAAAGATTGATTTTGGAAATTCAGTTTACAAACAAAAACTCAAGGATTGACCTTGAAGTAATTTTGCCAACAAGTTTTTCGAAATAAAAATCTTTACCAAGGAACCGAGTAGAACGAGTCCACGCAAAAGCCCGAGGCTGAATATCTCCATATTACTTTCAAATAATTTTAACCTTTCTTTTACTCTCATAAATTACATTTCATTGCAAACAAACCCCCCCTAAATCACATTATCATAGCTCCAACAACAACTCTTGGTCCAGAAACTACAAAAGCGCGACAAAGAAAGTTCTAAGTCCCTGTGGGTTCGACTCCTACTTCCCTATCTATACTCAATTTAATTTCTTTATTTATTTTATTTATTTGGAAGAAGGAAATTATTCTTGACACGTTACGACGCGTGTCAAAATTGGCGCCGTTGCCGGGGACTTCGGCAACTTTTACTGTTTGTTTTTGATTGTTTATGACCAGGAGAAATCCAGAAGAACAGGTTAAATACATCCCAAAAATCAAAGCCAAATGGGAAACAACGAACAGACGATCCATCAGTTGATCAGGGCAACAGAGGACAATCAGCCCTTGTGCATAACCTTTCCGAATGGTGAAACGCCGTTCCAACTAAAAACGGGTTTGATTCATCTATTACCAACCTTCCACGGTTTGCCTAACGAAAACCCACACAAACATTTGAAGGAATTTCACATGGTTTGTCTAAACACAAAGCCACAGGGAGTATCCGATGACCAAATCAAACTTAGAGCTTTTCCATTTTCTTTAGCAGATATAGCAAAAGATTGGTTATTTGATTTACCCCCTAATTCTATTACAACTTGGACTGACATGGCTAAACTTTTTCTTGATAGGTTCTTCCCTGCAGCTAAAGCAAGCGAGATTAGGCGCAACATCTTGAGCATTCAACAAAAAGAAACTGAATCTTTATATGAATACTGGAGGGGTTTAAAAAGTTGTGTTCAAATTGTCCACAACATGGATTATCAGAACAAACCCTCCTTCAGTATTTTTATGAAGGATTGACGCTTATGGATATGAAAGTAGTGGATGCGGCAAGTGGCGGAGCTCTAGTCAATATGACCCCAACAGCGGCTAAAACACTGATATCAACCATGGCTGCCAACTCACAAAGGTTTACTCAATCTAGCAAACCATCTCGAAGTGTTCGCGAGGTAAGCACAGTTTCTTTAGAAAATAAGGTTGATAAATTAGCTGAAATAGTGCAAACTCTTCTTGCAGGAAAAAAGGGAACATCTAGACTTTGCGGGATCTGTACTAGCCCAGAACATCCGACAGACTGTTGTCCGATGATTCAGGAAGATGATGTCGCCCAAGCTAATGCCATGGGAAATGCATACAATCCAAGGTGGAGAAACCAATCAAACTTTGGATACGTGACACGCGTCGTAACGTGTCAAGAATAATTTCCTTCTTCCAAATAAATAAAATAAATAAAGAAATTAAATTGAGTATAGATAGGGAAGTAGGAGTCGAACCCACAGGGACTTAGAACTTTCTTTGTCGCGTTTTTGTAGTTTCTGGACCAAGAGTTGTTGTTGGAGCTATGATAATGTGATTTAGGGGGGGTTTGTTTGCAATGAAATGTAATTTATAAGAGTAAAAGAAAGGTTAAAATTATTTGAAAGTAATATGGAGATATTCAGCCTCGGGCTTTTGCGTGAACTCGTTCTACTCAGTTCCTTGGTAAAGATTTTTATTTCGAAAAACTTGTTGGCAAAATTACTTCAAGGTCAATCCTTGAGTTTTTGTTTGTAAACTGAATTTCCAAAATCAATCTTTGGTTTCAGTTTTGATAATTTGTCTAAACCAACTCAATGTTTGAGAAAACAAATTACTTAAGCTTGTAACCAACTCGAAAAGTCATTTCTATAAAAACAGTTCGATCTCAATTTCCCTTAGTAATCAATTTACTAAGTGTGTTCCTTGGAAGTCGGATTTGTTTCAATAACCGATCCTCCCTCCCACTTGATAGATCAAAACAATTGTTTTTCTCCAAAGTCAATCTTTGGGTTTTAAAAATCATTTTGATTTAGAAAATAAAGTTTGAATAAATTGGGAGAAGTTTTCAAAACGTTTGAAGCATAGTTTCAAACCTCGCCTTGAGAACGCGTCATTGCAAAAGCCTTCGGCTTAAAAAGATCTAGCCGAGCATGATTATTAAATTAATCATGCTCGACATTTAAGAAATAATTAAAAGAAAAGAACTTTAAGAAATACTAAAAAAAAGAAGAATTTCCAAGAGAAGAAGAAGTGATGTTTTATTGCTAATTGAATGATGACAATACTTACCCCAAAGAGGGGTATTTATAGTAGTTGAAAAATCCTAAAAACCTAAGATGATAAATCCTAAAATAAATTTAAATAAAATTACATAAGATAAATATCAAAGTTTTGAATTAAAAAGATAAAATTCGGATGATAGGCTATCTTGATAAGTGGACTGATAGGTTATCAAGCTTGCTGACGTCATCTTCTAGAAGGTGCTGACGTGGCGCCCAGTCAGCATTCATGCCCTGGTTCATGCCCATGAATCTGGCCACGAATTCAGTATTTCTGCAGTATTTCAACTCGTTTCTGACATTACGTAACCTGCATGAGAACAACACAAAAACAGCCCAATTAAGTCCTTCAAGCATTTATATTCGATCAAAACAAGGACTAAAAACATAACCAAAATAAACACTTATCAAATTCCCCCTCACTTATCCGATGCTTGTCCTCAAGTATCTCAAAATTAAATAATCTTAAGTTCAAGTTTTCATCCTTAATTTCACGAAGTCTCAAAAATTCTCAATATGATTAAGCATCTAAATATGAGAGAAAACTAAGGAGCAAGGATAGATAAATGGCAAGACTAATAATTTAAAGCTAAGACGACATTCTAAAAACTCTACTAACATCAATGATGCAAACCAAGTACCCTCACAAGGAATCGCTCATGTCACTCAAAGTGTTTAAGGGTAAGAAAAATCACTCGAGCCAAAGCTAATTAGAGCATAACCATAAGCTTGTGTTTAAATTTAATCTCCACTACTAACATGAATATGATGCAAAAATCAAGAGGTCTTAAATAAGGGTTGTAATGGGGCTAAGGTAAGGGTAGGATAAAGGCTGAAAATAAAGGCTAAAACTCAAGACAAAAAATCATCTCAAAAAATATATTCGAAACCCTTTTTTTTTCATTCGAACCAAAACTGCTCGACAGTGTACTTTTCTTTTTTCTTTTTTTTTCGAACTGCACTGTGTTTTTTTTCTGTTTTTATTTTTCTGCAGACTCGAACAATTTCCTGCACTGTATATTCGATCCAATTCTGCACTGTATATTCGAATCAACTCTGCAGATATAATAATTGAAAAATATTTTGGACTGATTTAAAAAGTATTTAAAACAATTTCCAAAGTCTAAATTACTTGAAATTATGTTTAGGGATATTTTATAAAAGGTTTTGCATGTTTTCAAAAGCCAAAGTACACAAAACCTTCCAGGTGTTTCAAAACACCTTAGGGCGTTTCGTTACGGTGCATTCCAGTAGCAAAAGTGTTTCGATACGGGTATCGAAACGGGCTATGTCGTTTCGATACGCCTACGTGGCATGGACCACAACGGTCATAAACCCCAACGACTATTTCCCAACTAACATTTAAAAGTAGGGCGTTCCGATACGGGTCTAGGTGTTTCGATACGTGTTCTGAAACGGCCAGGGGTGTTCCAAAACATGTGCCTTGTCAGACTGCAACGGCTCTTTCTACTTAAAGGGTGTTTCGAAACGGGTTCGAGCGTTTCAAAACGATGAGCTGCAGAACTGCATTTATGGTGGGAATTAAAGTCCTCAACGGCTCCAAATCAATCCCAACGGCTACAACGGCTATAAACTCATCAAGGAGTATAAAAGGGACCTCCAAGCATCAAGTAAAGGCTAATGCTCATATTGTCAATCAACAAATGATCAATAATTGTCTTAGAGATTAAATTGTCATTTATTGTATAGACAAACACTAGTGAGCCAAAATTGTCAAATTTGCTCAAGTATTTTAGGTTTTGGGTGAGTGCTAAATTGTGCAAACAAATACCTATTAGAGGGATTTAAGTTTGCTTATTATTTCTCTTTGTAAAAGAGGGTTTCGATCAAGGCTTTGGGTAGAAAGCTTGATCGTGTATAAGGGTTTCCTCCTAAACCTAGAAAAGGGGACGAATCAATAGTGGATTGATTGGAAATCCTTAGTGGGGAGTTAAGGTAGTGGATGTAGACCTTGGTTAGAAGGTTGAACCGCTCTAAATCATTGTGTCAATTATCTTTTTAGCTTCCACAACCCTTCCACCCAAAAATCCACCTCTCCACCACTTGGTGAGCCTTATCGGTTGAACGAATCGAGCTCCTCACAACTCAACAAATGTTTTATCATTTTAATTTTTTTTAACTTTTTAAAACAAAAAAATATAGTTAATGTCAAAATTGACAAAAATACAAAATAACCTATGTCAGCTTAACATGTCAGATACTTTTTCTATTTGTTAGTTAATTTAAACAAGGATTAATATCTTATACATTGGTATTGGAAACTGAAAGTTTCCACAAGTGCCTTAGTTTTAGGGATAGTTGTTTCAATTTAAGGTTTATGACTATAATTTAGGGTTTATAGGTTAGAGTAATATAGTGAGGATTTAGGTTTTTAACCTATAAACCCTAAATTCTAACCCTAAACCTTAAATTAAAATAACTATCTTTAAATTTTAACCATGTATACCTAAACCCCTAAACTCTATATCCTAAACTAACTCCTTATACCCTAAAACTAAGACGCTTGTGGAAATTTTCAGTTTCCACCGCCTGTGTATAGAATACTTATCCTTTAAATAAAATATAAAAAGTTTCAGTGGAAAAATTTAGGACCAAAAATATCATTAGATCTTAATTTTAATTATAATTGTACTAATATATTATGGATAAATATCCTATACACAGGCGGTGGAAACTGAAAGTTTCCACAAGCGCCTTAGTTTTAGGGTATAGGGTGTTAGTTTAGGATATAGGGTTTAGGGGTTTAGGTGTAGGGGTTTAGAATTTAGGGATAGTTGTTTCAATTTAAAGTTTAGGGTTATAATTTAGGGTTTATAGGTTAAAACCTAAATCCTCACTATATTACACTAAAAACTAAACCCTAACCTATAAACCCTAAATTATAACCCTAAACTTTAAATTGAAA
Source organism: Hibiscus tridactylites (assembly GCA_958450335.1). NCBI lineage: Eukaryota > Viridiplantae > Streptophyta > Magnoliopsida > Malvales > Malvaceae > Hibiscus > Hibiscus tridactylites. The sequence goes on along the minus strand of OY288289.1, from coordinate 40,500,042 downwards.
CAACTATCCCTAAATTCTAAACCCCTACACTTAAACCCCTAAGCCATATACCCTAAACTAACACCCTATACCCTAAAACTAAGGCGCTTGTGGAAACTTTCAGTTTCCACCGCCAGTGTATAGGATATTAATCCATATATTATATGTAATTGTCACCATCTAAGGAAAGAGTAATTAATTTTAAGGTAAATTACACTAGTACTCATTGAAACTTTAAGGTGTTTTCACTTTGATCACTGAAATTTTAAAATTTAGATTACATTTACTGAACTTTTAAATCACTTTTATTATAGTCACTATCGCTTCTTATCTGAAGAAAAACCCTAATTTTAAGAATTGGCATGTGCAATAAAATGTTACTTTTTGATGAATTCGGTCAATTCCAACGATAAAGAGGCTCAATTTGACCATAAAATTAACATAGTTTGATTTTAAGTTGAGCCAACAATTAACAGTAACAGATCAAAAAAAATTTAACTTTTAGCTTCTAGTGGACCACCTTGTACTTTCTCTTCATTTTTATCGTTGTTTGGTATTTTCTCTGGTCGAGAAACATCACCAAACTATTCTTTTTTTTCTTCTTCTCTTCTTTTCCATAAATTCAAATTTGTTGGAAAATCTTCAAATCTCCTCAAATTTCAATCAAATCTTATTCGAAACTGAAACCTCTAGACCACTCACTTTCAACCATTAAATTAACTTGAAACTAAAATTATATTAATCTTCTGACCAAATGGAGCCATTCTATCGTTGAGATTGATCGACAAGAAGCGTTCATCGAAAAATCAACCTTTGGTGGCGGTTGTTAATTCTGAAAATCATGATTTTTTGGGAGAAAAAATTAATAATATTGACTGTAATAAAAATAAAAATTCGATAACCAAAACAAAAGGTATCAAAATATTCAGTGTAATTTACTCTTAATTTTAACTTATTGTAAACCCTTGGACGGTTATTTCAACAATGAATAAAAAAAGCAGAACAAAAAGAATGGACCATCAATCAAACAAATCTACTAAAATGGCAATACTTTTTGTTTTTGTTTTGGAGCGTCAATTATTTGTGATGTTGTTTTATTAATTTTATTGATACGCGATGATCCGTTCTCCTCTTCCCCAATAATTGCCTAGATTATGTTGAGACTTTTTTAACCCTCAGATTTTTCATTCGGTTTTTATCGTTTAAAAACAAACCTTAAAATACAATTACTTAGAAAGTTACGCTATTGGATTACTCCCTTGATCATATCTTTGAGAAAAACCAATCAACGGCATAGGTTGCATCGCCAAAACTAAGAAAACCAATTTCCACGACTTCTAGCTTATACAAGACACGTGGATGTTAGAGAGAAAAAAAAAAGTATTCAGGGCTGAAAAGGGGCAACCAACCGGTCTACATCTACCGAAATTTTATATTTATATTTTAAAATTTAAGTTTAAAATTTAGAAGTTAAAATTTAAAATTTTTGTTAATATTTATGGTTTGCGGAATTGAAGATTAATATTATCATCTAAATTTTAATTCGTTTCTTATTTATCAAATATTTAAATTAATAAATATTTACATTAAAGAGTTAAAAGATTATAGAAAGTGAAGTGATGACATGTATGGAAAAAAATTTGTTGTGAAACTCACTTATCAAAACTAGGTTAGTTAAGACAAAGTTTTGAAAAATTTAGAAAGCAAAAAAAACTCTTTTCGCCCCACTAAATATGTTTGATATTGATTTTTTTATTAACTCTTTGTTATTTTAAATTTATTATTAAAAAATATGAAAAAATATATGTTTTAAAAAAATATATTTTATAAAATTTAATTAATTAGAATATTTAAAATATATATAGATAGATAGATAATTTTTACAAGTATCTGAATCATCTCCAACATTTGACAAATTTTTGGGTGCTGAGTCAGCAATAGAAGTGGATAAAGTGAAAAACGGGTGAGACGGTCAAAACAGCAACAGTAATGAGCAACCACGTGAGAAGCGACGAAACATGGAAGTTTTGCAGCTATAAATATGTTGCGTTTGGGGGTTGGGGGATATTTCAAAACACAGCAACCTGTTTTGATTCCCCTATTCCCTTTCTTGTTCTTGAGGAAAGTGTTAATTATTGAAACAAAATGTGTGGGATTTTAGCAGTGTTGGGTTGTTCCAATGATTCTCAGGCGAAAAGAGTTCGAGTACTGGAACTTTCCCGCAGGCAAATCATCTCTGTTTTCTACTTTCTTAGTTTCGGGGTGGGAAATGGGAATGGGATGTTTAATGTTTTGTTTTAGCTCTAACACATGGTTATGATTAAAGTTTAACGTTAAATTAGTTGAATGGTGTTTTATGATGAACAGGTTGAAGCACCGTGGCCCTGACTGGAGTGGCCTCCACCAGCATGGAGACTGCTACTTGGCCCATCAACGCCTTGCCATCATCGATCCGGCTTCCGGTGACCAACCTCTTTTTAACGAAGACAAGACTGTTGTAGTCACTGTAAGCCTCACTGTCCTCCATTTTTAGCCTTTATGCTCAACTTTTCAAGCATTTAAAGGCCTGAATTATGTGGTGAAAACTAGGTGAATGGAGAGATTTACAACCATGAAGAACTGAGGAAGAAGTTGGTGAACCACAAGTTCAGGACTGGCAGTGACTGTGATGTTATTGCCCATCTGGTTAGTCTCCATGCTCCATGCCAAAACTGCTGGAATTTTACTAAAAATTGTTCATTAAAATTGATTTTTATGCTAGTATGAGGAGTATGGGGAAGACTTTGTCGACATGCTGGATGGGATCTTCTCGTTTGTACTGCTGGACACTCGCGACAATACCTTCATTGTTGCTCGTGATGCTATCGGTGTCACCTCCCTCTATATTGGCTGGGGACTTGATGGTATGTTAAATCTTTCCTTTTCTCAGTTGCACTCGAAACTGGCTTTTGCTAATTCCTTTTCGGCTTCGTGTCATCAGGTTCGGTTTGGATATCGTCCGAATTGAAAGGGTTGAACGATGATTGTGAACATTTTGAAAGCTTTCCCCCTGGTCACTTGTACTCTAGCAAATCAGGAGGGTATAGGAGGTGGTACAACCCACCCTGGTTCTCCGAGGCCATTCCATCGGTTCCATATGACCCCCTTGTTCTTCGACGTGCATTTGAAAATGTAAGATCGATGATGACTTGCTGCCCAAGAAACAGATGGTACTTATTTTTTGGCTAACGGGTAGCATCGAATATATTTACAGGCTGTGACCAAAAGACTGATGACCGATGTGCCTTTCGGAGTTTTGCTATCTGGGGGGCTTGATTCTTCATTGGTTGCTTCGATCACTGCTCGGTATTTGGCCGACACCAAGGCCGCCAAACAGTGGGGGGCACAGCTCCATTCATTCTGTGTTGGCCTAGAGGTAAGTCGTGAAAGTATACAACGAAACCTTAAAGTATAGCTTTAAAGGATTTAAGTGGTTCTTAAAACTTGGTTGTCGATTTCTCTTCAGGGTTCACCAGATTTGAAGGCAGGAAAGGAGGTTGCTGAGTATCTGGGCACGGTCCATCACGAGTTTCATTTCACTGTTCAAGTATTGACTCAATATTTTAGCAACATTTTCTACTCTGGAATTTGGGGGGTCTAATAATCATATAACAAGCAAAATTACTCTTTAATGTGGCAGGATGGAATCGATGCCATCGAAGATGTCATCTACCACGTCGAAACTTACGATGTGACCACTATCAGGGCAAGCACTCCTATGTTTCTGATGTCAAGAAAGATCAAGTCACTAGGAGTGAAGATGGTTATTTCCGGTGAAGGCTCTGATGAGATCTTTGGTGGATATCTGTACTTCCACAAGGCACCAAACAAGGATGAATTCCACCGCGAAACATGCCACAAGGTAATGCATCATCTTCTTCGACACTTTACGAGTAGGGAAGTTGGAACATAAGGATGTAACGAAATCTGCTCTGTGCCGATACTTCTTTTCTGCAGATCAAGGCCCTTCACCAATATGATTGCCTGAGAGCTAACAAAGCAACATCTGCATGGGGATTAGAGGCTCGAGTCCCCTTCTTAGACAAAGAATTTATCAACGTTGCCATGTCTATAGACCCCGAAGCGAAGATGGTACGTATGCAAGCATTTTTTTCATCTTTTTAATGGTTGAGAATCACAATACTTATATTTACAAATCAGATCAAGAAAGACGAAGGGCGCATCGAGAAATGGATTCTAAGAAGAGCCTTTGATGACGAAAAACAACCCTATCTGCCAAAGGTATAAAACATTTAACCATCATTTCATTTATTGTCTTTGATATTTGTCAACTATAAAGCTAAACTAATGTGCCCTATATGATGTCCTGCAGCATATCCTCTACAGACAAAAGGAACAGTTCAGTGACGGTGTCGGTTATAGTTGGATCGATGGTCTCAAAGCCCATGCCGCAAGACATGTAAATACCTTTCCAGTGTGTTTTCTCTTATATGCTTTTGCTCAGCATATGGTTTATAATTTAACAATTACAATCTTTCAGGTGACTGATAAGATGATGTTCAATGCTTCTAACATCTTCCCTCACAACACACCGACTACAAAAGAAGCGTATTACTACAGAACGATTTTCGAGAGGTTCTTCCCTCAGGTGATTTTCCGAATTCCGCAGTTTTGAATACGTTTACGCAATGATTTACTAAAGTGATGATGACTGATATTTTTGCTTTGCTTGGTCTAACAGAATTCGGCTAGATTGACTGTCCCTGGCGGAGCTAGTGTGGCTTGCAGCACTGCTAAAGCTGTTGAGTGGGACGCTGCCTGGAAAAACAACCTCGACCCTTCAGGTCGGGCTGCCTTGGGGGTTCATCTCTCGGCTTACGATGCGGAGAGTCCTCTCAGTAACAAGCCATCCAAGGTTATCGATAGTATACCACGGATGATGGAAATTCCTGGTGTCGCCATACAAATTTAGTGCTTGTCTACTTGAAGGAATCATAATGTTGTGTTGACTTTAAATAAGGGAGTAGGATCTGTGGCATATCCATCAAACTTCAGACCGCGTTGCTGTATAATGATGTTTACGAGTATTAAAAGATTCCACCATCTTCGGATCATCTATGTGTTGTAATCTATTTTGTAGTGGAAGTTAATCATGAATGAGAATCTTCCTTTTGTTTCTGTTCTTCCCTTTTACAAAGGATTAACTGCACTAGACGCCTAAGAAAAAGGGTTAACTGCACCAGACGTCTCCAAATTATAGTCTAAGTTTTAAGTTGTTATCCCAAGTTTAAAACAAATTCCGGTCACCATGAGAATAGCTAGGCTTACCTTATTTCTTTCATAAACAATATGTATTACTTTACATCAAAGGCAACAGTAACCTTGAGTAGAAGGAGTTGAGAGAAACTATAAACACAGAGTAAAGTGCAGTTTTGCAGCCTCTACAAGTGCAAACCTATAATCAAAATCCATACAGCTTAATAGAACAAGACAGTATAAAACAGTTCATTCCAAGTATCAGGCAATCCAGGGAGGCACCAATGGCTACAATCAGCTGAGCTGTTGGGGTTAGCCCGCTGATCAGGGCTTAAATCACCACTGTAAACTGAAGGGTGCCCATCTTTCCTAAGCTCAGACAGCATGGTTATGTCCAACAAATATGTAGGGACGTGCATTTCTTGAATGACTTCATCCGCCACTCTCATCTGCTCAGGGTACGTGCCGCGGTACGTCGTTCCTGTCATCGGAGCTGTCTCTCCGTAACAGTTTTTGGTCGTTGCTCCCGCACTCCATTCACTTGGACTGTCAAAAGTATTTCATCAAATCTCAAACCATATATTTATATCATTTTGCAGACCTTCTTTTGTAACTTACTCGTAATGCGTAGGGGAAATGGATTGGAAAAAGACTCTGGTTTTAGTTACGTCCACATTGGTGTCGACCCAATTAGCCCATGTTCTTAACCCTTTCTCCAATGCAACCAAACGATCAATGTCCTTGTAGTATTTACCCCCTGTCTGAATCAAATCCCACCTGTCCAGATTAACCAAATCAAATCTCATTGTTCTCAAATAAAAAATTTATGTTTTTGCTTACCCTTGGAGTGAGCCTTCATGACTCCACCAATGGCCTGTGTTGAACACCAGCACGTCCGCCGTCCTCAAGGCGTTTCCGTTTGCAGATATGTCCTCTAACTGTAGAATTCTCCTCCCTTGGACCACGTCTATGTCTACTAAATATGGAGCCCTGTAAAATGATATGGATAGACCATAGTCCTGCATGTTTTAATCATTAAAAACAGTTGAACAAGGTTATTAGTTGGAATGTTGAGCATGAAGAGAGGAGTTACAAATTACAATGAAGGTGAAGGTGGAGAGAGGATCTCCTCTGCTCATCTGAGTCTGCACTGTGGGTGCAGAAGCTGAGACCATGCAAATCAAAGACTCCCATTGGTTCCTTCCCAGAGAATCACCGACAAACATCACGTGTTTCCCTGTCATTTTGGATAGGAAGACGAGTCCATCGAACCTCGGGAGCACGCAGTTGAGAGGCTGCCATCGATATTTGAGGTAATCAGAGTCGGGTCTCCCATACATTTGGCAGTTGAATTCTGCATCAATGATTGGACAGTTGGAATATTGGTACAACGGGTGGTAAGTATCATCGCGAACCCAACTGCCCGCAAACAATGCACATGTGGTTTGGAACATTGGATTCCGATGTTGTGGCTGGTTGTTCAAGCTCGCTGACAAACCTGTCTGGAACTGGAACAAGCCTAGCAAAACAAAGGGTAGACATGGAAATGAAGGAAGTCCCATTTTGCAGAGGGAAATGCAGTAATAGAGTTGAGGAATGCTTAAAAGAAAGGAAGAGGAATGCTTTCCTTGTGTGCAAGTTTGATGTTTACGAAAACCTAAATGTTCTTTGCTTTGCTTCAGCCCCATGCATTCATTAGTTTTTTGGCCTTTTGTTACTATTAGTATTCACTATACTTTTCTTCCTTTTCTCAGCTTTGTGTCGATCAAGGGGTGATTCCATTCAAAACTTTTCTTATGAGCAACCATTTTCAGCTCCAACTTTATCAACTCAAACTTCATTTATAATCGATTAGGAAAAAAAAATAGATTTTTGTTTGTTTGTTTGTTGGAGAATCGAGATACAATTTAAAAAAGGTAAACTACATTGGCAGTCACCCAACTATCGTTTTATTCCTATTTTAATCACCGAACTATTTTTTTTGACAAAAACATTACTAACGTTTACTTTTGCTCCTATTTTGGTCACCCTCCGTTAAATAATTAACGGATCTGCTGAGTTGGAATTACTAACGACTATATTTCAAATTTTTCACTTTATTTTTTCCCATGTCAGCACACACACACACACGTGTTTTATTAAAAGACACGTGATGTAAAATAGAAGAACCCTTTAATCAAAATTAGGGTTCTCACGGTAAAAAAAAAATCTCACTTCTCAGACTTTCATCTAGAAATTTTTTTCCCAAAATCTTTGTTCTACATCGCAAATGAGTTTCTTAAGAATTAATTTTAGAGTTTAAGACTTAATCACAGTGGGTTAGTGTTTAATCAAACGATTACATTGTTGATTCTGATTGTTTCAATCTGAAACGCAATGGGAGGTTGGAAGCTTCGACTGAAAGGGATGTCATGCCCTCTTTACGGTATGTTCTACGATTTACAATAATTGTTGTGTATTTCATAATGGGTTTTGAAATTTTATTTTGATTAATCAAAAATTTTACTTCAATTTTAAAGATAACGATTCAACTACCTAAAATTTTCATGTATACTGATTTTGCTCATATTTCATGTATAATTGTCTGGATAGTCTTGTATAATGGGTTGTGAATTTTCTTCCAACATTGCTCATATTTCATGCACCTCTTCTTCTTGCTAAGCCTCAAACGTACATGAACTTGAGTGGTGAATCAGTGAGTGATGGAGAAATTTTATTTCTTGTTTTGGATGTTTAAAGCTTTTCAATTCATGCAATGATCCGTCTCTTGAAATCACAATACAAAACCGTTTAACATTGAATAAACATATTGATACTGTTGATTTGCTTCTACTTGTTGCATAATTGATATATATAGAAACAATAGAAAAACACCTTTAGAACCACTTGGCAGCAGTTTGAAACCTTTGAGACTTCTAATTGCTTAACCTCACTCTGGCAGCAGTTTGAAACTGAATTGTATTTAGAATGGCCACTTTTTTTATGCCAATGTATCACATGGTCTTTTGCAGTTTTAATGTTTAGGATAGCCACTTTTTTTCTAGGTAGATTATTTAAGACCACTTGTATTTAGAATGAAACTGAATTGTCTTGTATAATTAGTCTTCATTTGTTTATAATTAGAATGTTCTTCTGTTTGTGAAAATGATTAAACTCACATGGGATGCACTATGCATATGCTTTATAGGTCCACATGACCTCATTTGTCTTATTCGATCTAATATTATTAAAGTAATATATTGTATATTGTTATTTATTTGTTTTGTATATAATTTACAGGCCCACATGCAACATGTTTTACTATAGTTATGCACCATGGTGGGACTTTTTTAAATGCACAAAATTTGAGGTATAGTGGTAAAAAGGTTGATTACTTTGATTTCTGTGTTGTGGATGAAATGTCTATTTTTGAAGTAATGCATATGATTGATGCTCTAGGAATTGAATATGCAGTAAAAATATTTAGGGCAGTGCCCCAGGGGCCAGTTAAGACTTTGCCATTGAGTACTGATAATGATATTCTGAACATGGTATCTGAATTGCCTAGGAATCGTAATGTGCATTTGTATTTGGTTGAGCAATTATTTGAACCACCTTCTCATGAGCCAAATGTTGCATGTGATACTGAATCTGAACCTGAATCTGAACCTGAACCTGAACCTCAACCAAATGTTGTATGTGATACTGAACCTAAACCTGAACCTCCACCAAATGATGAGCATGAACTAGTAGATAGTGATTCTGAATGTAAATCTGAAACTGAGTGTGAATCTGGTTTTGAAGAGAAAGATTTTTCTGCTGATGAAGTGTCTGATGATGAAACTGAACAAGTACCTAATAAATCACATTTTACTAGACATGATAGTCAATTTGAAACACATTTTGAGGAGGCAAGGGTAATGACTGATAATGAAACTGAATATTCTGACTCACTACATAGTGTAGAGGAGTCAGATTCAGATGGTGAATACAAGAAGAAGAGAATTCCAGAATTTAATAGTGAAATTGACATGGTGCATCCTGTGTTGAAGGTGGGTATGATCTTTGCTGATAGGGAAGTGTTAAAGAAGGCAGTGATTAATTATGGGTTACAAAATAAGTACCATCTGAAGTTTAAAAGAAATGACCTTAGAAGGGTAAATGTCATCTGTAAACCTGAATGTCCATGGGTTTTATGGGCATCAAGACAGAACCCTAGTGTTCCTGAGGATTTTACTTGGCAAATTAAGACATTGAAAGATGAACATAGGTGTTCTAAAGAATATGTGAAAATTAATCTGTCATCTAGGACTATTGCTGAGAGGTATTTACACTTTTTTGTGAGTGATAAAAAAATTTCAATTTATTCTTTACATGAGGCTGTTAGAAAAGATTTTATAGCTCCTGTCCATACTAGCAAGTTGTATAGGGCTAGGGATATTGCTATTAGTATTATTGAAGGAAATTACAAAGAACAGTATGGTAGGATATATGATTATCTTGGGGAGCTGAGGTTAAGCAATCCTGGAACAACCACTGTATGTCAGTGTGACGAAAGGGTTTTTGAGCGTTTGTATATTTGCATGCAAGCCTGTAAAGATGGGTTTAAAGCTGGATGTAGACCTATTATCTGTCTTGATGGTTGTCACCTAAAGGGTTACCATGGAGGACAATTGTTAACTGCTGTTGGAATTGATGCAAATGATTGCATCTATCCCATAGCTTTTGCTGCTGTTGAAAGTGAGTGTCACTCATCATGGTGTTGGTTTGTTCAACGTTTGAGGGAAGATTTGGACCTGAATAATTCACATCATATCTCTTTCATGTCAGATAGACAAAAGGTAATACCTTAAACCTTAAGCTTGTAACTACTAAATTATTTTTCTGATTTCTAAATATTCATCTCATATGTGTAGGGATTAAAAGAGGCATTGGCAGAATACTTTTCCTATTCAGAGCATAGATTTTGTGTAAGACATTTATACAACAATTTCAAGACAAAACATAAGGGAAAGGCATTAAAAGACAATTTGTGGAAAGCTGCTACATCTACCTATGTGAGAGAATTTCAAGTTGCATTGTCTGAAATGGAGTCATTGTCATCAAAAGTGTTGAGTGGATCGAAAGATCGATATTTACCAAGAGGGGGGGGTGAATTGGAAATTTAAAGGATTTTAGTGGAAATTGGCAAATAAGAATTGAAGAACAAGGGATTTAGAGTGGTTCAAGTTCCAAATGAACTCTACATCCACTACCTTAGTCTCACTAAGGATTTGCAACAATTTCACTAAATTGATCTTCCCCTTTTCTAGGACAAGGAGGCAACCCTTTACAATATCGGTTGATTTTTCTACCCAAAAATCAACCCAACTCTCACTCAATAGAACAAAGAAATTTGAAGGCTAATTAGGTATCTCTCAATACAAATGATAGCCCCAATACAAGCACTCAACCCAATTTTACAAAATATGAATGAAGAACACAAATTGGGATTTTACACAAATTTGGGATTTTTGCTCAAATGCTTGAATTTGATGTTTGGATGTTTGCTTGAAGTTCAATAGTTGTTGCTGATGCTTTTGGATGTCCCTTTTATACCTTCTCATTGATTTCTAGTCGTTTGGGTGGTTGGGAACATAAATGGAGCCGTTAGAACCCTCTCTTGCCACCATTAATGCTGTCTGCACCAACCAGTTTCGGAACACGGGAAACCTGTTTCGGAACGGACTAAAATAGAAAGAGCCGTTGGGGTGCATTTAAGAGCCCGTTTCGAAACGCCTTAGGGCCGTTTCGGAACGGTTTTGCCACTGTAAAAGGGTCGTTTCGGAACGGTCCTAGACCGTATCGAAACGCCTTAACGGTTTTGATAAAATCAGTTAAAACATACAACGGTCATATTTTCAAACTAAAACCTATCCCCTGTTTCGGAACGGTAGTGATCCGTTTCGAAACGGAATGGCTACTGTCAAAGGGTCGTTCCGGAACGGGCTTGATCCGTTTCGAAACACCCCTTATATATTTGAAAATATGAAATATTTGAAATAATTTTAACTCTTTTTAAAGCCAACATGAAGAACAGTTTCGAAACGAGTTGTGCCGTTTCGAAACGCTTTCAAGTGTTTCGATACATGTTTCGGAACGGTGGTCGACAGTGGTGAAAGTGTTTCGAAACGCCTTATGGCCGTTTCGAAACGGGTGCTTGAAAAACACTACTTTGGCTTGAAACACTTAGAAAAATTATTTGAAAGTGTATGTTTTTAACTTGGGCATAATACTAAAATTATATGGGGATATTTTAAGGACTTAAAATTCGTTTTGACTTTTTCGATTTAGTCCTTAGGTTTTTAGTTATATCAAAATTAAAATATTTATTTCACAATCTCCCCCTTTTTGATATAACAAAACCAAAGTTAGAATTTTTGAGAATTTTGAAAGTTTTGAAAATATTCTAACTCCCCCTTAATTTAAGATAGGTTTTGAAAAAAAATTTTGATTTGAAGTTTAAGTTTAAAAACCTTTTAAAATTTAAAAACGAATTTTAGTGTTGTGGCTCTTAAATTTCTTCTCCCCCTTTTTGTTAGATCAAAAAGAACAACATAAGCTCATAGAGAAGATAAAAGATTAGTACCAATAAGCAATAATAAGCAACCATAGAATTAATTCATAATAAAAATATCCAAAACATAATTCAAACATGAAGTTCAACATAATTCAAATAATGAAATCCCAAAGAAAAAGTCATAAGCATAGGTTCCTAAAAACATGAGAAAACAAAAAGATGCATTCTTAATCCTAAAAAAGCATAAATAATATGAGATGATATGAATTTCCTAAGCCTCATCATCATCATCCTCGTCATCATCATCATCATCGTTCTTGGTTTGAGAACGGTGAAACTTCGTCCATTGCCCATAAAGAGTGGAGAAGGATAGGTCCAAGTTGGAATGAGAAGTTTCAAGAGAATGAAGACGATCCTTGACATTCTTCAACCGATTGCCCATAGACTCAATGCCCGAAGCAATGCTAGTGTCCAAAGCATTCATCCGAGTGTCCAAGGCATTGAATCGCTCGGTAAGAAAAGCCGTGAGGGCATCGTTGTTTGCGGCTTGAACTTGCGGTGGAGGAGCAACGAGAGGAGGATCCGCTTCTCTATCAACTCTTTCCCAAATACCATTCACATAAAGAAACCCGGACTTGCGAAGGGATGACTCACCAATCTTGGTCTTGCGAGGTTCCGGAGAGTCATAGGTACAATCAATTTCAAGATATTAAAATAGGGCGCTCAAGACAATGCCATAAGTAAAGGACGTCAACTCATTTGTGTCAATAAGCTTGATATTATTGACTATCTCGGCAAAGATTATCTTAGGCACATTTGGGCGCTCACCCCTACGGAAACACTCTAACAAAAAATGATCTCTTTGACGGATATGGGAATATTTACCACCGGAAGGGCGAATAAACCAAGAGACTATCAAATGAAGAACACGATCATGCACATCCAAATTAAGTGCTTTACCGGTGAAATTGCCAAAATGACGTTCATCCTCAAGACCCGTATTCTTAAGTTTAAAAGCAGATTCCAAAAGAGCAACATTAATAACAATCTTTTTGCCTAGCAAAGATGACTCAATTCCTATGATCTCGGTTTTGGACTCATCATAAAGAAAACGAGCATTGGAGTAAAAGATGAGTACCATATTTTTGTAGCAAACATCCGGAGTGCTCAAGAAATACCAGAGATCCCACTCATCTAAACGGCCGATATAACGGAAAAGGAATCGCTCGGAATTGAGGAAATCAAGATCAATTACACGTTCCTTACGAACCGCGAAATCCTTGACATAAGCAAAGCGAGCAAGAGCGTCCGAATTTTTAAGAGATTTCTGAAAAGGCATAGTGATGTTCGGACGAATGCTTGAATCACCGGATTGAACGGCCTTGCGCTTTTTGTTCGATTGATCTGCCATCTAAAAACATTAAGCAAGTGTTTTAAAATTAAGTGTATGCATTGATAATTAAAATCAATCCAATAATAAATCCCACTTAGGTTTTTGAAAACAAAATTAAAATAAAAACAGTTTAAAAAATACGATTGAAAAAATTTATATTCGAATAAAAAATTTTGAGATTTGAAAATTTTTTTACAAGATTTTGAAAACCCACAACCAAAAACATATAATTTATACAAAAATAAAATTTTCTAACCTAAGATTCGAACATGAATTGAAAGAAAGAAAAAAAATTGAAAAATTACCTTAGTTTGGGATTTTGGATGATTTTGAAGAAATCCTTGCACAAGATTGATGAAACTTGCTTAGACTTGAGATGTAGAGTAAAACCCCTCACAATTTTGTGAAAATCAAAGAGTTTTAGAGGGTATTTATAGAGAGGGAGGCGGTTTAGGGTTTTTGGTGTTTGATAAAAAGTGTATTTGTGACATTAAAAGCCCTAAATAAAGCATTCCGCGATGCCGTTTCGGAACGGTCAAGACCGTTTCGGAACGGGCGGCTAGGGTTTTGACCATTTTAAAACCATAAACATAACGTTTCGATACGCTGTTGACCGTATCGAAACACCCGTTGACCCGTATCGGAACGCGTTCCGATACACCCCCTTGGCAGAATCAAAAACGTTTCGGAACGCTTTTGAGGCGTTTCGAAACGCCCTTCTCTCAGAGCTGGATTTAAGGTATCCGTATCGAAACGGGTTCACCTGTTTCAATACACCTGGGCCTGGAAGTGCAGATGAGGCTCTAAAAATGCAGAAAAATGATCTTTTAAGAGGCCTAACATGCATAAATGTCATGAATGAGCAGGCAAAACATATTTAAGCATAAACATACTCCCCCTAACTATAAGCATGGATAAAATTAGGAGTTTAAACACATCAACATGGCATTTCACAAGATCAAGCATATTTAAGCACAAAAGAGGTCCAAAAAGGTCAAGATAGGCTAGCTAGACCTAGCTCTCTCCTAAGGGACCAAAAATGCTCTTTATCTAAGGGTTTTGTAAAAATGTCCGCTAATTGATTCAAGGTGTCCACATACTCTATAACCACATCTTCCTTAAGAACATGATCTCTAATGAAATGATGCCTTATTTCTATATGTTTGGTTCTAGAGTGTTGGATGGGATTTTTAGTTAAGCATATTGCACTAGTGTTGTCACATTTTAAGGGTATGGTTCCAACTTTAATTCCATAATCTAAGAATTGTTGCTTCATCCAAAGAACTTGAGCACAACAACTCCCTAAGGATATGTACTCGGCTTCGGTGGTAGATAACGCTACACTATTTTGTTTCTTAGAAAACCAAGATATGAGCATACTACCTAAGAATTGGCAAGTTCCCGAAGTACTTTTCCTATCAATTTTGCAACCCCCATAATCCGCATCCGAGTAAGCATGAAGGTTGAAGGTAGAGTCTCTAGGGTACCAAAGACCTAAACATGGAGTGTCTCTAAGATACCTAAAGATCCTCTTAACGGCTATAAGGTGAGACTCTCTAGGACTAGCTTGAAACCTAGCACACAAGCAAACACTAAACAATATATCCGGTCTACTTGCGGTAAGGTAAAGCAAAGATCCAATCATAGAACGATAAAGCTTAGAGTCAACACACTTACCTCCTTCATCTTTGTCAAGCTTTGTAGATGAGCTCATAGGAGTGGCTTGAGGCTTTGCATTCTCCAAGCCAAACTTCTTGAGCATATCCTTTATGTATTTTGCTTGGTTGATGAAGGTGCCATCCTTCTTTTGCTTGATTTGGAGTCCCAAAAAGAATGAGAGCTCCCCCATCATGCTCATCTCAAATTCACCTTGCATTAGCTTAGAAAACTCTTGACAATGACATTCATTAGTAGAACCAAAAATAATATCATCAACATAAATTTGAACTACTAAGATGTCATTTTTATACATTTTTATGAAAAGTGTAGTGTCCACCTTACCTTTTTCAAATCCTTTTTCAATCAAAAAATTTGAAAGCCTTTCATACCAAGCTCTAGGAGCTTGTTTTAAACCATAAAGAGCTTTGGTAAGTTTGAAAACATGATTTGGAAATTTTGAATCTTCAAAACCCGGTGGTTGTTCCATATACACTTCTTCATTTATAAAACCATTTAAAAATGCGCTTTTAACATCCATTTGAAAAGGCTTGAAATTATGATAACATGCATATGCAAGCAACATCCTAATGGCTTCCATCCTAGCTACGGGTGCATAGGTTTCATCAAAATCTATTCCCTCTTCTTGAGTGTAACCTTGTGCTACAAGTCTAGCTTTATTTCTCACAATGTTACCACTCTCATCTAGTTTGTTCCTAAAGACCCATTTAGTTCCTATTGTAGATTGATTACTAGGCCTATCAACTAATGTCCATACATTACTTCTCTCAAATTGATTTAACTCTTCTTGCATAGCCATAATCCAAAAGTCATCTTTCAATGCTTCTTTTATGTTTTTAGGCTCTATGCATGAGATAAATGCAACATGGTTCATTAATTTAAGAGAAGAACGAGTGGTTACCCCCTTGGATGGATCACCCAAGATTTCACCATCTTTGACATAGTTCAACTCCCTTGGGTAGCTCACTTCCTTTTCCTCAATAGCCAAGTCCTTCAAGGCTTCAAGAGGTGGATCTTGTGTATCTTCTTCTTTTGGTTGAATCTCATCCTCCTTTGAAGTTTGACCTCCATCAAAGGCATTTATGATTCCTACATCATCATCATCACAAGAATCCTTCCTAGGAAGGAGGTTATCATCGAATACAACATGAATAGATTCTTCTACTACTAAAGTTCTTTTGTTAAATACTCGATAGGCTTTAGAGGTTAAAGAGTAACCTATAAAAATAGCTTCATCACTTTTTGCATCAAATTTACCTAAGTTGTCTTTTCCATTATTTAAAACAAAACACTTGCACCCAAAAGGGTGAAAATAGCTAATGTTAGGCTTTTTAGATTTTAAAATCTCATAAGGTGTTTTCTTTAAAATTGGCCTAATCATTACTCGATTTACAATATAACAAGCGGTGTTTGTGGCTTCCGCCCAAAAATATTTAGGTAAATTATTTTCACAAAGCATAGTTCTAGCCATTTCTTGTAAAGTTCTATTTTTCCTCTCAACTACCCCATTTTGTTGAGGAGTTCGAGGAGCCGAAAAATTATGGCTAATACCATTTTCATTCAAAAATTCTTCAAACCCTAAATTTTGAAACTCGGTTCCATGATCACTTCTAATGTGTGAAATTCTAAGTTCAAGATCATTTTGGGTTAATTTTGAAAATGTGATGAATTTTTCCAAAGCCTCATCTTTAGTACTTAAAAAGAGAACCCAAGTAAATCTAGAAAAATCATCAACTAACACAAATGCATAAGATTTACCACCCAAGCTCATAGTCCTAATTGGCCCAAATAAATCCATGTGAATTAATTGTAAGCATCTACTAGTAGAAACATCATTAATGGATTTAAAGGAAGACTTATGTTGTTTACCCTTAGAGCATGCATCACAAATTTTGTCATTTGAAAATTTAATTTTGGGCAAACCTCTAACTAGATTTAGAGAGACTAGTTTTTCCAAAACACTAATGCTAGCATGTCCTAGCTTCCTATGCCACAACCATGCATCATTTTCATTTTGAGCAACTAAACATGCATGAGATGTATGTATGTCATCTAAATGCACCATGTATATGTTTCCTATGCGATGACCTATGAGCATAATATTATTAGATTTAATGTCAACAATTTTGCATCCATTTTTATCAAATAAAACATTAAATCCTTTATCACACAATTGACTTATGCTCAATAAATTATGTTTAAGACCATCGACATATAAGACATTTTCAATGAGAATGGTAGAGTGATTACCTATGGAGCCAATACCTTTAATGTGGCCTTTGGAGTTGTCACCAAATGTTACTACTCCTCCACTTTTTGGCTTTAAATCCATGAATCGACTCTTGTCTCCGGTCATGTGTCTCGAGCATCCACTATCAAGGTACCATGAGTTTTGACTTTGTGCTTTGGCCTTGTAGCAATGCTCCCCCTACAAACAAAGATATTAAACTTTGGTTTTTGGTACCCAAATCATTTTGGGTCCATGAGTGTTAGCTCCCAAAACCTTGGTTCCCTTAGGAATCCAAGATGACATAGCAATAATATTATTAGATTTTACAAGTTCCTTAGGAACCCATACACTTCTAATTCTTTTAGCTCTACTATGTCTAGGGTAGCTACCTTGTTTGTAGTAATTAGTCCTTTTCTTAGGTTGGTGTGTTCTATAGGATTCTCCTACTTCATGTTTGACACTACCAACATTTTTTAAGGAGTTTTTGAGCTCATTTAGCTCACCTAACACCTTTTGGTGTTCACTATTGCATTGAGACAAAAGATTATTAAGATCAACATTTTCATCTTGAAAGAATTTAAGTTCATCTTTTAATCCTAAAATCTTTTTCTCAAATTTAGAATTAGCTTGAGTGAGTGAGTCATTTTTCTCATTTAGCTCTAAAATGATTTTCTTGTTTTTAATGACCGACTCTTTAAACTTCTCAACTAATTCATCATATACCTCTTGTAACTCATCATATGCATCATTTAATTCTTCATATGAAAAATCTAAAGTAGATGAGTTAGAGGTTACCAAGGAGGAACCTTCCTCAAGTGCCATGAGACAAAGGTTAGCCGCTTCTTGTTCGTCATCCTCCGATGACTCCTCATCACTCCAAGTAGCAAGCTTGGCTTTGAGTTTCTTCTTCTTCTCAAAGCCCTTCTTCTTGAGTTGAGGGCACTCCGAACGGATGTGACCGGATTGTTTGCACTCATAGCAAATGATGGGATCCTTCCCTTCTTCTTTGTTCCTTCCTTTGAAGTCCATCTTTCTTTGAATTTTTCTTCCCCGGTTGGACCTCATGAAGCGTGAGAATCGTTTGGCTATCATAGCCAATTCTTCAAGTTCATCCTCCTCACAAGATGAGCTCTCATCATGTTGTGAAGCTTTTGCCTTGAGAGCTATTCCCATCTTCTTCTTCTTTTCAACTTCAAGCTTCTCTACTCTTTTCTCTTCTTTCTTTTTCTCATCTTCCCTTCCTTGCTTCATGATCTCATGAGTAAGGAGAGAACCCACAAGCTCATCAAGCTTTAATGTCTTCAAGTTCTTTGCTTCGATGATGGCGGTTCTCTTCCCATCCCAAGCTTCGGGAAGTGAATAGAGTAGCTTCCGGACAAGCTTGTCTTCCGGTATGATCTCTCCATAGCCCTTTAGCCCGTTGACAATTGTGGAGAATCAATCAAACATCTTTGACACCGTCTCATCGGGCTCCATCTTGAAATTTTCATAACTAAGATTGAGAAGTCCAATCTTAGTTTCTTTGACATCATTGGTGCCTTCATAAGTGGTCTCAAGTGTGTCCCACACTTCTTTGGCATTTTCAATGGAAGAGACCTTTGAATAGATGTCCGGACCGAAAGCACAAAAAAGCATGTGGAGAGCTTTATCGTTGACTTGAATCTTCTTCCTCTCCTCTTCACTCATTTCGGCTTTCTTCTTCAACACCATCTTGCCTTCACCATCTTGCTTCAATGGAATGTATGGCCCATCCTCAATGACATCCCATACAAGGTAGTCACTTGACTTGATGAATAGCCTCATTTTGTTCTTCCAAAAGGAGTAGTTGTCACCATTGAAGAAAGGAGGCTTGGTGGTTGATTGTGACTCGTACATGCCGGAACCGGAGGTTGAAGCCATCTCTTGATATTTTGATGATCACACTCTTTCAAGGATCTCCTCTTGTGGTTGTTAATCCTCAAAGAGTTAAGCTCTGATACCAATTGTTGAGTGGATCGAAAGATCGATATTTACCAAGAGGGGGGGTGAATTGGAAATTTAAAGGATTTTAGTGGAAATTGGCAAATAAGAATTGAAGAACAAGGGATTTAGAGTGGTTCAAGTTCCAAATGAACTCTACATCCACTACCTTAGTCTCACTAAGGATTTGCAACAATTTCACTAAATTGATCTTCCCCTTTTCTAGGACAAGGAGGCAACCCTTTACAATATCGGTTGATTTTTCTACCCAAAAATCAACCCAACTCTCACTCAATAGAACAAAGAAATTTGAAGGCTAATTAGGTATCTCTCAATACAAATGATAGCCCCAATACAAGCACTCAACCCAATTTTACAAAATATGAATGAAGAACACAAATTGGGATTTTACACAAATTTGGGATTTTTGCTCAAATGCTTGAATTTGATGTTTGGATGTTTGCTTGAAGTTCAATAGTTGTTGCTAATGCTTTTGGATGTCCCTTTTATACCTTCTCATTGATTTCTAGCCGTTTGGGTGGTTGGGAACATAAATGGAGCCGTTGGAACCCTCTCTTGCCACCATTAATGATGTCTGCACCAACCCGTTTCGAAACACGGGAAACCTGTTTCGGAACGGACTAAAATAGAAAGAGCCGTTGGGGTGCATTTAAGAGCCCGTTTCGAAACGCCTTAGGGCCGTTTCGGAACGGTTTTGCCACTGTAAAAGGGTCGTTTCGGAACGGTCCTAGACCGTATCGAAACGCCTTAACGGTTTTGATAAAATCAGTTAAAACATACAACGGTCATATTTTCAAACTAAAACCTAGCCCCTGTTTCGGAACGGTAGTGATCCGTTTCGAAACGGAATGGCTACTGTCAAAGGGTCGTTCCGGAACGGGCTTGATCCGTTTCGAAACACCCCTTATATATTTGAAAATATGAAATATTTGAAATAATTTTAACTCTTTTTAAAGCCAACATGAAGAACAGTTTCGAAACGAGTTGTGCCGTTTCGAAACACTTTCAAGTGTTTCGATACACGTTTCGGAACGGTGGTCGACAGTGGTGAAAGTGTTTCGAAACGCCTTATGGCCGTTTCGAAACGGGTGCTTGAAAAACACTGCTTTGGCTTGAAACACTTAGAAAAATTATTTGAAAGTGTATGTTTTTAACTTGGGCATAATACTAAAATTATATGGGGATATTTTAAGGACTTAAAATTCGTTTTGACTTTTTCGATTTAGTACTTAGGTTTTTAGTTATATCAAAATTAAAATATTTATTTCACAAAAAGCTTTTCTATGGTTATCAGATATTGATCCAAAATTTTGGAGCAAGTCTCATTTTTCAACTAGAAGCAAATGTGACATGTTGTTGAACAACTTATGCGAGTCCTTTAATAAGGTAATTCAAATTTTAATTGATGTCAATATTTTCAAACTTTAAGTATATTTTGTTTACAACTGATTTTATATTTTTTGCCATGTAGTGTATACTTCAAGCTAGAACAAGGCCAGTCATAACCATGATGGAAGAAATTCGAACCAAGATAATGCAAAGGATTGCAAAGAAGAAGGATGAAGCTGACAATTGGACTGGACTTTTGTGTCCAAAAATTCAAAAAAAATTAGATGCAGCAACTGAAATGTCTAATAGGTATTGATTATCTTTTAATTTAGGGCAACTGAAATGTCTAATAGATGCAGCAACTTTTGTGCACATTTGTGATTTGTATTTGTGAAGGTGTTGGCCCACTCATGCTGGTGGAAACATTTATCAGGTTACATGTGGCCCACACAGCCAATATGGTGTGAACTTGGAGGAACATACTTGTTCATGTAGGAAGTGGGACTTAACATGTAATTTATTTACTTTTTAGTTAATTTTTTCTCTTAACTATTTATTACTGACTTCATTTTTGTTTTTTGTAGGGATTCCATGCCCTCATGCAATTTCAATGATACTAATGAGGGATGAGAGACCTGAATCTTATGTGAATAGCTGTTATAAAACAGAAACTCAACAAGCAATATATTCACATATGATCCACCCAGTGAGAGGTCCTAACCAATGGATTCCACATGAATCATCATGTCTACCTATTTTACCTCCACCGTTAAAGAGACCTCCAGGCAGACCTCACAAAAAAAAAAGAAAAGAACTTGATGAAACCACTAATTCCAATTCTAAATTTTCCAAAAAAGGATTAGTCATGAAATGTAAGAAGTGTGGACAATGTGGACATAATGTGAGGACATGTAAAGGCAATGTGGGTGAAAATAAGTTTGTCCAATCTAAATCTCAAGCATCAACAAAGAAAAGACTCCCTAAACTTTTAGTGAGTAGTTTACACTTTAATTAATACAGTAAATAAATATGTAAGTTACATTTTCTGTTACAATAAGTAATTTAAGCTTATTAATTGAGTTTTTTACTGATATAGGTTAAGAGAAGATTTAGTGGTACTGCTAAAGAAACTGCAGCAACCACAAGTGCTTCAACTCAGCAAGTTCCACAAGTGCAACAACCACCAGCAATCCATGTTGTTAGATGGATGGTTGGCAGTCAAGAAAGTTCAATCAACCAAGGCACTTCAAGTGAAGCTATAAGTACCAGAAATGATCATTGAGTTGATTGCAGTGATTTAAAAACTTTTTTTGTTTAGAAGTTGCTTATGAACAACAACCTTTTGTAATCACAACTAGAATCAGTTTTTTGTTTCCTCATTTGAAGTGGCAAAAGTTACAAAGATAACTCATTTTGTTATATGATATATGACCAGCTGCTGTAGTGAAAATGAAAGCAGTGTTGCTACTTCAAACTTTATAAGCAGCATGTTATATGAACAATGATGATTTATTTTGAAAGTTAATGCAATCTTCAGTATATTTTTACATTTTTAAAGCTTGTATATTGTTAAAAGTTCATTATTTTCTATATACTTATAATGAACATGTATCACTGTTAAAAGTTCACTTTCCTTCCAAAAGAAGAGAGAAAAAAGATTGAATTGAACATGATGAATGAAAAAAAGCATAAGTTAAATTTCTTACAAAATACTAAAACATTTCATTAACTTCACTTCAAGCATTTCATTAACCATACACAGAACTTCATCAAGGTTGCTCAAAACTCACATAACATTTTCACCATAAAACAACCCTTAACTAGAAAACCCTAACAACTCACTCTAAACTTTACCAAAGAATGCTATGTAAAGAAGAACAATAACACAAAAGACCCAAAACATTCGTTCATGTTTCCTTGTACTCTCCATTGCATTTCTCTTTTTTAGCAAACCAACAATTATAAATTTGGGACGATCAACAATTTCAGCATCAAACCATTCAAAGAAATTGCATTTTCTTGTTTTTCTCCTAAAATTTGAACACCCAAAAAATCTTCTACCTGGATTAGCCGATGTCCAACTTGTTTTTAACTCGGCTGGATACCCACAATAACAATATCGAATGGCTTCATTTGCTTCCATCTTCTTCTTCTTCGCGTTCTTCTCTTCACTGGTTTTGTTCAATATAAACAGTAAAATTAAGAGGAAAAGAAAGAGATAATGATAGAATAGAAAATAAGGGTTTCTAACCCATAAAAAAAAAGAAAGGTAAAAGTCATGTGTGTGTGTGTGTGCTGACAAGGAAAAAAATAAAGTGAAAAATTTGAAATATAGCCGTTAGTAATTCCAACTCAGCAGATCCGTTAATTATTTAACGGAGGGTGACCAAATTAGGAGCAAAAGTAAACGTTAGTAACGTTTTTGCCAAAAAAAATAGTTCAGTAATTAAAATAGGAATAAAACGATAGTTGGGTGACTGCCAGTGTAGTTTACCCTTTAAAAAATGAGAACAAAGTTAAAATTATTTTAATAAAATTATTGTTTTTTTATTATAATACCCTTTTTGACTAAAGTCGATTGAGTTTAGTTCAGCCGAGACATGTAGTAAGTATAATATTTTTCAATTTAAATATTGGTATGTAATCAAAAATATTTAAACGTACAATCTTTTTTATTTTATAGGTGGGGAGAGGTCTAGATAATATAGACATTATATTAAATTGTATGTTCAGAAAAATAAAGTAACTAAGAAGGGTGATATTAATATAATTAGAAGTAGAAGTGTCATGGATCATATTTATGCATGAGATTAACACACTTTACTCTATTTAGTCATATTATCTTAAAGGCTAAAGGGGTTATTTTGCCCTCGAGTTCGGTCACATTTTGCAATGTTGCGAAAACGCGTTCAATTAAGTCTTCCAGTTCGCACATTGCAGCAAATTGGCCTCTTGAATAACATTGACTGACGGAACCGTTAGTCTGGTCGTTACATTGTATTGCGTCAGCCGTTTTCACCCCGTGGCATGCCATGTCAGCGTTGAAAAGTCAAATCACTGACGCTTAGATGCTGACGTAGAAAAAGTAAAAAATAAAATATTTTTTCTATCCAAATTTCTCTCTCTCTCCTAATTAATGTTGAAAAGGTAAATACTCCCTAAACACTCAATTTGCTAAAATAATTCAAATTCATTATTGAAGAACACTTTTAACCAAAACGATTAGGTTTTTGTGAGAAAAAAATGAAGAACACATCCTAATTTTTTTTACAAAAAATCGTTTAAGAAATCCTTTGAAATTTGAAGTGGTGTCTTAAATCGGTAAGTTTTGTTTAGGTTTAGTAGGAATGTTTTTATTTGAGAGTTATAAAATTTCATCCATGATTTTGAAAATTTAGGGTTTCATCCATGTGTTTTGCTTTTTGCAGTTTTAAAATCGAAATGAAAGAAAAGTAAACTGCATCGAGGTAGAATATATATTGCAGCATAAAGGTAAGAAAGTAATTTCTATTGATTTTTGTTTTGATCGAACATTTCATAGAGCAAAAGTGAAAGGGACATTATAAAGTGGTCCTATGTTTTTGTGTTCTGATTTTTTTTTGTTTAATAACAATATTTTTTAGTATATGGTTTTTAGTATATGTGGCTTTTGACTGATTATAATATATACGATTTTTAGTATATGTGGTGTTGACCATATGTTTTGACCATATTTTTTCAATGTGGATGGGCAATAATCCAAAAGTATTTGTATTACAGTATTTTCATGGTGGAAAATTTGTAAGTTTTCATAGCTTCTCGTATGTGAAAAATAGCATTGAAAAATTTCAAGTTAACCCTGATAAATTGTGTTATTGGGATATCATTGGTAATGTCAAGGAATTAGGGTATAAGGATGATGTATGGTGTACTATAGGGTACCAAGAGTAGTCTTTTTAATTTTGATGCATTGGTTCTGATACATGATGATAACATAGTTAGGTAGTGTTTAACTATTTTAAATAGTATGAGTATTATAAACTTGTATGTAGATCATATGAAAAATTATAAAAAATTGTCAAAGGTTAATGAAATAGGTGAAGACGGCAATGAAGTGGGTAAAGCCATTAATGATATTGGTGAAGGAAATAATAAAAAATATAAAGGCATTAATGAGACAGGTATTACTGAAGCATCAAATCTAGAAGATGTTGATATTGAAAATTTAAGACAAGAAATAGAGTGTGAAGAAGTTGTGGTTGGTGAGGAAGAAGTATGTGCAGATTCTGAAGATTTCTTGGTCATGAGATGAGTTCTAATTTGGATGAAAAAGTTGAAGATATTAGGGAAAATTTAAGAGCTAGTAAAACAAGAACATCAACAGATGACAAAAAAGTTAAGGATATTTCTGCACATGCATTTGAAGGTCAGACATTTGTAGGAGATAATACAATTGAAGAAGATGAAGTAAGAGAAGTTGAAGGCAAGTTGGAAGGTTATGAAAAAATGATCCAGGAAAAAATGATGAGGAGGATAATGATGAAATATGTGGAGCATATAAAAGCAAAGGTAAGAAATTAGTAGGGGCCAAATATGACCCTAACCGTGCATTTTCTTTGTGGAAAATAAGACTTAAGTTTGAGAATCACAAACAATTCAAGGAGGCAGTACAAAAATATGTCATTACCAAGGATGTTACTTTGAAGTTCAAGAAAAATAAACAAGAGAGAGTAAGGGTGTGTTGTAAAGATAGTTGCCCTTGGACCTTATTTGCAAGCATAGATAAAAAGTGAGATTATTTTACTGTAAAAATTTATTATCTTGTCCACAAATATTTTAAGACAAATAAAAATTTAATGATAAATTTTAAGCATGTTGAGAAAGTATATAAAGATAAGATTTTAGTTGGGCCAAAAATGAAAGTCAACACTTTAAACGAGTTGTGCAAGCAGAAATTAAGGGTATATGCTAGTTATAGCATGTGTCAAAGAGCTAGAAAAGATGTGCTTCGAAAGCAAATGAGTTCTTATGTTGAGGAGTATACAAATCTTTGGGGGAATGCCGCTAAATTTTTTTATAGCAATCCTAGAAGCACAATATCACAAAGTTGTTTTTTCATAGAATGTACATATATTTTGCTGCTTTAAGGAGAGGTACATATCTTTGTTATTTTTTAATATTGAATTTACTGTATTTTATAACAATATTTATATTAATTAATTGGATGCATTGTATTATTTTAGGTTGGAAAGAGAGTTATAGACCTTTTATTGGAGTTTATGGTTGTTTTCTTGAAACTAACACTCAAGGTGAGTTAATTGTTGTTGTTGGCAGAGATAAAAACAACCAAATA
The DNA here is from genome assembly GCA_958450335.1 of Hibiscus tridactylites. NCBI lineage: Eukaryota > Viridiplantae > Streptophyta > Magnoliopsida > Malvales > Malvaceae > Hibiscus > Hibiscus tridactylites. Next base: position 40,474,328 of record OY288289.1, on the reverse strand, counting down.
TTTTTAGATGCATGGGCAGTTGTTAGAGTAGAAGAAAAGAAATCATAAAAATAATTTCTAACCAAGTTGATGTAAGATTTAGGCCATCCAAATGGTGATGGTCTCACATTAATGTCAGATCAACAGAAAGTTAATTTTGTAACTTAATTTATAGCCATTTATGTTATAAAAATTAATTTGTTTACTAACACAGTTTTATTTGATATTAATATTTAAATTTTAGTATCTTTTTAACAGGATTTAGTGCCAATTATCAATGAATGGATTTTATTGTTAAGTCATGATGTGTGCCAGACAAATCTATACAAATTGGCACAAAAAATAAGAAAAAATGAACAAAAAAATCTAGTTTTGAGAGATCAGCCTTTGTTGAAAATTTCGATGATCAACTGAATATATTAGAAGGAATAGGAGCTACCTTTACCAATGACCTGCTAACAATTTTTCCGCATCTTTAGAGTCGTGCCTATTTCATAGGAGAATTCAAGTGTGATGTGATGAATAATAATTTGGCTGAAACTTTTAATGGGTGGATTGTGGATGCAAAATGCTATCCAATTATTAGTATGTCGTAAGAAATCAAAAAATGGTAATGCAAAGAATGCATGTGAAGAAAACATGGTCAAGTAAATAGAGAACCAACATTGCACCTAGGCCTCTATAGAAGTTTGAGAGAAATATTGAACTCATTGTAAGCTGATTTGGAATGGTGATGGAGGATTCAAGGTAACTAATGGTGCAAACCAACACACAGTTGATCTAAGTAACATGAGATGCACTTGTAAAGAGTGGGAGCTAACTGAAATAATGTGTTCTCATATAATATGTGCTATACACCATGATTCAAAGGATCCCCAAATTTTTATTTTCAATTGTACACCAAGAAAAGATATGATGTTAGTTATAACATGTTTTACAACCAGTTAGAAGGAAGATGTTTTGGCAAAAAAAAGACGATCCAATTGGGCTTCTTAAGGTCAAAGTATGCCAAGAATGCTTAAGAAAAAAAAAAGATAAAGATGAGCCTGTAAAGACTAAGTAGAGGAGGATATAAAGTCACATGCAGTATTTGCAAGCAAGTTAAGCACAGAAAAAATAAATGCCTCCAAAAAAGACAAATGTCACCATTGGACATGTATACTTAACCATGTTTTGCTTACTTGTATTCCATGCAACCAACATCTAATAAATATTTTTTTATGTAAATTAAAATACTAATGTCAATGCTGTCAAGAAGAAAACTAATGATGTTCACACTTCAACCACTACAACTAATGGTGGATCAACATGTAACAAACCTTAAATTATTGAAGTGCAAATTCCACAATCTGCTGCTACAAATAATGAAATTTTTAAAAATTTAAATAATATTCTTTGCTTGCTTTACATAGCACTGTTATACTTAATTTTGACATTGTTATATTTAATTTTTGATGCATCTTAAAATAGAAACATTGATCCAACAATAAGAGGCAAGAAAAAGAAGTTTGCAACTAATATACATGCAAAGCAAGTTGGTATTGATTTGTATACAAACCTCAAAATTGAAGAACAAACTTATAATGTGAATTGGTATTGGAGAACAAATATTCCTGCTTGTTTAATATTACATTGTTTAAATTTGTTTGTTTGGCATCTAGACTTTCAAGGCATTTATCTTAATTTTTTAGTGATGCAGTCTGGTTTGCCCAGTGAAGTAGTTGTTACAACCAACACAAAAAGAAAAATTAGAGCTCTTACTTCTCAATATCAACATACTTGGAAAGGCCCGACTTGAAATAAAAAGGAAAACAAGCTGTTACTACAAGACAACTACAACATCACTTATCTGATGAACGTAGTCAGCAAAAGAAAGTGGCTGAAGAAAAGCAATTTGATACACAATCAAGTCGATAAAAATCTCAATCCTTAGAATAATACTTAAAGTTATATGGAAGTTATTGCGCTAATTTATTTTGTTATTAGGGTGAACTTTATGAAGACCCTTAAGATTATATTTTATTCATAAAATGGCTATATTTTGTCAATTGAGCCATGTTTATAGTATAATAACCAAAGCTGATTATATTTTGTGTTCATAAAAAATATTTGAAACTTAATGTACTCAAAACTGATGTTACTTTTGTTAATGGAAAAGATATGAAAGCTTTATTGTATGAATCATTAACTTATTTGAGTTATGTTTTTCCAGCAAATACCAATTTGAGCTTTTATATTGTTTTGTGTTCACGGTTATACTCAATTTATAGATAAATTTACTAATTTGAGCTATGTTGGTAAGCAAATACTAATGTGAATTGGTATTGGTCTTTTTCAGTAAACACTAATTTTAGCGTACACATGTCACACAAACACAAAGAAAATTTGAACAAACACAAATGATAAGACAACTAAGCATATTCTATTACCATATTTCATTAAACATATGATCCAACTATATCAATACACATATTATCATCCCTTTCAGTAACATGTTTTATCCCTTTCAACTCTCGCTATAGTCACAGACATTTGCTTCTGCATTTCTTTCATCTTTGATTTTAATTCTGTAATTGCATTAACTTCATTGGCAGTATTTAATTTTTACAATTCATCATTCTTTTTTTTTCAACTCGTTATTGAAGAATTTAGCTCTTTCGGACATAAGTTTATCAATCCACCTCAAGAAACCACAACTCTTTGTCTTATAGTTTGGACAACCAATGAACCTTCTCTTTAAGTTTTCAGTATTTTTCCATGCAGTCCACATTCAACATTTGTCACTACAAGAATACTCAATTTCTTCACCATTGTTCTCACAACTTGATTCTGAACTCAAATTTTTTCGATGACCTTCAAAGGATGAACAAGAAGATAATACCATCTTCAAACATACAAAATCAATCGAAATGTCGAAGAAACGAAAGAGTAATAATTTTTTAAAGAAATGACATAACCCTAGATTCCAACCCAACAACCCAAAACATTTAAAATAATTCTCAACATAGTTGTTTGAAATTTTAAAATATCCAATTCACAATAAGAACTGTAGAGGGTTTTCAATTTTAAAATACTCAAAAAATAAAAATTGGTGTTTAAATTACCTGGTGAAGAAGATGACGCTAGTGAATGAAGAATAAACGAAGTAGAAGAAACAATGGAGATAGAGGCATGTGTTTAATCAACAGAAGGATTCGATTTATAGAAAAGAAAGAAAGAGAGAGAAAAATAGAATAAAAAAATTATTTTATTTTTTTCTACGTCAGCACCTAAGCCACATCAGTGATTTTACTTTTCAACGCTGACATAGTATGCCACGAGGGTGAAAACAATTGACGCGTTACAATGTAACGGCTAGACTAACGGTTTCGTTAGTCAACGTTAGTCAAAGGGCCAATTTGTTGCAATGTGCAAACTGGAGAACCTAATTAAACGCGTTTTCGCAACATTGCAAAATGGGGTCGAACTCAGGGGCAAAATAACCCCTTAGCCTATCTTAAAATTGTAACAAATATTTATTCTAATTTTAATTATTAATTTAATATCCTCTTATCATGTATGTTACAGATTTTGACCTCTACACACATAGTTTATTATTTCGATGTGGGATGCTTAATGGCATATACTTTTACAACAATGAATTGCTTCCATTTTTCATAGGATCTTGTACCATTTTAATTGTCACCCAAAACTACAAAACCATCAAACAAGAGAGGGGATTCATAGTGGTATAAAATTATGGGAATTATACATGCATGGCTAATATGGACAGAGCATACTCAAAATGAGCTCCACACAACATAATTCCCTACCTTGTACACATTAAACACATTATTAGACCTTATCCGAGCTTGAGATGTTCTGTCCCACTTATACCCTGTACACAAAATTTGGACATCCATCAAGGCAAAATTTGGATGCTACCATGAAACCAAAACTCACCTCCCACTGAAACATATCATCCTACGCTTACACAGCCTCGTAAACTTTCTGCGAATGCCTTTTCTTTTCTTCAAACCGGTACCCCCGACCGAGCACTCTGGATTGATCCGAGCGTCACTTTGTGTATGTTGGTTTACCTGTAATTGAAAAATGGGGTCAAGAAATTGGTAAAACAAAGAGGAATGTGGATTAGAAAGGGAAAATAAAATGAAAGAATGTGTTGATGAAGGAATAATAAAACGCTACAAGTACCGCAATGAGAATCTGAATATCGCTTTGACTGCTACTAATCCCCTCAACTGCATCAAACCTGGCAAGAATTTTAATTGGCATATTTAGCACCCTTGAAAGCAGTAAGTTTGAACAGAGAATAGAACACCAAACAAACTTGAGAAGCAAAAGAAAAGGATGTTGCTCAATAGGAGGATTTCACTAGACTAATATCTATTCAAATTTAAAGATGCATAAGAAATGGCAGGCTCGGAAATGAACAGATTGATAGATGGCAGGCTCAAATTTAATCTTCGGTACAAGCATGCATTGGTGATGGGTTTCCATATGACTAACAGTCATCAACTTTGAAATTAAACCCAACAAGCCAATGTTAAAGAGGATATACAGAGAATGATGGCAAACTATATGGCACAAAACACATGGTTTTTTCCAAATGCTAAAAGCAATACTAGTAAAGAGCATTTTCCCCAACGAAAGTGAGATCATCAATATGTAGTGTATACACGTTTGATAATAGAGAGTTGACTTTTGATGTTGATCATTTCTAAAAGGGTGGTAACTGATATATTTGAAAGAATTAGGATCCAAGGTACAGCAATGAACATGATATCACTATTACTACCAAAACCCTATCAATCTGAAGCATGCAAATCCAGGTTTTCCTCAGCTTATTATCAAGCTATTCTGTGCCAGGTAGTAGTGCTTCATGCAGTCGTTCTTTGTTTTATTAGAGCATACGCATAAGGTAGAAATGAGGAAGTCTAAGGCCTGTTACCATATTTTATCTAAGAGCGTCACAATACAAGAAAGGATATTTGCTTGATAAGAATTGTTACATATGATCCCTTCCTCTCTATAGATGCAAAGATCGTGTAATCTTTCCCTTTACCAAGTCACTCAACACCCACGGATAGTTATCTTGCACATATCATAATGGCCACCTGAATTTAATGATTTAAGATTTTTAAATAAATGATATTTACATAGTTATAATCTGGTTAGGATACTAAGCCAGTAGTTATCTCGAGTTTGGCCCATCCTAAAGAAAAGTGAAGCTACACTGAATTTTACCAATTTCAAATTTTCTCTTCTAAATAAAGTACAGAAGAGGTGAGACATACTCTAGTAGTCCTTGACCCATACTTTCGTTTTCCTTGATTTGTCTTGCTTGGGATACTTCACAGACTGAATCAGACCCATCATCATCGACGTTATCACTGCTTTCAAATGCACCCTTATGAAGTTCAAACTGGGGTCCTGAAAAAATAGTGAAAACTAAAATGTAACTCACTGCAGTAATTAATACTTGAACTAGGTGGCTAGGGAATTGGATATACCAATTGATAAGCTTGATTCCAGCGAAGGCTTCTTAAGCAAAAGCTTCTGGCACATGGTAGCACCCTGGAAATCTAAAAACGTATAATCTACAAACTCTAATCTCTCAGATGGCATCATCTCTGAAAATCCAAACGAACCAGTCCATGTGCTCAGCACATCAGGGACAGCAGGTAATATCAGCCTCTCTACTCCTAATTCCATGAGAATCTGAAGAAATCATGCAAGCAAGAAGCATATGTTAGAAAATTTTCAGATGAGTGCATTTAGCATGGCAAGAGTTGGATGATATCTAATTCCAGAAATTTCATGCAATATAGGTTAGAATATATCTATTTCAGAAACCCCCCTTTTATTCACCTTAATGATTTTAATTATATTTTTCCTTTTATACCTTTTTTATGAATTTTGTTATCATATGCTTCATAAAGTTTATAAATGCTAATTTTATTATTAAATTTTAGTATTAAATCACTGGATTTTTAAAATATTTATTAGATCATAATGAAGCCATGTTATTTATCCATCTGGAGCTGATCAAAACTCTAGACCTTAACCCTCAGCTTATAATTTGACAACTGTTTCAGTGTCTAAAACATTACTTAGAACCCTCACCATCAAGAATTTAAACAGTAGCGGATATAAAAGCACTACTAATAAAAGAAACCATACAAAAATGACAGAGCTAACCTTCTCAAGTTCGTTCATCAAAATGCTGCACATTCCAAGGCGCCGATGTTGAAACCTAGTACCAATCAAAGGCATTTCGGCCACCTTTTCTCCATGAACCCTTGAAAGGGAAAATAGAAATAAAAACTGTTAACAAGGCAAACATACAAAACATCCTAACCAAGGTCTTCAGTCCTATACCGCACACAACTGTTAATAAGAGAAGCTTACCTAATGTTGGCAACAGTAATGAGTTCATCATGTCTCTCCAGAAGTATTGTGTAGAAGCCTCGGAAGTTCAGGCGTTTAAGTTCTGAGCTGTAAAATTCAAAAACCAAATGGATCAAACTTTTAAGTCACTTATTTTTATTAATCAAACAAAATTCGAATAAATCATTATAATATTATAGCAGCAACAAAAACGTTATGAAGCTGAAGTGTCAGCAGTAGGTTAGTATGGTCTACTGGCAAAGAAACCGATATGCTACCAAGATTAGCTACAAGGAAGTGCAAATGCAGGTAAGTTGATAGTAATCTTTAAAATTAGCCAATTCAAGCCATCAAACATTCAGTCCAAGATAAAGTCTTGTCAGATTGACATAGACAAATCACACAAAGTAGATAATTCTCCTCCCCTCAGCAGTCAGCATACACCACTGTTATCATGAGTCACTCCAGCCATATATCTAAAACACTCAAGTTATGCCACATAAAAATGTGATTTGCGAATGAATGCAAAGTTTGAAGCAATAATTTGCAGAAAGAGTACCCAGACCATACTAAACTTATCAAAATGACGTGAGAAAAATGAGGATTACCCACCTTCTACCGAATATAATATCTTCAACAAGATCTCTGCCGGTACGAGATTCTTTGACAGGTTCAAAACACTCATGCATCACTTCAAGCGCAATGCTAAGTTTGCTAAAATTCTCAACCATGGTTTCATTATCTGAAGCATCAAGACCGTTATTCTCTGGCTGCACGGATTTAATTATTGTCCATGTTAGATTGTCTTTTCCAACAGGAATTGGTCTCCCCAAAAGCTTATTAAGGCCCAAAGTTATCTGCAGCAAAACAGCAATTGTAAGCACTCAAAAAGTTACTGAAGAAGCGAAACGACTTGTGCCCCAAGGAAGAAAGAAATATCAGTAGCTATCACATGTAGATGCACAACACAAATTACAAAAATATTGAAAGTACCTCTTCACACTTTTTGCTGCAAAACCAATTTTCTTTCGCACGCATTTCCAACCTATCTGCCCCTGCACTGCATATGCAGCCAACATGATCTGCATCAAATACAAAAAATAATTATAAATAAACCAATGTGCTTTTGAGTTATCAACAATGCAGAAAATTAACCTACATTTATGCGCACACTGAGCACAAGTGAACAGATTGTCATCCACTATATTTGCACCATCTTTAAGCTTGCTTTGACCACAAATCCTACAGCAACATGACGGGCAGAACCAATCACCATCTGGAACAGTCTACGACAGACAATTTCAAAAGATGAACTCAAAGTCTGTAGGATTTAAGAAAATAGAATCAATGCATATTATGATGGGAATGAACTGAAAAAAAAAGCGATACCTTTAAACCAAGGCAATTTTTATGGAATGAGGATGGACATTGATCACATAAAATTAGTTCACCCCCATACTGGCAAACAGAACAAATGTCATCATTCTTGTCCATTCGGCAATTGCGTGTCAACTGGGAGTTCTTTTTTCCAAACTTCACTCTACTATTTTGAATTACTTGCATCTGGCAGTCCAAAAGAGACCTGCCATCTTCCAATAAGATCTTGGCAGCCGGTCTGTGGTTGTCACCACCGCCATGTGCTACAAAACCACCAAGAGTGTATACCTTGCCACAACATTTGCACAGAATTCCGTTACGAGTTATCCTCCCTTCACCTCCTAACTGCTTCTTCCCCCAGTAATGTACCTTTGACCTTGGCAAAACAATATTTTTATCTATTAACCAAGACAGCACAGTTCGTGGATTTTGATGCAATGAACTAGGAGTTACAATCTGCTGCACTCTTTTGGTTGATCGTAGCACACGGTTATGTTGACTACCTTTAAGATTCTCTTTTACCTTGATCAGTGCCGCAGGTGATTTTCCACCTTTCAATCTTGAGATGCTAGTGAATTTAACAGGTAAGTCAGCTCGCCTTTTTTTGAAGTCAAATGCAAGATATGATAAACTATCCCTTCTCTTCCTTTCGGGCTTTTGAATGAATCTACTTTTCTCAACAACATTTCTTCTCTCAAATCTTGAATAACACTTCTCAGACCAGTTTTCAGATTCAGTATTTGATGGCATCGAGCTTCTCTGGGTATCCACAATAGCAAGTGCAGAAGAAAGCTTTTCACTTGCTAACTGACAATCAATCTCCTCAACAGCATTATTTTTTTCCGCTGGTCTAGAAGGAGAAGCATCAGTTTGAGAAAGTCCACCTTCTTTTATACAGTTTTTGCAGGCTTCCCTAAGTGACTGGTACATCCTTCCTCTTGGTGAAGTGTAGCACAAATAGCGCTTTCCATATTTGGTTGCATAGTGAAACACCCAACCCAGCCACGAGAGATGCTTTTTTGCCTTTAGCGTCATGTCACTTCTCTTGCATTTACGAATCCCATCCAATTCAGCCTTAGACCAGTCCAAAACAGCTTGAGGGCAATATTCTGGTTCAACAAAATGTAGTCCCTTGATGTTTGGTCCAACAACACCTAGATCTTGGATGTTTGGTTCAACATGTTCATTTTTGGTGTTTGAACAAATTCGCTTTCTGGGGCGATCTGTCAGATCTAAACAGATCTGATGAAGAGAATAATAACAATGTCCACCAGGTGAGAAATATCGCCATCTGGTCAGTTTTCCGTCTTGCTTGGTCTCCATTTTCCATCCATGATACAGAAGATGCTTCCTAACATCAGTTAGCATAGCATTATTGGGTTTCTTACCAGCAAGAACGTATTTGGTAATGGCATCAGGGCATGACTCAGCTTTAGAAACAAGCTCAAGGTCAGGAGGCACCCATGTTCCAGTTACATTGAGCCCTGAATGTTTATCCCTCCTTTGAGCCATAACTGTATCAGTTTCGGAAACTACTTCACTGCTAGCTATAGAACAGATGCAGGGAATTCCATCTACAACAGAGGGTGAGATCAACAAAGCCTCAGGTAAACTACAGGCAGCTTTATCAACACAGGGTTCATTAGGTTCGGCCAAAACATTGTTATCATCCTTGAAAACATGCATCAACTGACCAGAACTAGTTTTCCCTTGAATTGACGGAATTCTAGCTGTGTCTGGACTCAACATAGTACTTTTAACTTGAATCTGCATTGGTCCAAGTGCAAAAGTGTCGCCGAAATTTGCATCAGTACTCGTAATAACATCTGGATCCCTTATAGCAGGCTCCTCTTCTGATTTGGATTCTGGTTGGGAGGAACCAGGGAGGCCTAACACCTTGACAAAATGATCCACAGTGATTTTATGGTTATCCTTTATTACTTCTAGCACCAATTCCTTCCACAAAGACTCACAAGAAAATGTCCACTCCCTAACATTTTGAAAATCCTTTCTCTCCCGTAAATCATACCAAAGTTGTTGCACAGAAACGGAAAGAAACCACTCTAGCCGAAATTGTTCAATCAGCTCAAGAAAAAACCAGGTTCCACGTGGTTGCCACTCCTCTTCGAAGTCATCCCAATCTTGAGTAATCCGTAAGTTGTCAATTTCAGCAGTCATTTCATCACCCAAATCAGGGAAGAAAACTCTCCTCTTCTCTGAACCATCTTCATGGTCCAAAATCACACCTTCCCACCAAGCATCATTATACCATACATCGACACAGAGCCCGTAGCAAATGTTCCATTCGCGGAACTCTAGTTTAGGCGGTAATTGCCTTATAGTCCCCCGATAGTTATAGTGAGTCTCACATGGACAAGTGAAAACATTTATTACAGGAGAAACACCCACAATGTCGACGAGCCTATCAGAACCATCATCAAGAAGAAGATGATCATACTTGACGTGGCACCCTTGCTTGTTCCATGAAATAACAGTCCCTTGATGCCATGAACCCTGAAACCCATCTTCAATACTCCTCACCTACAAGATTTCATCTTTGTTATCGGAAGAACAAATCCATCAATATTCATATTCAAAATTTAAATGATCAAAACAAATGACTCCAGAATTATGAAACGAACTACTAATGAACATTGCATGGCAACCAAACAGACCCCAAACCAGGCTTATAAGCGCGTTGCTAATGAGGTAAACAATCAAACAGCACAATGCAGACACTGATTAACTTTTCATCAATAAACAAAACCCAATACAACCCAATTCTACAATCCTAAAAAAATAAAAAAAAAACACCCACATTTAGAAAACTCAATAAGACCCAAGATAATTACAACCCAGAATCTGAAACCCCTAAAAGGAAAGAAAGAAACAAGCCAAGAAAAGCATAATTAAAGAGGGGGAATAACCACATTACCTCGACTTGTTCATTAACATCAAATTTCTTTCTTTCGAAAATTCTCTTACGTTTCCTCTTTCTCAAAGCAGAGCCTTTGTCTTCTAAAAAACCAGTCACCGCCATCGGAGACCCGAAAAGTGTGAGAAAAAACTTGATACCCTTATAACAGAAGTACGTTATAAAGAGAGTAGTGCCGCCGAGGGAGTCTTATATGTAAAGAGAGAGGGAAAAAAACAAGGACAAAAATTTCCTCTTTTTTTTTCTTTTTCTTAATACTTTCTCACCAAGTAACGACTTTTCTACTCTACTGCTGCTCTGCTCTCTCGTTAGCTTCATAAAACCCCAAACCCTTTTATGTTTTGCATGCTGTTCGTCAATTAGGAGCCGTCAAGGAACGGTTGAGATTCATTAGTCTACTGTCTTCTAGTGTGTAATACGTTATTATAAAGTTTTCAACTTTCTTGCTTCTCTTTGTATTTTTATTTAGGCTTCTAAACTATTTTTTAAAGTATTTTTTCGCTGAAAATTAAAATAATTATCTAAAATTTTATTTTTGATTAAATTAAGGCTTAAAATTTATTTTTTTTTCGAATTTTAAAAAATCAACTGAAACATCTACTTTGACACATATTTTAGCTAAAATAAAATTTTAGACATCTATTACAAAAAAAATATACTTTATAGACATATTTTATAGTTAAGTTTTTTTATGTTATTTTAGTATTTTTTCTCTCTCTCTCTTGTAGTTTGTAGTGATATTAGTATGATTCGGTCCAATAGGAAATTCGATTATCAGCCTTATTATTCAATTCACTCTTCAAATCCTAATTTTACAACTTTTTAAAATATTTATTATGTTTCAGTTTATATGTGCAATAATTACGTGCATAGAATTTTGATTTTGCAACTCTTTAACACTTTTATCTCTCTTATTGTAATTTATGGAAATAAATTAATTAGATACATAATTAATTAATTTTTTAATGTTGTAGCATAAAAAATAGAAAAATTTTGCTCGATAAAATAATTTTGACCTCGAAAGTTCTCAATTCAAAAAGTTCAGAATTCAAAGTAAATTTAAATCTAAAAATGTTCAAGTTCGTAATATTCAAACTTAAAATGGTCTGAATCCGAAAAATTCGAGTCAAAATCCATCACCTCTAACACTAAACATAACTTGATGTCTACATTAAAAAAATGTAAGTCTTATAAAAAGAAATATTACTTTATTCCTCTATACGTATGAATAAAAGTTTTATCTATAATGCATGATCTTATAAATATTGTAGGCCACGTTAGTTAAAAATTGTTGAGAACTTCTTTTGTTTTCCATGTATTTTCTTTTAATATTATTAGTGTAATTATATGTAATATATGTTAATTAATGTTATTTTTTAGATAAATGTTGTGTTTTATTATCTAAAAAACAAGTAAAAACCTGGAAAAATAGTCTTATACGTGCTTCTGGGCAACCATTAAATTGTATACATTTGCTTTGAATTTTTATACACACTATTTCCTTATTACAGTCTAACAAATGGCCAAACTCCCTACTAATATCTCTAAACTATTTATGGTTTTGTTATTCTCATATGTGATACACATATGAATTTCAAGCAACTTTAAGAGTAAAAATAATCAAAATTTGTCCTTCAACCGAGTATAAAGTCGATTTAGCTTTTTTTCTCGGTCCAATATAACTTGATACAGTTCACATAACCTAAAAATAGCATTCTAAATCTGTTTTGAATATGAGCAGCTTGCAAAAAGATGATTCTTGAATTCATGACCACGAAGATCCTCATTTACCATCTCATATGCCGCAATCTATCCATGGTAAGTAACTAATCCAGGATATATAGTCATCCACACCCTCACTGCATGCTGCTTAGGTACATGAAACTCAAATTATATAATCCTATGTCAGGTCACTTTAGGTTCAACCACTCGAACTTCATTCTAAATTTTCTTCACTTTTAAGACTCCAACAGGGGTCATCATATCCAGTAAAGCATGTCTAACTTTAAGCATTTTTTTAAGGCATCAACTAAAGTGTGGTTTACTCTCAATAGATCAAAGATCTTTTTCTTTAAACACATAGACCCGATTCTAAGCCACCCGCAAGAACCTTTCAGTAGAGAGCAAGTCTTTCAACAGATAAATAAGACAAATTTTATTTCATGTTGTAAGGTCTATCACACCAAACCCCCCTCACTCTTGGGTTTGCAAATAACTTTCTTACTCACTCTAACACCCACAACAGTCATATCCCTACCCTTCCAAAAGAATTTCATGCAAAGCTTTTCAATTATTTTAATAACTCCCTCAGGAAGTATTATCTGTCTACACTAGTAGTTGACCATACTAAAAATAACACTTTTAATGAGTTGCAATCTGCCAGCAAAATTAAAGAGCCTGTTAGATCAGTGCCCTAATCTAGCCTTCACCTTTTCTAGAAGCACAATGCAATCTTTATCAGTTAATGTTTTTGTGACCCAGAGATGCTTACATATCTCACTAGTAAGTGCCTAATTTTAAAGTCAGCGATTAAATTCATACTTATTTAATGTTCGTTGAAGACTCCTGTAGTAAATAATTCAGATTCTGCAGCATTCAATCTTAATTCAGAAAAATCGTAGAACTTCTCCAAAAACACAATATACCCCTAGCAAATTAATATTATTTTTTAACATCACATCGCGTAAACAAGTTTCAGATAATAACATTTCTTTTTTCACAAAAATAATTTAATGGGTACGTTTTTCATATGTAATTCTTTTTTCACGAAAATAATTTAATGGGTATTTTTTTCATATGTAATTCTTATTTTTTTTACTCTTTCGGCGTTGTTTTCAACTTTTTCTCATTTTTCAAATTTAAATTTTATTATAATTCTATTCTTGTTGGGCGGAGGCATACGAATAAGTGTATGCATAAATCAACTGCAATTGATTTAATTTTTATTTTGGCATCTTCTCACTAATTATTAGCTTAAAATATAATTTATTTATCGTGATTTTTTTGTGATATGCATATTTATCTTACGGTCAATGTTCGGGGTGCGAGGCTACTCCTCCCAACAATATCGTCTTCAAGATTTAAACTCACGTTATTTCCTTAAGAATGCAATGTGTCTTATCAATGCACTCAACACCGGTTAGTTATTTATAGCGATTTTGATATTAAATATAATGATTAATTAAAATATGAATAGGTTAACAATTTAAATCTCATCATTTATAAAAATAAATTTAATAAAAGAACCAAATATTTCTTATCAGTTTAATTCATATTTGTTTACTGATTAAACTATTTTTTTATCGACGTTAATTTGTTATCCTCAGATATCTAATAAGCTAAATATGTTGTCAATTTTAAATTGAAACGTAACGTTCCGATCAATCGAGTCGATTCGATATTTTTATCATGTGTAAGTACAAATACAACTTAGCATGCAAAACAAGAAGAAAGGAATGGTGTGAGTGCAAAAAGCTTAGTACTGCATTCATTTTTTGTGATGCTTTTTCTCTCAAACCATGTGAGTTTAGAATTAAAAAAAAATAAAAAGAAAAAGAAACAAGAGATACATTACTGGAATTGAAGTACACACATATGGTGTGTGTTTATACTTCTAAGTTTTGAAAATGCCCAACTATTTTTATAAAGTCATAATGCGAAAAATGTCCTTAACATTTGACTGAATAGTTATTTTAGTCTCTATAAGCAAGTTAACCCTCAATGTTTAATTTTGAGCAAAATAGACTATCTGCGGATGAAAAATGTTAGTCAACTGATGATAAATGGCTTAAAATGACATGATAAACCTACATGACCGTGCACACCGCGACATTAATGTCATATAGAAAAATATGTTGACTTTACAAAATAACACGAGTCAAAAAATAATTTTTAAAAATTTATAAAATATAAAATATTTTTTCTTCTGACGTGTCATTCTGTCAAGTAATGTCAAGTTGTTTATCGTCAGTTGACTAATAATTTCCATCCACGGTGGGACCATTTTGACCCAAAATGAAACGTTTGGAGGTTAAACTAGTTCAAAAATTAAGGGCCAAAATGACTATTTAGTCGAACGTTATTGGTATTTTTTTAATATATGCAAATAAGAAATGAGCAACCTTCTTTCGATTGGCAATTATTTATTTGATAGTTAAATTATCATATGGTTAATTATCTTCTAGTTTTCATATAATTCCACTTAAAAATTAATTTATGTTATAAAATATTTATCTACGTGGATGGATGTCTATCACAATGAGAATTTTATCTAGGATATTTGATTTACTTTATCATATAGTTAATTATCTCTATTAATTAAAGTTCAATGTATTATGTGCTTCTTACGTCTATAAATAGATTATTTGATTAAGATATTGTACACAAGTTTATATTTGAGAATAATATTAATCTTCATCTTTCTCCCATCTCTTTATTCTTTCATTCTTGTTTGTTGTTTTATGTTATTTTATTCATAATATGTTATGAGCACGATTGCTCAAAAAATTTTGGTTAAAGATGAAATTTTCATCTTTCATTTGATTTCAGGCATAAACGTGGTTGTGGTAAGAGTGATTGATGTTTTTGTATAAGCACTCTAAAATCAAAGTTAATATTTTACTGATCTCTATCGGGGATATTGAATAATCATTCTAAAAACAAGGTTAGTGTATTGTGAAAATCTCTCTCTCTATATTCAAATTATAATTAAAGTTTATTTTATGATGTGATTTGGCGATATCAATTGTTCGATTGCTTATTTACTTTATTTATGTTTGATACTTCTCGATTTTGATTACATAAGTTATTTAAAATTATTAATATTAGTTAAAAGAAATAAAAAACAGAAAATTCAAAAGAAAAAAAAAAAACCTCATTTGCTGTGCACTGCACCTATCGTGCACCTAATTACAGAAAACTGGATAATGGCGCTCTTAATCTTTCGAGGTTTTCATTTTATTCACTTTATTACCCACATACTTTCATTAATCTTATTTTGACTCCAAATAATTTTTGCACAAAGCTAATTGTTTTATTCATGAATTATTTACCTCGATGAACAAAGCTACTTGTGTAGTATTGCACAAAGGATGTAATTAATTAATAATTATATTATGTTAGTTTATTTTATTCTATCAGTGAGAGTTGATATTTTTATCTGTTTTGAGTTTTACATGTGTCACAACCCTTTCGAGTCTGACTTTTTAGAAAAACAAAAAATCACAGAGTCACCACCAATCTTTTTTGAAAAAGTGTGATTGGATCACTTTAAAGCAGGGTTATTTTAATAAAATATTTTATTTTATCAAAACAACCGTTTCGGCTTGTGAAAACTAGAAAAATAGGTTCGGGGGTTGGTTACGCGCGGGGAAGAGTTAGCACCCCACAACGCCCAAAATTGACACCTCATTGATTTAAAAAATATTTTCAAAAATTAGAATTTTGCAAGCTCACGAAGGTTCGATTTTATTTGTCTGTTCAATGAATATAAATATATTTTAACAGTATTATCGCCTGAAAATAAACTTTAATCACCGCCAACACTTCTGGCGCTAACCTATCATTCTCGTTTGATAAGACACCACATTAATTTAATTTCACTTTTCAAACAACAAAGAAATCTGATGTGTTGAAAATTTTTATTTATTCTAAATTTGAGATTTATTTAATCTAAAGAGAGTCTAAGTCTTTTATTACTAATTTAGGGTTTAATTTTTATTAAGTGTCTTTTATTCCTAAGTTTTTCCACAAGCAAGTCTTTAATCTAAGCTTGAGGAACCTAGTCTTAAGGTTTAACATATTTCTAAAAGGCAAACAAGACAATCAAAGCAAACTTGAAAATTTTTGGATTTTTTTTATATTTTTCTTGAAGGGGATTTTTATTTTTTATTCATTTTCTTGTTTTAAGTCTTGAAATCCAAACATTTCTTATTTAATATTTTTTACTTTTAAATTTTATTCCTTTTAACACTTATTATTTCTATTTAAAATATTTTTTGTTTGAAACATTTTTTTTAGTTTAAAGCTTTTTATCACTTGAAAAGATTATTTTACTTTTTATGATTTATGGTTTTCTATATTTTTTTAAAGGTATTTTTAGTTCTTATTTTATATTTTTATTTTCAAACTTTTTATTATTTTAAACTTCTTTTAAAAAATAAGTTTTAAAACCATTTTTATTTCTAAAATGTCACATCATAAACCTTAAGTGTTTTCTTCTTTTAAAAAACCCTTTTATTAGAAATGTTTTTTTTTCTTTTAAATTGTTTTTATTTGAAATTTTCTTTTTATTTGTATACCTTTATTTCTTTACTTTATCTTTTAAAAAAAAATTTATTTTCTAATTTCCTAAGGAATTAAAAAACTTTCATTTTAAAAATCAAAGTTTTCTTTTAAGCCATTTATCTTTAAAATTTTCTTTACTTTCAACCACCTTTATTCATTTTTTTTAATTTTCAATAAAGAGTAAATTCCAAACTTTTTCTATAAAAAAAAAACTTAATTTCCCACAACTTCAAATTTTAATTTAAAAAATGCAAATGGATTGAAACCTCAAAAAAACATGATTTTTGTATTTTATAAGAACATGAAAGATTAAACTAAATCAAAATAATAAACTACAAAATGAACTTTTACCAAACACTAAATCCGATCTCCCAATTCCAAAATGTAACCTAAAAAAACATGAACAAACACAAAAATTCAACCAAGAAAAAGTAAGCAAAAAGAAATTTACCGGAAGTGATGAATTTGCGAGTAATCTCCACCTGAACTGTCTCCGATCGTCTCCAAAAATTAACTCAAAGCTATCCCAAAGCTTGAACACACTTCAAAAATTTTCCAGCAAACTCAGAGAATTTTCAAAGGAATTTTCGGATGATTTTTCTAAGTGTTTTTTCCTTCTTCCAATTGGTATTGAACAAAGGGAGGTTTTGGAGTATTTATACTTACCTTTGAGCTTGAGAATCAATCAAAATTCAGATTTTAATCCCTGAATTGAAGCTGAAATCCGACAGAGGGCATGATCCTCAGAAAAATCCCTCAAGAAATTCTCGATTTGGTTTAGATACGAAGACAAATTTCTCCCTTGATTCCGGCCTAGGTTTTGACTATTTGATTTGATTTTTTACAGATTCCGGCGACGACAGGTGACGGCGGCGAGTGGAAAAGGTGCCGTTAGAACGGCAACAACGAGGCGGACCGGCTGGTGCTCTCAACGACGATAGTCGTGGCCTAAGGACGGTGGGGCGTCGCTCGACAGCCGCCCAACTTGGGTTTTGGGCGCTCCAAATCGAGTGCGTGCAGCGCATGCGCTGGGCGCGTGTGCTACTTTTTTGTTTTAAGGTTTTACTTTTTTGCTGTTTTTAGTTGTTTTTCCTTTACTTTTACCTGATCAATCCCTGGCCCTTGATTTTATTACCCCTAATCTAATGACCTATTTTAAACCTTAAAAACAAATGGGTTTTTAGGAATGGGCTTATAAAATAAATGGATTATTATTATTATTATTTGAGATGGGGTTTAAAAAGTTTTATTATTATTATTATTATTAAAATAGGTTTATTAAGGGCCACTCTATTTAAATTAAACGAGCTCCTTTATTTTGGATTTTATAATAATGATATGGAGTGAAAATCTAGTGACAACAACTGCCCCTCTTTGCTTATCTCTGTGCAACAAGGATATAACAAAGACCAAAAGGCACTGATTTTCACAGATTTTTTGGTTGACTCCATTCTTCTAATGCCCGAACGGATAGGCATGTTCTATTCTCCAAATGCCCGAATAGATGAGCAGGGTTCCATTCTCCTTACGCCCGAACGGATAGGCGGGTTCTATTCTCCTTATGCCCAAATAGATGAGTAGATTCCATTTTCCAAATGCTCGAACGGATAGACGGGTTCTATTCTCCTTATGTCTGAATATGAGAGCATATTCCATTCTCCAAACATCCAAACGGATATGCGGGTTCTATTCTTCTTATGCCCGAATAGATGAGCAGATTCCATTCTCCAAACGCCTGAACGAATAGGCGGGTTCTATTCTCCTTATGCTCGAATAGATGAGCAGATTCTTCTAAAAAAATTCATCCTCCTTATGCTTAGATGAATAAGCAAACTATATTCTCCTTACGCCCGAATGGATAGGTGAATCTTCTGAAAAATTTCATCATTCTTATGCTTGGATAAATAAGCAAACTCCATTCTCCTTACGCCCGAATGGATAGGTGAATCTTCTGAAAAAAATTCATACTCTTTATGCTTGGATGAATAAGCAAACTCCATTCTCTTTACGCTCGAATGGATAGGTGAATCTTTTGAAAAATTTCATCCTCCTTATGCTTGGATGAATAAGCGAGTTCTTTTGCTGAAAGGTCTTTCGTGTACCTGAAAAATGTAATATATACAATGCAATTATGATGTGCATGCCCCTAGGGATACCTAAAACTTGAATGCATGTCTCATTTCTTTTTCTTTTTGAATTTTGTTTTCTCAGAAATAATTTTTCCACATGTTTGCTCGTTCAATCCAGATAAGCAGTTATACTTTTTTACTGTATTTCTTTGACTCATGGAAAACATTTGATCTTTGCAAATTTGCTCACTTAATCCAGTGATCTTGTACTCCTGGTTGGAAGGACATTCTTCTTCAGATGTCATTGCTTCGCCATTCTCATTCTTTATATCTCTTTGCTTCATCGAAAACATTCGATCTTCGTAGGCAAATGCCTCAAGATCTACTATCATTGTAGTTGATTCATCAATATTGAGTGAAAGGTTTCCTTGTGCGGTATTGAAAGCTTCAAGTCTTCATATGCCCTTAAAATATTAAGCATCTTCAGTGCTTCTTGTGAATTCTCAAATTCTTACCCATGCATGACATCTTGAAGTATTTGCATGCTAAACCTTCACCTCAAATGTCTTTGCATGATGTCGGCGCTTTAATCTCTTCCTTTCACGCCTATCAAAGTTGGGGATCCTGAATCCTTTGTCGACATAACTTGCCCCAATCCGACGAAATAGTTTGCCCACTTGGCATGGCTCTATCCTTTTTTATGCTTTAGGGATCTTACACCTTAAGTGTGGATCTTTCTTGACAACACAACCCAATTAAAACTCTTCAAAACATGTGCTTCTTCTTCTTTTCTCTTTTTACCTTCTCATACAAGGCGATACCCCCATTCAAACTAAGGTTCAATTACCAGCCACTTCATTATTTCCTGAAGCGATGTAAACATTCATTCATGATTCCCTACGGTTGGGACCAATAGCAAGAAATCCTCTGTTTTTTTTTTTCTGAATCCACGTAAGCCTACTTGTAAAATGCAAGAAAAGGCTAGAAATGATAGTCCAATGGAAGAAGTCAAGACAGATGCAAGAAAAGGCTAAAAATAGGGATTTTAAGAAAATAGTCATGGAAAACACAAGAAAAGGCAAAGTCAGATGCCCTAAATTCATTGTATAAATGATTCAAGAATCCATCAACAGGATAGTGCCCCACTTTTATGTGGCTCTCTTTTGCTCACACACTCCCCAAATTTCAATTTTCCCACTTTTCTAATCTCAATCAGACATTAAAAGTTTTGAGGTCCCTGAAGAAAGGTTAACTCAATAAAGCGGAATGTGTTTAGAAGACAAACTCATTTTCTCAAATATTCACGTGTGATCCAAATGGTCTTTCAAGGCTTCTAATGTATGCTGGGCTTGGGTTGTCAAGAAAAGGATATATCGTCTTTGATGAAATCTTTGTTCTTCTTCTTTGGATCCCTCTAGACTGCCCATTTTGGGTTTTCACCTTAGAGTTCATTTCACTTTCTTACACACGTCTCATTTGAAGGATTCATTTCAAATTTTCCTTCACACCCCAACTTTCTCTTCTTCTTTTTCTTTTCTTCTTTTCCTCTTTTCTTTTCCTCTTTCTTTTATTTTATTTTATTTTCTTTTTGTGTCTTTTTCTTTTTCTTCACACCCCAAAATTCATCACATTTTCTAAAATAACTCAAAATGATCTTGAACTTAAAATTTCTCACATTAGAAGTGATCATGGAACCGAGTTTCAAAATCTAGGTTTTGAAGAGTTTTTAAATGAAAATGGGATTAGCCATATTTTTTCCGCACCTCGCACTCCTCAACAAAATGGGATAGTTGAGAGGAAAAATCAAACTTTAGAAGAAATGGCTAGAACCATGATTTGTGAAACTAATTTACCTAAATATTTTTGGGCAGAAGCCACAAATACCGCTTGCTACATTATAAATTGAGTAATGATTAGGTTAATTTTGAAGAAAAAACCATATGAGATTTTAAAATCTAAAAATCCTAACATTAACTATTTTCATCCATTTGGTTGCAAGTGTTTTGTTTTAAATAATGGAAAAGACAACTTAGGTAAATTTGATGCTAAAAGTGATGAAGCTATTTTCTTGGGGTATTCTTTAAAATCTAAAGTCTATCATGTATTTAATAAAAGAACTTTAGTAGTAGAAGAGTCTATACATGTTGTTTTCGATGATAACCTCCTTTCGAGGAAGAAATCTTGTGATGATGGTGATATAGGGATTCTTGATGCCATTGATGGAGGACAAACATCAAAGGTGGATGAGATTCCAACTAAAAATGAAGATGCACAAGATCCACCTCTTGAAGCCTTGAAGGATTTGGCTCTTGAGGAAAAGAAGGTATCTTACCCAAGGGAGTTCAACTATGTCAAAGGTGGTGAAATCTTGAGTGATCCATCTAAGGGGGTAACTACTAGATCCTCTCTCAAATTAATGAACCATGTTGTATTTCTTTCATGCATTGAGCCTAAAAGTATCAAAGAAGCTTTAAAAGATGATTTTTGGATTTTGGCCATGCAAGAGGAATTAAATCAATTTGAGAGAAGTAAAGTTTGGAAATTAGTTGAAAGGCCTAGTAATCAATCTACTATAGGAACTAAATGAGACTTTAGAAATAAACTAGATGAAAATGGTAATATAGTGAGAAACAAGGCTAGGCTTGTTGCTCAAGGTTACACTCAAGAAGAGGGAATTGATTTTTATGAAACATATGCACTCGTAGCTAGGATGGAAGCATTAGGATGCTTTTGGCATTTGCATGTTACCATGATTTCAAGCTTTTTCAAATGGATGTAAAAAGTTCTTTTCTAAACGGTTTTATAAATGAAGAAGTGTATGTTGAACAAGCACCGGGTTTTGAGGATTTAAAATATCCAATTCATGTGTTCAAACTAACTAAAGCACTTTATGGTTTAAAACAAGCTCTTAGAGCTTGATATAAAAGACTTTCAAACTTTTTAATTGAAAAGGATTTTGAAAAAGGTAAGGTGGACAATACACTTTTCATAAAAAGATATAATAATGACATCTTATTAATACAAATCTATGTTGATGATATCATTTTTGGTTCTACTAATGAATGTTATTGCAAAGAATTTTCCAAGCTAATGCAAGGTGAATTCGAGATGAGCATGATGGGGGAGCTCTCATTCTTTTTGGGACTCCAAATCAAATAAAGGAAAGATGACACCTTCATAAATCAAGCTAAGTACGTGAACGATATGCTCAAAAAGTTCGGCTTGGAGAATGTAAAGCCTCAAGCCACACCTATGAGCTCTTTCATAAAGCTTGACAAAGATGAATGAGGTAAGTGTGTTGATTCTAAGCTTTATAGATCCATGATAGGTTCTTTGCTTTACCTTACCGCAAGTAGACCGGATATCATGTTTAGTGTTTGCTTGTGTGCTAGGTTTCAAGCTAGTCCTAGAGAATCACACTTAGTTTCCATTAAGAGAATTTTTAGATACCTTAGAGACACACCTAACTTAGGCCTTTGATATCCTAAGGATTCTTCCTTTAGCCTTCATGCTTATTCGGATGCGGATTATGGGGGGTGTAAGATAGATAGGAAAAGTACCTCCGGGACATGTCAATTCTTAGGTAGTATGCTCATATCTTTGTTCTCTAAGAAACAAAATAGCGTAGCCTTATCTACCACCGAAGCGGAGTACATATCCTTAGGGAGTTTTTGTGCTCAAGTCCTTTGGATGAAATAACAACTCTTAAATTATGGTGTTGAAGTAGAAACTATACCCCTTAGGTGTGACAACACTAGTTCCATTTGTTTCACTAAGAATCCCATCCACCACTCTAGAACCAAACACATAGAAATTAGACATCATTTCATTAGAGACCATGTGTTGAAAAATGATGTTATTCTAGAGTATGTTGATACCTTGAACCAATTAGCGGATATATTCACAAAGCCTTTAGATAAAGAGTGTTTTTGGACCCTTAGGAGAGAGTTAGGTTTAACTAGCCTTTCTTGACCCTTTTTAGGTCCCAAATGGCCAAAATTTTCTTGAAATTGATTGATATCCATGCTTATGTTGAATTGTTTCCTTTTGCTTCAATGCATGTTGCTAGGGGGAGAATGCATTAATTATAGCCATTGAAACTTGTTCTTATGTCATATACATGCATTTAGGAACGTTTGAAGTTGGATTTTTTTTATCTTAAAACTGTAAAAAATGCATCATATGGTAAAGGCGTATCGATACGGCTAACATGTATCGATACGGGTTCATCAAAGGGAAATCTTAAAAGCTAAATGCGTATCGATATGGATAAGTCAAGGGATGTAATCCATGTCGAAATGTACCAATACGGTCCCGTGTATCGATACTGTAATAACGTTAAATTAAAAATTAGGGCAAATGCGTATCGATACGCTCTACAAGCATACCAATACGATCTCGACGGAGAGTTTATTTAGGGCTGCTTTTACAAAACACTTCAAAAATTAAAAACTCCTCTTTTTCTCTACAAACCCTAGCCGCACCTCTCTATAAAAACCCCCTCAATCCTTCAATTTTTTCCATCAAACTTAAAAATTCGTTGAGGGTTTTTGATCTCCACATCAAAGCTAAGCTTTGTCAACAATCTAGTGCATTCACATCAACACATTCATCCAATCTAACAATTCAAGGTATAATTTTTTCTATTTTATTTTTTTCGTTTGATTTTTATAATTGTTTCAACTTAAATTTTGTACAAAACATGTTTTTATAACATGGGTTTCAAACTTTTAACCAAAATTTTCAAAATCAAAATTTTTTTATTCGAATATATTTTCTCATCGTATTTTTTAATCTATTTCTCCAATTTTTTACAAATCCTTTCTAGCATATGTATATATATTTTTTAACAATAAAATTGTCTTTTAAAATTACCTTAAACTATTAGAATTTATTAGTTTGGATAAGATGTTAATTACATACATATTTGAATCATTTTGATGTGTTTTTAGGGTTATGGAACCAAAAAAGAGAGCTAGACGTCACCTTGCCAATTTCGATCCTATTGATGACGAAGAGGGTAACCCTAAACCAAATCTCCCTTATATTCTCCAATGTAGTTTTCCTAACCCTTCGGATATGTCTTGTTACAAACTCTTTCAAGGTTTCACTCTTAGGGAAGAACATATTGTGTCTCTATCGTTTTTAAACTCGACCCGTTTTAAATTTCAATACCTCCCTTTGATTAAGCAATGGAAATTTATCAACTTTTTAAATCTTCCTCCCATTCTCTATAGGAACTTGGTCATCATCTTCTTTTCAAATGCTATATGTATTCATGATGAGGCTAGAGAACATGTCATTGCAATCGAGTCATATGTAATGGGCAAAACCATTAAAATTGATCAAAATGTTCTTTGTAAGGCTTTTGGTTTTGAAAAGGCAGGAATTGATGATGAAAAGTCCTTAGGTCAAGGTCCCTTAGATTCCGTCAAAGTCTTAAATGCTCAGGACTATATCCTTCATCTTATCATTACTTGGTTTTTGCGTCCATCGGGAGGGAAATTTTCCACTATTCGTCAAGTCTATGATTTTTGGCTTAGATGCTTTAGGGAGGGTTAATGTCCAAACCTTTGTCAAATTATGTTTTTACCGACCTTGTCTATCTCGTTCAACATCGTCACACCGACCAAGTCAAATCCTTTTACTATTCTACGGCGTTGAGTTTCCTATTCCATTCCCTTGAAATTGATTGTTCACATGATTTTCCCGAACCCCTTGACCAACCTATCGATGAACGTTCTCTATCTCGTGCTCATTTCTCCTATGTTAACAATGAATGGGTTCGTGTCCCTCATGCTCCTCAACAAGATGCTCCGGTTGATGCTCCACATGCTCCTTCAATCACTCAATGAGCTCTGATTGCATCTTCCTCCATGGACAACCTAATGACATTCCTCAATGAAAAGTTCACAAACATGGAAGTTGGGTTTGCCGCCATTGACACGCGATTCACATCCTTGGAAGATCGAGTCAAAGGTATTGACACTCGGTTCACTTCTTTGGAAGATCAAGTCAAGGGCTTTGACACTCGTTTCATATCGTTGGAGGATCAAATGAAATCCATCGCTCTTCAACAAAACTCCATGGATGTCCCTCTCAACCGCCTTCCATGGTGCTTGGCTTAACCAAAATAAGAGGAATCAAGATACTCGAGACGATGAGGATGAAGAAGATGATGATGATGATGGGGACGAGTATCTTTTTGCATATCATCTCATGTCATTTAGTTTCTTTAGCTTTTGCACCTATGTTTAGTACTTTATGCCTTTTATTTATGTTTTAGGATCTAAGTTTGGACTATTATGTTGCTTTTCCTTTTGAAGTTTTCTTTGAACTATTAAGTTGCTTTTAATTTGAAGTTTGCATTGAAGTTTATCATATTATTGTTGCTATTATCCTTGTGCTTATGTTTGATCTAACAAAATGTGGGAGAAGGATTATAGAGCCATTTTTGAAAACTCAAAATTGATTTTGAAAATTCATCTTAAATTAAGGGGGAGAAAGCTTTTCAAAAGTTTCAAAAACTTAAAAATTTATATGTGGTTTTGTTATATCAAAAAGGTGGATATTGTGAAACTAAAATTGATTTTGATATAACACTTAGACTTATGGACTAATTTGCAAAACAATAAATTTTTAAGTACTCTTCAAAGTTCACTATTGACGAGTCTTTTTGAACTAAACTATATCTCAAGACAAATCTTTATTAAATGATAAAAATCTTCTAAGTTTTTCTATGTATTTTCAAGCCAAATTCACTAAAACGCTCAGGCGTATCGATACCCTTAGGCGTATCAATACGGTTTTTAGTCACTTAAATTTTAATAGATAATAGCGTACTGATACGGTATTACACTGTATCGATACGATATTCATCTGGGTGGCACTTTAAATGATATCATACCGATACGCATTGCAACCGTATCGATACGGTTTGCTTATCTTTGCAAAATCTTTGCATTTAATTTTCGACCGTTGGCTTGTCAGTTAGTTGGTATCCAAAAATGCTTCATTGTAACACTCGAGTTTAGGGGTTGGGAGTTGAGTGTGAGAATTGAGTTCGAGTCGTTGGGCTCGTTTTAATTTAATTTGGGCTTGGTTTTAATTAAAAGGCCACGAGTCTTTATTAAGAGCAAAAAGGTAATTTTGAAAAAAGAGGAAAAGATAAGTGAAAAGGGAGACTTTTGAAAAGTCTTCATCTTCTTCCCCCATTTATCAAATTCCACGACAAAAGCTCCCATTAACCCCTAATCACAATTCCATCAAATTTCTTCACCATTTCAAGAGCTCTCTTCAAGGTAAAATCGTTTTTGACTTCTCCTCATCATTTCGAACATTTCCATGGTTTTAGTTTCTCTTAAACACCATTCTTGATGTTTTCAAGTTTTCAAAAGTTTGAGAAAAAGGTTGGATTTTTAATGGGTTTTCATGTAGCTTTTAATTTGCCAAGTTTATTTATGTTTTAATCTTGCCTTTAGATGTATTATATCTCAAAATGGTGGGGTTTTATAAAAAATCCCGAAATGGGTTTTATGGGTATTTTTAAAGGTTGAAAACTTCGGTTTTTGAGGTGGTTTGGTGTAGGAGAGTAAGGCTGATGTTATAGTGATACTTGAAGGTTGTATTGAAGGTGTTTAATGGTGTTTTAAGTGTTGGAATCAATGGTTTTCTGCTGGGTTGTGGGTGAGTCCGAAAATGAGGATTTTTGTATTAGTTTTGGCTTGGAAATGTAGAGGATTGGTCTTGTGGTTGAAATCTGTTATGTGACAGTGATTGTGGATGATTTGTGTAGTAATATGTTGTTTTTGATTGGTTAGAATCAAGGAAAAACGTTGGGGAAGCTTCGGGCTCAATTCCGGGAAGTTTGGAGGCTTGATTCAGCTTTCTCTATATGCTTAAGGGAGTTCGGTGAGTGGATTATTTAAAGCGGTTTTAAATTGGTTCAAATGTGTAGTTGAGGTGTTAGATTGTGCTTGGTAGGCAAATCCAAGGTAGAGATTAAGTTGGTAGCTTAATCTCTTGTGTGCTTTATGAGTTTTGCTTAATGTGCATAATGTGGACTTGTGAAGTATGTGTTTGTTTATGCATGTTGATATACATATTGATGTTGTATAATGATGAGGATATGTTGTGTTGCATGATTTTGATATCATGGTGTGGCTTGTATAGTATGATTGGCACTAGTTAATTACTGGTATAAATGATCGATCATTAGGATGAGTGTGCACACGGTTAAGTCAAATTCGTGCCTGGCCTTGGTGACGTGTAGTCATCAAGGAGGAGTACGGTGAGGTAATATTCCACCGAAAATTGTTGGCATGTGATGATGAGTGTAATCCCATCCATGAGTGAGAACGGTGATGAGTTTAATCCCACCGGAAGGTAAATGTTGTTGAGTACGTTGAGGGTGAAAATCCCAACGGAAGTTATTTGCATGTCCGAGTAAGCTAATAGTTGCCAATATACTTGATCATGTGTTGTTGTTGTGTAAGATATTTGTTATATCTTGTTTAGCATAGCATGAGGTAAGATGCCATGTCATGCATTCTTGAAATGGTGGCTATGTTGGTGCATCTGTATGCCTTGTGAATGTCTTAAGGATAACATGTTTTGAACCATGCAATGTCGTTGTTTTTGTTTTAGAGCTCTCTCACTAAGCTTCTTGCTTACGCTCTCGTTTTCGACAACGCTGATCACTAGTGTGGAGTTAGCAAGGAGCAAGGAAAGGGCATTCAAGCGCGTTTGTAGTTGCTCAAGTATGGTTTTAGTAAATAATGTAGTAGTTTAGAAATGGGGATGCTACATGTTATAGGAGCATGTGTTAGACTCCTTTTGGTTAATGCTTTTGGTGACGTGGATTTGTAAACCATATTTTTAGATGTTTAAGTGGATGTGTGAAAAAGCATGTAAGCCTTGTTTTATGAATGCGTATGTTTTTGTTGAAGGCATGTAAACCTTGATTGTACATTGCTTAAGTGAATGTATGTTCCTTTTGGCTAAGTGGTTTTGTTTATGCATTCTTTTATGCAAGTTTCCTATCTAGATGCTTATCTTGTTGATTGATGCTTGGTCGAATAGCTAAATAGCTCTGTTTGTTCATCCATGATTACCTAATAATGTTTGAGTGTTTATATGTTGTTCATCAAGTCGTTAAATACTTTTAGAGTGGAGTCCTTGTGCGTTTTGCGGCTAAAATGATGTTTGTAGTGCAGGGCGTATCGATACGCCTAAGGGCTGTATCGATACGGTCCTATGCTTTAAACCTCATTTTAAGCCTTGCGTACCGGTACACGGAGTGTATCGATACGCCAAAAGCTCTCTGGAAATCTATGAAATTGACGAGATTTTGGCGTATCGGTACGGGTCCTAGGTGTATCGGTACGGTCTTCATAGTTTGACCGTGAGAAGTTGATCGTCAAGGGCGTATCGATACGATGTATTAGTGTATCGATACGGTTCCCATGTGTTGACTTGGGTTGTTGACCAAGTCCAGGCGTATCGATACGGTCTCCTTGCGTATCGATACAGCCTGTTGAAAAGGCTAAAATGGGTTGTTTAATTGCTCGTTTTGTATGTTTTGTATCTGCGTGTGTTTTTCGCTGCGTGTCCTTTCACATAGGATTTACTAAGGCATCTAGACAAGATAACATTAAAAGAAATTTTCTAGGGTTGCTAATCGAAGTGGAGCCTTAACAGGTTTCGCTTCGTTTTTCCCCGTGTAACCTGCTCGGACCGGTCTATCGTCTAGCCTGGGACGAGGGGGTTACATTCATTGTGTTATGGTGGATTTGGGCTATCAGATGTTACTAATGAAAAGCCCAATTGTGAAGGACCAAAGTATGTGGTCCTCTTCATTAGTAAGCCCAAAACCAAGTGGGTGACTAAGACTAAAATTTATTATATTAGATTGGACCAATTGTATAAACTGAACCGAGCTAATTGTGTTGGTTGTGAACCGAACCTATGAACCAGTTGTTAACTAAACCGGATAAGCTAGACCAAACTGATAGAATTGATTCGAACCGGATTTGACCATAACCTGTTAATCAGATCTGAATTCTGGACCGTTTGACCTTGACTAAGCTTTACCTATTGACCAGTTTTGACAGTTGACCATTTGACCGTTTGACCGAGTTGATCCTTAATCAGTTTGACTGTGGAGCAATTTGACCTTGGACCTTTTGACCAGAGTTGCCCGTTGACCTTGGACTAGTTTGACCAAGTTTGACTTTGACCAGTTGACTTTGATTGTTGACCAAAAGTTGACTTTTTTGGACAATCTTCTACTTGACCTTTCTCGACGTCCTAAGTTCGTATCCGTTGCCCGTTTTGTCTAATTCGAACAAGAAAGTTCCATTTTTCTAATTTCAATTAGTTAGTACTTCAAATCTAATAAGTTATAGATTTCAGAATCTGATTCGGGATAATCATGTGTTCAGGTGATAACGTCTTCTAGGCCGACGAGTTACCTCTAGTTGTACAGACCGACCGTACACGTTCTAGGAGATCTTTATGTGAGTATATCTTCAGTTCAGTTCGTAGTGTTTTAGTCGGTGGCTTAGTGATATTAATAAATATTAATATAGAGTTTTACTTCGTAGGTTCTGATTCAGTTGGATCTAAGCGTGAGACGCGCTTTACTCAGTATTAGAACTACTGTTGCTAAAGGTGTGTCTCTTTCTGTGTTATAAACTTTTGTGTTTTTTATGCTATAAACTTGTGTGATTTATTATGTGTTGTGGTTTGTGAAAGTTTTCGGATATCATGCATAGCATATCAAACTATGTTTTAACTACAAATTAGATTTACCAAATTGTGAAATATCAGATTTTTGGAATCGTAAAACATCGGATTTATAGTATTGTGCAACTTGAATTTTCATATTTCAAGTTTCGGATGAGACTCGGATTATAAAATCTGCATCACATCATTGTGGGTATATGGTTTGGGATTTGTTTAGGGAAGTTTAGTGGTTTCACTCTTCGGGCTGAATTCCGCTTTGAGTCAGTGGTTCCACCCTTCGGGCTGAGTTCAACTATGTCAAAGGTGGTGAAATCTTGAGTGATCCATCTAAGGGGGTAACTACTAGATCCTCTCTCAAATTAATGAACCATGTTGTATTTCTTTCATGCATTGAGCCTAAAAATATCAAAGAAGCTTTAAAAGATGATTTTTGGATTTTGGCCATGCAAGAGGAAATAAATCAATTTGAGAGAAGTAAAGTTTGGACATTAGTTGAAAGGCCTAGTAATCAATCTACTATAGGAACTAAATGAGTCTTTAGAAATAAACTAGATGAAAATGGTAATATAGTGAGAAACAAGGCTAGGCTTGTTGCTCAAGGTTACACTCAAGAAGAGGGAATTGATTTTTATGAAACATATGCACTCGTAGCTAGGATGGAAGCATTAGGATGCTTTTGGCATTTGCATGTTACCATAATTTCATGCTTTTTCAAATGGATGTGAAAAGTTCTTTTCTAAACGGTTTTATAAATGAAGAAGTGTATGTTGAACAAGCACCAGGTTTTGAGGATTTAAAATATCCAAATCATGTGTTCAAACTAACTAAAGCACTTTATGGTTTAAAACAAGCTCCTAGAGCTTGATATGAAAGACTTTCAAACTTTTTAATTGAAAAGGATTTTGAAAAAGGTAAGGTGGACACTACACTTTTCATAAAAAGATATAATAATGACATCTTAGTAATACAAATCTATGTTGATGATATCATTTTTGGTTCTACTAATGAATGTTATTGCAAAGAATTTTCCAAGCTAATGCAAGGTGAGTTCGAGATTAGCATGATGGGTGAGCTCTCATTCTTTTTGGGACTCCAAATCAAATAAAGGAAAGATGACACCTTCATAAATCAAGCTAAGTACGTGAACGATATGCTCAAAAAGTTCGGCTTGGAGAATGTAAAGCCTCAAGCCACACCTATGAGCTCTTTCATAAAGCTTGACAAAGATGAATGAGGTAAGTGTGTTGATTCTAAGCTTTATAGATCCATGATAGGTTCTTTACTTTACCTTACCGCAAGTAGACCGGATATCATGTTTAGTGTTTGCTTGTGTGCTAGGTTTCAAGCTAGTCCTAGAGAATCACACTTAGTTTCCATTAACAGAATTTTTAGATACCTTAGAGACACACCTAACTTAGGCCTTTGATATCCTAAGGATTCTTCCTTTAGCCTTCATGCTTATTCGGATGCGGATTATGGGGGTGTAAGATAGATAGGAAAAGTACCTCCGGGACATGTCAATTCTTAGGTAGTATGCTCATATCTTTGTTCTCTAAGAAACAAAATAGCGTAGCCTTATCTACCACCGAAGCGGAGTACATATCCTTAGGGAGTTTTTGTGCTCAAGTCCTTTGGATGAAATAACAACTCTTAAATTATGGTGTTGAAGTAGAAACTATACCCCTTAGGTGTGACAACACTAGTGCCATTTGTTTCACTAAGAATCCCATCCACCACTCTAGAACCAAACACATAGAAATTAGACATCATTTCATTAGAGACCATGTGTTGAAAAATGATGTTATTCTAGAGTATGTTGATACCTTGAACCAATTAGCGGATATATTCACAAAGCCTTTAGATAAAGAGCGTTTTTGGACCCTTAGGAGAGAGTTAGGTTTAACTAGCCTTTCTTGACCCTTTTTAGGTCCCAAATGGTCAAAATTTTCTTGAAATTGATTGATATCCATGCTTATGTTGATTTGTTTCTTTTTGCTTCAATGCATGTTGCTAGGGGAGAATGCATTAATTATAGCCATTGAAACTTGTTCTTATGTCATATACATGCATTTAGGAACGTTTGAAGTTGGATTTTTTTTATCTTAAAACTGTAAAAAATGCATCATATGGTAAAGGCGTATCGATACGGCTAACGTGTATCGATACGAGTTCATCAAAGGGAAATCTTAAAAGCTAAATGCGTATCGATACGGATAAGTCAAGGGATGTAATCCATGTCGAAATGTACCAATACGGTCCCGTGTATCAATACGGTAATAACGTTGAATTAAAAATTAGGGCAAATGCGTATCGATACGCTCTACAAGCGTACCAATACGATCTCGACGGAGAGTTTATTTAGGACTGCTTTTACAAAACACTTCAAAAATTAAAAACTCCTCTTTTTCTCTACAAAACCTAGCCGCACCTCTCTATAAAAACCCCATCAATCCTTCAATTTTTTCCATCAAACTTAAAAATTCTTTGAGGGTTTTTGATCTCCACATCAAAGCTAAGCTTTGTCAACAATCTAGTGCATTCACATCAACACATTCATCCAATCTAACAATTCAAGGTATAATTTTTTTCTATTTTATTTTTTTCGTTTGATTTTTATAATTGTTTCAACTTAGTTTTTGTACAAAACATTTTTTTATAACATGGGTTTCAAACTTTTTACGAAAATTTTTCAAAATCAAAATTTTTTTTCGAATATATTTTCTCATCGTATTTTTTTAATCTGTTTTTCCATTTTTTTACAAATCCTTTCTAGCATATGTATATATATTTTTTAACAATAAATTTGTCTTTTAAAATTACCTTAAACTATTATAATTTATTAGTTTGGATAAGATGTTAATTACATACATATTTGAATCATTTTGATGTGTTTTTAGGGTTATGGCACCGAAAAAGAGAGCTAGACGTCACCTTGCCACTTTCGATCCTATTGATGACGAAGAGGGTAACCCTAAACCAAATCTCCCTTATTTTCTCCAATGTAGTTTTCCTAACCCTTCAGATATGTCTCGTTACAAACTCTTTCAAGGTTTCACTCTTAGGGAAGAACATATTGTGTCTCTATCGTTTTTAAACTCGACCCGTTTTAAATTTCAAAACCTCCCTTTGATTAAGCAATGAAAATTTATCAACTTTTTAAATCTTCCTCCCATTCTCTATAGGAACTTGGTCATCATCTTCTTTTCAAATGCTATATGTATTCATGATGAGGCTAGAGAACATGTCATTGCAATCGAGTCATATGTAATGGGCAAAACCATTAAAATTGATCAAAATGTTCTTTGTAAGGCTTTTGGTTTTGAAAAGGTAGGAATTGATGATGAAAAGTCCTTAGGTCAAGGTCCCTTAGATTCCGTCAAAGTCTTAAATGCTCAGGACTATATCCTTCATCTTATCATTACTTGGTTTTTGCGTCCATCGGGAGGGAAATTTTCCACTATTCGTCAAGTCTATGATTTTTGGCTTAGATGCTTTAGGGAGGGTTAATGTCCAAACCTTTGTCAAATTATGTTTTTACCGACCTTGTCTATCTCGTTCAACAACGTCACACCGACCAAGTCAAATCCTTTTACTATTCTACGACGTTGAGTTTCCTATTCCATTCCCTTGAAATTGATTGTTCACATGATTTTCCCGAACCCCTTGACCAACCTATCGATGAACGTTCTCTATCTCGTGCTCATTTCTCCTATGTTAACAATGAATGGGTTCATGTCCCTCATGCTCCTCAACAAGATGTTCCGGTTGATGCTCCACATGCTCCTTCAATCTCTCAATGAGCTCTGATTGCATCTTCCTCCATGGACAACCTAATGACATTCCTCAATGAAAAGTTCACAAACATGGAAGTTGGGTTTGCCGCCATTGACACGCGATTCACATCCTTGGAAGATCGAGTCAAAGGTATTGACACTCGGTTCACTTCTTTGGAAGATCAAGTCAAGGGCTTTGACACTTGTTTCACATCGTTGGAGGATCAAATGAAAGCCATCGCTCTTCAACAAAACTCCATGGATGTCTCTCTCAACCGCCTTCCATGGTGCTTGGCTTAACCAAAATAAGAGGAATCAAGATACTCGAGACGATGAGGATGAAGAGGATGAAGAAGATGATGATGATGATGGGGACGAGTAGCTTTTTGCATATCATCTCATGTCATTTAGTTTCTTTAGCTTTTGCACCTATGTTTAGTACTTTATGCCTTTTATTTATGTTTTAGGATCTAAGTTTGGACTATTATGTTGCTTTTCCTTTTAAAGTTTTCTTTGAACTATTAAGTT
The DNA here is from genome assembly GCA_958450335.1 of Hibiscus tridactylites. Taxonomy (NCBI): domain Eukaryota; kingdom Viridiplantae; phylum Streptophyta; class Magnoliopsida; order Malvales; family Malvaceae; genus Hibiscus; species Hibiscus tridactylites. The sequence continues at coordinate 40,440,246 of OY288289.1, read as the reverse complement.
GCTTTTAATTTGAAGTTTGCATTGAAGTTTATCATATTATTGTTGCTATTATCCTTGTGCTTATGTTTGATCTAACAAAATGGGGGAGAAGGATTATAGAGCCATTTTTGAAAACTTAAAATTGATTTTGAAAATCCATCTTATATTGAGGGGGAGAAAGCTTTTCAAAAGTTTCAAAAACTTAAAAATTTATATGTGGTTTTGTTATATCAAAAAGGTGGAGATTGTGAAACTAAAATTGATTTTGATATAACACTTAGACTTATGGACTAATTTGCAAAACAATAAATTTTTAAGTACTCTTCAAAGTCTCACTATTGACGAGTCTTTTTGAACCAAACTATATCTCAAGAAAAATCTTTATTAAATGATAAAAATCTTCTAAGTTTTTCTATGTATTTTTAAGCCAAATTCACTAAAACGCTCAGGCGTATCGATACCCTTAGGCGTATCAATACGGTTTTTAGTCACTTGAATTTTAATAGATAATAGCGTACTGATACGGTATTACACTGTATCGATACGATATTCATCTGGGCGGCATTTTAAATGATATCATACTGATACGCATTGCAACCGTATCGATACGGTTTGCTTATCTTTTCAAAATCTTTGCATTTAATTTTCGACCGTTGGCTTGTCAGTTAGTTGGTATCCAAAAATGCTTCATTGTAACACTCGAGTTTAGGGGTTGGGAGTTGAGTGTGAGAATTGAGTTCGAGTTGTTGGGCTCGTTTTAATTTAATTTGGGCTTGGTTTTAATTAAAAGGCCACGAGTCTTTATTAAGGGCAAAAAGGTAATTTTGAAAATAGAGGAAAAGATAAGTGTAAAGGGAGACTTTTGAAATGTCTTCATCTTCTTCCCCCATTTATCAAATTCTACGACAAAACCTCCCATTAACCCCTAATCACTATTCCATCAATTTCTTCACCATTTCAAGAGCTCTCTTCAAGGTAAAATCGTTTTTGACTTCTCCTCATCATTTCGAACATTTCCATGGTTTTAGTTTCTCTTAAACACCATTCTTGATGTTTTCAAGTTTTCAAAAGTTTTAGAAAAAGGTTGGAGCTTTAATGGGTTTTTATGTAGCTTTTAATTTTCCAAGTTTATTTATGTTTTAATCTTGCCTTTAGATGCATTATATCTCAAAATGGTGGGGTTTTATAAAAAATTCCCGAAATGGGTTTTGTGGGTATTTTTAAAGGTTGAAAACTTCGGTTTTTTAGGTGGTTTGGTGTAGGAGAGTAGGGCTGATGTTATAGTGATACTTGAAGGTTGTATTGAAGGTGTTTAATGGTGTTTTAAGTGTTGGAATCAATGGTTTTCTGCTGGGTTGTGGGTGAGTCCGAAAATGAGGATTTTTGTATTAGTTTTGGCTTGGAAATGTAGAGGATTGGTCTTGTGGTTGAAATCTGTTATGTGACAGTGGTTGTGGATGATTTGTGTAGTAATATGTTGTTTTTGATTGGTTAGAATCAAGGAAAAATGTTGGGGAAGCTTCGGGCTCAATTCCGGGAAGTTTGGAGGCTTGATTCAGCTTTCTCTATATGCTTAAGGGAGTTCGGTGAGTGGATTATTTAAAGCGGTTTTAAATTGGTTCAAATGTGTAGTTGAGGTGTTAGATTGTGCTTGGTAGGCAAATCCAAGGTAGAGATTAAGTTGGTAGCTTAATCTCTTGTGTGCTTTATGAGTTTTGCTTAATGTGCATAATGTGGACTTGTGAAGTATGTGTTTGTTTATGCATGTTGATATACATATTGATGTTGTATAATGATGAGGATATGTTGTGTTGCATGATTTTGATATCATGGTGTGGCTTGTATAGTATGATTGGCACTAGTTAATTACTGGGTATAAATGATCGATCATTAGGATAAGTGTGCACACGGTTAAGTCAAATTCGCGCCTCGCCTTGGTGACGTGTAGTCATCAAGGAGGAGTACGGTGAGGTAATATTCCACTGAAAATTGTTGGCATGTGATGATGAGTGTAATCCCATCCATGAGTGAGAACGGTGATTAGTTTAATCCCACCGGAAGGTAAATGTTGTTGAGTACGTTGAGGGTGAAAATCCCAATGGAAGTTATCTGCATATCCGAGTAAGCTAATAGTTGCCAATATACTTGATCATGTGTTGTTGTTGTGTAAGATATTTGTTATATCTTGGCATGAGGTAAGATGCCATGTCATGCATTCTTGAAATGGTCGCTATGTTGGTGCATATGTATGCCTTGTGAATGTCTTAAGGATAACATGTTTTGAACCATACATTGTCGTTGTTTTTGTTTTAGAGCTCTCTCACTAAGCTTCTTGCTTACGCTCTCGTTTTCGACAACGCAGATCACTAGAGTGGAGTTAGCAAGGAGCAAGGAAAGGGCATTCAAGCGCGTTTGTAGTTGCTCAAGTATGGTTTTAGTAAATAATGTAGTAGTTTAGAAATGGGGATGCTACGTGTTATAGGAGCATGTGTTAGACTCCTTTAGGTTAATGCTTTTGGTGACGTGGATTTGTAAACCATATTTTTTAGATGTTTAAGTGGATGTGTGAAAAAGCATGTAAGCCTTGTTTTATGAATGCGTATGTTTTTGTTGAAGGCATGTAAACCTTGATTGTACATTGCTTAAGTGAATGTATGTTCCTTTTGGCTAAGTGGTTTTGTTTATGAATTCTTTTATGCAAGTTTCCTATCTAGATGCTTATCTTGTTGATTGATGCTTGGTCGAATAGCTAAATAGCTCTGTTTGTTCATCCATGATTACCTAATAATGTTTGAGTGTTTATATGTTGTTCATCGAGTCGTTAAATGCTTTTAGAGTGGAGTCCTTGTGCGTTTTGCAGCTAAAATGAGGTTTGTAGTGCAGGGCGTATCGATACGCCCAAGGGCTGTATCGATACGGTCCTATGCTTTGAACCTCATTTTAAGCCTTGCGTACCGGTACACAGAGTGTACCGATACGCCAAAAGCTCTCTTGAAATCTAAGAAATTGACGAGATTTTGGCGTATCGGTACGGGTCCTAGGTGTATCGGTACGGTCTTCATAGTTTGACCGTGAGAAGTTGATCGTCAAGGGCATATCGATACGATGTATCAGTGTATCGATACGGTTCCCCTGTGTTGACTTGGGTTGTTGACCAAGTCCAGGCGTATCGATACGGTCTCCTTGCGTATCGATACAACCTGTTGAAAAGGCTAAAATGGGTTGTTTAATTGCTCGTTTTGTATGTTTTGTATCTGCGTGTCTTTTTCGCTGCGTGTCCTTTCACATAGGATATACTAAAGCATATAGACAAGATAAAATTAAAAGAAATTTTCTAGGGTTGCTAATCGAAGTGGAGCCTTAACGGGTTTCGCTTCGGTTTTCCCCGTGTAACCTGCTCGGACCGGTCTATCGTCTAGCCCGGGACGAGGGGGTTACATTCATTGTGTTATGGTGGATTTGGGCTATCAGATGTTACTAATGAAAAGCCCAATTGTGAAGGACCAAAGTATGTGGTCCTCTTCATTAGTAAGCCCAAAACCAAGTGGGTGACTAAGACTAAAATTTATTATATTAGATTGGACCAATTCTATAAACTGAACCGAGCTAATTGTGTTGGTTGTGAACCGAACCTATGAACCAGTTGTTAACTAAACCGGATAAGCTAGACCAAACCGATAGAATTGATTCGAACTGGATTTGACAATAACCTGTTAATCAGATCTAAATTCTTGACCGTTTGACCTTGACTAAGCTTTACCTATTGACCAGTTTTGACAGTTGACCATTTGACCGTTTGACCGAGTTGATCCTTGATCAGTTTGACTGTGGACCAATTTGACCTTGGACCTTTTGACCAGAGTTGACTGTTGACCTTGGACTAGTTTGACCAAGTTTGACTTTGACCAGTTGACTTTGATTGTTGACCAAGAGTTGACTTTTTTGGACAATCTTCTACTTGACCTTTCTCGACGTTCTAAGTTCGTATTCGTTGCCCGTTTTGTCTAATTCGAACAAGAAAGTTTCGTTTTTCTAATTTCAATTAGTTAGTACTTCAAATCTAATAAATTGTAGATTTCAGAATCTGATTCGGAATAATCATGTGTTCAGGTGATAACGTCTTCTAGGCCGACGAGTTACCTCCAAGGTGTACAGACCGACTGTACACGTTCTAGGAGATCTTTATGTGAGTATATCTTTAGTTCAGTTCGTAGTGTTTTAGTCGGTGGCTTAGTGATATTAATAAATATTAATATAGAGTTTTACTTCGTAGGTTCTGATTCAGTTGGATCTGAGCGTGAGACGCACTTTACTCAGCATTAGAACTACTGTTGCTAAAGGTGTGTCCCTTTCTGTGTTATAAACTTTTGTGTTTTTTATGCTATAAACTTGTGTGATTTATTATGTGTTGTGGTTTGTGAAAGTTTTCGGATATCATGCATAGCATATCAAACTATGTTTTAACTAAAAATTAGATTTACCAAATTGTGAAATATCAGATTTTTGGAATCGTAAAATATCGGATTTATAGTATTGTGCAACTTGAATTTTCATATTTCAAGTTTCGGATGAGACTCGGATTATAAAATCTGCATCACATCATTGTGGGTATATGGTTTGGGATTTGTTTGGGGAAGTTTAGTGGTTTCACTCTTCAGGCTGAATTCCTCTTTGATTCAGTGGTTCCACCCTTCGGGCTGAGTTTCACTTTGGATGGTGACGATGGAGAAAGTTGGTTCTGGGGAACCTTACTTTTCAGTGTATCAGAGATGGGTACTATGATTCATGTGCATCAGACATCATATCATCATGATCCGATTTTGTTATGTTTTCAGAAAAGTCTTTATCAGAAAATAAAATACTATTTTGTTTTGTTTTGTTTTCGTTTGCACTTTAGAGACACACTAAGCTCTTTAGCTTACACCCCTTAGTTTTTACTTTTCAGATATCTCAGACTTTTTAGGCGATCGGTACTTGGAGCATCTCTTGTTTATTTAGATAAATTATTATTCAGTGTGAACCTTTCTGGTACCTCAGAATTATTATTTTAATATTGTTTGAGATATTTTTGTAGTATGGACTTTGGAACTATTTTTAATTTGGGTTTTATTAAATGCATGCATCTATGAAGTTACTTTCGGATTTTTAATCAAGTTGTCTGAACAATGATATATGATTACGTTTTATACTGGATGAAATTATTGAGTTTATTATTTATTTTTGAGAATAATTAATATTTTGAAGTATTTAACTTGACGATTTATAACTTGTGGGACTAGTTTTCAATCGTGATTTCCTAGATTCGACCCATTCCTTCTGGGTCGGGTTTAGGGGGTTGCAGACCCAAAACATTTTCATCATCAATCCCAACATTTTCAAAACCAAAAGCTTGGCAATGAACATTTTGATCAATTCTAAGAATTGTACCCATAAGATGAGATTCAATAGCAACAACATGTTCTCTTTTAGCATCATGAATGCATTTGGCAATTGAAAAGAAGATTATAACTAGATTTCGATATAAAATCGGAGATAGGCTCAAAATTTTCATAAGTTTCCATCTTCTAAACAAACCAAGATATTCAAATTTAAATCGTTCAGAATTTAAAAACGGGATTGAGACAACATGTTCTTTCCTAAGAGTAAAACCTTGAAATAGCTTGTAACGTGACAAATCTAAAGGGTTAGGAAAAATATTTTGTATTATGAAAGGGAGGTTTGGTTTAGGATTACCCTCATCGTCTTCGATAGGATCATAAGATGTAGAGGCTAAATATCGTTTTGCACTCTTTTTGGGTGCCATAATCCTAAAAACATCAAAACAATTCGAACATGTATGCAATTATCATCACATTCAATCCAAAGATAAATTCCAAGAATTCAAGGTATTGATAAAAATACTATATTTTATAGGTTAAAAATATATACAAGTATAAAAGAAAATTTTGGTGAAAATAGTTTTGAAAATAGATAATAAAATATATGGTATAAATTTGTATTCGAATAAAAAAATTTCAGGTTTTGAAGATTTTTTGTAAAAACTTGAAAACTCATACTATATGTATATGTATTATACAAAATTCCATTAAAGGCAACCATTAAAATTGAACGAAAATTAAAAAAGAAAAGAATATAGGGTTTATACATTGAATGAGGAAATTTGGATGAACAAAGGATGAATGATGCACAAATTTCTTAAAAAGCTTGAGCCTTGATGTCTTGATGAAAAACCCTCAATTGATTTTAGGTTTGATGTGAAGAATTTGAGAGATTGAGAGGGTTTTTATAAGTGATTTTTGGCTAGGGTTTGTTTAGGGTAAATAGGGGTGTTTTAATGAAAAGTGATTTCTCATTAAAAGGCTCCAATTTAAGCTTCCGCCGATATCGTATCGGTACGCTTACATAGCGTATTAATACGCCTTACCCTAATTTTAAATTTATTTTTAATATCGTATCGATACATGTGACTGTATCAATATAATTTGACCTGTATCACTTCCCATTGACGAACATGTATCGATACGCTTGTAGCCGTATTGATACGCCATTACCAGAAAATACATTTCGGACAGTTTTAAGTCCAAAATCCAACTTTAAACGACCCTAAATGCATGTGAATGATATATGAGCAAGATTTAATGACTAAAACTGATGCATACTCCCTCTAACAACAAGCATGGATGCAAAAGGAAGCAAATCAACATAAGCATGAGCATCAATTAATTTCAAGCACACTTTTGGCCATTTGGGACCTAAAAGGGTCAAGGAAGGCTAGTTAAACCTAACTCTCTTCTAAGGGTCCAGAAATGCTCTTTATCTAAAGGTTTGTAAATATATCCGCTAATTGGTTCAAGGTATCAACATATTCTAGAACTACATCATTTTTCAAGACATAATCTCTAATGAAATGATGTCCAATTTCTATATGTTTGGTTATAGAGTGTTGGATGGGATTCTTAGTGAGACAAATGTCACTAGTTTTGTCACACTTATGAGGTATGGTATCTACTTGAACATCATAATCTAAGAGTTGTTGTTTCATTCAAAGAAATTGAGCATAACAACTCCCTAAGGATATGTACTCTGCTTTAGTGGTAGATAAGGCTACGCTATTTTGTTTCTTAGAGAACCAAGATATGAGCATACTACCTAAGAATTGACATGTTCCGAATGTACTTTTCCTATCTATTTTACATCCCTCATAATCTGCATCAGTGAAGGCATGAAGGTCAAAGGAAGAGTCTCTAGGATACCAAAGACCTAAACAAGGTGTATCTCTAAGGTATCTAAAGATTCTCTTAACGGCAACTAGGTGTGATTCTCTAAGACTAGCTTGAAACCTAACACACAAGCAAACACTAAACATGATATCGGGTCTACTTGCATTAAGGTAAAGCAAAGATCCAATAATGGAACGATAAAGCTTAGAATCAACACACTTACCTCCTTCATCCTTGTCAAGCTTAATTGATGAGCTCATAGGAGTGCCTTGAGGCTTCACAATCTCCAAGACAAACTTCTTGAGCATATTGTCAAGGGACTAGATTTTGACTCGCTAACTCGTGTGACCTTAGTCGTCGATCTTAAGTCGAGGACTAAGTCAGCCTTCAAATACCTAAGCTGGAGTGCTTAGAACGTGATGCGGCAGAAGCTTTGTGGGAAAATGATGATGATGGCTAGGCAAAGAAAGATATGAGAGACAAGCTATTTTCTAAGCAAAGAGCCTCATTAAAAACTCCCCTAAGCCTAGACGGGGAGAAAAGAGTACTCGATGCTTTCTCTTATTAATACTCAAGGAAAACAAAGAAGAGTGAAATGTCGATTGATTACAATAGTGAGGGAAGGGATCTATTTATAGCCTTGGCCCTGTCGATCTAACGGTTACAATGGATTTGATCCGACGGTAAAGAATTAGCTTAGCTATCTAAGAAAGGAAAGGATTTGAAGACAACAAACCTTCCTTATCTTTGTGGATAGTTTCCTTGTGTGGGGGGAGACAAGTCACCATGGATTGGGGAATTGTTGATGGCATTTCCTTTCCATGTTTGTGTGGCTTGAATGGACGAGCACTCTCCAATATGTGGGCTGAATCGGGCTTGTGGGCAGCCTTGGGCGGATTGGGGCAAGGCCTCAGATGGGTTGTGGGCAGCCTTGGGCGGATTGGTGTGGAACCAACCCAAGGCCTCGGATGGAACCCTTTGTGTGGCCCAGGGTGTGCTGGATTCGGCCCTTAGGTGCTGATGGATGGCATGGGCGATGGGCAAGGCCCCTTGGTGTGCATGGATGGTGCTCGTCTCGACCCCATGGTGTTGGATGAGGTGCATCGTGTGGACTGGGCCCGGATGGTGTGTGGGTTGTGCGCACTCATGGCCCATTTTGTGTGTGGGCGGTCCGACCATGGGATGTTGGGTTGTGACATTCTCCCGCACTAAATTGAGTGACGCCCTCGTCGCTTGGTCTTGGTGGAAATAGGTTATCTTGTCCTCGAACTGCCATAGGTCTTCTACAAGCTCCCAACTACCCTCGGCTTTGGGAAGTCCTTTCCAAAGCACAAAGTATTCGTGCCTTGGACTATGGCCTGGTCGTCGAATCAATCGTTCCATTAGAACCTCTTGAACCTCCTTCTTGAAGGAGACTCTGACTCCAACTAGTGCTCGGCTCGATCTACTCCGCTCCGGATCATAGACATCCTCGTGGTACGAATTGAGCATGTTGATGTGATCGGTGAGATGGTCTCGAAGCTTGGGTGGTAACTCCAACTTGTACGCCACCTTGCCTACACGCTTCACCACTCGGTATGGCGTTTCATATCTCCTAATGAGCACCCTGTGGACAGAAGAATTGTGAAGTGTTAGATTTAACTTTGCAAGAACTAAATCCTCTACCTGAAATTCGGAGTCCCTTCGCTTTTGATCGACCCACTTCTTTGCTCGCTTGGCAGCCTTGTGAAGGCACACTTGGGCTAAGTCTCATTCTTCTTGCCATGCTTTGGTGAAGTTGTAGGTGGCTGGATTTGGCCCATCGTACTCAGTCAAAACAGAGTTGGGAGTGAGAGGTTATTAGCCGTTCACGATCTCAAATGGGCTACGGTTTGTCTCCACGCTCCTTTGTAAGTTGTACGAAAATTGGGCTACGTCCAATAGCTTGGTCCAGTACCTTTGTGTGGCACTCACATAGTGTTGTAAGTTGATCTCGAGTAGTGCATTCAATCTCTCGGTTTGTCCGTCCATTTGGGGATGGAAGGCTGTTGACAAATTCAAGTTTGATCCCAATAACTTGAAGAGCTTGATCCAAAATCTGTCGGTGAAACAGGTGTCTCGATCACTTACGACGGTCTTTGGGATCTCCCAATACTTGACCACGTGCTTGAAAAACAAGCGGGCAGCCTCCTCGACTGGGCAAACTTTGGCGGTGGGTATGAAGGTCGCGTGCTTCGAAAACCTATCAACCACAACCATGATACTACAAACATCATCAATGTTAGGTAAACCGATAATGAAATTATGTGATATACTTTCCCATGGCCTCTCGGGTACGCGAAATGGTTGAAGTAAACCCATTGGCTTCTTGGCATTGATTTTGTCTTGTTGACATATGAGACAAGTCCTGACGTAGGCCTCGATGTCGTCTCTCATGTTGGTCTAATAATACCTCTCAGAAATCAGCGCTAAGGTGCGATGCATCCTCGGATGGTCTGCCCATCTCGAATCGTGGCACTCCTTCATGAGGTGCCTTCGTATGTTGTTGTAGTGTGGAACATAGAGGTGTTGTCCTCGCATGTAAAGCAACCCACTCTCAACCCAAAATCGTCAGGATTTGTTCTCCTTGGCATGCTCAATCAATGCCTTGGCGGAAGGGTCGTGGAGAAGCCATTCCTTGATGCTCTCTAGAAAATCACCCTCGGGTTGGCTAATGGCAGCAAGTGATGCCTTTCGGCTTAAGGCATCAGCTACGGTGTTGGCTTTTCCCGGATTATGCTCCATGAAAAAGTCGAACTCGGCTAGAAGGTCTTGCCACCTAGCTTACTTAGGAGATAACTTCTTTTTGGTTAGAAAAAAACTTATTGCACTATTATCGATATAGACAACAAACCTCGAGCCCAAAACGTAGTGTCTCCATGTGCGCAAGCAATAAACTACGACAATCATCTCTTTCGCTTGGACGGTATATCGTCTCTCGGTCTCGTTTATCTTCCGGCTCTCGAAGGCTATGTGGTGCCCCTCTTGCATGAGCACTCCACCGATCGCATAATCCGATGCATCAGTGTGGATCTCGATGGCCTTGGTGTGGTCGGGTAGGGCCAACACCGGCTCACTTACCATGGCTCGCTTGAGCCTATCGAAGGCCTCTTGGCAACTCGCATCCCACGCCCACTCTTTGTCCTTCTTTAATAGCTCGGTTAATGGCATGGCAATATGGGAATAGTTGCAGACAAACCTCCGGTAGTAGTTAGCTAGCCCGAGGAACGAGCGTAGCTCGGTGACTCTAGTTCGAGGCTCCCACTCGTCGATGGCCCAGATCTTACTCTTTTCCATCTTGATGGTGCCTCCTCCGATGATGTGGCCTAGGAATGTCACTTCTCGTTGGGCGAACACACACTTCTCCCTCTTGATGAATAGCTTGTTGTCCCAAAGCACCTGCAAAACTTTCTCAAGTGCCTTATATGCTCTTCAAAAGTGGAACTATAAATTACTATATCATCTAAGTAAACCACCACGAAACGATCAAAGAAAGGGTGTAATACCTTGTTCATTAGCGTGCAAAATGTGGCTGGTTCGTTGGTAAGACCGAAGGGCATGACGAGAAACTCGTAAGAACCATACCTCGTAGTGCATGCTGTCTTGGGCTCGTCTCCCTCGGCGATCCTCACTTGGTAATAGCCCGAGCAAAGGTCGAGCTTCGTGAACCATCTTGCGCTCTCAAGTTGGTCAAACAAGTCGGCAATCAATGGGATCGGGTACATGTTCTTCACCGTGAGTTTGTTCAATGCGCGGTAGTCAATGTACATTCATAAACTCCCATCGTGCTTCCTTTGGAAAAGCACCGGTGCATCATAAGGTGCCTTGGAAGGTCAGATGTAACCTGCATCCAAGAGCTCTCTCAATTGCCTTCGAAGCTCCTCTAGCTCCGGTGGTGTCATTCGATATAGAGCCTTGGCAGGCGGCTCGGCATTTGGAATCAACTCAATCTTGTGATCCACCTCTATCTTGGGTGGCAACGCCTTCGGAAACTCGAAAGGCATCGTGTCCTTGAACTCCTCAAGAACTTGTCCCATGACATCGGGGAACTCCTCAGCTTCAATGGCCTCATCCACCTTGAGCACGGCAAGGTAAGACTCCTTCTCCTTTCGAACACCTTTGTTGAATTGGATGGAGTATACACAAACAATCGGCAAATGGATAGAGAAGTGCATTAATTCGATCTAAGAAGGATAAACCAATGATTAAATCATAGTCGTCTAGAGGGATTACCTTGATGGTCTCGCGTCTTGTCCAACTTCCAAGTTGAAGCTCTACCCGCTTTGCTACTCTGTCAATGGGTTCTTCCTTGGAGTTGACCGTCTTGATCCATCCGCTTTCCTTCTCCACATGAAGGCCAAGCTTCTCGACAGCTTCTTCGGACATGAACACCTCGGATGCTCCGGTGTCCACCAATGCACTCAATTGCTTGCCCGCAATAGTCACTTCAACAAACATGAGCCCCTTCTTTTTGTGACTCGACTTGATTTAAAGGGAGCTAACGATTGCGCCAAGTTGAACGGCTTGCTCGTTTGAATTACCATCACCTTTGATGGCTGAAAGGGAGGCCTTCTTTGGACAGTCTTTGATGAAGTGAGGCCCATCACAATGAAAGAATCTGACCGGGCCTTGATCCTTCTTCTCCCACGACCTTATGAACCGGTGGGATTTGTTGTAGGAATGCTTTCTATTACCGTCCTTGTCGCCCCGGATCTTGCTGGTTTGTCTCCATTGTTGTTGTGTTTCGCCTTTGATTTGTTAGAATCATTTCGATTGGCATTGTGATCCTTCAAGGACTCGGCAACGACAATGGCTTTGGAGAGTTCTTTCACATCTCTCCGCTCTAACTCGGTGCATACCGATGGCTTTAGCCCATCCATGAAATGGAATAGGGCGTCTTTCTCACTTAGATCGGGAATTTGGAGTTGCAACTCGCTAAACTCCAACACATAGTCTCGGATCGACCCTTCTTGCTTGAGTTTCGTAAGCTTGGATCGAGCCTCCTTTTCGGCATCTCCGGGGTAGAATTGCTGCTTGAATTCCTCTTGAAAACTAGCCTAAGTCTCCACGGATGTGCCCACTCGTTTCTCATCTGAACACCTGCGACGCCACCAAAGCAAAGCAAGGTCAGCTAAATAAATTGACGCGTTACATACCTTGTCGACATCGGTCATGATGCTAGACACCTTGAAGTACTGTTTAAGTCCCCACAAGAAGTTCTCCACTTCTTGGGCAGATCTCGCCCCTCTGAAAAGCCTCGGCTTAGGGACATCGGCAAGACCCCTCGATAGGTTTGCAATCACGCCATTGGTCACGACAGATTTGTAGATGGAGAGCTCACCCTTGAGCACACTCACAACTTCTTTGAGATCGAACAACTCGGCTTTGAGGGATCCGTTTTGCAATTCCAAATTCTCTATGGCCTCATCAAAGAGCTTTTGGAAATATTTCTTAAGACGGTTACAACGGTTCTCCAACTTCTCTAGTCGGTCGTCCGCATCGTCGGCTTTCTCCCTCGACTCTCTCGCGAACGTCTCCAACTGTGTGACTTTGTCTTGCAAGGAAGAAATGGCATCCCTCGAACTCGCCCTCTTGGCTTTGTCGAAACGGGTCTCAACAATCTTTGTTGGGACCGTGGTATCATAACTTGGGTTCGTCATCTCGGACAATTCTTTGCGAAAACATAGCTCTGATACCACTTATCACGGGGCTAGGTTTTGACTCGCTAACCCGTGCGGCCTTAGTCGTTGATCTTAAGTCGAGGACTAAGTCAACCTTCGAATATCTAAGCTGGAGTGCTTGGAACGTGATGCGGCAGAAGCTTTGTGGGAAAATAGTGATGATGGCTAGGCAAAGAAAGATACGAGAGACAAGCTATTTTCTAAGCAAAGAGCCTCGTTAAAAATTCCCCCTAAGCCTAGACGGGGAGAAAAGAGTACTCAATGCTTTCTCTTATTAATACTCAAGGAAAACAAAGAAGAGTGAAATGTCGAATGATTACAATGGTGAGGGAAGGGCTCTATTTATAGCCTTGGCCCTCTCGATTTAACGGTTACAATGGATTTGATCCGACGGTCAAGAATTAGCCTAGCTATCTAAGAAAGGAAAGGATTTGAAGACAACAAACCTTCCTTATCTTTATGGATAGTTTCCTTGTGTGTGGGAGACAAATCACCATGGATTGGGGAATTGTTGATGGCATGTCCTTTCCATGTTTTTGTGGCTTGAATGGACGAGCACTCTCCAATATGTACGCTGAATCGGGCTTGTGAGCAGCCTTGGACGGATTAGGGCAAGGCCTCAGATGGGTTGTGGGCAGCCTTGGGCGGATTGGTGTGGAACCAGCCTAAGGCCTCGAATGAAACCCCTTGTGTGGCCCAGGGTGTGTTGGATTCGGCCTTTAGGTGCTGATGGATGGCATGGGCGCTGGGCATGGCCCCTTAGTGTGCATGGATGGTGCTCGTCTCGGCCCCATGGTGTTGGATGAGGTGCATCGTATGGACTAGGCCCAGATGGAGTGTTGGTTGTGCGCACTCATGGCCTCCTTAGTGTGTGGGCGGTCCGACCATGGGATGTTGGGCTGTGACGTTCTCCCGCACTAAATTGAGTGACGCCCTCATCGCTCGGTCTTGGTGGAAATAGGCTATCTTGTCCTCGAACTGCCATAGGTCTTCAGCAAGCTCCCAACTACCCTCGGCTTTAGGAAGTCCTTTCCAAAGCACAAAGTATTCGTGCCTTGGCCTATGCCCTGGTCGTCGAATCAATCATTCCGTTAGAACCTTTTGAACCTTCTTCTCGAAGGAGACTCTGACTCCAACTAGTGCTCGGCTCGATCTACTCCGCTCCGGATCATTGGCATCCTCGTGGTACGACCTTAGCATGCTGATGTGAACAACGAGATGGGCTCGAAGCTTGGGTGGTAACTCCAACTTGTATGCCACCTTGCCTACACACTTCACCACTCGGTATGGCCTTTCATGTCTCCTAATGAGCACCCTGTGGAAAGAAGAATTGTGAAGTGTTAGATATAACTTTGCAAGAACTAAATCCCCTTCATGAAATTCGGAGTCCCTTCGCTTTTGATCATCCACTTCTTTGCTCGCTTGGCAGCCTTGTGAAGGCACGCTTGGGCTAAGTCTCGTTCTTCTTGCCATGCTTTGGTGAAGTTGTAGGTGGCTGGATTTGGCCCATCGTACTCGGTCAAAACAGAGTTGGGAGTGAGAGGTTGTTGGCCGTTCACGATCTCAAATGGGCTACGGTTTGTCTCCTCACTCCTTTGTAAGTTGTACGAAAATTGGGCAACGTCCAATAGCTTGGTCCAGTCTCTTTGTGTGGCACTCACATAGTGCTGCAAGTTGATCTCGAGCAGTGCATTCACCCTCTCAGTTTGTCCATCCGTTTGGGGATGGAAGGTCGTTGACAAATTCAAGTTTGATCCCAATAACTTGAAGAGCTTGATCCAAAATCTGCCGGTGAAACGAGTGTCTCGATCGCTTACGACGGTCTTTGGGATCTCCCAATACTTGACCACGTGCTTGAAAAACAAGCGGGCAGCCTCCTCGACTGGGCAAACTTTGGCGGTGGGTATGAAGGTCGCGTGCTTCGAAAACCTATCAACCACAACCATGATACTACAAACATCATCAATGTTAGGTAACCCGATAATGAAATCAAGTGATATAATTTCCCATGGCCTCTCGGGTACGGGCAATGGTTGAAGTAAACCCATTGGCTTATTGGCATTGACTTTGTCTTGTTGACATATAAGACAAGTCCTAACGTATGCCTCGATGTCGTCTCTCATGTTGGGCAACAAGCCTAGCCTTGTTCCTCACTATGTTACCACTCTCATCTAGCTTGTTTCTAAATACCCACTTAGTTTCTATAGTAGATTGATTACTAGGCCTATCAACTAATGTTCATACTTTACTTCTCTGAAATTGATTAAGTTCGTCTTGTATAACCAATATCCAAAAATAATCTTTTAATGCTTCTTTGATATTGTTAGGCTCAATGTATGAGATAAATGCAACATGATTTATATGTTTGAGAGAGGTTCTAGTAGTTACCCTTGGATGGATCACCTAAGATTTCACCACCTTTCACATAGTTGAACTCCCTTGAGTATGTCACCTCCTTTTCCTCAAGAGCCAAGTCTTTCAAGGCTTCAAGAGGTGGATCTTGCGTTTCTTCTTCTTTAGTTGGAATCTCATCCACCTTTGATGTTTGTCCTCCATCAATGGCTTCAATGATCCTTACGTCATCACCATCACAAGATTCCTTCCTCGGGAGGAGGTTATCATCGAAAACAATATATATATATATAGACTCTTCACCAAATTTATTTTATTAAATACACGGTAGGCTTTAGAGTTTAAGAAATAACCAAAAAATATTGCTTCATCACTTTTAGCATCAATTTTACCTAAGTTGTCTTTTCCATTGTTTAAAATAAAACATTTACAACCAAAAGGGTGGAAATAACTAATGTTAGGATTTTTGGATTTCAAAATCTCATAAGATGTTTTCTTTAAAATAGGCCTAATCATTACTCTATTAATAATATAACAAGCCATATTAGTAGCTTTCGCCCAAAAATACTTAGGTAAATTGTTTTCATAAAGCATTGTCCTAGCCATCTCTTCTAAAGTTCTATTTTTCCTCTCAACTACCCCCATTTTGTTGAGGAGTGCGAGTAGCCAAAAAATTATGGCTAATATTGTTTTCATTACAAAAATCTTCAAAACCCATATTTTGAAACTTAGTTCCATGATCACTTCTAATATGTGAAATTTTAAGATCAAGAACATTTTGGGTAATTTTTGTAAATGTAATAACATTTTCTAAAGCCTCGTCCTTAGTACTTAAGAATAGAACCCAAGTGTATCTAGAAAAGTCATCTACCAATACAAATGCATATGACTTACCACCCAAGCTCATAGTTCTACTAGGCCCAAATAAATCCACGTAGATTAGTTGTAATACCCTACTAGTCGGAACATCATTAATGGCTTTAAATGAGGTTCTCTTTTGTTTACCCTTAGCACAAGCATCATATATTTTATCTAATGAAAATTTTAGTTTGGGTAAATCTCTAACTAGATTTCGGGAAGCCAATTTTTCTAAAACATTTATGCTAGCATGCCCAAGTTTCCTATGCCACAACCATGCATCATTCTCATCATGTGCAACTAAACATGCATGGGATGAGTGTATGTCATCTAAATGCACCATATAAGTATTTCCTATGTGATGACCAATGAGCATTATTTTATTTGTTTTAATGTTCACAATTTTACACCCATTTTTATCAAAATGAGCATTAAAGCCTTTATCACGAAGTTGACTAATGCTCAAAAGATTGTGTTTTAGACCATTGACATGTAAAACATTTTCAATGAATGTAGATGAGAGATTACCAATGGAGCCTATGCCTTCAATATGCCCTTTGGAGTTGTCACCAAATGTCACACATCCTCCACTTTTTGGTTTAAGCTCCAAGAATCTACTTTTATCTTTGGCCATGTGTCTCGAGCAACCACTATCAAGGTACTATGTGTTATTACTTGAAGCTTTCACCTTGAAGCATTGCTCCTCCTACAAACAAAGAGATTAAGCTTTGATTTTTGGTACCCAAAATGATTTGGGTCCATGAGAGTTAGCTCCCAAAAGTTTGTTCCCCTTAGGAATCCAAGAAGCAATTGCATTTACATTATTAGAAACAATGAGTTCCTTAGGAACACATACACTCCTAATTCTTTTAACTTTATATTTCTTTTGAAAATCTCTTTGTTTGGGGTAAAATGGTTTTCTCTTAACATATTGGGTTTTAGAAGAATTTCTCTTTTCAAGAGAATGTTTCCTAATAGTAAGAGAAATTTTAAGATTATCCACTTCCTTAGTGTGATAATCTTGGAAATCAGAAAGAAGTTTTTCAACATTAAGATTTTTCTTTTTAAGCTCATTTGAAAGATTTATCAAGTACAAAACCTTCTTTTCCAATTCGGAATTGGTTTTTGAAAGAGACTCATTTTGAGATTTCAAATCGAAAATGATTTTCTTGTTTTTTCAAAATAGACTCTTTATTTTTTTCAACCAATTCATCATAAATATTTTGTAACTCATCATATAATTCATCATAAGTAAGAGATGAGTTAGAGTTCACCATGTGATCCTCCTCAAAGGCCATGAGGCAAAGATTGGCCACTTCCTCCTCTTCCTCGGATGACTCCTCGTCACTCCAAGTTGCCATTTGAGCCTTGAGCTTGTTCTTCTTCCCAAAGCTCTTCTTCCTCAATTGAGGGCAATTGGTTCGGATATGACCAGACTTCTTGCACTCATAACAAGTGAGTTGATCCTTTCCTTCCTCTTTTCCTTTATTCTTGAAGTCCCCTCTTCTATTGAGCTTTCTTCCTCGATTGGATTTCATGAATCGAGTGAATCGTTTGGCCAACATGGCCATCTCTTCATCCTCTTCCTCACTAGAGTCACTTTTGTTGTATGAAGGTTTAAGTGTGATTCCTAGCTTCTTCTTTTCAACCTCTTTATTCTCTACTTTTTTCTTTTCTTTCTTCTTCTCTCCCTTGCTTCATGGTCTCAAGGGTGAGTAGAGATTCAACAAGGGCGTCTAGCTTGAGAGTCTTTAAATCCTGAGCTTCAATGATGGTCGTCCTCTTGCTATCCCAAGACTCCGAGAACCGATCAAACATCTTGAAGACACTTTCGTCATCTTCCATCTTAAAGTTTTCATAACTCAAATTGAGAAACCCGATCTTTGTCTCCTTGACGTCACTTGTTCCTTCATATGTAGTCTCTAGGGTACACTTCTTTAGCAATTTCGATTAAAGACACCTTTGAGTATATGTTGAGACCAAGAGTATAAAAGATTATGTGCAAGGCTTTGTCGTTGACTTGCAAACGTCTTCTATCTTCATCGGTCATTTCAGCTTTGGTCTTCGGAACAAGCCTTCCTTCACCATCTCTATTCATTGGAATTGTAGGACCGTCTTCTACCACATCCCACACCATGTAGTCGTTTGATTTGATGAAAAGTCATGTTCGGTTCTTCCAATAAGGATAATTATCCTCGTTGAAGAATGGTGGTTTAGTGATGTATAGAGACTCGTAGAGGTTTTGGCTGGAGGTGGATGCCATAGCACGATATTGATTGAAGTGCAATTGATCAAACTCTTCCAAGATCTACTAAGAGGGTGTTAATCATTTCAATGAGTGTAGCTCTTATACCAATTGTTGAGTTGATCAAATGATGGCTAAACACCAAGAGGAGGGTGAATTGATGGAATAAAAATTGAAGGGTGCAAATGGATAATTTAAAAATGAAAACAAGGCGATTTTAGAGTGGTTTAAGCTTCGAACAAGCTCTACATCCACTATCTAAGCACCCTACTGAGGATTTTAATAATTCACTAACTTGAATTCATCCCCTTTTTTGGCTTAGGAGGAAACCTTACAAAGCGGTCGATCTCTCTACCAAAATATTAACTCAATATCACTCTTTACAAAGGAAATATATGCAAACTTTGTATGTACCTCTCAAGGGTTGATTGTTTACCCAATTACACATAAACACTCCCGAAACTCTAAAAAGATTTACAATGAAAAACTCCAAATGAGTTGGGTACAAGAATTTGACTCTAAAGGCACAAGAGTTTGGAATAAATGCTTTGATGTTGCTTGAAGGTTCAATAGTTGTTGATGTAGCTTTTGAGACTTGTTTTTATACCCTTGCATTGATTTTTTGCCGTTTGGGTGGTTGAGGTCATTAATCTAGCCGTTGGGTTGCAATTTCCCACAATAAATGCTTATCAACTACTTATCGTATTGATACTCTTCGAGGGCATATTTGTATCTGTCTCAAAGAAGAAAGAGTCATTGTGACTGAAAAAAGCGTATCGTTATGTTTATAAGGGGCGTATCGATACGATAAGCCGTATCGATACGATTTTTGCTCACTAGAATCCTGAATTGTGTTTTGATAAAAAAAATGTATTAGTACGCTACCTTAGCGTATCGATACCGTTCAACAGCCAACGTTCGAATATTAAATGTAAAGATTTTGCAATGGTCAACATATCGTATCGATACGGTGACATGTCGTATCGGTACGCTATAGCATTAAAAATATTTTTATATGAAAAATGGTATCGATACGGTCCCGATGCGTATCGATACGCTATAGCTTAAAGTCTTACCCAGATGAATATCGTATGATACGGGGTTAAACCGTATCGGTACGCTATAGTCGCTTAAAATTCCAGTGTTGAAAATTCGTATCGATACGCTATAGGGTATCGATACGCCTAAGCATTTTGTTGAAGTTTGGCTTGAAAACACTTGAAAAGACTTAGAAAATTTGAACCCTTTTAATATGTTTTGACTTGAAAGAGTACTAGGTTCAAAAAGGCTTGTCAATTGGTGAGTTTTTGAAATACTTAAAAATTTATTATTTTTGCAGTTAAGTCCCTAAAGTTATTTGTTATATCAAAATCAATTTTGGTTTTACAGTTTCATAACAGCTCGTTAAGTATTTAACATCTGAGTTACTATTTTGTTTCAAAATACAGTTTAATTGCCATTTTGTAACATTTGAAAGTTTGATTACCGTTTTATTTTTCTTGACAAAGTTCAGATACCATTTGTGAACTTTACCCATATATTTAATATATATATATATATTTATATATATATATATATTGAAATCCTAATTAAGTTTAGTTGGGATTATATATATATACATATATTAAAATCCTAATTAATTTTAATTGGAATTATATATATATATATATATATATAGAAATCCTAATATGATTTGAATTAGGATTACAAAGGCTATATAAAGGCATGAGAGATCTAGCAGTCATTAATGCTTTTTGGGAAAATCTCTCTAAATAGTTTAGAGGGTTTTTATATGCTCGTTCCCTTCTAAATGGTTTAGAGAATTTTATATGCTCATTTCAACTGGGTGAACTGGGTAGAGGTCGGAGCGGTATTGTTGCGACTTAGGAATCGACATCGTGAAATCGTGATTGAATATCTATCTCCTCCAAATCCAGAATTCTAGATTTTAAACAGGTAATTCTTCACCCTTATTCACCCCGATTCGTTCCTCGTACATGGATCTCTAGTGGTAAACACTAGATAATTTTTCCGTTGTGCCATGGGGTGTACCAGCGTGACCCAACAAAGTTCTTAAAGAGACTTTACATGCATAACGCACATCCGCTGAGCACGAGGCATAGCCGAAAAATAATTGCTATAAGATCATTACCTTTAGATCTTTTAAAACTCTGTGCCTCTTCAAATCATGCAAATAATTGTTATGCACGAGGTGAAGCCGAAATATGTGTTTGGGTAAACATATCTAGAAGATATGTGAATTACTTTCACAAGATAAGATGCAAGCTATCTTGTGCAGAGATAATGCAAAATTTATATCTCAAGGTGGATACATCAAATGTGATAAAACGAAACACATTTCTTCAGATTTTCGTCCCTCATGATATTTAGAAGAATAGTTGTAACCCCCTTAGCTCGGCCTAGACGCTTGACCGAACCACGAAGATTACACGGGGAAAACCAAAGTCAACCCGAAAGTCAACCTTGATTAACGGCCCTTTTTTCCTTTTTATCTTTTCTAGATGCACATTAAGCCTATGTGAACAATCAAGAGTCATATAAGAGAAAGGCACAGCGATCAGAATTCAACCAGGAACTCAATTGCAAGAATTACACTTTTAGGGACCAAAATGTAAATTTTGGAAATCATAAGAACTTTGCAGATTTTAAGTTTACCAATATGCAATTAGTCACTTTACATATATCTCTGCCAAAAATCAACTTAAAAGGACATTCCAAGCACAAGCAATTGCATCCATAACATTTAGAACTAAAATGTAAAACATGAAAACTTGAAACAATTCAAATGCATAGACCAACGGTCAACCGTACCGGAACGCTGACCTTCGTACCGAAACGCCCATTTCGAAATGGTGTTGACCGTTTCGGTACTCGGGTGCGTTCCGAGACTAGTATCGAAACATGCCTCTCTAGTAGCCAAAGTGTTCCGAAACACCTTCACCCGTACCGAAACACTATGGCCATTTCGGGCCCCTGTTTCGAAACAGATAAGGGTGTTTCGATACACCCTGCCTTGCAACAGCATTAATTTCTGGTTTTTCACATCTTAGCACTATCAAACATGCTCCAAAACATACCATAACATACCAGCAACTTGTTTAGTCATTAGAGAACACATTTAAGAAGCTTAAGCTAAAGCATGGCATCAAACCAAATATAGATCTCAAACCTCAAATTAAACCAAATAGGACCATTTACAACTTCTAAAAACCATAACAAACTTGCTACAACTTAGGGAGTTCAAAATATATCTCCTAAATAAAACCTTGGAGCCTCATTGCCAAATATCAAAACTAAAGTATGTAAAAATATCACCATACATGAGCTTTACACTTCCTTGGATGTTCTTAACCTTCTTGCTGCCCAAAATCACTTTAGTTATCTGCATTGTTGGTAAAAGAGAGCGTAAGCATGTTTGCTTAGTGAGACAAGCTCTAAAGAAAACCAACACAACAATGCATTATTCAAAACACTTTCTCAAAAGCCATTTTCTACAACATGCTCATTCTATCTCATGCTTGAAAACTATTTCAAAGCAAATCTCCATTTGAAAACACATGTACCCTTATTCTATCTCATGCATTTAAACCAATGCAAATCTCATGGCAAAGCCATACACATGCTTGTGAAAACTAAAGCATTTCATATTCAAATCTCATATGCATTTCTCATTGCATAAATCATCTCAACAATTGGTACATGTGAATCAAATACATTTTCATATATTATATTGGCAATTCATATTTCATCTTTACTCGGATATGCGGATTAGCTTGACTCAAAGTCAAGTCCTACCCCGGTGGAATCTCTCATCACCGGACTCTCATGGCAATATCTCTCATCTCCACAAAGCTTGTGTATTTCACCAAGTCCTACCCCAATGGCATCTCTCATCATCGGATTCTCACTTTGGATTGGGATGGCACTACCCCCATTGCCCAACTCCAAAGAGCACGTACGAATTTTAGTTTATAGTGCACTCTCATCTTATTGATCGATCAATTATATTCGGTAACAATCTCATCTTCTATGCCAATATATTATGTCAAAAACATCATCTCACCTACTGTTTTAATGCACATTTCTCAAATCTTTCTAATCTCATTTCAAAATCGTAACATATGCTTTGCATTAAATCAAAATCTCAAAACTCTTCAATGCAACATTCTATCTCATGAAATCTCTACAAAGCATCATCTCATGCTACAAATCATGCATAAAACATGAGGAATTTGTTTATCTCAAAACAAGAGCATGTTTGATAAAACCTCATTTATAACATCAATTACCATCCAAAATACATTATAAATCAACCTCAAAATAGAGTCTAACCAATAGTTACGAAAATCGTCAAGATCTCACCAAGAACCTTGAGTTTTGACTCAATTTCATGTTTCTAACATTAAAGCAACTCAAAAATCATTAACAAAGGATTGATAACTTGGGAATTTCAGTAAATAACTGATCATTTGAGGAGAAGGACGAAGCTTACCTCTAATGGTTGATTTCTCCTTAATTTGGGCACGTTTCCTTGAAAATCCAAAGTGAAAACAAGAGGATTTGATGAGGAAAAGATTAGGAATCAAAAGGAGATTGAAATCTCATCAAAAGGAATGAAAATCAGAGGCTAATTGATGGAGGAAATGTGTTTGGATGAGTGGAAGTTGAGAGAAAATGAAAAGAGGGAAAAAGATCGTAAAGTAGTTATGAAAGTCAAAATAGATTTTTATCTTTTAATTCCCTTTATTAAATCATTATTAAAACACTCAAAATAAAGAGAAATCTAATTAAAAACATTTTGGTAAAATTAGCTCCTTAAAGATTCAAAGTTTCAATCCATTACAAAACAGTCACTATTCAACTTTTGCAAAAACTACAATTTGGTCACTACATCGAAATGTAGTATTTCCAAACCTTATTTTGTAAAATTGTTTCCACCACAATCATCCATATAATAAATGAGGATTTTTAGATATTTTTCCATAATTTTAAAGCATTTCGAACTAGGTGTTCCTTAAATATCCCTTAAAGATTCGAATCGTTCTCGACCGGCCCGATTCAAACTCTAAAACTTCTAGGCCCAAAATCAGGGCATTACAACTCTCCCCCTCTTAAGAAATTTCATCCTCAAAATTTACCTGGAGGAAAAAGGTAAGGAAATTGCTTCCTCATGTCTTCCTTCCTTTCCCATGTGGCTTCCTCAACACCACGATGACTCCACAAGACTTTAACCAGCTCGGTGGTCTTACCTTGGAGAACCTTACTATTTGAGTCCAGAATCTCAATAGGTTCCTCAACATATGTCAAGTCTAGATTCAACTCAACCTCTTCCACAGGCATAACATGCGACAGATCCGATCTATATTTCCGAACAATGGATACATGAAACACATTATGTATCTTTGCTAACTCTTGAGGTAGTCTCAGCTTGTAGGCAACATGACCCACACATTCTATCACCTCGTATGGTCCAATGAACCTTGGGCTCAACTTGCCCTTCCGGCCAAATCTCATCACCTTCTTCCAAGGTGAAACTTTTAGAAACACACACTCGCCCACAGTAAATTATATCTCCTTACGCTTCAAATCCGCGTAAGACTTTTGCCGATCTGATGCCGCCTTCAACTGCTCACAAATGAGCTTCACCTTCTCGGTGGTTCCTTTTAACAAAGTTGGCATCGAGACCAACTTTTGTCCTGTTTCAGCCTAACAAAGAGGAGTTCTGCACTTCCTCCCGTATAAAGCTTCATAAGGTGCCATTTGAATACTTTCCTGGTAATTGTTATTATAAGAAAACTCCACCAAAGGCAAGTGCTTCTCCCAAGAGCCTTGAAATTCAATAGCACGACACCTCAACATATCCTCGAGCACTTAGATAACCCGCTCCGACTATCCATCTGTC
Organism: Hibiscus tridactylites; assembly: GCA_958450335.1. Lineage (NCBI taxonomy): Eukaryota > Viridiplantae > Streptophyta > Magnoliopsida > Malvales > Malvaceae > Hibiscus > Hibiscus tridactylites. The sequence continues at coordinate 40,415,970 of OY288289.1, read as the reverse complement.
TACAGATGATAAGAAGTACTGAAATTCAGCCGCGTACCCAATGCTTGATGCAAACACTACCAAAACCTTACGGTGAACCTCGGATCTCTATCTGACACTATAGATTTTGGCACTCCATGCAATCGTACAATCTTAGCAATGTACAACTCCGCAAGCTTATCTAAGGTGTACGTAGTATGCACATGCAAGAAATGCGCACACTTCGTAAGGCGATCCACAATCACCCAAACAGAATTCTTCTTTGATGGCGATAAGGGCAAACAAGACACAAAGTCCATGGTGATCCTCTCCTACTTCCATTCAGGAAACCTTAACGGCTGCAACAACCCTAAAGGAAATTGATGTTCATCCTTAACTCGCTGACAAATCATGCATTTACCAACATGCTTAGCAACATCTTTCTTCAATCCCACCTAATAGTACTCATCCTTCAGATCTCGATACATCTTTGTACTACCAGGGTGCATAGCAAAATGACTACTATGAGCTTCAGTCAGAATAATGCGCCTCAACTCAACATCATTCGGCACCACTATTCGTCTCCCAAAACATAAAACACCATCATCATTGAAACAGAAATCCAATGTCCTACCTTCTGCAATATCCCGAACATGTGGCACCAAAGAATCATCCAACAGTTGTTTGTCCTTTAACAACTGAACTAGAGATGGTTTCACTTGCAATTCAGCAACAAGACCACCATCCCGCGATATGCTCAAGCTAGCAAATATCGCCCTTAACTTCACTGCCACTTTCCCGCTCAAAGCATCGACCACAACATTGGCTTTCCCCAGATGATACTCGATCGTTAGATCGTAATCCTTAAGCAACTCCACCCAACATCGTTGCCTAAGATTCAACTCTTTCTGAGACATCAAATACTTCAAACTTTTATGATCCATGTACGCAGTACACTTCTCATCATAGAGATAATGTCTCCAGATCTTTAGAGCAAAAACCACTGCAGCCAACTCTATGTCATGCGTAGGATAGTTGCGCTCATGCACTTTCAACTATCACGATGCATAAGCCACTACCTTACCCTCCTGCATTAACACACACCTCAAACCAACATAGGATGCGTCACTATACACCACAAACTCTTTCCCTGATTCAGGTTGAACCAAGATAGGAGCTTGCGTCAAAGCTACCTTTAGCTTCTCAAAAGCTTGCTGCCTCGCTTCCGTCCACTCATACTTGACATCCTTCTGCAACAACTTCGTCAAAGGGGCACCAATCTTAGAAAATCCATCCACAAATCTCCGGTAGTAACCTGCCAACCCAAGGAAACTACGAACTTCATGAACGGACCTAGGAGGCTTTCAATTCATCACCACCTCAATCTTCTGAGAATCAACTCGAATCCCTTCAGCCGAAACCACATGGCCAATAAAAACAACTTCCTTTAGCCATAACTTACATTTTCTCAGCTTAGCATAAAGCTGATTCTCTAACAGCGCTTGCAAAACGATCCTCAAATGACCCTCATGCTTCTCCTCAGTACGAGAGTACACAAGAATATCATCGATGAACACCACAATGAACTTGTCTAAGAATTCATGGAACATCATATTCATCATATCCATGAAAGCAGCAGGAGCATTCGTCAATCCAAACGGCACCACTAGAAACTCATAATGCCCATATCTCGTTCGAAAGGATGTTTTCGGCACATCCACATCCTTCACCTTTAGCTGGTAGTATCCTGACCTCAAATCTATCTTTGAAAACACAACCGCTCCTCGAAACTGATCAAAAAGATCATCAATCCTCGGCAAAGGATACTTGTTCTTGACGGTCAACTTATTCAGCTGACGATAATTAATGTACATCCTCATCATGCCATCTTTCTTTTTAACAAACAAGATCGGTGCACCCCAAGGTGGCACACTAGGCCGAATAAAGCCTCGGTCAAGCAACTCTTGAAGTTGCGTTTTCAACTCCTTCAACTCCTTTGGTGCCATGAGATAGGGAGCAATGGACACCGGAGTTGTGTTCTCATACAACTCAATTCCAAATTCAACCTCTCGACTATGCGGCAAACCCGGTAATTTCTCCAGAAACACTCTAGGAAACTCACACACGGTCTTTTATATCATGTACGCGAACCTCCTTTGTACTAGGATTCATAACAAAGGCTAGATAAGCCTCACATCCTTGACACAACATCCGGCTCGCTTCAAGCATATACACCACGTTAGATAAAAACTTCACATTTTCTCCCACCACCATAACCTCATAATCATCCGCAAGTTTCAGCGAAACTCGCTTGCTTTCAAAATCCACAATGGCTCTATGCTCAACAAGACAATCCATGCCAAGAATTATGTCAAAACCATAGAATGTCAATTCCATAAGATCGACAAGAAACACATGATCTTGCACCATTAAGGGGCACCTTCTATACAATCTTCTTGTTATAACCATCTCACCAAAGGAACTAGTCACACGCATACCAACATCCAAAGACTCAACAGGCAAACCAAGCATTTGAGCATGTTCATGCAATATGTATGAGTGTGTAGATCCATAATCAATCAAAGAAAGAAATGACAAGGATTGCAAAGTAAAGGTAGCTGCGATCATGTTTGTGTCATTCCTTCCCTCTCGATGGGCATACACTTGACATGGCCACCACCCTCAGGTTGAATAGCCACCACATGTGCCACATTCCTTCCACCTTCGTCTCTGCGCTGAAAGTTACCACGGCCGCGCCCACGACCTCTTTGTGGCTCAACTGCTCTCATCGGAGCCTGACCTTCTCTCAATAGCTGAGGACAATCTTTCTTCATGTGCCCTCGATTACCACAGTTCCAACACGTACCAAGATTGCCCTGACACTCACCAATATGCCTCCTACCACACTGGTTACACTCAGGAGTCCTCAAGAAAGCATTTGGTCCTTGCTGACCTCTCCCTGGGTTACCACCCCCACGTCTAACATCATCATGTGGCCTTCTATTTTTATGCCCTCTATAGCAATCTCTACCAAGATCACACTCTGTAGCTCGCTTCCCTAAGCTAGATCCTCCTGCTCAACTCGCCAAACCAAGATTTAGCTCAATGTCCTTGGCTCGGGTGACCAAGACATCAAAATCAGTATAATCGGCTGTGAACATATAGGTTTTCAAATCCGCAACTAGCCCATAACGGAACCGTTCACATCTTTCTCACTCGCTAGGAATCAGCTCAGGTGCATATTGGCTTAGGCGTACAAACTGCACCTCATATTCTGCCATTGTCATACTCTCTTACACAAAGGACATGAATTCCCTCTTTTTCTCGTCGAGGTAGCGAACTCCAAAATACTTTCGCTTGAACGCACTCAAAAAGAATGTCCAGGTCACATCATCATCATTCATCTCTGATATTGTTGTCGTCCACCACGTATATGCATCACCAAGCAGCAAGGACACAACGCATCCCAACTTCTGAACATTGTTACAGTTCAATTGTCCTAGTATCCTCTTGGTGCTCTCTAACCAAGATTCGGAACCCTTCGGGGTCAATCCTCTGAACTCAGTCTCTCCCAGACTGCGGAGACACTCCAACGACAATCTCACATTGACATCATCATGAGGTGTAGCTCCATGAGCTCCATCTACTACTGCCTGGAAAGCTCCAACAATAGCTTGTATCAATACGGACATATCATGAACAGCTTGCCCATGAACTCCCTTGGGTCCAGCAACCCCAGCACCAACCCCAGCTCCACCACCACCAGGTGGTCCACCGGAGGGAGGAGGAGGTAGATCCTCAGCATTCTCCACATTCTCGTTCTCAGCTGTAGAACGGGTATTGATTCTAAGCTCTCTACGTGGCCCCATAATAAAACAATGCAATTGACAAAATACAATAAATCCAATTAGGCATAATAAGGTAAGTAATCCAATTACTCAAGCTTATTTTTGAAAACAATTCTTCTCATTAGTAATGATATGGCAATGGGATCCCCAACAATACCCCAAAACACAGCATAGCATCATAATCTCATCTCAAAAGAACCAAACATCAATAAGCATACATCATACTTTCACCGAAAATTCACAAACATTCATAAACACACATATTAACCACTTACCAAGCCCCAAACATTCGCAAACCTGGCTTTGATACCAACAAATGTAACCCCCTTAGCCCGGCCTAGACGCTTGACCCGAACCACGAAGATTACACGGGGAAAACCAAAGTCAACCTAAAAGTCAACCTTGATTAACGACCTTTTTTCCTTTTTATCTTTTCTAGATGCACATTAAGCCTATGTGAACACTCAAGAGTCATATAAGAGAAAGGCATAGCGATCAGAATTCAACTAGGAACTCAATTGCAAGAATTACACTTTTAGGGACCAAAATGTAAATTTTGTAAATTATAAAGACTTTGCAGATTTTAAGTTTTCCGATATGCATTTAGTCACTTTACATACATCTCTGCCAAAAATAAACTTAAAAAAACATTCCAAGCTCAAGCAATTGCATCCACAACATTCAAGACTAAAATGTAAAACATGAGAACTTGAAACAATTCAAATGCACAGACCAACGGTCAACCGTACCGAAACGCTGACCTTCATACTGAAATGCCCGTTTTGAAACGGTGTTGACCATTTCGGTACTCGGGTGCATTCCGAGACCAGTATCGGAACAGGCCTCTCTAGTAGCCAAAGTGTTCCGAAACACCTTCACCCGTTCCGAAACACTATGGCCATTCTGGGCTCCTGTTTCGAAACAGATAAGGGTGTTTCGATACACCCTGCCCTGCAACAGCATTAATTTCTGGTTTTCACATCTTAACACTATCAAACATGCTCCAAATATACCATAACATACCAGCAACTTGTTTAGTCATTAGAGAACACATTTAAGAAGCTTAAGCTAAAGCATGGCATCAAACACATGAACATTCAATCTATATCATGCTTCCTATCTAAAAAACCAAATATAGATCTCAAACCTCAAATCAAACCAAATAGGACCATTTACAACTTCTAAAAACCATAACAAACTTGCTACAACTTAGGGAGTTCAAAATACATCTCCCAAATACAACCTTGGAGCCCCATTGCCAAATATCAAAACTAAAGTATGTAAAAACATCACCATACATTAGCTTTACACTTCCTTGGATGTTCTTAACCTTCTTGCTGCCCAAAATCACTTCAATTATCTACATTGTTGGTAAAAGAGAGTGTAAGAATGTTTTCTTAGTGAGAGAAGCTCTAAAGAAAACCAACACAACAATGCATTATTCAAAACACTTTCTCAAAAGCCATTTTCTACAACATGCTCATTCTATCTCATGCTTGAAAACCATTTCAAAGCAAATCTCCATTTGAAAACACATGTACCCTTATTCTATCTCATGCATTTAAACCATTGCAAATCTCATGGCAAAGCCATACACATGCTTGTGAAAACTAAAGCATTTCATATTCAAATCTCATATGCATTTCTCATTGCATAAATCATCTCAACATTTGATGCATGTGAATCAAATACATTTTCATATATTATATTGGCATTTCACATTTCATCTTTACTCGGATATGCGGATTAGCTTGACTCAAAGTCAAGTCCTACCCCGGTGGAATCTCTCATCACCAGACTCTCATGGCGGTATCTCTCATCGCCACAAAGCTTGGGTGTTTCACCAAGTCCTACCCCGATGGTATCTCTCATCATTGGATTCTCACTTTGGATTGGGATGGCACTACCCTCATTGCCCATCTCCAAAGAGCACGTACGAATTTTAGTTTATAGTGCACTCTCATCATATTGATCGATCAATTATATCCTTTAACTATCTCATCTTCTATGCCAATATATTATGTCAAAAACATCATCTCACCTATTGTTTTTAATGCACATTTCTCAAATCTTTCTAATCTCATTTCAAAATCATAACACATGCTTTGCATTAAATCAAAATCTCAAAACTCTTCAATGCAACATTCTATCTCATGAAATCTCTACAAAGCATCATCTCATGCTACAAATCATGCATAAAACATGAGGAATTTGTTTATCTCAAAATAATAGCATGTAAAAGCATTTTAGGGGCAACAACCACATACTTGAGAGCAAATCTAGCCATACTTACTTCCGAACTTAGGATGATGTTTCAAACCAATCCTAAATCCCCAAACCTTGTTTCTTTGTCCCTCAAGGACTTCTAAAACCATTCGCACTCACCGATTACGTTTTGTTTGCTCGCCAAAACGCTATCTAAGCTTCCGACACTTCCGGGTCAACACCAAAGGCGTTCGAAGATGTCTCCCCTGCTTAATACACATAAGAGCATAGGATTAATGCATCATCATGCATTGAAATCACCAGCCAACGAATCAAACTCGCTGCTCTACCCAAAAGCATCATTTCGGCCACTAAAAACAACCGAAATCATCTCCAAACTCTTCCAAAACAATTCCCAGCCAAGATTTATCACTTCTAAACATTTCTAAACCTCAATCAACACCAAAAATCATCATAAATTCATCCTTAAACCTCCAGCTACAACAGAACACCAAAACCACCTCAAAAACCACCAATCTAGTATGCAAAACTTAGGAATCCAAACCAATTCGGGATTTGTTTGATAAAACCTCATTTATAACATCAATTACCATCCAAAATACATTAGAAATCAACCTCAAAATAGAGCCTAACCAATAGTTACGAAAATCATCAAGATCTCACCAAGAACCTTGAGTTTTGACTCAATTCCATGTTTCTAACATTAAAGCAACTTAAAAATCATTAACAAAGGATTGATAACTTGGGAATTTCAGTAAAGAACTGATCATTAGAGGAGAAGGACGAAGTTTACCTCTAATGGCTAATTTCTCCTTAATTTGGGCAAGTTTCCTTAAAAATCCAAAGTGAAAACAATAGGATTTGATGAGGAAAAGATTAGGAATCAAAAGGAGATTGAAATCTCATCAAAAGGAATGAAAATCAGAGGCTAATTGATGGAGAAATGTGTTTGGCTGAGTGGAAGTTGAGAGAAAATGAAAAGAGGGAAAAAGATCGTAAAGTAGTTATGAAAGTCAAAATAGATTTTTATCTTTTAATTCCCTTTATTAAATCATTATTAAAACACCCAAAATAAAGAGAAATCTGATTAAAAATATTTTGGTAAAATTAGCTCCTTAAAGATTTAAAGTTTCAATCCTTTACAAAACAGTCACTATTCAACTTTTACAAAAACTACAATTTGGTCACTACACTGAAATGTAGTATTTCCAAACCTTATTTTGTAAAAAATTTTCCACCAAAATCATCCATATAATAAATTAGGATTTTTAGATATTTTTCTATAATTTTAAAGCATCCCAAACTAGGTGTTCCCTAAATCTCCCTTAAAGATTCGAACCGTTCTCTACCGGCCCGATTCAAACTCTAAAACTTCTAGGCCTAAAATCAGGGCGTTACAATAGTATTCGATGAATCCTTTCAAGCAGTAATTTGAAAGACCTATTCACTAGTGCATAGTCCTCTTCAACATTTGAAGATTATATTCAAGATTGAATTATGAAGATTCAAAGATCTTATGTGATATTTTCATGAGGGGGAATAAATACATGTTGCACTATTTTCCCTTAACCGAGGTTTTGTCCCAATGGATTTTCCTGGTAAGGTTTTTAATGAGGCAACATGTTATGCGTATCAAAGATTTGTATACTCTTTTTCCTTCACTAAGAAAAATTTTTTCCCACAAAATTTTTATCTTAGTAAGGTTTTAACGAGGCACATTATCTTCATGGATATCCAAGGGGGAGTGTTATGAATATTTTTATTTATTGTGGATATTCATATATTAAATGAGTGTACTTTATTATTATGGTTTAATAGTCATTGAAATTAGGGTTTCCATCTTATGTCTATAAATATAGAGTTTGGAGAAAGCATTGTACACAACCCTACATTGATAATATAATACAAGTCTCTCTATTTGTCTCTCATATTTGTTCTTGTTCTTCTTTACTTTATTCACAACAAGTTTTATGTTTTTTAAATTTTAAGTTGCAACCGAAAATGTTACATATTATGGTAAGTTTCCGTACTTGTTAGTAAGTTTCAAAACTTACCATGCCAACTTAAAATGTTATATCTTTCGGTAACATTTAGGTTGGTAGGTAACATTTTAAGTTCCGTCTTTTTTAACTTACCAGCTACACACAATCTTGGCTACACACTTTTTTTCTTGATCTAACGGTCAAAATTAATTTTTTTTAAATGCTCATCCGTTTATTAGTCGTACATTAACTTGTGGTTCTTTAGACTACCCCAATCCACATACCCTAAAACTCTTCCCTTCATCTTCATCGGTCACACTCTTCATCATCCACCCTCATCGGTCACAACCTCGCCGACTATTTTATGTTGTGGGTTTAATATGGTTTACTAGCTGTGCTCCAAGTTATTTTGAGTGCCATCAAATTGTGAAGCATCTTTTGGATTTTTTAAATACCGATCAACAAATGATCGGTTGTTAAAATTGATGTCGGGCAACCCATTTGATTTGGTATTGTAATTTGTAAATACCTATCAAATTGGTGGAACTTGCTGTTGGGGGCAACCCATTTGGTTGAACATAAGAGAACAAAAAAGCACCCCGGACCCCACACCGGATTAAGCATCTTCTCGCTGCCTGTTAAAATTGATGCGTGTGACCGGTGAGGTTGAAGGGAAGAGTTTTAGGATTTGTAATTAGGATTAGATATGATTTGGGTTTTTTTTTTGGTAAATTACAAGATTTTTTATTTTAAATTACTTTTGTATTTAATTATAATAAAATAAAATATATTTTTATTTTTATTTTAAATTATTTTTATATATAACAATAAAATATATCATGTCATACTAAAATATAAATAAAATTATTTGAGTAACCAAAAAATTTCAATGTATAAATTCAGTTATTAAATTTAAAAAAATTTAAAATTGAGTGAGCAAAATAAGAATGAGAAAATAGTTGAGTGATGATTTGTATAATTTACCCTTTATATAATTACATACATATAATCACTGAATTAAATTTTAAATTTGATTTAAAAACAAAAGGTGATAAAGAAAAATATTATACAAACAAAAGGTGATAAAAGAAAAATATTATACAAACAAAAGGTGATAAAGAAAAATATTAAATTTAATAGTTTTCTTTACCACTTTAATTTTAAATATTAAATATAAGAGTTTCCTTTACCACTTTTTGTTTTTACAATCATACACATATAATCATTGAATTAATTTTTTATTTTTATTTTTTTTATTTTAAGATAAATTTAATAGTTTTCTCATATATATATATATATATATATATAGGGATAGGATCAAATTACACGGTGTAAAACTCTCTAAGTTTTACACCTTTTTTGGATCGTTGGATGAGTGAAACGGATGGATAAGATTAACAGTAAAATATGTGAAGATTATCACTTGGGAATTAAAAACACGGAGTTAATCTCAACCATCCATTTCCCCCATCCAACGATCCAAAAAAAGTGTAAAACTTAAAGAATTTTACACGGTGTAAGTTGATCCTAACCCATATATATATATATATATATATATATATAACAAAAGGTGGTAAAAAATATTAAATTTAATTTAAAAATATAAAAATCTTATAACAATCGTTGTTTGACGCAAAAATACTATTTTTGCATCATATTAACAAATAATGAGTTTTGTGGGGCGGTTAAATGTTGCATCACCCATGTTTTATTTCCTTGAAATCTTTTATTAACTATTGTGCAACGACGGATCTAAAAATTTAAGGATGTGAGTTTAAAATAATTTTTTTAAATGTATTGAATTACTATTTTGATATAACAAATTAAAAGAACATTTTTTTTGGACTTAATCGATTATATTAGATCTTTCAAAAATAATTTAAAGTCCAAAAATTTTTGAAAATTTTGTTTCGAATAATTTCTAACATTAGTTGATCTTTTTCAAAACAAGTATGATTTGTTTTTGCACTAAATTCGTTTTTTCAAACGCCAAGGCAAAATGGATCGACCCCTTGGTTGGCAGATTCGTTTTAATTGTTGATTCCAGCCTCCAAGTGCAAAAGGATCGATTCCTTGGTTTATGAGATCGATCCCCTCGCTATAACGGTAATATTTTTATGAAAAATGATCAATCTTTTTAATAAAATGATCGACCCCTCGAGTTATAAATGTTATATTTTTTGTAGGTAACGACTCCAAACCAACCCCAACGGCTAGTAACGGTCACAAGCTTATTAGAGGGTTTAAAAGAAGTCTTCAAGCATCCATGGGAGGAACAACAACATCGACCAACATTCAATTGTATAGAGAGATTTTTTGCGCTTAAATTGTCTCTTTTTTTTGTAGAGAACACTTGTTGAGTTAAATTATTATGATTGCTCAAGTGCTTAGGTTTTTGGTGAATGCTTAAAAGTGTAAACAATTTGCCTAGAGACGTTTTCCATGTTTGCTTATTTGTAATCTTTTCTTGGGAGAGAGTGTCTCAAAGCTTTGGGGTATAAGCTTTGAGGGTCTTGTAAAGGTTACTCTTGATCCTTGAAAAAGAAAGACAAATTAGTGAATTTGTGGAAAATCCTTAGAGGGAAACTAAGGTAGTGGATGTAGACTTTGGTTAGAAAGTCGAACCACTATAAATCTTTGTGCAAAACTTTTATTTTCTTGTTCTTCCACTAAAATTCCTTTCAAACCAATTCACCCTCTCTTGGCGATTCGGTTGACGATATACGAGCCCAACTAAATGGAGATGCAGATTTGTTGAGAAATATTTTGATATAACAATTATGTGAAAAATTGTTTTGGCCTTGTTTAAAGATTTCAAAAATAATTCTAAAGTCCTCAAAATGTGAAAAATATGTTTAAAATGTTTTGACTTTGCACCTATATCGAATATACATTTAAAAGTCAACAATTAGCCAAATTTTGATTTTTTAAGTGAAAGTTTCGAAACCTTCCATATAAGGTTTTGAAACCTTTAGGACAGAATGGCCTGGAATTGAAACCTTAGCAAAGGTTTCGAAACCTTTATGATGGTTTCGAAACCATGGCTCTATAACGTCTATTTTTTTCAAATTCTACTTAAGGTTTTGAAACCTCTGGTAAAAATTTCGAAATCTCTATGCAAGTGGGAATTTAAAGCTCAACTTTATGACTTCTCAACAGCTCCAAAACATCCCCAACGGCTAGAATATCATTCCACACTATAAAAGCAAGCTTGAGACACTTGAAGATGGTTAGATAGCACATTCAAGCAAGATGATCAAGAGAATTTGAGTGTAAATCACATTTCTTCATTTCTTCATTTCAATAGTTTAATATAGTGCTTAAATTGTAAATCTTTCACTCTTTCTAGTAAGCTTAAATTGTGTAAACACCCACCTTGTGAGGTATTTAGTTTACCAAACAAATCTCTTGTAAAAGGAGAGGTTCTAGTTTAGCCTTAGTGAAAAACTAGAGTAGTTCTATCTTAGCCATTGAAAATATAGGGTTGTAAGGTTATCCTTTTGGCCTCAAAAGGAATAATTCATAGTAGTGAATTGGGAAATCCTTAGTGGTGTGCTAAGGTGGTGGATGTAGACTCGGTTGAGTAGTCGAACCACTCTAAAATCATCGTGCAAATATTGTCTACTATTTTTCGGTTTTAGCCAATTCATTCGAGAAGCAATTTCAACCATCTTGACGATTTCAGAAGATCGATTCGAGCGTGTTTCAAGCCTAACAATTGGTATCATAGCATCGTCTCCATCGAAGGACTAACATCCCTGAGTAAAGATCAATGGAGCAATGTCATGAAGTATTTCATCAAATCTCTTGATTTGACAAAATGACAAGATTTGAAGAAGGTCGCTCTATCTCGTGTCATCCGCTCTTCGAAGGAGAAGCATACTTCCAATGGAGCAATGTCATGAAGTATTTCATCAAATCTCTTGATTTTGAGATTTGAGATATCATCGAAGATGGTTACTTGGAAGCTCCTAAGAAGAAGAAGAAGAAGAAGAAGAAGAAGAAGCAAATGAGTGCAAATGACATGAAAGCGAAGCTAAACGCAAAAGTGATGCACACTCTTCTTTGTGGCCTTAATGAAGATGTTTCCAAGAGAGTATCCACATGTAAAAGTGCTAAAAAAATTTGGGAGAAGCTTGAGAAGCTCTATGGCAACAACAAGGGCGAAAAGAAAAATGGTGTTTCATCTTGTGCAAACCTCCTCTCAACACCTAAGGTGGATGATGCTTTAACTCTCGATGAGCCCGAGGTATCTTCTAACTCAAGTGAATTAAATTCATATGCATTTGACGAGTTACAAGATGTTTTAGATGAATTATTTTTGGAATTTGAGACCATGAATTCCAAATTTAAGAAAATAATTTCTAAACTTGAATTTGAAAATGATTTTTTTTAAAACCAAAATGATATTTTGAAAAATGATTTAGAGTTTTCAAAAATGAACAATGGAGTTTTGGAAAAAGAAAATCTTGATTTAAAGGTTAAGCTTAAAATCTTAACAAAAGAAAACGAAATTATTTTTAATAATTCATCTTGTCACATAATGGCAAAAATGCTCACATTGTCATTATCATGGTCATCCCTTGCATACTTGTCCTATAAAGAAGAGAAAATCTTATAGGATTAGACAAGTATGAGTTCCTAAGGGAACTAGAAACTTTGAAATCAATGTTAATGGATCCAAGCAATTTGGATACCAAAATCCAAGTAATTGTCTCTTGTAGGTGTGTTGGAGCAATGGTAAGAAATGCAAAGACATGAAAATGCTCTAGTTACACAAGTGAATAATATGGGTAACCTCTAATCTTAATGTATTTGATTATAAATTATTCGGTTGCCTATTTTGATAATAAATGTTCATGCATCATTGATTATTTATATGTATAAGTGCATGTCATTTTATGATGCTTTATGCATATGAATTATATTGTTTCATTCGTATTTTTGCATAAAGTTTTAAAGTCTTGGATAAATTTGAATTTCATGTGTTTTAAATTGATTTGATTCAATGGTGAAATTCAAACTCTTAAGTGTCAACATTTGTGCTAAAAATTTAAAGGAATGCTTTAGAAAGGGGGGTTTTATTTTTCAAATGTTTGTACTTAAACTTTTTTTAACTTACTCTTCATTGTTATTATGTACTATAAAGATTTAAATTATTTTTTATATAACAAAAATAGGAGAAGTAAGTAAAAAATTAAGGTGGAGCTTTTGTCAAAAACAATTTTTTAAAGAAGTTTTGTTATATAAAAAAGGAGAGATTGTTGAATATTTTGATATAACAATTATATAAAAATTGTTTTGGACTTGTTTAATAATTTCAAAAATAATTCAAAATTTCTCAAAATGTAAAAAAATATGTTTAAAATGTTTTGACTTTGCACCTATATCAAATATACATTTAAAATTCAACAATTAGTCAAATTTTAGTTTTTTTAAGTGAAAGTTTTGAAACCTTTCATATAAGGTTTCGAAACCCTTCAGGCAGAATGGCCTGGAATTGAAACCTTAACAAAAGTTTCGAAACCATGGTTCTATAATGGCTATATTTTTCAAATCCTCCTTAATGTTTCGAAACCTCTAGTAAAAGTTTCGAAATCTCTGTGCAGGTGGGAATTTAAAGCTTAACTTTATGACTTCCCAACGGCTCCAAAACATCCCTAGCGGCCATAAGCAGCTAGAATATCATTCCACACTATAAAAGCAAGCTTGAGACACTTGAAGATGGTTAGAAAACACATCCAAGCAAGATGATCAAGAGAATTTGAATCTAAATCACATTTCTTCATTTCTCTTATACATAGTTTAAGAGAGTGCTTAAATTGTAAATCTTTCACTCTTTCTAGTGAGCTTAAATTGTGTAAACACCCACCTTGTGAGGTATTTAGTTTACCAAACAAATCTCTTGTAAAAGGAGTGGTTCTAGTTTAGTCTTAGTGAAAAACTAGAGTGGTTCTATCTTAGCCATTGAAAAGATAGAGTTGTAAGGTTATCCCTTTGGCCTCAAAGGGAATGATTCATAGTAGTGAATTGAAAAAACATTAGTGGTGTGTTAAGGTAATGGGTGTAGACTCGATTGAGTAATCGAACCACTCTAAAATCATCGTGCAAATATTGTCTACTATTTTTCGGTTTTAACCAATTCATTTGGGAAGCAATTTCAACCATCTTGACGGTTTCAGAAGATCGATTCGAGCGTGTTTCAAACCTAACAAGATTTTTTCCCCTCTACACAATAAAATTATTTTTTTAGAAAAAAATATAACACTAAAAAAAATTCCCTAAAAATGAGGGTGCAAATCTCCCCTCCTTAGACATGTGGCTCAGCCACTGCCATTGTATCAACTAGTGAACTTGGTTCAATGGTTGTCACAAATTCGATCGCCCTCAGCTACATCCATATTTTCTTTAATTTTTACCGATAAAAGGATTACATATATTAAATTATTTGTAAATAAAATGAGGATCAAACGAAAATAATTTTTAAGTATTGGTATTGAATTATTTCTAAATTAGGACAAAATGATAAAATATAGTATACCACTCCACGTCACAACCTCCATGAATCTTTCAAGTGACAATATCCCAAATAGAAAATCAAAGGAAAATATTAGCGACTAAATTTGTCACTGATGACCAAAGTAGAAAACAATAACGATTGCATGAGTAATGACAAAAATGATTTTTCATTCGGGTGGATAAGTTTAGCCAATGGATATTCTTTTGCTGGTAAACATAAGTACACATGGCACTAACCTACCACGTCAATAAATCCTACTCCACTCAAACAAAAATTTACTTTCTATTTCACCTACCGTACGACACCTTAATTTAAGGTTAATTTACAATATTATCATATGTACTTTAAAAAATTATACAATTGGTATTAAATTTAATTATAACTAAAAATATTATATTGCAACAAGTTTTAACTTAAAATATTATGTGTTTACTCTAAAAATTATAGAATTAGTAATAATTCCAGCTACAATCGAGAATAACATATGAACAACATTTTAAGTTGTAAATCAGAATAATTATGAAATTTATATGATTTGTTACAGAGAAAACAATATTTTCTATTTCAACTTAAAACGTTCTATAAATTACTCTAAAATGTTACGTTTTTGATAAAAAAAAAATTTATAACTAATTTTTGTCGTTTATAACCTTACATTAACCGATTGTATTGTAGAGTGATCCTCAATTCCACATAAAATAAAGAATATCCACAACCTTTGGAGTTGGATCAAAAGAAATCCACAACCTTTGGATCTAGAAAACCATCTTTAATATCCACAATCAATCTTTAACATTTGTTTTTTTGATGAATGATACGTAAGCAGACATGTTCTGGTTTAGAAATTTTGTGAAAATCTCGACAGCTACCAAAGCTAAGAGCCCCAGCAGCAGAAATCTTATAGTAACATGTTTATCCCATTTCAGCACCGCCGCCAGGCAACCACCAGTCGCGGCTGAGCCTTTAGGTCTTGGACCCAGCAAGGCAGATGAGAAACCGAGGGTGGTAGTGTTAGGGTCGGGTTGGGCTGGTTGCCGGCTAATGAAAGGCTTGGACCCCAAGCTGTACGACATCGTTTGCGTTTCACCCAGGAATCATATGGTATTTACTCCCCTCTTGGCTTCAACTTGTGTTGGGACTCTGGAGTTCAGGTCCGTCGCTGAACCCATTGCCAGGATTCAACCCTCCATTTCTACAGCACCGGGCTCCTATTTCTTTCTTGCTAACTGTACTGCTCTGAATACCGACACCCATGAGGTATGTGCAAATTGGTTAAAATAGCTACTGTTTCCTTTTACTGTGTAGTATGTTGTAATCGAGAAGTTCAAGCTTAGAATTTGCTGTTCGAAACTCGACAAAATATCATTATATAAACTCGAAGTTGAACTTTTTTGGGTGGGCATTGAAGGTGCATTGTGAGACGGTCACAGAAGGAGCTCAAACTTTGGAGCCATGGAAATTTAAGATTTCATATGATAAGTTGGTGATTGCATCAGGAGCTCAGGCATCTACTTTCGGGATCAACGGTGTAAAGGAACATGCGGTTTTTTTACGCGAAGTTCACCATGCTCAGGCAATTCGTAGGAAGCTACTTCTGAACTTGATGCTTTCTGAAGTGCCAGGTATAAAATGGCCACTTTTGCCGGTTTTAGTTTTTCAAGTGTGATTACATATTTTTGGCGTTGAGGCAGGGATATCTGAAGAGGAGAAACGCCGGTTGCTGCATTGTGTTGTTGTGGGAGGTGGTCCTACAGGGGTTGAGTTTAGTGGTGAACTTGGTGATTTCATTAGGAAGGATGTTGACCAAAGATACACACATGTAAAAGACTATATCCATGTAACACTGATTGAGGTTAGTTCCCATTTCCCAATCCAAACTCTCAGGAGATCTTTCATTTGTAATACTAATATAGAATCATTCTTTTGTTTTGCCAGGCAAAGGATATATTGTCTTCCTTTGATGATCGACTCCGACGCTATGCAATCAAGCAGTTAACAAAGGTGAAAAAGATAAAAGAGTCGAGTGATGCTTTTTTTATTGTGTTTTCTTGTTTAATTTAGTAGTGTTTCTCAGTCGGGAGTTCATCTAGTTCGCGGCATTGTGAAGGAAGTTAAACAAGAACATGTAATCCTTAGTGATGGTTCGGAGGTTCCTTATGGATTGCTGGTATGGTCAACCGGTGTTGGTCCTTCTCCTTTTGTAAACTCTCTAGGCCTTTCTAAATCTCCTGGTGGAAGGTAACCCTTTCTAGAAAAAAAAACAGATTTGGTTTTCATGGTAACAACTAAAAAAGTGAATTATCCTACTTCACTATGGGTTGATTTTCATTTTGACTCTTAACAGGATTGGTATCGACGAGTGGCTTCGAGTTCCTGCCGTGCAAGATGTGTTTTCAATTGGGGACTGCAGTGGGTTTCTGGAGAGTACTGGTAAACCCGTTCTTCCAGCTTTAGCACAGGTAAGTTAAGAATACTCCCCACCTTTTCTAAGCTATGATTCAATTGTAAAGTCCAAATACTCTTAATTGTTGATACATTTCATTTCATTCTTCTCAACGGACCAGACGGTTTACAGAATCGTGGGTTCAAAAACTGTAGAGCTAATGTTTCTTTCATGATCAGGTTGCAGAGAGACAGGGAAAGTACTTGGCAAACCTACTGAACAAAATTGGTAGAGATGGTGGGGGACATGCTAACAGTGCTAAGGAATTAGACTTTGGGGATCCATTCGAGTACAAGCATCTGGGAAGCATGGCAACTGTTGGCAGATTCAAGGCTCTTGTTGACCTAAGACAGAGCAAGGTGATTTACTTATTCATTCATGTTAGGGAGCTATTAGTTTGGGTGATTTGTGAGGCATCTATAATTGATTTTGTAGGAGGCGAAAGGGGTATCTCTAGCAGGATTCTTCAGCTTCTTTATATGGCGCTCAGCATATCTAACACGGGTCGTTAGCTGGAGGAACAGATTCTATGTGCTTATTAACTGGCTTACTACTTCCGTGTTTGGTCGTGACATTAGCAGATTATAGATTCTAACTTTCTAAGAGAGTTCAGTTGATCCAAATACTTGCACCCTATTCCATTTATACTATTGAAATATTTATGTAAACAACAAACTTAGATAAAATTTAGCCAAATGGGAAAACTATCAAGCACTGAGATTCTCGGCCAATAATGAAGTGGCTTCCATAAGTGCAATGAAAAGTTGAGATACACGAGTGACGTAAAACCTAAGTGCGTATCTTTTTATGTTTTCACTACAGCAACCTAAGTAATAACCAAAGGGTAACTCAAACCTTGAACTGCTAAGATCGAGTGCTTTCAATCCAACAGTTACACTCCAGCCACTGAGCTAAGACCACACTACTCCAAGGTTGTCCGTCACTCTTGAATTAGCCAATGTTTTGCCGACAAGATCTTTCAACTCGATCTCTCCCGGAAACCTTCCCTCCTTCAGCTTAGAGAAAACCTATAATTTCAGAAAGTGAAAGAAGGTAAGCAACTAGAAACATTACTTCCTACATTTTAAAACGTAACAAAAAAAAAGTTTGATTTGAGATCTTCAAACCAGAATTGAATCTCAGGTTTCCTAACCAGCTAAAACAACCCCATCAATCAATTAAGCAATAAGAAACTGCTCAGGACAGTAAACATATACATAGCAGAGAGGTCACTGACCAATTCACCATTGCAGTAAACCTCGAAAGCACCAGAGCTTTGAAGAAAAGACTGCATTACATTGCCAAGAAGCCAAGCAGTTGCAATGGACCCAAACCTATTTGCACGCAAGGAATAATACCATGGGGGCGGCGTCATAATCCCAATCATAGGAAATATCTGTTCACCCGCCATTATAATCCCTATAACTCCAAACTGGAAAACTGGAACCACTTTGGAAAGCAACCGCTTTGGCAAAGGTGGTGGATAGTTATCAAGGATTACATCAATTCCAGGAAATTGGGTTTCCAACATCTTCTTCATTGTCACGGCAGTTCCCCTGCAAATTTCCATCGATCACCTTTTTTTTTAATTCCTCAAAAAAGGTACCGACTTTAATACCCAAAGGAAAGGAAAGTATAAAAAGTGAAAATCAAGTAAAACCTGTAAGAGCATGAAGCGCAGAAATTGATATTCACCGTGCTGCCATAGCCGATTCCTCCAATAGTGGTGGGTTTCTTCGAAAGAAAGAAAAATGGGTAAAAATTGAATGAGAAATTAAATCAATATAAATGATCAATGATTAGACTTACCTGTAAAGGAATATCTAGGGTTTCAGGATTGAGTGGAGGTTTGGGTAGGTGGGTATGATGGTGGTGGGACGGCGGTTTGGGAGGCGGAGGAGTGAAGAGGCTGAAGAGATCGGTGACGAAGAGGAAGAGAGGCAATCCTACGAGGAGGAGCTGGGCTCGATCCATGGGAGATCGGGAACTTGCAGAAATTCTTGAGAGTAAAGGGAAAGATGGGAAGTTAATAAGCAACGAAATTACCAACCCTATCTGTTTTTACTGTTTACATCAGAACCAGATCCTGATTCCTGCCCCTATTCCTTTTATATAAAACTTCAACAAGGCCGGGTTACGTTTAAGAAGGGGATAGGAGACTTCTAATTTCAATATCAAAATGTAATTCAATCTTTTACTTAATAAAAAATCTCTTTTTTTAAATAAAAAAAATAGGAGAACCATTAGTTGTCTAATAACTAAGTTTTAACTATTAATGAGTAATAACATAATTTTTTGTTAAATAAAAATATATCACACCATTTGAGCTTTTGAAAAGATCAATTAAACTTTTAAACTATTTTCTATCTAATCAAGTCTTTATACTTTAAAATTTTTTTAATTTACTCTTTTGACTAAAGTTGACTGTTAAATTTAACAATTTTTTTTTGTATCAGTTGGTTCAATTTGTCATATTACAATGTTTTCACTTGACATTTTCAAAATTTTATTTTATTTAGAAATTCTTTTAAAGTTCTAAAAATTTTAAGAAATTTATAAAAATTGTAAAAAATAATTTTCTAAAAAATATGTAAATGTCACATGAACTGTAGTGTGTCACGTGACAATAAGATCTAAAAAAATCGTTAAAACTTTATGGTCAAAATTGGTCTATAACTTAAATGATCCAATTTATTAGTCTAAAGACTTAATTGGGTGTAAAAAAAAGTTCAATGATTTTTTTCCAAAAATTAAGCACCCTTAAACCTAAAATTAATTATGAATGGTAAATCTATATAATTTATTAGTTCAAGATACAAAATGGACATTAACATATAAATTTCACTTTAAATTGAATCATTATTATAAACTATGCAAAATATTGTATACATTGAGTGTAATACTCTAAACCCCAGATGTTATATTTGGGCCTTAAGCCCAAACTGTTATAACAAAAAAATTTAAATTTAGTTTAGCCCAACAAAATATTTTTCAAAAACATTCAAAGTCATTAGTTAAAAATATAGATAAATAATCAAAACGTTACAAAAGAGTTTCGATTTAATTTAAAACATTTGAACATTCGACTTGATAAATACAAGTTTAAAGATAAAAATTACAGACTGCACCACGTAAGGTTCTATGAATACATAACCCACTAAACACAAGTACCGTACTCTGAAAATCACCACATGCTAGAATCTCGCACTAATAATGCTCCTCAATCCCACGATATGACGTTCAACCTATGCACGAAAACAACGATTTCGAGCGCTAAGCTTACAAAGCTCAGTGGTACACATCTACTATATTATTGTAATCACTAATTTTGTTCGGGCCTTAAACTCACTTTAGTTTGTGCTAATCTTGGGCTTTTACTGGACTGTTATGTAATTTTAAATAAAAAGAAAGAAAAAAAGAAAAAGAGAGAATAATTCACTAATATTGTTTTATTATTTAATTTAAAAAAAACCAAAACATTATTAGTATTGTACTATTATTATCATTATGTTATTACTAAGTTACAAAACCCTGAACATCGAATTATTATCACTATTTTATTATTATATCATATATTGTTAGGTTATTATTACTAACTACTACTATTATACATGACCCAATAAGCCCAGGTGGCCTTTAAGTACATTACATGAAAAATTTTAATTTTTTGTTTCTTTTTCGCGCAGCCTAATCTGGACCGTTCGATCTGAAAGGACGATTTGATGGTCCAGATCACTTCTGGTCGAAGAAACCCTAGCTAACCCTTGGAGATGTTGCGCTGCATCGCCACGACCGTTGGATCGAGCGACAATCTACGACCCAGATCGCGAGATACAGAAACCTTAGGAGGCGTCTCCTTCATCTCGCGCCGCATGAGCTTACGGCCGTTAGATCGGGAGGCGATCTAACGGTCCTAGATAAATAAGAGAAGCTTCCAGAGCCCACGCCCTCACGCGCGAAGATTCAACGTCCGATGCACGACTTTTCCAACACTTTTATGCGTGTGTTGCCAAGATCTGTCTGACGCGCTGGCTCCTTCCACGCGCGCGTACCGTCTGACGCTCTGGCCGTTCTGATTCTGACGCGCCCACGCACCTCACGAGTCAGACCCTCTCCATGCGTCTGCCTAGCTCCTCAGTCGTGTCTCTCCTGTTTGAGTGAATCTAGCAACACAAAAAGAGAAAAGTAGCAAGCTAGAGACCCGAAAATGACAAAACAACAATAATAAATAAAGAGATCAAAACAAAAAGCAAGGTGGCTAAAAAGGCAGAGAGATTTTAGAGAAACGAGTGCAGGCAGCAAGATCACAGGGCCCCTTTTTCCTCTTTTTTTCAGTTTGTTTTTGAGATTTTTCTTCCCTTTTGTAACTCGATTATAAAAACCGAAAAAGAAAAATTGAAAAGACCCTAGTGAAAAACGGGTGCTTCGACACAAGGAATAGAAAGGAAGAGCCCATTTTTTGAGGTATTCATAACCTTTTTTCTTTCTTTCGATGCATGTAAAAAAAGGGAAATGGTTTTGAGTTTAGACTTTACCCTCAACTGTAACCCCCTCGTCCCGGTCTGGCCGGATGACCGGTCCGAGTGAGCTACACGGGGAAAACCGAAGCGAAACCCGTTAAGGTTCCCCCTCGGTTAGCAACCCTATATTTTTTTTTCTTTTTATATTAATCTTGCCTAGATGAATATTAGGTCCTATGTGATTCACAACAGCGGAAAACGATCAAAGGAAAAACGCATTCGAAACACAGCCATGCAAAAAAAGGCAATTTTAAGCTTATAAGGCAGGCAGCATCGATACCCTAATCAGGGGTATCGATACCCCCTTCCTAGGTCAACCCAAGAAGTCAACATGTGAAGACCGTATCGATACCCTTACCAGGGGTATCGATACCCTCTTCCTCGGTCAACCTTCCTTGGTCAACAGAATGGAACCGTATCGATACTCGGGAACACCGTATCGATACGCTCCAACCTAACTCCCACTTTCAAATTACAGAGACTTTGGAGGGTATCGATACCCTAGGCAAAAATCTGGGGCATTTGGTCAAAGAGTATCGATACCCTAACCAGGGGTATCGATACCCCCTGCACTGCAACTCCTCAAACTCAACTAAAACGGCCCCAACACGACTCTTCATGCATTTCTCGACTCACCTAAGCGTATACCAACATGCAAGCACACATAAATAAGCCATGGGTGTCATTCAAACATGGATTTAAGCTTTCATACATAGCATTCAATTCAATGAGCAATATAGGCAATAATAAGCATACATGAAGGCTCAAATGGTCTTAAAAGCACAAGTCAAACACAAGAGGTTTGCAACCATACATAAGGCAACCTAAACACCCTAAAGCATGCCATCATACACACCAACAATCATCAAGGTATTACATGCATACAATCCATAATTAATTCAAACATCAACATTAGGCATTAACAACAATAAGCCAACACAAAGGAGTCTAGATACAAGCTCCTAAGACACGTAGCATTTCCCATTGCTAGACTATTACATTATTTAATTAAATCATACTTGAGCAAACCACCACACGCTTGGACGCCCTTATCTTGCTCCTTGCTAACTCCAAGCTAAAGATCTGCATTGTCGGAAAAAGGAGAGCGTAAGCATAAAGCTTAGTGAGCGGAGCTCTAAAACATAACTACGACAATGCAGGGTTCAAAGCTTTCTTTAAAAGTAAAAGGTCAACGCATACAAATCATCCAACTACCTAATCCTTCTACTAACATACGAGTTCAACCAAGGGTCAACAACATAGGCATTTATCATAGCATTACACCTCATAGTATGCATAAAGGTATGATCTTAGATTAAGGCAAACCATAAAAGAGAATGATATAGTGAGATACACATGAACAACACATGGTATGCACAAGCATAACCAAACACACACGGTGGGACTACACATCACCGTTTTGACTAGTAGTTTTCCAATGGGACTACACATCAAAGTACTCTTCTACTAGTCACTACCGGTGGGACTACACATCACCGGAGTCTTATACCACTTGCTACCGGCAGGACTACACATCACCGAAGCAACGACAACCATCACGTGAGGTTCGACACCAACCATGCAACACGATGCACAATTACTACCATACGACATGTACTCACTATATCATGCACAACCAAATCAAGATGTGACAAAAACCACAATTAGGCATCACTTACTACTTGGAATCTTACCGATCACAAATGGTCTTACTCACCATTTTCGTGCACAACTTGCACCAATTTACTCACACCTTACAAGGCATATCAACGACATCATTAATACCATCATACATGATCAACGATATAATATTAAGCAATCATAATTCTTCCCAAATTATTTAAGTTTCATGCTTGACAAACCATCACCACAAGTAATGAAAACAAATGGAAAAAGGGAAATTAAAGAGGCAATTCACAACAACTTACCCTTGAGTTTAATTCAACTTTTCAAGCCAAATCTAAATCCTTTCAAAACCATCTTTGAACCAAAACATTACTTGAAAACATTTTCACCTCCACATGCTAGAACCAACCTTTGAAATCAATTTAAAACATTAACCACTCACCTTACTTCCTTAAGCATTCCAAGCAAAGCCAACTCAAGTCTCCACAACTTCCGGAATCGTGCCCGAACCTCCCAATGCCAAATCCGATGTCTCTAATCAATCAAAAGCAATGTATTAACCTCTTAATCAACCACAAATTTACTGTTACACATCAGTTCTCAATTCTCTAACGTTTTCTCAACAATTCAAAGCCGAAATCCTCCCAAAAATTCCATTTTCGTACTCCAGCAAAACCCAGCCATTACCTCCCAATTTTAACACTTAAAACACTCCAAAACATGTCCAAAACACCCTCATAATGTTGTACAACCATCAGCCCTTCATTTCCCCACACAAACACTTCAAAAACTCTTAATTTTCACTCCTAAAAACCACTTACAGCAGTAGCTACGGGAATCCCATCAAACTAACATTATAACCTCTCAAAAATCATCCCAAAACATCTAAAAACACCCACCCAATGTTACTATAACATCAACCCAACAATTTCTCACAAAACCATTCCAAAAACACAAATTTTTGACACTTTAAATACACCCCTAAAACCCATTTCGGAAATCTTTGTAAAACCCAACCAAAATGAGATATAATGTTCCATTGGGCAAGGTTAGATCAAAACTCAACTCTATTAATCAAAACAACCCAAAAAGCTATTAAAGTTCCATGCTTTTATTCAAACTTGAAAAGTTCAAAAACTCAAAAAGATGATTTCAATGAAAACTAAAGCTATGAAAATGTTGGAAATCATGAGGAGAATTCAAAATTATAATTACCTCAAAGAAAGTCTTTGAATTGATGAAGGGATTTGATGAAATAGTGTTTTGGGGGGTAGGAGGGGTTTTAGGTTTTCAACAATGGTGGTATGAAGAAGATGAACATTTTTTTTCTTTCAAATAAAACCCCCTTTTGTCATCTTATTTCTCATTCATTTTGCAATTGACTAAAATGCCATTAATGAAATGTCAAACCCACATCTCTTAAAGCCCATTGATTTGGACTTAAGAGATAGGCCCAACATAGCCTTAAACATTTGAAATCCCGAGGCCCATAAAATATTTTATTATTTAATTTGCAAAACCGAACCCGAAATAAAATTAAAATATTATTTTCACCCGACCCCTAAACCCGGGTGTTACAACTCTCCCCCACTTAATGAAATTTCGTCCCCGAAATTTATCGGACATAAACCCACCTTCTTTCACACCACAACACACTAACCAATCTCGGTGGACTTACCACACAACAATGGATATCTGATGCTAAGATCTCAACTGATTCTTCGTTGCACGCAATTTCAAACTCAACTCAATCTCTTCGGTAAACATAGCACGGCACAGATCTGACTCACACTTCTGAATCATAGATACACAGAACACATCACAAACCCATTTCTAACTCTGATGGTAACTGCAACAATAAACAACAGAACTAGCTCGATTCACAGTCTCATACAATACTGCTTGAACACTTGACTCATAACCTTCTCTGACTGATCCTCTGTCTTCATCAATTAACCAAACACTATGCCGACGTCTTCAAAAATCTAGCAGAAAACTCGAATCTCTACTGACCACTATCAAACACAAGACACTGTATAAATCACGCTCCTGCTAAGGCACAACTCCGCCATCTTACACAAGGTACAAGTAACCAGAACATGTATAAAATGGGCACACTCGATGTAACTATCATTGCTTACTCGGCTAAACTCTCTCGTAAGAAATCAAAGACGAACCGGACAAAAAGTTCCTCAAGTCTATTTCCCACTTTCATTAAGAATCTTCCATGGATGTAACAAGCTAGAATAAACTGATGCTCGATCTCAACACGCTGGCAAACTATACACTTACTCTCATACTGAACCACATCATTCATCAACTCAATCCAGAAGTACTCATCTTCAACCCACAATACGTCTTCATACTGTTCTGATGCAATACCCATGAACTGTACTCTGAAGGTTTTCTTTCTGATATGCCTTGCACGTGAGGTGCCAAGAGCCTGTCTTGCAACTGTTTCTCTTCAAGCATTCTGACTCAAAGTGGGCTCAACCCGAAACTTGGCCACAAAAGCACTATCACTTAACAAATTGAAACCGACAATTACAACTCGCAACTCACTACTATTCTAACAACAAATATAACTCGGAACATCGGTTACTACATTAACTCTCTTCGGATGGTACTCAATCCTGAGATTATGGTCTTCAAGCAGTTCTACACTTTATGCTATTCAAGTTTTAACCATTCCTAAGTTGTCTAGCGATTCAAGCTCTGATGATCTGTACATATACACTGTGCATTTCTTACTATACAAGCTTTGTTTCTAAGTCTTCGAAGCAAATACAACTGTAATTAACTCTATGTCTCATATCGGGTAACTCTTCTCACGGCCTTTCAACTAACTCGATGAACAAGACGCATTCTTCCGTCTTGCATAAGCACACAACCTAACCCTACTTGTAACACATCACTACAGTTCACAAGTATCTTTCTCTAGCATAGGCTGGATCAAGGTCGAAGCTCTCTTCAAAGTTTCTTTCGGTTTCTCAAGGGCTCAATGTCTCGCATCTAACCACACAAACTGAACATTCTTCTGTAACAATCTGTCAATGAGCAGCTATCTTCAAAAGATCATCTACAGACCTCCAATAGTAACAATGCTAGACCTAGGAGCTATATATACCTCTTACAGTCTTCGATTTCTTCCAACTCACATCTTCCTTTGCCTACTTGGGATTTTCGCTAACACACTCGGCTGAACCACATGTCCATTAACTTGGGGTTTACGCTTTCCCAACTTGGCATACAACTGATTCTCTAAAAGGATCTAAAACCCTAACTTCAAGGCTTGTCATGATCTTCCTCGGTACTTGAATATACTCACGTGACATCCAGAAGAGCTACTACAACTAATCAAGAAATTCAGGAAAATATTCTGCTCAACATCTCCATAAAGGTAGCTAGCATATAGTCAAACAAAGCGGCATAACTCAAAACCCAAAGTGATTCACATCTGCCCCGAAAGCTGTCTTCGGCACATCAACCTCTCTCACTTTCAACTGTTAGTAATCAGATCTCAAATTAATCTTCAGATAGACTGAAGCACATACTAACTGACCAACAAATCACTGACATTCGGAAATGGATACTAATTATTCACTGTCACTTGTTTCAACTGTCTGAATTCAAACACATTCTCGTACTGTCACTCTTTTTCTTCACAATTTGTACTGTCATACTCTAAGATGACGTACTAGGCTTAATGAGTCTAAGGTCTAACAAATCTCAAATTTGGTTCTTCAACATCCTCAATTCCTTCGGAAATCACAAGATATAGAGCAATCAAAACAGGAGCGAACTCGAAGACGATCTCAAAAACAAACTCTTCTTCTCTAACATGAGACAAACTGGGGAAATTCTTCCAAACACTTTTAGGAAAACACAAACTATTCTAACATTCTGCGGTCTAATCCTCATTCAAAATCAAACCCATAACATTTGCTAAGCAAGCCTGTCAACCCAAAATCAATCAGTCTTTGACCTCTAAAGCTGGATCAACATTCGATACGAAATTCACATTCTCACCTACCATTTCAAGATTATAGTCATTCACAAGCTTTAAGAAAACTCCCATTGTCTCAAGGTCTACCCTAACTCTATGTTCTACAAGCCAATCCATGCACAGCTTCACATCAAAACCGTAAAAAGCAATTCCATCGCATCAACTGAAAACACGTGCCACTGAACCATCAACGGACATCCCTTGTACATCTTTCTGACCACGACTGTATCCCCAAAGGAGCTAGTAACACTAACACCTACCTCTAGTACTTCACAAGGTGGATTTCAACAACTTCACATGCTCACTCCAAATACACAGACACGTAGATCCAGAATTAATCAGAGAAACAAGCCCAATGACTGTATCGAGGAATTACTTGCTACAACATCGACATCCTCCCGAAGCCAACTCTTAAGTCTTCACTTCTATTACCATCTCATATCAAGATCGGTCACATTGTTCTCCCTCAACAGAAACCAGCTCATATACACGTTGCCCCAAACAAACAAACTGCACTCCCAACTCTGGTACGGTCATACTACCCTGAACTACAGCACTAGGCCCACGCCTCGGCCTCAAACTTACCAAAGACAACAATGCAATAATAAACAAAACACACAAGCAAGATTATTTAGGGTTAGCAAGAGCAAGGGTCCAAGGTGCTCAAGTATATTCCTTTACAAAAATCTTTTTAAATAAGTAATAGTAGCAATGGGAACTCGACACTACGCTTCAACACAAGCATCATGCTAACACATGCTCTCAAACACCGTACTAACAAGCAAACATTAAGCATACATGGTAAAACATTCACCGAGACATAACAACAACATAACACATCAACTTACCTCACTTACCTACCCGAGGTCTCGGAAACCTCAGGCTCTGATACCAATAAATGTAACCCCCTCGTCCCGGTCTGGCCGGATGACCGGTCCGAGTGAGCTACACGGGGAAAACCGAAGCGAAACCCGTTAAGGTTCCCCCTCGGTTAGCAACCCTATATTTTTTTTCTTTTTATATTAATCTTGCCTAGATGAATATTAGGTCCTATGTGATTCACAACAGCGGAAAACGATCAAAGGAAAAACGCATTCGAAACACAGCCATGCAAAAAAAGGCAATTTTAAGCTTATAAGGCAGGCAGTATCGATACCCTAATCAGGGGTATCGATACCCCCTTCCTAGGTCAACCCAAGAAGTCAACATGTGAAGACCGTATCGATACCCTTACCAGGGGTATCGATACCCTCTTCCTCGGTCAACCTTCCTTGGTCAACAGAATGGAACCGTATCGATACTCGGGAACACCGTATCGATACGCTCCAACCTAACTCCCACTTTCAAATTACAGAGACTTTGGAGGGTATCGATACCCTAGGCAAAAATCTGGGGCATTTGGGCAAAGAGTATCGATACCCTAACCAGGGGTATCGATACCCCCTGCACTGCAACTCCTCAAACTCAACTAAAACGACCCCAACACGACTCTTCATGCATTTCTCGACTCACCTAAGCGTATACCAACATGCAAGCACACATAAATAAGCCATGGGTGTCATTCAAACATGGATTTAAGCTTTCATACATAGCATTCAATTCAATGAGCAATATAGGCAATAATAAGCATACATGAAGGCTCAAATGGTCTTAAAAGCACAAGTCAAACACAAGAGGTTTGCAACCATACATAAGGCAACCTAAACACCCTAAAGCATGCCATCATACACACCAACAATCATCAAGGTATTACATGCATACAATCCATAATTAATTCAAACATCAACATTAGGCATTAACAACAATAAGCCAACACAAAGGAGTCTAGATACAAGCTCCTAAGACACGTAGCATTTCCCATTGCTAGACTATTACATTATTTAATTAAATCATACTTGAGCAAACCACCACACGCTTGGACGCCCTTATCTTGCTCCTTGCTAACTCCAAGCTAAAGATCTGCATTGTCGGAAAAAGGAGAGCGTAAGCATAAAGCTTAGTGAGCGGAGCTCTAAAACATAACTACGACAATGCAGGGTTCAAAGCTTTCTTTAAAAGTAAAAGGTCAACGCATACAAATCATCCAACTACCTAATCCTTCTACTAACATACGAGTTCAACCAAGGGTCAACAACATAGGCATTTATCATAGCATTACACCTCATAGTATGCATAAAGGTATGATCTTAGATTAAGGCAAACCATAAAAGAGAATGATATAGTGAGATACACATGAACAACACATGGTATGCACAAGCATAACCAAACACACACGGTGGGACTACACATCACCGTTTCGACTAGTAGTTTTCCAATGGGACTACACATCAAAGTACTCTTCTACTAGTCACTACCGGTGGGACTACACATCACCGGAGTCTTATACCACTTGCTACCGGCAGGACTACACATCACCGAAGCAACGACAACCATCACGTGAGGTTCGACACCAACCATGCAACACGATGCACAATTACTACCATACGACATATACTCACTATATCATGCACAACCAAATCAAGATGTGACAAAAACCACAATTAGGCATCACTTACTACTTGGAATCTTACCGATCACAAATGGTCTTACTCACCATTTTCGTGCACAACTTGCACCAATTTACTCACACCTTACAAGGCATATCAACG
Source organism: Hibiscus tridactylites (assembly GCA_958450335.1). NCBI lineage: Eukaryota > Viridiplantae > Streptophyta > Magnoliopsida > Malvales > Malvaceae > Hibiscus > Hibiscus tridactylites. The sequence goes on along the minus strand of OY288289.1, from coordinate 40,386,193 downwards.
ACATCATTAATACCATCATACATGATCAACGATATAATATTAAGCAATCATAATTCTTCCCAAATTATTTAAGTTTCATGCTTGACAAACCATCACCACAAGTAATGAAAACAAATGGAAAAAGGGAAATTAAAGAGGCAATTCACAACAACTTACCCTTGAGTTTAATTCAACTTTTCAAGCCAAATCTAAATCCTTTCAAAACCATCTTTGAACCAAAACATTACTTGAAAACATTTTCACCTCCACATGCTAGAACCAACCTTTGAAATCAATTTAAAACATTAACCACTCACCTTACTTCCTTAAGCATTCCAAGCAAAGCCAACTCAAGTCTCCACAACTTCCGGAATCGTGCCCGAACCTCCCAATGCCAAATCCGATGTCTCTAATCAATCAAAAGCAATGTATTAACCTCTTAATCAACCACAAATTTACTGTTACACATCAGTTCTCAATTCTCTAACGTTTTCTCAACAATTCAAAGCCAAAATCCTCCCAAAAATTCCATTTTCGTACTCCAGCAAAACCCAGCCATTACCTCCCAATTTTAACACTTAAAACACTCCAAAACATGTCCAAAACACCCTCATAATGTTGTACAACCATCAGCCCTTCATTTCCCCACACAAACACTTCAAAAACTCTTAATTTTCACTCCTAAAAACCACCTACAGCAGTAGCTACGGGAATCCCATCAAACTAACATTATAACCTCTCAAAAATCATCCCAAAACATCTAAAAACACCCACCCAATGTTACTATAACATCAACCCAACAATTTCTCACAAAACCATTCCAAAAACACAAATTTTTGACACTTTAAATACACCCCTAAAACCCATTTCGGAAATCTTTGTAAAACCCAACCAAAATGAGATATAATGTTCCATTGGGCAAGGTTAGATCAAAACTCAACTCTATTAATCAAAACAACCCAAAAAGCTATTAAAGTTCCATGCTTTTATTCAAACTTGAAAAGTTCAAAAACTCAAAAAGATGATTTCAATGAAAACTAAAGCTATGAAAATGTTGGAAATCATGAGGAGAATTCAAAATTATAATTACCTCAAAGAAAGCCTTTGAATTGATGAAGGGATTTGATGAAATAGTGTTTTTGGGGGTAGGAGGGGTTTTAGGTTTTCAACAATGCTGGTATGAAGAAGATGAACATTTTTTTTTCTTTCAAATAAAACCCCCTTTTGTCATCTTATTTCTCATTCATTTTGCAATTGACCAAAATGCCATTAATGAAATGTCAAACCCACATCTCTTAAAGCTCATTGATTTGGACTTAAGAGATAGGCCCAACATAGCCTTAAACATTTGAAATCCCGAGGCCCATAAAATATTTTATTATTTAATTTACAAAACCGAACCCGAAATAAAATTAAAATATTATTTTCACCCGACCCCTAAACCCGGGTGTTACATCAACATTGGTTACCCTTCGCGTCTTTTCGGTGTCCGTCGATAATAAGCCACACGGTTCTCGTACGGAGACCGTAAGGTGAGTCGTCGCACCTTTCTGAGGAGGATTTCTTCTTCTTCTTGCCGATTTTTTATTTTATCAACGGGAAAGGAAGGGTTAACAAAAATTTTTGCTTTATTTTTTTGTTGTTGTCACGAGAACTCTAGAAATGTCTTTCCTTTTTTTTACTCAAAGAAATGGCTGTGTTTCGAATTTCAGAAACAAAATCGCCAAAAAAGGTCTGCCTTAGCAACAGAGCATTTTTTATATTGTCTCATCTAGTTCGAAATGGTTTAATTCCCCACATGCCCTTCCGTGTTTTTAAATTTTTCCCGCAAGGGCTTTTGTCTTTTGAAATCCCGTCCTTGATCCATGATATTTTAATTTTCTTTTTAAATTCGCCCATGGCCGCTTCATTCTTTTTTTCCGAGCAAATCTCTTATTCGACCCTTGTTCTTTTATTTTTTGTCTAATTTCATCCTTAAAACGGTGGTAGAATATCTTATTTGGTCCTGGCAAGTTTAAATTTCAACATTTATATTCGTATGATGATTTGGAATATACTTTGAATGCGGATATATTGTGTAGATTATGTGTTATGCGGATAAGTATATGAATAATATAGTTAGCATGGTCATTTGTATTATATAATCTTATGTAATTATATATATACATATATATTATTTTAAAGTTGTCACCTAGCTGTATATATATGTGTGTGTTTAGTTTTTACGATGTATTGTATATATTAATATATAGTTGTTGTTACGTAGCTATGTATGTATATATATTTTCTTTAGTTCTTTATGAAGTTATGTATATATGTTATAAAGTTTATGTGAGATTATATGTGATTTTCGTACAATTATATATGAGTCTATCATAACTTTGATGTATACATGTTTTCACAAGTTGTATGTAGGTCCATTACATAATTTTATCACGATACGTGTTCATTTACTTCGGTCCACTTGTTTCATTTCGTTTATTTTATTTTGTGCCATTTTTACGTATAGTCCTTACTTCATATACTCGTTCATACATTTAAATGCCACATTTAATTTACTACTTATTTGTTTAGCACTTGTGGTCCCGATATTCACGTGGGAGCGTCATCTTGAGTAGTTGGGTATCGTCTCTCTAGGTGTCGTGGACCATAAGTTAGGTTGCAAGCTCGTATGATCACACATCCATGCATTTTAGGGGTTTTAAATTCAATTAAGTCGAAATTAAGTTAGTTCTTAGTTAAATGCGATTCGAACCCTTAGGTACCAAGTTTTGGGTACGACAAGGGTGCTAACCCTTCCTCGCGTGTAACTGACTCCCGAACCCCTTTTTTAAATCTTTGGTTTTATTTTTTGTGGTGTCCAGTCTACCCCTTTTTAAAACGATCGGTGGAGACTCCATTTTTATTTCTAGAAAATATAAAAACAATTATTTTCATTTTAAAGGAATTTTCATACGCCCACACTCCATACGAATTTTTCTTTTAAAATAAGTCGCAACAGCATGGCGACTCCGCTGGGGAATAATTCTTTTTTGTTTTCAAAAACAACAAAGAGAGTCAAGCCTTAGTTTGGGTTTGTATCGCATTTATTAAGAAAAATCAGAATTCGACTTAATTTAATTTTTAGCCCCTAAACCTTGTTTGTTTACCGCTTTATTTTGCATAGTGTTTGATATAAATTGTCACCATACATTAGTTCTAAGCACCTTTAAGTGGGAGTGGTCACTATCTTTCGTGGGTCGACGCCCCCATATGGGATTGTGATCCCCTTTCAGGATTCGATTCTTATATTTCGTGGGACCTACATCCTCGTATGATATAAGGACTCAAATCCTCCTGAATCGATGTCCTATTATCTTAGTAGGTAATAACAACAGTCCAGGTACCCTTAGTACTCTAGAACCGAACCATATATAACGGCCCGTAGAAGCCAACCTTTTAGAGCCATGCCGGAATGTTGTTCCCCTAGTGATGACCATGTTAGTCCTTTCTATGGTTACTTTATGCTTCTTCGTGCAATATATACCGTGAGATGCTTTTTCTATGTGGTCTTGATATGTTGTTTATATTTTTGCCCTTTAATTATAGCATCATTTTTCCTGATTAAGTAACCGAACTAACTTTAGTTTTGTGGTTGTTTTGTGTTTCTTTTTGCATTCATTATTTATTTGCACATATCATGGCATACCATAGGTATTGATTCAAGTACATTAGGAGATCATCATAATGGGAGAGACGTTCCATTGCATGAAGAATGACAACCTCACGATTTATGATTGGTCCGAGAGGATGCAAGTGGAAAAGGGAGATAGTTTGGTTACGGGACACTTTTCGGAGTTAGCCGTTCAAACCGATATTGTATCCACTCAGAATGAGATGTTCAGATTCAGGGATATTTGGAAGAGTTGGGATTCGAAAATAAGGTACAGTTTTCAACAAGAGTATGGTGATATTTTCCTCCTTTTAGTTTTCAACAAGACAGTACGTCAGCTTTGAAACTTGCTCAAGATGGGGATGGGACTTTGAAGGCTAAGGTTGTTGATTTGGAAGCTACACTTCGGTTATGCAAAGTGAGGCTCGCCGCTTTTGAGGGGTCAATCCAAGAGGACAATAGCCGAATCGTTTACGGACTTCAACAAGCGGACCAGCTAATCCCAGACCAACAACGTTCGATGATGAACGCCCTAACCGAAGCACAAGAAGTTGCAAGGCATATCCGGGGTAAAGCTACGGAAGCAAGACAATTGTCAACAAGGGTCAAGCCAGAAACGAAATTGGGGCGTCATGTGCTTACTTTGTTGCATGAGATCAAGGCCTTAGGAAGAGTGACTAATAAATTTATGTAGTTTGTTTATCAATCGTGTGTAATCGAACGTCTTCTCCTAATGAATTCTTTCTAAAAGACAATTTGAATCAATATCATTCGTCTTTACATTTGCATTTTGCATGTTTGGAATGTTTTATTTGTAGTATCATAACATTGGTATATACATTGCATACATTGTTAGAACATTAAAATTAATTATGGGAAATTCATAACAGAAAGTAAACAAATAATCTACAAATCATTTCGCGCTCGTACGATACTTGTTCGCAGTCTCGAGTAATAGAGGAGAGGATGGCCAAGGTCGAACAAGGTCAAAAGGAACTTGAAGTTTGTTTGGATGGGATTGAACAGAACATCAAGGATCAAATTGCACAGTCACAAACATCTATCATTGCACAAATGACCGATTTTGTAACACCCCAAAATTTGGTCTAGTCGGAATTGGATTCCGGTGATCGGAAATTTAACATTGATGAAGCCTAAATATAGTATCGACTAGTTAATTATTGATATTGAACCTTATTGAATAGTATCGGAAACATATTAGTGGCTATATTGCGAAAATTTGGAACTTGAAGACAACCTTATAGAGTATTGTGAATCTAGGGACTAACCTTGCGATTAGCCCCTTTTCCCTTAAAATTTCCCATACCTGAGATTATCTGGAGAGTTTCCTTCAATGGAAGGAAACCTATACAAATTAAAAGGGATATAGAATGGCTAAAGGAGTTAAAAACTTACCCTATGTTTTGGAAAGCACACACCTCTTCCAAACCCTTCATCTTCATCATCTTCTACCTAAGCAAGCACCTTCATTGGAGCTAGCTTCAAGCTTTGTTTTTCTTCGAAATATTGTTATCAAATTGTTGTTATCGATTGGAAAAGCTATGTACCTCAATCGGTTATTGGATTCCATGGATATATCGAGCTTAATCTCAAGCTAGGGCTTTGACTATCCATGGATATTTCATTGTTGAGTGTGTAAAAGTTCTATTATTTACACCCTATTTAACTCATATTTCTGCTGCATTCAAGCATTATTTATTGCATTTAGGTCAATTTACAGCAAAACATCACAAATATATTAAAAGGCACAGTTTCTACTAAAAATAGCTGCTTTTTGCAGGTTGCTGCCGTAGCAGACGGAATGGGCAGGCGCTGGGCAGAGAAGCAGAAGAGCTAGAACTGGACGAGCAGTCAAGGAGGACGATGCTGTCATGGTTGCCGCCGTGACAGCAGAGGACGACAGCAGTTTTGAGGAGAAGAAGTAAAGTGGACCTCGACAGATAGAGAAAATTCAGCCCGTCTGTCGTGTAAAATCCCCATATTTTTCCAAGCCCGAGATCAAAAGGAATGTCAAGCCCAAAGTTCAAGGAGAGAAAATCCCAAGCAAGAAAGATGACGGCTGGAAAGTAGATTCCTTGAAGATTTAGTCTTTATTAGAATCATACTTTCATTTAAAGTTGTATTCTTGCTATTTTAGATAACTTGAGCCCAAAGCTTATATAAGGGCATATATTTTGACCTAGGAAGGCATAACCGATTACCCTAGCTTCCTTCCCAAAACTTTAGCCGTTTTCCTTCCCACAACATGTTCTAAATTTCCCCTAGGGTCACGGGTTGATTTGTAAAGTAGTTGCAAGTGTTGTTTTGTTTTAGGAATTTTCAGTTCAATAAAATAAACTTCAAGTTCTCTCATTTTGGTTATTAATATCTTGCAAGAGCATCGGGAGAGCATTGTGAGGTTATCTATTTACTTAGCATCGGGAGAGTTAAGTATACAAAAGAAATAAGAGCAAGTTCTCTAGCTTATAGTTGAACTATCTCGGGCCTAGGGATAGGACGAGGTTAAGTGGCTAAAGAAGAATTCATCAACATCGGTGTTCATCCTTCGATTCACACCGGGAGGTATCATCAAAGACGTGATCATCAACAGACTTGGACCTAGGGATAGGCCAAGGCACATATGGGATTCTTGCCAAACTTGAAGTACTAAGTTGATTGTTCGCTACCGCGACAAGCAACGGACTGCTGCCGCGACAGGGACGACGACAGAACTAGAGTTCCGAGACTTAGCAATACCTGCACTACTGAGCAATTCAATACCAGCCCATTCTCTCTATCTTGATTTTCCTACTCTTTTATTTACGTTTACTTTATTATTTTCGTGACAACTTCTCAAATATTTTCTCTACTTTCGTGCAGTGAATTAAGGTGAAGCTATTAGCCCAATCCCTGTGGAGACGATATCCGATACTTCGTATCACTTTACTACTTGCGTCGTGTATACTTGCACTACCATTGCGATAGACTATTTTACACGCAAAAAGTTTTTGGCGCCGTTTCCGGGGATTGGCAACATAACTCTACCTTTTCTTTTACTGCACTTTTCGGTTTTGTTTTTATTTTTATTTTTTTGTTTTTCTTTGGTGTGTTCAACTCTTGCTTTTCACAAGGTTTCTTGTTTATGCGCAGATCGAAACTAGGTGAAGATCCTGCGTATCCATTAGATCCGGAAATCGAACGATCATTCAATCTCAAGAAAAGACTTCCTTACTTACTAGCCAGGAACGAGTACCTTGAGAAACAGTTAGAGACAATGGCACACCGAGGAGACGACCCTCCTATTGGAGATGGAGAGGGTAGACAGCCTGTCGTCGATGCTGCTGCCGCTGCCGGACGATGGTCTTGTCGTGACTACATGTTGAATGACCATGTAGAACTGGAAACCACGCTGCCGGACATAGACGTTGACAACTTCGAGCTAAAACCTGTTATGTTTAGCATGATCAACAATGCCGGTCAATTCAGTGGTGCTGTTAGAGAGGATGCTAGGGAGCATCTAAAAACGTTTCAGGAGATCTGTGGTTCGTTTAGACTGCCAGGAGTTAATCCGGAGATACTGAGGCTTCGGTTATTTCCCCATTCATTGAGGGACAGAGCAAAGACTTGGTGGAATAAACTTACGCCGGGTTCAATTAGAACTTGGGCAGATTTATCTCGTGAATTTTTATCTCGTTTTAATCCTTCGCATTTATCTGAGCGATTACGTAATGAAATTGCTACTTTTCAACAGGAAGATGACGAGCCGATGCACGAGGCCTGGGATAGATTTACCACTCTTCTACGGAACTGCCTAATGCATGGATTCCCCGTCTGGAATCAGGTAACTAAGTTTTATAATGCTGTCAACTTACAAACTCGTATTCGAATTGATTCAGCAGCAAACGGACTATTATTGGACAAAGACTCGGACGAGGCAATGCAAGTATTGAAAAATCTAGCTAAGAATGAAGAGCAGTTTCCTACAGCAAGAAGAGGAGGTAAACGGGTACTAGCTGTTAAGGATTATGATGCCGACAACACGGTGAAATCACAAGTAGCACTCCTTACTAAGGCAATGAAAAAGCTTTTGAATGATGATGCACAACATGGATTTGCTGTTGAGGAGGTATGTGAAATCTGTGAGGGAAATCATGGTTTGGGTGAGTGTCCTATACAGTTAGAAGAGGGAAAGTATGTTGGAAACTATAAGCCGAATTACAACTCCAACAACTATAATCCCAACTGGAGAAAGGATCCCAAGTTTTCTTGGAGTAATCCTAATAATGCCATGAATCCTCAAGCACACAGTAATCAAAATCAGGGAGGACCGAGATTGCTGACTCGACAGCAACTGCAGCCGCAACAGCAGCAACAACAGCCACCAGCTGCCACGAACAGTATATTGGAACAGACTTTGGCTACTTTTATGTCTCAGACAGGTACTTATATTGAGAATATGAATCAGTTTGTCAAGAAAACAGAGACATTCATGGATAAAACAGAGATGCGGATGACGAATCATAAAGCTACTCTGAAATCTTTGGAGACACAAATGGGTCAGGTTTCCCAACATATCAAGCCAAGGCAGACTGGAGGATTCCCTAGTAATACTGAAAATGCTAGGCAGCCCACACATGAGCAGTGTAAAGCTATTACTACTAGGAGTGGGAAGAAATTACCAGGGCCAGAAAAGGAAGCTGAAAAAGTGAAAAAAACAGCATTGGATAGACCTGCCGAGGAAGCTGCCCCGACAGGTAATAAACAGACTGTTGCCGATAGACATGTTACGACAGCAGAAGCGACAGAGGAGAAAAATGATGAACCCAAACCTCCTCAGATTCGTATGCAGTGGGAAGGACGTATTGCTGATTATCGTCCCTCACCTCCTTTTCCTCAACGGTTACAGAAAGCGAAGCAAGTATCTTAGGTAAAAAAGATTTATGATATTTTTAAGCAGGTTCATATTAATATTCCGATGTTAGATGCCGTTAGGGAGATGCCTGATTACGCCAAATTTCTCAAGGATGTCATGTCAAAGAAATCCAAACTTGGGGAATTTGAAACGGTCAAGATGACAGAAGGATGCATGAGTATTCTTCATAGGCAGCCACCCCAGTAAAAGAAGGATCCGGGGAGCTTCATCATACCTTGTGTAATCGGAGATAAATATGTGGGTAAGGCACTTTGTGATCTTGGTGCTAGTATTAATTTAATGCCAATATCTGTTTTTCATAAATTAGGTATTGGAAAAGCTCGGCCCACGACAATAATTCTACAGCTGGCAGACCGCTCTTACGTTCATCCGAAAGGAAAAATCGAAGATACTCTGGTAAGAGTGGATAAATTTATATTTCCTACTGACTTTCTTGTTTTAGATTGTGAAGCAGACGAAAACGCACCAATCATCCTTGGGCGACCCTTTTTAGCCATAGGAAGATCACTGATTGATGTGGAAAAAGGAGAACTCACCATGAGAGTGAACGACCAAGAGATTAAGTTGAATGTTCTCCAAGCTATGAAGCATGCTGATGCAGACGAGGAATGCAAGGCTATCACTGAAGTTACCCTTGATCAAACCTGCATCAGGTCGGGCTGTCACGACATCAAAATTGGTCACTGCCTCGGCAGCCACTTACAGGACTGTCACGACAGCACTGACGACGGCAACTCCTCAGAATCCGATACATCTGATACTGAAGATCAGGAGGAGGTAAGCTGGATAGGCAATCGTCCAGGTAAGTTATTCGAACCTTTAAATTATACTTCGGATAACCATGCAATCCAAAAGCCATCTACTGTTGAGCCCCCTGTCTTAGAACTGAAGGCCCTGCTTGGGCAGCTAAAATATGCTTTTCTTGGTTCAAATGATATGTTGCCCGTAATCATATCTTCCAAGTTAATGCAGGAACAGGAACAACAGTTAATAGGGATGCTGTAGCAGCACAAAAAGGCAATTGGATGGACGATAGCTGATATTCAAGGCATTAGTCCGTCGTTATGTATGCATAAAATCCTTTTAGAGGATGATCATAAGCCGACTATAGATGCTCAAAGGCGACTAAACCATGCGATGAAAGAGGTGGTGCGTAAAGAGATAATCAAATGGTTAGATCCTGGTATTATTTACGCCATCTCCGACAGCAAATGGGAGCCCGGTGCAATGTGTTCCCAAGAAAGGAGGAATGACCGTGGTGACCAATGAAAACAATGAGTTAATCCCAACCAGGACTGTGACCGGTTGGAGGGTTTGTATGGACTATCGGAATCTTAACAAAGCTACCTGAAAGGACCACTTTCCTTTACCTTTTATTGATCAAATGCTTGATAGATTAGCGGGTAAACCTTACTAGTGTTTTCTTGATGGTTATTCAGGGTATAATCAAATTGCTATTGCACCGAAGGATCAAGAAAAGACGACTTTCACATGCCCCTACGGAACGTATGCTTTTAGGAGAATGCCGTTCGGATTATGCAATGCACCCGCCACCTTCCAAAGGCGCATGATGGCCATATTCTCTGATATGGTGGAGGACTTCCTTGAAATTTTTATGGATGATTTTTCAGTCTTTGGAGACGATTTTGAGAGCTGCCTAGGCAATCTACAAAAGGTACTTGAAAGATGTGAAAAAGCAAATCTAGTCTTGAATTGGGAAAAATGTCACTTTATGGTGGATGAAGGGATAGTCCTTGGCCATAAGATTAGCTACCGTGGGATAGAAGTCGACAGGGCTAAGATAGAAGTGATCGAAAAGCTGCCGCCACCGACCACAGTCAAGGGTATTAGAAGTTTCCTGGGACATGCTGGTTTTTATCGGAGATTCATTGAAAATTTCTCAATAATCACCAAGCCCCTATTCCATCTTTTAGAGCAGAACCGACCCTTTGACTTTAATGATGAATGTACAGAAGCATTCAAGTTTCTGAAGGAAAAACTGGTAACAACCCCAATAGTACAGCCACCAGACTGGTCACAACCATTTGAGAATATGTGTGATGCTTGTGACTATGCCGTCGGGGCAGCACTTGGGCAGCGGAGAGACAAGTTATTTCATGTCATATATTATACCAGTAAGACACTAAACGACGCCCAAGTGAATTATACCACCACAGAAAATGAGTTATTAGCTGTGGTGTTCTCCATTGACAAGTTTCGTTCTTACATACTTGGAATGAAGGTAATAGTGCACACAGACCATTCTGCCCTGGAGTATTTGTTTGCGAAAAAGGATGCAAAGCCTCGATTGATACGGTGGATCCAGCTATTGCAAGAATTTGACCTTGAAATCAAGGACAAAAAGGGACAGAAAATCAGGTGGCAGATCACTTGTCAAGGTTGGAGAAGGGACAAAGTCTACCAACAGATGAGACAAACATACTGGAGACCTTCCCAGGCGAGCAGCTCTTTGCTACCGCAATCAATGCCGCGACAGCCATGGCGGCAGGTAAGTCTTCTGAACTCCCTTGGTATGCTGATTTCGTTAATTTCTTAGTTAGCGGAATAATTCCTTCTGATCTTAATTATCAAGCCAGGAAGAGGTTTCAAAATGATGTTAAGCATTATTATTGGGACGAACCTCTTCTTTTCAAATTATGTGCAGATCAGGTTATAAGAAGGTGTGTACCACGAGAAGAGCAAGAAGACATTCTTCATCACTGCCATGCTTCTCAGTATGGAGGTCACTTAGGAGGCAACAAACTGCTGCCAATGTGCTGCAGTCAGGGTTTTATTGGCCGTCACTGTACAAAGATGCACAAATCTTCTACAAGAGCTATGACAGGTGCCAAAGGACAGGAAACATCTCAAGGAGATACGAGATGCCACTACAGAACATTCTAGAAGTCAAAATCTTCGACGTTTGGGGGATTGATTTTATGGGACCTTTTCCATCTTCATGTGGAAATCTATACATCCTCCGGACAGTAGATTATGTCTCTAAGTGGGTTGAAGCTATCGCCACTCAAAAGAATGATGCCAAGACAGTCCAAAGGTTTTTACACAAAAATATCTTTTCTAGGTTTGGCATCCCTAAGGCGATTATCAGTGATGAAGGGAGACATTTCGACAACAGGGTTATTGCTGCTGCCTTGAAGAAATATGGTGTCAAGCATCGGATTGCGACAACATATCACCCACAAACCAATGAACAAGCTGAAATTTCTAATAGGGAAGTTAAGAACATTCTTGAGAAGATGGTTAAGCCAACTAGGAAAGATTGGTCTTTACTCCTCAATGATGCGTTATGGGCATATAGGACAGCTTTTAAAACCCCATTGGGCATGTCTCCGTACCGACTGATTTATGGATAAACATGTCATCTACCTGTCGAGATAGAGCACAGAGCATACTGGGCGATCAAGGCAGTGAATATGGACTTAGACAGGGCAGGGCAGAAAAGGCTGTTAGATCTGAACGAAATTGAAGAAATCCGGACAATGGCCATGACAATGCAAGAATCTACAAGGAGAAAACTAAGAAGTGTCATGACAGGAAGTTGCTGCCACGACAGTTCTGCCCAGGGCAGCTTGTATTGTTATTCAATTCTAGACTGAAACTCTTCCCAGGGAAGCTAAAATCTAGATGGTCTGGCCCGTTCCAAGTCGTACAGGTTTTTCCCCATGGTGCCATCACAATCCGATCATTAAAAGACGGGCACCAATTCAAAGTCAACGAACAGCGCCTCAAGCATTATCAGGGGACTAAAGCCCTAGGAATGCAGAAAGTGGTTACCTTAGGAGATTCCCCACCTGGCACCCCTAATTTAACCTAAATCTTACTTATTTATTTTATTATTATTATTATTTAATATTTATTAGGAAATAAGGTTTATTTTATTTTGAATAATGTTTTTATGTTTATTATTTTTAGGAAATAAAGGAGTCAAGAAGAACATGAGAAGTGAACTCAGCCCACCATCCATCCATCAGCCTAATAAAGCCCAATGGTTGAAGCTTGTCGTTACAGCTGCCGCGACAGACGTAGAAAATACAGGCTGTCATCACGCTATCACGACAGACGCGGAAACACGTCACAGACGCGTAACAGACGCGGAAACGTGTGTCAGACGCGTCAGACACGCTAACGCACAACAGCTGGCCCCGTTATTCGCGCCTGCCGTTACAGCTTCAACGGGCAGCAAATTCTCCTCTATATAACCCCGTTCATTTTCATTTTCACTCACTTCTGTCGTTCTTATTTGCTCTCCCTCTTTAGTTTTCATTTGCTTTCAGTTTAATTTCTTTTACAACCCTTGCACAAATATGTCTTCTAGGAAAGCCCGACGAAATGCTGCCTCCAGTTCCTCACCAACAGCAACTCCCCCACGTTCCTTTGCCACCAGAGATATGTGGGAAGAGAGAGGCTTTATCTATACATCGAAGGAGGAAAATCTGGGCCTCAAGTCATTCATAGCCAGGAAGATTAGAGCTTTATTGTGGCAAACATTTGCGGAGCAGCCGGAGGAAATGAACGTGACGTTGGTAAGAGAATTTTATGCTGCCATCAGCAGTAGGACCGCGACAGCAGTGAGTGTTCAAGGGAAAGAAGTGCCGTTTAAAGCAGAGTACATCAACTCCTTATATGGCCTCTACATCGGCCACAATAACGATACACACCAGCAGTTCCTCAACACATTAGACACTGCTGCCTATGACGCTGTCATGGCAGAACTGACAGATGAGGGAACCCAATGGAATACCAGCCAGAAAAATCCACAGACGGTAAACCGAACCCAACTGCTGCCGGAGGCAAAGTTATGGAATGCCTTCATAAAAAAGAGGATCATGTCGTCATCCCACCATACCACCGTCGACCAGCAAAGGTTAGCATTGATACACTCTATTTTACATAAACGGCCTATTAATGTGGGCAGTTATATTCGAGAGAGCATTTTGGAGTGCGCACATAGACCGACGGGCCCCCTTTTCCTCCCATACCTCATCACTTCGCTCTGTCGCGGCCATAACGTACCAGAAGTACGCACTGATTTGGTAGTCGAAGGACGAGGTTGGACTGAAAAGAATATCCTCAGCCTTATAGAGTTGACCATTGCCACCCCTCTATCATCATTCGACCCTGCTGCCGCCACAGCCGATACGACAGGACAGCCACACATTGAACCAGCTGCCGCAGCAGCTGCTCCGACAGATCCCTCAGCCCAGATATTAGCTGCCATTCAGAAGCTGGAGGACAGATAGCTGGGCTTAATGACTTTCATCAGGGACTTTGCTGCCTCTACGGTAACTTTTATTCAAAATACTTTAAATTTCCCTGATGCTGCTTTCCTTACTTTTCCTGCCCATTACTTTACTGTCACTACCCCTGTCCACACTCCTACACCTGCTGCTACCCCACGAACACCATCTGCCACCTCTACACCATCGCTTGCCCCGACAGCAGCAGGCAGCACCCATGCTGAACCGTCTGCCCGAGGCACAAAACGTCGTATGACATCGGAGGATCTTGCTGCCTTTGTTGCTGGGTTCTTCTCCTCTTCTGTTTGGGCAGCCAGTGATGATGAACCCTCTATTAAGAGGAATCTGTCAAAGAAGTTCTCACCGGTGAAGAGGCAGAAGCGGATGGCAGATAAAAACCACATGCCAAAAGCAAGCAGCAGCGGTGGTGACAGCAGCAGTAGTGAGAGCAGCAGCAGCAGCACTGATGTTCAGGTTGTGGAGCAACCCCCTCACATCTCCCCAACCAGAATCCAGCCACCATGGGAGGTCAAGGCCAAGAACACATCTGCCACCCCCGTGCCCCAGCCCGCCCCGAAAGCCAGAGCTCGCCATCAGATCAGACTCAGCAGCAGCAGCAAAGACAGCAATTAAAATTTAAGTTTCTTATCTTATTATTGTTGCCTGCTATATATTTTGTGATGTACTGCTTTTATCTGTTTTTATTTCTATTTTTTCATTTGCATTGAGGGCAATGCAACCCTCGAGTTTAGGGGTGACATCCCTCCAGTAATGGAGTCCATCTTAGTTGTTAAAATTTGTGACTTTTACTTAGTTTATTTTTGTTAAAAAATAATGAAAATATTGAAAATTTTGGCTAAAAATTGTGAACTGAACTTACTTGTCGTGACAACTCTGTCGTGGCAGTGACTTTAGGATAGTTTTTCGGAGAAGTTTAGAGCCTTTCTATGGTTCTGAAAACTTAAACACCATTGTGACTGTTATACTGCTTAGACTTCTTTTAGCCAAACTAGAATAGGAAACTTAGCACTTGAATAGCCCCTAGAGGTGCCTAACATTGGCTCTAGGAAAGAAGTTTAGCAAAAGAGACTCAACAGCCCTAGAGGTGCCTGAAACTGGCTCTAGGAAGTTAACTAGAGGTGCCTAAAACTGGCTCTAGTGAAACTTTAGCTTAAAAAAATAGAAAAATCGAGTCAAAATCAAAGGAGCATGAAAAGTGCCTTCAAAAGATAAACTTTGGCATAAAAATTCGAGTTAAGAGCTGAAATATTCTAGTGAAACTAAAAGAGTCTTGGCATATAACTGTTCACAAGCATGCACACACTGCACGAGGACTATAGTGAGACTCCGGACAGATCCTAAATTATCCGACAGGTTGCTGCCGTCACAGGGAACGGACGACGGGTAAGGGAAAGTTCACTGTTTGAAAGCCAAAATAAAAATATTTCATTTTTCTTTTAGGTTTTAGTTGCTTGAGGGCAAGCAAAAACTTGAGTTTGGGGGTGTGTTGAGTGTGTAAAAGTTCTATTATTTACACCCTATTTAACCCATATTTCTGCTGCATTCAAGCATTATTTATTGCATTTAGGTCAGTTTACAGCAAAACATCACAAATATATTAAAAGGCACAATTTCTACTAAAAATAGCTGCTTTTTGCAGGTTGCTGCCGTAGCAGACGGAATGGGTAGGCGCTGGGCAGAGAAGCAGAAGAGCTGGAACTGGACGAGCAGTCAAGGAGGATGATGTTGCCATGGTTGCTGCCGTGATAGCAGAGGATGACAGTAGTTTTGAGGAGAAGAAGCAAAGTGGACCTCGACAGATAGAGAAAATTCAGCCCGTCTGTCATGTGAAATCCCCATATTTTTCTAAGCCCCAGATCAAAAGGAATGTCAAGCCCAAAGTTCAAGGAGAGAAAATCCCAAGCAAGAAAGATGACGGCTGGAAAGTAGATTCCTTGAAGATTTAGTCTTTATTAGAATCATACTTTCATTTAAAGTTGTATTCTTGCTATTTTAGATAACTTGAGCCCAAAGCTTATATAAGGGAATATATTTTGACCTAGGAAGGCATAACCGATTACCCTAGCTTCCTTCCCAAAACTCTAGCCGTTTTCCTTCCCACAACATGTTCTAAATTTCCCCTAGGGCCACAGGTTGATTTGTAAAGTAGTTGCAAGGGTTGTTTTGTTTTAGGAATTTTCAGTTCAATAAAATAAACTTCAAGTTCTCTTATTTTGGTTATTAATATCTTACAAGAGCATCGGGAGAGCATTGTGAGGTTATCTATTTACTTAGCATCGAGAGAGTTAAGTATACGAAAGAAATAAGAGCAAGTTCTCCAGCTTATAGTTGAACTATCTCGGGCCTAGGGATAGGACGAGGTTAAGTGGCTAAAGAAGAATTCATCCACATCGGTGTTCATCCTTCGATTCACGCCGGGAGGTATCATCAAAGATGTGATCATCGACAGACTTGGACCTAGGGTAGGCCAAGGCACATATGGGATTCTTGCCAAACTGGAAGTACTAAGTTGATTGTTCGCTGCCGCGACAAGCAACGGACTACTGCCGACAGGTGCTGCCGTGACAGGGACGACGACAGAACTGGAGTTCCGAGACTTAACAATACCTGCACTACTGAGCAATTCAATACCAGCCCATTCTCTCTATCTTGATTTTCCTACCCTTTTATTTACGTTTACTTTATTATTTTCGTGACAACTTCTCAAATATTTTCTTTACTTTCATGCAGTGAATTAAGGTGAAGCTATTAGCCCAATCCCTGTGGATAGACTATCCATGGATATTTCATCGTTGTTGTTTAAATAGAAACCGGATATCGATTTTGATATCGTTGTATTGATTTTGATATTGAAATATCAATCCTAATAGTTTTCTATTGATTTTCTAGCTCAAGAAGTGGAGAAAGAGGTTTCATCGTCTCCATCGAAAGCTAGAAACAAGGGAATTGTCATCCGAGAGACTTGAATGCTTTGGAGTGTGAAGGTGAGTGTAGTCGGAGTCTCAGGATTAGGCGAAAAGCCTTCCTGAATCTCTTATTGTTGTCTTAGACTATATCGCTAATGTTAGCTTCGAGGAAATTGTATTGGATCATTAATCGGACACTATGGTAAGTGTCGGTAAGTTATCATTGAACATCGGACATAGTCATTGATATCGTTATAGAGCAATGTCATTGAAAATTGTTATTGATATAGTCATTTTCATCAAATTATTGTATAGAAATCATTGGACATTGATATTGTCATCGGACCATGAAACGTTGAAAATGAATTATATTTGTCATTGGTAATATTGAAATCATTGGTCCTTAGAATGCTTATTGATTCTTGAATGGATATGAACATTGGAACCTTAGATTTGAATATACATTTGATACAATTGGCATGCCATAGAATTCATAAGCTCAGTGTACGAGTGAACTATGGTCCTAAGGCTACGACTTATATTGATTTGGCGAGGCGAAAGGATGTGTATTGATGTTGGTCATATTGGCGAGGCGGAGGGACTAGATCATTCATTGACTTGGCGAGGCGTAGGAATTCGCACATCCATTATATTGATTCAATCCAAGGATTAATGATGAAATGAACATGTTAAACATTGTATAATATTGCATAGCATTGGTAATGATGGGCATGAGATCATGAATATAAATATTCAATGCATTGTTGTTATTCATATTGTATATGACTACCTCACTAGGCAAAGTATGCCTAACGTGTCTCATCTCATGCATTTTCAGGTTGAAAGATCATGTGTCAGAAGATCGGATTACCAAGGCAAGACAAGTCACTACAAGCCTCAAGTAATGTGTTTTTGACTTATAAACTCCTAGGTAGGTGGCAAAGTAGTTGAACTAGTCATTTATGCCTATTTTGTTGTGTATGTGTGAAGTCTATGTTGTAATATGGTTAATGGCCCTAAATGGCCTTTTTGGTTAGCTTAAAATGGTTAGAAATTGCATACTTAGCTCAAAAAGGTAAAATCGTAGTAAACGTATTCGTATGACTATAAAATTTGGCATGCTAGTAGTTTATACCATTGAAATGTTGTGCATAAAGGTTCGTTGCATTTGGACTTCGTTCAGTAGGTTAAATCGAATAAAAACCAGCAAAAATTTGTCATTACAGGACAGGCCGTATCGAAACGGGTGATGGCATTTCGGTACGGGTAAGCATAATTTAGCCTAGGGAATAAGGTGTATCGGAACGGTTCATGGCCGTTTCGAAACATTTTGTCACTGGAATCCCTCGTTTCGATATGGGTTTATAGCGTATCGAAACGGGTCAAAGTCAAAGGAGGTCAACCCGTTTTGATACAGGGTACGCCTGTATTGATACGGTCTAAAGGGTAAATTCAACAGGAGTTGACCATCGTTCACCTTTTTCGAAATAGCCCTAGGGTGTTTCGATATGTGGTTAGTTAAGTTAGTTAAAGGCTCACTAAACAGATTGTAAGCTTCACAGTTTGGTCACTGAACATTGTAAGGTTAAATCGAATGAGTTAATGAGCTCCAAATTGTATGAAATTTTGCAAGGTTGATATTAATATAGTGAATTTCAGTCTGGTAAAATCAATTACATTGAAGGACCTCTAGTTTATCGAAATTACAAATTGGCCCTTAAAACTTGTAATAGTTGTGATTTAGCCCTTGAATGATTAATCATTGCTTACTTGAGTAAATTGGACTGAATTGTTTGATAGTTATGATTCATTGTATGACGTGGTTGAAAATGTTAATAATGAAATGGAATTTTTGTTGTACTAATTTATATATTGATCATCGGTTTCGCCTTCCGACCCAATTTTTCGACCAGACCAGGAAGGGGTGTTACATTTGTTGTACCAGAGCTAGAGTTTAGTCGATTCTAGGACTAAACCGAAGCTTGTTGCATTGCTATTGTGTTACTTTGCCACCTAGGAGTTTTATAATTGCGTACATTGTGACTTGTCAATTAATCTGATCTTTCATATAGATATGTTTGAGACGAACGAAGCTCATATAAACGAGCTCGCTACTGGCTCCTCGACTCATGTCGAGGAGATTAGAGGAGTAAATCCTCATAATCCACCGCAACCACATGACCCTCATGTTCAGGGTACTGAACCTACAACACCTACTGCTCAGGCTGAATGTTACCAGAACATGGCTAATATGTTCAAACAGTTTATGGTTGCGATGCAAGCAACACCATCCGTTCAGCCTACCCCTCTTATTGTCCAGTATGTTCGTGCCCCTGTGGACAAGTTGGCTTCACTCTGAGCCTATTCCTTTACCGGACAAGATGATGATAATCCTGAAGTTGCGAATACTGGCTGGATAACACGTTGCGTATCTTGAACAAGCAGTTGCAGTGTTCGGATGAACACAAGTTGTAGTGTGCTATTGCGTTATTGACCGATGAAGCTCTCATGTGGTGGGAAACTACTATTCTCACAACTCTTGAAGAATCGGTTACTTGGGAGTTCTTTCTCCGAGAATTCAGGAATAAGTATATTAGTGAATATTACCTTGCGGAAAGACGGAACACCTTTCTCCATCTAAGGCAGGGTGGGAGACCTATCGAGCAATATATCCATGATTTCTGCAAATATTGCTGATACAGAACAGAATTTATAAAGAAAGAGGAAGATAGTGCAGAATGTTCATAGCCAGCCTTCGCAATGAGCTATGACCCATGTTTACGGCCCTTGGTATCACCAACTTTCAGGATCTGGTGAACTGAGTTAAGGCCATTGAAGCTGCCCAGAGAACTCAACGAGATGGTGGGTTTAGAAAATCTGAGAAGAGGTTCAGGGATGATTCTCAACCTCCGAGATGGAATAAGAAGGGGAGATATCAAGGCCCCAAATAAAATATTTATCCATAGCCCTCCTATTCTGGGAACATTGAGAGACCTCAGTCTTTGACGCAGTCTTTTGCAAAAGCAGCGTCCATTGATAGCACTAAAGGATCAAACCGAGGCAACCAATATCCACTATGCAATTATTGTCAAAACAAGCATCCAACGAGTCAATGTCGTAAGCAGAATGGAGCTTGTTACTACTGTGGCGCGCAAGGTTACTTTATTCGTGACTGTCCTTTGAATGCAACCAAATTTGTTGTCACACCGACTACTGCTGCTTCCCCTGCTCAATCCTTTCGAGGTAAAGGATCGAAGCAAGGATCATCGGGAACATATGGACGATCGAGTGGACCAGGGAAACCCTTTAATAAACAAGATTCAAAGGCTCCTGCCCAAATGTATCATGTGAGGAGTATAGAAGAAGATGATGAACCTGATGTCATTGTAGGTACCATTGAGTTATATTCACATTCTTTATATGCATTGATTGACCCTGGTTCTACTTATTCTTTTATAAGCGCCATTGTAGTTAAGAAGTATAATATGTCTTTTGAACCAATAGCATCGAAAATTTTTGTAACCAATCCACTGGGAGATTGTGTCACCGTAAGGGTAGTGTGCAAGAACTGTCCCTTAATGATCCAAAGGAATCCTTTTCTGGCCAATTTGTTGGCTTTACCGATCCATGAGTTCAATGTCATCCTAGGTTTAGATTGGCTTAGTCAGCATCAAGCCTGGGTAGATTGTTGTAAAAGAAAATTGTATCTTCGAGGTTTGGGTAAAGAAAGTGTCGCATTGATGAATTTGAGGAATCCATCATTGTATGCTCTGACATTGGAAACCAAAGGTGAAGTACAACTGCAAGACATTGACACCGTGTGTAAGTTTCTTGACGTCTTTCCTGATGAACTTCTAGGATTGCCCCCAACCCGTGAAGTGAAATTTGGCATCAAAGTGCAACCTAGGACTGCTCTCGTTTCCATTGAACCATATTGGATGGCAGCTGTGGAATTAAAGGAACTAAAAACTTAGATTCAAGATTTATTGAACAAAGGTTGCATTCAACCGAGCTCTTCACCTTGGGGAGTTCCGGTTCTCTTTGTTAAGAAGAAGGATGGTTCTATGCGATTGTGTATTGACTACCGACATTTGAATAAAGTAACCATCAAGAATAAATATCCATTGCCGAGAATAGATGACATGTTCGATCAACTAAAAGATGCTTCTGTGTTTTCCAAGATTGACCTAAGGTCGGGCTATTATCAAATGAGAGTTAAGGAGTGTGACGTACCAAAGATTGCCTTCCGTACAAGATATGGACACTATGAATTCTTGGTGATACCCTTTGGGTTATCCAACGCACCGTTAGCTTTTATTGATTTGATGAATCGAGTCTTTCGGCCCTACCTTGACAAGTTCGTAGTGGTGTTTATAGAAGATATATTGATCTATTCCAAGAACGAAGCAGAGCATCGAGATCATCTCTGTATAGTGCTCCAGACCTTGAGAGAGAAGCAGTTGTACGCGAAGTTCTCTAAGTGTGAGTTCTGGCTCACTGAAGTTACCTTTCTGGGGCATATCGTGTCGACTTCGGGTATTCAAGTGGACCCGAAGAAAATCCAAGCCATTGTAGATTTGCATCCACCGAAGAACATTGGTGAAGTTAGAAGCTTCCTTGGGCTTGCTGGCTATTATCGTAGATTCATAAAAGGATTTTCTATGATAGCCACTCTTTTAACTAACTTATTGAGGAAAGAAGCTCCTTTTATTTGGACCAAAGTTTAAAAACCAAGTTTTGATCAGTTAAAACAAGTGTTGACTCATGCACCAGTCCTGGCCCAACACGAGTTCGGAAAGGACTACACAGTTTATAGTGTTGCTTCGCATCTCAAGTTAGGATGTGTACTAATGTAAGAAGGCAAAGTCATCGCTTATGCTTCGAGGCAACTTAAGTCACATGAAATGAATTATCCCACCCATGACCTTGAATTGGCTGTAGTTGTATTTACCTTGAAAATCTGGAGACATTATCTCTAAGGAGAGAAATGTTACCTCTTCACCGATCATAAAAGCCTTAAGTACCTATTGACTCAAAAGGAGTTGAATCTTCAGCAACGGAGGTGGATGGAACTTCTTAAGGATTACGATCTTGTCATTGACTACCATCCGGGCAAGGCCAATGTTGTAGCTGATGCACTCAGTCGCGAACCTTCTCCTGGTAAACATTGACAATGAATTTGAAGTTATAAGTATTATGTAGTACATTAACTCATCATAATATTGCTATATTGTAGCCCCTCGAGTAATTAATGCTCACTTCCGACTTCGGAAGCATTGTTGTCTTGTAGCTGAACTTCAAGTTCAGTTTACCATCGTTTTGCGAATCAAGGATTTGCAAGAGCAAGATCCTGAGCTTCAATCCATTATCTCTAAACTATCGGACAACCCCGACTTCAGAATTAATTTCGAAGGACTCTTGTGTTTTCATGATTGAGTCTGTGTGCCTAATGATGAATCTCTTCGCACCGATATCCTTTCTGAAGCCCATTCGAGTTCTTTTTTTGTTCACCTTGGGTCTGTGAAGACGTACAAAGACCTACGCAAACTCTATTGGTGGCCGGGCATGAAGCAGGCCATAGTTGATTTCATTTCTAAATGCCTCACGTGCCAACGTGTTAAGGCATAACATTGTGCTCCTACTGGATTATTACAGCCTATCGATCCACCGAAATGGAAATGGGAAAAGATCACTATCGATTTTGTTAGTGGTCTACCGTTAACTCCTATGAAGCATGACATTATATGGGTCATTGTAGATCGTTTCACGAAGTCAGCTCATTTCATACCGGTTAGGATAGACTACGGTCTTCCCAAACTAGCTGGCTTGTATATCAAGGAAGTAATCCGACTCCACGGAGTACCCATGTCTATTATCTCCGATCGAGACCCTCAATTTGCATCTCGATTTTGGAGAACCTTATAAAGAGCTCTGGGCACCAGAGTTAATCTCAGCACAACCTTCCACCTTCAATCTAACGACCAATAGAAAGGGTAATCCAGATCTTGGAAGACATGCTTCGGGCATGTATTATCGACTTTGGTGGAACTTGGGAGAAATCTCTACCCCTTGTCGAATTCGTTCACAATAATAATTACCAAGCGTCTATGCAAATGGCCCCGTATGAAGCATTGTGTGGTAGGCGATGTAGAACTCCATTGTGTTGGTCAAAGCTGGGTGAGGGCAAGATGTTAGGCTCTGATTTGCTTCGGGAGACTGGAGAGCGAGTCGTTATTATTTATGATCATTTAAGGGTGCTTTTGATCCACGAAAGGCTTATGCTAACCTCAAAAGAAGAGACATTGAGTACGAAGTTGGTGAGAAAGCCTTCCTCAAAGTATCATTGTGGAAAAAGGTTTTAAGATTTGCCAAAAAGGGAAAATTGAGTCCCCGATTCATTGGACCCTTTGAAGTCATTGATAGAGTTGGCCATGTGGCATATCGGCTATTGCTATCTTCAGAATTGAGTAAGATCCACGATGTTTTTCATGTATCGATGCTTCGAAAGTATCGTTCTAATCCTTCACACATTGTGGAGCCTGATTCTCTAGAACTTCATCCAAATATGTCCTACGAGGAGAAACCAGTTTAAATTCTTGCTAGAGAAGTCAAGAAGCTTCTCAATAAAACTGTATCGTTGGTTAAAGTGCTTTGGAAGAGTCACACCATTGAGGAGGCTACTTGGGAACCTAAAGAGACCATGAAACATCAATATCCACATCTCTTCGGTTCAGGTAAAATTTGAGGACAAATTTTTCTTAAGGGGTGGAGAGTTGTAACACCCTAAAATCCGGTCTAGTCGGAATTGGATTCTAGTGATGGAATTGGATCATCATTCCTCAAGGTTTGACGCCACTCGTCATGGAAAGCGGTGAGAGGGATATTCATTGAATTGTGACCGCCTTCAAGAGAGGTGAGTCGAGTCTCCACGTTCGTCATCCGTTCTTCAAGGCTTGTGAAAAGAGTATCAATCGTGGTAAGCCTCGAAGCCATGTCCGTACGCAATCCCGTGAATTGCTCATTGAGGAAAGTCATTAGAGCATCCATGAAAGGTGGAGGAGGAGGAGATTGAGGAACTTGTTTAACTTGAGGATTAGCAAATTGTTTCGCGGCCTCACTAGGGAGCTCGGATAGACGTAACCAACTACCATTAAAATAATGGAACTTACCCCTTGCAAGAGAGCGTTCATCGATGGGATCGGTGAGGGGAGTTGGGAAGTCATGCGAGCAATCAATCTCCTTTTGTAGGAAGAAGTAGCTTAGGGTCGTGTTATAGGTGAAGGAAGTGACAAGTGTGGTGTGGCAATGTTGCACGAGATAGACGATCTCCGCAAACATGATACGAGCAAGGTTCGGACGTTTTTCTCTCACGGAAGCATCGAATCCAAAAGTCATCCACTTGACGGATAGTAGAGTACTTTCTTCCGGAGGGCCTAAACCACCAAGAGACCATCAAATGGAAGATCTGATCCTGAGCATTTAGGGCGGTGACGGAACCACTAAGAACATGGCCAAGAGCATTCTCATCATCAAGGCCTTCATCCTCCAACTTAAAGACCTCAGAAATAGATTTAACATCTAAAGTGACCTTTTTACCCATAAGATAGGAATTAATAGCCGTAACAACACCATCTCAATTGGCACAACATTTGGCATTAGAATAAAATATTAAAACCAAAATACGAAAATAAAACCCGGGAATGGAGAGAAAATCCATAAACTTCCATTGTTGGAGCAAAGGTGGATATTCAAACTTGAATCGCTCCGAGTTAAGAAAAGGAATAGAGATTACCCTCTCCAGAAGGATCTTATAGTTTTTTAATTGACGGAAGTAGGTGAGAGCTCCGGGGGTTTGAAAAGAGTGTTGATAGATTTGAGTGAGATTCGGACGAACGCCATCTCCGGAATTGGATCCTTCACCAGTTTCATTAAGACGTGATCTCTTCCTAGAAGGTGCCATGAACTAGAGAAAACAATGTATGCATTAAGATTTCTTCATTCATCTCATTAAAAAACCAAGAATCAAGGTTAAAAAAATTTAAAACCAAAATTTTGAAAAGAAATTTTAAAACCAAGTTTGGTTGAAAAGAAACAAATAAAAACAAAACAAGAATAAAGTATGAAAACGAAATTAAAAAAAATAAAAAGAAAAGGAAAGGGTTTTCCCTTGATATTGATTAGAGAGGAATGGAAGAAAAGCTTAGCACCAAATTGATGAAAAAGCCTTAGAGCTTTGCTTGATTTGAAAGCCTCTTGATATTTTGAGTTGTGGTGTGAAAATATGAGGGAGGAAGAGGCTATTTATAGACTGAAAACGGCTAGGGTTTTTAGGGTTTTGAGAAATTTTAATTTTGGTAAAATTTGAACTCTTAAATGCCAAATTAAAGCTGCCTGCGCAATCGCGTATCAATACGCCTGAAGGTGTATCGATACAGGGGTAAAAATGTAATTCTAATAAAAATGCCCGTTGAAGGATCGTATCGAAATGGATGCAATCCGTATCGAAACGATTGTAGCTCGTATCGAAACGGGTTTAACCGTATCGATACCCATTTAAGGCAAAATGAAGTTTGGGAAGCTAATGAAGTACTCATATCGATACGCGTAGGGCCGTATCGATACCCTAAGCCCAGAAATACATTTTAGGCCTAAAGAACAACCAAAAGCTCGATTCTAACACCTCATAAAGGAATGCAAATGATGAATGTGCAGTTCTAAGCATATTTTAACATAATCATACTCCCCCTAGCTATAGGCATGTATATTTTCAAGAGTTACAACACACAAACATGCAATTTCACATGATCAAGCAATTTTAAGCACAAAAGAGGTCCTAAAAGGTCAAGATAGGCTAGTTAGACCTAACTCTCTCCTAAGGGACCAAAAACGCTCTTTATCTAAAGGTTTTGTAAAGATGTCCGCTAATTGATTTAAGGTGTCAACATACTCTATAACAACATCTTCTTTAAGGACATGATCTCTAATGAAATGATGCCTTATTTCTATATGTTTGGTTCTAGAGTGTTGGATGGGAGTTTTTGTCAAACATATGGCACTAGTGTTATCACACTTAAGGGGTATGGTTTCAACTTTAATACCATAATCTAAGAGTTGTTGCTTCATCCAAAGGACTTGAGCACAACAACTCCCTAAGGATATGTATTCAGCTTCGGTAGTAGATAAGGCTACACTATTTTGTTTCTTAGAGAACCAAGATATGAGCATACTACCTAGGAATTGACAAGTTCCCGAATTACTCTTCCTATCGATTTTACACCCCCCATAATTCGCATCCGAATAAGCATGAAGGTTGAAGGTGGAGTCTCTAGGGTACCAAAGACCTAAACAAGGAGTATCTCTAAGGTACCTAAAGATTCTCTTAACGGCTATAAGGTGAGAGTCTCTAGGACTAGCTTGAAACCTAGCACACAAGCAAACACTAAACAAGATATCCGGTCTACTTTCAGTTAGGTAAAGTAATGATCCAATCATAGAACGGTAAAGCTTAGAGTCAACACACTTACCTCATTCATCTTTGTCAAGCTTTGTAGATGAGCTCATAGGTGTGGCTTGAGGCTTTGCATTCTTCAAGCCAAACTTCTTGAGCATATCCTTGATGTACTTTGCTTGATTGATGAAGGTGCCATCCTTTCTTTGCTTGATTCGGAGTCCCAAAAAGAATGAGAGCTCCCCCATTATGCTCATCTCAAATTCACCTTGCATTAGCTTAGCAAACTCTTTGCAATGACATTCGTTAGTAGAACAAAAATAATATCATCAACATAAATTTGTACTACTAAGATGTCATTTTTATACCTTTTTATGAAAAGTGTAGGGTCCACCTTACCTTTTTCAAAACCTTTTTCAATTAAAAAGTTTGAAAGTCTTTCATACCAAGCTCTAGGAGCTTGTTTTAAACCATAAAGAGATTTAGTAAGTTTGAAAACATGATTTGGAAATTTTGAGTCTTCAAAACCCGGTGGTTGTTCCACATACACTTCCTCATTTATAAAACCATTTAAAAATGCGCTTTTAACATCCATTTGAAAAGGCTTGAAATCATGATAACATGCATATGCAGGAAACATCCTAATGGCTTCCATTCTAGCTACGGGTGCATAGGTTTCATCAAAATCTATTCCCTCTTCTTGAGTGTAACCTTGTGCTACTAATCTAGCTTTATTTCTTACAATGTTACCACTCTCATCTAGTTTGTTCCTAAAGACCCATTTAGTTCCTATAGTAGATTGATTACTAGGCCTATCAACTAATGTCCAAACATTACTTCTCTCAAATTGATTTAACTCTTCTTGCATAGCCATAATCCAAAAATCATCTTTCAATGCTTCTTTTATATTCTTAGGCTCTATGCATGAGATAAATGCAACATGGTTCATAAGTTTAAGATAAGATCTAGTGGTTACCCCCTTGGATGGATCACCTAAGATTTCACCATCTTTGACATAGTTGAACTCCCTTGGGTAGCTCACTTCCTTTTCCTCAAGAGCCAAGTCCTTCAAGGCTTCAAGAGGTGGATCTTGTGTATCCTCTTCTTTTGATGGAATCTCATCCTCCTTTGAAGTTTGTCCTCCATCAAAGGCATTTATGATTCCTACATCATCATCATCAGAAGAATCCTTCCTTGGAAGGAGGTTATCATCGAATACAACATGTATAGATTCTTCTATTACTAAAGTTCTCTTGTTAAATACACGATAGACTTTAGAGGTCAAAGAATATCCTATGAAAATAGCTTCATCACTTTTTGCATCAAATTTACCTAAGTTGTCTTTTCCATTATTTAAAACAAAACACTTGCAACCAAATGGATGAAAATAGATAATGTTAGGCTTTTTAGATTTTAAAATCTCATAAGGTGTTTTCTTTAAAATTGGCCTAATCATTACTCGGTTTACAATGTAGCAAGCGGTGTTTGTTGCTTCTGCCCAAAAATATTTAGGTAAATTGTTTTCACAAAGCATGGTTCTAGCCATTTCTTGTAAAGTTCTATTTTTCCTCTCAACTACCCCATTTTGTTGAGGAGTTCGAGGAGCCAAAATTGTGGCTAATACCATTTTCATTTAAAAACTCTTCAAACCCTAAATTTTGGAATTCGGTTCCATGATCACTTCTAATATGAGAAATTCTAAGTTCAAGATCATTTTGGGTTAGTTTTGAAAATGTGATAAATTTTTCTAAAGCCTCATCTTTAGTACTTAAAAATAGAACCCAAGTAAATCTAGAAAAATCATCTACAAGAACAAATGCATAAGATTTACCACCCAAGATCATAGTCCTAATTGGCCCAAATAAATCCATGTGGATAAGTTGTAAACACCTACTTGTAGAAACATCATTAATGGATTTAAAGGATGACTTATGTTGTTTACCCTTAGAGCATGCATCACAAATTTTATCGTTTGGGAACTTAATCTTGGGTAAACCTCTAACTAGATCAAGGGAAACTATTTTTTCTAAAACAATAATGCTAGCATGTCCTAGTTTCCTATGCCATAGACATGCATCATTTTCATTTTGAGCTACTAAACATGCATGGGATGTATGTATGTCATCTAAATGCACCATGTAAATGTTACCTATGCGATGACCTGTGAGCATAATATTATTAGATTTAATGTCAACAATTTTGCACCCATTTTTATCAAATAAAACATTAAATCCTTTATCACATAATTGGCTTATGCTTAACAAATTATGTTTAAGACCATCGACATACAAGACATTTTCAATAAGAATGGTAGAGTGATTACCTATGGAGCCAATACCTTTAATGTGGCCTTTGGAGTTGTCACCAAATGTCACCACTCCTCCACTTTTTGGCTTTAAATCCATGAATCTACTCTTGTCTCCGGTCATATGCCTCGAGCATCCACTATCAGGGTACCATGAGTTTTGACTTTGTGCTTTGGCCTTGTAGCAATGCTCCCATTACAAACAAAGATATTAAACTTTTGTTTTTGGTACCCAAATCATTTTGGGTCCACGAGTGTTAGCTCCCAATAGCTTGGTTCCCTTAGGAATCCAAGGTGACATAGCAACAATATTATTAGATTTTACAAGTTCCTTAGGATCCCATACACTTCTAATCTTTTTAGTTTTATTATGTCTAGGGAAGCTACTTTGTTTGTAGTTATTAGTCTTTCTCCTAGGTTGGTTTGTTTTAGAAGATTCACCTTTTTCATGCTTCACACTACAAACATATTTAAAAGACTTTTTGAGCTTGTTAAGCTCACCTAACAGCTTTTGGTGTTCACTATTGTATTGAGAAAGAAGATTATTTAGGTCTACATTTTCATCTTGGAAAAACTTAAGTTCATCTTTCAAACCTAAAATCTTTTTCTCAAATTTCAAGTTAGGTTGAGAAAATGAGTCATTTTTATCATTTAATTCCGAAATAATTTTCTTATTCCTAATGACTGACTCCTTGTATTTCTCAACTAACTCATCATAAACCTCTTGCAACTCATCATATGCATCATTTAATTCATCATATGTAAAATCTAAAGATGATGAGTTAGAGGTTACCATGGAGGAATCTTCCTCAAGTGCCATGAGGCAAAGGTTGGCCACTTCTTGTTCGTCATCCCCGGATGACTCCTCATCACTCCAAGTAGCAAGCTTGGCTTTGAGCTTCTTCTTCTTCTTCTCAAAACCCTTCTTCTTGAGTTGATGGCACTCCGAACGAATGTGACCAGGCTTATTGCACTCGAAGCAAATGATTTGATCCCTCCCTTCTTCTTTGTTTTTACCTTTGAAGTCCATCTTTCTTTGAATTTTTCTTCCACGGTTGGACCTCATGAATCGAGAGAACTTTTTGGCTATCATAGCCAATTCTTCAAGGTCATCCTCCTCACTAGAAGAGCTCTCCTCAAGTAATGAAGCTTTGAGAGCTATTCCTATTTTCTTCTTCTTTTCCACCTCTAACTTCTATACTCTTTTCTCTTCCTTCTTCTTTTCTTCTTCTCTTCCTTGCTTCATAATCTCATGAGTAAGGAGAGAACCCACTAGCTCATCAAGTTTTAGAGTCTTCAAGTTTTTGGCCTCGATGATGGCGGTTCTCTTCCCATCCCAAGATTCGGGAAGTGAGTAGAGTAGCTTCCGGACAAGCTTGTCTTCCGGAATAATCTCTTCAAATCCTTTGAGCCCGTTGACTATGGTTGAGAATCGATCAAACAGCTTGGACACCGTTTCGTCGGGCTCCATCTTGAAATTCTCATAGCTAATATTGAGAATTAAAATCTTAGTTTCCTTCACATCATTGGTTCCTGCATAGGTGGTCTCAAGAGTATCCCACACTTCCTTGGCACTCTCAATGGAAGAGACTTTGGAGTAGATGTCGGGACCAAAGGAGCAAAAGAGCATGTGAAAAGCTTTGTCATTTATTTGGATCTTCTTCCTCTCATCTTCACTCATCTATATCTTCTTCATTAGGACAATCTTCCCATCATCATCTCTCTTCAAAGGAATGTAGGGACCATCTTCAATGACATCTCAAACCAAGTAATCATTGGACTTGATGAAGAGGTGCATCCGATTCTTCCAAAAAGGATAGTTGTCACCATTGAAGAATGGTGGCTTTGTGGTGGATTGTGACTCATACATACTCGATCCGGAGGTAGATGCCATGGCTTGATTTTTTTAGTTGATCACACTCTTTTTAGGAACTCCTCTTGTGGTTGTGAATCCTTCAAAGAGGTAGGCTCTAATAACAATTGTTGAGTGGATCGATTGAATGATCAAGACCAAGAGGAGGTGAATTGGGATTTTAAAACTTTGTGGGAGTGAATGAACAATTAAAAATGAAGAACAAAGGATTTTAGAGTGGTTCAAGTTCCAAATGAACTCTACATCCACTACCTTAGCTACCACTAAGGATTTGCAACAATTCACTATTTGTTCTTCCCCTTTTCAAGGCTTAGGAGGTAACCTTTACAAAACCGGTCAAATTTTCTACCCAAAATTTGACCAAACCCTCACAAATGAACAAAGAAGAAATTGGACAAGAAGTATATCTCTCAAATACAATTTTGTCCCTTGAAGTACAACACTCAACCCAAATTTGAAGATAGAATAAGAATTGAATACAACTTAATTTGGGGTTTACAAGAAATTGGAAAATAGGCACACTTGAGGTTGGATTTTTGCTTGGATGTTTGTCTTTAATGCAATAGTTGTTGCTGGTCTTCAAAGAGATTCAATTTATACCTTCTCTATCAATTCTAACCGTTTGGGTGGTTAGGGAATTGATTATAGCCGTTGTGACCCTCTCTTTCCACCATAAATGCACTTTTGCAGCTATCCGTATCGGTACACGTGGAGTCGTATAGATACTTGTCTCAAAACAAAAAGAGCTGTTGTACATAATAAAGAGGGCGTATCGAAACACACGTAAGCGTATCAGTACGTGATAGGGACCGTTTCGATACATAAGAGACAATATCAGTACCTTTTTCTCAACTTAGCTCACTGAAAGTTTCCGTTTCGATACGAGGGTTTACCGTATCGATACAGGTCAACTGCCACTTTAAATGTTAGTTACCTAACGACTGACACCAACGGTTGAAAACATTTAAAACACTTTGAATTAAAAATTCAATTAAAACCATATCGATACGGGTTAAGCCTTATCGGTACACCATTCACACTCCTTCAGCTTTTACAGAGGGGCGCATCGATACAGATTGAATCTGTTTCGATACGCTATTTCGATACGGTTTAGAGCGTATCGAAACGCGTCTTTCTAATAGCCAACTTTGTAAAAAAAGGTATCGATACGGCTGTAGGCGTATCGATACACCTGGACGATTTTCAATACTTTGGCCTTGGAACACTTAGAAAATATTTGGAGTTTGAGTTTTTCAAATCAGTTTTAAAGTGTTGGTGATTTATAACTTATTAAAGGGACTTAGAAATCAATTTCAAGTTTTCAATTTTATCCTTAACAATTTAATTATATCAAAATCAATCATAGGTTTTACAACATGTCTTCAAAGAAAAACACTTAAGCATTCATAAGACATGGTTAAAAGCCTTCAAATACAAAACACTCAGGTATCAACATAAACATGGTTTACAAATCCATCAATACAAAGCATTAACAACATAAAGGCAACACAAAGGAGTCTAGATACACGCTCCTAAAACACGTAGCATTTCCCATTGCTAAACTACTACATTATTTACCAAACCATACTTGAGAAACTACCACACGCTTGGGCGCCCTTTCCTTGCTCCTTGCTAACTCCCCGCTAATGATCTGCATTGTCGAAAAAGGAGAGCATAAGCATAAAGCTTAGCGAGCGAAGCTCTAAAAGCACAACAACAATGTAGTTTTTAAAACATAAATCTTAGTTTTAAAGCAAAACCATTTAAGAAAAGACGTAACGAAACACAATCATCACAATACAAGGTATGCACATGCATAACCCAAAACTCGGTGGGACTACACATCACCGTTCAACTAATAGTTTTCCAATGGGACTACACATCACCGTACTCTCCTATTAGTCACTACCAGTGGGACTACACATCACCGTTCAACTAATAGTTTTTCGATGGGACTACACATCATCGTACTCTTCTACTAGTCACTACCAATTGGACTACACATCACCGTAGTAATGACAACCATCACGTGAGGCTCGACACCAACAACGACTACACAACAACATTAAACAGAGAGTAGAAACAATCTAAAAACATCATCACATCACACATATCATGAGAACCGAAAATCAACCAACAAACGAGATTAGATGAACTTACTCTTGGGTCTAGGTTAGTCTCTAAGACTCCACCCAAACCCAAAACCTCCGTTGAACATAAATAAGATTCCACCAATCATGCAACACGATATACAAATCACCATCATGCAACATGGATACACTATATCATGCATGACCAAAAACACCTTGTAACAAAATTCACAATTATGCACAATCTTACCAACCATAAATGGTCTTACTTACCATTTCCGTGCACAACCTGCACCAACTTACATATACTTTACAAGGTATATCAACAACACCATTGATTTCATCATGCATGATCAACATCATAATAACAAACAACATGCTTCCCTCCAAAGTATTGAAATTTCATGCATAACAAGTTATCACCTCATGTAATGAAAACAAAACGGAAAAAAGGAGTTTAAAGAGGCGATACACATCAACTTACTTTTGAGTTTAGATTGGCCTTTCAAGCTCAATCTAAACTCTCCCAAAACCATCTTTGAACCAAAACGTTGCATAAAAACATTCACTCACCATTCGCACACCAATGCAAATCACAAAGTTGTTTCAAGCTTCCGAACTTCCCGAGACCGCGTCCGAACCACCCAAGTCCAAATCCGTTGTTTCTAACCAATCAAAAACAATGTACTAACCTCTTAATCAACCACAAATTTGTTGTTATACATCGGCTCACAATTCCAGAATATTTTCTCAACAATTCAAAGTCGAATTCCTCCCAAATATTCTCATTTTCGTACTCCAGCAAAACACAACCATTACCCCTCAATTTAAACACTTAAAACACTCCAAAACATGTCCAGAACATCACCCGAAGACTGTACAACCATCAGCCCTTCATTTCCCCACATAAACACCTTAAAAACTCTTATTTTTCACTTCTAAAAATCACATACAGCAGTGGTTTCGGGAATCAAATCAAATCAAACCAGCACCAGCACCACTCAAAAATCATCAAATAACATCTAAAAACACCTATCCAAGGTCCACATACCTCCAGCCCTCTTTTTACCACAAAATCAAGCCAAAACTCACTTATTTCACTTCTAAAATCCACCCCTAAGACTAGTTTCGGGTATACTATAATTAAGTAACCTTTTTAACATGTTATGCCTTCAAAATAAACTTTAAAAACAGCTCAAAACACTGCCCTAAAAGACCCATACGCGATTTCACCCAAAATCCCCACTTTTCATAAATGTTGAAATTTCAAGGTTGAGAATTAATGGACTTTGCAGATCCAACTTTAATTTAAATTAAATTTAAGTAAAACAAGGAAAAGAAAAAGAGGATATACCTTCAAAGGTCTTCAATGGAGGAAAGGAGATGAATATGAGAGAAAATGAGCATTATCGTAAATAATGAGAACTTTTATAAAAACCAGCTCTTTAATTTAAATTTAACCCGAAACTAATCCTAGATTAAAACCGATAACTCTCAGGCCTAAAACCGGAGTGTTACAGCACCCTCGAGTCAAATTAAGTTCTGACTCAAGTAGGTTTTAGTTAAGTTTTTAAGTCGAGTTAGCTATTTACATCCCTCTTACTTGCACGAGTGCCGACTTGGTTCCAACAAAGCGGTACCAGAATTTAACGGTGGGGATGGAAAGTCAAAGTATGCATTGCCCAAAGACAAACCTTGACTAATCTCCTTCAAAATAAAATTCTTTTACTTCGAAACAAAACCTTCACCCTTTTAGATTAGAAAAGTCAAAAGTCCAAACAAAACATTACCTTTTTTTTTGTTTGTATAAGCCAAGCCCTTCCTATGATTTCTTCAAAGTCAAGTTAGCCGTGAAATGACGTCACCTCCACCACCTTCTACGGCATCCACCGCTGCGGAGTCCATCCACCGTTCCCTCTCAAAAGTTACTTCCTATTCCTCCTCCGACTCCTTCGACAATCCCCGCCGGTTCACGGCATTCGCTTCCAGGCTCCAGTTCATCCTCAACCATCACCACTTCCTCAACTCCGACTCTCTCCCGCCGGCTCTCCAGACAGCTCTCAAAGGAATCGCCTCGGATCTTTCCAAAGCCGTTCAAACGGTGTCGTCTTACCGCCAGAGAAGCAAGATCTTCGTCCTCATCAACTGCAAATCTCTCTCGTCTTCTCTCCAACAACACTCCTCCGCCATCGCTTCCTGGCTCGCCTTGATCGAATCGTCCCTCTCGGATGACCTTCCCGACCTCCGCAAAAAAATCTCCGATCTCTCCCTTGACATGAAACAGTCTCATTTCACCGTATGGATATCTCACCAAAAATCTTCTATTTCCCTCCATATACATGTGTGTGTTCTTTAATTTGACAAATTTGTTTCTTTTTTCAAATTTAGGTTTCTGAAAATGAAGAGAGAGTTCACCGTACGCTACAAAGAGAAGGGGAAGGAAGGCAAACAAGTAAAGCAGTTCAAAGCGCGATTATAATGGATTTGGCGAGATGTTTAGGAGTTGATTCCGATAATTACAGTGAGTTAATAAATCAAGTTAAGTTGTTAAGAACTGATTTAACAAACTCAAATTCCGTTTCCGCTAGGCGGATTTTAGTTTCCTTGGAAACAATTTTAGATAACTGGTCAGTCATGCCAGGAATGTCAACGTTAAGCGTTGACCGTGATTTTGAAGAAGAAGCTCACATTCTACCGTTTAAGAATTTTTTGTGTCCCTTAACTAAGGAAGTTATGAAGGACCCTGTTGTGTTAGAGTCATCACAGACTTATGAGCGAACCGCAATTGAGTATTGGTTTGAGAGGTGTTTGGATGATGGAAGAGAGCCAACTTGTCCGGTAACGGGTCAGGTTTTGAAGTCATTGGAGTTGAAACCGAATATCGGTTTGGCCGGTGCTATTGAGGAGTGGGTTAATAGGAACATTGAGATTCAGATGAAGGGCGCGGTGGAGCAGCTAAGCAAGGAGAGTGTGGAGGTGGAAGGTGTTGAGAGGGTATTGGATGTGGTTTATAAGATATCGGAGGAGCATCCTTCAAATAGGTTTCGAGTTAGGAATGCTGGGGTTGTTGTGATGATTGTTAACTTGCTAAAGAATTGTTCACATAGTATTGGGACTGTTTTGAGGGGTAAAGCTCTTATGGCTTTGCTTAGCATGGCAAAGGATGAAGAAAGCAAGGTTAGTACTTCAGTACATGTTCTTGCATACCCTTTTTTGTTTTCTATGTTGAGAGTAGAAACTAGAATGTGATAGGCAAAAGGTTGGAATTTGGTTGTTTTAAGCTTTCCTGTTTTTTCATTTAAGATTAGGCGCTGAACAACTTGTATGCTTGGTTGACTTTTGTCTTTTGCAAAGTATATGTGTTGATTTCTATTACAAACAAAGATGATGCACGTAGTAGTTGAGTATATAAGTTGCTGAAGAAATATCGAAGTAGACACATCTTACTGATTTGAATTTCCAAGTGTTTTCCTTTTCCAAGCTAAAATTTTGTTTCCATTTCTTTCAAAACAGAAAAAGGAAGTAGAAAATTTGTTTGCCTTTTTGTTATAATGGGTTTATGCTTATGCATTGCAATGTAAGGTATGCCCTTTCAGAAAAATAAAGTTGTATGATGGTTTATGGACTCTAGTCCCTACTGATTGATATTGTGTCAAAATATTTGTAGAAAATAATGTTTGATGAGGGCATCACTAGGTTGGCCATACATAGTCTTACTGGAAGCTCGGAGAAAGAGAGGGAGCATGCTTTGAAGTTATTACTAGAGTTCTCTAGTGATGAATCCTACTGTACGAGGATTGCATCAGAGAAAGGGGCATTAGTTCTTCTCTCAAGCATGGCAGGAAATTTGGAGCATCCTGCTCTAGCCAACTTGGCTGAGGAGATGTTGACACAAATGGAGAGAGCTGAAGATAGTGTTCAGCATTTAGCAGACGCAGGAAGATTTGAACCCTTGCTCAGTCGACTGTGCAAAGGTAAATCATTTCATGTTTGCCACCCAAAAGATATAGAAATGGGGATATAAAATATGTGAAGCAACAGCAGTTCTGGAGAAAACATAGAAGCTTTCTTTCTATCATTTTACTTCTAGAGATTTCGTGATGGTCATGGTATACGATTTTGAAGGTTCTCTTTTTCTTTGAACAGGAACTGATGATATTAAAATAGAGATGGCAGCCATTATTGGTAGAATGACCTTGACAAATAACAGTAAAGAACAAATTGCCAGGCAATGTGCTCAAACACTTGTTGAATTGTTATCTAAGCCAGAAGGAAGAACATCGAGCTTGCTAGCCTTAAATAACCTGTCAGGGTTGGATGACAATGTAACCATTCTTGTTGATTGTGCCGTTCTTCCTCCATTAGTGGCTATTCTCTTGCAAGACGAAGGTGCTTCACCAGAGTGGAAAGAACTCGCAGCATCAATAATTGCAAACATAGTATCGAATCCTGGGCGCTGGGAATTAGCTTCAATTGACAGGAAAGGGAATTCAATGCAGTCAGAATCAGTAGTCTTTAATCTTGTTAGAGTTCTTTTTGTTGCTTCTTCCCAATGTCAAGCTTCTATTCTCCGCATCCTATATGGAATGGCTAGCTCACCACAAGCAGCAGGTAATCTTTTGTTGAGTTACTTCTTTTGGAAAACAGCCATCTTTGTGACAACATGACACCAATATCTCTTTGCTTATAAAGAAATTTCTGGAAATTTGGACTTCATGTACATAGATTTTCTTAAAGAATCCTGCTATTTATATAGTTTTTTTTGTTTGTTTATTTATGCAAATATGTTGCGCTTTGCAGAATCTGTAGCCTTGCATATACAAAGTTCTGGGGATGGCATCAAAACAATCATTATGTTTCTCGAGTACCCAGAGGTTGAACACCGCATTTATGCTTTTAAGCTTACAAGAGTACTTGCAGAAAGGTTTGGTCATGATTTAGCTCAAGAACTAAAGAATTCTGACAAGCTTTCCCTATTTAAGGAGAAATTACTGGACAACGAGTCAGCAGAAAGTGAGAAATCTGATGCTGCATGCATACTTGCTAATCTTCCACTCTCACAAGATGAGGTGAAAACAATCTTGGAGGCCAGCTTTGTTAAATGGACAGTAATGACTCTTAAAAAGCAGCAGCGTATCTCAAACGGAAGAACATCCCGACCTACATCAAGCATGGCAGAAGGACTACTGGGCCTATTACTCCACTTCACAAGAAGCCTTGATCCAGAGACCGTTAGTGTGGTCAAGGAGCATCGACTCATGACCATTTTCTGCGAACAGTTCAGTTTTCCTGCAAAACCCAGAGTTAGACAGCTCGCCACAATCGGATTGAAGAACTTGTCTGAAGCTGGAAGGTTGCTTGCAGTGGCAGACTCGGAACCACTACCTCCCCAAGGCTTCTGTGCTTCCTTGATATTCATGTGTGGAAGAGGGGGTTCTCCACAACCTTCGACTTGTCCCATACACAATGCTCCATGTGAAAACAATAGTCAACTGTGTTTACTAAAATCGAATTGTATCAGACCATTGGTTGACCTTCTTCACGATGAAGATACCATTGTTCAAATTGCTGCAATTGAGGCACTCTCAACTCTTATGTCTGATA
Source organism: Hibiscus tridactylites (assembly GCA_958450335.1). Taxonomy (NCBI): domain Eukaryota; kingdom Viridiplantae; phylum Streptophyta; class Magnoliopsida; order Malvales; family Malvaceae; genus Hibiscus; species Hibiscus tridactylites. The sequence goes on along the minus strand of OY288289.1, from coordinate 40,348,124 downwards.
TTTCAAACGGTTACAGGAGAGCCGTGGATGAGCTAGAAAAGCAGGACGTAATTTCGACCGTCATCGAACTTTTTACGGAAGTTCGCCCTGGGGTACTTCAAGAAAGGGCACTTTGGATGATAGAGAGGGCACTGCGAGTGGATGGCCCTGCCCATAGGTACTCACTCAATCAATCACTGGTCAGGGCTTTGGTAGAAGCTTTTAAGCATGGAAATGCTAATGCAAAAAGACATGCTCAGGATGCTCTTACCAACCTAAAACAGATATCAGGTGTAAGCGGAAAAGCCTCTAGTCAATCTCGGCCGCGGAGGTAAGTAGCAATGGAAAATACTAATTATCTGTAGTTGTTTTTTTTTTTTTCTGTCAACATTGCATACTGTTATAATGCTTCAAATTTGTACAGCATTCACAGCCACCAAATTTTGCATTCATTACTGTATATTATTCCTCTTAAATGAATAATTCATGACCTGTCAATTGAACGGGTCAAGTTTGTTTTGGGTTGGGTCAATCTACTTGTAAAATTTTTGTCATATTTCGGTTTAGGTTAGTTTCGGATTTTGGTCATTTCTAGTTCAGATTGTTCCATCAGTTTGGTCAATCTACTTGTAAAATTTTTGTGTCATATTTCGGTTTAGGTTAGTTTCGGATTTTGGTCATTTCTAGTTCAGATTGTTCCATCAGTTTGGTCAATTTAGATCAAATCACGGGTTCCGATTGGAGCCAATGCAGTGGGATTTTTATATTTCACTATTGTTTTGCGCTTTAATTCTAAAGGGAGAAGAAAATAAGTTTCTTTTGAGCAGCTTTTGCCATGTCATTTGTGGACAACATCCTCAATATGAGGAAAACGAGTAACTTGTTTGTAAAAGTGAAAAACAACTTGCCGGCCACACAGTTGAGTTGGCCATTTATCCGACATAGATCATCAAAACCAAGTGAATTTCCTCAATTTACTACACCCTGGCCATTGTTTCCGTCACTTTCCTGAATTAGTAAAATATCTTGTGCTCCGAAATCTTTTAACGATATTCGAATAGATTAAAGTGATCGAAACGACACTTAAGCTCGATTCTCAAAAGTGAAGATCGAATTTGATGCACAAAACGTTACTGTGGGAGATGCAATTAGGAAAATAGCTTAGACCTCTTGATTTTATTTCAATGGATTGCAATAACTTCGCTGCGACTTTCATGGCTAAAAATAAAGGTGGTGGTAGTCTAGGATGTAAAAACAGGTAATTAGATAGGTTTCAAGTCAGGTTCTGTTAAGTCGGGTCAAATTGAATATATGTCATTTCAGGTCGATTTGATGTTTCGACTCGAGTGCGGGTCAATTTCAGGTCGGGTTCATTTTAGGTCGGGTTTATTTCATGTCAGGTCAAAACGGTTCGAGTATGGATCAGATAATTGACTGTTTAATTCGGACTTTAGGTCGGGTTCATTTCAGGTTGGTTTAATTTCAAGCCAGGTAATTTCAAGTCGGTTTCATTTCAGGTCGGATTAATTCGGGTTTCGAATTCGTATTAAGTTTTAGTATGGTACAATTAGTCAATAGACTTTGGGTTGGGTCATTTCGATTTTTGAGTGAATTATTTAACGCCTTTTGGCTTTCACGAACATGAATCACATTAAAAATAAATATTAGGGACTATAATGAATAAAAATATCATCATATTAAAAACATTGGACTAAATTATAAAAAATGAATAAGGGTCTATTTGAAATAAAAGAAAGTTTTAGGGACTATAACAAACAAAAATATTAAATTAAAATTTAAAACATTAAACTAAATTATCAAAAAATGAATAGGGGGCAATTTGAACTAAAACTAAAATTTTAGAGACTATAATGGACAAAAATATCATCATATAAAAAGCATTGGACTAGATTATAAAAATTTAAAATAAATATTATGAATTCGAATCCCTAAACCCTAAATATCAACCACTAAATCTTACAATCACTAATAATTAAAGTGTAAAGTGAATCCATAATCTTATAATCACTATTAAAGTGTGAACCAAATCCCTAAACTAATCTCATAACCCTAACCAACTAGTCAACTTAAAAACATTTACCCATAAACTCTACCAACCAACTTGACACATTTACCCTTAAACAACAAACATGAACTCCTAAATCTTACAATCACTAATAATTAAAGACTTAAAATGCAAACTGGACCCTTAAACTAATAATTAAAGTGCAAGCATAATCATCTAATCCCTAAACTAAGCCCATAACCCAAACACTCAACTTGATAGTGTTACCCCTAAACCCCAAACCTAAACTCTTAAATCTTTTTTATTATGGGCCAAAAAAATCGGGCCTTCAAAAGCCCGTCAAAGGTTTAGAGTCGTCATCGTTTATTTTTTTTTGGTTGGGTACAAACGAAATAATTTGAGCCTTTAAAATGTTTAATTATTAAATAATTTTATAAAGGAAGATCTAATTAAAAAAAACTAAACATAAAGGTCTAAGAAAATTAAACTAAAATTAAGAATAAATTAAATCAAAGTAAAATTAAAGAATTAAAAAAATCTATATATCAAACTTCTAAACTAACAATGACCTAAAATAAAGTTAACCACTGGCGGGCGGGATTTTTCCCTCTATTTATTTAATTTTTTTAAAATTAAAATTGAAATGGATTATCAATTATGGTATTAGACTATTAGTCAAAGCCAGCTGGATAGGGATTAGGGATTGACCGGTCTTTGTCTTGACTTGACACCTTAGGATTTAGCCCAGCCGAATCTATAAAAAAGTGGTTATTTTTTTTTACTTTGGACAAAATTAGAATTATCAAAAAAAGAAGAAGAAGAATTGGGGTTAATTTGGACTAAAAATTAAATTTCAAGGACTAGAATAAATTGTAATAAATTGTCAAAAATATCATCATATTTAAAATATTGAACTAGATTTGAAAATTTTGAAATAATTTGAGGTCAATTCGGTTAAAAATTAAGGATTAATATAAACAAAAATAAACCCCAAATCCCTAAACTAATCCCATAAAACCCAAAACTCAACTTGACACATTTATCCCTAAACTCCAAACCTCAACCCCTAAATCTTACAATCACTAATAATTAGAGTACAAGTCTAATCCCTAAATCCCTAAACTAATCTCATAAGTTATAATCCCAATTTTAAACACTCAACTTGAAACATGTATTGTTTATACCCCTAAACCCCTCATCTCAACCCCTAAACCCTTAAACTAATCCCATTACCCAAACATTCCACTTAAAACATTTATCCCTAAATCTCAAACTTGAACCCCTAGATCTTAGAAGCACTATTCACTAATAAATAATAATTAGAGTGCAAGCCTAATTCTCTAATCCTTAAACTAATCTCATTATCCCAAACACTCCACTTGACACATTTACTCATAACCCCTAAACTAGAACCCCTAAATCTTACAAGCACTATTCACTAATAATTAAGGTGCAAGCCTAATCTCCTAATCTCAACCTCTAAATCTCTAAACTAATCCCATAACCCGAAACAATCAACATGACACATTTACCCCTAAATGCCAAATATGAACCCATAAATCCCTAAACTAATCTCATTACCCCAATTCTCAAACACTCTATTTGACTCATTTACCCCTAAACCCCAAACATGAACCCTTAAATATTACAATCACTATTCACTAATAATTAAAATGCAAGCCAAATCTCTTAATCTCAACCCACAATCCCTAAACTAATCTTATTACCCCAAACATTCTATAAACCCTAAACATAAACCCATAAATCCCTAAACTAATCCAATTACCCCAATTCTCAAACATTTCTTTTGACACATTTACCCCTAAACCCCAAACATGAACCCTTAAATATTACACTCACTATTTACTAATAATTAAAATGCAAGTCCAATCTTTAATCTCAACCCATAATCCCTAAACTAATTCCATTACCCCAAATATTCTTTTTGTTACATTTACCCAATTTTCTTTTTTAATACACATTATATAAACAAAAAAATTACCCTCATTTTATCCTTCAACCCCCCAAAAATAAAAGCAAAATGCTCTCAACCCCCTTCGGTTCATTCATGAACCCAGAAACTCACCACGAGCCACTGCGCCGGCCGCTGTTCACTGGCGCTGACAGAACCCTAAAATCAACCATTATTTTACCTAATTTTAAAACCGACCTCACCTTTTTACAAATTAAACACCAATGTCCTTATTTTTTTCTAAAATCAATGACCATTTTTGAAACCCTAACCCTCTGATTCACCCTTATCAACCCTAAAGACTAAGGGATTTTCCCTAGAAGACGGCTCGTCCATTATCATAAACCCTAGGACGGCCGAAAACCAACGACGGTTGTCACAGCTCGGCTGTGAAGGTTGAAAATAAGAAGAAGAAAGTAGGGTTTTCAGAAGAGAATTTGTAGGAATAAGAAGATGACTGTTTCATTCATTCATTCAATATGTAAATTCAGTACATTCTATTCTGGTAAATACCATTCAAACACAGTATTATTTAGGGACAAGTGTCAACACTAGCATAATTCTCTCTAACATACTCTATATTCCTTGTCACGTGCGGGCTGCATTCTCCTCTGGGCTCTTAGTCGAAATAGGCCCATTCTCGGCACTCAGCATGTTGTTTCCTTGGACGCTGTCGTTTAGGGAGGTACCACAATTAATTGAAACGTTGCCGTTCGGTCCTGTATTATCAATCCTCTTTCGATTACCTGAGCCCCAATTTACCTCTTTTACGAACCCTAGTTTCAGATCCCCTTTCTCACCCTCTGCCATAACAATACTCCCCTCTGCAATCGATCCTTGTCCCCAAGGATCAAAGTCCGGGAATTGGGATTGCAGCACCGTGAAGTCCTCCCAGGTGGCGTTCTCAGGTCCCAGGTTAACCCACTGCACCAGAAGCTGGGTTACTGCGCGATTGTTTCGTTTCACCATGCGCTTGTCCAAGATCTTCAGGGGATAGACTTTCGACTGGCCTTCTTCATTAACAGCTGGAAGTTCGAGAGAGGTAGCAACTTTATCCCCAATTTTCTTTTTAAGAAAACTGATGTGAAAACATGGTGGATCTTTGCTGTTGGGGGAAGTTGTAATTGGTAGGCAACCTCACCAATTCGTTTGACAATTTTGTAGGGACCGTAGTAGCGTGCTGTTAACTTCAAATGCTTCCGAAGTGCCACTGAGCATTGTCGACAAGGCTGAAGTTTCAGGTATACCTCATCACCCACTGAGTAGACTCTCTCAGAGCGTTTCTTATCTGCATTTTGTTTCATTCTGGCATGTGCTTTGATTAAATTATCATGTAGTAGTTTAGCTGTCAGTGCTCTAGAAGATAATATGTCTGTGACTCCTTGAACTGGTGATTCAGTTGTCCACTCCATTTCATGGGGCCTGTAACCATACAGAGCTTCAAATAGAGTGAGGCCTAATGCAGTGTGGAAATTGGTATTATACCACCACTCTGCTTGGGACAAAAACTTAGTCCAAGCCTTAGGTTTCAAAAAACAGAAGCCCCTCAAATATTGTTCTAAGCACTGGTTGAGCCTCTCAGTTTGACCCTCGGTCTCTGGGTGGTAGGCAGTGCTAAATAGTGGGTTAGTACCCAGTTTCTTCAAGAGTTCCTTCCAAAAAAATACTTGTAAATATCTTGTCCCTGTCAGAGATAGCAAGTTTAGGACTGCCATGTAGCTTGTAAATGTTGTCTAAGTAGAGTTTGGCCACTTCAGTAGCAGTGAATGGATGTGACAGAGGAAGGAAGTGACCATATTTGGTATACTTATCCACAATGACCAGAATTGTATCAAACTTAGAAGAAGCAGGGAGAATTTCAATAAAGTCCATTGTAATTACTTGCCACGCTTGTGTAGGAATAGGCAGTGGTTGTAAAAGACCAGGCTTAGGTACCCTCTCATCTTTAATTCTTTGACAAGTATCACACTGTTTGACATAATCTTGCACCATTTTCTTCATCCCAGCCAATACAAATAGGGTTTAAGCCTCTGATAAGTACCTTGGATGCCAGAATGACCTCCCAAAGGGGAATCATGAAGATGACTTAGGAGTAATTGCCTTAAATTACCATGTTGTCCAACATAGACTCTCTTGTTGTACCTCAGAATACCTTTAGAAATGGTCCAATGCTGATCTGGAACAATAGAGATAGTGAGTTCAGTGATTTTTTTCTGAGCAAATTCATCTAGATGATAACTGTTCTCAACTTCAGTGACCCAAGCAGGGATAATTGTAGTAGCAGTGAGTTGAAAAAGTTCTGAATCCTGTCTTGATAAAGCATCTGCAACCACATTCTGTTTTCCCTTCCTGTAATGAATGACATAGTCCAACCCCAGTAGTTTTGTAAGCCCTTTCTTCTGTATTGGAGTTGTCAAGTTCTGCTCAAGTAGGCGCTTCAGAGCCTCATGGTCAGTTTTAATAATAAAAGAGCCACATTCAAAATAATGCCTCCATTTAGTCACTGCTAGCAGAATAGCTAAGTATTCTCTTTCATAAACAGAAGTGTCTCTGTGTTTAGGACCTAGAGCCTTACTGAGAAAAGCTATAGGTCTACCATCTTGGGAGAGGACATCCCCAATTCCCCTTGAGGTGGCATCAGTCTCTAAACAAAAGGTTTTAGAGAAATCAGGGAGAGCCAAAACTGGTGCTTGGCACATAGCAGACTTGAGATCAGTGAAAGTAGTTTCAGCTGCAGGGGTCCAAATGAAATTGTTCTTATTGAGCATGTCAGTTAAAGGCTTGATGATGCTGCCATAATTCTTAATAAATCTTGTAGTAACCAGTAAGCCCTAGGAATCCTCTAAGAGCTTTCAGGGTTTTTGGAAAGGGCCAGTGGCTCATAGCTTCAACCTTAGAGTGGTCTGTAGCAACTCCTTTAGAAGAGATAATGTGGCCTAAATATTTATCTTGATTTTGGCCAATGAAACATTTAGATTTCTTTGCATATAACTGATGTTGCCTTAGGAGATTCAGGACTAATCTCAAATGCTCACAGTGATCAAAAAGTGTCTTACTGTAGACCAAGATGTCATCAAAGAACACTAGAACAAACTTCCTCAAATAGGGTTGGAAAACAGTATTCATAAGTGACTGGAATGTAGCAGGGGCATTTGTCAAGCCAAATGGCATGACTTTAAACTCATAATGCCCTTGGTGAGTTCTAAAAGCAGTCTTGTAGGTGTCCTCAGCTTTAACTCTGATTTGCCAGTAGCCAGATCTAAGATCAATCTTAGAAAAAAATGTTGCACCATGTAATTCATCCAGCAAGTCCTCCACAACAGGAATTGGGAACTTGTTTTTTATAGTTAGGGAATTTAATTGCCTGTAATTCACACACAAACGCTAAGAACCATCTTTTTTCTTGACTAGCACACAAGGTGAAGCAAATGGACTTTTTCTAGTCTTAATGATAGAGGAAGCTAGCATTTTCTCAATCTGTTTCTCCACTTCCAGTTTCTGATGATGAGGGATCTTGTAGGGCCTTAGATTAACTGGTTGAGAGTCATGTTTAAGAGTGATTGCATGGTCATGTGCTCTTTCTGGTGGCATCCCTTGAGGAGTCTGAAAAATATCTTCAAATTAGTCTAAGACTGCCTTAATTGCAGGGTGTTCTACATGTTCTTCACCCTCAATGCTTAGTAAGTAAACTTCCTCCATAAGATCTGCATCCTTGCCTGTTATTTTCTGTAATTTGTCACTAGTAATTAGTTTAATAGAAGGCTTTGTGGTTGTACCCTTCAGAACAATTAGCTCATCTCCCTGTAAGAAACTTAAAGTCATTTGGTTGAAGTCAAGGCTAATAGGACTGTAGTGTTTCATCCAGTCAACCCTTAGTACCATATCACTGCCTCCCATTACTAGGACCCTGAAATCATGCTGAAACTGATGACCCTGCATTTTCCAACTGAGCTGCTTGGATTTAGCTTGACTGTATAACTTTTCACCATTAGCAACAGTAATAACCAAAGGTGTAGTAGGAATAACTTCAAGACCCTCTTTTACCCATCCAGGATTGACAAAACTGTGGGTGCTACCACTGTCAATTAATATACTTAAGGGTCTACCTTTGATTGTGCCTTGAATTCTCAGAGTACTGTGACCCACACTCCCAGTAAGAGCATTAATAGAAATTTCCAACCCATTATCTACAGTTTTGTCCTCTGACTGATCATTTTCAGTTTCAGCTTCAATTTCCTCTTCTACAGGATTGTCCTCTTCTTCCATGGAATTAAGTTGTTTCAGTTTGCACTGATGTCCAGGGGAGAACTTGTCACCACATTTGAAACAAAGGTTGTTTAGTTTTCTATAGTCGAGCAATGCTTGTTTTGCGTTTTGTTGGAAGGGTTTTTGTTGTGTATTGGGAATGGGAGGGTTTTTTTTGAGGGGGTACTGGACTGGTGTAGTTTGAGTATTTGTAGGTAGGTTTGAATTTCTTGCTTTCAAACTCTAGGGAGAGTTCATATAGTCTGGCTTGTCTGTAGGCTTCTGCTAGAGTTTGAGGTAAATATATTTTTACTCTGTGTCTAATTTCCTCCTTGAGGCCACTGATGAAACTAGACAAGAAGTATTGCTCACTTAAGGATGGGTTGTGTTGGACCATATAGGGCACTAGCTCATCAAACTTCTCTTGGTATTCTTCCACTGTTGTTCTTTGAATCAGTTTAGTAAACTCCTCAATAATGTCTATGTAGGTCTTATCACAAAACCTATGACAGAGGTCAGCTGTAAATTCTCTCCAAGTGAATTGATGTTTCTGAGTGACATAGCTATCAATCCAAGCTTCAGCCCTGCCCACAAAGTGCATAGAGGCCACATCCAGCATCTGCTCTTCAGGTATTTCAAGCAAGGTAAAATATTTCTCACATTTTTTATCCAACTTCTAGAGTTAGTTCCATCAAACATCTGTAACTCTAGTTTAGGTCTAAAGGTCACTCCTTTAAATCCTGTGGAATGGTTTGGTTGAGTATTTCTTTCAAACATGTAGGCTTTCTCTTTTTTTTTCTTCTCCCATTTTTTGTTTGTTTAGATTCAGTGGAGTCTGAGAGTTGTTTGTAGGCTGTGAGGTTTTTTGGTTCAAAATTCCAGCTTCACCATACTTATAAGTGTATCTTGCATGCTCATCAATAACAGTAACTGGAATAGGTTTCTTACCAGTATCATTTTTTATGGATGGTTCAGGTGTGGATGCTGTAGTGCTCCCAGGGCTCATTCCTTCGGTTTTTTGCAGATAGGATGTTGAAGATTTTCTCAGTGTATCCTTGTGTGGTACTCATTCTGCTCTCTAAGGCACTGAATCTTCCTTCCCATTCATTCTTTTGCTTGTTCCACCATTTAGGAGTAATGTTTTCATCATCCAGTTTCTTTAACTGATCGTGGATTTCTCCCATTTGTTTTTGCATCGAAGCAAGGTCTGAACTTTCTGCCATTTGTTGATTTTTCTTTGGCTTTCCCAGGTTTGCGAGGAGGGATCGGTTAAGGCTCTCGATACCAAGTTGTCACAGCTCGGCTGTGAAGGTTGAAAATAAGAAGAAGAAAGTAGGGTTTTCAGAAGAGAATTTGTAGGAATAAGAAGATGACTGTTTCATTCATTCATTCAATATGTAAATTCAGTACATTCTATTATGGTAAATACCATTCAGACACAATATTATTTAGGGACAGGTGTCAACACTAGCATAATTCTCTCTAACAGACTCTATATTCCTTGTCACGCGCGGGCTGCATTCTCCTCTGGGCTCTTAGCCGAAATAGGCCCATTCTCGGCACTCAGCATGTTGTTTCCTTGGACGCTGTCGTTTAGGGAGGTACCACAATTAATTGAAACGTTGCCGTTCGGTCCTGTATTATCAATCCTCTTTTGATTACTTGAGCCCCAATTTACCTCTTTCACGAACCCTAGTTTCAGATCCCCTTTCTCACCCTCTGCCATAACAACTGTTAAGGTAAACAACTAATCTCTATCTTGTTTTTTTTGTTTATGCTCGATATGCAAAGATAGAAAGAAAGAGAATACTTTCGTGATAAAAAAGAAAACTCATTACATGAGATTGGTTTTGCTCATATATATCTCTGATTCTTTGTTTACAAGCATAAGCAAACATTAAAAGAATCAACTGTTGATGATGTTTGGATGATTTTTTTACTGTCATCTGCTTTGTTTTTTTATATCATTTTTACGTATAAGGGTGGTTAGGGGAGAGATACGATGGTCGTACAGTAGTAGCACAACATCTGATGGCCATGGAGTCGATGATTCGGACACGTGGCAGCCATCAATGAGAGGGGAGGCGAAAAGTTCATCAAGAAAATCCAATATGGGACGTTGGATCAGATTTGATGCAACGACTGTGATTTTTCCCAGAAAAGACGGCCCAGATGAGGCCATGTAGCGCGTGGGAGATGAAGAGCCTCAAGCGTGGGCTTCACTTGCGCCTAGGGAGCCTGTCTGTGCATCATACGCGAGAGCTGATGGGGTTCTCGTCTTCATCTAGGGTCGTTGGATCATATTTGATCCAGCGGTTGCGCAGAGATAAAATAGCATATTAGATTAGGTTATCATATTAGAGTTTTTATTATCAATATCGGGCCAAATTGGCGATATATTATGTAATGTTTTTTTGGATTATGCAATGGACTAGACCTTGATATTTTAATTGAAATGAGTTTCTGATTATTATATATAATCAAAAAACGTTATTCTCTCTACTTCTGGCAGCTTTTCTCTGTTCTCTGACAGCCATCTCTGCTTCTGGCAGCCTTCCTGCTTCTGGCAGCGTTTTCTCTGCTCTTTTTCAAATGGGGAATGTTGATGACTCTTTAGCGGGCCTTACTCTCGGAGAAGTGGAGGATGAGGAAATCTTTCTGCAAGATGACGATGTGGTCCCGGTGGTCTCGTATGATCTGTGTTTTGTGGGTTCTTTTCTTTCATCGTCGTCAATCCATTTTCAGTCCATGAGAACCACGCTAGCAAATGTATGACACCCGATTGGTGGGATCTCAATCTTTAACTTGGGTTCGGATCGTTATTTATTTCTGTTATATTATGCCATTGATGTTGATCGGATAGAAGTGGAGGGTCCGTGGTATTTTAACGCTCATCTCTTGGTCCACTATCGTTTGAAACCCGGGGATAATCCTCTGTTGGTACCGTTAACACACACGGGTTTCTGGGTTTTGATACATGACCTCCCACCGGGTTGTGTGACGGATAACGTTGCTAAGCAGTTAGGGAATTTCATAGGAGAATTTTTGGATTATGATAGTAAAGCTATCTCTTTGGGCTACAAGGGTTCGATGCGGATCAAAGTTTGGTTAGACGTGCGACAACCCCTTAAGCGTCGTAAGAAGATTGCGTTAAAATCTGGCACAGTAGTTTATGTCTGGTGTTGCGTGTAAAAGAGTCTATCGCAATTGAGTGCAAGTGTACACGTCGCAAGTAATAAAATGATACTAGAGTATCGGATATCGTCTCCACAGGGACTGGGCTAACCCTTTCCTTCGCTATCTGCACAAGGGGAAAAGAATAGATTAAGATATTTGTCACAAAAATAATGAGATAAAAACGTAAATAAAAGGATTGAATTATCAAGATAAAGAGAATGGGCTGGTATTGAGTTGCTCGGTAGTGCAGGTATTGAATTGCTTAGGATTTCCAGTTCTGTCGTCGCTCCCGTCGCCGACAGCACCTGTCGCGACGTCTGTCCGTTAGCTGTCGCGGGCAGCAGACACACCAACTCCGTACTTCAAGTTTGGCAAGAATCCCAGATCTGCCTTGCCCTATCCCTAGGCACAAGTCTGTCGATGAACACGTCTTTGATGATACCTCCCGGCGTGAATCGAAGGATGAACACCGATGTGTATGAATTCTTCCTTAGCCACTTAACCTCGCCCTATCCCTAGGCACGAGATGGTTCAACTATAAACTAGAGAACGCGCTCTTATCTCTTTCGTATACTTAACTCTCCCGATGCTAAGTAAATGGATAACCTCACAATGCTCTCCCGATGCTCTTGCAAGATATTAATAACCAAAATAAGAGAACTTGAAGTTTATTTTATTGAACTGAAAATTCCTAAAACAAAACAACCCTTGCAACTGCTTTACAAATCAACCCGTGGCCCTAGGGGGTTTTAGAACATGTCGGTGACAGGTAAACGACGGGTAAACGGCGGAGGGGTTTTAGATGTCGGTTTTGGGGTAGAATGAGGGATGATGCCTCCTAGGTTAAATCTATGCCCTTATATAAGCTTTGGGCTCAAGTATTCTAAGTTAACAAGGATTACAACTTTAATGAAAAGTAAGATTCTAATAAATGCTAAATCTCTAAGGATTCCTACTTTTCAGCCGCATCCCTATTTTGTGGGAATTCCTTTCCTTGAGCTTTGGCTTGACATATCTTTTGATCCGGGGCTTGGAAAATTATTTGGCTTCCACACGACAGACGAGCCGATTTTTCTCTATCTATCGAGGTCCACTTGACTTTTCCTCTTCATAAGTCTGCTGTCACCTTGCTGTCGCGACAGGTCCATGACAGGTTCGTCTTCTTCGGCTGCTTGTCCAGTTCAGCTTTCTTGCTTATCTGCCCTGCGCCTGCCTTCAATCCCAATTGTCTCTCCTCTACCCATTGTAGCGCAGCAAGGATGAGGGTGGTCTGGTCTGTCGGAGCGGTGGCGGCAGCAGGTTCAGGGGCAGGCTCCTCTGATGATTCTTCTGGGAGCCGGCTGGATTGAAAGATGAGACAGGTACGACCAGCTCCATGAGGCTGTTGAGGTTGTTGTCTGTCCAGCCTCTACCCTTTATTATTTTGTCGGAAGGTTCCTCGGGGACAGCTGCACAGCGGCAGAGGGACGTTATTGTGAACGGCAGGCAGAGGCGAGAGTCGGAGCGGAAGGCGCAGTCCAGGATGTTGTCCCTCATATAACGGCCCACATTGATATGCCTGTCGTGCATGATGGAATGAATTAGGGCGAGCCGCTGCCGGTTGACTGTCGTGTGGTGGGACGAAGGCATGATACGCTTTTTTGCTGGTTGTCCATGATGTTCCCTCCTCTGTCAACTCTACCATGACAGCATCATAAGCGGCAGCATCGAGGGTGTCGAGAAATTTCTGGTGGGCATCGTCATCGGGGCCAACGTAGAGGCCAAACATGTGGTTGATGCTGTCGGCAGTGAATGGCACCTGAACACCTCGAACGATGACAGATGTCGCCGTTCTGCTGTCTATGGCGGCATAAAACTCCCGGACTAATGTGTCGTTTAGCTCTGCCGGTTGTTCAGCAAAGTGCTCCCATAGTTGAGCCGTGATGGCCTGTATGATGAACGGCCGGAGTCCCATGTTGGGTGCCTTTCGGATGTACACGAAACCACGTTCCTCCCATAATTCCTTTGTGGTGAAGGGCGTCGCTGCTGCTGGTGAAGAGCCTGAGGCAGCACTACGGCGGGTCTGTCTAGACGACATGTTAGTTGCAAGGGTTGTGAAAAATGAAGAAAGCAAATAAAACTAGGGGAGAAAGCAAGGAAGAGTAAACAGAAGTGAGAAAAAATGAAAATAGAAACAGGGTTTTATAGCGGTCGAGTTGCTGCCCGTTTAATGCTGTAACGGCAGGCGTGAATAACGTGGCGACAGATGGTATTTAGCGTGTCTGACGCGTCTGACACGCATTTATGCGTCTGTTACGCGTCTTCCGCACGCTTCTGCGTCTGCCGTGTCAGTCCGTTGACAGCCTGCCTTATCCGTCTGCGGCGGCAGCCGAAACGACAGGCTTTAATAAATGGGCTCTGTTGGGCTGGTGGATGGATGGTGGGCTTGGGTCACTTCTCCTTTCCTTCTTGACTCCTTTATTTCCTAAAGACAGAAAAATAAAACATTATTCAAATATAATAAACCTAATTTCCTAATAAGTAATAATAATAATAAAAATAAATAATAAAATTTAGGTTAAATTAGGGATGCCTTGTGGGGCATCTCCTAAAGTAACCACTTCCTGTATTCCTGGGGCTTCAGTCCCCTAATAATGCTTGAGGCGTCGTTTCCGGTACTTCTTGAAGTCCATCCGTACCCTCCATCTGGTGATTATTCTCATATTGGGGGCTCCTTTCTTTCTCTTCCCTTTGTAGTCCATGAAGTCCTTCCTTCTTGGTAATGTTTCTGAGGGCATGAATATATGATTAGAAATAATCAAATTGACATTCGGCCACAAACTTACCTTGTTTTCGTTGAATGTTGTTGTGGTTGAATGTATCCCTTGCTGCCGTGTCTGCTGCTGCGGCAGGCAGTTATTTTGACAGTTCTTTATCAGGTTACTTTGTAGGTCAATGGGACATTGGTAGGTGCCATCACTCTCTATACCAAATTCTGTTGACCACTCGTAGATCTCCATCAGTAGAGATTTTGATGATTCTGTGTCCACCGGCTTTAGTTCCTCAAATGCCTGCAATGGAATTGGTGAGTTTTCATATAATTCAAAAGGTTCGTTTATTACCTGCTCATATTCCATCGGTGAGGCATTGTCATTGGGTAGCTCTTCTAGGTGGTTGTGCGAGTGCCATGACAGGGATAGATGTGTACAATCTTGGTCAGGCATAATCGAGGTTGTGGGTTTAGAATTTTCCTCTGATGTGGTTGCTGCTTCAGCATCAGTTGCTGCCGAGGCGGCAGTTGCTGTCGCGGCGGCAGTTGCTGTCGAGGCGGCAGTTGCTGTCGAGGAGACAGTTTCTGTCGAGGCGGCAGTTGCTGTTGAGGCGGCAGTTTCTATCGAGGCGGCAGTTTCTGTCGAGGCGGCAGTTTCTATCGAGGCGGCAGTTTCTGTCGAGGCGGCAGTTTCTGTCGAGGCGGCAGTTTCCGCTTTCACTGGAGTTTCTGCCTCAAAAGTTGTTGTTGCCGTGACATTCTCTTGAATTTCATTCAGCGTTGTCGCGGTGTTGCTCCATTCCGGCTCCTCGATCATTGTCATGGCAAGTTGTTGCTCAGACTCATCATATGTTGGGTATTCCTTCACATAGGCATCCTCGTCATCTTGCTTCAGGATTTCAGGTTCATCTGTGGCATGAATGAGGACTGGTCTGCTCAAGAGTTCATCCATCTTGGCGATACTTGCTTTCGTAGAAGCTGACACTTTTTGAGTGATTACCAAGAAGGCTTGCAGTGTGTCTTCTAAGGATTTTGACTGCTCTTGTGGATGATGACATTGCCAGGGCAGGTCGGGTTCTGTAGCAAAACTGTCATGGTAAAAAAAATTTTGTGGGTTTTGATCGTACCATAAAAAATTTTGCTGCTGGGACATCGTCATTTGCTGCCCCTGTTGCTGCCACGGCTGCTGCCCTGGCAGCATATCTTTACGGTAATTGCAAGAACTTTCCCACATCAACTCTCGAATGGTTTTTCCTGGCATGTTGATGCCCTTGAACCTGTATTTTCACCTGAGTTTTTTTTGTAAAAAAATAAAAAAAAATTAAAAAAAAAATTAAAAAAAATAATAAAAAAAATAAAAATAAAAGAAAAGTGCAGAAGCTAGGGTAAGAGTGTGTTGCCAGTCCCCGGCAACGGCGCCAAAAACTTGTTGCGTGTAAAAGAGTCTATCGCAATTGAGTGCAAGTGTACACGTCGCAAGTAATAAAATGATACTAGAGTATCGGATATCGTCTCCACAGGGACTGGGCTAACCCTTTCCTTCGCTATCTGCACAAGGGGAAAAGAATAGATTAAGATATTTGTCACGAAAATAATGAGATAAAAACGTAAATAAAAGGATTGAATTATCAAGATAAAGAGAATGGGCTGGTATTGAGTTGCTCGGTAGTGCAGGTATTGAATTGCTTAGGATTTCCAGTTCTGTCGTCGCTCCCGTCGCCGACAGCACCTGTCGCGACGTCTGTCCGTTAGCTGTCGCGGGCAGCAGACACACCAACTCCGTACTTCAAGTTTGGCAAGAATCCCAGATCTGCCTTGCCCTATCCCTAGGCACAAGTCTGTCGATGAACACGTCTTTGATGATACCTCCCGGCGTGAATCGAAGGATGAACACCGATGTGTATGAATTCTTCCTTAGCCACTTAACCTCGCCCTATCCCTAGGCACGAGATGGTTCAACTATAAACTAGAGAACGCGCTCTTATCTCTTTCGTATACTTAACTCTCCCGATGCTAAGTAAATGGATAACCTCACAATGCTCTCCCGATGCTCTTGCAAGATATTAATAACCAAAATAAGAGAACTTGAAGTTTATTTTATTGAACTGAAAATTCCTAAAACAAAACAACCCTTGCAACTGCTTTACAAATCAACCCGTGGCCCTAGGGGGTTTTAGAACATGTCGGTGACAGGTAAACGACGGGTAAACGGCGGAGGGGTTTTAGATGTCGGTTTTGGGGTAGAATGAGGGATGATGCCTCCTAGGTTAAATCTATGCCCTTATATAAGCTTTGGGCTCAAGTATTCTAAGTTAACAAGGATTACAACTTTAATGAAAAGTAAGATTCTAATAAATGCTAAATCTCTAAGGATTCCTACTTTTCAGCCGCATCCCTATTTTGTGGGAATTCCTTTCCTTGAGCTTTGGCTTGACATATCTTTTGATCCGGGGCTTGGAAAATTATTTGGCTTCCACACGACAGACGAGCCGATTTTTCTCTATCTATCGAGGTCCACTTGACTTTTCCTCTTCATAAGTCTGCTGTCACCTTGCTGTCGCGACAGGTCCATGACAGGTTCGTCTTCTTCGGCTGCTTGTCCAGTTCAGCTTTCCTGCTTATCTGCCCTGCGCCTGCCTTCAACGTCTACTATGGCAGATACCTGCAAAAATAGCCATCTTTCAGTAGAATCCGTGCTTTTAATCCTTTTGTGATGTTTTATTGAAAACTAACCTAAATGCAATGCAATGATGCTTGAATGCAGCAGAAATATGGGTAAAAAGGGTGTAAATAATAGAACTTTTACACACTCAACATCTGGTTCCAATATGAAAAGCTCAAGTTGTTTTGTTTTTTATGTGGTCGTCTTGGTCATGCTGAGTCCTTTTGTCCTCTGCGCGTGTTACAAGAGAAGAACGAATTGATTTTTGAATGGGACGCCTCTATGCGTGCGCCGGCAAGACGGAATTCAGTGCCGACCAGCATGTGGCTAGTCGATGACACAATCTCGGGCCTTTAGTCGAACTTTAATGTCGCTGGAGACATTTCCGGTAATGCTAAAAATCTGCGATCTGATTCAGTTGGTCAAAAGGATAAGATTTACTCCAATCCCTTAACTGGTGCTCCTTCTAAGTTTCCAAGTTCGGGGGTTGGTAATAATTTTTCTGGTCAATCTGGTGGATCTTCATTAATTGTCTCTGATATTTTCAAGGTTAACGGGCCTATTCTGGGTCCACCTGGACCTCATATTTTGAGAACGTGCCATCTGGAGGCAATGGATACTAGCGAGGTCGAAGAGGTCCCCATCGAACATACTGACGGACTAAAACAACAACGTATCTTTTCATTAAACTCGGGAGTTTCTCCTAACCATGGGAATTCAAGCGAGGACACTACTAAACTATCGGCAGCCCATGCTCAGCGGGCTGACCGGTCACAATGAAGCTCTTAAGCTGGAACGTTCGAGGCCTGGGGCAACCTCGGACAGTTGGTCGTCTCCGGCGTGTGCTGAGAGATTTATGCCCATCAGTGGTTTTTCTTATTGAAACGAAGCTACCGGATTTCAAGATGGCTAAAGTTAGACGTAGTTGCGGTTATTCTAACGAAATTGATGTAAGTGCAAAAGGTCGGAGGGGTGGGCTTTCTTTGGGGTGGAGAAGTGACGTCCCAGTAAGATTGTTATCATTCTCTGTGAGACATATTGATGCAGAGATCGATGACATTGAGAGGGGTTTCAAATGGCGTTTTACTGGCTTTTATGGGCCCCCTGAGGAGAGGAATCGGGCTGCGGCTTGGGATTTACTTCGACATCTTAGTTCTCTGAACAATTTGCCTTGGGTGGTTTAAGGCGATTTTAACGAAATATTATATTCTTTTGAGAAAGAGGGAGGTCTCCCACGTAGTGAACAGAAAATGAAGGGCTTTCAAAAAGCTTTATCGGATTGTGCGCTGGAGGATATGGGTTATTCGGGGCCTTGGTTTACCTGGGAGAAGGGCCGTTTTGCTTTGTCCAATATCCGTGAACGCCTTGACCGTGGGGTTGCCACTATGGATTGGCTTAACCTTTTCACGTAGTTCAAGCTCGAGCATCTTGTGCGCTCGTTTTCTGACCATTGTCCGCTGCAGTTATCTACTTCAAGCTTGATCTCGACTGGTGGTCCTCGTAAATTCCGTTTTGAGGCTACTTGGCTTTTAGAGGATTCCTGTGCAGCTACTGCTGCTCAATTGTGGGCTTCTGTGGATGGCCCACTTCCAAGTAAGTTGGAGAGAGTAGCGGATGGCTTGTTGAACTGGTACCATGGAATCTGTCGGGAAAAAAAGGCCCACTTGAAGTCTTTACAAAATCAACTTGATCATCTCAGCGAGAAACCCGTTTCCGATGAAGTGCTGGGGGAGATTTTGGGTTTAAAAGCTGATATTAACACTAAAATCGATAGGGAAGAAGTGTTCTGGGAACATCGTGCGAGGGTAAATTGGTTACAACATGGAGATCGAAACACTCCTTTTTTCCATCGTCGAGCATCCCAACGTAGGAAATTCAACAGAATCGATAGTTTGGTCGATGATGATGATAGAGATATCTCGTCTGAAAATGAGCTGTTTGAACACGCCACTGGTTACTTTAAGAATCTCTTTATGACTCAGGGTTCTACTGTGGTGAGAGATATTTTTGATCATATCCAGCCTGTAATAACTCAAGACATGAATGACACCCTTTTGCAGCCGTTTACAAAGAAGGAGGTGTGGGTTGCTCTTCAAAACATGCAGCCTCTAAAAGCTTGTGGGGAAGACAATTTTGAGCAATTTTGTTCCAAAAGTTTTGGAATATAGTGGGTGACGAGGTATTCCATTACTGTTGTTCTATTCTGAAGGGTGAGTCTTCGATGGCAGAAATCAACTCTACCCGGATTATTCTTATTCCAAAGGTTACTAAACCGTCTCGTATAACTCAATTCAGACCAATAAGTTTGTGCAATATTATTTATAAGATAGTTGCAAAGATGATCGTGAATCGTTTTCAAGAGGTTCTTCATTTGTGTATTGATGAAGCGCAGAGCGCTCTCGTGCTCGGGCGTTTAATTTCTGATAATGTTTTAACAGCATATGAAATCCTCTATGCTTTTAAGAACATGAGGCGAGGAAAGGTTGGTTTTTTCGCTTTAAAATTGGACATAAGTAAAGCTTACGACAGAGTCGAATGGGGCTTTCTCATTTGAATTCTTCAACGGTTAGGTTTCGCGGAAGAATGGATCAAACTTCTCATGACATGTGTGTCCACGGTGTCTTACGCAGTTGTTATGAATGGTATCTCGGGTGAGGTTTTTCAACCATCAAGGGGCCTCCGGCAAGGAGACCCATTTAGCCCTTATCTATTTCTCTTATGTAGTGAGGGTTTATCTGCTCTTCTACGTTCAAGGGTTCATATGAGATTGTTAAAGGGGGCGAAGATCTTCAGAAATGCCCCTTTAATAACCCATCTGTTATTCGCGGACGACTGTTTACTGTTTGGAGATGCCACAGCCGCTGGGGCTACGGTCTTGAGAGATCTATTATCTTTATATTCATCAACATCAGGTCAGCTTATTAACTTTGATAAATCGGGGGTGTATTTCAGTGGTAATGTGATTGATTATAATAGAGCTGATGTCTGCCGGGTTCTAAATGTTAATAGCTCTAGTAATCTTGAACGCTACTTGGGTCTTCCCCCAATTGTCGGACGAAATAAAAAAGCTTATTTTTCGGAGCTGTTTGGAAGGGTTCTTAACCGTAGTAATCATTTGAGCAATCGTCTTCTGTCCGCAGGTGGTAAGGAAGTATTCATTAAAACGGTTTTACAGGCTATGCCGATTTATGCAATGTCTTGCTTCCTTCTTCCAGTCACTTTTTGCAGGAAATTGGAAAGTATCCTAAGTCGTTTCTGGTGGCATAAATCGTCAGCTAAGAGAGGAATACATTGGTGTTCATGGCAGTCTCTCTGCGAGTTAAAAGAGGATGGTGGTATGGGTTTTAGGGACATGGCAAAATTCAATGTTGCGTTGTTAGCGAAACAAGGGTGGCGTCTGATTAACAACCCTGAGTCCCTTTTAGCTCATACACTTCAAGCAAAATATTATCCTCATGGCTCTTTCCTTAATGCTTCGCTTGGCTCTAACCCTAGTTACACTTGGCGCAGCATCTTGGCGTCACGGTCGTTACTTGAAAAAGGTCTCTGTTGGCGTATTGGGTCGGTGCGAGACGTTTCAATATGTAATTCCTACTGGTTGCCAAGTTGTCCTCCGCGACTCGTGACGTCCCCCCGGTTAATGGGTTAAACCAAGTATCAGACCCTATCCTTTCCAATCCGAGACGGTGGAACAGTCAACTCCTCAGTGAGCATTTCACCCAGAATGATATTCAGTTAATTTTAAATATTCCATTGTCTAATCTGAATCAAGAGGATTTACTAGTATAGGGAGGCGAACCGAGGGGTGTTTATTCAGTTCGTAGTGGTTATCGGATCTTATTATCTTCGAACAACTCTTTAGGTCCTAATATGCCAATTTATAAGTTGCTATGGAATATCCCTTGCCCTACTAAAATTCTGATCTTAATTTGGCGTTTTTTACATAACTATGTCCCTACTCTGCAGAATCTATATTTCAAGAGAGTTTCACATTCTGCAACCTGCCCTAGGTGTTCTCAAGAAACTGAATCTATAGAACAGTTAACCTGTGACTGTGAGTTTGCGAAGGAAGTTTGGTACCTAACCGGTATAACCTGGCCACCTAGGCTAAACCAGGAGAGTTTCTTTTAATGGTTTTCCTGGTTATTTACGAATGCATCAATTCATACAAGGCAGGAAATAGCTATAATTTTATGGGCTCTATGGTATGCTAGGAACAAATTAGTCCATGAACAAAAAAACAGAGGGCTTTCGATCTTATTACCTTTTGTAGAGGTTACCTGCGAGAGTTGGAGAAGGTGTCTACGTCGATGTCTCCCCCTCGGATGGTGGTCTCGGCGAAATGGGCTCCTCCAGTTGACCCATTGGTTAAAGTAAATGTAGACGCTGCCTTCAATTCTCTGACTCAGAGCTCCTGTTCAGGTGTGATAGTGAGGGACTCCGACGGACATGTGCTAGGTTCGTCCATTCGGCTGAGTTCGAATATCCCATCGGCGTTTGCGGTGGAGGCTCAAGCCGTTCTGGATGGGCTACAGTTCACATCGGAGTTGGGATGCATGCATGTGTTGTTGGAAAGTGATGCCCGCAGTGTTATTCTGAAAATCCAGTCCCCGGCGGAAGATTATTCCGTTCTCCGACCATATATAGCTGATGCGAAGGTGTGGGCTCGGCGGTTTTCAACCTGTCGTTTCGTTTTCTCCGGAAGGGACGGGAATATGGCGGCCCATGAGTTGGCTCGGCTGGGCAAGGATTACACAGAAGATACATCTTGGGTGGAGGACGCGCCACCGCAAATCCTAGACAAAATCCAGGCCGATCGAGAGCTGATGAACGCCGTTTGAAAGTGTCGGTCTGGGTTCTTGGGGTTTCTTTTGTCTCTTTTACTCTGGTTAAAGTTATTTTCTCTCTCTGTTAAAGGAGGCACAGAGTTCTTCTTACCCGGTTTACGTGTCTTTGTCTCGTTTATTGTGTTCGCACCATTATGTTTTATTACCTTTTATTTAATAAAATCCACCGGGATCTTTATTCAAAAAAAAATATTATATATAATTTGTTTATTCATTTTAGCATATTTATAATAATAATATTTAATAAAGACAATAATAATAATAACAATAATAATAATAACCTGAGTCAACATATCCGGATAAAATTAGTGTTTACATTATGTGTAAAAATAGAAGCATAATATAACATGTCATTAAAAATGAATTTAATTTAAGTATGTTAATTCTTATTAACTTGACAAATTATTTATATTGAACGAGTTAGTACTATTATTAAGCATATTGAATTATTACTAAGCAATAAGCATTGAATTATTTAACAAAATTTCAAACTTACTAGTATCAAATGAATATCTACATCTGTAAAACCAAAATTGATTTTGATATAACAATTTACCTGAAGGACTAAATTGTAAAATAATAAAATTTTAAGTATTTTCAAAGACTCACAATTTGACAAGCCATTTTGAACCAAACATATTGATACCCTTATGCGTATCGATACGGTTTTTCAACACTGTAATTTTAATTGTTCATAGCGTACCGATACAGTCTAACCCCGTATCGATACAATATTCATCTGGGCAAGACTTTAAGTTATAGCGTATCGATACACATTGGGACCGTATCGATACAATTTTCATATAAAAATATTATTTGCTATAGCGTACCGATACGATGTGTCACCGTATCGATACGATATGCTGACCTTTTAAAAAATCTTCGTATTTAATATCCAAACGTTGGTTTGTCAGTTATTGGAATCTAAAATTTTAAATGACCGTTGAATGGTATCGATACGCTAAGGTAGCGTACCGAAACGCTTTTTAGCAAAACTTAATTCAGGATTCTAGTGAGCAAAATTTGTATCGATACGACATTTCGTATCGATATGCCCCTTAATACCATATTGATACGCCCTTCAAGTGTATCGATACGCCCTGTTTTTCAGTCACAACGTCTCTTTCTTTTTTGAGACATGTATCGATACGCCCACGAACTGTACCGATACGGTAGGTTGTTGAGGAGCATTTATTGCGGGAAATTGCAGCCCAACGGCTAGATTAATGACCTCAACCACCCAAACGGCTAGAAATCAATGCAAGGGTATAAAAACAAGTCTCGAATGCTACAAGAACAACGATTGAGCCTTAAAGCAACATCAAAGCATTCAAATCCAAACCTTGTTCATTTAGAGTCAAATCTTTGTACCCAACTCAATTGAGTTTATCATTGTAATTTTTATTGAGAGTTTGAGGTGTGATTTATTGTATTTGGGTAAACATCAACCTTTGAGAGGTATTTGTAAGGTTTACCAAATTCCTTCTTTGTAAAGAATGTGTTGGATTAAGCTTTGGGTAGAAAGCTTAATCGAACTTGTAAGGTTTCCTCCTCATCCAAAAAAAAAGGGGAAGAATCAATTAGTGGATTGGTTGAAAATCCTTAGTGGGAGCTAATGTAGTGGATATAGAGTTTATTTAGGAACTTGAACCACTATAAATTGCCTTATGTCAAAATTTTCAATAATCCATTTTCTCCCATCAAATTTTAATCTCCAATTTGCCCCTCTTGGCCATTTGCAATCGATTGATCAACTCAATAATTGGTATCAGAGCTACACTCATTGGAAGAATTACAACCCTCTTGAGTCGATTCTAGGAGAGTTTGATCATCTACAAATTGAAGCAATGACATCCACCTCCGACTCCAACCTCTATGAGTCTCAATCCATCACCAAACCACCGTTCTTCAATGGGGATAACTACCCATATTGGAAGAATCAAATGCGTCTCTTCATCAAATCCAACGACTACATGGTATGGGACGTGGTAGAAGACGAACCAAGCATTCCTATGAAGAGAGATGGTGAAGGAAGATTAGTCCCAAAGATCAAAGCCGAGATGACCGATGAAGATAGAAGACAGTTGCAAGTCAATGATAAAGCCTTGCATATGACCTTTTGTGCTCTGGATCCCGATATCTATTCAAAGGTGCCTTCCATCCAACGTGCCAAGGAAGTTTAGGATACCCTCGAGAAAACATATAAGAGAACTAGCGATGTTAAAGAGACGAAGATCGAGGTGCTCAATTTAAGCTATGAAAACTTCAAGATGAACCCCGATGAAAGCGTCTCCAAGATGTTTGATCGGTTCTCAGTCATCGTCAACGGATTAAAGGGTTTTGGTGAAGTCAAGACAAGCTAGTTCGGAAAGTCCTATATTCTCTTCCGAAATCTTGGGATGGAAAAAGAACGACCATCATCGAAGCTCGAGATTTGAAGACTCTCAAGCTTGATGCCCTTGTTGGATCTCTACTCACTCATGAGATCATGAAACAAGAAAGGGAAGAAGATAAAAATAAAGAAGAGAAGAAAGTTGAGAAGAAGGAGGTTGAGAAGAAGAAGATTGGAATCGCACTTAAAGCTTCATACAATGATAGCGATTCGAGTGAAGAGGAAGATGAGAAGATGACCATGTTGGCCAAAAGATTCACACGATTCATGAAGTCCAATCGAGGAAGAAAATTTAATAGAAAAGGGGACTTCAAGAATAGGAGTAAAGAAGAAGAGAAGGACCAAAGCACTTTCTATGAGTGCAAGAAGACCAGCCATATCCGATCAGAGTGCCCTCAATTGAGAAAGAAAAGCTTTGGGAAGAAGAACAAACTCAAAGCTCAAGTGGTAACTTGGACTGACGATGAGTCATCCGAAGAGGAGGAAGAAGTGGCTAACCTTTGTCTCATGGCATTTGAGGAGGAACCAATGGTAAACTCTAACTCATCTCTTACTTATGATGAATTATATGATGAATATGATGAGTTGCAAAATGTTTATGATGAATTGGTTAACAAATATAAAGAGTCTTTTTTGAAAAACAAGAAAATCATTTCCGATTTAAAATCTCAAAATGAGTCTCTTTCAAAAACTAATTTAGAATTGGAAAAGAAGGTTTTGTATTTGATAAATCTTTCAAACGAGCTTAAAAAGAAAAATCTTGATTTTGAAAAACTTCTTTCCGATTTCCAAGATTATCACTCTAAGGAAGCGGGTAATCTCAAAACTTCTCTTACTATTGGGAAACATGTTTTTGAAAAAGGTTCTTCAAAAACCCAATATGTTAAGAGAAAACCATCTTACCCCAAACAAAGAGGTTTTCAAAAGCAATCCAAAGTTAAAAGAATTAGGAGTGTCTGGGTTCCTAAGGAACTCATTGTTTCTAATAATGTGAATGATATTGCTTCTTGGATTCCTAAGGGAACCATGTTTTTAGGAGCTAACACTTATGGACCCAAAATGATTTGGGTACCAAAATCAAGGAACCAATCTTTGTTTGTAGGGGGAGCATTGCTACAAGGCCAAAGCTTCAAGTTAAAATACATGGTACCTTGATAGTGGATGCTCAAGGCATATGATCAGAGACAAGAGTAGATTTAAGGAGCTCAAGCCAAAGCATGGTGGAGTAGTAACATTTGGTGACAACTCCAAATACCATATTGAGGGTATTGGCTCCATTAGTAATCTCTCAGCCGTACTTATTGAAGATGTATTGCTTGTCAATGGTCTAAAATACAACTTGTTGAGCATTAGTCAATTGTGTGATAAAAGTTTTAATGTCCTCTTTGATTAAAGTGGTTGTAAAATAATGAACATTAAAACAAATCAATTGATGCTCATATGGCATAGGAAATTAGGACATGCTAGCATGAGTGTTTTAGAGAAATTAGTCTCCCTTAGTCTAGTTAGAGGTTTACCCAAACTTAAGTTCTCCAATGATAAAATATGTGATGCATGCTCTAAGGGTAAACAACATAGAACTTCATTTAAATCCATTAATGATGTTTCTACTAGTAGATGCTTACAATTGATTCATATGGATCTTTTTAGGCCAATTAGAACTATGAACTTGGGTGGTAAATCATATTCTTTTGTGCTTGTAGATGACTATTCTAGGTTTACTTGGGTTCTATTCTTAAGTACAAAAGATGAGGCTTTAGAAAAATTCATCAAATTTTCTAAAATAACTCAAAATGATCTTGAGTTTAAAATTACTCACATTAGAAGTGATCATGGAATGAAATTTTAAAACTTGGGTTTCGAAGAATTTTTAAATGAAAATGGGATTAGCCATAATATTTTCGCACCTCACACTCCTCAACAAAATGAGGTAGTTGAGAGGAAAAATCAAACTTTAGAAGAAATGGCTAGAACCATGCTTTGCAAAAATAATTTACCTAAATATTTTTGGGCAGAAGCCACAAATACCGCTTGCTACATTATAAATCGAGTAATGATTAGGCCTATTTTTAAAAAATACCATATGAGATTTTAAAATCTAAGAAGCCTAACATTAGTTATTTTCATCCATTTGGTTGCAAGTGTTTTGTTTTAAACAATGGTAAAGACAACTTAGGTAAATTTGATGCTAAAAGTGATGAAGCTATTTTCTTAGGATATTCTTTAAACTCTAAAGTCTATAGTGTATTTAATAAGAGAACTTTAATAATAGAAGAGTCTATGCATGTTGTTTTCGATGGTAACCTCCTTCCGAGGAAGGATTCTTGTGATGTAGGGATCATTGAAGCCATTGATGGATGACAAACATCAAAGGTGGATGAGATTCCAACCAAAGAAGAAGATGCACAAGATCCACCCCTTGAAGCCTTGAAGGGCTTGGCTCTTGAGGAAAAGGAGGTGACATACCCAAGGGAGTTCAACTATGTCAAAGGTGGTGAAATTTTGGGTGATCCATCCAAGGGGGTAACTACTAGATCCCCTCTCAAATTAATGGACCATGTTGCATTTATTTCATGCATTGAGCCTAAAAATATCAAAGAAGCATTAAATGATAATTTTTGGATTTTGGCCATACAAGAAGAACTTAATCAATTTGAGAGAAGTAAAGTATGGACATTAGTTGAAAGGCCTAGTAATCAATCTACTATAGGAACTAAATGGGTCTTTAGGAACAAACAAGATGAGAGTGGTAACATAATGAGAAACAAGGCTAGGCATGTTGCTCAAGGTTACACTCAAGAAGAGGGAATTGATTTTGATGAAACATATGCACCCATAGCTAGAATGGAAGCTATTAGGATGCTTCTAGCATTTGCATGTTACCATGATTTCAAGCTTTTTCAAATGGATGTAAAAAGTGCTTCTCTAAATGGTTTTATAAATGAAGAAGTGTACGTTGAACAACCACCGGGTTTTGAGGATCCTGAATTTCCAAATCATGTTTTTAAATTAACCAAAGCTCTTTATGGTTTAAAACAAGCTCCTAGAGCTTGGTATGAAAGACTTTCAAACTTTTTGATTGAAAAAGGTTTTGAAAAAGGCAAGGTGGACACTACACTTTTCATAAAAAGATATTGTAATGCCATCTTAGTAGTACAAATTTATGTTGATGATATCATTTTTGGTTCTACTAATGAATGTTATTGCAAAGAATTTTCTAAGCTAATGCAAGGTGAGTTCGAGATGAGCATGATGAAGAGCTCTCATTCTATTTGGGGCTCAAAATCAAACAAAGGAAGGATGGCACCTTCATCAATCAAGCAAAGTATATGAACGAAATGCTCAAGAAGTTCGACTTGGAGAATATGAAGCCTCAAGCCACTCCTAAGAGCTCTTCTATAAAGCTTGACAAAGAAGAAGGAGGTAAGTGTGTTGATCCTAAGCTTTATAGATCTATGATAGGTTCTTTGCTTTACCTTACCGCAAGTAGACCAGATATTATGTTTATTGTTTGCTTGTGTGCTAGGTTCCAAGCTAGTCCTAGAGAATCACACTTAGTAGCCATTAAGAGAATTTTTAGATACCTTAGAGACACACCTAACTTAGGTCTTTGGTATCCTAAGGATTCTTCATTTAGCCTTCATGTTTATTCGGATGCGGATTATGGGGGATGAAAGATAGATAGGAAAAGTACCTCCGGAACATGTCAATTCTTAGGTAGTATGCTCGTATCTTGGTTCTCTAAGAAACAAAATAGCATAGCCTTATCTACCACCTAAGTGAAGTACATATCCTTAGGAAGTTGTTGTGCTCATGTCCTTTGGATGAAGCAACAACTCTTAGATTATGGTGTTCAAGTAGATGACATACCCCTTAGGTGTGACAACACTAGTGCCATTTGTCTCACTAAGAATCCCATCCAACACTCTAGAACCAAACATATAGAAATTAGACATCATTTTATTAGAGACCATGTTTTGAAAAATGATGTTGTTCTAGAATATGTTGATACCTTGAACCAATTAACGAATATATTTACCAAACCTTTAGATAAAGATCATTTTGGACCCTTAGAAGAGAGTTAGGTTTAACTAGCCTTTCTTGACCCTTTTAGATCCCAAAATTTTGCTTGGAATTGGTTGATATTCATGCTTATGTTAATTTGCATCATTTTTCTTCTATGCATGTTGCTAGGGGAGTATGCATTAATTTTAGTCAATAAATCTTGATCATATGTCATTCACATGCATTTAGGGACGTTTAAAGTTGGATTTTTGGACTTGAAACTATCCAAAATACACTTTCTGGTAATGGTGTATCGATACGGTTTGAGGCGTATCGATACAAGTTCGTCAATAGGAAGTGATACAGGTCAAACTGTATCGATACGGTCACGCATATTGACACGATATTTAAATCAAATTTAAAATTAGGGCAACGCGTATCGATACGCTCTACAAGCATACCGATACGGTTTCGACGGAAACTTAAAATCGGGAAATTAATTGTAAAAACACTTTTACATTAAAACTTCCCCTCCTTTTCTATCTAAACCCTAGCCAAAACTACTTATAAAACCCCCTCAAGCTATCAAATTCTTCACATCGAACTTCAAATTATTTGAGGGTTTTTCATCGACACATCAAAGCCAAGATTTGTTAGCAATCGTGTGCATTCTCATCACGCCATTCATCCATTCTCATAACTCAAGGTATAAACTTTTTTCCTTATTTTTTTTTAATTTTCGTTTGATTTTATTAGTTGTTTTCAATTAATTTTTTATAAAACGTATATATATATATATATATATATATATATATATATATATATATATGATATGAGTTTTTCAAGTTTTTACAAAAACTTTTCAAAATCCGAAATTTTTTCATTAAAATATATTGGAATTTATCAATATTTTTATAAAATGTTTTTTAAAAAAATACCAAAATTTTCTTTTAAACTTGTAATATATTTTTAACCTTAAATTATTTTTCAATACCTTGAGTTATTGGAATTTATTGTTGGATTGAATGAGATGATAATTGTATACATATTTGATTTATTTTGATGTTTTCAGGATTATGGCACCCAAAAAGAGAGTGAAACGATACTTAGCCTCTACATCTTCTGATCCTATGAAAGAGGATGAGGGTAATCCTAAACCTAATCTCCCTTACATAATCCAAAATAGTTTTCCACGCCCTTTGGACCCGTCACGTTATAAATTATTCTAAGGATTTACTTTTAGGGAAGAACATGTCGTGTCAATCCTATCCTTGAAATCTGATCATTTAAAATTTGAATATCTTCCTTTGTTTCAAAGATGGAAATTTATAAAATTTTTAAACCTCAATCCTATTTTATACCAAAACTCGCTCATAATTTTCTTTTCAAATGCCAAATGCATTCATGATGCACAAAGGGAACATGTTGTTGCTATAGAGTCTCATCTTATGGGAACAACTTTTCGAGTCGGTCAAACCATTCTTTGCAATGCTTTTGGTTTTGAAAATGTCGGGATTGATGATGAAAATTCTTTAGGTCATGGTCCTCTTGGTTTTGTCAATGTTTTAAATGCCCAAGAACGTATACTTCATCTCATAATTTCATGGTTTATTCGTCCCTCGGGTGGGAAATTTTCAACTATTCGTCAAGTTGATGATTTTTGGCTTAGGTGTTTTCGTGAGGGTAAGTGCCCTAATCTTTGTCAAATTATGTTTGCCGATCTTTTCTACCTTGTTCAACACCGTCACACTGATCAAGTCAAGTCTTTTTACTATTCAACGACGTTGAGTCATTTGTTTCACTCCCTTAAGATAAATTGTACCCATGACTATCCCGAACCCCTTGGCCTACCCATTGATGAGCGTTCCCTCACCCGTGCTCACTTTGCCTACATCAACAATGAATGGGTTCGTTTCCCTTGAGCTCCTTGCCAAGATGTTGAAGACGAAGCTCCACAAGGCTCTCAAGGTGCTCCTATTGCTCCATCCTCCATGGACACTCTCATGATGTTTCTTAATAAGAAATTCAACAACATGGAAGTCGAGTTTGCCGCTATTGACATTCGATTCACATTATTGGATGACTGAGTCAAAGGCCTTGATAATCGCTTTACATCTTTGGAGGATCAAGTCAAAACCGTTGCTCTTCAACAAAATTGCATGGATGTCTCTCTCGCCGCCTTCCATGGTGCTTGGCTCAATCAAATTAGGAGGCCTCAACCGAATAAAGATGATGAGGATGAAGAGGACGAGGATAATGATGATGGTGGGAACGAGTAGTCATGCATTTCATCACATCTCATTTAGTTTTTCTAGGTTATGCACCTATCTATTAGAACCCTATGCTTTCATTTATGTTGTTAGGATTTGAGTTTGGCTTTATGTTTTTTTGCACTATTGGTTGCTTTGATTTATTAAGTTTGCAATTTGAATTTAATGATATTATGTTGCTATATTCCTTACCTTGTGCTATTAGGTTTGATCTAACAAAAAGGAGGAGAAATATTATATAGAGCAAATTTTGAACATTTGAAAATTAATTTTGAAAACCTATATTAAATTAAGGGGGAGTAAGCTTTTCAAAGGTTTCAAAACTTAAAAATTTATATTTGGTTTTGTTATATCAAAAAGAAGAGATTGTAAAACCAAAATTAATTTTGATAGAACAATTTACCTTAAAGACTAAATTGTAAAACAATAAATTTTTAAGTATTTTCAAAGACTCACAATTTGACAAGCCATTTTGATCCAAACACTATTTCAAGTCAAAACACATTAAAAGGGTTCAAATTTTCTAAGTGTTTTTGAGTCAAAAAGCAACAAAATGCCCAGGCGTATCGATACCCTTATGCGTATCGATACGGTTTTTCAACACTGGAATTTTAATCGTTCATAGTGTACCGATACAGTCTAACCCCGTATCGATACGATATCCATCTGGGCAAGACTTTAAGCTATAACGCATCGATACACATCGAGACCGTATCGATACAATTTTCATATAAAAATATTCTTTGCTATAGCGTACCGATACGGTGTGTCACCGTATCGTTACTATATGCTGACCTTTGCAAAAATCTTCACATTTAATATTCGAACATTGGCTTGTCAGTTATTGGAATCCAAAATTTTAAATGACCGTTGAACGGTATCGATACGCTAAGGTAGCGTACCGATACACTTTTTAGCAAAACTGAATTCAGGATTCCAATGAGCAAAATTCGTATCAATACATCATCTCATATCGATACGACCCTTAATACCGTATCGATACGCCCTTCAAGCGTATCGATATGCTCTTACACCCTATATTTTAGTCACAATAGCTCTTTCCTCTTTGAGACAGGTATCGATACGCCCACGAACCATACCGATACGGTAGGTTGTTGAGGAGCATTTATTGCGGGAAATTGTAGCCCAACAACTAGATTAATGACCTCAACCACCCAAATGGCTAGAAATCAATGCAAGGGTATAAAAACAAGTCTCAAATGCTACAACAACAACAACGATTGAGCCTTAAAGCAACATCAAAGCATTTAAATCCAAACCTTGTTCATTTAGAGTCAAATCTTTGTACCCAACTCAATTGAGTTTATCATTGTAATTTTTATTGAGAGTTTGGGGTGTGATTTATTGTATTTGGGTAAACATCAACCTTTTAGAGGTATTTGTAAGGTTTACCAAATTCCTTCTTGTAAAGAGTGTGTTAGATTAAGCTTTGGGTAGAAAGCTTAATCGATCTTGTAAGGTTTCCTCCTCATACAAGAAAAGGGGAAGAATCAATTAGTGGATTGGTTGAAAATCCTTAGTGGGAGCTAAGGTAGTGGATGTAGAGTTCATTAGAAATTTGAACCACTATAAAGTGCCTTGTGTAGAATCAAAGGTAGTGGGAGCTAAGAGTCAAACGCCCTTACATTATCCTGGTATGTTTTCATATGATAGTCATCAATGGGCAACCTCTGTATAGTTTCCATTGGCATAACATTCAGTGTCGATCCATTATCAATTAGGACTCTTGGTAACACATACCCTTTGCAATGTGTGGTAATGTTCAAAGCCTTTATCGACCCCATTCCACCTTCGAGAATTTCATCATCAGTGAATGTGATGTAGTTGTCAGCAGTGGTATGATTCACGATTATGTCTAATTTGTCCACAGATATATCATTTGGTACAAATTTCTGGTTTAGCACCCTCATCAAAGCATTGTGGTGCCCTCCGGAGCTCAATACTAACTCCAAGACAGAAATCCTTGCTTGTTGTCAATTTTACTGCTCAACTATGTTGTATTCACTGTGTTTCAGAAACCTTAAAAATTCTTGTGCTTGTTCTTCTGTTACTGGCTCGTTTACATTTGGAGCAGGATCCTCTCCAAAAATATTTTCTAGTGTTACCATAGCATTCCCTTTAATCTTCTCCGCTTCTTTAAGTACTTCTGGAGAAGAATAGCATATACCACTTCGGGTAAAGTGTCCCACTTCATTTACTGCCCCTGTATCAGGCTTCTTATCCTTCTTTTCCTCTAACTCATCATTCTTTTCATCATTTGACTTTGTTTCTTCTTGTGGCTTTTCTTTTCCTGGTATGGTCACATTGGCTGTATAATTCCAAGGAACTGCATTGGTACATCTGAAAGCAAACGGTACAGAAGTCGAGATCACAACTTTTGGGGTTACTATCGGTTTCACACTTGCAGCCTTTGGTTTAACAAAGACAACTAGGGATTATGGATCTCGTATTTAACTCTGGAACACTCAGAGGTGCACACCTCAACTTCTTTCCTTCTTCTCGCTTTCTCAATGAATTCAATCTCTTTGTTATCCATCATTTTTTGAATCAAGTCCCTGAACTCTTGACTATAATGAATCTCGTGACTACATTCTTGATGATACTCGCAATACACCTCAGATTGTATTTCCTTTTCCACTTTCATGCCCATTTCAATCATCTTGGCATTGTACAATTGTTCAAACACCCATTTCAGCGGATATCTAATTTTTGAGACATCACTCTTCAACCGTCTTGCTTCATCATCTTCCTCAATAGAATTCACCCCTCAATGTACCATGACTTGGCAAAGGGTTCGCTGCAATGCTCTGTTCATTAAACTTTAAGATCCTGGTGTTGATCAAATTATGTAACACCTTCTTGAATGTCGTGCATGTCTCAATCTTAAATACCCCGGTATCCCAACATGAAATTCACAATGGGCATCAGATTTGTACCATGGAGGGTAAGGATGCTGAAGGGGCGTCAAATGATATGGCCTCACCAAATCTGCTTCATGCAACTGGGGATACAATTCAACATATATCATTGGAATGGGTGTAAAATACATTATGCCATTTCTCGGCCCACGGGAGTTCTTCTTGTTCGAATTCTGTGAGTTTCTCGCTACAGTTCCAGGTGAGGTAATGGTCACATTCTTCGGAGCCTCGTGTGTACTTGTATTCTTCATGTCACTATCCTTGCTCTTATAATTCCTTCGGGAGCTCTCCCAACTCTCAATCTGACCACTCTTGATCGCAACTTCTATCAATTCTCCAGTCATCACAATATAAGAAAATTTTTGAGTAGCAATACTAATCAGCCTCTCGCAAAAGTGGCCCTCTCAGAGTTTGAACAAACATGTAGGCAACCTCATTTTCCATTAGTGGAGGTTGTGCTTGAGTGGCGACATCTCTCCATCTTTGAGCATATTTCCGAAGCATTTCATCATTTTTCTGCTCCATGCCTTGCAGTATAACTCGGCTAGGGACCATTTCTGTCATATGTTAGTAGTGCTCTACAAAGGCCCTTGAAAGGTCCTTCCATGATCGAATGTTCACACGGCTTAATTGTGTGTACCATTGGGCCGCTGAACCAGTTAAGCTATCTTGGAAGCAATGTATCAACAACTTCTCATCCTTCAAATGGGCATCCATTTTCCAACAGTACATTTTGAGGTGGGCCTTTGGACAAGTAGTCCCATCATACATTTCAAAATTCGGGGCCTTAAATTTTGGGGACAATATCAAATTAGTCACTAAACTCATTTCAGTAGCACCTGGCCCCACCTTATTTGCTTTCTGTAACTTCAACAAGTGGTCTTCTAAAAATTTGCGGCGCTCCTCGTACTCTCTTTCAATTTCAGAACGAACCTTTTCTATCTCATTCAAAGTATTTAGATCAGGGACTTCGTCGCCACTTCCAAAATTTTCCCCAACATGCACTGGATGACTAGGTGTCGCCCCTGCCAAGTTGATGTTGACCTTCTTCGCAGGAGGAGGTTTTTCATGTTGCATTTTGATGTGAGATGTAGTTTCATCTTGATCATTCATGTCATTTGAAGCACCTTCAGGAGCTTTAGCTTTTCCAGACTCCTTCAGTCCTAACAGGGCAGTCAACTGACCAATAATCTTTACTTGTGTCTGGGTGAAATGGTCTTTGATAGATTGTTGCATTCTATCAAATCGATTTTATGTATCCACCTGATCATTCTTTAGACTGGCAATTCTATCTTCAACAGCCACGGCTTTGGAGCGCCGGTGAGTTCCTTATGAATGTGGTATGATTGCGTCTTAAAAGAAAACTGCCATTAAATCTTTCTTTATTAAATTCCTTATTTTGTAATGTATATTACGAATCTTTAAATGCGTGAATGCGTGAATGTATGCATGAACACAAAAAAAGAAGGCATTGAATTTTAGGAACTAGTCTTTTGGAAACATTCATTCGTCTGAAAGTTCAAATACAAAGAAAAGACAAATTTCCTATAGGAAACTGCTAGCCTTAATTCCTAAGTTGACCAGCTCATGTAGCAAGCGAGTGATAACTTCTCCATGCTTCTACTCGATGTTGGGTTGCTCCAACAAACTCCTAGCCTGCCTTAACAATATCTGGACGTACGAGGCAACACTCCTAATCTGTTTCTTGAAATTCACCAATTCGTCATTCTGGCTTTGAATGGTACCGCGTGCCGCTTCGTACTTGTCTTTCCATGCTCCACTTTCTACAGTCAGCGCTCCTTCAAAATCTACAAGTTTTTTATTCAAATCATGTACAACATTTTATAGCTCTGTTACCTTTTTCTGTAGTCCTTCCTTCTCTATTTCCATTTGAACTTTGTCTTCTTTGTGGTACTTTGTGATTAGTTTCTCTAGTTGCGTTACTTGATTTGTTAGATTGAAATTCTTAGCTTGTTCTTCTTCCATCTTTTTATAATCGTCTCTGTCCTTGGTCATTGCATCTAGTTTCTCCGACAAGCTCTTCACTACTTTGCATGTTCCTTCCTTTTGCTTTGCTTTGTAATCATTGTGCAATTCCTACAACTCTTTCATATCACGACTAATCTTCTTGTTTTGTTCCACCAGCTCTTTTTCCTTTCCCTCATGCATGCTTACTGTAAAGTGTCCACAAGTTCTATATTTCATGCACATTCCATCTCATATTATTGTTGTTTTCGAGTGCATTTTAGGCATAATTAGGATCATGCATCGCATTTTATAGTATTTCTTTATTTTGCCATGTTTTTAGTAATTATATTTTATCTGGTGAAGAAAAGATATTGTTTTAGTGTACTTTTGGTTTTAGGAACTAGAGGCTAACAGAGGAAGAGAGGAGCTGAGGACATGATACTAAGGCAGTAGACCAAGGAGTTGTACTGATGCAGTTCCAGACCAAGACAGTAGCTACCGAGTAGCTGCCGCCCAACCTGCCGCCCAAGACAGTAGACTATAGAGTTGGAGAATTGGAGTGCGATATGTAGAACAGAAAATCCTAATTCTATCGATGCTATCCACTCAATTTTCTGTTGTCTGTAGCAACGAACGGAGCTGTCGAAGGATAATCTCGAGATTACTTGCGGAGCAAGGCAACGTGATAAAGTCCACATTCAACTCAAAGAAGTCTGAGTTTAAAGTCACATTTAATGTGAAAAGCTACTTTGAAGACTTCTACTTCAAGAAGGACTAGACCTAGCTAATGCCTATATATACCCATTGTAATTCTAATTCAAAATAGCTTAGGTTTTCCTTAGGCATAGTCTAGGTTTTCTTGCCGCCACCATGTTCTAAATTTTTCCTTGGGTTTGGGTTATGTTGTAATTAGTTGTGAGAATGGTTGTTTAGGATTTCAAGTTTGTTTTTGCAAATAAAATTACAAGGTTTACTTATTCCATGTTCTTCATAGTTTTCAATTAAGGTGAAAGATTAGTTGAATTCTATCTATTTGCTCGATATCGAGAGAGTCGAACTCACGAAATGAGTAAGTAAGATTTCATCTATAGACGGTGCGATCAATCCAGCCTAGACATAGGTTAAGGGTTTAAGGCGTCTAAAAGAGGACGAATCAACATTGCTGTCTTTGCATGATTCACGTCGCGACTAGTATTATCTGCAGTGGGCATCAACAACATTCTGACTTAGACATAAGGGGAATCAACTTCGAAGCGTTCTATCGAGCCTTGTAGTTCTGCCGAGTTTTCCGCCAAGACACAGTTTCATTCCCCTACTGAGGCATCGAGAGGGTCTCAACAGTCTACCTGCCATCATTCGTCGAGGCAGCAGAGTCTGGCAGCGCAAAACGACTTGTCCTATTCAACGCAGTTTCACATTAAGCAACAGCATAACCCTGCCCTCTCTATAAATCTGATCACTTCCTCTTCAATTACTTGTGTTTTTATTCTACTTTTCTTTTTCAAACATCCAATTTAATTGTGCATTTATTTTTCTTGTGCAATACTTACAACTCGAATCAAGCTATCTAATCCCCGTGAGAAACGATATCTTTTATACTACAACTTGACAGGAGTGTGCACTTACGCTCATAAATAGAGAACACCTCAACGCTCTACACTTACATGCAGCTTCTCCATAGTCAGTTCTTCGGTGAGATCATTGATTCCCTTTTTGTACTTCTTCAAATCCAACTCATGGTATGCTTCAGATTCTCTAAAGCCGGGGGTGCTTCCCAAGCAGTTTGAGCGGAGGAACTAGCATTTACCGACCTTTCTTGGAATGTGTTGTCATTGATCCTTTACATTCTCCATTCATCGTATCTCGCCATCACTCCTAAATCTTGATATGGTTGGACCCTTTTTGGCCTTTCCCATGCTTTTACGATCTAAACTACTATCCCTTTGTAGTCATTCGTCTTGTGTACGTACTCGAACTTTACCATTCCCACAGTAGCCGGTATAAACTGTCTTGAACCAAATTGTCTAGATACTAACAAAGGGCTGTAAGCCATTCCTTCTCAAATTCTTGACAGTGGATCCTAGTCTCTGTCTCCACACCGATATAAGAAAGTTGTTCCTCTATTCAACCATGGAGCCTTCCATACCATATCAGTATCTTTCAAGTCTTTGAGGTATTCTTCCAAGTGTTTTTCGCTCTTTTCCTCTAAACGAAAGCTAGCTACGTGTTCTTCAATCGGTGAATATGTGTCAAGATACCTGATTCCTTTGTAAGATGTGTTCTACCTGTGACCTCTAAACCAGATTTCAAGCAGTTGTGCGCATCCCTAAAACCTTCCTTCTCATGATTTCTTGCAAGCAGTCAACGAACTATAAATTTCTATCAGAATAGCAGGCACTGGGTTGACTTATGTCTTTAGTCGCTCAAGTAGTCCCACGGTTGACGCGACAATATCCCCCGAAGTCCTTGGAAATAAGACTAACCCGTAAATACACAAGGCGAAAAGGCTTCTCATTCTGATCGGTTCATCATTACATGCCAATATCAGTTCTTTAAGGCTCCTCCAATTGATTCATTGTCTATCTTCATTTTGGTCTGTGCTGTTGTCGTCACTAAATTTTCACCCTAGCTTTTAATAATATAAAAAAAATAGAAAATGAAAAAAAATATATAATATAAAAAATAAAAATCCTTTTAAAGTCCACCTTTTTTTTGGAATCAAAAGAGATATCTCACAGAGCTTACAATAATCACGATATATCAGATGCCAAAAAAGGCATAAGAGGAGGTGGAGGAGCATCGAAGATCTTCATAGTATAGTCTAAGGGGGAAGCCATATTCGCAAGAGCGTCAGCGAGTTTGTTTCCATCACGAGGAAGCCATCGTACCACAGTCTCCCAACCTTGTCCCCGGAGCTTGGTAATGTCACGGACAATGGGGTTAGCGTCCGAAGAGGCAGCTGGGCAATTCAAGAGATCAACCACCACTTTATTATCAACTTGTATGAGTATACGATTAAAACCTTTCACTCTGGCGAGACGGAGACCGATTAGGACCCCCTATAATTCTGCTTGCAGTGGGTTAGTAATACCCAACCCTTTGTTGAAACCCACCAACCAAGAACTGTCATCCGAACGGAAAGCTCCCCTCACATCACCAAGACCCGACGCTTGCGAGACTGCTCCATCCGTCGTCATGGAGACCCACCCCGACTCCGGTCTACACCAAGAGTGCGTTTGAGGTTGCGATCGAGGAGGGGGTTAATACGATTATAGGCTTCCATAAGATACCTTGACCATGCTGCACCACGTGAGAGAAGCTGTTCCGGTGTAGATGGATTAGCATTAAACACCAAATCATTCCTACTTTTCCATATACACCAAATTAGAGAGGCAAATAATAGACTCCAAGATGTGTTTGAAGTTTGCAAAACACGCTGCTGACCCAGATTTTGCAGCAACCAATCTTGAATATCCGCAGCAAAGAAAGTCACAGAGGAATTCGAAGGAATTAAGTGCAGCCAAACCTGCTTTACGACATCACAATCTCGAAGTGCATGAAGCACTGTCTCATCCTCCATATTGCAGCAAGGGCAGTGAGGCGATGGTGCAATCGAACGACGGAAGCGTTCAGCGTTGGACATTAACCTTTGCTTGAAACATAGCCAAATGAACATTCAAACACGTTGGGGGACACGGAGAGTCCACAACATCTTCCAACAAGGATCACGACTGTCCCAAAGCAAATGAAATTTAGAATCATAGGCAGAAGATACCGAGAAACCTTGAGTGGCGTTATGGCGCCATGTGGGCAAGTCGGAGACATCCGATAAGTTAGGACAACGGATTCTCATTATGTGAGGAATAACGTCTGGGTTAAAAAGGGACGTGAGGCGCTCATGATCCCAGTCACCATGGCCATCCGTGAGGTCCCATGTGCTCAAAGTGTCCAAACAAACATCCAAAGGCTGGAGTAGATATTGCCGTAGAGGACCAAGTGCTGGTATCCAAATATCATCCAAAGCATTAACAAGTTGGACATTCCCAATCGACCAAGCAATGCTATCCTTCAAATCCGGCCACGCCATAGAAATAGCCCTCCACAAGGGCGTGCATGATGGACGAGTAACTGATGCTGGGCATAGGTCATGCATGCGATATTTTTGTCGAAGAAGGCGAATCCAAAAGGCATGTGTTTCGGAAACAATTGCAAAACAAATCTTTAGGAAAAAGGCCACGTTAAAATCATGGATACGCTTGAAACCAAGACCGCCATGATCTAGCGGTTGGCAAATTGATTCCCAGTTCACTAGAGAAACTTTAGAGGCATTTTTTGTCGACCCCCAAATGAACTTGCAGATGAGTTTTTCAATCTCAGCACATATCTTTTTTGGTAGTAGAGAGGTTTGCATGAAGTAAACGGGAATAGCGGACAACACGGACTTGGCAAGAGTGACACGACCTGCTAGCGAAAGGGTGCGGCTAGCCAAACCACTAAGCTTCTCCTTGATCTTGTCAATTATAAATTTATAATCCGAGCACCTCATGCGCGCATGTAACACCAACATGCCTAAGTACTTACCAAGACAATCTACTCGCTGATAACCCAAGTAAGAACTAATATCATCTTGAAGCGAAATAGGTGTATTAGGCGAGAAATAAATTTGAGTCTTCACCCTGTTGACACAATGGCCGGAAAAAGCACCAAAAGTGGCTAGAACAGATTGTATCAATGAAGCCTGAAAAGTATCAGCAACAGCATAAAGTATTAAATCATTGGCAAAAAATAAATGTGATACTGGAATACCATCACAGATGAAGCGGAACGGGTGCCATTCAGAGTTTGTGACCGATTGATGAATAAGGTGCCCAAGTCTCTCCATAACCAACACAAAAATATATGGAGAAAGCAGATCACCCTGTCGAATGCCCCGCTTTAGGAGGAACGGGCGAGACAAAGCCCCATTCCATTGGATCTGGAAACTTGCCGAAGTAATAGAGCTCATAATTATCCGTCGGATATTGGCCGGAAACCCCGCGTCCATCAAAGAATCAGAGATAAAGTCCCATTTTACCCGATCGAAAGCTTTGGTTAGGTCTACCTTGATAGCCATCGAATTATTTCTGCTTTTCGACAATCTCATAGAATGAATTACCTCTTGGTTGATGATTATATTTTCAGTGATGTTTCGCCCGGATACGAAGCTTGTTTGATTATGCCCAATTATCACTGGGAAAATAGGCTTGAGCCGA
Organism: Hibiscus tridactylites; assembly: GCA_958450335.1. NCBI lineage: Eukaryota > Viridiplantae > Streptophyta > Magnoliopsida > Malvales > Malvaceae > Hibiscus > Hibiscus tridactylites. Next base: position 40,307,641 of record OY288289.1, on the reverse strand, counting down.
CGAACGATGACTTTTGATACGAGCTTATAGAGCACGGTACATAGGCTTATAGGCCTAAAATCAACAAAAGATGAGGGGCGATTGCACTTAGGAAGAAGGACAATTATGGTGCGATTTAATTCCACATCGATATGGTTACCACGGAAAATGCCTTGAATTATGGAGACGATTGACGAACGCACTACCGACCATTGCTTCTGATAGAACTCGACATGAAGCCCGTCCCACCCAGGTGATTTTAGAGGCGCCATGTCAATTAAAGCCGCGTATATTTCCTCCGGGGAGGGAACGTGATCAAGAGCGTCCATCATCTCTCGGTTAATAGACAGAAATCGACCGGAGATGGGAAAGGCTCCCATAGTTGTGGTGTCGGCCTTGAATAAATTACCAAAGAAACTCACTGCTTCATCATGTAATTGTGAGTCATCATCACACCATGTACAGTCCGAAAGCTGTAACGCCTTAATACAACATCGTTGACGTCTAGCCATTGCGCGCCTGTGAAAATTACACGTGTTACGATCACCCTGAGAAATCCAATCCGAGCGCGATTTTTTCCTCCAAAGAAGCTCCTCTTCATCTAAAAGGTGCTCAAGCTGGATAAGTAACTCGTCTTCTAAATTCTTTAAAAAACTGGATGATCTAGTGCTCAGAACCCGTTGTATACCTCGAAGGCAGCTCATAATCATGCATTTCTTTGTACCCACATACCCAAAACAGTCTTATTCCAGGTATCCGCAGCACGAGTAAAAGAATGAATAGTCTCTACAATAGAAGAACTCGGCAACCAATTATCCATTACCATACGAGAGAAATCCTCATGCGACTGCCATCCAGAGAAGTAACGAAAAGACTTAGAGGAGAATCTGTGATTCGCAGCACCAATTTGTAAGAGAATAGGCCGATGGTCTGAGCGTATCCGAAATAAATGCTGAACCGATGCTTCTGGGAACAACTCATCAAAATAGCTGTTACAGAGAAAACGATCAAGACGAACGGAAGCGAGCCCCCTTGACCATGTAAAATCCGGACCACTGTAACCCATATCACGCAAACAATGGTCAAGTGTGAGATGTTGGAAATCTTTACTCGGCCGAGCAATAAGGGCGCAACCCTTACGGTTATCCCACAAGAGCGTGGTGTTAAAGTCTCCAAAAATAACCCAAGGGCAACGAATTGTTTCCGCAAGATGGTGTAGGTGATGCCATAAGAGTTTCCGTCCCGCCGCTGCCGGAGAGGCATAAACAGCAGTAGCTAGAAGCGAAGATTGACTTGACTTGTGGGTGATCCGAAAATGAATGAACTGGAAATGAGTGATGGCGATAGTAACCGAAACAAGATCATACCATGCCACCCAGATACCTCCCGAGAAACCAGCTGCTTCTACACGGTGAGAGTGTGGGAAACCCAAAGCGGCAATGACTGACTCAGCACGGCGCCCGCTTATACGTGGCTCAACAAAGACCACAATATCCGGCTTGTTATCACGCAAAATTTGCTTGACTGCCTGAATAAATTTCGTATCAGCACAACCTTGAACATTCCAACAGAAAATCTTTAAATCCATAAAAAATAAAGCAAGGGAAATGGAGAGCATATCACTCAATCATCATCGTCGACCGGTCCTCTAACGAACCATGCACAATATTACCATCGGGAATACCAGGGGGATCCGACTCCGGCGGCTTGGAGGATGCGCAGTGAATCTGTTCACATGGATGCTATTTTCGGTCAGGTGGTTTGTCCAAGGGAATAAAGTCACTCGGATTCACATGGGAATTATTAGCCGGGTCCAAATTCATCATATTCGGGTCGGCATTTTCTGACATAACAATAGCTGCATGGTTGGACTTATTGAGGATAGGACTCGAACTCGAGGAAGCTTGTTACCGAGCTGATTTAGCCGTGAATTTTTATAGGGCTGGAAAATCTGCGAGGTTAACAGTGAGAGGCTTTCGCTGAGTTCCCAACTTAATCCCATGACTTGCGGTTGGTAGCTTGCCCTTGTTCCGAGCCTTTAAAGATGAAGGCTGAATTGTTTTGCGAGGCGGCTGTTGTGGCAATGGAGCACCAACTGGAGCAGCAGGTGGTGGAGTGAAGCTCGCGCCTGCATCCTCGACAGTGAGAGGGCTGAAACGGGAACTAGTTGGCACGGTGGCTGGTGCAGACCGAGGGTTTTTTTGCTGTTTAGTGCTGTGTCGTGGCTGACGTTCCGCTACCATCCACGGTCCAAAGGAAGGTGCATCAGTATTATTATCGTTAGCTCCAGCAGAGTCAGCTTGGGCAGGTTTGGAGGAGTCCTCTACCATCGCGCTTGGAGCCGAATTGGCTTACGACACGTCTTTTTTCGCTGCGGGACAATGATCTTCTCCATGGCCATACAATCCACAATTGAAACAAATTACCGAGAGGGATTCATACTCAATCAACTGTACGTTACCATTGACAATCACCTTGGAAACAAGCGGATGCGAGAGATCGATGGTAACGGCCATCCGCGCAAACCGACCTCTACGCCCCAGTTCCGTTTGGTAATCAAGTTTCAACACCGGACCAATACATTCTCCTATCTCCTCAATCAGACTTTTCTTGTACAGTGGCACCGGCAGGCCTGGGAGGCGAATCCACGCAGCAACTTGCGTCGGGTACGGGGTAGCGGTCGTGAAATTAGGCGACCATTGTTGCACTGTTAGGTAGTGTCCGAACATTGTCCAGGGGCCAACGGTGAGAGCTTTAAGATAGTCCGATTTGAGGCGAAACATCACTAAGAAATAATCGTTCTCTATGTCCATCAACCTTATCGCTTGCTTAGGTTTCCAAAGTTCATATATCTTTGTGTGCAAGGTATTATACCCAATGCGTCGACCAAGTAACTTCACGATCAGGGTTTGATCCAAGCTTCGTTCAACTAATAATTGAATTCAATCTGAGAAATCGATGGAGGGAATTCCGTCTTCGGATGAGCGAATTACATCACCCTCCAAAATCTCGATAGCATCATCCTTTAAAAACTCCTCAGGCATACTCGGGCTAGCGTTGCGATCAGATAATAAAGAGTCTTTGTAGGAAGGGGCAGCGGTGTGTGATTGTTGCTGTGTCTTGCCGCCACCATCCGGCGGATCGTCATCTATACGACGGTGTTTCCTAGGGTTTCTAGGGGCGGCGGCGTCGGGGTCAAGGTTGCCAGGGTTTTCCATTTGTTTTTTTGCAAATTAACGATTATGTGTTTTTAAGTGCGTTTTCAAAAAGCTCATTTCAAAAGCCCACTTTTAAATAAAGAGAACAAAGTCTATTTTTTATGTTGAAGCCTACTTTTAAAGTAAAAGAAAGAAAAGGAAAAAAAGAAAAAAAATATTATTATGGTGTTTAATAATTATGAAAAAAAGAAATAAAGTGAGGTAATAATAATAAAAAATGTGATAAAAAGCAAAAAAGGCCAAAATTCAGCAAAAAATAGAAAAAGAAGAAAGAAAATATATATAAAAAAGGGAACCAGCGCGCCCCACGCGCTAGTGCGTGGGCTACACGCACACGGGCTGGTTCTCCAAATCAAACTCCAGTCGCATGATCACGGTGGCCGGCCGGTGCCTACAGGCCACGGTTGCCGACGCCGTTGGTACCGGGTGATCTGCCTCGCCGCCGCCATCCCAATGCCACCAACCCCGCTCGCCGTTGCCGCATGTGCTCGCCGGAACCTGCAAAAAAATTGAGAAAGGTAGTCAAACCCTAGGCTCGAATCAAGGGGAAAATTCGGTTCGAATATTCAACCAAATCGGATGAGGATAGAGGGATTTTGCCGAGAATCAAGCCATTGGTCGGATTTAGGCTTCAATTTGGGGACTAAATCCCGATTTGGCTTGAATTTGAAGCTCAATTTTTAGTATAAATACCCTCCATTACTTGTTCATCACACAAAATTGAGAGAAAAATCACTTGAAAATGTTTGAGAAAAATTTTAAAAATTCTTTGAATTTTCCAAGAGTTTGCTGGAAATTTTTGGAGAGGAAGTTCGAGTTTGGAGCAATTTTTTAGAGGTGGTTTGGAGCATTTCGAGAAGCTTGAATTCGAGTTCATCGTTGTCGTGTTCTCGGTAAAATTTCTATCTTTCCTTTATTTATTTTTATGTTGATTTTATGTTTGTTCTTGGTTGAAATTTTGGTGTTTTGGTTTGTGTTGTTTGTGATTTTTAGGTTGCTTTCTCAAAGTCGGAAAATCGTTCGCGATTCCGGTAACTTTTTACGTTTTAAAATTCCGTATTAATTTTAGTTTGATCTTAAGAAACTTTGCATGCTTAAAAAATGTTGTTAGAAGTATTTTGATCTTTAGGAATGAATAAGGTGTTTAGATTTTTTTTTTAAAAATGCATAAATAAATTAAATAAACGTGGTTAAATCGAAAAACTTAAAATTGAGGATTTAATTAGAAGAAATAATAATGTGAGGTGTGAAATAATAAAGGGGCTTGATTTTTAAAAAATTATAAAAATATTTTTGTGAAACTTGTTTTTAATAATAAATGGGAAAAATGATTTTAAAAGAAATAATAAAGATTTTTTAGGAAAAATGAAAAAGAAATAAGTTTTTTTCAAAGAAAAGAAAATAAAAAGATTTTTAATAAAAGTTTAGGGTTCAGGATAAAAATAAATTTTTCAAAAGGAAAAAAATAAAAAAGAAGTTCTTTAGGGAAATAAAGTTTTAAAGGGATCGTTTAAAAGGAAAAAACTTTACAAAAAATAAAATAAATGAAAATGAAAATGTTTTTTTAGAAAGAATTTTTTTTGAAGAGAACAACATAAAATGGTAAAAAACATAAAAAATGGAATAAGTAGAAAACACAAAAAATAAAAAAACGTAAAAAGGGGTTTTGGCTTAAAAAATAATAAAAAGAAATCAGGGTTTTTTGTAAGGAATAATAAAATGGATAAAAACTCAAAAGAATAAAAGTTTGCTTGATTGTTTTAGAAATAGGTGAAAACTTAGGATTAGGGACTAAAGCTTAGATAGAGACTTGTTTGTCGAAAAAAGTTCTTCATAAAAACAAAATACACTTAAACATATTTAAATCTTAAATTAGGAATAAAAGACTTAGACGTTAAAGTTCATCTCTCGGGCGATAAAGCCATTAAAATAGACTAATATTCATTAAACGGGCAAGTAAAGTTGAACCTTTTTGAACTTGCAAATTCCAGTTTTGAAAACGATTTTAAAACCAATTAGGTACCAATTTTGGGCGTCGTGGGGGTGCTAACCTTTCCCCACGCGTAACCGACCCCCGAACCTGTTTTCTGATTTTCGTAGACCAAAACCGTTGTTTTATTAAAACAAAACGTTTTATTAAAATAACCCTATTTTTAAAAGCGATCCAATCACACTTTTTTTCAAAAAATATTGGTGGCGACTCTGTTGATTTTTAAAAGTGTTTTCCAAAAAAGTCGAAGTCTCATCTAAAAAGGCGGATGCGACAGCTTGGCGACTCCGCTGGGGAATTGTTTTTGTTTTTTTTTTTCAAAAAAAAAATAAAAACAAAAGAGGGTTAGGCCACAATTTGATTTTAAATGGTTTTTCAAAAAATAGTTTTCCTAAAAAATGTGGAATTTGCAAGTTCATCATAGGTTCTATTTATTTGTCCGTTTAAATGAATATAGCTTTATTTTACGCATTTAAGACGTAATTCCAAGCTCTATTCTTGAGCCTTGTCCCGTTCGTTTTAAGTGGGGGGAACACGCTTTGCTCATGTAAGAATATTGATTCTTCGTATGACCATTGCAAAGTACCTTCGGGACTTAATCCCTTTGCCTTCGTAAGGATATTGATTCTTCGAGAAGGCTTTGATGGTGAGTCCTCCTGAGTTGAACTCGATTTGTTTGTAGCCTATAATGGGTGAGAATCGAGGGCCTTGCTACTCTTAGTAGAGGACAGAAATGACAGCTCGGGTACCTTTTTAGAACCAAACCAAGTTTGAGAATTTAGAGCCTACACCTAATAGAGCCATGCAGAAAGCCTAGGGTGTTTAGTCGCAGGTAATCTATGGGGACGTGTCCTGAAATGTTGGAATGCTAGCCCAGAATTATCGTGCATTTAAAATGTTTTTGATTATTTTTTACTGTTTATTCTATTTCATTTGTTTATCCTTGCTTTGTTAATCTCTGTTTATTATCTCGTTTATTTTGCATGTGCATCATTTCATATTAGAAGGGGTTGATTTTGGAAAATTGTGCAATTATGAATGGAAAGCTCTTAAAAAGCACGTGACAATATTAGCAACTGAAGCTGCAACCCTACGTCAGTATATCAAGCCCGTTGGAGAAGTTGGACCAAGACTTATATGACTAGTTGAAGAAATCAAGGAGTTAGGCGTTCAAGCAGAAAAATATTTGTAATTCCAAAAGATGTAATAAAAGTTTTCGTATTTAATAAAGAGTTTCCTTTCATGAGCAGATTTTCAATAGAATTGATGGCCCTTCGACTGCATTCATGCATTTGCATTATCTTGATTGCTTTCTTGTTTTTTTTTTGTGTGAATCCATTTGTGCATACATTCATTCATTCATAAACTAACTTAAAAATAAAAACGACAGAATATCCAAAATTGCTAAGACAACCCATAAATACGGTACACGAGCTCAAACCTGAGCCGTGAACGCTGAGGAAAGGTTGGCAACTTTGGAGGTAAATCAAAAGAACATTCAAGATAAGATAGAGAAAATAGAGGTCGACATGAAACAACAAGTTGAGGCGGTCCATCAGAAAACGGCCAGTTCGATAGCTACAATGCTTGGATTCAAGGACCCAGATGCAGTTGAAGAAGGAGGGAATACCGTTGTCATTCCATGATTCCCCGGAATGACCTTTAGGAGGTAGGCTGCTACCAAGGCCAAAACACACATCTATGTAGCTGAATCTTCCACTCATGTTCCAAATGTGGAAGCCAACAATTATGAGGTGCCTGACCTCGATGAAGTCGCTGATAAGGCTCGAATTGAAAAGAAGTTGGAAGAGAAGTATGAGAAATTAGAAGGAATGTTCAAGTCCTTCCAAGATGGAATTGCTTATGGTGGAATGGATGCCAAGGATCTGAGCTTGGTAACTGATTTAGTTGCACCACCAAAATTTAAGATCCCAGACTTTGAGAAATATAATGGGACCACATGCCAGTCAGCATATCTTACCATGTAATGCAGAAAGATGTCAATGTACCTTGACAATGAGAAGCTGATCATTCACTATTTTCAAGACAACCTAGTAGGGTCCGCTGCACGTTGGTACTCGCAGTTAATTCGAGTGAACATCAAATCATGGAGAGTCCTATCCAGAGCCTTCAGTGAGCAATACAAACATGTTTCAGACATGGTTCCAACCTATCTTGTCCTGCAAGGGATGGAGAAAAAGCACCACGAGAGCTTCTGCCAATATGCTCAAAGGTTGAGTGATGTAGCGGCATATGTGCAGCCACCGTTGCTAGAAAACGATATCACCCCGATGTTTGTAGAAACACTAAAGGGTCCTTTTTTATGATCGTATTCTCAACCACGCCACGAAGAACTTTGTAGTCATACTAATGAATGGCGAACTAATCTTTGCAGCCATGAAGAGCGGATGATTGGATACTGGGGAAACGAAGAAGACATATAGGAAGAAGGACAAAAATGAAGTTAATGCAATGAATGTTTACAACCCCAACTACTCAACATGTGTAGTGTTCAACAAGCCCAACACTTTCAACAAGCCCAACACCACAACTCCGACAGTTGCAAATGCCCCGAAATGAGAGCGAAGATATCAAGGAAATTTGAGGCCCTACTCTCCTCCCATCCCAATGACTTATGCAGAGTTGTTTGCCGAGCTGGTCAAATCACAGATGGTGTTACCCAGACACGTTCTTCCATTCTCACCTCTCTATCCACCGTGGTATGATGAGAAGGCCCAATGCGAATATCTTGCAGGAGTAACGGGTCATACTATCGAAAATTGCACCGCATTCAAAAGAGTGGTAGATGATCTAAGAAAATCAGGCATGTTGTCATTCGAAACTACAGACGAAAAAGGAAACCTTTTGCCAAACCACCAAAAGACGGAGGTGAATGTTGTGCTCGAGGAAGAGAAGAGGATTATTAAGGAGTATGTCGAAGAAATTAAAGCGCCCATGATTTCGGTATAGGATCAATTAGTAGCGGTCGGGATATTGAAGGAAGTAAACTCGAAAATGTAGGATGATGATAAACCATACTGCAAGTATCATGGAGCTGAAAGACATGAGATCTAGTGTTGCCCAGAGTTTAAAAGAATGGTTCAAGCCATGATGGATAGCAAGGAACTTGTGTTATTCGAGAAGGGAGATGTTGAACAGGAAACAATTGAATGCGCTATGGAGGAAATCTCTTTTGGAAAGCAAGGGGAGGAAGTTAAAGAAGAAAGACGAGGAAGGCCTTATCCTGTGGTGATCTCGGTGAAGAGAGATCGATTCGGTTTAGGCGTTAGGCCCGATAAGTGGCAAAAGAAAGCTGAGAAGCAGCCGTAAAGCATGAAAATGAAGCAGAAGGAAGAAGAAGTTGAGTGGGAACCCATGGCGAACCCACCTCTAAGCGCTACCTTCAAGACTGGAGGGCTTCTAGACCCAAATGCCCGCTTCGATGAGGATGGGAAAATAAAAGATGAATTATGCGATGTTTTTGAGAATTTGAGCATCAACGCCATCACAGACAGGGAGGAAGAAGAAAACAAATTTCTGTCCAAGATTTACCCCTGCACCGAATTAAAGAACTGGACCGCAGAAATGGTCCCCGAAGTTTTTAAGACTGTCTCGGAGTAATTCTCAAAACCAACTCTTTTACCCTTAGACCCTGGGGTAATTAGATACCTTATGTAAAAGGGTCTATTGTCAAAACCTTGATTCAGTTTCAATAAAAGATGCATTTTCCCCCAATTTTATCTTTTGGCAAACTTTCTTTCACAATGCAAAACCAACAAAACCAAAAGTTCATAAAAACCCAAAAAAACCAAAAAAAAACATAACAAATCATATCATTTCATTTATTCTTTCTTTCTTGGTATATATATATCCTGCCTCCTTTATTTGCAGGTTTTTAGATATCAATGGTCCAAACGGCTCTAAATTAGATTCTGAGGTTAATTTTGAGTTATCGCTACGTATAGAGGAAGTTGAGAGTACTAGTGATGAAGAAGGGTATGACTTGTCAGATGATTTGCTAAGAATGGTAGAGGGAGAGGAAAAGCAAATTCTGCCCCACAAAGAAGAGTTAGAGGTTTTGAATCTCGGGACTGAAGTAGAGAAGCGTGAAGTAAATATTGGTACCACCATCTCAGTTAAGACACGACAACATTTGATTGAGCTTCTGCAAGAATATAAAGACATCTTCGCCTGGTCATACCAAGATATGCTTGGTCTCAACACAGATATTGCCATGCATAGGCTTCCAATAAGAGAAGGATGGGAGCCAGTGAAGCAAAAGCTTAGAAGAATGAAGGCTGGTACAGTTTTGAAAATCAGAGACGAGGTCAAGAAGCAGTATAATGCATGATTCTTCGTAGTAGCTAAATATCCAAAATGGGTGGTAAACATCGTCCCAGTGCCTAAGAAAGATGGAAAAGTAAGAATGTGCGTCGATTATAGGGATCTCAACAAAGCAAGCCCTAAAGACAATTTTCCGCTTCCACGTATCGACACCTTGGTCGACAATACAGCTGACCATTCCCTTTTCTCATTTATGGATGGATTTTCGGGTTACAATCAAATAAAGGCATGCCCAGAAGATATGGAAAATACTACTTTTGTAATGCTTTAGGGAACCTTTTGCTATAAAGTAATACCCTTTGGATTAAAGAACGCAGGGGCAACATATCAGAGAGCTGTGATCACTCTTTTTCATGACATGATGCACAAAGAAATAGAAGTTTATGTGGATGATATGATCGCCAAGTCCATAACTGAAGAAGAGCATTTAGCAAACTTGAGTAAGCTTTTTCAGAGATTGAGAAAGTTCCAGTTAAAACTTAACCCTGCCAAGTGCACATTTGGGATTACTTCTGGGAAGCTATTAGGCTTTGTAGTAAGCAGAAGAGGAATTGAAATCGACCCAGACAAGATAAAGGCCATATAAGAGTTTCCACCTCCTCAAACACAGAAGCAAGTTCGAGGATTCTTGGGAAGGTTGAATTACATAGCCCGTTTCACTCCCAACTTACGAATAAGTGTGATCCAATATTCAATTTTCTTAGAAAGAACAACTCGGGGACATGGAATGAAGAATTCTAAGCAGCTTTAGAAAAGATCAAGGAGCAGTTAACTAATCATCAAGTGTTAATGCCACATGTTTCAGGAAAACTGTTAATACTCTATTTGACGGTGTTTGAAAATTCAATAGGATGTGTACTAGGGCAGTATGACAAAACTGGAAGGAAGGAAAGGGCGATATATTATGTGAGCAAGAAGTTCACTGATTGTGAAGCAAGATATACGCCAATTGAAAAGGTATGTTGTGCCTTGGTATGGACCACTAAGAGGTTTAGCCAGTATTTGTTGTACACAGCACATGGTTAATCTTACGGTTAGACCCTTTGAAGTTTATGATGGAAGCTCCAACTCTATCAGGAAGAATAGCACGATGGTAAATGTTGCTCTCAAAATACGACATTCAGTATGTGAATCAGAAAGTAGTAAAAGTAAGCGCCATAGCAGATTTTCTTGTTAGTCGTGCATAAGACGATTATGAGGCATTAGATTTCAATTTCCTTGATGAAGACTTAATGTGTATTATGGAAGATGAAGAGTCATCAACAAAATCCTGGATTATGCATTTCGATGGTGCCGTGAATGCTTTGGGACGAGGTATTGGGGCAGTTTTGGTTTCGCCAGAAGGAGATCATTATCCTTTTACTTGTCGTTTAAAATTTTTCTGCACCAATAATATGGTAGAATACATGGCATGCATATTGGGCTTAAGAGAAGCCATCGACAGAAAAATCCAAATGTTGAGAGTCTATGGGGATTCGGCTTTGGTCATCTACCAAAAATGCGGTAAATGGGAAACAAAAGATGCAAAACTGATAGAATATCAAATTCTGGTCCTCGAGTTAGCTAAAGAGTTCAAGGCGATTACTTTTAAGCATCTCCCAAGAGAAGATAACTAGATGGATGAAGCGTTAGCTACTTTGGCTGCCACGTTTAAAGCAAGCAAGGATTCTGAGATGATACCCATTAAGTTACAAATGATGGAGTCCCCAGCATATTGTTATAACGTAGAAGAAGAAGAAGAAGAAGAAGAAGAAGAAGAAGAAGAGGATGGTTTATTGTGGTTCCATGACATCTTGCAGTACTTAAAGCTGCAACAATACCCGGCACAGGCTTCAAAAAATGAAAAGAAAATGATCAGGAAAATGGCATCAGGATACATCCTTGATAGAGAGATCCTCTACAAATGAAGTCGAGACCAAGTATTACTAAGATGTGTGTGGATGCAAAAGAAGCGCAGTTAATTTTGGAAGAAGTCCATGAGGGAATTTCTGGAACCCATCCTAGTGGTTTCACTATGGCAAGAAGAATTATGCGTTTGGGATATTACTAGTCGACAATGGAAGGGGATTGCATAAATTATTCCCGTAAATGCCACAAGTTTCAGGTTTTTGCTGATAAGGTTCATGAGCCTCCTCGGTCTCTTCACATCATGTCGTCTCCACGGTCGTTATCTATGTGGGGCATAGACGCCATTGGACAGATTCATCCGAAAGCGTCAAATGGTCATCGCTTTATCTTGGTAGCTATTGATTACTTCACAAAGTGGGTGGAAACGGCCTCATATGCAAATATAACTCGATCCACTATTTGTAATTTCTTGAAGAAGAAGATCATTTGTCGATATGGTCTACCAGAAAGCATAATTACAGACAATGCCTCTAATATGAACAATCGAATGATTGTTGGGGTCTATAAGCAGTTCAACATCAAGCATCGTAATTCAGTAGTATACCGCCCAAAGATGAATGGAGCAGTAGAAGCGACCAATAAGAATATTAAGAAGATAATTGCAAAGATGATTGATACTTATAATGATTGGCATGAAAAGTTACCATTTGCTCTGTTTTCATATCAGACAGCGATACGAACATCTACTGGGGCAACTCCGTTCTCATTAGTATATAGAGTTAAAGATGTGCTACCAATTGAAGTGGAGATGCCATCGTTGCATGTCTTGATGGAAGCCAAGTTAGGTGAAGCGGAATGGGTTCAAGCAAGGTATGACCAGTTGAATTTAATTGAAGAAAAGCGACTGAAAGCCATGTTTCATGGTCAAATGTACCAAAGAAGGATGATTAGGGCTTATGAAAAGAAGGTTCGCCCTAGAGAATTCCAAGAAGGCGATCTGGTCTTAAAGAAGAAATTGTCAATTCAAAGTGATCCTTGCGGAAAATGGGCGCCTAAATTGGAAGGACCATACATCGTGACAAAGGTTCTTTCAGGTGGAGCATTTATTTTAGCTGAGATGGATGGAAATGAGTTTCAAAACCCGGTAAACTCTAATACTGTCAAGAAGTATTATGCTTGAAGAAAAAGAAAAGAAAAGAAAAAAGGAAAAAAAAGGGTTCAAAATGAAAATTCGCAAAGGGCGTTTTGAAACCAAAGGAGGATCTGAGTTGAAAACCCGTAAAAGGGCGGCTCAGATAATATAATAGATTCTGGGGCTTCACAGATCATGCACTGTACTCAAGGCTTCTTCGACACTGGAAGCATTCAAGTTTACTTCTGGCGTTTGAAAAGAGAAGTTTGGACTATTGATATTTGAATACTTGTTTCCCTTCTTTTTTATAAACCTTCTTGTGTTTGCCACAACATAAATATATTTGATTCATGAATTTTTCTTTCTTTCTTGTTTCTTTTCCTATCTTTGTTAGCATCTTACTTTGAAATAAGGATTAATGGATTTGAAAATCATGTATATATGCAAAAGATTTTTAGCATTGCTTTGAGAATGTTTTGAAAATTTCAGGGACTATGAAGTATTCCATAATTATTATTTGGGGCACAAGTTATTAAAATGCTTAATGAAGAAAAAGTAAAGCCTTGTTGCGAAACTTTTTTTAAAAAAAGGAAGAAAAATCATATGAATGTCTGGGTGCTTAAACAACATTTCTTAACCACCAACTTTCCTTACATGACGATAAGAGCAGCCTTACAAGGTCGAAACTTGACTTAGCGAGTTCATCCTTAAATACGAAAATGTTGATTAGGAAGATAGATGAGGATTAAATGTTTTTAATGGACTGAGAATGGGATGAAAAGATTGAACTAGTCAGCAGAAAATCAAAAAATGAGGGAAAGTCAGAGTTGTTCATAACTCATGAGTGATTTCAAAAACAAAGGAAATGGCCTTATCTCAGAGAATGGTGAATTCAAGGCCAAAAAGACAAGAAGGGTTGAAAGAAGAGTGCAGCAAATCATTTTGACTCACGCAAGTTTAGGAGAAAGTTCATGTTAATCGGGTTGTCCTCGATAACCAGAATTTTATTAAAATTAAGAAAGATGGTCTAAGTAAAAGGAGTTCTAAAAGAAAATTGTCATGCATACATATTCTAGACATCCCTAGGGGCATGCACATCATAAATATATTGCATGTTGTATTTCAGGTACATGAAAAACCAGTTCAAATGAGAGTTAGCTTATTCATCCAAGCATAAGGAGGATGGAGTGTTCAAGAAGACTCGCCTATCCGTTTAGGCAGAAGGAGAATGGAGTTTGCTTATTCATCCAAGCATAAGAAGGATGAAGTGTTTAAGAAGATTCGTCTATCCGTTCAGGCAAAAGGAGAATGGAGCCTGCTTATTCATCCAAGCATAAGGAGGATGAAAGTTTTCAGAAGACTTGGCCTAATCGAGCATTTGGGAAGAACATAACCCAACTCAATTGTTTAGGCATTTTGTGAGAATAGAACATAGCTCAACTATTCGAGCATAAGGAGAATAGAACCAGCCTATCCGTTCGGGCATTTGGATAATCGAACCCAGCTTAGCTATTCGAGCAAAAGGAGAATAGAGCACGCCTATCCGTTCGGGCATTCAGAGAATGGAGCCAACCAGTAAATTGGTGAAATTTTGTGTATTTTTGTCTTTGCTTTATCTTTGTTTCACGGAGATAAGCAAAAGAGGGACATCTATCACCACTAAATTTTCACCCTAGCTTTTAGTAATATAAAAAAATAGAAAATGAAAAAATAAAAATAAAAAATAAAATATAAAAAATAAAAATCCTTTTAAAGCCCACCTTTTAAATAAATAAAAACCTCAAATCAAACCTCAGTCGCACGATCACGGTGACCGGTCGGTGCCTACAGGCCACGGTCGACGGTGTCGTTGGTACCGGCTGGTCCGCCTCGCCGCCGCCGTCCCAATGCCACCAACCCCGCTCGCCGAAATCTGCAAAAATTGAGAAACGTAGTCAAACCCTAGGCTCGAATCAAGGGGAAATTTCAGCTTGAATATTCAACCAAATACGATGAGGATAGAGGGCTTTTTCCAAGAATCAAGCCATTGGTCGGATTTAGGCTTCAATTTGGGGATTAAATCCCGATTTGGCTTGAATTTGAAGCTCAATTATTAGTATAAATACCCCCCATTTACTTGTTCATCACACACAATTGAGAGAAAAATCACTTGAAAAGGTTTGAGAAAAATCCGAAAAATTCTCTGAATTTTACAAGAGTTTGCTGGAAATTTTTGGAGAAGAAGTTCGAGTTTGGAGTAATTTTCCGGAGGTGGTTTGGAGCATTTCGAGAAGCTTGAATTCGAGTTCATCGTTCGTCGTTTTCTCAATAAAAATTTCTATTTTTCCTTTGTTTATTTTTATGTTGATTTTATGTTTGTTCTTGGTTGATTTTTTGGTGTTTTTGTTTGTGTTGTTTGTGAATTTTCAAGTTGCTTTCTCGAAGTCGGAAAATCGTTCGCGATTCCGGTTACTTTTTACGTTTTAAAATTTCGTTTTAATTTTAGTTTGATCTTAAGAAATTTTGCATGCTTAAAAAATGTTGTTAGAGGTATTTTGATATGTAGGAATGAATACATTAATTTAAAAGGTGTTTAGATTTACTTTAAAAAAATGCATAAATAAATTAAATAAATGTGGTTAGATTGAAAAACTTTAAAATAGGAATTTAATTAGAAGAAATAATAATGTGAGGTGTGAAATAATAAATAAGCTTGATTTAAAAAAATTATAAAAAGATTTTTATGATACTTTTTTAATAATAAATGGGAAAAATAATTTTAAAAGAAAAAATAAATATGTTTGTTTAAGAAAAAAGGAAAAAGAAATAAGTTTTTTACAAAGAAAAGAAAATGAAATAAAAAAATTTAAATAAAAGTTAACCGTCTAGGATAAAAATATATTTTTGAAAAGGAAAAAATAAAAAAGAAGTTCTTTAAGGAAATAAAGTTTTAAAGGGATCGTTTAAAAGGAAAAAAAATTAGAAAAGATAAAATAAAACGAATTTAGAAAGAAATTCTTTTTGAAGAGAAAAACATAAAATGGTAAAAAAAACATAAAAAAATATAAAAGGTAAAAAACACAAAAAATAAAAAACGTAAAAAGGGGTTTTGGCTTAGAAAATAATAAAAAATAAGGGTTGTTTTTAAAGGAATAATAAAAAGGGTAAACACTCAAAAGAATAAAAGTTTGCTTGCTTGTTTTAGAAATAGGTGAAAATTTAGGATTAGGGACTAAAGCTTAGAGACTTGTTTGTTGAAAAAGGTTCTTCATAAAAATAAAATACACTTAAGTCTATTTAAATCTTAACTTAGGAATAAAAGACTTAGACGTTTTTAGGGTTTTTAAATAAGCAAACTTAGAATAAAAAATAAAATGCTCAACACACTAAATTTCCATGTTGTTTGAAAAGTGAAAACTTAATTTAATGTGGTGTCTTATCAGACGGGAATGACGGGTTAGCGCCAGAAATGTTGGCGGTGATTAAAGTTCATCTCTCGGGCGATAAGGCTGTTAAAATAGACTAATATTCATTAAACGGACAAGTAAAGTCGAACCTTTTTGAACTTGCAAATTCCAGTTTTGAAAATGATTTTAAAACCAATTAGGTACCAATTTTAGGCATCGTGGGGTGCTAACCTTTCCACACACGTAACCGACCCCCGAACCTATTTTCTGATTTTCGCAGACCAAAACCGTTGTTTTATTAAAATATACCTATTTTTAAAAGTGATCAAATCACACTTTTTTCAAAAAAGAATTGGTGGCGACTTCGTTGATTTTTAAAAGTGTTTTTCAAAAAAATTGAAGCCTCCTCTAAAAATGCGGTTGCGACAATTGTTAATGACATTAATTTCTTGATGAAGCTTGAATTATTGACGGGTCTGGTATAAATCTTATCACTTTTAATTCTTGGACAGTTAGCCAGTATCTTATATTCCTCCAGTGTTTGTGTCATGTCAACTTGTCCGAAGGTGAAACAATTGTACGCTGGGTTCCAAAACTGCGCCATGGCTCTAAGCAACTCTTGATCAACCTTTACACTTAATGGCAAGGCTATGTCCCCAAATTCTTTCTTAAATTGTTCCTTCATTTCATTATCACATTGATCCCATATTTCTTTTAATTTCGATAAACATGTATTCTGAATAGTATTTATCTTTACATAGCCCTTCATCTTGGACACTTCACTCTTTCCGAGAATGTCCCCTTCCCGTGCTGAGTTTGCTCAGACCAGGTCTAGACTATTGTATTGTCTTCTCTTATCCCATTTTTTTTTTGGAAATCTATCCAACAATTCTTTAGAAAAAAAAAATAAATTCAGATTAATGTTTGAAATGCTAAAATTCCACGTGGAATTAATTAATAGGCCTAACTCTCGATTTCATCCCCAGCGGAGTCGCCAAGTTGTCGCGACCATTTTTTAAAACCGTTTATGGAAAAGTAGCATGACGATTAGGGTTTTGGAAATCAGGGTTCCTCATTTTAATTTGATCTTGAAATTATGAGTTTTTCTATTTTTAATCAAAGTTCCTTTATTTTCTCGAAAATAGTTTTAGAGTCGCCACCGATCACTTTGGTAGACCGAACAACATGAAAAGCGAACCAGAGATCCTTTTAATAAAATTCGAGTTCGGGAGTTGGTTACGTGTAGGGAAGGGTTAGCACCCCCTACAAACGCTCATTATCGGTACCTTATTAATTCCACGTGGTATTTTGACATTTCAAACATAAATATGAATTTAATTAAATCTTTTAATTGTTAAACGGATTCCATTTTGAATGAGAATATCGTTTTATAAGAAAATACATTTTGAATGAATATAAGTCTTGAAACGACCAAATGCATTAGGACACTTCAATTTATATTCAAAATGTATCTCAACACAAAAGGTTTAATGCATGTCAAATTATTTTGTTGTCCATTTTAAGTAAAACCTAATTTAGGCTCCATTAATTTAATTAATTAAGATTCTATGAATATTATTAATTTTGGGGTAACACCCAAATAATTGGACACTGCACATATTAGGCCCAAAAGTAATAATATTCCTAACTTTAGTGTAACTAATTATTTAATCATGTTTTCAATTTTATTTAAACTAACTATGTGTAATTTCCATTTTCTAAGTTCAAATGGCATATTAAATATTTCACTATAATACTCCCTTGATTAACATCTCAGTGCAATGAGACATTAATCAAATTAGAGTATTAAAGTGTTCATTTAATGCTCATTTATTCTCTATAATGATCTAACTTATCAAATTTAATGAATTTAATTAGAGAACTTAGTCCTAAAAAGCTCTAATTTAATTACTCTAAATAAATTAAAGTCTCCTAAACAAGTATACTATATGCTTAAATAAAAATCATGCAATCATATGAATAAATTAAATTTGAGCAATTGAATTATTTAAAGCTGTAAATGACTAAATTGAAAAAAATTAAACTTAGAACAAAGTTAATAGGGACAAAATTGAATTGCATTCAAACTAGGGGAGCCAAATTACAAGGATTTAAGGACCAAATTGAGAGAAAAACAACATTTAAAGGCCAAAACATGAAGCTTGGAAAGTAGGGCGTGGATCTTCTTTTTCGACCCGACCCGGTCTCGCAGGTCGAGCCAACCAAGTGCCAAAACGGCACCGTTTGACTTAGGGTATAAATACCCACTTCACGAGCTGAGTCGATCATTTTGACCTGACATTCTCTCTCTACAAACACCCAAACCCAAATTTTTCTTCCAATTTTCGATCAAAACCCTCATTAATCCTCAAATTCATCTCAATTCTTCATTTTTCCGTGTTTGATCTCCACAAACACATAAAAACTTCCATTTCTCTTTTTTTTTCCGAATCAAAATACATTTCTCACCCTTTTGTTCTTGCTTCGTTCATCATTTTTTTATCTTTGATCTGCCATAAACACCTAACCTTCACTAATTCATGTTTCTTTACGATCAAACCTGTAACCCCCTCGTCCCGATCTGGACAACTGACCGGTCCGAGTAGGTTATGCAGGAAAAACCAAAGCGAAACTCGTTAAGACTCCACTTCGATTAGCAACTGTAACCCCCTCGTCCCGGTCTGGCCGGATGACCAGTCCGAGTGGGCCACACGGGGAAAACCGAAGCGAAACCCGTTAAGGTTCCCCCTCGGTTAACAACCCTATTTTTTTCATTTTAAAATCTTGTCTAGATGGATATTAAACCCTAAGTGATCATACAGCGGAACAACATATACAAAACAATCAAACGAACTCAAACAATCATGTTACAGCCCAATTTTAAACTTAAACTGCAGGCGGTATCGATACACCTAAGGGGTGTATCGATACCCCTTGACTAGGTTTAAGCTTTAACTGCAGGCGGTATCGATACACTTTAGGGGTGTATCGATACCCCCTTGACTAGGTCAACTGGTCAAAGTCAATCCGTAGAGACCGTATCGATACACCCAAGGAGTGTATCGATACCCTCCCCTACGGTTGACTTCCCACGGTCAACGCTAAGGTGACGGTATCGATACACCAGAGGCCCGTATCGATACCGAAATGGACAGTAGCTCTAGTGACCAAAATGGTATCGATACGCCCCCTCGCATATCGTTACACGAGGCCTGAAACAAGAAGGCGGTATCGATACGGGACCAACAGTATCGATACCCCTGTACTGCAAAACCTCCAAACTCAACTAAAACGAACAAGACTCGGACCTAGATCCAATTTAGGACTTTCCTAAACCCAAACAAGCATTCATACAACATTTACAGGTCATTATTTAGCCATCCAACCACCCAACATATACATACATCAAGGAAAACATGCAATTGAATCAAAGATGACATTTAAGCACTCAAGTCTCATACTTCAACATTCAAACACAAGGGCAACCTCAAAAGGGCACATAGCCAACATTCATGGTAAGAAATTTAGGCATGGATTACAATTCAAACATGGCATCAACAAGCCAATCAAACAACATAATTAAGGAGTCTAAGCATGCTCCAAAACAACCAGCAAAAGCACAAATCGACAACACCTATCCCATTGCTTAACTATTACATTCTATCACTTAAAATTCATACATTGAGCTCACCAAAGCAACACTTGGAGACCTTTCCTTGCCCTTGCCACCCACAAGCTATTTATCTGCATTGTTGAACAAAAGAGAGCGTAAGCATGAAAGCTTAGTGAGGGTAAGCTCATAAAACAAACCTTCGACAATGCAGGGTCCAAGCACGAGCTACAACCAAGATAAAATGCATTATCTTACTTCCGGTCCACACGAGCCATAATTATAAATGATACATGAACATATATTCAATATCATGTCTTGCTCAACATGTTTAAATCCACAACATATGAAATCGCATATATATTAAACCATGTTAGCAACACATCCCAAATCCCATTGGCTCACAATTAATCACATATTGGCAACATAAACCACAATCCGTATTGGCACCTAGCTATGACCCGAATACGCGGATAACCGTTGGAACTCACATCCAACAACTCTACCATTACCTGACGGTGGGATTACACTCATCACCGTTCACGCGGAGGCGATTCCACTCATCCTCACGCCTCATTTCTCGCGGAGAGGATTCCACTCATCCTCACGCCCGTCGATGGGATTCCACTCATCACCGACATATATATATATATAAGAAGATTTCCGGGCGAACCCGTACTCCATCTTGATGACTACCATCATCAAGACCACGCGCGCATTTTGACTCACGTGTGCACACTAAACATCCTAATGATTGATCATTTGTACCCAAGCATACTAGTGCCAATACTAACACATTCCACAATACCATTTATTAACAACTTCCGTGCTTAGCACGTACTCATCATGACTTACTGTCATGCAAAAACCACATTTCCATGCCTAGCATGTACTCACCATGATCCTTGGATCAAGCAATCACCTCATAATCTCATTTCACATGACAACACCACATGTACATCATTATCAAACATATCACATCATATTTTGCACATGTGTATAACCATATCATATCTATCATCAACATGCATATAACAATGCATCCAACATGCCTCAACATACATGTATACAACATATATATAATCAACACCATCACAATTTAACACGAGGCATATACAACCATTAAAGAGTGCAACCAAAGTCTCTAATCAAAGCTTGGGATTAGGCTACCACTCTAATCCCAACTCTAGGTGGGTTTACCAAGCCCATCCTAGGTTCACATGCTTGAACCAAATACTCAAAACCATTTTAAAAACATTTAACCACTCACCTAAGCTTCCAAGCTCCAAGCCAAGCAAGCAACCTCTCTCAAATTTCCGGATTTCTTCCCGACGCTTTTTCCAACACGAATTCTCGCTTCTAAACAACCTCAAACACATTTCAAACAATTCCAAATCAACACAACATCAAAAGATCAACCCGGAACACAATTCAAATTCAATTTACAACGTTGCAAGCCATGAACAAACCCCAATATTTGCAATCTCGGACAGCCCACATACCCCTTCCAAAATCCATGTTTCCAACACCCATTGCACCCACAAATGATCCCAAATCAACCCCTAACCATAGACCACCATTGGGTTATCAATTCCCACCTAAAACAACCCCCAAAACTCACCCAAAACCCTCCAAAAATCCCATTTATACCCAAATTCGGGAATTCATTTAAAATACTCTAAAAATCATATATGTTGGACTATTTGATTCACAAACAACATATCTAACATAAATAAACCAAAAGCCTTGATAAAAACTCATAAAGTCACAACCTTTAACCAAAACTTTGAAAAACCCAAATTCTAAAACATTGATGAAAATGAATCTATTTGTACTTCCATGTAGAGGAAGACGAGAGCAAGATGGGGATGTATTTACCTTTCAATTTTGAGCCAAAATGAAGGAGAAAAGAAGGTTGGATAGAACTTGGAGAAGCTTCGCCCTCTTTGTCGTGAGAAATGAAGAAGGAAGAGGGAAGAAGAGAAATTTTTGGTGTTTTAAATTAAAAAAGGGGTTTTTAATTCCCAAGGGCTTGAAATTACAATAGTGCCATTAATGAGATGGCAACTCTCCCTTACTTTAAAATCCATGACATTTTAGTTTTATTTCAATTTAGTCCAAACATAAAATGTTTATTTTGAAAATAAAGAAAGACACAAGGTCCAAATAATATATAATATTATTTAATCATAAACCAAGACCCAAAACATTATTTAAATATTATTTCCACCCGACCCCCAAACCCGGGTGTTACAACTCTCCCCCACTTAAGGAATTTCGTCCCCGAAATTCATCGAACAGGAAGAGCCACTGAAACATGCTCATCCACACATTTCTCTCTCACCACAACATACTAACCAACTCGGTAGACTTACCACACAACACTAGCTATCTGATGCTAAGATCTCAACTGGTTCCTTCAAGGCATGTCAATTTAAAACTCAACTCAATCTCTTCAACAAACATAGAATGACACAGATCTGACTCACATTCCCGAATCATAGATACACAGACACATCACAAACCTCTTTCTAACTCTGGTTGTAACCACGACAGATAATCAACAGATCTAGCCTGATTCACAAACTCATACAACATTGTTTGAACACTTGACTCATAACTTTCTCTGACTGATCCTTTGTCTTCAACAGGTAACCAAACACTATACAAACGTCTTCGAAATTATTCTAGCTGAAATCTCGAATCTCTATTACTCACTCCCATTAAGAACCTTCCACGGATGTAACAAACTAGAAGAAAACTGATGCTCGGTCTTAACACGCTGGCAATTTACTCACTTACTCTCATACTGAACCACATCGCACATTATCTCAATCCCGAAGTATTCATCTTCAACCCACAATACGTCTTCATACTACTCAGATGCAATACAAATGAACTACCGTGTGCTTCGGCTAACACAATACGTCTCAAAACACTATGTCTTGCACGTGAGGTGCCAAGAACTTGTCTTGCAACTGTTTCCTTTCAAGCATTCTGACTCAATGTAGGTTTAACATGTAACTCGACCACAAGATTACTATCATTTGGTAAACTGAATCCGACAATTACATCCCACAACTCAACTATTAATCTAACAACAAATACAACTCGAAGCATTGGTTACTACGTTGATCATCTTCGGATGGTACTCAATCCCAATACTACAGTCTTCAAGCAATTCTAACAACTCATGATGTTCAAGTTTCAACCCTTCCTAAGTCGTCCAATATTTCAAGTTCTGATGATATGTAACACTCGTGTCTTGGGCCTAGGAGTTAGCCGTGTTGTTGTTCGAGTCAAATAAAATCTAATTAAAATAAACCAACTTTGAATAATGACCTATTTGAATCTTAATAAAGAGGGAGGGACCAATGTTGTGCTTTGCCCACATTTTAAATAAAGAAAGACAACTTTTAGGGAAAAGTTGTCATCTTCCTTCTCATTTTTCCCTTTCCCAATTTCAAAACCCTCTCCCCCATTTCAAACTCTCCTAAAACCCTAATTACTATTCCATTGATTTTGCCACTCGATTTCAACACCAAATTAAAAGGTAATTATATTTTCTTAACCTCCTCTCTATTCTCTACTTATCTATGGTCTTGGATTTCAAAAATATTGAGTTTTGGGAATTAGGGTTCATATTGAAATTTGGGTTTTAATGGGGTTTTTCAAATTGTTTTGAGAAATTGTTTTGGGGTTATGTTTAATCATAATGAAATATACAACATATATTAATTTGGTTGATTTTGGATGAAATTTCGTAGTGGGTCCTTAGGGCAAATTTTAGAGTATGAAAATTTGGGTTTTTGAGAGGTTTAGTGTTGGAATTGAAGGGCTGATGGTCTACCTATGTTAGGAGGGTGATTTGGGATGTTTTGGAAGTCATTTGGGTGCTTGGAAATGGGTATTTCAGCAAATGGTTGTTGGAGTCCGAAAATTGGGTTTTTGAGATGTTATGTGGTTTGGGACTTTGAGGAAATTGGGTTGTGGTTTGCAAAGTAGATTGATGGTTGAATTAGCATTGAATTGGGAAGTAACGTAGGTGTTTTGTTTGACTAGAAGCAAGAGGAAACGTGGAAGAGGCTTTGGGACCGAATCCGGGAAGTTGAAGGTGATTGCTTGCTTGGTCGTTGAGCTTGGAAGCTTAGGTGAGTGGTTACTTGTTTTTAAAGGTTTTAAAATAGTTGGTTCGAGTATATGGACTAGGTTGGGCTTGGTAGACCCACCTAGAGTTAGGATTAGGGTGGTAGCCTAATCCTAAGCTTGATCTAGAGCCTTCGGATGAACTCTTTTATGTGGTTGTGTATGTCTCGTATGATATGTGATATGAATGGTTATGTATATTGTATTATACATGTGGGTTGAGATATGAATTGTGATGATTGAGACATGCATGATGATGATTGTTGGTGAGTACGTGCTAAGCACGGAATTGGTTGAAATGAGTAATGGGAAATGAGTAAATGTTGGCACTAGTATACTTGAATACAAATGATCGATCATTAGGATGTTAGTGTGTACACATGAGTCAAAAGTCGCGCATGGCCTTGGTGGCGTTGAGTCACCAAGGAGGAGTACGGGTTCGCCCGAAAATTGTATTTAAATATAGTCGGTGATGAGTGGAATCCCATCGACGGGGCGTGAGGATGAGTGGAATCCCCTCCGCGAGGCTGGTGATGAGTGTAATCCCACCGTGAGGTAATGTGGTTTTTGGATGTGAGTTCCAACGTGTCTATCCGTGTATTCGGGTCATAGCTAGGTGCCAATGTTGGTTGATAAATGTATCAATGTGTTGAGATTAATGATCTTAAATTTGGATGTTTGATGTGACTACTCGTGTTGAGGATTTAGAGCTTGTTGACCATGACATTTACTTGTAAATTGCTCATGCATCTTATCTTATGGCTCTTGTGGATCCTTGGTTTATATGTGATTTGCCTTGGCTAGATCGTGCTCGGACCCTGCAATGTTGAGGTTTGTTTTTAGAGCTTACCCTCACTAAGCATCATTGCTTACGCTCTCTTTGTTCAACATTGCAGATCCTTAGTTCGTGGGTTGCTCGGGCAAGTGGAGGGCCTCCAAGTGTGGTTTTTGGCTTGAGTTCATCAAGTATGGATTTTCAATGTTAGACATGTAATAGTTTGAGCAATGGGACATGTATGGTTTTGTTGGATAGTTGTTGGTTGCTAGGAGCATGTTTAGACTCCATGTTATGTTGCTTTTGTATGGCATGTGATGCCATGTTTGAGTTGTAATCCATGCCTAAATTGCTTATCTTGAACGTTGGTTAAGTGTCTTTGAGTTTGCCTTATGTTGAATGTTGAAGTATGAGTTTTTGGATGTTTAAGTGTCATCTTGATTCAATTGCATGCTCCTTTGATGTATGTACATGTTGGATACTTGTATGGCTGTGAAGTGGTATGTAAATGATGTATGAATGCTTGTTGGGGTCTAGGAGAGTCCTAAATTGCATTTAGAATCGAATCTTGATCGTTTTTGCTGAGTTTGGAGGTTTTTGTTATGCAGGGGTATCGATACGGTTGGTATGGTATCGATACCACCTTCTTGTTCAAGCCTCGTGTATCGATACACTTGAGAGGTGTATCGATACTATTTTTGCTACTGGAGCTACTGTCCAGTTCCGTATCGGTACGGGCCTTCATGCGTATCGATACGGTCTCCTTAGCATTGACCGTGGGAAGTCAAAAATTAGGGAGGGTATCGATACGGTCTCCATAAGTTGACTTGGACCAGTTGACTTGGTCAAGGGGTATCGATACACCCCTTAGGTGTATCGATACACCTGCAGTTAAGTTTTAAAATTGGGCTGTATTATGATTGTTTGAGTTCGTTCGATTGATTCGTTCATGTTGTTCCGCTGTATGATCACTTAGGGTTTAATATCCATCTAGACAGGATTTTTAAAATGAAAAAATAGGGTTGCTAACCGAGGGGGAATTCCTTAGGAAGTTTTCGCTCGGTTTTCCCCGTTTGGCCCACTCGGACCAGTCATTCAGCCAGATCGGGACGAGGGGGTTACACTTGTTGGTATCAGAGCCTAAGGTTTCCGAGACCTTGGGCAGGTAAGTGAGGTAAGCTTAAGTTTTTGAATTAAATTTCATGGTGTTTGCTTGTTTTGCAAGAATGTTTGCTTGTGTGACAAGTATGTTGACTGTTTTATTTTAAAGCATGTGTGTGTGGGTCCCATTGCTACTATTACATTGGAAAAATGATTTTAAGTGAGGGAACGTACTTGAACCACTTGGAAGCCTTGCCTTGCTAACCCAGCTTGTATGTTTCGTTGTTGTGGTTGTAGTTAATATCTGTGAGAGCGATGTCTAGACCGAGAGGTAGACCGAGGTTGGTTCGTCAGGAACCACGAGTTGCGGCTCCTGTTGAGCCGACAGTTGGTGCAGAGGCTCACCTTGAGGGGCCGATGGCTGCGGGAGTTGGCGCTCTTCCACCACCTCCACCACCACCACCTCCTCCACCTGGAGTTGGGGGCGAGGATGGAGTCGGAGGAAATGGACCACAAGTTGGCCAAGGTCCAGCTGGAATTGACATGACTCCGCTTGTGCAAGCAATAGCGGGAGCATTCCAGGCCGCAGTTGCGGGAGCTCAGGCTGCAGCTCAGCCTAGGTGTGATGATGCTAGTCTACCTTTGGAGAGGCTCCGTAGCTTGGGGGCCGAGGAGTTTAGGGGATCTACTCCGGAGAGGTCAGAGTTATGGTTGGAGAAGACAGTTCGTATTTTGGCTCAGATGGGTTGTGCGGGCGCACGTAGATTGGGTTGTGTGATCTCATTGCTTCAGGGTGATGCCTACACCTGGTGGGTCACCATCACTACTGGGGTTCCAGAGACAGAGATTGATTGGGAGTTCTTTGAGTCTGCTTTCCGGAAGAGGTACTTGAGACCGAGGTACCTAGATGAGAAGAAGAGAAAGTTCATGGCACTCACTCAGGGAGATGCTTCTGTGACTGATTATGAGATTCGTTTCGTTCGTCTGAGTCAGTATGCTCCGGAGTTAGTACCTACTGAGAGGGCTCGATGTGATCGTTTCAGATACGGGCTCCATGAGGAAGTTAAGAGGTATACCTTAGCTTCTGATTATTCTGACTTTGATGTCTTGGTTGCTAGAGCCAAGGACATTGAGCATAGCTTGGGGCTGGCCAAGCGTTCTGGGGGATCTAATTCTGGTAAGAGGCACAACAACTATGATGGTAGAGATGCCAAGAGGCACAAAGGTGGCGGACATCAGTTTGACCATAGACGTGGCGGTGGCCACCATAGTAGGGGCCATCAGGGCCATAGAGGAGGAGGGCGGTTGCCCGAGTGTACCCGTTGTGGGAGGCAGCATGCTGGTGAGTGTTGGGGTAATTTCCATGCCTGCTAGAACTGTGGTTCGAGGGACCACTTTAGGAGGGATTGTCCGCATCAGGCGGCTCAGGCACCGAACATTGCTCAGGCTCCTGCGAGAGCTAATGATTTTCAGAGAGGCCGTGGGCGCGGTCGTGGCTACTTCCAGCCTATGGTTGATGCACCTAGGGTAGATGCTCAGAGGAACCTTGCTCATGTTGTGGTTGTGCAGCCAGAGGCGGGAGGACCAACGAGAGTCTATGCTCAGAGAGAGGCCGGGAACGACACCGATGTGATAGCAGGTAATTTCGAGTTACAGTCTATGTCTTTGCTTTCTTTGGTTGATTCGGGTTCTATGCATTCCTACATTTTGAGTGAGCATGCACAGAAGTTAGATATTCCTGTTGAGATCTTAGATGTAGGTATGCATGTTACTAGTTCTTTTGGTCAGACAGTCGTGGTTAGACGTATGTATAGAAGGTGTCCACTGAAGATTCAGGGTCATGTGTTTTCAGTTGATATGATGGAACTTCCCTTCTATGGTTTTGATATTATTTTGGGTATGGATTGGTTGCTTGAGCATCGGGCTAGTGTGGATTTCGAGACAAAGAGAATTTCTTTGAAGCTTTCTGATGACTACGAGGTAGTAGTAGTAGGCGAAAACATTAAGTTCTTGTCTAATGTGGTGTCATCTTTAGAGGCTCATAGGTTGATGGACTCTGGATGTGGGGCTTATTTAGCTTATGTTATGAATCCGGATATGAGTGAAGCTAGACCGAAAGATATCAGAACAGTGTGTGACTTTCCAGATGTGTTTCCTGAAGAGTTGCCGGGTTTGCCTCATGACAGAGATGTTGAGTTTGTGATTGAGACAGTTTCAGGGTCTAATCCAGTTTCGATAGCTCCGTATCGTATGGCTCCGAAAGAGTTGAAAGAATTGAAGAGTCAGATGCAGGAATTGTTAGACCGTGGTTTCATTAGGCCTAGTAGTTCTCCGTGGGGTGCTCCAGTGTTGTTTGTGAAAAAGAAAGATGGTAGCATGCGCATGTGTATTGACTATAGGCAGTTGAATCAGTTGACTGTGAAGAACAAGTATCCGTTGCCTCGTATAGATGATTTTTTTGATCAGTTGAGAGGTGCTTCAGTATTCTCGAAGATAGATTTGAGATCCGGGTACTATCAGTTGAAGGTGAAAGAGTGTGATGTTCCGAATATAGCCTTTAGGACTAGATATGGTCACTATGAGTTTCTTGTGATGCCAATTGGGCTCACGAACGCACCAGCAGCATTCATGGAAATGATGAACAGAATTTTTAGAGACTATCTAGATCGTTTTGTAGTTGTCTTCATTGATGATATACTTGTGTATTCGAAGACAGAAGAAGAGCATGATGAGCACTTGAGGTTTGTTTTACAGAGATTGTTGAGCAACCAGTTGTATGCGAAGCTTAGTAAATGTAAGTTCTGGATTCGAGAGGTGGTATTTCTTGGCCATGTTGTTTCGGCCGAAGGCATTCGAGTTGATCCATCGAAGATAGAGGCTATTGTTGAGTGGAAACAACCTAAGTCCGTGACCGAGATTAGGAGTTTCCTAGGATTAGCCGGTTACTATAGGAGATTTGTTGATGGCTTCTCTAGAGTAGCTGCTCCTTTGACTAAGTTGTTGCAAAAGGGAGTCAAGTTTGAATGGTCAGATGCAAGACAGAAGGCCTTTTAGAAATTGAAAGAAGCTTTGACAAATGCTCCAGTGTTAGTGCAACCAGTTTCAGGTAAGGAGTTTGTGATTTACAGTGATGCTTCCTACGTAGGCTTAGGATGTGTTTTGATGCAAGATAGGAGAGTTGTTGCTTATGCTTCCAGACAGTTGAAGATTCATGAGAAGAACTATCCTACTCATGACATAGAGCTAGCCGCAGTGGTGTTTGCATTGAAGATTTGGCGTCATTACTTGTATGGTGAGAAGTGTGTTGTTTACACCGACCACAAGAGCTTGAAGTACTTGATGACACAGAAAGAGTTGAACTTGAGACAGAGAAGATGGCTAGAGTTGTTAAAGGATTATGATTTGACCATTGAGTACCATCCGGGTAAAGCAAATGTAGTAGCCGATGCTTTGAGTAGAAAAGTGGTCGTTGAGTTGAGAGCTATGTTTGCTAGATTGAATGTGTCCGATGATGGTGGTTTGATCACCGAGTTGCAAGTGAAGCCTTCTTTGATTCAGTTGATCAGAGAAAAGCAGTTGCAAGATGTGAGTTTAGTTCCTCATGTGCAGGACATAGCCGAAGGAAGACCGACTGAGTATAGTTTCAGTGGTGAGAGCTTGTTGTGCTTTAGAGATAGAATTGTTGTACCAGAAGATGTTGAGTTGAGACGTCAGATTTTGAGTGAAGCACATTCGAGTCCCTTTTCTATGCATCCGGGTAGTACCAAAATGTACCGAGATTTGAAGGATGATTACTTCTGGGTTGGTTTGAAGAGAGATGTAGCCGAGTATGTGAGTCGTTGCATGGTTTGTCAGAGAGTGAAGGCAGAACATCAGGTTCCTTCAGGTTTGCTACAACCTTTGAAGATTCCGGAATGGAAATGGGAGAGGATCACCATGGATTTTGTATCGGAGTTGCCTTTGTCTCTTTCGAAGAAGAATTCAGTTTGGGTGATTGTTTGTAGGTTCACTAAGTGTGCTCACTTCTTAGCACTGAACACTACGGATTCTTTAGACAAGTTGGCAAACTTGTACATCCGTGAGATTGTGAGACTTCATGGAGTTCCGAAGTCCATTGTTTCAGATAGGGATCCTAGATTTACTTCGAGGTTCTGGGGTTGCTTACATAGTGCTTTGGGTAGCCGTTTGCATTTCAGCACATCTTATCATCCGCAGTCCGATGGGTAGTCAGAGCGAGTGATACAGATTCTTGAGGATATGCTCCGTTGTTGTGTGATTGATTTTCAGGGTTCTTGGGAGAAGCACTTACCGTTGGTTGAGTTTGCTTACAAAAACAGCTATCAGTCTAGCATTCAGATGGCACCTTATGAGGCTTTGTATGGTAGACGATGTAGGACTCCGATTTGTTGGGCTGAGATAAGTCAGGGATTGTTACCTATGCCAGACTTGCTTAAGGGAACTACCGAAAAAGTGAAGTTGATTTGTGACCGTTTGAAAGCAGCTTCCGATCGTCAGAAGTCTTATGCAGATTTGAAGAGGAAAGAGATAGAGTACTCAGTGGGTGAGAAAGTGTTTCTGAAGGTATCTTCGTGGAAGAAGGTGATGAGATTTGGCCGGAAGGGCAAATTGAGTCCGAGGTTCATTGGTCCGTATGAGATAGTTGGCGGATTGGGCCTGTAGCTTATCGCTTGAGGTTACCTTCGGAGTTAGAGAAGATCCATGATGTCTTTCATGTGTCTATGCTTAGGAGATATAGATCAGATCCTTCTCATGTTATGCCCGTTGAGGAGATAGAGTTAAACCTGAATTTTTCCTATAATGAAGAGCCCGTTGAGATACTTGCTTCTGATAGCAAGGTACTGCGCGGCAAGACCATAGAGTTGGTCAAGGTGTTGTGGAGACATAGAGGCGTGGAAGAGGCCACGTGGGAGAGGAAAGTAGATATGGTTGAGCAGTTTCCGTATTTGTTTCCACCAGGTAATTTCGGGGACGAAATTCCTTAAGAGGGAGAGAGTTGTAACACCCGTGTCTTGGGCCTAGGAGTTAGCCGGGTTGTTGTTCGAGTCAAATAAAATCTAATTAAAATAAACCAACTTTGAATAATGACCTATTTGAATCTTAATAAAGAGGGAGGGACCAATGTTGTGCTTTGCCCACATTTTAAATAAAGCAAGACAACTTTTAGGGAAAAGTTGTCATCTTCCTTCTCATTTTTCCCTTTCCCAATTTCAAAATCCTCTCCCCCATTTCAAACTCTCCTAAAACCCTAATTACTATTCCATTGATTTTTCCACTCGATTTCAACACCAAATTAAAACGTAATTATATTTTCTTAACCTCATCTCTATTCTCTATTTATCTACGGTCTTGGATTTCAAAAATATTGAGTTTTGGGAATTAGGGTTCATATTGAAATTTGGGTTTTAATGGGGGTTTTCAAATTGTTTTGAGAAATTGTTTTGGGGTTATGTTTAATCATAATGAAATATACAACATATATTAATTTGGTTGATTTTGGATGAAATTTCGTAGTGGGTCCTTAGGGCAAATTTTAGAGTATGAAAATTTGGGTTTTTGAGAGGTTTAGTGTTGGAATTGAAGAGCTGATGGTCTACCTATGTTAGGAGGGTGATTTGGGATATTTTGGAAGTCATTTGGTTGCTTGGAAATGGGTATTTCAGAAAATGGTTGTTGGAGTCCGAAAATTGGGTTTTTGAGATGTTATGTTGTTTGGGAATTTGAGGAAATTGGGTTGTGGTTTGCAAAGTAGATTGATGGTTGAATTAGCATTGAATTGGGAAGTAACGTAGGTGTTTTGTTTGACTAGAAGCAAGAGGAAACGTGGAAGAGGCTTTGGGACCGAATCCGGGAAGTTGAAGGTGATTGCTTGCTTGGTCGTTGAGCTTGGAAGCTTAGGTGAGTGGTTACTTGTTTTTAAAGGTTTTAAAATAGTTGGTTCGAGTATATGGACTAGGTTGGGCTTGGTAGACCCACCTAGAGTTAGGATTAGGGTGGTAGCCTAATCCTAAGCTTGATCTAGAGCCTTTGGATGAACTCTTTTATGTGGTTGTGTATGTCTCGTATGATATGTGATATGAATGGTTATGTATATTGTATTATACATGTGGGTTGAGATATGAATTGTGATGATTGAGACATGCATGATGATGGTTGTTGGTGAGTACGTGCTAAGCACGGAATTGGTTGAAATGAGTAATGTGAAATGAGTAAATGTTGGCACTAGTATACTTGAATACAAATGATCGATCATTAGGATGTTAGTGTGTACACATGAGTCAAAAGTCGCGCGTGGCCTTGGTGGCGTTGAGTCACCAAGGAGGAGTACGGGTTCGCCCGGAAATTGTATTTAAATATAGTCGGTGATGAGTGGAATCCCATCGACGGGGCATGAGGATGAGTGGAATCCCCTCCGCGAGGCTGGTGATGAGTGTAATCCCACCGTGAGGTAATTTGGTTGTTGGATGTGAGTTCCAACGTGTCTATCCGTGTATTCGGGTCATAGCTAGGTGCCAATGTTGGTTGATAAATGTATCAATGTGTTGAGATTAATGATCTTAAATTTGGATGTTTGATGTGACTACTCGTGTTGAGGATTTAGAGCTTGTTGACCATGACATTTACTTGTATATTGCTCATGCATCTTATCTTATGGCTCTTGTGGATCCTTGGTTTATATGTGATTTGCCTTGGCTAGATCGTGCTCGGACCCTGCAATGTTGAGGTTTGTTTTTAGAGCTTACCCTCACTAAGCATCATTGCTTACGCTCTCTTTGTTCAACATTGCAGATCCTTAGTTCGTGGGTTGCTCGGGCAAGTGGAGGGCCTCCAAGTGTGGTTTTTGGCTTGAGTTCATCAAGTATGGATTTTCAATGTTAGACATGTAATAGTTTGAGCAATGGGACATGTATGGTTTTGTTGCATAGTTGTTGGTTGCTAGGAGCATGTTTAGACTCCATGTTATATTGCTTTTGTATGGCGTGTGATGCCATGTTTGAGTTGTAATCCATGCCTAAATTGCTTATCTTGAACGTTGGTGAAGTGTCTTTGAGTTTGCCTTATGTTGAATGTTGAAGTATGAGTTTTTGGATGTTTAAGTGTCATCTTGATTCAATTGCATGCTCCTTTGATGTATGTACATGTTGGATACTTGTATGGCTGTGAAGTGGTATGTAAATGATGTATGAATGCTTGTTGGGGTCTAGGAGAGTCCTAAATTGCATTTAGAATCGAGTCTTGATCGTTTTTGCTGAGTTTGGAGGTTTTTGTTATGCAGGGGTATCGATACGGTTGGTATGGTATCGATACCACCTTCTTGTTCAAGCCTCGTGTATCGATACACTTGAGAGGTGTATCGATACTATTTTTGCTACTAAAGCTACTGTCCAGTTCCGTATCGGTATGGGCCTTCATGTGTATCGATACGGTCTCCTTAGCGTTGACCGTGGGAAGTCAACAATTGGGGAGGGTATCGATACACTCCTAGGTGTATCGATACGGTCTCCATAAGTTGACTTGGACCAGTTGACTTGGTCAAGGGGTATCGATACACCCCTTAGGTGTATCGATACACCTGCAGTTAAGTTTTAAAATTGGGCTGTATTATGATTGTTTGAGTTCGTTCGATTGATTCGTTCATGTTGTTCCGCTGTATGATCACTTAGGGTTTAATATCCATCTAGACAAGATTTTTAAAATGAAAAAAAAAATAGGGTTGCTAACCGAGGGGGAATTCCTTAGGGAGTTTTCGCTCGGTTTTCCCCGTGTGGCCCACTCGGACCGGTCATTCAGCCAGACCGGGACAAGGGGGTTACATGATATGTACATATACACTATGCATTCCTTACTATACAAGCTTTGTCTCTAAGTCTTCGAAGCAAATACAATTGTAATTAACTCTATGTCCCATATCGGATACTCTTTTCTCGGTCTTTCAACTATTTCGATGAATAAGCTACAATCTTCTGTCTTGCATAAGCACACAACCTAACTCTACATGTAACGCATCACTATGGTTCAAAAACTCTTTCTCTGACATGACTGGATCAAGGTCGAAGCGTTCATCAAAGTTTCTTTCGGTTTCTCAAGGGCTCATTGTCTCGCATCTAACCACACAACTGAACATTCTTCTGTAGCAATCTATCAATGGAGCAACTATCTTCAAAAGACTATTTACAATTCTCTGAAAGTAACAATGCTAGACCTAGGAACTATAGATATCTGTCACAGTCTTCAATTTCTTCCAACTCATATCTTCTTTTGCCTACTTGGGATTTACTTTAACACACTCGGCTGATCTACATGTACTAGGAGAACATCTTCATTAACTCGGAGTTCACGTTGCACAACTTGGCATACAACTGATTTCCTAAAAGGATCTACCACTCTAACTTCAAAGCTTGTCATGGCCTTCTTCGATACGTGAATATACTCATGTGTCATCTATGAGAACTATTACAACTGATCAAGGAACTCGGGAATTATTCTGTTCAACATCTTTATGAAGGTAACTAATACACTAGTCAAACAAAACGGCATAACTCAGAGCTCAAGGTGATCACATCTTGCCCCTAAAGTTGTCTTCGGTACTTCAACTTTTCTCGCTTTCAACTGGTAGTAAACGGATCTCAAACTAATCTTCAAATAGACTAAAGCACACACTAACTGACCAACAAATCAATGACACTCGGAAACGGATACTAATCATTCACTGTCACTTGTTTCGACTGTATGTAATCTGAACACATTCTCGTACTGTCACTCTTTCTTCTTCACAAATTACACTGTAGAACTCTGAGATGATGCACTAGGCCTAATGAATCTAAGGTCTAACAAGTCTCGAAGTTAATTCTTCAACATTCTCAATTCTTTCGGAATTCATAAGTTACAGAACAAACAAAACAGAAGCAACCTCGAAAACGGTCTCAATAACAAACTCTTCTCCTCTAACAAGAGGTAAACCGGCAATTCTTCCAAACACTTCTAGGAAAAGAAAACACAACTATTCTAACATTCTGTGGTTTAATCTTCATTCAAAATCAAATCCATCACAATTGCTAAGCATGCCTGTAGACTAAACTCAACCAATCTTTGGCCTCAAAAGTCGGATCAATCATTCGAAAAGAAGTTCACATCCTCATCTACTACTACAGTCTCACAAAAATCCGCGACTTCAAGGCAACTCTCTCTTTGTCTCAATGTATATCCTAGCTTTGTGCTCTGCAAGCCAAACCATGTCAAAAAGGTACATCGAAACCGTAGGAAGACAATCACTTCACATCCACTAGAAACTAGTAACTCTGAACCACCAACAAACACCTTATGCACATCTTTCTGATCACTACTATCTCCCAAAAGGCTAGTCACATGTGTCCCTATATCTAAGGTCCCAACAAAGATATCTAATTTGTAACCCCCTTAACCCGGCCTAGACGGTCGACCCGAATTAAGAAGATCACACGGGGAAAACCAAAGTCAACCCAAAAGTCAACCTTGATTAACGACCCTTTTTTTCCTTTTTACTCTTGTCTAGATGCACGTTAACCCTATATTTGTTCACGAGATCATCATACTCAAATATCATAACAAACAGAGAACAAATAGGGACTCAATTGAACAAATTATAACTTTAGGGACCAATTTGTAATTTCTGAAAACTTTAAGGACTTAACCAACTTTTAAGTTACCAACTTAAAATTAATCATCTTTCATGCATCTCTGCCAAATTTCAACTCAAACGGGCATTCTGAACTCATACAATTGCATAAACAAGATTCGGGACCAAAATGCAAACATTTCAAAACATATAACTGCCAATGTCAGCCCCCAACGGTCAGGTGTTCCGAAACAGGGAAAACCCGTTTCGAAACGCGGGACCGTTCCGCAACGTGTTCCGAAACGAGGGCTGGTAGAGGCTTTTCCGTTTCGGAACGGTATCATCCGTTTCGAACGCCTGGACTATTACAGGGCCACCGTTCCGAAACGGTAGCTCCCGTTCCGATACGGCCTGCCCAGATTGCAGAATAATGCTTGCTTAAACACACAATTGACCAACCAATCATGCTCCAAATGCAACCAAACCTTACCAGCAAGTCATACAACATACAAGGAACATAATTACATCAACCAAACATCGACATGGCACCAATTGCGAAAAGCCCCAAATCTATAGGCATGCTTCCTACTTAGCAAACCATTTAAACATCAATTTGATTAAACCAACTCATAAAGACCAATATATGTGTTCCAACGTTAACAACAACATAATACCAATCTTGCCAACATACATAAACTCATTAACATCAACACAAGAGATTCTCCCCCCCCATTGCCTTTATTATCTATAGCTATTAACCAAGACATACATCTCAAGTGGAGCTTTCCTTGAATCCCTTGCTTCCCGCTGTTCCAACTTCAAAGATCTGCATTGATGGACAAAAAAGGAGCGTAAGCACATAATGCTTAGTGAGGAATGCTCAAAACCAAAACACCATCAATGCAGCGAATCATAAAACCACTTTTAAAAGCAAACTCAATTCGAAAAACCAATGCATTGTTTGAAAACCCTTTTCAACAACTTGCTTAAAATCATGCATTGCTCAAACTTGAAACCAACCCTTAGCTTAGAAAGCTTAGAAATCCCTTTTCAAACATAAACTAGCAATACCATCAATTTAACTATTCCATGCATGAACATCATATGCAAAATTAAATTCAAAACCTTGGAAATCACTACCACTTCGCATCATACCTTTCTCATACTTGAAAACCATCTTTAAGCAAGAAACCCTTTAAAACCATTAACTCATTCAATCTAACATGTGCATTAAACAATTGCAGCATATGAACCACATTATCAAAATTTGCATCACATGCCTTTAAAAATAAGTCTTAGCAAGAATCCAATGCACTAAAGAGATTTCATGCACACATGCACCATTCTCAATAGATAATCAACCCTTTCTCAAGCTAACAAGTAAACATGCATTCATAGATCATTACACACTTCTCATGCAACAATGCATCATTTCAAGCATTTCATGCTTCATCATAATCAAGAACATTACATTGGCTTCCAAGTGACAAACCAAATCCACTTTTTAACTCAACATCCAATCGGATACGCGGATCACAAGCGTTGTCCCCACGCTTCATACACACTACCAATCCAAGGTCCCCAAATGGAGTTTTAACCACCATTTGACCTTACAACACACAAGGTCCTCTTATGGAATTTTAACCACCATATGACCTTAACATTCACAAGGTTCCCATATATGGAATTTTAACCACCATATAACCTTAACATTCACAAGGTTCCCATATATGGAATTTTAACCACCATATAACCTTAACATTCACAAGGTTCCCATATATGGAATTTTAACCACCATATAACCTTAACATGCACAAGGTTCCCATATATGGAATTTTAACCACCATATAACATTAGCATCACCGATTGGTAGTTGTATAACATCACTAACGAGATCCGGGACACCCCTACACAAGAACCACACATGGACTTTACAC
This sequence comes from Hibiscus tridactylites, assembly GCA_958450335.1. Taxonomy (NCBI): domain Eukaryota; kingdom Viridiplantae; phylum Streptophyta; class Magnoliopsida; order Malvales; family Malvaceae; genus Hibiscus; species Hibiscus tridactylites. The sequence goes on along the minus strand of OY288289.1, from coordinate 40,270,562 downwards.
CACCATTGTGATCTTAACAAGCACAAGGTCCTCAAATGGAATTTTAACCACCATTATTACCTTTGCTTACCCAAGGTCCTCGAATGGAATTTCAACCACCATTATGACCTTAACCATCTCGTTAGGATACTTGGATGGAGTTACCGGTTCACTCTTAACCACTCCACATCCAACGCGACTTTATTCACGGTGCACCCAATCCTATAGCCGGCTAACTATATCCGATTCAAGTAACCAAGAACCATTTACATCACTTGCCAATATAACCATCTTACCTCATTAACCCATCATTTTACAAGCATAACCAAAATGCATAAACCACCATTTACCATCATCAATCCACTGTTTTTAAAGCATTACTCAAAGCCATTAAACAACATGCAACACCATGCATCAATTCTACAATTCCAATGTACAAAACCATGAATCTCTTACCTTGAGCATCCATAACTCATGGCTTTCAAAACCAGCATTAATCCATGCTAAAATATGCTTTCAAAACAGGATTTAAAACATGCAAATCACACGCATTGCATCCAACAAACACAAGTGCTATAAAAACCAATTCATACCTCCAGCAATAACAGATCATCAAAAACACTCCAAAAACAACCAAAAAACTCAAGCAAAACTTAGGAAAATCAACCTATTCGGGATTGCATTGATTAAACCTCAATTACTCATCAATTTAACATTCATTTAACATCAAATTGACACTTCAAAACACTGCCCAAACAGATCATACGAAATTTCATCCAAAATCAAGCAAATCTTGCATTTTAAAGCCAAAATCAAGATTACAATTGTAAAACCTTAAATAAATCACAAATCAAGGATTGAGAACTTGGGAATTTCAGTAAAGAACTGAGAGTTTAGAGGAGAAGGACGTTCTTACCTCCAAACTTGAGTTTCTCCCTTTTTAGAATCAAAAAGCTTGAAGATCCAATTAGCAAATGGTGAGGTTTTGTTGATGAGATGATTAGAAATCAAAGGAGAATTGAAAAGAGATATTTAGGTGACAAAATCAGAGGAAAAAGCTCTGGAGAAAGATGTTTGGCTTGAGAGAAAAATGAGAGAAAAATAGAAAATAGAAAAGTTAGTTGGAATTAGGAAAATATCTTCCCTCCACTTTTCTTTTGTTTAAAAATCAGAAATAAATCATTTAATATCTTAGAAAAATCTGGAGAAACTCCCATTGGGTAAATAGCTCCTTAAAGATTCAAAGTTTCAATCCTTTTTAAAACAGTCACGAAATTTTCAAAAATTACATTTTGGTCACTAGCCAAAATGTCACCCTTCCAAACCTCATTTTGTAAAATTGATTTCACAGTTCACTTATATATATTAAAAGAGGATTTTAGAACATTTTTTCATATTTTTAATGCAACCCGAACTAGGCTTTCCTAATTTCACCTTTTTATATTCGAACAGCACTTTGACCGAACCGGTCCAAGCCCAAAACTTCCAAGCCCAAAACCGGGGCGTTACAATTCTCCCCCCTTAAGAAATTTCGTCCCCAAAATTTCAACCGGCGGAAGAGCACGACCAAACTTTTCAAAACAGCCCACAAGGCAACACAGGAGACTTAACCACCACTGAACACTCTCCAGGCAAAAACTCCACCAACCCAACACCACCACATACTGTTCACGAATTCCAGAACACACAAATGTTAACCACATCTCAACCTTTCACACTTTCGGACTGCACATATCCCCAACAACAACCTGAAGAACCTCCAACTTTTACATCATACACCACCTTAACTCACAACTTCCAGAACTCCTTGCCAAAAACTACTCAACCTCCTTCAGAGATTTTCACAACAAGCAAAAATTCTTAAACAACAATTGCTTACCCAAACTTCTCAACGTATTGCTGATATTCCTACATATCCGCCACTATTATTACCACAACAACTCACTAGGACTACTCACCCATCATCCGGTAATCACGTCACAAACCCCAACCTTGGCTTCGCCAACCGTTCCACACACCACCAGCTGACCTCAAAAAGAATTTACTCACTCACAACCAACCAACCACTTCTCACAAGAACCCATCCAACCAACAGTGGCCTTTGATCTTACATTGCCCTTCCAATTCAAGCTTTGACTACAACACTAGCCTTACTAGGACACTGCCCATTCTACACACACATACCTATTAAGATTACAAAGCTTCTATTCTCCCAGAATAACCCTTTTTCGACCATCTTTAACACAACATTAATGCCAAGTTACCTCAGCACTCTGGAAACACATCCACTAACCTGCAACATCACTTAACACCAAGGAACTACCACTTCTACTAGCTATTCAAAACCACTTGACTGATTCTAACTTCAACCGGTACTCTTCACCACCAAACCACTAAACTCCCTAAGCAACAAACACCTTCCTTCCACTAACATGCTATACCGCACTCACTACTACCAACAGCTCACTTAAAACCCTCCATTACCTCTAACATTCTCCTAGCACTAAAACAACCTCTAAAAACCCATCATCCCACCTAACCTTATCACAACACTAACAGACTCGATTAGTTATTAGCGAGTGTGAACGTTCGTATGCATGGTCACCAATATGCCCTACCAATGCCTGATGTACATGTATGAAAAACCTCTAATGTCATGCCACATGTATGCATGGACCAGCACATATATAATATAGCATATAACGAATGATTTTAACTGTGCATGTATGTCGGTTCACACCCACCAATAATATCCTCGGAGTCCGTCTAAGAACAACCTCCTACCTCACTTTCAACTTGTCTAACTCCATCATTCTAGCTACCATTATCCACAAGATACTCACTAAAGCCCTCTTCACACAGAAGTTGTTTTCAAAACAACAACATCTACTACCCCAACCATGCTAGCAACGAAACCATACCCAATTCGCAAGGAAAAACCAAACCAAAACCAAACTAGGATACTAGAGCAAGGGTTACTTAACAAGGTTACCTTAAAACTCATCACCACCCCGGAGCTTTCAACAAATGAGCTCTCTTCCTTGTAGAACCATCATTCCCCAACCGCACCGCTGCAGCATCAGCTAACACACCAAGGTCATCACCATCTCCCTGCGGTAAGGAACCCTGGCTACCCCGAGCCAACTTCAAACAATTTCGTCTCAAATGTCCAACAGACCCACACTTCTAGTAGATTCCATTTCCCAAACTCCTCACATTTTTCGGCTCTTTCTGCCACCTTCGAACTTTGTCTCGGCCGTGCCCACGACCCTTCAGAGACCCTTCAGCTATCACTAAAGCTGATTTCACCACACGAGGACAATCTCGCTTCACATGCTCCTTAGAACCACAGTTCCAACACGCACCTGCGCCCCAACAACCTCCAACATGGCGCCTTCCACAACGGTCACACACTGGTAGCTGAGCTTCCACTCCGCCCACAACTTCCTTGCTTAAACCTTTCCCACCTTCGCAAACAGAAATCACACCCTCACATTGCTTAACCCTTGGAAATTTCCCTCCAAGATACCTTTCATAAAAGGCAGACACAAAGAAGTCCCAATCAATGTCGTGGATGTACGATGCCACCGCCATCGATGTCCACCAGGCACAAGCGTCCTCCAGCATCAATGTGACAACACTTCCCAGCTTACAAGCATAATCACAGCCTTCCTGGTCCAAAATCAGAACTACACTGGCTAACCAAGCCTCAAACGTCTCAGGTGACGAACCATGATACTCCACAACTCCCAAATCATGTAACCGTTGTTTCGACAAACCTGCACATCCCACATCCAGCACATCTATAGGCCTCACTTTCGCCACAGCCATAGATGTTCCCAACACCTCTTGAACAATTGGTGATGAAATCTCTATCACCGAACCAGCTTCTTTCTCATGTCTCAAAACCTCAACACCAGGCACAGAAGACTGAGACAAAACACCTCCACTAAAAGGTGAATTCCACGCCTTAACAACCTGCTCTAAAGCAGCAACCATCTCACCTAACTGCCATTCTTTCATCGATTTCACCATGCTATTAACAGCAAACAATCACAACAAAACAAACAAATCAATTAGACCAGCTTTAAGCAAGGATTCAAACTCCAACTCCAAAATAACACAATAGCTATAATAATAAGGCAATGGGTATCCCAAATTCTCCCCTTTTACATGACATAACAGTCAATAAAAACATGGATATCGCAACATCAAGCATATCAATCATCATATTCGATCATGCTTTCATCAAACAACATCCACTCGTAACAGCATAGCATCAACAATAACATACCCATTACACTCCCATCCTTCATAAAAACCAACTCACAACACCAACACAACATCAGCACAAACCCACAAGAGTTCAATAAAGATTCATGATCAAAAGCATGGTAAAACATCAACAGTTCACTCAAACACATGCATTTCAACCGGCTTTCAACCACACATCAGCATAAACATCATACACATATTACATCAATTTACCGTTTTCCCCAAACATTCGCAACTCAGCTCTGATACCACCAAATGTAACCCCCTTAACCCGGCCTAGACGGTCGACCCGAATTAAGAAGATCACACGGGGAAAACCAAAGTCAACCCGAAAGTCAACCTTGATTAACGACCCTTTTTTCCTTTTTACTCTTGTCTAGATGCACGTTAACCGTATATTTGTTCACGAGATCATCATACTCAAATATCATAACAAACAGAGAACAAACAGGGACTCAATTGAACAAATTACAACTTTAGCGACCAATTTGTAATTTCTGAAAACTTTAAGGACTTAACCAACTGTTAAGTTACCAACTTAAAATTAATCATCTTTCATGCATCTCTGCCAAATTTCAACTCAAACGGGCATTCCGAACTCATACAATTGCATGTACAAGATTCGGGACCAAAATGCAAACATTTCAAAACATATAACTACCAATGTCAGCCCCCAACGGTCAGGTGTTCCGAAACAGGGAAAACCCGTTTCGAAATGCGGGACCGTTCCGCAACGTGTTCCGAAATGAGGGCTGGCAGAGGCCTTTCCGTTTCGGAACGGTATCATCCGTTCCGAACGCCTGGGCTAAAACGGTAGCTCCCGTTCCGATACGGCCTGCCCAGATTGCAGAATAATGCTTGCTTAAACACACAATTGACCAACCAATCATGCTCTAAATGCAACCAAACCTTACCAGCAAGTCATACAACATACAAGGAACATAATTACATCAACCAATCATCGACATGGCACCAATTGCGAAAAGCCCCAAATCTATAGGCATGCTTCCTACTTAGCAAACCATTTAAACATCAATTTGATTAAACCAACTCATAAAGACCAATATATGTGTTCCAACGTTAACAACAACATAATACCAATCTTGCCAACATACATAAACTCATTAACATCAACACAAGAGATTCTCCCCCCCCCCATTGCCTTTATTATCTATAGCTATTAACCGAGACATACATCTCAAGTGGAGCTTTCCTTGAATCCCTTGCTTCCCGCTGTTCCAACTTCAAAGATCTGCATTGATGGACAGAAAAGGAGCGTAAGCACATAATGCTTAGTCAGGAATGTTCAAAACCAAAACACCATCAATGCAGCGAATCATAAAACCACTTTTAAAAGCAAACTCAATTCGATAAACCAATGCATTGTTTGAAAACCCTTTTCAACAACTTGCTTAAAATCATGCATTGCTCAAACTTGAAACCAACCCTTAGCTTAGAAAGCTTAGAAATCCCTTTTCAAACATAAACTAGCAATACCATCAATTTAACTATTCCATGCATGAACATCATATGCAAAATTAAATTCAAAACCTTGGAAATCACTACCACTTCGCATCATACCTTTCTCATACTTGAAAACCATCTTTAAGCAAGAAACCCTTTAAAACCATTAACTCATTCAATCTAACATGTGCATTAAACAATTGCAACATATGAACCACATTATCAAAATTTGCATCACATGCCTTTAAAAACAAGTCTTAGCAAGACTCCAATGCACTAAAGAGATTTCATGCACACATGCACCATTCTCAATAGATAATCAACCCTTGCTCAAGCTAACAAGTAAACATGCATTCATAGATCATTACACACTTCTCATGCAACAATGCATCATTTCAAGCATCTCATGCTTCATCATAATCAAGAACATTACATTGGCTTCGAAGTGACAAACCAAATCCACTTTTCAACTCAACATCCAATCGGATACGCGGATCACAAGCGTTGTCCCCACGCTTCATACACACTACCAATCCAAGGTCCCTAAATGGAATTTTAACCACCATTTGACCTTACAACACACAAGGTCCTCTTATGGAATTTTAACCACCATATGACCTTAACATTCACAAGGTTCCCATATATGGAATTTTAACCACCATATAACCTTAACATTCACAAGGTTCCCATATATGGAATTTTAACCACCATATAACCTTAACATTCACAAGGTTCCCATATATGGAATTTTAACCACCATAAAACCTTAACATGCACAAGGTTCCCATATATGGAATTTTAACCACCATATAACCTTAGCATCACCGATTGGTAGTTGTATAACATCACTAACGAGATCCGAGACACCCCTACACAAGAACCACACATGGACTTTACACCACCATTGTGATCTTAACAAGCACAAGGTCCTCAAATGGAATTTTAACCACCATTATTACCTTTGCTTACCCAAGGTCCTCGAATGGAATTTCAACCATCATTATGACCTTAACCATCTCGTTAGGATACTTGGATGGAGTTACCGGTTCACTCTTAACCACTCCACATCCAACGCGACTTTATTCACGGTGCACCCAATCCTATAGCCGGCTAACTATATCCGATTCAAGTAACCAATAACCATTTACATCACTTGCCAATATAACCATCTTACCTCACTAACCCATCATTTTACAAGCATAACCAAAATGCATAAACCACCATTTACCATCATCAATCCACTGTTTTTAAAGCATTACTCAAAGCCATTAAACAACATGCAACACCATGCATCAATTCTACAATTCCAATGTACAAAACCATGAATCTCTTACCTTGAGCATCCATAACTCATGGCTTTCAAAACCAGCATTAATCCATGCTAAAATATGCTTTCAAAACAGGATTTAAAACATGCAAATCACACGCATTGCATCCAACAAACACAAGTGCTATAAAAACCAATTCATACACAAATCAAGTGAGAAATTCCATTTACTTACTCTTGAGCTTAGATAAGTTGTTTAGACTTATACTAAGCTCCCAAAACCTTCAAACCTTGGTTTAAAAGCTGAAAACCCAACTTCACTCACCGATACACCAAACAAGGCTAGCCAACAAGCCTTCCAAGCATCCGAAACCTTCCACACCACCTCTAATGCTCACGGATCAAACTCCCTTGTTTCAAGCACCCAACAACAGAGGATTAATGCATCATTATGCATTAATAGCACCAACAACACAACTAAACTCGCTGCTCTTAGCAAATCCAACATTTCGGCTACCAAACACAACCGAAAACACCTCTAAACACTTCCAAAACTTAACCCAGCCAAGATCCATCACTTCTAACCATTTACAAACATCAATTAACATTCAAAATGATCCCAATCACGTCCTTATACCTCCAGCAATAACAGATCATCAAAAACACTCCAAAAACAACCAAAAAACTCAAGCAAAACTTAGGAAAATCAACCTATTCGGGATTGCATTGATTAAACCTCAATTACTCATCAATTTAACATTCATTTAACATCAAATTGACACTTCAAAACACTGCCCAAACAGATCATACGAAATTCCATCCAAAATCAAGCAAATCTTGCATTTTAAAGCCAAAAATCAAGATTACAATTGTAAAACCTTAAATAAATCACAAATCAAGGATTGAGAACTTGGGAATTTCAGTAAAGAACTGAGAGTTTAGAGGAGAAGGACGTTCTTACCTCCAAACTTGAGTTTCTCCCTTTTTAGAATCAAAAAGCTTGAAGATCCAATTAGCAAATGGTGAGGTTTTGTTGATGAGATGATTAGAAATCAAAGGAGAATTGAAAAGAGATATTTAGGTAACAAAATCAGAGGAAAAAGCTCTGGAGAAAGATGTTTGGCTTGAGAGAAAAATGAGAGAAAAATAGAAAATGGAAAAGTTAGTTGGAATTAGGAAAATATCTTCCCTCCACTTTTCTTTTGTTTAAAAATCAGAAATAAATCATTTAATATCTTAGAAAAATCTGGAGAAACTCCCATTGGGTAAATAGCTCCTTAAAGATTCAAAGTTTCAATCCTTTTTAAAACAGTCACGAAATTTTCAAAAATTACATTTTGGTCACTAGCCAAAATGTCACCCTTCCAAACCTCATTTTGTAAAATTGATTTCACAGTTCACTTATATATATTAAAAGAGGATTTTAGAACATTTTCCATATTTTTAATGCAACCCGAACTAGGCTTTCCTAATTTTACCTTTTTATATTCTAACAGCACTTTGACCGAACCGGTCCAAGCCGAAAACTTCCAAGCCCAAAACCGGGGTGTTATATAATTTCTTACATGCTCACACAAAAGGAGGTATCCGCGGAAATTGCAGCTTCACATGTACACAACTGATAGTCTTCGGTCCTCTTATTTTCAGACTGGTTCTTCAACAAAATCTGACTCTTCTAGACTGTTCTTAGAGCATTTCAAAACTTCAAAAACGCAGTTCTGAGCACACACAAACAACCATGCTGGAAAACCACCCAGACGCACACTGGCCCCAAACACACAAATTGATTCCCATTCACGAATACTGATCGGCTGTCTTGTATCAAAATCATAGGCTGAACCCCAACGGTCACCAACTAACACTTCTGAATTTCAGATTACTCACAGGAGACCCCTACCTTGATCTCGCTAAAAGAACTAAGGTACTTGTACCTACCTCTAACACTTCACCGGCCATATTCAAACATGCATGTTTGCTAACAATGTACAGAAATACGGATTCGGAATCAACTGGAGGAAACAACTTAATATTGTACCAAGGGCTTATCTGTTAAAACATCGACACCACTCTGACTCCAACTCGTATGCCTTCACTTCTTCTTACCAATTAATGCAGAGTTGATCACATCGTCCCTCATCCACAAGAATCAACCCACATACACACCATCTCAAACGAACAAATTGTACCTCAATTCCGGTACAACCATACCTCCCTAACTAAGGTGGTGGACTCCCTCAATATCATCCACCCTTTTAGAAACTACAACTTCAACTTACCAAAGAGAAATAAATCAACAACAACATCAACAGTAAATTAACATACAACTTGGGTTAGCAAAGGAAAAGGGTCCAAGTGGCCCAAGTATGATTCCCTCACTTAAAAATCTCTTTTTCGAAGTAATAGTAGCAATGGGACTCTACCAAACATGTTTCAAACGAATCAACGCACATACATGCTCAACCAAGCATATAACAAGACATACTTGCTAAACAAGCAAACATATGCGTACTATCAAACAACATACATTCTCAATCAAACAATCATACCTCACAGCCTACACGAATAACAAGCAACATGCTTACATGGCAAGCAAACACCGTGCATATCAATCACAAAACACAACTTACCTCACTTACCTGCCCAAGGTCTCGGTAACCTGGCTCTGATACCAACAAATGTAACCCCCTCATCCCGGTCTGGCCGGATGACCGGTCCGAGTGGGCCACGCGGGGAAAACCGAAGCGAAACCCGTTAAGGTTCCCCCTCGGTTAACAACCCTATTTTTTTCATTTTAAAATCTTGTCTAGATGGATATTAAACCCTAAGTGATCATACCGCGGAAGAGCATATACAAAACAATCAAACGAACTCAAACAATCATGTTATAGCCCAATTTTAAACTTAAACTGCAGGCGGTATCGATACACCTAAGGGGTGTATCGATACCCCTTGACTAGGTTTAAGCTTTAACTGCAGGTGGTATCGATACACTTAAGGGGTGTATCGATACCCCCTTGACTAGGTCAAGTGGTCAAAGTCAATCCGTAGAGATCGTATCGATACACCCAAGGAGTGTATCGATACCCTCCCCAACGGTTGACTTCCCACGGTCAACGCTAAGGTGACGGTATCGATACACCAGAGGCCCGTATCGATACCGAAATGGACAGTAGCTCTAGTGACCAAAATAGTATCGATACGCCCCCTCGCGTATCGATAGACGAGGCCCAAAACAAGAAGGCGGTATCAATACAGGACCAACAATATCGATACCCCTGTACTGCAAAACCTCCAAACTCAACTAAAACGAACAAGACTCGGACCTAGATGCAATTTAGGACTTCCCTAAATCCAAACAAGCATTCATACAACATTTACAGGTCATTATTTAGCCATCCAACCACCCAACATGTACATACATCAAGGAAAACATTCAATTGAATCAAAGATGACATTTAAGCACTCAAGTCTCATACTTCAACATTCAAACACAAGGGCAACCTCAAAAGGGCACATAGCCAACATTCATGGTAAGAAATTTAGGCATGGATTACAATTCAAACATGGCATCAACAAGCCAATCAAACAACATAATTAAGGAGTCTAAGCATGCTCCAAAACAACCAGCAAAAGCACAAATCGACAACACCTATCCCATTGCTTAAATATTACATTCTATCACTTAAAATTCATACATTGAGCACACCAAAGCAACACTTGGAGACCTTTCCTTGCCCTTGCCACCCACAAGCTATTTATCTGCATTGTCGAACAAAAGAGAGCGTAAGCATGAAAGCTTAGTGAGGGTAAGCTCATAAAACAAACCTTCGACAATGCAGGGTCCAAGCACGAGCTACAACCAAGATAAAATGCATTATCTTACTTTCGGTCCACACGAGCCATAATTATAAATAATGCATGAACATATATTCAATATCATGTCATGCTCAACATGTTTAAATCCACAACATATGAAATCGCATATATATTAAACCATGTTAGCAACACATCCCAAATCCCATTGGCTCACAATTAATCACATATTGGCAACATAAACCACAATCCGTATTGGCACCTAGCTATGACCCGAATACGCGGATAACCGTTGGAACTCACATCCAACAACTCTACCATTACCTGACGGTGGGATTACACTCATCACCGTTCACGCGGAGGGGATTCCACTCATCCTCACGCCTCATTTCTCGCGGAGGGGATTCCACTCATCCTCACGCCCGTCGATGGGATTCTACTCATCACCGACATATATATATATATAAGAAGATTTCTGGGCGAACACGTACTCCATCTTGATGACTACCATCATCAAGACCACGCGCGCATTTTGACTCACGTGTGCACACTAAACATCCTAATGATCGATCATTTGTACCCAAGCATACTAGTGCCAATACTAACACATTCCACAATACCATTTATTAACAACTTCCATGCTTAGCACGTACTCACCATGACTTACCGTCATGCACAAACCACATTTCCATGCCTAGCATGTACTCACCATGATCCTCGAATCAAGCAATCACCTCATAATCTCATTTCACATGAGAACACCACATGTACATCATTATCAAACATATCACATCATATTTTGCACATGTGTATAACCATATCATATCTATCATCAACATGCATATAACAATGCATCCAACATGCCTCAACATACATGTATACAACATATATATAATCAACACCATCACAATTTAACACGAGGCATATACAACCATTAAAGAGTGCAACCAAAGTCTCTAATCAAAGCATGGGATTAGGCTACCACTCTAATCCCAACTCTAGGTGGGTTTACCAAGCCTATCCTAGGTTCACATGCTTGAACCAAATACTCAAAACCATTTTAAAAACATTTAACCACTCACCTAAGCTTCCAAGCTCCAAGCCAAGCAAGCAACCTCCCTCAAATTTCCGGATTTCTTCCCGAAGCTTTTTCCAACACGAATTCCCGCTTCTAAACAACCTCAAACACATTTCAAACAATTCCAAATCAACACAACATCAAAAGATCAACCCGGAACACAATTCAAATTCAATTTACAACGTTGCAAGCCATGAACAAACCCCAATATTTGCAATCTCGGACAGCCCACATACCCCTTCCAAAATCCATGTTTCCAACACCCATTGCACCCACAAATGATCCCAAATCAACCCCTAACCATAGCACTACCATTGGGCTATCAATTCCCACCTAAAACAACCCCCAAAACTCACCCAAAACCCTCCAAAAATCCCATTTATACCCAAATTCGGGAATTCATTTAAAATACTCTAAAAATCATATATGTTGGACTATTTGATTCACAAACAACATATCTAACATAAATAAACCAAAAGCCTCGATAAAAATCATAAAGTCACAACCTTTAACCAAAACTTTGAAAAACCCAAATTCTAAAACATTGATGAAAATGAAATCTATTTGTACTTCCAAGTAGAGGAAGATGAGAGCAAGATGGGGATGTATTTACCTTTCAATTTCGAGCCAAAATGAAGGAGAAAAGAAGGTTGGATAGAACTTGGAGAAGCTTCCCCCTCTTTGTCGTGAGAAATGAAGAAGGAAGAGGGAAGAAGAGAAATTTTTGGTGTTTTAAATTAAAAAGGGGTTTTTAATTTCCAAGGGCTTGAAATTACAATTGTGCCATTAATGAGATGGCAACTCTCCCTTACTTTAAAATCCATGACATTTTAGTTTTATTTCAATTTAGTCCAAACATAAAATGTTTATTTTGAAAATAAAGAAACACACAAGGTCCAAATAATATATAATATTATTTAATCATAAACCGAGACCCAAAACATTATTTAAATATTATTTCCACCCGACCCCCAAACCCGGGTGTTACAGCAAGCCTAGAAAAATTTTCATTTATTTATCTTATCTAAATGGATCATTTAGTCCTATGTGTGAAGACGACAGCGGGAAACGAAGACAGGACGTTACAGACAGAGCGTAAGGTAATTTAAATTTACCAAGTGACATGTTAGTCCATTTTCATGCTTAACAATCCAAACTAAACATAAACGATGCATACGAGATTCACAAGAAATCTTACAACAAACAGAACCCAAGCCCAACACTTGAGAACCTTCAAAGATTCCAAAAGCCTAATTTTCAGGCTGGTGTTCCGAAACAGGCTTGCCCGTTTCGATACACGGGCCCTAGTATTAAAAGCCAGACCAACCGTACCGGTACGATCCATCTCGTTTCGGAACAGGGGTCCATTTCTTCTAAGCGTTCTGAAACTCGTTCTAGAACAGGCCTTCACAATAGCAAAACCGTTTCGGTACGCGTATTGGAATAGGGGCTCACAGTGTCAAACCGTATCGAAACGCATTCTGATACGGGTATCCTTGGAGCTGCACCCGTTCTGAAACCACCTAACGCGTTTCGAAATGCCTGCAATCTGTGAGACTCTAAAAACAGTTTTAAGCATCTCCAAAAGTTCCCAACATGCCTCTAACCCCAAGAAACAAGATACAACATACATACACGCACTCTAGAGGCATTTCACCCTACTTATCATACATTCAAGATCAAATCATTCGAATGAACATACATTTATGGTTAATCATTTAGAGAAACAAGCATTCACCAAGTACATTGCAAAACAAGGTCTACATGCCTTTAAACAAAACACATAAGCATTCATGGAACATGGTTATAAGCCTTCAAAACACAAAGCCTTTAGGCAACAACATAAACATGGTTTACAAATCCACATCAAGGCATCAACAACAAACACCAACACAAAATAGTCTATCAAGGCTCATACAAAACATGTAGCATTTCCCATTGCTAAACTACTACATTATTTACTAAACCATACTTGAGCAACTACCACACGCTTGGACGCCCTTTCTTTGCTCCTTGATAGAGAGATCCTCTACAAATGAAGTCGAGACCAAGTATTACTAAGATGTGTGTGGATGCAAAAGAAGCGTAGTTAATTTTGGAAGAAGTCCATGAGGGAATTTCTGGAACCCATCCTAGTGGTTTCACTATGGGAAGAAGAATTATGTGTTTGGGATATTACTGGTTGACAATGGAAGGGGATTGCATAAATTATTCCCGTAAATGCCACAAGTTTCAGGTTTTTGCTGATAAGGTTCATGAGCCTCCTCGGTCTCTTCACATCATGTCGTCTCCATGGTCGTTCTCTATGTGGGGCATAGACGCCATTGGACAGATTCATCCGAAAGCGTCAAATGGTCATCGCTTTATCTTGGTAGCTATTGATTACTTCACAAAGTGGGTGGAAACGGCCTCATATGCAAATATAACTCGATCCACTATTTGTAATTTCTTGAAGAAGAAGATCATTTGTCGATATGGTCTACCAGAAAGCATAATTACAATCAATGCCTCTAATCTGAACAATCGAATGATTGTTGGGGTCTATAAGCAGTTCAACATCAAGCATCGTAATTCAGTAGTATACCGCCCAAAGATGAATGGAGCAGTAAAAGCGGCCAATAAGAATATTAAGAAGATAATTGCAAAGATGATTGATACTTATAAAGATTGGCATGAAAAGTTACCATTTGCTATGTTTGCATATCAGACAGCGATACGGACATCTACTGGGGCAACTCCGTTCTCATTAGTATATAGAGTTAAAGCTGTGCTACCAATTGAAGTGGAGATGCCATCGTTGCATGTCTTGATGGAGGCCAAGTTAGGTGAAGCGGAATGGGTTCAAGCAAGGTATGACCAGTTGAATTTAAATTAGGAAAAGCGGCTGAAAGCCATGTGTCATGGTCAAATGTACCAAAGAAGGATGGTTAGGGCTTATGAAAAGAAGGTTCGCCCTAGAGAATTCCAAGAAGGCGATCTGGTCTTAAAGAAGAAATTATCAATTCAAAGTGATCATAGCGGAAAATGGGCGCCTAATTGGGAAGGACCATACATCGTGACAAAGGTTCTTTCAGGTGGAGCAATTATTTTAGCTGAGATGGATGGAAATGATTTTCAAAACCCGGTAAACTCTGATACTGTCAAGAAGTATTATGCTTGAAAAAAAAGAAAAGAAAAGAAAAAAGAAAAAAGAAAAAAAAAAGGGTTCAAAATGAAAATCCACAAAGGGCGTTTTGAAACCAAAGGATGATCTGAGTTGAAACCCAGTAAAGGGCGTCTCAGATAATATAATAGATTCTGGGGCTTCACAGATCATGCACTGTACTCAAGGCTTCTTCGACACTGGAAGCATTCAAGTTTACTTCTGGCGTTTGAAAAGAGAAGTTTGGACTATTGATATTTGAATACTTGTTTCCCTTCTGTTGAGTGGATCGCAAGATCGATATTGACCAAGAGGGGGTGAATTGGAAATTTAGAGTTTTGTGGTGGAAATTGCAAATTAAAAATGATGGACAAGGGATTTAGAGTGGTTCAAGTTCCAAATGAACTCTACATCCACTACCTTAGCTTCACTAAAGATTTGCAACAATTCCACTAATTGCTCTTCCCCTTTTCTAGGACAAGGAGGCAAACCCTTTACAATTTTGGTTGATTTTTCTACCCAAAAATCAACCCAATCCTCACACAAGTGAACAAAGAATATTAATGGCTAATTAGATATCTCTCAATACAAATAATAGCCCAAATACAAGCACTCAACCCAATTGAACAAGATATGAATGAAAATTACAATTGGGGTTTTAGACAAAATGGGATTTTTGCACAATTGCTTGGATTTGATGTTTGGATGTTTGCTTTTGGATCAATAGTTGTTGCTGGAGCTTTTAGAGGTCTCTTTTATACCTTCTCATTGAATTTTAGCCATTGTGGTTGTTGCACTCATCAATAGAGCCGTTGGGGATGTTATCTCACCACCATAAATGCAGTCTGCAACAACCCGTTTCGAAACGCGGGGTACCTGTTTCGGAACGGACTAAAATAGAAAGAGCCGTTGGGGTACATTTAAGAGCCCGTTTCGAAACGCCTTAGGGCCGTTTCGAAACACTTTTGCCACTGTTAAGGGTCGTTTCGAAACGGTCTTAGCCCGTTTCGAAACACCTTAACGGTTTTCAGAAAATCAGTTAAAAACACTACAACGGTCATATTTTTCAATTTAAACTTAAGAGCTATTTCGAAACGCTTGATATCGTTTCGAAACGATTTTGCTACTGTCAAGGGTCATTTCAGAACGGCCTTAGCCCGTTTCGAAACACCCAATTTATCTTTAAATATTCAGCAAAAATATCTCAACCGTTGGCTTTTTCAAATCAAATATGAAGAACAGTTTCGAAACGAGACATACCGTTTCGAAACGGGTTTAAGTGTTTCGATACACGTTTCGGAATAGGTGTTGACAGTGATGAAAACGTTTCAAAACGCCTTAGGGCCGTTTCGAAACAGGACTTTGAAAATCACTGTTTTGACTTGAAACACTTAGAAAAATATTTGAAAAACTTTGTTTTTAACTTGGGCATAATCTTAAAATTATGTGGGGATATTTTGAGGACTTAAAATTCGTTTTGACATTTTCAATTTAGTCCTTAGGTTTTTAGTTATATCAAAATTAAAATATTTGTTTCACAATCTCCCTTTTTTGATATAACAAAACCAAAGTTAGAATGTTTAAGAATTTTGAAAGTTTTGAAAATATTCTAACTCCCCTTTAATTTAAGATAGGTTTTTAAAGTTAAAAAAAAATGTTTAACTTGAAATCCAAGTTGTAAAGCTTTAAAAAACCTTTTAAAATTTAAAACGATTTTTTTTTGGTTTTGGCTCTTAAATTTCTTCTCCCCTTTTTTGTTAGATCAAAAAGAATAATGAAAGCTCATAGAAAAGACAAAGGATTAGTACCAATAAGCATTAATAAGCAACAATAATATTAATTCATAATATTAAAATATCCAAAACATAAATCAACATTAAGTTCAACATAAAATCTCAAATAAAAAGTCAAAGGCATAGGTTCCTAAAACATAATAAAACATAAAGATGCAATCTTAATCCTAAAATGCATAGATAATATGATATGATATGATATGATATGAAGATCCTAGGCCTCATCATCATCATCCGAAGTATCATCATCGCTCTTGGCTTGAGAACGGTGAAACTTCGTCCATTGCCCATAGAGCGTAGAGAAGGACAAATCCAAGTTTGAATGGGAAGTCTCAAGAGTATGAAGGCGATCCTCAACATTCTTCAAATGATTGTCCATGGTAGAAAAACCCGAAGCAATGCTAGTATCCAAAGCATTGAACCGCTCGGTAATGAGAGCCGTGAGGGCTTCATTGTTTGCAACTTGAACCTGCGGTGGAGGAGCAACGGGAGGAGGAACGACTTCTCTATCAATTCTTTCCCAAACATCATTCACATATGTAAACCCGGACTTGCGAAGGGATGACTCACCAATCTTGGTCTTGCGAGGTTCCGGAGAGTCGTAGGTACAATCGATACCAAGATCATGAAAGATGTAGCTCAATAGTATGCCATAGGTAAAAGACTTCAACTCATTTGTGTCAATAAGCTTAATATTATTGACTATCTCGGCAAAAATTATTTTAGGCACATTTGGGCGCTCACCCTTACGGAAACACTCAAGCCAAAAATGATCAGTTTGACGGATATGAGAGTATTTACCTCCAGAAGGTCGAATGAACCAAGAAACCATCAAGTGAAGAACGCGATCGTGCACATCCAAAGTAAGTGCCTTACCGGTGGAAGTGCCAAAGTGACGTTCATCCTCAATACCCTCATCTTTAAGTTTAAAAACAGACTCCAAGAGAGCAACATTAACAACAAACTTTTTGCCCAATAAAGAAGATTCAATTCCTATAATCTCGATTTTGGTCTCATCATAAATAAAACGAGCATTAGAGTAGAAAATGAGTACCATATGTTTGTAGCGAATATCCGGAATGCTCAAGAACAAGATAAGATTCCACTCACTCAAACAGTCGAGATAACAGAATAGGAATCACTCGGAATTGAGGAAATCAAGATCAATGACACGTTCTTTGCGAATTTCGAAATCCTTGACATAAGAGAAGCGAGCACGCATCTCCGAAGTTTTAAGGGATTTCTGAAAAAGTAGAGGAAGATTCGGACGAACGCTCGAATCACCGGTTTGAACGGCCTTGCGCTTTTTGTTAGCTTGATCCGCCATCTAAAAACATTAAGCAAGTATATTTTAAAATTAAGTGTATGCATTGATATTTAAAATCAATCCAATAATAAATCCCACTTAGGTTTTTGAAACAAAATTAAAATAAAATAAAAAAATAAAAAAACAGTAAAGAAAAAGACGACTGAAAAATTTTATATTCGAATAAAAAAATTTGAGATTTTGAAATTTTTTTACAAGATATGGAAAACCCACAAAGAAAAACATATAATTTATACAAAAATAAAATTTTCTAACCTAAGATTCGAACATAAATTGAAAGAAAAAGAAAAGGAAAAAAATACCTTAGTTTGGGATTTTGGATGATTTGATGAAAATCCTTGCACAATGTTGATGAAACTTGCTTAGACTTGAGTTTTAGAGTAAAACCCATCACAATTTTGTGAAAATCAATGAGTTTGAGAGGGTATTTATAGAGAGGGAGGCGGTTTAGGGTTTTAAGAGTTTGATAAAAAGTGAACTTTATCATTAAAAGCCCTAAATAAAGCAGTCCGCGATGCCGTTTCGGAACGGTCAGGACCGTTCCGAAATGGGACGACTAGGGTTTGACCGTTTTGAGAACATAGGCTGACCGTTTCGATACGGTGTTGACCATATCCAAGCCCTGTTGACCCGTATCGAAACACGTTTCGATACACCCCTTGGCAGTAGCAAAAACGTTTCGAAACGCATTGGAGGCGTTTCGAAACACCCTTCTCTTAGAACTGGATTTAAGGTATCCGTATCGAAACAAGGTCACCCGTTTCGATACACCTGGGCCTGGAAGTGCAGATGAGGCTCTAAAAGTGCAGAAAAATGAAGTTTTAAGAGGCCTAACATGCATAAATGTCATGAATGAGCAGGCAAAACATATTCAAGCTTAAACATACTCCCCCTAACTATAAGCATGGATGAAATTAGGAGTTTAAACACATAAACATGGCATTTCACAAAATCAAACATATTTAAGCACAAAAGAGGTCCTAAAAGGTCAAGATAGGCTAGCTAGACCTAACTCTCTCCTAAGAGACCAAAAACGCTCTTTGTCTAAGGGTTTTGTAAATATGTCCGCTAATTGATTCAAGGTGTCTACGTACTCTATAACCACATCTTCCTTAAGGACATGATCTCTAATGAAATGATGCCTTATTTCTATGTGTTTGGTTCTAGAGTGTTGGATGGGATTTTTAGTTAAACATATTGCACTAGTGTTGTCACATTTTAGGGGTATGGTTTCAACTTTAATTCTATAATCTAAGAGTTGTTGCCTCATCCAAAGGACTTGAGCACAACAACTCCCTAAGGATATGTACTCGGCTTCGGTGGTAGATAAGGCTACACTATTTTGTTTCTTAGAGAACCAAGATATGAACATACTACCTAAGAATTGACAAGTTTCCGAAGTACTTTTCCTATCAATTTTGCAACCCCCATAATCCGCATCCGAGTAAGCATGAAGGTTGAAGGTAGAGTCTCTAGGATACCAAAGACCTAAACAAGGAGTGTCTCTAAGGTATCTAAAGATTCTCTTAGCGGCTATAAGGTGAGACTCTCTAGGACTAGCTTGAAACCTAGCACACAAGCAAACACTAAACAAGATATCCGGTCTACTTGCGGTAAGGTAAAGCAAAGATCCAATCATAGAACGATAAAGCTTAGAGTCAACACACTTACCTCCTTCATCTTTGTCAAGCTTTGTAGATGAGCTCATAGGAGTGGCTTGAGGCTTTGCATTCTCCAAGCCAAACTTCTTGAGCATATCCTTTATGTATTTTTCTTGGTTGATGAAGGTGCCATCCTTCTTTTGCTTGATTTGGAGTCCCAAAAAGAATGAGAGCTCCCCCATCACGCTCATCTCAAATTCACCTTGCATTAACTTAGCAAACTCTTGACAATGACATTCATTAGTAGAACCAAAAATAATATCATCAACATAGATTTGAACTACCAAGATGTCATTTTTATACATTTTTATAAAGAGTGTAGTGTCCACCTTACCTTTTTCAAATCCTTTTTCAATCAAAAAAATTGAAAGCCTTTCATACCAAGCTCTAGGAGCTTGTTTTAAACCATAAAGAGCTTTGGTAAGTTTGAAAACATGATTTGGAAATATTGAATCTTCAAAACCCGGTGGTTGTTCCACATACACTTCTTCATTTATAAAACCATTTAAAAATGCGCTTTTAACATCCATTTGAAAAAGCTTGAAATTATGATAACATGCATATGCAAGCAACATCCTAATGGCTTCCATTCTAGCTACGAGTGCATAGGTTTCATCAAAATCTATTCCCTCTTCTTGAGTGTAACCTTGTGCTACAAGTCTAGCTTTATTTCTCACAATGTTACCACTCTCATCTAGCTTGTTCCTAAAGACCCATTTAGTTCCTATTGTAGATTGATTACTAGGCCTATCAACTAATGTCCATACATTACTTCTCTCAAATTGATTTAACTCTTCTTGCATAGCCATAATCCAAAAGTCATCTTTCAATGCTTCTTTTATATTTTTAGGCTCTATGCATGAGATAAATGCAACATGGTTCATTAATCTAAGAGAAGAACGAGTGGTTACCCCCTTGGATTGATCACCCAATATTTCACCATCTTTGACATAGTTCAACTCCCTTGGGTAGCTCACTTCCTTTTCCTCAATAGCCAAGTCCTTCAAGGCTTCAAGAGGTGGATCTTGTGTGTCTTCTTCTTTTGTTGGAATCTCATCCTCCTTTGAAGTTTGACCTCCATCAAAGGCATTTATGATCCCTACATCATCATCATCACAAGAATCCTTCCTAGGAAGGAGGTTATCATCGAATATAACATGAATAGATTCTTCTACTACTAAAGTTCTTTTGTTAAATACTCGATAGGCTTTAGAGGTTAAAGAGTAACCTATAAAAATGGCTTCATCACTTTTTGCATCAAATTTACCTAAGTTATCTTTTCCATTATTTAAAACAAAACACTTGCACCCAAAAGGGTGGAAATAGCTAATGTTAGGCTTTTTGGATTTTAAAATCTCATAAGGTGTTTTCTTTAAAATTGGCCTAATCATTACTCGATTTACAATATAACAAGCGGTGTTTGTGGCTTCCGCCCAAAAATATTTAGGTAAATTGTTTTCACAAAGCATAGTTCTAGCCATTTCTTGTAAAGTTCTATTTTTCCTCTCAACTACCCCATTTTGTTGAGGAGTTCGAGGAGCCGAAAATTTTTGGCTAATACCATTTTCATTTAAAAAAATCTTCAAACCCTAAATTTTGAAACTCGGTTCCATGATCACTTCTAATATGTGAAATTTTAAGCTCAAGATCATTTTGGGTTAATTTTGAAAATGTGATGAATTTTTCCAAAGCCTCATCTTTAGTACTTAAAAAGAGAACCCAAGTAAATCTAGAAAAATCATCAACTAGCACAAAAGCATAAGACTTACCACCCAAGCTCATAGTCCTAATTGGCCCAAATAAATCCATGTGAATTAGTTGTAAACATCTACTAGTAGAAACATCATTAATGGATTTAAAGGAAGACCTATGTTGTTTACCCTTTGAGCATGCATCACAAATTTTATCATTTGAAAATTTTATCTTGGGTAAACCTCTAACTAGATTTAGAGAGACTAGTTTTTCTAAAACACTTATGCTCGCATGTCCTAGCTTCCTATGCCACAACCATGCATCATTTTCATTTTGAGCAACTAAGCATGCATGAGATGTATGTATGTCATCTAAATGCACCATGTATATGTTTCCTATGCGATGACCTATGAGCATAATATTATTAGATTTAATGTCTACAATTTTGCATCCATTTTTATCAAATAAAACATTAAATCCTTTATCACACAATTGACTTATGCTCAATAAATTGTGTTTAAGACCATCGACATATAAGACATTTTCACTGAGAATGGTAGAGTGATTACCTATGGAGCCAATACCTTTAATGTGGCCTTTGGAGTTGTCACCAAATGTTACTACTCCTTAACTTTTTGGCTTTAGATCCATGAATCGACTCTTGTCTCCAGTCATGTGCCTCGAGCATCCACTATCAAGGTACCATGAGTTTTGACTTTGTGTTTTGGCCTTGTAGCAATGCTCCCCCTACAAACAAAGACATTAAACTTTGGTTTTTGGTACCCAAATCATTTTGGGTCCATAAGTGTTAGCTCCCAAAACCTTGGTTCCCTTAGGAATCCAAGATGACATAGCAATCATATTATTAGATTTAACAAGTTCCTTAGGAACCCATACACTTCTAATTCTTTTAGCTCTACTATGTCTAGGATAGCTACTTTGTTTGTAGTAGTTAGTCTTTTTCTTAGGTCGGTGTGTTCTAGATGATTCTCCTACTTCATGTTTGACACTACCAACATTTTTTAAAGACTTCTTGAGCTCATTTAGCTCACCCAACACCTTTTGGTGTTCACAATTACATTGAGATAAAAGATTATTAAGATCAACATTTTCATCTTGAAAAAATTTAAGTTCATCTTTTAATCCTAATATCTTTTTCTCAAATTTAGAATTAGCTTGATTAAGTGAGTCATTTTTCTCATTTAGTTCTAGAATAATCTTTTTATTCCTAATGACCGACTCCTTATATTTCTCAACTAATTCATCATATACCTCTTGTAACTCATCATATGCATCATTTAATTCTTCATATGAAAAATCTAAAGTAGATGAGTTAGAGGTTACCAAGGAGGAATCTTCCTCAAGTGCCATGAGGCAAAGATTAGCCACTTCTTGTTCGTCATCCTCTGATGACTCCTCATCACTCCAAGTAGCAAGCTTGGCTTTGAGTCTCTTCTTCTTCTCAAAGCCCTTCTTCTTGAGTTGAGGGCACTCCGAACGTATGTGGCTGGGTTGTTTGCACTCAAAGAAAATGATAGGATCCTTTCCTTCTTCTTTGTTCTTGCCTTTGAAGTCCATCTTCCTTTGGATTTTTCTTCCCCGGTTGGACCTCATGAAGCGTGAGAACCGTTTGGCTATCATGGTCAATTCTTCAAGTTCATCCTCCTCACAAGATGAGCTCTCATCATGTTGTGAAGCTTTAGCCTTGAGAGCTATTCGCATCTTCTTCTTCTTCTCAACCTCAAGCTTCTCTACCCTTTTCTCTTCTTTCTTCTTCTCATCTTCCCTTCCTTGCTTCATGATCTCATGATTAAGGAGAGAACCCACAAGCTCATCAAGCTTCAATGTCTTCAAGTTCTTTGCTTCGATGATAGCGGTTCTCTTCCCATCCCAAGACTCAGGAAGTGAATAGAGTAGCTTCCGGACAAGCTTGTTTTCCGGTATGATCTCTCCAAAGCCCTTTAGACCATTGACAATCGTGGAGAATCGATCAAACATTTTTGACACCGTCTCATCGGGCTCCATCTTGAAATTTTCATAACTAAGATTGAGAATTCCAATCTTAGTTTCTTTGACATCATTGGTGCCTTTATAAGTGGTCTCAAGAGTGTCCCACACTTCTTTGGCACTTTCAATTGATGAGACCTTTGAGTAGATGTCCGGACCAAAAGCACAAAATAGCATGTGGAGAGCTTTGTCATTGACTTGAATCTTTTTCCTCTCCTCTTCACTCATCTCCACTTTCTTCTTTAGCACCATCTTGCCTTCACCATCTTGCTTCAATGGAATATATGACCCATCCTCAATGACATCCCACACAAGATAGTCATTTGACTTGATAAATAGACGCATTATATTCTTCCAAAAAGAATAGTTATCACCGTTGAAGAAGGGAGGCTTTTGTAGTGGATTGTGACTCGTACATGCCGGAACTGGAGGTTGAAGTCATCTCTTGATATTTTGATGATCACACTCTTCCAAGGAACTCCTCTTGTGGTTTTTAATCCTCAAAGAGGTAGGCTCTGATACCAATTGTTGAGTGGATCGCAAGATCGATATTGACCAAGAGGGGGGTGAATTGGTAATTTAGAGTTTTGTGGTGGAAATTGCAAATTAAAAATGATGGACAAGGGATTTAGAGTGGTTCAAGTTCCAAATAAACTCTACATCCACTACCTTAGCTTCACTAAGGATTTGCAACAATTCCACTAATTGCTCTTCCCCTTTTCTAGGACAAGGAGGCAACCCTTTACAATTTTGGTTGATTTTTCTACCCAAAAATCAACCCAATCCTCACACAAGTGAACAAAGAAATTTAATGGCTAATTAAATATCTCTCAATACAAATAATAGCCCAAATACAAGCACTCAACCCAATTGAACAAGATATGAATGAAAATTAAAATTGGGGTTTTAGACAAAATGGGATTTTTGCACAATTGCTTGGATTTGATGTTTGGATGTTTGTTTTTGGATCAATAGTTGTTGCTGGAGCTTTTAGAGGTCTCTTTTATACCTTCTCATTGAATTCTAGCCGTTGTGGTTGTTGCACTCATCAATAGAGTCGTTGGGGATGTTATCTCACCACCATAAATGCAGTCTGCAACAACCCGTTTCGAAACGCGGGGTACCTGTTTCGGAACGGACTAAAATAGAAAGAGCCGTTGTGGTGCATTTAAGAGCCCGTTTCGAAACGCCTTAGGGCCGTTTCGAAACACTTTTGCCACTGTCAAGGGTCGTTTCGAAACGGTCTTAGCCCGTTTCGAAACACCTTAACGGTTTTCAGAAAATCAGTTAAAAACACTACAACGGTCATATTTTTCAATTTAAACTTAAGAGCTATTTCGAAACGCTTGATATCATTTCGAAACGATTTTGCTACTGTCAAGGGTCGTTTCGGAACGGCCTTAGCCCCTTTCGAAACACCCAATTTATCTTTAAATATTCAGCAAAAATATCTCAACCGTTGGCTTTTTCAAATCAAATATGAAGAACAGTTTCGAAACGAGACATATCGTTTCGAAACGAGTTTAAGTGTTTCGATACACGTTTCGGAACAGGTGTTGACAGTGATGAAAATGTTTCGAAACGCCTTAGGGCCGTTTTGAAACATGACTTTGAAAATCACTGTTTTGACTTGAAACACTTAGAAAAATATTTGAAAAACTTTGTTTTTAACTTGGGCATAATCTTAAAATTATATGGGGATATTTTGAGGACTTAAAATTCGTTTTGACATTTTCAATTTAGTCCTTAGGTTTTTAGTTATATCAAAATTAAAATATTTGTTTCACACCTTTTTTATAAACCTTCTTGTGTTTGCCACAACATAAATATACTTGATTCATGAATTTTTCTTTCTTTCTTGTTTCTTTTCCTATCTTTGTTAGCATCTTACTTTGAAATAAGGATTAATGGATTTGAAAAACATGTATATATGCAAAAGATTTTTAGCATTACTTTGAGAATGTTTTGAAAATTTCAGGGACTATGAAGTATTCCATAATTATTATTTGGGGCACAGGTTATTAAAATGCTTAATGAAGAAAAAGTAAAGCCTTGTTGCGAAACTTTTAAAAAAAAAGGAAGAAAAACCATATGAATGTCTGGGTGCTTAAACATCATTTCTTAACCACCAACTTTCCTTACATGACGATAAGAGCAGCCTTACAAGGTCGAAACTTGACTTAGCGAGTTCATCCTTAAATACGAAAATGTTGATTAGGAAGATAGATGAGGATTAAATGTTTTTAATGGACTACGAATGGGATGAAAAGATTGAACTAGTCACCAGAAGATCAGAAAATGAGGGAAAGTCAGAGTTGTTCATAACTCATGAGTGATTTCTAAAGCAAAGGAAATGGCCTTATCTCAGAGAATGGTGAACTCAAAGCCAAAAAGCCAAGAAGGGTTGAAAGAAGAGTCCAGCAAATCATTTTGACTTACGCAAGTTTAGGAGAAAGTTCATTTTAATCGGGTTAGCCTCGATAACCAGAATTTTATTAAAATTAAGAAAGATGGTCTAAGTAAAAGGAGTTCTAAAAGAAAATTGTCATGTATACATATTCTAGACATCTCTAGGGGCATGCACATCATAAATATATTGCATGTTGTATTTCAGGTACATGAAAAACTAGTTCAAATGAGAGTTAGCTTATTCATCCAAGCATAAGGAGGATGAAGTGTTCAAGAAGATTCGCCTATCCGTTTAGGCAAAAGAAGAATGGAGTTTGCTTATTCATCCAAGCATAAGAAGGATGAAGTGTTTAAGAAGATTCGTCTATCCGTTCAGGCAAAAGGAGAGTGGAGCCTGCTTATTCATCCAAGCATAAGGAGGATGAAAGTTTTCAGAAGACTTGGCCTAATCGAGCATTTGGGAAGAACATAACCCAGCTCAACTACTTAGGCATTTTGTGAGAATAGAACCCAGCTCAACTATTCGAGCATAAGGAGAATAGAACCAGCCTATCCGTTCGGACATTTGGTGAATTGAACCCAGCTTAGCTATTCGAGCAAAAGAAGAATAGAGCACGCCTATCCGTTTGGGCATTCAGAGAATGGAGCCAACCAGTAAATTGGTGAAAATTTGTGTATTTTTGTCTTTGCTTTATCTTTTTTTCACGTAGATAAGCAAAGAGGGGCAGCTATCACGACTAAATTTTCACCCTAGCTTTTAATAATATAAAAAAATAGAAAAAGAAAAAATAAAAAGAAAAAAATAAAATATAAAAAAATAAAAATCCTTTTAAAGCCCACCTTTTAAATAAATAAAAACCTCAAATCAAACCTTAGTCGCACAATCACGGTGGCCGGTCGGTGCCTACATGCCTACGTTGGTACTGGCTGGTCCGCCTCGCCGCCGCCGTCCCAATGCCACCAACCCCGCTCGCCGAAATCTGTAAAAACTGAGAAACGTAGTCAAACCCTAGGCTCGAATCAAGGGGAAAATTCAGCTCAAATATTCAACCGAATCGGATGAGGATAGAGGGCTTTTGCCAAGAATCAAGCCATTGGTCGGATTTAGGCTTCAATTTGGGGATTAAATCCCGATTTGGCTTGAATTTGAAGCTCAATTATTAGTATAAATACCCCCATTTACTTGTTCATCACACACAATTGAGAGAAAAATCACTTGAAAAGGTTTGAGAAAAATCCGAAAAATTCTCTGAATTTTACAAGAGTTTGCTGGAAATTTTTGGAGAAGAAGTTCGAGTTTGGAGCAATTTTCCGGAGGTGGTTTGGAGCATTTTGAGAAGCTTGAATTCGAGTTCATCATTCGTCGTTTTCTCAATAAAAATTTCTATTTTTCCTTTGTTTATTTTTATGTTGATTTTATGTTTGTTCTTGGTTGATTTTTTGGTGTTTTTTGTTTGTGTTGTTTGTGAATTTTCAGGTTGCTTTCTCGGAGTCGGAAAATCGTTCGCGATTCCGATTACTTTTTACGTTTTAAAATTTCGTTTTAATTTTAGTTTGATCTTAAGAAATTTTGCATGCTTAAAAAATATTGTTAGGGGTATTTTGATATGTAGGAATGAATAAATTAATTTAAAAGGTGTTTAGATTTTTTTAAATGCATAAATAAATTAAATAAATGTGGTTAGATTGAAAAACATTAAAATAGGAATTTAATTAGAAGAAATAATAATGTGAGGTGTTAAATAATAAAGAAGCTTGATTTAAAAAAATTTTATAAAGATTTTTATGAAACTTTTTTTAATAATAAATAGGAAAAATAATTTTAAAAAAAATAAATATGTTTTTTAGGAAAAAAGGAAAAAGAAATAAGTTTTTTTCAAAGAAAAGAAAATAAAATAAAATAAATTTAAATAAAAGTTAACGGTCTAGGATAAAAATATATTTTTAAAAGGAAAAAAATAAAAAAGAAGTTCTTTAAGGAAATAAAGTTTTAAAGGGATCTTTTAAAAGGAAAAAAATTTAGAAAAGATAAAATAAAAAGAATTTCTCTAAGTTTGTGTCATGTCTACTTGTCCGAAGGTGAAACAATTGTACGCTGGGTTCTAAAACTGCGCCATGTCTCTAAGCAACTCTTGATCAACCTTTACACTTAATAGCAAGGCTATGTCCCCAAATTCTTTCTTAAATTGTTCCTTCATTTCATTATCACATTGATCCCATGTTTCTTTTAATTTCGGTAAACATGTATTCTGAATAGTATTTATCTTTACATAGCCCATCATCTTGGACACTTCACTCTTTCTGAGAATGTCCCCTTCCCGTGTTGAGTTTGCTCAGACCAGATCTAGACTGTTGTATTATCTTCTCCTATCCTATTTTTTCTGGAAATCTATCCAACAATTCTTTAGAAAAATAAATAAATTCAGATTAATGTTCGAAATGCTAAAATTCCACGTAGAATTAATTAATAGACATAACTCTCGATTTCATCCCCAGCGGAGTCGCCAAGTTGTCGCGACCGTTTTTTAAAATCGTTTATGGAAAAGTAGCATGACGATTAGGGTTTTGAAAATTGGGGTTCCTCATTTTAATTTGATCTTGAAATTAGGAGTTTTTCTATTTTTAATCAAAGTTCCTTTATTTTCTCGAAAATCATTTTAGAGTCGCCACCGATCACTTTGGTAGACCGAACAACATAAAAAGCGAACCGGAGATCCTTTTAATAAAATTTGAGTTCGGGAGTTGGTTACGTGTAGGGAAGGGTTAGCACCCCCTACAAACGCTCGTTATCGGTGCCTTATTAATTCCACGTGGTATTTTGACATTTCGAACATAAATCTGAATTTAATTCAATCTTTTAATTGTTAAACGGATTCCATTTTGAATGGGAATATCCTTTTATAAGAAAATACATTTTGAATGAATATAAGTCTTGAAACGACCAAATGCATTAGGACACTTCAATTTATATTCAAAATGTATCTCAACACAAAAGGTTTAATGCATGTCAAATTATTTTGTTGTCCATTTTAAGTAAAACCTAATTTAGGCTCCATTAATTTAATTAATTAAGATTCTATGAATATTATTAATTTTTGGGTAACACCCAAATAATTGGACACTGCACATATTAGGCCCACAAGTAATAATATTCCTAACTTTAGTGTAACTAATTATTTAATCATGTTTTCAATTTTATTTAAACTAACTATGTGTAATTTCCATTTTCTAAGTTCAAATGGCATATTAAATATTTCACTATAATACTCCCTTGATTAACATCTCAGTGCAATGAGACATTAATCAAATTAGAGTATTAAAGTGTTCATTTAATGCTCATTTATTCTCTATAATGATCTAATTTATCAAATTAAATAAATTTAATTAGAGAACTTAGTCCTAAAAAACTCTAATTTAATTACTCTAAATAAATTAAAGTCTCCTAAACAAGTATACTATATGCTTAAATAAAAATCATGCAATCATATGAATAAATTAAATTTGAGCAATTAATTATTTAAAGTTGTAAATGACTAAATTGAAAAGAGTTAAACTTAGAACAAAGTTAATAGGGACAAAATTGAATTGCATTCAAACTAGGGGAGCCAAATTACAAGGATTTAAGGACCAAATTGAGATAAAAACAACATTTAAAGGCCAAAACATGAAGCTTGGAAAGTAGGGCGTGGATCTTCTTTTTCGACCCGACTCGGTCTCGCAGGTCGAGCCAACCTAGTGCCAAAATGGCACCGTTTGACTTAGGGTATAAATACCCACTTCACGAGCTGACTCGATCATTTTGACCTGACATTCTCTCTCTACAAACACCCAAACCCATATTTTTCTTCCAATTCTCGATCAAAACCCCTAATTAATCCTCAAATCCTTCTCAATTCTTCATTTTTTCGTGTTTGATCTCCACAAACACATAAAAACTTTCATTTCTCTTTTTTTCGAATCAAAATACATTTCTCACCCTTTTGTTCTTGCTCCGTTCATCATTTTTTTATCTTTGATCTGCCATAAACACCTAACCTTCACTAATTCATATTTCTTTACGATCAAACATGTAACCCCCTCGTCCCGATCTGAACGACTGACCGGTCCGAGTAGGTTATACAGGAAAAACCGAAGCGAAACTCGTTAAGGCTCCACTTCGATTAGCAACCCTAGAAATTTTTTCATTTATTTATCTTATCTAAATGGATCATTTAGTCCTATGTGTGAAGACGACAGCGGGAAACGAAGACAGGACGTTACAGACAGAGCGTAAGGTAATTAAAATTTACCAACTGACATGTTAGTCCATTTTCATGCTTAACAACCCAAACTAAACATAAACGATGCATACGAGATTCACAAGAAAGCTTACAACAAACATAACCCAAGCCCAACACTTGAGAACCTTCAAAGATGCCAAAAGCCTAATTTTCAGGCCGGTGTTTCGAAACAGGCTTGCCCGTTTCGATACACGGGCCCCAGTTTTAAAAGCCAGATCAGCCGTACCGGTACGATCCACCTCGTTTCGGAACATGAGTCCATTTCGTCTAAGCGTTCCGAAACTCGTTCCGGAACAGGCCTTCACAGTAGCAAAACCGTTTCGGTACGCGTATCGGAATAGGGGCTTATAGTGTCAAACCGTATCGAAACGCATTCCGATACGGGTATCCTTGGAGTTGCACCCGTTTCGAAACCACCTAATGTGTTTCGAAACGCCTGCAATCTGTGAGACTCTAAAAACAATTTTAAGCATCTCCAAAAGTTCCCAACATGCCTCTAACCCCAAGAAACAAGATACAACATGCATACACGCACTCTAGAGGCATTTCACCCTACTTATCATACATTCAAGATCAAATCATTCGAAGGAACATACATCTATGGTTAATCATTTAGAGAAACAAGCATTCACCAAGTACATTGCACAACAAGGTCTACATGCCTTTAAACAAAACACATAAGCATTCATGGAACATGGTTATAAGCCTTCAAAACACAAAGCATTTAGGCAACAACATAAACATGGTTTACAAATCCACATCAAGGCATCAACAACAAACACCAACACAAAGGAGTCTATCAATGCTCATACAAAACACGTAGCATTTCCCATTGCTAAACTACTACATTATTTACTAAACCATACTTGAGCAACTACCACACGCTTGTACGCCCTTTCTTTGCTCCTTGCTAACTCCACACTAATGATATGCATTGTCGGAAAAAGAGAGCGTAATCATAAAGCTTATTGAGCGGAGCTCGAAAACATAACAACGACAATGCAGGGTTCAAAGCTTTCTTTAAAACAAAAGCCAACACATACAATTCATCCAACGACATAATCCTCTTACTAACTCACAAGGTCAACCATAAGTCAACAACATAGACATTTAACATGACATCACACTTCATGGTATGCATAAAGGCATGATCAATCATAACACTTCATGTCCCTCCAATAACATCATAGCAACTTACGATAACTCAATCACAACAACATATAGCATGGCATCATACTTCATGTTATGCCCAACATAAATATGCTAACATTCATCTCACAACATCAACCACACATAAACGGGAATCATATTGGCAACTAGTAAGTGTACTCAGATACGCGGATAACTTCCGTTAGAACTTTCATCCAACGTACTCAACAACAACATTACCTTCGGTGGGATTACACTCATCACCGGTCCTGACATGGATGGGATTACCCTCATCATCACATGCCCTTACGGATGGGATTCCAGTCATCATCACGTAATAATATTTTCTGGTGGAATATTACTTCACCGTACTCCTCCTTGATGACTATACATCACCAAGGCCACGCACGAATTTGACTCAACCGTGTGCCCACTCTCATCCTAATGATCGGTCATTTGTACCCCAAGACATACTACTGCCAATAGTTAACCAAAACATCAATATCAATAGTTCAAAATTTACCTCTTACCGCATCTGTGCCTAGCACGTACTCACCACAACATTCCATGTGTTGCATGTACTCACCATGATTCCACCAATTATGCAATACGATATACAAATCATCATCATGCAACATGGATACATATATCATGAATGACCAAAAACACCTTGCAACAAAATCCACAATTATGCACAAACTTACTACTTACAATCTTATCAACCACAAATGGTCTTACTTACCATTTCCGTGAACAACCTGCACCAACTTACATATATTTTACAAGGCATATCAACAACACCATTGACTTCATCATGCATGATCAACAACATAATAACAAACAACATGCTTCCTTCCAAAGTATTGAAATTTCATGCATAACAAGTTATCACCTCATGTAAGGAAAAACAAACGGTAAAAGGGGAGTTTAAAGAGGCGACACACATCAACTTACTCTTGAGTTTAGATTGGCCTTTCAAGCTCAATCTAAACTCTTTCAAAACCATCTTTGAACCAAAATGTTGCTTAAAAACATTTCCATTCACCATACTCACACCAATGCAAACTACAAAGTCGTCTCAAGCTTCCGAACTTCCCGGGACCGCGTCTGAACCACCCAAGGCCAAATCCGATGTTTCTAACCAATCAAAAACAATGTATTAACCTCTTAATAAACCACAAATTTGATGTTTTACATCAGCTCACAATTCCACAATATTTTCTCAACAATTCAAAGCCAAATTCCTCT
The DNA here is from genome assembly GCA_958450335.1 of Hibiscus tridactylites. NCBI lineage: Eukaryota > Viridiplantae > Streptophyta > Magnoliopsida > Malvales > Malvaceae > Hibiscus > Hibiscus tridactylites. Next base: position 40,237,978 of record OY288289.1, on the reverse strand, counting down.
CAAATATTCTCATTTTCGTACTCCAGCAAAACCCAGTCATTACCCTCAATTTAAACACTTAAAACACTCCAAAATATGTCTAAAACATCATCCGAAGGCTGTACAACCATCAACTCTTCATTTCCTCACAAAGTCAAGACAAAAACTCACTTATTTCACTTCTAAAATACACCCCTAAGACTAGTTTCGGGTATACTATAATTAAGCAACCTTTTTAACATGTTATGACTTCAAAATAAACTTTAAAAACACCCCAAAACACTGCCCTAAAAGACCCATACGGGATTTCACCCAAAATCCCCACTTTTCATAAATCTTGAAATTTCAAGGTTGAGAATTAATGGGCTTTGCAAATCCAACTTTAATTTAAGTAAAATAAGGGAAAAAAAGAGGATTTACTTTCAAGGGTCTTCAATGGAGGAAAGGAGATGAAAATGAGAGAATAGGGTTTTTGGAAGAAAATGAGTGGTTTTTTTTTATTTTCAAAACCCTATTAGAATTTCATTAATGGCATTATCGTAAATAATTGGAACTTTTATAAAAATTAGCTCTTTAGTTTAAATTTAACCTGAAACTAATCCTAGATCAACACCGATAACTCTCAGGCCTAAAACCGAGGTGTTACACTCTCCCCCACTTAAGGAATTTCGTCCTCGAAATTACCTGACGAAAAGTGATACGAAAATCGTGTCTCCATATCTACCTTTCTCTACCCCAAGTGGCTTCTTCCACACCCTTGTGTCGCCATTTAACCGTAACAAGCTCGATAGATCTCCCACGCAACACTAAAGGTCAATAATGCATATCTTAACACGTCATCTAATATTTGAATATCTTTCTCTGACTGGTCGCCGGACTGAGGGCGATATGACGTGCTGAAATACAATGGGGTACCCAAAGTTGTATCTAGACACTCCCAAAATCAGGCTGTGAAACTTGGATCTCTATCTGACAAAATCGACTTCGGCACACCATGCAGTCTCACAATCTCACTGATGTACAAATCGGTCAACCTATCTAAGGAGTAAGTCGTATTAACAGCTAAGAAGTGAGCACACTTCGTGAAACGGTCAACTATAACCCAAACTGAGTTCTTCTTCGTAGGAGTCAAAGGCAAACCCGAAACGAAATCCATGGTGATATTTTCCCACTTCCATTCCAGAATTCTCAATGGTTGCAACAAGCCTGAAGGAACCTGATGTTTTGCCTTCACTCTCTGACATACCATACACTTACTCACATAATCGGCCACGTCTTTCTTCAAACCAAGCCAAAAGTACTTATTCTTTAAATCACGGTACATCTTCGTACTATCGAGATGCATAGCAAATGAGCTACTATGTGCTTCGGTCAAGATCGTACGTCTCAAATCACTGTCATCTGGCACAACTATTCTATCTCTACAACACAAGACCCCATCAACACTGAAACTGTAGTCTGATGGTCTACCCTCGGCTGTGTCTTGCACGTGAGGTGCCAAAGATCTATCTAAGATTTGTTTCTCTCTAATCAACTGGCCTAAAGTAGGTCTAACTTGAAGCTCGGCCACTAAACCACCATCTCCGGACAAACTCAAACTAGCAAACATGGCTCTCAACTCAACGGCTACCTTTCTACTCAAAGCATCTGCCACCACATTGGTTTTACCCGGATGGTACTCAATCGTAAGATCATATTCCTTACGCAACTCTAGCCACATATGATGTCTAAGGTTCAACTCTCTTTGTGTCATAATATACTTCAGGCTCTTGTGGTCCGTGTACACCGTGCATTTCTCACCATACAAATAATGTCTCCAGATCTTTAAGGCAAATACAACTGCGGCTAGCTCTATATCGTGTGTCGGATAGTTACGCTCATGAGTCTTCAACTGTCTTGAGGCATAAACCACCACTCTTCTGTCTTGCATGAGAACACAACCTAACCCTACATACAAAGCATCACTGTAATTCACATAGTCCTTCCCCGACTCTGGCTGAATCAAAATCGGTGCATTGGTCAAAGCTTCTTTCAATTTCTCAAAGGCTTGTTGTCTCGCATCTGTCCACTCAAACTGAACATTCTTCTGAAGCAACTTCGTCAAAGGAAAGGCTATCTTCGAGAAACCTTCCACAAACCTCCTATAGTAACCAGCTAAGCCTAGAAAACTACGAATCTCTATCACAGACTTCAGTTGCTTCCACTCAACAATGGCCTCTATCTTCTTCGGATCAACTCTAATCCCCTCGGATGACACTACATGTCCTAGAAAGACTACTTTTCGGATCCACAACTCGCACTTACTCAATTTTGCATACAATTGGTTGTCTAGAAAAGTCTGCAAAACCAACCTCAAATGTCGGGCATGATCTTCCTCGGTACGCGAATACACCAAAATCTCATCTATGAAAACAACCACAAATTGGTCTAGCTACTGATGGAAGATTCTATTCATCATGTCCATGAAAGCAGTTGGTGCATTAGTCAACTCAAACGGCATAACTAAGAACTCATAGTGACCATATCTAGTCATAAAAGCTGTCTTCGGTACATCAACATCTTTTACCTTCAACTGGTAATACTCGGATCTCAAGTCTATCTTCGAAAAGACCGATGCCCCTCTCAACTGATCAAACAAATCATCAATACACGACAAAGGGTACTTGTTCTTCACTGTCAACTGATTCAATTGTCTATAGTCAATGCACATTCTCATACTTCCGTCTTTCTTCTTTACGAACAGTATCGATGCGCCCCAAGGCAAAGAACTCAGATGGATAAAGCTTCTATCTGACAACTCTTGCAACTGAGTCTTCAACTCTTTTAGATCTTTCGGTGCCATACGGTACGGAGCAATCGAAACATGAGCTGAATCTGAATATGTCTCTATAGCAAACTCTACCTCTCTATCAGGCGGTAAACCTGGCAATTCTTCCAAAAACACTCTGGGAAAGTCACATACGGTTATGATATCCTGAGGTCTAACTTCATTCATGTTCAGATTCATCACGTAGGCCAAGTACGCCTCACAACTCAACTCAACTAACCTCTTAGCCTCTAAAGCTGAAACAACATTCGATAAGAACTTCACGTTCTCACCTACTACCACAATCTCATAATCATCCGCAAGCTTCATAAAAACCCTCTTGGTCTCAAAATCTATCCTAGCTCTATGTTCTGTAAGTCATTCCATACCCAGAATTACATCGAATCCATAGAATGGTAACTCCATCATATCCACTAGAAATACATGCCCCTGAACCATCAACGGACACCTTATGTACATTTTCCTAACCACTATTGTATCCCCAAAGGAACTAGTAACACTAACACCTACCTCTAGCACCTCACAAGGTAAATTCAACATCTTTGCATGCTCACTCAAAATATAAGAATGCGTAAACCCGGAGTCAATCAAAGAAAACAAACTCATAGATTGTATCGAGAAGTTACCTGCAATCACATCTGTGTCGTTCTTTCCATCATGCTGAGCATAAACTCTAGCCTGACCTCCACCCTCTGGCTGAACAGCAACTACATACGCTATGTTCTTCTGGCCATCATTTCTCGGCTGGAAGTTACCTCGATCGCACCCACGGCCCCTTTGATAGTCAACTGCTCTAGCAGGAGTTTGAACCTGGACTGGTGCATACCCAGCCTGATGTGGACAATCACGTCTAATGTGATCTCTAGCTCCACAGTTCCAACACGAGTGATAGTTCCCCCAACACTCACAGGTGTGACTACTTCTGCATCGAGCTCACTCGGGCAAACGCCCACCAGCTCTCTGGCCCTGATGGCCCCTACCGTGGTTACCACCACCACGTCTATGGTCAAAGTGATGCCTATTGTCCCGATGCATCTTGGCATCACCTCTATCAAAGTCGCCAGACCTCTTTCCTGAACTAGAACCACCAGAACGTTTGGTCAAACACAAACTGTGCTCTATGTCTGTAGAACTAATATTTTGATATAATAATTGAAAAATGTTTTGGACTGATTTAAAAAGTATTTAAAACAATTTCCAAAGTCCAAATAACTTGAAACTATATTTAGGGATGCTTTTAAAAAGGTTTTACATGTTTTTCAAAGCCAAACTTCACAAAACTGTCCAGGCATTTCGAAACACCTTAGGGCGTTTTGATATGGTGCATTCCAGTAGCTAAAACGTTTCGATACTAGTATCGAAATAGGCTTTCCTTGGATAAGGATTTTTGCCAAGCGTTTCGAAACGAGCTATGTCGTTTTGATATGCCTACGTGGCATTGACCACAACGGTCATAAACCCCAACGGCTATTTCCCAACTAACATTTAAATATAGGCGTTTCGATACGGGGACAAGCGTTTCGAAACGGGTGTTTCGAAATGAACTATAGCGTTTCGATACGGGTCCACGTCAGACTACAACGACTCTTTCTACTTAAAGGCTGTTTCGAAACGGGTTCGAGCGTTTCGAAACGGAGAGCTGCATAACTGCATTTATGGTGGGAATTAAAGTCCTCAACGGCTCCAATTCAATCCCAACGGCTATAAACTCATCAAGGAGTATAAAAGGGACCTTCAAGCATCAAGTAAAGGCTAATGCTGCAATTGTCAATCAACAAATGATCAAGAATTGTCTTAGAGCTTAAATTGTCATTTATTGTATAGACAAACACTAGTGAGCCAAAATTGTCAAATTTGCTCAAGTGTTTTAGGTTTTGGGTGAGTGCTAAATTGTGCAAACAAATACCTATTAGAGAGATTTAAGTTTGCTTATTGTTTCTCTTTGTAAGAGAGGGTTTGATCAAGGCTTTGGGTAGAAAGCTTGATCGGTGTAAAGGGTTTCTTCCTAAGCCTAGAAAAGGGGACGAATCAATAGTGGATTCATTGGAAATCCTTAGTGGGGAGCTAAGGTAGTGGATGTAGACCTTGGTTAGAAGGTTGAACCACTATAAATCATTGTGTCTATTTACATTTTAGCCTCCACAACCCTTCCACCCAAAAATCCACCTCTCCACCACTTGGTGAGCCATATCGGTTGAACGAATCGAGCTTCTCACAACTCAACAATTGGTATCAGAGCTTGGCTCAATTGAAGGGGATTCACATCCTATTGAGAAGATCCGGCAAGCTCGATCACTATTTCATCAACCGACTCAAATGGCACAATCAATCGACAAACCGCCTTTCTTTGACGGAACCCACTATGCCCATTGGAAGACAAAGATGAAGTTCTTCATCAAATCTAGAGACTACAAGCTATGGGATATAGTTGAAGATGGTCCGTTCGTGCCTAAAGGAAGAAAAGCGGAGTGGAGTGCCGACGATCGCAAGAAGATGGAGCTTAATTGCAAAGCCTTGCACATCTTGTTTTGTGCTTTTGGCCCAACCATCTATGAGAAGATGTCTTCTTGTGAGAGTGCCAAGGAGGTATGTGACAAGCTTGAAGTTACATACGAGGGGATCGATGAAGTCAAGGAGACCAAGATTGGGCTCCTAACCTTAGAGTATGAGAACTTCAAAATGGATCCGGAAGAGAATATCGGGAAGATGTTTGATAGGTTCTCCACTATCACCAATGGTCTCAAAGGCTATGGAGAAGCCATCCCGGAGGAAAAGCTTGTTCGAAAGCTCATCTACTCACTTCCCGAGTCTTGGGACTCAAAGAGGACCACCATCATCGAAGCCAAGAATTTGAAGACCTTGAAGCTTGATGAACTCATGGGGTCACTCCTTACTCATCAAATCATGAAGAAGAATAAAGAAGATGAGAAGAAGAGGGAAGAAATTAGAGCTATGGGAGAGAAGAAAATCAAAGGGCTAGGCATCAATGCAAGTGCCATGGCTCTCAAATCCTCCACTTGTCATCATGTCTACTCAAGTGAAGAGGAGGATGAAGATGAAGAGATAGTTCATCTCTTCAAGAAGTGTGCCTTGTTCATGAAGAAAGCCTTGAAAGAGCTTGAACGTAAATCCAAGAAAAAGGAGAGGGCAAGCACTTCAAGCCATAAAAAGAAGGTATATGTGGCTACTTGGAGTGATGAGGACTCCACCGACGATGAACAAGCTAACCTTTGCTTTATGGCCATCGAAGAAGATTCAAGGGTAACTTCTAATTCATCTACTTCATGTTCTTACTCTTTTGATGAATTACAAGATGCCTATGATGATTTGGTTTTAGACTTTAAAAATCACATTTTGAAAAACAATAAATTGATTTCAAAGTTGAAAATTCAAAATGACTTGATTTCTAAAACCAAACTTGAACTTGAAGCAAAACTCGAAGAGTTTGAATTAAAATGTTTTGATTTACAAAACTTGCTTCAAAAGGTTCAAGAAGAAAAGGATTTGATTTCAAAAGTGCTTGAAAAGAAAAAAATTGGAATATCAAATTTCTATGTAAGACAATCTAGTGCCCCTAAATTTGTAAAAGGAAAATGTTTTAGAAGTGTTTGGGTCCAAAAAGGACTAACCACTTCAACTAAAAAGGATGACATTGAAAAATGGATTCCTATGGGGACTAAAATTTGTGCTACTAACGTTCATGGATCCAAAGCAATTTGGATACCAAAAATTACTTGATTGTCTTTTGCTAGGTGTGATGGAGATGTTCAACAAGTCAAACATTGAGGGGGAGCTCCATGCACACTAAGGAAGAACACTTGAAGAAGGAAGACTTCACATCCTACCTTGAGTTCAAGTGTTGGTAGAAATCTAGTTGTTTTTTTCATTTATTTGTTTTATTTTTATTTTATTCAACTAGATGATCATAAATGTTGGACTAACATTTTATTGATGCTTTGAGTAAGGGGGAGCATTTTAAAACCAAATTCTTATTTTTGTCAATTTTTACCTCTATTGTTATTTTGAACTTAATGTTTTAAATTCTTTTTGATATAACAAAAAGGGGGAGAAATGGTTTGAAAAATTGAATTTTCAATTGAATAAGGGGGAGCTTTATTTGATTTCATATCCTTAATCTCTTATTCACATTTTTAAAGTTAAAGGGGGAGAATCCCAAACAATTTTTCAAGATAGTTTTATTATATCAAAAAGGGGGAGATTGTAGAACTAATGTTTTGATATAATAATTGAAAAATGTTTTGGACTGATTTAAAAAATATTTAAAACAATTTCCAAAGTCCAAATAACTTGAAACTATGTTTAGGGATGCTTTTAAAAGGTTTTACATGTTTTTCAAAGCCAAACTTCACAAAACTGTCCAGGCGTTTCGATACGGTGCATCCATTAGCTAAAACGTTTCGATACTAGTATCGAAACGAGCTTTCCCTGGATAAGGATTTTTGCCCAGCGTTTCGAAACGGGCTATGTCGTTTCGATGCGCCTACGTGGCATTGACCACAACAGTCATAAACCCCAACGGCTATTTCCCAACTAACTTTTAAATGCAGGCATTTCGATACGGGGACATGCGTTTCAAAACGGGTGTTTCGAAACGGACTAAAGCGTTTCGATACGGGTCCACGTCAGACTGCAATGGCTCTTTCTACTTAAAGGCTGTTTCGAAACGGGTTCGAGCGTTTCGAAACAAAGAGCTGCAGAACTGCATTTATGGTGGGAATTAAAGTCTTCAACGGCTCCAATTCAATCCCAACGGCTAGCAACGGCTATAAACTCATCAAGGAGTATAAAAGGGACCTCCAAGCATCAAGTAAAGGCTAATGCTTCAATTTTCAATCAACAAATGATCAAGAATTGTCTTAGAGCTTAAATTGTCATTTATTGTATAGACAAACACTAGTGAGCCAAAATTGTCAAATTTTCTCAAGTGTTTTAGGTTTTGGGTGAGTGCTGAATTGTGCAAACAAATACCTATTAGAGGGATTTAAGTTTGCTTATTGTTTCTCTTTGTAAGAGAGGGTTTTATCAAGGCTTTGGGTAGAAAGCTTGATCGGTGTAAAGGGTTTCCTTCTAAGCCTAGAAAAGGGGACGTATCAATAGTGGATTGATTGGAAATCCTTAGTGGGGAGCTAAGGTAGTGGATGTAGACCTTGGTTAGAAGGTTGAAGCACTATAAATCATTGTGTCTATTTACATTTTAGCCTCCACAACCCTTCCACCAAAAATCCACCTCTCCACCACTTGGTGAGCCATATCGGTTGAACGAATCGAGCTCCTCCCAACTCAACAATGTCCTTTGCCCTAGCGACTAAGACATCAAAATATGTGTAGTTAGTAGCCAAGGTGTATCTCTTTATCTCTTCACTCAACCCGTAGTGGAAATGGTCACAACGTTCCCTCTTAGTAGGAACAAGTTCAGATGCATACTGACTCAGCCTAAAAAATTGTATCTCATACTTGGTCACTGTCAAGTTCCCCTGAAGCAATGCCATGAACTCTCTCTTCTTCTCATCGAGATAACGGGGACCCAGATACTTCTTGCGGAAAGCTGACTCAAAGAACTCCCATTTGATCTCGGCATCTGGCATGCCCGTAGTAATGGTGACCCACCAAGTGTAGGCATCACCCTGAAGCAGAGATACAACACACCCTAGTCTGCGCGCTCCAGATCAACCCATCTGTGACAAAATACGGACAGTCTTGTCAAACCAAGTCTCGAATCTCTCGGGTTCCAACCCTTGAAACTCTTCACCTCCCAAACTGTGAAGCCTCTCTAGTGGCAAATCGGTGCCCTAACCCTGAGGTTGTGCCACTGCCTGACCCCCAGCCACTGCTGCCTGAAAAGCCCCGGCTATCGCCTGAACTAGTGGAGCCAAATCTATATCGGTCGGTCCTTGGCCAACCTGAGGTCCTACACCCTCGGCTCTCGCCTCACCTCCCTCTTGACGAGGAGGAGGTGGAGGAGCATGCGCCTCATAAACTGGCTCAACTCCTGGAGCTACTGCCTGTGGTTCTAGATGAACCATCCTAGGCCTCCCTCTAGGTCTCATCTCACAGCTAGCAAGATAACAACTACAACAAACAAACGCATAAAGATTAAGTTAGCAAAGGCAATGGTCCAACGTGCTCAAGTAGATTCCTTTACAAAATCTTTTCAAATAAGTAATAGTAGTAATGGGAACTCAACACTACGCCTCAACACAACAATCATGCTTCCAAACACCATGCAAACAATCAAACAAAAAGCATACATGGCAAAACATTCACCGACACATAACAACAACATAACACTCCAAACTTACCTCACTTACCTACCCGAAGTCTCGGAAACCTCAGACTATGATACAACAAATGTATCCCCCTCGTCTCGGTCTGGACGACTGACCGGTCCGAGTAGGTTACACGGGGAAAACCGAAGCGAAACCCGTTAAGGCTCCACTTCGATTAGCAACCCTAGAAATTTTTTCATTTATTTATCTTATCTAAATGTATCATTTAGTCCTATGTGTGAAGACGATAGCGGAAAACGAGGACAGGACGTTACAGACAGAGCGTAAGGTAATTTAAATTTGCCAAGTGACATGTTAGTCCATTTTCATGCTTAACAACTCAAACTAAACATAAACGATGCATACGAGATTCACAAGAAAGCTTACAACAAACAGAACCCAAGCCCAACACTTGAGAACCTTCAAAGATGCCAAAAGCCCAATTTTCAGGCTGGTGTTTCGAAATCGGCTTGCCCGTTTCGATACACGGGCCCTAGTTTTAAAATCCAGACCAACCGTACCGGTATGGTCCACCTCGTTTCGGAACAGGGGTCCATTTTGTCTAAGCGTTCCGAAACTCGTTCCGGAACAGGCCTTCACAGTAGCATAATCGTTTCGGTACGCGTATCGGAATAGGGGCTCACAGAGTCAAATCGTATCGAAACGCGTTCCGATACAAGTATCCCTGGAGCTGCACCCGTTCCGAAACCACCTCACGCATTTCGAGACGCCTGCAATCTGTGAGACTCTAAAAACAGTTTTAAGCATCTCCAAAACTTCCCAACTGTAATCACTAATTTTGTCCGAAGTGTTAGACCCGATTTCTTTTATTTTTAATAATGGGCTTTATTACCTTACATATATTGAATAGTTGAAACTAAAAGCGAAAAAAGAAAAAAAAACAGTATATATTACCTATTATTACTATTATTATACTTGCCAATCATATTTTACCTATTATCATACTATAAGTATTATATTATTATTATTACCTATTATTTTTAAATCTATTATTATCCTATTATTATTATCATAATTATTATTCTTATTAATATTTTCATTATTATTATTATTAATCAAATCTGAAAAAACACAAAAAATTAAATAAAAGCCCAACATATTAAATAAATAAAGCCCACGGTTTATTTATTTCTAAAGTCCATTACATATAAAGAGCCCAAAAAATTCACAAGGCCTGTTTTGGCCCAAATGGTTAAACCCTAATAGAAAACCCTAATGGACCCTCTTATGTTGTGCAGCCGCCACCTTCCCACCGTTAGATCTGGGATCTAGATCTGACGGCCCAGATTGCCCAAACACTGGAAACCATAGCCGGCCCCTCCTCAAGCCTCAGCGCCGCGCAATCCCCACCTTTGGATCAAGGGCTCATCGGACGGCCGAGATCAACGCGGAGAAGCTTCTGGAGCCTCCACGCGCCCGCGCGTCCGCGTCTCCTCAACTACCACGCGCGCATATGATTCATTGCGTGCCTTTCCGAATGCCTCCAGACCGTCCAGATCCATATTCGACGACATGGATTGCTCCACGACGCCGATCCGTCGAGCCACGCCCCTCTGGTCCCCTCCTCCAGCAGCCACGGCTCACATGCAACAAAAAAGAAAACAAAATGTCAGACAAAGAAACAAATCGCAACAAACATTCCAGAGGCAAAATCAACAAAAATCATAGGCGCACATGAATACAAACAAATGAAGGCAGAACCAATAGCAGTTTTCCTTTCGATTTATGTAAATCGAAAAAATGTAATTTCCAGGCTTATAAAAGCCGAAGCAAGCATTGTAATCGGGGGGATCCCATTTCGAAAAACTTCAGAGAAACTTTGTAATCGTCTTCATATCAATACAAGCAAAAAAGAGATTTTGCAGAGGTATTCTTTCCATTTATTTTCGTTTCGATCGAACCAAAAAAACAAAAAAAAACAAAAGAGGGGTTAAGGTCTTACCCTCGCGGTTTCTTTCTTCTTCTGCGTTTCCCCGTTGCCGGCGATAAGCCTTTTGGCTCCCTCGGAAGCCATGCATGGTGAGCCGGTGAAGCGAAAGGGGTAAGTTTGTGGTTTTTTTTAGTTTCGGTTTTGGGTTTTAAACAAAAGAAAAACAGAGACGTTTTTTATTTCAAAAAGAAAGGGATTTTCGGTTGTTTTGGTTTCGGAAAAGGGGAGGGAAGGTTTTTTTTAGGGTTCCGGTGCCGGCAACGGCGACCGGAACCCCTTTTGCGGCGCCGGAACAAACAGAGCAAAAGGGAGAGAAGCTCTCTAAGATCTAAGGTTTGGTTTTTGGAGAAAAATGGATTAAAATGTTTTAAACGGGTTTTTATTATGTTTTTTTGTTATTAAATTTGGCTTAATAGCTTTCTAAACCCTCCCGCATTTTCGAAATCACGCGAGGAGGGTTTCCGCTTTTCAAAACCCTCCCCGCAGTCCCTGTTAGTTTTCAAACATTTTCAATTTCGCCACTGTTCTCTTTTCAATTGATTTTCGGATGGGTTAATACCCGATTTGGTCCCTACATCTTTTCGTGTCTTTTGATCAAGTCATGTTCTTTCATTTAGATTTTTCTTAAAATGGTTTATTTACATTTGCAGCCCCTGCCAGTTTGCATTTTTATTTATATTGCTTGTCATTTTGGTTATATTATTCATGCTCGTTTAGTACGTGTTTATATCGAATATATTATTTTTGCCATATTGTTTATATTAGTATGTGCATATTTTGTCTTCTCTTGTTCAAATATATATATGTTTTGTGACATGCATTTTAATGTCATTTCATGTGATTTTTAGTGCTAAGTTCGCATGTTAATGAATTTTAATTATAAAACGGAGATACCTATTAATTCGCGTATTTGGGTCGACTAGCCTAACTTATTGGATGTCCCCCAAATATTCGGATTAATTCGAATCGTCTAAAGGTAAATTCGTAATTAAAACGAAAAAGACCATAGCATCATCCTTTAATTGCTTGCATCATGCATAAAGGTGACGTACGGGATTCGAACCCTAGACTAACACGGCAGTCAGTCTTATATGATGTCGGTTTAGTCTTTGGTCTGGTGTACCGTCATCCTTTTTAATTAAACGTTTAATTAATTCGAAACCACCAATTTGGACAAAGCTCATAAAATTAAAGTCCGGTTTTCAATCAAGAACCCCTAATTAAAGTCTTTTTAAATTCAGATAATTTCCATCACTTAAAAGCAACAATTGTTTTGGTACCGATTTTCGGGCGTGATGGGGGTGCTAACCCTTCCCCACACGTAACCAACTCCCGAACCCTTTCAAAAGAATCTCTGGTTTTGTTTTTTTACGGTGTCTGGCCTACCATAGTGGCTGGTGGAGACTCCAACCGAAAAAAAGATTTTTTAAAAGGTTTTTTTCGAAACCCGAATTAATTTTTAAATTCCCCCTTTATTAATTAAATGTTTTCTTTCAAAAAGCGGGGGACTCTCTTTTAGTGACAAGGAAAAGGAAGAGAAAAAAAACTTGTTACAGTATGGCGACTTCACTGGGGATAAATTTTGCTTTTCAAAACAAAAAGAGAGTTAGGCCAAAGAAATAATTGTTGCCTTTAATGATGGAAAATTTTGAAATTTAATTTGACTTTAGCGAGATGGTTCTTCCTTGAAAATAGAACTTGAATTATACGAGCTTCAATAATTGGTGGTCTTGAATTAATTTTTCATTTAATTTCAAAGGAAACGCCGACATGTGTTGCATCACGCATTAAGCTCTATACCCGAGCTTCGTCCCTTGAGTGGGAGTGAAACGCCCATACCCACGTGAGTCTCCCTCCACGGGTCGGTAATTCACTTCCGGAATCCACGCCTTTGACATGTGAGCAGCCCTCCACGTCATTAGGTCGTGCTTTCCCCCTAACCGAAACCAATTCGCAAGCTTGTAATGGGCCAGAATTGGGGCTTTTGTCACCTTAGTAGGTGATAAGATAGGTTCGGGTACCCTTGTTAGAACCGAACCACATGAGTGAGAATTTAAGAAGCCTACCCCGGTTAGAGCCATGCGGATAACCGTAGAATTAGAATTCATGCTATTAGGTCTTGCATCGTTAATTTGCTTTGATGTGTTTCCTTTCGCTTATTGTATTCAAGCATTCATTATTGTTGATACTAACCCAATTGTCTTCTTGTTTTGTTTTGCTTATTTTTGCATATTCATCGCATTTTCATACGAAGTGTTGATTCGAGAACAGTCTAAAGTTGAAAACTTTCACAACGGGAGAAAAGAGTCCATAGCAACGAAGCTCCCGGAGCGCGCTAAATTAGAAAGAGGGGACGAGCAAAATTTATTGAAAATCGTACCCTTTGTGTTTATTTTCTTGCCTCGTTGTGACAAGGCTTGATCTCCGTTATGAAAAGTTGTTTAATGAGGATGTTTGTCGAATCAACATTTCCTTGCATTCGATTATGTGTTTTTTAATTTGTTGTCTTCAATTATTTGTTTCAGTTATGCATACACATTTCATGCATTACATCATTAAATCATGAGATTAGTTGTTCAGGGTTATGACAACATTCGTGACTATCGAAGATTCTGCATCCACACTGTACTCGCCATCAAAGAAGGCAAATGAAGGAAAGTTTCGCTAAGCTAGAAGCCGACTTCGAGAAGAGTCCAAATGGGGCATATGATGGTCATGAATCCTTTTGTGAGTACCATCCGACTGTGGGGCACGAGATTCAGAGTTGTCCCGAATTTAAGCAGTTGGTTCAGAAATTGATGGACAATCGGGTGGTTGAGTTCCTCGAAGAAGTTTGAAGGGCGGAATGGATGGTCAGCTCAGCAGTATTTAAGAGTTTTAGTGTATTCAAGACCGCTTGTCTTCATTTCATTGCATTTTAATCTTTTCTTTGAAGTGATGTGTGAAATCAACCTTTGCTACCCTTTGCCCGAAGGTAGCAAAGATCTTTTTGTAAGGGCCTCAGACTGCACTTTTTTAGTTTCAATGAAAGGATGCTTTATGCTTCAATTGCCTTTTCATTTTGTGTATATTTGTCTGGTGAGTCCACGTATATCAATTGCACAAGGGACATTGACTTTGACCCCAAAGGTTGACTTCGAGCCGCCTTTGTCTAGTGGAAATCGAAAGCTTTGAAGACGATGAATATGTGGCTTACACTCCGAGTTAATTTGGTCACCTAATTAAATACACATAGAATTAGGGCCTTCGGGAGAATAACCAGAAAATTTACACGCTAAAAGAAAAAGAAAGAAAAGAGGAAAAAAGAAAAAGAAAAGAAATAAGAGAAAAAGAAAGAAAGAAAAAGAAAAAAAGAAAGAAAGAAAAAAAGAAGACAAGAGAGAGAGAATGATAAAAGCGTAACAAAAGCACTCCAATGTTCGAAGCCTGGTAATAGGCATCTTCGGATATGAGTGTGGAATTTTTGGGGCACTCCACTGTAGCAAAAGACCAATAAGGTTGCTATGCACCATTCACCTTAGCTACATGAGTGATGGTAATATTTTCAAATCATGACAATGCCGAGTAGCTCGGGGTTTTGTTGTTTGCTCCATCATTTATTTCGAGCCAAAGGAATGTGATGAGTTGACTTCCCCAAAATTGTAAAGAAATGATAAAGGCAAAGCCTACAGAAGATAAGCCTAATTGATTAAAAGCCGAAATAACTTGGAGAGTATGTCACATTTTCAGACATCAGCTTAGCTTTCGAGGTCTCCTAGACACATGATGCTTGAGGCAATCCGTGGTGAGCCATAATAGTGTCGTTCGTGCACTTGATATTCGGGGATTTAATTTGACTTGATATATCCTTAATTTGAAAAGAAAGTATAGTTTTTGAAAATGCATCTCGTTTTGAAATTAGAAGATGCAATCTAAATCTTTTTTGAACACAAACCAATTTCCCTTTGCTTCAGGGATAAAGTTTAGAATGCAATGTCATGAATACAAATGACAGCTTGTCAGTTGCTACAGTTCAAGGACTTGAAGCAAAAAATTTTCGAAATGTTTTGATTGCTTCAGAAGATGAGAAGTTGACCTTAACGAACTTGAGAGAAAATTTTAGGGGCTTGGGGGCATGTGCTTCCCCTAATGTTGAGAAGAGAAGAAACCGTCGCGTTGAGTAAAGACGAAGAGTAGTTGAGCACCCAGTTTGAGTAGGGGGCAATGTTTTGAGAACGAGCACTACGAGAAGTGCTATGTCCAGTTTGACCAGCAAAAGTCAACAGTTATCTTTCGAGAAGAGACCAAGAGATCGAGATTTGGCAAAGATGAGAAAGCCCGAAAAAATTGAGAAAAAGAAGAGAAGAAGAAGAAGGTCGAGATTGACCAATCCAAAGAGCGAAAGTGTTCGAGCACTTCAGAAAATGAACTTAAGAGAAAGTTCAGGGACTTGGGGGCACGTGCTTCCCCTATTGTTGAGAGAAGAGAAGAAGTCGAAGAGAATGGTCCAGTACCCAGTTTGAGTAGGGGTAATGTTTTGAGAGCAAGCACTATGAGATATGTCATGTCCAGTCTGACCAGTGAAAGTCAGTAGTCGTCTTTTGAGGAGAGACCGAAAGATTAAGATTCAGTAGAGATGAGAATGCCAAGAGAAAGAAGAGAAGAAGAAGGAGGTCACGATGGACCAACCCAAAGAATGAAAGCGTCCGAGTAATTTTGATGTCATAATTAATGCATCACTTGTAGTTAGGCATCCCTAGGATTAGGGGCATGCTAACTAACATAATCATATCATTTTAACCTATTTTCGACAGGTATTTTAAAGCTTTCCCCGTAAAAGGAAACCGGCCTATCTATTCGGGCTCTTGGAGAATAGAACTCGCCTATCCATTCAGGCTCTTGGAGAATGGAACCGGCCTATCTATTCAGGCTCTTGGAGAATAGAACCCGCCTATCCATTCAGGCTCTTGGAGAATGGAACCGGCCTATCTATTCAGGCTCTTGGAGAATAGAACCAGCCTATCCGTTCAGGCTCTTGGAGAATGGAACCCGCCTATCTATTCAGGCTCTTGGAGAATAGAACTGGCTCATCTATTCAGGCTCTTGGAGAATAGAACCAGCCTATCCGTTCAGGCTCTTGGAGAATGGAACCCGCCTATCTATTCAGGCTCTTGGAGAATAGAACCCGCCTATCTATTCAGGCTCTTGGAGAATAGAACTCGCCTATCCGTTCAGGCTCTTGGAGAATGGAACCCGCCTATCCGTTCAGGCTCTTAGAGAATGGAACTCGCCTATCTATTCAGGCTCTTGGAGAATAGAATCGGCCTATCGATTCAGGCTCTTGGAGAATAGAACCCGCCTATCCATTCAGGCTCTTGGAGAATGGAAACCTGCCTATCCGTTCGGGCTTTTGGAGAATGGAATCGGGCTATCTATTCAGGCTCTTGGAGAATAGAACTTGCCTATCTATTCGGGCTTTCAGAGAATAGAACCTGCCTATCCGTTCGGGCACTTGGAGAATGGAGTTTCTGCTAATTATCTGTTTGATCGGACCTCGAAGGGTTGAAGAGTGTTGAAATGAGAAAAACAGCTTCAAGCCTCCACGACCATTGCATTTTCCCGTACCGACTTTCGAACCGCCAGTAGTTCAAGTGCATGGTGACTTGGAATCCAAACAGGGAAGTCGGACAAAATTTGTGCTTATAGTGTTTGCTTTATCCTTATTCTACAAGTATAAGCAAAGGGGGGCAACTGTAATCACTAATTTTGTCCGGAGTGTTAGACCCGATTTCTTTTATTTTTAATAATGGGCTTTATTACCTTACATATACTGAATAGTTGAAACTAAAAACAAAAAAAGAAAAAAACAATATATATTACCTATTATTACTATTATTATACTTGCCAATCATATTTTTACCTATTATTAGTATTATCATACTATAAGTATTATATTATTATTATTATTACCTATTATTTTTATATCTATTATTATCCTATTATTATTATTATTATTATTATTATTATTGTCATTATTATTATTATTATTATTATTATTAATCAAATCTGAAAAAACACAAAAAATTAAATAAAAGCCCAACATATTAAATAATTAAAGCCCACAGTTTATTTATTTCTAAAGTCCATTACATATAAAGAGCCCAAAAAAATTTACAAGGCCTGTTTTGGCCCAAATGGTTAAACCCTAATAGAAAACCCTAATGGCCCCTCTTATGTTGTGCAGCCGCCACCTTCCCACCGTTAGATCTGGGATCCAGATCTGACGGCCCAGATTGCCCAGACACTGGAAACCATAGCCGGCCCCTCCTTAAGCCTCAGCGCCGCGCAATCCCCACCATTGGATCAAGGGCTCATCGGACGGCCGAGATCAACGCGGAGAAGCTTTTGGGGCCTCCACGCGCCCGCGCGTCCGCGTCTCCTCAACTCCCACGCGCGCGTATGATTCATTGCGTGCCTTTCCGAATGCCTCCAGACCGTCCAGATCCATATTCGACGGCATGGATTACTCCACGACGCCGATCCGTCGAGCCACGCCCCTCTGGTCCCCTCCTCCAGCAGCCACGGCTCACATGCAACAAAAAAGAAAACAAAATGTCAGACAAAGAAACAAATCGCAACAAACATTCCAGAGGCAAAATCAACAAAAATCAGAGGCGCACATGAATACAAACAAATAAGGGCAGAACCAATAGCAGATTTCCTTCCGATTTATGTAAATCGAAAAAATGTAATTTTCGGGCTTATAAAAGCCGAAGCAAGCATTATAATCGGGGGGATCCCATTTCGAAAAACTTCAGAGAAACTTTGTAATCGTCTTCATATCAATACAAGCAAAAAAGAGATTTTGCAGAGGTATTCTTTCCATTTATTTTCGTTTCGATCGAACCAAAAAAAAACAAAAGAGGGGTTTAGGTCTTACCCTCATCGTTTCTTTCTTCTTCTCCGTTTCCCCGTTGCCGGCGATAAGCCTTCTGGCTCCCTCAGAAGCCATGCATGGTGAGCCGGTGAAGCGAAAGGGGTAAGTTTGTGGGTTTTTTTTTAGTTTCGATTTTGGGTTTTAAACAAAAGAAAAACAGAGACGTTTTTTATTTCAAAAAGAAAGGGATTTTCTGTTGTTTTGGTTTCGGAAAAGGGGAGGGAAGGTTTTTTTTAGGGTTCCGGCGCCGGCAACGACGATCGGAACCCCTTTTGCGGCGTCGGAACAAACAGAGCAAAAGGGAGAAAAGCTCTCTGAGATCTAGGGTTTGGTTTTTGGAGAAAAACGGATTAAAATGTTTTAAACGGGTTTTTATTATGTTTTTTTTGTTATTAAATTTGGCTTAATAGCTTTCTAAACCCTCCCGCATTTTCGAAATCACGCGAGGAGGGTTTCCGCTTTTCAATTTCGCCACCGTTCTCTTTTCAATTGATTTTCGAATGGGTTAATACCCGATTTGGTCCCTACACCTTTTCATGTCTTTTGATCGAGTCTTGTTCTTTCATTTTGATTTTTCTTAAAATGGTTTATTTACATTTGCAGCCCCTGTCAGTTTGCTTTTTTATTTATATTGCATGTCATTTTGGTTATATTATTCTTTCCCGTTTAGTACGTGTTTATATCGAATATATTATTTTTGCCATATTGTTTATATTAGTATGTGCATATTTTGTCTTCTCTTGTTCGAATATATATATATGTTTTTGTGACATGCATTTTAATTTCATTTCATGTGATTTTTAGTGCTAAGTTCGCATGTTAATGAATTTTAATTATAAAACGGAGATACCTATTAATTCGCGTATTTGGGTCGACTAGCCTAACTTATTGGATGTCCCCCGAATATTCGGATTAATTCGAATCGTCTAAAGGTAAATTCGTAATTAAAACGAACAAGACCATAGCATCATCCTTTAATTGCTTGCATCATGCATAAAGGTGACGTACGGGATTCGAACCCTAGACTAACACGGCAGTCAGTCTTATATGATGTCGGTTTAGTCTTTGGTCCGGTGTACCGTCATCCTTTTTAATTAAACGTTTAATTAATTCGAAACCACCAATTTGGACAAAGCTCGTAAAATTAAAGTCCGGTTTTCAATCAAGAACCCCTAATTAAAGTCTTTTTAAATTCAGATAATTTCCATCACTTAAAAGCAACAATTGTTTTGGTACCGATTTTCAGGCGTGATGGGGGTGCTAACCCTTCCCCACACGTAACCAACTTCCTAACCCTTTCAAAAGAATCTCTGGTTTTGTTTTTTTACGGTGTCTGGCCTACCATAGTGGCTGGTGGCGACTCCAACCGAAAAAAAGATTTTTTTAAAAGGTTTTTTTCGAAACCCGAATTAATTTTTAAATTCCCCCTTTATTAATTAAATGTTTTCTTTCAAAAAGCGGGGGACTCCCTTTTAGTGACAAGGAAAAGGAAAAGAAAAAAACCTTGTTACACCAACATGCCTCAGACCCCAAGAAACAAGATACAACATGCATACACTTACTCTAGAGGCATTTCACCCTACTGCAAGCATTATCAAACACTTATCATACATTCAAGATCAAATCATTCGAAGGAACATACATCCATGGTTAATCATTTAGAGAAACAAGCATTCACCAAGTACATTGCACAACAAGGTCTACATGCCTTTAAACAAAACACATAAGCATTCATGGAACATGGTTATAAGCCTTCAAAACACAAAACATTTAGGCAACAACATAAACATGGTTTACAAATCCACATCAAGGCATTAACAACAAAAACCAACACATAGGAGTCTATCAACGCTCATACAAAACACATAGCATTTCTCATTGCTAAACTAATACATTATTTACCAAACCATACTTGAGCAACTACCACACGCTTGGACGCCCTTTCTTTGCTCCTTGCTAACTCCACGCTAATGATCTGCATTGTTAGAAAAGGAGAGCGTAAGCATAAAGCTTAGTGAGCAGAGCTCGAAAACATAACAACGACAATGCAGGGTTCAAAGGTTTCTTTAAAACAAAAGCCAAAACATACAATTCATCCAACGACATAATCCTCTTACTAACTCACAAGGTCAACCATAAGTCAACAACATAGACATTTAACATGACATCACACTTCATGGTATGCCTAAAGGCATGATCAATCATAACACATCATGTCCCTCCAATAACATCATAGCAACTTACGATAACTCAATCACAACAACATATATTATGGCATCATACTTCATGTTATGCTCAACATAAATATGCTAACATTCATCTCACAACATCTACTACACATAAACGGGAATCATATTGGCAATTAGTAAGTGTACTCGGATACGTGGATAACTTCCGTTGGAACTTTCATCCAACATACTCAACAACAACATTACCTTCGGTGGGATTACACTCGTCACCGGTCCTTGCATGGATGGGATTACACTCATCATCACATGCCCTTACGGATGGGATTCCACTCATCATCACGTAAAAATATTTTCCGGTGGAATATTTCTTCACTGTACTCCTCCTTGATGACTATACGTCACCAAGGCCACGCGCAAATTTGACTCAACCGTGTGCACACTCTAATCCTAATGATCGATCATTTGTACCCCAAGACATACTAGTACCAATAGTTAACCAAAACATCAATATCAATAGTTCAAAATTTACTTCTTACCGCATCCGTGCCTAGCACGTACTCACCATAACATTCCATGCGTTGCATGTACTCACCATGATTCCACCAATCATGCAATACGATATACAAATCACCATCATGCAACATGGATACACTATATCATGCATGACCAAAAACACCTTGCAACAAAATCCACAATTATGCACAAACTTACTACTTACAATCTTACCAACCACAAATGGTCTTACTTACCATTTCCGTGAACAACCTGCACCAACTTACATATATTTTACAAGGCATATCAACAACACCATTGATTTCATCATGCATGATCAACAACTTAATAACAAACAACATGTTTCCTTCCAAAGTATTGAAATTTCATGCATAACAAGTTATCACCTCATGTAAGGAAAAACAAACGGTAAAAAGGGAGTTTAAAGAGGCGACACACGTCAACTTACTCTTGAGTTTAGATTGGCCTTTCAAGCACAATCTAAACTCTTTCAAAACCATCTTTGAACCAAAATGTTGCTTAAAAACATTTCCACTCACCATTCGCACACCAATGCAAACTACAAAGTCGTCTCAAGCTTCCGAACTTCCCGGGACCGCATCCGAACCACCCAAGGTCAAATTTGTTGTTTCTAACCAATTAAAAACAATGTATTAACCTCTTAATCAACCACAAATTTGTTGTTATACATATTCCACAATATTTTCTCAACGATTCAAAGCCGAATTCCTCCCAAATATTCTCATTTTCGTACTCCAGCAAAACCCAGCCATTACCCCTCAATTTAAACACTTAAAACACTCCAAAACATGTCCAAAACATCACCCAAAGGCTATACAACCATCAACTCTTCATTTCCCTACAAAATCAAGACAAAAACTCACTTATTTCAGTTCTAAAATCCACCCCTAAGACTAGTTTTGGGTATACTATAATTAAGCAACCTTTTTAAAATGTTATGACTTCAAAATAAACTTTAAAAACACCCCAAAACACTGCCCTAAAAGACTCATACGAGATTTCACCCAAAATCCCCACTTTTCATAAATCCTGAAATTTCAAGGTTGAGAATTAATGGGTTTTGCAAATCTAACTTTAATTTAAGTTAAATTTAAGTAAAACAAGGAAAAGAAAAAGAGGATTTACTTTCAAAGGTCTTCAATTGAGGAAAGGAGATGAAAATGAGAGAATAGGGTTTTTGGAAGAAGATGAGTGGTTTTTTATTTTCAGAACCCTCTTAAAATTTCATTAATGGCATTATCGTAAATAATTGGAACTTTTATAAAAATCAACTCTTTAATTTAAATTTAACCCAAAACTAATCCTAGATCAACACCGATAACTCTCGGGCCTAAAAATGAGGTGTTACAAAACCTATCATTTTCTCAAGAACCCTAACTATTTTCTTTAATTATCTTATGATGTGAGCACGTTTATGCCACCCAACGATGCAACGTCAAACTTCCAGGGAAGTTTGCTTTTTCATTTGTTACATACTGATGTGTAACATTTCTTATACTTATATTATTTATATCAGTGTGTTTACTATGTATATAGTATGTTTGGTGTGTTTTGAATAAGTTTGATATGACTTATGGTGTGTTTATATTTGTTTGTGTGTTAATAAATAATTGTGCACTTGTTTACGATTTGTATTATTGTTTCCATTAAGTTTACAATGCTTTGATGGAAGTTTGTTGCCTTTTGACATAGGTACGTAGGAGGACACTAGCTCAAGTGAGTATATGCAGCTCCACTCCTGCTCAAGTGAGCATATGCAGCTCAAATCCAGCTCAGGAGAGTGTAACAAGCTCATTTTCAGCTCATCACACTTTCAGCTAGTTCGTTTCAGCTCAGCTCATTTCCAGTCAGCTCAACTTTAGCTCCACTAGCTCAACTTCAGCTGACAAGTCCAGAAGTAGCTGAAAAGCGTCTTGCATATCGGGGAGTGTGCTAGTGCATATGTGGAAGCCTAGGTGGCATCCGGTCATCTCCAGCACCCACGTGGCAGCTTGACACATGTGTGTGAATGTGCAGCCGAATCAGCCCGTTTTCTCCTTCATTATGTGCCATTTGCAAGAAAGGATAAGCCCGAGTGGTTATGTTTGAATTTCAAACATAAAAATCACATGTTAAATGTGATTTTCATATGTTTTGGGTGCCTAAACTTGTGGCTGCCAATTGAGTCCGCCCAAAAGGAGTTATTCACTCAAATTCAATTTTTAAACTCCTTTTAATATCACCCCCATAACTTAAACGAATTCGGCAGCCCTTGCACCTATATATATATATGTGTTTAAACAAACATAAAACCCTAACCTGACTTGTTTCTCGACCGCCAGAGGCGACGCCAGTCATTGGTCGTCATCTTCGGTCATTCTTGTCCTTTTTCTGATCGTCGGAACATTTCCGGTCACCTTCCTCGACTATCCTTGCAACTTCCGGTCACCACTACAACTTCCAGCCGCTGTGCTCCATCGTCGGAGCAATTTCCGGCCACCGTCCGCCACCATGTTGGAACCCTAAAAGCTCCAATTTCTCCCTTTTTCGAGCCTTAACCCTAATCTGCTACCCGTTTCATCAGAAATATCCTACTTCCCCACCTAAACTACCTACCCGAAACCAAAACTCTCTCCTCCTATCATTTTCGACTTCTCCAAAAATCCTAAACTCTTAGGTCTCATACACCGATGACACTAGGCACAAGATAATCATTTAAAACCTTAATTTCGGCTTTATGTTTGGCTCTAGATCTATGTTGAGGTTACTGTTTTTTAGAGTTTTAAGAGTCAAATCTAACCTTTTTTGTATTATTGATGCAGGAAAGTAAAAGAATGGGCAAAAATATACCTCCGGCAGGTTCGATGTACTCCGACGACCTTTGCAGCGAGCTATTCTGGTGTGCGTTCGGCCTTCTGGTATATCTTTTCAATTTTCCCTCTCTTCTCAATTATTGCTCTCAATTAATTGAGCAATCATTAGCCATTAATTAATTCTTTTTGTCTCTCCAGGTGGCTATTTATAGCCGCTGTCAGCAATGACATCAGCGGAGACTAGAATCCACATGGAATAGAAAGGGCAAATGAATGGCCGCCATGTGGCATTTTTTGCGGGCCAAAGAAACACATTTGTGTTTCTTTAGGCTTTTACCGGCTTTGAGAGGCCAAATGGGCATGTATTTTAGGCGGGAAAGGTTTTTAGGATAGGATATTTTGGCTTCAATTGGGCTTTTAGCTAATTAAAATGTATATGGACTCAAATATATTGGATAAATGGACATTTGGACTTTATTTATTTATTTATCATTTATTTTTTGTATTCGAAAATTATATATATGCACACCCGAAGAAAATACAGGTATTACAATTAGTAACTTTACTTCAAGAGAGAGGTGGACGACTTATACAAGTTTGGCTCTAATTTTGATTCTAGCTTTCTTTAATAAAAGTAGAGTGGTTGAAATAAATGTGGCCTTAGACAATGTGAATACCTATGAACTGTGGTATAGGAGACTAGGTCACCCATCACATGATGCTTTAGTAAAAGTGTGCCAAGATTGTAATGTGCCCTTACCCAAGGGTTTAATTAAAAACTCTATATCAGCTTGTGTTGGTTGTCAAATGGGGAAAAACCATAGGCTACCTTTCTAGAATTCTGAAACTGTGTATGAAACACCATTTCACTTAATATACATTTATTTGTGGGGACCTGCTAATGTTAAATCTAATGGCTTTAGCTACTTTATTTCTTTTATGGATGCATGTACTAGACATTGTTGGTTGTATTTGATAAATAATAAGTCTCAAGAAGTTCAAGTGTTTAAGTTGTTTCGGAAGATGGTTTCTACACAATTTGGTGCTACTATTAAAGAGCTTCAATGTGATTGGGGTGGGGAGTTTAGAAGCCTCTCACCAATTTTACTTCAAGATGAAATAAAACATAAACTTACCTGTCCACACGCCTCTCAGCAGAATGAAGAGGTGAAGAAGAAGCATAGGAACATTATTGAGTTGGGGTTAACATTACTTGCACATGCCTCCTTACCTCTGAAGTATTGGTCTTATTCAATGGTCTCAGCAGTGTACCTAGTCAATAGACTGCCCACCAGAGTACTTCAAGGGGTGTCACCATTCGAAAATATGTTTGGACAGAAATCTCAGTATGATGGGTTGAAATTATTTGGATACAGATGTTTTCCTTACTTAAGGCCCTTTCAGACTCACAAACTAGGCTTTAGATCTCAACCATTTACCTTATTAGGCTATAGTCCCCAACACATAGGGTATCAGTGTATAGCCCTAGGAGGAAAAGTTTAAATTTTGAGGCATGTGGTGTTTGATGAACAAATATTTCCTTTTGCAAGCTTGCAATTAGCTTAGAGAGACACAGTGGCCTAGAACCATTCATGTGGTTCTTACGGTTGAAAGGCTAAGAGGAGACATAGCTACAACTTACAAGAAGCAGCTCAGGAGCAAGAATGCTTACCAAATGAAGTTACAGGCTCCAGCAATGATGAAAGTCCAAGAGCTTTCAATAATCATGCAGTTGATGGCCCCAACAATGAAGAACCAACAGATCCAGCACTCTCTAACAATTATGGTGCAGAGATTGGGAAGGTGAATTCTTCAACCAGGCTATCGTCTGTAACATCAGAGAATGATAGAACTGAGCCTCAACCTGAGCCATTTGATGTAAATGCAGCAACAGGGGGTAATTTTGAAGTTGACAACCATCTAGTAAGTGAGGTGAATGAGTTTGGAGCTGTAGATGGGTATCAACTGGTTGACTTTTCAAGTGTTCCGGGAGCTGCTCAAAATCAACATGACATGGTGACTAAGAGTTAGAAGGGGATATTCAAGCTCAAGGTGTATGTTGTAGAGACGTTAAAAGAAGAAGTTGAACCTGTAACAATGTATCAAGATTTCAACTCTCCAAGATGGAAGGAGGAAGTCTTTGCTGAATGTGAAGCCCTCATGCGAAATGAAACCTGGAGTTTAATACCTCTCCCTAAAGGAAGGTCAACAGTGGGATGTAAATGGTTCTTTAAGACCAAGAGAAATATAGATGGGTTTGTGGCTAGGTACAAGGCATGGTTAAAGGCCAAAGTGTTTTCACAAGTCCCTATACGAGATTTGTTTGATACATTCAGTCATGTAGTAAGGCCATCTACAGTTAATGTGGTACTTTTGATACGCTCCAACCCTCCAATGGTAGTTGTTAAGAGAAGATTTGATTGTTCCAACCGTGAATGCAAGCAAGCCTTGATCCTCCAAATGTCTTCTTGATAACTTTTGGATGAAATGATGAAGGGTAGAGTAGGGTGCAGAAGTATGGGTAGTGTGGTGTATGTATGAAGGATGAAAAGGATGGAAATGGCTAAGGAAATGAAGTGAAGGTTCGGATGGTGAAGTGATGGAATGGAAAGATGGATGTGATAGTATTCAAAGATTCAAAAGAAAAACCTATGTTATAAAAGCATAAACCTGATCTTAAAGAATAGCTTTGAGGGTGGTAAAGGGACTTTGACCGAAGGTTAAGAATAACCAACAATATGAAGTATCAAAGACAGAATAAGGGCGACGCCACAAAGCAAGAAAGGCTTGATAAGTCAAGAAGTTCTTAAAAGAACAAGTTTAAAAGAATAAACTCACAAAAAGGATAATTTTATAAATTTGAATTGTGTTTACAAAATGAAATGAAATGCCCTATTTATAGTTTTCTAAAGGTCTTGGCCGAAATGGCTTGTAACTAATTAAATAACCATTTGATTAAACTCATGCCTCCCTCCAAGTCTTCTTAATTATTCGGCTAAGTGTTGTCTCCCTCCAAATGCATTTTGCCGCCCAAAAATTAGATTTCCCTCCTAGAATTGGCGCCACTTTATGTTACCTCAAAGGGTGGTAGACATGTCTCTTGGGAGGGAACATGTCCCTTGAGGTGTTGAGTTGTTGTTGGAAGCTTGAGATGTGATGAGCTGGTCGAGCTAGACTTGAGCTAAAATGAGTTGTTTTGAGCTGACTGAACTTGCACTCCTTCATTTGAGCTTCTTGAGCTTCCATGAGCTGCCCTTGAGCTAGGTGAGCTTCCCTTAAATGCCTTTGAGCTGCCTCAAGCTGATTGGAGCTGAATGGAGCTGGTTGGAGCTTTTTTAAGCTTGATCCGAATGGTTGAGCTAGAATGAGCTAACAAGCTAATAATGAGTTGTCATTCAATGCATCCCTTGTTCCTATGGGTTGTGATGACCTATAAATAAGGTAAACAATATAAGTAAAGTTTATAATATGAATTAAGGGATGTGGTTATACTTAATATGCATGCATGAAACACTACTTAATATGCAAGTGTAGGGTATGATGTATGGAGATGCATTATAGTAACCTAATATATATGGCATAGAATCTAACATAGTCATAACATAACTATGAATGCTATGAATGATATGATTAACTATGCGTGCATGCTTGGCTAGAAATAACATGGATAGATAACTAAAATAAATGTGAAAAAGGTAAGTGAAAACTCCCTCGACTTCCATCCTTGTGTTACAAGATGAAAACATGGTGAACAAGAGTATTTGGCTGGATAAGATCGCATCACACCCCTTCTTTAACGCAATTTGTCCCCAAATTGATGCTTGGTACAAAAGGAAACAACTTTGATTTCCTTTGGGCAGGGAACTTCTTCTCTTGCGTTCGCTTCCAATTCCAATCTCCTAGATCAAGATCCTCTCTTTTGTAAGCATTCCTTCCATGTCGCTCATTTGATGCAGAAATGAATTCCTTAGGGCACTGGTTGGTGTTGTGCCCATTTCATTCAATCCTTTTCAGAACCCCAAACTCATATGGCACACCATTTTTCTTTGTCTTTGTACTTCTCCGAATGATTGCCTTTGAGTGGATGGATAGTCCTCGTTTCACACCCTTGATTTGAACAATCATTGATGGGTTATGCTCGATAGAAAACAACCTCGAACCATCTGTTCCCCATAAAGTTTTCCACCAAAGTTTTAGTAACATGGAAATGTCATACGAATTGATCAACTTCGAGTCTTCTTGTGGCCGAAAATCTTCTTTGTTTCCTCTCATCTTTCGGTGTAGTTCCATTTCAAAACTATATCTCCTTTCATTTCCCACAATCACAACCGAATTAGTAGAAAAGAAAATTAAATTTAGAAGACTAGAGAAAACAAACCCAAAAAAGTTTATGGATTGTGGTTGATGCTTGATGTACTCCATGGGAAACTATCGATTCATCAAAACATAAAAGTTGTTGGATCATCTTCATGTTGGCAGATGCACTTGCATTGTCAATGATCATATCTCCTGGAACTTCAAATGTCACAACCTTTGAAACGTCAAGGGACATGTCTTGTGGATCATCAAAGGTCGCGCCTATTGATTCTGCAAAAGACATGTTTCTTGAATCATCAACCTGAAAAGATGTGTCTTTTGGAGTATCATGTAAGATAGAAGAAAGAATAGGGGAAAAAGTAGGGTTAGATAAAATCTGTTTTTCTTCCTCCTTTTCATCTTCAAATTTATTCTTTTCAACTCGCTCATTTTCATTCTTTTTTATTTTTCAACTCCAACGTTTTGTTAAACTTCTAAATGCTTTTCTTCACTCAAACTTTCCTCGATTTGTTCCTTCATAGCTTCAATGCTCCTCTTCAAATGGATTTAATCTTCATTCACTTGCTTTGGAGTAAGGGTGTCAAAATGATCATTTTGTCTTCGAAGGAGAATGTGTACCGATTGGCAAATCCTTCATGAATCGCACGTTTATCAAACGCCAAGGTCTTCCTAAAAATAGATGGTTGTTGTGCATTGGTGCGACATTACAAAGTAATTGGTCCTTGTATTTTCCAATAGAGAATGATATGACAACTTGTTTAGTGATTTCGATCTCGTCTTCATCATTAAACCACTGGATTTTGTATGGACTTGGGTGCTTCATTGTTGTCAAACCAAGTTTCTTGACCATCAAAGTGCTGACAATATTTGTACAACTCCCCCATCTATGACAACGAAGCACACTTTTCCTTAGACATGGCAATGTGTCTGAAAAACGTTTGAACGTTGTAGATCATCTGGCACGTCTTGGATTTTATTTTCTCCTCCTTCTTAGGTTGATGGATTTTTGAAAGAATCTTGTGACATGGTTAGTGAAAATAAAAGAAAAAAATAAACCTCACAGTGCACTCACAAAAACCTCAAAAGTTCACTCTAAGGAAAAGAATTGATGTCACTCAATCACTCGTGTTTCACTCTGGGAATTAAGGCTTTTATTTCCCCTTCTATGCTCACAACTCTCTACCTTTTACGACTCATTTCTCTCGTCACAAGTTACTCAAAACATGTCAAGCTTTTTGAGCGTTTGGGCTGCAAAAATAAAGGTCAGGCTAGAAAATGAAAGAAAATAAAGGTTAAAGTAAAGAAATATGCTTAAAGGAAATGAAATTAAAAGAAATAAAGGAAATAAATAAAGGAAATAATGAAATAAGTAAAAAGACAGATTCATTACCACAAAACTTACTTACAACCCGATAGTGAACGATCAAACTTGAGGAACTTCTTTGAGTCGGTTGCTTGCTTGTTTTGCTTTGGATTTACCACCTTGTGTTTCTTCTTATTTGTTTCTTTTTCTTTTCTCTTTTTTATACTATTCAAATTCCTTGAAGAAAGGAATTCTGAATTCTGAATTTTGCCTTTTTTTTCTTTTTTGTACTCTTTCTTTTTTATCACAAAATGAAAACACAAAAGGTAGCCTTGAGCTGTTGTTGCAGTCCTTAATTTGAGCTTCTTGAGCATCCATGAGTTGCCCTTGATCTAGGTGAGCTTCTCTTAAAATGCCTTTGAGCTGCCTCGAGCCGAATGGAGCTGGTTAGAGCTTGTTTAAGCTTGATCCGAATGGTTGAGCTAGAATGAGCTAACAAGCTAATGATGAGTTGCCATTTAATGCATTCCTTGTTCTTATGGGATGTGGTGACCTAAAAACAAGGTAAACATTATAAGTAAAGCTTATAATAGGAATTAAGGTAATATGTTAAGTAACAATATGGTTATACTTAATATGCATGCATGAAACACTACTTAATATGTCAAGTGTAGGGTATGATGTATAGAGGTGCATTATAGTACCCCTAATATATATGGCATGGAATCTAACATAATCATAACATAAATATGAATGCTAGGAATGATATGATTAACTATGCGTGCATGCTTGACTAGAAATAACATGAATAGATAACTGAAATAAATGTGAAAAAGGTAAGTGAAAACTCCCTCGACTTCCATCCTTGTGTTACAAGATGAAAACATGGTGAACAAGAGTAGGTGGCTGGATTGGATCGTATCAACTTTCCTTGGTTGTATCTAATGGTTGGAAGTTGGGGTAAATAGACAATAACAACACATTTTTGAATGATGAGCTCAGTGAGGAAGTGTTTATGCAGCAACCTCCTGGCTTTGAACAAAGCTCTCCTAACTGAACAAGGTTGTTGTGTAAGCTCAATAGGGCTCTATATGGGTTGAGACAAGATCCTCATAACTGGAACTTAAAGTTGAGAGAGTACCTAGTTCAGATTAGTTTTAGATGGGTGGTGCAGATGCTTCTCTATTTATAAGAGGAGAAACTGAAAAATTGTTTACATATTGGTTTATGTAGATGATGTGATCATCACAGGACATGAAAGTGATAAAATTGAGAAAGTTGTTGAGCTCTTGGGCACTAAATTTTCCTTGAAATATTAAAGGAACCTGAATTTCTTCCCTGAAATTGAGATACAAAGAAGTCAAATTAGGTTGATGATGAAATAGAAGAAGTATATTTTGAAGTTATTTGATAAGACAAAAATGAGAAACTCAAGGTCGGTTCCTACACCTATGGTTCAGTCAGCAAAGCTCAGCAAAGATGCTGAAGAATCTCTAGAGTATGCTCAGTCTTATCGAAGTGTTGTACGGGCTTTACTATATTTAGGGCATATTAGACTTGACATTGCTTAAAGTGTAAACAAAGTGGCTCAATACATGCATAGAACATGTGGGGACACTGGGTGACTGTTAAAAGTATCTTAAAGTATATGATTGGGACCTTGGACTATGGTCTGGAGTTTTCTGGTGGAGATAAGTGTTCAGACATTGTGGCATTTGCTGATGCATATCGAGAGAGTAGTGTTTATGACAGATGATCAACCTCAAGGTATTGTGTTTATTTAAGAGGTAACTTGGTCTCATGGTGTTTGAAGAAACAAAAGTCAGTTTTTAGGTCCACTACTGAGGCTGAATACTATAGCATAGCTGATGTGGTGTCTAAAGTGACTTTGTTAAGGGCTTTGTTGAGTGACACGGGAATTGAGCTGAACAACGTGTCCACTGCGTTGAGTGATAATACAAGTGCTATAGCTATAAGTGCTAATCTTGTATTTCACTCAAAATCTAAACATGTTGAAGTTGATATTCATTTTGTTCCCGAGAAGGTATCAGACAAAAGTCTGTGATTTAGTATGTGCCTGCAGCTCATCAGATTGTTGATAGGCTCTCTAAAACTTTGACAAGAGACATGTTTGTTATGTTTCGCTCCAGATTAAAAGTGTTGAATGCAAAGAATGAAATAGAGGAAGGAGAAAGCATGGAGAATATTAGAGTATGAACAAAATGACTAATCAGAGCTGTTAATTTGGTAGTTTGTTAAGATTGCTAAGTCTGTTAGTATTGTTAAACTTGTTGGGCTTGTTAGTTATGAAGTGGTTACACTAGCAGACTATATATATTACTTGTAATGGACTCAG
Organism: Hibiscus tridactylites; assembly: GCA_958450335.1. Taxonomy (NCBI): domain Eukaryota; kingdom Viridiplantae; phylum Streptophyta; class Magnoliopsida; order Malvales; family Malvaceae; genus Hibiscus; species Hibiscus tridactylites. Next base: position 40,206,527 of record OY288289.1, on the reverse strand, counting down.
TAAAAGTTAATTCGCTTTCAATTTTTTTGTATTCATTTCTTGATTATTTTATCTAGCTTTTAAAAACTCATCTGGTGGTATGATGAGTTTCATAATTTTTTATTTTGTTAATAAAATTCGTTTGGCTGCAATGACAAATTTTATGAATTTTTATTTTTTTTAACGAGAGCTAATAACGAATATTTATAAAAAATCATTAAAAGAGATAATAACTTAGACTTGTTGATTTTATTTCAATAGATTGCAATAATTTCGCTGCGACTTTCATGGCTAAAAATGAAGGTTGTGGTAGAAATAAAAACTTGGGCATCAACCATAAGGGGTGTGAAACAGAAGATTGAATATACTGGTACTAAATCAGTGATTGTATATAACATTATCATTAGAAGTGAAACTTTATTTATTTGGCTCAATGGTCAACAAAGCCTTAATCAAAAAAATTAATTAAATTCTTAAAAATATTGTACACGCATTTGAATTTATGTCGTTAACAAAATGCTCATTAAACTTATTCGTTAACCTCTTCAATTTTAACAGTTAAATAAAAATTGATTAAAATTAAGAACTCGATTCGCCATCACACCCTTGTTACATTTAAAAGAATTATAAAAAGAAGCAGAAGCAAAGACTGAAAATAGAAATTAAACCCTAAAGAGTCAGTAGACAACAAAGCTTTTTTTTTTTACATAAACTTTCTTACATTGCCAAGAAAAATTAAACAATCGAACTTTCTTACATAATTGCCGCAAATTGCACATAAACATAGAAAAGTAAAAACCTAATTGTCTTGAATTGCAATTGTCATTCTTTTAATGTGGCGGTGAAAGAAAAAAAAAAGTGTTAATAAATCAAATTCAATACCTAAATTATTATAGAGCGATCGAAACTAATGAACACCGTAAAGCAAGCAACATACATAAAAACTCAATATTTTACGATTTTGATTTTTTACAATAAACATTAATCAGTTTTCATTGATTTAACATGACGAAACGCTGATGCCACTTGTTAGAACTAAAGTATACCTAAAGCATAATTGATATGAAAATTAATTCAGGATCTATCAATGTCAAATCATAAAGAACAATAAATTGAATAAACTGAATGCGGAAGCATACCTGAATTAATCGATAGATTGAAAACTTTAAATCTTCATGTTGAAATCTCAAATCTTTGGTATTAATCTTCCAAGAAGATAGGTTAGCATTTGCCGTAAAAAACTCTCTAACGGGACAAGAGTAATAAAAGTTAACATATTTCTTGGGGACCACTACATCTTTATATAGTTGGCTATTAAATCAACTATTAAATATTTATAACTTTGCCCCTCATTGAATAATAAATATATTATCTACACTTTTATTTTCATGATACTTTAATACCTATGGCACGCCTAACATAATTGGTCACTTGATTTTGTGTCATACTTTATAATAGCAACATGCATTTTACATATGTGCCCACAATTGAGGATTTTAAATCCAAGAACAGAAACAAAGATTGAAAATAGAAATTAAAAACTAAAGAGTCAGTAGAAAACAAAGCTTTTTTTACATAAACTTTCGCACATTGCCAAGAAAAATTAAACAATCGAAATTCGAGTTGAACTTGAAAAGTGACCCACTAATTATTAAAAAAATCGAGTTATTTGAGTCTCATTTTATAACTCAAACTTTATTTGAATTTTTTTTAGTCGAGCTTATGAAATTACAAATCGAATCAAACTTTTTCTGTATTCAATCAAATTGAATAAAATTTTAATATTTTCAAATCAAATCGAGTTTTGTTTAGCCCAACCCCGACTATTCCTACGAATCCAACATTTTCTTGTTAATCGAATAGATTAAAGAAAATAATCCAACTAAAGACAAGGGCTCTGTACAACAAAAACACCTTAAGAGCAATAAAAAAATGTTTAGAGCCTCAGAAGAAGAAAAAGTGCCAACGTCTCAATACTTCTTTTATTATTTAGCAATTAAAATTAGATAGAAAATTATTAATAAAAAGAATTTAATTGATTATTTTGGTTAACAACGAAAATTAATTAAATGCAAAATTCTCCTAAGGGCTTGTTGATTTTTTTTTACTCTTAAAGCTTAATCATTTTGATTATTTTCTCTTTTTTCGGGTATGATTTTTTAGAGTATTGTAACCCTTCGTCCCGGTCCGGACGCTTGACCGGTCCGAGTGGGCCACACGAGGAAAACCGAAGCAAAACCCGTTAGGGTTTCCCCTCGGTTAACAACCCTAAAAATTTTCTTTTTAATTTAATCTTCTCTAGAGGCACCCTTAAATCCTATGTGATCACGACAGCGGAAAGACAAGCATTCATAAAATGTTAACTGGAACAACATACGCAAAACATTCCATTTTAGATTATTAGGCAGGCCGTTTCGAAACACTTTCAAGGTGTATCGAAACGCCTTGACTTGGTCAACGGCCCCAAGCCCAAACGAGGAGGCCGTATCGGAACGGAGGTCAACCGTTCCGAAACACCCTCAACGGTCAACTTCTCGTGGTCAATGAGATATTGACCGTTACGAAACACTTAGACCCGTTTCGAAACCCCATCATCTCGGCAAATTCTCAGATTTCCAGTAGCCAAAGTGTTCCGATACCCATTTCGGAACAGGGGTTCATAGTGGCCAAACCGTATCGAAACAAGTTCCGATACGGGGTCCCTGAAGCCTAACCCGTTCCGAAACGGCCCAGCCCGTTTCGAAACACTGGCTGTCTGCAAAACCTCAAAATCTGTTTTAGACAACTCCTAGAGGTTCCAAACGCCCGAAACGACTACACGAAGCGTACAAAACATACAAATACACTCTAGAGGCATGCTCCCTAGCAACCATACACAACAAACACAATATATACGAAAGGCATCTAATCCAAAGACCATTCATGTCATTTCATAAAGCATGCTTTAACAAAGGCAACACTTAGGCAATTTTAAGGTGAACAAAACCAACAAGGTTTACAAGCAAGGGAATACATCTCAAAAGCCAAGTTAACGAATACATACGAGGAGTCTAACATGCTCCTAAACAACAACAACATACTCCAAAAGCATCATAACACGATTACATGTCTCATTTCTTGACCATTACATCATAAACTAAAAACCATACTTGTTAGCTAGCACCACAAGCACACACACTTGGAGGCCTCTTCTTGCACTTAGCAACCCACGAGCTACTGATCTGCATTGTCGAACAAAGAGAGCGTAAGCAATAAAGCTTAGTGAGGGTAAGCTCTTTAAAAACAAACCTCGACAATGCAGGGTCCAAGCACGATCTCAACCAAGGTAAATGCATGATTATACCTTCGATCCTCAAGAGCCAACATGTTAATGATGCATGAACAATATTCAATTATATGCCATGCTCAACAAGCTCTATGTCTCAATATATGTAAACACATATAAACATCCAAGTGGAAATCACATTCCACATCACCTTGATACACATATCAATCAATATTAGCACCTAGCTATGACCTGAATACGCGGATAAACATGTTGGAACTCACATCCAACAACCACTTTACCTCACGGTGGGATTACACTCATCATCGGTCTCGCGGAGGGGATTCCACTCATCCTCACGTCCCGTCGATGGGATTCCACTCATCACCGACTATATATATAAACAAAAATTTCCGGGTGAACCCGTACTCCTCCTTGGTGACTCGACGCCACCAAGGTCACGCGCGAATTTGACTCATGTGTGCACACTAACATCCTAATGATCGATCATTTGTACTCAAGCATAATAGTGCCAACATTTAACTCAATTCACATTATCATTTACAACCAATTCCGTGCTTAGCACGTACCCACCATGATCACAATCATGAACCATCCACATGCATAACACAATGCATCACATCCATGCCTCATCACACATGTATATCACTTTATACATAAACAATCATATCACAATTATTACGAGGCATAAACATCAATTACAAGTTCAACCAATGTCTCTAGTCTAACTTTAGGATTAGGCTACCACCCTAATCCTAACTCTAGGTGGGTCTACCAAGCCCAACCTAGTCCACATGCTCGAACCAAACACTTAGAAAATACTTTGAAAACATTAACCACTCACCTATACTTCCAAACTCAATTACCAAGCAAGAAACCACCTTTAAGCTTCTGGATTTCCTCCCGATGCTTCACCAACACAAGTTCTCGCCTCTAAACAACCTCAACACAAATCAAACAACTTCCAATCAGCCCAAGCATCAAAGTAGTTAACCCGGAATACAATTCAAACATTAAACTCAACATTTCAAGCCATGAACAAACCCCACTTTTAACTAATTCCAGCAGCCCAAAAACCTTGTTCAAAACTCATGTTTCCAACATCTTTTATACCCACAATTGATCCCAAAGCAACCCCTAACCATAGTACTATTATTAGCCCACCAATTCCAACCTAAAACAACCCCCAAAACTCACCCAAAACCCTTCAAAAACCCCCTTTAAACCTCATTTCGGGAATGTGCTCAAAACCAAGTAAAATTCATATATGCGGTACCATTTAGCTCCTAGACCTCATAACTAACAACATTAAATCAAAATATTAAGTTAAACATAGTAAAGGCACCATTTTTTATCAAAACCCTTGAAAACTCTATTTCCAAAACTTTAATGAAAATAAAAACTAATTGTACTTTTGAAGAGAGGAGGTTGAGGAGAAGTCAAAAATGATGTTACCTTTCAAAAACGAGTTGAAATGAAGGAGAGATGAGATGGAATAGTGGAAGGAGGGTTGGAGCTCTCTTTCACGTTGATTTCTTGGTTTGGAGAAGAGAGTGAATAGTAAAAGATGATAGGATGGGGATTTAAAATCAAAAGTTGGGCTAATTACAATATTTTCATTAATGAATGGCTATTCTCCAATTTCTTTAAAATCCCTCCATTTTGTATTTCATCCATTTTAGTCCAACATCAAAAGTTTGTTTTTGAAACCCGAGGTCTAAAAGATTATTTTAATTATTAAATTGAACCCAAAATAATATTAAAATATTATTTTCACCCGACCCCTAAACCCGGGTGTTACAACTCTCCCCTACTTAAGGAAATTTCGTCCCCGAAATTACCTAACGAAAACAAATAAGGAAACTGCTCAAGCATATCAGCTTTCCTCTCCCACGTGGCCTCCTCTACACCCCTATGTCTCCACAACACCTTGACCAACTCTATGGTCTTGCCACGCAACACCTTGCTATCAGAAGCAAGTATCTTAACAGGCTCTTCATTGTAAGACAAATCCGGATTCAACTCTATCTCCTCTACGGGCATAACATGAGAAGGATCGATCTATATCTTCTAAGCATAGACACGTGAAAGACATCATGGATCTTCTCTAACTCAGAAGGTAACCTCAAACGGTAAGCTACAGGCCCAATCCGTTCAACTATCTCATACGGACCAATGAACCTCGGACTCAACTTGCCCTTCCGGCCAAATCTCATTACCTTCTTCCACGGAGATACTTTCAGAAACTCTTTCTCACCCACGGAGAACTCAATCTCTTTCCTCTTCAAATCTGCATAAGTCTTCTGACGATCGGAAGCCACTTTCAAACGGTCGCAAATCAACTTCACTTTGTCGGTAGTCCCCTTAAGCAAATCCGGAATAGGTAACAATCTCTGACCTGTTTCAGCCCAACAAATCGGAGTCCTACATTGTCTACCATACAAGGCCTCATAGGGAGCCATCTAAATACTAGACTGATAACTATTGTTGTAAGCAAACTCAACTAAAGGTAAGTGCTTCTCCCAAGAACCCTGGAAGTCAATCACACAACAACGAAGCATATCCTCTAGAATCTGTATCACTCGCTCTGACTACCCATAGGACTGCGGATGATAAGACGTACTGAAATGCAAACGGCTACCTAGAGCACTATGCAAACAACCCAGAACCTCGAAGTAAATTTAGGATCCCTATCTGAAACAATAGACTTCGGAACTCCATGAAGTCTCACAATCTCACGGATGTACAAGTTCGCCAACTTGTCTAAAGAATCTGTAGTGTTCATTGCTAAGAAGTGAGCACACTAAGTGAACCTGTCAACAATCACCCATACGGAATTCTTCTTCGAAGGAGACAATGGTAACCCCAACACAAAATCCATGGTGATTCTCTCCCATTTCCATTCCGGAATCTTCAAAGGCTGTAACAAACCTGAAGGAACCTGATGTTCTGCCTTCACTCTCTGACAAACCATACAACGGCTCACATACTCAGCTACATCTTTCTTCAAACAACCCAGAAGTAATCATTCTTCAAGTCATGATACATCTTGGTACTACCCGGATGCATAGTAAAAGGACTCGAATGTGCTTCACTTAGAATCTGACGTCTCAACTCAACATCTTCTGGTACAACAATTCTATCTCTAAAGCACAACAAGCTCTCACCACTGAAACTATACTCGTTCGGTCTTCCTTCGGCTATGTCCTGAACATGAGGAACTAGTGTCACATCTTGCAACTGCTTCTCTCTAATCAACTGAACCAAAGAAGGCTTCACTTGTAACTCGGTGATCAAACCATCATCATCGGACACACTCAATCTAGCAAACATAGCTCTCAACTCAACGGCCACTTTTCTACTCAAAGCATCGGCTACTACATTTGCCTTACCCGAATGGTACTCAATGGTCAAATCATAATGTTTTAGCAACTCAAGCCATCTTCTCTGTCTCAAGTTCAACTCTTTCTGTGTCATCAAATACTTCAAGCTCTTATGATCGGTGTAAACTATGCACTTCTCACCATACAAGTAATGACGCCAAATCTTCAATGCAAACACAACTGCGGCTAACTCTATATCGTGAGTAGGATAGTTCTTCTCATGAACCTTCAACTGTCTAGAATCATAAGCAACAACTCTTCTTTCTTGCATCAAAACACATCCTAAACCTATGTAGGAAGCATCACTATAAATCACAAATTCTTTACCTAAAACAGGTTGTACTAACACTGGAGCATTTGCCAAAGCTTCTTTCAATTTCTCAAAGGCCTTCTGTCTTGCATCTGACCATTCAAACTTAACTCCCTTTTGCAACAATTTAGTCAAAGGAGCAGCTACCCTAGAGAAACCATCAACAAATCTCCTATAGTAACCGGCTAATCCTAGGAAACTCCTAATCTCGGTCACAGACTTAGATTGTTTCCACTCAACAATAGCCTCAATGTTCGATGTATCAACACGGATACCTTCAACCGAAACAACATGGCCAAGAAATACAACCTCTCGAATCCAGAACTCGCATTTACTAAGCTTCGCATACAACTGATTGCTCAACAATCTCTGCAAAACAAATCTCAAGTGCTCATCATGCTCTTCTTCTGTCTTCGAGTACACAAGTATATCATCAATAAAAACAACTACAAAACGGTCTAGATAGTCTCTAAAAATCCGGTTCATCATATCCATGAATGTTGTAGGTGCGTTCGTGAGCCCAAACGGCATCACAAGGAACTCATAGTGACCATATCTATTCCTAAAAGTTGTCTTCGGAACATGACACTCTTTCACTTTCAACTGGTAGTACCCGGATCTCAAATCTATCTTCGAGAACACTGAAGCATCTCTCAACTAATCAAACAAATCATCTATGTGAGGCAGTGGATACTTGTTCTTCACAGTCAACTGTTTTAATTGCCCGTAGTCAATACACATGCGCATACTACCATCTTTCTTTTTCACAAACAACACAGGAGCACCCCAAGGAGAACTACTAGGCCTAATGAAACCACGGTCTAATAATTCATGCAACTGACTCTTCAATTCTTTCAACTCCTTAGGAGCCATACGTTACGGAGCTATCGAAACTGGGCTAGACCCTGAAACAGTCTCAATCACAAACTCAACATCCCTGTCAGGAGGCAAACCCGACAACTCTTCAGGAAACACATTCGGAAAGTCGCACATTGTTATAATATCTTCCGGTCTAGCTTCACTCATATTCGGATTCATAACATAAGCTAAGTAAGCCCCACATCCGGAATCCATCAACCTATGAGCCTCTAAAGCTGACACAACATTAGACAAGAACTTAATGTTCTCGCCTACTACTACTACTTCGTAATCATCAGAAAGTTTCAAGGAAATCCTCTTCGCCTCAAAATCCACACTAGCCCGGTGCTCAACTAACCAGTCCATACCCAGAATAATATCAAAACCATAAAAAGGAAGTTCCACCATATCCATGGAGAACACATGACCCTGAATCTTCAGTGGACATCTCCTATACATACGTCTAACCAGAACTGTCTCACCAAAAGAACTAGTCACATGCATACCTACATCTAAGATCTCAACAGGTATATCTAACTTTCGTGCATGCTCACTCAAAATGTAGGAATGTGTAGAACCTAAATCAACCAAAGAAAGCAAAGATATAGACTGTAACTCAAAATTACATGCTATCACATCAGTGTCACTCCCGGCCTCTCTCTGAGCATAAACTCTCGCTGGTCCTCCTGCCTCTGGCTGCACTGCCACCACATGAGCAAGGTTCCTCTGAGCATCTACCCTAGGTGTATCAGCCCTAGGCTGGAAGTAGCCACGACCGCTCCCACGGCCTCTCTGAAACTCATTTGCTCTCACGGGAGCCTGAGCAATGTTCGGTGCCTGTGCCGCCTGATGCGGACAATCCCTCCTAAAGTGGTCCCTCGAACCACAGTTCCAACAAGCATGGAAGTTACCCCAACACTCACCAGCGTGTTGTCTCCCACATCGTGTGCGCTCGGGCAAACACCCTCCTCCTCTATGGCTCTGATGGCCCCTACCATGATGTCCACCGCCACGTTTGTGGTCAAACTGTTGTCTGCCACCCTTATGCCTCTTGGCATCTCTACTGTCAAAGTTGTTGTGCCTCTTACCAGAACTAGATCCTCCAGAACGCTTGGTCAGCCCCAAGCTATGCTCGATGTCCTTGGCTCTAGCAACAAAGACATCAAAGTCAGAATAATCAGAAGGTAAGGTATACCTCTTAACTTCCTCATGAAGCTCATATCTGAAACGATCACAACGGGCCCTCTCGGTAGGCACCAACTCTGAAGCATACTGACTCAGACGAACAAAGCGAATCTCGTAGTCAGTCACAGTAGCATCTCCTTAAACAAGAGCCATAAACTCCTGCTTCTTCTCATCTAGATACCTCGGTCCCAAGGCTTTCTGAAAGCAGACTCAAAGAAATCTCAATCAATCTCTGCCTCTGGAACTCTAGTAGTAATGGTGACCCACCAGGTGTAGGCATCACCCTAGAGTAAAGAGATCACACAGCCCAATCTACGTGCGCCCACACAACCCATCTGAGCTAAGATGCGAACTGTCTTCTCAAACCATAACTCATACCTCTCTAGAGTAGATCCTCTGAACTCTTCAGCCCCCAAGCTACGGAGCCTCTCCAAGGGTAGACTAGCATCGTCACACCTAGGCTGAGCTGCAGCCTGAGCTCCCGCAATTGCGGCCTGAAATGCTCCCGCTATAGCTTGCACTAGCGGAGTCATATCAATTCCGGCCGGACCTTGGCCACCCTGAGGTCCCTCTCTTTCAGCTCCATCCTCGCCTCCAACTCCAGGCGGAGGAGGTGGTGGAGGAGCTCCAACTCCAGCAGCCGCAGGCCCTTCTATATGAGCCTTCACTCCAATCACCGGCTCAACAGGAGCCGCAACACGTGGTTCTTGACGAACCACCCTCGGCCTAGACATCACTCACAAACGATAACTACAACCACAACAAACAAAATATACAAGGTTGAGTTAGCAAGGCAAGGCTTCCAAGTGCTCAAGTACGTTTCCCTCACTTAAAAATTCTTTTCCAATGTAATAGTAGCAATGGGACTCCCAAAGAACATGCTTTTAAACAAAACAATCAACATACTTTTCACACAAGCAATCATGCTTACAATGCAAGCAAACACCGTGCATATCAATTCAAAACTAAAACTTACCTCACTTACCTGCCCAAGTTCTCGGTAACCTTAGGCTCTGATACCAACAAGTGTAACCCCCTCGTCTCGGTCCGGACGCTTGACCGGTCCGAGTAGGCCACACGAGGAAAACCGAAGCAAAACCCGTTAGGGTTTCCCCTCGGTTAACAACCCTAAAAATTTTCTTTTTAATTTAATCTTCTCTAGAGGCACCCTTAAATCCTATGTGATCACGACAGCGGAAAGACAAGAATTCATAAAATGTTAACTCGAACAACATACGCAAAACAATCCATTTTAGATTATTAGGCAGGCCGTTTCGAAACACTTTCAAGGTGTATCTAAATGCCTTGACTTGGTCAACAGCCCCAAGCCCAAACGGGGAGGCCGTATCAGAACGGAGGTCAACCGTTCCGAAACACCCTCAACGGTCAACTTCTCGTGGTCAACGAGATATTGACCGTTCTGAAACACTTAGACCCGTTTCGAAACCCCATCATCTCGGCAAATTCTCATATTTCCAGTAGCCAAAGTGTTCCGATACCCGTTTCGGAACAGGGGTTCATAGTGGCCAAACCGTATCGAAACGAGTTCCGATACGGGGTCCCTGAAGCCTAACCCGTTCCGAAATGGCCCAGCCCGTTTCGAAACACTAGCTGTCTGCAAAACCTCAAAATCTATTTTAGACAACTCCTAGAGGTTCCAAATGCCCAAAACGACTACAGAAAGCGTACAAAACATACAAATACACTCTAGAGGTATGCTCCCTAGCAACCATACACAACAAACACAAGATATATGAAAGGCATCTAATCCAAAGACCATTCATGTCATTTCATAAAGCATGCTTTAACAAAGGCAACACTTAGGCAATTTTAAGGTGAACAAAACCAACAAGGTTTACAAGAAAGGGCATACATCTTAAAATCCAAGTTAACGAATACATACGAGGAGTCTAACATGCTCCTAAACAACAACAACATACTCCAAAAGCATCATAACATGATTACATGTCTCATTGCTTGACCATTACATCATAAACTAAAAACCATACTTGTTAGCTAGCACCACAAGCACACACACTTGGAGGCCTCTTCTTGCACTTAGCAACACACGAGCTACTGATCTGCATTGTCGAACAAAGAGAGCGTAAGCAATAAAGCTTAGTGAGGGTAAGCTCTTTAAAAACAAACCTCGACAATGCAGGGTCCAAGCACGATCTAAACCAAGGTAAATGCATGATTATACCTTCGATCCTCAAGAGCCAACATGTTAATGATGCATGAACAATATTCAATTATATGCCATGCTCAACAAGCTCTATGTCTCAACATATGTAAACACATATAAACATCCAAGTGGAAATCACATTCCACATCACCTTGATACACATATCAATCAATATTGGCACCTAGCTATGACCCGAATACGCGGATAAACACGTTGGAACTCACATCCAACAACCACTTTACCTCACGGTGGGATTACACTCATCATCGGTCTCGCGGAGGGGATTCCACTCATCCTCACGCCCCGTCAATGGGATTCCACTCATCACCGACTATATATATAAACAACAATTTTTGGGTGAACCTGTACTCCTCCTTGGTGACTCAACGCCACCAAGGCCACGCGCGAATTTGACTCATGTGTGCACACTAACATCCTAATGATCAATCATTTGTACTCAAGTATACTAGTGCCAACATTTAACTCAATTCACATTATCATTTACAACCGATTTCGTGCTTAGCACGTACTCACCATGATCACAATCATGAACCATCCACATGCATAACACAATGCATCACATCCATGCCTCATCACACATGTATATCACTTTATACACAAACAATCGTATCACAATTATTACGAGGCATAAACATCAATTACAAGTTCAACCAATGTCTCTAGTTTAAGTTTAGGATTAGGGTACCACCCTAATCCTAACTCTAGGTGGGTTTACCAAGCCCAACTTAGTCCACATGCTCGAACCAAACACTTAGAAAATACTTTGAAAACATTAACCACTAACCTATACTTCCAAACTCAATTATCAAGCAAGCAACCACCTTTAAGCTTCCGGATTTGTAACGCCCCGGTTTTGGGCTCAGAAGTTTTGGGCGTTGACCGGTTCGGTCAAAGTGCTGATCGAGTATATAAGAGTGAATTTAGGAAAGCCTAGTTCGAGTTGCATTAAAAATATGGAAAAATGTTCTAAAATCATCTTTTAATATATAAAAGTGAACTGTGAAATCAATTTTTGAAAATGAGGTTCGAAAGGGTGACATTTTGGCTAGTGACCAAAATGTAATTTTTGAAAGTTTGGTGACTGTTTTATAAAGGGTTGAAACTTTGAATCTTTAAGGATCTATTATTCCAAAAGTAGTTTCTCCAGATTTTTCTAAGATATTTTAAGGATTTATTCTGATTTTAAAACATATCAAAAGTGGAGGGAAAGCCATTTTGGCCATTTTGATAACTAACTTCCAATTTTCCTTTCTCTCATTTTCTCTCAACCCAAACACTTTCTTTCCAGAGAATTGTTTCTGATTTTCTCACCTAAATCCCTCCTTTCAACTCTCTTTTGATTCCTAATCAACATATCTACAAAACCTCATCATTTGCTACTTGATTCATCAAGGTTTTTGATTTCAAAAAGAGGAGAAACTCAAGTTTGGAGGTAAGAACGTCCTTCTCCTCTAAACTATCAGTTCTTTACTGAAATTCCTAAGTTCTCAATCCTTGATTTGTGATTTGTTAAAGGCTTTTCAATTGAAATCTTGATTTTGGCTTAAAATGCAAGATTTGCTTGATTTTGGTGAAATTTTCGTGTGATCTGTTTGGGCAGTGTTTTGAAGTGTCAAATTGATGTTAAATGAATGCTAAATTGATTAGAAGTTGAGGTGTAATTAATGCAATCCCGGATAGGTTGAATTTCCTAAGTTTGGCTTGAGTTTTTGGTTGTTTTTGGAGTGTTTTTGATGATCTGTTATACCTGGAGGTATAAGGATGTGTTTGTGATCATTTTGGATGTTAATTGATGTTTAAAAATGGTTAGAAGTGATGGATCTTGGCTGGGTTAAGTTTTGGAAGTGTTTGGAGGTGATTTCGGTTGTGTTTGGTAGCCGAAATGTTGGATTTGTGATGAGCAGCGAGTTTGGTTGTGTTGCTGGTGTTTTTAATGCATAATGATGCATTAATCCTCTGTTTTTGTGTGCTTGAAACAGGGGAGTTTGATCCGTGAGCTTTAGAGGCATTGCAGAAGGTTTCGGATGCTTGGAAGGCTTGTTGGCTAGCCTTGTTTTGTGTATCGGTGAGTGAAGTTGGGTTTTCAGCTTTTAAACCAAGATTTGAAGGTTTTGGGAGCTTAGTTTAAGTCTAAACAACTTTGCTAAGCTCAAGAGTAAGTAAATGGTTTTTTTCGCTCTTGGTTGTGTTGTGAATTGGCTTTAAAAGCAATTGTGTTTGATGGTTGCAATGCATGTGATTTGCATGGTTTATATTCTGTTTTGAAAGCATATTTTAAGCATGGTTTAATGCTGGTTTTGAAATCCATATGTAAAGGATGCTCAAGGTAAGAGATCCTTGGTTTTGTACATTGAAAATGTGGTTTTGATGCATGGTGTTGCATGATGTTTAATGGCTTTGTGTAATGCTTTAAAACAGTGGATTGAAGATGGTAAATGATGGTTTTTGCATTATGATTATGCATGTGAATCATTGGACTAATGTGGTAAGATGGTTATATTGGCAAGTGATGTAAGTGGTTCTTGGTTCTTTGATCGGATATAGTTAGCCGGCTATAGGATTGGGTGCACCGTGAATAAAGTCGCCTTGGAGGTGGAGTGGTTAAGAGTGAACCGGTAAACTCCCTTCAAGTATCCTAACGAGATGGTTTAAGGTCATAATGGAGGTTGAATGCCCATTCGAGGACCTTGGTTAAGCAAAGGTTATATGGTGGTTAAAAGTCCATATATGGGAACCTTGTGCTTGTTAAGATCACAATGGTGGTGTAAAGTCCATGTGTGGATCTTGTGTAGGGTGTCCCGGATCTCGTTAGTGATGTTATACAACTACCAATCGGTGAATGCAAAGGTTGTATGGTGGTTAAAAGTCCATACATGGGAACCTTGTGCATGTCAAGGTTGTATGGTGTTTAAAAGTCCATACATGGGAACCTTGGGAAAAGTTAAGGTTGTATGGTGTTTGAAAGTCCATACATGGGAACCTTGGAAAAAGTTAAGGTTGTATGGTGTTTGAAAGTCCATACATGGGAACCTTGTAAAAAGCTAAGGTTGTATGGTGTTTAAAAGTCCATACATGGGAACCTTAGGATGGTGAGGTCAAATGGTGTTTAAAAGTCCATTTGGAGACCTTGGATTGGTAGTGTGTATGAAGCGTGGGGGACAACGCTTGTGATCCGCGTATCCGATTGGGTGTTGAGTTGAAAAGTGGATGTGGTTGATCACTTGGGAGCCAATATAATGTTCTTGATTATAGAGAAGCATGAGATGCTCGAAAAGATGCATGGTTGCATGAAAAGTGTTAAATGCTTGTGAATGCATGTTTACTTGTTAAGTTGAACAAGTGTTGATTATCATTTGGTAAATGATGCATGTGTGCATGAAATCTTTTAAATGCATTGGAGTCTTGATAAGACTTGTTTTAAAAGGCATGTGAAGATGATGTTGTGGTTCATATATTGCCTTGGTTTAATGCATGTGTTGGATTGTTTGAGTAATGGTTTTAAAGGGTTTCTTGCTTGGAATGATTTTCAAGTATAAGAAGGGTATGTTGTGAAATGGAAATGTTTTCCAAGGTTTTGAATTTAACTTTCCATATGGTGTTTATGCATAGAATGGTTAAATGGATGATTTTGCAAATTATGCTTTGAAAAGGTTTTCTTAGCTTGCTAAGCTAAGGGTTGGTTTTCATGTTTGAGCAATACATGGTTTAAGCATGTTGTTGAAAAGGGGTTTTCAAACTTTGTTTGGTAAACAAATCGAGTTGCTTTTCAAAGAGGTTTTATGACTCGCTGCATTGATGGTGTTTTGGTTTTGAGCATTCCTCACTAAGCATTATGTGCTTACGCTCCTTTTTGTCCATCAATGCAGATTCTTGAAGTTTGGACAGCGAGAAGCAAGGGATTCAAGGAGGACTCCATTTGAGATGTATGTCTCGGTGAATAGCTATAGTTAATAA
This sequence comes from Hibiscus tridactylites, assembly GCA_958450335.1. Lineage (NCBI taxonomy): Eukaryota > Viridiplantae > Streptophyta > Magnoliopsida > Malvales > Malvaceae > Hibiscus > Hibiscus tridactylites. The sequence continues at coordinate 40,191,366 of OY288289.1, read as the reverse complement.
AGGCAATGGGGTAGAATCTCTTGGGTTGATGTTATGTGTTCGTATATGTTCGGACAAGGATGGTTTTATGTTGTTGATGTTGTTGGAACATGTTTTGGCTTATATGAGATGGATTTGGAGATTTTGTGTTTAAATGGTTGCTTGTGTAGGAAGCATGCCTATAGAATTGGGGCTTTACGTATATGATGATAATATGTTGAATTGTTGATGCAAGTATGTCTCTTATATGTTGAATTGCACGATGGTAAAGTTTGGTGGCTTTTGGAGTATGTTCGGATGGCCAATTGCGTGTTTAAGCATGTCTTTTTCTGCATTATGTGCAGGGCGTTTCGGAACAGGGACTACCGTTTCGGAACGGATGCCCTAAATCAGCCCAGGCGTCCGAAACGGTAGACACCGTTTCGAAACGGAAAGCATTCTGCCAGCCACCTGTTTCGGTACGCGTTGCGGAACGGCCCCGCGTTTCGAAACGGGCTCTGCCTGTTTCGGAACACGTGACCGTTGGGGCTGACAGTGGCATTTAAATGTTTTGGATTGTTTGCAATTTGGTCCTGAAACTTGTTTGTGCAATTGTATGAGTTTGGGATGTCTATTTGAGCTGAAATTTGACGGAGAAGCATGAAACATGATTAATTTTAAGTTGGTAACTTAAAATCTGGTTAAGTCCTTAAAGTTTTCAGAATTTACAATTTGGTCCCTAAAGTTGTAAATTGTTCAATTGGGTCCCTGTTTGATCTCTGATGTTTATGATCTTTGAGTATGTTGTTGTGTGATCACATCTAAGGTTAACGTGCATCTAGACAAGATTAAAAAGAAAAAAATGGTCGTTAATCAAGGTTGACTTTCGGGTTGACTTTGGTTTTCCCCGTGTGACTTTCTTAATTCGGGTCAATCGTCTGGGCCGGGTTAAGGGGGTTACAGGATTTCCTCCCGATGCTTGACCAACACAAGTTCTCGCCTCTAAACAACCTCAACACAAATCAAACAACATCCAATCAGCCCAAGCATCAAAGTAGTTAACCCGAAATACAATTCAAACATTAAACTCAACATTTCAAGCCATGAACAAACCACACTTTTAACCAATTCGAGCAGCCCAAAAACCTTGTTCAAAACTCATGTTTCCAACACCTTTTATACCCACAATTGATCCCAAAGCAACCCCTAACCATAGTACTAACATTAGCCCACCAATTCCAACATAAAACAACCCCCAAAACTCACCCAAAACCCTTCAAAAACCCCTTTTAAACCTCATTTCGGGTATGTGCTCAAAACCAAGTAAAATTCATATATGTGGTACCATTTAGCTCCTAGACCTCATAACTAACAACATTAAATCGAAATATTAAGTTAAACATAGTAAAGGCACCATTTTTAATCAAAACCCTTGAAAACTCTATTTCCAAAACTTTAATGAAAATAAAAACTAATTGTACTTTTGAAGAGAGAAGGTTGAGGAGAAGTCAAAAATGATGTTACCATTCAAAAACGAGTTGAAATTAAGGTGAAATGAGATGGAATAGTGGAAGGAGGGTTAGAGCTCTCTTTCACGTTGATTTCTTGTTTTGGAGAAGAGAGTGAATAGTAAAAGATGATAGGAAGGGGATTTAAAATTAAAAGTTGGGCTAATTACAATATTGCCATTAATGAATGGCTATTCTTCAATTCCTTTAAAATCCCTCCATTTTGTATTTCATCCATTTTAGTCCAACATCAAAAGTTTGTTTTTGAAACCCGAGGTCTAGAAGATTATTTTAATTAATAAATCGAACCCAAAATAATATTAAAATATTATTTTCACCCGACCCCTAAACTTGGGTGTTACAAGTATAATTTGTAGTGAACCTAAAATAAACAACATTTCAAAAAATTATTTATTAAATTATTTGGAAAATTGTTGACGAAGAAAGAATGCACGATGCTAAGGATTTATACTCAATATACTGACGATGAAAACAAAAAGTTTTCACAAGTGCTTTAGTTTTAAGTTTGATGGTTTAATTTATGGGTCGTTGTTAGAATGTAGAATTTAGAGTTAGAAATTAAGGTTTAAAGGTTTTGATTTAGATTTTAGGGTAATATAGTTAGAGATACATGTTTTAGTCTATGAACACTAAATTCTAACCATAAATACTAAATTCTAACCACAATCTCTAAATTATAAACCCATAAACTTAAACTCATAAACTATAAACTCTAAAACTAAGACATTTGTAAAAAAAAATTTGTTTCTATTATCATCAGTGTATGAAATAATTACCCGAATGATAAATGTGAGATAATAATATTTTTAGAGGATTTATTATAACGATTCATAAATTTTATTTATTTTCTAAAAAAGAATAAGAAAATTTTGAGTATTATTCTAAATATATTTAGACCAAATAGAAGAATGTAATTCTTTATTGAATGATGTTTGTACGACACTAATAGTCAGTCTAGTTGAATAATACATTAATAGAAACCAATGGTATTTGGCGCTAGTGGGTGCTTGGCTTCCAAAATTTTAAAAAAAAATAATATTTTGTTTTTTAAAATTTTAAAAGTTTTAAATTGCTATTTTCAAAATTTTAAAACATTCTTATCATGTTTTATTTTTTTTGAGTATTTTTAATTAAATATCCTCCTAAAATGTTTAAAGTTTGAATTAAATATAATTTTTTTTATAAATGTTAGTTAGACCCCGATTTTAAGAAAATGATAAATTAAACCCTTCAAAAAATTAAATAAATTAATTTAAATGTCTAAGATTTTTTTAAAAATTTTAAATAAGCTCCTTCAAACCATGTTACCAAGATCTACTGCTAGACATTAGATTTCTTCAGCAATGTTAGAGGTTCGAATCATAATATTATATATAGAACAAATTCAGTTGAAAAATTATCCTCATATAAGCTTTTAAGGTACTAAATTCATATTAATCAACCCTAAATTAAATACCGGTGTTTAAAAAAATAATTTCTCCTTTAACACTCAAATACTTAAAAATCTTTAAATACAAACATTGACGCGCATTAATAGTTAGTTAGATTCCGCTTTTTTTAGTTAAACACAATTTCAAAGCCAATTTAATGCTACATTTGTTTTTTTAACATAATTTAATGCTACATTTGTTTTTTTAACATAATTTAATGCTACATTTGTAATGTCATTGCATGTAGAATAACACATATTAGGTAGTACTTCAATGTCAACTAACCAGTGTTCCAGCTATCGAGGTTAAATTGAGTGAAAAATATTGATGAAGGATTAATTGATTTTTTTTAATTTTTATTGGGAATTAAATTTACCTTTAAATTTTAAATGCAATATTATTTAAAAAATAATTATAAACTCCAAATATAAACAATGACATTGATGAACTGTCATGTTCAAGAAACGAGAAAACAATTAAAAGCTGAAGCTTCTATAGAATAGAAGACAGCTGTATATCGGAAGAGAAAATAAAAGAATGTGGCCTTTAGAATATTGAGATAAACTCAAACTGGCTAAAGGCTAAGGGTCTTTGACCCAGATTTTATATAGCCCATTAGGTGTAACAGACTTGGTATACAAAGCAACCAATCTGTTACAACAGCAGGCTTTAACAAACTAACAGAATGGGCCCAAAAGCAATTGACGGCCAAAACTGCACAACTGACAAAAGTTTCCCAACGTTCAACAAACTATAAACTCCAACATTCACCCATTTCTTCCAGGTCTGAAAACCTCCCTTGATCCCTGCTGATATTCACCAAATGCAACAATCAACTAGAACTGATCGATTGGACATACATCTTGTCCCGGAACAACAAAAAATAAGACTTGGACAGAGGCTTGGTTAGGCCATCAGCAGCTTGCGACTGAGCCGGCACATAATTGACCAAAACTTGTTTATCCGTAACCTTTTCCCGAACGAAATGCACATCTAATTCAACATGCTTCGAACGCGCATGAAACACGGGATTGGCGGCCATAGCGATAGCACTTGTATTATCGCTCCAAACAACCTGAACACCATCCACCGCAATGCCTAAATCACTCATCACTGTTCTGACCCATGTAACTTCAGCAACGGTGTCAGCAATGCTTCGGTACTCCGCCTCAGTTGTAGAACGAGAAACTGACTTTTGTTTCCAAGAACTCCAAGCGACCAAGCAACTATTGACATAAACACAATAACCTGTCATGGAGCGTCGATCATCAAGGCAACTGGCCCAATCCGCATCGAAGTAAGCCACAATATTCATACCGCTTATATCCGATGAAGAAAACAGTAAACCAAAATCCAGTGTGCCAGCGAGATATCGCAAAATGTGTTTGACAGCCTCAAGGTGTGCTTCACAAGGCTTGTGCATAAATTGCGCAACCTTGTTAACCGCAAACGCAATGTCGGGACACGTATGGCAAACATACAACAACGCACCCACAATGCTTCGATATTCTTGCTCATCAAACACAGGACTCCCACCATCTTGAACCAACTTGGTCGTGGACACCATAGGTGTTGGAGTTGACTTACAGTGAACCATATTAGTACGCTCAAGCAATTCCAACACAAATTTCTTTTGGCTAAGAAAGATAGAGTCATCCTTTCGTATGACCTCAATACCAAGGAAAAATGTCAGTAAGCCAAGATCCTTAAAAGCAAACTTCTCTTTCAAACTAGAAATAGTACTTTCAATATGATGTATGGATTGCCCGGTGACAATGATATCGTCAACATACACTATCAAGTATGTGGCGATATCGTCTTTGTCATGCACAAATAAAGAGGCATCGGCTTTGGACTCACGAAATCCAATTTGCAAAAGATATAAACGCAGCTTGTTATACCAATTGCGAGGAGCTTACCGTAATCCATACAAGGCTTTTTGAAGCCGACAAACTAGTTTATTTCCATCATCACTAGTTTGCTCAAAACCCGGAGGTTGCCGCATATAGACCTCTTCATGAAGATCACCGTTTAAAAACGCGTTATTAACATCAATTTGACGGAGGCACCATTTGTTAGTCACCGCCAAAGCTAATATAATATTGAGAGTTGTAAACCGCACCACCGGACTAAAAGTATCTTCAAAGTCTTGGCCTGGAATCTGGGAGAACCCTTGCGCAACAAGACGCGCTTTATATCTCGAAACAGTACCGTCCGGATTTCGTTTGATCCGAAATAACCATTTACAGCCCACACAGTGCCGATCTTTGGGAAGCTCAACAAGAGACCATATGTTATTATCCATAAGAGCATTGTATTCACTGAACACAGCAGCCTTCCACTCGGGTACAAGAAGAGCCTGACTGACATTCGTGGGAACAACATCAGCCAAGTTTGAAGTAGCAGAAAAAAGTTTTGGTTTAAAGATTCCATGTTTGCTTCTGGTGATCATGGTGTGCTTGTTAGAAATAGAAACTGACTGCCCAGCAGTGTCAACACAAGCAGGCCGCGACGGCCCATCCTCACTAGACCGTGAAAGCCCAACCTCATGAGAAACCAAGGAGCATGTCATGGAGTCAGAATGCACAAGATGTTCATCTACTAAAGGGGCAACAGTTTCATCGTCAACTATAGGAGTAGGAACACCATCAGTGTCAACATCTTCCGATAGAGGACTGGCAGGGACATCAGCAGGCCCAGCAGACCCAACATTGCCCACTGGACTTGCACTAGCACCAGCGATATCTGGACAAGACTCAGCAGCAGCAGATGAACTGGGCTGAGAAACTGATGGATCGGGATACAAACCAACATCTTGTGGTTCATGGGCTGAGGAAGACACAGGCCCACTGTCACCAGGGCTCATAGTAGCAGCCTGAGAACCTCCACAAGCAGGAGAGAATAACGGTGCAGACCGAAAAATAGTAGGAGAAGCCTTTATTGTTTTAGAACAACAACGTAAATCACCTGCAAATGGAAAAGTATGCTCATAAAAAACGACATGACGAGAAATGGCAGTCTTACCCTCAAGTGTAAGACACGGATATCCTTTGTGATGAGGGCTATATTCGAGAAACGTGCATTCTTGAGAACGAAGTTCCATCTTGTGTTTCTGAAACGGACGCAAACACGGAAAACATCGACACCCAAAGACCTTCATGAAACTGTAATCAGGAGCACGATGATACAATTTTTCAAACGGAAAAACACCTTCGAGAACCCGAGTAGGAAGGCGATTGATTAAGAAGACGGCTGAGACAACAACAAAGGCCCAAAACTGAAACGGAATCTTTGCTTGGGCTAACAAAGTCATAGCAAGGTCAATAACATGCCGGTGTTTACGTTCGAAAACGCCATTTTGTTCGGACGTATGTGGACACGTAACCCGATGATCAACACCCGAGTTAGCAAGTTCTCGAGAAAGACTGGGAAATTCACCGCCCCAATCACTTTGAACCGCTTTAATTTGAGTATCAAACTGTGTTCGAACCATTTGAGCAAACTGCTTGTAGGCCAGCAAAGCCTGAGACTTGTGCTTAAGTAAAAATAGCCATGTATTACGAGAGTAGGCATCCACAAATGACACATAATAAAAATAACCAGCATATGAAATATTCGAAGGTCCCCATACATCAGTAAACACCAGCTCAAATGGCTTATTATACACAGTACACGAATTATTAAAAGGAAGCCTGTGGCTCTTTCCTTGCTGACAGGCAGAACAAAAGAAGTCTTTATTGAATTTCAAAGGAATATTACACTTATTAAGTATCATAGACAACGTAGCTTGGGCAGGATGACCCAGCCTACGATGCCACATTTCAACATCAGACTCAACAGAACTAACAGTAAAACAACCAGCATCAGAAACAATAGACTGACTTTGACTAGAGTGCACAGACACTTCAGCACCCACAGAAGCTTGAGCATGAAACGCATAGAGACCTCCACTTTCAACACCTTGCAGCAATACATCTCCAGTGTGCTCATCACGAATAACACAGTTATTTGCATGAAACTCGAAATATACTTCATTATCTCTAGCAAACTTCGACACCGAAAGTAAATTTTTAGTCACTTAAGGAACAATCAACAGATTACGCAACACTAAAGATCTAGAGACAGATTTAAAAGTAGTATGCCAAACTTTCGAAATGAACAAACCATTACCATCACCAACAACTAATTTACCTGGGCCAGAGTAGTCGGAACAGTGATGAGCTGTAGAGGCATCTGGAGACACATAGTGAGTAGCCCCCGTATCCACAAACCACGACTCAGTCTGACCAGAAGACGACGGACTTCCAGAACTACACTGAGTACATCCATTAACCAACCCTGCAGTGTTACAAACTGGAGTGGAATTAGTGTTATCAACAGTAGACAAAGGCACTGATGTGGAACCATCACCAGTACGCGGCTTAGCAATATTGGCAGTAACCCCTGCAAAGTTCTTATCAAATCTACGATAGCAACGATCCACAAGATGTCCTAATTTACCACATAGCTGACATTGAAATTTGTTCCGAGATCTACCTCTTCCACCAGAATTAAAAGAGTTTCGAATATTACCAGAACTGTTACCAGACTGAGATTCCGAGGGTAAAGCATATTGCACGTTATGAGCACTCATCGATACCGGAAGATTGTGTTCGTACATGGCCTGTTGAGCTTCAGCATCCACCAGTGTTGCCGTAACACTATCAAGGGTGAAGGGAACCCGGCTCGCCGTGATAACCGCAACAAACGGACGGTACTCAACCGGCAACCCATTCAGAATGGATGCAACATGCTCCGTCGTAGAGACCGGACTTCCACACAAGGCCAACGCATCACAAATCTCTTTAACTTTAGAGATATAAGCCCGCATGCTCATATCCCCCTTTCGAATAGACTGGAGACGAAAGTGAAGGCTCATAACAGTGGTCGTAGACCGACTGCTGAAGTATTCAACAACAATCTTCCAGATCTCCGCTGACGTTTCAGCTCCAACAAACTGCGACAAAAGCGTAGGATTCATGGTGGACAGCAACCACGACGCCAGGGCACTGTCCTGAGCAATCCACGTCTCATACTCCTCGTTTGGAACTTGCACACCAGACGCAGAACGAACCGTGACTGTAACCCCCTCGTCCCGGTCTGGCCGGATGACCGGTCCGAGTGAGCTACACGGGGAAAACCGAAGCGAAACCCAAAGGATTCCCCCTCGGTTAGCAACCCTATTTTTTTTTTCTTTTTATATTAATCTTGCCTAGCTGAACATTAGGTCCTATGTGATTCACAACAACGGAAAACGTTCAAAGGAAAAACACATTCGAAACACAGCCACGCATAAACAGTCAATTTTAAGCTTATAAGGCAGGCAGTATCGATACCCTAATCAGGGGTATCGATACCCCCTTTCTAGGTCAACCCAAGAAGTCAACATGTGAAGACCGTATCGATACCCTTACCAGGGGTATCGATACCCTCTTCCTCGGTCAACCTTCCTTGGTCAATAGAATGGAACCGTATCGATGCTCGGGAACACCGTATCGATACGCTCCAATCTAACTCCCACTTTTAAATTACAGAGACTTTGGAGGGTATCGATACCCTAAGGGTATCGATACCCTAGGCAAAATCTGGGGCATTTGGGCAAGAGAGTATCGATACCCTAACCAGGGGTATCGATACCCCCTGCACTGCAACTCCTCAATCTTAACTAAAACGACCCCAACACGACTCTACATGCATTTCTCGACTCACCTAAGCGTATACCAACATGCAAGCACACATAATTAAGCCATGGGTGTCATTCAAACATGGATTAAAGCTTTCATACATAGCATTCTAATTAAAGAGCAAATTAGGCAATAATAAGCATACATGAAGGCTCAAATGGTCTTAAAAGCACAAGTCAAACACAAAGAGGTTTGCAACCATACATAAGGCAACCTAAACACCCTAAAGCACGTCATCATACACACCAACAATCATCTAGGTATTACATGCATACAATCCATAATTAATTCAAACATCGCATTAGGCATTAACAACAATAAGCCAACACATAGGAGTCTAGATACAAGCTCCTAAGACACATAGCATTTTCCATTGCTAGACTATTACATTATTTAATTAAATCATACTTGAGCAAACCACCACACGCTTGGACGCCCTTATCTTGCTCCTTGCTAACTCCAAGCTAAAGATCTGCATTGTCGGAAAAAGGAGAGCGTAAGCATAAAGCTTAGTGAGCGGAGCTCTAAAACATAACTACGACAATGCAGGGTTCAAAGCTTTCTTTAAAAGTAAAAGTCAACGCATACAAATCATCCAACTACCTAATCCTTCTACTAACATACGAGTTCAACCAAGGGTCAACAACATAGGCATTTATCATAGCATTACACCTCATAGTATGCATAAAGGTATGATCTTAGATTAAGGCAAACCATAAAAGAGAATGATATAGTGAGATACACATGAACAACACATGGTATGCACAAGCATAACCAAACACACACGGTGGGACTACACATCACCGTTTCGACTAGTAGTTTTCCAATGGGACTACACATCAAAGTACTCTTCTACTAGTCACTACCGGTGGGACTACACATCACCGGAGTCTTATACCACTCGCTACCGGCGGGACTACACATCACCGGAGCAACGACAACCATCACGTGAGGTCCGACACCAACTATACAACACAACATACAGTAACAACATGCGACAAGTACTCACTATATCATGCACAACCAAAACAAGATGTAACAAAAACCACAATTAAGCATCACTTACTACTTGGAGTCTTACCGATCACAATGGTCTTACTCACCATTTTCGTGCACAACTTGCACCAACTTACTCACACCTTTCAAGGCATATCAACGACATCATTAATACCATCATACATCATTAACGATATAGAAATAGGCAACATGCTCCTACTCAAGTATTTAAATTACATGCTTAACAAACCGTCATTTCAAGCAACGAAAACAATGATAAAAAGGGAAATTAAAGAGGCATTTCACATCAACTTACTCTTTAAGTTTAAGTCACTTTCAAGCTCGAATCTAAACCACTTTCAAAATTACCTTTGAACCAAAACATCACTTGAAAACATTTTCACTTCCACATGCTAAAACCAATCATTGAAATCAATTTAAAACATTAACCACTCACCTAAGCTTCCAAGCTTCAAGCCAAGCAAGCAACCATTCCCACAAACCCGGATTTCCTCGCGAAGCTTCTCCAACACCAATTACCGCTTTTAGACAACCTCAAATACATTTCAAACAATTCCAATCAGCCCAACATCAAAAGACCAACCCGGAATACGATTCAATCACAATTTACCATGTTGCAAGCTATGAACATATCCCATTTTTAACCAATTCGGACAGCCCCAAAGCCATGCCCAAAAACCATGTTTCCAACCTCCATTACATCCACAATCGATCCCATTTCAACCCTTATCCATAGTACTAACAATAGCCTATCAAAACCCACCTAAAACAACCCCCAAAACTCACCCAAAAACCTCCAAAAACCTCATGTTTACCCAAATCCGAAAATTGCTCAAAATCATTCAAAATTCACATATGTTATACCATTTAACTCCTATACATCACAACTAACCATATTAAATCAAAACATTAGGCTTAACAACACAAAGTTTCCATTTTTAATCAAAATCTTTCAAAACTCTATTTTCCCAAAACTTCCATGAAAATGAAAATAAGTGGTACTTTTAAAGAGAGGGAGTTGAGGGGAAGTCAAAAACGTAATTACCTTTCAAAAATCATCAAAAATGAAGGATGGAGGAGATGAAATAGAAGCTCCCATGGAGGAGATGTTTTTGACGTGGGAAAAATGAAGAAGAAGAAGATTATGGGGTTTTGGGGTTTATTTGAATTATAAGGTAATAAAAATGAGTTTTATTTGATATTTACACAAATGCCATTAATGAATGGCTATTGGGCTTAATTTAGAAATTGGGTCCAACACCTTTGTTTTCTTTGTAAACCAAACCCGAACCATTATTTAATTTATTTAAATTATAGAACCGAACCCGAATTATTAAAACATTATTTTCACCCGACCCCTAAACCCGGGTGTTACAACTCTCCCCTACTTAAGGAAATTTCGTCCCCGAAATTTATCAGACAGGAAGAGTCACTGACACAAGCTCCTCCACACTTTCTCTCACCACAACATACCCACCAACTCGGTAGACTCACCACACAACATTAGCTAATTGATGCCAAGATCTCAACGGGTCCTTCAATGCATGACCATTTTAAATTCAACTCAATCTTTTCAACAACATAACACGGAACAAAACTGGCTCACACTTCTGAATCATAGATACACAGAACACATCACAAACCCATTTCTAACTCTGATGGTAACTGCAACAATAAACAACAGAACTAGCTCGATTCACAGTCTCATACAATACTGCTTGAACACTTGACTCATAACCTTCTCTGACTGATCCTCTGTCTTCATCAATTAACCAAACACTATGCAGACGTCTTCAAAAATCTAGCAGAAACTCGAATCTCTACTGACCACTATCAAACACAAGACACTGTACAAATCACGCTCCTGCTAAGGCACAACTCCGCCATCTTACACAAGGTACAAGTAACCAGAACATGTATAAAATGGGCACACTCGATGTAACTATCATTGCTTACTCGGCTAAACTCTCTCGTAAGAAATCAAAGGCGAACCGAACATAAAGTTCCTCAAATCCATTTCCCACTTTCATTAAGGATCTTCCATGAATGTAACAAACTAGAAGAAACTAAAGCTCGATCTTGACACACTGGCAAACTATACACTTACTCGCATACTGAACAACGTCATTCATCAACTCAACCCAGAAGTACTCATCTTCGATCCACAATATCTCTTCATACTATTCTGATGCCATACAAATAAACTGCCGTATGCTTCGGCCAACACAATACGTCTCAAAACACTATGTCAATCGGTACAACAATTCTGTCTCTAACAATACAAATTCTATCATCTCTGAACTGTACTCTGAAGGTTTTCTTTCTGATGTGCCTTGCACGTGAGGTGCCAAGAATCTATCTTGCAACTGTTTCTCTTCAAGCATTCTGACTCAATGTAGGTTCAACATGAAATGCGGCAATTACAACTCACAACTCAACTACTAATCTAACAACAAATACAGTTCGAAACATTGGTTACTACATTAACTCTCTTCGGATGGTACTCAATCCTGAGATTATAGTCTTCAAGCAGTTCTACACTTTATGCTATTCAAGTTTCTACCCTTCCTAAGTCTTCAAATATTTCGAGTTCTAATGATACGTACACATACACTGTGTATTTCTTACTATACAAGCTTTATCTCTAAGTCTTCGAAGCAAATACAACTGTAATTAACTCTATGTCTCATATCAGATAACTCTTCTCACAATCTTCCAACTATCTTGATGAACAAGCCGGAATCTTCTGCATTGCATAAGCACACAACCTAACTCTACAATGTGACACATCACTATGGTCCACAAACTCTTCTTTGATATAAGCTGATTCAAGGTCGAGGCTTTCTTCAAAGTTTCTTCCGGTTTCACAAGGGCTCATTGTCCCGCATCTATCCACACAACCGAACATTCTTCTGTAGCAATCTATCAATGGAGCAACTGTCTTCAACTGATTATTTACAATTCTCTGAAAGTAACAATGCTAGACCTAGGAACTATAGTTACATGTCACAGTCTTCAAATTTCTTCCAACTCATATCTTCTTCTGACTACTCGGGATTTACCCTAATACACTCGGCCAATCCACATGTCTTAGGAGAACATCTTCCTTAACTCGGAGCTCACGCTTGCACAACTTAGCATACAACTGATTCCCTAAAAGGATCTACCACACTAACTTCAAAGCTTGGCATAGCCTTCTTCGGTACGCGAATATACCCGCGTGTCATCTAAAAGAGCTACTACAAACTGATCAAGGACTTAGGAAAAACATTCTGCTCAACATCTCTATGAAGGTAACTATTACACTAGTCAAACAAAACGGCATAACTCAGAGCTCAAGGTGATCACATCTTGCCCCTAAAGCTGTCTTCGATACTTCAACTTTTCTCACTTTCAACTGGTAATAATCGGATCTCAAATCAGTCTTCAAGTAGGCTGAAGCATACACTAACTGACCAACAAATCACTGACACTCGGAAACGGATACTAATCATTCACTGTAACTTGTTTCGACTGTCTGAATTCTAAACACATTCTCGTACTGTCACTCTTTCTTCTTCACCAGTTGTACTGTCATACTCTAAGACGACGTACTAAGCCAAACGAGTCTAAGGCCTAACAAATCTCAAAGTTGGTTCTTCAACATTCTCAATTCTTTCAGAAATCACATGATATAGAGCAATCAAAACGGGAGCGAACTCGATGACGATCTCAAAAACAAACTCTTCTTCTCTAACAGGAGACAAACCGGGAAATTCTTCCAAACACTTTTAGGAAAACACAAACTATTCTAACATTCTGTGGTTAAATCTTCATTCAAAATCAAATTCATCACATTGGCTAGGCAAGCCTGTCAACTAACTCAATCAGCCTTTGACCTCTAATGCTGAATCAACATTCGATACGAAATCCACATTCCCACCTACCATTACAATCTCATAGTCATCCGTAAGCTTTAAGAAAACTCCCAATGTCTCAAAGTCTACCCTAACTCTATGTTCTACAAGCTAATCCACGCATAGTTTCACATCAAACCGTAAGAAGTAATTTCATCGTATCACTGAAATCACGTGCCACTGAACCATCAACGGACATCCTATGTACAACTTTCTGATCACAACTATATCCCCGAAGGAGCTAGCAACACCAACACCTACCTCTAGTACCTCGCAAGATGGATTTCAACAACTTCGCATGCTCACTCCGAACTCATGAACACGTAGATTCAGAATAAATCAGAAAAACAAGCCCAATGACTGTATTGAGGAATTACTTGCTACAACATCGACATCCTTCCGAAGCCAACTCTTAAGTCTTCACTTCTATCATCATCTCATATCAAGATTGGTCACATTGTTCTCCCTCAACAGAAACCAGCTCATATACACGTTGCCCCAAACAAACAAACTGCACTCCCAACTCTGGTACGGTCATACTACCCTGAACTAAAGCGATGAGTTCTAACACCGTTCACATCCTCTAAAACCTCAGATTCGCGATTACCGGCTCTAGGCCCACGCCTCGGCCTCTAACTTACCAAAGACAACAATATAATAATAAACAAAACGCACAAACAAGAATATTTAGGGTTAGCAAGAGCAAGGGTCCAAGGTGCTCAAGTATATTCCTTTACAAAAATCTTTTCAAATAAGTAATAGTAGCAATGGGAACTCGACACTACGCTTTAACACAAACATCATGCTAACACATGCTTTCGATCACCGTACTAACAAGCAAACATCAAGCATACATGGCAAAACATTCACCGAGACATAACAACAACATAACACTTCAAACTTACATCACTTACCTACCCGAGGTCTCAGAAACCTCAGGCTCTGATACCAATAAATGTAACCCCCTCGTCCCGGTCTGGCCGGATGACCGGTCCGAGTGAGCTACACGGGGAAAACCGAAGCGAAACCCAAAGGATTCCCCCTCGGTTAGCAACCCTATTTTTTTTTCTTTTTATATTAATCTTGCCTAGCTGAACATTAGGTCCTATGTGATTCACAACAACGGAAAACGTTCAAAGGAAAAACACATTCGAAACACAGCCACGCATAAACAGTCAATTTTAAGCTTATAAGGCAGGCAGTATCGATACCCTAATCAGGGGTATCGATACCCCCTTTCTAGGTCAACCCAAGAAGTCAACATGTGAAGACCGTATCGATACCCTTACCAGGGGTATCGATACCCTCTTCCTCGGTCAACCTTCCTTGGTCAATAGAATGGAACCGTATCGATACTCGGGAACACCGTATCGATATGCTCCAATCTAACTCCCACTTTTAAATTACAGAGACTTTGGAGGGTATCGATACCCTAAGGGTATCGATACCCTAGGCAAAATCTGGGGCATTTGGGCAAGAGAGTATCGATACCCTAACCAGGGGTATCGATACCCCCTGCACTGCAACTCCTCAATCTTAACTAAAACGACCCCAACACGACTCTACATGCATTTCTCGACTCACCTAAGCGTATACCAACATGCAAGCACACATAATTAAGCCATGGGTGTCATTCAAACATGGATTAAAGCTTTCATACATAGCATTCTAATTAAAGAGCAAATTAGGCAATAATAAGCATACATGAAGGCTCAAATGGTCTTAAAAGCACAAGTCAAACACAAAGAGGTTTGCAACCATACATAAGGCAACCTAAACACCCTAAAGCACGTCATCATACACACCAACAATCATCTAGGTATTACATGCATACAATCCATAATTAATTCAAACATCGCATTAGGCATTAACAACAATAAGCCAACACATAGGAGTCTAGATACAAGCTCCTAAGACACGTAGCATTTTCCATTGCTAGACTATTACATTATTTAATTAAATCATACTTGAGCAAACCACCACACGCTTGGACGCCCTTATCTTGCTCCTTGCTAACTCCAAGCTAAAGATCTGCATTGTCGGAAAAAGGAGAGCGTAAGCATAAAGCTTAGTGAGCGGAGCTCTAAAACATAACTACGACAATGCAGGGTTCAAAGCTTTCTTTAAAAGTAAAAGTCAACGCATACAAATCATCCAACTACCTAATCCTTCTACTAACATACGAGTTCAACCAAGGGTCAACAACATAGGCATTTATCATAGCATTACACCTCATAGTATGCATAAAGGTATGATCTTAGATTAAGGCAAACCATAAAAGAGAATGATATAGTGAGATACACATGAACAACACATGGTATGCACAAGCATAACCAAACACACACGGTGGGACTACACATCACCGTTTCGACTAGTAGTTTTCCAATGGGACTACACATCAAAGTACTCTTCTACTAGTCACTACCGGTGGGACTACACATCACTGGAGTCTTATACCACTCGCTACCGGCGGGACTACACATCACCGGAGCAACGACAACCATCACGTGAGGTCCGACACCAACTATACAACACAACATACAGTAACAACATGCGACAAGTACTCACTATATCATGCACAACCAAAACAAGATGTAACGAAAACCACAATTAAGCATCACTTACTACTTGGAGTCTTACCGATCACAATGGTCTTACTCACCATTTTCGTGCACAACTTGCACCAACTTACTCACACCTTTCAAGGCATATCAACGACATCATTAATACCATCATACATCATTAACGATATAGAAATAGGCAACATACTCCTACTCAAGTATTTAAATTACATGCTTAACAAACCGTCATTTCAAGCAACGAAAACAATGATAAAAAGGGAAATTAAAGAGGCATTTCACATCAACTTACTCTTTAAGTTTAAGTCACTTTCAAGCTCGAATCTAAACCACTTTCAAAATTACCTTTGAACCAAAACATCACTTGAAAACATTTTCACTTCCACATGCTAAAACCAATCATTGAAATCAATTTAAAACATTAACCACTCACCTAAGCTTCCAAGCTTCAAGCCAAGCAAGCAACCATTCCCACAAACCCGGATTTCCTCGCGAAGCTTCTCCAACACCAATTACCGCTTTTAGACAACCTCAAATACATTTCAAACAATTCCAATCAGCCCAACATCAAAAGACCAACCCGGAATACGATTCAATCACAATTTACCATGTTGCAAGCTATGAACATATCCCATTTTTAACCAATTCGGACAGCCCCAAAGCCATGCCCAAAAACCATGTTTCCAACCTCCATTACATCCACAATCGATCCCATTTCAACCCTTATCCATAGTACTAACAATAGCCTATCAAAACCCACCTAAAACAACCCCCAAAACTCACCCAAAAACCTCCAAAAACCTCATGTTTACCCAAATCCGAAAATTGCTCAAAATCATTCAAAATTCACATATGTTATACCATTTAACTCCTATACATCACAACTAACCATATTAAATCAAAACATTAGGCTTAACAACACAAAGTTTCCATTTTTAATCAAAATCTTTCAAAACTCTATTTTCCCAAAACTTCCATGAAAATGAAAATAAGTGGTACTTTTAAAGAGAGGGAGTTGAGGGGAAGTCAAAAACGTAATTACCTTTCAAAAATCATCAAAAATGAAGGATGGAGGAGATGAAATAGAAGCTCCCATGGAGGAGATGTTTTTGACGTGGGAAAAATGAAGAAGAAGAAGATGATGGAGTTTTGGGGTTTATTTGAATTATAAGGTAATAAAAATGAGTTTTATTTGATATTTACACAAATGCCATTAATGAATGGCTATTGGGCTTAATTTAGAAATTGGGTCCAACACCTTTGTTTTCTTTGTAAACCAAACCCGAACCATTATTTAATTTATTTAAATTATAGAACCGAACCCGAATTATTAAAACATTATTTTCACCCGACCCCTAAACCCGGGTGTTACAGTGACCGGCGGAGCCGCATACGTGCCGTTGAGAAACTTCTCAATACGGTGGCTACGAACAGTAAACAATATCTGTTGCTTCCAAACAAGGAAATTAGTCTCATCTAAGAGAACATTAACTCTCTTGTTGGTGAAGGCACGCCCACCGCCAGATCCAGAACCAGATCCAGTGCCATCTTCATCACCAGAACCAGGAGGAACGATATCCGGCATGATCAGATCTCACCAACAGAACAACGGGGAAAAGAAAACCACATCAAAAACAACTCAAAGAAAGAAGCAGAGGAAGCAGAAGCGATCGAAGAAAGAGAAAAGAGAAGAGGAATCGATCGAAATCTGAGCGACTGATACCATGATGAACTGTCAAGTTCAAGAAACGAGAAAACAATTAAAAGCTGAAGCTTCTAGAGAATAGAAGACAGATGTATATCGGAAGAGAAAATAAAAGAATGTGGCCTTTAGAATATTGAGATAAACTCAAACTGGCTAAAGGCTAAGGGTCTTTGACCCAAATTTTATATAGCCCATTAGGTGTAACAGACTTGGTATACAAAGCAACCAATCTGTTACAACAGCAAGCTTTAACAAACTAACAGAATGGGCCCAAAAACAACTGACGGCCAAAACTGCACAACTGACAAAAGTTGCCCAACGTTCAACAAACTATAAACTCCAACAGACATGAACATATAAAAATATAAAATACCGAAAATAAAACAAAATGGCATGAGTGCTTCAACGTTTGTAGTTGGAAAACGTGCATCTAAGTAGGGCTGTGTAAAAGTATTTGATCCGACCGTTTGGATCAGAAATTTTGAATATTTGATGTAATTTTTATTTTTGGATCGGATATATGCTCCAATTTTTTACTTTTCGGATCGAATACGAATTGTAATATTTTAAGTTTCAAATTATTCGAAAATTTAAAATTTTATGGATATTAATCTTGTTATTTTTAGTAATTTGATGATTGTTATACCCGAAAAATTGAAATTTTCTTTGATGCGAATCTTGTTATATTTAACAAATTGCTTCTTGTTATATTCGAAAATCTGAAATTTTCATAGATACGATTGTCAAATTCGGAAAAAATACTTAAACTAATTTTTATATTCAAATAATTGAATATCCGAGTATATGATATTTGAATATTCAAACATCCGATTTTTTTTGAATTTGATACAAATCACTATTTTACCAATTGAAATTTTAGATATCCGATTTTCTGAATTAAATTTGATATGATATTCGAAAATACAGACCTTACATTCAACAGCCAAGCTAACGCATATGGAAGTGGGCAAGTGATTAAGGGTCCTATGCTCACCAACCTTTCTATATACACACCATCTAAAATGAGTAGTAACGGCACAATACAAGTGGTGTAGGGTCCCCTATGCTCAGTGCCCCTTGTAAATTGTGGTCCAACAAGAATCAGGAAATTTCGGTGATTTTACCATAATATTCAGTTTTTTAGTTTTATTTACAGACATACACTTACAAATATATTAATTTTTAATTAGCATCCATTTTAGAAACTCGTCCGGTGGTATGACGAGTTTCATAAATTTTTATTTTTTTAATAAAATCCATCTAGGTTCAATAATAAATTTTATGAGTTTTTATTTTTTTTAATGAGAGTTAATAACGAATATCTATAAAAAAAGTCATTAAAAGAAATAATAACTCATGAAAATCGTCATACCAACCAAACGTGTTTCAAAAATAGATGTTAAATTAAAAATTAATATTTTTAGGTCTAAGAGCCGTAAATAATATTAAGAAACAACATACTTGAGTAAAAAGGCTGGAAACTCCACTAGTGTATTTAGGTATTAAGAATTTCATTTCCAAAGTAGAAATAAAATAATTAAAATTCTATTTATAAAGAAAACATACATTTGGGTGGCTAATAGAAAGAAAGAAAAATTCAGAGAGAATACATAATTTAGGGAGAATCCGTGAGTCTGAAAAGATAGATGATAGTTTTAGGGTTTTGGAACCCTAAATTGAAGCATGGCCAAGTAAAGCTGTCTTAAAACAAGGATCTGTAAGCCTATAATGTCTAAAGCTGTACAATTCCCGTCTTCTCTTTAAAAATTTAAGGTAACGACCAACCCAGGAAGTAAGTCGTTCCCTTTGTTATACTTGTAACATAACCAAAACCAAAACCTAAACAAACAAAAAACACTAAACCAAAAAAAGATTGTTAAAGTTTTCAACTTGCATTGAAAACTCTATAGCTTCACTTTCGTCTCTTTTATCGGGTACGTTTTGCCTTGCTTTTGATTTTATTCTCTATTTATATATATACATGAAAATAAATGTCTCGTTAAAAAATTCCTTATCAAAGAAAAATACACCTAAAGAGAGTTGTTATTCTCCTCTTAAATATTTTTACCTACAAAATATTATTGCTTATATTTGAATCTTCAAACCCTAATTTCAACCATATATAAAAATAAATTCTATTGCTGCAAAAAGATACCATTAATGGTTTTAAAAATCTAACCAGCACGGCAGCACATGACATGAATAACATATATTCTTGAATCTCTCGATGATTATTTAATTAACACCGCATATATATATATATATACCAACGGTTCAGCGGTCGTGCTGCTACTGATATAACATATATATTATATATACCAACCCTGCCAGATTCATTGCTTAATAAATCTAATGTTTTTTTGTCATAACAAAAGAGAATATATTTATATTGTTTAGCAAATAAAAGAGAAGATATTTATATGTAATATTGATTTTTTTTAAAAATTTTTGGTGTCAGTTTTGTTGTTTTTTTATCTAATATCTTTTTAAAAAATATTTTGTTACAATATTTGAACTATTTGTTCGTATCCTTCTCCTTATATTAAAGGGACGTTTGGTTCATGAAATGTAAGATTACCTCTGGGAATAAGATTACTGGAATATTACACTACATTGTTTAGTTTATTTGATAGGAATATAAGACTGCACTGTTTGATTGGTGGAATATAAAATAAATTTGAAACAAAATTTACCAATTTATCTTTATGATGTATGATTTTTAACAGGGTAAACTTTTAATTATTAAATCAAAAATAGTTCCATAAAATTTATAGAACTCTTTTCGTTACATTATCTATTTTTTAAGGAATGGTTATACCATCTAAAATTTGTAAAAAAAAACTATACTTATAATATAATTAATATATCAAATTATTTTAAAAATAAATTTTATATTTATATACCCTTATTCCCTTTTAGTTTTTTGTGAATTGTAAAATACTAAATGTTTAATATGTTTTAAATTTTCATTTTTTATTATTTTAACCATTTATCAAATAAATTAAGGTAAATGATAAAATAAATCTAAAAGTTGTAAAAATGATAAAAATATATCAACTTATTAATTTTTTTAAGATGAAAAATATCTTGTAAATCAAATAACAAAATTAATAACATCAAATATTAACACATTTACTCTCAAGCAACATACAATCTCATCGTATATCCTTATAAATATCATAAATACAATATTAATAAAAATATATTAAATATTACAATATTATTTAAATATATGCAACACCATTTATATATTAAACAAAAATATTTAATAAATTTACACCATAAATAATTAGCCACCTAATTAAAAATGCAATAAATGATCAACATGAACATAATTTATTATCTTAAGGGAAATGTTGTCCAAAGGAGAATGGATTGTGTAATACTTAAGCAAATGAGGGGAATATCATTTCTACTATTTGGGAGAAAAGAAGCCACTATTATGAAAAGAATAATACCTCATAGTGGGTATCCTTTTAAACCAAACATAAGAATGTAAGTCTGAAAAAAATTATTACCCCTGATAATCATCTTTTCTGCGAACCAAACGCACCCTAATAATTTTTAGGGATTTTTTCTTAAAAAAAATTGAATTGAATTTTATTAATGAGGGTTCTAAACATATTCTTTAAATATAATTTATATCAACTGACATTGAAAAAAATAAAAGTCTATTAATTCTTTAAATCTAAAAATTAAGAGAGACAATAATTTTATTGGACCAATATTTAAATTAAAAAGAATCTACAATGTAATTATACTAAAAAATTTAGGAGGTATAACAACCAAGTACACGGCTTCGACCATATTTTGGAGTCAATTATCAAAAATAATTTTATCAGTCATTTTATCTATCAAACCATATATGTCTACCAGGGGTGTTCAAATCTAGGTACTCAGGTGCCCAAAGTACCGAGTACCCGAATTTTTGGGTAGTTAAAATATCAGTTCGTGTCCTAGCTCGGATATTGCGGGTACCTGACTACCGGGTACCTGAAAGTTGCGGGTACCTGAAAATTTGGGTACTTGGTACCCGAATATGAAAAATATGTATTTTTTTAATATAAAAATATTTTATTAGTTTAATATAAAAAATAAAAATATGTATTTATTAGTTTAATATAAAAATATGTATTTATAAAATATAAAATATAATAAATTAAGATTTATTATTAGTTTAATATAAACATATAAATATTTAATATAAAAAATTAATTTTAAATATATCTGGGTATCCGAAAAATCGAGTACATGAAATTTCATATTTTGTGACCTGGGAAATGGCGGGCCGAGTACTCGACCCGTGTAAAAAATTATTCGAATAAATACATGATTATGTGTGTTCGAATAGTCGAATCGAATAATTTAGGTCGAGTAATTTTGAACGCCCTTAATATCGTTTACGTGTAACTTCATAAAGCAAATGCAAATCTATAATATGTTTTTTTTTTTGATAAATCTTCCACAGAGATTTTCTTACAAAGAACATAAAATAAAATTATAGTAGTATAGTACAAATAACTTGTAGAAAAACTCTTTAACATGTTGAGCAAAGTAGTAACGATTTACCTTTATTCAAACAAAATAGAAGGCTAAAAGTATTTAAAATATCATGCGAAATTGTTGACATTTTTTAATTTTCACCGATTCAAAAAATTAAGGAAAGATCAAATTTTGATTTCTTCTAATGTAATCATATCTTATCAATATTTTTAATTGATTTTTGAAATTATATATATAATAGGCTTATATCACATATAAATACTTAAATATATTAACCTTTTCATTTAAGTACTTAAAGTATTTTTTTGTCAAAATAAGTATATAAAGTATATATTTTTTGGTCTAAATAGGCATTTCAAGTATCTTATCGTCAAAGTAGGTACGTAAAATATATTTTCTTTTGTTAAAATAAGTACATAAAGTATATTTCTTGGTTAAAATAAATATCTAATGTATTTTTAAACCAATATCATATGACAACTTTTATGAACGATGAAAAAAATTGTTTAAGTACCTATTTTGACCAAAAAAAATTTAGATAACTATTTTAACAAAAAATTATACTTTAGATACTTTAATAAAAAATACTTTAAGTACGTAGTTGGACAAAAAAATATGCTTTAGGCACTTAATTTACTAAAAAAATATACTTTAAGTATTTATTTTGACTAAAAAATAGTTAAATAAAAAATTAGAATACTTTAAGTATTTATTTATAATATTTATATTTGTTAGAATATTAATTTAGTTGATATATTTTTACCTAACATTGTTTACTGAAAATGGAATATTAACTAACAAACATTAAAAAGAAATCGACTTTTTCCCATACCCAGTTGCAATTATTCGAGAAATGTGTAACCCACGTTGTCTGCAACTTTGAATGAGATTTATGGGGAAAAGGGATTTGATCCGTACACAAATTTCCATGATATATATTATACTAGTAGGCGTAATTAATTCTGAATTATTGAATTCCCTTTTTTTGCCCTGGTAATTATGGGACATAAAAAAGTGATTGTGGTGTGAAACCGCCTACCCTCTTTTTTCCAACATTTTGTAATTGGGATTTGCAGATAGAGAGAATGAGGATGGAGGAGAAAGGAGAGCACATTAATGGTTTTGATCCGAGTGCATCCCCTCCTTTCCGTATTGCCGATATCCGAGCTGCCATTCCCAAGCACTGTTGGGTCAAGAATCCATGGCGCTCCATGAGCTATGTCTTCAGGGATCTTCTTCTTATCTCTGCTTTGTTAGCTGCTGCGGTTTACTTGGACGCTTGGTTCTTTTGGCCTCTCTACTGGGTTGCTCAGGGAACCATGTTTTGGGCTCTCTTTGTCCTCGGACACGACTGGTACCATTTCCACTTCTGGGCTTTATGTTTTTTTTTGTTAATTCAGTCACCCCATTCCTTTTCGGTTTTTGCAGTGGCCATGGAAGCTTTTCTGATGTTGCCATTCTTAATAATGTGGTGGGTCATTTCTTACATTCTGCAATCCTGGTTCCTTACCATGGATGGTAAGTACTTCTTAAGTTTAACATCTGTGTCTGTGTCTGTGTTATCCGTATCTGTGTCTGTATCTGTATCTGTTCTTTCCAGTTTCCATACCATATGCAATCACATCAAACATCATTTGGACATTTTGTAGGAGATTAAGCCATAAAACTCACCATCAGAACCATGGAAATGTTGACAAGGATGAGTCTTGGGTTCCGGTAATGTATCCAAAACTCGAATTCAGTACCAAACTTCTGAGTTTCACTACTAACCTCTTGCCAATCTTTTGAATTCTCAGATGCCTGAGAAGATTTACAAGGATTTGGGCATCAGCACCAAACTTCTGAGATTCACAATCCCTTTCCCCCTATTTGCATACCCTATGTATTTGGTGAGACACCTTGTTTTGGATTGAGCTTGAATTGCTTATTAACTTGCTGCATGCATTATTACAGTGGCACAGAAGTCCGGGGAAGACAGGATCTCACTTCAACCCCTACAGCAGCTTGTTTTCTCCCCAAGACAGGAAACATGTAATGACTTCAACCGCCTGTTGGATTGCAATGCTCTCTTTCCTCCTCTATGTATCCTTTGTATTCGGTTCCGCCATCACATTCAAGCTCTACGGTGTTCCCTACCTGGTATGCCCCAAGTTTCCCAGTTTTACAACAACGCCGGAATTTAACATGCTGTTTCCCTTTCCCTTTTCCATAGATTTTCGTGGTGTGGCTGGATTTAGTGACCTACCTTCATCACCATGGATATGAGCGGAAACTTCCTTGGTATCGTGGCAAGGTACATTAAACATTAATTAAATGAACAACATTTTCTATGTCCCCGTGATTCACTCCTGTGTTGTACCTGTACCTTTCAGGAATGGAGTTACCTGAGAGGAGGCCTTACAACGGTTGACCGTGATTACGGTGTATTCAACAATATCCAGCATGACATTGGCACCCATGTCATTCATCATCTCTTCCCTCAGATCCCCCATTATCACTTAGTTGAAGCTGTAAGTATCTTACTTTTTTTCTTCTTCTTTTTATTAGCTTCGAATCGAATCTCACATAAAACATATTTAAATCACATGAATAACTTGAGGGAAACACACAAAAACTCTTGTCTGCTTTTTAATACATTATATCAAATCTCTCCATGCACTGCTCTGTATGTGTTTTAAAACTTTGGGAAATTTTCTTTAACCACTTCGAAATTTTAAACTTCTCATCAAGTCTCAGTTTAAATATCTTTAATTAAACCCTTTAAAATTTTTGAAAATTATGATTGAGTCTCATAATTATTTAAAATTATAATTAGACCTCCAATTTTTTTTAAATTCTCATTGGGTCTCTCACAACTATTGAAAATTATAGTTAGGCTATACAATTTTTTAAAATGAAGTAATTTGACCCCTCGTGGCATTCAATCCTTACTTCATTTCTCCGTCCATGTTAAAACCCAAACTCGCAAACTCTATATCAAAACGATGGAACTGGCATTTAATATCTAAGGCGACCTTAGATTGATGCAGGTTAATTCTAATGGTTTTCTCCATGTTGCAGACGAAAGCAGCGAAACCGGTGATCGGAAAATACTATCGGGAACCGCAGAAATCAGGGCCGATTCCAATTCACTTAATAAAAATTCTAGTGTCGAGCCTCAGAGAAGATCATTACGTGAGCAACAGCGGAGATGTAGTGTTTTATCAGAGGGATCCAAACATGTTTTCGATTACAAAATCTGAATGATTTTGAGTTTAGAAACACAGGGGCTTCATTCTTTTTCCCTTAAAGGACTTTGTGCTTCTTCTTTCTTTCTTTTTTTGTCGTCAAATAATAAGGTTGAAGTTTCAGTAATCTCATCAAAAACAAAAGTGGTGACAATTGTTACGAAACACAGTTACGCTACTGTAGGAATCGGAAATACAATTTCCATTATATCATTTTATATAATGAAATCATTTTATTTCCGGACATTTTTGTTGTTTCAGTTTATTTCTCCTTTATTGATGGATATTTGATTATGTATAAAATTATAAATTATTTGAGATATTTTCTGGTAGTAGTTTTTTTTTTTCTGAAACATATTACTAATCTAAGCAAAAAAAATTGATTTTTTGACTACTAAAGTTTCAAAAATTATTAAATAGTCATTAAATTTATTGAGTTATTACCAAATGGTCACTAGACTTTATCAACTGTTATAAAATGATTCTTAAATTTATTAAAATTTTTCATTATTTTATAACGTATAAAAAGTTTGGTTGGATGATTATCTTGTTTTCACCGTTGAGGTAAAAAATATGTTTCAGGATCTATATTTAAAAACATTTCATGCTACAATAGAAAATAAAATCTAATTACTGTTTTTCATATATATGATAATATTTCTTATTATTTATACATTTAACTTCAAAAAAATTGTTATATCGTTGGTGAAGTTTTTAGACTCTACAAGTTCAAATGGTGATGTAAACTTATTTAAGGTGTAATAAAAAATAAAAGATTAATCATAAGGAAATAATACAGATATCATATACTAACAAATCTTATATTAAATTTAAGTGAAAAATAGTATAATAATTTATATCGGATCAATTTGAAAAATTTCCATTTGGTTGGGCAAAATTCGCATTAAATTTTTATTATTTTTTCCTTTTTCCCTACATGTTCCCACATGTCTTGTACGATGTTGTTGGAATGTCTTATTCTTTTGTAAGAGACGCATACTTTCATAAATACCACGCACATGATCTCACATGTTAAAGGCTTTGAAAAAATGATACATTAAATTATATATATTAATAGGCGGAGTTAGAAATTTTGAAAATAACTTTTTAAAAAAATCTTATTTAAAATAGTATATAGTATTTACTTTTGAGCGAATAATGTATATGAAGTAGAATCCTAAGTTGAGCATAAGGAGCAAAACCATGATTTGGCCCTTAGTTTTGGATGATATGTTGGTGTCTAAGCAGGCCGTTTCTTTGAGCGAATATTAAAATATACTTTTATATAACGAAAACATATCTTATTACGAATAAATTTTTTTTTGTCGCTATTTATGCCCGAACAATAAAAAATTATGTTTAAAGTTTAGGGTTATGGTTTAAGGTTTTTTAATAGAAATTGTCTGCTTTTTTCAATGCTCCTTTATGCCCTACACTAAAAAAAACAAATTGTTTAGGGTTTAGGGAATTAGGAGTAAAGTCTACTTCTAAGGTTTAAGGTTTATGGTTTAAGATTTAAAATTTAGAGTTAGAGCTTAAAATTTAACATTTTAGTGTTGAGACATAAAAGGAGTATCGAACAGTGCATTTTTATCCGATTTATTTTAGTTGAGTTTAAAGTGTGATTAATATTTTCCGCACCAGGCCTACCTTCATACCTTGGATGAAGACGTAGAAATTAAGAATTCTTTTTAAATTTCTTTAGTAACTATGTATTTAGCATTAGATTTCCATATTACAATATATAATGTATTTAGCATTAGATTTCCATATTACAATATATAAAAAAGGACATATTCACATAAAATCTGTATACATTAGAAATTGACTGTCCAGCTTTTGCTAGCTTTGGTTTTAGGCCAGCATTTGCTCCTGTTCCATATAGTATTCCTCCACCCAGGCAGGGAAGACGGCGGTGTTAAGATGAGATAGTTGCTGCTCCTCCTCGAAAGGGTTGTCCTTCACCAAAGACTGGACCCAGGACACGTCTGGCTCGTCTGAAGTCCACGACATTGACTGTGCTGGATCTCCCAAGTTGCTTTGGAACGCAAAAGACAAAGATTTTGTTACTTTATTTACCTCTTCTCCCTGTATACTCCACTCTAGTTTTCCATCAGGCGAACCCCAATCCCACAAGTTACAAGGCACTGCACTTGGTGAATGGTGATTTACCGTATAGCTCAAGGCAGCTGGTCTTGGTGCAGTCGGCCTAGATGGTTCGACCCCAAAGGATTGGGATGCTAGGTTGGTCAGGTAGCTAGCTCCAGTGGGAGATTGCAGCTGATGAGTTGAAGTATCCAGTGAGATTCCTCCAAACCGATTTAATTCGCCACTTCCTTCTGCAGATGTAGTGGACAGGGGATTGTTCCAGTTGGTGGTGGAGGAAAGACCGGGTATCTCATCAATTAGCTGCTGAGTTTGGTGGCGACTACCACTTTCAAGTCCCGGTTGTTCGATGTCTAAGTCCATAGCACGTCGAGCAGTTTTCACCCTACTACCATGAAGCTGCAGCGACGGTACGATGTTAGGCTGGTTAGGCCACATGACTGCAGCCACGGGAGAAGATGTACCGGGAGGGGTCAAGGGCGGTGTCGATGTTGATGGTGAGGCAAGAGCATGAGGGCTCATTGAACCGGTAGCTGAATAAGATCTCGGGGAAGGCACTGCGGAACCTGTCGAAGCATACACGGGTCGAAGCTCTTGAGGCTTGTGAGCAAAGAAACAAACCCTCCTGTTGCATTTAGTCTCGTCCTTGCATAAACGAGTTCGATATTGGGCAGGATGAAGCCAGCACTCGAAAATTCCATGTGCATACTCGCAGTTATCACCCTGCTTGCAGGATCCCTTACGAAATTCAGGGCAAGGAACGCAGCTGTAAAGGTATTTCCTGGGATCACGTCTCCTCGCATTTTCTCCGGGATGGACAAAGGGGCACTCGGTCCAGTCATGCGAGTAAGCCCTGGAGCAAGGCGTGACCTTGAAATTATACATCCTAAACTCATCTGTGCCATAAATCTCACTCTTAATGTCCGGAAGAGTAAGATGAATAGCATACTCACTCTTAATGTCCGGAAGAGTAAGATGAATAGCATACTCACTCTTAATGTCCGGAAGAGTAAGATGAATAGCATACTCACTCTTAATGTCCGGAAGAGTAAGATCAATAGCATACTCACTCTTAATGTCCGGAAGAGTAAGATCAATAGCATACTCTTTCAAAACCCGAGGCATTGAACTACAACCCTCTATTTCAGCAGGCAAACCTTGTATTTCATCAACACATCCGCTTCCTTTCAACAAACACTCCAACATCTTCTTCTTCAAGCCCAAAGCTGAATTAAAAGCCGGAGCAATCAAATCGACAGGCCGGTTTCCATTAGCATCAAGACAATTGGGATCGGCAGACGCATCAAGCAAGATTCTTACAACCTCGGTCGAGCCAGATGATGCACCAGCAACAGCACAGTGAAGAGCAGTGGCACTATCGGAGCCACGTGCCCGGTTGACATCGACACGGCCGCTTGCTACGATATAATTCACCACGTCCATGCTCCCGAACATGGAAGCAATCAAAAGGGGCGTTCTTTCTTCATACCCCATCTTCCTCGAACCAATTCTCCTTCCGTACCACAAGCTCGGCTCATCGATGTCATGACCCTCTTCTTCAATGGCATTTTTGAAGCCGACCAGATCATTCGAAGCCGACAACTCCAATAATGACGATAATTTTTTAGGAACTCTGTCCAGTTTTTGAGACTCACCCTTGATCATCATGAAACACGTTTGAGTTAATTTAATTCCCTTTTTGAGTATGGAAAATACGCTTTTTTGTAACACAAGAAAAAGAAATGTTCAACGACTTGATGAAAAAATTCAGACACAGAAATTGGTATAAAAAGGAGGAGAAACAAGAGGAACGACATTAAACCTCCTCCCCCACAGTTCATGAAACTAAAAGAAAAATGTAAGACAGCGACATCATAAACCATTTCCCTAAAGCAATCGATTTTACAGATAAAACACCAATCCTTAAAAATCACAACCATTAGATATGTAACAAATGAACTTTCCCAGAAACTAGAATTCAAAGGTTTTAACCATAAGAGAAACAGGAAATCAGTTGCAAAAATGGAAACAACAGAAATTAACTACACATGTCAAATAGCCTAACGTAGTACTAAGTACTAACATAGGAAAAGATGGAAATCTTCTACCTTTTTCGGTGTCCCTACTTATGCCCCACACTTAAAATTAGGTTCAGAGTTTAGGGTTTAGAGTTTTAGGTTAGGGTTTAGGGAATTTAGGGTAGAGTGTACTTTTTAGGGCATAAGGTGTAGGGTTTAGGATTTAGAATTTAAGTTTAGGGCTTTAAATTTAATTTAATTGTATTTTTTAGTATTGAGGCATAAATAAGGGCACTGAAAAGGGGCAAAAAAAATTTATCCCGAAAGCCAATGACGAAAACACTCCAGAGTCCTTTTTTAGAGTAAACTACTCCAATAGTCACTTAATTACGAGGGTGATTGTATCTTGGCCACTTGAACTATAAATTTTGTCAATTAAATCGCTTAACTATTTAAATGTATTAATCATGACACTCACCGTTAAAAGTTAATGGAAATGTTGACGTAATTAGCGGTGTTCAAAAATACCAGACCAGAGAGACTCCATCTGGCGACTCATCGACTCGAACCCTAAAAACAAGGTATTTTTCTAAAACAAATTACTCGTCCCGTGATTTTTTCCGAGTAGTTGAGCCAGGTCTGGGACGAAATTTTTTTGTAACCTGATACCTGAACCGGTACTTTTAATATATGTATATATTTTTAATTTTTAAAATATATTTTTATTTTAGGTTCCTTACTATTTTTACCCCAGAACTAAATTTGTCTCTAAATTTTTCTATGTTTTTTTATGTACTTTTAAGTTTTGAATTTTTTTAAAAATATGATCGAAATTAATATTTTTAATGCATTATTTTGGTGATAAACTTTAACATATATACTGATATGGATAGATCAACTTGATTTCAGGTGGCCTAAAGAATTTGCAACCTGTCTTGATCGTTTGTTACACTGTTATGTTTTAAATTTCTAGTTGACGTTGCATGCATGATATGTTTTGCATTCTTTATTTTTTTAGAAAAGACGAGCCTTATTAAAAATTCTTTCTACAGTCAACATGGAAAGATCAATGTTGACCCTTAAGGAGGAAATGAGTATTCAAAATGCATTAAGAAATACGAATATGAGCGTTTACAATCGTAAAGACAATCTCGAGAAAAACAAAGTCAAAGAAAAATGAACTGGAGGACTGAAGGGCCCAAGAGACTAACGTGTGGGCTGCTTTATTAGCAGACATCTTTACAAGAAATGTATTGAATTGGTTGTGCATCTCTAGAACTTTACAGGTCGGGTACAAATAGGGACTGAGAATCGAGATGCCCTCTCTAGTAGGCCGACCCAGCTTGTTGATGACGACAATTGAGTCGGTCTCAAAAAGGACTCACTGCCAGCCCATTTCATATGCTAAGTGAAGTCTAGCAGTCAAGTCAGATATCTCATACACTCAGGGGTGTGTTGCTCTAGCCCACCAAGCAAAACCCCATGATAGTCTCGAGCAATCACGCCAATTGCGGTACCACGATCAACTTGGAAGGCTCCATCGACATTTATTTTAACAAGACCAGCAGAGGGGCACTCCCATGGCTGCTAATAAGTCATGGTGCAGGACTTGAGCACTCAACACCGTGACCCAAATTGGTTGTAGCTAATCATCATGGAGCAGGAGGTTCCTTCGATTTCAAAAGAGAATAAGGAAAGTCGCAAAGATCTCTAAGTCAATAATGTTGAGTGCTTCTTCCAACCATAACAACATAGAAATAGAATGAGCTTGGCTTTGGATGAGGGAAGTTGACAGGTTGCTCATTTGAAGTGCTTCTCTCGAACCCTGACAGTCTCGAAAATCATGGAGGACAATTTTGGTCTCACTTTGGCACATGAGGCAGATGCCTAGGGCAAGTTCGACGACTTGAATTCTACTTTCGACAGATAAGTCAAATGTGCGTATCTTAGGGAGCACACGAAGCTTGGATATTACTTTCCTTGCACGTGAAGGCCTGTTAAAAGGAGAAGCATCGCATTGTAAATAAAGGTAATCTGATTTAACTCAGTACATACCTATGTCGTGGTGACCCAAAAGAATGACATCAACGTTCCTGGCGAAGATGGGGACTCAGAGGATGTTGGCGGCATTAGTTGGATGGAAAACAACCTTTACTCTTTTGGCATTCCATTGTTGTTGAGTGCATAAATGTTCTATATTTTAGCCTTCATTTATCCATATTATTGATGCACTCAAGCATGTTTAGTTGCATTTTAGGATAGAATTTTCATAAACATCACATGGATAATTTTGCACAGATGCTGCTGATTTCGGTCAATTCTTGCAGATAACTGTCGTGGCAGAATCTAGGACAGCAGAGGAACAAAAGATAACATTCGTGGCAGAATCCAGGGCAGCAGATGAACAAAAGCTAACTGTCATGGCAATATCCAGGGTAGCAGAGGAACAAAAGAGCTGGAGTGAAGAAAACTGCCTCATACATCACTGTCGTGACAATTGCCGTGACAGAAGTGGCGACAGTGTTGAAGCAAACCGCCTTATAACCCGCTGCCGTGACATATGCCGTGACAGAGGTGGCGACAGTGAAGAAGAAGAGATGGAAAATGCGAAGTGGAGTTCGACTGATAGAGGATTTCAAGCCTAATTTTTAGAGACCACTCGCATAATTTTTGGAGCCTAGAAGCACAAGGAAGGCCTTGCCTGAAGTTTGAGGAGAAAGTCAAAGCAAGAAGATAGGGTGAACTAAAGAAAGCTTATTCAGAGGTTTAGTCTTTAATAAATTATACTTTAATTCGATCTGGTATTCTTGGCTATTAAGAAAACTTGTAACCAAGGCCTATATATATGCTTGTAATTTGACCTAGAGAAGGGGAATCTAGCTCCTAGCCGTCTTCCCCCAAAACCCTAGTCGTTTTCCCCTCTTCATTATGTTCTAAACTTCCCCTAGGGCTAAGGGTTGATCTTGTAAAGTAGTTGTAAGGATTGTACCGTTTCTTAGGAATTTTCTATTAATTCAATAAAACTTCAAGTTTATTTACTCTGGTTTTCATATCTCATAAGAGTATCGAGAGAGCATTGTGAGGTTATCTATTTACTTAATATCAGGAGAGTTAAGTATACGAAAGAAGTAAATACAAGTTTTCCAGTTTATGGTTAAACTATCTTGGCCTAGGGATAGGTACAAGGTTAAGTGGATAAAAAAGAATTCACAAACATCGGTGTTCATCCTTTGATTCACGCTGGGAGGTATCATCCAAGACGTGTTCATCGACAGAACTTGGGCCTAGGGATAGGACAAGTCACAACATGGATTCCTATCAAACTTGAAGTACAGAGTTGTTAGCCGCTGCCGCGACAACAACAGACTGCTGCCGCGACAGGCGCAACGACATAAGCAATAGAAGTCCTCTAAACAATACAACACTTGCACTACTAAGCAAATCAATACCAGCCTACTTTCTCAATCTGATTTCTTTTTCTATTTCCCTTGTCTACTTTAGTTTTACTTCAATCCGACCAATTCTCAATTATCTATGTTTTTATTTTTCTTGTGCAGGAAAATTAATTCTGAAGTTGTCCCAATCCATGTGGAGACGATATCTTTTATACTATAACTTGACACGAGTGTACACTTGCGCTCCAATTTAATAGGACTCTTTTACACGCATCATGTTTTTGGCGTCGTTGCCGGGGATTGGCGCACAACTTTGTGGTTTTTTTCCTGCACTTATATTTATTTTCTTGCCCTATTTTATTCGGTATTTTTTTCGTTTGTAAAAAAAAAAACTCAGGTGCAATACAGGTTCAAGGGAATCAACATGTCAGGAAAAACCATTCGAGAGTTGATGTGGGAAAGTTCTTGCAATTACCGTGAAGGTAATCATGCACTCGAAAGTTGTCCCCATTTTTTCCAGTGAATATATGGACAACCAACGATGGAACCAAAAAGAACAAGATATGCCGCTGTCGCGGCAACAAAATTTTTTATGGTATGATCAAAACCCGCAAATTTTTTTTACCATTACAGTTTTGCTGCAGAACCCGACATGCCCTGGAAATGTTATCATCCTCAAGAGCAGTCAAAATCCTTAGAAGACACACTGCAAGCCTTCATGGCACTTACTCAAGAATTGTCGGCTTCTATGGACAAAAGAATCGCCAAGGTGGATGCAATCTTGAGCACACCGGTCCTCATTCATGCCACGAATGAACCTGAAATCCCGTGGCAAGATGACAAGGATGCCAATGAAAGAGACTGCCCAAAACATGATGATCCTGAGCAGCAACTTGCCTTAGTAATGATCGAGGAGCCTGAACGAAACAACGATGTAACAACACCTATTGGAGTTGAGAAGAATGTCACGATGACAACCACTTCTAAGGCAGAAACCCCGGTCGAAGCGGCAACCGCTGCCTCGACAGCGACTGATACTGAAGCGGCAACCACTGCCGAGGCAAAACCTCCACCCACTGCCTCAGCTATGCCCGACAAAGATTGCATACATCCACCTTCGCCATGGCACTTGCACAACCACATGCAAGAGCAACCCGATGACAATGCCTCGCCAATGGAATATGAGCAGGTAATAAACGAACCTTTTGAATTCTTTGAAAACTCACCAATTCCATTGCAGGTATTTGAGGAACCAACGTTGGTGGATTTAGAATCATCGAGATCTCTACTGATGGAGACCTATGAGTGGCCAACAGAAATTGATATGGGGAGGCATGGCACTTTCCAATGTCCCCTTGACCTGCAAAGCAACCTGACAAAAGACTGTCAAAATAACTGGCTGCCGCAACAGCAGACACAACAACAAAGGCTACTTTCCATCATAACGAACTTCGACGAGAATGAGGTAAGTACATGGGTGGATATAGATATAAATTTTTCCTAAACATATGTTCATGTGTTCAGGAATAATGCCAAGATGGGAGGACTTTATGGACTACAAAGGGACTAGAAAGAAAGTCACCTCCACCATGATAAAACAAAAAGGAGTAGTCACAAGCACATTTGCCCAACCCTTTTTGGGCAAAACTGTAACTCGATGAAGGGTGCAGATGGACCATAAGAAATATCGGAAACAACGCTCCTCAAATTTTATTTAGTTTCAGTTTTTAATATCGTTATTTTAGGATACGAGTTTTAAGGATTAATTCCCTCTTGAATCTTAAGTTTTTATTTTATTTGTTTTTCTTATCTTTTCCAATAAAGAACTCACAACAACCTAAAAACCCAAGGCCATCAAGACATGGTGTTCTCTACCTCAGCAATATCTAGTTTCGCTGTCCTGACAGCAGAAGAGGCATCCTTTGAAAGATCGGCAAACCAGGCACCCGCCACCCGACAGTACTGATGCTGCCGCCCTGCACCCGCCGCCCATCATCACCTGCCCGTCTTGCCGCCCCAATATCACCAGTTGCATCTACCGCGACAATGACGACAACAATGTTGGCACTTCAACTTAAGTTTCTTGCTCCTTCTGTCTTTTGTGTTTCTATTTTCTATTTTGATGCTTTTTTATCTTTCTGTTTTTTGTTTGTCATGCATTGAGGACAATGCAACCCTCGAGTTTAGGGGTAGGCAGTCCTCCTATTAATGGACTAATTATATTTGGTGTTTATAACTATTTATTTTTGTGTCTAAAAAAATTGGCTTAAGTTTTTGAACTTCTCTTACCTGCCGCGGTCTTCACTGTCGTGACAATAGCTTTAGAATGTTTTAGGAAGTAGTTAGAGCCTTACTACAGTTCTGAACACTTAAAACACTTTTGTGACTTATATGTTGTTAAGACTCTATTAATTAACTTAGAATAGAAAGCTTAGCCACTTGAGTTAAAAAACTTAGACTCAAATTTCCTCCTAGAGGTGCCCGAAACTGGCTCTAGGAAGATAACTAGAGGTGCCCAAAAACCGACTCTAGTAAAAATAGAAAGCTTTCAATCTAAGTTAGGAAGTAAACTAGAGGTGCCCGAAATTGGCTATAGTTAGGAATTATTTTAAAGTAAAACCCATGTGAGTTGAGTAACTGTTCTGGTTGCTAAGGAGTCTAGGCTCATATTTGTTCAAAAAACCTGTATACACTCACACAAGATTTATAGTATTGCTCCGGATAAGTTCGTAAGCATCCGAAAAGGTATTGATCTTGATGGTGAAGGTGATGTAGATAATGGTTGTTTATTGAGTTAAGTCAAGGCCAAAAAAATTCATTCTTAGTTAGATTGCATTTTCTTGAGGACAAGCAATAATTCGAGTTTGGGGTGTGTTGTGCATAAATGTTCTATATTTTAGCCCTCATTTATCCATATTATTGATGCACTCAAGCATGTTTAGTTGCATTTTAGGATAGAATTTGCATAAACATCACATATGGATAATTTTGCACAGATGCTGCTGATTTCGGTCAATTCTTGTAGATAACTGTCGTGGCAGAATACAGGGCAGCAGAGGAACAGAAGATAACTGTCGTGGTAGAATCCAGGGCAGCAAAGGAACAGAAGATAACTGTCGTGGCAGAATCCAGGGCAGCAGAGGAACAAAAGCTAACTATCGTGGCAGCATCCAGGGCAGTAGAGGAACATAAGAGCTGGAGTGAAGAAAACTGCCTCATACATCACTGTCGTGACAATTGTCGTGCCAGTTGCCGTGACAGAAGTTGCACAATGTTGAAGCAAACTACCTTATAACTCGCTGTCGTGACATATGTCGTGATAGAGGTGGCGACAGTGAAGAAGAAGAGATGGAAAATGCGAAGTGGAGTTCGACTGATAAAGGATTTCAAGCCTAATTTTTAGAGATCACTCGCATAATTTTTGGAGCCCAGAAGCACAAGGAAGGCTTTGCCCAAAGTTTGAGGAGAAAGTCAAAGCAAGAAGATAGGGCGAACTAAGGGACGTTTATTCAGAGATTTAGTCTTTAATGAATTATACTTCAATTCGAACTAGTATTCTTGGCCATTAAGAAAACTTGTACCCAAGGCATATATATATATGCTTGTAATTCGACCTAGAGAAGGGGAATCTAGCTCCTAGCCATCTTCCCCCAAAACCCTAGTCGTTTCCCTTCTTCATCATGTTTTAAACTTTCCCTGGGGCTAAAGGTTGATCTTGTAAAGTAGTTGTAAGGATTGTACTGTTTCTTAGGAATTTTCCGTTCAATTCAATAAAACTTCAAGTTTATTTACTCTGGTTTTCATATCTCATAAGAGTATCGAGAGAGCATTGTGAGGTTATCTATTTACTTAATATCGGGAGAGTTAAGTATACGATAGGAGTAAATACAAGTATTCCAGTTTATGGTTAAAGTATCTTGGCCTAGAGATATGTACAAGGTTAAATGGCTAAAGAAGAATTCACAAACATCTGTGTTCATCCTTTGATTCACGCCGGGAGGTATCATCCAAGATGTGTTCATCGATAGAACTTGGTCCTAGGGATAGGACACGTCACAACATGGATTCTTGCCAAACTTGAAGTACAGAGTTATTGGCCGTTGCCGCGACAACAACAGACCGCTGCTGCGACAAGTGCTGCCGCGACAAGCGGAACGACAGAAACAATAGAAGTCCTCTAAACAGTGCAACACCTGCACTACTGAGCAAATCAATACCATCATGCTTTCTCAATCTGATTTCTTTTTCTATTTCCCTTGTCTA
This sequence comes from Hibiscus tridactylites, assembly GCA_958450335.1. Lineage (NCBI taxonomy): Eukaryota > Viridiplantae > Streptophyta > Magnoliopsida > Malvales > Malvaceae > Hibiscus > Hibiscus tridactylites. The sequence goes on along the minus strand of OY288289.1, from coordinate 40,154,017 downwards.
CTTTAGTTTTACTTCAATCCAACCAATTCTCAATTATCCGTGTTTTTATTTTTCTTGTGCAGGAAAATTAATTCTGAAGTTGTCCTAATCCCTGTGGAGACGATATCTTTTATACTATAACTTGACACTGGTGTACACTTGCGCTCCAATTTAATAGGACTCTTTTACACACATCAATTGTGCTTGCCTATGATGCATGAAATCAGAACATGCTAATAAATGGGGAGGTAGGGTTATCCATAAAGGATACATAGAAGTCAATGGCAGACGTTCCTTCCCATTTATCAGCATGTATACGTACATTGTTGTTGATTCCTAGCTTCCTGAAGAAGCCCTTGCGAAGATCGCTCATGGCACAATTAATACACTTCCATGTTTGAGAGGCTTTTGTTGGTAATGCTCACAGTTGTAAGAGCATGTAACTCCACATTCGTACTAACACGTGTCTTCGACATGTACCACACGTGAATTATCATTTTGGTGAAAATTCGTAAGAATTTTATACCTTGTGTTTTTAATATGTGAAATAATTATTCTCTTCACCTGTCTATTTAAAAAACTCGGATTTTGAACGTAGATTTAATTTTTCTTGATTAAATTCCGTTTTAGGACCAAAATTTAATATTTTTGAGTGATTAAATTCAAGTTTTTCCAGCTTTGTTACATGAGTATATCTGGATGTCTTTTAGTCTTATATTCGACTATTAATATAGCTGACGGTAGCGACTGTTGTTGCTGAAATTCGATGTTAATCCTGTAATTTAAAACGTCTATTTTGATTGAAAATGAGTTGTTTATTGTTGTTTTCAAAGGTGAATTTGGACTAGTTTCAGTCTTTGTATGAATGAAAAAATACAGTTGTTTCTATAGCTTTTAAAAACCTTTAATTGGGCAATTGTTTTAGGAGTGTTCAAAAATAATTGACCCGACTGACCTGACCCGACTACCCAATTATCTAAAAGTAAAAAATCGAATATTTGTTTGAATTTTTTTTATTCTCGGGTAGGGTACTCCGCCCGCTAAAATTATTATATTTCCGGGTTGGGCCTGGACCGCAAAAACACTTATAACTGGATACCTGATGATCCGATGACCTAGTTTAATGTGTACATTTATGTTTTATTAAATATATATTTTACTTATTTTCATGGAAACAAAGGATGATGGAACTGTTATTTACTTATTTTCCTAATGTGTTCAGAGGAATTACCAAAGGAAAAGTTTTAATTAGCGGTCTAAGAGTCATAACTGTTATTTTCCATTTTTCTAATGGTCTAAATAGGAATTAGTCGTAAGAAAAACTTAATAAATTCACTGATTATGCAAATTAATATGTCAACTGATTTTTAGGCTAGTGCATAATTAGCTTAGCTGATAAATTAGGGTTGAGTGGATCAATGGATTGATCAAAGCCAATAGGGGGTGAATTGAGTTTTTAAAAATTGTTGGAGAAAATAAAATGGCTAAAAATGAAGAACAATGAATATTAGAGTGGTTCAAGTTCCAAATGAACTCTACATCCACTACCTTAGCTACCACTAAGGATTTTCCATCAATCCACTAATTGCTCTTCCCCTTTTCAAGGCTTAGGAGTTAACCTTTACAATACCGGTCAAATTTTCTACCCAAAATTTGATCAAACCCTCACAAGAGTACAAAGAAGAAATTAAGGCAAGAAAGATATCTCTCAATACAAGATTGCCCCTTTAAGTACAATCACTCAACCCAAATTTAATTACAAGATCAAAATTGAACACAACAAAATTTGGGATTTTACAAAGGATAAGAAATAAAGCACTTTGAGCTTGGATTTTTGTAAGGATGTTTCTTTTTGACGCAATAGTTGTTGCAAGTCTTCAATTGGCTTCAATTTATACCTTCTCTATTAATTCTATTCCTTTGGGTGGTTAGGGTATTGAATATAGCCGTTGGGACCCTCTCTTTCCACCATAAATGCACTTATGTAGCTTACCGTATCGGTACACGAGGACCCGTATCGATACCTGTCTTAAAACAGAAAGAGCCATTGCACAATAACAAGAAGGGTGTATCGATACGTGGGTAATCGTATTGGTACGAGACAGGGACCGTTTCGTTACGAGGAACATCTGTATCGATGCAATTAATTCAACTGAGCTCACTAGAAGTTTCCGTACCGATACGGCAAAGAGCGTATCGGTACGGGACAACCACCACTTTAAATTTCAGTTACCTAACAACTGACACCAACGATCAAAAACATTAAAATCTTTCTAATTTAAAACTCCATTAAAACCGCATCGATACGGGTGACACCGTATCGGTACGCCATTCAAACTCCTTCAGTTTTACAGAGAGAGCGTATCGATACAGATGCAATATGTTTCGATATGCTATTTCGATACGGCAAGGGCGTATCGAAACGCGTTTCTCTAGTATCCAAGCCTGTAAAAAAGGTATCGATACGACTGGAAGTGTATCGATACGCCTGGACGTTTTTCAATAGTTTGGCCTTGGAACACTTAGAAAATATTTGGAGTTTGAGTTTTTCAAATAAGATTAAAGCCTTGATGATTTAAAATCTTTTGAGGGACTTATAAATCTATTTCAAGTTTTCAATTTAATCCTTAACATACATTGTTACATCAAAATCAAACATAGGTTTTACAATATCCCCTTTTTGATATAACAAAACCAAAACTTGAATTTTTTGACACTTTTGAAAAACTTTGCAAAATAACTCCCCCTTAATATTAGCTAGGTAAATTTTTAGTTGAAAATCAAAATTTTAAGTGTTAGCTTGTTCCCTCTCCCCCTTTTTGTTAGATCAAAAAAGATAGAGACATAGATAAAAATAGGCAAAAGGCATAAATAATAAGCAAGCAACATATTATAGATAACCATTAAGTTCAAAATAAAGAAAACATCAACATAAAATCCAAATAGCAATAATCAAAGCATAGGTTTTAGAATGCAAACTTAGTCCTAAAAACATAATTCAAAGTGCATAAATAGATATCCTAAATGACATGAATGATATGAAAAATGAACTACTACGCTTCTCCGTCGCCATCTTCATCATCTTCATCTTCCTCTTCATGTGCATCATCATTCCTCCAAGATTGATGCCACTCGTCATGAAAAGCGGTAAGGGATATGTTCATCGAGTTATGACCTCCTTCAAGGGAAGTGAGACGTGTCTCCACATTCTTCACACGATCTTCAACGCTTGTAAATCGTGTGTCAATAGCGGCAAACCCCGAATTCATCGCTTGATCCATGGAACAAATTCCCGTATGCAAGCCCGTGAATTGCTTATTGAGAAAAGTCATAAAAGCATACATAGAAGGTGGAGGAGGAGCTTGAGCGGCTTTAGGATTAACAATTTCTTCCGGAATGGCATCGCTAGGGAGCTCGGAGAGACGAAGCCAACTGTCATTGAAGTACACGAACTTGCCTCTTGAAAGAGATCTTTCATCAATAGGATCAGTGAGGGGAGTTGGGTAGTCGTGAGAACAATCTATCTCCTTTTGTGTGAAGAAATAACTCAAAGCCGTTCTATAAGTGAATGAAGTGACAAGGGTAGTGTGGCGATGTTGCACGAGATAGACAATCTTCGCAAGCATAATTCGAGCAAGGCTTGGTTGTTTTCTTTCACGGAAGCACCGAATCTAAAAATCGTCAACTTAGCGGATAGTGGAATACTTGCCTCCCAAAGGCCTAAACCACCAAGACACCATCAAGTGAAGGATTCGATCTTGAGTATCAAGACCACATCCTCTAACTTGAACACATCACAAATAGATTAGTCATTGATGGTGATCTTTTTACCCATTAGATAAGAATTAACGTCCGTAACAACACCCGCTTGATTGGCAACACACTTGGCATTAACATAGAAAATCAAAACCAAATTGCGATAGAAAAAACCGGGAATTTGAATGAAATCCATAAATTTCCATTCTTGGAGAAAAGGTAAGTAAACAAATTTGAAGCGCTCCGAGTTGAGAAAAGGAACGAAAATTTCCCTCTCCAGACGGATTTTGTAGTTTTGAAATTGTAAGAAATTGTCAGAAATAGGTTCGGGCGAGTACCATCTCCGGCATTAGAACCTTCGCCAACTTCACTAGTACGCGCTCTCTTTTTGGGTGTCATTGACTAGAGAAATAGATCAAAAAACAGTGTATGCATTAAATTTCTCATTCAACCCATCAAAAATCAATAATCAAGGTTTTTGTTAAATTTTTTTTGAGAAACAAAACAAAAAGTTTGAAAAAGTTTGTTTTTGAGAAAACAAAACAAAACAAAAGAAAATTTAAAATGAAAATCAAATAAAATAAAAGAAAAAGGAGATTTATACCTTGATATTGATAGAGAGGAATGGGAGAAGAACTTTGCACCAAATTGATGAAAAGCTTGGCTTGATGTTGAAAACCCTCAAGAGATTTTGAGTTGTGGTGTGAAAATATGAGGGATTGAGAGGCTTTTTATAGAGAGAAAACGGATAGGGTTTTAAAATTGCAATTTTGGTAAAAGTGAAACTCTTTAAATGCCATTAAGAAGTTGTTTACGCAATCGCGTATCGATACGCCTGAGGGTGTATCGATACAGGGGTAAAATTGTAATTCCCTGGAAACGCTTGTCAAAGGTCCGTATTGAAACGGATGTGATCCGTATCAAAACGCTCTTAGATCGTATCGAAATGGGTTTAACCGTATCGATACCCGTTTTAGGCAAAATGCAGTATGGAAAGCTAATACAGTACTTGTATTGATACACATAAGGCCGTATCGATACCCTATGCCCAGAAATGCATTTGAGGCTTTAAGAACAACCAAAGGCTCGATTTTAATTCATCCTAAATGAATGCAATTGATGAATGAGCAGTTCTAAGCATATTTTAACAGAAGCATACTCCCCATAGCTATAAGCATGGATATTTTCAAGATCAACAACACATAAACATGCAATTTCACAAATTCAAGTAATTTTAACCTAAAAAGAGTCCTAAAGGGTCAAAGAAGGCTAGTTAGACCTAACTCTCTCCTAAGGGACCAAAAACACTCTATAGAAACATCTTCCTTTAAGGACATGATCTCTAATGAAATGATGCCTTATTTCTATATGTTTGGTTCTAGAGTGTTGGATGAGATTTTTAGTTAAGCATATGGCACTAGTGTTGTTACACTTAAGGGGTATGCTTTCAACTTTAATACCATAATCTAAGAGTTGTTGCTTCATCTAAAGGACTTGAGCACAAAAACTCCCTAAGGATATGTACTCGGCTTCAGTGGTAGATAGAGCTACACTATTTTGTTTCTTAGAGAACCAAGATATGAGCATACTACCTAAGAATTGAAATGTTCCCGAAGTACTCTTCCTATCGATTTTACACCCCCATAATCCGCATCCGAATAAGCATGAAGGTTGAAGGTTGAGTCTTTAGGGTACCAAAGACCTAGACAAAGGGTATCTCTAAGGTACCTAAAGATTCTCTTAACGGCTATAAGGTGAGACTCTCTAAGACTCGCTTGAAACCTAGCACACAAGAAAACACTAAACAATATATCTGGTCTACTTGGGCTAAGGTAAAGCAAAGATCCAATCATAGAGCAATAAAGCTTAGAGTTAACAACTTACATCCTTTATCTTTTTCAAGCTTTGTAGATGAGCTCATTGGTGTGGCTTGAGGCTTTGCATTCTCCAAGCCAAACTTCTTGAGCATATCCTTGATGTACTTAGCTTGATTGATGAAGATGCCATCCTTCATTTGTTTGATTTGGAGTCCCAAGAAGAATGAGAGCTCCCCCATCACCCTCATTTCAAATTCACCTTGCATCAACTTAGAAAAATCTTGACAAAGCAATTCATTAATAGAACCAAATATAATATCATCAACATAAATTTGAACTACTAATATATATTTGCCATTATTTTTAATAAATAGTGTTGTGTCCACCTTTCCTTTCTAAAAACCTTTTCCAACTAAAAAACTCGAAAGTCTTTCATACCAAGCCCTAGGAGCTTGTTTTAAACCATATAAAGCCTTTGACAACTTAAAAACATGGTTTGGAAAAATTGGATCTTCAAAACTCGGTGGTTGTTCCACATACACTTCTTCAATTATAAAGCCATTTAAAAATAAACTCTTGACATCCATTTGAAAAAGCTTGAAATCATGATAACATGCATATGCAAGCAACATCCTAATAGCTTCCATTCTAGCTACGAGAGCATAGGTTTCATCAAAATAAATTCCCTCCTCTTGAGTGTAACCTTGAGCAACTAGCCTAGCTTTGTTTCTCACTATGTTACTACTCTCATCTAGTTTATTCCTAAACACCCATTTATTTTCTATAGTAGATTGATCTCTAGGCCTTTCGACTAATGTCCACACTTTACTTCTCTCAAATTGATTTAACTCATCTTGCATGACCATAATCCAAAAATCATATTTTAAAACTTCTTTAATAATTTTAGGCTCAATGCATGAGATAAATACAACATGATTAAGCATTTTAAGAGAAGATCTAGTAGTTACCCCCTTGGATGGATCACCCAAGATTTCACCACCTTTGACATAGTTGTACTACCTTGGGTAGCTCACTTCCTTTTCCTCAAAAGCCAAGTCCTTCAAGGATTCAAGAGGTGGATCTTGTGCATCCTCATCTTTAGTTGGAATCTCATCTTCCTTTGAAGTTTGTCCTCCATCAAAGGCATCAAGGATTCCTACATCATCATCATCACAAGATTCCTTCCTCGGAAGGAGGTTATAATCGAATACAACTTGAATAGACTCTTCTACTACTAAAGTTCTCTTATTAAATACACAATAGACTTTAGAGGTTAAAGAATACCCTAAGAAAATAGCTTCATCACTTTTAGCATCAAATTTACCTAAGTTGTCTTTTCCATTATTTAAAACAAAACACTTGCAACCAAATGGATGAAAATAGCTAATGTTAGGCTTTTTAGATTTTAAAATCTCATATGGTGTTTTCTTTAAAAGTGGCCTAATCATTACTCGATTTACAATGTAGCAAGCGGTATTTGTGGCTTCCGCCCAAAAATATTTAGGTAAATTGTTTTCACAAAGCATGGTTCTAGCAATTTCTTGTAAAGTCCTATTTTTCCTCTCAACTACCCCATTTTGTTGAGGAGTTCGAGGAGCCAAAAAATTGTAGCTAATACCATTTTCATTTAAAAACACTTCAAAACCTAGATTTTGAAATTCGGTTCCATGATCACTTCTAATATGAGAAATCTTAAGTTCAAGATCATTTTGAGTTAATTTTGAAAATGTGATGATTTTTTCTAAAGCCTCATCTTTAGTACTCAAGAATAGAACCCAAGTAAATCTAGAATAGTCATCAACAAGTAAAAATGCATACGATTTACCACCCAAGCTCTTAGTTCTAATAGGCCCAAATAAATCCATATGAATTAGTTGTAAACACATACTTGTAGAAACAACATTAATGGATTTAAAGGATGATATATGTTGTTTACCCTTAGAGCATGCATCACATATTTTATCATTTGAAAATTTGATCTTGGGTAAACCTCTAACTAGATTTAGGGAAACTAATTTTTCTAAAACACTAATGCTAGAATGTCCTAGTTTCCTATGCCGTAGCCATGCATCATTTTTATTTTGTGCAACAAAACATGCATGGGATGTATGAATGTCATCTAGGTGCACCGTGTATATATTACCTATGCGATGATCAATGAGCATTATATTATTTGATTTATTGTCAACAATTTTACACCTATTTTTATCAAACAAGACATTAAATCCTTTATCACACAATTGACAAATGCTCAATATATTGTGTTTAAGACCATCAACATACAAAACATTTTCAATGAGTATAGTAGAGTGATTACCTAGGGATCCAATACCTTTAATGTGGCCTTTGGAGTTGTCACCAAATGTCACTACTCCTCCACTTTTTGGCTTTAAGTCCATGAATCGACTCTTGTCTCCGGTTATGTGCCTCGAGCATCCACTATCAAGGTACCATGAGTTTTGGATTTGTGCTTTGGCCTTGTAGCAATGCTCCCCTACAAACAAAGAGTTAAACTTTGATTTTTGGTACCCAAATCATTTTGGGTCCACGAGTGTTAGCTCCCAAAAGCTTGGTTCCCTTAGGAATCCAAGTTGACATAGCAATAACATTATTAGATTTGACGAGTTCCTTAGGAACCCATACACTTCTAATTTTCTTAGTTTTATTATGCCTATAGGAGCCACTTTGTTTGTAGTTATAGGTCTTTCTTTTAGGTTGGTTTGTTCTAGATGAATCACCTATTTCATGTTTTACATTACTAACATTTTTGAAAGACTCTTTGAGCTTATTAAGCTCATCTAACATCTTTTGGTGTTCACTATTGCATTGAGAAATAAGATTATTTAAGTCTACATTTTCATCTTGAAAGAATTTAAGTTCTGTTGAGTGGATCAATGGATTGATCAATGCCAAGAGGGGGGGGGGGTGAATTGGGCTTTTAAAAAATTGTTGGAGAAAAATGATAGCTAAAAATGAAGAACAAAGGATTTTATAGTGGTTCAAATTCCAATTGAATTCTACATCCACTACCTTAGCTACCACTAAGGATTTGCAACAATTCACTAATTTGTTCTTCCCCTTTTCAAGGCTTAGGAGGTAACCTTTACACAATCGGTCAAATTTTCTACCCAAAATTTGACCAAACCCTCACTAGTGAACAAAGAAGAAATTAGGCAAGAAAGATATCTCTCATATACAATATTGCCCCTTTCAGTACAATCACTCAACCCAAATTTGAGATAGGATAGTAATTGAATACAACACAATTTGAGGTTTACAAGAAATTGGAAAATAAGCACAATGAGCTTGGATTTTTTCTTGGATGTTTATCTTTGATGCAATAGTTGTTGCTGGTCTTCAATAAGCTTTAATTTATACCTTCTCTATCGATTCTAGCCATTTGGGTGGTTAGGATATTGATTATAGCCGTTGGGACCCTATCTTTCCACCATAAATGCACTTCTGCAGCTATCCGTATCGGTACACGAAGACCCGTATCGATACCTGTCTCAAAACAGAAAGAGCCGTTGCACATAATAAAGAGGGCGTATCGAAACACATGTAAGCGTATCGGTACGGGACATGAACCATTTCGATACGAATAAGATCGTATCGATACCTTTTTCTCAACTTAGCTCACTGGAAGTTTCCGTTTCGATACTAGGTACACCGTATCGATACAGGACAACTACCACTTTAAATGTTAGTTACCTAATGACTGGCACCAATGGTCGAAAACATTTAAAACTCTTTGAATTAAAATTTTCGTTAAAACCATATCGATACGGGTTGAACTGTATCGGTACACCATTCAAACTCCTTCAGTTTTTACAGAGGGGCGTATCGATACAGATTGAATTTGTTTCGATACGTTGTTTCGATACGGTTAAGAGCGTATCGAAACGCGTCTTTCCAATAGCCAACTTTGTAAAAAAGGTATCGATACGGCTGGAGGTGTATCGATACACCTGGACATTTTTCAATACTTTGGCCTTGGAACACTTAGAAAATATATGGAGTTTGAGTTTTTCAAATCAGTTTAAAGTGTTGTTGATTTATAAATCATTTAAGGGATTTAGAAATCTATTTCAAGTTTTCAATTTAGTCCTAAACATACTTAGTTATATCAAAATCAAACATAGGTTTTACTATCTCCCCCTTTTTGATATAACAAAACCAAAACTTGAAATTTTTGATACTTTGAAAAACTTTGCAAAATAACTTTCCCTTAATATTAGCTAGGTAACTTTTAAGTTTGAAAATCAAAAGTTTTGAGTGTGAGCTTCCCTCTCACCCTTTTTGTTAGATCAAAAATAATTGAGACATAATATAAAGTGAATAAATAGGCAAAAGATATAATTAAGCAACATAATATCATTAAGTTCAAATAAAAGATAACATCAACTTAAAATCCAAATAACAGAAAATCAAAGCATAGGTTTTAGAATAATGCAAACTTAGTCCTAAAAACATAAATCAAAGGTGCATAAATAAATATCCTAAATGATATGAATGATATACAATCATAGGCTACTATGCAACTCCATCACCTTCTTTATCATCTTCATCATCCTCTTCAATTTCATCATCATTCCTCCTAGTTTGACGCCACTCGTCATGGAAAACGGTGAGAGATATGTTCATTGAGTTGTGATCACTTTCAAGGGAAGTGGGTCGAGTCTCCACATTCTTCATTCGATCTTCAAGGCTTGTAAACCTTGTATCAATAGTGGTAAATCCCAAATTCATCACTTGATCGATTGAGGCCATTCCCGTGCGCAAACCCGTGAATTGCTCATTGAGATAAGTCATGAGGGATTCCATAGGAGGTGGAGGAGGAGCTTGAGGAACTTGATCAACTTGAGGATTAACAAATTGTTCCGCGGCCTCACTAGGGAGCTCAGATAGACGAAGCCAACTACCATTAAAGTAATGAAACTTACCCCTTGTAAGAGATCGTTCATCGATAGGATCGGTGAGGGGTGTTGGGTAGTCATGCGAGCAATCTATCTCCTTTTGTTGGAAGAAGTAACTCAAGGCCGTACCACAGGTGAATGAAGTGACGAGTGTAGTGTGGTGATGTTGCACGAGATAGACAATCTCCGCAATCATAATTCGAGAAGGTTCGAATGTTTTCTCTCACGGAAGAATCGAATCCAAAAATCATCTACTTGGCGGATAGTGGAATACTTCCCTCCCGAGGGCCTAAACCACCAAGAAACCATCAAATGGAGGATCTGATCCTGAGCATTAAGGGCGGTGACGGAACCACTTAGGACATGACCAAGAGCATTCTCATCATCATAGCCTTCATCCTCCAACTTAAACACATCACAAATAGATTAAACATCTATAGTGACCTTTTTACCCATAAGATGAGAATTAATGGCCGTAACAACACCATCTCGATTGGCACAACACTTAGCATTAGCATAAAAGATCAAAACTAAGATGCGAAAGAAAACCTCGGGAATTTGGAGAAAATCCATAAACTTCCATTCTTGGAGCAAAGGTAGATATTAAAATTTAAAACGCTCCAAGTTAAGAAAAGGAATAGAGATTACCCTCTCCGGACGGATCTTATAGTTTTGAAATTGGCAAAAATAGGTGATTTCTCCGGGGGACTTAAAGGAGTGTTGATAGATAAGAGTGAGGTTCGGGCGAGCAACACCTCTGGTATTGGATCCTTCACCGGCTTCACTAGTACGTGTTCTCTTTTTAGGGGGTTCCATGAACTAGAGAAAAGATTAAAAATAGTGTATGCATTAAGTTTTCTTCATTCAACTCATGGAAAAACAATAATCAAGTTTTTTTAAAAAAAATTATAAATAAAAAATTTGTAAAAGAGATTTTGATTTGAGAAGACAAAACTAAAACAAAAGAAAATTTGAAACGAAAATTAAAAGAAAAATTAAAAAGTAAAAAAGAAAGTGTTTTACCTTGATATTGATTAGAGAGGAATGAGAGAGGAGCTTAGCACCCAATTGATGAAAAGCTTAAGAGCTTTGCTTGATTTTGAAAACCCTCTAGAGAATTTGAGTTGTGGTGTGAAAATATGAGGGATTGAGAGGCTATTTATATAGTGAAAACGGCTAGGGTTTCTAGGGTTTTGAGAAAATTCAATTTTCGTAAAAGTTGAACTCTGAAATGCCAATTGATAGCTGTCTGCGCAATCGCGTATCGATACGCCTGAGGGTGTATCGATACGGGGGTAGAAACATAATTCCATTTAAAATGTCCGTTGAAGGTTCGTATCGAAACGAATGCAATCCGTATCGAAACGATTATTGCTCGTATCGAAACATGTTTAACTGTATCGATACCCGTTTTAGGCAAAATGTAATTTGGGAAGCTAATAGAGTACTCGTATCGATACGCTTAAGGCCGTATCGATACCCTATGCCCAGAAATACATTTTAGGCTTTAAGAACAACCAAAAGCTCGATTTTAACATCCTTTAAATGAATGCAAATGATGAATGAGCAGTTCTAAGCATATTTTAACAGAATCATACTCCCCTAGCTATAAGCATGGATATTTTGAAGAGCTACAACACATTAACATGCAATTTCACAAGATCAAGCAATTTTAACTTTAAAAGGGTCCTAAAGGGTCAAGGAAGGCTAGTTAGACCTAACTCTCTCCTAAGGGACCAAAAATGCTCTTTATCTAAAGGCTTTGTAAAGATGTCCGCTAGTTGGTTTAAGGTGTCAACGTAATCTATAACAACATCTTCCTTAAGGACATGATCTCTAATTAAATGATGCCTTATCTCTATATGTTTGGTTCTAGAGTGTTGGATGAGATTTTTAGTCAAGCATATGGCACTAGTGTTATCACACTTAAGGGGTATGGTTTCAACTTTAATACCATAATGTAAGAGTTATTACTTCATCCAAAGGACTTGAGCACAACAACTCCCTAAGGATATGTACTCGGCTTCGGTGGTAGAAAGAGCTACACTATTTTTTTCTTAGAGAACCAAGATATGAGCATACTACCTAAGAATTAACAAGTTCCCGAAGTACTCTTCCTATCGATTTTGCACCCCCCATAATCTGCATCCAAACAAGCATGAAGGTTGAAGGTGGAGTCTCTAAGGTACCAAAGTCCTAAAAAAGGAGTATCTCTAAGGTACCTAAAGATTCTCTTAACGGCTATAAGGTGAGACTCTCTAGGACTAGCTTGAAACCTAGCACACAAGCAAACACTAAACAAAATATCTGATCTACTTGCGGTAAGGTAAAGCAAAGATCCAATCATAGAACAGTAAAGCTTAAAGTCAACACACTTACCTCCTTCATCTTTGTCAAGCTTTGTAGATGAGCTCATAGGTGTGGCTTGAGGCTTTGCATTCTCCAAGCCAAACTTATTGAGCATATCTTTGATGTACTTTGCTTGATTGATGAAGGTGCCATCCTTCCTTTGCTTGATTTGGAGTCCCAAAAAGAATGAGAGCTCCCCCATCATACTCATCTCGAATTCACCTTGCATTAACTCAGCAAAGTCTTTGCAATGGCACTCATTAGTAGATCCAAAAATAATATCATCAGCATATATTTGTACTACTAAGATGTCATTTTTATACCTTTTTATGAAAAGTGTAGTGTCCACCTTACCTTTTTCAAAACATTTTTCAATCAAAAAGTTTGAAAGTCTTTCATACCAAGCTCTAGGAGCTTGTTTTAAACCATAAAGTGCTTTAGTAAGTTTGAAAACATGATTTGGAAAATTTGAGTCTTCAAAACCCGGTGGTTGTTCCACATACACTTCCTCATTTATAAAACCATTTAAAAATGCACTTTTAACATCCATTTGAAAATGCTTGAAATCATGATAACATGCATATGCAAGCAACATCCTAATGGCCTCCATTCTAGCTACGGGTGCATAGGTTTCATCAAAATCTATTCCCTCTTCTTGAGTATAACCTCGTGCTACTAATCTAGCTTTATTCCTCACAATGTTACCACTCTCATCTAGTTTGTTCCTAAAGACCCATTTAGTTCCTATAGTAGATTGATTACTAGGCCTATCAACTAATGTCCAAACATTACTTCTCTCAAATTGATTTAACTCTTTTTGCATAACCATAATCCAAAAGTCATCTTTTAATGCTTCTTTTATATTCTTAGGCTCTATGCATGAGATAAATGCAACATGGTTCATAAGTTTAAGAGAAGATCTAGTGGTTACCCCCTTGGATAGATCACCCAAGATTTCACCATCTTTGACATAGTTGAACTCCCTTGGGTAGCTCACTTCCTTTTCCTCAAGAGCCAAGTCCTTCAAGGCTTTAAGAGGTGGATCTTGTGTATCCTCTTCTTTTGTTGGAATCTCATCCTCCTTTGAAGTTTGTCCTCCATCAAAGGCATTTATGATTCCTACATCATCATCATCACAAGAATCCTTCCTTGGAAGGAGGTTATCATCGAATACAACATGTATAGATTCTTCTACTACTAAAGTTCTCTTGTTAAATACACGATAGGCTTTAGAGTTTAAGGAATATCCTATGAAAATAGCTTCATCACTTTTTGCATCAAATTTACCTAAGTTATCTTTTCCATTATTTAAAACAAAACACTTGCAACCAAATGGATGAAAATAGCTAATGTTAGGCTTTTTAGATTTTAAAATCTCATATGGTGTTTTCTTTAAAATTGGCCTAATCATTACTCGGTTTATAATGTAGCAAGCGGTGTTTGTGGCTTCCGCCCAAAAATATTTAGGTAAATTGTTTTCACAAAGCATGATTCTAGCCATTTATTGTAAAGTTCTATTTTTCCTCTCAACTACCCCATTTTGTTGAGGAGTTCGAGGAGCCGAAAAATTGTGGCTAATACCATTTTCATTTAAAAACTCTTCAAACCCTAGATTTTGAAACTCGGTTCCACGATCACTTCTAATATGAGAAATTCTAAGTTCAAGATCATTTTGGGTTAATTTTGAAAATGTGATGAATTTTTCTAAAGCCTCATCTTTAGTACTTAAAAATAGAACCCAAGTAAATCTAGAAAAATCATCAACAAGTACAAATGCATAAGATTTACCACCCAAACTCATAGTCCTAATAGGATCAAATAAATCCATGTGAATAAGTTGTAAACACCTACTTGTAGAAACATCATTAATGAATTTAAAGGATGACTTATTTTGTTTACCCTTAGAGCATGCATCACAAATTTTATCATTTGAGAACTTAATTTTGGGAAAACCTCTAACTAGATCTAGGGGAACTAATTTTTCTAAAACACTAATGCTAGCATGTCCTAGTTTCCTATGCCATAGCCATGCATCATTTTCATTTTGAGCTACTAAACATGCATGAGATGTATGTATGTCATCTAAATGCACCATGTAAATGTTACCTATGCGATGACCTATGAGTATAATATTATTTGATTTAATGTCAACAATTTTGCACCCATTTTTATCAAATAAGACATTAAATCCTTTTTCACATAATTGACTTATTCTCAACAAATTATGTTTAAGACCATCGACATACAAAATATTTTCAATAAGAATGGTAGAGTGATTACCTATGGAGTCAATACCTTTAATGTGGCCTTTGGAGTTGTCACCAAATGTCACCACTCCTCCACTTTTTGGCTTTAAGTCCATGAATCTACTTTTGTCTCCGGTCATATGCCTCGAGCATCCACTATCAAGGTACCATGAATTTTGACTTTGTGCTTTGGCCTTGTATCAATGCTCCTCCTACAAACAAAGATATTAAACTTTTGTTTTCGGTACCCAAATCATTTTGGGTCCAAGTGTGTTAGCTCCCAAAATCTTGGTTCCCTTAGGAATCCAAGGTGACATAGCAACAAAATCATTAGACTTGATGAGTTCCTTAGGAACCCATACACTCCTAATCCTTTTAGGTCTATTATGTCTAGGGAGGCTACTTTGTTTGTAGTTATTAGTCTTTCTCCTAGGTTGGTTTGTTTTAGATGATTCACCTTTTTCATGCTTCACATTACCAACATTTTTGAAAGACTCTTTGAGCTTGTTAAGCTCATCTAACACCTTTTGGTGTTCACTATTGCATTGAGAAAGAAGATTAGTTAGGTCTACATTTTCATCTTGGAAGAATTTAAGTTCATCTTTCAAACCTAAAATCTTTTTCTCAAATTTTAAGTTACCTTGAGAAAGTGAGTCATTTTTATCATTTAATTTCGAAATAATTTTCTTATTTCTAATGACCGACTCTTTGTACTTCTCAACTAACTCATCATAAACCTCTTGCAACTCATCATATGCATCATGCAATTCATCAAATGTAAAGTCAAAAGATGATGAGTTTGAGGTTACCATGGAGGAATCCTTCTCAAGTGCCATGAGGAAAAGGTTGGCCACTACTTGTCCGTCATCCTCGGATGACTCCTCATCACTCCAAGTAGCAAGCTTGGCTTTGAGCTTCTTCTTCTTCTTCTTCTTCTCAAAGCCCTTCTTCTTGAGTTGAGGGCACTCCGAACGAATGTGACTAGGCTTTTTGCATTCGTAGCAAATGATTTGATCCCTCTTCTTCTTCTTTGTTTTTACCCTTGAAGTCCATTTTTCTTTGATTCTTCCTTCCTCGATTGGACCTCATGAATCGTTAGAATATTTTGGCTATCATAGCCAATTCTTCTAAATCATCCTCCTCACTAGAAGTGCTCTCATCATGTAATGAAGCTTTAAGAGCCACTCCCATTTTCTTCTTCTTTTCTACCTCTAGCTTCTTCACTCTTTTCTCTTCCTTCTTATTTTCATCTTCCCTTCCTTACTTCATTATCTCATGAGTAAGGAGATAACCACTAGCTTATCAAGTTTTAGTGTCTTCAAGTTTTTGGCCTCGATGATAGCGGTTCTCTTTCCATCCCAAGATTCGGGAACTGAGTGGAGTAGCTTCCGGACAAGTTTGTCTTTCGGGATTGTCTCTCCAAAACCCTTAAGCCCGTTGACGATAGTTGAGAAGCGATCGAACATCTTGGACACGGTTTCGTCAGGCTCCATCTTGAAATTCTCATAACTAAGATTGAGAATTACAAACTTGGTCTCCTTCACATCATTAGTTCCTTCATAGGTGGTCTCTAGAGTATCCCACACTTCCTTGGCACTTTCAATGGAGGAGACTTTGGAGTAGATGTCGGGATCGAAAGAACAAAAGAGCATGTGAATAGCTTTGTCATTAATTTGGATCTTCTTTCTCTCATCTTCACCCATCTCAATCTTCTTCTTTAGAACCAATTTTCCTTCATCACCCCTCTTCAAAGGAATATAGGGACCATCTTCAATGACATCCCAAACAAGGTAATCGTTGGATTTGATGAAGAGGCGCATCTGGTTCTTCCAAAATGGATAGTTGTCATTATTGAAGAATGGTGGTTTTGTGGTGGATTGAGACTCGTACATGCTTGATCCGGAGGTAGATGTCATGGCTTGATTTTTGGATGATCATACTCTTCCTAGGAACTCCTCTTGTAGTTGTTAATCCTTTAAAGAGGTAGGCTCTAATACCAATTTTTGAGTGGATCAATGGATTGATCAATGCCAAGAGAGGGGGGGGGTGAATTGGGCTTTTAAAAAATTGTTGGAGAAAAATGATAGCTAAAAATGACGAACAAAGGATTTTAAAGTGGTTCAAGTTCCAAATGAACTCTACATCCGCTACCACTAAGGATTTGCAACAATTCACTAATTTGTTCTTCCCCTTTTCAAGGCTTAGGAGGTAACCTTTACACAACCGATCAAATTTTCTTCCCAAAATTTGACCAAACCCTCACTAGTGAACAAAACAGAAATTAGGCAAGAAAGATATCTCTCAAATACAATATTGCCCCTTTCAGTACAAAAGCTCAACCCAAATTTGAGATAGGATAGGAATTGAATACAACACAATTTGGGGTTTACAAGAAATTGGAAAATAAGCACAATGAGCTTGGATTTTGGCTTAAAGGTTTATCTTTGGTGCAATAGTTGTTGCACGTCTTCAATAAGCTTTAATTTATACCTTCTTTATCAATTCTAGCCGTTTGGGTGGTTAGGGTATTGATTATAGCAATTGGGACCCTCTCTTTCCACCATAAATGCACTTCTACAGCTATCCGTATCGGTACATGAAAACCCGTATCGATACATGTCTCAAAACAAAAAGAGTCGTTACACATAATAAAGAGGGCGTATCGAAACGCGTGTAAGCGTATCGGTACGGGACATGGACCGTTTCGATACGTATAAGATCGTATCAATACCTTTTTCTCAACTTAGCTCACTGGAAGTTTCCGTTTCGATACGGGGTACAACGTATCAATACGGGACAAATACCACTTTAAATGTTAGTTACCTAACCACTGACACCAACGGTCGAAAACATTTAAAACTCATTGAATTAAAAATTTCGTTAAAACCATATCGATACGGGTTGAACCGTATCGGTATACCATTCAAACTCCTTCAGTTTTTACAAATGGGCGTATCAGTATAGATTGAATCTGTTTCGATACGGTTAAGAGCGTATCGAAACGTGTCTTTCCAGTAGCCAACTTTGTAAAAAAAGGTATTGATACGGCTGGAGGTGTATCGATACACCTGGACGTTTTTCAATACTTTGGCCTTGGAACACTTAGAAAATATTTGAAGTTTGAGTTTTTCAAATCAATTTAAAGTGTTGTTGATTTATAAATCATTTAAGGGATTTAGAAATCTATTTCAAGTTTTCAATTTAGTCTTAACATACGTAGTTATATCAAAATCAAACATAGGTTTTACAATTTCATCTTATAAACCTAAGATCTTTTTCTCAAGTTTCAAGTTAGCTTGAGAAAGTGAGTCATTTTTAGCATTTAATTCTGAAATGATCTTTCTATTTTTTAGAACCGACTCCTTATACTTCTCAACTAACACATCATAAACCTCTTGTAACTCATCATAAGCATCATGTAATTCATCAAATGTAAAATCAAATGAAGATGAGTTAGAGGTTACCATGGAGAAATCCTCCTCAAGAGCCATGAGGCAAAGGTTGGCCACTTCGTGTTTCTCATCCTCGGATGACTCCTCATCATTCCAAGTAGCAAGCTTGGATTTGAGCTTCTTCTTCTTCTCAAAGCCCTTCTTCTTGAGTTGAGGGCACTCGAAACGAATATGACCCGATTTTTGCACTCAAAGCAAATGATTTGATCCCTCTCTTCTTCTTTGTTTTTGGTCTTGAAGTCCGTTTTTCTTTGAATCTTTCTTACTCGGTTGGACCTCATAAACCGTGAGAACCTTTTGGCTATCATAACCAATTCTTCTAGATCTTCCTTCTCACTAGAAGTGCTCTCCTCATGTAGAGAAGCTTTGAGAGCCACTCCTTGCTTTTTCTTCTTGTCTACCTCAAGCTTCTCCACTCTTTTCTCTTCCTTCTTCCTTTCATCTTCCCTTCCTTGCTTCATGATGTCATGAGTTAGGAGAGAACCAACTAGCTCATCAAGTTTAAGTGTCTTCAAATTCTTTGCCTCAATGATGGTGGTTCTCTTCACATCCCAAGACTCGAGAAGTGAGTAGAGTAGCTTCCGAACTAGTTTGTCTTCCAAGATTGTCTCCCCAAAACCCTTTATCCCATTGACGATTGTTGAGAAACCATCGAACATATTTGACACGGTTTTGTCGGGCTCCATTTTGCAATTCTCATAGCTAAGATTGAGAATTCCAATCTTTGTTCCTTCACATCACTTGTTCCTTCATAAGTAGTCTCAAGTGTATCCCACACTTCCTTAGCACTTTCGATGGAGGAAACCTTGGAGTAGATATCGGGACTGAAAGAGCAAAACTACATGTGAAGAGCTTTGTCGTTGATTTGAATCTTCTTTCTCTCTTCTTCACTCATCTCATTCTTCCTTTTTGGCACTAATCTTCCTTCGTTGTCTCTCTTCATTGGAATAGTAGGATCATCTTCGATGAGATCCCAAACAAGATAGTCATTGGATTTAATGAAGAGACGCATTCGGTTCTTCCAAAAAAGGTAGTTACCACCGTTGAAGAAAGACGGTTTGGTGGTTGATTGAGACTCGTACATGCTTGACCCGGATGTAGATGTCATGGCTTGCTTTGTGGTTGATCACAATCTTCCTAGGAACTCCTCTTATGGTTGTTAATCCTTCAAAGAGGTAGGCTCTGATACCAATTGTTGAGTGGATCAATGGATTGATTAAAGCCAAGAGGGGGGTGAATTGAGTTTTTAAAAATTGTTGGAGAAAATAGAATGGTTAAAAATGAAGAACAAGGAATTTCAGAGTGGTTCAAGTTCCAAATGAACTCTACATCCACTACCATAGTTACCACTAAGGATTTTCCAACAATCCACTAATTGCTCTTCCTCTTTTCAAGGCTTAGGAGGTAACCTTTACAATACCGGTCAAATTTTCTACCCAAAATTTGACCAAACCCTCACAAGAGTACAAAGAATAAATTAAGGCAAAAAAGATATCTCTCAATAAAAGATTGCCCCTTTAAGTACAATCACTCAACCCAAATTTGATTACAAGATCATAATTGAACACAACAAAATTTGGGATTTTACAAAAGATAAGAAATAAAGCACTTTGAGCTTGGATTTTTGTAAGGATATTTCTTTTTGATGCAATAGTTGTTGCTTGTCTTCAATGGGCTTCAATTTATACATTCTCTATTAATTCTAGCCGTTTGGGTGGTTAGGGTATTGAATATAGCCGTTGGGACCCTCTCTTTCCACAATAAATGCACTTCTGCAGCTTACCGTTGTTGAGTGTGTAAAAGTTCTATTATTTACCCCATATTGAACCCATATTTCTGATGCATTCAAGCATAATTCATTGCATTTAGGTTAGTTTACAGTTAGACATCAAAAATATATTAAAAGTGATACGTATCCGGTTGCGTGATGACCGAATTCGTATGTGATGTTGCCCGATCGTGATTCTAGTATGAAGTTGCAAACTTGAAACTTGAGTGTGGAAGTGATGTATATGGAATGAAGATGGTGAAAGTTGTTGTAATAGGTGCTGGAATGGTTGGTGATTATGGTTTGAAAGATTAAGGGGAAATTGGATAGAAGTTGATATGGATATATGGAATAGAATCAGTGTGGAACAAGGAAGAACCAACAAGATAGTGAATGTTGACCCAAACCTTACACGTTCTTACCCTTTGTGAAATGATGGAAGAAGGTTGGATTGTGACCCTTTAGCTATAATTGAGCTAAGAACCAACAATATAATCAAATGGAAGTGATGGTGGAATGGTGGAACGTGACCCACTAGCTAGAAAACTAGGAACCAACGCTATAAATAGAATGGAATGAAAAAGGAAAATTTGCCACAAGACTAGCTTGAAAGCCGATAAAGTTCTTAAAGAACAATGAAGAGAACACTCTCATATATTTTCATCAAAAAAAGGTCCCTTACAAAGGCAAATGAGCATCCTATTTATAGTACATGGCAGCCTAGAATTTGAATGGACAAAACAATGCATTAAGGCTCTAATTTATGACATTCAATGGTTTGTCTTCAATCCTATCAAGTGTGGCTGGCCATTTGTGTAATTTAGAATGATTTTGGACATAATAAGGCTTGAATGAAGACTTATACACGTCCAAGTGATGGATCCTTTGATATTCCCCTTGCTTGGCTCTTAAAAGTGCATGTAGATGACTTGGAATGAATCTGCCCATGTTTGCATCTAAGTGTATGTGTCTCTTCCACTTCCTTTCTTTATTTCTCAACTTTATTGGCTGAATAAAAGCATAATAAAGTCTTCTAAATGCTTCATCCTCCATGGAATTCAAAAATACTCTCTCTTTAAATGGTGATAAAGATGGCATGTCTCCTTGAAGAAGATGAAAAGTCTTCAATTGTTTCCATCTTAATCCCAACGTCTAATGACACTAAAAACACATAAAGTATTAATCAAAATATGATAAAAATGTTATGCAAACTTAAAGAATTAATTGAACAAGTTCAATGAATGAACTAGTTTAATTAATGAACCTACATGCTTAAATGAAACACATACATAAGTGAAGTATTTTCATAAATGAAGTGCTTGCATAAATGCAACAACAAGCATATTTATTCTCATGGAATGAATGAACTATTATGCAACTACTCATGCAAATTCTTATGCAACTTATTTCAACTTTCCAACAAACTCAAAACGTTGCAAGATCTAATTGTTGCTGTCATTTCTTCATTCATTTTCCAGCATTGGCAAAGCAAACTTTCCACAGCATCTTGAATCATTTTAGCTCTTGCACGAGTCATAGGCCCTCTAGGAAATTCATTGGAATTCTTTCTGGTTGTGGTCACATCATTCCCTCCCTCTTGAAAGCGATTTGCCCCCAAATTGTCACCTGCATCATAAGGAGATAAATCGGCAACATTGAAAGTAGCACTCACATTATACTCACCGGGAAGGTCTATTTGATAAGCATTATCATTAATCCTCTTGACCACTTGGAAAGGACCATCTCCTCGAGGCATAAGTTTCAATTTGCGTTGGGCTGGAAACCTCTCTTTCCTCAAGTGCAACCAAACCCAATCTCCGGGTTCAAAAGTTATTCGTTTCCTCCCTTTGTTAGCTTGCTTCTCATATTGCTTTGTTCTCCTCTCAACGTTCTTCCGCACTTGTTGGTGAAGCTTCTTCACAAATTCAACTCTATTTTTCCCATCCTTATTTTTGAATTGATCAATAGGCAAAGGAAGCAAATCAACTGGGGTCAAAGGACTGAAACCATATACCACTTCGAATGGAGAACATTTAGTGGCGGTATGCATGGAGCGATTGTATGCAAACTCAACATGTGGCAAGTCCTCTTCCCAAGTCCTTAGATTCTTGCGTATAATTGTCCTAAGAAGCATGGACAATACACGATTGACGACTTCAGTTTGGCCATCCGTTTGTGGATGACAAGTTGTAGAAAACAATAGCTTTGTTCCAATCTTACTCCATAGCGTCCTCCAAAAGTGACTCAAGAACTTCACATCTCGATCAGACACAATAGTTCTTGGAACTCCATGTAATCTCACAACTTCCCTAAAAAATAGATTAGCAATATGGGAAGCATCATTAGTCTTGTTGCATGGAATGAAATGAGCCATTTTTGAGAATCTATCTACTACCACAAAAATGGAATATTTGTTTTTCCTTGTGCGTGGAAGTCCTAGCACAAAATCCATGGAAATATCCTCCCATGGTACATTTGGAATTGGTAATGGTGTGTAAAGTCCATGGGGCATGACTTTGGACTTTGCCTTCTTACATGTGATGTAATGCTCACACCAATTCTCCACGTCTCGTTTCATCTTTGGCCAATGCAAATGTTCTTGCAATATAGAGTGCGTTTTGGCCACTCCAAAGTGTCCCATTAGTCCTCCACAATGGGCCTCTTTGATAAGAGATTCTCTAATAGATCCTTGAGGGATACAAAGCTTTCCTTCCTTGAAAAGATACCCATCAGCCCTACAAAACTTCTCATATGTTTCTTTTTCACAAGCTTTGTAAATTTCACCAAAATCATAATCAGATTCATAAAGCTCTTTAATTAAGGCAAAACCTACCAATCTAGAATCCAAAAGGTTAAGAAGAGTATACCTTCTTGATAAGGCATCAGCAACAACATTTTCCTTACCCTTCTTATATTTGATAACATATGGGAATGTTTCTAGGAATTCAACCCACTTGGCATGTCTCTTATTAAGCTTGTGTTGTCCCTTCAAGTGTTTCAGCGCCTCATGATCCGTGTGGATGATAAACTCCTTAGGCCATAGATAGTGTTGCCACGTTTCTAATGCCCTTATGAGAGCATACATCTCCTTGTCATAAGTTGAATAATTTAGAGTTGCTCCACTCAATTTCTCATTGAAATATGCAATAGGACGTCCTTCTTGAGATAATACAACTCCAACTCCTAAACCTGATGCATCACATTCAATTTCAAAAACTTTATCAAAATCAGGTAAAGATAATAAGGGTGCATTGGTTAAAAGTTGTTTAATCAAACAAAAAGACTTGTCTTGTTCGTCTCCCCAAAAGAAGCTAGAGTTCTTTTTGATAACTCCGATCAAAGGTGCGGCTATGGTGCTGAAATTGGGAACAAATCGGTGATAGAAACTAGCAAGTCCATGAAAACTCCTCACTTGACTAATGTTAGTAGGTATCAGCCATTCCTTAATTGCTTTAATCTTTTCTTGATCAACCTCCAAACCCTTTGAACTAACAACAAAACCTAAGAACACAACTTTGTTAGTGCAAAATGTACATTTTTGTAGGTTAGCATACAACTTTTTGTTTTCACAAAACATCCAATACAAACCTTAAATGTTGAGCATGATCATTCAAAGTTTGGCTATACACAAGTATGTCATCAAAATACACCACACAAAACTTACCCAAGAATGGTCGAAGTATATGATTCATTAACCTCATGAATGTACTTGGTGCATTAGTGAAGCCAAATGGCATAACCAACCACTCATACAAACCTTGCTTGGTTTTGAATGCTGTCTTCCACTCATCTCCTTCTCGCATTCTTATTTGGTGGTACCCACTCTTAAGATCAATCTTAGAAAAGATGTTAGAACCACTTAATTCATCAAGCATATAATCTAATCTAGGAATAGGATGACGATACTTTACCGTTATCTTGTTCACTGCTCGACAGTCCACACACATACGCCAAGTTCCATCCTTCTTAGGTACAAGTAAAACCGGCATAGCACATGGACTAAGGCTCTCTCTCACATAGCCTTTTTCCATTAACTCAGATACTTGTCTTTGCAACTCCTTAGTTTCTTCCGGATTGCTTCTATATGCTGGTCGATTTGGAATGATGGCTCTGGGAATGAAATCAATTTGATGCTCTATTCCTCGAATAGGTGGAAGCCCATTCGGAATCTCCTCCGGAAACAAATCTTCAAATTCCTGCAATAAAGAGACAAAAAAAGATGGCAAACTAGGATCAAGATCATTAGTGTTCAAAAGATTTTCCTTGTACATAAGTACAAGTGCCCATTTCTCTGAAAGCAAACACTTTTTGATCTCTTTCTCTCTTGCAAAAAGAATGGTTTGTTTTCCCTCATTTTTGTCACTCTCTTTGGATTTAAACTCTTTTTCTTTCTCTTTGGCTGTTTTGAAACTCTCTCTCAAGTGGATTTGGTCTCTATGGACTTGTTTTGGTGAAAGAGGAGCTAAAGTGATCTTTTTGGTTTGATGGGTGAAAGTGTAACGGTTGGTATAACCATCATGTATAGCCCTTTTGTCGAATTGCCACGGTCTCCCCAACAAGATATGGCTAGCGTGCATTGGTACAACATCACACAACACCTCGTCTTTGTATTTTCCAATGGAAAATGGCACAAGTACTTGCTTGGTGACTTTGAGTTCTCCCCCAACAAGTACTTGCTTTGTTGTTGCCAATCTAAGCTTCTCTACCATCAAAGTACTAGCAACATTAGTACAACTTCCTCCATCAATAATGACAAAGCACACCTTTTCGTTTACATGGCAGCGAGTATGGAAGATGTTCTCGCGTTGATCTTCTCCTTCTATGGCTTGCACGCTTAGGCTTCTTTTCACAACAAGAACCTCACCATGTACAGCATGTTCCATCTCTTCTTCTTCTTGGATAGGAACATCATCTTCTTCCTCCTCTTGGTCAGTTTCGATCTCTCCATCTTCTCGAATGAGCATTGTGTTGCGATTTGGACATTGGCTAGCAATGTGACCTCGCCCCAAGCATTTGAAGCATTGCACATCACGAGATCGAACTGGCATAGCGGTGCTCTTTCCCTTACTAGTTTCGGCAATGGGTTTGGCACTCTTTGTTGGAACGCTTCGTTCTTTAGGCGTAAAGGATGCCTTATGTTTGTAGGTACCCTTCCCCCATTTAGGAGAAGAGCCTCCATAGGCACGGGTTGTGCCCTTCCTTTTGAGTTGCCTCTCGACCTTCATGGCCATATGAACCATGTCTTCGATCTCCACATAATGTTGCAACTCAATAGTGGCCGCAATATTAGGATCAAGGCCGGATAGAAATCTTGCCATGGTGGCTTCTCGATCCTCATCAATGTTGGCTCGGATCATGGCTACTTCCATCTCTTTAAAGTAATCCTCAACACTACGGGTTCCTTGGGTGAGATTTTGAAGCTTGTTGAACAACTCCCTATGATAGTGAGTTGGAACGAACCTCCTACGCATAACGGCCTTCATCTCATTCCAAGTAGAAATTGGATGTTTGCCATTCCGTCTCCTGCTAGATGTTAACTGATCCCACCATATTAGTGCATAATCTGTAAATTCAATGGCTGCAAGTTTTACCTTCTTAAGTTCGGAGTAGTTGTGGCACTCAAAGATGTGCTCAATTTTTTTCCCATGCAAGATAAGCTTCAGGATCCGTTCTTGCTTGGAAAGAAGGAATGGTTATTTTGATGTTGCTAAGATTATCATCAACTCTTGGTCGAGCTCTTTGGTACCTAGGTTCTCGACGCCTCAAACTTTGCTGGGAGGCTCGCTCGTCTATGAGTTCTTCATCCACCTCTCCCTCATACTCTTCCTCGTGATCTGAATTATGCCTTCGTTGAGATCTTTCCTCCAAATGATCTAATCGTTCTTGCATCGGCCCCAACCTTTGTTGCAACAACCTGTCCATCTCTCGGATAATATCTTGAAGATTGGAGTTAGTTGCATCTACGTTAACATTATTACTAGCACCAATAGTGTTTCTCACGGAATCTTGAGACATGATTAACTAATAAACCTCACTAGCAAAAATTCTCACCGTTACACTCCAAGGAAAACACTCACACTCCTGTTTCACTCGGGATGGCTTTTACCCTTGATGTGCACTCTTGCCTTTTACCGCTCTTGTTCTCCTATCAAAGTCCATAGAGAACTTACTCAAGGCTTAACAAGTTTGCTTGTGGAAATTGACTGAAAGAAAGGGTTTAGAAAAAAAGGCTATAGGTAGAAAAGTAAAATGATTAGAAAATAACAAGGCAATAAGAAATAATAATTTTCTGAATTGAGTATTACCAAGAACAACCAAACTTCCCTTTTTTTTTCTTTTTTTCTTTTTTTTGAAGAGAAACACTTAACTTACTGAATCAAAATAGCTCTGATACCAAATGATACGTATCCGGTTGCGTGATGACCGAATTCGTATGTGATGTTGCCCGATCGTGATTCTAGTATGAAGTTGCAAACTTGAAACTTGAGTGTGGAAGTGATGTATATGGAATGAAGATGGTGAAAGTTGTTGTAATAGGTGCTGGAATGGTTGGTGATTATGGTTTGAAAGATAAATGTAAGGGGAAATTGGATAGAAGTTGATATGGATATATGGAATAGAATCAGTGTGGAACAAGGAAGAACCAACAAGATAGTGAATGTTGACCCAAACCTTACACGTTCTTACCCTTTGTGAAATGATGGAAGAAGGTTGGATTGTGACCCTTTAGCTATAATTGAGCTAAGAACCAACAATATAATCAAATGGAAGTGATGGTGGAATGGTGGAACGTGACCCGCTAGCTAGAAAACTAGGAACCAACGCTATAAATAGAATGGAATGAAAAAGGAAAATTTGCCACAAGACTAGCTTGAAAGCCGATAAAGTTCTTAAAGAACAATGAAGAGAACACTCTCATATATTTTCATCAAAAAAAGGTCCCTTACAAAGGCAAATGAGCATCCTATTTATAGTACATGGCAGCCTAAAATTTGAATGGACAAAACAATGCATTAAGGCTCCAATTTATGACATTCAATGGTTTGTCTTCAATCCTATCAAGTGTGGCTGGCCATTTGTGTAATTTAGAGTGATTTTGGACATAACAAGGCTTCATTAAGACTTATACACGTCCAAGTGATGGATCCTTTGATATTCCTCTTGCTTGGCTCTTAAAAGTGCATGTAGATGACTTGGAATGAATCTGCCCATGTTTGCATCTAAGTGTATGTGTCTCTTCCACTTCCTTTCTTTATTTCTCAACTTTATTGGCTGAATAAAAGCATAATAAAGTCTTCTAAATGCTTCATCCTCCATGGAATTCAAAAAGACTCTCTCTTTAAATGGTGATAAAGATGGCATGTCTCCTTGAAGAAGATGAAAAGTCTTCAATTGTTTCCATCTTAATCCCAACGTCTAATGACACTAAAAACACATAAAATATTAATCAAAATATGATAAAAATGTTATGCAAACTTAAAGAATTAATTGAACAAGTTCAATGAATGAACTAGTTCAATTAATGAACCTACATGCTTAAATGAAACACATACATAAGTGAAGTATTTTCATAAATGAAGTGCTTGCATAAATGCAACAACAAGCATATTTATTCTCATGGAATGAATGAACTATTATGCAACTACTCATGCAAATTCTTATGCAACTTATTTCAACTTTCCAACAAACTCAAAACGTTGCAAGATCTAATTGTTGCTGTCATTTCTTCATTCATTTTCCAGCATTGGCAAAGCAAACTTTCCACAGCATCTTGAATCATTTTAGCTCTTGCACGAGTCATAGGCCCTCTAGGAAATTCATTGGAATTCTTTCTGGTTGTGGTCACATCAAAAAGGCACAGTTTCTACTGAAATTGGTTGCTTTTGCAGGTTGCTGCTGTAGCAGATAGAAAGGCAATATGTTGAGTGTGTAAAAGTTCTATTATTTACCCCCTATTTAACCCATATTTCTGCTGCATTAAAGCATAATCCATAGCATTTAGGTCAATTTACAGTTAGACATCACAAATATATTAAAAGGCACAGTTTCTACTGAAATTTGTTGCTATTTCATGTTGCTGTTGTAGCAGATGAAGAAGCAGGCGCTGGGCAGTGAAGAAATAGTCAAGGAGGACGATGCTGTCATGGTTGCCACCGTGACAGCAGAGGACGACAGCAGTTTTGAGGAGAAGAAGCAAAGTGGACCTCGACAGATAGAGAAAATTAAGCCCGTCTGTCGTGGAAAACCAGTATATTTTTCCAAGTCCTAGATCAGAAGGAATGCCAAGCCCAAAGTTCAATGAGTGAAAATCCCAAGCAAGAAGGAGGACAATTTAAAGTTAGATTCTTTGAAGATTTAGTCTTTATTAGAGTTGTACTTTAATTTAAACTTGTATTCTTGCTATTTTAGAAAACTTGGACCCAAAGCCTATATAAGGGCATGTATTTCGACCTAGGAGATACATCACCTATCTCTAGCCTTCTTCCCAAAACCCTAGCCGTTTTCATCCTCTCATCATGTTCTAAATTCCCCTTAGGGCCACGAGTTGTTTTGTAAAGTAGTTGCAAGGGTTGCTTTTGTTTTAGGAATTTTCAGTTCAATAAAATAAACTTCAAGTTCTCTTATTCTGGTTGTTAACATCTTGCAAGAGTATCAAGAGAGCATTGCAAGGTTATCTATTTACTTAATATCGGGAGAGTTAAGTATACGAAAGGAATAAGTGCGAGTTCTCTAGTTTATAGTTGAACTATCTCGGACCTAGGGATAAGATGAGGTTAAGTGGCTAAAGAAGAATTCAACAACATCGGTGTTAATCCTTCGATTCACGCCGGGAGGTATCATCAAAGACGTGATCATCGACAGACTTGGACCTAGGGATAGGCCAAGGCACAACATGGATTCTTGCCAAACTTGAAGTACGGAGTTGAGTGTTCGCTGGCGCGACAAGCAACAGACTGCCGCCGTGACAGGTGCTGCCGCGACGGGGACGACGACAGAACTAATTTTCCCAGACTTAGCAATAATTGCACTATTGAGCAATTCAATACCAACCCATTCTCTCTATCTTGATTTCTCTACTCTTTTATTTAAGTTTTCTTTATTATTCTCGTGACAAACATCTTATATATTTTCTTTACTTTCGTGCAGTAATTCAAGGTGAAGCTATTAGCCCAGTCCCTGTGGAGACGATATCCGATACTCCCGTATGACTTTACTACTTGCGTCGTGTACACTTGCACTACAATTGCGATATACACTTTTACACGCAACAAGTTTTTGGCGTCGTTTTCGGGGACTGGCAACATAACTCTACCTTTTCTTTTACTGCACTTTTCTTTTTCTTTTTATTTTTCTGTTTTAATTTGGTTTGCTCAACTTTTGCTTTTCACAAGGTTTCTTGTTTATGCGTAGATCGAGACGAGGAAAAGAACCTGTGTATCCATTAGATCCTGAAATCGAACGTTCCTTAAATCTGAGGAACCGACTTTGTCACGTACTAGCCAGGAACGAGTGCCTTGAGGAACAGTTAGAGACGATGCAAAACCAAGGGAACCCCCAAGGTGATGATCCTGCCAGAGATGGAGAGATTATACCTCCTGTCGGCAACCCGCCTGCCGCTGCCGCACGACGGTCCTGCCGAAACTACATGCTGAATGATCACGTAGAACTAGAAACCACGCTGCCGGATATAGATGTTAAAAACTTCGAGCTGAAACCTTTTATGTTTAGCATTATCAACAATGCTGGTCAATTTAGTGGTGCTGCTATAGAGGATGCTAGGGAGCATCTCAAAACGCTCCAGGAAATCTGTGGTTCGTTTAGACTACCAGGAGTTAATCCGGAGATGCTGAGGCTTCGGTTATTTCCCCATTCATTGAGGGAGAGAGCAAAGACTTGGTGGAATAAACTTACGCCGGGTTCAATTAGAACCTGGGCAGATTTGTCTCGTGAATTTTTATCTCGTTTTAATCCTTCACATTTATCTGAGCAATTACGTAATGAAATTGCTACTTTTCAACAGGAAGATGACGAGCCGATACACGAGGCCTGGGACAGATTTACCATTCTTCTACGGAACTGCTCAATGCATGGATTCCCCGTTTGGAACTAGGTAACAAAGTTTTATAACGCTGCCAATTTACAAACTCGTATTCGAATTGACTCAGCAGCAAACAGATTACTACTAGACAAAGACTCAGATGAGGCAATGCAAGTATTGAAAAATCTGGCTAAAAATGAGGAGCAGTTTCTGACAGCAAGAAGAGGGGGTAAACGGGTCTTAGCTGTTAAGGATTATGAGGCCGACAACACAATGATATCACAAGTGGCATACCTTACTAAGGCAATGAAAAAGCTCTTGAACGATGATTCACAGCCGGTATTTGCTGTTGAAGAGGTATGTGAAATTTGTGTGGGAAATCACAGTTCGGATGAATGTCCTATATAGTTAGAAGAGGGAAAGTATGTTGGAAACTACAACAAGAAGAATTATAACTCCAACAACTACAATCCCAGCTGGAGAAAGGATCCCAAGTTCTCTTGGAGTAATCCTAATAATGCCCTGAATCCTCAAGCACACAATAAATCAGAATCAGGGAGGACCTAGATTGCTGACTCGACAGCAATTGCAGCCGCAACAACAGCCACTAGCTACCACAAACAGTATACTGGAACAGACTCTGGCTACGTTTATGTCTCAGACAGGAACTTACATTGAGAACATGAATCAATTTTTCAAGAAGACTCAGACTTTCATGGATAAAACAGATAGGCGGATGACAAATCGTGAAGCTACTCTGAAATCATTGGAGACACAGATGGGCCAGGTTTCACAGCATATCAATCCAAGGCAGACTGGCGAATATCCTAGCAATACTGAAAATGATAGGCAACCCACACATGAGCAGTGTAAAGCCATTACTACTAGGAGTGGAAAGAAACTACCAGGGCCAGAGAAGGAAGCTGAAACAGTGAAGAAACCAGCCTTGGACATACCTGCCGAGGAAGCTACCCCGACAGGTAACAAACAGCCTGGTGCCGATGAACCTGTCACGACAGCAGAAGCGATAGAGGAGAAAGATGATGAACCCAAACCTCTTCAGATCCGTATGCAGTTGGAAGGACGTATTGCTGATTACCGTCCCCCACCTCCTTTTCCTCAACGGTTACAGAAATTAAAACAAGAATCACAGCTTAAAAAGATTTATGATATTTTTAAGCAGGTTCATATCAATATCCCGTTGTTAGATGCCGTTAAGGAGATGTTCGGTTATGCCAAATTTCTCAAGGAAGCTATGTCAAAGAAATCTAGACTTGGGGAATTTGAAACAGTTAAGATGACGTAAGGATGCATGAATATTCTACACAAGCATCCACCCAGAAAAAGAAGGATCCGTGGAGCTTCATCATACCTTGTGTAATTGGAGATAAATATGTGGGTAAGGCACTTTGTGATCTTGGTGCTAGTATAAATTTAATGCCAAAATCTGTTTTTCAGAAATTAGGTATTGGAAAAGCTCGGCCCACAACAGAAATTCTGCAACTGGTAGACCGCTCTTACGTTCATCCAGAAGGCAAAATCGTAGATATTCTGGTGAGAGTGGATAAGTTTATATTTCCTGCTGACTTTCTTGTTTTAGATTGTGAAGCAGATGAAAACGCACCAATCATCCTGGAGCGACCCTTCTTAGCCACGGGAAGATCACTAATTAATGTGGAAAAATGAGAACTCACCATGAGAGTGAACAATCAAGAAATAAAGTTGAATGTTCTCCAAGCTATGAAGCATGCTGATGCAGAAGAAGAATGCAAGGTAATCACTGAAGTTACCCTTGACCAACCCTGCATCAGGTCGGGCTGTCACGACATCAACATTGGTCACTGCCTCGGCAGCCACTTACAAGACTGTCACGACAGCTCCGACGATAGCAACACCTCAGAATCCGATACATCAAATACTGAAGACCAGGAGGAGGTAAACTGGATAGGAAATCATCCAGGTAAGTTATTCGAGCCTTTAAATTATACCTCGGATAACCATGCAATCCAAAAGCCATCAACTGTTGAGCCCCCTGTTTTAGATCTTAAACCCCTGCCAGGGCAGCTAAAATATGCTTTTATTGGTTTAAATGATACGTTGCCCGTAATCATCTCTTCCATGTGGATGCAGGAACAGGAACAACAGTTAATAGGGATGCTGCATGAGCACAAAAAGGCTATTGGATGGACGATAGCTGATATTCAAGGCATTAGTCCGGCATTATGTATGCATAAAATTCTTCTCGAGGATGATCATAAGCCGACTATAGATGCTCAAAGGTGGCTGAACCATGCGATGAAAGAGGTGGTGCGAAAAGAGATAATCAAATGGTTAGATGCTGGAATAATCTACGCCATCTCGGACAGCAAATGGGTGAGCCCGATGCAGTGCGTTCCGAAGAAAGGAGGAATGACCGTGGTGACCAAAGAAAACAATGAGTTAATCCCAACTAGGACTGTGACCGGTTGGAGGGTTTGTATGGACTATCAGAAGCTTAACAAAGCTACCCGAAAGGACCACTTCCCTTTACCCTTTATTGATCAAATGCTTGATAGATTATCGGGTAAATCTTACTATTGTTTTCTTAATGGTTATTCAGGTTACAATCAAATAGCTATCGCACCAGAAGATCAAGAAAAGACGACGTTCATATGACCCTACGAAACATACGCTTTTAGGAGCATGCCATTTGGACTATGAAAGGCACCAGCCACCTTCCTAGAGATTTTTATGGATGATTTTTCAGTCTTTGGAGACGACTTTGAAAGCTGCCTAGGCAACCTACAAAAGGTACTCGAAAGATGTGAAAAAGCAAACTTAGTGTTAAACTGGGAAAAATGTCACTTCATGGTGGATGAAGGGATAGTCCTTGGCCATAAGGTTAGCTGTCGTGGCATAGAAGTCGACAGAGCCAAGATAGAAGTGATCGAGAAGCTGCCGCCGCCCACCACAGTCAAGGGAATCAGAAGTTTCTTAGGACATGCTGGTTTTTATCGGAGGTTCATTGCGACCTTTTCAAAAATCACCAAGCCCCTAAGCCATCTTCTAGAGCAAAACCGACCCTTCGACTTTAACGATGAATGTACTGAAGCATTCAAGGTTCTGAAGGAAAAGCTGGTAACAACCCCAATAGTATAGCCACCAGACTGGACACAACCATTTGAGATCATGTGTGATGCTAGTGACTATGTTGTCGGGGCAGCGGAAAGAAAAATTATTTCATGTCATATACTATGCCAGCAAGACCCTGAACGACGCCCAAGTGAACTACACCACCACAGAGAAGGATTTATTAGCTGTGGTATTCTCCATTGACAAGTTTCGTTCTTATATACTTGGAACGAAGGTCATAGTGCACACAGACCACTCTGCATTGAAGTATTTGTTCGCGAAAAAGGATGCAAAGCCTCGATTGATACGTTGGATCCTGCTATTGCAAGAATTGGACCTTGAAATCAAGGACAAAAAGGGGACAGAGAATCAAGTGGCAGATCACTTTTCAAGGTTGGAGAAGGGAAAGAGTCTATCGATAGATGAGACAAACATATTGGAGACCTTCCCAGATGAGCAGCTCTTTGCTGCCGCAGTCAATGTCGCGACAACCATGGCGGCATGCAAGTCTTCTGAACTCCCTTGGTATGCTGATTTCGTTAATTTCTTAGTTAGCGGAATAATTCCTTCTGACCTTAATTATCAAGCCAGGAAGAGGTTCTAAAATGATGTTAAGCATTATTATTGGGACGAACCTCTTCTTTTCAAAATTTGTGCAGATCAGGTTATAAGGAGATGCGTACCACAAGATGAACAAGAAGATATACTTCATCACTGCCATGCTTCACAGTATGGAGGACACTTAGGAGGCAACAAAACTGCTGCTAAGGTTCTGTAGTAAGGATTTTATTGTTGTCACTGTATAAAGATGCGCAAATCTTCTACAAGAGCTGTGACAAGTGGCAACGGACATGAAACATCTCAAGGAGGCACGAGATGCCGCTGTAGAATATTCTTGAAGTTGAGATCTTCGACGTTTGGGGGATTGATTTTATGGGACCATTCCCATCTTCATGTGGGAATCTATACATCCTCCTGACAGTAGATTATGTATCTAAGTGGGTTGAAGCTATCGCCACTCAAAAGAATGATGCCAAGACAGTTCAAAGGTTTTTACACAAAAACATATTTTCTCGATTTGGTATCCCTAAGGCAATCATCAGTGATGAAGGGAGGCATTTTGAAAACATGGTTATTGCTGCTGCCTTGAAGAAGTATGGTGTCAAGCATCGGATCACAACAACATATCACCCACAGACCAATGAACAAGCTGAAATCTCCAACAGGGAAGTCAAGAACATTCTTAAAAAGATGGTTAAGCCAACTAGGAAAGATTGGTCTTTACACCTGAATGGTGCGTTATGGGCTTATAGGACAACTTTCAAAACTCCATTGGGAATGTCTCCTTACCGATTGATTTATGGGAAAACATGCCATCTACCTATCGAGATAGAGCACAGAGCATACTGGGCAATCAAGGCAGTTAATATGGACTTGGTAAAGGCAGGGCAGAAAAGGCTACTGGATTTGAACGAAATTGAAGAAATTCGGACAATGGCCTATGACAATGCATGAATCTACAAGGATAAAACTAAAAAGTGGCATGATAAAAAGTTGCGCCATGACAATTCTGCCCAGGGCAGCTTGTATTGCTATTCAAATCTAGATTGAAACTCTTCCCAGGGAAGCTGAAATCTAGATGGTCTGGCCCGTTCCAAGTTGTACAGGTTTTTCCCCATGGTGCCATCACAATCTGATCATTAATAGACGAGCACCAATTCAAAGTCAACGGTCAGCGCTTAAAGCATTATCAGGGGACTGAAGCCCCATGAGTGCAGGAAGTGGTTACCTTAGGAGATGCCCCACCTGGCATCCCTAATCTAACCTAATTTTTATTTTTCGTTTTATTATTACTTATTATTTATTAGGAAATAAGATTTATTTTATTTAAATAATGTTTTTGTTTGAATTGTTTTTAGGAAATAAAGGAGTCAAGAAGAACAGGAGAAGTGAACTCAGTCCACCATCCATCCACCAGCCCACAAAGCCCAAATTTTGGAGCATGTCGTTACAACTGCCTCGACAGACGCGGAAAATACATGCTGTCAACACGCTTTCGTGATAGACATGGAAACGCATAACAGACGCGTAGCAGACACGAAAACGTGTGACAGACGCGTCAGACACGCTACCGTGTAACAGTTGGCCCCGTTATTCGCGCCTGCCGTTACAGCTCTAACGGGCAACAAATCCTTTTCTATATAAACCTCGTTTCATTTTTTTCATTTTCACTCACTTCTACTCTTCTTACTTACTTCTCTAGAATTTTTGCTTTCATTTTCATTTTCATAACCCTTGCAACAATGTCTTTCGAGAATACCCGTAGAAATACTGCCTCCAGCTCCACCCCGACAGCAATCACCCCACGCTCATTCCAGATCAGGGATATGTGGGAAGAAAAGGGGTTCATTTACACTTCAAAGGAGGAAAACTTGGGCCTCAAGGCGTTCATTGCCCACAAAATTCGAGCTCTACAGTGGCAAATCTTTGCCGAACAGCCTGAGGAAATGAACGTCTCATTGGTGCGAGATTTCTACGCTGCCATTAACAGCAGGGCATCGACAACAGTGATGGTACGAGGAAAGGAAGTGCCGTTCGAAGCTGAATACATTAACACATTGTACGGATTCTACGTCGGTAGCAACGACGACGCCCACCAACAGTTCCGCAACACCCTTGACCCTGCTGCCTATGATGTTGTCATGGCAGAACTGACAGATGAGGGAACTCAATGGAATACCAGCCGCAAGAACCCAAGGACGGTAAAGAGGACTCAACTACTGTCGGAAGCTAAATTATGGAATGTTTTTATCAAAAAGCGTATCATGCCGTCGTCACACAATACCACGGTCGACCAGCTAAGGTTAGCATTAATTCACTCCATTTTACATGAGAGGCCCATTAATGTGGGAAGCTATATCCGTGAGAGCCTTTTGGAATGCGCACACCGACCGACGAGACCGCTCTACCTCCCATACCTCATCACAGCCCTCTGTCGCGGCCATGTCGTACCTGAAGCTATCACCGACCTTCGAGTCCAGGGGAAGGGATGGACGGACAAGAACATACTCAGCTTAATGGAGCTGACTGTTGCCACCCTATGTCGTCATTTGATCCAGCTACCACGGCAGCAGACACAATAGAGCCGCCGGTGACTGAGCCAGCTGCCACAGAAGCCAAGCAGCAACCAGCAGCAGCAGCCCCAACTAACTCCTCCTCCCAGATTCTTGTTGCTATCTAGAAGTTGGAGGAACGACAGCTCGGTCTGATGAGCTTCATCAGGGATTTTACTGCATCTACGGTACATTTTATCCAAAGCTCTTTAAATTTCCCTGATGTCATATTTTCCACCTTCCGTACACATTATTTTGCTGTACCAACCCCTGCCTACACCCCAATACCTGCTGCCACATCACGGACACCCTCTGCAGCATCAACACCATCACCTGCCCCGACAGCAGCTGGCAGCAACCGTGCTGAGACGTCTGCCCGTGGGACGAAACGCAGAATGCCATCGGAAGAGCTTGGCGCCTTCATTGCTGGTTTTTATTCCTCCTCCGTTTGGGCCGCAAGCAACAACGAACCCTCTGTTAAGAGGAATCTCTCAAAGGAGTTTACACCGGTCAAGCGACAGAAAAGAATGGCAGATAAAAACAACATGCAAGCCAGCGGTAGCAGCAACATCGACAACAGCAGTGGTGAGGACATCAACAACAGCTCAGAGGTCCAGGTTGTGGAGAAACCCCCTCATATCTCCTCAACCAGGATTCAACCACCACGGGAGGCCAAAGCAAAGAACACATCTGCCTCCCCCATCCGCCAGCTAGCTCCGAAAGCTCGTTCCCGCTGCCAGATCAGAGTCAGCAGCAACAATGACGACAACGCTTAAAATTTAAGTTTCTTATCTTATTTTGCTGTCTGCTTATATATTTTGTGGTGTACTGTTTTTATCTTTATTTTTACTTGTCATTAGCATTGAGGGAAATGCAACCCTTGAGTTTGGGGGTGGCATCCCTCCATTAATGGAGTCCATTTTAGTTTTAAAATTGTGTCTTTTACTTAGTTTATTTTTGCTAAAAAAATGAAAAAATGAAAATTTTGGCTTAAGTCTATGAACTGAACTTACCTGCCGTGACAGCTCTGTCGTGGCAGTGCCTTTAGAATAGTTTTAGGAGTAGTTTAGAGCCTTTCTATAGTTCTAAAAACTTAAACACTTTTTGTGACTGTTATACTGAATAAAACTCTTTTAGTCAACTAGAATAGGAAGCTTAGCACTTGAATAGCCCCTAGAGGTGCCTAACATTGGCTCTAGGAAAGAAGTTTAGCAAAAGAGACTCAACAACCCTAGAGGTGCCCGAAACCGGCTCTAGGAAGTTAGCTAGAGGTGCCCAAAACTGGCTCTAGTGAAACTTTAGCGTAAAAATAAAGGAAATCGAGTCAAAACAAAAAAATAAACGGAGCATAATAAATGCCTTCAAAAAGATAAAATTTGGCATAAAAATTCAAGTTAAGGGCTGAAATATACTAGTGAAACTAAGAGAGTCTTGTCATATAACTGTTCACAAGCATGCACACACTGCACGAGGACTATAGTGAGATTCCGAACAAATCCTAAGTTATCCGACAAGGTGCTGCCGTCACAGAGAACGAATGGAAGGTAAGGGAAAGTTCATTGTTTTAAGCTAAAACAAAAAATATTTTATTTTTCTTTAGGTCTGAATTGTTTGTGGGCAAGCAAAAACTTGAGTTTGGGGGTGTGTTGAGTGTGTAAAAGTTCTATTATTTACCCCCCATTTAACCCATATTTCTGCTGCATTCAAGCATAATCCATTGCATTTAGGTCAGTTTACAGTTAGACATCACAAATATATTAAAAGGCACAGTTTCTACTGAAATTGGTTGCTTTTACAGGTTGCTGCTGTAGCAGATGAAGAAGCAGGCGCTGGGCAGTGAAGCAGAAGAGCTGGAACTGGACAAGCAGTCAAGGAGGACGATGCTGCCATGGTTGCCACCGTGACAGCAGAGGATGATAACAGTTTTGAGGAGAAGAAGCAAAGTGGATCTCGACAGATAGAGAAAATTAAGCCCGTCAGTCATGGAAAACCAATATATTTTTCCAAGCCCTAGATCAGAAGGAATGCCAAGCCCAAAGTTCAAGGAGAGAAAACCCCAAGATAGAAAGAGGACGATTAAAGTTAGATTCTCTGAAGATTAAGTCTTTATTAGAGTTGTACTTTAATTTAAACTTGTATTCTTGCTATTTTAGAAAACTTGGACCCAAAGCCTATATAAGGGCATTTATTTCGACCTAGGAGATAGATCACCTATCTCTAGCCTTCTTCCCAAAACCCTAGCCGTTTTCATCATCTCATCATGTTCTAAATTCCCCTTAGGGCCACGGGTTGTTTTGTAAAGTAGTTGAAAGGGTTGCTTTTGTTTTAGGAATTTTCAGTTCAATAAAGTAAACTTCAAGTTCTCTTATTCTGGTTGTTAACATCTTGCAAGAGTATCGGGAGAGCATTGCGAGGTTATCTATTTACTTAATATTGGGAGAGTTAAGTATACGAAAGGAATAAGTGCGAGTTCTCTAGTTTATAGTTGAACTATCTCGGACCTAGGGATAGGACGAGGTTAAGTGGCTAAAGAAGAATTCAACAACATCGGTGTTCATCCTTCGATTCACGCCGGGAGGTATCATCAAAGACGTGATCATCGACAGACTTGGACCTAGGGATAGGCCAAGGCACAACATGGATTCTTGCCAAACTTGAAGTACGGAGTTGAGTGTTCCCTGCCGCGACAAGCAACAGACTGCCACCACAACAGGTGCTGCCGCGATGGGGACGACAACATAATTGATTTTCCCAGACTTAGCAATACCTGCACTACTGAGCAATTCAGTACCAGCCCATTCTCTCTATCTTGATTTCTCTACTCTTTTATTTAAGTTTTCTTTATTATTCTCGTGACAAACATCTTAAATATTTTCTTTACTTTCGTGCAGTAATTCAAGGTGAAGCTATTAGCCCAGTCCCTGTGGAGACGATATCCGATACTTCCGTATCACTTTATTACTTGCGTTGTGTACACTTGCACTGCCGATTGTTGAGTGTGTAAAAGTTCTATTATTTACCCCCTAATTAACCTATATTTCTGCTGCATTCTAGCATAATTCATTGCATTTAGGTTAGTTTACAATTAGACATCACAAATATATTAAAAGGCACAGTTTCTACTGAAATTGGTTGCTTTTGCAGGTTGCTGCTGTAGCAGATAGAGAGGCAGGCGCTGGGCAGTGAAGCAGAAGAGCTGGAACTGGACGAGCAGTCAAGGAGGACGATGCTGCCATGGTTGCCGCCGTGACAGCAGAGGACGACATCAATTTTGAGGAGAAGAAGCAAAGTGGACCTCGACAGATAGAGAAAATTAAGCCCGTCTGTCGTGGAAAACTAGTATATTTTCCGAAGCCCTAGATCAGAAGGAATGCCAAGCCCAAAGTTCAAGGATAGAAAATCCCAAACAAGAAGGAGGACGATTTAAAGTTAGATTCTCTGAAGATTTAGTCTTTATTAGAATTTTACTTTAATTTAAACTTGTATTCTTGCTATTTTAGAAAACTTGGACCCAAAGCCTATATAAGGGCATGTATTTCGACCTAGGAGATACATCACCTATCTCTAGCCTTCTTCCCAAAACCCTAGCCGTTTTCATAATCTCATCATGTACTAAATTCCCCTTAGGGCCACGGGTTGTTTTGTAAAGTAGTTGCAAGGGTTGCTTTTGTTTTAGGAATGTTCTGTTCAATAAAATAAACTTCAAGTTTTCTTATTCTGGTTGTTAACATCTTGTAAGAGTATCGGGAGAGCATTGCGAGGTTATCTATTTACTTAATATCGGGAGAGTTAAGTATACGAAAGGAATAAGTGCGAGTTCTCTAGTTTATAGTTGAACTATCTCGGACCTAGGGATAGGACGAGGTTTAGTGGCTAAAGAAGAATTCAACAACATCGGTGTTCATCCTTCGATTCACGCCGGGAGGTATCATCAAAGACGTGATCATCGACAGACTTGGACCTAGGGATAGGCCAAGGCACAACAAGGATTCTTGCCAAACTTGAAGTACGGAGTTGAGTGTTCGCTGCCGCGACAAGCAACAGACTTCCACCGCAACAGGTGCTGCTGCGATGGGGACGACAACATAATTGATTTTCCCAGACTTAGCAATACCTGCACTACTGAGCAATTCAATACCAGCCCATTCTCTCTATCTTGATTTCTCTACTCTTTTATTTAAGTTTTCTTTATTATTCTCGTGACAAACATCTTAAATATTTTCTTTACTTTCGTGCAGTAATTCAAGGTGAAGCTATTAGCCCAGTCCCTGTGGAGACGATATCCGATACTTCCGTATCACTTTATTACTTGCGTTGTGTACACTTGCACTGCCAATTGTTGAGTGTGTAAAAGTTCTATTATTTACCCCCTAATTAACCCATATTTCTGCTGCATTCTAGCATAATTCATTGCATTTAGGTTAGTTTACAATTAGACATCACAAATATATTAAAAGGCAAAGTTTCTACTGAAATTGGTTGCTTTTGCAGGTTGCTGCTGTAGTAGATAGAGAGGTAGGCGCTGGGCAGTGAAGGAGAAGAGCTGAAACTGGACTAGCAGTCAAGGAGGACGATGCTGCCATGGTTGCCGCCGTGACAGCAGAGGACGACATCAATTTTGAGGAGAAGAAGCAAAGTGGACCTCGACAGATAGAGAAAATTAAGCCCGTCTGTCATGGAAAACCATTATATTTTCCGAAGCCCTAGATCAGAAGGAATGTCAAGCCCAAAGTTCAAGGAGAGAAAATCCCAAACAAGAAGGAGGACTATTTGAAGTTAGATTCTCTGAAGATTTAGTCTTTATTAGAGTTTTACTTTAATTTAAACTTGTATTCTTGCTATTTTAGAAAACTTGGACCCAAAGCCTATAAAAGGGCATGTATTTCGACCTAGGAGATACATCACCTATCTCTAGTCTTCTTCCCAAAACCCTAGCCGTTTTCATCCTCTCATCATGTACTAAATTCCCCTTAGGGCCTCAGGTTGTTTTGTAAAGTAGTTGCAAGGGTTTCTTTTGTTTTGGGAATTTTCTGTTCAATAAAATAAACTTCAAGTTCTCTTATTCTGGTTGTTAACATCTTGCAAGAGTATCGGGAGAGCATTGCGAGGTTATCTATTTACTTAATATTGGGAGAGTTAAGTATACGAAAGGAATAAGTGCGAGTTCTCTAGTTTATAGTTGAACTATCTCGGACCTAGGGATAGGACGAGGTTAAGTGGCTAAAGAAGAATTCAACAACATCGGTGTTCATCCTTCGATTCACGTCGGGAGGTATCATCAAAGACGTGATCATCGACAGACTTGGACCTAGGGATAGGCCAAGGTACAACAGGGATTCTTGCCAAACTTGAAGTACGGAGTTGAGTGTTCGCTTCCGCGACAAGCAACAGACTGCCGCCGCAACAAGTGCAGGAACGACGGGGACGACGACAGAACGGATTTTCCCAGACTTAGCAATACCTGCACTACTGAGCAATTTAATACCAGCCCATTCTCTCTATTTTGATTTCTCTACTCTTTTATTTAAGTTTTCTTTATTATTCTCGTGACAAACATCTTAAATATTTCCTTTACTCTTGTGGAGTAATTCAAGGTGAAGCTATTAGCCCAGTCTCTTTGGAGACGATATCTGATACTTCTGTATCACTTTACTACTTGCGTCGTGTACACTTGCACTACAATTGCGATAGACACTTTTACACGCAACAAGTTTTTGGCGCCGTTGCTGTGGACTGTCAACATAACTCTACCCTTTCTTTTACTGCACTTTTATTTTTATTTTTCTGTTTTAATTTGGTTTGTTCAACTTTTGCTTTTCAAAAGGTTTTTTTGTTTATGCGCAGATCGAGACGAGGAGAAGAACTTGAGTTTCCGTTAGATCCTGAAATCGAACGTTTGTTCAACCTTAGGAACCGACTTCGTCACGTACTAGCCAGGAACGAGTACCTTGAAGAACAATTAGAGGCAATGAACGACCAAGGGAACCCCCAGGGTAATAACCCTCCTGTCGGAGATAGAGAGATTATACCCCCTGTCGGTGACCCGCCCGCCGCTGCCGCACGACAGTCCTGTCGAGACTACATGCTGAATGATCATGTAGAACTAGAAACCACGCTGCCAGATATAGATGTTGACAACTTCAAGATGAAACCTGTTATGTTTAGCATGATAAACAACGCCGGTCAATTTAGTGGTGCTGCTACAGAGGATGCTAGGGAGCATCTCAAAACGTTCCAAGAAATCTGTGGTTCGTTTAGACTACCAGGAGTTAATCCGGAGATGCTGAGGCTTCAGTTATTTCCCCATTCATTAAGGGACAGAGCAAAGACTTGGTGGAATAAACTTACGCCGGGTTCAATTAGAACCTGGGCAGATTTGTCTCGTGAATTTTTATCTCGTTTTAATCCTTCACATTTATCTGAGCGATTACGTAATGAAATTGCTACTTTTCAACAGGA
The DNA here is from genome assembly GCA_958450335.1 of Hibiscus tridactylites. Taxonomy (NCBI): domain Eukaryota; kingdom Viridiplantae; phylum Streptophyta; class Magnoliopsida; order Malvales; family Malvaceae; genus Hibiscus; species Hibiscus tridactylites. The sequence continues at coordinate 40,111,012 of OY288289.1, read as the reverse complement.
AGATGACGAGCCGATACACGAGGCCTGGGACAAATTTACCACTCTTCTACGGAACTGCCCAATGCATGGATTCCCCGCCTGGAACCAGGTAACAAAGTTTTATAACGCTACCAATTTACAAACTTGTATTCGAATTGACTCAGCAACAAACATATTACTACTGGACAAAGACCCATATGAGGCAATGCAAGTATTGAAAAATCTGGCTAAAAATGAGGAGCAGTTTCCGACAGCAAGAAGAGGGGGTAAACGGGTCTTAGCTGTTAAGGATTATGAGGCTGACAGAACATGAAATCACAAGTGGCATACCTTACTAAGGCAATGAAAAAGCTCTTGAACGATGATTCACAACCGGTATTTGCTGTCGAAGAGGTATGTGAAATTTGTGTGGGAAATCACAGTTCGGATGAATGTCCTATACAATTAGAAGAGGGAAAGTATGTTGGAAACTACAACAAGCAGAATTATAACTCCAACAACTACAATCCCAGCTGGAGAAAGGATCCCAAGTTCTCTTGGAGTAATCCTAATAATGCCCTGAATCCTCAAGCACACAATAATCAGAATCAGGGAGGAACTAGATTGCTGAGTCGACAGCAACTGCAGCCACAGCAGCAGCAGCAACAGCCACCAGCTGCCACAAACAGTATACTGGAACAGACTCTGGCTACATTTATGTCTCAAACATGAACTTATATTGAGAACATGAATTAATTTGTCAAGAAGATAGAGACATTCATGGATAAAACAAAGATGCGGATGAAAAATCATGAAGCTACTCAGAAATCGTTGGAGACACAGATGGGTCAGGTTTCCCAGCATATCAACCCAAGGCAGACTGGCGGATTTCCTAGCAATATTGAAAATGCTAGACAGCCGACACATGAGCAGTGTAAAGCCATTACTACTAGGGTGAGAAGAAATTAACAGGGCCAGAGAAGGAAGCTGAAACAGTGAAGAAACCAGCCTTGGACATACCTGCAGAGGAAGCTGCCCCGACAGGTAACAAACAGCCTGCTGCCAATGAGCCTGTCACGACAGCAGAAGCGACAGAGGAGAAAGATGATGAACCCAAACCTCCTCAGATTCGTATGCAATGGGAAGGACGTATTGCTGATTATCGTCCTCCACCTCCTTTTCCTCAACAGTTATAGAAATTGAAATAAGAATCACAGCTTAAAAAGATTTATGATATTTTTAAGAAGGTTCAACTCAACATTCCACTGTTAGATGCCGTTAGGGAGATGCCCTGTTATGCCAAATTTCTCAAGGAAGCTATGTCGAAGAAATCTAGACTTGGGGAATTTGAAACGGTTAAGATGACAGAAGGATGCATGAGTATTCTGCACAAGCATCCACCCCAGAAAAAGAAGGATCCGGGGAGCTTCATCATACCTTGTGTAGTCAGAGATAAATATATGGGTAAGGCACTTTGTGATCTTGGTGCTAATATAAATTTAATGCCAAAATCTGTTTTTCAGAAATTAGGTATTAGAAAAGCTCGGCCCACAATAGTAATTTTGCAGCTGGCAGACTGCTCTTACGTTCATCCGGAAGGCAAAATCGAAGATATTCTGGTGAGAGTGGATAAGTTTATATTTCATACTGACTTTCTTGTTTTAGATTGTGAAGTAGATGAAAACGCACCAATCATCCTGGGGCGACCCTTCTTAGCCACGGGAAGATCACTGATTGATGTGGAAAAAGGAGAACTTACCATGAGAGTGAACGGTCAAGAAATAAAGTTGAATGTTCTCCAAGCTATGAAGCATGCTGATGCAGAAGAAGAATGCAAGGTAATCACTGAAGTTACCCTTGACCAACCCTGCATCAGGTCGGGCTGTCACGACATCAACATTGGTCACTGTCTCGGCAGCCACTTACAGGACTGTCACGACAGCACCGACGACTGCAACTCCTCAGAATCTGATACATTAGATACTGAAGATCAGGAGGAGGTAAACTGGATAGGCGATCGTCCAGGTAAGTTATTCGTGCCTTTAAATTATACCTCGGATAACCATGCAATTCAAAAGCCATCAACTGTTGAACCCCCTGTTTTAGAACTTAAACCCCTGCCAGGGCAGCTAAAATATGATTTTCTTTGTTTAAATGATACGTTGCCCTTAATCATCTCTTCCATGTTGATGCATGAACAGGGAAAACAATTAATAGGGATGCTGCAGCAGCACAAAAAGGCTATTGGATGGATGATAGCTGATATTCAAGGCATTAGTCCGGCATTATGTATGCATAAAATCCTTCTAGAGGATGAACATAAGCCCACTATAGATGCTCAAAGTCGGCTGAACCATGCAATGAAAGAAGTGGTGCGAAAAGAGATAATCAAATGGTTAGATGCTTGAATCATCTACGCCATCTCGGACAGCAAATGGGTGAGCCTGGTGTAGTGCGTTCCCAAGAAAGGAGGAATGACCATGGTGACCAACGAATACAATGAGTTAATCCCAACTAGGACTGTGACCGGTTGGAGGGTTTGTATGGACTATCGGAAGCTTAACAAAGCTACCCAAAAGGACCACTTCCCTTTACCCTTTATTGATCAAATGCTTGGTAGATTAGCGGGTAAACCTTAATATTGTTTTCTTGATGGTTATTCAGGTTACAATTAAATAGTTATCGCACCGGAAGATCAAGAAAAGACTACATTCGCATGCCCCTACGGAACATACACTTTTAGGAGAATGCCATTTGGACAATGCAATGCACCAGCCACCTTCCAAAGGTGCATGATGCCCATAATCTCCGATATGGTGGAGGACTTCCTAGAGATTTTTATGGATGATTTTTCAGTCTTTGGAGACGACTTTGAAAGCTGCCTAGGCAACCTACAAAAGGTACTCGAAAGATGTGAAAAAGCAAACCTAGTGTTGAACTGGGAAAAATGTCACTTCGTGGTGGATGAAGGGATAGTCCTTGGCCATAAGATTAGATACCGTGGCATAGAAGTTGTAACCCCCGTAGCCCGGCCTAGACGGTTGACCCGAACTACGAAGATTACACGGGGAAAACCAAAGTCAACCCGAAAGTCAACCTTGATTAACGACCCTTTTTTTTCTTTTTAAACTTGTCTAGATGCACATTTAACCTAGGCATACTCTTGAGATAAGCTTACTCAAAAATCATAGCAATCGGAAAACAATAAGGGACCCAATTGCACAAAATACGAATTTAGGGACCAATTTGTAAATTCTGAAAATTAAGAGAACTTTACCAATTATTAAGTTACCATTATGAAATTATTCATGTTTCATGCCTCTCTGCAAAATTTCATCTCAAACTCAAGCAATTGCACATTCAAGAATCAGGACTAAAACGTAAAGCTTGCAAACCTCAAAACCATTCAAATTTTATGCCCAACGGTCAAGTGTTCCGAAACGGGTCTAGGCCATTCAGGAACACCCCTTAGAAGTAGCCAAAGTGTTCAGAAACGGGTCTAGGCCGTTCAGGAACACCCTGGCCAATTCAAGGGCATGGTTCGAAACATGCAAGGGTGTTTCGAAACACCCTGCCCAGAAACATCAGATAGGCCTTTTTAAACACCTTTAAACCCCATCAAACATGCTCCAAACCACCCCACATTAAATCAACAACATGCCAAGCATCATACCTACCAATTTGCATCAAAATCTAGATACAAAACCACCCCTAGGTGCACCAACTCATTCAACACATCCAACACTCAAACATGCTTTTTAAACAAGAAGCATAACATAACGACTTAAGAATAAGAATACTCAAACGTTGCAAGCGTTAAACCACATAGTTCAAAATCATTAACCAAACTTGTCCAACATACACAATCTCATTAAACATCAACATAAGAGATTCTCCCCCATTGCCTTTATTATCTATAGCTATTAACCGAGACATACATCTCAAGTGGAGCTCTTCTTGAATCCCTTGCTTCTCGCTGTCCCAACTTCAAATATCTGCATTGATGGACAAAAAGGAGCGTAAGCACATAATGCTTAGTGAGGAATGCTCAAAACCAAAACACCATCAATGCAGCGAGTCATAAAACCTCTTTTAAAAGCAACACAATTCGATAAACCAAAGCAATGTTTGGAAACCCTTTTTAACAACATGCTTTAAATCATGCATTGCTCAAACATGAAAACCAACCCTTAGCTTAGAAAAGCTAAGTAATTCACTTCAAAGCACAACCTTGCAAAACCATCAATTTAACCATTCCATGCATGAATATCATATGCAAAGTTAAATACAAGATCCTTGGAAAACACTTCCACTTCACATCATACTTTTCTCATACATTGAAAATCATTTCAAAGCAAGAAACCTTTAATAACCACTTACTCATTCAATCTATCTCATGCATTAAACAAATGCAACATATGAACCACAAAATCAATATTTGCATTACATGCCTTTAAAAACAAGTCTTCGCAAGACTTCAATGCACTTAAGAGATTTCATGCACACATGCACCATTCTCAATAGAAAATAAACACTTGTTCAAGCTAACAAGTAATACATGCATTCTTGGTACATTACACACTTCTCATGCAACCATGCATCATTTCAAGCATCTCATGTTTCATTACACTCAAGAACATTATATTGGCTTCCAAGTGATAAACCATATCCACTTTTCAACTCAACATCCAATCGGATACGCGAATCACAAGCGTTGTCCCTACGCTTCATACACACTACCAATCTCAAGGTCCCCAAATGGAATTTTAACCACCATTTTGACCTTACCATACACAAGGTCCTCATATGGAATTTTAACCACCATATGACCTTAACATTCACAAGGTCCTCATATGGAATTTTAACTACCATATGACCTTAACATTCCCAAGGTCCTCATATGGAATTTTAACCACCACATGACCTTAACATCACCCATTGGTAGTTGTATAACATCACTAACGAGATCCGGGACATACTACACAAGATCCACACATGGACTTTACACCACCATTGTGATCTTAACAAGCACAAGGTCCTCAAATGGAATTTTAACCACCATTATGACCTTTGCTTACACAAGGTCCTCAAATGGAATTTTAACCACCATTATGACCTTAACACAAGACCCACCCATGGAATTTTAACCACCATGGTGTTCTTAACCATCTCGTTAGTGTACTTGGATGGAGTTACCGGTTCAATCACAACCACTCCACATCCAAGGCGACTTTATTCACGGTGCACCCAATCCTATAGCCGGCTAACTATATCCGATTAAAGTAACCAAGAACCACTTACATCACTTGCCAATATAACCATCTTACCACATTAATCCATTGTTTTACAAGCATAACAAAAATGCCAAAACCACCAATTACCATCATCAATCCACTGTTTTTGAAGCATTACACAAAGCCATTAAACAACATGCAACACTATGCATCAATTCCACAATTCCAAAGTACAAAACCAAGGATCTCTTACCTTGAGCATCCTTCACACATGGCTTTCAAAACCAGCATTAAACCATGCTAAAATATACTTTCAAAACAGAATTTAAAACATGCAAATCACATGCATTGCATCCAACAATCACAAGTGCTTTAAAAACCAATTCATAACACAAACCAAGAGAGAAATTCCATTTACTTACTCTTGAGCTTAGCTAAGTTGTTTAGACTTAAACTAAGCTCCCAAAACCTTCAAACCTTGGTTTTAAAGCCGAAAACCCAACTTCACTCACCGATACACAAAACAAGGCTAGCCAACAAGCCTTCCAAGCATCCGAAACCTTCAACGCCACCTCTATTGCTCACGGATCATTCCCCCTGTTTCAAGCACATAACAACAGAGGATTAATGCATCATTATGCATTAAAAACACCAGCCACACAACTCAACTCGCTGCTCTACACAAATCCAACATTTCGACTACCAAACACAACCGAAATCACCTCCAAACTCTTCCAAAACTTAACCCAGCCAAGATCCATCACTTCTAACCATTTTTAAACATCAATTAACATCCAAAATTATCCCAAACACGTCCATATACCTCCAGCATTAACAAAACACCAAGATCACCCCAAAAACCACCATTTTCACAAGTAAAAACTTAGGAAAATCAACCTATTCGGGATTGCATTGATCAAACCTCAATTATACATTATTTAGACATCCAAATTACATCAAAAAGACATCTCAAAACAGAGCCCAATCAATTATTACGAATTTCTTCAAAATTAAATCCAAATCTTGCATTTTAAGCCAAAATCAAGATCTCAACATCAAAACCTTTAATAAAACTCAAATCAAGGATTGAGAACTTGAGAATTTCAGTAAAGAACTGAGAATTTAGAGGAGAAGGACGTTCATACCTCTAAACTTGAGTTTCTCCCTTTTTGGAACCAAGATTCTTGAAAATTCAATAAGCTAGTGCCAAGGTTTTGTTGTAGAATTGATTAGAGATCAAATGAGGATTGAAATCTCATCTTTAGTTGTCAAAATCAGAGGGAATTTTGCTGGAGAAATGTGTTTGGGTTGAGAGAAAAGTTGAGAGAAAAGGAAAATGGAAATTTGGGAAAAGTTAGTTAAAAATGACAAAATATCTTTCCCTCCCTTTTACCTTTAATTTAAAACCATTAATTAATTGATTATTATTAAGAAAAATCTGGAGAAACTCTTTTGGGTAAATAGCTCCTTAAAGATTCAAAGTTTCAATCCTTTGTAAAACAGTCACCTAGTTTCCAAAAATTACATTTTGGTCACTAACCCAAAATGTCACACTTCCAAACCTCATTTTGTAAAATTGATTTCACCATTCTCTTATATATAATAAAAAAGGATTTTAAGACATTTTTCCATATTTTTATTGCAACCCGAACTAGGTTTTCCTAAAAACCACCTTTTATATTCGAACCGCACTCTGACCAACTCGGTCCAAACCCAAAACTTCTAAGCCCAAAATTGGGGTGTTACAACTCTCCCCCCTTAATAAATTTCGTCCTCGAAATTTCAACCGGCGAAAAGAGAACAACCAAACTTCTCAAAGCAACACACAAAGCAACACAGGAGACTTAACCACCACCGAACACTCTCCTCACAAAACTCCACCACAAACTGTTCTCGAATTCCAGAACACTCAAATGTTAACCACATCTTAACCTTTCACACTTTCGGACTGCACATAGCCCCAACAATAACCTGAAAAACCTCCAACTTTTACAGCATACACCACCTTAGCTCATAACTCCCAAAACTTGTTCACACAGTGACACCAACCAATCCAGTTCAGCCACCATGTGACCCACAACCTTCACTTCTTCTAAAACTCCTTGCAGAACTACTCAACCTCTTTCAAAGACTACCACAACAAGCAAAAATTCTTAAGCATCAACTGCTTACTCAAACTTCTCAACGTATTGCTAATACTCCTTCACATCCGCCGCTATCATTACCTTAACGATTCACCAGGACTACTCACCTAACATCCGAAAAATCACATCACAAAGCCCCAACTTTGATTTCTCCAGCCGTTCCACACACCACAAGCTGTCTTCAGACGGAATTTACTTACTCACAACCAGCCAACCACTTCTTACAAGAACCCGTCCAACCAACAATGCCCTTTGATCTTACATTGCCTTTCCACTTCAAGTATTGACTACAACACTTGCCTTACTAGAACATCGCCCAACCTATACATACATATTTAGGTTACGAAACTTCTATTTTCCCAGGCTAACCCTTTTCTACAACCCACAACTCAACATCTTCTCAACTCTTCGAAGGTTGCTACGAACCAACACCTACATAAACAATCCTTCTACTACTACATCAATGCCAAGTTACCTCAACACTTTGGAACACATCCACTAACTTACCACAGCACTTAACACCAAGAAACTACCACTTCCACCAGCTATTCACAACCACTTTGACTGATTCTAACTCAAACGGTAATCTCCTCACCACCATACCGCTAAACTCATTAAGCATCAAACACCTTCCTTCTACCAACATGCTATACCGCACTCACTATTACTAATAACTTGCTTAATACCCTCCATAACTTCTAACATTCACCCATCACCAGAACAACTTTTAAAACCCACCATCCAACCTATACTATCACAACACTAACGGACTCGACTAGCTATTAGCGAGTGTGAACGTTCGTATGCATGGTCACCAATATGCCCTATCAATGCCTGATGTACATGTATGCAAAACCTCTAATGTCATGTCACATGTATGCATGGACCAGCACATATATAATATAGCATATAACGAATGATTTTAACTGTGCATGTATGTCGGTTCACACCCACCAATAACATCCTCAGAATCCGTCTAAGAACAACCTCCTATCTCACTTCTAACTTGACCAACTCTATCATTCTAGCAACCCGTTATCCACAAGATACTCACTAATGGCCTTTTCACACTAAAGTTGTTTTCAAAACAACAACAACAACTACCCCAACATGCTAGCAACGAGACCATACCCACTATGCAAGGAAAGACCAAACCGAAACCAAACTAAGATAACTAGGGCAAAGGTTACTTAACAAGGTTACCTGTACACATCTCACTGCCCCAGAGCTTCAACAGACGAGCTCTCTTCCTCGCAGAACCATCATTCAACAGCCGCACCACTGTAGCATCAGCTAACACACTAAGGTCATCACCATCTCCCTGCGGTAAAGAACCCTGGCTACCCCGAGCCAACTTCAAACAATTACGTCTCATATGTTCAACAGACCCACAAGTCCAACAGATTTCATTCTCCAAGCTCCTCACACCTTTCTGCCCTTCCTGCCATCTTCGAACCTTGTCTCGGCCGTGCCCACGACCCTTCAGAGACCCTTCTGCTACCACTGAGGCTGATCTCACCACTTGAGGACAATTTTGCTTCACATGCTCTTTAGAACCACAGTTCCAACAAACTCCTGCGCCCCAACAACCTCCAACATGGCGCCTTCCACAATGGTCACACACCGGTAACTGAGCTTCCACTCCTTGATCATGTAGCACTTGCCCTACATTTGCACTACCACCCTGACTTCGATTCAAGCAAAACCTTCTATCACGTAGCCTCTTACGCTGACCGCTCCGGAGGTCAGTACTCGCAACTCTCTTGCTTAAACTTTTCTCACCTTCATAAACTGAAACCACACCCTCACGTTGCTTAACCCTTGGGAATTCCTCTCCAAGGTACCTTTCATAAAAAGCAGACACAAAGAAGACCCAATCTATATCGTGGATGTGCGATGCCACCGCCACAGACGTCCACAAGGCACAAGCGTCCTCCAACATCAATGAGACAACACTTCCCAGCTTACAGGCATAGTCACAACCTTCCTGATCCAAAATCAGAATTACACTGGCCAACCAGGCCTCGAATGTCTCAGGTGTCGAACCATGATACTCCACAGCTCCCAAATCATGTAAACGCTGTTTCGACAAACCCGCACATCCCACAACCGGCACGTCTACAGGCCTTACTTTTGCCACAGCCTGAGATGTTCCCAACACCTCTTGAACAATAGGTGATGAACTCTTCATCACAGAACCAGCTTCTTCCTCCTGCCTCACTACCTCAACTCCAGGCACAGAAGACTGAGACGAAACACCTCCATTAAAAGGTGAATTCCACGCCTTAACAACCTGCTCTAAAGCAGCAACCATCTCACCTAACTGCCATTCTTTCATCGATTTTGCCATGCTATTAACAACAAACAATCATAACAAAACAAACAAATCGATAAGACCAGCTTTAAGCAAGGATTCAAACTCCAACTCCAAAATAACACAATAGCTATAATAATAAGGCAATGGGTATCCCAAATTCTCCCCTTTTACATAACATAACAGTCAATAAAACATGGATATCACAACATCAAGCATATCAATCCACATACTTCGACCATGCTCTCATCAACAACATTCACTCATAACAGCATAATATCAACATATCATACCCATTACACTTTCATTATTCATAAAATCAGCTCACAACACCAGCATAACATCAGCACAATTCCACATTAGCTCAATGAAAATCCACAATCAAAAAGCATGCTAAAAACATCAACAATTCGCTCAAAAACACGCATTTCAACCGGCTTTCAACCACACATCAGAATAAACATCAAACACATACAATTTACCATTTCCCCAAAGCATTCACAACTTAGCTCTGATACCACCAAATGTAACCCCCGTAGCCCGGCCTAGACGGTTGACCCGAACTACGAAGATTACACGGGGAAAACCAAAGTCAACCCGAAAGTCAACCTTGATTAACGACCCTTTTTTTCTTTTTAAACTTGTCTAGATGCACATTTAACCTAGGCATACTCTTGAGATAAGCTTACTCAAAAATCATAGCAATCGGAAAACAATAGGGGACCCAATTGCACAAAATACGAATTTAGGGACCAATTTGTAAATTCTGAAAATTAAGAGGACTTTACCAATTTTTAAGTTACCATTATGAAATTAGTCATGTTTCATGCCTCTCTGCCAAATTTCATCTCAAACGGACATCTCAAACTCAAGCAATTGCACATACAAGAATCAGGACTAAAACGTAAAGCTTGCAAACCTCAAAACCATTCAAATTTTATGCCCAACGGTCACGTGTTCCGAAACGGGTCTAGGCCGTTCAGGAACACCCCTTGGCAGTAGCCAAAGTGTTCAGAAACGGGTCTAGGCCGTTCAGGAACACCTTGGCCAATTCAAGGGCCTGTTTCGAAACAGGCAAGGGTGTTTCGAAACACCCTGCCCAGAAACAGCAGATATGCCTTTTTAAACACCTTTAAACCCCATCAAACATGCTCCAAACCACCCCACATTAAATCAACAACATGCCAAGCATCATACCTACCAATTTGCATCAAAATCTAGATACAAAACCACCCCTAGGTGCACCAACTCATTCAACACATCCAACACTCAAACATGCTTTTTAATCAAGAAGCATAGCATAACGACTTAAGAATAAGAAAACTCAAACGTTGCAAGCGTTAAACCACATAGTTCAAAATCATTAACCAAACTTGTCCAACATACACAATCTCATTAAACATCAACATAAGAGATTCTCTCTCATTGCCTTTATTATCTATAGCTATTAACCGAGACATACATCTCAAGTGGAGCTCTTCTTGAATCCCTTGCTTCTCGCTGTCCCAACTTCAAATATCTGCATTGATGGACAAAAAGGAGCGTAAGCACATAATGCTTAGTGAGGAATTCTCAAAACCAAAACACCATCAATGCAGCGAGTCATAAAACCTCTTTTAAAAGCAACACAATTCGATAAACCAAAGCAATGTTTGAAAACCGTTTTTAACAACATGCTTTAAATCATGCATTGCTCAAACATGAAAACCAACCCTTAGCTTAGAAAAGCTAAGTAATTCACTTCAAAGCACAACCTTGCAAAACCATCAATTTAACCATTCCATGCATGAATATCATATGCAAAGTTAAATACAAGATCCTTGGAAAACACTTCCACTTCACATCATACTTTTCTCATACATTGAAAATCATTTCAAAGCAAGAAACCTTTAATAACCACTTACTCATTCAATCTATCTCATGCATTAAACAAATGCAACATATGAACCACAAAATCAATATTTGCATTACATGCCTTTAAAAACAAGTCTTCGCAAGACTTCAATGCACTTAAGAGATTTCATGCACACATGCACCATTCTCAATAGAAAATAAACACTTGTTCAAGCTAACAAGTAATACATGCATTCTTGGTACATTACACACTTCTCATGCAACCATGCATCATTTCAAGCATCTCATGTTTCATTACACTCAAGAACATTATATTGGCTTCCAAGTGATAAACCATATCCACTTTTCAACTCAACATCCAATCGGATACGCGAATCACAAGCGTTGTCCCTACGCTTCATACACACTACCAATCTCAAGGTCCCCAAATGGAATTTTAACCACCATTTTGACCTTACCATACACAAGGTCCTCATATGGAATTTTAACCACCATATGACCTTAACATTCACAAGGTCCTCATATGGAATTTTAACCACCACATGACCTTAACATCACCCATTGGTAGTTGTATAACATCACTAACGAGATCCGGACATACTACACAAGATCCACACATGGACTTTACACCACCATTGTGATCTTAACAAGCACAAGGTCCTCAAATGGAATTTTAACCACCATTATGACCTTTGCTTACACAAGGTCCTCAAATGGAATTTTAACCACCATTATGACCTTAACACAAGACCCACCCATGGAATTTTAACCACCATGGTGTTCTTAACCATCTCATTAGTGTACTTGGATGGAGTTACCGGTTCAATCACAACCACTCCACATCCAAGGCGACTTTATTCACGGTGCACCCAATCCTGTAGCCGGCTAACTATATCCGATTAAAGTAACCAAGAACCACTTACATCACTTGCCAATATAACCATCTTACCACATTAATCCAATTTTTTACAAGCATAACCAAAATGCCAAAACCACCAATTACCATCATCAATCCACTGTTTTTGAAGCATTACACAAAGCCATTAAACAACATGCAACACTATGCATCAATTCCACAATTCCAAAGTACAAAACCAAGGATCTCTTACCTTGAGCATCCTTCACACATGGCTTTCAAAACCAGCATTAAACCATGCTAAAATATACTTTCAAAACAGAATTTAAAACATGCAAATCACATGCATTGCATCCAACAATGCATCCAACAATCACAAGTGCTTTAAAAACCAATTCATAACACAAACCAAGAGAGAAATTCCATTTACTTACTCTTGAGCTTAGCTAAGTTGTTTAGACTTAAACTAAGCTCCCAAAACCTTCAAACCTTGGTTTTAAAGCCGAAAACCCAACTTCACTCACCGATACACAAAACAAGGCTAGCCAACAAGCCTTCCAAGCATCTGAAACCTTCAACGCCACCTCTATTGCTCACGGATCATTCTCCCCTGTTTCAAGCACATAACAACAGAGGATTAATGCATCATTATGCATTAAAAACACCAGCCACACAACTCAACTCGCTTCTCTACACAAATCCAACATTTCGACTACCAAACACAACCGAAATCACCTCCAAACTCTTCCAAAACTTAACCCAGCCAAGATCCATCACTTCTAACCATTTTTAAACATCAATTAACATCCAAAATGATCCCAAACACGTCCATATACCTCCAGCATTAACAAAACACCAAGATCACCCCAAAAACCACCATTTTCACAAGTAAAAACTTAGGAAAATCAACCTATTCGGGGTTGCATTGATCAAACCTCAATTATACATCATTTAGACATCCAAATTACATCAAAAAGACATCTCAAAACAGAGCCCAATCAATTATTACGAATTTCTTCAAAATTAAATCCAAATCTTGCATTTTAAGCCAAAATCAAGATCTCAACATCAAAACCTTTAATAAAACTCAAATCAAGGATTGAGAACTTGAGAATTTCAGTAAAGAACTGAGAGTTTAGAGGAGAAGGACGTTCATACCTCTAAACTTGAGTTTCTCCCTTTTTGGAACCAAGATTCTTGAAAATTCAATAAGCTAATGCCAAGGTTTTGTTGTAGAATTGATTAGAGATCAAATGAGGATTGAAATCTCATCTTTAGTTGTCAAAATCAGAGGGAATTTTGCTGGAGAAATGTGTTTGGGTTGAGAGAAAAGTTGAGAGAAAAGGAAAATGGAAATTTGGGAAAAGTTAGTTAAAAATGACAAAATATCTTTCTCTCCTTTTTACCTTTAATTTAAAACCATTAATTAATTGATTATTATTAAGAAAAATCTGGAGAAACTCTTTTGGGTAAATAGCTCCTTAAAGATTCAAAGTTTCAATCCTTTTTAAAACAGTCACCCAGTTTCCAAAAATTACATTTTGGTCACTAACCCAAAATGTCACACTTCCAAACCTCATTTTGTAAAATTGATTTCACCATTCTCTTATATATAATAAAAGAGGATTTTAAGACATTTTTCCATATTTTTATTGCAATCCGAACTAGGTTTTCCTAAAAACCACCTTTTATATTCGAACCGCACTCTGACCAACCCGGTCCAAACCCAAAACTTCTAAGCCCAAAATTGGGGTGTTACAGAAGTCGACAGAGCCAAGATAGAAGTGATTGAAAAGCTACCGCCGCCCACCACAGTCAAGGGAATCAGAAGTTTCTTAGAACATGCTGGTTTTTATCGAAGGTTCATTGCGAATTTTTCAAAAATCACCAAGCCCTTATGCCATCTTCTGGAGCAGAACCGGCCCTTCGACTTTAACGATGAATGTACTGAAGCATTCAAGGTTTTGAAGGAAAAACTGGTAACAGCCCCAATAGTACAGCCACCAGACTGGACACAACCATTTGAGATCATGTGTGATGCTAGTAACTATGCTGTCCGGGCAACACTTGGGTAGCGGAAAGACAAATTATTTCATGTCAAATACTATTCCAGCAAGACCCTGAACGATGCCCAAGTGAACTACACCACCACATAAAAGGAGTAATTAGTTGTGGTATTCTCCATTGACAAGTTTTGTTCTTATATACTTGGAACGAAGGTTATAGTGCACACAGACCACTCTGCATTGAAGTATCTGTTCGCGAAAAAGGATGAAAAGCCTCAGTTAATACGTTGGATCCTGCTATTGCAAGAATTTGACCTTGAAATCAAAGGCAAAAAGGGGACAGGGAATCAAGTGGCAGATCACTTGTCAAGGTTGGAGAAGGGAAAGAGTCTACCGAAAGATGAGACAAACATATTGGAGACCTTCCCAGAATAGCAGCTCTTTGCTGCCGCAGTCACTGTCGTGACAGCCATGGCGACAGGTAAGTCTTCTGAACTCCCCTGGTATGCTGATTTCGTTAATTTCTTAGTTAGTAGAATAATTCCTTCTGACCTTAATTATCAAGCCAAGAAAAGGTTCCAAAATGATGTTAAGCATTATTATTGGGAAGAACCTCTTCTTTTCAAAATCTGTGCAGATCAGGTTATAAGGAGATGCATACCACAGTATGAACAAGAAGTACTTCATCACTGCCATGGTTCATAGTATGGAGGACACTTAGGAGGCAACAAAACTGCTGCCAAGGTTCTGCAGTCAGGATTTTATTGGTCGTCACTGTATAAAGATGGGCAAATCTTCTACAAGAGCTATGACAAGTGCCAACGGACAGGAAACATCTCAAGGAAGCACGAGATGCCTCTGTAGAATATTCTTGAAGTCGAGATCTTCGACGTTTGGGGGATTGATTTTATGGGACCATCCCATCTTCATGTGGGAATCTATACATCCTCCTAGCAATAGATTATATATCTAAGTGGGTTGAAGCTATCGCCACTCAAAAGAATGATGCAAAGACATTTCAAAGGTTTTAACACAAAAACATCTTTTCTCGGTTTGGCATCCCTAAGGCGATCATCAGTGATGATGGATGGCATTTCGATAACTGGGTTATTGCTGCTGCCTTGAAGAAGTATGGTGTCAAGCATCGGATCGCAACAACATATCACCCACAGACCAATGGACAAGCTGTTGACATATCTTTTGATCTGGGGCTTGGAAAAATATGCGGTTTTCACACGACAGACGGGCTGAATTTTCTCTATCTGTCGAGGTCCACTTTGCTTCTTCTCCTCAAAATTGCTATCATCCTCTGCTGTCACGGCAGCAACCGTGGCAGCATCGTCCTCTTTGTCTGCTTGTCCAGTTCAGCTCCTCTACTTCACTGCCCAGCGCCTGCCCTTTTCGTCTGCTACGGCAGCAACCTGCAAAAATAGCCATTTTTAGTAGAATCTGTGCCTTTTAACATATTTGTGATGTTTTGCTGTAAACTAACCTAAATGCAATCAATAATGCTTGAATGCAGCAGAAATATGGGTTAAAAAGGGTGTAAATAATAGAACTTTTACACACTCAACACACCCCCAAACTCAAATTCTTGCTTGCCCTCAAGCAACTAAAACTTAAAAGAAAAATGAAATATTTTTGTTTTGGCTTTCAAACAGTGAACTTTCCCTTACCCGTCGTTCGTTCCCTGTGATGGCAGCAACCTGTCGAATAATTTAGGATATGTCCGGAATCTCACTATAGTCCTCGTATAGTGTGTGCATGCTTGTGAACAGTTATATGCCAAGACTCTCTTAGTTTCACTAGAATATTCAACTCTTAACTCGAATTTTTATGCCAAAGTTTATCTTTTTGAAGGCACACTTTCATGCTTCTTTGATTTTTTTGTTTTGACTCGATTCCTCTATTTTTCAAGCTAAAGTTTTACTAGAGCCAGTTTTAGGCACCTCTAGTTAACTTCCTAGAGCCAGTTTCGGGCACCTCTAGGGCTGTTGAGTCTCTTTTGCTAAACTTCTTTCCTAGAGCCAGTGTTAGGCACCTCTAGGGGCTATTCAAGTGCTAAGCTTCCTATTCTAGTTTGGCTAAAAGAAGTCTAAGCAGTATAACAGTCACAATGGTGTTTATGTTTTCAGAACTATAGAAAGGCTTTAAACTTCTCCTTAAACTATCCTAAAGTTACTGCCACGACAGAGCTGTCACGACAGGTAAGTTCAATTCACAGTTTTTAGCCAAAATTTTCAAGATTTTCATCATTTTTTTAGAGAAAAATAACTAAGTAAAAGACACAAAGTTTAACTAAGATGTACTCCATTAATATGGGGGGTTGCCACCCCCACACTCTAGGGTTGCATTACCCTCAATGCAAATGACAAAATAAAAATGAAAACATATGAAGGCAGTACATCACAAAATATATATGGCAGGCAGCAATAAGAAGTTAAGAAACTTAAATTTAGGCGTTGTCTTCGTTGCTGCTGCTGAGGCGGATCTGGCGGCGGATTCTGGCTCTCAGGGCGAGCTGGGGTGGTAGCTGTACAATCTGAATATCAGAGCTGCTGCTGCTACTGTCACTGCTGCTGTTGGCCTTTGGCAGAGTCTTCTTATCTGCCATTCTTTTCGACCTCTTTACCAGTGTAAATTCCTTCGACAGGTTCCTCTGGATAGAGGGTTCATCGGCACTGTCTACCCAAACGGAGGAGGAAGAGAACCCAACAACAAAGGCAGCAAGGTCATCCGATGGCACTGGTCGCTTTGTTCCTCGAGCAGATGGTTCGACATGAGTGTTGATGGCTGTTGTAGGGGCAGACGATGGTATGGAGGTGGAAGATGGTGTTTGTGGGGTAGCAGCATGTGTAGGTGTGTGGACAAGGGTGGTGACAGTGAGGTAATGGGCATGGAATGTGGGGAAAACAACATAAGGGAAATTTAAAGTGTTTTGAATAAAATTTACCGTAGAGGCGGTGAAGTCCCTAATGAATGTCATGAGGTCCAACTGTCTTTCCTCCATCTTTTGAATGGCAGCTAGGATCTGATTGGAGGAGTCTGTCGGAGCAGCTGCTGCGGCGACATGTGCAGGATTTGGCTGCTTTGATGATTCAGCTGTGGTGGCAGCGGGGTTGAATGATGAAAGAGGGGTGGCCACTGTCAGCTCCATGAGGCTGATGATATTCTTTTCCGTCCAACCCCGTCCTTTCACTATGAAATCGATGTCGGCTTCCGGCACATTATGACCGCGACATAGGGACATGATGAGGTAGGGGAGGAAAAGGAGTCCTGTCGGTCAATGTGCACTTTCCAAAATACTCTCTCGGATATAACTACCCACATTAATAGTCCGTTCATTTAAAATAGAGTGTATTAAGGCTAACCTTTGCTGGTCAACGGTTGTATGGTGCGACGACGACATGATCCTCTTTTTGATAAAGGCATTCCATAGTTTTGCTTTCGGCAGCAGCTGCCCCCTCTTCACCGTTTGTAGATTTTTCCGGCTTGTATTCCATTCGGTTCCCTCTTCCGTCAGTTCTGCCATGATAGCATCATAGGCAACATCATCCAAGGTGTCGAGAAACTGCTGGTGTGCATCATCATTGGGGCCTATATAGAGGCCATATAAGGAGTTGATGTGCTCGGCTGTAAATGGTACTTCTTTCCCTCTAACTCTTACTGTTGTCGCCGTTTTGCTGCTGATGGCAGCGTAAAATTCTCTCACCAGCGTCTCGTTCATCTCCTCTAGTTGCTCCGCAAATGTCTGCCATAATAGAGCTCTAATCTTCCTTGCTATGAAAGGCTTGAGGCCCAAATTCTTTTCCTTTGGAGTATAGATGAAGCCTCGTTCTTCCCATAGGTCTCTGGTTGCAAAGGACTGTGGGGGAGTTGCTGCCGGTGAGGAAGTAGAGGCAGCATTGCGGCGGGTTTTTCTGGAAGACATGTTAGTGCAAGGGTTGTGAAAAATAAATGAAAGCAAATGAAAACTAAAGATGGAGAGCAAGTAAGAAAGGCAGAAGTGAGTGAAAATGAAAATGAAACGGGGTTTTATAGAAGAGGAATTGCTGCCCGTTGAAGTTGTAACGGCAGGCGCGAATAACGGGGCGATTGTTGAGCTTTAGCGTGTCTGACGCGTCTGACACACGTTTCCGCGTCTGTCACACGTTTCAGTGTCTGTCGTGACAGCATGGTGACAACCTGTCTTTTCCGCGTCTATCATGGTAGCCGTAACGACAGGTTTCAATATTGGGCTTTATTGGGCTGATGGATGGGTGGTGGGCTGAGTTCACTTCTCCTGTTCTTCTTGGCTCCTTTATTTCCTAAAAACAATAAATATAAAAAAACATTATTCGAATAAAATAAACCTTATTTCCTAATAAATAATAAATAATAAAAATAAATAAAAATAAAATTTAGGTTAAATTAGGGATGCCAGGTGGGGAATCTCCTAAGGTAACCACTTTCTGCATTCTTGGGGCTTCTGTCCCCTGATAATGCTTGAGGCGCTGTCCGTTGACTTTGAATTTGTGCCCGTCTTTTAATGATCGGATTGTGATGGCACCATGGGGAAAAACTTGTACGACTTGGAACGGGCCAGACCATCTAGATTTCAGTTTCCCTGGGAAAAGTTTCAGTCTAGAATTGAACAACAATACAAGCTGCCCTGGGCAGAACTGTCGTGGCAGCAACTTCTTGTCATGCCACTTCTTAGTTTTCTCCTTGTAGATTCTTGCATTGTCGTAGGCCATTGTCCGGATTTCTTCAATCTCGTTCAGATCTAACAGCCTTTTCTGACCTGCCTTGTCTAAGTCCATATTTACTGCCTTGATTGCCTAGTATGCTCTGTGCTCTATCTCGACAGGCAGATGACATGTTTTCCCATAAATCAATCACTACGGAGACATGCCCAATGGAGTCTTAAAAGCTGTCCTATATGCCCATAATGCATCATTGAGGAGTAAAGACCAATCTTTCCTAGTTGGCTTAACCATCTTCTCAAGAATGTTTTTAACTTCCCTATTAGATATTTCAGCTTGTCCATTGGTCTGTGGGTGGTATGCTGTCACGATCCGATGCTTGACACCATATTTCTTCAAGGCGGCAACAATAACCCTATTGTCGAAATGTCTCCATTCATCACTGATAATCGCCTTAGGGATGCCAAACCTAGAAAAATGTTTTTGTGTAAAAACTTTTGGACTGTCTTGGCATCATTATTTTGAGTGGCGATAGCTTCTACCCACTTAGAGACATAATCCACTGCTAGGAGGATGTATAGATTCCCACATGAAGATGGGAATGGTCCCATAAAATCAATCCCTCAAACGTCGAAGATTTCGACTTCTAGAATGTTCTGTTGTGGCATCTCGTTTCTTCTTGAGATGTTTCCTGTCCTTTGGCACCTGTCACAACTCTTGTAGAAGATTTGTGCATCTTTATACAGTGACGGCCAATAAAACCCTGACTGCAACACCTTGGTAGCAGTTTTGTTACCTCCTAAATGACCTCCATACTGTGAAGCATGGCAGTGATGAAGAATGTCTTCTTGCTCTTCTTGTGGTACACATCTCCTTATAACCTGATTTGCACATATTTTGAAAAGAAGAGGTTCGTCCCAATAATAATGCTTCACATCATTTTGGAACCTCTTCTTGGCTTGATAATTACGATTAGAAGGAATTATTCCGCTAACTATAAAATTAACAAAATCAGCATACCAGGGGAGTTCAGAACACTTACCTGCCACCATGGCTGTCGCGGTAGTGATTGCGGCAGCAAAGAGCTGCTCATATGGGAAGGTCTCCATTATGTTTGTCTCATCTGTTGGTAGACTCTGTCCCTTCTCCAACCTTGACAAGTGATCTGCCACCTGATTTTCTGTCCCTTTTTTGTCCTTGATTTCAAGGTCGAATTCTTGCAATAGTAGGATCCACCGTATCAATCTTGTAACGCCCCGGTTTTGGGCTTAGAAGTTTTTGGGCTTGGACCGGTTCGGTCAAAGTGATGTTCGAATATAAAAAGGTGAAATTAGGAAAGCCTAGTTCGGGTTGCATTAAAAATATGGAAAATGTTCTAAAATCCTCTTTTAATATATATATGTGAACTGTGAAATCAATTTTACAAAATGAGGTTTGGAAGGGTGACATTTTGGCTAGTGACAAAAAATGTAATTTTTGAAAACTGCGTGACTGTTTTAGAAAGGATTGAAACTTTGAATCTTTAAGGAGCTATTTACCCAAAGGGAGTTTCTCCAGATTTTTCTAAGATATTTAATGATTTAATTCTGGTTTTTAAACAAAAGAAAAGTGGAGGGAAGTTATTTTCCTATTTCCAACTAACTTTTCCATTTTCTATTTTCTCTCATTTTCTCTCAAACCAAACATCTTTCTCCAGAGCTTTTTCCTCTGATTTTGTCACTTAAATATCTCTTTTCAATTCTCTTTTGATTGCTAATCATCTCATCAACAAAACCTCATCATTTGCTAATTGATTCTTCAAGCTTTTTGGTTCTAAAAAGGGAGAAACTCAAGTTTGGAGGTAAGAACGTCCTTCTCCTCTAAACTCTCAGTTCTTTACTGAAATTCCTAAGTTCTCAATCCTTAATTGATGATTTATAAATGGTTTTAAAGTTGTGTAATGGATCTTGGCTTTAAATGCAAGATTTGGTGATTTTTGATGGATTTTCGTATGATCTGATTGGGCTGTGTTTTAAGGTGTTAATTTGATGCTAAATGAATGTTAAATTGATAAGGAATTGAGTTTTAATTAATGCAATCCCGGATAGGTTGAATTTCCTAAGTTTAGCTTGTGATTCTTGGTTGTTTTGAAGTGATCTTGTGGATCTGTTGTTGCTGGAGATATAAGGATATTGTTAGGTCCTTTTTAGATGTTAAATGATGCTTAAGGATGTTTAGTTTTGATGGATCTTGGCTGGGCATTGTTGAGGAGTTGTTTGGATGCATTTTCGGTTGTGTTTGGTAGCCGAAAATGGAGTGTGGATGAGAGCAGCGAGTTTAGGTGCTTTCATTGAAGCTATTAATGCATGATGATGCATTAATCCTCTGCTTTGATGTGTTTAAAACAGGGGAGTCATCTTTGGATCCAAGTGGTGGTGATCCGGAAGCTTGATTGGTGTTTCGACAAGAAGCGAAACGGAATCGGTGAGTGGACTTTTGGTTTTCGGCTTTGAAACCAGTGTTTTGGAGGTTTGGGAGCTTAGTTTAAGTCTAAGCAACTTAGCTAAGCTCAAGAGTAAGTTTTCGGATAAACTCTCTTGGTGATGGCCATGAAATTGGTTGTATGCAATGTGGTTGTTTGCATGTTTTTAAATCTGTTTTGAAAGCATATCTAGCATGTTTATTTGCTGAGATTATAAGCCATGTGTTGAAGGAAGCTCAAGGTAAGAGTTCCTTGTTTTTGAACATTGTTTAAATGTTGTTTGATGCTTAAAGATGCATGATGTTTATGGCTTTGTAAAATGCTTTAAAACAGTGAGATATTGATGATATTGATGCATATTGGCAAGTGATGGTTAAGGTCACAAAGGTGTTTAAAAGTCCTTGTGTGAGCCTTGTTTATTTAAGAACAACATGGTGGTTAAAAGTCCATGGTTGGTTCTTGGTTAAGATCATCAAGGTGGTTAAAATTCCTTGGATGAGTCTTGTATATTTTAAGAGCAACATGGTGTTTAAAAGTCCATAGTTGGCTCTTGGTTAAGGTTACAAAGGTGGTTAAAATTCCTTGTGTAAGCCTTGTTACTTAAGAACATCAAGGTGTTTAAAAGTCCTTGGATGGTTCTTTTTAAGGACACAAAGGTGTTTAAAAGTCCTTGTGTGGTCCTTGCCATGGTGTTTAAAAGTCCATGGGTCCATGGTGTTTAAAAGTCCATGGGGTTAAGGACACAATGATGTTTAAAAGTCCATGTGTGGTCCTTGATTGTTGTAAGATCACAATGGTGTTTAAAAGTCCATGTGTGAATCTTATGTGAAATGTATCACTTGTTGCCAATATGTCATGTAATGGTATGGAAGCATGTATTGCTTGTTTTAAAGGTTAAAGAGCATGTGTAATGTTGCTTGAAGAATGATTTATAAATGAGTTTTATAAATGCATTATTGTATGGTTTTAAATGAGCATTCCTCACTAAGCTTTTGCTTACGCTCTCTCTCTTTTCTTAAACCAATAATGCAGAGCATTAAAGTGCATTGAGGGCAGCAAGGAAGGCAAGCAATCAAGTGGAAACTAAGCTCAAGTATGGGAAGGTTTCTTAAACACTTTTAGCTTTTGGCATTTGGCAATGGGGGACCTATGTGGATGTTTTGGGAGATGTTTTGAACTCCCTAAGTTTGTTTAATGATGTTAATAATGCTGGAACATGTAATTGGCCTTTATGTGGTTGGTTTGGAGATTTAATGCTTGAATGGTTTGCTAAGTATGAAGCATGCCTTTAGATTTGGGGCTTTTCATATTTGATGCTATGATGATGATTGGATGATGCATTTATGCTCCTTGCATGTTGTATGTCTTGCTGGTAAAGTTTGGTTGCATTTGGAGCATGTATTGTAAGTCAATTGTGTGTTTTAGCAGCCATTTCTCTACTTTCTGTGCAGGCCGTATCGGAACGGGAGCTACCGTTTCGGAACGGGTGCCCTGTAGTGGCCCAGGCGTTCGAAACGGTAGGTATCGTTCCGAAACGGAAATGCCTCTGCCAGGCCTCGTTTCGGAACCCGTTGCGGAACGGTCCCGCGTTTCGAAACAGGTTCTTCCTGTTTCGGAACACCTGACCGTTGGGGGCTGACATGGGCGGTTATATGTTTTGAAATGTTTGCATTTTGGTCCTGGATCTTGTTATTGCAATTGTATGAGTTTGGGATGTCCGTTTGAGCTGAAATTTGGCAGTGAAGCATGAAACCTAATTAATTACAAGTCGGTAACTTTAATTTGAGTTAAGTCCTTATAATTTACAGAATTTACAATTTGGTCCCTAAAGTTCTATTTCGTGCAATTGGGTCCCTGTTTAATCTCTGATGATTATGATCTTTGAACATGCTATTTGTATGATCATATCTAGGGTTAATGTGCATCTAGACAAGTTTAAAAAGAAAAAAAGGGTCGTTAATCAAGGTTGACTTTCGGGTTGACTTTGGTTTTCCCGTGTGACTTTCTTAATTCGGGTCAACCGTTTAGGCCGGGTTAAGGGGGTTACAAATCTAGGCTTTGCATCCTTTTTCGCGAACAAATATTTCAGGGCAAAATGGTCTGTGTGCACTATCACCTTCGTCCCAAGTATGTAAGAACGAAACTTGTCAATGGAGAACACCACATCTAATAACTCCTTCTCTGTGGTGGTGTAGTTCACTTGGGTGTCATTCAATGTCTTGCTGGCATAATATATGACATGAAATAACTACTCTCTCCGCTGCCCAAGTGATGCCCCGACATCATAGCCACTAGCATCACACATAATCTCAAATGGCTGTGTCCAGTCTGGTGGCTGTACTATTGGGGCTGTTACCAGTTTTTCCTTCAGAACCTTGAATGCTTCAGTACATTCATCATTGAAGTCAAAGGGTCGATTCTGCTCCAAAAGATGGCATAGGGGCTTGGTGATTTTTGCGAAATTTGCAATGAATCTCCAATAAAAACCAGCATGCCCTAAGAAACTTCTAATACCCTTGACTGTGGTCGGCGGCGGCAGCTTTTCGATCACCTCTATCTTAGCCCTGTCGACTTCTATCCCACGGCAGCTAATCTTATGGCCAAGGACTATCCCTTCATCAACCATAAAGTGCCATTTTTCCCAATTTAAGACTAGGTTTGCTTTTTCACATCTTTCAAGTACCTTTTGTAGATTGCCTAGGCAGCTCTCAAAATCGTCCCCAAAGACTAAAAAATCATCCATAAAAATGTCGAGGAAGTCCTCCACCATATCGGACAATATGGCCATCATGCACCTTTGGAAGGTGGCGGGTGCATTGCATAATCCAAACGACATCCTCCTAAAAGCATATGTTCCGTAGGGGCATATGAAAGTCATCTTTTCTTGATCCTCTGGTGCGATAGCAATTTGATTATACCCTGAATAACCATCAAGAAAACAATAGTAAGGTTTACCCGCTAATCTATCAAGCATTTGATCAATAAAGGGTAAAGGAAAGTGGTCTTTTCGGGTAGCTTTATTAAGCTTCCAATAGTCCATACAAACCCTCCAACCGGTCACAGTCCTGGTTGGGATTAACTCATTGTTTTCGTTGGTCACCACGGTCATTCCTCCTTTCTTTGGAACGCATTGCACCGGGCTCACCCATTTGCTGTCGGAGATGGCGTAAATAATACAAGCATCTAACCATTTGATTATTTCTTTACGCACCACCTCTTTCAGCGCATGGTTTAGCCGCCTTTGGGCATCTATAGTTGGCTTATGATCTTCCTCTAAAAGGATTTTGTGCATGCATAACGCCGGACTAATGCCTTGAATATCAGCTCTCGTCCATCCAATTGCCTTTTTGTGCTGCCGCAGCATCCCTATTAGCTGTCGTTCTTGTTCCTGTGTCAGCTTAGAAGAGATGATTACGGGCAACGTATCATTTGAACCAAGAAAAGCATATTTTAGCTGCCCTGGCAGGGGCTTCCATTCTAAGGTAGGGGGCTCAACAGTAGGTGGCTTTTGGATTGCATGGTTATCCGAAGTATAATTTAAAGGTTCGTATAACTTACCTGGACGATCGCCTATGCAGTTTACCTCCTCTTGATCTTTAGTATCAGATGTATCGGATTCAGAGGAGTTGCTGTCGTTGGTGCTGTCGTGACAGGCCTGTAAGTGGTTGCCGCGGCAGTAACCAATTTTGATGTCGTGATAACCTTACATTCCTCGTCTGCATCAGCATGCTTCATAGCTTGGAGAACATTCAACTTAATCTCTTGGTCATTCACTCTCATGGTAACTTCTCCTTTCTCCACATCAATCAGTGATCTTCCCGTGGCTAAGAAGGGTCGCCCAAGGATGATTGGTGCGTTTTCGTCTGCCTCACAATCTAAAACAAGAAAGTCAGCAGGAAAAAAAATTATCCACTCTTACCAGAATATCTTTGATTTTTCCTTCTGGGTGAACATAAGAGCGGTCTGCCAGCTGCAGAATTACTGTCGTGGGCCGCGCCTTTCCAATACCTAATTTCTGAAAAACAGATTTTGGCATTAAATTAATACTAGCACCAAGATCACAAAGTGCCTTACCCACATATTTGTCTCCGATTACACAAGGTATGATGAAGCTCCCCGGATCCTTCTTTTTCTGGGGTGGTTGTCGATGAAGAATACTCATGCAACCTTCTTTCATCTTTACCGTTTCAAATTCCCCAAGTTTAGATTTCTTTGACATGACATCCTTGAGAAATTTTGCATAACCGGGCATCTCCCTAACGACATCCAACAGCGGAATATTAATATGAACCTGCTTAAAAATATCATAAATCTTTTTGAGCTGAGATTCTTGCTTAGCTTGCTGTATCCGTTGAGGAAAATGAGGTGGGGGACGATAATCAGCAATACGTCCTTCCCACTTTATACGAATCTGAGGAGGTTTGGGTTCATCATTTTTCTCCTCTGTCGCTTCTGCTATCGTGACAGGCTCATCGGCAGCAGTCTGTTTGTTACCTGTCGGGGCAGCTTCCTCGGTATGTCTGTCCAAGGCTGGTTTTCTTACTGTTTCAGCTTTCTTTTCCAGCCCTGGTAATTTCTTCCCACTCCTAGTAGTAATGGCCTTACATTGCTCATGTGTGGGCTGCCTAGCATTTTCAGTATTACTAGGGAATCCTCTAGTCTGCCTTGGCTTGATATGCTGGGAAACTTGACCCATTTGTGTCTCCAAAGATTTCAGAGTAGCTTCATGATTCGTCATTCGCATCTCTATTTTATCCATGAATGTCTCTATTTTCTTGACAAATTGATTCATATTCTCAATATAAGTACATGTCTGAGACATAAAATTGGCCAGGGTCTGTTCCAGTATACTGCTAGTGGCAGCTGGTTGCTGCTGTTGCTGCTCTGGCGGCAGTTGTTGTCGCGTCAGCAATCTAGGTCCTCCCTGATTCGGATTGTGTGCTTGAGGATTCAGGACATTATTAGGATTACTCCAATAAAACTTGGGATCCTTCCTCCAAATGGGATTATAGTTGTTGGAATTGTAATTCGGCTTGTAGTTTCCAACATATTTTCCCTCTTCTAACTATATAGGACACTCATCCGAACTATGATTTCCCTCACAGATTTCACATACCTCCTCAACAGCAAATCCATGTTGTGCATCATCATTCAATAACCTTTTCATTGCTTTAGTAAGGAATGCTACATGTGATTTCATCTTGATGTCGGCCTCATAATCCTTGACTAGTACCCGTTTACCCCCTCTTGTTGCTGTCGGAAACTGCTCCTCATTCTTAGCCAGATTTTTCAATACTTGCATTGCCTCGTCCGGATCTTTGTCCAATAATAGTCCATTTGCTGCTGAATCAATTCGAATACGAGTTTGTAAGTTGGTAGCATTATAAAACTTAGTTTCCTGATTCCAGATGGGGAATCCATGCATTGGGCAATTCTGTAGAAGAGTGGTAAATCTAACCCAGGCCTCGTGCATTGGCTCGTCATCTTCCTGTTAAAAAGTAGCAATTTCATTACGTAATCGCTTAGATAAATGCGAAGGATTAAAACGAGATAAAAATTCACGAGATAAATCTACCCAAGTTCTAATTGAACCCGACGTAAGTTTATTCCACCAAGTCTTTGCTCTGTCCCTCAATGAATGGGGAAATAACCGAAGCCTCAATATCTCCGGATTAACTCCTGGCAGTCTAAACGAACCACAGATTTCCTAGAACGTTTTGAGATGCTCCCTAGCATCCACTGTAACAGCACCACTAAATTGACCGGCATTGTTGATCATACTAAAAATAACAGGTTTCAACTCAAAGTTGTCATCATCAATATCCGGCAGCGTGGTTTCCAGTTCTACATGATCGTTCAACATGTAGTCACGACAGGACAGTCGTCCGGCAGCGGCAGCAGGATTGCCAGCAGGCGGTATAATATCGCCGACAGGCGGATCGTTACCATTGTGGGCCATCTTCTCTAGCTGTTCCTCAAGATACTCGTTCCTGGCTAGAAGGTGACGAAGTTGTTTCTTGAGATTGAATGAACATTCGATTTCCGGAGCTAATTGATACTCAGGATCTTTACCTCGATTCAATCTGCACATAAACAAGAAACCTTGTGTAAAGCAAGAGTTGAATGCACCAAAGAAAAACAGAGAAATAATAATAAAAATAAAAACGAAAAGTGCAATAAAAGAAAAGGTAGAGTTATGTTGTCAATCCCCAGCAACGGCGCCAAAAACTTGTTGCGTGTAAAATAGTCTATCGCAATGGTAGTGCAAGTGTACACGATGCATGTAGTAAAGTGATACAAAGTATCAGATATCGTCTCCACAGGGATTGGGCTAATAGCTTCACCTTAATTCACTGCACGAAAGTAAAGAGAATAATTGAGAAGGTTGTCACGAGAATAATGAAGTAAACGTAAATAAAAGAGTAAAGATATCAAGATAGAGAGAATGGGCTGCTATTGAATTGCTCAGTAGTGCAGGTATTGCAGAGTTTAGGAAGTCCAGTTCTGTCGTCGCGCCCGTCGCGGCAGCACCTGTCACGGCAGCAGTCCGTTGATTGTCGCGACAGCAACACTCAACTCCGTGCTTCAAGTTTGGCAAGAATCTCAGATGTGCCTTGGCCTATCCCTAGGTCCAAGTCTGTCGACGATCACGTCTTTGATGATACCTCCCGGCGTGAATCGAAGGATGAACACCGATATGTATGAATTTTTCTTTAGCCACTTAACCTCGTCCTATCCCTAGGTCCGAGATAGTTCAACTATAAACTAGAGAACTCGCTCTTATTTCTTTCGTATACTTAACTCTCCCGATGCTAAGTAAATAGATAACCTCACAATGCTCTCTCGATGCTCTTGCAAGATATTAATAACCAAAATAAGAGAACTTGAAGTTTATTTTATTGAACTGAAAATTCCTAAAACAAAACAACCCTTGCAACTACTTTACAAATCAACCTGTGGCTCTAGGAAGGATTTAGAACATGTCGAGGGCAGGAAAACGACTAGAAATTGGGAAGGAGGCTAGGGTAATCGGTTATCGGTTATCTGATATGGGATATGCCCTCCTAGGTTAAAATACATGCCCTTATTATAAGCTTTGGGCTCAAGTTATCTAAAATAGCAAGAATACAACTTTAATTGAAAGTATGATTCTAATAAAGACTAAATCTTCAAGGAATCTACTTTCCAGCCGTCATCTTCTTGCTTGGGATTTTCTCTCCTTGAACTTTGGGCTTGACATATCTTTTGATCTGGGGCTTGGAAAAATATGCGGTTTTCACACGACAGACGGGGTGAATTTTCTCTATCTGTCGAGGTCCACTTTGCTTATTCTCCTCAAAATTTTCGTCTTCCTCTGCTGTCACGGCAGCAACCGTGGCAACATCGTCCTCTTTGTCTGCTTGTCCAGTTCAGCTCCTCTGATTCACTGCCCAGCGCCTGCCCTTTCCGTCTGCTACGACAGCAACCTGCAAAAACAACCATTTTTAGTAGAATCTGTGTCTTTTAATATATTTGTGATGTTTTGCTATAAACTAACCTAAATGCAATGAATAATGCTTGAATGCAGTAGAAATATGGGTTAAAAATGGTGTAAATAATAGAACTTTTACACACTCAACATAAGCCCATAGCGCATCATTAAGGTGTAAAGACCAATCTTTCCGAGTTGGCTTAACCATCTTTTCAAGAATGTTCTTGACTTCCCTGTTGGATATTTCAGATTGTCCATTGGTCTGAGGGTGATACGTTGTTGCAATCTGATGCTTGACACCATTCTTTTTCAATGCAGTAGCTATAACCCTGTTGTCAAAATGCTTCCCTTCATCACTGATGATCGCCTTAGGGATGCCGAATCTGGAAAATATGTTTTTATGTAAAAACCTTTGAACTGTCTTGGCATCATACTTTTGAGTGGCGATAGCTTCAACCCACTTGGACACATAATCTACTGCTAGGAGGATGTACAAATTCTCACATGAAGATGGGAATGGTCCCATAAAATCGATCCCCCAAACGTCGAAGATCTAGACTTCAAGAATGTTCTGCAGCGGCATCTTGTGTCTCCTTGAGATGTTTCCTGTCCGTTGACACTTGTCATAGCTCTTGTAGAAAATTTGAGCATCTTTATACAGTGACGACTAATAGAATCCTGACTGCAAAACCTTGTCAGCAGTTTTGTTGCCTCTTAAGTGTCCTCCATACTGTGAAGCATGACAATGATGTAGTATATCTTCATGTTCATCATGTGGTACGCATCTCTTTATAACCTGATCTGCACAGATTTTGAAAAGAAGAAGTTCGTCCCAATAATAATGTTTAACATCATTTTGGAACCTCTTCCTGGCTTGATAATTAAGGCCAGGAGGAATTATTCCGCTAACTAAAAAAATTAACGAAATCAGCATACCAGGGGAGTTCAGAAGACTTACCTGCTGCCATGGCTGTCGCGGCAGTGACTGTGGCAGCAAATAGCTGCTCATCAGGGAAGGTCTCCAATATGTTTGTCTCATCAGTCGGTAGACTCTTTCCCTTCTCCAACATTAACAAGTGATCTGCCACTTGATTCTCTGTCCCCTGTTTGTCCTTGATTTCAAGGTCAAATTCTTTGCAGTAGCAGAATCCAACATATCAGTCGAGGCTTTGCATCCTTTTTCGTGAACATATACTTCAATGCAGAGTGGTCTGTGTGGACTATGACCTTCGTTCCAAGTATATAAGAACGAAACTTGTCAATGGAGAATACCACAACTAATAATTCCTTCTCTGTGGTGGTGTAGTTCATTTGGGCGTCATTCAGTGTTTTGTTGGCATAATATATGACATGAAAAAGTTGGTCTCTCCGCTGCCCAAGTGCTGCCTCGACAGCATAGTCACTAGCATCACACATGATCTCAAATGGATGTGTCCAGTCTGGTGGGTGTACTATTGGGGCTGTTACCAGCTTTTCTTTCAGAACCTTGAATGCTTCAGTACATTCAACGTTAAAGTCGAAGGGTCGGTTCTGCTCTAGAAGATGGCATAGGGGCTTGGTGATTTTTGAAAAGTTCGCAATGAACCTCCGATAAAAACCAACATGTCCTAAGAAACTTCAAATTCCCTTGACTTTGGTGGGTGGCGGCAGCTTTTCGATCACTTCTATCTTAGCTCTGTCGACTTCTATGCCACGACAGCTAATCTTATGGCCAATGACTATCCCTTCATCCACCATGAAGTGACATTTTTCCCAGTTCAAAACCAAATTTGCTTTTTCACATCTCTCGAGCACCTTCTGTAGGTTGCCTAGGCAGCTTTCAAAGTTGTCTCCAAAGACTGGAAAATCATCCATAAAGATCTCTAAGAAATCCTCCACCATATCGGAGAATATTGCCATCATGCACCTTTGAAAGGTGGCTGGTGCATTGCATAGTCCAAAAGGCATTCTCCTAAAAGCATAAGTTCCGTAAGGGCATGTGAATGTCGTCTTTTCTTGATCTTCCGGTGCGATATTTATTTGATTGTAACCTGAATAACCATCAAGAAAACAATAGTAAGATTTACCCGGTAATCTATCAAGCATTCGATCAATAAAGGGTAAAGGAAAGTGGTCCTTTCAAGTAGCTTTGTTAAGCTTCCGATAGTCCATACAAACCCTCCAACCGGTCACAGTCCTAGTTGGGATTAGCTCATTGTTTTCGTTGGTTACCACGGTCATTCCTCCTTTCTTAGGAACGCACTGTACCGGGCTCACCCATTTGCTGTCTGAGATGGCGTAGATTATTCCAACATCTAACCATTTAATTATCTCTTTTCGCACCACCTCTTTCATAGCATGGTTCAGACGCCTTTGTGCATCAATAGTCGGCTTATGATCATCCTCTAGAAGAATTTTATGCATACATAATGCCGGACTAATGCCTTGAATATCAGATATCGTCCATCCAATAGCCTTTTTGTGCTGCTGCAACATCCCTATTAGCTGATGTTCTTGTTCATGCATCAACTTGGAAGAGATGATTACGGGCAACGTATCATTTAAACCAAGAAAAGCATATTTTAGCTGCCCTGGCAGGGGCTTAAGATCTAAAACAGGGGGCTCAACAGTTGATGGCTTTTGAATTGCATGGTTATCCGATGTATAATTTAAAGGCTCAAATAACTTATTTGAACGATTGCCTATCCAGTTTACCTCCTCTTGGTCTTCATTATCAGTTATGTCAGATTCTGAGGAGTTTTTGTCGTTGGTGCTGTCGTGACAGTCTTCCAAGTGGCTGCTGAGGCAGTGACCAATTTTGATATCGTGGAAGCCCGACCTGATGCAGGGTTGGTCAAGGGTAACTTCAGTGATAACCTTGCATTCTTCTTCTGCGTCAGCATGCTTCATTGCTTGGAGAACATTCAACTTGATTTCTTGATCGTTCACTCTCATGGTGAGTTCTTCTTTTTCCACATCAATCAGTGATCTTCCCGTGGCTAAGAAGGGTCGCCCCAAGATGATTGGTGCGTTTTCATCTGCTTCAGAGTCTAAGACAAGAAAGTCAGCAGGAAAAATAAACTTATCCACTCTTACCAGAATATCTTCAATTTTTCCTTCTGGATGAACGTAAGAACGGTCTGCCAATTGTAGAATTACTGTTGTGGGCCGAACTTTTCCAATACCTAATTTCTGAAAAACAGATTTGGGCATTAAATTTATACTAGCACCAAGATCACAAAGTGCCTTACCCACATATTTGTCTCCGATTATACATGGTATGATGAAGCTCCAAGGATCCTTCTTCTTCTAGGATGAATGCTTGTTCAGAATACTCATGCATCCTTCTGTCATCTTAATCATTTCAAATTCCCCAAGTCTAGTTTTCTTTGACATGGCATTCTTGAGAAATTTGGCATAACCGGGCATCTCCCTAACGTCATCTAACAGTGGAATGTTGATATGAACCTTCTTAAAAATATCATAAATCTTTTTAAGCTGTGATTCTTGTTTCAATTTTTGTAATCGTTGAGGAAAAGAAGGTGGGGATGATAATAAGCAATACGTCCTTCCCACTGCATACGAATCTGAGGAGGTTTGGGTTCATCATCTTTCTCCTCTGTCCCTTCTACTGTCGTGACAGACTCATCGGCAGCAGGCTGTTTGTTACCTGTCGGGGCAGCTTCCTCGGCAAGTGACTCCAAGGTTGGTTTAACTGATTCAACTTCCTTCTCTGGCCCTGGTAGTTTCTTCCCACTCCTAGTAGTAATGGCCTTACACTGCTCATGTGTGGGTTGTCTAGCGTTTTCAGTATCGCTAGGAAATCCGCCATTCTACCTTGGTTTGATATGCTGGGAAACCTGACCCATTTGTGTCTCCAAAGATTTCAGAGTAGCTTCATGATTTGTCATCCGCATCTCTTTTTTGTCCATGAATGTCTTCGTCTTCTTGGCAAAGTGATTCATGTTCTCAACATAAGTTCCTGTTTGAGACATAAACGTAGCCAGAGTCTATTCCAGTATACTGTTTGTGACAGCTGGTGGCTGTTGCTGCTGCTGCTGCGGTTGCTGCCGAGTCAGCAATCTAGGTCCTCCCTGATTTTGATTATTCTGTGCTTGAGGATTCAGAGCATTATTAGGATTACTCCAAGAGAACTTGGGATTCTTTCTCCAGCTGGGATTGTAGTTGTTGGAGTTATAATTGCTTATTGTAGTTTGTAACATACTTTCCCTCTTCTAACTGTATTGGACATTCCTCCGAACTATGATTTCCTTAGTGAGATATGCCACATGTGATTTCATTGTGATGTCGACCTCATAGTCCTTTACAGCTAGGACCCGTTTACCCCCTCATCTTGCTGTCGGGAACTGCTCCTCATTCTTCACCAAATTTTTCAATACTACCATCGCCTCATCTGGGACTTTGTCCAGCAATAATCCGTTTGTTGCTTAATCAATTCTAATACGAGTTTGTAAATTGGCAGCATTATAAAACTTTGTTACATGGTTCCAAACGGCAAATCCATGCATTGAACAGTTCCTTAGAAGAGTGGTAAATTTGTCTCAGGCCTCGTGCATTGGCTCGTCATCTTCCTATTGAAAAGTAGCAATTTCGTTACGTAATCGCTCAGATAAGTGTGAAGGATTAAAACGAGATAAGAATTCACGAGTTAAATATGCCCAAGTTCTAATTGAACCCGGCGTAAGTTTATTCCACCAAGTCTTTGCTCTGTCCCTCAATGAATGAGGAAATAAACGAAGCCTCATTATCTCCGGATGAACTCCTGGTAGTCTAAACAAACCACAGATTTCCTGGAACGTTTTCAGATGCTCCCTAGCATCCTCTGTAGCAGCACCACTAAATTGACCGGCGTTGTTGATCATGCTGAACATAACAGGTTTCGGCTCAAAGTTATCAACATCTACATCCGGCAGCGTGGTTTCTAGTTCTACATGATCATTCAGCATGTAATCTCGGCATGACCATCGTACGGCAGCGGCAGGAGGGTCGACGATAGGAGGAATGATCTCTCCATCTCCGACAGGATTGTTATTTTCCTAGGGATTCCCTTGGTTGTTCATTGTCTCTAACTGTTCTTCAAGGTATTCGTTTCTGGCTAGTACGTGGCGAAGTCGGTTCTTAAGATTGTACGAACGTTCTATTTCAGGATCTAATGGATACACAGGTTCCTCTCATCGTCTCGATCTGCGCATAAACAAGAAACCTTGTGAAAAGCATAGGTTGAACAAACCAAAATAAAACAGAAAAATAAAAAGAATGCAGTAAAAGATAGGGTAAAGTTATGTTGCCAGTCCCTGGCAACGGCGCCAAAAACTTGTTGCGTGTAAAAGTGTCTATCGCAATTGTAGTGCAAGTGTACACGACGCAAGTAGTAAAGTGATACGAAAGTATCGGATATCGTCTCCACAAGGACTGGGCTAATAGCTTCACCTTGAATTACTGCACGAGAGTAAAAAGAATAGTTTAAGATATTGTCACGAAAATGATAAACAGTACTGGAAAATAGGATTCAAAGAATCAAGATAGAGAGGATGGGTTGGTATTGAATTGCTCAGTAGTGTAGGTATTGCTAAGTTTAGGAAACTCTGTTCTGTCGATGTCCTCATCGCGGCAGCACCTGTGGCGGCGGCAGTCTGTTGCTTGTCGCGGAAACTAACACACAACTCTATACTTCAAGCTTGGCAAGAATCTCTGCTGTGCCTTGGCTTATCCCTACGTCCAAGTCTGTCGATGAATACGTCTTTGATGATACCTCCCGGCATGAATAGAAGGATGAACACCGATGTTGTTGAATTCTTCTTTAGCCACTTAACCTCGTCCGGTCCTTAGGTCCGAGATAGTTCAACTATAAACTAGAGAACTCGCACTTATTCCTTTCGTATACTTAACTCACCCGATATTAAGTAAATAAATAACCTTGCAATGCTCTCCTGATACTCTTGCAAGATGTTAATAACCATAATAAGAGAACTTGAAGTTTATTTTATTGAACTGAAAATTCCTAAAACAAAAGCAACCCTTGCAACTACTTTACAAATCAACTTGTGGCCCTAAGGGAAATTTAGAACATGATGAGAAGGTGAAAACGGCTAGGGTTTTGGGAAGAAGGCTAGAGATAGATGATGTCCTCCTCTAGGTCGAATTACATGCCTTTATATAGGCTTTGGGTCCAAGTTTTCTAATATAGCAAGAATTCAAGTTTAAATTAAAGTACAACTCTAATAAAGACTAAATCTTCAGAGAATATAGCTTTAACTCGTCCTTCCTTCTTGCTTGGAATTTCTCTCCTTGAACCTTGGGCTTGGCCTTTATTCTGATCTAGGGCTTGGAAAAATATAGTGGTATTCCATGACAGACGGGCTTAATTTTCTCTTTTTATCGTGGCCCACTTTCCTTCTTCTCCTCAAGACTGCTGTCGTCCTTGGCTGTCACGGAGGCAACCATGGCAGCATCGTCCTCCTCAACTGCTCGTCCAGTTCCAGTTCTGTTGCGTCCTACCCAGCGCCTGCTTCTCCATCTGCTATAGCAGCAACCTGCAAAAGCAACCAATTTTAGTACAAACTGTGCCTTTTAATATAATTGTAATATCTAACTGTAATCTAGCCTAAATGCAATGAATTATGCTTGAATGCAGCAGAAATATGGGTTAAATAGGGGGTAAATAATAGAACTTTTACACACTCAACATGAGTGTAACTCCACCTAGGGTTAGGACTTAGGACCTAACCAATCTCTTTTATTGAATTGATGCCATGTAAAATGACTAATCTATATTTGGTAATAAAAGGAAGAATGAACTAATTTAAAACTTGTTTGAAGCCATGATCATTTATTTTCTTGAATTGTATTGAATACCTTGGTTGAACTAGGATATTTCATGTCTAATTTCATGTTCCCATATGCATTGCTTATGACAAAGGTATGTAATGGCATGCTAGTTTGCTTGGATACAAGGTATGTACAAACATGCATAAATGAGATGTGATTGAATGCTTCTATGTATGCTGATATGTTCAAATGGCCTACGAAATTGATTGCTCTTGTGTGACATTTGATATTCTATAAATTGAGCTGAGATTGAATGATTCTATGTATGCCGACTTGTTTGAATGGCTTGTTATATTGAATACTCGTGTATAATGCTTGAGTATGTTTAATCACTTGATGTGAATTGCTTGAAAGTTAAAGATTCAACAAGACCTTGGTTGCTAGTTGGTCTTAGATAGAAGGGCATGCCTTAGAGTCTATTGCTAAATTTAGTACATGGTGTAGAAGACACTTTAACACGATAGGTACCTTGTGTACCCTAATATGTGGTGTAGCTGACACCTTCTTGAACAGGTACCCTATGTACTCTAATATGTGGTGTAAGAGACACCTTAACATGATCAGGTACTTGTGTACCTTAATATGTGACTCAATTACCTAGTCCTACTATCTACCAAGGCAAAACAAATAGAAAAAAAAAGAAACCTTTAAAGAAGACTTGCAATCTTGAATGAAGAATGAGCAAATGATACTTGCTAATGAATTTGATATGGAATGGAATAATATGATTTAAATTGAAGTACAAGCTATCTTAATATGTTCATAACTTGAATGAGAAGTTAAATGATAAATTGGAATTTTGTTCGATTGGTTTGAGGTTCACTTTGCTTGAAATTTCTTGATGTTAGGTTGAATTGTGTATGGTATGCTTGAAAGGAAACCTTGATTCCTTAGTCTATAGTGTTCGATTGGAATATGGAAAATTAGCTAGGTTAAACTTGGTTAAAATGAACAATGATTCCTAAGGTTAATAAGCTTAGTAACATGTTAGGTAGTTTTACCTCACTATGTACTAATCACTCTCGTCTCTCATTCTTCCCAAACCACGAGTCTAAGGTGATTAAATCTTCCCGATCTTGAGTCTAGAATTACACATATGAAGATTGATAGTATGGCTTGTCTTTGTCATGTTGCACTCCTAGTTGGTGGTGTAACCCTCTTAGCCCGGTCTAGACGTTTAACCCGAACTACGAAGATTACACGGGGAAAACCAAAGTCAACCCAAAAGTCAACCTTGATTGACAACCCATTTTTTCCCTTTATCTTTTCTAAATGCTCAATATTAACCTATATTTTTAACAAATTATTCCAGCGGAAGCGGCACAGCGAACGAACCTGAACAAGGACTCAATTGAACAAAAACATAATTTTAGGGACTAAAATGTAAACTCCACAAATTACAAAGACTTTCATGATTTTGATATTACCAAACCTCAATTAATCACATTACATGCCATCATGTCAAAAATTAACTCAAAAGAATCATTCAAACTTTCTAATTTAAGTAGCCAACCATTAAGGACCAAAATGTAAGAATCAGAAACTCAAATCAGCTCAAAATTCAAATCCAACGGTCATCTGTTTCGGAACGCTTACCCTAGTATCGAAACGGTCGTATCGAAACTGCGTTGACCATTTCGGTATTCGGGCTCATTTCGAGACCCGTATCGAAACACGGTCTTCCAGTAGCCAAAGTGTTCCAGAACACCTTCATCCGTTCCGAAACACTATGGCCATTTCGGGCCCCTTTTCAAAACAAATAAGGGTGTTCTGATACACCCTGCCATGCAACAGAAGATTTTGCTTGTTTTTCATGCATTTCCACACTCAAATCTTTCCCGAGACATGCTACAACATGCATACATCAAGGATACATATCAACAATCATCATACCGAGGCTAAAGCTTAAATGTAGCAACCAACACTTAAGCAAAGGCACTAAAGGCATGCTTCCTAGCTCACCAAAACCATAACAAGTCATAAAACCAAATAAACCAAAATCCAAACTCCAAAGGCCATTTACAACTCAAGTATAGGAAAACAAACATGCTCAAAGGAAAGGAATCAACCTCATACAATCCAAAGTATAAATTCCACCCATTGCCTCTTATTACACTAAGGGTGAACCACATACATCTCTTTAGCAAAACAATGGATTCCTCTTGCTTTTGGGCTGCCTCCAAATGTTCAATTTTCTGCATTGATGAAACAAACGAGCGTAAGCTTAAAGCTTAGAGAGGACCGCTAAACAATATTCACCAATGCACTTAAAATGTATTGCATAACCGCCACTTTTATCACATGCCTTTTTATAAAACATGTCTCCACAAGACATTAATGAATTTTTAAGAACACATGCACATATACAACATCATAAACAAATATTAGACCATTTCTCATGCTTTACCAAGCATCTCATGCATTCTTGCATCATATACAACTCTCTCATGCAACCTTGCATCACATACAAGCATCTCATGCTTCACTTTATTCATTTACATTATATTGGCTTTCAAGTGATAGTCCACACACCATTTCAACACAAGACACAATCAGATACGCGAATTACAAGCGTTGTCCCTCACGCTTCATACAAACTGCCAGACTACACAAGGTGGAGACAAATGGTACAATCACAACCCCTCAACACCCGTGATGGAGATTAATGGCACAATCACAACCCCTCAACATCACTCATCGGTAGTTGAATAATTCCACTAAAGAGAGTATGGGACACATACACAAGACTCACACATGGGACTAACCATTCACTATTGTGATCTTAACCTCAATCGTTAGGGCACTTGGATGGAGATTACGACACAATCACAACCCCTCGACATCCAAGGTGACTTTATACACGGTGCACCCAATCCTATAGCCGGCTAACTATATATGATTTAAGTAACCAAAAACCATTTTCATCACTTGCCAATATAATCATTTATCCACATTAATCCACTGTTTTTCAAGCATAACCACAATGTCATTTCCATAAGCACACATGCTTAACATCATATGCATTTTCATATGAAAACCAAGGATCACTTACCTAGTGCATCCTTAACATAATGACATTAAAATCCAACATTAAACAATGCTTTAACATGCTTAAAAACAGTAAACAAATTCACTCTTACATCAAATGAATTTTCATCAAACTTAACACATTTCCAAGAGAGGGATTACCGAAACACTTACACTTGAGCTTACTTAAGTGTATCAAACTTACACTAAGCTCCCAAGAACACGCTCATGGCGTTTCAAAGTAGGAAATTAATTTCCACTCACCGATACGCGAAGCCTCGTTCGCCGACATGGAAATTACACCTTCAGAGCCTCCAAAATCACCTCGTTAGCTTTCGGATCAAGATCCCATGTTTTCACATCATCAAAACAGTGATCTAAATGCATTAAAATGCATTCTAACACCAGCAACACTTCATAAACTCGTTGCCCACTCAAACTACACCAAAATACCCTTCCAAAACAACCGAAAACTCAATCGATTGCTTCCTAAACCAAGCCCAGCCATCATACATCACTTCCAAAGCATTAACAACATCAAAACACATCTAATAAACATCCTAACTCAGCCTTATACCTCCAGCAATCAAAATTCCACCATTACACCAAAAAAACTCACTTAAAACTACCAAGAAACTCAAGGATCTCAAGGATTTCGGGATCTATGTTATTAGCACATCATTTTAACATATAAATTAACTTAAAAATCATTAGAATCAAAACAAAACAGAGCCCAACTCATCAAGTCCGAAAATTAAGATTCCATCCACAATTTCACAAGATTTTGATCTCAAATCAAAACTATGTTGAAAACTCAATCAAAAATAGTTATTAGAAGCCAAATATCTTGGGAATTTCAATAAAGAACTTAGATTAGAGGTTGAGAACGAGATTTACCTCCAATCCTTGCTTCCTTCAATAGATGACAAGTTTTCTTTGCAAAAATCTTGAAGAATCAAGGAAGATCTATTGAAAATGATTTAAGAAATGTTGAGAGGAATTTTGGGAGAAAGAATTCTGGAAAAGATGAGAGAAAATGGTGTTTGGCTAAAATGAGTGGGAATTGGTAGTTACGTAAAATGGAAATCCACTAACTACCAATTAATTAATATCAATTTCTAATTAAAATCATTTAATTAAAAACCCATTTAAATCACATGTCATATTGAAGAAAGGTCAAATTGACTTAAAGCCCCCTAAAGATTCTAAGATTTTGGCTTCGACCTTAAAAATCACATTTTCCCAGTTTTGAAACTTTACAATTTGGTCACTACTCAAAATGTCCATTTTCCAAATCTCGTTTTGTAAAATTGACTTGACCAACCTTTTAATTATATTTTAGAGGATTTTAGCAATTTTTTATCACAATTTTATCCTATGTCGATCCTTGATTTCCTAAAATCACCTTACGCGATTCAAACCATTCTCGATCGGTCCGATCCGATGTCTAAAACATCTAGGCCCAAAACCAGGGCGTTATAGGTGGCTTAGTTTTGTGTCTAGTTGTACAAGTTTCATGCATTTGGCTTATATTAGAGATGTATTTGAAATGTATGTAAAAACTTGATGGAAGGATGGTAATGTTTAAGCCACTTTGGTTTTGTAGTTAAATAATCATATGGATGTATGAACTTGTATGGCTTGTTAGCCCCTTTTGAGATGTATATATGAATGAAATTAAGTAAAAGCTTGTTTGAAATTTGTTACTGAATCATTGATGTTAATATTGTGTTTAATGATATTCGAATAAGAATTAGTTATCTTGTTTAATAATTAGATTTCATTGAATAGCCATAGACCAATGTGAACTTAGTTTGAATACAATTAAAATGACAATCTAGATATATGTTTGAATAATTCGAATGGTATAGGGTAGTAAGATGTAAATGGAAGTGATCATTTGATAACTAAATCCTAGTGTTTGAATGGTCTATTTAAATCAGTGTAGTAACTTGACCTTATTGTTCGAATGGCTTAGGAAGTTTAGGTGAAAATCTTGATTTTGTTACAAGGTTAACTTGAACACTTAGTAACTATAGAAATGATTGGTAGACTTGAAATGAATTTGTTTGTAACTTGATTAATATGAATCTTAATGTATGATTAAATGGTTCAAATTGGCCCTAATTCTATGTGCCATTGTTTGATTATATGCATCGACACTCCTCGCTCCTAACCCAGGCGAGGTGTGTTACACGATGGATGTCATCACTAAGCACAATTGGGACTCCTTTGTCAAACACCTAGGCGATATGTGTGTGCCCCTTGTGAGTGAGTTGTATACGCACCTAACGAGCCCTACCCAGTCTGGCGTGTACGTGCAAGGCGACCAAGTGAAGTTTACTACTGCAGCAATCAACAATGTAACCCCCTTAACCCGGCCTAGACGGTTGACCCGAACTAAGAAGATTACACGGGGAAAACCAAAGTCAACCCGAAAGTCAACCTTGATTAACGACCCTTTTTTTCTTTTAAAACTTATCTAAATGCATATTAACCCTAGGTGAACACTTGAGATTAACATACTCAAAAACCACAGCAATCGGATAACATTTAAGGACTCAATTGCACAACATAAAAATTTAGGGACCAAATTGTAAATTCTGAAATTTACGAGGTCTTTACCAAAATTAAAGTTACCATTATGAAATTAATCATATTTCATGCTTCTCTATCAAATTTCACCTCAAACAGACATCTCAAACTCAACCAATTCCATATACAAACTTTGGGACCAAAACGTGAGAATTCCAAAACATTTAACCATCAGATTCAGTGCCCAACGGTCGAGTGTTCCGAAACGGGGATGATCCGTTCCGAAACGCGGGACCGTTCCGAAACAAGTTGCGGAAAGAGGCCTGGCAGTAGTAAAACCGTTTCGGAACAGCTCTACCTGTTTCGAAACGCCATGGCCATTTCAGGCCATCTGTTCCGAAACAGTAGCACCCGTTCCGAAACGAGTTGCCCAGAAATGCAGATTTTTGATGGTTTAATACACTTTCAACCCATCAAACACATTCATATGACCTCCATATCATGCACACAAGTCATCAAACACTTAAGGAACATATTAGCATCGACCAAACTCATTCATAGCCTCAATGAAAGAAAAACCCAATTCTATAGGCATGCATCATATATAGAAAACCATGCAACCATCAAACCATCAAACCAAAAACCAAAAGGCCATTTACAAGTCTCAACATCATCAAAAGCATATAACCAACTTAGGGAGTCCAGAACATCTCCCAAAAACACAATTTAGGTTCCCATTGCCAAATGCCCAAAAGCTAATAGTGTTAGGAAAAATTCACCATACATGAGCTTAGTCTTTCACTTGGATCCTTTACCTCCTTGCTGCCCTTTAAACACTTCAATGCTCTGCATTATTGGTTTAAGAAAGAGAGAGCGTAAGCACATAGCTTAGTGAGGAATGCTCAATTAAAACATCACAATAATGCATTTGTAAAAACACCTTTTCAAGGCTTTTAGTTTCAAAGCAACATTTATCATGCAATTATGCATACAAACCAAGCATCTCATGCTTCAATTCAACATCATGTCATATTGGCTTACAAGTGATAATCCATAACCATTTTACAACTCAAAACACAATCGGATACGCGGATTACAAGCGTTGTCCCATACGCTTCATACACTGTAACCCCCTTAACCCGGCCTAGACGGTTGACCCGAATTAAGAAAGTCACACGGGGAAAACCAAAGTCAACCCGAAAGTCAACCTTGATTAACGACCCTTTTTTTCTTTTTAATCTTGTCTAGATGCACATTAATCCTAATTGTGATCACACAAACATCATACTCAAAGATCACAAACATCAGAGATCAAACAGGGACCCAATTGAACAAATTACAACTTTAGGGACCAAATTGTAATTTCTGATAATTAAAATAACTTAACCCAAATTAAAGTTACCATCTTGAAATTAATCAGGTTTCATGCTTCTCTGTGAAATTTCAGCTCAAAAGGACTTCCCAAGCTCACACAATTGAACATACAAGATTTAGGACCAAAACGTAAACAATTCAGAACATATAACTGCCAATGTCAGCCCCTAACGGTCGGACGTTCCGAAACGAATCGACCCCGTTCCGAAACACGGGCCGTTCCGAAACTGATCGACACCGTTTTGAAACATGGCCTTGGCAGTGACCAAACCGTTTCGAAACGGTGCACACCGTTTCGGACGCCTGGGTTTGTGTAAGGCACCCGTTCCGAAACGGTGCATACTGTTCCGAAACGCCTGCACAGATTGCAGCAAACAAGCACACCAAATCATGCAATTGATCATTCAAACATGCTCCAAACGTCACCAAACTTTACCAGCATGCAATTAAACATATTTAAGACTTGTAGGAACCATCACATCATCAATTTAACATCATATGCAAAAAGCCCCAATTCTATAGGCATGCTTCCTACACAAGCTAGCTATTTCAACTCCAAACTTCCAAAACAAGCATATAAGGTTCCAATCCAAAAACCAGCATTTAAAACAACATTCAACATACTTAGGGAGTCTCAAACACCTCCCAAATCATACACATTGGTCCCCCATTGCCAAATCACACAAAAGCTAAATGTTTAACAAAACCTTCCATACTTTGAGCTTCACTTGAACTTGATTGCTTGCCCTTTCTTGCTGCCCTCAAAGTACTCTAATGCTCTGCATTATTGAATTAAGAAAACGTAGAGAGCGTAAGCAAAAGCTTAGTGAGGCATGCTCATTAAAAACAATTCAATAATGCAATTAAAACCATTTATAAATCATGATTAAAATCAATCCTTGCACATGCTCAAAAGCATACTTAAAACAAGCAATCTCATGCTTCAACATAAACCTTAAAACAAGCATCTCATGCTTCACAAATTACTTAACATGTCATATTGGCTCAAGTGATACATTTCATTTCATAAAATAAGTTCAACAACTTTCCCAAGGACTTTTAAACACCTTGGCCCCAAGGACTTTTAAACACCTTGGCCAT
The DNA here is from genome assembly GCA_958450335.1 of Hibiscus tridactylites. Classification (NCBI taxonomy): domain Eukaryota; kingdom Viridiplantae; phylum Streptophyta; class Magnoliopsida; order Malvales; family Malvaceae; genus Hibiscus; species Hibiscus tridactylites. Next base: position 40,067,164 of record OY288289.1, on the reverse strand, counting down.
GGACTTTTAAACACCATGAATAAGGACCACACAAGGACTTTTAACCACCTTTGTGTCCAATGCTTGAATCACCCCAAGGACTTTTAAACACCTTGGCCCCAAGGACTTTTAAACACCTTGGCCCCATGGACTTTTAAACACCATGGACTGGATCACCTAAGGACTTTTAACCACCTTAGTGTCCGCAACAAGACTCATCCAAGGACTTTTAACCACCTTGATGATCTTAAGTAACAAGGCTCACTCAAGGACTTTTAACCACCTTAGTGACCTTAACATTTTCAAAACACCACTTGCCAATATACATCATTATCATCATTTAATCCACTGTTTTAAAGCATTAAACCAAGCCATTTTCATCATGCATTTCAAAGCATCAATCCTCATCATTTCAATGTATAAAAACAAGGAACTCCTACCTAGAGTTACCTTCAACATATGGCTTATATAATCAGCAAAATCCATGCTAAAACATGCTTTCAAAACAGTAATTAAAAACATGCAAATCATCATTTTGCATCACATCAAAACATGGCCACCACTAGAGAGAAAATCCGAAAACTTACACTTGAGCTTAGCAAAGTTGTTTAGACTTAAACTAAGCTCCCAAAACCTTCAAACCTTGGTTTTAAAAGCTGAAATCCAATTTCCACAAATGCACTCACCAATTTCCACTTTGCTTCAAGCCAAAGCACCAAAACAAGCTTCCGGATCAACCAATCTTGGATCTAAAGATGCCTCCCCTGTTTCAACACATCAAAGCAGAGGATTAATGCATCATCATGCATTAATTGCTTCAATGAAAGCACCTAAACTCGCTGCTCTCATCCAACCTCCATTTTCGGCCACCAAACACAACCGAAAATGCATCCAAACCACTTCTAAACAAAGCCCAGCCATAAACCAGCACAACCTCACTTCCATTAACATCATATAACATCTAAAAACAACCTATTAACAACCTTATACCTCCAGCAACAACAGATCACCAAGATCACCTCAAAAACTACCTTAAAACACAAGCTAAACTTAGGAAACTCAACCTATCCGAGATTGCATCAATCAAGACTCAATTCCACATCATTTTAGAGATCATTTAACATCAAAAACATCTCTTAAAACACAGATTACTCAGATCTAACGAAAATCCTCAAGAATCATCAAAATCTTGCATAATAAGCCAAGATCCATAAATCAACTTAAAAGCCTTTGATTAAACATCAATTTAGGATTGAAAACTTAGGAATTTCAGTAAAGAACTGATAGTTTAGAGGAGAAGGACGTTCTTACCTCCAAACTTGTATTTCTCCACTTTTTGCAATCAAAATGCTTGTTGAAACTTGTAGCAATTGAAGAGGTTTTGAAGATATGTTGATTTGGAATCAAATGAGAGTTGAAAGGAGGAATTTAGGTGAGAAAATCAGAAACAAATCTCTGGAAATGTAGTGTTTGGTTTGAGAGAAAAAGAGAGAAAGAAAATGGGAAGTTAGTTGAGAAAATTGCCAAAATGAGCTTTCCCTCCTGTTTGATATCTTTAAAATCAGAAAATAGCTTATAAAATCTTAGAAAAATCTGGAGAAATCACCTTTTGATTAATAGCTCCTTAAAGATTCAAAGTTCCAATCCTTTATAAAATAGCCACCAAACTTGCGAAAATTACATTTTGGTCACTAGCCTAAATGTCACACTTCCAAAACTCATTTTCCAAAATTGATTTCACAGTTCACTTAATTATATTAAAAGATGATTTTAGAACATTTTTCCATATTTTTAATGCAACCCGAACTAGGTTTTCCTAATTTAACCTCTTAAGATTCGAATAGCACTTTGACCAACCGGTCAACGCCCAAAACTCCTAAGCCCAAAACCGGGGCGTTACAACTCTCCCCCCCTTAAGAAATTTCGTCCTCGAAATTTACCTGAAGGAAAGAGATAAGGAAACTGCTTCAGCATGTCTTCCTTCCGCTCCCACGTGGCTTCCTCAACACCTCGATGCTTCCACAGCACCTTCACCAACTCAATGGTCTTGCCACGAAGAACCTTGCTATCCGAATCCAGAACCTTCACCGGTTCCTCATCATAGGTCAAATCCGGATTCAAAACCACATCCTCTACAGGCATCACATGCGAAGGATCAGATCTATACTTCCGGAGCATAGAAACATGGAACACATCATGAATCTTCTCCAACTCCTGAGGTAACCTCAACCGATATGCAACAGGACCCACTCGCTCAACCACCTCATATGGTCCAATGTACCGAGGGCTCAACTTACCCTTCCGGCCAAACCTCATCACCTTCTTCCAAGGCGAAACCTTCAAGAACACACGGTCACCCACCGCATACTCTATCTCCTTACGCTTCAAATCCGCGTAAGACTTTTGCCGATCAGAGGCAGCCTTCAACCTCTCGCAAATGAGCTTCACCTTCTCGGTGGTCCCTTTCAACAAAGCAGGCATTGAAACCAACTTTTGACCAGTTTCAGCCCAACAAAGAGGAGTCCTACACTTCCTCCCATACAGAGCCTCATAAGGTGCCATCTGTATACTCGCCTGATAACTATTGTTATAAGCGAACTCAACCAAAGGCAGATGCTTCTCCCAAGAACCTTGAAACTCAATCACGCAGCATCTCAACATATCCTCCAAAATCTGAATAACCCGTTCAGACTGACCATCCGACTGAGGATGATAGGATGTACTGAAATGCAACCTTGTACCCAGAGCTTGATGCAAACACTGCCAGAAACGCGATGTGAACCTCGGATCCCTATCCGACACAATCGAATTAGGCACACCATGCAACCTCACTATCTCAGCAATGTACAGCTCTGCCAGCTTATCCAAAGAAAACGTAGTATGCACAGGCAAGAAATGCGCACACTTCGTCAAACGATCCACAATCACCCAAACAGAATTCTTCTTTGATGGAGACAAAGGCAAACTAGATACAAAATCCATGGTAACCCTCTCCCACTTCCATTCAGGGATTTTCAACGGTTGCAACAAACCAGAAGGAACCTGATGTTCAACCTTAACTCGCTGACACACCAAACACTTGCTCACAAACTCTGCAACATCCTTCTTCAAACCTACCCAATAGTACTCATCACGCAGATCACGATACATCTTAGTACTACCAGGGTGCATAGCAAAAGGACTACTATGACCTTCAGCCAAAATAGCACGCCTCAACTCAACATCAGCAGGCACTACTATCCGACTACCAAAACACAACACACCATCCTCATTAAAACAGAAATCCGAAGGTCTACCCTCCGCGATATCCTGAACATGAGACACCAAGGAATCATCCAGCAACTGCTTTTCCTTGATCAACTGAACCAACGATGGTTTCACTTGCAACTCAGCAACAAGACCACCATCTCGCGATATGCTCAAGCTAGCAAACATAGCCCTCAGCTCAACGGCTACCTTCCTACTCAAGGCATCCGAAACAACATTAGCCTTACCAGGATGATACTCAATCGTCAGATCATAATCCTTGAGCAACTCACACCAACGACGCTGCCTGAGATTCAACTCTTTCTGAGACATCAGATACCTCAAACTCTTGTGATCCGTGTACACAGTACACTTCTCACCATACAGATAATGTCTCCAGATCTTCAGAGCAAAAACCACTGCAGCCAGCTCAATGTCATGCGTAGGATAGTTGCGCTCATGCACCTTCAATTGCCGCGACGCATAAGCCACAACCTTACCCTCTTGCATCAGCACACACCCCAAACCAACATAGGATGCATCACTATAGACCACAAACTCTTTCCCTGATTCAGGCTGAATCAAGATAGGAGCTTGAGTCAAAGCCGCCTTCAGCTTCTAAAAAGCCTGTTGTCTCGCTTCCGTCCACTCATACTTAACATCCTTTTGCAACAGCTTCGTCAAAGGAGCAGCAATCTTAGAAAAACCATCCACAAACCTCCGGTAGTATCCCGCCAAACCAAGGAAACTACGGACTTCGTGAACAGACTTAGGAACTTTCCAGTTCATCACCGCTTCAATCTTCTGAGGATCAACACGAATCCCCTCAGCTGAGACCACATGCCCAAGAAACACCACCTCCCTAAGCCAAAACTCACACTTGCTCAGCTTAGCATAAAGCTGATTCTCCAACAAAGCTTGCAACACAATTCTCAAATGCTCTTCGTGCTCCTCCTCAGTACGCGAGTACACGAGGATATCATCAATGAACACCACAACGAACTTGTCCAGGTATTCATGAAAAACACGATTCATCATGTCCATAAAAGTAGCAGGAGCATTTGTCAAACCAAACGGCATCACAAGGAACTCATAATGCCCATACCTTGTCCTGAAAGCTGTCTTAGGCACATCCACATCCTTCACCTTCAACTGATAATACCCTGACCTCAAGTCAATCTTAGAGAACACAGCAGCTCCCCGAAATTGATCAAAGAGATCATCAATCCTCGGCAAAGGATACCGATTCTTGATAGTCAACTTGTTCAGCTGACGGTAATCAATGCACATCCTCATAGTGCCATCTTTCTTCTTCACAAACAAGACAGGAGCACCCCAAGGCGACACACTCGGCCGGATGAAACCACGATCAAGCAGCTCTTGCAACTGCGTCTTCAGCTCCTTCAGCTCCTTAGGTGCCATTCTATAGGGAGTAATGGACACAGGAGTTGTATTCTCATACAGCTCAATTCCAAACTCCACCTCGCGATTAGGAGGTAAACCAGACAACTCTTCAGGAAAAACACCAGGAAACTCCTTCACAACCTTGATATCTTGCACCCTCAACTCCTTAGAGCTAGGATTCATCACAAAAGCTAGATAAGCTTCGCAACCCTGCCTCAGCATCCTACTCGCCTCCAAGGTAGACACAACATTAGCAAGAAACTTCACATTCTTGCCAACTACAACAACTTCATAATCATCTGCAAGCTTAAGCGAAACCCGCTTATTCTCACAATCCACAACAGCACGATGCTCAGCAAGCCAATCCATACCAAGGATCACATCAAAACCATAGAAAGGCAACTCCATAAGATCAACATGAAAGACATGTTCTTGAACAACCAAGGGACACCTTCTATAAAGCTTTCGAGTCACAACAGTTTCACCAAAAGAACTAGTGACACGAACACCAACATCCAAAGACTCAACAGGCAAACCAAGCAATTCAGCATGCTCACGCAAAATGTATGAATGCGTAGATCCAGAATCAATCAAAGAAAGCAATGACAAGGATTGCAAAGTAAAGGTACCTGCAATCACATCAGCATCATTCCTTCCCTCGCGCTGAGCATACACCCTCGCTTGGCCTCCACCCTCAGGCTAAATAGCCACAACATGAGCTACTCCGCGACCACCTTCCTCTCTCCTCTGGAAATTACCACGTCCGCGCCCACGACCTCTCTGCTGTGCAGCTACAACAGGAGCACGATCTTGGCCACCAGCCAACCTCGGACAATCTCGCCTCAGATGATCAACAGAACCACAGTTCCAACATCCATTACCAGCAGCCGCAACAGGAGCTTGCACCTCCCTCACAGCACGAGGACAGTCACGCTTCATGTGACCACGCGAACCACAGATCCAACAAGCACTTGGTTCAGCTCTAGCAAAACCTCCTCTAGCAGGTGCACCACCACCTCTCTTGGTTGAGGACTGATACTTCTGATCACGTCCCCTCTTGTTCCGTCCACCTCCGGAACTATACTCAGCAACTCTCTTGCCAGAACTCACTCCAGCACCTTTCGCAGCTAAACCCAAGTTCATCTCAATGTCCTTGGATCGGCTAACCAACACATCAAAATCATTGTACTCAGCAGCCAACATGTAGGTCTTAACCTCCGTCACTAAGCCATAACGGAACCTTTCGCACCTCTCTCGCTCATCAGGTATCAGCTCCGGTGCATACTGACTGAGGCGTACAAACTGCACTTCGTACTCAGCTACACTCATGCTCCCTTGGGTAAGAGACATGAATTCACGCTTTTTCTCATCCAGATATCTCACTCCAAGATATCTCCTCTTGAACGCATTCTGAAAGAATGTCCAAGAAACATCAGCTTCAGCCATCCCAGCTATGGTGGTCGTCCACCACGTATATGCATCGTCCTGCAGCAAGGACACAACCCAACTTTTGCACATCCGTGCAGCTCATCTGACCCAAGATACGCTTGGTACTCTCTAGCCAAGCTTCCGAACTCTCAGCAGACATACCTCTGAACTCAGTCCCTCCAAGACTGCGCAGACGCTCCAAAGGAAATCTGACTCCAGCATCTCCCTGATGCCCAGCTCCTTGAGCTCCAGCTACTGCTGCTCGAAAAGCACCCGCAATAGCTTGTACCAGCATAGACATATCAGGCACAGCTTGCCCCTGACCAACCTCTGGTCCAGCAGCTCCAGCACCAGCTGCAGCTTCAGCTCGCTCACCTCCAGCACCACCACCAGGCGGAGGAGGGGGTAACACAGCACTACCCGTATTCTCTTCATTCTCATTCTCGTTAGGAGCCGTAGCTCGCACACTACCTCGTAACTCTCTACGTGGTGCCATACTTTTACCATGCAATCACAATGCAAAAATAAAACAAGTCAGGCCCAGCAAGGTAAGCAATCCAAGTATTCAAGCTCAATTTCATTCAAAATCAACTTCATTTCATTAGCTATTGTTTGGCAATGGGTACCCTCAACATGCAACATCATAGCATACATCTCAATTGCATCAACATTACAAGCCACTGATCATGCTTTCAAACAACAAGCATACAAGACAAACATACTTCAATCATGCATACATTCATTCCCAATTACTCGCAAACTCAGCTCTGATACCACCAAATGTAACCCCCTTAACCCGGCCTAGACGGTTGACCCGAATTAAGAAAGTCACACGGGGAAAACCAAAGTCAACCCGAAAGTCAACCTTGATTAACGACCCTTTTTTTTCTTTTTAATCTTGTCTAGATGCACATTAATCCTAATTGTGATCACACAAACATCATACTCAAAGATCACAAACATCAGAGATCAAACAGGGACCCAATTGAACAAATTACAACTTTAGGGACCAAATTGTAATTTCTGATAATTAAAATAACTTAACCCAAATTAAAGTTACCATCTTGAAATTAATCAGGTTTCATGCTTCTCTGTGAAATTTCAGCTCAAAAGGACTTCCCAAGCTCACACAATTGAACATACAAGATTCAGGACCAAAACGTAAACAATTCAGAACATATAACTGCCAATGTCAGCCCCTAACGGTCGGACGTTCCGAAACGGATCGACCCCGTTCCGAAACATGGGCCGTTCCGAAACTGATCGACACCGTTCCGAAACACGGCCTTGGCAGTGACCAAACCGTTTCGAAACGGTGCACACCGTTTCGGACGCCTGGGTTTGTGTAAGGCACCCGTTCCGAAACGGTGCATACTGTTCCGAAACGCCTGCACAGATTGCAGCAAACAAGCACACCAAATCATGCAATTGATCATTCAAACATGCTCCAAACGTCACCAAACTTTACCAGCATGCAATTAAACATATTTAAGACTTGTAGGAACCATCACATCATCAATTTAACATCATATGCAAAAAGCCCCAATTCTATAGGCATGCTTCCTACACAAGCTAGCTACTTCAACTCCAAACTTCCAAAACAAGCATATAAGGTTCCAATCCAAAAACCAGCATTTAAAACAACATTCAACATACTTAGGGAGTCTCAAACACCTCCCAAATCATACACATTGGTCCCCCATTGCCAAATCACACAAAAGCTAAATGTTTAACAAAACCTTCCATACTTTGAGCTTCACTTGAACTTGATTGCTTGCCCTTTCTTGCTGCCCTCAAAGTACTCTAATGCTCTGCATTATTGAATTAAGAAAACGTAGAGAGCGTAAGCAAAAGCTTAGTGAGGCATGCTCATTAAAAACAATTCAATAATGCAATTAAAACCATTTATAAATCATGATTAAAATCAATCCTTGCACATGCTCAAAAGCATACTTAAAACAAGCAATCTCATGCTTCAACATAAACCTTAAAACAAGCATCTCATGCTTCACAAATTACTTAACATGTCATATTGGCTCAAGTGATACATTTCATTTCATAAAATAAGTTCAACAACTTTCCCAAGGACTTTTAAACACCTTGGCCCCAAGGACTTTTAAACACCTTGGCCATGGACTTTTAAACACCATGAATAAGGACCACACAAGGACTTTTAACCACCTTTGTGTCCAATGCTTGAATCACCCCAAGGACTTTTAAACACCTTGGCCCCAAGGACTTTTAAACACCTTGGCCCCATGGACTTTTAAACACCATGGACTGGATCACCTAAGGACTTTTAACCACCTTAGTGTCCGCAACAAGACTCATCCAAGGACTTTTAACCACCTTGATGATCTTAAGTAACAAGGCTCACTCAAGGACTTTTAACCACCTTAGTGACCTTAACATTTTCAAAACACCACTTGCCAATATACATCATTATCATCATTTAATCCACTGTTTTAAAGCATTAAACCAAGCCATTTTCATCATGCATTTCAAAGCATCAATCCTCATCATTTCAATGTATAAAAACAAGGAACTCCTACCTAGAGTTACCTTCAACATATGGCTTATATAATCAGCAAAATCCATGCTAAAACATGCTTTCAAAACAGTAATTAAAAACATGCAAATCATCATTTTGCATCACATCAAAACATGGCCACCACTAGAGAGAAAATCCGAAAACTTACACTTGAGCTTAGCAAAGTTGTTTAGACTTAAACTAAGCTCCCAAAACCTTCAAACCTTGGTTTTAAAAGCTGAAATCCAATTTCCACAAATGCACTCACCAATTTCCACTTTGCTTCAAGCCAAAGCACCAAAACAAGCTTCAATGAAAGCTGAGGATTAATGCATCATCATGCATTAATTGCTTCAATGAAAGCACCTAAACTCGCTGCTCTCATCCAACCTCCATTTTCGGCCACCAAACACAACCGAAAATGCATCCAAACCACTTCTAAACAAAGCCCAGCCATAAACCAGCACAACCTCACTTCCATTAACACCATATAACATCTAAAAACAACCTATTAACAACCTTATACCTCCAGCAACAACAGATCACCAAGATCACCTCAAAAACTACCTTAAAACACAAGCTAAACTTAGGAAACTCAACCTATCCGGGATTGCATCAATCAAGACTCAATTCCACATCATTTTAGAGATCATTTAACATCAAAAACATCTCTTAAAACACAGATTACTCAGATCTAACGAAAATCCTCAAGAATCATCAAAATCTTGCATAATAAGCCAAGATCCATAAATCAACTTAAAAGCCTTTGATTAAACATCAATTTAGGATTGAAAACTTAGGAATTTCAGTAAAGAACTGATAGTTTAGAGGAGAAGGACGTTCTTACCTCCAAACTTGTATTTCTCCACTTTTTGCAATCAAAATGCTTGTTGAAACTTGTAGCAATTGAAGAGGTTTTGAAGATATGTTGATTTGGAATCAAATGAGAGTTGAAAGGAGGAATTTTGGTGAGAAAATCAGAAACAAATCTCTGGAAATGTAGTGTTTGGTTTGAGAGAAAAAGAGAGAAAGAAAATGGGAAGTTAGTTGAGAAAATTGCCAAAATGAGCTTTCCCTCCTGTTTGATATCTTTAAAATCAGAAAATAGCTTATAAAATCTTAGAAAAATCTGGAGAAATCACCTTTGGATTAATAGCTCCTTAAAGATTCAAAGTTCCAATCCTTTATAAAATAGCCACCAAACTTGCGAAAATTACATTTTGGTCACTAGCCAAAATGTCACACTTCCAAAACTCATTTTCCAAAATTGATTTCACAGTTCACTTAATTATATTAAAAGATGATTTTAGAACATTTTTCCATATTTTTAATGCAACCCGAACTAGGTTTTCCTAATTTAACCTCTTAAGATTCGAACAGCACTTTGACCAACCGGTCAACGCCCAAAACTCCTAAGCCCAAAACCGGGGCGTTACATACACACTACCAATATCAAGGTGGAGCATGGTACAATCACAACCCCTCAACACCCGTGATGGAGACTATGGTACAATCACAACCCCTCCACATCACTCATTGGTAGTTGTATAACATCACTAACGAGAACACGGGACACACAACACAAGATCCACACATGGACAATCAACCACCATTGTTATCTTAACACAAGATCCACTCATGGACTTTTAACCACCATGATGATCTTAACCATCTCGTTAGTGTACTTGGATGGAGTTTACGGTACAATCACAACCCCTCAACATCCAAGGCGACTTTATTCACAATGCACCCAATCCTATAGCCGGCTAACTATATCCAATTCAAGTACTTTTAAATCAACACATCACTTGCCAATATACATCAATTAACATCATTAATTCACTGTTTTAAAGCATTTATCAAAGCCATTAACCATCATGCATTACAATGCATCAAAACCACATTTATCAATGTTTAAAACAAGGATCTCTTACCTTGAGCATCCTTCAACACATGGCTTATAAAACCAGCATTTAACATGCTAAAATATGCTTTCAAAAACAGAAATTAAAACATGCAAATAAACACATTGCATTCAACCATCTCATGGTTCATCAACAAGAGAGTTTTTCCGAAAACTTACTCTTGAGCTTAGCTAAGTTGTTTAGACTTAAACTAAGCTCCCACAACCTTCAAACATTGGTTTCAAAGCTGAAAACCAAACTTCACTCACCGATTCCGTTTCGCAAGCTTGCCGAAACACAAATCAAGCTTCTGGATCAACACCACAAGGATTCGAAGATGTCTCCCCTGTTTTAAACACATCAAAGCAGAGGATTAATGCATCATCATGCATTAATATCTTCAACCAAGACTGTAACCCCCTCAACCCGGCCCAGACGGTTGACCCGAATTAAGGAAATCACACGGGGAAAACCAAAGTCAACCCGAAAGTCAACCTTGATTAACGACCCTTTTTTTTCTTTTTAAGCTTGTCTAGATGCACATTAACCTTAGATGTGATCATACAAACAGTATACTCAAAGATCATAAACATCAGAGATCAACCAGGGACCCAATTGAACAATTTACAACTTTAGGAACCAAATTGTAAATTCTGAAAACTTTAAGGACTTAACCAGATTTTAAGTTACCAACTTAAAATTAATCAGGTTTCATACTTCTCTGCCAAATTTCAGCTCAAACGGACATCCCTGACTCACAGAATTGCACAAACAAGATTCAGGACCAAAACGCAAACATTTCAAAACATATAACTGCCACTGTCAGTCCCCAACGGTCACCTGTTCCGAAACAGGCAGAGCCCGTTTCGAAACGCGGGGCCGTTCCGCAACACATACCGCAACGGGGGACTGGCAGAATGCTTTCCGTTTCGAAACGGTGTCTACCGTTTCGGACGCCTGGGCTGATTCAGGGCATCCGTTCCGAAACGGTAGTCCCTGTTCCGAAACGCCCTGCACAAAATGCAGAAAAAGACATGCTTAAACACGCAATTGACCATCCAATCATGCTCCAAAAGCCACCAAACTTTACCAACATGCAATTCAACATAAAGGAGACATACATGCATCAACAATTCATCAATATAACAACATATATGAAAAGCTCCAATTCTATAAGCATGCTTTCTACACAAGCAACCATTTAAACACAAAATCTCCAAGTCCATCTCATATAAGCCAAAACATGTTCCAACAACATCAACAACATAAAACCATCCTTGTCCGAACATATACGAACACATAAACATCAACCCAAGAGATTCTACCCCATTGCCTTTATTAACTATAGCTATTCACCGAGACATACATCTCAAATGGAGTCCTCCTTGAATCCCTTGCTTCTCGCTGTCCAAACTTCAAGAATCTGCATTGATGGACAAAAAGGAGCGTAAGCACATAATGATTAGTGAGGAATGCTCAAAACCAAAACACCATCAATGCAGCGAGTCATAAAACCTCTTTGAAAAGCAACTCGATTTGTTTACCAAGCAAAGTTTGGAAACCCCTTTTCAACAACATGCTTTAACCATGCATTGCTCAAACATGAAAACCAACCCTTAGCTTAGCAAGCTAAGAAAACCATTTCAAAGCTCAATTTGCAAAATCATCCATTTAACCATTCCATGCATAAACACCATATGCAAAGTTAAATTCAAACCTTGGAAAACACTTCCATTTCACAACATACCTTTCTTATACTTGAAAGTCATTCCAAACAAGAAACCCTTTAAAACCTTTACTCAAACAATCCAACACATGCATTAAACCAAGGCATTATATGAACCACAACATCATCCTCACATGCCTTTTAAAACAAGTCTTATCAAGACTCCAATGCATTTAAGAGATTTCATGCACACATGCATCATTTACCAAATGATAATCAACACTTGTTCAACTTAACAAGTAAACATGCATTCACAAGCATTTAACACATTCATGCAACCATGCATCTTTTCAAGCATCTCACGCTTCTTTATAATCAAGAACGTTATATTGGCTTCCAAGAGATCAACCACATCCACTTTTCAACTCAACACCCAATCGGATACGCGGATCACAAGCGTTGTCCCTCACGCTTCATACACACTACCAATCCAAGGTCTCCAAATGGACTTTTAAACACCATTTGACCTCACCATCCTAAGGTTCCCATGTATGGACTTTTAAACACCATACAACCTTAGCTTTTTACAAGGTTCCCATGTATGGACTTTCAAACACCTTACAACCTTAACTTTTCCCAAGGTTCCCATGTATGGACTTTCAAACACCATACAACCTTAACTTTTCCCAAGGTTCCCATGTATGGACTTTCAAACACCATACAACCTTAACTTTTCCCAAGGTTCCCATGTATGGACTTTCAAACACCATACAACCTTGACATGCACAAGGTTCCCATGTATGGACTTTTAACCACCATACAACCTTTGCATTCACCGATTGGTAGTTGTATAACATCACTAACGAGATCCGGGACACCCAACACAAGATCCACACATGGACTTTACACCACCATTGTGATCTTAACAAGCACAAGGTTCCCATATATGGACCTTTAACCACCATATAACCTTTGCTTAACCAAGGTCCTCGAATGGGCATTCAACCTCCATTATGACCTTAACCATCTCGTTAGGATACTTGAAGGGAGTTTACCGGTTCACTCTTAACCACTCCACCTCCAAGGCGACTTTATTCACGGTGCACCCAATCCTATAGCCGGCTAACTATATCCGATCAAAGAACCAAGAACCACTTACATCACTTGCCAATATAACCATCTTACCACATTAGTCCAATGATTCACATGCATAACCAATATACAAAAACCATCATTTACCATCATCAATCCACTGTTTTTAAGCATTACACAAAGCCATGAAACAACATGCAACACCATGCATCAAAACCACATTTTCAATGTATAAAACCAAGGATCTCTTACCTTGAGAATCCTTCACATATGGCCTTCAAAACTAGCATTAAACCATGCTTAAAATATGCTTTCAAAACAGAATATAAACCATGCAAATCACATGCATTGCAACCATCAAACACAATTGCTTTTTAAGCCGATTCAAAACACAACCAAGAGCGAAAACCCATTTACTTACTCTTGAGCTTAGCAAAGTTGTTTAGACTTAAACTAAGCTCCCAAAACCTTCAAACCTTGGTTTAAAAGCTGAAAACCCAACTTCACTACCCGATACACAAAACAAGGCTAGCCAACAAGCCTTCCAAGCATCCGAAACCTTCCGCAATGCCTCTAAAGCTCACGGATCAAACTCCCCTGCTTCAAGCACACAAAAACAGAGGATTAATGTATAATTATGCATTAAAAACACCAGCAACACAACCAAGCTCGCTGCTCATCACAAATCCAACATTTCGGCTACCAAACACAACCGAAATCACCTCCAAACACTTCCAAAACTTAACCCAGCCAAGATCCATCACTTCTAACCATTTTTAAACATCAATTAACATCCAAAATGATCACCAACACATCCTTATACCTCCAGGTATAACAGATCATCAAAAACACTCCAAAAACAACCAAAAACTCAAGCCAAACTTAGGAAATTCAACCTATCCGGGGTTGCATTGATTAAACCTCAACTTCTAATCAATTTAGCATTCATTTAACATCAAAAACACACCTCAAAACCCTGCTTAAACAGATCATACGAAAATTCCACAAAAATCACCAAATCTTGCATTTTAAGCCAAAATCAAGATTCCAATTGAAAAGCCTTTAATAAACCACAAATCAAGGATTGAGAACTTAGGAATTTCAGTAAAGAACTGACAGTTTAGAGGAGAAGGACGTTCTTACCTCCAAACTTGAATTTCTCCTTTTTAGAACCAAAAAGCTTGATGAAACAACTTGCAAATGGTGAGGTTTTGTTGTAGAGATGATTAGGAATCCAAGGAGAATTGAAAAGGAAGATTTGAGTGACAAAATCAAAGGAGAAAATCTGGAGAGAAAGTGTTTGGGTTGAGAGAAAATGAGAGAAAAGGAAAATTAGAAGAAAATGGAAAGTTAGTTATAAAATAGCAAAATGATTTCCCTCCACTTTTCTTAAGCTTTAAAATCAGAATTTTGCATTAAAATACCTTAGAAAAATCTGGAGAAACTCTTTTTGGAATAATAGCTCCTTAAAGATTCAAAGTTTCAATCCTTTATAAAACAGTCACGCAACTTTCAAAAATTACATTTTGGTCACTAGCCAAAATGTCACCCTTCCGAACCTCATTTTTCAAAATTGATTTCACAGTTCACTTTTATATATTAAAACTTGATTTTAGAACATTTTTCCATATTTTTAATGCAACCCAAACTAGGCTTTCCTAATTTCACTCTTATATATTTGATCAGCACTTTGACCGAACCGGTCAACGCCTAAAACTTCTGAGCCCAAAACCGGGGCGTTACAACTCTCCCCCCCTTAGGAAATTTCGTCCTCGAAATTTCAATCGACGAAAAGGGAACCACAACCTTCCCAAAGCAACACACAAGGCAACACAAAAGCCTCAACCACCACTGAACACATTTCACACAAAACTCCACCAACTCAACACCACCACATACTGTTCACAAAAATCCAGAACACTCAAAGATAGCAACAACTTAACCTTTCACATATCCGGACTGGACACTGCCCCAACATCAACCTGATGAACTTCAACTTTTACAACACACATCACTGTAACACACAACTACCAAGACTTGTTTACACAGTGACACAACTACCAAAACTCTTGCAAACTCCCAAACCTCTTCCAAGGATTTTCCCAACAAGCAAAAATTCTTAAACATCAACTGTTTACCCAAACTCCTCAACGAATGCTGATAATCCTCCCCATCTGCCGCTAACATAACGACTCACAAAAACTACTCACCCACAACCCAAAAATTACATCACAACTCCAACTTAACTCCGTCAGCCGTTCCGCACACCACCAGCTGACTTCAGACGAAACTTTCTTAACCACAACCAGACAACCACTTTCCACAAGAACCCAAACAACCAACAATGGCCTTCGACCTTTCGTTGCCTATCCACCACAAGCTTTGACCACAACCCCTGCCTTAACCGGACATCGCCCAACCTAAGCATACATATCAACTTCTCAACTCCTCAAAGGTTGCTAAGAACCAACACTTACAACCACAACCCTTCCACAACAACTTAAATGCTAAGCTACTTCAGCACTTGGAAACACAACCACTAAACTGCAACATCACTTAGCACCAAGGAACTACCACTTCCACTTAGCTATTCAAACCACTAAACTCTTTAAGCATCAGACACTTTCCTTCTACCAACAGACTATACCACTCTCACTATTACTAGCAACTAGCTTAATATACTCCATTGCTACTAACTCTCACCCAGCACCAAAACAACCTCTAAAAACCCATCATCCAACCTATCCCAACCACCACACTAACAGATTCAATTAGTTATTAGCGAGTGTGAACGTCGTATGCATGATCACCTACATGCCCTATCAATGCCTGATGTACATGTATGCAAAACCTCTAATGTCATGCCACATGTATGCATGGACCAGCACATATATAATATAGCATATAACAATGATTTTAACTGTGCATGAATGCCATTTCACACCCTCCAATAACATCCTCAGAATCCGTCTAAGAACAACCTCCTAACTCACTTCTAACTTATCTAACTCCATCGTACCCACAACCATTAACCACAAGATACTCACTAAAGCCTTCTTCACAAAAGATGTTTCCAAACCACAACTATTACCCCAACATGCTAGTAACAAGACTAAACTTACCACGCAAGGAAAACCAACAGAAACCCAACTAAGGTAACTAGAGCAAAGATTACTTAACAAGGTTACCTGAAAACACAACACCACCCTGAAACTTCATCAGACGAGCTCTCTTCCTCGCGGAACCATCATCCTCCTGCCGCACCGCTGCAGCACTAGCTAACACTTTAAGGTCATCACCATCTCCCTGAGGTAAAGAACCCTGGCTATTCCGAGCCAACATCAAACAATCACGTCTCATATGTCCAGCAGACCCACATTTCCAGCACTTATCATTTCCCAAACTCTTCACAACCTTCTGCTCTTTCTGCCACCTCTGAACCTTGCCTCGGCCGTGCCCACGAACTTTCAGAGATCCTTTGGCTATCACTGAAGCTGACTTCACCCCAAGAGGACAATCGCGCTTCACATGCACCTTTGAACCACAATTCCAACAAGCACCCGCGCCCCAACATCCTCCTACATGACGCCTTCCACAACGATCACACACAGGTAGCTGAGCTTCCACTCCTTGCTCAAGCAACACTTGCTCCACAACTGCACTATCCTTACATTGCTTAACCTTTGGGAATTCCTCTCCAAGATACCTTTCATAAAAGGCAGATACAAAGAAATCCCAGTCAATATCATGGATATATGACGCCACCGCCACCGATGTCCACCAGGCACACACATCCTCCAACATCAGAGAAACAACACTTCCCAGCTTACAAGCATATTCACAACCTTCCTGATCCAAAATCAGAATCACATTGGCCAACCAGGCCTCAAATGCCTCAGGTGACGATCCATGATACTCCACAGCACCCAAATTTAACAAACGCTGCTTCGGCAAACCCACACATTCCACAGCCAGCACATCCACAGACTTTACTTTTACCACAGCCTGAGATGTTCCCAACACCTCCTGAACAACAGGTGATGAACTCTTCACCACAGAACCAGCTTCTTTCCCTTGCCTTACCACCTCAACTCCAGGCACAGAAGACTGAGACGAAACACCTCTACAAAAGGGTGAATTCCAAGCCTTAACAACCTGCCCTAAGGCAGCAACCATCTCACCCAACTGCCATTCCTTCACCGACTTCGCCATACTACTAACAACAACAAACATCACAACAAAACAAACAAACCAGTTAGACCAGCTTTAAGAAAGGATTCAAACTCCAACTCCAAAAAAACACAATAGCTATAATAATAAGGCAATGGGTATCCCGAATCCTCCCCTTTTACATGACATAACAGTCAACACGAACATGGATATCACAACATCAAGCATATCAAACAACATACTTCGATCATGCTTTCATCAAACAGCATCCACTTGCAACAGCATATTAGCAACATAACATACTCATTACACGTTCATCATGCATGACACCAGCTCACAACATCAGCACAAATCCACATAAGCTCAACCAAGATTCATAACCATAAAGCATGCTTGAAAACATCAACAACTTGCTCAGAAACACGTGTTTCAACCAAATTTCAACCGCACAACAAGGTAAACATCAACACACATCACAACAACTTACCGTTTTCCCCAAGCATTCGCAACTTAGCTCTGATACCACCAAATGTAACCCCCTCAACCCGGCCCAGACGGTTGACCCGAATTAAGGAAATCACACGGGGAAAACCAAAGTCAACCCAAAAGTCAACCTTGATTAACGACCCTTTTTTTTCTTTTTAAGCTTGTCTAGATGCACATTAACCTTAGATGTGATCATACAAACAGTATACTCAAAGATCATAAACATCAGAGATCAACCAGGGACCCAATTGAACAATTTACAACTTTAGGGACCAAATTGTAAATTCTGAAAACTTTAAGGACTTAACCAGATTTTAAGTTACCAACTTAAAATTAATCAGGTTTCATACTTCTCTGCCAAATTTCAGCTCAAACGGACATCCTAGACTCACAGAATTGCACAAACAAGATTCAGGACCAAAACGCAAACATTTCAAAACATATAACTGCCACTGTCAGTCCCCAACGGTCACCTGTTCCGAAACAGGCAGAGCCCGTTTCGAAACGCGGGGCCGTTCTGCAATGCGTACCGTAACGGGGGACTGGCAGAATGATTTCCGTTTCGAAACGGTGTCTACCGTTTCGGACGCCTCGGCTGATTCAGGGCATCCGTTCCGAAACGGTAGTCCCTGTTCCGAAACGCCCTGCACAAAATGCAGAAAAAGACATGCTTAAACACGCAATTGACCATCCAATCATGCTCTAAAAGCCACCAAACTTTACCAACATGCAATTCAACATAAAGGAGACATACATGCATCAACAATTCATCAATATAACAACATATATGAAAAGCTCCAATTCTATAAGCATGCTTTCTACACAAGCAACCATTTAAACACAAAATCTCCAAGTCCATCTCATATAAGCCAAAACATGTTCCAACAACATCAACAACATAAAACCATCCTTGTCCGAACATATACGAACACATAAACATCAACCCAAGAGATTCTACCCCATTGCCTTTATTAACTATAGCTATTCACCGAGACATACATCTCAAATGGAGTCCTCCTTGAATCCCTTGCTTCTCGCTGTCCAAACTTCAAGAATCTGCATTGATGGACAAAAAGGAGCGTAAGCACATAATGCTTAGTGAGGAATGCTCAAAACCAAAACACCATCAATGCAGCGAGTCATAAAACCTCTTTGAAAAGCAACTCGATTTGTTTACCAAGCAAAGTTTGGAAACCCCTTTTCAACAACATGCTTTAACCATGCATTGCTCAAACATGAAAACCAACCCTTAGCTTAGCAAGCTAAGAAAACCATTTCAAAGCTCAATTTGCAAAATCATCCATTTAACCATTCCATGCATAAACACCATATGCAAAGTTAAATTCAAACCTTGGAAAACACTTCCATTTCACAACATACCTTTCTTATACTTGAAAGTCATTCCAAACAAGAAACCCTTTAAAACCTTTACTCAAACAATCCAACACATGCATTAAACCAAGGCATTATATGAACCACAACATCATCCTCACATGCCTTTTAAAACAAGTCTTATCAAGACTCCAATGCATTTAAGAGATTTCATGCACACACGCATCATTTACCAAATGATAATCAACACTTGTTCAACTTAACAAGTAAACATGCATTCACAAGCATTTAACACATTCATGCAACCATGCATCTTTTCAAGCATCTCACGCTTCTTTATAATCAAGAACGTTATATTGGCTTCCAAGAGATCAATCACATCCACTTTTAAACTCAACACCCAATCAGATATGCGGATCACAAGCGTTGTCCCTCACGCTTCATACACACTACCAATCCAAGGTCTCCAAATGGACTTTTAAACACCATTTGACCTCACCATCCTAATTTTCCCATGTATGGACTTTTAAACACCATACAACCTTAGATTTTTACAAGGTTCCCATGTATGGACTTTCAAACACCATACAACCTTAACTTTTCCCAAAGTTCCCATGTATGGACTTTCAAACACCATACAACCTTAACTTTTCCCAAGGTTCCCATGTATGGACTTTCAAACACCATACAACCTTAACTTTTCCCAAGGTTCCCATGTATGGACTTTCAAACACCATACAACCTTGACATGCACAAGGTTCCCATGTATGGACTTTTAACCACCATACAACCTTTGCATTCACCGATTGGTAGTTGTATAACATCACTAACGAGATCCGGGACACCCAACACAAGATCCACACATGGACTTTACACCACCATTGTGATCTTAACAAGCACACGGTTCCCATATATGGACCTTTAACCACCATATAACCTTTGCTTAACCAAGGTCCTCGAATGGGCATTCAACCTCCATTATGACCTTAACCATCTCGTTAGGATACTTGAAGGGAGTTTACCGGTTCACTCTTAACCACTCCACCTCCAAGGCGACTTTATTCACGGTGCACCCAATCCTATAGCCGGCTAACTATATCCGATCAAAGAACCAAGAACCACTTACATCACTTGCCAATATAACCATCTTACCACATTAGTCCAATGATTCACATGCATAACCAATATACAAAAACCATCATTTACCATCATCAATCCACTGTTTTTAAGCATTACACAAAGCCATGAAACAACATGCAACACCATGCATCAAAACCACATTTTCAATGTATAAAACCAAGGATCTCTTACCTTGAGCATCCTTCACATATGGCCTTCAAAACCAGCATTAAACCATGCTTAAAATATGCTTTCAAAACAGAATATAAACCATGCAAATCACATGCATTGCAACCATCAAACACAATTGCTTTTTAAGCCGATTCACAACACAACCAAGAGCGAAAACCCATTTACTTACTCTTGAGCTTAGCAAAGTTGTTTAGACTTAAACTAAGCTCCCAAAACCTTCAAACCTTGGTTTAAAAGCTGAAAACCCAACTTCACTCACCGATACACAAAACAAGGCTAGCCAACAAGCCTTCCAAGCATCCGAAACCTTCCGCAATGCCTCTAAAGCTCACGGATCAAACTCCCCTGCTTCAAGCACACAAAAACAGAGGATTAATGCATCATTATGCATTAAAAACACCAGCAACACAACCAAGCTCGCTGCTCATCACAAATCCAACATTTCGGCTACCAAACACAACCGAAATCACCTCCAAACACTTCCAAAACTTAACCCAGCCAAGATCCATCACTTCTAACCATTTTTAAACATCAATTAACATCCAAAATGATCACCAACACATCCTTATACCTCCAGGTAAAACAGATCATCAAAAACACTCCAAAACAACCAAAACTCAAGCCAAACTTAGGAAATTCAACCTATCCGGGGTTGCATTGATTAAACCTCAACTTCTAATCAATTTAGCATTCATTTAACATAAAAAACACACCTCAAAACCCTGCTTAAACAGATCATACGAAAATTCCACAAAAATCACCAAATCTTGCATTTTAAGCCAAAATCAAGATTCCAATTGAAAAGCCTTTAATAAACCACAAATCAAGGATTGAGAACTTAGGAATTTCAGTAAAGAACTGACAGTTTAGAGGAGAAGGACGTTCTTACCTCCAAACTTGAATTTCTCCTTTTTAGAACCAAAAAGCTTGATGAAACAACTTGCAAATGGTGAGGTTTTGTTGTAGAGATGATTAGGAATCCAAGGAGAATTGAAAAGGAAGATTTGAGTGACAAAATCAGAGGAGAAAATCTGGAGAGAAAGTGTTTGGGTTGAGAGAAAATGAGAGAAAAGGAAAATTGGAAGAAAATGGAAAGTTAGTTATAAAATAGCAAAATGATTTCCCTCCACTTTTCTTAAGCTTTAAAATCAGAATTTTGCATTAAAATACCTTAGAAAAATCTGGAGAAACTCTTTTTGGAATAATAGCTCCTTAAAGATTCAAAGTTTCAATCCTTTATAAAACATTCATGCAACTTTCAAAAATTACATTTTGGTCACTAGCCAAAATGTCACCCTTCCGAACCTCATTTTTCAAAATTGATTTCACAGTTCACTTTTATATATTAAAACATGATTTTAGAACATTTTTCCATTTTTTTAATGCAACCCGAACTAGGCTTTCCTAATTTCACTCTTATATATTCGATCAGCACTTTGACCGAACCGGTCAACGCCTAAAACTTCTGAGCCCAAAACCGGGGCGTTACAACTCTCCCCCCCTTAGGAAATTTCGTCCTCGAAATTTCAACCGACGAAAAGGGAACCACAACCTTCCCAAAGCAACACACAAGGCAACACAAAAGCCTCAACCACCACTGAACACATTTCACACAAAACTCCACCAACTCAACACCACCACATACTGTTCACAAAAATCCAGAACACTCAAAGATAGCCACAACTTAACCTTTCACATATCGGACTGGACACTGCCCCAACATCAACCTGATGAACTTCAACTTTTACAACACACATCACTGTAACACACAACTACCAAGACTTGTTTACACAGTGACACTAATCAAACCCATTCAGCCACTATGCAACCTTCTCTGCCTCTAAAACTCTTGCAAACTCCCAAACCTCTTCCAAGGATTTTCCCAACAAGCAAAAATTCTTAAACATCAACTGTTTACCCAAACTCCTCAACGAATGCTGATAATCCTCCCCATCTGCCGCTAACATAACGACTCACCAAAACTACTCACCCACAACCCAAAAATTACATCACAACTCCAACTTAACTCCGCCAGCCGTTCCGCACACCACCAGCTGACTTCAAACGGAACTTTCTTAACCACAACCAGACAACCACTTTCCACAAGAACCCAAACAACCAACAATGGCCTTCGACCTTTCGTTGCCTATTCACCACAAGCTTTGACCACAACCCCTGCCTTAACCGGACATCGCCCAACCTAAGCATACATATCAACTTCTCAACTCCTCAAAGGTTGCTAAGAACCAACACTTACAACCACAACCCTTCCACAACAACTTAAATGCTAAGCTACTTCAGCACTTGGAAACACAACCACTAAACTGCAACATCACTTAGCACCAAGGAACTACCACTTCCACTTAGCTATTCAAACCACTAAACTCTTTAAGCATCAGACACTTTCCTTCTACCAACAGACTATACCACTCTCACTATTACTAGCAACTAGCTTAATATACTCCATTGCTACTAACTCTCACCCAGCACCAAAACAACCTCTAAAAACCCATCATCCAACCTATCCCAACCACCACACTAACAGATTCAATTAGTTATTAGCAAGTGTGAACGTCGTATGCATGATCACCTACATGCCCTATCAATGCCTGATGTACATGTATGCAAAACCTCTAATGTCATACCACATGTATGCATGGACCAGCACATATATAATATAGCATATAACAATGATTTTAACTGTGCATGAATGGCAGTTCACACCCTCCAATAACATCCTCAGAATCCGTCTAAGAACAACCTCCTAACTCACTTCTAACTTATCTAACTCCATCGTACCCACAACCATTAACCACAAGATACTCACTAAAGCCTTCTTCACAAAAGATGTTTCCAAACCACAACTATTACCCCAACATGCTAGCAACAAGACTAAACTTACCACGCAAGGAAAACCAACAGAAACCCAACTAAGGTAACTAGAGCAAAGATTACTTAACAAGGTTACCTGAAAACACAACACCACCCTGAAACTTCATCAGACGAGCTCTCTTCCTCGCGGAACCATCATCCTCTTGCCGCACCGCTGCAGCACCAGCTAACACTTTAAGGTCATCACCATCTCCCTACGGTAAAGAACCCTGGCTATTCCGAGCCAACATCAAACAATCACGTCTCATATGTCCAGCAGACCCACATTTCCAGCACTTATCATTTCCCAAACTCTTCACAACCTTCTGCTCTTTCTGCCACCTCTGAACCTTGCCTCGGCCGTGCCCACGAACTTTCAGAGATCCTTTGGCTATCACTGAAGCTGACTTCACCCCAAGAGGACAATCGCGCTTCACATGCACCTTTGAACCACAATTCCAACAAGCACCCGCGCCCCAACATCCTCCTACATGGCGCCTTCCACAACGATCACACACAGGTAGCTGAGCTTCCACTCCTTGCTCAAGCAACACTTGCTCCACAACTGCACTATCCTTACATTGCTTAACCTTTGGGAATTCCTCTCCAAGATACCTTTCATAAAAGGCAGATACAAAGAAATCCCAGTCAATATCATGGATATATGACGCCACCGCCACCGATGTCCACCAGGCACACACATCCTCCAACATCAGAGAAACAACACTTCCCAGCTTACAAGCATATTCACAACCTTCCTGATCCAAAATCAGAATCACACTGGCCAACCAGGCCTCAAATGCCTCAGGTGACGATCCATGATACTCCACAGCACCCAAATCTAACAAACGCTGCTTCGGCAAACCCACACATTCCACAGCCAGCACATCCAAAGACTTTACTTTTACCACAGCCTGAGATGTTCCCAACACCTCCTGAACAACAGGTGATGAACTCTTCACCACAGAACCAGCTTCTTTCCCTTGCCTTACCACCTCAACTCCAGGCACAGAAGACTGAGACGAAACACCTCTACAAAAGGGTGAATTCCAAGCCTTAACAACCTGCCCTAAGGCAACAACCATCTCACCCAACTGCCATTCCTTCACCGACTTCGCCATACTACTAACAACAACGAACATCACAACAAAACAAACAAACCAGTTAGACCAGCTTTAAGCAAGGATTCAAACTCCAACTCCAAAATAACACAATAGCTATAATAATAAGGCAATGGGTATCCCGAATCCTCCCCTTTTACATGACATGACAGTCAACACGAACATGGATATCACAACATCAAGCATATCAAACAACATACTTCGATCATGCTTTCATCAAACAGCATCCACTTGCAACAGCATATTAGCAACATAACATACTCATTACACGTTCATCATGCATGACACCAGCTCACAACATCAGCACAAATCCACATAAGCTCAACCAAGATTCATAACCATAAAGCATGCTTGAAAACATCAACAACTTGCTCAGAAACACGTGTTTCAACCAAATTTCAACCGCACAACAAGGTAAACATCAACACACATCACAACAACTTACCGTTTTCCCCAAGCATTCGCAACTTAGCTCTGATACCACCAAATGTAACCCCCTCAACCCGGCCCAGACGGTTGACCCGAATTAAGGAAATCACACGGGGAAAACCAAAGTCAACCCGAAAGTCAACCTTGATTAACGACCCTTTTTTTTCTTTTTAAGCTTGTCTAGATGCACATTAACCTTAGATGTGATCATACAAACAGTATACTCAAAGATCATAAACATCAGAGATCAACCAGGGACCCAATTGAATAATTTACAACTTTAGGGACCAAATTGTAAATTCTGAAAACTTTAAGGACTTAACCAGATTTTAAGTTACCAACTTAAAATTAATCAGGTTTCATACTTCTCTGCCAAATTTCAGCTCAAACGGACATCCCAGACTCACAGAATTGCACAAACAAGATTCAGGACCAAAACGCAAACATTTCAAAACATATAACTGCCACTGTCAGTCCCCAACGGTCACCTGTTCCGAAACAGGCAGAGCCCGTTTCGAAACGCGGGGCCGTTCCGCAATGCGTACCGTAACGGGGGACTGGCAGAATGCTTTCCGTTTCGAAACGGTGTCTACCGTTTCGGACGCCTGGGCTGATTCAGGGCATCCGTTCCGAAACGGTAGTCCCTGTTCCGAAACGCCCTGCACAAAATGCAGAAAAAGACATGCTTAAACACGCAATTGACCATCAAATCATGCTCCAAAAGCCACCAAACTTTACCAACATGCAATTCAACATAAAGGAGACATACATGCATCAACAATTCATCAATATAACAACATATATGAAAAGCTCCAATTCTATAAGCATGCTTTCTACACAAGCAACCATTTAAACACAAAATCTCCAAGTCCATCTCATATAAGCCAAAACATGTTCCAACAACATCAACAACATAAAACCATCCTTGTCCGAACATATACGAACACATAAACATCAACCCAAGAGATTCTACCCCATTGCCTTTATTAACTATAGCTATTCACCGAGACATACATCTCAAATGGAGTCCTCCTTGAATCCCTTGCTTCTCGCTGTCCAAACTTCAAGAATCTGCATTGATGGACAAAAAGGAGCGTAAGCACATAATGCTTAGTGAGGAATGCTCAAAACCAAAACACCATCAATGCAGCGAGTCATAAAACCTCTTTGAAAAGCAACTCGATTTGTTTACCAAGCAAAGTTTGGAAACCCCTTTTCAACAACATGCTTTAACCATGCATTGCTCAAACATGAAAACCAACCCTTAGCTTAGCAAGCTAAGAAAATCATTTCAAAGCTCAATTTGCAAAATCATCCATTTAACCATTCCATGCATAAACACCATATGCAAAGTTAAATTCAAACCTTGGAAAACACTTCCATTTCACAACATACCTTTCTTATACTTGAAAGTCATTCCAAACAAGAAACCCTTTAAAACCTTTACTCAAACAATCCAACACATGCATTAAACCAAGGCATTATATGAACCACAACATCATCCTCACATGCCTTTTAAAACAAGTCTTATCAAGACTCCAATGCATTTAAGAGATTTCATGCACACATGCATCATTTACCAAATGATAATCAACACTTGTTCAACTTAACAAGTAAACATGCATTCACAAGCATTTAACACATTCATGCAACCATGCATCTTTTCAAGCATCTCACGCTTCTTTATAATCAAGAACGTTATATTGGCTTCCAAGAGATCAACCACATCCACTTTTCAACTCAACACCCAATCGGATACGCGGATCACAAGCGTTGTCCCTCACGCTTCATACACACTACCAATCCAAGGTCTCCAAATGGACTTTTAAACACCATTTGATCTCACCATCCTAAGGTTCCCATGTATGGACTTTCAAACACCATACAACCTTAACTTTTCCCAAGGTTCCCATGTATGGACTTTCAAACACCATACAACCTTAACTTTTCCCAAGGTTCCTATGTATGGACTTTCAAACACCATACAACCTTAACTTTTCCCAAGGTTCCCATGTATGGACTTTCAAACACCATACAACCTTGACATGCACAAGGTTCCCATGCATGGACTTTTAACCACCATACAACCTTTGCATTCACCGATTGGTAGTTGTATAACATCACTAACGAGATCCGGGACACCCAACACAAGATCCACACATGGACTTTACACCACCATTGTGATCTTAACAAGCACAAGGTTCCCATATATGGACCTTTAACCATATAACCTTTGCTTAACCAAGGTCCTCGAATGGGCATTCAACCTCCATTATGACGTTAACCATCTCGTTAGGATACTTGAAGGGAGTTTACCGGTTCACTCTTAACCACTCCACCTCCAAGGCGACTTTATTCACGGTGCACCCATTCCTATAGCCGGCTAACTATATCCGATCAAAGAACCAAGAACCACTTACATCACTTGCCAATATAACCATCTTACCACATTAGTCCAATGATTCACATGCATAACCAATATACAAAAACCATCATTTACCATCATCAATCCACTGTTTTTAAGCATTACACAAAGCCATGAAACAACATGCAACAACATGCATCAAAACCACATTTTCAATGTATAAAACCAAGGATCTCTTACCTTGAGCATCCTTCACATATGGCCTTCAAAACCAGCATTAAACCATGCTTAAAATATGCTTTCAAAATAGAATATAAACCATGCAAATCACATGCATTGCAACCATCAAACACAATTGCTTTTTAAGCCGATTCACAACACAACCAAGAGCGAAAACCCATTTACTTACTCTTGAGCTTAGCAAAGTTGTTTAGACTTAAACTAAGCTCCCAAAACCTTCAAACCTTGGTTTAAAAGCTGAAAACCCAACTTCACTCACCGATACACAAAACAAGGCTAGCCAACAAGCCTTCCAATCCGCAATGCCTCTAAAGCTCACGGATCAAACTCCCCTGCTTCAAGCACACAAAAACAGAGGATTAATGCATCATTATGCATTAAAAACACCAGCAACACAACCAAGCTCGCTGCTCATCACAAATCCAACATTTCGGCTACCAAACACAACCGAAATCACCTCCAAACACTTCCAAAACTTAACCCAGCCAAGATCCATCACTTCTAACCATTTTTAAACATCAATTAACATCCAAAATGATCACCAACACATCCTTATACCTCCAGGTAAAACAGATCATCAAAAACACTCCAAAAACAACCAAAAACTCAAGCCAAACTTAGGAAATTCAACCTATCCGGGGTTGCATTGATTAAACCTCAACTTCTAATCAATTTAGCATTCATTTAACATCAAAAACACACCTCAAAACCCTGCTTAAACAGATCATACGAAAATTCCACAAAAATCACCAAATCTTGCATTTTAAGCCAAAATCAAGATTCCAATTGAAAAGCCTTTAATAAACCACAAATCAAGGATTGAGAACTTAGGAATTTCAGTAAAGAACTGACAGTTTAGAGGAGAAGGACGTTCTTACCTCCAAACTTGAATTTCTCCTTTTTAGAACCAAAAAGCTTGATGAAACAACTTGCAAATGGTGAGGTTTTGTTGTAGAGATGATTAGGAATCCAAGGAGAATTGAAAAGGAAGATTTGAGTGACAAAATCAGAGGAGAAAATCTGGAGAGAAAGTGTTTGGGTTGAGAGAAAATGAGAGAAAAGGAAAATTGGAAGAAAATGGAAAGTTAGTTATAAAATAGCAAAATGATTTCCCTCCACTTTTCTTAAGCTTTAAAATCAGAATTTTGCATTAAAATACCTTAGAAAAATCTGGAGAAACTCTTTTTGGAATAATAGCTCCTTAAAGATTCAAAGTTTCAATCCTTTATAAAACAGTCACGCAACTTTCAAAAATTACATTTTGGTCACTAGCCAAAATGTCACCCTTCCGAACCTCATTTTTCAAAATTGATTTCACAGTTCACTTTTATATATTAAAACATGATTTTAGAACATTTTTCCATATTTTTAATGCAACCCGAACTAGGCTTTCCTAATTTCACTCTTATATATTCGATCAGCACTTTGACCGAACCGGTCAACGCCTAAAACTTCTGAGCCCAAAACCGGGGCGTTACAAAGACACCTAAACTCGCTGCTCTCATCAACACTCACATTTCGGCTACCAAACACAACCGAAATCACATCCAAACACCTCTACAACATTACCCAGCCAAGATCCATCAATTCCAATCATTCTTAAACATCAAATAGCATCCAAAAAGGATCTAATCACGTCCTTATACCTCCAGCTATAGCAGATCATCAAAATCACCCCAAAAACCACCATTAACTCAATCAAAAACTTAGGAAAATCAACCTATTCGGGATTGCATTGATTAAACCTCAATTACACATCAATTATACATCCATTTTACATCAAAAAGACATCTCAAAACAGAGCCCAATCATTTAATACGAATTTCATCAAAATTAAATCCAAATCTTGCATTTAAAGCCAAGATCAAGAACAAATCATTAAAACCTTTAATAAAACTCAAATCAAGGATTGAGAACTTGGGAATTTCAGTAAAGAACTGAGTACTTAGAGGAGAAGGACGTTCATACCTCTAAATGTGAGTTTCTCCTTGTTTAGAACCAAGATTCTTGAAAATTCAATAGGCAAAAGATGAGGATTTAGTGTAGAAATGATTAGAGATCAATTAGAGATTGAAATCTCATTTTTAGATGTCAAAATCAGAGAGAAAATGGCTGGGGAAAAGTGTTCGGCTGAAAGAAAAATGGAGAGAAAATGAAGAGGGAAAATTTTGAGAAAAGTTAGTTATGAACTCAAAATATCTATTTCCCCTTTTTCCTTTTATTAAATATCATTTAATAAATGTTTAATATTAAGAAAAATCTGGAGAAAACTCTTCTTGGGTAAATTAGCTCCTTAAAGATTCAAAGTTTCAATCCTTTAAAAACAGTCACCAACTTTTCAAAAATTACATTTTAGTCACTAACTAGAAATGTCACATTTCGAAACCTCATTTTGCAAAATTGATTTCACCACTCTCTTACATATAATAAAAGAGGATTTTTAGATATTTTTCCATATTTTTAATGCATCCCGAACTAGGCTTTCCCTAAAATCACCCTTTTATATTCGAACCGCAATCCGACCGGTCCGATTCAAACCCAAAACTTCTAAGCCCAAAATTGGGGTGTTACAAACAAATTCTATGGCCTGAAAAACGTGGTGGATCAACACACTTCTTTTTGTTGAAGCTGTCGATGCCCACACATACAAGGAAGTCCGTGAGGACTTGTGTTCTAGTGGGACAGAGTATGACCCATCCACTTGGTCGGTGGAGCACGGACGCTTGAAGCTCGAGGCCAAGGTTTGAAACTACTACCTCAAAACACGTCTGATCCTCAACAACCGACCGATAAATGTGGGAAAAACAATTGTCGATGAAGTTTATTCATGCCTAAAGAGGAAATTGAGCCTGTTCATCTTCCCCAACCTCATCACGACACTGTACCACAAGAAGTATGTCTACGAGGACCCTGAAGAAGATGATATTGAAGAGGGCAAGGGTCCTATAACCCCACACCAAATTCCTGGGTTGAGGGGATTCGATGAGGATGCTCCAGCATAAACATTGGAGGGTGGAGCCAAAACTATTGTTGCAGCAAGAATATCAGCCCTTGTTCCCTTCACCAAATGCATTGAAGATGAGATGGATGAGATGAAGGGAAGCGTGGAAACTTATTTCAAGTATGTCAAGGAAAGGGACGCGGCTCTCAACTCTTATTTCAAGAAGATGCTCCCGCACATGGAAATCATTTTCCCACCCTTCCATGAAGATTTGTTTTTGCCCAAAAAGGACCAACCAGGCACGCAAGCTATACCAGCTCCAAAGAAAACTACAGCAAAACACCCACCAACTACTCCGCATTGAGAACCTTCTCCGTACCAAACACCTACTCCCGAACTAGCTACAACCACCGTGTGACAAAGCCTTCGTACGGCGAGGTAAAGAAAAGGAAAAGCTCCCATGAGTACCCGTCACAACATGAACCCTCAGTTGAAGAGCTTGTCTATGTTGAAAGCGACAGTGAAGAGATAGCTGATGATGCTCCAGCATCGCAACCTGCCCCAACTCTAGATGCTACAGCAAAACCAAGGAGTCACCTGAAGCGCGTGACAAGGCATGCATGGACTGCCCCATCTGATGACGATTCTGACGGTGTTATCGATGACTAGCCAACTAAGGAGGAGGCCGACGAGCCAAACCCACAAGAGGAGGTCGACGAGCCAATTGCAGCACAAAGACACCAAGACGACCACATCAAAGTAGACTTTTAGGAGGTAACTTGCTTTTGCATTTGCATTTTACATTAACTCGTTTTATTTTTATGCATTGAGGACAATGCATCTTTCAAGTTTGGGGGTGTTAGTGCCCATAGTTATACATTTGCATTAGCATAATGTGATGAACAGATTTTTGCTATAGCATTTTGTTAGGTCAATGACAGTTCTATGAATAAATTGAGGATGTCCGGTGATGAGAACTTAATTTTATGGCTGTAAATTGACTTAATGTGTATGCCTCTTGAGATTGGTAGAACTAACTATAGGACTTGATTCTTTGTTATGTAATTGCTACATGATTGCATGTTCTTTATGCTTATAAAGGTTAGATGTTTTTTTGGTGAAAGAACACTCATATGCCTTAGATTAAAAATGTATAGAATGAGCTTTAAAGGAAAATAAAAGGCTTAAATCATTTCTATTTTTGTTGAAGTCTGAATAAATGCTAAAGCATAGCTAAGAGGGACCCTCCGCTTTGAGTTGTTTTGCCTAGATTCTATACTTAAATAAATGCAGCAACATCACATGAGTGAATGAAAGTTGTCACGAGATTACTCTATCTACCATCTCGGGGTGAGATGTTTGCTCCACACTCATCTAGAGTTAGGGACAATAGTTCTGATGAGCTGATACCCCTCAAAGCATAAAAAAAGCTAGCTAAGGCAGACTTGAAAACTTAACCAATTATTTTCTGACTTTGTTAATCATGAAGAGCATGTAGTCATCACATTTGCATTCCTTAGGATCTTACCCTATTGGAGTAGTTCTTAAAATCTTAAGATGTCTTTCATGTTGAAGCCTATATGTTCTGAGGACTGAAATTTTTCCATAGCTTTGTTGTGATCTGATTTTATGTTGTAGCATTTATCTGTTTGTTTCTGTTTATTGCTTGAAGACAAGCAATAGCTTAAGTTTGGGGGTGTGTTAACCTTGCAAAAGGTTGACTTTTTTACATCATTTTACTTAAGTTATTGTAAGGAATCAAGCCCATTTCATCTCATTTCGTACCATATAGGTGCATTTAGTTAATGTAGTTGCATTTGGTGTTGCTTGTTTTGTTTTCTTTGTTTATTTGCTTGAATGATGCTGCTTCAGAAGGTTTGGGTTGTTGTGGTGATGTGTAGGGAAATGAGAACCAGAGCAGGGCAAGGGCAGAATGCTACAACATGTAAGATAGCATTTCTTGGCGTACTGGAGGACAAGGAGATGAGGACATTGTGCAACCTGACAAGTGAACCAATTAGCCACCTGTGAGCCTATAACACCCCCTTCCTGGTCTAGTCGAGAATCAGATCGGAAAGTGCTACCGATGAATAGAATGATGATCGGTGCAATAAAATTTCAATTCATAAACAATACGTGAACAAAGTTATACTATAAAACATTACCGAATATACATCTTAGTCCAATTTACTCAATATGAAAGGATAATTAATCATTTAGGGCCAATTCTTAAACTATTACAAGTTTTAGGGACTAAACTATAAATACGATAAATTAGAGATCCTTCGATGTCGTTGACTATACCAAGATGAGATTCAACACAATATTGACAAGTCTGTAAATTTTCATACTATTCGAAATCCATTTACTCATCCAATTCAATCATCCTAACTTCAGTGACCAATCTGTGAACAATGTAAACCTTCAGCCTATGTCTTTTAACCAACTTAACTAACCATGTATCGAAACACCTTGATGCCATTTCAATACGGGTATTTGATTGTAAACCTGGGTCGACTTTCCCCAAACCTCGTATCGATAAAAGTAAGCCTTGTTTCGGTACGGGTTGACTTTCATTGACGCTGACCATTGACACGTTCCAATACAGGTTAAGCCCATATCGACACAAGGAATTCCAGTGGCAAAATGTTTCGATATAGCTCCAAACAATACCGATACGCCCTGCTTCTCAGGTTTAGTTATGCTTAACCGTATCGATATGTCATTACCCCGTATTGATACTCCCTGACCTGTAATGACATATTTTTGTTGGTTTTTAATCGAATTGTCATATCGAACGGTGTCCAAATACAATGAAACTTTATACACAACATTTCAA
Organism: Hibiscus tridactylites; assembly: GCA_958450335.1. NCBI lineage: Eukaryota > Viridiplantae > Streptophyta > Magnoliopsida > Malvales > Malvaceae > Hibiscus > Hibiscus tridactylites. The sequence continues at coordinate 40,033,810 of OY288289.1, read as the reverse complement.
ATTTATAAACTAATGCATGTCAAATTTCATGATCATTTGAATACTTTTACTAGATTTTCACCGATGTGAGCCATATATGCCATTTTACCAACTTTTAGCCATACCAAAAGTCATTTTAGGGCTTTTAATAACATTACAACTTATACACATTACAAGCATATAAAAAAGGGTACAAGAGACTAGTTCAACTACTTTGCCACCTTCCTAAGAGTTCATAAGGTCAAAATACATTACTTTTTGCTCGTAGTGACTTGTCTTGCTGCGACTTATCCGATCTTCCAAAATGGTCGATTCCTTAACCTAAAATGCAAGAGATGAGACACATTTGGCATATTTTGCCTAGTGAGTTAGTCATATACAATGTAAACATTAATTAGTGATACATGTACATATTCTCATGCTTATCAAAATCAATATTATGTTCCAATACACAATGGGTAACATCTCATATTCATTATTAACCCTTGGATTGAATCAAGATAGTGGATACGTGAATTCCTACGCCTCAACAAATCAATATATGGTCTAGTCCCTCTGCCTCACCAATATGACCAATACCAAAACACATTCCTCCGCCTCGCCAAATCAGTATAGGTCGTAGCCTTAGGACCGTAGTCCACCCGTACACTGAGCTCATAAATTCTATGGCATGCCAATTGTATCCAAGGTTCGTTCAAATCCAAGGTTTCAAAGACAATATCCATGTTCAATATTCAATGATAATTCCAATGACTAATGTCTCCAATGATATTATTAGTAACCTTGTTTCAATATCAATATTTCATGATTTCAATGCCAATGTCAATGTCCAATGATTCATTTACAATGTTTCAATAACAATAAATGTATCGATAACGATGCACAATGATGATGTCAATAGGTCTGATGTTCATTACCAAACTTACAGATGCTTGCCAATAGGTTCGTTTAACAATCCGATGCAATTTCCTTAAAAGAAATATTAGCTATATAATCAAAGTCAAAAATAATGAATTCGAGAAGGCTCCTCGCCTAATCCTGAGACTCCGACTACACTCACCTGGATATCTGATGCTCTTACGACTCTCAGATGACCACGCCCTTGTTTCTAGCTTTCGATGGAGATGACGAAACCTCTCTCTCCACTTCTTGAGCTAGAAAATCAATAGGAACTTGTTAAAAACAAGATTACGACATCGTATTAGCAATAACGATATCAAAATCGATATCTAAACCAACAACAATCATTAGTTATCAATATAGCCATGGATAAGCAAAACCCTAGCTCAAGATTAAGCTTGATACATCCATGGATTTTGATGATTTATTGAGGAATATTGCTTACCCAAATGATAGAAACGATTCGATATCAATATCTATAAATAAAAGAAAACTAAGCTTAGGTCTCTCTTCAATGGAGGTGTGTGCTTAGAGGAAGAACAAGATAATGTCTAATTTGAGGTGTATGCTTCAACTAATCTCTGGTAAGCTTTATATGCTCTTTTATAATTTTATTTATCCCTTTAATAAATTTAGCTCTCTATTTATCCCTTTAATAAATTTAGCTTTCCTTCATATGAAGGAAAGCTCTAAGATTATCCTATGTAGGTGGGAATTTAATTAAGGATGGGCTAATCTCAAGATTAGTCCCTCAACTCCTACTACTCTATGATTTTAACCTCAACCTTGCAATTTCCACAATTTAGTCACAAATTAAGTTTCGATATTATTCGATACGGTCCAACGACAATAATTTAACATAATTAGAGTCCAATATCAACTAATTAGCAAACTGATGCAATATTTAGATGTTATCGACGTAAGATTTCTGATCACCAAAACCAAATTCCGACTAGACCAGATTTTGGGGTGTTACAGAACCCACATGTGAAGGGAATATTCCCTTAGAATTTAGAGCTTGAAGCCCCATTATATAAAGGATAAAACATCCACATTAAAAGGAGAGCAAAAAAGAAGATATTTTGGGAGAGCTAAGAAAGAGAGAAAGGTGGCTCCTTTCTTCATCTTCTTGTGTGGTGTTCTCCATTGTTGAAGTTCCAAGGAGTTTTCTTGATGGCCTTTGAGAGAAGCAACAAGCTTGTAACGCCCCATTTTTGGGACTAGTGGTTTTGAAGGTTTGGTTTAGGGTTCATAGAACCTATACTAGAGATCCAAGTTAGTTCAGGATTGGTTCAGAGAAAACATGGATCGGGAGTGATAAAAATATGAGAAATTTTCTAAAAATCCTTTTTTAATATGTAAAAGTGGGTGGTGAAGTCAATTTTGGAAAATGGCTTCTGGAAGGTTGACATTTCGGGCTAGTGACTAAAATGTAAAAAGTGTAAAACTTTTTTTAATGACTAAATTGTAAAGAGCTGAAACTTAGAATCTTTATGGAGCTAATATTGTAATAATCAGCTATCTATTTAGTTGACATGTTTAAATTGTGGTTTTATTAAAATAGATTAAAGGAGTTTTGGTTAAAAAAGGGATTTAGCTTTAACAAATCCATTTTTGACGTAACTTCCATTTTCTCTCTTTTCTCATCAACCAATCACTATTTTCTTTCAAAACATCCAGAGATCTTTTCCTTTCCATTCTATTTTGATTTCCAATTGATTTCTATAGAGTTTTCCCAACTTATCTCATTGTAATCTTGAAGATTTTTTTATCAAATCTTGTCAATTGAAGGAATAGCAAGGGAGTAGAGGTAATTTTTGTGCTTCTCCTCTAATCAAGGTTCTTTAATGAAATTCCCAAGTATTTGGCTCATTAATTGTGTTTCTTAACAAGGTTTTATTATTGATTTAAAGAAAATGACTACATAAAGCTTTAAATGATGGTTTTGTGTAATTTTTGTAATGGATCTATTATGGTTGGTTTATGATTGATTTTAATCATGTTTGGGAAGATTATTAAAGTTGATATTGAGGTTTAAGCATGGTAATCCCAAAACTATTTGGATCTCTAGTTGTTTAGGTTGTTAGAACTGGGTTTTATGGTATTAATGTGATTTTGGGGATGCTGGAGGTATAAGGTTAAAAATAGAATGATTTTGGATGTTAATCAATGATTATAAATGGTTGGAAGTGTTAGGTTTTGGCTGGGTTGAGTTTGTAGAGTGATCGATGGTGTTTCTGGTTGTTTCGAATGGGTGTTTTGGTGGTTTTGGGCAGAGCAACGTGGTAGGATTGCTTGCTGGAGTTTTTAATGCATTGTGATGCATTAATCCTCTGTTCTTATATGTTTAAAATAGGGGAGAGCATTTTGGAAGCCACCAGTGAAGTTTCGGGCGCTTCAAACGCTTAGTTTCGCGTCGGCTAGTCAAGGTTTCGCGTGTCGGTGAGTGAGAATGTGGATTTCAGCTCAGAATTGATATAAAGGTGGTTTGGGAACTTAGATGTAAGCTTGAAACACTTGTCTAATTTCGTATGTAAGTAGAAGGAATTTCTCTCTCAGTTGTGCTATTTACGAAATAGTTTTTATGCACTTGGTTTTGAATACATGTTTACCTACTGTTAAAGCATGATAATAGCATGTAGTTTTCTGTTTTTAATGTTGGAATGATGAAGGATGCATATGGTAAGTGATTTATTGACGATTCTTTAAAAAACAGTGAGGTATATGGTTAAATGTGAATTATATTGGCAAGTGATGTTGTAAAAATGGTTTATAAATGAAATCGGATATAGTTAGTTGGTTATAGCATAGAGTGGACTATAAACAAGTCGCCTTGGATGTTGAGGGGTTTATACGTTGTACCGAATACTCCATCCAAGTACTCTAACGATTAAGGTATGTATATGTCGTTTCTCGTCTCTCCTTAGTGGGGTTATACATCTACCGATTAGTGGTGTTGAGGTGTTTATACGGTGTATCAAATATTCCACCATTAGTGTTACAACGGTGGAGGGTAGCTCCCGTGTGTGAACCTTGAGATGCCAGTGTGGATGTATGAAGTGTTGGGACAACACTTGTGAATTAGTGTATCCGATAAGTTGTTTTGTGAAATGGACTTGCCTAATGATCACTTGTAAGCCAATATAATTGATGATGTTTCATGAGATGGTTTATGTTGAATATTGTGATTTATACATGTTTTACTCTTTAAGCTTTGCATATGGTAGTTATGCATGGGAAGGCCTAAATTGAGTGTTAGCAATGGGACTTGTTGTTGATTCATGATACATGTTGCATAAGATTTATTATGCTGATTTTTATTAAGAAAAGTGCATGATTTTAAAGGAATGATGATTTTTATATGATGATTTAAGTTTATTGAAATGAGATTTCAATGTGGAGTTGGAAAATGGTTTTAATGCATTGATGGTGTTTTGTTTTTGGGCACTCCTCACTAAGCCTTGTGTGCTTACGCTCTCATTTGCCCATCAATGTAGACAATTGAGGCTTTGGAGGCAGCGAGTTAGCAAGGGATCACAAGAGACTTCATTTGAAAAAGTATGTCTCGGTTTAGACTATAAGTAATAAAGCCAATGGGGGGATTTGTTGTGTGTTCAGGAGATTTGTGTAAACTCCCTATTTGAGCGAGTGTTCGTTGTTGTTTTAGACTTGTAAATGGCCTTTGGTATTTGGTTTACGCTTTGCTATGCATTTTGGTACCTTGCTTGACTTACTTACTAGGTTGTATGCCTATAGTTTACCTTTGATGCAAATTTCCATGATATGTTGTTGAATATGTTGTGACTGACTAAAGATTGGCGTTTGAGTATGTTATAAATATCTTAGAGGCATGTCTAGGTGGATTGTATTGCATCTAAGTGTGTTATTTAAGCAAATTGAAACATTTCAGGCCCAAGCATTTTGATACATGGGTCATCGTATCAATACGGGTAAGCCCAAATAGGCTTGGCGTGTCGGTACGCGGGGACCCGTTTCGATACGGACCAAGAGGAAAAAGTAGCATGTTTCGATACATGGGGTCCTCTTTCGGTACATGCTTGGAGATCTAAAACTGGGAGCTTACTAAAAAATGCGTATAGATACAGGCCTTGGCGTATCGATACGTCCAGCGGTTAAGGTAGTTATTTGGTATCTTTGAGGTTTTGTTTCCTTACGTTTTGGTCCCTATTGTTATGGATGCAATTACATGAGCTTAGATGATATTTTAGAGCTGAAATTTGACATGTATGTATGGGACCTGATTAATTAAGGATTGGTAAACATATTTTCAAGTAAATGCTTTTAATTTATCAAATTTACAATTTGGTCCCTAAATTCTTGTGATTGCAATTGGATGCCCTTTTGGTGCCCATTTGAGCTAAGATATGACACAATGTCATGTAATATAACTAATTAAAGGATGGTAACTTGAAATTTTAGGAAGCCCCTGTAATTTGCTAGAATTACATTTTGGTCCCTATCATATGTTTGTAATCATTTGAAAGCCAAAGCGATGTTTGTTTGGTTTGACGTTTCTTCCGCTACGAGTCAAAACTCTTAGGGTAACATTGTGCATCTAGAAAAGATAAAATGAAAAAATAGGGTCGTTTATTCAGGTAAACTTCTCGGTTTACTTCAATATTCCCCGTAAGACATGTTCGGTTCGGTCAGGCGTCTAGGCCGGGTCGAGGGGATTACATTTGGCGGTATTAGAGCTAGGTTTTGAAAGAGTGGGATATTGATAAGTTGATGGTAAGATGATATGATGTGATTGCAAATTGTACGATGATGTTTGCTTTACCTGGTGGTTGTTTATATTCATGTTGATGAAGAATGAATGTTGTTGATGTCATACACGCTGGTTGTAATATATGTGCTAGCTGCTATATATGTGTGTGTGTGTGTGTGTTGTGGTGGATTCGATCTTGTTGTTGTTATGCATGGTGATTGCTACATGCATGTTGGTTGAGATATGCTAAGCGGGGTAGGTATTTGAAAGATTGGAATGTTGGTAAGTTTGTATGGTGATGTTGTGAAACAAAATCTGTTGTTTATTATGCACGGTGTTTATGATATGTGCGTTGATTGTTACATGCCATGCTTGGGGGAAATTGGGATACCCATTGCCTTATTACTATAATCTGAAATATTTTGATTTATAATAGAAGTCTTGGATCCTTGCTTAAAGTTGGCTTGAATGATTTCTTTAGTTAGTGTATTATCATGCCTTAAATATTTCTTTTAGCACAATAAACCGAGGAGAGAGTTGTAATATGGTATGATTGATGTTGCCATTGGGCAAGAAGTAGAGGAGTATGTAATGTCTCCTGGGGGTTTGACGCCCCGATGTAAGTACAACCTGCGTCAGTTGGGCTAGTGTTGGGTGACATGGTGCCTGAGACTTAGGCGATGTCCGGAGCTTGAGAAGCTGTTACTGATGGAGTGCATGAGACTGCACTAGTTGTTGGGCGACTATTAGTTGCTGTTAGAACGCTTCTGTAGTTTAGAAGAAGTTAGGCTCGAGGGTTGTCATCTGAGTTATCCATGGAGTGGATGGCCTGTACTAATGGGATTATGGAACAAATGGGGTGTAATGATGCCCAAATATTGAAAAGGAGTTGTATCTTAGTTGTAGGGAGATGTATGCAGTTGGTGGACAATTGCGGTTGTGGGCGTGGAACCCGATGTTGTGACTTGGTAGTTCCTTCGAGCTATCTTTAGAAGAAGTATCTAAGGATTAGATACTTAGTTGACAAAAAATGTGAATTCATGGCTTGGGTTCAAGACAATATGTTTGTGGCCAAGTTTAAGGCAAAAATTGTTTAGTTGAACGGGTATGATCCTGGATTAGAATAAGATTTGTGACAACGATGTGATTGGTTTTGTTATGAGTTGGTACTTGATGATAGGCTATATATATTGGTTTTTGGCTACACTGTTTTCGACGTTTAGTTACACGAGCGAAGTGCATTGAGCAGAACCTGGGTTCATCAATTCGTGTGAGAGGTTCTAGCTCTAGAAATAGAGTTGCGGACTTTGGTTTTAACGATAGTCAATGTAAGAATAGTCATGCTAAAAGGTATCGCCTGGGTTGAGGCGAGGTGGTGGTAATGTTGGGAAAGGACCATAGGGTCAGTGTGTCAGGGCTTGAGTAGCATTTGATACCTATTAGGTAGGTTGATCGTGTGACCACGTGAGGTGAGATTGCCCATGTTTGATCGGTGGGGTATAGCTTTCTGCGCCTATTGCTGTTAATGTTTTTGGGAGTTGTGGCTTGAACGATCATTTCAGAAATGTTAGATGTGGGAATGAAAGTAACTAGTTCTTTTGGTGAAATGGTTGTTACAAGAAAGTTGTTTAGGAGATGTTCTTTATCTGTTCAAGGTCATGTGTTTGCGGTTGATTTAATGAAATTGACTTTTTATTGTTTGGATGTAATCCTTGGGATGGATTGGTTGACCGAGCATAGGGTTGTGGTTGATTTTGATACCAAGCGAGTTACCTTGAAACTTGCTAATGATTATGAAGTGGTAATCGTGGGCGAGAATGTTAAATTCTTGTCCAATGTTGTTTCGGCTCTAGAAGCGAGTCATTTGATGGAGTTGGGTTGCGAGGCTTTCTTGGCTTATGTTATGAATCCAAGATCGAAGGAAGTACGTGTGCTATACATACGTACAATATGTGAGTTTCCAAGTGTATTTCCGGAAGAGTTGCCTAGTTTGCCGTCGGGTAGAAAGGTTGAGTTTGGCATTGAGTTGTATGAAAATACGAATTCGATGTCTATTGCTCCCTATCGGATGGCTCCAAAAGAGTTGAAGGAGTTGAAGACGCAACTTTAGAAGTTGCTTGATCGAGGGTTCATTAGGCCTAGTGTTTCACCTTGGCGTGCACCAGTTTTATTTGTGAAGATAAAGGATGGTACGATGCGAATGTGTATGGATTATTGGCAATTGAACAAGTTGACAATTAGGAATAAGTATCCTTTGCCAAGGATTGATGATTTATTTGATCAATTTCGATGTGGTTCAGTGTTTTCTATGATCGATTTGAGATCCGAGTATTATTAGTTGAAGGTAAAGGATGTGGATGTGCCTATCACTTCTTTTCGTACGAGGTGCGAGCATTATGAGTTTTTGGTGATGTCATTTAGATTGAAGAATGCACCTGTTGCATTCGTGAACATGATGAATAGTGTGTTTCATGAATTCTTATATCAGTTTGTGGTTGTGTTTATTGATGATATTCTCGTGTACTGTCATACCAAGGAGGACCATAATAAACACTTGTGGATTGTGTTTCGAGTTTTGTAGAAAATCAGCTTTACACCAAGTTGAGTAAGTGTGAGTTTTGGCTTAGGGAAGTTGTCTTTCTTGAACATGTGGTGTTAGTCGAGGGTATCTGGGTTGATCCACATAAGATCGAGGCGGTGATGAGTTGGAAGACGCCTAAATCTGTGACGAAAGATCGTAGTTTTCTCAGATTAGCGGGTTATTATCGTAGGTTTGTGCATGGTTTTTCAAAGATTGCTTCTCCGTTAACCATGTTGTTGCAAAAGAATGTTTGCTTTGAGTGGACAGATGTTAGACAACAAGCTTTCGAAAGGTTGAAGGAAGCTTTGACGCAAACTCCTATCTTGATTCAACTTGAATCAGGTAAGGAGTTTGTGGTTTATAGTTATGCATCGTATGTTGGTTTAGGTTGTGTGTTGATGCAAGGTGGCAAGGTTGTGGCGTACACATCTAGACAATTGAAGGTGCACGAGCGCAACTATTCTGCTCACGATCTTAAGCTTGCCGCGGTTGTGTTTGCTTTGAAAATTTAGAGACATTACCTTTACAGTAAGAAGTGTGTGGTTTATACGGATCATAAGAGTTTGAAGTATTTAATGTCTTAGAAAGAGTTGAATCTTAGGCAATGAAGATGGTTGGAGTTGTTTAAGGATTACGACTTGTCAATAGAGTATCACCCTGGTAAGGCCAATGTTGTGGCCGATGCTTTGAGTAGGAAGGTAGTTGTAGAGTTGAGAGTCATGTTTGTGCGATTGAGTGTGTCGTGGGATGGTGGATTGATATCTGAGTTGCAAGTGAAACCTTACATGGTCTAGTTGATTAAGGAGAAGCGGTTGCTTGATGATTCGTTGGTACAACATGTGCAGGATATAGTGGATGGTAATTCAACGGACTTTTGTTTTAATGATGATGGTTTTTTGTGATTTAAGAGTCGAATAATTGTGTTGGATGATGTTGGATTGAGGCGCACTATTCTGACTGATGCGCATAGTAGTCCTTTTGTTATGCATCCTTGTAGTACTAAGATGTATCGTGGATTGAAGGATGAGTACTATTGGGTTTGGTTGAAGAAGGATGTCGTTGAATTTGTGGGTAAGTGTATCGTTTGTCAGCACGTGAAAGCTGAGCATCAGTTTCCTTCTGGGTTGTTACAACCTTTGAAGATACCAAAATGGAAATGGGAGGGGATTACGATGGATTTCGTGTCAGGTTTGCCTTTGACTCTGTCAAAGAAGAACTCTATTTGGGTGATCGTAAATTATCTTATGAAGTGTGTGCATACTACATATACGTTGGATAAGTTGGCAGAGTTGTACATTGCAGAAATTGTGAGGTTGCATTGTGTACCTAAATCCATAGTTTCGGATAGAGATACGAGGTTTACAGCAAGGTTTTGGGAGATTTTGCATAGGGCTTTGGGTACACGACTTAACTTCAGTACCTCGTATCATCCTCAGACGGATGGTCAGTCTGAGCAAGTTATCCAAGTGCTTTAGGATATGTTGCGGTGTTGTGTTATAGATTTCCAAGGTTCTTGGGAGAAACAGTTGCCTTTGGTGGAATTTGCTTATAATAATATCTATTAAGCAAGTATACAAATGGCTCCATATAAAGCCTTGTACGATAGGAAGTGTAGGATGCCTTTTTGTTGGGCGGAAGCGGGGCAAAAGTTAGTTTCCTTGTCGGATTTGCTTAAAGGATTGATAGAGAAGGTAACACTTATTTGTGATCGTGTAAAGGCTGCATCAGATCGTCAGAAATCCTACGCAGATTTGAAACGTATGGAGATTGAGTTTGCGATTGGTGATCGTGTGTTTTTGAAAGTGTCACCTTGGAAGAAGGTGATGAGGTTTGGACGTAAGGGTAAGCTTAGTGCAAGGTTTATTGGACCATTTGAAGTTGTGGAGCTTGTTGGTTCTATTGCATATCGGTTGAGGTTGCCTCCCGAGTTAGAGAAAATCTTGCTTTAAACCTATAAGTTCTGAGGATCTTGCCCTATAGGAGTAGTTTTTTAAAATCTTAAGATGTCTTTCATGTTGAAGCCTATATGTTCTGAGGACTGAAATTTTGTCATAGCTTTGTCGTGATCTGATTTTTATTTGTAGCATTTATTTGTTTGTTTTTGTTCATTGCTTGAAGATAAGCAATAGCTTAAGCTTCGTGGTGTTTTAAACTTGCAAAATGTTAACTTTTTACGCCGTTTTACATAAGTTATTTTCAGGAATCAAGCCCATTTCATCTTATTTCATACCATATAGGTGCATTTAGTTCATGTAGTTGTATTTGGTGTTGCTTGTTTTGTTTTGTTTGTCTATTTGCTTGAATGATGCTGCTTGGTAAGTGTTGAGTTGATCAAATGATGGCTAAACACCGAGAGGGAGTGAATTGGTGGAATAAAAATTGAAGGGTGCAAATAGATAATCTAAAAATGAAGGCAAGGTGATTTTAGAGTGGTTCAAGCTTCAAACAAGCTCTACATCCACTACCTCAGCACCCTAGTGAGGATTTCAACAATTTACTAACTTGAATTCGTCCCCTTTTCCCGGCTTAGGAGGAAACCTTACAAATCGATCAATCTCTCTACCCAAATATTGACCCAATACCACTTTTTTACAAAGGAAAGATAGGCAAACTTTGTATGTACCTCTCAAAGGCTAATTGTTTACCCAATTACACATAAACATTCCCCAAACTCTAAAAAGATTTACAATGAAAATTGTCAAATGAGTTGGGTACAAGAATTTGTCTCGAAAGGCCCAAGGGTTTGGAATGAATGCTTTGATGTTGCTTGAAGGTTCAATAATTGTTGTTGTACCTTTGGATACTTGTTTTTATACCTTCTCATTGATTTCTAGTCGTTTGGTGGTTAAGATCGTCAATAGAGCCGTTGGAGCTCTCTATTCCCTCCATAAATGATGTTTTGTGACTACTAGTATCGGAACACGAGGCCCTGTATCGAAACAGACACCTAAAAAAGAGCCGTTGTGTGTAAAAAAGGTCTATGTCGAAATGACTATAGGCCATATCGAAACAGTTTGAAAATGTAAAATGTAAAAAGAGGGCTGTATCGAAACGGATAAAGGCAGTATCAAAATGTTTTGAAACTATAAATTGGTGTTTCAAAACAGCCTAGGGGTGTATCGAAACACTTGACCAAATTTTCAAAAGTTTGTTTCTGACAAGTAACGGCTAGTTCATTTAATGTTCAATTTTAAAATTACTCAACCCTTGTATCGAAATGGGTATGAGCCGTTTCGAAACAATACTTAAAAATCAAAAGCCCAGATGAAGGTTGTATCGAAACGGGCATGATCCGTTTCGAAACGGACCTTTCTAGTGGCAAAACGTATCGAAAAACTTTGGGGGTGTTTCAAAACGCCTGAGCAATTTCGTATATTTTGGCTTTGAAACACTTAGAAAAAATAATGGGGTTTAAGTTTTGACTTCAAAACATTTTAAGTATAAATTTTACTTGTCAAAATCAAGTATTTTGATTACTTAAAAAATTCTTTACTTTGCAATTTAGTCCTTAGATTATTTGTTATATCAAAATCAAATATTGGTTTTACAGGAAGGTTTTAGTTGTTGTTGTGATGTGCAAGGAAATAAGGAGTAGAGCAGGGCAGAGGCAGAATGCTACAACATGTTGGATAGAATTTTTGGGCGCACTAGAGAACAAGGAGACGAGAACACTGTGCAGCCTGACACGTGAACCAATTTGTGAAACCAAAATTGATTTTGATATAACATCTAAACTTTTGGACCAATTTGCAAAACAACAAATTTTTAAGTACTCCTTAAAGTCTCACTATTGACAAGTATTTTAAACAAAATAATATCTCAAGACAAGTTCTTAAAATGATAAATATTTCTAAGTCTTTTCCTATGTGTTTTCAAGCCAAACTACACAAAAACGCCCAGGAATATCGATACCCTTAGGCGTATCGATACAGTTTTTAGCCACTGGAATTTTAATGGACATAGCGTACCGATACGGTATTACCCAATATCGATACGATATTCATCTGGGCAACACTTTCAATGATAACGTATCGATATGCTTTGCAACCGTATCGATACGATAAGCTTATCTTTGCAAAATCTTTGCATTTAATTTTCAACCGTTGACTTGTCAGTTAGTTGGTATCCCAATATTTAAATGACCGTTATACCGTACCGATACGCTAAGTATGTGTATCAATACGCTTTTTATGAAAACCAAACTTGGGATTCCAGTGAGCAAATCCAGTATCGATACGCCCTTCCGTATCGATATGCCTCTTAAAATCGTACCGGTGCGCCTTCTAAGCATATCGATACGCGAAGTTTTTCAGTTACAACGGCTCTTTCCTCTTTGATACAGTTACCAATACACCCTCTAGCCGTACCGATACGGTAGTTAGCAGAGCTGCATTTATTGCGGGAAAATGCTTCTCAACGGCTCTATTGATGATCCCAACTACCCAAACGGCTAGAATTCAATACAAGGGTATAAAAACAAGTCTTAATCGAACAAGCAACAACTATTGAACCTACAAGCATCATCAAAGCACTCAAATCCAAACTTTGCACCCTTAGAGTCAAATTCTTGTACCAAACTCTTGTGTTCTCAATTGTTATCTATTTATTGTGAGTTTGTGGAGTGTAAAATTGTAATTGGGTAAACAATTATCCTTTGAGAGGAATTTGTAGAGTTAACCAAAAACTTCTCTTTGCAAAAGTGAGTGGATTAAGCTTTGGGCAGAAAGCTTAATCAAATTGTAAGGTTACCTTCTCATCCAAGAAAAGGGAAGAACTCAAGTAGTGAATTGGTTGAAAATCCTTAGTGGGAACTAAGGTAGTCGATGTAGAGTTCATTTGGAGAACTTGAACCACGCTAACTTCTTGTGTCACATTTTATTTTTCCCTATTATCACCTACCAAAATTTTTATCACCAATTCACCCCCTCTTTGCCATTTGCAATTGTGTGATCAACTCAACAATCGATATCAGAGCTACACTCATTGGAAGGATTACAACCCTCTTGAGTCGATTCTAGGGAAGTTTGATCAACAACTAGTCAAGCAATGATATCCACCTCCAACTTCAACATGTACGAGTCTCAATTTACTACCAAGCCACCATTCTTCAATGAGGATAACTACCCATATTGGAAGAATAGGATGAGGCTCTTCATCAAGTCTACCGACTACATGGTGTGGGATGTGGTTGAAGAAGGTCCATTCATACCAATGAAGAGAGAAGGTGAAGGAAGACTTGTCCCAAAGGTCAAAGCCGAAATGACGGAGGATGATCGAAGAAGGATGCAAGTAAATGATAAACCTCTTCATGTCATCTTTTGTGCACTTGGTCCGGATATCTACTCCAAGGTGTCTTCGATCGAGAATGCCAAGGAAGTTTGGGACACCCTCGAGACAACATATGAGGGAACTAGCAATGTCAAGGAAACAAAATCGGGCTACTAAATCTAAGCTACGAGAATTTCAAAATGGATCCCGATGAGATTGTTTCCAAGATGTTTGATCGATTCTCGGTCATTGTCAACGAATTGAAGGGTTTCAGTGAGATCATCCCCAAAGACAAGCTAGTGAGGAAATTGTTGTACTCTTTTTCCGGAATCATGGGATAGCAAGAGAACGACTATTATTGAAGCTCGAGATTTGAAGACTCTCAAGCTAGATGCTCTTGTTGGATCTCTACTCACACATGAGATCATGAAGAAGGGTAGAGAAGAAGAAAAGAAAATGGAGGAGAAGAAGGTTGAGAAGAAGGATGTTGTGAAGAAGAAGATTGGAATCGCCCTTAAAGCTTCATACCATGCTAGCGAAGATGAAGATAAGGAGATGGCCATGTTAGCCAAACAATTCACTCGCTTTATGAAGTCCAACCGTAGGAGAAAGTTCATTAGAAAATGAGACTTTAAGAGCAAGAGTAAGGAAGAGGAGAAGGACCAAATCATTTGCTATGAGTGCAAAAAATCCGGCCATATCCGTTCTGAATGTCCTCAATTGAAGAGGAAGAGCTTTGGGAAGAAGAACAAGCTCAAAGCTCAAGTAGCAACTTGGAGTGACGAGGAGTCATCCGAGAAAGAGGAGGAAGTGGCCAATCTTTGTCTCATGGCCATTGATGATGAACCAAAGGTAAACCTTAACTCATCTAATTTTGATTTTACCTTTGATGAACTTCGAGATGCTTACGATGAATTGCAAGAGGTTTATGATGAGTTAGTTGGAAAATATAAGGAGTCTATTTTGAGAAACAAGAAAAACATTTCCGATTTGAAAACTCAAAATGAATCTATTTCAAAAACTAACTCTGAATTGGAAAAGAAGGTTTTGTACTTAGTAAATCTTTCAAATGATCTTAAAAAGAAAAATCTTGAACTTGAAAAACTTCTTTCTGATTTTCAAGATTATCACACAAAGGAAGTGGATAATCTTAAAACATCTATTGCTATTGGGAAAAACCATTTTGAAAAGGGAAATTCTTCTAAATCCCAATATGTAAAAAGAAAGCATTTTATTCCTAAACAAAGAAATTTTCATAAGCAATCTAGAGGTCAAAGGATTAGGAGTGTTGGGTTCCTAAGGAACTCATTATTTCTAATAACATGAATGCTATTGCTTCTTGGATCCCTAAGGGAACCAAAGTTTTGAGGGCTAACACACATGGACCCAAAATGATTTGGGTACCAAAAATCAAGGCTTAATTTCTTTGTTTGTAGTGGTAGCATTGCTACAAGGCCAAAGCTTCAAGCCAAAACACATGGTACCTTGATAGTAGATGCTCAAGACATATGACAGGTGACAAGAGTAGATTCGTGGAACTAAAGCCAAAGAGTGGTGGAGTGGTAACTTTCGGTGACAACTCCAAAGGCCACATTGAAGGAATAGGCTCCATTGGTAATCACTCTTCTATTTTCATTGAAAATGTTTTGTATGTCAACGGTCTTAAACACAACTTATTGAGCATTAGTCAATTATGTGATAAGGGTTTTAATGTTTTATTTGATAAAAGTGGTTGCAAAATTGTGAACATTAAAACAAATCAATAGATGCTCATATGATATAGAATAGGCAATATTTACATGTGCATTTAGATGACATCCATACATCTCACACATGCTTAGTTGCACATGATGAACATGACTCATGGCTTTGGCATAGAAAATTAGGACATGCTAGCATGAGTGTTTTAGAAAAGTTGATTTCCCTTAATCTAGTTAGTGGTTTACCCAAACTTAAGTTCTCTAATGATGAAATTTGCGATGCATGTTCTAAGGGTAAACAACATAGAACTTCATTTAATTCCATTAATGATGTCTCTACTAGTAGATGTTTACAATTGATTAATATGGATGTTTTTGGGCCTATTAGAACAATGAGCTTGGGTGTTAAATCATATGCCTTTGTACTTGTATGTAACTATTCTAGGTTTACTTGGGTTCTATTCTTAAGTACAAAAGATGAGGCTTTAGAAAAATTCATCACATTTTCTAAAATAACTCAAAATGATCTTGAACTTAAAATTTCTCACATTAGAAGTGATCATGGAACCAAATTTCAAAATCTAGGTTTTGAAGAGTTTTTTAAATGAAAATAGGATTAGCCATAATTTTTCCGCACCTCGAACTCCTCAACAAAATGGGGTAGTTGAGAGGAAAAATCAAACTTTAGAAGAAATGGCTAGAACCATGCCTTGTGAAAATAATTTACCTAAATATTTTTGGGTGTAAGCCACACATACCGCTTGCTATATTATAAATCGAGTAATGATTAGGCCAATTTTGAAGAAAACACCTTATGAGATTTTAAAATCTAAGAAGCAAAACATTAGCTATTTTCATCCATTTGGTTGCAAGTGTTTTGTCTTGAATAATGGTAAAGAAAACTTACGTAAATTTGATGCTAAAAGTGATGAAGCTATTTTCATAGGGTACTCTTTAAACTCTAAAGCCTATCGTGTATTTAATAAAAGAACTTTAGTTGTTGAAGAGTCTATACATGTTGTTTTCGATGATAACCTCTTTCCGAGGAAGGAATCTTATGATGATGATGATGTAGGAATTCTTGATGCCATTGATGGAGGACAAACGTCAAAGGTGGATGAGATTCCAACTAAGTATGAAGATGCACAAGATCCACCTCTTGAAGCCTTGAAGGACTTGGCTCTTAAGGAAAAGGAGGTATCTTACCCAAAGGAGTTCAACTACGTCAAAGGTGGTGAAATCTTGGGTGATCCATCCAAGGGGGTAACTACTAGACCCTCTCTCAAATTAATGAACCATGTTGCATTTCTTTCATGCATTGAGCCTAAAAATATTAAAGAAGCATTAAAAGATGATTTTTGGATTTTGACCATGCAAGAGGAATCAAATCAATTTGAGAGAAGTAAAGTTTGGACATTAGTTGAGAGGCCTAGTAATCAATCTACTATAGGAACTAAATGGGTCTTTAGGAATAAACTAGATGAAAATGGTAATATAGTGAGAAACAAGGCTAGGCTTGTTGCTCAAGGCTATACCCAAGAAGAAGGAATTGATTTTGATGAAACATATGCACTCGTAGCTAGGATGGAAGCCATTAGGATGCTTTTGGCATTTGCATGTTATAATGATTTCAAGCTTTTTTAAATGGATGTGAAAAGTGATTTTCTAAACGGTTTTATAAATGAAGAAGTGTATCTTGAACAACCACCGGGTTTTGAGGATTCAAAATTTCCAAATCATGTGTTCAAACTAACTAAAGCTCTTTATGGTTTAAAACAAGCTCCTAGAGCTTGGTATGAAAGACTTTCAAATTCTTTAATTGAAAAGGGTTTTGAAAAAGGTAAGGTGGACACTACACTCTTCATAAAAAGATATAATAATGACATCTTAGTAGTACAAATTTATGTTGATGATATCATTTTTGGTTCTACTAATGAATGTTATTGCAAAGAATTTTCTAAGTTAATACAAGGTGAGTTCGAGATGAGCATGATGGGGAACTCTCATTCTTTTTGGGACTCCAAATTAAACAAAGGAAAGATGACACCTTCATAAATCAAGCTAAGTACGTGAACGATATGCTCAAAAAGTTCGGCTTGGAGACTGCAAAGCCTCAAGCCACACCTATGAGCTCTTCCATAAAGCTTGACAAAGATGAAGGAGGTAAGTGTGTTGATTCTAAGCTTTATAGATCCATGATAGGTTCTTTTCTTTACCTTATCGCAAGTAGATCAGATATCGTGTTTAGTGTTTGCTTGTGTGCTAGGTTTCAAGCTAGTCCTAGAGAATCACACTTAGTTGCCATTAAGATAATTTTTAAATACCTTAGAGATACATCTAACTTAGGCCTTTGGTATCCTAAAGATTCATCATTTATCCTTCATGCTTATTCGGATGCAAATTATGGGGGATGTAAGATAGATAGGAAAAGCACCTCCGGGACATGCCATTTTTTAGGTAGTATGCTCATATCTTGGTTCTCTAAGAAACAAAATAGCGTAGCCTTATCTACCACCGAAGCGGAGTACATATCCTTAGGGAGTTTTTGTGCTCAAGTCCTTTTGATGAAAAAAACAACTCTTAGTTTATGGCGTTGAAGTAGAAACTATACCCCTTAAGTGTGACAACACTAGTGCCATTTGTCTCACTAAGAATCCCATCCAACACTCTAGGACCAAAGACATAGAAATTAGACATCATTTCATTATAGACATGTGTTGAAAAATGATGTTGTTCTAGAGTATGTTGATACCTTGAACCAATTAGCGGATATTATCACAAAGCCTTTAGATAAAGAGCATTTTTTGACCCTTAGAGAGAGTTAGGTTTAACTAGCCTTTCTTGACCCCTATTAGGTCCCAAAATGTCAAAATTTTGCTTGAAATTGGTTGTGATTCATGATTATGTTAATTTGCCTCTTTTTGCTTCTAATACATGTTGCTAGGGGGAGTATGCATTAAGTTTAGCCATTAAAACTTGTTCATATGTCATAAACATGCATTTAGGGACGTTTCAAGTTGGATTTTTTAACTTAAATATGTCATAAATGCCTTATCTGGTAAAGGCGATACGGCTGAAGCGTATCGATATAGGTTCATCAATGGGAAATCTTTGAAGCTAAATGTGTATCGATACGACCCCGTGTATCGATACGGTTATATCAAGGGAAGTAATCCAGGTCAAATCATACCGATACGGTCTCGCGTATCGATACGGTAATAACGCCAAATAAAAAATTAGGGTAAGAGCATATCGATACGCTTTACAAGCATACCGATACGGTCTCGACAGAGAGGTTATTTAGGGTTGCATCTACAAAAACACTTCAGAATTTTAAAAAACCATCTTTTCTCTTAAAACCCTAGCCGCAACCCTCTATAAAAACCCCCTCAATCCTTCAATTTTTTCCATCAAACTTAAAAATTCTTTGAGGGTTTTTGATCTCCCTATCAAAGCTAAACTTTGTCAGCAATCTTGTGCACTTACATCAACACATTCACCCAATTTAAAAATTGAAGGTATAAAACTTTTCTCTTTTATTTTCTTTTATTTTTGTTTGATTATTATAATTGTTTCAACTTAGTTTTTATACAAAACAAACTTTTATAACATGAGTTTTAAACTTTTTATCAAAATTTTTCAAAAATCAAAAAATTTTCATTCGAATATATTTTCTTCTCGTATTTTTTAATCTATTTTTTAAATTTTTTAAAAATCTCTTTCTAAAATATGTACATATCTTTTTCACAATAAATTTTTTTTAATTACCTTGAACTATTAGAATTTATTGGTTTGGATGAGATGTTAATTGCATATATATTCGAATCCTTTTGATGTGTTTTCAGGGTTATGACACCGAAAAAGAGATCTAGACGTTATCTTGACACTTCCAATCCTAGTGAGGATGAAGAAGGTAACCCTAAACCCAATCTCCCTTATATTATCCAATGTAGTTTTCCCGACCCATCCGATATGTCTCGTTACAAACTATTTCAAGGTTTCACCCTTAGGGATGAACACATTATGTCTATACCGTTTTTAGGCTCTGCCCGTTTCAAATTTCAATACCTCCCTTTAATTAGGCAATGAAAATTTCTAATCTTTTTAAGCATTCCTTCAATTCTAAATAGAAACTTGGTCATCATATTCTTTTCAAATGCTATATGTGTTCATGATGAACCTAGAGAACATGTCATTGCTATCGAGTCATATGTTATGGGCAAAACCATTAAAATTGATCAAGAGGTTCTTTGCAAAGCTTTTGGTTTTGAAAATGTAGGAATTGATTATGAGAAGTCCTTAGGTCAAGGTCCTTTAGGCTCAGTCAAATTCTTAAATGCTCATGACCATTTTCTTCATCTTCTCATTACTTAGTTTTTGCGTCCATCGGGAGGGAAATTTTCCACTATACGTCAAGTAGTTGATTTTTGGCTTAGGTGCTTTAGGGAGGGTCACCGTCCAAATCTTTGTCAAATTATGTTTGTCGACCTTGTCTATCTAGTCCAACACCGTCACACCGAACAAGTCAAATCTTTTTACTATTCTACGGCGTTGAGTTACCTCTTCCACTCCCTTGAAATTGATTGTTCCAATGATTATCCCGAACCCCTTGGCCAACTCATAGATGAGCGTTCTCTATCTTGTGCCCACTTTTCTTATGTTGACAATGAATGGGTTCGTGTCCCTCATGCTCCTCAACAAGATGCTCCGGTTGATGCTCCTCATGCTTCTTCAATCTCTCAACAAGCTCCGATTGAGTCCTCTTCCATGAGCACCATCATGACATTCCTCAATGAGAAATTCACTAACATGGAAGTTGGGTTTAATGCCATTGACACTCAATTCACCTCCTTGGAAGATCGCGTCAAAGGTATGGAGAATCAAATGAAAGCCATAGCTCTTCAACAAAACTCCATGGATCTCTCGCCGCCTTCAATGGTGCTTGGCTCAACCAAAATAGGAGGAATCAACCCACTCGAGACTATGTAGATGAAGAGGACGAGGAAGATGATGATGATGATGAGGCGGACGAGTAGTTTTTGCATACCATCTCATGACATTTAGTTTTTGCACCTATGATTAGTACTTTATGCCTTTTATCTATGTTTTAGGATCTAAGTTTGGATTGTTATGTTCCTTTTCCTTTGAAGTTTCATTTGAACCATTATGTTTGCTTTAATTTGAAGTTTGCTTTGAATTTTATGATATGATTGTTGTTATTATCCTTGTGTTTATGTTTGATCGAACAAAAATGGGGAGAAGGATTATAGAGTCAATTTTTTATTTTGAAAATCCATCTTAAATTAAGGGGGAGAAAGTTTTTTCACAAGTTTCAAAAACTTAAAAATTTATGTGGTTTTTTATATCAAAAAGGGGGAGATTGTGAAACCAAAATTGATTTTGATATAACATCTAAACTTATGGACCAATTTGCAAAACAATAAATTTTTAAGTACTCCTTAAAGTCTCACTATTGACAAGTATTTTAAACAAAATAATATCTCAAGACAAGTTCTTAAAATGATAAATATTTCTAAGTCTTTTCTTATGTGTTTTCAAGCAAAACTACACAAAACGCCCAGGCGTATCGATACCCTTAGGCATATCGATACGTTTTTTAGCCACTGGAATTTTAATGGACATAGCGTACCGATACGGTATTACCCCATATCGATACGATATTCATCTAAGCAACACTTTCAATGATACGATACCGATATGCTTTGCAACTGTATCCATACGATAGGCTTATCTTTCCAAAATCTTTGCATTTAATTTTCGACCGTTGACTTGTCAGTTAGTTGGTATCCCAATATTTAAATGACCGTTATACCGTACTGATACGCTAAGTATGCATATCGATACGCTTTTTATGAAAACCAAACTTGGGATTCCAATTAACGAATCTAGTATCAATACGCCCTTCCGTATCGATGCGCCCCTTAAAACCGTATTGGTACGCTTTCTAAGAGTATTGATACGCGATGTTTTTTAGTCACAACGACTCTTTCCTCTTTGATACAGGTACTGATACGCCCCCTAGCTGTACCGATATGGTAGGTAGCAAAGTTGCATTTATTGCAAGAAAATGCTTCTCAACGGCTCTATTGATGATCCCAACTACCCAAATGGCTAGAATTCAATACAAGGGTATAAAAACAAGTCTCAATTGAACAAATAAGAACTATTGAACCTACAAGCATCATCAAAGCACTCAAATCCAAACTTTGCACCCTTAGAGTCAAATTCTTGTACCAAACACTTGTGTTCTCAATTTTTATCTATTTATTGTGAGTTTGGGGAGTGTAAAATTGTAATTGGGTAAAAAATTATCCTTTGAGAGGAATTTGTAGAGTTTACCAAAAACTTCTCTTTGTAAAAGTGAGTGGATTAAGCTTTGGGTAGAAAACTTAATCAAATTGTAAGGTTACCTCCTCATCCAAGAAAAGGGGAAGAATTCAAGTAGTGAATTGGCTGAAAATCCTTAGTGGGAACTAAGGTAGTGGATGTAGAGTTCATTTGGAGAACTTGAACCACTTTAACTTCTTGTGTCACATTTTATTTTTCCCTATTATCACCTACCAAAATTTTTATCGCCAATTCACCCCCCTCTTGGCCATTTGCAATTGTGTGATCAACTCAACACAATTAGCCAGCTGTGAGCCCACATGTGAAGGTAATATTCCCTTAACATTTAGGGCACAAAACCCTAGGAGCCCCCAATATATAAAGGATAATACACCCAAAAAATAGGATATTTTGGGTGAGCTAAGAAAAAGAGAAAGGCGAGTCCTTTCTTCATCTTCTTCGTGTGGTGTTCTCCATTGTTGAAGCTCCAAGGAGTGTTCTTGCTGGCCTTCGAGAGAAGAAGCAAGCTTGTAACTCCCCTGTTTTGGGCGTAGGAATTTTAAAGGTTTGGTTTAGGGTTCGTAGAACCTAGACTAGAGATTCGGGTTAGTTCGTGATTGGTTCTGGGAAAACATGGTTCGGGAAGTGATAAAAATATGAGAAATTTCTCTAAAATCCTTTTTAAATATGTAAAAATGGGTGGTGAAGTCAATTTTCAAAAATGGATTTTAGAAGGTTGACATTTCGGGTTAGTGACTAAAACATAAAATGTGTCAAACTTTTTAATGACTAAATTGTAAAGAGTTGAAACTTCAAACTTTAGGAGCTAATATTGTAATAATCAGCTATCCCTTTAATTGACAACTTTTAATTGTGGTTTTACTAAAAAGATTAAAGGAGTTTTGGTTTAAAACGAATATAGCTTTTACAAACCCATTTTTGACATAACTTCCATTTTCTCATTTTTCTCATCAGCCAATCACTCTTTTTCTTTTAAACTACAAGATATCTTCTCCTTTCCATTCTACTTTGATTTCCAAATGATTGCTATATAGTTTTCCCAACTTATCTCTTTGGAATCTTGAAGATTTTTCATCAAATCTTGTCAATTGAAGGAATAGCAAGGGATTAGAAGTAATTTTCGTGCTTCCCTCTAATCAACATTCTTTAATGAAATTCCGGAGTATTTGGCCCATTAATTGTGTTTCTTAACAAGGTTTTATTATTGATTTAAAGAAAATGACTAAATCAAGCTTTAAATGATGGTTTTGTGTAATTTTTGTAATGGATCTGTTATGGCTGGTTTAGGATTGATTTTAATCATGTTTGGGAAGTTTATTAATGTTGAGATTGAGGTTTAAGCATGGTAATCCCGAAACTATTTGGATCTCTAGTTGTTTAGGTTGTTAGAATTGGGTTTTGTGGTGTTTGTGATTTTGGGGATGCTGGAAGTATAAGGTTGATAAAAGGATGGTTTTGGATGTTAATCAATGATTATGAATGATTTTGGCTGAGTTGATAATAGGATGATTTTTGGTTGTTTCAAATGGGTGTTTTGGTGGTTTTGGATAGAGCAACGTGGTAGGATTGTTTGTTGTAGTTTTTAATGCATTGTGATGCATTAATCTTATGTTCTTATGTGGTTAAAATAGAGGAGAGCATTTCGAAAGCCACCGGTGAAGTTTCGGGACCTTCGGACGCTTAGTTTTGCATCGGCTTGTCAAGGTTTCGTGTGTCGGTGAGTGAGAATGTGAATTTCAGCTTTGAATTGATATAAAGGTGGTTTTGGAAGCATATATGTAAGCTAGAAGTGCTTGTCTAATTTCATAAGTAAGTAGAAGGAATTTCACTCTCGGTTGTGCTATTTACGAAATGGTTTTTATGCACTTAGGTTTGAATACATCTTTACCTACTGTTAAAGCATGATTATAGCATGTGGTTTGCTGTTTTTAATGTTGGAATGATCAAGGATACACATGGTAAGTGATTCTTGTAAGTATATGTTTTATACTTGTGATTTAAAGCATGGTTTAATGCTTTGGAAAATGATTTATTGAAGATGCTTTGAAAATAGTGAGGCGTGTGGTTAAATGTGAATTATATTGGAAAATGATGTTGTAAAAAAGTTTATAAATGAAATCGGATATAGTTAGCCACCTATAGGATTGAGTGCACTATAAACAAGTCGCCTTGGATGTTGAGGGGTTTATACAATGTACCGAATACTCCATCCAAGTACCCTAACAATTAAGGTATGTGTATGTGGTGTCCCGTCTCTCGTTATTGGGGTTATACATCTATCGATGAGTGGTGTTGAGGGGTTTATACGGTGTATCGAATACTCCACCACGAGTGTCACAACAGTGGAGGGTAGCTCCCGTGTGTGAACCTTGGGATGTCGGTGAGAATGTTTGAAGTGTTGGGACAACACTTGTGAATTCGTGTATCCGATATGTTGTTTTGTTAAATGGACTTGCCTAATGATCACTTGTAAGCCAATATAATTGATGGTGTATCTCATGAGATGGTTTATGTTGAATATTGTGATTTATACATGTTTTACTCTTTAAGCTTTGCATATGGTAGTTATGTATGGGAAGGCATAAATTGAGTGTTAGCAATGGGACTTGCTATTGATTCATGATACATGTTGCATAAGATTTATTATGCTAATTTTTTATTAAGAAAAGAGCATGGTTTTAAAGGCATGATAACTTTCAAATGATGATTTAAGTTAATTGAAATGAGATTACAATGTGGAGTTGGAAAATGGTTTTAATGCATTGATGGTGTTTTGTTTTTTGGGCACTCCTCACTAAGCCTTGTTTGCTTACGCTCTCATTTTCCCATCAATGTAGATAATTGAGGCTTTGGAGGCAGCTAGTTAGCAAGGGATCACAAGAGACTTTACTTGAGAAAGTATGTCTCAGTTTAGACTATAAATAATAAGGGCAATGGGGGATATGTTGTGTGTTTAGGAGATTTTTGTAAACTCCCTATTTGAGCGAGTGTTCATTGTTGTTTTAGGGCAATGGGGCATTTTGGTACCTTGCTTGACTTGCTTACTAGGTTGCATGCCTATAATTTACATTTGATGCAAATTGCCATGATATGTTGTTGAATATGCTATGATTTACTGAAGTTTAGCGTTTGGGTATGTTATAAATATGTTAGAGACATGTCTAGGTGGATTGTATTGCATCTAAGTGTGTTATTTTAGAAAATTGGGGAATTTCAGACCCATGCATTTCGATATACGGGCCATCATATCGATACGGATAAGCCAAAATAGGCTTTGCGTATCGGTACACGGGGACCCGCTTTGATACGGATCAAGAGGAAAAAGTGGCCCGTTTGAATACACAGGGTCCTGCTTTGGTACGGGCTTGGAGATCTAAAAACAGGGAGCTTACTGGAAAATGTGTATCGATACAGGCCTTGGCGTATCGATACGACCAACAGTTATGGTAGTTATTTGGTATCTTTGAGGTTCTGTTTCCTTACGTTTTGGTCCCTATTGTTATGGATGCAATTACATAAGCTTGGATGATCTTTTAGAGCTGAAATTGGACATGTATGCATGATACCTGATTAATTAATGATTGGTAAACTTGTTTTTCAAGTAAATCCTTATAATTTACCAAATTTAAAATTTGGTCCTTAAATGTTTGTGATTGCAATTGAATGCACTTTTGGTGTCCGTTTGAGCTAAGATTTGACACAGTTGCATGTAATATTAATAATTATTTCGGAATTAAATGATAAAAATGACTCACTCTCTCAAGCTAACTTAAAATTTGAGAAAAAGATTTTAGGTTTGAAAGATGAACTTAAGTTTTCCAAGATGAAAATGTAGACCTAAATAATCTTCTTTCTCAATGCAATAGTGAACACAAAAAGGTGTTAGGTGAGCTTAACAAGCTCAAAGAGTCTTTTAAATATGTTGGTAATGTGAAGCATGAAAAAGGTGAATCATCTAAAACAAACCAACCTAGGAGAAAGACTAATAACTACAAACAAAGTAGCTTCCCTAGACATAATAGAACTAAAAAGATTAGGAGTGTATGGGTTCCTAAGGAACTTGTCAAATCCAATAATATTGTTGCTATGTCACATTGGATTCCTAAGGGAACCAAGCTATTGGGAGCTAACACTCATGGACAAAAAATGATTTGGGTACCAAAAACAAAAGTTTAATATCTTTGTTTGTAGGGGGAGCATTACTACAAGGCCAAAGCACAAAGTCAAAATTCAAGGTACCTTGATAGTGGATGCTCGAGGCATATGACCGGATACAAGAGTAGATTCATGGACTTAAAGCCAAAAAGTGAAGGAGTGGTGACATTTGGTGACAACTCCAAAGGCCACATTAAAGGTATTGGCTCCATAAGTAATCACTCTACCATTCTTATTGAAAATATCTTGTATGTCGGTGGTCTTAAACATAATTTGTTGAGCATAAGCCAACTATGTGATAAAGGATTTAATGTCATATTTGATAAAAATGGGTGCAAAATTGTTGACATTAAATCAAATAATATTATGCTCATAAGTCATCGCATAGGTAGCATTTACATGGTGCATTTAGATGACATGCATACATCCCATGCATGTTTAGTAGCTCAAAATGAAAATGTTGCATGGCTATGGCATAGGAAACTAGGACATGCTAGCATTAGTGTTTTAGAAAAATTAGTTTCCCTAGATCTAGTTAGTGGTTTACCCAAAATTAAGTTCTCAAATGATAAAATATGTGATGCATGCTCTAAGGGTAAACAACATAAGCCATCCTTTAAATCCATTAATGATGTTTCTACAAGTAGGTGTTTACAACTTATTCATATGGATTTATTTGGGCCTATTAGGACTATGAGCTTGGGTGGTAAATCTTATGCTTTTGTGCTTGTTGATGATTTTTCTAGATTTACTTGGGTTCTATTTTTAAGTACTAAAGATGAGGCTTTAGAAAAATTCATCACATTTTCAAAATTAACCCAAAATGATCTTGAACTTAGAATTTCTCATATTAGAAGTGATCATGGAACCGAATTTCAAAATCTAGGGTTTGAAGATTTTTTGAATGAAAATGGTATTAGCCGCAATTTTTCGGCTCCTTGAACTCCTCAACAAAATGAGGTAGTTGAGAGGAAAAATAGAACTTTGCAAGAAATGGCTAGAACCATGCTTTGTGAAAATAATTTACCTAAATATTTTTGGGCGGAAGCCACAAACACCGCTTGCTACATTGTAAATCGAGTAATGATTAGGCCAATTTTAAAGAAAACACCATATGAGATTTTAAAATCTAAAAAGCCTAACATTAGCTATTTTCACCCTTTTGGTTGCAAGTGTTTGGGAGCTAACTCACATGGACCCAAAATGATTTGGGTACCAAAAATGAAGAATTAATCTTTGTTTGTAGGGGGAGCATTGCTACAAGGCCAAAGCTTCAAGTCAAAACAATTGGTACCTTGATAGTGGATGCTCAAGTCACATGGCTGGTAACAATAGTAGATTCATGGAGCTAAAGCCAAAGACTGGTAGAGTGGTGGCATTTGGTGACAACTCCAAAGTCCACATTGAGGGTATAGGTTCCATTGGCATTCTCTCTTCTATTCTTATTGAAGATGTGTTATATGCCAATGGTCTAAAACATAACTTGTTGAGCATTAGTCAATTATGTGATAAGAGTTTTAATGTTCTTTTCGATGTTAATGGTTCCACAATTGTGAACATTAAAACAAATAAGATAATTCTCATTGGTCATTGCATAGGTAACATATACATGATGCATTTAGATGACAATCATAAATCCCATGCATGTTTGGTTGCTCAAAATGAAAATGATGCATGGTTATGGAATAGGAAACTAGGAAATGCTAGCACAAGTGTTTTAGAGAAATTGGTTTCCCAAAACCTAGTTAGAGGTTTACCTTAGATAAAATTTGTGATGCTTGTTCTAAGGGTAAACAAAAATGAACTTTATTTAAATCCATTAATGATGTTTCAACTAGTAGAGTTTTACAATTGATCCACATGGATCTCTTTGGGCCTATTAGGACAACTAGCTTGGGTGGAAAATCATATGCTTATGTTTTATTTGATGATTTCTCTAGGTACACTTGGGGTTCTCTTTTTAAATACAAAGATGAGGCTTTAGAAAAATTCATCACATTTTCAAAAATTACTTAAAATGACCTTGGTCAAAACATTACTCATATTAGAAGTAACCATGGAACAGAATTTCAAAATTTAGGTTTTGAGGATTTTTGTAACACTAATGGTATTAGCCACAATTTTTCCGCACCTCGCACTCCTCAACAAAATGGGGTAGTTGAGAGGAAAATTGTACTTTAGAAGAAATGGCTAGAATCATGCTTTGTGAAAACAATTTCCTAAGTATTTTTGGGCAAAAGCCACAAACATCGCTTGTTATATTATAAATTGAGTAATGATTAGGCCAATTTTAAAGAAAACTTGTTATGAGATTTTAAAATCAAAGAAGCCTAACATTAGTTATTTTCATCCTTTTGGATGCAAGAGAAAGTGTTATTGCAAATGCCCAATTTTATATCAAAATCTTATTTTGGTTTTCTTTGCAAATGCCCGGTGTATTCATGATAAAGCAAGAGAAAGTGTTATTGCTATTGAGTCCTATCTTATGGGCAAGAAATTTTGAATTGACCAAATTGTTTTGTGCAAAGTTTTTGGGTTTGAAAATTTGGGGATTGATGATGAACACTCCTTCGGGCATTCTCAACTTGAATTCCTAACCGTCCTTGATGCCCATGACCGTATCCTCCATCTCACCATATCTTGGTGGATCTGTCCTGTAACCCCCTTAGCCCGGCCTAGACGGTTAACCCGAACTACGAAGATTACACGGGGAAAACCAAAGTCAACCCGAAAGTCAACCTTGATTAACGACCCTTTTTTTTCTTGCAATTCAGCTGGCAAGACCGCCATCTCGAGAAATACTCAAGCTGGCAAACATAGCCCTCAACTCCACTGCCACCTTCCTACTCAAGGCATCCGCTACAACATTAGCTTTTCTCAGATGGTACTCGATCGTCAGATCGTAATCTTTAAGCAACTCCACCCAACGTCGTTGCCTAAGATTCAACTCTTTTTGAGAAATCAGATACTTCAAACTCTTGTGATCCGTGTACACAGTACACTTCTCACCATACATGTAATGTCTCCAAATTTTCAAAGCAAAAACCACTGCAGCTAGCTCAATGTCATGCGTAGGATAATTGCGTTCATGCACCTTCAATTGTCGCGATGCATAAGCCACCACCTTACCCTCTTGCATCAACACACACCCTAAACCAACGTAGGATGCGTCACTATATACCACAAACTCTTTCCTTGATTCAGGCTGAACCAAGATAGGAGCTTGTGTCAAAGCTGCCTTAAGCTTCTCAAAAGCTTGTTGTCTCGCTTCCGTCCACTCATACTTAACATCCTTCTGCAACAACTTCGTCAAAGGTGCAGCAATCTTCAAAAATCCATCCACGAACCTCCGATAGTATCCCGCCAAACCAAGGAAACTACAGACTTCATGAACAGACTTAGGAGGCTTCCAATTCATCACTGCCTCAATCTTCTGAGGATCAACACGAATCCCCTCAGCAGAAACCACATGACCAAGGAACACAACTTCCCTGAGCCAGAACTCACACTTGCATAACTTAGCATAAAGTTAATTCTCCAATAAAGCCTGCAACACAATCCTCAAATGCCCCTCATGCTCCTCCTCAGTACGAGAGTACACGAGGATATCATCAATGAACACCAAAAAAAAATTATCCAAGTATTCATGGAACACTCTATTCATCATGTCCATAAAAGCTGTAGGAGCATTAGTCAAACCAAACAGCATCACAAGGAACTCATAATGCCCATACCTCGTTCTGAAGGCTGGCTTTGGCACATCCACATCCTTCACCTTTAACTGGTAATATCCTGACCTTAAGTCAATTTTAGAGAACACAGTCGCTCCCCGAAATTGATCAAAAAGATCATCAATCCTCGGCAATGGATACCGATTCTTGATAGTCATCTTGTTAAGCTGACGGTAATCGATGCACATTCTCATAGTGCCATCCTTTTTCTTCACAAACAAGACCGGTGCACCCCAAGGTGACACACTCAGCCGAATAAAACCACGATCAAGCAACTCCTGAAGTTGCGTCTTCAGCTCTTTCAACTCCTTAGGTGCCATTCGATAAGGAGTAATGGATACTGGAGTTATGTTTTCATACAGCTCAATTCCAAACTCCACTTCACGATTAGGAGGCAATCCAGGTAACTCCTCCGGAAACACACCAGGAAACTCTCACACAGTCCTGATATCTTGAACTCGCAACTCCTTAGAGCTAGGATTCATCAC
Source organism: Hibiscus tridactylites (assembly GCA_958450335.1). NCBI lineage: Eukaryota > Viridiplantae > Streptophyta > Magnoliopsida > Malvales > Malvaceae > Hibiscus > Hibiscus tridactylites. The sequence continues at coordinate 40,003,910 of OY288289.1, read as the reverse complement.
AAAGGCTAGGTAGGCTTCGCAACCTTGCCTCAACATTCGGCTTGCTTCCAATGTAGACACCATATTGGCAAGAAACTTCATATTCTCACCAACCACCACTACCTCATAATCATCCGCAAGCTTCAACGAAACTCGCTTGTTCTCAAAATCCACCACAGCTTGATGTTCAACAAGCCAATCCATACCAAGGATTACATCAAAACCATAGAAAGGCAATTCCATGAGATCAACATGAAAAACATGATTTTGCACAACCAAGGGACATCTTCTATACAACTTCTGTGTCACAATGGTCTCACCAAAGGAACTAGTTACACGCATACCAATATCCAAAGACTCAACAGGTAAACCAAGCAATTGAGCATGTTCACGCAATATGTATGAGTGTGTAGATCCACAATCAATCAAGGAAAGTAATGACAAGGATTGCAAAGTGAAGGTACCTGCGATCACATCCGTATCATTCCTCCCCTCTCGCTGAGCATACACTCGAGCCTGGCCTCCACCCTCAGGTTGGACAGCCACCACATGTGCCACATTCCTTCCACCATCATCTCTGCGCTGGAAGTTACCACGGCCGCGCCCACGACCTCTCTGTGGTGCAACAACACCAGGAGCACGTCCCTGATCACCACCAGCCAGCATAGGACACTCCCTCTTCATGTGGTCTGCCGAACCACAATTCCAGCACGAGTTACCGGTTACTACAACATGAGCTTGCACCTCTCTCGCTGCCCGAGGACAATCACGCCTCAAATGACCCCGCGATCCACACGCCCAGCATGTGTTCTGATCAGCTCTCGCCCTGTCTCCCTGAACAGGCACACCATGCCCTCCACCACCACGACTAGCAGAACACTGATACCTCCTATCTCGCCCTCTCTTGTTCCGTCCACCACCGGAACTATACTCAGCATCTCTCTTGCCCGTGCTAGAACCAGCACTCCTAGAGGACAAACCCTGATTCAGCTCAATATCCTTCACCCTACTAACCAGCACATCAAAATCAGCGTACTCAGCGGCAAGCATAAAGGTCTTTACATCTGTCACCAAACCATACCGAAAACGTTCACACCTTTCCCGCTCATCAAGAATAAGCTTAGGTGCGTATTGACTGAGACGGACAAACTGGATCTCGTACTCAGCCACTGTCATGCTCCCTTGAGTAAGAGACATGAACTCTCTTTTCTTTTCATCCAGGTATCGCACACCCAGATACTTCCTCTTGAACGCGTTCAGAAAGAACGTCCAAGTTACATTAGCCTCCTCCATTCCGGAGACAGTGGTCGTCCACCAGGTATACGCATCATCATGCAACAGCGACACCACACATCCTAGCTTCTGCACATCATTGCAGTTCATCTGTCCCAATATCCTCTTGGTACTTTCCAACCAAGATTCGGAACCCTCAGCAGATAAACCTCTGAACTCAGTCCCTCCCAGACTGCGCAAACGTTCCAAAGGTAATCTCGCATTAGCATCACCCTGATGCCCAACTCCATGAGCTCCAGCTACTGCCGCCTGAAAGGCTCCAGCAATAGCATGTATCAACACTGTAATGTCAGGAGCAGCTTGCCCCTGCCCAGCTTCAGGTCCAACGACCCCAGCACCAGCACCAACACCAACACCAACACCAGCTCCATCACCTCCAGCACCACCACCACCGGGCGGTCCACCACCAGGAGGAGGAGGTATATCCACAACATTTTCAGCATTATTCTCATTCTCATTCTGAGCCATAGCTCGCGTGTTAATTCTCGTCTCTCTACGAGGTCTCATTCACTAAAGCAATGCACTAACACAAATGCAATAATCATAATCAGGCTCAGCAAGGTAAGAAATCCAAGTACTCAAGTTCATTTCCAAATGAAAACAAATCATTTCATTAGTTTTGACATGGCAATGGGTTCCTCTAACATGCTTCACCACAGCATACATCACAATTGTAACATACTTTACAATTCACACATCATACTCTCATTCAAAAAAAAAACACATCATGCAATCATACATACATCACCCACATAACCATTCCCGTTTACTCGAGAACTCAGCTCTGATACCACCAAATGTAACCCCCTTAGCCCGGCCTAGACGGTTAACCCGAACTACGAAGATTACACAAGGAAAACCAAAGTCAACCCGAAAGTCAACCTTGATTAACGACCCTTTTTATTTCTTTTAAATCTTATCTAGATGCTCATTAACCATAAGTGTACTCTGATGAAAAGCATACTTGAAAATCATAGCGATCGGAAAGCAACAAGGGACCCAATTGCACAACATACAAAGTTGAGGACCAAAAAGTAAATTCTGGAAAGATGAGGGACTTTGCTTATTTTTAAGTTACCAAAATCAAATTAATCATATTACATGATTTCCTGTCAAATTTCACTTCAAACGGGCATCTCAAACTCAAGCAATTGCAAATACAAAATTCAAGACTAAAACGTAAAGCTTGCAAAACATAAACCATTCAAATCAGTGCCCAACGGTCAAGTGTTTCAGAACGGGGGTTGACCGTTCCGAAACGTAGGTTCGTTTCGAGACCAGTATCGAAACAGGGCTTGGCAGTGGCAAAAGTGTTTCGGAACGGCCCTATCCGTTTCGATACACGAAGTAGGCCCCCGTTTTGAAACGTTAGTGCCCGTTCCAATACGGACTGCCCAGAAAGTGCAGATTTTGCTGGTTTATCATACATTTAATCACTCAAACATATCCTAATGACTTCCTAATCATGCCAACAAGTCATCATACATATTAGGTACATGTTTGCATCATCAAAACACGATCATGGCATCAATTAGGAAAATTCACAAGACTAAAGGCATGCATCCTAATGTCCAAGGCAAACAATCATCAAAACATCAAAGTAAGCACCAAAATGGCCATTTACATAACCAAAACATTTAAGGCATCATGCCACAACTAGGGAGTCCAAACATCTCCCAAAAACACAACCTAGGTTCCCATTGCCAAATATCAAAATCTAATGATGTTGTAAAATAGTCACCATACATGAGCTTAGCCTTCCCTTGGATTCTTAGCCTCCTTGCTGCCCACAAACACCTCAATTATCTGCATTATTGGTTCAAGAGAAAGAGCGTAAGCACAAATGCTTAGTGAGGCATGCTCTAATGAAACAACACAATAATGCACTTTATAAAAACACTTTCCAAAATGCCTTAAACACTTAAACATCACTATTCATGCAACATTGTATTCACATCAAGCATCTCATGCTTCAATATCATTAACATGTCATATTGGCCTCCAAGTGATAAACCACAACCTTTTTCAACATAAAACACAATCGGATACGCGGATTACAAGTGTTGTTCCATACGCTTCATACACACTACCAAACACACAAGGTGGAGTTTACTGGTACAATCACAACCCCTCAACACCCGTGATGGAGTTTAACGGTACAATCACAACCCCTCCACATCACTCATTGGTAGTTGTATAACATCACTAACGAGAACACGGGACACTCAACACAAGATCCACACATGGACTTTTAACCACCATTGTGATCTTAAACATCTCGTTAGTGTACTTGGATGGCGTTTACGGTACCATTACAACCCCTCAACATCCAAGGCGAATTTATTCAAGGTGCACCCAATCCTATAGTCGGCTAACTATATCTGATTCAAGTACTTTAAAACCAACACATCACTTGCCAATATACATCAATTATCATCAATAATCCATTGTTTTTAAGCATCTAAAACAAAGCCATTTACAACATACATCACTACGCATCAATCCACATTTTTATCAAATCCAACCAACGATCTCTTACCTTGAGCATCCTTCAACAAATGGCTTACATAACCAGCATTAATCATGCTAAACGTGCTTTCAAAAACAGAATTTAAACATGCAATTATCAACAAATGCATCGAACCAATCCATGGCTCATCCAAGAGAATTTTTCCGAAAACTTACTCTTGAGCTTAGTTAAGTTGATTAGACTTAGACTAAGCTCCCAAACCTTCAATTATTCAACACAAAGCTGGAAATCCAACTCCACTCACCAATTCTGTTTCGCAAGCTTGCCGAAACGCCGATCAAGACTCCGGATCAACAACACAAGGATCCGAAGATGCCTCCCCTGTTTTAAACACATCAAAGCAGAGGATTAATGCATCATCATGTATTAAAATCTTCAGCCATTACACCTAAACTCGCTGCTCTCACCAAAACTCATATTTCAGCTACCAAACACAACCGAAATCACATCCAAACTCTTCCACAACATTACCCAGCCAAGATCCATCACTTCTAAACATTCTTAGACATTGATTAACATCCAAAAAGAACCTAAACTCGTCCTTATACCTCCATCTATAACAGAACACCAAGATCACCCCAAAAACCACCATTTTCACAAGTAAAAACTTAGGAAAATCAACCTATTCGGGATTGCATTGATTAAACCTCAATTACACATCATTAAACATCCAAAATACATTAAAAAGCTATCTCAAAATAGAGCCCAAACAATCACCACGAATTTCTTTAAGATTTAATCCAAATCTTGAGTTTTAAGCCAAAATCAAGATCACAACATTAAAACCTTTAATAAAACTTAATTTAAGGATTGAGAAATTGGGAATTTCAGTAAAGAACTGAGTATTTAGAGGAGAAGATCATCCTTACCTCTAAATGTAGATTTCTCCTTGATTAGAGCCAAAATCCTTGAAAATTCAATAAGCAAATGAAGAGGATTTGATGTAGAAAGGATTAGGAATCATTTGATGATTGAAATCTCATCATTTGGTGTGAAAATCAAAAGAAAAGATGCTGTAGAAATGTGTTTGGCTGAGAGAATTTTGAGAGAAAAAAAGATGAGAAAGTTTTCAAGAAAGTTATGAAATCTCAAAATTAGTTTTTCCCATCTTCCTTTAATTAATTAAACATTAAATGAATCATTTAAAACTAAGAAAAATCTGGAGAAATCAATCTTGGGTAAGTTAGCTCCTTAAAGATTCAAAGTTTCAATCCTTACAAAACAGTCACCACTGAACTTTTCAAAAATTACATTTTAGTCACTAATTCGAAATGTCACACTTCCAAACCTTATTTTGTAAAATTGATTTCACCACTCTCTTATATATATTAAAAGAGGATTTTTTTCCATATTTTTAATGCAACCCGAACTAGGCTTTCCCTAAAACAACCTTTTATATTCGAACTAAAAATCAGACCGGTCCGGTTCAGACCCTAAACTTCCAAGCCCAAAATTGGGGTGTTACATGTCCTTTCGGTGGGAAATTCTCTACCATTCACCAAGTTGATGCTTTTTGGCTCTGTTGTTTCCGTGAGGATAACACTCAAACGTTTTCCAAATCATGTTTTCCAACTTGGTGTATCTTGTTCAACATCGTCACACCGATCAAGTCAAGTCTTTTTTTCTTTAGCACGACTTTGAGATTTTTGTTCCATTCCTTGGAGATTTATTGTTCTTATGATGCCGTAGAGCCTCTTGGCAAGCCGATTGATGAACACTCTCTTACTCGTGCTCACTTTGAGTACATTGATCATGAATGGGTTTGTGTTAATTGACCTCCTCCTCAAGACGATCAACCACCTTCGGTCGCTCCATAAAGTCCACAAGTCCAACAAGCTCAATCTTACATGGATAGACTCATGGCGTATCTAGATGAGCAATTCACATCCTTAGGGACTGATATTGCTTCTTTAGATGCGAACATGAATGCAGGATTTGAGGCCATTGATACTCATTTTACATCGTTGGAGGATCGAGTCAATACCATTGAGTAACAACAAACTTCCATGGATGTATCTCTCACCGTATTACATGGTGCTTGGCTTAATCACACTAGAAAGTCTCAAGGCCACCGTGATGATGAAGATGAATAGGACGAGGATGAAGGCGATGGGGACGAGTAGTCTTTGATCATATCTTTTAGGATTTTTATTTTATTATGTACCTTTGTTTTTTTAGGAACCATATGCTTTGATTAATGTTTGTCTTTAGGATTAAAGTTTGGATTTTAAGTTTAATGTTATTTGAACTTTTATTGTTTTGGATTTTAATTTGGAATTTAATGATATTATGTTGTTTTATTTATGCTTTAATATGCATTGATTTTGATCTAACAAAAAGGAGGAGAAATGTAAAACATAAATTTTTTCAAACTTTTGAAAACCAATCTTAAATTAAGGGTGAGTATAATTTTCAAAGTTTTCAAAATACTTAAACTTTACTTTGGTTTTGTTATATCAAAAAGGGGGAGATTGTAAAACCTAATTTGATTTTGATATAACAAATTGTCTAAGGACCTAATTGTAAAAGTAAATAAATTTTTAAGTATTTCAAAGTCTCACAAATAGACAAGCAAACATGAACTAAAATTGTTTTTAAGTCAAATAAATTTTTAAATCAAATTTTTTCTAAGTGTTAAATCTCAAACCTTACATGTACGCTAAGGCGTATCGATACGCCTTATTCGTATCGATACGGTTTTAAGGTTCTAAAATTTCAATTGACAAAATCGTACCGATACGGTTATACTTGTATCGATATGGTATTTTATCTAGGCTTAACTTTAAGGAATAGCGTACCGATACATTTGTCCCTGTATCGATACAGTTTGATCTGATTCGATAAATCTTTGCACTTAAAGTTTTCAACCGTTGCTTGTCAGTTATGATTTCAGAAAAATTTCAAATGGTTGTTGGACCGTATCGATACGCCCATATTGCGTATTGATTCTCTTTTTGCTAAAGTTTTCCTCAAGATTCCAGTAAGGAAAAATCGTACTGATACGGTCTTAGAGTATCAATACGCCCCTATTTTAACACTGTAAATATACCGATACGCCTATACGCGTATCGATACTCCCCTCTTAAATGTGCACAAAGGCTCTTTCTTTTTTGAGACAGGTATCGATACGATTGTTCGAGTACTGATACGGTAGGTTGTAGAAGTGCATTTATTGCGGGAAAAATGGAGCCCAACGGCATTATTGATGAATTCAACCACCATAACGGCTAGAAATCAATGCAAGGGTATAGTAACAAGCCTCAAAAGCTACAACAACAACTATTGAAATTATTTGCAACAGTCCAAGCACATATCCAGACCCTAGAGCTTAAAGAGTTAAATTCTTGTAACCCAACTAGTGTAATTCTCATTGTATTATTTTCTTTCAAGTTTGGGGAGTGTTTAACTATAATTGGCCAATACATCAACATAGTGAGAGGTATTTTTCAGATTGCCAAATCTTCTTTGTTGTGAAAGAGTCTTGGTTAATCTTTGGGTAGAAAGATTAATCGATTTGTAAGGTTTCCTCCTAATCCGAGAAAATGGGACGAATTTATAGTGAAATTGGTTGAAAATCCTTAGTGGGAGCTAAGGTAGTGGATGTAGATCTTGTTCTAAGCTTGAACCACTATAAATTGCCTTGTCTTCAATTTTCACATTATTCAATTTGCTCCCTTCAATTTTAAAAAGCCAATTCACCCCCCCCCCCTCTTGGCCTTTTTCGATTCGATCGATCCACTCAACACTCCCCAACTACAAAGAAAACTTATGCTTCTTTTGATGTTACTTTCTTGAAAAATTAACCTTATTTTGCAGGCATATAAATCTAAGGGGAGAGATACAAGGAATTTCAGTCCTTGCATGATCTAAAGCCCATCATTACCTTGCCTATCCTTGATGAAACTATTGTTTCTCCACAACTTGCTCCTTTCCTTCCCACTTCGGATGAAACTGCGATTATTGCCCCTAATAATCCAGTAGACATACCTTCTATGCAGTCTAAAACATCCAGCCCTTAGACAACACCTCCTCCAACACTTAAAGTCGTACCACATACATCCCCAAAGTTTGTGACTCCACAACTTGCAGATAAAAAACTCAGTGTTTATACGAGAAAAAGAACTTTAACTGAAGCAGTTAGTCAGCCTAACACTTGCCAAGAGTTAGTTTTGAGTCCTGCTGATGTGGAGACATGAGGTAATATTATCCCACAAGACTCTACTACTATTAATTTAGATGATTTACCTATTGCTATTAGAAAGGGGGCAAGGAAATGTACTGGTCATCCTATTAACAAATTTGTTGCCTATAGAAAGTTATTGTCTGGTTTTAAGGCTTTTACAACCAGCATTGACAGTGTGAAGATGATCGTAATAAAAAGTAATAAAAAGTGTGGGGTTCAAGTAATATTATTAGAAAACATTGTAAAAAACAACATGCACAATTAAACAAGGTTACAATATGAGCGTTATATAAAATAATTTTGGTAAAATTTGGCCCTAGGGACGACTAGATGACGTAAAAGAAATGTACATTTTGTTCTTATGTGACTTGGTAATCTACAATTTTCGCACAGTTTTGCTTGTCTATTTGACTCTCGGCCAGACATGTCCATAGCATTATGTATTTTTGTGGATCTTGGTCAGGTATGATGTATATTATTAATAAAAATAATTAATAAAATTTAATTAATATTGCCTAATTAAAATTTGAAATTAAAAAAATATTATTATTTTCATTTTTGTGAACTCGCCAAACATTCAAGGCAATTTTGTTAAAATATTATTTAAAATAACAGTCATTAAAATTAATTAATTAGAATTTTAACTAAGTGGAACTCATTGTGTGTAATATCCTCAAAACTAGTATAAAGGAAATTACTACAATGCCTTCATTTAATCCCTAATTGATTGAAAGTAAGGTACTAGGTCTAGTTAATAAGGACTAGAATGCTATAAATGAAAAAGTGGTAACCTAAATTAAAAGTGACCAAACTGAAAGAAATTCAAAAGAAAAGGATTGCATGGTAAAACAAATAAGGAGAGTGAACATTCCACATGTCCCTCTCTCCATGCGATAAAGGGGCTCACATAGATCAGCAAGCTAGTAAAGGAAAAGGGATTGTGATCCGGGATCGTCAATCACTCGAAAAATTCCTGCGAGTGTAGTTTAAAGTTTTGGAAAAGGAGGTAACCTTTCTAAGTAATTCTTGATTCGATTTGCTTAATGATTTCTAGTGTTGATTGTATGATTGTGCATGCTATTAGGCATTTGGCAAGGCAAATGTCCTTTGAGGAGCATTGTTGTGTTTACTTGATTGAAGCAATTGTATGATTACTTGATTGATAAGCATGCTTCCTTGTTAATTGGTTGTTGTAGTATAATTCTTGCTAAATTGGTCTCCCATTGTATTGAAGCATGATAGTTGTAACTTAGAAACAACTTAACTCATTGATAAATGATTTATTGATAGACATCCATCCATTAATTATTGAACATTGATCATTGAACTGTTGGTATTGTAATTGGCATTGGACCCCTATTCGAATGAAAAGGTTATTGGCACTAAATGTGCATATTGAATGAAATTATGTTTTGAAATTTAATAAAATTGATAAATAATTATAAGCCTTGGTCTCGAGTCGGTCTTAGATATAGTTGGCAGGCCATAGAGTCTATAGAGCTCATTGTCGGGGTGGACTACAGCCCAGGACAATATTCCCTAATTGGCAACAATAGGAGGGAAGTATTGTTATTGGTCATTGGTGACAATAGGAGGGATTATTAACCGGTACTTCTACCATATAGATTATTGTTATTTGGAGACAGTTTGGTTGGGGACTCGAATATCTAGACTGAGTAAACAATTCGCAAGGCTATACTTAAAATTAAATTCATACATCATACTCATTGAAGCCACTTCATAATCGAATTGTGTCAATTGATAGTAAAAGAAATTGTATGCCATGAGCTTATAGGTAATGATATGTTGCTTGATCACTTCCTAAATGAAATTGTACTTGATTGAGAATGATTGAGATATGAATTATCTTCAATTGACATGCTATGTTTCTTGCTATTCGAAAGGGGTTGTCGAAATATGTCTAAATTACAAGCCTTGTATTGATATTGGGTTGAAATTAAGCAAACACATCTAGTTATTGTTTCACTTCTTTTGGAAAGGTTCCTTAATGATAAGGGAACAATACCATCGAATAGATGGTTTGTAGTATGAGACTTGCTTGTATTGTTTCCCTTATATTCTTTGAACTCTCTCACTAAGCTTTTCTTATCAAGTCTCTTTACTACGATACAAGTTGATATCGGACTCTAGCTCGGAGTCAAGGCTCACTCAAGCCATGCTTTTGCTTGAAAGCATGTATTCTTTTTGTCATAGCACTCCTAGGATGGTGGCACTTAAGGCATGTGTGTGTGTGTGTGTGATTATCTAGTAGGTGTCTTGTATAACTTAACCTTTGCTAAGAAATATGTTTAGATTAGAATGCCTTGTGAATTAACATTAGATCCCTATCTTTCCCTTCTTTTTTGTTATGCATCGAATGAACATGCTAGTTATGGTTAAAATCCAATTTGAGTAGTAGAAGTAGTCTATCTAAATGGGCATGAAACTTGTTAATCACTTAAATGTAAGTGAAACGTTTTCAATGATCATTCATATTTGAATGGCCAATTATTCTTACATTCGATGGGTTTACCTGGGTAACAAGAAAGCTTCTAAGTATAATCAATCATGTTTATTCTCATTGAATTAAGGACTCTCATTGTATCTAGTCATTAGTACATGTATTGTTCGATTGAAATATCCCTTCGTACGGTTAACTTACTTGATTAGCAAGTAAGTTCGAGTCTTACTGAACTTGTTAGGTATTCTTTGAGTTAAGGTCCCTCATTTAGAATTTTGTATAATAACATGCTTAATCCTCCTAAGGGGGTTTGAGTATGTTATAGAATGGTAATCAGGGCTTTAAGGTTACATGATTCTAGGGTCTATTGCATGAATAAGGTATTGTTATTGATGACTTAGGTGCCACCTAGGAATTACTTGAACATTGATTGGATTGTGGCTTGAGCTTGACTATCTTTTACTTCTTATATAGAATGTCTGAAACAAGGTTGGTTAAAGATAATGAAAGCCCGACAAGCTCCTCCAATGAGGGAGGGAGCGTGAGGATGGAGCAAAATCCTAAAGAGCCTGTTGAACCTCAACAAGTTCAGCAGGAAGCTCTTGCAATTCATCCCATACAACGAGAATGTTTCTCCAGTCTAAAGGAGATGTTCGATCAGATGATTGTCTCTATGAGACAGAACCCTCCAACTCTTTCTGACCCTCTGGTAGCAAGACAAGCAGGAGCTCCAATCGATAAGATATCCCAACATCGGGCTTACACCTTCACTGGAACAAGTGAAGACAAACTAGAAGAAGCGGAGTATTGACTGGAGAGTACAACAAGAATATTGTCTAAGCAACTGTAGTGTTCAGATGAACACAAACCGAAGTGTGCAGTGGCTTTGTTGGACAATGAAGCACTCAGTTGGTGGGAGACCACTACTCTGGCAGCACCAGATAAAGATGTTACCTAGGAATTCTTCCTAAAGGAGTTTAAAAAAAGTATATAATACCTGGCTGAACAAAAGAAGAAATTTATGTATCCGAAGCAAGGAAGGAAACCAATTGAGCAGTATGTCTCTGAGTTTTGCAAATACTGCAAGTATGGATTAGAATTTATAAAGAAGGAGGAACACAAAAGTAGAATGTTTATAGATGGACACAATGAGGAGTTAGGCCCCATGTTCAATGCTCTGGGGATTACTGACTTCCAAGAGCTCGTCAACCGAGTCATAGATATCGAAGCCAAGATGAAGACTTCGGCAAAACAGTCAGAGAATCAGCACCGAGATTACGAAAGATTGAGATCATCATAAGCCTCATTGGCGCAACAAGAAGCGAAATAACCAAGGAGGAAATTCTTCCAACCAAAGTTTCTTAATAGTCAAAGGATACCTATTCTTGATAGTCAACTTGTTCAGCTGACGATAATCGATGCACATTCTCATAGTGCCATCCTTCTTCTTCACAAACAAGACCGGTGCACCCCAAGGTGACACACTAGGCCGAATGAAGCCACGGTCAAGCAACTCCTGAAGTTGCGTCTTCAATTCCTTCAGCTCCTTAGGCGTCATGCGATAGGTAGCAATGGACACCGGAGTTGTGTTTTCATGCATCTCAATCCCAAACTCCACCTCTTGACTAGGCGGCAATCCAGGTAACTCCTCCGGAAACACTCTAGGGAACTCACGTACAGTTCTTATATCTTGAACATGCAACTCCTTGGAACTAGGATTCATCACAAAGGCTAAGTAAGCCTCACAACCCTGCCTCAACATTCGACTAGCTTCCAATGTAGACACCATATTGGAAAGAAACTTCACATTCTCGCCCACTACCACCACTTCATAATCATCTGCAAGTTTCAACGAAACCCGCTTGCTTTCGAAATCCACTACAGCTCTATGCTCAACAAGCCAATCCATACCAAGGATTACATCAAAGCCATAGAATGGCAATTCCATGATATCAACAAGAAAACATGATTTTGCACTTTCAAGGGACATCTCCTATACAACTTCTGCGTTACAACCCTCTCACCAAAGGAACTAGTCACACGCATACCAACATCCAAAGACTCAACAGATAAACCAAGCATTTGAGCATGTTCACGCAATATGTACGAGTGTGTAGATCCAGAATCAATCAAAGAAAGTAATGACAAGGATTGCAAAGTGAAAGTACCCGCGATCACATTTGTATCATTCCTTCCCTCACGATGGGCATACACTCGAGCCTAACCGTCATCCTCAGGTTGAATGGCCACCACATGTGCTACTTTCCTACCACCATCATCCTTACGCTGAAAATTACCACGGCCGCGCCCACGACCTCTTTGTGGCTCAGCTGCTCTCACTGGAGCATGTCCCTCTCTCAGAGGCTAAGGACAATCTTTCTTCAAATGTCCACGGTTCCCACAATTCCAGCATGTCCCAAGGTTACCCCAACACTCGCCACCATGTCGTTTACCACAACGGTTACACTCAAGAGTCCTCAGAACAGCATTAGGTCCTTGTTGACCCCTACCAGGGTTACCACCCCCACGCCTAACATCATAATGCGGCCTCCTCTCCTTATGCCTCTTGTTGCGGTCTCTACCATAATCGTGTTTAGCTGCTCGCTTCCCGGAGCTAGATCCACCCGCTCGACCAGCCAGACCAAGATTCGACTCAATGTCCTTGGCTCTAGTGACCAAGACATCGAAATCTGTATAATCAGTCGCAAGCATAAAAGTCTTAACATCCGTTACTAGCCCTTAGCGGAATCGTTTGCACCTCTCCCGCTCACTAGGGATTAGCTCAAGCGCATACTGACTGAGGCAGACAAACTGAATTTCATACTCAGCTACTGACATGCTGCCTTGCACAAGAGACAAAAACTCCCTTTTCTTCTCATCTAGGTAACGCACACCCAGATACTTCCGCTTGAACGCATTCAACAAGTTTTTTTGTTGCGTGTAAAAGAGTCTCTCGCAATGTAGTGCAAGTGTACACGACACATTCAACAAGCTATAACCTTGGATTGTTGCACAAGAGGGAAAAGAAAGAGTTAAATTGTTTGTCACGAAGTAATAAAGAATACTAAAAATAAGAGATGAAAATATTCAGAATAAAGAGTAGGTCGGTATTGATTTTCTCAGTAGTGTAGGTATTGCACTGCCTAGGACTTCTCTGTTCTGTCGTAGTGTCTATCGCGGCAGCACCTGCTGCGGCAGCGGTCTGTTGTTGTCGCGGCAACGAACACACAACTCTATACTTCAAGCTTGGCAAGAATCCCTGTTGTGCCTTGGCCTATCCCTAGGTCCAAGTCTGTCGATGAACACGTCTTTGATGATACCTCCCGGTGTGAATCGAAGGATGAACACCGATGTTATTAAATTCTTCCTTATCCACTTAACCTCGTCCTATTCCTAGGTCCGAGATAGTTCAACCATACACTGGAGAACTCGTACTTATTCCTTTCGTATACTTAACTCTCTTGATATTAAGTAAATGTATAATCCCACAATACTCTCCCGATACTCTTGCAAGATGTTGAAAACCAAAATAATCAAACTTAAAGTCTATTTTATTGAACAGAAAAATTCCTAAAACAAATGCAATCCTTGCAACTACTTTACAGAATCAACCCTTAGCCCTTTGGGAAGTTTAGAACATGATAAGAAGGAGGAAAAAGATTAGGGTTTAGGGGAAGACGGCTAGAGAAGAAGATATCATTCCCTAGGTCGAATTACATGCCTTTATATAGGCCTTGGGTTCAAATTTTCTAATATGGAAAGAATACATGTTTAAATTAAAGTACAACTCTATTAAAGACTAAATCTTCAGAGTAGATGTCTTTAATTCGCCCTCGCTTCTTGCTTGGAGTTTCTTCCTTGAACTTTGGGCTTGGCCTTCATTCTGATATAGGGCTCAGAAAAATATAAGAGTACTCCACGATAGACCGGCTTAATTTCCTCTTTCTGTCGAGCTCCACTTCACTTCTTCCCTTCATAATTGTTGTCGTCATTGGCTGCCACGACGTCCTTCTTCTCGTCTGCAGTCTTGGGTTCCAGCTCTGCTTCTCCACTTCCCTGCGTCTGCTACAGCAACTACCTGCAAAAGTAAACAATATCAGTAGCAACTGTGCCATTTAATATAATTGTGATGTATGAATGAAATTTATCCTAAATGCAATGAATTATGCTTGAATGTAGCAGAAATGTGGGTTAAATAGGGGTCAAATATAGAACTTTTACACACTCAACACACCCCCAAACTCAAGTTTTTGCTTGCCCTCAAGCAAATATTACCTAACTTAATAATAATAATTTTTTTCTTTGGCTTAAATCAGTGAACTCTACATTACCTACCATTTGTATTCTATCAAGAGTAGTACCTTGTCGGGCATTTCTGGACTCATTCGGAACCATGCTATAACTCTTGTGAAGTGTGTGTGGGTTTTGTGAACACTTTTGCATCAAGACTACCTTAGTATACCAGAATAGTTATGTCTACAAACTTGAGGTTATGCCATTTAAATTTTTTCTGGAGGCAATTCTTAGGCTCCTTTAGTTTTTTCTAACTCTTTATTTAACTGCATCTTTTCTGGAGGCAATTCTTAGGCTCCTTTAGTTTTTTCTAACTTAGCTCAAAAAGAAATCTCTTAAAATAAGTGCAAGGCAGTTTTGCAAGCTATTGAGTCTGGATATTTTTTTCTTTCTTTCTTATTTTCCTAGAGCCAGTGATAGGCACCTCTAGGGGCAGTTTCAAGCGGGTAAACATTCCTATTCCAGTGTACTAAAGTAATCTAAAAAAACATAAGAGTCACAAAGAGTGTTTTACAGGGTAGAATCATAGCAAGGCTCTAAACATATCCTAAAATTTCCTAAATGCACTATCACGACAGCATATGTCGTGGCAGGTAAGTGAAGTTCAAACACTTAAGCCAAATTTTCATTTTTTAGGCAAAAATAAACTAAACATTAGACACAATTTCTAAACATAAAGACACTTCATTAATGGAGGGATGCCACCCCCAAACTCAAGAGTTGCATTGCCCTCAATGCATGATGACAAAATGATAAAAAGAAAATAAAAACAACATCACAATTATACCAAAAATGGCAGACAGAAAAGATAAGATAAAAACTTAAATTTTAACCGATGTCGTCGTTGCTGCTGCTGATGTTGATCTGAATCTACCGGCGGGCAGTGACTTTCCTCGTCGGTGCCGGTAGATGGATTGGAGATGCAGAGGCCGGTCTTTTTCTTGGCTTCCCTCGGAGGCTGGATGCGGGTAGGTGAGATCTGGGGTAGTTTCTCCAGCACATGCCCCTCCTCGGAAGAGCTGATGCCACTGCTTCTATCAGATTTCCCTTGGTTGGATGGTCCGACTCCGGTGTTAGGTTTTTTCCGTTTCATCTGGGTGAATTCTTTGGACAGGTTCCTCTTTACAGAGGGCTCGCCATCGAATACTTCCCAAATTGAGGAAGAGGAGAAACCTGCTATGAACTCGTCAAGGTCGGACAGGGGCTCTTTTCTCTTTTCTCCCCTGGCAGATGTTGTGGCAGTGTGGTTGCCACCTGCAGCTGTCGTGGCTGGTGTTGAAGTGGACGCGGCAGACGGTGTTCTTGGTGTGGCAGCAGGGGTAGGGGTATGGGCAGGGGTGGGGTGGGGGCAGCATTATAGTGATCGGGGAAAGTAGGAAACATTACATCTGAAAATTTTAAATTGCTTTTAATGAAATGTATCGTTGATGTTGTGAAGTCCCAAATAAAGCTCATCAGGCCCAGCTGTCTTTCCTCCATTTTCTGCAGGGTTGTGAGGATTTGGGTGGAGGAGTCGGCTGGAGGAGCTGCTGCTATGGGCTGCATCGGTTCTGTTGTGGCAGGCTCTCTCTGGGTGGGCTCTATCGGCTTACCTGCCGCAGCAGACGAGTTGAAGCTGGAGATTGCTGTTGCGGCTTTCAGCTCCATCAAGCTGAGGATGTTTCTCTTCGTCCATCCTTTTCCTCGAACTTTAAGATCCTCAACAATTTTAGGGACATTATGGCCACGGCAGAGTGTTGTTATGAGGTAGGGGAAGACAATGGGTCCCGATGGCCGCATTGCACAATCCAAAATCCCTTCCCAAATATATCTACCAACATTAATAGGCCTCTCGTTTAGAATTGAATGGACGAGAGCTAACCTTGGTTGACCTATCGTTTTGTTGTGTGAGGAGGGCATAATCTTTTTTTGACGAATGCGTTCTACAGCTTGGCTTCGGGGGTGAGTTCGGCTCGTTTCACCGTCCTTGGGTGTTTGGGGTCTGTATTCTATTGGGTTCCTTCCTCGATGAGCTCTGCCATGACAGCGTCATAATCTGCTGCCTCCAGGCTCTCCACGAATCTCTGATGCCCATCTTCCCTTCTGCCGACGTAGAGTCCATAAAGGGTGTTAATGTACTCTGGCTCAAAGGGGACTTCCTTACCACGAACTGTCACTGATGTCGCGTCTCTGCTGTCGATGGCAACATAAAATTCTCTGACCATGGTGACGTTCATCTCTGGCCGGTATTGATTTGCTCAGTAGTGCAGGTATTGCACTGCATAAGACTTCTCTGTTCTGTCGTAGTGTCTGTCGCGGCAGCACCTGCTGCGGCAGCGGTCTGTTGTTGTCGCGGCAGCGAACACACAACTCTATACTTCAAGCTTGGCAAGAATCCCTGTTGTGCCTTGGCCTATCCCTAGGTCCAAGTCTATCAATGAACACGTCTTTGATGATACCTCCCAGCGTGAATCGAAGGATGAACACCGATGTTGTTGAATTCTTCCTTAGCCACTTAACCTCGTCCTATCCCTAGGTCCGAGATAGTTCAACCATACACTGGAGAACCCGTACTTATTCCTTTCGTATACTTAACTCTCCCGATATTAAGTAAATGTATAATCTCACAATGCTCTCCTGATACTCTTGCAAGATGTTGAAAACTAGAATAAGCAAACTTGAAGTCTATTTTATTGAACAGAAAATTCCTAAAACAAATGCAATCCTTGCAAATACTTCATAGAATCAACCCTTAGCTCTAGGGGAAGTTTAGAACATGATGAGAAGGGGGAAACAACTAGGGTTTAGGGGAAGACGACTAGAGAAGAAGATATCCTTCCCTAGGTCGAATTGCATGCCTTTATATAGGCCTTGGGTTCAAGTTTTCTAATATGGCAAGAATACAAGTTTAAATTAAAGTACAACTCTATTAAAGACTAAATCTTTAGAGTAGATGTCTTTAATTCGTCCTCTCTTCTTGCTTGGAGTTTCCTCCTTGAACTTTGGGCTTGGCCTTCATTCTGACCTAGGGCTCAGAAAAATATAATAGTGCTCCACGACAGACCGGCTTAATTTCCTCTTTCTGTCGAGCTCCACTTCACTTCTTCCCTTCACAATTGTTGTCGTCATTGGCTGCCACAGTAGCGGCCATGGCAGCGTCTTTCTTCTCGTCTGCAGTCCTGTGTTCCAACTCTGCTTCTCCACTGCCCTGCGTCTGCTACAGCAGCTACCTGCAAAAGTAAACAATATCAGTAGCAACTGTGCCATTTAATATAATTGTGATGTATGAATGAAATCTATCCTAAATGCAATGAATTATGCTTGAATGCAGCAGAAATATGGGTTAAATAGGGGGTAAAATATAGAACTTTTACACGCTCAACAGTTGCTCCCGTGTGTGAGCCTTGAGATGCCAGTAGAGTGTCTGAAGAGTGTGGGACAACCCTTGGTAATCCGTATATCCGATATGTTTTGGGGATGTTGTTTATCACTTGTGAGCCAATATAATGAAATGAAATATTGTGGAAAATGTTATTGATGCATACTTTGAAAGATGCATGTTTTGGTTTAAGCTTAGTATAAAGGTGTTTATGCTTGGAAGGCTTGGAATTTGAGTAGCAATGAATCATGTTGCATGATGTTTCATGCAATGATTTTGATGATAAAGTGTGTGATCTGTCAAAGGAGGCATGATGGTTTTGAAAAGAGTGAAAAGTGGTTTTGTGCATTAATGATGTGTTTGGTTTTGAGCAATCACTAAGCTTGTATGCTTATGCTCTCTTTGTTCATCAATGCAGACAATTAGGTGTTTGGAGGCAGCATCTACAAGGGATCCTTCCAAGAAACTCTTTAAAAGAATGCTGAACTTTTTGAACTAGGGTAATAAAGGCAATGGGGTGTCCAATGCTATGAATGTTGTTGATGTGGTATTTTCTGATTTGGTGCAAGTTTATAGTGCATATTTGGTTGTGTAAATGGCCTTTAACTTTTGGTTATGCTTGGAATTGCAATTTGACCTTTTGATGAATATTTCTCCTAGGAAGCATGCCTTTAGTCTCTTTGTTTTTGGTAACGATACCATGATGATGCCTATGTCATGCATTGTTGGTTGTCGATGTATATTTGAGTTGTGGACATGTTTGATCATATGTCGGGATGGTTTCGGATGCTTAAAATCGAGTTAAACAAACTTTTTCAAACATTATAGGCACAAGTGTTTCGAAACACCCTTGCCTGTTTCAAAACTGTGGCTTGAATTTGCCTTGGGGTTTCAAAACGGTGAGGCCTGTTTCGAAACATTTTGCCTCTATGAAACCCTGTTCCGAAACGAGTCTTAAAAGGTTTTGAAACGAACCCGTGTTTTGAAACGGTCAGCAATGTTCTGAAATGCCCGTTCGGATACAGGGCTCACTGTTCCAAAACGTTTGGTGGTTAAGACAGTTTTTGGAATATTTTGTGTTTCTATTTTCTTATATTTTGGTCCCTGTTTGCCTTGTATGCAGTTCTAGTGGTCGTTTTGAGTTGAGATTTTACTGAGAAACATGTAATGAACCTAATTAAAGATTGGTAACCCAAATTTGGTAATAACCCTTACAATTTGTCAAATTTACAAAATGGTCCCTAAACCTGAATTAAACGTTAATCGATGTATGCTCATGACATCTTTCAATTTGCTTCTTATTAATCACTTAAGATTGTAATTTGCATCTAGACAAGAGAAAAGAGAAAAATAGGGTCGTTTATTCAGGTAAACCTTCCCGGTTTACTTTAATATTCCCCGTGTGATCTGTTTGGTTTGGTCTATTTGTCAAACCGGGTCGAGGGGGTTACAATTTGGTGGTATCAGATCCAGGTTACGAAAGGTTGTGATGATGGTAAGTTGTTGGTAAGTAATTGAGATGTGAATGTGTGTTTTTGGTAATGTTTGTTTTGTCCGGTGAATGTCTTAAGCATATCAATGTTGAGTATGTGATGGCGATGTTATGTATGGTGATTGTAATATGAATGTGAGCTTTTATATGTGATGATAGATTGGGTTGAATCTTAACGCATGTGATGCATGACGGTGGTGACATGTATGTAGTATGCTTTATGCTATGTTGGGGGGGGGGGGGGAATTGGAATGCCCGTTGCCTTATTACTATAGTGAAATGTTTTAAATTGGATTTGAAGTCTTGGATCCTTGCTATAAGCTGGTCTGATCTTTTGTTTTGTTTTATATTCATGCCTAAATGATAATAGCACAATGGGACCGATGAGAGAGCTACGTTCTAGGTCGGTTACTCCTATTGGTGAGAACCGAAATTAGGAGAACGAGGTTCTGCCTGGTGCTAATTTACCTTATCCGCCGCCACCACCTGGGGGTGAGGAACAAGTGCAACACGGACATGCTAGTCCGGTGTTGGGTGATCTGACGCCTTTGGTGCAGACGATGACTGGAGCATTCCAGGCTGCTGTTGCTGGAGTGCATGTACAAGCACCTGCTGCTGGGCAATTGGGTTTGTCGTTGGAGCGCTTACAAAGTTTAAGAGGCGTATAATATCGTGGTTTGTCTTCTGAGGCATCCGAGGCTTGGATGGTTAATACGATCCAAATTTTGGATCAGATAGGGTGCAATGACGCACGAAAGATGGGATGTGTTGTGTCGTTGTTGCATGGTGATGCTTATGCATGGTGGACGACTGTGACTGCGGTCATGGAGCTAAACAAGGTGGATTGGGATTTCTTGCAGGCTGCTTTTAAAAGAAAGTATTTAGGAGTCAGATACTTGGATGATAAAAGGAGGGAGTTCATGTCCTTGGTGCAAGGGAACATGACGGTAGCTGAGTACGAGGTCCAGTTCGTACGTTTGAGCCAATATGCTCCGGAGTTGGTGTCGAGTGATAGGCATCGATGTGATCGCTTCTGGTATAGCTTGGTGCAAGACGTGAAGACGTTCATGCTTGCATCTGATTATACGGATTTCGATGTGCTGGTGACACGAGCCAAGGACATGGAACAAAGTTTGGGTTTGACATCTCGCATGGGTGGATCTAGCGCGAGTAAGAGAGCTACGGATGTTGGCCCTAATGGTGGGTAGAATAAGAGGAATCGTGCCTGTAGGTATTGGCCTGAGGCGAGGCGAGGTAATTTTGGGCGAGTTGCGCTAGCTCAGGGTAACATGGTGAGGTTTGAGTAGAATACATGTTGGTCATGTAGATCACGAGAGCACTTGAGGCGAGATTGTCCTCACGTGGCTCATGAGGCGTAGGCTCTTGTGGCTGGGGCTAATTCTTGTTAGAACTGTGGATCAGCTGACCACATGAGAAATGAGTGTCCCTTGTTAGCGGGAGGTGGTCAGGGTCGTGCACATGCTATTGTACCACATAGAGGTCGTCAGCGCGGCCGTGGTAACTTCCAAATGAGGGAGGATGGGCAGAGAGGTGTGGCTCATGTTGTTGTTGTTCAACCGGAGGGTGGTGGTCCTTCGAGGGTGTATGTACATCACGAGGGACGTAATGACACTGACGTGATTGTAGGTACCTTCGCCTTGCAACCCTTGTCTTTATTAGCATTGATTGATTCTGGATCTATGCATTCATACATCTTGATTGAGCATGCACTTTTGCTTGATATTCCTGTTGAGATGCTAGATGTAGGAATGCAAGTAACAAGTTCGTTTGGTGAAATTATTGTTATAAGAAAACTGTATAGGAGATGTCCTTTATCTGTTCAATGCCATGTGTTTTCAGTTGATTTGATGGAATTACATTTCTATGGTTTTGATGTGATTCTTGGAATGAATTGGTTGTCCGAGCATCGAGATATCGTTGATTTTGATGTTAAGCGAGTTACCTTGAAACTTGCGGATGATTACGAAGTGGTAATCATAGGCGAGAACGTGAAGTTCTTGTCCCATGCAATTTCAGCTCTTGAAGCGAGTCGGATGACAGAGTTGGGTTGCGAAGCTTTCCTAGCTTATATGATGAACCCTAGTATAAAGGAAGTACGAGTGCAAGACATACGAACAGTATGTGAGTTTCCGGGTGTTTTTCTGGAAGAGTTGCCCGATTTGCCACCAAATAGAGAAGTTGAGTTTGGCATTGAGTTGTATGAAAATACGAATCCAATGTCCATTGCTCCTTATCGTATGGCACCTAAAGAGTTGAAGGAGTTGAAAATGCAACTTCAAGAGCTGCTTGATCGAGGGTTCATAAGGCCAATTGTTTCACCTTGGGGTGCACCGATTTTATTTCAAAAGAAAAAGGATGGTATGATGCGTATGTGTATAGATTATCGGAAACTGAAGAAGTTGATGATTAAGAACAAGTACCCTTTGCCAAGGATTGATGATTTGTTTGATCAGTTTCGTGGTGCTTCAGTGTTCTCGAAGATTGGTTTGAGGTATGGGTATTATCAACTAAAGGTTAAGGATGTGGGTGTACCTAAGATAGTTTTTCGGACAAGGTATGTCCATTATGAGTTCTTGGTGATGCTGTTTGGGTTGACAAATGCACCGGCTGCATTCATGGATATGATGAATCAGGTCTTCCATGAGTTTCTAGATCAGTTTGTGGTAGTGTTTATCAATGATATTCTCGTGTACTCGTGTACCGAGGAGGATCATGATAAGCATTTAAGGATTGTGTTGCAGGTGTTGTTGGAGAATCAGCTTTATGCTAAACTGAGCAAGTGTGAGTTTTGGCTCAGGGAAGTGGTTTTTCTTGGGCATGTGGTGTCAGTCGAAGGTATTCGGGTTGATCCACACAAGATCGAGGCGGTGATGAGTTGGAAAACGCCTAAGTCAGTGACGGGGGTACGTAGTTTCCTTGGGTTGGCTGAATATTATCGAAGGCTTGTTGAGGATTTTTCTAAGATTGTTGCTCCTTTGACCAAGTTGTTGCAAAAGAATGTTCGCTTTGAATGGACGGATGTTAGGCAACAAGCTTTCAAGAAGTTGAAGGAAGCTTTGACACAAGTTCTTGTCATGATTCAACCAGAATCGGGTAAGGAGTTTGTAGTTTATAGTGATGCATCATATGTTGGTTTGGGTTGCGTGTTGATGCAAGGTGGGAAGGTTGTAGCTTATGCATCTAGAAAATTGAAGGTGCATGAGCGCAACTATCCTACTCATGATCTAGAACTTGTTGTAGTGGTGTTTGCTTTGAAGATTTGGAGACACTATCTTTACGATGAAAAGTGTGTGGTTTACACCGATCATAAAAGTTTAAAGTATCTCATATCTCAAAGGGAGTTGAATCTTAGGCAACGAAGATGGTTGGAGTTGCTTAAGGATTATGATATGACGATTAAGTACCATCTTGGAAAGGCCAAAGTTGTGGCTGATGCTTTGAGTAGGAAGGTAGTTGTTGAATCGAGAGCGATGTTTGCTCGGTTGAGTTTATCGCGTGATGGTTGGTTGATAGCCGAGTTGCAGGTGAAACCTTCCTTTATTCAATTGATCAAGAAGAAGCAGTTGTTTGATGATTCGTTGGTGCCTCATGTTAGGATATAGTTGATGGTAATGCAACGGACTTCTGTTTCAATGATGATGGAGTTTTATGTTTCAAAAGTCAAATATTGGTGCCATAAGATGTTGAGTTGAGGCGCACTATTTTGACTGAAGCTCATAGAAGTCCTTTTGCTATGCATCTTCATAGTACTAAGATGTATCGTGGTTTGAAGGATGAGTACTATTGGGTGGGGTTAAAAAAATATATTGTTGGATTTGTAAGCAATTGTATGGTTTGCCAGCGTGTGAAGGCTGAGTATCAGTTTCCTTTTGTTTTGTTACAGCCTTTGAGGATAGCATAATGGAATTGGGAAAGGATTACAATGGATTTTGTGTCCGGCCTGCCTTTGACACCATCCAAGAAGAACTCCATCTCGGTGATTGTAGATCGTCTTACGAAGTGTGCGCATTTCTTAGTTGTGCATACTACGTATACGTTGGATAAGTTAGTGGAGTTGTATATTGCTGAGATTGTGCTTTTGCATGGTGTGCCTAAGTTCATAGTGTCAGATAGAGATCCGAGGTTTAAAGCAAGATTTTGGAAATGTTTACACCAGGCATTGGGTACGCGTTTGAATTTTAGCATTTCGTATCATCCTCAGACGGATGGACAGTCGAAGTGAGTTATCCTAGTGCTGGAGGATATGTGGAGGTGTTGTGTGATAGAATTCCAAGGATCTTGGGAAAAACAGTTGCCTTTGGTTGAGTTTGCCTATAATAACAATTTTCAGGTGAGTATACAAGTGGCTCCGTATGAGGCCTTGTATGGGAGAAAGTGTAGAATGCCTCTTTGTTGGGCGGAGGTGGGGCAAAAGTTGGTTTCCTTACCGGATATGCTTAACGGAACAACTGAGAAAGTGAAACTCATATGTGAACGGTTGAAGACTGCTTCGGATCGTCAGAAGTCTTACGCGGATTTAAAGCGTAGGGAGATTGAGTTTGTTGTTGGAGATCGCGTGTTCCTAAAGGTATCGCCTTGGAAGAAGGTGATGAGGTTCGGAGGTAAGGGAAAGCTTAGTCCGAGGTTTATTGGACCTTATGAGGTTGTGGAGCGAGTTGGTCTTGCTGCATATCGGTTGAGGTTGCCTCCCGAATTGGAGAAGATCCATGATGTGTTTCATGTTTCTATGTTACGGAGGTATAGATCGGATTCATCTCATGTGATTCCAGTTGAGGAGATTTAGTTGAAACCGGATTTATCCTATGATGAGGAACCAATAGGGATCATGGATTCAGTAGCAAAGTTCTTCGTAGTAAGACCATAGAACTTGTGAAGGTGGTGTGGCGACATCAGGGAGTTGAGGAGGCTACGTGGGAAAGCAAGGCGAGCATATTGAGGCAGTTTCTGCACCTTTTTCCTTCAGGTAAAATTTCGAGGACGAAATTTCCTATGATCCTGGGGAGCACTCGTACTATTTGTCAAGAAGAAGGACGGGTTGATGAGGCTATGTGTTGACTATTGCCAATTAAACTGACTCACTATCAAGAACAAATACCCATTGCCGAGAATAGAGGACTTGTTCAACCAGTTTAAAGATGACAAAGTCTTTTCCAAGATTGATTTACGGTCGGGATACTATCAAATAAGAATACAAGAGCCTAATGTACCCAAAACGGCTTTCAGGACTCGTTATGGTCACTACGAGTTCCTAGTGATGCTCTTTGGATTAACTAACGCTCCAGTAACTTTCATGGACCTATTGAACCAAGTGTTCAAACCTTATTTGGATAAATTTGTGGTTGTCTTTATCGACGACATCCTTATCTACTCAAAGGATAAGGAAGAACATGCTAAACATCTCTGAATTGTGCTGCAGACATTAAGGGAGACTCGACTTTTTGCCAAACTTAGCAAATGCGAGTTCTGGCTCTTAGAAGTATCCTTCCTTGGCCATGTTGTCTCGATTGAGGGAATAAAAGTGGATCTAAGAAAAATCCATACGGCTATTGAATGGAGACCTCCAAGGAATGTTAGTGAGGTTAGAAGCTTTCTCGATTTAGCCGGATATTACCGAAGATTTATGAAAGGATTATCGATTCTTGTTGCTCCTTCGAAAGAATACTCCATTTAAATGGTCTGAGGACTAGCAGAGGAGTTTTGATCAATTGAAGCAAGTTCTAACTCAAGCTCCCATTCTAATTCAACCTGAACCGGGGAAAGACTTTACAGTCTTCACTGATGCTTCCTACCTTGGTTTAGGGTTGGTATTGATGCAAGACAACAAGTTCATTGCCTATACTTCTCGGCAACTCAAGCCACATGAATTGAACTATCCAACGCACGACTTGGAACTACCTGCGGTCGTGTTTGCTTTAAAGATCTGGAGACATTATCTATATGGAGAGAAATGTCGATTATTTACGAATCATCAGAGTTTAAAATACATCTTAACTCAGAATAAGTTAAATCTTCGACAACGTAGATGGGTGGAACTACTAAAAAACTATGACCTAATCATTGATTACCACCCTAGAAAAACAAATGTTGTGGCTGATGTGCTTAGTCGCAAACATTCAATTGGTAAGATCGAATAAAAATTTCCAACTTTGTGTATACCTCTATTCAAATGAATGATATGAAATCCACTAATCAAAATCCTTTAATTGTATCTTCAGCTACTTTTAATGCCCATTTAAGCTCCTAAAGAACCGAAGATATGTGACAGAACTTCAAGTTCAATCCGACTTGAGTTCAAGGATCAAAGATCTTCAACAAAACGATCTCGAACTTCAAAATATATTGAAAGAGATTGTTTCCAAACCGAGCACCAAATTCTCACTTCGATCGAATGCTGTGCTCTACTTCAAGAATCGGGTTTGTGTACCCAATGATCCAATCCTTAAGAGGGAAATGCTTCAAGAAGCACATAGTAGTCATTTTTCAATACAATGGAGAGTGATCAAGATGTATAAGGACTTAAAGTAAATTTATTGATGGTCGGGATTGAAGGCTGATATTGTTGACTTCGTATCGAGGTGCCTCACTTGCCAGAAGGTGAAGTCCAAACACCAACTACCTACTAGAGTCCTACAACCCATCGAATTGCCTCAATGGAAGTGGGAGTGTATAACAATAGACTTTGTATCGGGATTGCCTTTATCACCAAGGAAAAATGATGCTATTTGGGTGATCGTTGATAGGTTCACCAAATCGGCTTCACTTCCTACCTGTTCGAATGAACATGAGCCTCAAACAGCTAGTCGAAATGTACTTGAAAGAAGTGATCAGACTTCACTGTATTCCTATATCTATTATATCAGATCGGGGCTCTCGTTTTACTTCTCGATTCTGGAGGGCACTTCAAGAAGCTATGGGAACCAAGTTGAACCTTAGCACCGCCTTCCATCCATAAATCGATGGACAATCTGAAAGGGTAATCCAAGTGCTTGAAGACATGCTTCGAGCTTGCATTAGCGACTTCGGTAAAGACTGGGAGAAATCTCTTCCCTTAGTCGAGTTTTATTACAACAACATTCATCAAGCTTCTATCAAAATGGCCCCATTCGAAGCATTGTATTGCAGAAGATGTAGAACTCCCTTATGCTAGTCTGATTGGGGGGGAACAAAGTCTTAGAACCTGAATTGCTTCATGAAACCGAAAATCAAGTTCGGGTGATCCATAGTAGACTGAAAGAGGCTTTTGATAGGCAAAAGGCTTATGCCGACCTCAAGAGAATAAACATTGAATATCAAGTGAGAGATTATTTATTCTTGAAGGTATATCCTTGGAGGAAAATCCTCATATTCGGGAAGAAGGGTAAACTAAGCCCTCGATTCATCGGACCCTTTGAAGTCTTAGAAAAGATCGGTCCAGTTGCTTATTAGCCAGCGCTCCCTACTGAATTCAATAGAATCCACAACATCTTCCATGTATCGATGTTGAGGAAATATCGATCGAATCCCGTACATGTTTTAGAACATGATGAGGTGGAACTTAATCCTAGTCTATCGTACGATGAAGAGCCAATTCAAATACTTGATAAAGAAGTCAAGAGACTTCACAATAAGACTGTGCCATTGGTGAAAGTTCTATGGAAGAACCACAATGTAAAAGAAGTCGTTTGGGAACCCGAAGCAACGATGAGAAAGCAGTACCCTCATCTATTCCCCCAGGTAAATTCGAGGACGAATTTCTTTAAGGGGGAAGGAACTGTAATATCCTCAAAACTAGTATAAAGGAAGTTATTGTAATGCCTTCATTTAATCTATAATTGGTTGAAAGTAAGGTACTAAGTCTAGTTAATAAGAACTAGAATGCTATAAATGAAAAAGTGGTAACATAAATTAAAAGTGACCAAACCGAAAGGAATTCAAAAGAAAAGGATTGCATGGTAAAACAAATAAGGGGAGTGGAAATTCCACATGTCCCTCTCTCCATGCCTATTCGGCCAACTAAGGGTAAACTTCATCTTCCTCATTTTGGCTATTGAGAGAGAGAGAAGAGAGGATTTTGAGAGAGAAATCTTGAAGCAATGGATTTTGGCCTTGGTTAGGGACTAATTTGAATAGATATCACTTTTAGTAAGTTAACAACTTGATTCTCAATCGATTTTATGCTTGAATTGTTGAGTATGTGATGTTATCAATCGAATTGTTTAGGAAATGTTGAGTGTAGTTGCTGGAATTTGTAAATGATAACTAGAGTTCATGAATAGGCTCTTTTGTGTATATTCGATTGCTTCACATGTTGGTGTCTTCATGGTATTAGCCTCAATTGAACAAGTTAAGTGATAACTATGTTAGAAACTAATGTCTTGTTGTGTTCGAATGATTTAGGATTGATTAATTAGTTTAGATGCTGGAAATTGGCATGGTGAAATGAAATTGAGATTCTTGTTGCTAGTAATTTAATTAGGAAGATGTTCTAAAGGATTATTTGAGCATATTGATCAGTAATGCCCTGTTTTCACATGTTGAACACATAATTGAACTAGCCTAGACTTTTATGAGTTTGTATATAAGTTGAACAATCATGTTAGAAGTGCCATCTAGGTGATTAATGAAGCTAAAATCTAGTTTAGTGAAATCTGCCCAGAAAACTCTATTATGGGCAGTAACTTTGAAAATTCACAATAATTGGTAATGGTTGAAATAAAAGTTGTAATTTATATGGTTAGAAAGCTTGATACTTCTAGTTTCACTAGAAACTAATGGAATTGAATTCCGAATTGTAAGACAGGATATAGAAATGAAACTCTATAGATAGTGTTGTCCAGTGGTGTGAATTGCCATGTCTTTAATTTAAAAACTGTATTAATTCGTAATGAATAAAAATACAAGATTTATATGATTAGAAAGAGAATTAAGTTATCTTTCTAATGGTGTAAACTGTTTGAAATTCCGACGTACGGAATGAAAGATATGAACATTTAAGCGAGTAATGCACATGATGCTAGGCAGCATCAGCTTAGATGTTTGAAATGAATGCTTGAATGTATGGAGCCTTGTAATGATATAAAAGGTTGCTGAAATCTACCTAATAAACTATGCATTGAATGTAATGATAGATCAAGTGGAAATTGATGATAAAGGGGCTCACATAGATCAGCAAGCTAGTAAAGGAAAGGGCATTGTGATCCGGGATCGTCGATCACTCAAAAAATTCATGCAAGTGTAGTTTAAAGTTTTGGAAAAGGAGGTAACCTTTCCAAGCAATTCTTGATTCAATTTTCTTAATGATTTCTAGTGTTGATTGTATGATTGTGCAATCTATTAGGCATTGGCAAGGTAAGTGTTCTTTGAGGAGCATTGGTGTGTTTTCTTGATTGAAGCAATTGTATGATTACTTGATTGATAAGCATGCTTCCTTGTTAATTGGTTGTTGTAGCATAATTCTTAGAATCAGCTTAACTCATTGATTAATGATTTATTGATAGACATCCATCCATTAATTGTTGAACATTGATCATTGAACTATTGGTATTGTAATTGACATTGGACCCCTATTCAAATGAAAGGGTTATTGGCACTAGATGTGCATATTGAATCAAATTATGTTTTGAAATTTAATAAAAGTGATAACCAATAGTAACCCTTGGTCTCAAGTCGGTCTTAGATATAGTTGGCATGTCATAGAGTCTATAGATCTCATTGTCGGGGTAGACTACCGTCCAGGACATTAGTCCGTAATTGGCAACAGTAGGAAGGAAGTATTGTTATTGGTCATTGGCGACAATAAGAGGGATTATTAACTGGTACTTGTACCATATTGATTATTGTTATTTGGCGACAGTTTAGTTGGAGATACAAATTGCCTTTAATTGACATGGTATGTTTCTTGCTATTCGAAATGGATTGTTGAAATATGTCTAAATTACAAGCCTTGTATTCATATTGGGTAAAAATTAAGCAAACACATCTAGTTATTATTTTATTGCTTTTGGAAAGGTTCCATAATGATAAGGGAACCATACCATCGAATAGATGGTTTGTAGTATGGGACTTGTTTGTATTGTTGCCCTTATATTCTTTGAACTCTCTCACTAAGCTTTTGTTATCAAGTCTCTTTACTACAATACATGTTGATATCGGACTTTAGCTCGGAGTCAAGGCTCACTCAAGTTACGCTTTTACTTGAAAGTATGTATTCTTTTTTTAATAGCACTCCTAGGATGGTGGCACTTAAGGCATATATATATATATATATGATTATCTAGTGGGTGTCTTGTATAACTTAGCCGTTGCTATGATTTCTAAAGATTTATAGTTGTATATTTTTTATATGTATATAAATATGTTTATATTAGAATGGCTTGTGAATTAACATTAGATCCTTATCTTTCTCATCTCTTTTGTCATGCATCGAATGAACATGCTAGTTATGGTAAAATCCAATTTGAGTAGTAGAATTAGTCTACTTAAATGTAAGTTAAATGTTTTCAATGATCAAACATATTCGAATGGCCCATTCTTCTTACATTCGATGGGTTTACTTGGGTAACAAGTAAGCTTATAAGTATAATTGATCATGTTTATTCTCATTGAATTAAGGGCTCTCATTGCATCTAGTAATTAGTACATGCATTGTCCGATTGAAATCTCTCTTCATACGATTAACTTACTTGATTAGCAAGTAAGTTCGAGTCTTACTGAACTTGTTTGGTATTCATTGAGTTAATGTCCCTCATTGAGAATTTTGTATGATAACATGCTTAATCCTTCTAAGGGGGTTTGAGTATGTTACATTGTGCATGTCAGGCGTTCCAATTAATTGTTAATTACATTCTAACTAAATAATTAAATTAAACCAAAAAATTATTTTTTAATTTTTTAACTCGTCGAATATGCACGGTGAGTTTAATAAAATATTATTTAATAAAAGAATTGTGAAGTTGTTTAGCATGCACAACGTAAGGGCTTTATGCTAAGAAATAATTTTCCCCGGGTGCTATTTTGGGGAATAATAAAAAAAGTGATATTTGGGGGGAAAACATCGGTTTTACGTGGTCGAGCACACCAAAACTCTAGCCCTCCACTCCCAGGCACTCACCGGACATTCAGGGCAATTTTGTTAAAATATTATTTAAAATAACAGTAGTTAAAATAATTAATTAAAAATTTAATTAAGTGGAACTTGTTGTGCGTGTTAGGCGTTTCAATTAGTTGTTAATTACACCCTAACTAAATAATTAAATTGAACAAAAAATTTATTTTAAAATTTTTTAACTCGTCGAATATACACAACGAGTTCAATAAAATATTATTAAAAAAGAATTTTGAAGTTGTCTAGCATGCACGGCGAGTTACATGTAAGGGTGTTATGTTGAGAAATAATTTTCTCTGGGTGCTAGTTTTACATGGTCGAGCACACCAAAACTCTAGCCCTCCATTCCCAGGCACTCGCTTATTATCAACAGATTGCCAACAAAAGATGGAATGTTGTTATGGAAACAGCAAGTGGATACAATTCGTCGTTTGTGTGGAGTGGAAGCAAAAACCAGGTGCACAACATGTTTGAAAGTATATCATGCAAGCATGTAGCTTGAACATGGCCGACTATAAGGGGAACAGTAATCTAATGGTAAAATATTAATTTTCTTTCCTAAATAAATCTAACAATGAAAATAATATTTTCGACAAGTTTAATCATGTTTTTATGGTTTATTAATAAAATATTAAATTAATTTTTCAAGACAATTAAATAATATTTATTTAAACTTGCGGTGCATGTATAATGAGTTCACTGTAATAGTGCTAATTTGAGAGATATAGACTTTTGGGTGCTATTTTAATAAATTTAAAACTAAATGGGGCTAGTTTGGAGATTCGCCCAAAAAAACCAAGCTTTTAGGTCCACAACCGAGACGGTTGACTTTTTAAAGTTAACGATAGAATGGACTTTTTCATTATGAAGTTCAGTTCGGTAATCATTTCTCTCCTTTTTTTTCTCCAAGCTATTAGATTGAAAAGGGGTTGTTACTTGTTAGAAAAAGGCGAATCATATATATTATATCTATAGACTATTATAAAGGAGAATAGTCAAGAACTTCATCCTTTTGATCCACGTTGTTTTGTGTAGGTTGAAGTTGGTGCTCATTTTGTCCAACTATTTTTTGTCGTTTCCGCCATTATTTGTCAACTTGCAGTCAGGAAGCGATTTTTAAGAGAGATTACTCTAAAGAAGATCTGCTCGTTTTCTTTCATATTCAGACGGTGAAGAGGGCATGCGCGGTGTGGAAAATACTCGGCAACCTTCATCGAACGCCGGTTTTATCTCTGATTGAAGGTACTTCTTCACTTTTCTTTTTGAAGATCTATGTTTAAAAAGTGAGTTATAGATCGAAGTTTAGGGAGTTGAAAATAGTTTTTAGAGTCGATTTTGGTGGTTGCCGGCGTCGGTGTGCGGAGGCCGGCATGACAGGTTTAGGTTGATCTAGGCTGTGACGAATAATGGATGGAGAGAATGAGTTTTTTTTTTTTGTACGTATGTAAAACGGAAAGTAGTAAAAAGATAAGAATAAAAAAGGCCTTATATGTCGTTTTGAATTTCAATGGTCTGTTCAAATTATCAATTGCTTACCATTTATTGTTTCATCCTATGAATATTTTATTACAGTTATTATTATTATACACATACATATATTTTTGCCGTATGTAAATATATATATATATATTTCTTTCATTTGTTTTGATAGTTATATATTAGTATCAAATTATATATATATTAATGTTATACCAAAATTTTAGTAGATTTCATTATAATTACTTTTCACCTTAATTTTTACTAATGAAATGCGCTCCATAATATATTAATTTAGATTTTATCCCTAATATAGATTAGTAGAATTAATTTAGTAGATTTTATCCATAATTGAATGCTTGCCACCATAGTTTTGGACCAATATTTATCGGCATAAATGCTTGTATATTTTCATTGTGTCATTATTTAACTACCTCACTACGCTATATAGATTTATCTTGTTTTTTTTTTTTTGTATGCATTTTAGATAACAAATTTCTGTAAGTATTCGAGATCCTAATTAATGGTTGCAAGTTATTCTGAGTAAGTTTTTGTTTGCATGATTAATTGCATTGTGTTAGGATGTTTTTTTTTTTTTTAAAAGCATTCAGATTTATTACTGAGAGAGAACCGGCCTAACCTCAGTGCCTCGTTAAAAAACCTCCCTAACCTAAAACGGAGGAAAAAGAGTGCAGCCGAGGCCAGACATCAAATAGCAGTATACAACAATTGTGTTAGGATGTTATTGGATTGATCCTATTCTATGAAAAAGAAAGTTTATTTTAATTGATAGAGAATGAAGATACTATGTTATTTTGGACATAGTTTCAATTTTTTTTACATGTAATCGTATTACTTTTGTTGTAATTATAATCTTAGATTGAAAATATGAACTTGTTCTATTTATATTGCCCTAGGTAGGATGATGTTATATTTCTGTATCCGCACCTGCTAGCGGTAGCTTCTTCACGGATATTAATTGCCACTTCTCCCTGTTGTTTTAATCAGTTGAAAGAATGGAGAAATCTGGGTATGGAAGAGATGGAATTTACAGGTCTTTAAGGCCGCCAATACTTGTTCCCAAGGAACCAAATCTTTCCATGGTTTCATTTCTGTTGAGAAACGTCTCCCGTTACCCAGACAAACCAGCGCTGGTTGAGGCAGATTCCGGTGAAACCCTCACTTTCTCTCAGTTAAAGTCCACTGTTATCAAGCTCGCCCATGCTTTTCTCAATCTGGGTATCAACAAAAACGACCGAGTCTTGATCTTTGCACCCAATTCAATCCAGTTCCCTCTTTGTCTCTTTGCTGTAACAGCCATTGGTGCCATTGCTACAACTGCCAACCCCATTTATACAGTCAACGAACTCTCGAAACAGCTCACAGATTCCAATCCGAAGCTTATTGTCACCGTCCCTGATTTGTTCGACAAAGTCAAGGATTTCAAGATCCCTTTGATCTTCCTTGGTTCAAAATGTAACCAGCGACCATCTGATGTAAAAAATACTCCCAAAATTTTCTCTTTCCATCATCTTCTTCATCTAGCGGGGAACGTTACAGAGTTTCCCGCAGTTTCTCGTTTTGTTAAGCAGACTGATACAGCGGTGCTTCTGTACTCTTCGGGCACGACAGGTGTGAGTAAGGGTGTTATTCTGACTCATGGGAATTTCATTGCATCATCTTTGATGGTGACAAAGGATCAAGAACTTGCTGGGGATATGAACCGGGTTTACTTGTGCATTTTGCCTATGTTTCATGTGTTCGGATTGGCTGTACTCGTATACGCACAGCTGCAGATGGGAAATACTTTGGTGTCGATGGCGAAGTTTGAATTCGAGATGTTTTTGAAGAATGCGGAGAAGTATAGGGCAACCAATTTGTGGGTTGTGCCTCCTATTGTGCTTGCTATGGCTAAGCAGAATGTGGTTAACAAGTTTGATCTTTCCTCATTGAAGGAAATTGGATCTGGCGCTGCACCTTTGGGAAAGGAATTGATGGAGGAGTGCGCAAAGAAGTTCCCTCAGGCTGTTGTTATGCAGGTACAATAGCTTTCAAATAATTTGCATGTTGATATGGTCCTTTGTGTGCATATAAAAGTTGCAGTAAATAGCAATATTGTTTTAGACACTGTTGTCTTCCCTCCAAGTTCATATCTTGGGAAACATTCTAACGGGAATCAATGAATGCTTTTTGTATCCTGTTATGCAGTTACATTAGATTTCTATTATTTTGACTTGGTAAGCTGATATCCATATTGTATTACTTGATGTTGTCTTCGATCCAAATCGATATCCCGGGTAACATTCTAATGGGAATCAGTGAATGATTTTTATGTTGTATTATGCTGGTACATTAGTGTCTATTACTGATTTGATTTGGGAAAGAATTTTGACTCTGTAAGCTAATCTGGTCCTTTGTATGCATAAAAATGTTGCAGTAAATGTCCATATCTATGATTGTCTTAGATCCAAGTTGATATCTAGGGAAACATTCTAATGGGAATCAATGAATACTGATTAGCCTATTAACATATATCAAGTAGGATTTGTAATTGAAAAGGACGTTAAGATTTTGTCCTTTATATATTAGCTCGGATTAGACATTTTGAATCCCCGTTCCAAGTTAATGCTCTTTTGAAGTTTATTAGTACCTTAGAAGTTTCCTTCTCACCATGCAACTTTTTGAGGTTTCAGGGATATGGAATGACTGAAACTTGTGCAATTGTATCGATGGAGAGTGCCGCATTTGGTGTACGACATACTGGTTCAGCTGGATCGCTTGCTCCATGCATTGAAGCTCAGATAGTTAGTACACATGATCCAAAGCCTCTTCCTCCTAATCAATTAGGGGAAATATGGGTTCGAGGGCCTAATATGATGCAAGGTAATGTTCCTTGCTTCTTCTTTCCCGAGGAAATAAAAGAAGATTGATTCTTTGATATGAGTAGCATCCAACTAGTTATCTTCTTCTGACTATTATATTACTAATTTCCTGAATATATTGAATTGGATGATGATATGCACAACTACCCTCTGTTTATGCTAGTTATTCAGCCTCTTTGATATTATAACAATAACTTCAAGCTATGCATCTCATATGCAGATCAATAAAATTCTTAATAACCCTTATCTGTTATGAGTTAAGAGTTTGATACGTGTTAAAATTATATGTACTTTGCAAACAGTTAAATCATCTAGGCACAAGTATTAAACAGTTAATGGAAAGTGGTGGGATTTGACATCCACAGCCGATTATGTTGTTCAAGTTACATATTGCTTTCAACCAAATCATTTCAAACATTTTTTTACTGTAATAGTCCTTTAGTTTGGAACATTGATTCAATTATGGATTCATGAATAGTCATGGGTTCATTTGATGCATAGTAATCTATCTATACTTATTCATTCAGTATGAAATCAGTCAGTTTCCTTGTATATGAAATAAATAGGTAATTCAGACTAATGCATATTGTATATATATATATATATATATATATAACTTTTATTACAACTGCTTTCTCTCACTCTGCAATTTCCAATGACTATTTTCAGGTTACTTCAACAATCCAGAGGCAACTAAACTGACAATAGATGAAAAGGGTTGGGTTCATACTGGAGATCTGGGATACTTTGATGAGAATGGGAATCTCTATGTTGTTGACAGGATTAAGGAGTTGATCAAGTACAAAGGTTTCCAGGTAACTTATTTCATTGCATTTCCTTTGTATGATTCATTGGCTACTCTGCATTTTTTATCAAATGTAAGTTTTAGATTGAGTGTTGCATTTTCTATCAGTTAAGTTTGAGTTTCTTGAGCAGATAAATGTTACAAGGAACTCTGACGTAAGAGCTTATAATAATATTTATTTGTTTCAATTTTATTAAAATATTAATGATATTTTGGAAGGCTAAGTTTCCTTTATGTTTTAAAATATTAATGATACTCTCTCCAAGGTATCGATACTCTAATTGCCGAAAACAGAACATATGCAAGTTACCCAGTAAAATTCCAAAACACACTCTAAATGCAAGTTGCAACTTAGTGTTTACAAATTAGCCTAATTCAGTAACTATCAACTGCCAACACATCACATATAACTTAGACTTAACCTAATCACAAAACCCAACATCAAACCATGATTTTAGCATACCATGTAAATTAACCATTAATATTGCATGCATAGCTACAATTTAGACATTCATGCTTCAGAACTTGCCTAAGTGCTACCAAAACATACCATAAACTATTTGCACAATTTCAATTACATACCAAATTGTCCACTAATCCAAAATATAGCATGCTAGGTAATTTAAATACTGAAACATTCAAACTAATACATGCATAATCATATACATAGCCTACCAAAATTCAAACTAAAAGTCTTAAATGGTAAAATATCAGACCAAATAGTTCATTTACAGAAATCAGACTTATTTGCAACATTGAACCACATTCTAAACATCAAAAATACCCCGAGTCCCCATGCCGCTTTAATGAATAGTAAAAACAAGTTTTGTTACACTTGAGTATTCCAAGGCTTTCGGTATGCCTCTGATGCTACTATCCCTTTCCGATCTACTCACTATCACCTAAAAGATTACAACTAGTGTGCGCCTTGATGAGTAAAATTACAACTAGTGACAAGATTGAAAGATCTCTTGAACAAGCATCAGAAATTTAGTATTTGTTGAGGGAGTTTGTTGAATTAGTTAGTGGTGATATACCTAAGGCTTGCCACCCATGAGAAGCATTAATCAACATGCTATTGATTTGGTATCGTGTGCTTTTTTACCAAATTATTTGACTTTTGATCTAGAGTTTTCTGCTTTGGTAAGAGCAGTTCAACTTTGGGAGCATTACTTTGCTTATCGGGAGTTTGTGGTTTACTCAAATCATCAAGCATTGGAAATTTTGAGTTTTAAAAAAGGCTCCAAGATCAGCATGCTAAGTGAAGTTTCTATCTTAATGAGTTTATTTTCTTATGAAGTACCAGACTGGAGAGACAAATGTTTGAGTGTTGAAGTGACGGACTTCGAAGAATTGAGTTCCATCTTCTTTTATCCTTATTTTTTCTCTGAATATAGAAAACTAGAGGTTTTCTTTAACCCAAAGTTTTTTTCTTGTTTTCCATTTGTATTTCGGTAATAGCTTTATTGTTTTATTGATGATTTTCTTCTTAACCACATCAACCTCTTTATATAAATTGTTAATCGGTTACATCGAATGCTCGTCCTTATGTAATAGTTATCATTGCATTGAAGTTTTGATAGAATAGATTGTTCATATGCTGCACTATTCTGATTTTTAACTATATATAACTCTTTCTAAACGAAAAGCCTTTTCATTTGCTTTATAAAATACTCACCAGGTTGCACCAGCAGAGCTTGAAGGGCTACTTTTATCTCACCCTGAATTATTGGATGCTGTTGTTATCCCGTAAGTTATACCCCAAATTTTGTAACTGTTTGCATCATCTAAATATATGGGAATACCTTTTATGAAGTTTTGTCTGTAAAGACATCATCTAAAATGTTACATTTTACCACACTGCAGATATCCTGATGATGAAGCTGGTGAGGTCCCGATTGCATACGTTGTTCGCTCTCCCAACAGCTCGCTAACCGAAGAAGATGTTCAAAATTTTATCGCCAAACAGGTAGGATATCCAAATAAATTGATAGCCATTTACAGTGAAGTCATTCCAATTGAAACATTGTTTTCGATTGTTAATAGATTATTATTCCTCAAACAGTAAGGCCTAGCATTATTTTTCTCCTTCGCAGGTGGCTCCTTTCAAAAGGTTGAGGATGGTGACATTCGTAAACAGTGTCCCAAAATCAGTTTCAGGGAAAATCCTGAGGAGAGAACTTATCGCCAAAGTACGATCCAAAATGTGAGATTCTATGATTCTGTTACATGGACATTGGACATAACACGAATACAAACTAGTGGTGCTGTGTTTGTCTAAATCTGTGACATTGTGATTGGGGTATAATCACAATTTACATCAGACTGTTGTTGGGTCAATAAATGTTTCAGCTCGGAAAAGGATGAATAAACCATTTTACGTTTACATCAACTTTGAGGCACTTTATACTTTAATCCCAAGAAAATGTAAAATCCCAAATTAGTAAGATGGTGTTCGGGTGCATGAAGTAGATGTAGCGAAGTATCTTCTCAATAATATTGTGTGGTTTGTGGAAATGGAACACCACCGTAGGTCATTTGTCAAAAATGATTGATTTGAATTAGATCACAAATATCCTTACAAAGCTACAACAATAATGCTTTAATTAATTCTATACACCTTAGTGGAATGATTTATTGACTTAAATAATGAATATATTATTGACCGAACTTTGAAATCAATTGTATGTTATTTTAGCTCACATCAAATAATTTACCTATAGGGTAAACTACACCAGTGACCTCCAAACTATAAGGTTGGTTTTGATCTAACAATTATATTTTTAATTTTGTCAAATATACCACTTAACTATTTAAATGGTTCCAATTAAGCCACCTGCCGTTAAAAAACGAAAAAGCTGACAGAACTGTTAAAAAATTGATATAATTATACATTTGGTCTTCTATATTTATACAATATATCAATTTAGTCCTAATTTTAATCTAATAAAATAAATTAATTATTCAATAAGGTGGTGACACGTGTTACCACCAAATGGTGGTGGAAAAACGATAACATGGAGATTGCTTTCAGGGGAATCAAACCTAGGACCTTGGAATGCAAATGACAAGTGCTTTCCACTAAGCCAAACACTTTTTTGTGATATGAGATACAATCTTTGATATATATTTAAATGGTATTAGTGCCCGAAAAATAAAAGAAGAGAAAATGATGTTGAGTGGATTCAAACTTGGAATATTAGAGTGGAAAGCACACATGCTTACGACTAAGCCAACCCCATTTTTATGATATAAAACCCAACATTTAATATATGTCATATATGAATTTTAATGCTCGGAAAAAGAAAGAAAATGTGTTTTATGAAATTTGAACATGGCATATTTGTATAAACATCTAACCTAATTAAATACACATAATAATTAAATTAAAGTTAACAATATTTTATATATTTTTTTAAATTATAGTTCGTACACTATTTAAAATAAAAGATTTAAAGCTATATGAAATTCATTTTCAATTATATTCGTGGGTTTGGATTCCCTAAATAAATTTAGTATAATTTTAATTTTTTAATATAATTATATATAATAATTTAATAAGTTTTTTAAAAAAATTAAAATTATTAAATTAATTTTAAAAATATTAATTAAGTTAAAAAATCAATTTTTTAAAATCAATTTAATATTTTTAAAAATAATTAAACTATTATATATAATTATATTAAAAATTAAAATTATATTAAATTTATTTAGCGAATCCAAACCCACGAACATAATTCAAATTGAATTTAATATAATTTTAAATCTTATATTTTAAATAGTACACGAACTATAATTAAAAAATATATAAAATATTGTTAAATTTAATTTAATTATTAAGTTTATTTAATAAGGTTAGATGCTTATACACATATGACACGTCGAATTTCTTAAAACCACATTTTCTTTCTTTTCCCGAGCATTAAAATCCATATATGACATATATTAAATGTTGGGCTTTATATCACAAAAATGGGGTTGGCTTAGTGGTAAGCATGTGTGCTTTCCACTCCAACATTTTAGTTTCGAATCTGCCCAACATCATTTTTTCTTCTTCCATTTTTTTTGGGCACTAATATCATTTAAATATATATCAAGGATTGTGTCTCATAGCACAAAAAGTGCTTTCCCTTTGAAGCAATCTCCATATTAATATTTATTGAATAATTAATTTATTTTATTAGATTAAAATTAGGACTAAATTGATATATTGTATAAATATAGAAGACCAAATATGTAATTATACCAATTTTTTAACAGTTCCGTCAACTTTTTTGTTTTTAACGGCATGTGGCTTAATTGGAAACATTTAAACAGTTAAGTGGTATATTTCACAAAATTAAAAATATAATGGTCAAATTGACACTAACCTTATTATTTGGTGGTCACTGGTGTAATTTACCCATAATAATATTTTCTTATGTGATGAAAGAAATAATAATTTAAAAATTAATTTGATAAATATTAGATTACTATTTATTTGATTGAGTCCAAAATGAAATATCAAATTAATAAGTTATTTGATGTAATGAAACTAATAGTAAAAATTAAATCACATTTTAGGAAGAGAATAATAACTATGCGATGTTGAGTTATCTTTTGATTAGAAGATAATTCTATCCAACATTTATGTAAATTTGTTATTTTTTATTTCACTCAATTTTAATGATAGTAGAGCAAGCACATTTAGCTGGTTTATCAAGTTTTTTATTTCTGGTTCCCTCATATTCTCTTAGGTTATGAGTTCCAGACTCACTAACCTCTAGAGTCACCCATTTCATTCCCCTCTAAGTAGGATTATGATTAGATTTAAGATTTGTCAAAAAAATAATGATATTAAAATCTAAACTCGGCTTTTTTATACTTTCAAGCCTAACAATTTTAAGGTGAACGATGGAATCCCCTATAACTA
This sequence comes from Hibiscus tridactylites, assembly GCA_958450335.1. Classification (NCBI taxonomy): domain Eukaryota; kingdom Viridiplantae; phylum Streptophyta; class Magnoliopsida; order Malvales; family Malvaceae; genus Hibiscus; species Hibiscus tridactylites. The sequence continues at coordinate 39,963,142 of OY288289.1, read as the reverse complement.
TTTGACTGATTAATATTTAGGTGAGTTTTTAGTGGTTTTTGGTAGGGGTGAGCGTTCGATCGAGTCGAGTCAAAAAATTTTGAGTTATTCGAGTTAACGCGTCATATTTACAACTCAAACTTTATTTGAAATTTTTTTCGATTCGAGTTGAGTTTATGAAATTTGAGTCGAGTTCGAGTCGAGTCTAGCTATCGAGTTCCTATACAAATTTAATTGTAATTATTTATCAATGTTATAGTATACTTTGTGTAATACCCGAATTATACGCAGGTTACTATATATATTATTGTCTCTTATAATAATAATAATAATAATAATAATAATAATAATAATAATAATAATAATAATATGTTGTGAATAAAATAACGAAGAACAATAATAAGAACAAAGAGATGAGAGAAAGAAAGAGATTCTTATTATTCTTAATATTCAAGTGTATACAATGCCTTCATTAGATCATCTATTTATAGGCATAAGAAGTACATATACATTAAACTCTAATTAATGAAGATAATCAAATCTCATTGATAAAGTTCTTATCATGATAGACGTCCACATAAATAAATATTCATAACACTCCCCCTTGGATGTCTATGAAGATAATGTGCTTCGTTAAAACCTTACTAAGATAAAAACTCAATGGGAAAAATTTTTCTTTAGTGAAGGAAAAAGAGTACACACATCTTTGATACGCATAACATGTTGTCTCATTAAAAACTTTACCAGGAAAAACCATTGAGAAAAAACCTCGATTAAGGGAAAAAGAGTGCAACGCATATTTACTCCCCATCATGAAAACATCACAGAAGATATTTAGATCTGCATAATTCAATCTTGAATATTATTTTTCTAAAGATCGCGGGGGATGAAATTTTGGAGTAATATGTTCCATTTTGTCATCTTTGATGTATCCACCTTTCGATTGAGATATACATCTTGCATTATCTCTACACAAGATAGCTCTGTATCATATATTGTGAAAGTAAATCCACATATATTCTGGATATGTTGGGTCAATGATCTTAGCTAAACACATTTTTGACTTGCCTCGTGAATAACAATTATTTCTACAAGATTTGAGGAGGCATCGACGAATGTTTGAAGATCTAAATGTAATGATCTTTGTATATCCATAAATATTTCTTGACCAACTAATATATAGTGCTTCACCAAGAAAAGATATAATTATCTTTATTCACATCCAATAATCTTACAATTATTGGGATACTCAATAGATATGATTTATCTATGTTGAATCTTCTTTAAGATTCTTTCAGCTTATGTTCATTCATAGAAAAAATTACACATTTAAGTGCTCGATCTTTAGGTCGAGACAAAACCATATCTCAAGATTCTTTTACTCAAATACTTTCATTAAATGCATTGAAAGTACTTCACGAGTTTCCAATTTGAAGCTCTTTAGGAGTTTTAATGAAATTCAAATTATCATAATGAATATTGATCCAAACTCCTTTATAAAATACATAAGGGAATACAATCATTCTTATAGTATTTCCTCAATTAATACTCACTAAGGAGATTATATCAAATGTGCCAAAATATTTAACGAGACATGTCTAAATAAATTTAATCAGAAATTTTCAAATGCTTCTAGCATTTTAAATCCTTTAACGATAAATAGGGATCCATAAATAATTAAACGCATGTAATATATTTTATAACTGCCAAATTAATTGCATCCACCATGAAGTATTTAGAATTCTTCATAAATTATAATCTGTCGTATTTACGACTACTAATTTGTGCCTCACTTGCATTACACCTTTAGGTGTTTAGACTGTTGGTCCAAATACTTTTCTTTTAGAAGTTCAAAGCGTCTTTCTATATTGGCCAATTCAATATCTATACTTCTTGATAAATTTTTATACAAGATCCTCGTTTTCTTTCTTTACTTCTATAGAAGTATTCTATTTAAAACTATTTGTTGAGTTGATCGAACACTTGCAAATGGCCAAGAGGGGGGTGAATTGGCAATTAAAATTTTGGTAAAGAGAAAGATTGAAAATAAAAATGACAAAGGGGGTTATAGTGGTTCAAGTTCTCCAAATGAACTCTACATCCACTACCTTAGCTCCCACTAAGGATTTTCAAACAATTCACTAATTGAATTCGTCCCCTTTTCTTGGATGAGGAGGAAACCTTACAATTTCGATTAAGCTTTATACCCAAAGCTTAATCCACTCAAATACAAAGAAGGAATTTTGGTAAACTCAAATGTTTCCTCTCAAAGGATATTTGTCTACCCAATTACAATTTGAACAAACCCAAACTCACAATACAATATGATAATTTGAAAGACAAAGAGTTGAGTACAAGAATATGACTTTGAATAGCTCAAGGGTTTGGAATTTTTGCTTTGATGATGCTTGAATGTTCAATAGTTGTTGCTTGGTCAAATGAAGCTTGTTTTTATACCCTTGCATTGATTTCTAGCCGTTTGAGTAGTTGGGATCATCAATAGAGCCGTTGTGGACATTTTTCCCGCATTAAATGCAGCTCTGCAGCCTACCGTATCGGTACTCGGGAAGGGGTATCGATACCTGCATCAAAGAGGAAAGAGCCGTTGTGCCTGAAAACAGATCGTATCGATATGCTTGGAAGGCGTATCGGTACGGTTTTAAGGGCGTATCGATACGAGGCGTAGTATCGATACGGTCCAATGTTACTGGAATCCCAAGCTTTTGTTTGTATGAAAGGTGTATCGATACGCGTACCAAGCGTATCGGTACGGTATAACTACCTTTTGAAAATAGGGAAACCAACCAACTGACAAGTAACGGTCATATAATTAAATGCCCGGATTTTTCAAAGATATGCTTAGCGTATCGATACGGTTACCAGGCGTATCGGTACGTGTTCATGAAAGCAATTGCCCAGATGCATATCGTATCGATACGGTTTTAGTACGTATCGGTACGGTATGTTCAATAACATTACAGTGGCTAAATAGGGTATCGATACGCTATGGGTATCGATACTCCTGGGCGTTTTTGCATACTTATGCTTGGAAAACATAGAAATGGACTTTGAAAAATATATATAATTTAAGAACAAGTCTTTAATTATTATTTTGTTTAAAAACACTTGTCAATTGTGAGACTTTAAAGAGTACTTAAAAATTTATTGTTTTGCAAATTAGTCCTTAAGTTTATGTGTTATATCAAAATCAATTTCGGTTTTACAATCTCCCCCTTTTTGATATAACAAAACCATAAATAAATTTTTAAGTTTGTGAAACTTTGAAAAGCTTTCTCCCCCTTACTTTAAGATAGATTTTCAAAACAAAACAAAAAAATATTTTGACTCTATGATCCTTCTCCCCCTTTTTGTTAGATCAAAATAGAATACAAGGATAATATCGACAATCAGTCATTAAGCTAAAAGCAAACAAAAAGTTCAAATCCATAAACTTCAAAATAAACATAAAGGTTCAAATGCAGAAAGATCAAAGCAACCATAATAATCCAAACTCTTCAAATCCTAAAAACATAGATAATAGGCATAGACTTCAAATCCAAAAAGTAAAATTTCAAGAACAATAATGAAAGACTAAATGGCCTAAGATGAGATGCATGAACTACTCGTCCCCTTCGTCATCATGATCGTCCTCGACATCTTCTTCTTCATCATCTTCTTGGGAGGGTTGATTCCTTCGGGTATGATTGATCCAAGCACCATGGAAGGCGGTAAGGGAGATGTCCATGGAGTCTTGGCGAGTGACCATGGTATCAATCTTCTTATCCATGCCTTGGATGCGATCCTCTAAGGATGTGAAACGAGTATCCATTGCGGTGAACTTCTCATTGAGGAAGGTCATGAGAGTATCCATGGACGAGGAATCAAGAGGAGCACGATGAGAACTCGAAGAAGCACGGGAGGAACCGACCGGAGCAACAGGCGGAGGATCTTGAGGAGCGCGAACCCATTCATTATCAACATAAGTATAACCGGAACGAGCTAGGGAACGCTCATCAATAGGTAGGCCAAGGGTTTCGGGAAAATCATGTGAACAATCAATGCCAAGGGAATGAAATAAACAACTCAAAGCCGTAGAGTAGTAAAAGGATGAGACTAGTTTGGTGTGACGGTGTTGAACTAAGTAGACAAGGTCGGCAAACATGATTTGACACAAATTAGGACGTTTACCTTCTCTAAAACATTTAAGCCAAAAATCATCCGTGTGACGAACAGTTGAATATTTCCCACCCGATGGTCGAAGAAACCAAGAAACAAGAAGATGAAGGATACGGTCATGAGCATTTAAAACTTTTGCGGGACCTAAATAACCCGTACCCAAAGAGGTTTCATCATCAATACCGACATCTTCAAAACCAAAGACATTGCATAAAACTTTTTGATCAATTTGAAAACGTTTGCCCATAATGGAAGATTCAATGGCAATGATAGTTTCACTAGGTTCATCATGTATACATTGGGCATTAGTAAAGAACACAATGACAAGGTTCCTATATAGGATAGGAGGTATATTCAGAAAGGTTAAGAATTTCCATTGCTTAATCAACGGTAGGTATTTAAACTTGAAACGAGCAGAATTTAAAAAAGGAATAGACACAACTCTCTCTTCCCTAAGGTTCATTCCTTGAAAAAGCTTATAGCGTTCTCTATCAAGAGGAGAGGGAAAACTTAATTGGATGATATAAGGAAGGTTAGGTGTAGGATTACCCTCGTCATCCTCGTTAGGATTGGAAGAAGAGCGAAGACGCTTAGATCCCTTTTTCGGTGCCATAATCCTGAAAATTCATCAAAAAGATTCGAATATGTATGCAATTAACATCCTATTTGATCCAATAAATTCTAATAATTCAAGGTAATTTAAAAAAATTTTTAAAATCAAAACGATATTCATAAAACAAAAGTAAGAAAAATTTAAAAGATATCGAATATAAATTATATTCGAATAAAAAATTGATTTTTTTTTTAATAAAAGAGAATGAAACCCATGAAAATCAAACAAAGTTTGTACAAAAATTCAGTTGAAACATCAATTAAAAGCAAACGAAAATAAAATAAAAAAAAATAAAAAAGAAAGTTTTATACCTTGAATCTCAGAATGGATGAAATAGAGGATGAAAATGCACAAGATTTGATGCCCAAGGTTTGCCTTGATGTGTAGAGTAAAAACCCTCAAAGAATTTTGAAAGATGATGGTGAAATTTGAAGATTTGAGGGGGTTTATATAGGGTTTTGCGGCTAGGGTTTGTGGAGAGAAAAAGGGGCTTTTGAGTTTTAATGAAATTTAACATATTCAGCCCTAAATAGCCTCTCCGTCGAGGCCGTATCGATACGCTATGCACGCGTATCGATACCCGTTAACCCTAATATTATATTTGTCGTTACTACCGTATCGATACGGGATCCGTATCGGTACGCTTGGCTTTGACTATTTCCCTTGACTTGTACCGTATCGATACGAGGGGTCGTATCGATACTTGTTCATCTGCAAAATTCCCAAAAATCAAACCGTATCGATACGCCTGAGCCGTATTGATACACCATTACCAGTTTCTGCAGTTTTGACAGATTTAAGTGCAAAAATCCAATTTGAAACGTCCCTAAATGCATGTACATGTCATATGAACAAGTTTTAATGGTTAAACTCAATATGTACTCCCCCTAGCAACATGCATAGAAGCAAAAAGGACAAAATTAACACAAGCATGAATCACAATCAATTTCAAGCAAATTTTGACATTTTGGGACCAAAAAGGTGTCAAGAAATGCTAGTTAAACCTAACTCTCTCCTAAGGGTCCAAAAACGCTCTTTATCTAAAGGTTTTGTAAATATATCCGCTAATTGGTTCAAGGTGTCAACAAATTCTATAACAACATCATTTTTCAAAACATGGTCTCTAATGAAATGATGTCTAATTTCTATGTGTTTAGTTCTAGAGTGTTGGATGGGATTCTTAGTGAGACAAATAGCACTAGTGTTGTCACACCTAAGGGGTATGGTTTCTATTTTAACACCATAATCTAAGAGTTGTTGCTTCATCCAAAGGACTTGTGCACAACAACTCCCTAAGGATATGTACTCCGCTTCGGTGGTAGATAAGGCTACACTATTTTGTTTCTTAGAGAACCAAGATACGAGCATACTACCTAAGAATTGGCATGTCCCAGAAGTACTTTTCCTATCAATCTTACATCCCCCATAATCCGCATCCGAGAAAGCATGAAGGCTAAAGGTAGAATCCTTAGGATACCAAAGGCCTAAAGTAGGTGTGTCTCTAAGGTATCTAAAAATTCTCTTAATGGCAACTAAGTGTGATTCTCTAGGACTAGCTTGAAACCTAGCACACAAGCAAATACTAAACATAATATCCGGTCTACTTGCGGTAAGGTAAAGCAAAGAACCTATCATGGATCTATAAAGCTTAGAATCAACACACTTACCTCCTTCATCTTTGTCAAGCTTTATGGAGGAACTCATAGGAGTGGCTTGAGGTTTTGCATTCTCCAAGCCAAACTTCTTGAGCATATCATTCACGTACTTAGCTTGATTTATGAAGGTGCCATCCTTCCTTTGCTTGATTTGGAGTCCCAAAAAGAATGAAAGCTCCCCCATCATGCTCATCTCGAACTCACCTTGCATTAGCTTAGAAAACTCCTTACAATAACACTCATTAGTAGAACCAAAAATGATATCATCAACATAAATTTGAACTACTAAGATGTCATTGTTATATCTTTTTATGAAGAGTGTTGTATCCACCTTTCCTTTTTCAAAACCCTTTTCAATTAAGAAATTTGAAAGTCTTTCATACCAAGCTCTAGGAGCTTGTTTTAAACCATAGAGAGCTTTTGTAAGTTTAAACACATGGTTTGGAAATTTGGAATCCTCAAAACCCGGTGGTTGTTCAACATATACCTCTTCATTTATAAAACCATTTAAAAAGGCACTTTTCACGTCCATTTGAAAAAGCTTGAAATCATGATAACATGCAAATGCAAGTAACATCCTAATAGCTTCCATCCTAGCTACGGGTGCATAAGTCTCATCAAAATCAATTCCCTCTTCTTGTGTATAGCCTTGAGCAACAAGCCTAGCCTTGTTTCTCACTATATTACCACTTTCATCTAATTTGTTCCTAAAAACCCATTTTGTACCTATAGTAGATTGATTATTAGGCCTTTCGACTAATGTCCAAACTCTACTTCTCTCAAATTGATTTAATTCCTCTTGCATGGCCAAAATCCAAAAATCATCTTTTAAAGCTTCTTTAATATTTTTGGGCTCAATGCATGAAAGAAATGCAACATGATTCATTAATTTGAGAGAGGATCTAGTAGTTACCCCCTTGGATGGATCACCCAAGATTTCACCACCTTTGACATAGTTTAACTCCCTTGGGTAAGACACCTCCTTTTCCTCAAGAGCCAAGTCTTTCAAGGCTTCAAGAGGTGGATCTTGTGAATCCTCTTCTTTGGTTGGAATCTCATCCACCTTTGACGTTTGTCCTCCATCAATGGCATCAATGATTCCTACATCATCATCATCACAAGATTCCTTCCTCGGAAGGAGGTTATCATCGAAAACAACATGTATTGACTCTTCAACAACTAGAGTTCTTTTATTAAATACACGATAGGCTTTAGAATTTAAGGAATACCCTAAGAAAATAGCTTCATCACTTTTAGCATCAAATTTACCTAAGTTTTCTTTACCATTATTTAAAATAAAACACTTGCAACCAAAAGGGTGAAAATAGCTAATGTTAGGCTTCTTAGATTTTAAAATCTCATAAGGTGTTTTCTTCAAAATTGGCCTAATCATTACTCGATTTATGATATAGCAAGCGGTATTTGTGGCTTCCGCCCAAAAGTATTTAGGTAAATTATTTTCACAAAGCATGGTTCTAGCTATTTCTTCTAAAGTTCGATTTTTCCTCTCAACTACCCCATTTTGTTGAGGAGTGCGAGGTGCGGAAAAATTGTGGCTAATCCCATTTTCATTTAAAAACTCATCAAAACCTAGATTTTGAAATTCGGTTCCATGATCACTTCTAATGTGAGAAATTTTAAGTTCAAGATCATTTTGAGTTATTTTAGAAAATGTGATGAATTTTTCTAAAGCCTCATCCTTTGTACTCAAGAATAGAACCCAAGTATACCTAGAATAGTCATCTACAAGTACAAAAGCATATGATTTTCCACCCAAGCTCATTGTTCTAATAGGCCCAAAAAGATCCATATGAATCAATTGTAAACATCTACTAGTAGAGACATCATTTATGGATTTAAAAGAACTTTTATGTTGTTTACCCTTTGAACATGCATCACAAATTTTATCATTTGAAAATTTAAGTTTGGGTAAACCTCTAACTAGATTAAGGGAAATTAATTTCTCTAAGACACTCATGCTAGCATGTCCTAATTTTCTATGCCAAAGCCATGAGTCATGTTCATCATGTGCAACTAAGCATGTATGGGATGAATGAATGTCATCTAAATGCACCATATAAATATTGCCTATTCTATGTCCTATGAGCATTATTTGATTTGTTTTAATGTTTACAATTTTGCAACCACTTTTATCAAATAAAACATTAAAACCCCTATCACATAATTGACTAATGCTCAACAAATTATGTTTAAGACCGTTGACATACAAAACATTTTCAATGTAAATAGAAGAGTGATTACCAATGGAGCCTATTCCTTCAATGTGTCCTTTGGAGTTGTCACCGAAAGTTACTACTCCACCACTCTTAGGCTTTAGTTCCACAAATCTACTCTTGTCACCGGTCATGTGTCTTGAGCATCCACTATCAAGGTACCAAGAATTTTTGCTTGAAGCTTTAGCCTTGTAGCAATGCTCCCCCTACAAACAAAGAAATTAGGCTTTGGTTTTTGGTACCCAAATCATTTTGGGTCCATGAGAGTTAGCCTTCAACAATTTGGTTCCCTTAGGAATCCAAGAAACAATAGCATTCAAGTCGTTAGAAATAATGAGTTCTTTAGGAACCCAAACACTCCTAATTCTATGACTTCTAGCTTGCTTATAAAAATTTCTTTGTTTAGGTAAAAAATGCTTTCTTTTTACATATTGGGATTTAGAGTGATTTCCTTTTTCAAAATTATTTTTCCCAATAGCAATAGATGCTTTAAGACTATCCACTTCCTTTGTGTGATAATCTTGAAAATCGGAAAGAAGTTTTTCAAGTTCAAGATTTTTAGTTTTAAGATCATTTGAAAGATTAATTAGAAACAAAATCTTCTTTTCCAATTCGGAGTTAGTTTTTGAAAATGTCTCATTTTGAATTTTTAAATCGGAAATTGTTTTCTTGTTTTTCAAAATGGACTCTTTGTATTTTCCTACCAACTCATCATACACTTCTTGCAATTCATCATAAGCATCTTGAAGTTCCTCAATAGAAAAATCGAAATTGGATGAGTTAGAGTTTACCTTTGGTTCATCATCGATGGCCATGAGACATAAGTTGGCCACTTCCTCCTCTTCTTCGGAAGACTCATCGTCACTCCAAGTGGCAATTTGTGCTTTGAGCTTGTTTTTCTTCCCAAAGCTTTTCTTTTTCACTTGAGGACATTCGGAACGAATGTGACCCGGTTTCTTGCATTCATAGCAAGTAATTTGGTCCTTCTCCTCTTCCTTGCTTTTACTCTTGAAGTCTCCCTTTCTAATGAATTTTCTTCCTCGATTTGACTTCATAAACCGAGTAAAGCGTTTGGCCAACATAGCCATCTCCTCATCTTCATCCTCACTAGAATCGCTTTCTTGTTGTGAGGCCTTTAGTGCGATTCCAACTTTCTTCTTCTCAACTTCCTTCTTCTCCATTATCTTCTTCTCTTGTTCTCTTCCCTTCCTCATAATCTCATGTGTGAGTAGAGATCCAACAAGAGCATCTAGCTTGAGAGTCTTCAAATTTCTAGCTTCAATAATGGCCGTTCTCTTGCCATCCCATGACTCCGGAAGAGAATACAACAACTTTCTCACTAGCTTGTCTTCGGGAATAATTTCACCGAAACCCTTCAACCCGTTGACAATAACCGAGAACCGATCAAACATCTTAGAGACACTTTCTTCGGGATCCATCTTGAAGTTCTCATAGCTTAGATTGAGTAGCCCAATCTTTGTCTCCTTGACATCACTAGTTCCCTCATATGTTGTCTCGAGGGTGTCCCAAACCTCCTTGGCATTTTCGATTGAAGACACCTTGGAGTAGATATCCGGACCAAGTGCACAAAATATAACATGAAGAGCTTTGTCATTGACTTGCATCCTCCTTCTTTCATCATCGGTCATTTCGGCTTTGATCTTTGGGATGAGCCTTTCTCCATCTCTTCTCATGGGAATGTATGGACCTTCTTCAACCACATCCCACACCATAAAGTCGGTAGACTTAATGAAGAGCCTCATCCTATTCTTCCAAAAAGGATAGTTATCCCCATTGAAGAATGGTGGCTTGGTGGTGGATTGGGACTCATAGTTGGAGGTGGATGCCATTGCTTGACTTGTTGTTGATCAAACTCTCCAAGAATCGACTCAAGAGGGTTGTAATCCTTCCAATGAACCTGGCTCTGATACCAATTTTTGAGTTGATCGAACACTTGCAAATGGCCAAGAGGGGGGTGAATTGGCAATTAAAATTTTGGTAAAGAGAAAGATTGAAAATAAAAATGACAAAGGGGGTTATAGTGGTTCAAGTTCTCCAAATGAACTCTACATCCACTACCTTAGCTCCCACTAAGGATTTTCAAACAATTCACTAATTGAATTCGTCCCCTTTTCTTGGATGAGGAGGAAACCTTACAATTTCGATTAAGCTTTATACCCAAAGCTTAATCCACTCAAATACAAAGAAGGAATTTTGGTAAACTCAAATGTTTCCTCTCAAAGGATATTTGTCTACCCAATTACAATTTGAACAAACCCAAACTCACAATACAATATGATAATTTGAAAGACAAAGAGTTGAGTACAAGAATATGACTTTGAATAGCTCAAGGGTTTGGAATTTTTGCTTTGATGATGCTTGAATGTTCAATAGTTGTTGCTTGGTCAAATGAAGCTTGTTTTTATACCCTTGCATTGATTTCTAGCCGTTTGAGTAGTTGGGATCATCAATAGAGCCGTTGTGGACATTTTTCCCGCATTAAATGCAGCTCTGCAGCCTACCGTATCGGTACTCGGGAAGGGGTATCGATACCTGCATCAAAGAGGAAAGAGCCGTTGTGCCTGAAAACAGATCGTATCGATACGCTTGGAAGGCGTATCGGTACGGTTTTAAGGGCGTATCGATACGAGGCGTAGTATCGATACGGTCCAATGTTACTGGAATCCCAAGCTTTTGTTTGTATGAAAGGTGTATCGATACGCGTACCAAGCGTATCGGTACGGTATAACTACCTTTTGAAAATAGGGAAACCAACCAACTGACAAGTAACGGTCATATAATTAAATGCCCGGATTTTTCAAAGATATGCTTAGCGTATCGATACGGTTACCAGGCGTATCGGTACGTGTTCATGAAAGCAATTGCCCAGATGCATATCGTATCGATACGGTTTTAGTACGTATCGGTACGGTATGTTCAATAACATTACAGTGGCTAAATAGGGTATCGATACGCTATGGGTATCGATACTCCTGGGCGTTTTTGCATACTTATGCTTGGAAAACATAGAAATGGACTTTGAAAAATATATATAATTTAAGAACAAGTCTTTAATTATTATTTTGTTTAAAAACACTTGTCAATTGTGAGACTTTAAAGAGTACTTAAAAATTTATTGTTTTGCAAATTAGTCCTTAAGTTTATGTGTTATATCAAAATCAATTTCGGTTTTACACTATTTATAAAATCGTTATCGACAACTTTTTTAATTTTCTGGTTCCATTCTCGTAGTGACATAACTCATCGAGATCTCTTCAAGATTTCAATCTTTATTTAAGGTACTTGAAACTCTTCAAGAGCTTTATTATTAGTTATGTCTTGGGTCTCTTTAGGAGCACCCACCTCCAATATATGATCATCTCATATTACTTTCCATTTATGAGAATTTTGATCATTGGAACCTTTTCAACTATCATGCTTCATGCATGATTTACATCCTCTCGCTCTAACATGTAATTTAAAATTAGAGCATTTTAACTGATATATGAGACTTAGTTACTCTCATTGAGTCAATAAATATGCATGACAGTTGACATGTAATAACATGAATTATCTTATGAACTTCTGGTTCATATACGAGGATCTAGATAACGATAATTCATTTTCCTTTATCCAACTGATTATTATCTCCCCCTGATGCTGAGAAAAATCATGTCATAAATGATTCTCTAATTAATGTTTAAGAGTTTAAACATAAAAGGAGACTCGTACTCAATATATATTCTCAACCTTTTATATTTACCCATTTTGTGCGTTGTAGTGGAGCAATTCATATTGCACATTTAAAAATTATAAAATGAGAAATGTATGACTTCTAACCAAAAACCAATCATAACGGGGAGTTTATTATAACTCGTTGGCTTGATGCGTATAAGTGTTGCTATATGAAAACACCATATAAATAATATCTCTTTTGTTCTCATAGTTTAGCTATTAAATAGGAGGCATCCAATTGAAATTTTGCTAAACTATATTTTTCATAATCAATAGGCTTTGTAACAACTGATATAGCCTAAAATATAAACCCATTAGCTTTTGCAAGACGAATAGTTTAACTGCATAATTCGAATCATTTTATAATCAATCTCACAAACTTCTGGTCATAAGTTGATAAAACAATATAGATGCATCTACTAAAATTATATAAAATTTTCCACATTTGCGGATATATAGGCTCATATTTCGTTTAGATATGCAAGACATGCAGTTTCAACTTCAGCACAAGAACTTCAAGTTCTAATTCTTTTGATAAGTGGGATCAACTATATCCTTTGAGAACAAACAACACAAGAACATCATGTTCTTTTAGTAAGTAAAATTTAATCAATTCTTTTAAGCAACGCAAGAACTTCACGTTATTTAATAAGCGGAATTTAGTCAATTCCTTTGAGAATAAGTACAACAAGAACTCCAGGTTCTTTTAATACACGTGCATGTAAATCTCAATAATTTCTGCACCATTATTGATCAGGATGGTCTAACCGATCATGCCAACTATATATATGTGTGTATATATCTCTGAATTTGTAAACTTCTTGTTTACCATAACATGTAATTCAATCTCACTCGTACATGTCTAGCATGTCCATCAAAATTGTTCCTTTAAATAGGAATATATTTAGCTCTTTCAGAGCTTTCAATTGAAATTATCTTTGGTAGCAATATATAGCTCTTCTAGAGCTTTCAACTAACTTTTTGGCTACCAGAACTTATATCCATATTGGCTTATTTTAAATGCCAATTGATAACATATGTTATCTATAATTCCCAAAGGGATATTTTGTGAACTCATATTGCTCTCTTAAAATTTCCACTTCTAGTGGTGACGATATTATTACCATTAGCGGTAATCATTGTAATATTCACAATTCTGCACTTTTCATAATGTGCTTTCTCTCAAGAATTTATTGTTCTTCTATAGCATCAATATTTTCAGTACTTTGAGATATAGTACTCACATTATTTCCTTGTATTTAAATGGGGAAATATATCTTATGCTTATGTTGAGCATAAATCGTCATCATAGATTGTATTTGACATGTAATAATATTAAATAAAATAAATAAATATCATAATATATAAATATAAGTATAAAACGTAAACAATTAATATGTGTAAAGTAAATAAACATAAAGAAAAATAAAAAGATAAATAATTCTCTTCAAAGTTATGAGAATAATTAGAAGATGATTTATTCCCTTCGAGGGTTATAAGAAAATCAACAACGTCCAAATGAGTTGGACCAACAATGTCAAAATAAAGTTGGACCAGTATCATCTTCGTCATGTTTTGCAAACAAAATTTGCTTCTATTTTCTTTTCTTTATCATTCAATGATTTTTGATTTTTCAATGTACAACACGTACGAGACCAATGATTTATAACATCGCATTTTTAATAAGAAGAATTTTACTTCATTAGAATGATCTTTATCACTTTTGTCATCCTTATAACCTCACTACCGGTGGGTAGAAGTATTCTTAAAATGACCATATTTTTCATGTCTATATTCATAGTCTCGACCATGACCACAACTTCTAATGTGGTTTTTATTTCTTCCATAATATAATCTCACATTCAAGGAATGGAGTAGAGTCAGTGGGCCTTTGAAACCTTTTTCACATATCCTTATCACAGAGAACAAAGATTTAATCCTCGTACGCGATATTGTTAAACCACTCCACAAGGTCTTTTAAAAACCTCATTTGAGACTAGTAGCCTCGCAGAACGGGATGTTCAGCCAATATACTTGGATTATATCGAAATTATGTCTCTAATTGAATAATGATTTACTATGTTTGCATTCACTCCGGGGAATGAAACAGTTCCAATAATCGCATGG